>OY390715.1:38625425-43425425 GCA_959613365.1 Balanococcus diminutus | reverse complement strand
TACCTCCCCCACCTCCAAAAAATTATTGCAATTTTTTTAAAAATTATTCTCATTAAAAATTCATGTTTCAATTTAATTTTCCTATTGAAGAAATTATTTCAATATTTTTTTGAGATCGTTCCAATGATTTCTCTCTCAAAGTCGTCTAATTTTTTCGAAATGATCCCAATAAGTAGCAAGTACATAAATGTACCTACATTTTTTTGTAGTTGTCCGTCCTATCTTTTTTTAAAAATGATTCCCTTTTCTCCAAAATCGTTGTAAATTTTTTCGAATTTAATTTTTTTACTTACACTTTTTGTTTCAAAATTGTTCCAAAATATTAAAAAAAAAAAAAAAAAAAAAAAAAAAAGGTATGTGTAATCTTTACAAACGATGCTTGAAGAGAATACTTTTCATTGAGCCTACGAAATAAAAATAGTTATAATACTGACTGACAACATTTTTGCTAACTTCATTTGAGGACCCTGTTGAGAATTAAATGACATTAAAAACAAGTTTGGGAGGTAAGAAAACATAGATTTCCATATCCCACATGACTTTTTTGGCAATTTGAATTTTGACCTCCTCTCTCCCTGGTCCTCAATTGAGAATTTCTCAAAAGTGATATCAATAAAAACGGATTTGAGGGTACGAAAATCTGAAGTTCTATAGCCCACGTGACATTTTTAGTAATTTTGGATTTTTGTCAATTTTTTTTTGAATTTTCTTGGAATAAAAAATAGCGATTTTAATTTTTAGCAAAAACATATCCATTAATTATTCAATGTTTGTTCGTCAAGTGGAGAAACTTTGATTCAAATTTATTAAAATTATTTTAAAAATCTGAAAAATTAAAATTTTAAAAGATTGAAAAAATACCCGGTAAACACACTGTATGCGAATCGCGTACTAATAGAGCGCTAAATTCGCATTTATCATATACGAATAGCATGCGAAAATAGCGTGCTATTCGCATATCAAAAATGTCCGCTTTTTTAGCGGCTAATTTCGAACGCTAATAGTACGCGAAATTAGCAGCGAATGTAGCGTTCTATTCGCTGTTAATTCACTTGCGATTAGCGTTCGAAATTCGCCTCTAAAAAGCAGGCAAATGATTTTTGACGATTTCCACTGAGCAGTAAATTAATTATTCGAAAATATATCATATGTGTGATCGCAGATCTGTGAAAAATGAAATTATGCCAAATCGTAAAGTTTTTGGAGTACCTATCAGTAGCATTTGATAAAGTAACTTTTAGGAAAATCAAAATTACTTCCAAGATTTTAATCTACAACTTTTGTTTGAAAAATTTCTCAATTTGAGCCCCCCTCCAATTATGCCCAATACTACGTAGATAGATAGATAGATAGATTAGATAGGTATAAGTACGTATATTTATTACTCTGAATTGTGAGAGAGAAGAAGGGCTGTCTCGCTGTCGCAAATGAAAATTTTTTCAAACAAAAGTTGTAGATTGAAGTCTTAGAAATAATTTCGATTATTACAAAAATTTCGATTTGACTCCTCCTTTCCTTATAATTTCGCATAATACTGCGTTCAAATTGAAGAAGGTAGAGGAACAATTGAAAAATTTTATAGCACTGATAAGATGTCTAAAATTTTTACGATTTGATAAAATTTAATTTCACACAGATTCACGATCACAAATAAGATATAAATTCAAAATAATTAACTTACTGTGAGTGGAAATCGTCCAAGAAATTCTGCCTTCGTCTCCATTCTTATCACTTTGAAATCAAATCA
Organism: Balanococcus diminutus; assembly: GCA_959613365.1. NCBI lineage: Eukaryota > Metazoa > Arthropoda > Insecta > Hemiptera > Pseudococcidae > Balanococcus > Balanococcus diminutus. Next base: position 43,423,678 of record OY390715.1, on the reverse strand, counting down.
TTGGCGTTTTTACTTAAAAAGAAGAAAAAACATCAAACAAAACACAAAATTCCCCAACAAAATCAAAAAATCCAGAAAAACCTTTATATTTTATTGTTTAAATGTCACTGCAGTACTTTCAAGTACACGTTCATGTTTGAAACTGACTTCTCTCATTTGTAAAACGTATTGAAAGAAGTTGTAGAGAAAATCGCATGCGATTCGCTAGCGAATATTGCGCTAATATCGTAAGAAATATCTGCACGTTTTCCACTGCGATTTTAGCATACGATTCGTATGCGAATATTGTGCTAGTATCGTAAGAAATATTTGCACGTTTTCCACTGCGATTTTAGCATACGATTCGTATACGAATATCGCGCTAATATCGTACGAACTTTTTGCCTGTTTTCAATGTGATTTCAGGCATGCGATACGCAAGCGAATATCGCGCTAATATCTCACAAAACATCTACAGGTTTTTAAATACGATTTTAGCATGATATTCGCTCACGAATATTATACGAATTTATCTGAGAAAATTTTCTTCGATTTTTGCTTTGATTTCGCATTCTATTCGTATGCGAATAGACCGCGATTTTCGTCTCTGTGATTTTAGCATACGAATAGCAGACGGTGTGTTTACCGGGTAGGTAGGTACTAGGTAGGTAGGTACCTAACAATATTGTAAACATATAAAATTGAAAACAAATTAAGAATTTGGAGAAATTGGAAAATAAATAAATAAGGGAAAATAAAGGTAGGTAAGTATAGTGAAATAACTAAAAATTTAAAAAAGGGAAAAGCTAGAAAAAAATTGATTTCAAATTAAACAAATTTTGATTTTTTTTTGGAAAAATCCTAACAATAAGGTGTCATAGTAATTTTATCAAATGAATAAAAAAAGTCCACTTTCGATCCATCAAGTGGAAATGAAAAAGTCTATGTGCTTATTCCTACATAATAATATTATCTATCTAGTCGGTTCGGCAACCTACATAAAAGAAAATGTTATAGTTAAGTATAATAAGTTGCCTACTCTGTTTGCCGTAAATCCGATGATATGATGTATGTTAATTTGCCTACTCAGTTTGCCGTAAATACGAATCGAAGAAAATGAAAATATTAGATAACGTTTCGAAATAGTAATAACTAGGTAATCAAGTTCATTTAATGATTTTTATTGAAAAATAATTTTGAATTTCTTTCCTCGACTTTTTGTCACAATTTTTGTAACACAAATTTCGACTCCCCCTGTAAAAATAATTGACAAATTGTAGGTAATATTGTACTTGAGAGTTTTAGATTTGTTCAAGAATTGTTCCAATAATTATTTCAAAATCATTTGATATATCAATATTATTTATGTATAATTCAAATTTTGGGTTTTCAAGAGTGGCCTATTTTTTCAAAATTATCCTATTAACATAGATAGGCATTCCAATTTTTTTTTTAAATGTTCCAATGATTTTTTTTTTTTTTTTGATTTTCCCCTTAAAATCATTATAATTATTAATTAATGTTTTTCCCCCAGTTCATTTTATTTTTTTCTCTTCATTTTTATTTTATTTTATTTATTATTTTTTGAAATATTAAGTACGGTACCTATTGAAATTATTTCAAAATTATTTCAACTCAATATCTTTTTGAATTATAATAATTTTGCTCAGGGGTATTTAAAAAAAAAACGCGTAGCAGTCAAGATGCTCCGCGACAGCCGAATTTTTTTTTTCAAGTTAGTGTACCTCTTTGAAAACGTTTTCATCCATGGTATTTCAGTTTCAATATCAGTTTTAACTTCAAATTCAGTTTAAAAATGTTAGGTTTTTGTCTTCAGTTTTAGTTCCTCTCTGCATTGAAGATTTCAACTTCAGATGGGGGCTCCGCCCCCATACCCCCGTTGAGGCTCCGACCCAACCCCCTCATCACTTTTAGATCTTAGGATGGGGGCTCCGCCCCCATACCCCCGCGTTGGGGGCTTCGCCCCCAACCACCTCGTCAATTCCAACTCTTCAGATGGGGGCTCCGCCCCCATGCCCCTATTGGGGAGCTTTACCCTCAATAGGGACATGGCAAGAGAGGATTGAGGGCTTCGCTCTCAATCCCCTTCACACTTTCAGCTCTTCAGACGAGGGCCAACACACCAAAAAAGAGGTTAAAACGTGAAAATTTATGATTTTTGACCCTGTACGGGGGTCAAATGGTGCTCAAAAGTCGAAACCCCCAAAAGGCACATCAGTGACCTCTACTGACCCTACATCCCAAATTTCGATTGTTTAGATCATTTAGTTTGGGCTGTAGGCTGTTCAACGCGTCAGAAAAGACAGGTTAAAACTTGAAAAATATTGATTTTTGACCCTGTATCGAGGTCAAAAGGAGTTTAAAAGTCAAAACCTACAAAAGACACATCAGGGGCATAAACTCGATCTATGATAAAAATTTAGGCACCCCAGCTCCATTTGGGGGGTCTGTAGCTTGATCAACGTGAAAAAATGACCTCAAAATCCACTTTTTGAGCCCTAAAATGGGGTGGGGATGACTTGAGAAGCTGAAATTTGGATACAGTGGAGACAATCAGAGTCACTGTTGTTGGTAAAAATTTCAAATCATTTTGTCAAATTGGGGCCTCTTTAGAGCCCTCTTCAAAAAAGGGCCACCCCCAATTTTGGGGCTCGAGGGTCAAAAACCCCAAAAGGCACCTCAGTGACCCTTACCTATCCTAAATACCAAATTTTAGCATCCAAGGTCATTTGGTTTGGGCTGCAGGCTGATCAACGTACCGGGAAGCGAGAAAAAACATGAAAAATTGTGAAAAATCTTGATTTTTGATCCTTGACAGGGGTCAAAGGGGGCCCAAAAGTTGAAACCTACAAAAGGCACATCAGGGGCACAAACTTGATCCATGATGAAAATTTTGGCCCCCAGCCCCATTTGGGGGGTCTGTAGCCTGATCAACGTGAAAAAAATGACCCCAAAATCCACTTTTTGGGCCCTAAAATAGGGTGGGGATAACTTAGGGGGCTGAAATTTGACTATGGTGTAGGTAATTAGGGTTCTCATCCCTGGGGCAAGTTTCAAAAAATTTCATGATATTGGGGCTCCCCCGCACCCCCTCAAAAAAGGGTAAAATCCCCAATTTTGAGTTAGGGCCCCAAAATTTTTTTTGCATCATTCCTACACCGAGGGGACCCTACATATCAAGTTTGACCTCATTTGACCTGTTAGGCTCGGCCCCAGAGTTCCAAAAGTAGCGTTAAAATTATATGTACATATATATATATATATATATATATATATATATAAATAAATATGTGACATGTGTCAGATCGTCTTCTTTTGGTCCCAAACGTCGAGAAATGGGGTCAGAACTCTTCTACCCCCCCCCCCCTCCTTCTAAATTAGGGTCGGACACAATAGCCTAAATTTTTAAAAAAAAATTCGGCTAAAAAAATAGGTATCAATTAATTAACTCAAAAATTTTTAAATGAAATACGATTACATTTCACCCTATTTTAAAATTCAAATCAAACGAATGTAAAATAACTGGACCAAAGAAGTCGAAATAGGAAGGAAAAAAATTTTAAATTGTAACTGCATACACAAAAGCGCGAATATTTTTTGAACCAATGGCAATTGATGCAAACATATAGCTATTTTACGTAAATATCTCGAATATGAATCGATTATTATCATTTAAACAACCCGAAATTCTGGTAATCTAATATTATTAAGATAAAGATGGTAAACTTTCTGGCAGCAAAAATTACTTATTAAATAACTTCTCGAATATATACTTACATTTAAATATCAATTTCTCGAATCGCAAGAAGGTTTTGTTTCCAGCAATTTCGCATAATGAGGGCATATCTTCCGCAACTGTGGGGCCGCAATTCGCAAAAACGCTGTTTAACATCAGCGTGAAATATAGGCTAGATTTTCTTGTAATACCTAGCGTGACATCTTTAATCAAACAAAAATTAAACAAAGACCCAAACATTACATTCACGCTGTCGTTCCTCAAAGAAATATTATCAAATCAGGCAGTGGTGAATATTATCAATGCAGCCGCACAAAGTTTATAACCTAAAAGTTAAGTAAAGTTGGTCTGAGCTACGCTATATGTATCCTTTGTAATGCTATTTACAACGCTGATTCCTATTTTTGGAAGATAATTCGATAAAATGTAAACTTTACCACTGGTCATTATCAGCGATACCGAAGCATTATTTTAAAATACGTAAACTACACTTTCTATCCAATTTACGAGCACATTCGTTAGCTTACTTGGAAAATATTTTACAACTGTCGTTATATTACGAATTCATTCATAACATAACAAAAGTTTAAACGAATAAATTTTATTACGAGAAATTTTAAATGAATGTCCATCTTTTCACAGCATTAATCGTTAAAAAACACGTAACGAATTGTTGGGAAATTTTACAGGGTTATTTGTTTGAAATCGAATACACATACTAGCATAATCTATATAGCTTCCCTCTCATAGGATCGTACTAAAACGCAGCGTTCATTCTATACTCGTACTTCGAAAGTATTCGTACAAAAGATTCTGGACCAAGTAACAAAAAAGGCTCTTTTCGCTACGGTGAAAATTTTGCATAATTCAACGTTCCAAAAGGATGAAAAAAAAAACTTGTTTTATAGCTTCAGAATTTTAAGTTAACAATGTTATATAGTAGATAATCGTGTAACATTAATGTAGCACGTAACTAGTAACCTACCTACGTATTTTGTTTTATTTATAAGAGAATAGGTAGTTAGGTACCTATATCAGCGTGTCTCGAAATAGGCTTACCAAGACCATGAAAAATAAAAAAACAGTGTATGTATTTTGTAGAAAAATTGTCCTCGTTTAACGTCTGTTTACTTTTTATAAACACATTTTTTTTTATTAAACTAGAATAAAAATAATCTCGTTGAGTGCTAAATGTCGAAAATTCGATTAAAATGAAAAATTATACGATAAAAAATAGTTGCTTAATATTCTGGAAATAAGTGTCATGTGAATATGACTTATTATCTGGAATTTAACCGAAACAAATTTCCACATAAAATGTTAGCGGTAAGTGGAAAAATGCCCTTATTGAAAGAATATCGGGAATCTTTCGTCTAAAAAAGAAAAACTCTTTTCATGTTCGATAAATGGCGTAGAAAATGTTTGTATAAAAGTATCGTGGTAAAAAATTGTCAATGAGCGAACCATCTTTCAAAAAGAATAGACTACAGGGAAAGGGTCCGTTTCATAAATCTTACGAGGAAATGTATCTATTCAAAATGATCAACTTTCTTTTTAAAATTTTTTACACCGAAATCGTTTTAATTTGATACCACTCGAATGTTTCTCTTCTCGAAGATGAGATGGGGTTCATATATTTTTCAAGGTTTTTCTATCCTAAGCAATACTTAACGATCGTATTTATCCAATCAACGTCGATGAAATCAAAATCAAAATTTTTGTACGAGCCCGAAGGAAGATTTTTTTTTTCGTAATGTTTTTCGTAAAGGTGTCCTAATTAACATATAAAAAGTCCCCTAAAATTAGAGTGGAGCTTCACCCGCAAATATCAACATTTTTTTCCCCCAATTATTTGCTCCCTTTTTATTCGTGGATATCTCAGTTCCGAATAAATCTACAGGAAAAATTTTTATACAAAAAATGCACAGAATTGAATATTCTTTCAAGTTGGTCATTTTAATTTTTTTGGTAGGATTGATAGTAACGCCGAAAATTGACTTTGAAGTTATTGCTTCATTCAAATTGGGCCAAAAAACGGGTTTTCCAGGGTGTCTAACTGGATTTCTTTTTGAAAATTCATGACCTTTTTCTCGAACAATATTTCTACATTTTCAGGGGCCCCGGGGCATGCATAAGCGTAACTAGGAAGAAATATGGATGGCGGCAAAACATTTTTCCTCATTTCCCCCTAATATATTTTGTGGTAAATAGCCATTGAAAAAATTATTGAGAGAGGGAGCGAATGCCCCTGGAGCCTCCTAAGTTATGCCTATGACCTCCAAGGACCCCTCTTTTTGTAACCAAAAAAATCTATACAATTTCAAGAAAAAAATTGAATGAATACTTAAAATTTTCGAGTGTGTAATTCGATTTCTTCCCTAAAAAGTGGATGCTTGAAATTGTTTTTATATTGTAATGTGAGAATGATTTTTTTCCTGGAAATAAAACAAAAAATTGTCACGTAAAAAATTCTCCTAAAAAAATTTTTAACAACTTTTTCAACAGAAAAAATCAGCTAAAACATTTTTTTGATTTTTTTTTTGTCCCAAATTTGAAAAAATATTATATTTATTTATTTTACTATCGAAGAAACAAAAATTATCCTTAAAAAATTGAGATTTTTTTATTTAAGAAGAATTTTAATATAATTGTTCGAAAAAAAATCCCAGTTTTTTTTTTCGAAAATGAAACAAATTTTGTTCTTTACAAAGAAAAAAATAGGAAACTTTTCCACAGAAATTAAAAAAAATAACTTCACATATTTAAAAAAATGTTATAAAATTTTTTCTCCAAAAAAAAAAAAATTTTAGATATTTTTTACTCCAAAAAATTCTGAAATTTCTTCCTCCAAAACAATTTCTACTCCAGAAGATTTGAGATTTCTCTATTTCAAAAAAATTGAGTAGTTAATTTTTTTTATTCAAAAACAATTTAAAAAAATTTTTGAACCAAAAAATTCGTTTTCAATTTTTTTTTTATTCCAAAAAATGATTTTTTTCTCCAAACAACAGAGACCCTTCTCTCTCAAAAAAATATAAAAATATTTTTATTGGAAAATTGAAAAAAATCGAAAAAATGTCGGCGTCACTATCATTCCTACCAAAAAATTGAAAATAACCAACTTGGAAGGATATTTAATTCTGCACATTTTTTGTACATGAAATAAAAAGGGGCAAAAAAGTGGATATTGGGAGGTAAAGAACCACTCTGATTATAGGGGAGTTTTTATATGTTAATTACGACACCTTTACGAATAACTTTACGAAAAAAATTTCTTCCTTCAATTTGTTTGGAAAAATGACTTAATTTGATTGGACTATAGATATAAGGAAACAATGCAATGAATTCAGGGAAAATAAAATACTTATGTACTTAACATAAAAAATTAATTAACTCCTTTGATTTCAGGTTTTCGTGTAAAATTTCATTTATTTACGTAAGGTAAATTTTACGAACCTACTTTCTTTTTAGGCTCAGTAAATAAAGTAAGTATAATAAAATGTAAAAGTTTAAAGAAAAATAAATTCACATTAGAAAACAATCAAGTGCTCGATGAAATATTATACAAAAGTTTTCAGATTAAAATGTGCAGCAATTCGAGGCAAATAAATCAACAACATCTGTAAGTGGAGTAAATATTACCCACAAAGTTTCCAATGAAGTTATATACATTTCCCAATGAAAAAAAATTCCAATAATTTTTCACCCACGTTAATATCATAATAAAATAAAAAAGTTTCTGAAAATATGATCAATAATTTTTAGTCTTGTTTTTATTAAAAAATAAAAATACTTAGTTGGTACCTATACGAGTATTACCAACTATTCTACTCTTTTTTTTTTTTTTTTTTTTTTTGATTATGAGAACACTGTTGAGATGGCCTTCCATATATTTCAATTTCTCAATAAGTTAATTTTGCACAGTGCACGCGATATGTATCTTATCTAATAATATCATCTTCATCTTCATCTTCAGCACGAGAACATCGTTTTATTTAATATAAGACAAGGCACGATTTTATATTCAATGAGTGTATTTCGACACCCATTAATTTGTTCAATCGTTTGCAAAATTAAGTATCCAGTAATGGAATTTTGAAATACCGCAATATTAAGTATAACTTATGTGATTTTCATTAAATGTAAAACGCCCAAAATATCCCCAACTTTCATATCTACCCGAATGGACCAGATGTGATATTTGTACGAATTTGAAAACGATAGTATAACAATGTATTTATTGAATTGGAATGCTTCAAGGTTCAAAAGGTACGTAGGAATTTTGTTAGGTAATTTGCTATCTTAAAAATAAGTAAACTTATATGGTTATCGCGACGAGCGAGATGAACTAATGAGAAAACTTTCAACTTTGGTGTTTCGAGTAATGTAACATAAATAATGAAAAGCTGAGCTGAAGTATTACGTGTCGAGCATATTATTAAACAATTGCTTCGAAATTATACTTGGTATAGGAGCATAAGGGTTCAAAATTAGCTTCTATCTTTAAAATGTCTACTAAGTTTAGGTACCTACGTAGATATAGGTGAAGGTACAGTTACAATGAAGTATTTTTTCAGTAGTTAGGCTACCTGTCCACACGAATTAAAGTAAAAGCACTACAAATCTACGTATTTAAATTTCGCAGTTGAAACTTGCTCTTAACAAAATGAAGTCGTGTTTTAGAGCATGAAGCCTATTTCATTTTGTAGAAAATAAAACGTTTTCAAGGATCTGTCATTTCATCTGAAGAGAGACAGAAAAAACAAGTAAATTTCGAAATTGAATGAGAGCTCGAAATAATTTTATCGATTTGAGACGATATACCTATTTCTTCTTTAGAATTCATTTATTTATCATCAATTCGGAATTGTCACCAGGTTTTTTTTGTTTGTTTTCGAAACTTTCTACGTTTTATTTTTTATTTTCCATTGGAAAAATGTTCAGAGGATTTTTCATTAAAACGTTTTTAAAAAGTGTACTTATTCATTTTGACGTTTACAATTTTTTCGACAATTTTCGATCAAAATTTATTCAATTTTTTTAGAGTTGTTTTTAAAATAGGATTTTCTTGATGATTTTTTCGATTTTTATTTTCAAGTGCATAATACACAGTACATTGACAAAAAATAAATACTTGATAAAAAAATAAGAAAACTTTTCATTTTTTCATTAGAACACTAAAAAAAATGATGCCATGATTATTAAAAATTGGGCTTGAAAAATTGTTAGAGAACCAAATTTTAAAGTTTTATCAAAATTTTGAAGACTTATGTGACATTTTTAAAATATACTTGTAAATCGTGAACTTTTGCCAAATATCTTAATTTATTTGTAAAAATTTGTTCAAATTTTAAAAATTGGATAGGTGGTAGCTTCCTAAAAGTTTTAGAAAATTTGGTTGATTTTTAAAAATTGATCCAACCTATTTAAAAATAGAAAATTTTGAAAACCACTCATTTTTGAATTTTGTTTTTAATAGTTTTAAATTAATTTTAAAGACCTAGGTATAAATTTTTTTGAAAAATTGTCAGAAAGTTGATAATAAGAATAATTTTTTCTTGATGCAGTTGCTACACCTAAGTCGTAATTTTTTTCGATTTCAATTCATTTGCATGTACCTAGTTCCTTTTTTTTTTTTTTTTTTTTTAGATCTGAAGATTATAGTTTTTAGTAGAAGTGGGGGCAAAACAACGGTGCTTTTCTTACTTTTGGGGTAAGAGATGCTTATAAAAAAAATTGAGCAAATGTAACAGTACACTCATATGAAATTCGGAAGTTAAATTAATTCTTTAAAAAAATATAATTGAATTTTAAGAAAATTCATTTTTTGACTTGATGAAAATTTTTTTTTAATTCTTCTCCTAACATTTTGAAATAATACTTTTAGAATTTTTTTTTCAAAAATATCCAATATTAAATAAAAAATTTTTTAAATATAATATTAAAAAGAAAACTCGGCGCTTCGCGCCTCGCCGGGTTGGCTCTATTTCCACACTACGTTTGAAAGTGTGAAACATAGTATATGCTTTTACTCTGTGACAAAATGTCTAAAAGTCACGAATATTAATTTCCATGGAAATTTAAAAATCTAAAAAGTATAATAAAAAAACCCACCTAATGAAAATAAAAAAATTCCAATTTTTTCAGAATGTCGGACAAAAAGCCTAAAAGTCATAAAATTTTTAAAAATTTTTCCAAGTTTCAAAATGTCTGAAAGTCATCTTTCTAAAAAAATTTCCAAGTTTCAAAATGATCTTTCTAAAAAATTTCTGACAAAATGTCTAAAAGTCATAAAATTTATAAAAACATGAAAAATTTCTTTAAATAAAAAAATTTACAAGTTTCAAAATGTCAGAAAGTCATCTTTCTAAAAAAAATTTATAAGTTTCAACATGTCTGACAAAATGTCTAGAAAATGTCCAAAACTCATGAAATTTCAAAAAAATTTACAAGTTTCAAAATGTCTGACATAATGTCTAAAAAATCGAATTTATTAAAAATTTTCTAAGTTTTTTTATGTCATCCAAACCTAACCTAATATAACCTACCACCTAACCCAACTGTCGCATTTTTGGGTCGGATTTTCCTGTCGCTTTTTTCCATTTTGGTCTCCGTAAAAGCATATACTATGCTAAAAATCGTTTTAAATATTCCTAGGTACCTAGGTACTTAATTATAATTCAAAAAAATTACTTTTGAAAAAAAAATCAAAAAATTTTATTTAACATCAAGTCTAAAAAAATTTCTCTACAAAATCCTAAAAAAAAAAAATCAAAAAAAAAAGATCGGAAAATTTTAAAACTACTTTTAGGTAGATAAATTAAAAAAAAAAAAAAAAAAACTTTTTGGACAAAATTTTAAAAATTGCGTTTGAAAATTTTTGAAATATTTTTTTCGAATAATATTTGAAGTTATATGTACCTATAAAAAATAATGAAAAAACGAGAATGATTTTTGATCTACAATAAAGTTGGTATGAGTATGAGCTGAGCCATACTTTTGTTATACACTTTACTTCATGATGATGAAATGTATTAATAGCTCTTTTCTGCATAAGTATGTATAGGTACGCAGTTGATTTTTATACAGTCATGAAAATAGTTAATAATGAAAGTTTACGATCGAACTGTTTATATCGTTAACATAAGTACATAATGAAAAAAAGATACGATACACCAAGGTACATATAATATTCAAAATCTAACAAAGCAGCAACTTCATAATACGTATAAAGCTAAATTTCTTTTTTAATTAAACTGAAGTGGAATTTTTAAATAGTTAATCAAAAAAAAAAACTTACGAATGTTTATGAGACAACTCAAAAATGGCTACAATAAAGGAAAATGGTTATGAAACATTCTATATCTGGCGAAAAAATCTAGGAAAAGGTGAATGATTTTGCATAAATAGGTACTTTTTCAATCAATGAGCTTGAGTTTTTTTTTTCTTGAATAATAAAAAAATTTTAAAAATTGAATGATTTTTGTGGAATTATTTTTTCGAATTATACTTATTATGCAAAATTTAAGACAAATTTCTGTTGATATGCTTCATTCGATAAAATGAAATTGATTTTGATTACAATTATATGTACACATTATCATCATTCATTATATGTAGATACTTATTATTTAGGATTTTTTTTAAATGCAGACTTGCAGAGAGCATTTTTGTTCATTGCCAGACTTTTTTTTTTGAGGTCAAAGTTGAACTTTTCGAGGATTAACGTTTCACAGAATTATTGTTTGTAAAAATGTAAAGGATGTCTTGTTTACACAATACGAGTAAAGCATATTTTATAGGTCTCATTACAGAAAACACCATATTCATCAATTACATAGGCAATAAAAAATTAAATAGGAACAATGACGTACCTACTTATTAAAGAAACTTTCCTCCTCAAAAAACAGCTTCATTATTGATAGTTGATTTACACTCTGCTATTAATTTTTAAAACTACGTTTGACCCATTTTAATTATTAAAATCTTTACTAGAAGTTTAATCATCGCCTCATCGGTTCGTTGTTTGAAAAAATAGCCAGTAAACAACATTTTTAAAGAACCCATTAGTTAGGTACAAAACACATTAAATAAATTATACGTAGGCATAAAAATTAAAAAGCTTCGTAAGTATACCTATAGTATGTTTACGATAGTGTACAACGTATACACCCAGCGTCCCGAGTACCATTTATATAAAAACGCCTTCGCAAGACAATTTAGTTCCATCTTCTCGTTTTAAAATTGCCTTTTACAGTAAGTAAAACCTACTTGGGAAATTAACTTAAACAGGTAACATAAATTTTATTGAATCAACAAATTCTCCAAAAGAAGATACAAACAATTTTTTCAACTCGATAATTGCAAAATGACATTTTTTATCTTTTGTACTTCCATTTGATCTCATAAATAAACATGAAGGCTCATTCTCTATTCAAAACTTGGAACACATTCCCTCAAGAACAGTTGGTAGCATAATGCATGCATCCTAGAACGCGGAATAGGCGTATTCGAGATAAAACTGCTTCCAGCAAAAGTACAAACATAAAGAATTCACGAAAGTGAACATTTTTTCGAAATATTATCCGTAATTTCATAACTTTTTAACAATAACTAAGCAGCATTACCACGATGTAATAAAAGGAACGTGGCGAGAAATAAAAGTACAATATTTTCACCTTCTTCGTAATAGTAGAATCATCATTTTCAAAGTCGAATGTATCCGAAAGCTCAATTTTTTCAAACATTTTCGATAAAACCACATAATAAAGGCCACAAGCAGAAACGATTTAGGTATATTGATTTTTTTCTGCATGATTCGTCGAGTTATTTAGAATTAACCTAGGGTAAGTTTTCTATTTATTCTTCGTTTTTTCATTTTTTTATAATTCAAAAAGAAGAGTAAAATTTATTCAATCTAAGCACGTTAATATGCGGTAAAGGTCTTGAATTTTTTTTCACAATCTAGAAAATTCAGGTGTTTAAGGTTCTGCCAAATCACCAACGACGAGAATAGAGCAAATAATCATAAAACTCGCATTCATGTTACGCTACCCAAGAGTACTGGCAATTTTTTCGTTTATTAATGTCGAAACTTGGAGAAATTTTATACAATGTTCATTTCGAATACATTTTTAAAACTAGCTTGAAGTTTTCTCAATTTTAATTTTTTTTTTTTCAAATTTTATTGACTCGTAGAAAGACTATCGCACTTTTGAGGAAAGGGACAGCCTACGGTATAACCTGAGAATGTCCTTTTATTACCAACCAAAATGTTGTATAAAATAATCTGTGCAACAAATCGTGATAACTTTTTCGGAGGGAATTTTTTGAAACGAAATTTTTATAAATTTCGAATGTGTAGGTAAAATTTCCCCGAGAGAAATTGAAGCTATAAATATATTTTAACGATTGAAGCGAGGTTAAAATACCTTTTAAAAAAGAATCTCAAACATGTGAAAACATATCCATAGTGGATCTATGCGATAAAATTTGATTTAAAAAAAATGGTAATATTATTGAAATATGTATCTACGAGAGTTACGTACCTTGCCACAATTCTTTTTTTACAAAACAGAAAAACAAACACCATGATTAGACTAGCAGTCACAACAACGATAGAATTTGTAAAATATCAACTTACAACACTTCTTTATTGGAATACGAGTTCAAAAGTTTAGCCTCTTTTTCATTTAAAAATAAAACTGCCAAAAACTAGGTCAAAAAAATACAAAACAGCATTCAATAAAAAAAGGTAACAATGCAATACTAAGGTATCAATAGAGATTAGTCATAAATACCGGTATTTTTTTTGTTGCCAAATGTAAATTAATTTATTTCCTCTGCGAAGCGAGAAATTGTCTGCCTGTTCGAAACATCAGCGATTTACTACCGTTGTAGTTAAATCACTTTTACCCACAAATTATATTGATGGTATTTAACAATTAGGTATTAAAAATTTAATTAATATCAATTTCAATATGCATAAATCATGTTTTTTTTCTGTGCATCATCTGATAAAATGTAAAACTTTATCGATTCGTTATGATTGGGTTCCGCTTTCACAGAACTTTTCCCAAGATTTATTGAAATTAGTTATTGAACATACGAAAAAAGCAGATGCGACTTTATTGGTGGCGGGTGGCCGGAGGGGGTATTTATAATACTTAGGTATAGGTAAGTAAGTAGATTAGGACGTCTCTTCTTTTCCATTTTTTTTTTTTTTTAATTGGGAACCCCCTTATCAGAGAAGTGCTCACTGCCTTTGCATACTTTACTCAGAAAATTTCAGAGATCTCGGATTTTGGGTGCCCGAACACTAAGATGTGATGGAAAAATTAAATAATGCTTAAGAAATTTTTTTACCATTTTTCTAAAAAAAAGTAGAGTATATAAATTTTTTCACCAAAAAAATCAGTTAGAGTTTTTCCCTCCAGATTTTCTTTCCGAAAATATTGAAAAATATTTCCCCTTGAATGCACAAACTTTTTTCACAGAAAAAACAAAAAAATTTTCGGCATTAAAATTGAAATATTTTTACTTTAAAAAATTGAAAACCTTTTTATTTCAAAAAAGTAGAAAAAATTATTTTAAAAATGAAAAAATTTTAACCTTAAAACATATTTTAAAGATTTTTTCAAAAAAAATAAAAATAAAAAAAATACTCTAAAAATACTGAGAATTTCCTGACGTTTACTCATAAAAAAATTTAAATATTTTTTTATTTCAAGAAAATTCAAAAATGTTTTCTTCCAAGAAATCTTTCTCTGAAAATAAGGATTCCTTGCTAAGAAAAAACAAAATATGCATTAAAATACATTATCTTAATTATCTACTGCGAAAATCTTTTTAAATGTCAACTCTCACTTTTTAAAAAAATATTTCAAAACAGCTAAAGATGAGAAAAATTAAAAAAATTTTCTATATTCTTAAAAATCAAAAAAAAAAAAAACATTTTTTTTACTCCAATAATGTTCTTACGCTGACTTTCAGTTTATTTTATACCTCCTACTTATTCCTCATAAGTTATCATGTTGCAAAATTGATTTCTATGGGATGTAGTCAAAAAAGTTACGCTGATTCAACGAGCTAATAGATATTCAATTCTTTTCTAGCTCAATTAGGTAAGGATTTATACGGTGGGCGGGAGGGGGGGGGGGGGGTCGGAAGCTGCAAACTCCTAATTTTTTCCAGATATTTTTTTTTTGGGCGACCTAATAACGCTGAACAATTAATTTCTATGCGAAGTGATAAAGAAAGTTGAGCGGATTCCAATGAGCTATTTACCTTTTTTTCTAAATTCATTAGATTTGGAATTACATCGAAAAATGTCGAAAGGTAAGCTAAAGGGGGTAAAATAACCGGGCCTTTATTCCTAATATTTTTTAATCTAAGAAATTTCGGTAATTTTTTTCTACAAAAAATTTAGATTTTTCTTATCTATAAAAATGAGGTATTTTTCTCCGATAAATTTCAAGATTTTTCAAAAAATGAGATCTATGGTAATTTTTTACTTGAAATTTTTTTACGCCGAATCGAAAAATTTTTATTTACACATCCGAATTTTTTTCCTTTAAAAGTATTGAACGAATTTTTTCTCCAAAAGTTAGCTGAAAAATATTGTTTCAAGAAAATAATCAAGATTATTTTTCCAAAAAAATGTCTTCAAAGAAACTGAGATTGTTTCTTAAACAAAATTGTTTTTTTTCAAAAGGAAAAAAGGTTTTTCCAACAAAAAAAGAGACAAAAAGTAAGATTCTTTTCTCTAAGAATAAGAATTTTTTCTGCATTAAAATTAAAAGAGTTTGGATTTAAAAATTTTTGAACCAATAAATTGAATAAAAAAAGTTTACTTATTCTAAAATTAATCATTTTTTTTTTATTTCAGA
This sequence comes from Balanococcus diminutus, assembly GCA_959613365.1. Classification (NCBI taxonomy): domain Eukaryota; kingdom Metazoa; phylum Arthropoda; class Insecta; order Hemiptera; family Pseudococcidae; genus Balanococcus; species Balanococcus diminutus. Next base: position 43,408,054 of record OY390715.1, on the reverse strand, counting down.
GAAATTGAGAAAATTTTTCATATAAAACAACAGGTTTATGGAAGAGTTGAGACAGTGATTTATTCTCTGGAAGGACTTCCTCCAGGCAAAATTACGATTATTTAAAAAAAAAACAAAAAAAAAAACACAATACCCCTCTTAACAAAAATTTGTTGACTTGAAAGAAAAAAATGGGACTTAAAGTTTTCTCCAGAAGGGAAAGCACACTCCTGCATCCCCTACACCTCTTCTTCTATACCTAAAACTATTTTTATCATTTTTCAGATTTTAAAAAATAAATAAAATTAATCACACCATTTACACGATGGTCAGTTGGCAAAATTGACTAATTGTTTTGTTTTGGTAGTTTTGCCTATTTAGGGGGGGGGGGGGGTGTAATGAGAGATGCCAAAATTAATTGGACACCATGTATAAATAGTACATACAAGGATTTTGCGTTGAAAACTTTGTTTCTGAAAAACATTATTTTGAAATAAACTCACAGAAATTGCAATAGAAAGTTTGGAAAAAGACGAAATTCCGAACCTTTCAAGCAGAACAAAAATTAGGTTAAAAAATTAATTTTTGAGGGGATTGAAAAATACAAAATTCTACAAATTAATGCGTTTTTATTTATTCTATGGATGGAATAGGTATATTTTTCCGAAATTTTTGTCATCATTTTTTCCCAAACATCATCGTGTGAAAAAAATTCAGTTGAAAATCGAATTTTTGATAAGGGTTCGAAAAATATATACGCAATTTTTTAAATTAATGTATTTTTCGACATTTTTCACCTATTTTACTTGATATCAACTTTGAGTCTCGAGTGGGTAAGGCCAATTTCAATTAAAAACTTGAACGAAATTCCGAGAATAGTTTTTGATGATGAGGGAGAGGTTTACGGGGTGCACTTTCCCTCATTTCTAAAATTTCCAAAGTAAGGGACACCACAACGTGGACTCGGTTAATTCACACATGTATTTGACTGATTGATTGTAGTAAATTACGCTTTCGTTAAAACCCCCACGAGATGAACCCAAAACAAACGTTAAATACAAGATATTTCTGACCAAGACGAACGAAAAAAAAAAATGAAAAATTGAACCAACCAGAATTTGAAAAGTCCAAATTAATAGACTGAAAAAAATTGCAAACCACAAATTGCTATTTTATTTCCTTCAGAAAAAATCGAATTTCAAATACCTACACACTACACACGTACTTCGCAAACAAATTCGATATTCGAGAATCAATCGAACCGATATTTATTCACACGACGCAACGTGTGTAAAAAAATATGTAAATTTCTCGAAAAAAACATTTCGTTTAATGCGAAAATTCGACTCGAACGAATTAAATAAAGTCGAGCAGAAAAAAAAAACACGCGGTTTTTCAAAAACCAAATGAAATGTTACAGACGTTTTATGAGACTCGAAAAATAAATTGCCAACTTTTCGCGACACGTCTATGTTTTTAGCTGATAGGTAGAGGTACTTATACCTACCTGCAAAAATGTCCTAAAACAGCACCGAAACAATTTAAATGATATTACACGCGAGCAGCGAGCACTCCACCTTCACGTGCACCGAGCTCGGTTTATACAATGGACAAAAAAAAATAATATAAAGCGGAAAATATGCCTCAAAAACACCTGTTGATATATATCATAACTCAAAATGATCACTTTCTATAAAGGTTAAATTTTTAAGAAGAAAATTCAAAAAAGAATTTACATTTTTACGCTCTCTGTTCGCGACACGAAAATTATTAGAAATAAAAATGACAACGCAACGTAAGCATTTTGGAGTAGAGAAAAAATTCAACATTTATACAGCGAATTTCACTGCAGTGTATTCCTTTCTGGACGAGCTTAAAGCATAAAAACGTGCGTTTGCATACGCCAACCAGGTAAATACTTCGTATAATGATGAAATTATTCGGTGTGACGTCGAGGATAAATTTTTCGTTGAATTCGAGTGTTAATAAATGTTTCACGATATCAATTTTTTATAGAAAAAATTCAACGAAATTAAAATACGACAGTATCAAAATTTCTTTTCAATTAAATTTAAACGCCTGCTCAATTTTCACTGCTAAATCGTCTACGTCTGTATGCGAAATGAACGAACGGGTTCAAGTAATCAGAATTTTATAACTTTTCGAAACGAATCGCGATAAAATAAATTTCCATCAATCGATTATGTAAAATTTCACAGACGAATAATTTCTATTTTAATAACCATTTCTGTTAGAGCACGTCTGAGACTTGAACCACCCCCTGCTTCACCTCACAACCTTGAAACAATACAGACTTTGCATTGTTCATTTCATCTTTGCAAGTATATACATAATATAACAACTCCTCTCTTGAGAATAGTTTTTCATCAATTTTTCATTGCACGTAAAATATGCGATGAAATTGGAAATAAATGTTTTTGAAAAAAAAAAAAAAAAAGGAAGAAAAAAATAAAGAAAAAATATCAATAGCTTAAAAAAATAGTATTAAGCGTATTTACTTAATATCTAAAGCAAATAAGCATTTTCGATAAAAACTTAGTATCTAGCAATTATCTGTAGAATGAACTCAGGCCTCGTGAGCATACAAAAATATATGCCCAGAAGTATAAAAACTTTACTTACACAGCTGTGACACAGCAACGAATACATGAAGAGAAAAAATAGAAAATTTCGCTCACCTATGAAATGATGCGCTTTGCTTCTTTCGAGATACAAAATAACATACTCGTACGAATATCAACAACATCTTGCACGACCGCGCGTGAGTATTAGAACCACGATAAGTTAAAAATTTCGTTCAACACTCACTAATTGGCGGGAAAGTTCCCACTGCATTATCATCTTGGAATAAAAAATTCCAGTCGTTCAGAAAGCTGCGACGGTTTTTATGTGGAATACGTATAAGAGGGCATTACAGTTCATAAAGCCATGCGCGGTATTATACTTGGGAAAGAATACGTTTCACGATACGTACATAGATATTTTCTCGAAATTGGTTTCACTTTTTCAATTTTTTTGAATTTAATTATTTCGTATTTTCAAATTTTACAAATAAGCAGATTAAATCTGACAAAAAACGGAAATTGGTACGTACAGATGAGGAATTTTTTAATATCCTGTTTCGAAACGTATAATCAAAAATTAGGTGATAAGGGAACACAAGTTTGTACTTGATTAAAGTGGAAGCGACTTTTATTTTGCACTTAATTAAAATGTAATTTCGGTCAATGAATGAAACATCTAAACATTCGTGTAATAAAATTGCACGCAAGCGCCAACAAACGAAACACACCCAATTTTAAAATAGTCAATTTCAAATCACACAACTTCGAGTTCAAATTTTCCGCAAGGTAAAGTTCAAGTTGTAGTGTGCTTGGGTACCTCGGGAACTTATTTTTTTAAAAATTAGATGTGATAAGTGCTTAGTTAGATTGATAGGTACATAATATAGGTTGAAATGTCTTATATTATTTTGAAAAGTTTTGAAAATGTTGGCTGCTACCCCTAGATTTTTTTTTATCATCTAAAAGCTAATATCAGAATTTTTTTCGGGTTTTTTAAATAAAATTAATCCATTCTCCGAGAGTTTCAAAGTTTAACGAGAGATTTGCAGATGGATTTTACGTTAATCACTGTCTTTCTTTCCAAATAACGTGATTTCAAAATGAACTCGCAGTGTTTTGAAAGTAGATAAAATTCCAACTATATTTACGCCAAAAAAACAAGTTGAAAATTTAATTTTTGTTAGGGGTTTGAAAAATACGGAATTTTTAAATTGATGCATTTCATTTTTTCTACATTTGGATTTTTTTTCAAACGTTTTTTGTCATTTAAAAAAATTTTATTTACCTATTTATACATTAAAAAAATTTCACGTTAAAAATTAAATTTTTGGTATGGGTTCGAAAAATATGAATTTTCAAAATTAATGCATTTTCTAAGGCATTCATTTTTTCATTATCTTTTTCGACCATTCAGTTCATAAAAAAATTATTAGCAAATTGAATTGAAAAATTAATAGCAACAAATTTGAAAAAAAAAATCCATATTTTTCAAACTCCTGTCAAAAATGAAATTTTTGGACTTGAAATTATTTTGTATAACAGTGTTTTGAATAAAAAAAAAAAAAAATTAAAAATTAAAAATTGGCCAAACCAATGAAAAAGTTTTTAATTTTATTATAAAGGACACAAAAAATTCCATACCTATTTTTTGAATCCGAAAATTCAATTTTCAACTTGCAATTTTTTTAACCAAAAAGTTTGAAAAAAAAAACATAAAAATTTATGTTCATCATTTTGGAAGATGCATTGTTTGATAAATTTCACACTTTTTAAACTCCTATCAAAAAATTAAATTTTCAACATAGTTAGGATTATTTTTCAAATTTTGAGGAATTACCTAGGTAAATAAAACAATTATTATGAAAATCTGAAAAAAACACCTGCAAAAAAATAAAACGCATCAATTTAAAAATTCTGTATTTTACACCCCACAGTCAAAAACAACATTTAATTTTTCAACTTGAAATTTTTTTATATATAACAGTATTTTGAAAAAAAAATACACAAATTTTTGGGGAAAAGTGCAAGACAAAAAGGTAATTAATGGATTTTTTTTCATTTTTTAAACAATGAACAAAAAAAACAATTTTTCAACCCACTACTAAAAATTTAATTTCTAAACTTGAAAATTATTTAGGTGTAATAGTGTTTTGAAAAAAAAATGGCAAATTTTTAGGAAAAACGTGTAAGGAAAAATGAGCTATAAGGTAGGAAAATTTTACATTTCAAACCACCGCAGGAAATTTAAATTTCAACTTGCAAATTTTTTAACAAAAGTCAGGGAAAAAACATTGATGCTCAACAGTTTTGGAGAATACGTTAAACCAGAATAACATACCATTTTTATAACCCCTGTCAACAATTCCAATTTTCAACTTGAGTTTTTTCCAATTTTGAATGAAAAGGAAAGGAAAATAATGACGAAAAATTTTGAATAAAAAAAACTAACTAGTAGAAAAAAACGCATCAACTTAAAAATTCCATATTTTTCAAATCCATGCCAAAAATGAAAATTAAAAAATTAGTCAAATTCAGGGGGAAATGCCACCAATGAAAAAAACATTTTTTTTTATAAAGAACACAAAAAATTACATATTTTTTGACTTCCTGCTGAAAATTTAATAAATTCTTAAAATACAAGTTTTGAATCAAAAAATGTGAAAAAACGTACAAAAATTGATGTTCACCATTTTGGATGATGGATTGATTAATGAAATTTCGCACTTTTTGAACTCCTACCAAAAACTAAATTTTCAACATATTTTTTTTTCAAGTTTTGAGTATCTAATACCTTGAAAAAAAAACACTTCAAAAATTCTGTATTTTGCATCATTTTTTTTTCAAGTTTGAGTAATTTCTTGAAAAAAAAAACACTTCTTATTTTGCAACCCACTGTCAAAAATTTAATTTAATTTTTCAATTTAAAATTTTTTTGTAAAAACATATTTTGAAAAAAAATACACAAATTTTTGGGGAGAAGTGCAGGAAAAAAATGGGCAACCAATATAAATTTTTTTCATTTTTTAAATAAAGAAGAAAAAAAAAACACAATTTTTCAACCCACTACCAAAAGTTTAATTTTTAAACTAGAAAAGTTTTTGTAATTGTGTTTGGAAAAAAAGGACAAATTTTTAGAAAAAACATGCAAGAAAAAAGGGCTAGATATTAGAAACATTTTGCATGGAAAATACCTTATTTTATACCTAGCTATTTCGAACCCCCGCAGATAATTTCATTTTTAACTTGCAATTTTTCAAACAAAAAATTTTGAAAAAAAAAGGTTGATGCTCAACTGTTTTGGAAAATACGTTAGACTAGAATATTATAGTACCTTCTGTATTTTTCAAACCCCAGCAAAAAAATCAGTTCGGACTTCAACTTGAATTTTTTTTGTGAAAAATTTTGAAATTCCATCTCCTTCCGAGAAGTTCAATGGCCCTGCGAGTTTATTTAAAAAATAAAGTTTTATAGAAATAAAATGTTCAACGTAAAATTCCAATGTAATTAAATCCTATTTTAAACTTTGAGATTGGCCAGGCACAAAGTTAATTTATTTTAAAAATTTGAAAAAGTCTGAGAATATTTTTAGGCAATGAAGAAAAAAATTAGGGAATGACAATTGTCAATTTCAAAAAATTATAAACAAGCGGCACCCCAGCGCAGGTGTATTTATGTAGGTAAATAATATTAATTTACTCACCGTACATTACATCTTCATACGGATTTTAAAATCTGGAAAAACTGTTGGTACGGAACCTGCGACATAATTTCATAAAATTCAAATTAAAAATATATAATATCATCAGAACGGTAGAAAAATTAATATTTAAATTTATTTATAAATTCCAGGCCCAAAGATTCCGGTTGAATAAATATCTAATCTCGATAAAACATTACGCACATATGATTTAATAAATTGAAAAAATATTTCAATTTCAATTCGAGGGGGAAAATAATCAAAGAAACCTCGGAGGTATAATTAGGTTTACTATAAATTCACCCTGGTGCCAATTTGCCTATGCCAACTCGTGCCAAATAGAAGGCGTACATTCTTAACATCCAAATGTGATACTATTTTTCAAGCTTATAATAGGAACAGTTCCGTTTTGTACTTCACTAAAGTGAGTAGATACGTAGATAACGATACGTAATGTTGAAGAATTTAAATATTTTCATCCAATATTAGGTACCTATCTAGGTAAGTACAAATGTCGTATAAGGAACGAGTAATTTACAGAACTTTTTCAAAAACAAATTGATTTTTTTTTTTTTTGTAAGTTCAGTTCAATTTTCCAATACCTATAAATCATGCTTCACAATGAAACACCACACTGAACTATTTTAGCACATTGGAATAAGACCAATGAGGACAAATAAAACAGTGCAGCAACATAGGTCAAATAAATTACCACGTAAAGGCAATACACACAACAAAATTTGGAAATATATATTTCTTTTGTTAAAAATTGATCTTTGGCGTTCACATTCCTTATCAGATACCTATATCCTTTTACTTTTTAAAATGTACTCTTATTTTCACTGTGGAAGCAACAAATCCCAGGATGAAAAAATAAATTTGGGGAACGTAATAGTATTTGAAAGTGAGCCATAACACGACATTTGGCAAAATATCAAAAAACTTTTAACCAGCTGTAGTGAATTTATGAGTGTTGCAACAGTAATTTAACATTATTTACCACCCTTTCGCAGGTTTCCCATTGTTCTTCTAATTGTCCGAAATTGCAACCGAAAATTAAAATAAGTTTGTAGAAATCGATTCGGTCGCAAAGCCTATTAATAAATGTTTATAGGTATTAGGTATACGTCATTAATAATTCCGCGTACCTACTATTTTCAACAGATAAATTCGCAGGATTAGTTAGGATTTCTTGATAAATGTTTGTCACGATGTAATTTCATTTTCATTAATATATTTTAACGAGAATATCAAGTAGGCTCAATTCTTGAAACCAAGAGTTAGCTCGTGCTTAAGGGAGTCGTTAAAACGACGGGAAATGTATTCAATGAACAATTTCTTTTTACAACGCTTTTTTACTCATAATCCCCCCGAGAATGAACTTGAATGTTGAATTTCATTCAGAGTGAAAATTTCCTACACACAAAAGTTCACCTAATCCGTTCAAAATCATGTTATAAATTGTCCTCCGAGTTAATACAAAAGGTCATTTTTATCATTTTGTTTGAAAATTATCAATAAAATCGATAGCTTTTATTATCAAGATGTAAAACTTTGGCAAAGTACACCTACTTTAGATATGTAATACTTACGTAAGTTCATGTGTATTGCTATAAGTACACCGTGGCTCAATTTACAATAAAAAATGGAAGGAAGTCATTAAAATTCAAAAGATAAAAAGGTAACGCGTACGAAGGTAGCTGGTTAACATTCTATTTTCTAACGACGTTGGGACTTTTTTTTTTTTTTTTTTTTTGAGATAAGACGTGCTTTTAATTTTTGAGATCAAAATCAGTGAATTGCCTAACTGGGAACTTACCTATACCTATCTACCTAAATTGCAGTAGCTGCTTCGAATTTTATCAAATTCAAAAAAGGGCTGAAAAAATATAAAAAACTAAAATCGAACAATTTATTGTAGGATTTAGATTAGCAACGTTAAGTAATCCTTCTGAATTGCTAGAATTTTATATGTGCCTTAATCTTTCTGTTTTACAACACAAGTAATGGTTCGATACCAAGAGTTGAAAAATAACATGGTTTAGTATCGAGGTTTTCTAAGGAAGTTTGGCAAGCCATACGGTTTACCAGGGTGTGCAGTTACAGATTGAAATTTATTGTATGGGTATACTTGAAGCAATTTGTAAAACTCATTCATGTGAATACTAATCTTGGAATGTGGGGTTCTTCTGATGAACGATGATTTTCAACTAAGTACTTAATTATGACCTGTCATGAGAAAACCGGGTTAGTTGCCGAAAAGCGTATTTTACAGGAGGATAAAATTTTCAATTTACATACTAGATGATCCTTTTTACTTCTACGAGTATTTATCTGATCCAGCTGATTTTTGGGGAATCATTTAGCCTCCTCAAGTGAACTCAAATTTATGGCTCAAACTGATCAAAAAACAACTGTAAGTAGTGTTATCATTTTGAAAAGAAAAAATTCTCAAATCTATACTTCAAGTTGAAATTTTCAACTCAGATAGTGAACGATAGAGAACCATAGACACTGGTCCCGACCAGTGTCTATGGATCTCTATAAATCGTTATTAGTGTCAAAACCAAAGCACAATGCAAAAAAAAAAGAAATTGAAAATTTTGGATAGTGTGTGATAGCGCTAGCTCTTGCGCTATAAAAATTTCAACAATACCGCTTCGGGGTTCAATGGGTTAAAATGATGTACTACTCGAGGAAGTTACCAAACCAAAATTATAGGTGCCCGTTTCCATTATAAGATTTTTATGAATTTTTGAAATTTTAAATTTTAAGAAAATCAAAAAAATTTTAAAAATCAAAAATTCAAAAAATTATTAAATTTTTTTTTGCATACCACCTGATAGAACTTGAAAAAACAAACAAAGTTTATTAATACCTACATATGTTTGCCTATCTCTGAAATTGAAGGGGCTAACGTCATGCAAAAATTTGAAAAAAATTTAATTCAATTTTCTCAACTAAAATTTTACGAGAAAGACGATGGTGATAGGTATAGGTTTTTTAAAAAAAACTTTGCCATCATCAATTTTTCCAATTGTAAAAGTACGTGTTTTAGCTGATTTTTTTTTGTAAAAACAACTTTACTCTTATTCAATATTTTTTAAGGGGAAGTTGTAAAATTTTTCAAAATTTGAAAAAAAAAATATTACCATACGTTTCTTGACATGGAAAATTTTATGAACAATCAACACCCCTGAATAAAATTTTTGCCCCAAACATGATTTGAGTATGTTATTTGGATCGGCGGATCTCCTGTAAAAAATTTGATTTTTTTTTTTGACTATACGGTTGTTTTTACAAACGACCCCTCAATTGCATTCTTTGAATATGGTTGCTTTTTCAATGAACCTCTCACTTGTGTTATTTTATTTACTCACTATAAATATTTTTTGTGATTTTATTTCGTCAGTTTACATTTCTTTTTCAATGTTTTTCAAGTATGACTGTGTGAAAATGGTGTGAAGGTTGATGTAAGGAACAGAACTGTTCATTGTTTATATTCAAGTTTGTCGAAAAGTTACAAGTTTCTTAAGACTCCGGAAATTTTCCGGAAACTTTCCGGAATGTTACCGAAGCATGTTTCCGGAAACTTGTCATTTCTCATTTTCTGATTAATAAGGACAAGCTGTGCTTTGCCCCTTTCGACTCGGTCCTGAGGCAGAGACACAGTTCTGTTCAAAAGTGAAAATCATATTGAGGTAAGTAGGTATGTAACTCAACATGTTATAGTACAGATTAGCGTAAAGAGTGCAAAAGCACAAGAGTAAATTTTCCAAACTTTTACGAAAAGTGCAAGTCCGATGGTCGGGAACCATTTAACGTTAACTCCATTTTTTTAAATTTTACAGGAGAGCAAAATAAAGTTTTCACCCCTCAATCACTGATAAGCATTTTTTGTTGAGTTCATAATAATTATGGATTACTTTTTCAATGTCACTACATGGGAAATTTCGTGCTGAATCGAATGGTAACATTGGTTTTTATGAAATCTCAACGGAAACCAGCGTTATCATTGAAAATACAAAAAAAGTCCCATTCAAAATTTTTTGTTTTTTCAATTTTACGCCAGTTTGCTTTGAGATTTTTTGAAAACTGATGATTCCATTCGATTCAGCGTGAAATTTCCTATAGAATGACATTAAAAAGTCGTTTTTTGAAAACCATGGAGTTAACGTTAAATGGTTCCCGACCATCGATTTATTTATTTAGTGTAGCTCTCTATACTGTAAATACTACACTACTTGCCTCCTCGTAATACCGCCAAACGACGCACTGCGCGCCAGCGTCTGTTGTCTCTTTGTTTACTTGCATCTGTGTGCAGACAGATATCGTCACCAAATCCGCAAGTACACTTCGGACTTCGTCGGCTATGTTCGAGGTTTTCAGTCATAAAATTTTTTTACCAAATCCAGTGCTACATAAATACTTTATATCCAAAATTGGAGGGGAGGGAGGGGTCCATTCGAAATTTTTGTAATAACCAAAATTATTTCTAGGACTTTGAGCTACAACTTTTGTTTGAAATTTTTTTTAATTGGGCCCCTTACCACCCCACAGTTTTCAATAATGTATTTTGAATAAGTGTGAATAAGTTATATTACTCAAAATTGGCGGGGAAGGAGGGGCCCGATTGAAATTTTTATTATAACCAAAATTATTCCTAGTACTCCAAACTGCAACTTTTGTGTGACCATTTTTTCAATTGGGCCCCTCACTCCCCTTTAATTTTGAATAATCCAACTTATTCAAAACACATTATTGAAAACAGGGATGAGGTAAGGGACCGATTGAAAAAATGGTCTCACAAAAGTTGCAGTTTGGAGTACTAGGAATAATTTTGGTTATAATAAAAATTTCAATCGGGCCCCTCCTTCCACGCCAATTTTGAGTAATATAACTTATTCACACTTATTCAAAATACATTATTAAAAACTGTGGGGTGGTAAGGGACCCAATTAAAAAAAATTTCAAACAAAAGTTGTAGCTCGAAGTCCTAGAAATAATTTTGGTTATTACAAAAATTTCGATTGGACCCCTCCCTCCCCTTAAATTTTGGATATAAAGTATTTATGTAGCACTGGACTTGGTAAAAAAATTTTATGACTGAAAACCTCGAACATAGCCGACGAAGTCCGAAGTGTACTTGCGGATTTGGTGACGAAATCTGTCTGCACACAGATGCAAGTGTTTGTTTTATCAATTTTATTGATAAGAAAAAATAAGGGAAAATTTTTTAAGAAAATTTCATAAATCTTTGGAAAATTTTGTTTGTCACAGTCAGTCTCGATTTAATTGATGCTCTTTTAACGTTTTAAGTTTTTGAAATGTTGCTTACTTGATGTTTACTCAGTATTATTCATAATTACTATGTTCTTAAATTTAACGGATGATATAACATGAAGTTCAGATACTTTGCGGTATTTTGTATTATATTTCTAGTAACTAGTATTTACATTTTCATATTTGAAAGAAAAAGACCAGTTTTCGTTGGTTTGGTCACCGAAACACACAAACAGTTCGACAGTTTGCGAACCTTTAAAGTAAGAAAACGTCTATTCAACATTCATGTATACATACTAAACTCGAATAATACTCATGATTTAAATGACCGATCATTGTTGTTCATTTACAGCAAGACTTGAAAGAAGCCAGTGAAAAGTTACTCAATGTGGACAGACGATACATGATACGTCTCGGATTTAAAGAAAATCCGCAGCTATATCCAGATTACTTCATGCGAAATGTGACCCTTCCAGTTATTATAACGTATGCCATACGCGGCCAAGAAGAACAAGCTGTGAGTTTTGTTCGAAATATGGCCAGCTTACTACCCGAACATCTCACTTTAATGTACAATATCGGACTACAGAAATACGAACTGTTCCTGGTTGGTTAAATCATAAATTACTTATAGCTCAACATGAAAGAATTGATTTTACAATTGTGTATTGGTTGCAGTTACAAAATTTCTGCAAAAACAATCACTGCTTGATCAGAAATTTTGACTTGGACATGTACCCACCTCATATAAAAGGCGATCCGTCTCTTTTCCGGCCTTTAATTATTCAGGTAACCGTATAATCATTTTGTTTTAAATTTTAACCAACATTTGATGACATTTTCAACTTTTTAGGATGCTTTGACGAAAGTAGGAAGTATTTTTTTTATGGAATGCAACGTTCGATTACTAACAGCGAATCTAAAAATTATTATCAATACAGCTCAAAAAAGTGGAATTCTAGCGTGGCCGTTGAAATACCCCACATCAGCGGTTACGCATCCAAAAATGTTTGAATATTTCAAAGCCTCCGAAGAAAACTTTTATTTCATTCCTGCTGTTGAAACATCGAAATTAATACTATTCAATACTAAAACGGTTCATTACGATATAATGTATCCGTGGATAAAATGTGTATTGATTAGAAGTTGTGTATTACCAATTGGTGAGTAATGAACATGACTTCTGAATAGCAATTTATGTTCAAGTTCAATATGTTTTTATATAATTTCATTTTTTTTTTTTAAATTAGGAGCTCAAAATTCAGGATGTCAATATGATAAGAAACCGCAGTATCGTTATTCTGGATGTCACTTGAACGATGCTTCAGCTTTGAGTGTAGTTCTAGGTCAACATTTCAATTACGACAGTAGCAAATACCTGAGCTCCAACGATAAGAATATTTTTCGCGATGTTTCGGCAGATGATGCTAAATTAGAAATATCGATGTTATTGCAAAATAACAGCGATAAATTTAACGGAGTTTCCAAATGGATGAGTTTTTACAACGACCTTTCTAATAATTGATTGGCTCTTTTCAACTGTATGTTTTGTGCTGGAAATATTTTTCAATATTTTTAACGAGCACATCAATTCCTATACGTTATTTTATTCTCTATGGTTAGAAAAATGATTTGTATCGTCGATTCGTCTTATTCTAGTTTAATTACCTATTCCTTTATATTGACTATTCGATGTTCTGTAGAATTTAATACTCGTACTAGATGTACGTATTACTATGTCGTATGTATTTTTAATACTCGCATTTTATGCCAAAAGTGCATAGTTATATAAGACAGGATACTATTTGAAGATCAAAAATGAGCATTTAAGTTCAAATGAGTTTTATATAAGTATTATCCACTCGTGTTATAAGAACAAAATATATAGGCTGTGATACTCATACTACTTACTGTATATTTTTTTTTAATTTCACTAATTTATAAAAAATGGTCAAATTTACATTTCGAAAAAAAAAAGAATGAAAGTATTTCGATTCCATTTCAACAGTTTATGAACTGTAGAAGGATAAAATTTTGATATTGAAATCAGTCTTATAAGAAGTTCAATGAAATTGAACGACCATCTTTTTCGTGTACCTCTAGGCTATGTACCTAACATCTACCTAAACTATAGCCCTTCTACGTGGAAAGTTTCAACTGTGTTTGAGGGAACGGAAAAATGATCGATGGTAAGAATATAATTTTGATCAGGAATTCAATTTTGCAGCGTAATTAATTCATATAGAAGTTTGCTTTTTGATATACTAACTCTAGCGTTCTTACGAAGTACCACGATTTGTAAATTAAGTATCATATTCGAGCAACGAAAATTTCTTTTTATAATCAATTATTTAAGAAAACACGCCGGAAAATTTTTTAAAAACAAATTCCAACGTATAAGTCATTGTTACTTGAAATGTAGGCGGTTAAATAGTAAGTAGGTACTAAAGTATCTACCTGTTTTCTATGTGTAACTATTTCCAAAGGGAAAGGTAGCTATTAATTATTATTCAAAATTTAACCCTATGTTAATTTTATTCACGGTTTACAGTGAACTCGTAAATTTCGCCCTTGCGCTAATAATATGAAACTGAAGTATAATAACAAAATAATATCGCAGTTGACGCGTTGTTATAGAAACATGTGTAGGCTTAATAAACTACTCATACAAATACCAAACACATTATTACGATTTCAATCATTTTCATTCTTGGATGAAGTTAATCTTTAAATAATGAATTGTACAGCCTCCAGTGAAAATACTCGAACATCTAAAAAGGATTATTTTGCGAACTATAAAACAAATCAGCAATTTAGAAAACCAAGATGTGCGACTCGGCAAGAAAAGACTGCTGGTAAGTAAATGTTATTTTTAAAAATAAGAATAGGTAATGATTATGAATTTACTATCTGCTTAGTTAACCAACTCATTTTAAAATAGAATGTTACCTTAAAAAAAAAAAAAAAAAACGCGTAGCAGTCAAGATGCTACTCTCGAGCCAAATTTTTTTTTCTAGTTAGTGTACTATTTTAAAAACGTTTTCATTCATGGTATTTCAGTTTCAATATCAGTTTTAACTTCAAATTCAGTTTAAAGATGTCAGGTTTTTGTCTTCAGTTTTAGTTCCTGTCTGCATTGAAGATTTCATCTTCAGATGGGGGCTTCACCCCAACCCCTCGTCACTTTCAGCTCTTCAGATGGGAGCTCCGCCCCCTACACCCCTTGGCGGCTTCGCCCCCAACTCCCTCCACACTTTCAGCTCTTCAGATGGGGGCCAACACACCAAAAAAGGAGTTAAAACGTGAAAATTTCTGATTTTTGACCCTGTACGGGAGTCAAATGGGGCTCAAAACTCGAAAACCCCAAAAGGCACATCAGTGACCTCTACTGACACTACATCCCAAATTTCGACCTTTTAGGTCTTTTGGTTTGGGCTGTAGGCTGTTCAACGCATCAGAAAAGACAGGTTAAAACTTGAAAAATATTGATTTTTGACCCTGTATCAAGGTCAAAAGGGGTCAAAAGTCAAAACCTACAAAAGGCACATCAGAGGCATGAACCCAAACTACTATGAAATTTTGGACTCCCTATCCGCATTTGGAGGGACTGTAGCCTGATCAACTTGAAAAAATGGCCCTAAAATCCACCTTCTGACCCCTAAAATGGGGTGGGGATGTCTTTGGAAGCTGAAATTTGAATACAGTGGAGACAATAAGAGTCACTATTGTTGGTAAAATTTTTGAATTATTTTTTCACATTGGGGCTCCCTTAGAGCCCTCCACAAAAAGGGGTCACCCCAATTTTGGGGCTCAAGTGTCAAAAACCCCAAAAGGCACCTCAGTGACCCTTACCGATCCTAAATACTAAATTTTAGCTTCCAAGGTCATTTGGTTTGGGCTGCAGGCTGATCAACGTACCGGGAAGCAGGAAAAACGTGAAAAATCGTGAAAAATCTTGATTTTTGACCCTGGACAGAGGTCAAAGGGGGTCTAAAAGTTGAAACCTGCAAAAGGCACATCAGGGGCACGAACTCGATCTATGATGAAAATTTAGGCCCTCCATCCCCATTTGGGGGGTCTGTAGCCTGATCAACGCGAAAAAAATTACCCAAAAATCCACTTTTTGGACCCTAAAATGGGATGGGGATGACTTAAGGGGCTGAAATTTGAATATGTTGGAGGTAATTAAGGTTCTCATTTCTGGGGCAAGTTTCAAAAAATTTCATGATTTTGGGGCTCCCCCCGCACCCCTCTTAAAAAAGGGTCATATCCCAATTTCAAGTTTGGGACCCAAAAATTTTATGGCATCGATCCGCCTCGGAGGGGACCCCAAATAGCAAGTTTGACCTCATTTGACACATTGGACTCTCCGCCAGAGTCCCAAAAGTAGCGGGAACATTACTCTTATATTATATATATATGTGACTTTTGCAGATCGTCGTCTTTTGGTCCCAAACGTCGAGAAATATGGTCAAAACTTTTCTACCCCCTCCTTCTAAATTAGGGTCGGACACAATAGCCATTATTTTTTAATTAAAAAATGTGACTAAAAAAAAAATTGAAAAAATAACTCCAGAAAATAATAGGTACCTATAAATGTAAAACGAACAAATAAGCTTATAAGTTCACGATTTAAAATGAAAATCCATTTTCTCTCAATTGCCCTGTAAAACTAGATCAAAAAATGGACGAAATTGCATTTTGGGATTCATGAAATATTTTTATTTTAAAATTTTCCTTTCGGTATCCTAATTGACCACCATAAAGTTCCCAACCTCCCCCATGGAGATCTTTCTACAGTAATTGTGAACCCAAAGTAACCCTCTCGTTGTTTTTCGCCTGTAACTCTACAAATATGTTTTTAAACTGAAAAATGGTAATAGCTAAAATTAAAGACCATCAAATTTTCGACAAAAAAAGTTATATCAACTTTTTTCTAGAAGTGACCGGGTGGCGCAAAAACACCCACCAAAATATACAGAGTGGATAAAATGAACACTTTGTCCCCATTTCCGCAAATAACATAAATAATTTCAAAAGGAGTCGTATATTCGCGAATGAAGACACATCGAGGACTCTAAAAAAAAAGTCACCAGCCCTCCTCCCTTCCGAAGTGTGTAAAATGTGGGCACGTGTGAATTCCTATTTTTTTTAAATGACAGTATTCAGCTTTGCCCTAACTTGAAAAAAAAATTCAAATAATCGTTGAAGAATATACAATTTTCTACAAACCACTTCATTGATTACTGTTTAATCATATTATAGGTATTTGAAGAGTTATAAGCGAAACACAAAAAAGTCACTTTGGATCCATATGTGAAGGACTTCAGGAGGGATTCGGGGACTTTTTGGTTGTTAATCAGGACACCAAAACAAACATTTTAAAATCAAAAAATTTCATGCAACCTGACTGTAATTTCATTTTCTTATTTTACTAGGCTACAATATTAAAAATTTTCCAAGTTTTTACGATGCCATTTTTATAAGCCAAGTTAAGAGTGTTAAGACGTATTCACTCTGCCTCTGCTTAGATAGATATATTTTACTTTAAACGATCATGCAGTTATTCTATCATCAAACTTAATCCACCAAATTCAGAATATTGCTGAATTAAAGGATGTAACAATGCGAACATTGTTTCAAAATTGTAATGACTTTTCTGAAGGATTTAAGTCTACTCAATTTGACAGATTCGTTGGGTACTCGTCCTCTTATTTAAATTGAAAGTTTCGATTCGCTAAATTGATAACGATTCACGCGTTTAGGTACAATTTTTTAGAAATTATAATTTTATCAAATTGAGTATTTTCTCGAATAAACGAATCTATTAAAAAACTACAAAATATAAATAAATTTGATACAAAGTCTGACCATA
Source organism: Balanococcus diminutus (assembly GCA_959613365.1). NCBI lineage: Eukaryota > Metazoa > Arthropoda > Insecta > Hemiptera > Pseudococcidae > Balanococcus > Balanococcus diminutus. Next base: position 43,390,635 of record OY390715.1, on the reverse strand, counting down.
CGTATGAGTCACGATATATTAATACACGATTATTACATGCTATTTTCAACAGATAATAAAAAACGATGCCTTTTAACGCAACGAAAATCTCCCACGCCAAAAACGAAGGATTTAATTGAAAAATATTCAATACAAAGTAATAAGAACGAAAAAAACCATGTCAAGAGTAATATTGATTCAGTAAAAAATGTAACACCCAAAGAAAAACCTCATAAAGTGCAAGATTCCCACATTGGCCATTTCCAGGATTTGGATCAAGCAGGATTGGAATTGAGATACGTATTCAAAAAGGTATCTGTTAAATTTGCTTCAAACATGGCTGAATTTAATTTTGAGATGAAGTATTGCAATGGTTGAATGTGAGTAATATACCTACTCGTAATTTGGTAGCACGATAAATTTTCTTAAACTTCACGAGATGCACCAAATAAAATTTCAGGTGTACCTAGCTAATTTTAACGTTGTTCAACAAAGTACCTATATCTAATTACCTACATAATTTTTTTCAAAAATTGATTATTGAAGCTACGTAATTGAATTTATCTTTTTCTAAAATTATTAAATCAAATTTGTCAGCATTGGTATAAGTAAAATTGGGTTACACAAGTTGATAGGTCTTTCAACAGTTACTCAAGAAAAGAAAACCCATACCCAACTAGAGGGCTTCAGTGTTGTAGGTAAATGATTACACGAAAAATCACTTATAGAAGTAAAATTTTTGAACGTTGGATATATTCCTATACTTCACATTTTTATTATGAAGACTGTACGCAAGTCTGACAAAAGCATTTTAAAGTTGGTAAAAAATGAAAAATTAAGACTGCAGGAAACCCTATAGTGTTTGGAAATGTATAGAAAAAAAAAGTTGGTATAAATAATAGATTTTGTAGTGCTATACATACATTCAGAAAGTAGTTTTAAAAAATATGCATTTAATAAACCTATTTTTCTAAATAAAATACCAAATACTACCCAAAAATAAGTAGGTACCTCACCTACTTACCTAAATAAATTCTAAGAAAACAAAAATTGACGAATTTTTAAACACCCTTCGATGCAATTAAGTTGATGGTAAGATTGCTTTTTTCAAAACTCTTTTCAGTAGCAAGCGATACGTTATAGTGACTAATAATTACTAAAGTGTCGAAAGTTTAAAAGTGTACTTTTATAAAAGTTAAATTTAACGTTAAGATACTTGACGTAATCGATACAATTAGGAATACGGGAAAACACCACGTTACATTGGACGAAATCGGCACTTGATGGAAAAAATGAAGAAAATAGAACGCGATGCCAATAAAGTACCTGAACCTTCGATGCGATACGTGGAAGAAGAAGAAAAAGACTCTGTTTTGACCGTGAGCAAACGCTAATTTGATTGTTGTTCAACGGCTTTATGTTTACGTGAAATGATGGTTGTATAAAAGAAAACGTTTATTTTATTGTGTATCGAGTTAAGTTCACTAAATTCCCCTCATACTTAACGTTGGGTATGCCGACAAAGACAATATAACCAAATATTTAATCTGTACGATAGTGCATTTTCACATGTACGTACATTAGGGTGCCTGTTGGTTTGAAATTTTTTGGAAATTGTAAGCTACCATCTTATAGAACTTTTTCTTATTACCTAAAATCATTCTGAGATTTTTTTTTTTTTTGAAAAAATAAAATAATTTTAAAAAAAAAATTCTCAATAATCTTCACAATAAAACTTACATGAAAAATAATCTTACAGGTGCCTATTTTATTATTATTATTATTTTTTTTTTTACTTCAAAAAATAAGTTTTTTTTTTTATTAGACTCCAAGAAAATTCATATTGAGGTTATTTCTTATTTCAAGAAAATTCAAAAATTTTCTGCAAAAAGTGGGTTATGCACAACCTATTCAAGTTGATTATTGAATTTTTGGCAGGGGTTTGAAAAATACGAAATTTTTAAATTGATACGGTTTTTATTGGTATCTCGCTATACCTATTCGTTTTTTGTTTTTTTTTTTGAAATGCCGGGTTTGAAAATTTTGCAAGAGCAATTTTTTTCCAATAGGTTTTTAGTCGAAGAAAAAATCTTGATGAGGCAATTTTTTTCAAAATTGGAAAAAATTGAACAAAACACTAAAAAAAAATTAAATTTGGAAACATTTAAATGAATTCTCAAAAAGTACATTTGGAAAAAAATTGTCCTTAAAAAATTTTTCAACTAGGAATTTTTTCGTGAAAATGTTTAAAATTTCACCAAAGTGATCAACTACACGTTGTGCCAAGTAGACTTATGCACCGCCTACTTTTCTCAATTTCTTGAAGTAAGAAAATACCAGATAGGTACAAGAATTTCTCAATTTTGTGGAGTAAATTTTTTTCCAGTTTTTTCGCAGAAGAAAAAATTCTCGGAGTTAAACAAAACATATTTTATTTTTTGAATTCCAAAAAAAAGTAATGAGACAAGTACCATTTAAAGATTTTACAATTTTTAGTAAGAAAAAAATCTTCAACTTTTTTCAGAGAAAACGTCTCAATTTTTTAAAGAAGAAATATTTTCAACTTTTTCTGTAGAAAAATTTTTTTTGAGAAGAATCTTTGAATTTTTTGGAGAAAAAAAAAACAATTTTCTTTCCAACCTAATTGTTTTGAATTCACACAGTGTTTACCGGAATTTTTTTTTTCAAAAATCATTACCTACCTCATCTGTTTTTAACTAGCTTTTTCATAACTTTTCACAAAATTTTCAGAAAACCGCCCCACGTACGAAAATGCTTAAAAATTAAAAAGACTCATCCTCTTCTCAAAAAAAAAAAAAATGGAATTCAAATTTATTAAGTACAGAAAATTTTTCAAATTTGAAGAAAAACTCCATTAAAAATTTTGTTGAAAAGTGCTTGAAACTTGATGTTTTTTTTCGACATCGAATTCTTAATTTTTCGAATTTTTCACTTTATTCAGTACTTTCACCATCCATGGTAGACACCATGATTCAGCTAAAAATAGATTATTTTTTTTTTTGGGGGGGGGGGGGGGAATCCGAAGTAAATAATTTTTGTTGTCGGTCAATTTTCTCAAAATGAAACATTTCTCATTTTTTGGAATAAAAAAAAAATCTTAAAATTTTTTGAGAGAAGCAAAATCATCCTCGCATTCAATATTTAAAAATTTTTAACTCCACATCCCTCCGAAAAAAGTATGAGCACACTATTATTCCCACTTTTTACTTTCCGAACAGCGCGTAGCGTTGTAAGGAAAGTATTGTTTTCGGTGCGAAATGCGTTTTCACGAATATTGCACTTAGACAAATTTCGACTTCGTACAAATTTGTTTTCAACAATTTCCAGATGATGTTCCGTATGTATGTATGTGTGTGTGTGTGTGTGTGTGTGTGTGTGTGTGTGTATGTGTGTATGTGTGTGTGTGCAGAAAAATTTGTTAACACGATTCTAATCGCCCTAATTGAGATATCTCGTTGAAATTCGGCGATGAGAAGTGGTTTATATAAACGAAGGCTACGCAAGAATTTGGGGCCTTTACGTTGAATAGAAAAAATTTTACGAGCGTTTTTTGCGAAAAATTTGTTAACACGATTCCAACCGCCCTAATTGAGATATCTCGTTGAAATTCGGCGATGAGTAGTGGTTTATATAAACGAAGGCTACGCAAGAATTTGGGGCCTTTACGTTGAATAGAAAAAAATTTACGAACGATTTATGCGAAAGATCGTCGAGTTTCACATTTGTCGCGTTTTAGATGTCGATAAAGGGAACGGTTCAAGTGTTTATCTATATCCGGACATGTCCGCGGGTGTACCGGTTTGCTCTCCTTTCCCTAACATGCGCATTGAGCAATGCTTTGCATTTTTGTTATTCATGATAAGATGTACGGGTATTCGAATGGTTGTTTTGTTTACATCATCATGATATTTTTTCACGATTAATAATAATGGAGCAAGTGTGATTTTGCCGAATATTTTTGTGTCATGTTTAACGTTTTTCAGTGTAATTGCTGACGTTTTAAATATAAAAAATTTTTTATAGTCGATTTTTTCACAAATATTCGATAATCAATTTTTTTTACATAATATTCGATGACCGATTTTTTTACAAATATTTTTTTGTTAATATTTTTTAAAATACTTTTTGATTCGGAAAGTTCGTGATGCTTGCATCACTGTTTATTTTTACATAATATTCGATGACCGATTTTTTTACAAATATTTTTTTGTTAATATTTTTTAAAATACTTTTTGATTCGGAAAGTTCGTGATGCTTGCATCACTGTTTATTTAATACACTCATCTAGCATTCACAGAACGTAAAATTGAAATAAGTCAATTCTTCTTGCACCTTTTATCAATATATCACATTTTCAATTTTGTGCAGGGTTTAAGAATGAATTTAAAAGAAGTGGAAAACAAATTCCTCTCATTACCGATTGTGACAGACACGCTATCAAAACGAAACAGAAAAATGTATCTGGAAAATCTAATGCTTAAATTACAACAGGATATTGAAACTTTGGAGCGACACGATGTGATTGTATTAAACGACTAGATTATTTCAAGACATTTATAATCCAAATCAATTATCTGCTGCGAGTACGAGTTTAGTTCGTTGTTAAAATGAAAAGGATCAATACTTTGTATAAATTTGATTTAAAAAAAAAATTAAAACATACTTAAGTAAGTATTAGATACCACAAGCATACTTAATTTTGTTTGAAAAATATACCATTCAACTAAGTACTTTGTAAATTAATTTAAAGCACGTACGAAGAGGAATTCAAGCGAATAGGTAATTATTCCACTTTACTCGTAGGGATTTCTATCTACATTCATAATTTCAAACGTACCTTAAACAATTAAATAATAATTTTTCAAACTTTATAAAAGATAAATTTTGTACCGCATCATTTACATACGTATATAGCAAGCCAGTCAAACGCACAAAAACTTGACAAAAGTTTGATCATCGTTAAATTGTAATAAGTAGGTACTAGGTAGGTATATTGTATATTTCAAGCACAAAGGTACGTAAATTCCAGTTTTCAGTTTTCATCATTTTATCACCGAGAAATAAAATATGATATGAGATTTAGGTATGTTTGAAAAAATTATTGGGTAATTAATTCACTTCTTAGTTGATAGGTATACTGCAAAAAAAAATAGGTATTTTTATAACGTATCTTTTAAGTCTAAAATAGGAAAAAAATGAATTACCGTAGGAACCTGAAACTTTTAAACAATAGGAATTAAGTATGGCTTTTACAAAATTAAGTTTAAATACATTCATACGAGGTGAACGTTATTATAAAGTATGTCAAAATGATTTATTATTGTTTACATTTTTGAGAGGTTTTAAAATAATCCCGAAAGTCGGATAACTTGGAAAAATATAATTATTTTTACCTTCAACAAACAGTTGTGAAAGAAGTAAATACTACAAACTAAAATAGATCGTTGAAAATTGATGAAAATCTGTCGATAGGGCTTCAAAAATGAATGCATTAGAAGTTACTTGTACAATTGTACATAATATTATCTACATATGAGATTACGAATGAAAATAACACGTAATACGTTCTCCCGAGTAGGTACTTTAAAAAAAAGAAACTCTTTGAAAAACTTGATTCAAAGTTTATAGGAATTTTTCGGAAAATAGGTAATTTTGATTATTAGGTAGATTATTACATTGTTACATCAATAAATTGGACAGAAAATTAAAAAAAAAATCATTGTGATTCAATCAGTATATAGCAGTACAATTCTGGGCGTAAGATTATATGCACGTAATTTTAAATGATTGCTGAATTTAAACACAAAATTCATTTATTATTTTTAATTTTTTTTTTTTAATTTTTTAAATAAAAACGCAAGGTAGAATTCGATAGGTATAAAAATAAAGCTATCCAGAAAATTAAAAAAAAAAAAAAAACTTTTTTCCCACATTCAAATTAAGTAGGTATAATTATAGGTAATGGTAAGTGTTGAATTAAAAAAAAAAAAATACGACGATCCGTGTATATCTTTTATATTTTATATTACCCATATATTTAAGTAGGTCTAGGTACCTGCGAATAAATATAATATACCTATATTTTAGGAATAACGATAAAACTACTCGTTCATATTTACATAATTAACTGCACAACTTATTCATGACGGCAGATAGGTATAGGTGCTGGCTTCGAACACTATTTTATATGTAAAATTTGCCAACATTGTTCAATCATACCAACAATGAATGAATTCTACGTCGTTGAAGTTGATTTATGAAAATTTAATCATATAATACGATAATCATTTTACCGATAAAGTAAGATAAAGTAATCAATCATTAGAACCTTTGAAAAATCTGAATGTGGCTGCTTTAATTTTTTTCCGAATCGTTAATTTAAGTATAGGTATAAGATTCAAGTGAAAAGTTCAGATAAAGACTTTGTAGAAACGTAGAAGACCTTTTTTTTTCTTTGTTTTTTTTTTTTTTTTTTTTTTTTAAATAATACTCAGACCCAGCGGTAACTCACTTGGATGACCTCACCAAGGGGAGGTTCAAACCCTAGGAATTCTCCGCAGGGAATACATTACGTATTACACACTTTCAAACTGAAGATATTCTTGAATTATACAGGGCAGGGTGTCAAGGGAGAACCTTTTGAAACTTCAGGGTTGGTCACAACCAAACCTTGAACCACTAACAAAAAATGTGTTATACACGGCGAGGCCCCTGATTTTGGAAGCCCCAAAATTAAATCACAAAAATTACAAATAGAAGTGGAAACGTCCAGTTTTCATAAAATGTGTAAACTCGTAGGTGATTCCGATTAATTTTATTTCTCTAAAGAATTCTTTCTGAAAAAAAACGAATTTTTTTTTTCTGAATAAAAATTGAAATATTTTACTTGAAAAAAAAAAATCAATTTTTTGGGATTGAAACTATTATTTTTTTTCGAGAAAAAAATGTCTTGAGTTTCTGGAGTAAAAATATTTGAAAATATTTTTTTAGAAAAATGTTTCAATTTTTTTAAAAGTAAACTGTCTTTCAATTTCCTGGATATTTTTCTAATTTTTTTGTACGATAGGATGAAATTTCTGATTTTTTGGAAGTAGAAATATTTTTCATTAAAAAAGAGTCACTTCGAGGGTGGGAGAGATTTCTCAATTTTTTTGGAATAAAAATCTACATTTTTTTTTTTTTTTTTTTGAGAAAAAATTTTTCACTTTTTTTGAAATGAGAATTTTTCTAACTTTTTAGATTGAAGAATATTTTTGATATTTTGGAAATAAATTCTTGTTTTTTTCGTGAAAAAGAAACAATTTTTTTCTGAAGTGGAAGTATTTTTCACAGGAAATTTTCTCAATTTTTTGGAATAATTGGAATAAGGAATTTTTCAATGTTTTAGATTTTTTCAATTTTTTTTCTAGAACAAAATTTTGGGAGTAAAATGTTTTTTTTTTTTAATTTTAAATTTTTATTTTGGATAAATTTGGATAAAAAAAAATCGCGTTTCTAGCAAAAAAATATCTCAATTTTTCAAGTGTTATAATGCTTGTACTTCTCATAAAGGGGACGCTCAAAAATTAGTTTTCAAAAAGGGGTGCATGAACAAAACTAATTGAGAACCACTGTTATAAAGAAATTACAACTTTATTGTACCTAATTTTAAAAAATTAGGAATTTTTTACGCTTACTTATCAATACCATACTTATGAAAAATTAAAATAGTGTTTATTTCAAGAAAATTTCTCAAGTTTTTTTTACAAAAAAAAAAAATTAGATCCCCTAACATTAAGAATATCAAAAATATTTTACAAAAAATCAGATTTCTAGTTACTCCAAAAATAAGAGATTTTTTTTCAAAAAAATTGAAAGATTTTTAAAAAATGAGACGTTTTATAGGCATTTTTTGCATTTGAAAAAATAAATTTTTTACGCTCTGTTTTGACTCTGAAAATTCAAGATCAAGATACGTATTCTTATTCCAAGAACATTCAAAATTTTTTCTTCCTAAAAATTGAAAGATTTTTTCAAAAAATTGAGATTTAAAAAAAAATAAGAAATGCCTCTCTCAAAAAAAATTGATTTTTTTTCTTCATATAAACTAAAAGATTTACCTACTTCAACAAACTGAAGAAAAATCAAAAATTGAAATATTTTTACTCCACACAGGAATCGAGAAAATTTTTCATACAAAACAACCAGTTACCCGTGTAGCAATTGTCGACATCGACATTTATGTCGACAAAATTCAGACACATTTTTTTCTCGGTTAACGATGAATTAAAAATGATATTTGAGATTTAAAGTGATGTTCTATGTTAAACATAACTGTTCAATCAAAATTTTTGAATTTTTCTGAGTATTTTCCTATAATTTAGAAAACGTTGTTTTTCTACATAGACAAGTCGATGTAAAAATCGATACTCAATAAACGCATCGACATTTATGTCGACAATTTCTGCCATTTGAATTTACAAATTTTATATCTAAAAAGAACTAAAAACAATTAATAGGAACATTTTAAGCTCAGGAATAAATAATTTTTAAAAGAATCATAAAATTTTCTCATTTTTAAAAAGTTTTGAATAATACAACCACTTGTCGAGTTATTGTCGACATAATTGTCGATGGTCGAATAATGCATCGACTTCACTGTCGGCAGTGTCGACCAGAGGAATTTTAGGTCGAGATAGTGTCGATGTGATTGTCGAGGGTCGAATAATGCATCGACTTAACTGTCGACAGTGTTGACCAGAGGAATTTTAAGTCGAGTTAATGTCGATCTAATTGTCGAGGGTCGAATAATGCATCGACTTGACTGTCGACGTCTTGAGGGTGTTTGTGATACTCGCAGATAAAGTGTGTTTTGAATTAGTACATAAGGCTCTAAGAATCATCTCTATGTTAGTTGGACACACGCATGTGTCCAGCTACAAAGGTGACCTCAATGCCACATATTTGACAAAAAATGTCAAAATGTTGGCTTGAACACTATTTTTGGTTTAATTTTAATATATACTTATATTGAATATTTGAACTTAGTATATTTTTCAAAATCTTACCATTGCAAATGTCGATGTGGATGTCGATATAAATGTCGACACATCGAAATCGGTCACTTTTTGATCGTACATGTCGACACGATTTTGGATGGTTTGTCGAGCTTATTATCGACATGTTTGTCGACCGTCCAAATATGGCTCGACATGTTTGTCGACCGTCCAAATATGGCTCGACATGTCGACGGTCGACAAATGTGTCGATAATAACCTCGACAAACCATCCAAAATCGTGTCGACATGTACGATCGAAAAGTGACCGATTTCGATGTGTCGACATTTATATCGAAATTAGCATCGACGTTGCTACACGGGTAATAGCAGGACTGGAGCAGAGATAAATTCTCTGGGGATATAGGGAGCTCCCGCGGCCGCGCCTTCTTTACCATCCCTTTCAAAAAATTCGGCGACTGAGAAAAAAAAAACAACCTGGAAATCTAAATATTTTTCTCACTTTCACTTCTTCTTGTTCCTTCAATTTTTGAGATATGCGATGTGTATTTACAATTTTTTTTTGTTAGTGCACCTGATCGTACTGTACATGCAAATATCAAATTGCAAGAGGTCCTCCCCGAACACCGGGTGTATGTGTATACTGTATATTGATGGTCTAAAATTGTCAAGTTCAAAGTAGACGGTAGTGAAAAATTTCCAAACCATTTCTTCCGGTAAAAAAAAAATGTCACCCTGTGAAATGCATATCAACAGATAAAAACAAAGCTACATAAATTTTTAATTTAGGTATCTATCTACGTATTATCGAACAGCTGCACCATTGAAGACCATTTTCTAACAAAGAGTAAATTTTTCAAAACTAGAAAACGAGATAACACGAACTTAATTTATCAGTTTGAAGAACAACGTTAAGCATAATGTATAGGGATATCATTGCTCCAGGGAATTAGACCCAAATCAATGTGACATCTATACGGAACGAACCGCAACGTTAATTTTCCAACGTGCTCAAGGAATCTACCTACTTTCATACGAGTATTTATCTAAAATAATAAAACGATAATTAAATTCGATAATCAATACTTGGACATTGTAAAAATATATTTTAATTACCTGCGTATCGATTGAAATACGAGTACGTCCAGGTGAGTCTAGGTTTGCGAATTCTATAGCGAATTTTTTCTATATTTTTCCATAAATTCTGATTGATTGTATAGATTTAATCCACTTAGGTAGGTATGTACTTTTTTGAAAGTTACGTTACACAATGACCATAAATTCATTAAAATTTCAATGTTTAATAGGTTGAATTTACGCGAAATGACATCCTTATCATTTATGACGCATTCTTCAACTTCACACATGAACGTGATGATGTATAAATTTTTTCACTCCATCAATTATTGATAGACGTATGTACCTCATTTTAAACTTTTTCTTCTAAATATGGATCGATATTCGAATAAAATATAAATAAAAGCGTAGCAGCCTGTTGATAATTAATGAAATGACAGAAACGATCAAAAAATAAAGCATCAATATATAGGCGTATGACGAACGGTTCATAATTTTTATTAAAAGGTAGGACCTGTATGCTGTAATCAACATTCGTGCATAAGCTTTGAATAATTGATATATCGAGTCCCTTTCTAAAAAAAAAAAAATATGTATGCATATAAATGTTGCCATTAAAGAATTAATGCCCGTTAACGTACAAAACAACTAGTTTGTTCATATATCAATCGAAGAAGGGTATAATCCAATATGCTTTCCCTAGTTGTTAATTCATGAAATTACCTAATAATTTATTTTATGATTTAACGAAAGAGGGTTAGTAGCATAAAATTCAATATTAATAAGTTACATAGTATTATTATAAAAATAAATTCCACGAACTTCGTAAGAAAAATTTTAAAAAGCAGTTACAATCAAGTCGTCAGATAATACCTAGCTGAATTTTAGAAACAAACGTGAAAAAAATTATCTCAAAATCCACTTTTTGGGGTTCAACGGGAGGGAGGGGGAAGATTTACCTACAGATTTTAATTCAGTTTCAAAAACTTTGTGAAGTAATTTACGGGCACTGGGCAAGTAGTCAGGTACTTTAATTTTTAGGATGGAAACAAAAATTTTCAATTAAGTAACTCGCATTTTTAGTTTATTCATTTTGCGTAAAATATTAAAATAAAAATTTATATCTACCTAGCTACTATAAGGAGAAAAGATTATTCGATAGTTTTAATGATGAAAACGCGCAGATTTAATGGTCATGAACTCATGATATAAGAGATGTTAACTTAAAAGTCGAAAGTACATTAGGTTGGAAAAATAGGTATTCCAAAAACCACAACTAAAATATTTCACCGAAAGTTGTTAAAATCACATTAAGAAAGCTGCCACGAGAAGTATTCGTATTTGGAAAATTCCCTAATTCCCCAGCATTCAGTTGTTTTCGAAATTTAGTACAGGGGGTGTACTCTGCGAGCTTGTCTACCTAATTCCGCGTTCTTTTCTCATAATTCTCTTACTGTTGTATCCTGTAATAATACCTACGTACATATTTGTACATTTTACAATTATTTAAAAAAAAAAAACATATGTTTTCAAATTTATTAGTTTTATTTTTTTGAAAAATTAAACTTTAAATTAACAAATTATCTTGAAAAATTCCAACACTTAAAATTTTTTAGTGCAGTTTCCATTTTTAAATTTTTTTTTTAATACCTATAATCAGGTATGTAAAAAAGAATCAGTATAGATTCTCTAGATTTCTTAAGAAAATACATTTTTTAATCTTTTTAAAAAACACAGATTCCTATGTATTTAAGAAATAGATTTTTAAACATCATTTTTCATTTCTAAAAAAATGCACTTCTTAATTTTTTTTTTTTTTTTAATTTAATTTTTGGATCTTATTGAAAATTCATTTTTAAAATTTTTTCAAAATGTATTTTTAAATTCAAGAGAAAAAAATAATTTTTTGAAATAACGGGTAGCTCGAATTTAATTTTTCATTTTAAAGAAGTCGATTTTTAAATTTTGAAAAAAAGATTCTAAAAATTGCACTTTTTAGTTTTTTCAATTTTTTTGTAAATTTAATTTTTTGAATTTTACGTAAAAATTTATTTTTAAATTTTTTGAAAACACATTTTTAAATTTAAGATTTTTTTTAAATAACGGGTGCCTCAGAATATTATACGAAGTCCATCATTCTAAAAATGATGGAAAAAATAAAACATTTTTACATTTAGTAATTATGACTTTTATCAATTATTTTTCTATTTAAAAAAAAAATACAGATTCAATTTTTTTTTATGAAAAAATACATTCCTATTCTAATTTTTTAAAGATACAGATTTTTGATCTTTCTTTTAATTTTTTTAATTTTTTCAAAAAATAATTTTTAAATTAAAAAACAAATCCGCTCATTGATTTGAAAAATTACATTTTTTATTTCATTCCCCGAGCAGCACACTCGACAAATTATCGAAATAAAAAATCGACAGAATATCGAATTCGATAAAGTGTCGCGTTAGTTCCGCATAAATCGTGAAATTATCTTTCGATATATAGATAGATTATCGACGAATTATAGTTAATAAAAATTTCGACATTATAGTAAGATATTTTATCGATAATCTATCTATAATATCGAAAGATAATTTCACGATTTAGGCGGAACTTTCGCGACACTTTATCGAATTCGATATTCTGTCGATTTTTTATCGATTTTTTATTCCGATTTTTTGTCTTTTACTAGCTTTTTTCTATAATTAAAAATCATTAATTAGCATAATTAATACATTAAACTTTGCCTAAACACATTATTCATTTTACGGTAAGAGGATCATTTCAGAAAAAGTCAAAAAAAAATTATAAAAAATCTGCCACCCGTGGGGCTTGAACCATCTACCTCCTGCATGGTAATCCTCTTCCTTAACCACTATGCCATACCTTATCGTTGAGGAATTAGCAATAAAACGCTTATAATAGGCAGTTTAGTACTTCCAGACGTGTTGGACTTAGAAAAATTTTCACCAATTTGGAAATAATTTTAAATATCGTCACAAAATCGTTGAAAAATCGTTCGACAAATTTCAGATTATTTGTCGATAATGTAGTTTCAAATATCGCCACAAAATCGTTGAAAAATCGAATTCGAGGAATTTCATATTACGTGTCGATAATATAGTTTCAAATATCGTCATAAAATCGTTTAAAAATCGAATTCGAGAAATTTCAGATTACGTGTCGATAATAAAGTTTTAAATACCCGTGTAGCAACGTCGATGCTAATTTCGATATAAATGTCGACACATCGAAATCGGTCACTTTTCGATCGTACATGTCGACACGATTGTGGATGGTTTGTCGAGCTTATTATCGACATGTTTGTCGACCGTCCAAATATTGCTCGACATGTCGAGCCATATTTGGACGGTCGACAAACATGTCGATAATAAGCTCGACAAACCATCCACAATCGTGTCGACATGTACGATCGAAAAGTGACCGATTTCGATGTGTCGACATTTATATCGACATCCACATCGACATTTGCAATGGTGAGATTTTGAAAAATATGCTAAGTTCAAATATTCAATATAAGTATATATTAAAATTACACCAAAAATAGTGTTCAAGCCAACATTTCGACATTTTTTGTCAAATATGCGGCATTGAGGCCACCTTTGTAGCTGGACACATGCGAGTGTCCAACTAACATAGAGATGATTCTTAGACCTTATGTACTAATTCACAACACACTTTATCTGCGAGTATCACAATCACCCTCAAGACGTCGACAGTCAAGTCGATGCATTATTCGACCCTCGACAATTAGATCGACATTAACTCGACTTAAAATTCCTCTGGTCAACACTGTCGACAGTTAAGTCGATGCATTATTCGACCCTCGACAATCACATCGACACTATCTCGACTTAAAATTTCTCTGGTCGACACTGTCGACAGTGAAGTCGATGCATTATTCGACCATCGACAATTATGTCGACAATAACTCGACAAGTCGTTGTATTATTCAAAACTTTGAAAAATAAGAAAATTTTGTGATTCTTTCAAAAATTATTTATTCCTGAGCTTAAAATGTTCTTATTAATTGTTTTTAGTTCTTTTTAGATATAAAATTTGTAAATTTAATTGGCAGAAATTGTCGACATAAATGTCGATGCGTTTATCGAGTTTCGATTTTTACATCGACTTGTCTATGTAGAAAAACAACGTTTTCTAAATTATAGGAAAATACTGAGAAAAATTCAAAAATTTTGATTGAATAGTTATGTTTAACACAGAACATTACTTTAAATCTCAAATATCATTTTTAATTCATCGTTAACCGAGAAAAAAATGTGTCTGAATTTTGTCGACATAAATGTCGATGTCGACAATTGCTACACGGGTATCTTCACAAAATCGTTAAAAAATCGAATTCGAGAAATTTCAGATTATTTGTCGATAATATAGTTTCAAATATCGTCACAAAATCGTTAAAAAATCGAAATCGAGAAATTTCATATTACTTGTCGATAATATAGTTTCAAATATCTTCACGCAATCGTTAGAAAATCGAATTCGAGAAATTGCATATTATGTGTCGATAATATAGTTTCAAATATCTTTACAAAATCGGTAAAAAATCGGATTCGATAAATTTAATATAATCTGTCGATAATATAGTTTCAAATGTCGTCAAAAAATCGGTAAAATATCGAAGTCGAGAAATTTCATATAATCTTTCGATAATATAGTTTTAAATATCTTTACAAAATCGTTAAAAAATCGAATTCGATAAATTTAATATTCTTTGTCGATAATGTAGTTTCAAACATCTGCACAAAATCGGTGGAAAATCGGAATCGATAAATTTAATATTCTTTGTCGATAGTATCGTTGACGAATATCGTCATAAAATCTTAATAATATCGAATTCGATAGTTTTTAGATTTTTTGCCTATGAAGTTGTACCGATAAATCTTTATAATATCGTGAGAACATCTATAGATTTTCAAACGATTTTTTATCGATACGTTACATCTTCCGATAATATCGATCGAGTGTGCCGCACGGGTCTTCTTTTTTCTAAAAGATACCTAGATAACTTTTTTAAAGAAATTAATTTCAAACTTGGAAAAAATGCACTTCAGTTTCTAAGAAAATGCTTTCATTTATTTCTCAAATATCTACCTACAGTACATCCCTTACGTATTCATTTTTTAAATAGGTATACCTCACGTTATTGGTGGGTACTTGAAAAAAATCAATTCTTTTAATAAAAATAGATTTCATTTTACTTTCCTTAAATAGTACTAAAATAAATATTTAAAACTCTTTAAAAATTATTTTTTCAAATGTGTTTTTTTGAAAAAATATGTTTTAAATATTTTTGTACTTAAGTACAAAAAAAATCATTATTTTGAAAAAAAAAACAACATAAGAATTTCAAGATATGTGTCAGTAGTGTCAGCAAATCACGAAAAGTTTTCGAGGTTTTTTTCATTCAAAAGAGTGACATAGCACAAAACAGTTTGAAACACCCTGTCATAGATAATACAAAAAGAAAAACACACTTTGATTAGAAACGAAGTAGAAAACAAAATTCCATACTTAATTTCCTGGAGGGGAAAAAATTCAAAGGGAACCCTGTTCAACGATATCGAAAAAAAAAATACTGTAATGAGATCGTCTACCTATAGGTGGTAATTATTTACCTTATACAATCAATACGGTAATTTCTTTTAACATCTAAACTTATCCCAATTAGAAATTAGCACTCATGATGGTTCACCCGTTACATGGCATATGTGCAAAATGAATAGGTACACGAAAAAAGTCTGTAAACGCATTGAAAACGACCTAATTAGGACCGCGTTTCAACTCTAAAACGTGTTAAGGGATTATCTAAAGAGGCGCGTTAGGTAGTGGAAAATTTCGATGAAAGAGAAAATTTAGAGAGAAAACATGAAGGTGAGATCTTGTTTAGTCGCAAAAATTAAAGTGCCCTTTAAACGCTGTCTGTGTATTTAAACTACTCGTATAAGACTCATAAATGTGTACTTATAATACGTACTTCCAGGTACTCCAGTCATTCTCATTTATTTTTTCTTTGTAAATCAAAAGGTATAAACGTTTCGTTATTTCTATTAAACGCAGACCGTCTAACCAGTAACCACATAATGAGTATTAACTCCTTTGAGTAAATTTACACCTTTAGGGAATATGGAATGTGTCAATATCGCTACCTCTCTTAACCTCTGTACAAAATTTTTCGGCTATTTGTGGCATGTGAATGTGACAATGAAAATCAAAAAGCTTATTGAAGCAGCATACGGCATAATTTTAATTTTAAATACCTATAACTTTCCAATTCGCAGCCATAAATTCGAGTTATATAGTATCTAGATAAAACCCTGTTTTTATTTAGGGTGAAAAAATAAAAAAAAAAACACAAAATCGGGTGTGATATTTGTATGTAGGTACCTTCGTAGTATCGAAAATAATTTGCAAATGTTATCTATATTTAGACCTCTATTATGGCATAAAGTCACGGAAATATGAAAATTAAAAACTGAAACAAACGTACGGATTATATAAAGATACCATCTAATAACTCATCCGACCAAATTGGTTTAAAAAATTACGAATAAAATTACCTAAAATTAGCAAATCAACTTTTGTACCTATACTTACACTTAAAAGTAGCACTTAGATGAATAGATTTTTTTTTTAATTGCTCATTATCTCATTTGTGATCATTGTTTACCGAAAAGCATGCGACCTTCTTTCTGCCATACCAGGATGATCCTTTTTTCATGGGTACCTGGTATTTTTTTTATTGCACTCCACCCCCCCCCCCCAAGCTGCGTTCACTTTAATGAGAAAATAGATCCCTATTTTTTATTTTCACATAAGTACTTGAATTTTAAGTGGTGCTAGGAGCCTCATTTAAAAATATAAAAAAAATGAAAAATGAACATTTTTTTCAAATTTTGAAACGTTTAAAAAGCAAAAGGTCACATCGAAAGGATGTTTTCTCAAAAAGGCAATTTTTGGTGATTTTTCATAATTTCTCTGTTTTTATGATACATGAAAAATAATTGATTTTTTCTTATGTGGGTTTTTCATATGGACCACAATTTTTTTCATTCGTCAAAACATTCGGTACCATATTTGCTCGCATTACTTACCAAATTTAAATGGAGGTTGGTCTTTATGGTGTAAAACACCAATGAAATTTTTTTTTAGCTCGATATCTCAACCTCAACTTCTTCAGAGGGAGGGGTTTAAACGTGGATTTTATTAAAAATTTATATTTTTAGAAATTTATTAGGAGTAGATAGAGATACCTACTTAATAATTTATGAGATAATAAATAAAAAATCGAGCACTTCTTCAAGGTCAAATGAATATACCAGCCATTATGGTCCTTTTTCAGAGGTGATCTTTTTTTACTATTTTAAATCGTGAACCATCGCCTTCAAAAATGCAAAAAAAATATTTTTTCATCATTTTTCGATAGGTAATTTTTTTTCCTTGCAACATTGAACAAATTATCAAACACACCCAAACACGCCATCAACTTGAATTTGAACCAAATTCGTTCATTCTTTCCATTTTTTTTTCAATTTTTCTTTTAAAATATTCGAATGACACCATTAGGAGTCTAAAATTCATTTATCGACATTTATCTCAATTCGATTGTCATTTATTGCAATTGAAAATTAAAGTCTGTTAAGTTTAAAAATTGCCATAAATGGTCTTTTTGAATGTGTGTAGGTATGTTAAAACCATTTTATTCATTACGACTTTAAAAAAAAAATTGTAATCTTTTTTTTTAAACTTTTTATTCTTTTCAAAAATCGTACAAAATGATGTTTTTTCATGTCCCATGAAAACGTGGTAAAAATGAAGAAGCATCGAAAATGGTCTTTATATAATAATACCTACCAACTTTATTGACCATTTGCTTAAAAATTTTCGAATTTTCAAATTTTTTTTAATTTTCAATTTTTTTAAATATTTTGTTTTTGTAAATTTTTAAAAAATTTTTAAAATTTCTATTTTAATTTTTAAATTTTTTAAAAATTTTTGCAATTTTTTATTTTTTAATTTTCCTAATCTTTCTATTTTTTAAATTTTTTAAAAATTTTTTGTAATGTTCTATTTTTTTAAATTTTTATAAATTTTCTGTTTATTTTTTTTATTTTTTTTAATTTTTAATTTTTTTAAATTTTTAATTTTTTAATTAAAAAAAATTAAACTGGAGTCCAGCGGAATGACTTAAAATTCAGTTAGAGGAAAAATAAATAAATAATAGGGAATTATTTTCTTAATAATATGTCACTAATTCACGCTTGATCCCCCAAGATAAGGGTCACCCTCATGAGAATATCACGTAAGATTTTTTCCATATAAGCAAAACAAAAAAAAAAGAAAACATCCAGCAATGACCATTGGCTGAGTCCATTATTTCTGCAAGTTTTTCAAAAAATCGATTGAGAATTGAAGAAAATGAAAATTTATAACAAAAAAACGCATTTGACCTTACTGAAGGGGATTGAGCAAGGAGAGCCAAAAATTTCGTCATTGAGTTTTTAAGTTTTAAGGACCATCTTCCACCATTCAATTTCCAAATCTCAGCCAATGGGCCGGTACACCATTCGTACTCGACTATGCTCTTTTCATATTTTCTTCAACTTTCTTAATTTTTCCAAAATAGGGGAAGGAACGTTCTTAAGTACGTACCTCTTCAAATTCAGTAAGAAGAAAATACAATATAAATATATGGAATTATCTTGGAAGGAACAAATTGGAATCAGAGATTGAAAATAAAATAAGGACCATCATAACAAGTATGTCCTGACTCGAGTTGATTTAGGTACCTAGAACAATTTCTAATAGGGACTTTGAGCACTTAGATCGGATCTAAAATAATTATATTACTTTACGACTCAACTTTTAGTTCATCAAAACAACATACTCGTAATTGTGCATTGAAACGGCGCCAAATTAAATTTTTTATTTGAAAAAAAAAAATTGTTTCCTAAAATGATATCTCGAACGGAGGAGAAAATAATACTTATCTTAAATGATGGAAATAAATATGCACTTGCACAATATACCATGTGCATCGTTTCAACGGAATTTTATTCGGTAAATACGCGTTCAACATTATTTATGTTACGATCTTAGAGAATCACAACCAACATTATCGTAAATCTGTTAAATAGTCAAGTAAACAGCCTCTATGGAATTTAAAATTCGACGTTCAATACGAAAGTATTAGGTACTTGAATACGAGAGAAATTCGTCCACGTGAAGTAGGTAATTTCTATAATGAACCAATAAAAAAAAATTGCCATTTGATTGAAAAAAATAATTTCGATTTCGGAAATATGAATAAAAAATAAAATAAGTAATTTATAAAGTATTAGGAATAATTGTTTTCAAATAAATTAGGTGTACTGAAAAAACTTTTTTATGCCTTAAATATTTTACAATCTTCAGATAAAAATTTCAAGCAAAGTTGTACTTTTGAAAATTTTTATTGCTTAGGTATGCATGAAACTTGTTCGCAAAGAAATCGGCAGCGAGATAAACTTTTAAATTTGAATTTAGGTAGGCCACATATACCTATTTTTACGAGTATTTTTTTACGCAAAAATTCGAAATTGAAAATTTCGTCTGACAAAGATTTGATTAAAAGTAGTAGAAAATTTTAAAAACATCAAAAAAAGCTGCTACGTTCATAAAGTTAATCGCAGTGAAGTTTGACGTGTTATTTGTGGATATGCACTTAATCTAACGTAAAAAGAAAAATTCTTGTAAAATGAATTGATACCTAGCTTTTCCAAAAAAAAAGTTTGGAAATACTCGTATCAAATTGAAATCAAGATAAAAGGAAAATAAAATGCTTATCTTAAATGAAGCGTGAGTAACTCTGCACTTTTTAAGAGCTGAAAAACTTCACGCCTGAGCGATGATTTCTAGTATTTTAGCACTTTTTTCCTCTAGTGGCCAAAAAAAGTATTATCACTGTAATAAACACATTTGTAAATATTTTTCACACCAAAAATTGAAAACTAACATACGCCATCGATCGTTGTTGAAAAAATATCTACAGGTAGGTAAAGTACCTAAAAAAATAGAAAATATTTTGGTACAATACGTATTTTCAGTAAGATTACCATTCTGTTTTAGAGAGGTTCATTATCAAGTCTATACCAAATTTTTCGCAAAAATTTAATAAACAAATACTTTTAAAAATTAACTTAATTATTCGAAAAGAAATAATGAAGAAGTCATCCGGGGATGAGATTTTTATGCAATAAAAAAACGTTTTTTGTGCATATTTTATGTTTTTTCGATGTCTAAAATATGCAAAAATATTCAAAAATATACCTTTTAAAAGGGGGACATAATAATATGGTTATCAAAATTTTGAAATTTTAGTCCAAAATAATAATATGATTAAATCACAAAAAATATATATATAGATTTATCTATGGATAAAGTGGCTTCATTTTTAGATGTCTAACGGTAATCATGCTTCGTTTTGGTAAAGTGGCTTCATTTTACTTAAGTCAGATTACCAACTTTGGCCAGTCAACTCAGCAAGGTGCCAGGATGCTGGAAATGTGGTTATTTTGGTGATGCCACTTTACCACTTATACAAGTGTAGAATAAAATTTCGGTCTAAGGTCGTACTGGCATCGTTTTTTAGATGTTAACGGATAAACTTGCATCGTTTTGTAGAATAGCTTTTTGATGTCTAAAATTGAATAATAAGCCATGGGAATCATAATACTTTCGATAATTTCAAGTTTGAAGCCATTTTACCGAACATACAAATTGAAGTCACTTTGACCTACTTTAATAACGTTGTGGCACCACCTAGTTGAATGTTCTTGTGGCACCAGTACCATGTGAGAAGAACTTCGTCATTTTCTCAGCAATTTTCCCCTTGATTAGTTATTTTATTATATTTATATAATCGTATAAAAATATATAATAAGTGTCGTTGTGGCACCAGTACAAAAATTTGCCTATCGACTTCTGGTGACCTTACGATACCATCCCACATGGTTTTAGACTTGAAACGTTGTGGCACCATTTCGTGGTGCCACAACGAAAATTTTGGTGCCTGAACTTACAACAAGTATGTAAAATGGTGCCACAAGTACATTGAGTAAAAGTATAAATATTAAAAAGGGAAAAATTCGACAACTAAAAATTCATTTTTTCTTTCTTTGATGGAGACAAGTTGATTTTTTTAGGTGATTTTTCAAATTTCAGGGGTGGATTTTCAATTTATTGCGAAACATGTCGTAAACTGAAAAATGACAAAATCTGTAAAATACGTCAAAATATTCCAAAAAACGACCAAAAGCATCAAAAATATGTAAATTTATCTCAAATAGGTAAAAATATGTCAAAATATGCTCAAACAAATTGGGTTCATTTTGCTCAGAATTTTATGATTCGTTTCCCACCCAGAGTCAAAAAAAAAAAAAAAAAGTATTTACGTAGAAATCTCATTCCTATGGATAATAAACATCCAAACAGGTACCCTTTGAAAAAAAATTGTTTAAAATTTATTTAACTCGATCGAAAAACGTTTTTGGCCGAATTGTATTATAAGTAAGTATCAAAATTTATACGAAATGTTTTACAACCCGCATTTAACAATTCATCATTCAGCCCTTGCGCCTTACTCAAAATAATCGTCATTGCGCCGCGTGCGTTTTACAAGTCACAACGCTTATATATACTCGACTGGCGCGCTCTTACACTCCACATTACTTTTTCTTATTGTTGCGTTTTTTCACGTCTATCAAAATAGCCACAGGTATTTTCGAAAAATAAAACGTGATGGTTCAATCAAGAGCAACAGTTCGCGCTTCGGTAGTATTTTTTGCTATTTTGATAAAATCATCATTATCGGTGAGTAAATTTTAGAAAAATTATTGCACTTCAAATTTTCTCGCACTATATTATTTTTCTACACACAAATTAATTGTGAAAAATTATCGATAATCATCATGATTTAATAATTTTTTTTCTATCAAAAAATCAACAAACTAAATTATTGATGATTTTAATTCTAGAAATTCGTTGAAAATTTATACAATTTTTTAAATCAAAATTTAGCACCTATAAATTTAAAAAATAATTAGGTAAATATCGTTATTCGTAGTTTAGGTATATTTTATAGGTATATTAAGTGCAATAACAATTGGAATAATTTTCCAAATTTTCTATCAAAACACAAAATTGATTTTCATCACACACTCTACACTCGAACCTATACTACGATCACAGCTCACAAATCACCCCTGCGACCTTCCATTTTCTTTAGAACTATTTTCTCACATAAACGGATCTAATCAAGTTCGTGGCATCTGGCAAGATTACAGCTCCCTTAACGCGGTATAAAAAAGTCGAGCCCAATTGTATCACGAATTTCTATAAAACGAGCGAGTATTACTTCAAAGACAAATACCTATTTCCGATGAAATATTCGTTCGCGTTATTCCGGAGCGAAATAAATAATCCCAAGTACCAAAAGTTTCGTGACAAGAACTATAAACAATTTTTTCCCTTTGTTTTTTCAAACACGTTAACAAATTATTAAAATTGCATGGTAATCACTCTTTCGCCAACTTATAATTATAGCACTCGAAGAAAAATTTGCACTTTCACAATAGATACTATCGGAAAACCCGTATCAAAAAACGTCACTTTAATTAGTTTCGAAAACTCGATATTAGCACTCCTGCTTGTACACTTTCAATTAAAACTACCTTCCCAACGCTATTTACTTATCTATGAAAAAAGTAGTGTTTACTTACACTTGAATTTTTGTTTTAGTATCAAAGTGTGTACTCGAAAATAAACTAAATTTAATCGTTGTAACTCGCAAAAAAAAAAAGGAAAGGGTTCAACTTTCGTACGATTCGCTCGTGAATAAACTTATTAAAACGAGAGATTTCGTATTTAGGTACCTGAAAAAATTATAATAACTTTTGTTGGGGAATTTTGGTAAGAGAGGTAATACACAATACCTACAATAAATTTATAATCTAGAAAATTTTCCAAAACGGTTACAAAAAAAAACAATAAGTTTAATTAGCCTTGTTTTTTCTCAATTTGTCAAAAAAAACCAAGGCTATTACGCTGTATCATGATGTGGGAGTTGAGGGGGGGGGGGGGAGTAAGTACAAAATCCGTTTCATGACTCCAGAAGTCCATTTTGACCATTTTCATCAATGTCGTTCTTTGACATGTAGGTTTGGTAAGGGTCCTAGATGTGCCTTTTGGAGGTTTCGACCATCCGACCCTTTTTCAACCCCTTCCACCTCCGAAAAACGCTATTTTGGGGTCATTTTACGCTTTTTTCAATTTTGTGTCACGGCTACAGGCCACCCAAATTGACCTAGGAGGCTGTTCTTTGACATGTAGGTTTGGTAGGGGTCCTAGATGTGCCTTTTGGGGGTTTCGACCTTTCAACCCTTTCCCACCCCTTTCCACCCGCAAGAAGTCAATTTTGAGGTCATTTTACACTGTTTTCAATTTTGTGTCACGGCTACAGGCCACCCAATTGACCTAAGAGGCTGTTCTTTGGCATGTAGGTTCGGTAGAAGTCCTAGATGTGCCTTTTGGGGATTCTGACATTCCAACCTTTTTTTCATTTCTTGTAGAAGCACTAAGCTAACGAGCAAGTGCGTTGGAACCGCGAAGCGGCCCATAGGGCGAAGCCCCCTAATTAATAATAAAAATTATTACAAAGCTTCAACAATTGAAGAAGGTGTAAAAATGCAGAAATCATCTTCCTAACTTATGAATTTCGTGGCAAAGTATGCAGACCTCCAAGATTCAAAATCGAAAAAACAAGGCTGAAAAAGCTTCGCGCTTTTTTTTTAAAAAATTTATTTTAAATTAATCACTTCCACTTTCCAGTGTGATTGAAACACGACGCGGTGAAGTATTAATATTGGAAATCCGAAGTATTCAAATGCTTCGTTGATTTGAATAAAACATCCATGTTTTTTTTTTTTTTTTTTTTTTGTTGGTTGAAAGAAGTCACCTTTGGTTCGATAAATTTCGCTTTCAAAAAATACACTTTGAATTTTTAATACCTTAAGTAATTATTAAATAAGTATTTAACGAGGCAACATTTCGAACTCGTAAGGACACATTTGACCCGATTTTTTTTTATTATTTAGCAGACACGAAAAACATTTTAGAAACCCTTATGCAAAATTGATCGGTTTATAAATTTTTCAAATCTTTTAAATAACATGTTTTTTCTAGTTTTACTCGTTTGCGACTATGCGAAAAATCAAAAAAAATCAAAAGGGATTCATTTTTAATATCGCCTATTTTCGTCAAATTCCAATAATATTAACGTTTCAATATTAATTCTTTAATTTTTGTTTCGGAATCTGAAATTAAACGAGAAATTTATTCAAGTGGCTACATTTTGACCTTGAGGACACCGACTAGCAGATAATAAATCTAACCTAAATGTAAGGGCTTTTTCACGTTGGGTACTTCAATTACATTTAAAAAGAATTTTCAAAACGAATTTTCATTAATAAAGGAGAGTATTTCGTGTAAAATATAATTAGGTAGACTCCTTAATGCGGTAATTCGATGTATCGAACCCTGCATCGGTAGATACATCGGTATCATATTTAATTCGGTAAATGTTTTTGTGAAAAGTTCGCTTTCAAGGTAAAGGTAACTGTATATCCTAATCCTAAACCTGAGTGGGAAAACGATCACGTATAAGGATTCGCTAAAATACAATTATATAGGTTTTCAGACCAAAATCTGAAACCGGAGGACACAAACATGTTAAATTCTTTCATTTATAATTCAAAATTAAGCACTTGTATCGAGTATATTTCATGTGCTGACTGACTCCGTTTTTAGACACCTATTACCTAAAAGAGATTCAGGCCCGTACTTTAAAAATTTCCTTATACTTAAGGCGAAGCGTTCTTACACAGACCAAGTAGTTTTGTTTATTTTTTCCATACAAATAAATGGCTGCTCGATGTAAATTGACACGATACGTGTGAAATCGCCTCGCCTTAAGGTCAATGTTTGCTTAAGCAAATTTTTAAAATACGGGCCTAAAAATACTCAAAGATTTTTAAACGTCCAATAATGTCCAATAATGTCGATACTCGAATACCTACGTCAATTTTGAGGAGAAAATTACCATAATTAACAAAAAAGGTAACGATTAAAAAGACAAACATAAGTTAAAGCACGTTCTAGGAATTTGCTGCCTTTGTTCGTCCTTTTTATTTTATTTTCATATTATGTTGAAATACCTGTTATTTCAACAATAAAACACTTACGAATAGTTGGACTGTTGCGTGAGTGAAATTCGAGGCGAACTGTTGAATTATTAATCTCAAGGATACTACAATATTGAATCAAGTAAAACAAATTAGACGAAAGTTTAAAAATATTTTAAAGAAATTCGATAAAATTGTGTTCAACGTTGTCGCCATTTGTATGTGAGAAAATTGCCACAAAGCAATCGCCACCATAATGGTGCAAAAATGACAATGAAGAATGCGAGTTCTTATTTTCGTACACGCAATTGTGCTTTTTTTTTGTTATGTAACACGATAAATATTTCAAATATTTCCACATTATGAGATTTCATTTATTTTAGAAAGGAATGCAAGTGCCAAACTTAAGACGCGAAAATGTTCTCTTTCTCTATTTGAAATAAATTGTTGAATAAGTAAAGGCAATACCATACGTCTTGTCTTAGTATTTATCGTGTAAAAATTTGTTTTCGTCATTTTCTTCGTTCATCCTGTACCTGGGATCAAAAATCATTTCTACGTCGTGTATAGAGTAGAATGGGCCTTTTTATACTTACTTGACGATTTTTTTGTTTTAGCCGCCTTTGCTTTTTATGAGAAAATATTTTCCTACTTGTTTGGTTTCCTCAAACTTAATTTTACGAAATTTGTTAGTGAAGTGACAAAATAACGAGGGAAAAGTTGTTCGTGCGATCGAAAAGTTGAAAACGATTTCATGATTGATTTGCAATTTAGGACGTACACCTAGTAAGTATTTTGAAAAAAATGAGATGAGGTTACAATTTTTTTAATTCACCCTTTTCTCAGAGCGCAGCTTCCTTATTCAAAAAGCTGCCTATCTCGGTACCTAAGCTTCCACTTGAAATTTTTTTCGAACAAAACATGTAGATTGAGACTCTTGGAATAATTTTGGTAATTACAAAAATTTCAATGGACCCTGTCGACCACTCCAATTCTACACAATACCTGTAAAAATTAGTAAATTTTTTTTGTACGTACAAAATTGGAGAAAATGGATGGGTCTAACATAAGTTTTTGTAATGATTAAAATTATTCCAAGTACTGTAGAACCCAGATTATCTGATATCCAAACATCACTTAATTTTTTATTATCCAATTTCCTTTTATTTTTGTGCATCAAATAAACATAAAAAAACGTATAATAAATCTTCGTGCAGTGCGACCTTGATACTCCAAAAATTCAGAAATTATTTTCTCGAAAAAATTGAGAAATACCTACAATTTTTTTATTTCAAAAACTGATAGAAATTTTTATTTCAAACAATTCGAATAAAAAATTGAAAATATTTTCATTTCATAACACGAGGAATTTTTTCGTTATAAAAAATTTGAATTTTCTTACTCCAAAAATAAATGTAAAATATATTCACAATTTAAAAATAAATTAATCAATCAATTAATAATTTTTTTTAGAAATTCAAAACATTTGATTTTCTTTCTCCAAAAAAATTATTCAATACTTTTTTTTAAAAAGAAAAAAATTTAAAAATTTTTTAGTACAAATTTTCAGAGTCGACATGAAAAGTTCTGAATTTTTTATTGTAAAAAAATATCTACCTGGAAAATTTATAAATTTTTGAAAATCTTTTAATTTGTTCTAATTATTGAGAGTATAAAAATTTTGAAAACGAAAATTCGATTATCTGACTTTACACGACTTCCGATCATCCTTTGTCCCAATTAATTAGGATAATCGGCGTTGTACTGTATCTCAATGTACAACTTTTGATTGAAAAACTTTTCGATTGGGTCATCAGGAACGGAATATAAGGGACTTACAAACCCAAGTTACATAAGGTTGACTGGAAGCTATAACTGAAGATCAAGGAGAATTTTCACGTATTGTAGGAAACTGAAGGGGAGGGAAGGGAAGGGTCTGGCCGACATATTTCTCTTATTACCAAAAATATATTCACAGAGATATAATGTATAATTTTTACTTGAAAAATTCTTAAATTTATTGCAGTCTTTTTGGTACAGAGATAGTTAGAGAGATTTTTTTGGAAAGAGGATGAACTCTGGAAAAAGGGTGGCTTTTCTTATGAGATCTCCATTTTTTTAAATCGAAAATTTTTTCAAACTTTTGTCTTTTTTTGTCCTAACCTGTCCAAGGTTCCTTAATTTTGATAAGAATTAATTTTAAACTTTCCTTTAAAATTTCAATCTTTTACTTTTTTTAATTTGTTCCAACTCATCAAAGTTATTCCTTTTGATGAAAATCAATTCCGGTTTTTCTTACTGATTGAATTTTAAGTGGAATAGGTAAAATTTAAAATAAAAGTAGTTGTTCTTTCAATTTTATGTACATCGAAAATTTTTCGTCTTTTCATTTTACCAGGGTAGAGGGCGGAGGAGGTGGCTTTAAGGTTTTTTTTTTTAGTTTTATGACCTTGAAAATTAAATTGAGATTCACGATTTGTAAGTCTAGGGTCCAATTTAAATTTTCGTTTAATTTTTTTTCTTCAAAAAATATCATTTTATGCATGAATTTTCCTTGTAATAATTTTACTGCAAAAAATCATTTATTAGGTTAGGCGATTATTTTTCCTAATTTTTAATAAATTCCTCATCACCCAATTTTCGAATTGCACCTCGTACATCGTGATATTCAAATTTTAAAAATGTATAAAGAAAAAAGCTTCTTCCAATTTTGCATTCAGCAAAAAAATTCGAAAATACTCAAAAAGTTAGTCGACGAATACCTATCTTTTTTACATCCAAAAATATTCCCTGTCGTTTTACTCGTAAGCATGGTACTTAGATCTATACCTCTACCAGCTACTTATACCTATATCACTATTATTATAAAGATTTTATATTTTCCAATAGTTGAAAAGACTTTAATCTTCTTAAAAAACCCCATTGCTTTCAATATTAACTATACAAAATAATAGAATAAGTAATTTATTGAAACTAAATCATATTTGAATTTCCAAATCTAACCTTTAATACGAAGGTAGATATACTTATGTAGATACTGCCAGCTAGGTACTTACTACATAATATATTTTAATTATTATAGTACTTGGGCAATATATACATCGCGTTTAACCTTAAAAATCATACTTCCATTTGAGCGAAAAATTCAGCATAATCAACTCGTAAAGAAATAATTCGACCCTGGATAGACATTTGATTCAACTTCATTGTGCTTTTATGAACAAGGGAATCGTCTATTATAATAATTCATTAATTCTCGAAGCATTTGATGGTTTTATTCGCGAATATGTAAGACACATTTTTTTATATTATAAAATTAAAAATTCAGAAATGAAATTTCATTAAGAAATACGACTCGCGAACATATTATTCTCTTGGGCGAAGGTCGTATTTCGTTTTTTCATTAACTCTTAAAACGACCGTAACACTTGGAATAATATCTTTTATATTTTTCATTATTACATTTATTTTGACATTTCATTCGTACTTTTATTAGGAATATTTATTCTTTTAAATTAAATGCTGCTTACTTTTACTCGGGTCACGTATGACGATAGTATTTTCATGATGGCATAATTTTTCTCGAATCGCGTATACCTTCTCATTCGTTTCGATTTTGAAAATTTCAAGGTCGAGCGTTAATTTATTTTTTCAAATTATTGATAAGAATTATTAGATACAAGTCTTTCATGTATCATAGAAAGAAATTCGGTTTATTAAAAAATTATAACAGCGTTGTTTCCCTTCTCAGCGACAGTTAATTAAGAAACTACTCTTCTATTTTGAAGAAGACGTTATTCGCAATAGAAGTAGCTACGCTAATTTATTATTTTTTCCAAAAAAATCAGGTCAGTGTCATCTCATCTTCGAAAAAAAAGAAACAAAATTTGAAACCCGATTGCTTAATGGGATTACATTAAAGTTATAAAATATTGAGAAACTTTTATTAAGAGTAACTCCCGAGTAATTTAAATTATGGCCGCAAGGTAGTGGTTCGGTTTACGTTAGGTAGCTTACCAGTGTACATCGTCAGCTATATTCCCTTTACGTGGTTTTGTTTAAAAAATAATACTTCGAGTTGAGCGGAATTTCGAATAGGTAGTTAGGTACTTGTTAAAATATGAGATCAAAGGCTGACCATGCAAAAAAAATTAATTTAACCGAAATTTGCGGTAGATTGCGGAACCGCAGTCAAATTTTATTGATTTATTAAAAAGTTTAGGTTATATTGATAAAGATGTTAGAGAGGCGTATTTGAAATTTTTCCCGCCAAAAGATACGTATTGGTAGCGAATGGTACTCTAAAATATGTAGATATAGCTTTTTCACAGCTGGATATTTTAATTAAAATGGTAACATGAAAGTGATAAAGTTTTCGATAATTTTTATTAGATTTAACCCTGTAATCAAATAAAGATTTATACAATATGTATACATGCCTACACTTGTACCTATATACATCTTTAAAAAAAAAAAAAATTTTAAAATCATCTGAAAGGAGAACAGATTGGAATGAAAAAAATACCTCGACCGCGATTAAATAGAAATTTCATCCGTGCCATTCGAGTTGGGTATAAATATGAAATTTATTCGTTACGATGATTTGTGAAAATCAACTTTCTTCCATGCTGTTTTCACTTTTTATTTGAAAATTGTTAAATAAACAAATAATGAAAATACCTTCGGGCATTTTTAGCATAATCCACTCGATGTATTACAATAATGCAGGAATTTTACTTAAATCGAAGGCGATTTCGGAATGAGAAAATAAATAAAATGGAGAAACGATTATATAGATATGTAGAATTACCAACCCCTATAGATTGAAAATGAAATTTAGAAAATGAAAAACCTGCTGTACGCTACGATTGCATTGGTTATTTCGAAAAATGAAATAAGTCAATATTTAATATAAAAAATAAAAATCACCTTATTCGAGCACAAAATGCAGGTAATTCAATTTTAAACATCGTATTTTCAAAGTCTTACGAATTAAATCAACGCGAGAAATATTTTTTCAAAATTGCTCAAGGAAATTTATATTGAAATTACTTTAAATTTAGTACAGTACTTAATGTTTCTTGCACAAAGTTATATAAGTTCTATATAACTTTGTTCTTGCAGTACCAGTCGTGAAATTCATTTTTTTTTTTTTTTTTTTTTTTTTTTTTAACGCCATGTACAGCAACTAAGGCTAGTGGCGTATCGTGAAGGAGGTTTAGTTATAGAAGGGATCGTAAATTATAAGAGGAAAGAAGGTATCGTAATTTTATAGAAAGAAGGGATCGTAAACCAGTTTTGGAGAGAAAGGATAATAAATTTTGAATTTTAATGGGGTCATCTGTTAGGATTTCTTTTGGATTATTGGAGGTTAGGTATATAGGGATCTTTCATTTTGACATTTGGGACACTGGAAAAGTAAATGCGTTATTGAAATTTGGGTGTTACATATTGAACAAGTGGGGGGAAGTTGTTTGTTAAGCAAGTAAGAATGGGTCATAAGAGAGTGCCCTGTACGTGTACGTGTGAGTAAAACGTCTTCTCGGCGGGAGATATTAAACTGATTTCTTGGAAGTATATCGCTTTTGATACTTTTCAGTTTATTGGTAGAGGGAATTTGGTTCCAGTAGTTTTGAAATGTGATCAGAGTTTTAGTTTTGATGAATGTTTTGTCAGAGAGTGGAATTGGAATATTTTGGATGGAAGTTACGTTTAGTGCAAGTTTTGCAGCTTTGTCGGCTAATTCATTGCCTGGGATGTTCTTGTGTGAAGGTAGCCAACATAAAATCGTATTTTTCAATGAGGAAGAAAGCATATGGGATATTTCCTGGGCTATTGGATGTTGTTTTTTCTTATTGAAATTTTGTATACATAGCAAGGCTGAGAGGGAGTCTGAAAAAATGATTGTGTTGACGAAAGAAGAGTTATTTATGTAGGTAAGTGCCTGTTTAATGGCATACAGTTCAGCTGACATAATTGAGAATTGAGGAGGTAGAGGGTATAAAAATTCTTCGTCATTATGTACGAAAGCACAAGCAGTAAGGTTTGATGTTTTAGATCCATCAGTAAATATAAATTCGTGATTTGGGTATTTATTTGCGAGTTCGTTGAAGTGTGATGTAGCGATGAGGGAGTTTGTATATGATTTTATTAGTTCAGTCAGAGAAGTATTTATGTCTGGTTTGAAGTTAGACCAAGGTGGGAAAATATTTATCACATAATGATGAATTTTTGTTTCATTTGTAATTATAGATTGAAGTAGATGGGAAGTGTCAGGTTCTAAATCATTGAATGGAAAAGTAAATTCTGATTTAGGGTGAAAGTTTGGGGTAGAAAGTATGTGGAGAGCCGAGATAGCTATTGTTTGTTGTCTTCTTATGCTCAAGGGAGGTTCTGAAGCTTCAGAAAGTATGCTAGCAGTAGCAAAGCGTCGTAAAAATAAAGATTAGCGAAATTGAATAAAATGCGAATTTCAAGTTTTAAAAAAAAAATCTTTGAAGTCAGTTTCTATGAAAATTGTGCATTGCATAAGTACTAGGATGGTCCTTATATGACTGGAATTTTTTTTTGCGATTTTTTATCCTCTCTACAAATTGGTTACCTATGAGAGAGTTGAGTTTTTACACATTAGGTAATAATGTTTAAAATGTTGAAAAATTTATTTCGAATTGCATGAGAAAACAAAACTGATGCAAATTTGATTGAATTAAACATACAAAATGAAAAAAATGGCGTAGTTTTTGTTTTTAAGAAATTAAGTCATTTTTTTCCTTATATAAAAAAATTGATTTTTTTCAAAAAATCGAGAAAATGGGTATAATTGTTTTTACACCGATCCCGAAAATATTACAGTTTTTTTCTTTTCTTAAAGAAAATTTAATTTTTTCCTTTAAAATATGTCACGTAGTTTTTGTTTTCTCCAAAAATTTCAAAATATATTTTGAATTCATTTTTTTTTTAAATCAAGGGATTTTTATTTACACAGAATTCGGTGATTTTTTTTAAAACTGATTTTTTTAAAAATTGAGAATTTTTTACGTCGAATTTAAAAATATTGAAATATTGATTCTGAAAAATTGATTTTTTTTTCAAAAGAACAAGTTTTTTTCTCCAATAGATTTGGGGAATATTTTTACTTGAAAAAGGAGATCAAAAATTCCAAATTCGAAAAATAAGGTCCACCCTAATAAGTACCTACAAACGCAATCTTTTTATTCAACATAGTCAACTTGAGTCCACAATTAGGAAAATTCACTCGAACAAAATTGCCAAATCTAACAATTAGACTCGAGATAAATTTCAAATCGGTATGTTGAAAATAAAACATGTAGAATTCCTACTTAAGTCATGTCGAGGTAAAAGTTTTTCAAAACTTCCTCATTTGAAATCAACAAAGGAAAAAAAACATACGTACAAGTAATATTCCCATTTGGATTGAAAGTTTTGAAATTTATAGATCTAACCATGTTAAACAAAGATTTTGTCCCAATGTGAATATTTCTCAATTTAAAGCGACGTTTTGCCTTCGAAAATTACAAGTATCATCTGGAAATCTTGAAAGAGTAATTAAAATCCAAAAATAAATTTATAATAAAAGTAACGATGCGAGAACATTCGAGCCAAGCACAATTATTATAATAATTCCAAAAAAAATGTAAAAATTGTCGACATTTGGAAACGTTCTTTGAACCGAAGATTCATTCTACGATGAGTAGCCCTCCCTGCCCCTCTCACCGTGTACGGCAACTTCTTCACTATATTATTAATTTCCATCGTGTTTCTAACGAAAATATAGTAAAATTCGGTACCATCAGTTTTTCAACTTTTTAACTCAGATGTTGAAATTATAACGCGTCTTAAGTGTTGTGCATTCGTTAAATATTAAGACTAAAAGCACGAGCAACAACCTGTAGGTTGGTTCGTATTTTGATACTGAAAAATATTCGATAAGTCGATAATAATTTCTCGATTTTGACTGATTCTATAAAGAGTTAATCTCATATCGTTCCATTTCTACAAAAAAATCGTAGGCGTTTGATTATACAGGCCAAATGGGCATAACCATCTGAATGGCAAATAACTGAGATTTTATTTGTAATAACCGAAGAAAACCCAAAAAAGTTAACCGAAAAGTTCACTGAATAGACTCAAAAGTGCGGTAAACATTGGCGAAAATAAAAAGAAATGTTCTTTTCAAAACGACAATAATATACATACATTTTGTTATGGAACAAACAATTCGAACTCTCACATCATATCTATAAGATGTGGTGTGTAGAGGAAAGAGCGAGCTAAAATAGAGGAAATATTTGGGTAAATGTCAAGAAATATTTCACACGCATACCAACGTTAGATATTATATTTATGGAATTTGCTTTCATTAGAAAAGGGATTTTTAATAATTAAGAAAACAAATTTACCAATGTACCTCGAGTCATTTTAAAAGAAAAACTTGACTACAGTATCACTCGTTTTGATTTAAAACTTTTAAAAGTTTCCTAAAAACATTTTTCTAGCTATACGAGTAGACAAGTAAAACACACACAAAAATTTAGTTAACAAATAAAACGAAGAAATTAAAAATGATGTTTTTTAATTTTTTCAATGACTGACAAAATTGTTATTTTAAAAAAAGCATGGCTATGGTCGTGAAAAAATTTCACTCAACAATTTGAATAAATTTTAATGAACATGCTGCGAAGAAAATTTTGAAGAAAAATAAATTATTGTGATGAAATGTTTGTAAAAAAAATCAATAATCGGAAGAAATGTAAAAGATAAATTTTGATGAGAATTATTGGGAAAATTAGAATTGTTTTGAATGTTCACAGATTAGCTTGGAAAAAAAATAAGAAAAATACCGAAATGAATTTATTTACCAAAAATTTAGAAGAAGACTTTGGAAACGAAATTAACAAGAATTTTTAGAAGGAAAAAAAATGAAGGGGTTTAGAAAAATTTCGATGAAAATTACTATTGGAAAAATTTGGAAAATATACAGATGGATGATATACATATATTTTAAAAATTTATATTTTTCAGAATTTTTAATTTGAAAATTTTCAAAGATTTGCTAAATTTGTCGAATTTCCGAACGAAAAATGGCCG
Organism: Balanococcus diminutus; assembly: GCA_959613365.1. NCBI lineage: Eukaryota > Metazoa > Arthropoda > Insecta > Hemiptera > Pseudococcidae > Balanococcus > Balanococcus diminutus. The sequence goes on along the minus strand of OY390715.1, from coordinate 43,356,200 downwards.
TGGGGTTCGACACCTCACACCCCTCTCCTTGAATCAGATCTGGAAGGGATACCACAATCTTTTAAATTTTGACCATTTTTTTAAAACTTGCAGCAAAATTACCTACGAATTCATACTCAAGGAGTTCAAATTACGCTAAATTAATACCTCGAACTTGTAAATAGATAATTATGTCTCCTTTCATATTCATTGGCCTAATCAGAAATTATTTTTTCTCAATTCAATTTTCCCCTGCCCCTTGAATTTTCAAGATAAGCAACATGTTTATAGAACATTTCTTGTTCCTTATGTGTTGCCTAATCACCTGGTGGAAGGAACTCAGTCAGGTAGTGAACACCCTGTATATTTTACTTTTTTTTTTTTGGCTTCGGCTTTCACAACCGTTAATTGGCACATGCCTGATGCCTTCGTTTTAAAATATAAAATTGTCTCGAACAAGATATCGGTTCATCGTGAACAAATAATTTCCTTCAAAACGTGTCACTCAAACTCGAACTGAATTCCGGGTGATCGTGAGAAAAACATTAAAAATAACTTTCAAACAACAAAATAATATTGTTTGGAAAACTTATTGACTTTGTTATTTTACTTTTTTTTTTTTTTTTTTTTTTTGTCAAATAAAATTTAAAAGTTTGGACAACACGAACAAAAACTACTAATAAGGTTTCTAGATATGTTCTATTGAGCTCTCAATTTACGAGATGGTAAAATTCGTGAGTTTTGAAGAATCACTCTCGTCATTTGTGAATTATAAAAATAGGAATTTTTCTGCTTTTAAAATCTTGGCGTAAGTAGACTTTGTTAATGTGAAAAAAAAAATTATTCACACATGAATTATCATTATAGCAAACTTAACGAGACTTCAAAGTGAAAAGAAAAGGGTTACTATAGGTGATCTCGAGAGATTTCAACATTCCGTAGCAACAGCGAATCAACTCACAGCATGCCCCATTTACTACAAACATATTTTCCAACAAATTTTACAAAATGTGCGTACTCGGCGGTCAGTAAATTTCATTAATTAGGTGTAATATAAATTTATTAAAATGTTGCGGAAAAAACAATTATTTAGAAGCTTAACGAAACCCGAAACCTGCTTCCTAAGTTTATTGTTTTTACTTTTATAAAATGAAAACTTTTATAACGAAGGTTATTTCAGTGGAAATTTCTCTAAACATATATGTATCTACAATCTACATTCTAACGTAAGAACATAGCATCGAGGCAAAAGCGACACACCAGTTTATTTCATCTAAGAGGGCGGGGGGGGGGGGGTGATAAGCTACACAGTACACAGCGAATGATCTCTCTTTTGAGTGACGTAAGTTGCAAGCCAAATCATTGAAGTTAGTTGGTTTACCATTATTCGAATGCGATTTTAAAAGATAGGATAAGATATAAGTAGCTGTTTTAATTTTAACGAATATCTCTATATCTACGTCATTTTATCATGGCGAATTTGTGAAAAGCGAGATAACCACACTCGGTGAAATTGGACAAAATTTCTGGAGGAATGAGATAAAAGTTTGAAAATTTTGGTTCACAAGTTATAAAGTTATAAATTTTCAAAGCTGAGACCTTGAAAAAACCGACTTATGAAAGCGTCCTATGAGAAGAATGCATAGTACGAAGATTGTACAGCGCAAAATCTCTTAAATGTGGTTAATATTGAAAAAATTATTTAAAAACATTAAAAAATAATTGACACCACTTATTTTGGTAAGAAGTGTAGGTATTTTTTCTGAACAAACTAAAGTCCCTACGAAAAAAATGAAAAAATGATAAGAATCGAAATTGTAGAGTGTAACATTTTCTTTCGGTAGTCAGCCATCAGTCCTTTCTCTAGAAGGCTTAGTTCTCTTGATTTTTATCACATTAAGTTCAAATTTTGAATTTTTTACATTACGAACCCTGACTGCAAAATACACGAAAACTAAGCTTCCTTGAAAAAAAAAACTAATCGCTTGGCTCGTCGCACATTGAAACACATTATTGGCCTTGTCATTTTTTCCCTTGGCTTCGTTCTTTCGATTTCTACTATTGGTGGAAACCTTCCACAAACAATTCAAGTTAAAAGAATGAAGCAAAGGAAAACAATAACAAGGCTAGAGCTAGAGCAATGTGTTTCAATGTGCGAAGAACAAAGCTGATTATTTCACTCAGATTGTTATAATTTGCTATCACAGAATTTGAACAAATCAAAAAAATAAAAGGCTATGATCTTGTAAGTCGTAAGAAATTAAATTTCTAATCAAAAAGCTCTTCTCTACGTCTCTATCTTCAATATTTAAGGCGCTAGCACAGGGGCGGCGTTTAACCCGCATATCAAAGGAAAGAAATGGTCTTTTAAAACTTCAATTTCGCTGATGGTGGGGAGAGTGAAAAAGTTCGACCCTTCTGGGGTATATTCTGACCTTGCCGCTTTCTATTGACGTTTTGATCATGCCTCCATCATAAATAGAGGGGGGGGGGGGGGAGAAAACATTTTTAAGAATGTTGCGGCATATTCGCCGGAATTTCCATAAGTATGTCGTAAATATTGTTGATCTACTTAACGATCTCGATGTGAAGAAATTTTCAAGGTAGTCTTCAATTATTCTCTCGACGTTTAAAATTTCTAAAAGCTTTTTTTGTTTAATGTTCATTTTTCAGCTGTGTTAAAGTTTTACCTAAAATCTTAATCGTTTTCTCCCTGCTTTCTTTTCTTTTTATACCATTTTCCTTTCCTTGTTTCCTGTTACAATGTTACTTTACTGCGGGAGAACAAGTGTATGAAGAAGCGAAATTGCTTGTTTTAAACATTTATCTTTACTTAACAGAATGGTCGTATCCAAGTTGAATATTGCTTATAATTATGAAATCGAAACGGAAACACGTTGTGGTATAATACACCATAGGGGTATTTGAGATTTTTATTTTAGAATCGATTTAGACGAACGAATATTACCATCTTATCTTTTATTTCTCTCTACCGGTACCGGTCCCTTTCCTCCCTTCCCCTCGTCGTTGATTTTAATTTCGTATCAATTTTCGAGATAAACCAGGATTATTATGTTTCTTATTTTTGTACTGTATAGTTGTATCGTTCGTATTTAATTTGTATCAATTTTTAAACCGCCTCATCATGTGGTTCGAGGTAGAGCGGGTGTTTGTCGGTGATTAATAAATGGGTAAATAATTATTTATTATTTATTTAAATTACTAACGATGCCTATACTTTTCCCTTGATCCCTTGATGGGCGGATATTGAAGCCAATTCGATATGGTCTATCGAAAGATCTGAATTTGGCGACAATGTTCGCTCATCCCAACCATTTTACCTTATGGTCAATCAAATGATCGGTAAAATTGGTAACCCCTTTTCTTTTTTCTTTTTTTAACAGGTCAATTATAATATGATCAATCAAATGATCGGTAATTGATCCTAAATTTTCTGTTTATTTTTATTTTCCAAATTTCAACCCAGATTTAGCACTATGCCCTAATGGGTGGCTAAATCCCCGTTTTTTGTTGTTTTATACCAAATTAAATAGGTTTTTGTAAAAAGACTTTTGAGCCTTATAGTCAATCGAATGACTGGTGAAATTGTCTGTAATTTATCCAGATTTAGCACTATGCCCCAATGGGTGGCTAAATCCCCGTTTTTTATTGTTTTATACCAAATTAAATAGGTTTTTGTAAAAAGACTTTTGAGCCTTATAGTCAATCAAATGACTGGTAAAATTGTCTGTAATTTATCCAGATTTAGCAATGCTATGCCCGATGGGTGGCTAAATCACAGGTTTATTTCAATTTATTCTTTTCTATAGCCATTATTTACCTCTATAGGTTTCCCCCCCAATTTCTTACTTCGTTTAATTTTAAAGGTAGTTTTCGTACCCGGTTAAATACCTAGGTAATTGATCTAGGATCGATAAATTTATATATTTTCTGACTTGTAGTTTCGAGTCAGGCGAAATCATCCGATAAGTGGATTTATTGCATAATTTGTGTCTGTGTATCTAGCCCCTTCTTGTCTATTATTTTTGGTCTATTCGATAAATTTCGTTTATGTTTTTCCCACGTCCCTTTGAACCCAAAATTTTAAGGTAATTATGTAGTATCACAACGTGCTTCGAATTTTTCTGATCATTTTTTACATTTTCACACCTATATACGAGTGGTCAATGGAAAATCCCATAATGGCTGGAAAATTCGTTACAGGGAAATGTTTTTTATTTCATGTCTATTGAAAAGTATCAATAATAAACTATCAAGCGACGAATGAGAGAATTTTTTATAATAACGGGTTATCAAAATTTGTAATAATTATATTGCCTCACGAGAGTGAAGTATGAAAAAAAAAACGAATTTTCTAACACTTTATTCCGACTTACCTATATGAATAATTAATGAAAATTTTTTGTATCACGCACTGTATACTGTATAGCTATGTGGGCTACCTACACTTCTTGGTACTTCCTTTTTCACCATAAATTTTATTGAAATTTATTACGTTGTATATTTTTTTTGCAGAATTGAAAAATTTTCAAATTCGAGTGTACATTATTACATTCCCATCTGGGTGAATTGACATTATGTTTTCATGCACGGTTTTCTTATTTATGAAAATGCCATTGATTTTACATTTTCGTCATTATTGCCATTTTTTTGTCCATTTCACTTTTAACTATATTCAAATTTTTGCTTTTAAAAGAATGAAATAAAATATGTAGGTAATAGGTATACTGGTAACTACGTAAGTAATTTTTCCTTCGTAGGTACTTATTATTATTTTTTTATCTCTCGAGTAGTATTTCTTGAAATTATTGAAGAATTGCTACTCATAGTTTACATACTTTCTTACAAAAAAAAATCAAAAAATTTGTATAAAAATACTAGCACAACCATGTCAGAATGGTGAATCCGCTCTTAGCTGGTATTTTGAAATTATGTGTGGTGGATCATTCCATGTCAATTCACCTTAGGTCTACCAATTTTGATCAAAAAAAATTTGCGAGCTTTTCCCATCCCAAAAGTAAGAAAACCACCATTCTTTTGCCCATGCACAATACTCGTGAGGCCGTGAAGGTTTTTTAGGGGGCGGGGGGCTTTGTTGTTTCTTCAATTAAGAGATTTCTTAATTACCAACTCGTACCCAACTTTGGCGAAGCCTACGTCAACAATGGTAATGGGTAGCAAAAATTGGTAATCGGATTTTAAAAAGCATTGCAATGAAATTTACGATCACCTGTAAACGTTTCAAAAATTAGAAAGTGAACTATTTTTAGAAAATCGCAGACCAACCGTGGGGAGAAGGGATGTCTAAATATCCTCAATTTTGACCTTTAAAAAAAAATCATTAAAAATACTCCTGAATTTGTATACTCAGGTGTTTCGAATTATGCTACAATTGACAACTGAAACTAGGTAGTAAATAGGTAGGTATTTTTGCCCAATCGGAAATTATTTTTTATCAATTTAATTTTCTCTTGTCCCTTCAATTTTCAAGATATGCAACATGTTCATTTAACATTTTTTTGTTCCTTATGGGTTGCCTGTTCACCCGGTGGAAGGAACTCAGTCAGCTATGAGACACCCTATATATAGTGTATGTATTACCTACATTTCGATATAAGAATCTAGTTGCAGGACTAGTGTATTGAAATAAACCTTGAGAAATGTTGGTTTTTTATTGGTCAGATGTTGCTTAAAGTGCCTCATGAAGTACTGTAAGCATTCCCTTATGTTCAAGGTTTGAAATAACGAAATGAGAGGCATAGGCGAGCGATCTGGCCATGTCACGAGTCCCCTGAGCTGAAAGTTGCGTAGTATTTTCATATAATATACTTTCGATTTTTTTTTTTTTTTTCAAAAAAAAGGAGTTTTTCAAAAATAAACGCGTCACGTAAGAACTCCCAAGGTCTTCTCAAACATTTGATGATGAATACATACTTTGAACTTAATTCAAATTAAATTACACCTGATGTCATTTCGAGGAGACGTATTTCAATTCAATGGAAAATTTCAGAAACTCGGTATGTATAAATGTGGTTCGCAGCTGGCCACTGATTATGGAATTTCTACGCTCAAAATACCAAACTTCCGATTTCGGTTATTCTAGCGGGTAAACCCAACACATCGACGAATTTCAAAATTAATCTCAATATACCTACATTAGCGAATATCGTTTCGTTTAATTAGGTATAGGTAACACGAACAACTATCAAAACAAAATAGAACACAAAACTGATACGTAGATATCTTGACCGCGAGATAATTTTTAATTTATTCATCCGTTTCAAATCACTATTCAAATGATACCTATAATAAATTTTAGTGTCATTATATAAATCCACAAATTAGTACACCTATTTATTATTCATCTACGAAACCATTATTCGAATTCCAACACTAAAACAGCATAATACGAGTATTACAAGTAGAAATGTATCAAAATTCTGCATCCATCTTAGTAAAATAATTAAACAAAAGTTGAACTGCATAACACGTCACATGTAAATTTGAAAACTTCTTAGTTAGTTGTAAGTGCCTGCCATCTATTTTAGAGAGATGTTGCCATTATACATATAAATAATTCTCGATCTCGTCATTATCCCGAATCTCGAGCTGTAATAAGTATACTGGGGAAATGTTATTTCACATAGTCGCACGTCACTTAGGCACTAAGCAAAACACATCTACACGTATCTGATTCTACACTTATCGACATCGAACTTAACAGCGAGAGATGATTTTTGAATAATGTAGCTCCAAAAAGGAAAAATGCGAATGGTAACGGAGTACGAAAAAACTAAAATAAATAAATATAAAAAATAACGTATGAATGAAGTAAGTAATTGGTGTTTCGTTTCCACAACGTCAGCGTTCCAACAGTAAAAGGTAGCGAAATAAAAGTAAACAATAAGTTAGCGTCAAACTTATGTAAGACCACTTTGAAGACACGTCGTAACCCTTTTATTGATCAATTTTAGAAATGAAGTTCTCTGGTTTACCTACTTACATGAAAAGAAAGGAAAATTTCAAGAGTTATTATCGTCGAATTAAAGGAAAACTTTGCAACTTTTTACGAGGATTTAAAATTAATTACCATTCAAACCTCATCAAGTCTTAAAACTCCATCTAACAGTAATTTAAATTTAAAATCTTCTGTAATTCGAATTTGACGTTTTCATCAAAAGTACTTGATATAAACTTTTTATCAATTCTTAAAAAAAAAAAAAAAAAAAAATGTCGAAGTTGATTAGTGATTACTATACGTACCTATAGTGTTCCTTTTTTAAACATAGAAAATTGACCATTCGCAGTGGAGTGTCTCCCACTTTTGAGAGCCTCAAAACACTTCAAAACTAGAAACTCCTTTATAGTTGTTTTTCTTCCTTTTTTAGTCATCAAATTTTTTATCGGGCAGGGTATCGTTTTTTTTTTAAATCATAAATTTGGCAGGGTCCAGCTCACCTCCCCGGGAAGTACACTTCTGCACCAGTCCTTCTATTAACCAGTTGCTTTATATGAAAACTTTTCTTAATTTTTTGGTCTAATGTTTTTGAAAAAATCTTTCAATTTTTTGCAAGAAAAATCCCAAAGTTGTTTTCGAAAAACGAATCCGAATTTTTTGAGAAAAAAAACTATTCATCTTTTTTTGGAAAAAGAATCTGAATTATTTTAATGAAAAAAATATCAACATTTTTTTGGAGTAAAAATATGTCACACCTTATTTTTGGAGAAAAAATTTCAAATAGATATCTCAAATTTTTGGAGCCAGCATGAGAAAATTTCCTAATTTTTTGAAAGTGAAAAAATAATAATTATCTTAAAATTTAAAATTTTTAAAAAGTTTAGTCTTTTAATTTTTTCAGAGAAAGAAATCTCTTTTAGAAAATATTTTACTTTTTTGAAAAATTACACCAATAAAATGTTTATCCCCGTTTTTTTTGTTTTTTTTTGTTGTTTTTTTTGGAAAAAATCTACATTTATTTGGAGCAAAAAATTTCTCAGGTATTTTTTGGATATTTTTTGGAATAAAAGCATTTCTGAAATTCTTGAAAAGGGAATTTCAATTTTGTATAGAAAGCAATTTCTGAATTTTCTCGGAATAAAAAGTAGGTATCATAATTCATAACGAGTATATAAGCGAAGCCATTTTTTTTTCAATAAAAATAATTTTTTAATTTTTGAAGAAAAAAAATCACTGATTTTTTTGAAAAAATCTAAATTTTTAAAGAAAATTATTATTAATTTCCAAAAGTAACAACACCTACTTCATTTCTCAACTTATTGAAGAAAAAATCTCTATAATTTTTATTTTGGGAAACATTGTTTTTTGAAGACACTTTTTTTTATAGTACCTAAGTAAAAGAATTCCTAAAAATGTCATGACTCATGATGTCATGGAATAAAAATTTTTCTCAATTTTTTGGAGCAAAAAAGTTCTTGATTGAAAGTTTGCAGTCTTTTTAGAATCTTTTTTTTTTCTTCAATTTTTCATAGAGTACACCTATTCGGACCACGAGCGCGGAGTGGCTGAATTCTATCGGCAAAACTGAAAAGGTTTGAAAAGGTGCACCATAAATGACCATAAACAAAAATTTGCTTATCACTGAAATTTTTCAAATGTTATCACGACTTGATCACGACCAAATCATGACGAAATGCACCTTTATTAGTTGAAATTAGGGAAATCATCACAACACAGCCATCTATTTTTAAGAAAAATAAACAAAGGTGCACCTTTTCAATACCTACTTGATAGTAATGCACACTAGCGCGCCTTCAATTCTTTCGGGATAAAATATTTTTAGCAAATAAATTTTTAAGCGCAACAAAAATTTTCAATTTATTTTCAAGAAAACCCCCTTTCAATTTTTCGAGGGCAGAAAAATTTCTCAATTTTTTGGATAAGAAAATTTTTTCATTTTTTTAAGCATTTAAAAAAATTGGATGTAAAAATAGTAAGTACGTATTTGTATACAGAAAAAAGTGTTCTATTTTTTCTGAGAAAGGAATTCCTTACTTCTAAAAAAGAAGAAAACATTTCTTGAGAATAAATGCAAATTGTTTTAGAGGCGAAAAAATCCCCGATTTTTTTTTGAAGAAAAAATCATAATTAAAAATTTGTAATTTTTTTGTAAATAATTTTTTATGCAGTATTTTTTTAAGAAGAAATCTTATTATTTTTAGAGAATTTTTTTTTGCACTTTTCTGAATCACTTAAGAGTTGATATATTTAGGTATGAAATGATGAATACTAGACATTTCAACTTTTTCAAAAAAATTACTTTTATTTATATTCTGTCTTTGTTTTGGTGACTTCGATACTCTCCGAGTAAAATATGCAGAAGCACGTCCCTGGCCACTCCATGAAAACAGTAAGAAATCCCCAATAATCGATGGATCAATTTCAAAATTTCGAATGGGTTTACAAATGAAATTAAAGTTAAACAGAATGTGAAAAAACGTGATATCTAAATCTACTGTGTACATACGTAATATGACAAAGACATAGGCGTTGCTATGAAAAATTGAAGTGTGAATAAATAGACAAAAATACGAGTACATACTCGCATGTTTGGAAGTAACAATAGTATTTGAACAAGAGTAGGACTGGTATGCAATCAAAAAGTAATAAAACAACTAAACAAGACAGAGAAAGAAGATTTTTAAATTGAGTAAATAATAAGAACATCGTAGGTTCGTATGTAGGTGAAACCAAACATCACATAAAAATAAAAACAAATCACTCTACACTGTGCAGTATAAACAAATAATACCTAATAACAAAAATTATTGTTGTGTTTCGCTTCTTTTGAAAATTTTTATAAGATCTCTAATTTTTGAGAGAAAAAACCATGTACCCAGAAATAACATTTTCTCAAAACATAAATACACATTATACTCAAGTTTGAAGAAAACGTAGAAAAAATGATAAAGCAGTAACTACAGGTAATCGAGTGAATTGAACCAAACGAAAAATATTTCACTTTAAAAACATGGATTTAATAAATAAACGAAATTATATTGTTGTATCTGTAAGTAGGTAGGTATTTGAGAGTTAAAAGTTGAGACGTATAAAGCCATACGCTGATTCCTTTCCTAACGGATTTTTCGGTCTACAACGATACTTAAAATGGCACGTAAGACGTATGTCGAAACATTTTATTTATTTTGTTACAAAGTTAGGCATCGTTTTATCTCCTATCGGATATATTTTAAGCCCAAATCTACAGGTTTTAGGGTAATTGAATGATAAAACGACGAGAAATGTCAACATTGCGCCAATTTTCCCATTTTCTCCAGACATATGATGATATCAATTCTGCAGTTTTTACTACCGGGCATTCGACTTATGTCATGTAATTTACGTATGTGCATATTCGTGATAACTAGTTCCTCGGGTCATTGATCTATACGAGTGTATTTTCTACACGATCATTTACACGATTAGCATAAACCAACAATGATTTCAGGCAAAAAAGTTGTCGAAGGGGTGCAGGGAAATTTCCAAATGCGAGGATTTTTGAATGAAATGGCAATACTCGCGGAGAAGTCGAATTAATAAAGTGATACGTTGAAACTACTTAAGAAAATGCGAAAATAAAATAAAGATATGATGAATACCATTAAAGGGGATATAATGTAAAAACTCTTGCCTGATTCTGTACATTGTTAGTCGTCAAGTAGAATCATAATAAACACATTGGGAGAAAAACGTTTTTTATATGAAATCGTCTACTTTCTTACTTCTTAGCACCATTTGCCCGACTAAACGCTTCATGGGGTTTTCTTTTTTTATTTTTTATTTTCTCGAATACGCATCCGGAATACTAAGTGTTTGCCAAATATAGTTTGTTTTTATTTTTTCGGGTTAAATGTTTTATGATGAAATTCGCCACTTTTTCGTGCTATTATTATATTAATGGATGCAATGAATATATAGGAAATTCTGAGCGAACGTAGAAGTATAAATGCATTTTTAAACATCATTTGAACATTTGTAAATACATCCTTACCCTCCTTTCATTTGAAGTCAAACATAGGGTGTTCAGAAACGAAGTGAACATACTTATTTTTAAGCGGGGAAAAATTTACATGTAAGTAAATGCTAAATCAGAAATTAACATTGACAACTTGGAACACAAAATTGCTGACATTCGCAATTTTTGTTATTTTTTTTTCAACGAGCGGATTTTTAATTAGGGATGAAAATGGGTCATCTTAAATTTTTTAAAAACACGTTTTTTGAAGAAAAAAAATCTCAACTTTTTGAAAAAAGAAATACCTATCCCATTTTTTTCAAAAAAATAAATAAATAAGTAAAAAGATTGGTTTAAAAAATCCTCAATTTTTTAGAGAAGAGAAATCTTAATTTTTGGTTACATTTTTTTTTTGAAAAGAAAATGCTATTGAATTTTTTTTGGGAAGAACATTATGTCGTTTTTTTGTAATACGCAAATTAAAAAAAATTCTCAATCTTTTTGGAATCAACGTAAAAAAAATTCACAGCCATTTTGAAATGAAAAAAATGGGTAAAAAATTCTCACTAAAAAATAATTTTGGAATACCTAGCAAATATCTCAATTTTGAAAGCAAAAAACATAGATGAAAGAATTTATCATTTTTTTGAGGGAAAAAATCTTCAACCTTTGGTATTCTTTTTTTTGTGAAAAAAAAAAAAATTATTTTACACCTGGAAGTTGCAGGAAGAAATTTAAATATCAGTTGAATAAAAGAATAAAATTTTCAATTTTTGGAGGGAAAACAATTAGGTAGGTATTTCAGTATTTTCTTTTGGGGGGAGGGGGATCAATTTTTAGGAAAAAAACTTATTTTTCTTTTAAAAAAAAAACGCTTTTTTCGAAAAAATCTTTTTAATTTTTCTTTAGAATACAATGCCTCAATTTTTTCGAGAAAAATCTTCACATTTTTTGAAATGAAAATTGTTTTAAAATTTAAAAAAAAAAATCTCACTTCTTTTGGGAAGACCGAGCTGATCCTAGAAAATCCTAAACTGTCGACCCTGCAAAGATATTTTACTCTCCATTTACATAAAAAAGTTCCAACTACCAAACTTATTTTCTGAACTAGGTAGTATCTTTCAATAGAAAAATTTCTTTAAAATAAATCGAAAGGAGAAAAGTCGAGCAGAATTTTCAAAAGTACCTATAAATAAGTTACTCTGGTGAATAGATTCGGAGAGGTACATGAACTTTATCGCTTTTGGTAACCATCCATTAGGAGAAAAAATTTAATAGCTTAGTTTTATTTCCTCATTCTCTCAAAGAGTGAGTCTGTTCCGTTTATTTATTCATTTTTTTTCGTATGTGCCTGGAAAAATACATTCCAATCATATTATATCGACGTTGTTCACCACTCAAATTCTTTTTCAACTAAGCACAGTTTATTACCCAGGTACCTTACTGGCTTCTGTTTAACAAGGATTAGAAAATCGACGATTCGAACGTTTATGAAGCTAGTCTTTAATTAATTGGATACCAATTATAGTAATTGTTAATGAAAATTACTGAAATTATTGTTTGCATGGATAAAGGATTCATAAAACGTGAAATAATTTCATCTATGAGAAGTTCGAAACTGAGAATATTTCACGAATTAATTCTGGAAAACTAATCTTTAAAAAGTTCAATTAAACGTTTAATCTACGAGCAAAAGTTTCACGTTAAATAAGTCAAATGGAACATTTAAAGTTACAACGCAAATTATGGTATGGCAACAAGTAAGAATGTACAGTGATAGGATAATTTGCTTTCCTCTAGCTATACAAATAAGTAATCTGGTACTAAACTTCTGAGACTGACGTATGTACAATGTAGGTACCTTCATTTCAGAATTTTTAAAAATTTTTAGTTGAAAATTGATGCACCGTTATAAACTAAGATAGGCAATACTTTTGACAGGAATTCAATGTTGCTATTACTCCTTCAATTTCAAAGATAGGCATCTCAATGTGATTACAACTTTTTTTGCTATTTCGAATTGCTACCCACTGCCAGTGTAAAAAATTTTTTGGGTGCAATGTGCCAACTGATTATGCTGGGGAAAAAATGATTTTTAATGTTTTATAGCTCCTTCATTTTCAAAATTAGACAATATTATGTGAACATAAAGTTTTTTGTTAGTCGTACTTGATTGTGTCCTTTCATAGCAGGGTTGCCAACTTTCGATTTTCATAAAACATCAATTTTTACCAAGGGGAAATTTTGATGTTTTATGAAAATCAAAAGTTGGCAACCCTGCTATGAAATTTTTTCAACTTTTTCTATCGAAATAATTTTTTTGCATCAATAGGAGCCGTTTGAATCCAGTTTTGGTACCAAACAGATGTTATTTCCATTTTTTGCATTCGAAATCCTCGATTTTTTAGCGATCTTCAACTTTTCAACCTCCTGGTAGGGTGAGAAAATCTATATCAAATTTGAAGGTCAATGGTCTGGGGAGGTGTAGAAACTCAAATTGAACTTTTCTAGGGGTGTGACCGAGGTACCATGTAGGTGGCACTACCCAAAAGTGGCAAAAAACTGTGTTTTTTCAAAAGTGACCCTACTTTGAGCCTTGAGGGCCCCAAACTCCACTCCCCTGAGAGGTAGGGAGCTCAATTTTTTGGGGGTGGGGGGTTCTCAACTCAAAGTAAACCACCTCTGCGAGTATGGTCGAAATCCGAATTTTTTTTTTTTCACTCCACCCTAATAAACATACCTACTCCTACAATTTAGAGGCTAAATAAATATTATATTGATACGATTACGCGAATTTGAAAATATTGCTTTGATGAAAGGAGGGTGTTCTATATTTTAATAAAGGCCCAAACATACCCGGGTGCCTACATCTAAAGTATTTTTAATTTGGAATAATTTGTTAACCCTTTCAATAAAATTTATGTTCAATCAATTTTTCGAATCAATGTAAAACTTCGACGATGACAAAATTTTCCTATGTACGTAGCTACTTTCGTATAAAACTTCATTGTGGAAATAATTTCCACCATTATTGAATTATTTCCAAACTATTTCGCTTTTTCATAAATAATACGCTGGCATATTATTGGGTATTTGCGTATTTGTGGGTGAATTTATATCGCTTAAATTAATCATATTTATAAATGTGACATTTGGACGATAGTAAGGCCATTCTCGTCACACCAATTAGTTTGGATTATGAATAGGTAGTAGGAGTTTTTTATCATTTTATAAACTTTGCATTAATATCGGTTAAATGGAATTTTAAGCTGACCATGATTGATAATTTTGGTTTCGTGTAAAATATAACGAGGAAAATTGATCGAACGATTGTTTTAAGATTTTATTCTGTCGAGAGTACATTTATTACTATAACAATGCCGTTTTTTTGGTATTATCGTTTTGAATACAATTAAAATATCACGCGACATGGATTAATTCAATATAATATCCTACTAAAGCACGAATACCGACAGCTTAAATTCGTATACGTGTTGCCATGCAGCTTGAAAGTACTCTCTATAGCCACACCAAATTCACTTTCCTCCATTCCAGTGCTACTTTCCAGCTCCACCTCCCACGCACATTTCCTCATAGCCTCATACAAATACGTTTCACCCCTGCTGATATTGGCATCAATGAAGAGGCATTACTAACACCCTAAAAAAACCTGCGATAAGTAAGAACTTTGAAATTGAATGAATGTCGTAGATTGAAACTTTTAACTCAATATATTTTTCGACAAAGAGTTTCATTTTGGGTGAAAATTGAAATTCCGCGATTTTCCATCCTAAATCCTAACTCATTCTTATTAAGTCATTTGATATTGTGTTACAGCACAAAAACTGTAAGTTACAAACATGATGGTTTTCAATTGACATTTTAAAACGTCTACGAATGCCTTAATTTTTACGAGTATTCTGGAAGAGTGTTATAATCGAACTGTGGCGCAATAAACAAATAAAATTATTTCACGGTGGGCTATAAAAAAAGTTTTCGAATTAAATTAAAAGAACACACAAAGATATGCAATCTTTACCTTTCGATAAACAAACCTCAATTCACGCGATATACCTATCTACTTATACGTTAAAATCACTTTAGGTGAATGATGACACGTTAAATTACAAATTTCCCTCTGAATCAATAAAAAATGAAAATGGTGAACCGCAAAATTTCACCTAAGAAAGAATCCATGTGACGTAGCACGGCACTTGTTTATATACTACTAAATATACGTATTACTCACACTAATAAAAGTTCGACAGCATAATATATAAAGCAAACAAAAACATACAGAGCGTAAATAACCAAAATAGGAAATTACGTTTGAAATTTGTTTTCACTCCATTTCACTGGAACATTTTTCGAATGTTTTTTTTTCAAAGAACTCTTGTGACTTTGATATGGCGAAATATTGGGGGAAAAACTCCAAGTATGCACTACCTAATAATTTCAACTGTTTGAAAGTACCCAAGTGGGCACACGAAGAAAGAAATTTTTTCTATTAATACAAAGTCGGTCTTTTTCACAAATACTCGTGATAGAAATTAGAATACGAATACACAAGTAGGTACCTACCTATGAGAAATTTGAAAATGTTTGGGCTATTGGAAAGACCACGGAAAATATTTTTAATCGAATTGAGAGGTCAAAATAAGAATAAAACTTTCGAAAATGGAGTGCAGACTCGTGCCTTTATTTTTCATTTACAATCAGCGATGGAACACACACACGTAGAGCGATGGAGAAGAATGTTTTACATTTTTAAGATAGGTAGGTAGTTACCTACAGTAACTGAAATGATATAGAATACGTGTATAATAGGGTGGTTCATAGTTAAATTTTTTTTTCGAAATGTCAAGGGTTGGTCTTCTAAAAATAGTTCTTTCGGTGTGAAATCGACTCCCTAAAAAAAACACCAAAAAATTGGAATTGATTTTTTTTCAAAATTTTTTAACAAAATGGTCACTACTTAGTACATAGATATCTACTTTTACCCAACAAGGTCATTTTCAGCGATTTTATTTCATCTTTACTCCTCTTTTTAAGGGGACATAAAAAAATCCTCTTTTTTTACGTTTTTTGAAAAATTATCTACCTAAAATTACAAATCAGCTGAAATGAAAAAATTTATTTTTTATTTTTTTGGGTAAAAATAATGTATGTTAAGACTACTTTGATCAATTTTTTTTATTCTAGGGCCTAGCTGATTTTTTTTTTTTCAATAAACGTAAAAAAAGAAAATTCGGAAAAAATTAAATTCCAGTTTTTTTTTTGAGAGCCACCATTCAAAATATATATTATATATATTTTTTAATTTCAGGGGGTTGATTTTGCACCAAAATAATCATTTTTAGAGGGCCAACCGTTTACATTACGAGAAAAAAAATGAAATTTTGAATCACCCTATTGCATAACGTTGTTTCTGAAGTTGGTTTAAAAATTGGCAGAGTAGTGTGTTGTTGTAGTCGTTGATATGAACAGTATCCAAATTATTTTTTTATATCTTTTTCAAAGCGAATTTCTTGCAATTTGAAAACAAGTTATGGGATTTTTTTCTCATTTTTCAAATAAAATTTTCAATTTTGGGAACCATAAAAAAAAAAGTAAACAAACAAATCTAATTTCAGGTCTTTAAAAAAAATTCTCCTAAAAAGTCTCAATTTAGAAAGTGTGGGAGTGTTTGTGGGAAATTTCTCAGAAAAAAATGTCGAAATCTAAACAAAAAGAAGGCCAGTTAAATAAAATTTGACGAATCAGTTCTTAGCCAGGATCTTCGATCTATCTAGTCAGAGTTGGGCCCTATGATCTAAAAGCTCGCTGGTAAATTGTTCTCTACCACTCCCCAGCCCCTTAATTTGCCCAAAATGTTAAGTTTTGTAATAAATTTTCCAAATTTGCAATTCCCAAACAATTTTTTTTTCAAAGTTGCAAGGATGAAAGACCATATAAATGGTCATCCTTGGATTTTTCCAGTATTTGTCGTAATATTATTGTGATTTAGGCAAAAAATCGAAAGTTTTAATATACTTGTTGATTTTTTTACTCAATTTCACAAATCAATTTCACTTTCTCAATTTTTAATCTTTTTTTTAAATCGTAAAAAATGACTTCTTTCCATGTCCTCGAAAATGGTATTGTCTTGTAAAAATACCACCCCTATGATCATTTTGTTAAAAAATTTCAAAATTTTTGAAAATGTTATATTTTTCAATTTTTTAAATTTTTTCAAAGGAAGACCCTGAGCGCTGGCTTAAAATTCAGTTAGGGGAAAAATAAAAAGTAGGGAATTATTTTCTACCTATATGTCACCAATTGGCGCCCGGTCCCGACAGCATTTCCAAAGTTAGGGCCACCCTAAGGCGGATAGCACCCATTGAATGTTCCATGAGGCACCCGGACAGAGTTAAATTTATGAAACGTACGTTCAACAATTTCTAACCCATTGCTTTTTTTGAAATTCGAGTCTTTTACGTGTTTATGGAATTGAACATCTCGATTAAATATAACTGAATAATATGCTTTCGAGAAAATTTATCATTCATTCTGGATTCGAAAAACATTGTGGTCAGGATATCTTTCTAATGTTTTTCTGTAGCTTTTCTTTCCACATAAATCGGATTAGTTACTTAAACAGAAAAACAATTCGAATGAAGAAGAGATTTTTGTTCAGATTAATAATTTTTAGGTATTGAATGTGAATGGTGCAAAAATATTCTACTTAGGTTTTTTATTAAAAATTTCAAAAGTACCTACCACCCACGGTTCAAATTTCCCCAAACTCCTCCAAAAAATATATATCAAGGATCAGATCTGGGTAAACTGGTACGTATTACGTAAGTAGTACATACACCGATACTATAATATGTAAACAAAAGTATGAGTAATTTTCAATTCCAAGTTTTGTACATAAAGTAATGATCGATTGGGGAGTAATTTTTTTTCATAACCTGGAACGTCTTTCCCGCTATTGATTCTATTGTTTCGTTGTCATATCTGTATTTCAGAACACTATTACACTGAAAATATGAAAATGAAAAGGGAACGTGTCTTGGGATTATTCTGTTTATGTATTTTTTCCTTGAACGAATGAGATTTTTCATTTAAATAGAACCACTTTTCAACACCAAAGAGACAACTTTGCTGTGGCTATTTCGTCCAAACAAGATATGACTTTAAAAATTGATACAGAAATTTGAAAAAAGTGGGTAGACAACTTAACAAACCAAAAACTATAAGATGACCTATAGATAAAGATAATACAGCAATACCACGACATAATTTCGATAGTGGATTATTATTATCAAGTGCCAATTTGTAGTAATAAATCGTGTCAATACTTAATTTATCTAATTCTTTTTTCCATGATGAAAAATGATGCCGCATGAAAAGCAAAATGACAATATTGGTTCAACTTTAAACCATATTTATTTACGTGTCTAGGTACATACATGTATTCAGATGACCTATTCTGATTTTCACAAACAATATTCGAGAGGCTTAACGCAACACGGCATAATTCTGTCTTCGATATCATTACTGAGATCACTTTTGTGTACTGAAGGGATTTGATAGATTTTTCAATAGCCATTTTAATTCCGCAAAACTCTCAACTGAAATATTTTGACGGCTCGTTATCCGTTTGAAATTTGACATTTTTTGTCCATAAACTCAACCAAACCATTTCCATGTTCGCAAACTATATAATCGAATTTGGCCTTTTTGGGAAAAATTCCGATATACCTGGTTAAAAAATTTAAATCACAGGTCCGGGTTTACTTTTCATTTTTTCATTTTTTTTTTATCAAAATTGGAATAAGGCGTGAAATAAGACGTACGAGTATGTTGTTGGGCGAAAAAGTAAAACCATTTCACTTTCTTTAGTTTTTACCTTCGTGTTAATTTGATAATTGCGTGTTTTATAATCATAACTTTATTCGTGGTGTTTAACACATGATTGTGAAAATTTAAAAATTATTATATTTTGAAAAGAAGTTTTTCCTGGCATTTGAGCATGCAATAATTGAAAGTTTCGAAGTGACTTCATTGAAAATTTATTTTTCAAAATACGTATTACTCGAATATTTCATTGCGTATTAAAATAAAGGCAATGGAAATATTTTCTATGAAGCAATACTTCCTTATTTAACTTTTTGACACATTCTGCCTTTCAAAGGTAGTAATTTAAATCACGTCATATGAAGTCACATTTTTTACATTTTATTGGGGAATTCCGTTTTGAAAAAATCGATACCTATTAAATTCAACGATTATAATATTATACTTATGGATTGTGTGACAACCTTTTGATGTCCCTCCCAAAAACCAAAATCCTCATCTCCTCAGGAAGAACTACCTAATAGTTTTTCAATTTCTGAAGATAAGTAGGTTTTCAATTATTTATTTGAAATTTATGGTGAAATTTTGCACTTGAAATAAATAAGTAAGTATATGTATTTAGTATACAGAAAGACAATTACGTTTCAAATTTCAAAATTTAGAAATCATGTTCATGCTAAGTTTATTGCTCGTGCCCATCAAGTTACTATAGGTACCTATCTAAATCTAAAGTATAGTATGACAATCAAACATAACCTAACTCGATGTTCTGTTATATAAATACCTATAATTACAAAGCTGTACAAAAAAAAACTCTGCTTCATTAACAAAAAAAAAAAAAAAAAAAAAAAATGAAAAACGATTGTAGATACCTTTCTCAACTACCATAAAAAATGGGGTTCGTAATTCTAACAACGTCTCCTACTCGACTCTTGAATTTTTGGTCCTTTGTATGTTTAAGAAAAAGTGAGCAGATTTTATTAGAAGAAAAAAATCAGCCTCGAAATTTAATTAGGCTATGTCAGTATAATTATATTTATGGTTAAGACGGGAAAAAACATTCTGCTGTAGTTTCGAGATAGAAAAACAATATTTTTCAAAGAATAATAAAATAGCTAACATTTACGAAAATTTCCATCGCAGGTATCTCGAAAACTGATACATCGAGACGAAATTAGCACATAACTTTTTTTGTAGGTAAATCCTTTCCGCAGTTCTATAACAAAGGTCACTTACACATTTTATGCACCCATCTGTTGTATTTAATGTGTTAAAGGGCTTTGAAAATTTGCATCGCGAATATTTCGAGAACCTATTCACTGAAATGAAATACCTAATTAAAATATAAAATCTTTAGATATTTAGGATATTTTAAAGTACCTACAACAAGGTAATGAAAAAACCCAGTTCGTGAAAAATGAATGAAATGAGATGAAATTTGGACATGAGGCGTGTAAATGAGTATCTAGTCAACATCTAGTGATGTACCCCTAGAAAAAAATTTTTGATCAAAAATGAGAATTCAATCTCTGGAAAAACATTTCCGCTTTGTCACCTCCAAAACTGTGCTTCACAGGGTGATTTGAAACTTTCAAAGTTGTTCTATAGGGCATTTTAGACATTGGCGCAGCCAAGGGAGGAGTTAGCGGGCTATAGCGTTCTCCCAAAACGTAGCCCACCCCTCGAAAACATTATTTGAAATGTTTTTAAAAAACTGAACAAACAAAAATAAATTATTACGACGATTCAAAAATCCAATTATTGACTGACAGGAAATGTGTTTCGAATTTTGAATAAAAAATGAAATTGTTTGATGGTCCACAGTTTTTTTTTGTTTTTTTTTGAAAAACAAAAAAAGAATGTGGAAAAATTCATTAAAATTTTTTGACAAATTTAAAAAAAAAAAATGTTGACAAATTTTTGAAATTTTTTTTTAATGTTTCAAACAAAAGTCGTGTACTTTGATCTGAGGAGTAATTTTGGTTATTACAAAAATTTTGAATTGACCCCTCCTCCCCTCCAATTTTGCATTATATACGTATGAAAATCACATAAATGCAAAATTATTATACGTGTATACGTATGATGCAAAATTGGAGAAAAGGGAGTGGTCCAATCAAAATTTTTGAAATAACCAAAATTATTCCAAAGACTTTTATGAACAACTTTTGTTTGGAAATTTTTTCAAATAGGGCCTTAGGTTGAGAGCTAGAAAGACTTTAATTCCAGCCAGTCAGGTTAATAATTGTAGTAGCGTAGCTGATTTTTTTCAAAATGAAAAACCAGCTAATAAAAAAAATAAAAAGAATTTTTCAGATAAGAAAGAAAATTTTCAACTCAAAAATTATTAAAAATGAAAAATAAAGAAAAAAAGACTCGGTTGGTTATTAAAAATCAAAAAGAGAAAAATTTTCAGTATTGAAAGAATAGATCAAACAAAGATTAACGAAAAACCAACGAATTCGGCGAACACACGGCATATACGATATTTTCTTTCAATCTATCGTGGGCCTCTAATCTTTTTATATCTTATCAGACTGAAAAGGATACATGTTCGACGTAAATATGAATTACAGTATAAACGAAGTGAATTCTCGATATTATAGTTTTTTTCGTCATTTGAAAAAAATTTAAATCGTACCAATTTCGATATAATAGCATTAATATGAATTATTTTACCATATTTTGAAAAGGAGAAAAACCGAAAGATGGATATTGTTAAAAAAATGACAGAAAAAAACAATGGCATACGCGAAAGTCGAATTTAAATAAATATTTAACAAGCCCGAGTCAAAATTATACATTAGGTACTACTCACCTTGACGTTTTTATTACATACATTTAGATAGGCATAAAAATTTTTGTCTGGAAAAACCGTGAAAAAATAACACGTTGTAAGTACAAATTTTCGAAATTGGTGCAAACAAAATTTGGCTAAAATTTGATCAGTATTAGGTAATTTACTTATGTTGAAAACATCCATTTTAATCGTTCATCAGAGTTTTATTGGAAAAACCAACAAATGTTTTATTTATTGCCAAAACAGGCTAATACCCTTGTTCCATTCTTATAATCACAAATCGACGAGACCCCTATCTTTATAAACAAATCATTCCAAGCCAGACAATTTATTCCATGATATTGATTCGCCGACCATGACCGCTATATTTTTATGAGCATAACTAACTACAAATATATTATGTTTACATTAGTAAAATTTTGTTTACTATGTCAGCAATTTGGTGAACCTATATATGGCACTTAGTATGTCAATTGTCAATCTTCAATACAAAAAAATTCATCGATACAAATTTACATGTTGTGAGCTCAAATCATTAAAGTTATGCCAGTATACTGTATTTTCAAATTCAAATTCACATTGTAAATACCTACGAATTATCTGCCTACATAATACATTGTCCGGCGAGTGGGGTGCCAAACTTGAAATTTTAATATAATCGAGTACCACTAACAAAAATCTTCATGTACAAAATGGTGCCTATCTCGATTTTAAAGGGGCAGTGGTGTACAAAAATTTTGAAATTTTGTGAAAACAATGCACAAACCAGGTGTAATTTTTTAAAACGAACAAAAATAGTCATGTCAAAAAATTGCCTATCTTTGAAAATAAAGGCGCTACGAAGATTTGAAAATTGGTATTTTCGAAATTCGAGGCTCCGTAGCGCCTTAATTTTCAAAGATAGGCAAAATGTTCACATTTCATTTTTTTGTTCCTCTCAAAAAGTTACACCTGTTTCACGTATTTTTTGACCGAATTTCGCAATTTTCATGTGTCACCAACCATGCACCGTAATAAATCGAGGTAGGCAATATTTTTGACTGGGATTTTGCGTTGCTGTAACTCCTTCAATTTCAAAGATAGACAATCCAATATGAATACAACTTTTATTGTTTTTTCGAAGATCTATTCGTCGCCGGTAAAATGCCGATTTTCAAACCTTTGTAGCTCCATTATTTTCAAACTTAGGCAATATGTGTACATAAAATTTTTTGTTAGTCGTACTCGGTTATATCCAATTTTCAAGTTTGGCACATCACTCACCGGACACCCTGTATGAGCCTGTGTATCGAATATTTTCCAGTTTACATACGATAAAGTAGAGTCGATATTTTTTTTCACTCATTACATCCCATAAATAACAAATCATTTCAAAACTACTTGTAATAGTAAAATGAGAAGACGAGAGACACAAAAACAGTCAACATGTCATTTTCTCGTTAAATGATAATAATTTTCAACCACCGATTCGGGATCAAGTTTCTAATATTTTTAAAATACCGTTACAAATTAAGTTTTCGTTTCGATATAAGGGTTCTTGTGGGTTAACGTACACAAACCAATTGTTTTTCGAATAAACATTATCGATGTAGCATCATAAAAAACCGAGATATAGAAACAAAAAATAAATAATTCAATTTTTTCAACGTGCAGCGAAATATTATGTAAATGGAGCTTGAAAAATTGAATAAAATTACATCAAATTCACGAATACTTTTTCCCATAATGATTGGTGTAATTTTATTTCTTTTTACATGGCATGGATGATATCTTCAATATTGAGAAATACTTAATGGAGCACTATAATTTTACACTTTACACCACTGCTTTGAAGAAAGGAAAACAATTATATAAATAATCGTACATTCTCGTACGTTTATCGAGCATGTGAAAAAATTAATCTGAAATACGACGACAAAAAATTCGCGTGACTTGACTCGAATACCCTAGTTTTTCCTCTAAACTTATCTAACCAGTTAGTCGTACACTCAATCAACTTGTGTTGTTTTTCAAATACATAAATATTTATATTAAAACGCGAGAATTTTTAAACAACTTATTTCTGAGAATTTTCTGTTTTCAAAGTCGCATTTTATAACGGAGAAAATGATGGAAAAAATTCCGTCCGGTGATTCGTGTCAAAAGTTACGCGAAAAAATAATAACATTAATTTTTTTTATGAAAGTTATGTCAAAAGTCTGGAAAAATAAATTTTCCAACGGCCAAAATGTGATTTATTACTCTGCGAGAGAATTCATCGTCAAAAATCAAAAAAACGAAATTCAACGCGTAGCTGCGGCAATTTGTTTTTGGAATTTTTATGACACGTTAA
This sequence comes from Balanococcus diminutus, assembly GCA_959613365.1. Lineage (NCBI taxonomy): Eukaryota > Metazoa > Arthropoda > Insecta > Hemiptera > Pseudococcidae > Balanococcus > Balanococcus diminutus. The sequence continues at coordinate 43,332,253 of OY390715.1, read as the reverse complement.
TTTCATCTGCGAATCTCATTCGAAGGAAAAAAATTGGACCATTCGAGTGGTTCCTTTGTTGTAGAAAATCATAATACACATAGCTACCTTTTATTATATCGAATCTGGCCAAGTACGTACAATTACTAAATAAACTCGTGACCTCCTCTGGCAAGCCTGCGTAATTATGATTTCAAGACGTATTCACAATCGCGCAGAAATGAAATTGCTAGAGGTTATCTCATATAATTTAGGGAGGAAACTGTTGAATGACCATCGATAGTTTTAAACTGATATATTATTTAGACTTAGGCCATAGGCCTTCTGGAACGTATAGGTATCTTTGAATTTCACTTAAGGTTGAAATTAGTTGACAATTTAATTTCACTAATATCGTGAGTACCATTCAATTCAACACCCTATTGGATATTTTCACTATGCAAACAAACTCTATACAACTAAATCGATTAGCTATAAAACCAACGTAAATGTTGGTTTTGCGTCCACTCGTAATTTACGAGTGTGAATTTCAATAAAAATTTTCATTTGTAAATATACCGCAACCGTAATAAAATGAACAAACGGTTAGGTATTAATTTTCCATGATAATAAAGCAACAATTAAATTTTGCTAACTTTCCATCAAGTGGAAAGAAAGAGATGAAAAGTCATACTAAGTCAAGATAGCGACTGATTGATAGAAAACTATTCCTATATCGACCAATCGTTGAAAAGATATAAAAATATTTAACGAATCTCAATAATTTTTAATTCTCTAATGTGTATGTAGGTAGGCTATTTTAAAGCATTTTTAAATAACTAGTTTAGTAGGTATCTAAGTTTTTGTATTTTTCAAATTTTTGTGATTTTTTTTTTCTCTCTCTCTCAACTCAATTTTCAACATTTTTTCGATTTTAAGAAATATAATTTTTCAACTCAAAGTTTTCAATAATTTCTTTGAGTTTTGGAATATTTTCTGATTTGATAAATTTTGAAGAATTTCTCAGTTCATCGTTCAGTTTTTTAAAATTTATAATTCATTCAATTTTTGTTGAATTACCTATCTTATCTATTCCTTTTTTTCACGAATTTCTGATTTATTAGATTTTTGATTAAGTATATTTTTAAATTTGAAAAGAGTCATTATATTTTTTCAATTAAAAACTTTCCCTTTTATTTTAACTTCTTCGTTTTTTATTTAAATTTTGGAAGAATTTTTTAGTTTACCTATTTAATTTGTGTAGTATTTATTTTTACATTTTATTTTACAAATTTCAATTTATTAAATTTTGGGAAAGTTTTGCGAATTTTAGATTCTTATTTTCGTAAATGTTTGTAAATGTTCAAAATTTATCATATTTTTATGACTTGAAATTTTTTCTACTTCAATTTTATTTTATTGAAATTTTAACAAATTTTCAATAAAATAAGTTTTGAGGAATTTTCAGATCCATTAAATTTTTAGGGTAGCTACGTACCAAATTACCTATAATTTTGCGAATTTTATTTTTCTGAAAATTTATTCGATTTTTCTAATCATTTTTCATTGCCATTGTGCATCTGATGTTTAGGTAATTTGAAGAAAAAAATACATTTAAAAATCTATTCTAAAAAACCTATTTATAAAATAGGGTATTTACCTAAATACCTAGATTATTTTAACATATTTTTGAAAATTTATTTAGATAGGTAGTAGATATAGAAATTTAATTGTGAGGTTCAAGGGACCCATTTCTATTTAGCTATCTCAAATTTGAGGATCCTCAGACTGAGTACAAGAGTTGATTGAGAGTGACAATGAAAGTTCAATTAACGAGATGAATAAATTGTTGATAGAGATGATGTCAAAATCAAAATCGATTATCGATTTTATTGATAAACAGATTTGTTATCTTTTCGATTATCAAAACTGAAATATTTGCTATTTTTTACCCGGTGGCCAGAAGTTTGTGTATTTAGATTTACTCAGGTGTTTAGTTTGATAGGCAAATGAGTAGGTAAAATTGGCAAATTTAACTAAAATTCGCAGCCATGCATTTTTACATACTATTATGAGGATTTTTTTTTTCAAGACGCGTTTTTTTTTTACAAGTCCTTATGAGTACGATGAAACGTTTCGATCGGTGTCGATTGGCTGTTTTTACAGAAATCCTTGCACACTTTGCATTTTTTACTAACGTAAGTCCAGTGCTACATAAATACTTTATACCTATTCATAATTGAAGGGGTCCAATCGAAATTTTTGTTATAAACAAAATTATTCATAAAAAAAAAAAAATAACTTTTGGCGTATGATTTAAAATCTTAGGTTCTTAAAAATGTCTTTTTCGACCTCTAAATTATATAAACACATTGTAGAAGCCGTCGGCATCAATGTGTTTTCTAAATTAAGCTATGATGATTATATATTCGGAGATTTTGCTCCTTGAAACTGAGCTTAAAAAAAAAAAAAAAAAAAAAAAAAAAAAAAGCACTTCGAGACACAACTTTTGTTTGAAAATTGTTTCAACAACAACATTATTAAAAAGTGTGGGGTGATAAGGGGCCCGATTGAAAAAATTTGCAAACAAAAGTTGTAGCTTAAAGTACTAGGAATAATTTTGGTTGTAACAAAAATTTCAATCGGACTTCTCCTTCCCCATCAATTTTGAGTAATGTAATTTATACTTATACATACCTATTCAACATACACTATTAAAAACTGTGGGGAGGTAAGAGGCCCAATTGAAAAAATTTTCAAACAAAAGTTGTGTCTCGAAGTGCTAGGAATAATTTGGTTATAAAAATTTTTCGATTGGACCCCTCCTTCCCCTCCAATTATGAATATAAAGTATTTATGTAGCACTGGACTTAGTATAAAAAATTCGAAGTGTGCAAGGATTTCCGTAAAAACAGCCAATCGACACGTAGATGGGTGATTCTCAGAAAATCGGCAAATTTCACTACTGTAAAAGTTCAGAAATTTGACAGGTTTTTTAAAAAAAATTTTTAAGGTAATTGAAAATATATATGCCCCCGAGTACTTTTATGGTGTTGGGGTCAATTCATTTCCCAAAAGGGAGGGGGGAGGACGATTCAAAAAGGGGTATAGCCGGGTAAAATAGGGTGATTTGGCCCCCCAGAGCGAATTTTTAAACCAACTAGTGGAACTTGGTCCTTATGGTCTAAAACCCCCGTGACCAAATTTTTAGGTCGCTACCTTACCCCCACCCCCTCCTAGAGCGAAAAATGTGATTTTTCGATTATAATTTTTGATTTTGACAGTTTTTAACCAAATTTTTTCAAACTCGGGTAGATGTTAGGTATTAGTGAGTATCTTATTATAGCTTATTAATAATTAATAAAATATCAGTATTATAGCTTATAGAATAACTAATTGTCGAATTGTCCATCGTCGTGGCTGTAAAAATTCATCATTGCCACGACGAAAGACAAACACTTGTGATCCACGACGATGGACAATTCGACAATTAGTTATTCTATAAGCTATAATACTGATATTTTATTAATTATTAATAAGCTATAATAGGATACTTACTAATTAGAATAAATTTTCTCAGTTTTCAGGAAGGTGGGACATTTTATACCGGAGGAATGATAAGCCACGACGATGGACACTATTTTTGTAAAAATTGAAATTTTTACAGATGATTACGTAAAAAATCGCTCTGTGCATTGCCATTCGAAATTTCAAATGCGGATAGTATTATTATAAAAGTAACAAATCAGTGTAGCCATTCAGCAGAAAAAAATATTCACTCAGCGAGCTGAGACAAATTTTTAAAAATTAGCCACGACGATGGACATAAATCTTTACTACAGTTTTCAATGATCAGGTGTAGTTCTACTAAACACTTTTTGTGATCATCATTCACACTAGCCTATACCCTGAACTTCCTAATGACGTGTACTTACTTTTTTTTTCAGAAAAACATGGTGATTTCCATAATTTTTGAAATCTGTTTTCAAAAACATGTTGTGCTACAGGCCACGACGATGGACATTTTGAAGTTTAGACTAACTTGTACTCAAGGGGAGGGGGGTGGTATTCATCAAATTGGGCATGATGGATTAAGGACGTTATAATGTACAAATAACCAAAAAATGAAAGTTGGGCATAGTACAGGAGTTGAGAAATCAGCCTGTTACTCAAATTTGCCGATTTTCGGAGAATTACCCAGGTATTATGCCCTGTACACAAGCTTTGACTTAACGTGACTTAAGACTTAATTCTTATCACTCTGTTCTGTGATTGGTTCATTCTTAAGTTTTACGCCAGATTTCCCGTGAGAATGAGAACTTAAGTCATAAGTTTACGTTAAGTCAGAGTTTGTGTACAGGGCTTTACATCGTACTGATAAAGGACTTGTAAAAAAAACGGGTCTTGAAAAAAAATTCCTCATCCACTACCATTTTGTTTCAACGTAGACACATGTACCAAACATAACACAACAAGCAACATCTAAGGAAAATTAGCTGATATCCTTGAGAAAAACTCTTCAAAAAAGAATTAAACACCGCCCTCCCCAGGCTCCTAAGCAAACGCCTCTTTAAAAATAATGTCTCTTTCAATGAAATTTGATTTGTAAAATAATAAAATACACTGATATATTGATGGAAATCCGCCTTTTTCAATTTTAGGTAGATTTAGTTTGTGTAGTGAAACAGATAAATGATTACTAAAATTAATGCATTGTAAAATAAACAAAACACTGCCATTATGAATTTTTTTTTAAATTGTAGAAAAAATAGGGGCGGGAGCAGTCCCTCTACATAAAAACTACATTACCCCTTGAAATTTTGTAAATAGGAGGGACTGCTCCCGCCCCTATTTTTTCTACAATTTAAAAAAAAAATTCATAATGGCAGTGTTTTGTTTATTTTACAATGCATTAATTTTAGTAATCATTTATCTGTTTCACTACACAAACTAAATCTACCTAAAATTGAAAAAGGCGGATTTCCATCAATATATCAGTGTATTTTATTATTTTACAAATCAAATTTCATTGAAAGAGACATTATTTTTAAAGAGGCGTTTGCTTAGGAGCCTGGGGAGGGCGGTGTTTAATTCTTTTTGACGAGTTTTTCTCAAGGATATCACATTTCGAAATCTAATTACTTGCATTTCCCTGCATTTCACACCAAGAAACATTTTAAATAAAAATGAGAAAAATTTCTAGCATTTTGTTTGGTGAGATCCACCATCCTCGCCAGTTTGAAAAAATTCTGTTGATACTGTAAAAAATGAAAATAATAGAACGAAAAAACACATTCGACCTTACTGGAGAAAGTCGGAGTGAAGTAGACAGCCCAAAATTGTATTGACGATTTTTTAAACCCTCAAGACCAATTTCACCACTTGATTCAGAATTTCACTAAAGGACGATTCATCATTCTCATATCCGCCTGTGCTCTTTAATGTACGAGTATTTGTACCTCCTAATATTACATAATATGAGATTCCATCGAACTACCTATATCTCTTGGGCAGGTTACTACATTCTTTTTCAACGAAAAGAAGTAGGAATTATTTGAAGTAACCATGAAAAAAAAAATTTGATCAAAGTTGATAAAAAGTACATGTAATTTGATCCAATTTCATCAAAATAGGTTAAAATAGATCAAATGACAACAACTACAATTGGGTCTAATTTGATCTTTTTGCACAAAATATCAACCAATTTTATAAAATTATATGTAAAGATATCAACTTGAATGAAATATGCCTTAGATATAATTAGATCTTTTTGCTCAAAATATCAACCAATTTTATGAAGTTATATGTAAAGATATCAACTTAGAGGATATGTACATAAGATATAATTAGATCCAGTTAGATCTTTTTGCACTAAATACCAACCAATTTTGTTAAATTATATGTAAAGATTTCAAATTACATGAAATGTGAGTTAGATATAATCAGATCCAATTTGATTCATTCTTTTGAAATTAATCCGATTTTATCTAATTAGATAAAAATTAATCTCATCATATAAAATGTTTACTTGATGCAATTAGATCCAATTTTATTTATTCAATCATAGATCTATTCTAGTAAAAAGATCCCATTTTGATTGATTTGATTTCATATAGTTAGATACAAATCGATCAAAATAGATCTAATCAACGTGGTAGTTACTACTCGCTGGTAAGTGGTGCAGCCAAAAAGTACATATAGACCTGAGTCTTGTACTTTGGTTGTACAGTAATTACATGTGATTACATTCAGTTACATATAATTTGATCAAATAATTTGTTATTAGATCCCATTTGATGAAGACATTTTGAAGGTCAAATTTGATCTAGAATATTGTGATCGTTTTTGATTAAATTTGATCAATTTTTTTTCATGGGAAGTACTACAGAAAAAAATTTAATCTCAAATCTCACCATTTCAGTAAGCACGATAATTCAGGATAGGTATATCTACCTTTGTTTGAACGTTTTATTGCAACTTTCTTTCAATTTTTTCGTCTTTGTACATAAAATGCATAAGTACAAGTATATGAAAGCAAAGAAAAATTAAAGAACCATACCTACAATTTTTTTCCTCTAGAAAGGAAGCCCTGCATTTTAGATTAATTTTTACAAGAAAAAAGAAACTGCTCATGCGAGACAGCTACTTTTCAATCCCTCGGACAAACCATTTGAATAGGTAATGTCAAACAGTAGAATAGGTATACACTATGAAACATCAAATCAAATTAAAAACCTTATTGGAAATCTAATCAGTGATAGTATCACTAATAGGTATCGTACGTCAAAATTGAAATTTAAAATTAATGTTTTCATCCAAATTGATATATTCGATTTCAATTCGAGACTGAAAACCCAACAGACGAAAGGGGCAAAAGAGGCAAAATCGCCAAACACGAAGTACGTAAATTTGACGTTCGTGTTAGCAGCTATTTAACATGGAAAATGTTTCAGCTCGCGTAATAAGTTTTGAGAAGTAATTATTACTTAAAAAGCAATAGATGGTGAGAAGGCTTCAGAGTGAAGATTTTTTGGAGTTACAAGCATACTTTATAGCCCTTACAATATAATAAATTATAAGTAGATAGGTACCTCTAACATAGTCATAAATATAAATTTCGAGGTTATTTTATTTATTTACCATTCAACAGTCTACCTGTTCCTCTTTAGTAGTTTTCTTTCACAGAAGTTTTTTCCTCCTAATGTTTACTTACCTTTTTTTTTTTTTTTTTTTTTTTTAATATTTGAACTGTTTAAATTTTTCATTCTAGAAATGTACAAAATTCATATAATTATACTTAATTAGGATAACTGTTGAAACTTTTAGTTCTACTTCTACCTTAGGTAGGTCTGTTCGAAAAAATTATATTTCAATTATTCAAACTGAATTTTATAGATACCTACCTACCTACCTACCTACCTAACAGTGACGAAACGAAAGGATTTTTCAAAGGGGGAAAAATCACTTAAACTCCATTATTGGTACCAAAGAAAGTACTGCCCCAGCAAAGCAAGGGCAAAAATTTTGAAAAAATGCAATTCTTGATTTTAAAAAAAGGAGGGGAGGGAGGGGTCCAATCGCAATTTTTGTGATAACCAAAAGTATTAGCGAAACTTCAAGCTACAACTTTTTTTTGAAAACTTTTTCAATTGAGCCCCTCTCTCTCCACTTATTTTGCATAACACTCCCAAAATACTAATTAAAAATTGAAGGGGGAAGGGGAAATGGATCCAATTGAAAAATTTTTGCAACAAACTTGTAGCTCAAAGTTTTAGGAAAAATTTTGGCCATGACAAAAATTGCGATTGGACCCCTCCCTTCCCTCCAATTTTGGATAATCCAACTCATTCAAATACATTATTGAAAACAGGGGGAGGGTAAGGGGCCCGATTGAAAAAATTTTCAAACAAAAGTTGTAGCTTGAAGTACTAGGAATAATTTTGGTGATAACAAAAATTTCAATCGGATCCCTCCCTCCCCACCAATTTTGGATAATCCAACTCCTTCAAATACATTTTTAAAAACAGGGGGGAGGTAAGAGGCCCGATTGAAAAAATTTTCAAAAAAAAGTTGTAGCTTGAAGTTGTACAAATACTTTTAGTTATTACAAAAATTTCGATTAGACCCCTTCCTCCCTTCCAATTTTGACTATAAAGTATTATGTAGCACTGGACTTGGTAAAAATTTATCGAAGTTGCACCCCATGAATGTAAACAAAACTATCAAACTAGACGTTAGTCATGCCCTCTCCCTTATAGGGTCGCTCGTCCTTGCTACCTAATCATAAATGATTTAATCTGTTCAAAATTTCAAAATAAACACGAAACAGTTGGCTTTTTAAATTACCATCTCACTTTAAAAAGTCCATTATTTAATGTAAATGAGTATATTAATTATCATCAAGTCAGTCTCCGAATAAATGTCTGTCAGTTGTTAAATTGTTGATAAGTACAGCACTTTTGAAATATTAATGATTGTTTAAACTTCCTTAGACATTATTACGTATTACAATTTTGTGAAATAAAATTGTAAATTTTCTATGAAAGATTTTCTCATCTTGCCTTTTAAATTTATACCAGCGCGTCTACATATAATTTTCGCACATAGATCAAAAAATTATTTATCACCCGTAGCGAATAGATTCATTTTTGAGTGTACTTTAGTTTAGTAAACTAATAATGGGAACGTTGACTTCCTACGCTGTAAATTCCATCGCTCGTAACGATAAATCAACAAATTTTCATTTCGTTTCAGAACAACGACGTGGATGGGAAAAATACGTTCAAGACCAACGCCGATGATGGAAATTACAACTCGAAAGCGAATAAGGATACCGCATATAGTGGCAATAATCACGGTAAGAGAAATAAGTACCTGATTTGATACCTACATTACTCTTTTGTATACCTACGTTCTATTATTGACGTACCTATCATATCTCGAGATGATTCAAATTTTATTTGAATCTACATAAATGTTCAGTATCTGCCTATTCAACATAAACATACCTATCAGCACACGAGCGAACCAAACAAAGAAACATTTAAGAAGTTCTCAGGCTATCAACTCGAGTAACTTTCGTCAACAAAACTTCATTAAAATGAAGTAAACGCACGAACAGAAAATATTATCGAATATTTAAGAGCGAGTGAGGCTTTTCAACTTTCATTACGCAATAACATTGTTCCACTTATGAATCTCACAGTTGGCAAATCTATTCACCGAATTAGAGGGTTAGGAAACGATATCAAAACGAGGGGGAAAACGCAAAAAAATAATCCACAACCAGGGTATAAATTTTCTATATACTTAAACAAGAAAAATGGACATCATCTTCGCATAACCAAATAACATAGAAAAGAACTCATAAAGGGTACGATTAACATAGTCTCTCAGCACGTCTGTCGTATTTTAAAGGCAAGTAATGCTACCGTGGCGCCTAAAGCATTGTTCCGATACTGCTTAGTGATTTCCATCCCTTTCGATAGTTTACACCAGGATTGTTGTTTAAGCAGAACACGAAAAATATGTATTACGAATACAAATAAGAATATGTATTTTTAATGAGTGCATTTCTTGACTTGAGGTATAAAAAAGAGAGGAAGGGGGTTACCGATCTTCGCAGCAAAAAATGACACACTTTAGTCGCAAATAAGAGTACGGGGAGTCACCTTAAAAATCCTATTGAATAAATAATGACTTAATATTCGTATAAATTCGTAAACAGAAAATTCTCGAGAATTCGAGAAACTTTCAAAGTCACTCGATACGTGTACGAGGAAAAAGACAAACTTAAACAACAGAGACACCTGCAGTATTCGAATCGGCGTATTATTTTGTACACTATCTAATATTTTCATTTTTTCAAAATTAAAGGCTCTGGTGTGGTAAAGGGGTCAATAGGCCCCCGAGCCGAATTTCCATTTTTTTTTCATTTTTTCGATTTGTAATGGTAAAATATAATTTTAGAGCGTTTCAGAGATCTTCACTTTATTCTCCAGGGTGGGGGAGGGGGTTTCCTCGAAAGACGTGATTTTAGATTTGAAAATTCCACCTTCGCGAGTTTTTCATCGATTTTCACCAAACTTGGGACGTGTGTACGGTACCCAAAGATAGTGTGGGGCAATTTTTTCAGAATTTTTCGACCCCTAAAATGGCCTTGAAAACGACTTTGAAAATTTCCAATCGCCTTGGGAGTACAGTATTGGTGCTGATAAGAGGAAAAATACTTTCTCGTTCTCCAACCTATTTTATATTCTACTTAGGATTTTTCGAATTTTGTAGAGGGAGAGGGATGGTATTTAAAACTTCGGAAAACCGATATACATTTGTGGTTTTTCATACAATAAACGCTCATTTTTTATCAAAAAATTTTTTCTCGAGATACATTACTAGGACTAGTGTTTAGTTTACTCAATGTGTTTACGTGGACGACTGGACGTGGATCTTTTTTTTTTTTTTTTTTTTTTTTTAGTCATGCGTATTTTATCTGGACTAACGTAAGAATATTTCTTTTAGTAGTATCTAATGGTTTTATAAAATGGAAGGGGAGAGAGGGGTCCAATCGAAATTTTTGTAATAATGAAAATTATTTCAAAGATTTCAAGCTACAACTTTTGTTTGAAAATTTTTTCAATTGAACCCGTACCTCCACCACTTTTTAATAATATAAGTATGATGCGATCGCTGAAATTTTAATTACGTTCAACTAATCTTTTTTCTTAAAAAAAAAAAAAAATGGAGAAAAAAAGGAAAAAAATCAAAACAGTTTTAAAACTTGAAAAATGTATTTTATTTGAACTATTTTAAGCTGAAAAAAATTCTAACTACCTTTTTATTTCTTTAAAAATTTAATTAAAGAAACCACGAATTCGTGAAAGTAAGGTGAAATTGGGCAAGAAACGTATACATTTAATACATAATTATGTATCTCGAGGAATTTTTTTTTGAAAAAATCTACATTCAATGATGGAAAAACCTAGGTACCTATTATATCAGTTTTCTAAAGTTTTAAATATGACCCGTCCCCGAATTTTTTTTTGGAAAAATTCCAAGTAGTACATTATATAAAATAGTTTGAAAAACGAGAAAACATTTTCTTCCTTGTTAGCTCAAAAACAGCTAGTGCCTACAGGGCAATTTGAAATTTTCAAAGGTCATTTCAAAAGACGAAAAAATCTAAAAAAATTCCCAAAACTATCCCTGAGGATCTGTACCTACCTACATGCCCACTGCCCATAGTTTGGTGAAAATCGATAGAAAACTCGCGAAGGTCGAATTTTCAAGTTTAAAATGACTTATTTCGAGGTAGTACTAGTCCCAGGCGCGGCGGTGAGGTCAAGATCGCTGATAGGTATGCTCTAAAATCATAGTTTACCATTAGATACATACATATCGAAGATCTGAAATTTTTTTGAAATTCAGATATGAGGCCGATTGACCTTCTAACCACACCAGAACCTTTTGTCAATACTTGGTTTTGATAATTAAGTAGAGGAGCGATTCCTAATTTCGAAAAAAACATTTACAACACTTTCTCGCAATCAAACAACTTATATCTATATATGCTCGATTCACAAAGGGTGCTGTTGAAAATTAACTTATTGGGGATGAAAACAATTTCGTAGCAGATTTTATTCAACTCATTCGGCCCATGAATTCAATTTTAAAAGTTACTTACGATAACTTCTCGCGCACAATGTTTACATAAGATAATTAGAACCCCGAATAATTTTTATAAATTGTTTTTAAAAATAATTACATATCATTAACATTTCATAAAGCCTTATTTTCCCAGGAGTAGGTAAATAATCAATAGTCTCTGCTTAAGTTATACGGCAAAAATGACAAATAATTAAAAAATGAAAATAAAAATAAAACATGCTATATATCGTGAGCACTGTACAGGTAACCTTTCGGTGCTCAAACTCGAGTCGGCTAGACTGGACACCCATCATCCAATAATTTAATTTTCAGGGATAGTTTTCATATTTCATGGTTTAACAAATTTGTCTGGACTTGTCTATGTGATGTATGTACGTAGCGTACATGTACAAGTACATGGTACCAATTATATTTGAAATTAAAATACCTATGTAATTTCAACTTTCAGAGCTCAGAGTGACCCTTGTTTTAAACATTCGAATTATTTTTTTTCTCGCCTCAAAGTTATTTTTCTTTATGTGAAAATAATTCCTCATTTTTTATTTTTTTCCCAACTCCTAAAATTCAATTAAGGTAAAAATGAAAAATAGAGAATTATTTTCTCGTAAAAAGCAACAATATTTATTAAATGCTAGGTGAATTTTTTTTGCTCTTTTTTCGAAAAATTGAGGGCTTAGGTACTGATGTAGATATTACTCAAAATAAAGTTGAGAGAAAAATATAAAATTCTCATCAAAAATGATTATTTTAAGGTTAACTACTTACATATGTACATATTTACTGCATAGTTTGTAGACCGCACATCTGCATCTTCTTATTCCAGATATCGGCGTTAATTTTCCTAATGATTGAAAAAAAAATTAATATGCAACGACAACACGTTATTTAGTTCTCTTCGTATTAAATTTGTTTAGGAGTTGAAATTTATTGCTAATTTGTTAACAATCCACCGCGTGATACTTAATTTTAAATTATTTTCCAGACGTAAATACCTTGATACGGGAATTACAAGAACTGCGACATACCATCGAAAATATAGCCTCCTCCGAATTCAGGAATACACCTTCATATAAGAAACTTACTTCATTGAGGTGAGTCAGAAACAAAAATTTTAAAAAGTTTCTTCGACAAATGGTGCACATGAATGTAGGTATTCAATATTAATATCTTTTTGATTGCAGAAAAAATTCGCCAGAAAAATTTAAAAAAGAACGAGAAAAACATATAAAAGATAGAGAAAACGATCTCAGTTATTTAGATTATTTGTTAGCAAAACTAGAATACGAAAATTATTTAGAGGAAGAGCATCCGACAAATGAATACATTATTCACGCAAAAAAGAATTTCGATCCAATCGACAGCTCCGGGTTTAGCAGTTTCAATAAGAAGAATTTTGATCCTATCGACGCATCTGGCTTCAGTAGTTTTAATAAGAAAAATTTCGATCCGATAGATGCATCTGGATTCAGTAGTTTCAATAAGAAAAATTTCGATCCGATAGATGCATCTGGATTTAGTAGTTTTAATAAGAAAAATTTCGATCCGATAGATGCATCTGGATTCAGTAGTTTTAATAAGAAAAATTTCGATCCGATAGATGCATCTGGATTCAGTAGCTTCAATAAGAAAAATTTCGATCCAATAGATAGATCCGGTTTTAGCAGCTTTAATAAAAAGAATTTTGATCCAATAGATGCATCTGGATTCAGTAGTTTTAATAAAAAGAATTTCGATCCGATAAATAGATCAGGTTTCAGCAGTTTTAACAAGAAGAATTTCGATCCTATTGACGCATCTGGTTTTAGTAGTTTCAACAAGAAAAATTTTGATCCCATTGATGCATCTGGTTTTAGTAGTTTCAACAAGAAAAATTTTGATCCCATTGATGCATCAGGTTTTAGTAGTTTTAATAAAAAAAATTTCGATCCCATTGATGCATCAGGTTTTAGTAGTTTTAACAAGAAAAATTTCGATCCTATCGATGCATCAGGTTTCAGTAGCTTCAATAAAAAAAACTTTGATCCCATTGATGCATCAGGTTTTAGTAGTTTTAATAAAAAAAATTTCGATCCCATTGATGCATCAGGTTTTAGTAGTTTTAACAAGAAAAATTTCGATCCCATTGATGCGTCAGGTTTTAGCAGCTTCAATAAAAAGAATTTCGATCCTATCGATGCGTCGGGTTTCAGTAGCTTCAATAAAAAAAACTTTGATCCCATTGACGCATCAGGTTTCAGTAGTTTTAACAAAAAAAATTTCGATCCAATAGATAGATCAGGGTTCAGTTCTTTTGTAAAAAAAAGTTATCCATATGACAGATCAGTGTCTAGCTTACATAAAAACAAGTCTGAGGTAAAAGAAACTATGCCAAGCAAATACGTTAAAAAAAACTTCGATCCCATTGATCGACCAGGATTTAGTGAATTTGTGAAAAAAAATTTTGACCCCATTGACCGATCTGGGTTTGATAGTTTTGTTAAAAAAAGAAATGTACCATAGTTAGAAAAATTACAGTGTTGACCATTATTTATTAATTTTAAAAAAAACTCTGAACAACTGTTAAATATGATATAATCGTACGTTAAACATCTTTAAGTTCGACATATTATTTTTATGATAAAATTATCTTGTTTTTTGTTCTAAGTACAAAATGTATAAATATTAGATTTTGTAGATAAAAAATAATAAAAGTTAAATTATCGTTTAAACAACCTTGTAAGTATTCAAATATTTTATAACAGCTTTTTATTACGAATAAACTGCACCAAATCAATTAAGTTTTTAAGTGATGTGTTTAATAAATAATTTTTAACTAAATGAAAAAAATGGCGTACTGAATTATTCTTTGAAAAAATGTTTAGAGCAATATAGTAAAATAAATAAACAAACTTACGAAATGAAATAACAATGTAAATGGAATTTTAATGCCAAGCATTAGCGATATGATATCCAAGATTAACAGCTTCATTATCCATATTTGCGTCTGTTCAAGAAATCAAATAGTGTTAAATAATGAGAACTCATTCTTCATAAAAATTGCAAAAGTGAGAAGCGAGTAGTTTACCGTATGTCTTTTCCAACTCGGCCGGAAAAATTAAATAATAATCACAATCGATAGCTGATGGACCCTTGGCAATTCCATGAACTTCAACTAATCCAGAAACATTTCCTGTCAGCGGCTCTTTCAAGTTGACAGTAATATTGAATCCATCGCCGGACTGAACATTGAAGGCTGTGTTACTGGGTAGTACCTGGAAAATGATACATTTAGTAAACGGAGAGGGAAGATGGAAACCAGTGACTGTTATTATGAATTACTGTAATTTTTCTATAACATAAAATAAGTGTATTTAATGTATAATACATACCACTTGTACTGTTCCAATCATGCTAACACGTTTCGAAATACATTTTCCCAATAGAGCACCGTTGACTCTCATTTTGAAGGAACTATTGAAAAGTAGTGCTTTTGATGTTAGGAAACGAAAACTATATAAATGGTGATGAAAGTTTCTGCTTTTCAATTATTTGATCCTCAAATTACAATTTATTACAATTATAAACACCTCATTCGAGTAAAAGCTATGAACTTTGAAAGCGGGAACAAAAATCTTATCAATTAAAAGAACGCCGCACCGGCCGTATGTAAATATCTGCCTAGCCATCGATCAACGTGAAATAAAATAATAGTTACTTTTTTTTCTGTAAGGTGTCGCTGTTGAAAATTTATACGTGAACTTTTTAATTTTTTTTTATTCTGACAATATATTTTTTTCAAACAAATAAAATTCAAAATTCAATTAGTTTTGAACTTTTGAATTTGATATCGTTCGTGATTTTTTCTTCAAAATAATTTGTTGTTCCATGGTTGTTCTTTTGAAAGTTTGAAATTTTGACCGATGTTATAGCATAAATGAATAAGAAGAAGAACAAATTGTGGAATAATTATTGATTGGATTGATTTCTCAAAATGAAAACACTAGAAAATGTCAAACTGCAGGTGAGTTTATACTTTACTCATAGGTACTTTATTTAATTTTTAATAAGTTATTATCATTACCTCCACTGAACGTTTCAACACCAAAACTTAGGTCATGATACCTTCTGCCCTCAAAAATAAAGAAAACTAGAGTTCACCTTAATAATCACGCATGATCATAAATTGTGATTTACATCTCCATCTGAAAAAAATACCATCGGTACCTGAAGTTCAGGATAAAGAGTGAATACAGCAAATAAAACTAAACAAAAAGAAGCGAAAATTTCGCTGAATCAGATCTCATGTATTTTTTCATTTACAAATTATTTTCACGATAACACTAATTACAATTTTTCGCTTCTAATTCCTTTTTACAAGCAAAGCATTCGTTTTTCGTTAGCACTCTTTTAAGCGAAGAGTACGTGATTTCTAAATTCTTATGCAACGATTCAGGATACTCGAAGTCCAACAGTGAATTTAAATCGTACGTTTTTAATTTTCCGGAATCGGACAAGATTGAAAATCCGCTAGTCTTCGTGCATAGTATCAGCTTCATACCATCCATTTTGGATATTACCTCGTATAAGCCATTGGACAGCAACAAAATGAAATACTTGGTAGTCTCGTAGTAAGATAGTAGGTATGGTAACATCGGCAGCCAGTCTTTGTTTTCGAAAATATTATTCTGCAGCGTTGAACTTTCATTTCCAATATTCACGTCGAAAATATGTTTCAATATGGATAATTTATCTTTCAGCGTGGTCGAATGTTTTGAAATCGTATAAAATTTGACTTGCTTGTCGAGTGTAACGTAGTACAAATTACGTTGATTCGGTAGTAAAACTAATATAGTTTTATCATCAAATAGTACTCCTTTTGTGCCATCATTCAACTCGTATCCGATATGTTTATACTTGTTATTTTTGACGACTTTCGTTATCCACACGAATGGATTCAGCATCGGATACTCGATCTCATGATGAAACGTTCGAGGTTTTTCGTCGATGTACTTGGAGCTGGGCTTGTTGATGAGTTGCGAAATATAATTTTCGTAATGTTTGAGACATCTTCGGTAGCATTTGTTTTCGCAAAATTTACTATCGATGATTTCTACCTTTCTGATGGCCTTTGGTTCTTTGAAAGTAACGATGAATTTTGGTTTTTCCACCAACGCGCTGACTGGTAACGAATTCGGCGTGAAACCATTTTTGAAGAAATCGCTGCTGAGTATTTGCCTGGCATTCGGCCTATTATCGGGTTCTTTTTGAAAAATCCTCTGAACTAAAGACGATAGGCTTTCGGGCATGTCGGTTGGTAAATAAAATATACAATTTTGGATATTATTGTATAAGACTTTCTCATCCTTCCCGCGAAATGGCGTCCTTCCGGTATACGTATGGTACAAGAAACACCCAACAGCCCAAATATCTACTTTATAATTATAACGGAAAATAGATTTCGTGATCATTTCAGGACTGATGTAATTAGGCGTACCATAAATGTGGCGTTTATAAATCGTTTTCGTCTTAGGACATAGAACCGCCATACCAAAATCGGACAATTTCAAATTCATTTTTTCATCCAAAAGCATGTTTTGAGGTTTGATATCCCTATGCACGACATTATTATCGTGAAGATATTTCAAAGCGGATAGTAATTGTTTGCAGAAAAACCGAACTTCGTAAATCGTCAACTTACCTCTCCGCTGAATTAATTCGAACATCGATTTATTCGGATAATATTCGGTAATTAGGCAAAAGTTACGAGGCGTTTCTATACATTTGACAAAATTCACGATGTTTTTATGACTTAATTTACTCAATATCTTGAACTCTTGAATGCTATCGAGTTGTTTTTCCGAATGATGTTTATCTTTGGCGATGAATTTCCCGCAATACGTTTGGTCTTCCCTTCTCAAAATGTACGACTTCGAGAAGGCGCCTTTACCCAAATAATTTTCTCTAACGTACGTGTTATTATCTGCATCTCGAATCAACGATGTCATCTTGAAGTTGAACAGCTTTCATTTGGCGACGAGGTACATACGAATAACATTCACCAATTCTCACATCTTGCTGAAGTTGAATTTTTTTCCCAAATAAGAGTGATTTCATGCATGATCTTGGTTTTTGAATAAATCGACGATAGATTTAGAAATACAATAAAACTAATTCAACAAAAATGATCGAAACTAGCACGACAAATTTAGTAAATCAAAAATATTCATCTCATTTTGAAAATTTGCTCTGATAACGAGCTAACGAATTTTTTAATCATAAATTTTTTTCGATAAGTAGGTACGTTTCAAAACCATGTATATTTTTGGAAAAAATATGAAAAAAAAAAATACAAAATACCTAACTACGCAAAATTCCACAAATTTTTTTATTTTTTTAAATTTTAAATTAGATAAGTAGATAATTATTAAAAGATCATTGAAAAAAAATAGTCCAAAAACAATTTACGTCCTAAACTATGATTTCAGGTCTCTGAAATGAAATAAGGACTGAGAACACTACGGCTATAGAGTGAGAGGTCCCTGTGCAAAAAAAATATTCGGGCCACTTTTTCGCACCAAAAATTGAAAAAAAAATTATAGCCTCGCACTTTCAAATTGTTACAAATAATACCAATTTTAAAAAGGCCTCTGGCAAATTCGTCTTACAAGTCTTTTAGGGCATAAAAATAAATCCGGACTCGGTGCAATTGCAATTTTTACACCCCTTTTCACCGCCACTGCTTAAGACACGAATATGAGTTAGACGGTGAGAGTCGAAAGGTACTTTTTTATTCAGTTCGAACTTGCCTAAAATTTGTTTCGGGTAGGCGTAATTTTTTTTGAGCCATCTATGAAAATTTTCATATGTTATATTTTTCAATTAGATAAGCCTTAGGAAAAAAATCTCTTATTCTAGATTTTCTTTGGATAAAAAAAAATATTTAAAAAATATTTTTTCAATAAAAAAATTGCTAATAAGTAGGTATGGTATAAAAAATTTTAATTTTTGAAATATATTTTCATTTTTTTTAAATAGGTATTAAAATTTTTTGTGAAAAGAAATCTCTTAATTTTTTTGAAGAAAAATCCTCAACTGTTTTTCAGAAAAAAACATTTCTTTGTAAAAAAAAAATCTCCCATTTTTTCAAGAGAAAATTTCCATTTACAAAAGAATTCATTATCACAGCGGAGGAAAAAAACTCAAATGCTTTGTCTCATTTTTTTTTTTTTTTTTTTTTTGAAGATGAAATCTCTTATCTTTTGAGAAAAATAATCTCAATTCTTTGACTCAATTGAAAAAAGTAAAAACATGCGATTTTCTCGAAGTTGTGTTTCAGTAAAAACATAAAAATTTGAAAAATAGGTAGGTAGGTAGAGGTACCTGTTTAATTTTTTTGGAGATGAAAAATACCTAGTGAAAAATAAAAAAATTTCAAATTTTTCAAAAGTAAAAATCTGATGATTTTTATGCGACAAGCCCTGTTTTTTCATTTTTTTTTCAGAAATAAATCTTTTCATTTGAAAAAAATAGAGGAAAAATTCCCGTTTTTTTTTTTTTTTTTTTTTTTTTTTTTTTTAGTAAGTAGGTAAATTTTTTTTAGACTTTTTCAAGTAAAAAAATCTCATTTTTATGAAGAAAAAAAAATTACCTACCTACATATTCAATAATTGTTTGTCTAATTAATATTTTTTTATGAACAGGTACATTTTTTTTTTTTTGAGAAGGAAATATTTTATTTTTTGTGGAAAAGAATTTCAATTCTGTTCAAAAAAAATCTTTCAATTTTTTTGGAGAAGATTAATTTCTAAAAAATTGTTTTATTTTGGAGTAAAAATCTATATTGGAAATAATAATTTTTGAAAGAAATCCTTCATATTTAATTTTAGGAAAAAAGAATTTCAATTTTAGGAATTTTTGGTCTTGATTTTTTAAAGGAAAAAAAATCTTTTGATTTTTTAGAAAAAAAAAGTCTTTCAAATATTTGTAGTTGTGGAAAAATCAAAATGATTAAATTGGAAAGAAACGAAACCAAGCCAAGTGTACGTTTCTTTTTTTTTAGTACAATTTTGACACTTGGGCACAGGAAATTTTTTAAAAAAGTGAGAAATATCTGGAAAATCGAATAGGTAATTAGCGTTCCAGCATCGGGCACAAAAATTGTTTGCTAAAAAAAAATTGAAAAGGGTCAAATAAATATAAAAATCTACGTATGGTATTAAGTGAAAGTCGGGCTTATAGCAATGAAAATTTTCATCACACTGCTGACGTGAAAAATTCCGGAGTTACTCCTCCCCCAATCCATTTTTCCTTATACCTCATCATATTTATCAACCTTTTTCATTCAATAAGTTTAAAAACCATATATTTTTGCAAAAATAAAAAACAAAAACAACAAATAGGTATATGCTAGACAAAAAAATGCAACAATTTCTTACTTTTTAAATTTTAAATTAGACACTAGACAGGTAGGTAATTAAAAGATCACTAATTAAACAAACATAAATCTCACAGCAACTAACAATCGAACTATACCTAATGGCAGGTTAAATAAGTATGTACCTAAAGTACATAAATAAATCGAAAATCTATTATTTAAAGAACTTGTCTTTGAGTTAATTGATAATAATGTCCTTCCAATGCTAATAATTCCGCATGCGTGCCTTTTTCAATTATTTTACCTTTATGCATTACGTAAATTTTATCTGCATTTTGTATGGTTGATAAACGATGAGCGACAACTATGCACGTTCTTCCTTTCTTGGCAATATCTAATGCTTCTTGAACAATCTGAAATTCAGATTTTTAAATCAGTAGGTAAATATTTTAATTACACTAGGCCTTGATTTTAGGAAAGAAATGCTAGCTACGCTTAATCGTCATTAAAAATTCATTTTTTTTACTTTTTCATTTTCTGTATCCAAGGCTGAAGTAGCTTCATCCAATAATAAGATTTTTGGATCACGAATAAGAGCTCTTGCAATAGCCACTCTTTGCTTTTGTCCACCGGATAACTGAATTCCTCGTTCACCAACCAAAGTGTCATATTGCTAAAACAGTAGGCATTTATAGTAGGTATAGTGTAACTCGCAAAAGGTCCCAAAAAAACGAAATAATTTTTAAAAACGTACTGCCGGCAAATTCATAACGAAATCATGGACATTGGCTAACTTTGCTGCTCTAACGACTTCCTCAAAAGGTACGTGCTCTTTTAAAGAAATTGCCCCATACGCAATGTTATCTCTGATAGAAATATCGAATAAAATAGGCTCTTGGGTAACTAATCCAATTTTCGACCGTAAGTGTGCCAAGTTCAACGTGCGAATGTCATATCCATCAATTTTCTGCAAGTAAAAGAAAAAAAATCGACATTGTAAAGATAAAAATTTTTAACGGATTCTACGAGTAATTGGTTACATGAAATTCTCCTTCATTAGGCACTTACAATACTTCCTTCAGTAGGATCATAAAAACGTTCTAAAAGCGATATGACAGTACTTTTACCGCATCCTGATTCGCCTACTAATGCAAGGGTTTTTCCAGCTTCTACGTTTAAGTTTAAACCTCGTAATACTTTTGCACTTGCTCTGTTCGGATATGAGAAATGTACTTTTTTGAATTGTATACGACCTTTGATATCCTGAAAATTTTCCCATCAAAACCCATTTATAAAATTTTTATTAACTTACTTTTCGTAATAATTAGTTTGATGAAAATCATATTACATACTGGTTTTATGCCTAAAGGAGAAGTAGAATCGATTTCGGATTTCCTGGTCAGTAAATAGTTGAGCAGTCTCATTGATGTTCGAGCTTTAGTATAATCTTGAATATAAGAGAAAGCGTTGCCTATTGATGTGGCGCAAAGGGATAGTGCGAAGAATACTCTGAAAAATATTTTACAATTATTAGGTAATTAAATGAATACTCCGATGAATCAAAAATCGAAATAATTTTGAATGAACACATACTTGTAAATATTATCTGTTTTCATTTCTCCGGTTTCTACGAAATAACCACCGACACGAAACGCTAAAGCATACATGTAGTATGTGAGTGCTTGTGTCGCAGCATACAGAACAGAGTAGATAACAGCTTGCTTTTTTGCTTCCCTGAAAAAAATTAATATTTACTCGTATTAGCACAAGTGGGCATTCGGATTTAACCTCGAGTAAAAAGTAATTTGGTTGGAAAAAAACCTGTATGGCATCTCTAGATTTTCCGCATAGAGATCAGCAAATAGTTTTTCTTGTCCCAATGCTTGAACCGTCCTGATATTTCTTACTACTTCCGAAGTAATCTGTACAAAGCAGAAATATTATTAATGTACCTAAGTAATTATATACGTAAGCATGCCCATTTTTTACATTCGGCAATAAATTACGCGAATATCCTGATTTTGACGGAGTATGTGGGGGGGGGGGGGGGGGGTTAAAATTTTCAACTGTTAAAAATGAGTCTTTCTCAACAAAAAAAAATCTTCAAGAATTTTTTTCAATTTTCCTTTATTTTTGCACAACGACCTTATAAATAGGAGATTTCTTTCTAAAAAAATTAGAGAAACATAATTTTTCTGTTTCAAAAAAATGTTGAAAAAATTCGAAAAAAATTAAAAATCATATTTTACCTACGTAAGAAAATTTAAAAAAAAATTTCAGTTCAAGAAAAAAAGATTAAAAGTTGAAAAAATTCTTTAAAAAATCAAAATGAAAATATATATTTATCAATTTTTTTTACAAAAAGTCCAAAATCACTAGAAACGTAATTCAAAAATTTTGTTTAAAATAAGTAAGATTTTATTCCACGATAATGAGTAATTTTTTTATTTTAAGAAACTGATTCCTTTTTCTCTTCAAAAAAATAAGAATGAAACCTATCCGAAAATTTTTTCAACAGGTCTCAATTGAGAATTTTTTCATCACTTAATTTTCATTAATCTTAGATTAATCCGAAATGATTCACTGTATGCCTTTTTCGTTACTTTCTGTTTATGCAGTCATTTCAACATATAAAATTTTTGCAATACGAATTTTTTTGAAAAAGAAACGATATAACGGATTATCCGAATTTTAAAGACATCCGATCTTCTTTCACCTCAATTAACTCGGATAATCGAGATTCTACTGTATTTCATTTTTTTTTTATCAAAGTAAATTGAAAAAATTTTATTCCAAAAATGTTCATTTTTTCCCTCAAAAAATCTAAGAAATACGAATATTTTCAAAAATCACGAGATATTGAGTGATTTATTCCTTGAAAAACATTGAAAGATTATTTTTTCCAAAACAAAGAATCAGAAGATTTCATAAAATTTTTTCCTTTGAAAAGAAATTGGTATTAAAAGGCAGGATGTGTTCATTTTCGCGTTTTGGTAGTTTTCTAGGGTCCATCTCATTTCACTTTTCGACTGAAATACAAATAGATCGATTTCAGCTTGTGAAATTCTTTCTTGTGATTTTGAACATTTCACGCAATCGATTCAACGATTGATTACTGTAATTGTGCGCCTTCAAGTTTTAGGATCGGCAAAATTATCAACTTCTTTGTGGTTTGGCTAGAATCAGTGAGAAACATTAATGAAATAGTACGTCTACGTATAATCGATTAATTCATTGGGAATTAAAAATATTATGGCTTGCAATTCAGCACTAACTCAGGTGCTTGAGATAGCCCCAAAAATTCAAAAATGAGATGAGTTACTCTCAAAATACTAAAATGACACACCTTGCCTATTTAATACCCCTTTATTTTCAATTTTTTTTTTTTTTAATTTGGAGATAAAAATTTGAATGTTTTGAGGATAGAAATTCGAATTTTTTGGAGATAAAAATTCTCATTTTTGAAGAGAACCCCCTCTCATTTTTTTATATTAGGTATTCATTTTTTTTACCTTAGTTGAATATTTTAATTGCTACGAGACAAAATCTCAATTCTCTTGAAGAAAAATTGGGATCCAAAAAGATTATTTTAATTTTTTGGAGAAGGCATCTAAAAAATTACCGTCTTTTAGGGAAAGAAAATTTTCCATTTTTCGAAGAAAATAAATCTCAATTTTTGGAGAGAAAAATATCTCAGATTTCAAAAACATGAAATGGAATTTCGAGATGAGCTGTAATCCGTCGATTTGTGTCACACTCGAGATTATAAAATACTTACTCGACCAGCCTCATCCATCAATTGCGAGTCTCTAGCTTGATACTGTTTCAATAAAACTTGCTGTTTATAAGAAGCACAAATAATAATTGGAACGCAGACAGCCAATATTAGAGCTAGTTTCCATCCGCATATAAAAGCAATTATGAATGCACCAACCAAAACGACAGCTGATTGGATAACTTGTGCCACTCGTAGCCCTGCTGCCTGAAAAATGAATATTGTGAATTTGTGATAATCTATTCATCTGAAATGTTCTTTTATAATAAGGATAAGATTTTAAAAAGTGATGATTATCTTACCGCCTTAATTAATGGTGCATTTCGAGCCAAGCGATTCACTAATATTCCAGGTGAAGACGTTTCCAAATCGAACCATCCTACAGGCTGCCTCAAAATATTTTCAAAAATTAATAATCGCAGTCTTGCTATGACTTTTTCATTCGCTGTTGTGTTTCCTTTGCACTATAATGTTGGATTTATTGCATATTTTCAAATCAATTGAATATTTTGTTAGGCTAACCTATGTAACTGATTGAATTTACTTGACAGTAATTAGCCACTGCTGTATATAATGACAGTAAAATAAACATATTCGTCCAAAATTTCGTATCTTCGATTAGTTCAATTCCGGTTTTAGTGAATACCTGTTTAAAATTTTTTTTTTAAATATTCAGTTAAATTTTTTGGATAAATCTTGAACGAATCAAAGTTCAAAATAAATTTTCAAATTCTTGGGGGAAAAATTCAATAATAACAATCAACTTACGGTGAATATTTGTCCATAGTACAGTGAAAATATCGGCATTACTAGGCCCCCAAATGCGCAACCTGTAAAACCAAGCGCTAGCCACTTCCATTCTTGTTTGTGCAATTTCAGAATTTCCCAAAGCGAAATATCCTTTTCGATTTTCTTTTAAAAATTAAACATTTTTTTAATCAGTAAAAATGTACAAAAATAGGTACTTTTAAAGATACGTATAGGTACTTCTTAATTCATATTTCATTTCCAGGAATAAATATGCCCAAAAAACTTCGAATATTAATAAGATTACAATCAAATGACACTCACCTCTGGTTGACTGAGAGGTAAGAGTTCTATTTCTTCTTCTAGTACACTGCAAATAATAAAAGTTGGTATAATCTCTTTTCTAGAAAGTTATTTTTTTTAAAAATACTTTCATACCTGAAACGTTTCTTTTTTGACACCGTGACAGGTTCTTTCGAATTCTTCTCAATTTCTTTCTATTAAAAATACATTAAATGAATAAGTAATCTGTACCTACAAAATTATTGCAAAGTAGTGAGGGAATGGTAGGGTAGATAGTAGTTACCGAAGTTCCAGGCTGAGGTTCTTTTCCTTCTTCTTCTTCATCGTCAGAATAGAGAATTTCTCGCGTCTCCCTGACATGAGTTATCACCGTTTCATATTCCTGGAATAAAAAATTAGCCAATAAGTTTTATATACCTAAGTACTATTCTTATTGGTTTAAAAATGCAGATGCAACGAATAAATTTTAAATCTTACATCATCTTCGTTGTCATCTGATACCGTTTCGTGAGTTACATCTCGATCTAAAACTTTCCAATTGTTTTTCTCATCGTCGAGTTCTTCACCACTACAATTTCACAAAATAAACACAAATATTTAATGAGGAATTAATATGCCTACCTAATTATACAAGTTGAACGATACATACAGGAAAATTTCACATTGAATTTCAAATAAAATAAGTATAGCTACCCACCTGAGATTTTTGCCATCCTTTCCTTTGGTTGAAGGATCAACTTTGTAATTCTATAAAATCACGAAATTCGTTAATGAAATTAGGCTTCCTGTTTTATTGAGAATATAAAAATAATAACGCCCAAAATCAATAATTATTACGTACTTTATCACCATTTTTCAATTCTTCCAGTAATTCTGCTGGACGCAGTTGAGATGTACGAGTACCATTTTGTTTGTTTGATTCGTCAGATTCTTCCCTAAAATAAATTTTCAATTATTCTTTTGCACTTTTTTAAAAGCTTTCCCCGCTGATTTTCTGCCTAAAAAAAATGCATATTTACCTGTAAGAACTCTCATCATTCGTTTCGTCGGCACTGGTAGCCGTTTCAGTATCTGTTTCATCGGATTTCATTTGCGCCATAACCAGCTTATGATAAAGGGATTGATTTTTCATCAGATCGTCGTGTTTTCCACTCTCAAAAACTGCTCCTTCCTGTACAAAAAATTGATTGAAACGATGAATAATTATGGTATGGCTTCAAAATGAAATCAGCTACAATTTAAAATAAAACTCCAAAAATTCTAAAATTGAATTTAGTATACTAGGTATAACCTATTAGAATTTTTGTGTTTTTTTGGTGGAAGGGGGGGGGGGGGGGTAAAACATTTCACAATTGCTTTTTGAAAAAAAGCTTTTAATTTTTTGGAGAGAAAAAAAAATTTCCTGTAAAAAAAACCACGAACCTATAGCTACCTACTCACCTCAAATTCATAATAAAATAAAAAAATTATTCAATTTTTTGGTAGGTATAAGTATTTTTTTCTTAATTTTTTAGAAAATTCGGTTTTTTGAAAAAAATAACTTCAATATTTAGAAAGAGAAAAAACTTTTATTTTTTCTGAGAAAAAAACTCCAAATGTTTCCGCAATAAAACAAATTTCAGGAAAAAAATCTCTCAATTTTTTGGGCAAAACAAATGAAATATGGTAATATTTTTTAGCAAACATTATTTACCTACTCATTTCATTTTAAAAAATTAAATAGGTATTTCAATTTTTTGGAGGTAAAAGATAATCTCAAATTTTTGGAAATTAAATTTTTTCCATATTTTTAAAGTCAAGAAATGTTTTAAAAAATTCCTCAATTTCTTGAAAAATAAAATTGCTTTACTTTTTGGAGTGAAAATATACCCACCCTAAATTTTTGGAGAAAGAAAAATTATTAGGTAATTTTTTGAGAAAAAATATTTCTCAAACTTTTGGAAAAAAATCTTATAATTTTTTGGAGAAAAAATTCCTCAGATTATTGGAAAAATAAAAATTTATCAATTTGATCAGAGAAGAAAAACTCCAATTTTTTTAGAGGGAAAATTAAATTCGTTCATGGGAAAAATTAATTTTTATGGTAAAACAAAAAGAAATAGGTATGAAAATTTATCTAGGTAAATTTTTTAGAGCAAACATTTTTTAAATTTATTTTGAAGAATGAAAAGCCTATTTTATTTTGTTTTATTCTATTTGCTTCATTCTTTTTTAAAGAAAAAATCTCTCATTTTTAGAGAATGGACAAGTCTTAGTTTTTCGCCTGAATTGATTTTAAAAAAAAAAGTTTTTTGGGATAAAAATTTCTTATTGTATCATTTTGGAGAATGCTTTTGAAGTGGAATAGTAGTACTCGTAGATAATAAAAAATTTCAAGTTTTTTCAAAAAAAAAATTCAACGAAAAAAATCATTTTTACATTCAACAATTAAAAAATTTTGACCTTGCACAAGCTTCACCCTGGAAAATTCAAACTTATCGGTCCTGCAATAAATTATAAAAAATATTTGAGCATAAATTCGAACCTTCATCACATAAATGGTATCTGCATTTCTTATGGTTGACAGCCTATGAGCAATAATAACCGTAGACCTTCCACGCATTGCTTTTTCCAAAGCCTCTTGCACAACACCTTCACTCTGCGCATCAAGGGCGCTGGTGGCTTCATCTAAAAGTAAAATTTTTGGATTTCGCACCAGTGCTCTAGCAATAGCTATCCTTTGCTTTTGACCGCCAGATAACTGCGAACCAGTATCCCCGACTAGAGTGTCATATCCCTGGAAAAATTGAACAATTATAGGTAGAAATTGAAAAATTATCGATAAAAAAAATACAGGTATTCGTACTTTTGGCAATCTCGTAATAAATTCGTGAGCGTTGGCGTTTTTGGCTGCATCGATAACTTCCCAAAAAGATACGTTTTCTCTACCGTATCGAATATTTTCAGAGATTGAAACTCCGAATAGAACTGGCTCTTGAGAAACCAAGCCTATCTGTTTTCTCCACCACTTGACATTTAATTCGTTGATGGGATTATTATCAACGCAAATTGAACCCTGCTGTACGTCGTAAAAACGTAACAGCAATCCGACAATGGTACTTTTGCCAGCACCGCTAGAGCCAACGATTGCCACAGTTTTTCCTGGTTCAATTTTTAAATTTAAATTTTTCAAAACCTGTGAAGTTCAATAGTGATTATTTTAAATAATTCATTTTAGGAAATTGTAATATGTACCTAGATAATTTCAATTTTTATTTTTCCATCACCTGAATATTTGGACGAGATGGATAACTAAATGATACATTTTTGAATTCGATGTCTCCATTTATTTTGCCAAGTTTTCTACCTTCATTCGAATACGGATCAATAGTAACTTGTCGTGAGATTATTTTCTTTATTCCTGCCATCACTCCTACAGCAGTAGACACGGTGTTGAAGTAGGGTAATGCATTGCCAACTGAAAATGCACCGACCACAACGCTGAAAAATACCTGGAATCATGAAAATAATTTTCAATAGTATTTATTTATAAATAATGAAAATAGTTTCACGTAATTGAGCTAACCGTGAATACACTTCCAGGGGTAGCGACGCCTGCTTGAACCAGCTGTGAACCGTACCAAAATCCTAAGCCATACGCGGCGTACATTAAAGCAAACATGATAGCAATACAAACTGAAAATATATTATATTTGCTCATGGCAATTTTTCTTCCTTCTTCCAATGCTTCGCCATATCTGTATTCAAAAAATTATTAAAATTAGAGGTGAATAAATTTCTTCTTAAACACACAAGAAATTACGAAAATAAGTACATAGGTAGATTAGAGTAGGTACATAGAGTGGTCCTTATTTTGAATTTTTTATTTTTTCTCAAACTGAATTTTTATAGCCTCGCAAAGCCCCTCTTTTTGAAAAATGGAAAAAATCTCTAAAAATTGAAAATAAGAAGAACATTTTCGGGTTTCTCGAAATTTCTGGAGTAAAAGTATTTTAATTTTTTTTTTCTTTCAGAAAAATGTTTCAATTTTTGTTTAGTAGGTAGGTAAAAAATCTTCCAATTTTCTGAATATTTTTTCAAATTTTTTGTAGAACAGAATTTCTCATTTTGTGGTAGTGACAATATTTTTCATTATAAAATAATCAGTTTGATGGCGGGGGAGATATCTCAATTTTTCACGAATAAAAGTGTATGTATCTCCATTTTTTTGAGATTTTTTTTTTCAATTTTTTTGGAATAAAACGATTTTTAATTTTCCCTTTTTCTTTGAATGAAAAATCTTTTGAACAAAAAAATCTCCCATTTTTTCATTATTATTTATTTTTTTGAGAGAAAATTTTTCAATTTTTTAGGGAGTAAAAACTGGGATTAGGTAGGTACCTTACCTAATCGTATTTTTCGTTTAAGTATATAGGTATTATTTATTTATTTTTTTTAATAAAAATTCTTTCAACATAAAATTATTTTTTTTGTAGTGAAAGTATTTTTCATTTTTTTAGGAATTTTTTTCGATTTTTTTGGAATAAGAAATCTTTTAATTTTTAAGATTTTTTTCAATTCTTTTTCCAGAATGAGAGATCTCATTTTTTGGAAGTAGGTAAATCTTTTTTCGATTTCTCGTTTTTTTTTTTTTTTTTATATATAAAAAATTTCATTTTTTTGGTAAAACAAATTTCTCAATTTTTTAGGTGTTATATTTTCAAATGTGCTTTTTTTGATTTTTAAAAAAATTTCATGCAAAAAATGTAATTTTTTATCTCAAATAGGTACGTAATAAAATCTTAATCTGAGGTTTTTTTCCATAATTATGGTGATTTTTAATTTTAATGAGAAAGAAATTTTTATGCAGAATTTTTTTAAGATTTCTTTTTTAAATAATATTTTTCTGTTGAAATAATTTTTTCCATATTTGCCAATTGACGATCGAGGGGTCCAAAAAAAAAATCGAAAATGTTCAAAATGAGATCCAGTGTAAAGCACTTAAGATATTTTATACGAGTGGTTTTTCTCACTTTCTGATACTTAATGAGAACCCACAAAAAGCTTGAACTGTTTTTATATTTGATAACGCTTCTTCGGCGACAGCTCCCGCAGCGCCATACTTTTCTTGTTCTCTGGCTCCCGAAGTAGCTGCGAACTGAACGAAGATAGTTATATTGTTTATGAAGTAATGGTATATTATTTTATTGACCACGAAAAGCTACGCTTATAAATCGCCAAAGTTTAATTATAAAAAATATCAAAATTTTACCCTAGCAGAATAAGCCGTTAATCCAACGATAATCGGTCCCACGCATAATGTGACTAATGTTAAGGGTGCATTGACGTATAATCCAACGCTTATTCCCGAAAAGAATGTCGCCAGGTACTGTATAATCATTATACCTTTATATCCCGTACCGTCTCGAATTCTTTCTAAATCGCTAGAATAAAAAAATTATGTTATGGTCGACTTACACTGGAAGTTGATAATTTAATAATATTATATTTAGAAAATTTGTTAATACATTTACCAGCGTAGTTTTAATTGGGATTTAAGATTTATTAAGTAGGAAGAGTTTGATTAAAACTTACTCTGATAATTTATTGGGTAAGTTTCCATTATCGTTGGTATCATACCAAGAAATATCCTGACGCATAATTTGTGAAAAGTAAAGTTTACGCATGGTATGAACTTGATGTTCACTAACGTATTCCCAACAGATTGTCTGAAATCATAAGTGAAGAAGTAGGTAAATCAATTCGGACCGTGCACTCACAAGGAGAGCGCTAGTGTTTATAAAAAAATAGACGGGGCCTCCTTATTTCTCAAAAACTATTATTTTTACGAAAAAAGTGTAAGAGACATTTTTTAAAAAGTGATGATGATTGACAGGTGATTTCACTTCCCACAAAATTTCACGAAATGCAAATATTTATATATCAATGGAAAGGTCTCTTAATTCTCTAAAAAAAAATGTCTCTTACACTTTTTTCGTAAAAATAATAGTTTTTGAGAAAATGTTTGATAAGAAAAGCCCAGTCTAATCACTAGCGCTCTCTTTTTGAGTGCATGGCCCGAATGGATACTCAAGTGCGATATTTTTTCTGTTTGAATTTCAAGTTCTTTTATCTTGAATGGCTTTGAACGTTAGTTAATTGACCTCATACATTGTAGAAGTTACAATGTTTAATTGCAAGATTTAAGATAATTTATTAGGCAGTACTTTGGTAGATACCTATTAGCTAATACCTATGTATTATTAGTGAAAGTAATGAAAGAAACTCCTGAACATCATTTCGCTTATCTGTTGACATAATGCTCACCGCGTATTATCTTGGAACGTAAATTCCTACTAATTATTATCACCCTATATTTTTACTAGATATATACCTAATATACAGGGTGTACCGGATTGATGGTAAAGCCTTCAAACCAGTAACTATGCAACTCATGTTGAGTCGATGTAGGTATGTTTGCATAACCTCCGAACTGCAGGGGCTGAGTTATGCTCATCGAAAAAAAAAAATTTTTCGTTTTGGCAGGATGTTTTTAACCTTGCGCTTCTCGAAAACTATAATAGTTAGAAAGTTTTACTTTGCGGCATCGGATGGCAAATTTTGTCTAGAATTTTTTCACGAGGCTAGTAATTTTTGTAAGTGTACAAGGAAGTCTATCCGAAAAAACATGCAAACAAAGTGGCAATTTTTCTCATTTTTCTGTGATAACTCAAAAAGTTGTCCCATGACCAAGCTGGTATTATTAACTTTTCTACATGAAAAAATGTCGCTCTTTTCAATGGCGCAAACCCCGCCCCTCTATCTCACTCCAATCAAAAGTTATAAGTGAATCATTTGTTCAAAAACGTCTAAAAAAAAAATCAAAATTTAAATTTTAAAAAAAAAAATTTCTTAAACAATTTTTTTTAGACGTTTTTTTAAAAAAACAAACTGCTCATAACTTTTGATACATAAAAAAAAATGTTTAAGAAAATTAAAAAAATATATATATATTATTGTTATTTTTTACAGACGTTTTTCAACAACTCATTAACTCATAGCTTTTGAATGGAGTGAGATAGAGGGGCGGGGTTTGCGCCATTGAAAAGAGCGACATTTTTTCATGTAGAAAAGTTAATAATACCAGCTTGGTCATGGGACAACTTTTTGAGTTATCACAGAAAAATGAGAAAAATTGCCACTATTTATGCATGTTTTTTCGAATATTTTGCTCGATATAGACTTCCTTGTACACTTACAAAAATTACTAGCCTCGTGAAAAAATTCTAGACAAAATTTGCCATCCGATGCCGCAAAGTACAACTTTCTAACTATTATAGTTTTCGAGAAGCGCAAGGTTAAAAACATCCTGCCAAAACGAAAAAAACATTTTTTTCGATGAGCATAACTCAGCCCCTGCAGTCCGGAGGTTATGCAAACATACCTACATCGACTCAACATGAGTTGCATAGTTACTGGTTTGAAGGCTTTACCATCAATCCGGTAAACCCTGTATTTCCCTGTTACCTATTTAAAAAGAGCAGAGTCCATTTTACCATTCATAAGTCTAACCCTTTAAGTTATCAATGACATGAGGATTACCTGCACAAATGAGCATATCATCATAATGGTACCAATTATCAAATATATGATTAGATATTTATTCAAGGTATTTTCGAATTCTCGCGTGGTCATAGGTACGCTGCTATTCCTGGAAAAGAAAAAAATCATGGGTATAAAAATCAATTCAGTATTGCGTTATTTTCTTCTAATAGGACAAAAATGTAAAAAAAATAATTTCCACGTACCCATACACGTTACTTGCCCACAAATCATTCTGAGGTAGTTCTGCTTTGAAGATTTCATGGAGCACATAAACCACCTTAAAAGCCATCGTGCTGCAACAAAATGAACAGGGGTGTTTTACGTTTAGTTACATAACAAATTAATCAAAAGACAATGCGTAAACACAAAAGAAACACTAGCTGAATTAATTTAGCAATATTTTAAAATGCTTACGTCTGTCCCAAGCTTACTTAATAAATACAATGATGTTCCTTGAGGTAGGTAGCTAGGTACTTATATTCTTTAAAATTGATCAACTTCAACATCCCTCAGCAAAGCACATAAGTAGATGCTTAAAACTATTTTATAGATAAGTAAGTGTACAAAGAATGATCAACTCTTACTTATTTTCGTCCGGTAAGGAAAGGGGAACGAGTTGTTGATCGAAACGAATTGCTACCGGTTGAGCTTGCGATGCGGCATTTAGTAAGGTTGCATTTATAACTTCATCTGATATTAAGCCCTGGAACAGATAATATTCAAAATATTTTGTATCAATGTGTAGAAATTCTTGTCGCAAGTATATAATCGTGTTTAGGAGACTTTCATTGGAGTGGTAACAATGATATTGGTAATGGGTGCTCGAATGGCACCAAAAATTTCAGAAGTAGAATACAAACGTACAATAAAATCTCTGTTTTTTGTATTTAAAAAAAAATGATTATTATTTTTTTTTTTAAATAAAAAAATACCTACCAATTTAAAAAGAAAAACAATTTTTTAAAAAATGAAAAAAATCTTAATCAATTTTTTTAGATAAAAAGATCCTATTTTTTGTGTAAAAAATTTTTTCAATTGAAAAATTTCCCATTATTTATAATAGAAAAATTCACTTTTTAAAATTAAAAGTATACTTACCTACTTACTCCAGTTTTTGAAATGAAGATTGGAAAAAAAGTTCTTGAAATATGAAAATTTCTCATTTAAAAAAAAAGTAGGTATCATAGATAGGTGTATGAAAAAAAAACATTTTTTAAAATGAGTAGGTAGAAAAATTTTAAATTTTTTCAAATGAAAAAAATTGCATTTAGGTAGGTATTAAACAGAAAAAATTTATAATTTTTTAAATAAAAAAATTTTAATCAGAAAATTTGTCAATTTTTTGGAGAAAAAATTCCAGAATCTTCTTGAAATGAAAAATATCTCAATAACACAATTTTTTGTGCGAAAAATATTTCACTAGTAGGTACATATTATTTAGGTATCAATCCGCTAGCAAATATATTTCAAATTTCTGATAAAAAATTTTCAATTTTTCTAGAAGAAAACTTTTTAATTTTTTCGAAGAACATTATTTTAAAAATCTAAAAAAAATTATTTGAATTTTTTGTGAACAAAAGAATCTCATTTTTTTAGTCTGCGTAAAACGATAGGTTAAAAAAACTTTTAATTTTTTGTTTCAAACCATCTTTTGATTTTTTGAAGGGAAAAAAACAAGTTTTTTGGAATAGGTAGGTATGAATATTTTTTGAATTTAAAAAAAAACTCTCATTTTTTTCAAGCAAAAAATGTAGCTTATTTATTTTTTTGAAAAATAATTTTTTGTCTCAATCCTTTTTTTTTAATTCCTCAATTTTTCTGGAGCAAGAGTATTTCTCAAAGTTTTGGAGAAAAACATCTTTAAAATTTTTTGTAAAATTAGGTAATATTTTTATAGTTTGATAAAAGATTTCAAATTTTTTTTGTAACAAAAAATTTTCAATTGGAAAAAAATCAAATTTTGTAGTGAACATTTTCTCCATTTTTTGAGAATCAGCATCAAAAATTACTTTTCAAAATTTTTTGAAATACAAAATTAATAAAACATGTGAATGTTTGTTTGTTTGTTTTTTTTTTTTAAAGAAAAGTTCTAATTTATTCTCTCAATCTTTAAAAAAAAAAAAAAATTGGTATCTCAATTTTTCTGGAGTAAGAATATTTTTCAAATTTTTGGATAAAAATAATCTCTGAATTTTTTTGTTGAAAAAAATCTCAAAAATCATTTTGACATTTTACATTAAAAAATTTTCATCCAAGCGGAAAATTCGAGTTAAATCTTTGAAAATATATCTAAATTAGGTATCTACCAAATTCATTCCGTAACTACATAATTATAATGAAAACATCAACGACTTACTTGAGTCGCTTGATTGATAAAAACATTCGTCATGCCTCCGAAAAATAATCCAAGAATGGGTAAGCATGATCCAGAAATCAAACTGAATAAAATGCCAGTAATTAAAAATGTTCTGTCCCATCTTGTGGTATATTTGAACTAGAAATCATAAAACAAAAAATAATTCCGGAGTTATGGTAAATAAGTATACTCTACGTAATTGAATACAAGGGGTGGAGAGGGGTTCAATTGGAGACAATTGGACATATTACTACAATATTACGTTTTATGAAACGATCATTGTGCACATTACTTGCCTACGTAAAGGTGTATTTGTATTATAGGTACGATGTAACAAAATTACCTATATCTACCTGCCTACATTTTTCAATATTCAATCAGCATCTATGTACCTATTTACCAGATAATTTGTACCTAAACCTTTTATTACAGGAAAACATGTACTTTAATCTTATCAAATGACTAATGAAAATACGTTGTTAATTGGAAATAATGAATGTATACGTAATAATGATAACGCATGAAGGTACAAAGTAAATGGGCTCGGTATTATAATTTTTTTGCCCGAATTTATCTGCCCAGAATAACGTTGAATCTGTTTCCATCGCACACTTAGAGCAATTCCATTTGTTATAAATCAATGAATTCATTGTTTACTATGGACCTTGAATTGGATAAACATTATGACTTCACAACTAAAAACTAAAAAGGTACCTATCTATACTTGAACATACTAAGTGCGGTGTTAATTAACTCACCAGATGAAATATATTCGAAGTTTCTTCTTTTTGCTCTTTCTTTGATTTTTTCTCGCTAGAAACGAAAATAAAATTTTTAAAGCAAACTCCAGGTAAAATTTCATACCTAATCAATTCAATACATTTAGAGAAATGAAAAAGTATGTACTTTCCGATTAAAATTTAATATTGTATGTGATCAGTTGTTTTTAACCAAAAAAGAAAAAAGAAAGAAAATGTGTATAATATATGTGCAAATCGATAAATCACTGACAGAAGTCGCAATTAAATTAAAGATCCACATGTTTTTGTAAATAAATGAAGAAAACAAGTGAGACTTACGTAATTTCAATGACAGTTCCATAGTCCGTGCTCTGTTCGTTTTCTAATAACTTTTCTGTTTCTCCTTTTTTAAACACCATTTTCACAACGATTTTGCGATAATTTGGATAAAACCTTTTCACTTAATTCAATACTCGTGACATGGTTCAGCTTAATACCAAACGTAAAGATTAAATAAATATACTTATTGTGGCTCGTTAGAAGATAACGCGTACACGGTGTACTGACTCTAAGGTAACTAGGTTTACTGATTAGAACAGAAATTCATCGAGACTCGAGATCTATTTTAGTGATTTAAACCGGTTACTGAAAATGAATTGACCTTCGTTTTTGATAGGAGCGATGCGATGCGCCAACAAAAATTATCATGTTTAATGGATACTCGATAGATATTGAATTTTTTTCGATCACTCCTCATTTTTTTTTACCTTTTTCAACATTGCATGGGCTAACGACATTTAGTGCATAGCAAATTCACCAAGCACGTGTACTTTTTTTTTATTATTATTATTGAAATTTATAGTTTTTATATTATTTTCAAAATATTCTACAGCATCGAAAACTTTTACTATGTGTAGGCTGGAGCGAATGAATTTTTAAAACGGAATTTCTTCCCCGATAAGAATTACAATATAAAACTAGGCGATGTTTTATTAGAAAAACAAACAAATGAAATAAATAAAATATAAAAATTGATACGAAATAGGTAACCTAGACATTATAATACAATTATACTACAAAATTGTGACTTATATACACATACAAATTGAGGAGATCTTTGTAATTCGAGTTTAATTTCAAATCTGCTGTCTTTCAGTTAACTTGAAATAGTAACCTCTTCTATTGACTAAATCTTCATGCGTTCCCATCTCTATAATTCTACCTTTATGTACATTCGCGATAACGTCGGCATTTTGTATTGTTGATAAGCGATGTGCAATTGTGATGCAAGTTCTACCTTCTCTGGCTTTATCTAATGCTTCTTGTACAACCTGAGAACGAAAAAATTATTCAAATAAGATTAATAATAGATATTTACAAACTAACAAGTTGAAAGAAATTTTTTGCGTCAAATTACTTTTTCACATTCTGTATCTAGAGCTGAAGTTGCTTCATCTAATAATAGAATTTTTGGATTTTTAATTAACGCTCTGGCTATTGCAATTCTTTGTTTTTGACCGCCGGACAGTTGGGCACCTTTTTCTCCAACGATAGTATCATAACCCTGAAGAATGAAAGGAAAAAAAAAATTAATATGTACCTATTTTTTTGTTGATGATTTGGCAAATGGGTAAGAGAAAATACCTGTGGTAAAGATGCGACGAAATTGTGTATATTGACACTTTTAGCTGCTTGTATTACTTTTTGCATAAGAATGGTTTCGTTTTCGGTTGTTAATAATCCATAAGCGATATTATCTCTGATTGAACGATCGAAGAGATTCGGCTCTTGTGTGACAATTCCAATGTTGCGACGTAAGTGATGCAAGTTTATAGTTGAGATATCGTAGCCATCAATATCCTTGAAATTTTTTAATTTAATAAGCAACACACTCGTATGATTTACATTTGAGTGCGATATTTGATGGGATGTTGATTTACTTACAATTTGCCCACGACACGGATTATAAAATCTTTCCAATAATGAGACGACTGTGCTTTTGCCGCAGCCTGATTCTCCTACCAAAGCTAACATTTTTCCAGCATCCAACTTGAAAGTGAGCCCACGTAAGACGTTAAAATCAGCTCTAGCCGGGTATGTGAAGTGGACCTCGTTAAATCGAAGTTCACCTTTAATGACCTGAAAAGAAATCGAACATTTTTTTCTTATTCTCGAAATACCAAATTCAAAATTGGTGGAAAATCGCACAAGTACGTGATACTCACTGGTTTTACTCCGGAAGGTACCATTGGGTCAATTTCTGATTTTTTATTTATCAACTGCATCATCAATCGAGCAGCGTGTTTTGCTTTCATAAAATCTTGCATGTACGAAAATGTATTTCCAACTGCAGTTGCACAAAAAGCTAATGCAAAAAATACTCTGAAAGTATAATATCAAATTTATTAAATTATGTAGTCGGTAGGTGAGATGGTAGGTAGGTGGATGGGTAGGTAAATGAAGGCACTAGTCAGGAGTAGGTAAAATAGTTAGTCAAAAGTTTTATACATATCTCACCTGTAGACATCTGTAGGAGTCATTTCACCTATTTCAACTAAGTAGGCGCCGTATCTGAACGCAGCAGCATACATTAAATAAATAATCGATTGAGAAAATGAAAACACCAAACCAAAAGTGGCTGCATGTTTTTTCGCTTCTCTATAAAACAGAAATTGAATAAAGTAAGTATAGGTACATAAAATATAAAAAGCCCAAGCAATAGACCCAATTATAATAAAAAATGATTCAAAATAATCTTACCGAAACGGAATATCTAAACTTTGAGTATATTGTTGCACAAATAATTTTTCAGTCCCTAAAGCTTGAACAGTTCTAATATTTTGAACACATTCATTGACAATCTGTAAGAAAACACGATTTATTTTTCATTCAAATGTCTATTAATAATTATGAGTGTATAATAAAGTATATAATATTGATTTTTTTTTTTTTTTACTTTTCCAGCTATTTCCATCAGACGCGAATCTCTGAACTGATTTTTCTTCAAGATCATATTTTGTTGATAAGCTGCACCTGCTATGAATGGCACTCCAAAGATGAGTAAAATTGCCAATTTCCATCCGAATAAAAATGCGATAAATATACCAGACCCCATTGTGACACATGCAGTTATCATATGACCAACTCGTAGACCAGCAGCCTGAAATAAAAAATGCGATGAATGAAACCAATTACAATTTATAGGTAAATATGTAGGTATACTGGGTATATTGAGAACTTCCTGTTACAGACAGAAAGGTACCTACCGCTTTAACGAGTGGTGCATCTCGAGCTAATCTTGTAATTAGATAGCCAATTGAAGACGATTCTAAATCGAACCAACCAATAGGTTGACGTAAAATGCTATTGAATGCTTTTGACCTCATTCTCATGATTAATTTTTCAGCAGCGCTGGTCATACATATCGTCTAGTGAAAAACAAAAAACATAATTATAGTTCAAGCATTGCCAGCAGAAATAAAAAATTTCAATTTTTTGGAATAATAATTTTTTTTTAATTTTTTTAAAATATAAAGTTAAATCCATTTTTTGGAATTAAAAACTTCCATTTTTTGAAATTTAAAAAATTCTTTAAAATAAAAATCATTTGAAAAAAAAATTTTTTGGAATGAAAAAATCCATTTTTTGGAATTAAAAATTCCATTTTTGGAACTAAAACCAATCCATTTTTTGGAATGAAAAAAAAAACAATTATTTTTAAATAAAAAAATCTCTTTTTGGAATTAAAAAAAATCATTTAGAATTAAAAAAATTCAATTTTGGAATTTTGCAACAATTACCTACCCTATTTTTTAGAATTAAAAAAATCTTTTTCTAAAAAATAAAAATTCCAAATCTTGGAATTGAAAAGTTTCATATTTTTGGAATTTAAAAAGTACATTTTTCGGTATTTAAAAAAATAAATTTAAAAAATTTAAAAAATTCAGTTTTGGAATTTTGAAAAAATTGATTTAGGATTTAAAAATCTGTTTTTTACAACAAAAAAAAAATCATATTGAAAAGTTCCATTTTTGGAATAATATTATTATTCCATTTTTGTGGAAAAAAATTCCATTTTTGGAATAAGAAACTTCAATGAAATTCCATATTTTAGAATAAAAAATTCTAAATTCAATTCAAATTCCATTTTTTTGAATTAAAAAAATCCAGTTTTTTAAATAAAATAAAAATTGTAGTAAATAATTTTTTTTAGGTAATTTTCTATTTTTTTTTACGTCGAAAAACGAGATGTTTGGGGCCTGAAGTTATTTGTTCATTTGATCATGAGTCAAATTGAGTACATTAATGACTACATGTAAATAGATAATTTCATTTACTTGGGTGAACATGGCTATACCAGAGACCGTAGCTAAAATAACCAGCATGTACGCCCAAAATGCAGCGGTAGATTTTAATTGATCCAAGGGGAGAGTAAAAGTCTGTAAAAAAAAAACGACATCAGTGTTGATGTTAAAATAAAGTTGAACATTTGTTTAACGAATTTTCCACATACCACAAACATTTCGGTATAGAAAATGGAAAATACTGGCATTACCGCTCCTGTCACAGCACATGCGATTATGCCCACAGTTAATCGTAACCATTCCTTGGAATTAAATTTGACCAATTGCCAAACGCTCACTTGAGGTAGATCTTTTTCCTATAATTTGAAGGCGAAAATGTGATGAATATGCAGCTTCAAAAATATTTTTGCATTATCACGAGAGGCAACAAATAAAAAAAAATTAAAAAATTAAACTAACGTGTGACATATTATCAACAACATTGGTATCCCATTCAAATGATTCCAATGATGAACTTCTGGAATTCAAGGACATCGTAGAAACAAATCTGTTTTCAAATTCATCTTCTTCTTTCCTGTAAAATGACAAATTTTCAGTGTTTGATGAGGTATAATTAGAACTATAAAAAATAAATTATATAAGCAATTAACTCACCAATTTTTTGCACTTTTTTCGTCAATACTTTTATCAAGAGTTTGACCAAGAACGAGATTGTAATATAATCCTTTTCGAGACATTAGCTCTTGGTGTTTACCACTTTCTGCGATGTATCCATTCTGTGAAAACATTATTAAAAAAATCGTCAGAGCTACAGCAACGATTTACAACGATAGATATTTTGTATATATAAAAAAGTAAAAATTGGCATCATGTTATTTTCATTACACATTTAAAAATTGGCAGGTTAGTAGGTAGGCACATTACATTCCTACATCACGATAGTAAAAACGCGAATAGGTGTATTCTACATAAGTCATACGATGAGTACTTAATATTGTACTCTGGGATTTTATATTTTCAAGAATCAGTATTACTCAAAATACGATATGTAAGCAAAGGGTATTAAACGAATCGTGATAAAAATTAAAAATGATATCAATTGAATTTTTTTAGAAATTGTACAGACGTAAAATATTTTATTCAACAAAAAAAAAAAAAAAAAAAAAAAAAAACTGAAAAAATTGAATGAATTTTACCTTTTGAATTTGAAGCAAAATTTTAAGGTAATTTTAGAGTAAGAAAAACAACTTACACAAAGTTTGATACTTGGTGCTTCTGCCCCAGGCCCTGATGCAGATGCTCCTAAGCGCAAATACGTAAATGTTATGGGCTCGTTGAACGGAAACATGGGCAACTCAAATACGAGAAATGAAAATTTTTACATATCTTACCTTCATGACATAAATCA
Organism: Balanococcus diminutus; assembly: GCA_959613365.1. Classification (NCBI taxonomy): domain Eukaryota; kingdom Metazoa; phylum Arthropoda; class Insecta; order Hemiptera; family Pseudococcidae; genus Balanococcus; species Balanococcus diminutus. Next base: position 43,291,061 of record OY390715.1, on the reverse strand, counting down.
AATCAGCATTTCTGACTGTTGATAAGCGATGAGCAATGATAATCGTAGTTCTTCCAAACATAGCTTTCTCTAAAGCTTCTTGAACAATTCCTTCGCTGAGGGAATCCAAAGCTGAGGTGGCTTCATCGAGTAATAAAATTTTAGGATTTCGTACTAGTGCTCTGGCGATAGCTATTCGTTGTTTTTGGCCGCCCGATAGTTGAGACCCGCAATCGCCTGCCGATGTATTGTATCCCTAAAAATATTTAAAACGTGTCAAATTTATACCGACTTAATATTATTTTATTTTTTAAATCAAATTGATAATCACCTCTGGTAATTTAGATATGAAATAGTGAGCATTTGCGATTCGTGCTGCTTCCTCAATTTCCTCGTCGCTAATATCGGGTCTACCGTAACGAATATTATCTGCGATTGAAGCGCTGAATAGCACGGGCTCTTGGGCAACAACACCTATCTGATTTCTTAGCCAATTTACATTCAACTGGTGCAGCGGAGTTCCATCTAAAGTAATCTAAATTCGAAAAAAAACATGATTCGTAATTTTCTTATGCTATGTTTGAGTATAGGTTTACTTTCAAAATATCTACCATGCCGTCAACTGGATCATAGAAACGAAGAAACAGGCCTAAAATGGTGCTTTTACCAGCTCCGCTGGCTCCAACAAAGGCTACTATTTTTCCTTGATCAATTTTTAAAGATAAATCGTGTAATACCTGAAAAAAAATCATAAAAAATACGTTTAGTAATTTCTATAAAAATGGCCTATAAAATAATCAAGTAGGTAGGTATTTGATTGAAAATTTCTAACCTCGACACTTGGACGCGATGGATATTTAAATGATAGACGTTTAAATTCAATGTATCCGTCTACAGCTCTAGGTTTTAGACCTTTCTTCGAGTAAGGGTCTATTTCTGGAATACGTTCTACTATTTTAAAAATCGAATCAGCACAACCAACGGCTGTACTAACCGAATTTATGAATGGTAAAGCATTACCAACCGAGAACGCTCCCGCCATAACACTGAAAAACACCTGTGAAAAAAGTTGCATGAAAAGAAAATTACCTACAGCTACGCGGCTAACTACACGATGAATTTATTTCAACTAACCGTGAAAATTGACCCCGGAGTACACGTCCCATCCGCAACCAAACTTGCTCCATAATAAAACGCGAATCCGTACGCAGCGTACATAATGAAAAATACTATTCCAAGACCAATTGATAAAGTCAAGTACTTTTCCATGGCTACTTTTCTACCATCGTCCAATGCTTTCTTGTACCTGAAATAATAAATTCAGATAATAATAATGTAAAATATTGTGGGAAGGCGTTTCTTGTATCTTTCTTAAAAAAGAGAAGTCGATGACCTATTTGTGCCATAAGTTATTCTAGAAAATTTTGAAACTATACTAAAGTGTTCTACCTAGTTGCATCCAAAATTTCAAGAGTGAAATGAGCTACATTCCGACACTCGATTTCTGATTGCAGAAATTGTTAATCCCCCTCCAATTATGTACCTATTTCTAAAAAAAAATTCATAACTTTTTTGGGATGAAATCTTGATTTTTGGATTTAATTTTTTTGAAGAAAAAAAAATATAAGGAAGAAAACTCCTCAGTTTTTTTTTTAAATAATTTTTTTTTTTAAATCTCTTTTTTTGGGATAAGCAAAAAAAAATTAACTGTTTTGAAATTAAAAAAAAAAAAAAAAACTCAAAAATTCTAAACATTTTTTTTCGGAATAGAAAAAAAAATCAATTTTTTAAAGCGAATTTCTCAATTTTTGATCTTCATCTTTTTGAAAAAAAAAATTCAAATTTTTTGGGGGTAAAATCTTGATTTTTGGATTTAATTTTTCGGAAAAAATATACATTTTTTCAGTAATAAAATTCCTCAGTTTTTTTTATACATTTTTTTTTCAATTCTCAATTTTTTTGGATAAGCGTAGAAAATTTAAACTGTTTTCAAATGAAATAAAAAAGTTCAAAAATTCTAAATAAATTTTTTTCTGATCAAAAAAATCTTCACTTTTTCATGTAAATTTCTCAATTTTTGATATTCGTTTTTTTGAAAAAAAAAAATCATTTATAAATTTTTTTTTCGGAAGAAAATTTCTCAGTTTTTGGGAATAAAAAATTGAAAAATTAATTATTTTAAAATTTTAAAAATTGGTAAAAAATGCTCATTAAAAAAAATCAGATTATTTCGGAAAAAACTGTTTCTTATTTCAAAAAGAAATCTCTTAATTTTTTGAAAAAAATATTCCCTTCAATTTTTTGGAGTAAATAATTTTTTTTTTTTAGAGAAAACAATCTTTTAGTTTTTTTTTTAAAAGAAGAAACCATATTTTTTAAGTGGAAAAAGTTTTAAGTTCTTTTGTGGAGAAAATGATTTTTTGAAAAAAAAAAATTATTTTGGTTTTTTGAAGAAAATAGTAGGTAGCTATCAAATTTTCAATGTTTTGAAGAAAAATCTCTGAAAATTTTTGAAGTAAAAATATTTCTCAAATTTTGAAGGAAATATCTCAATTCTTTGAAAAAAGTCGAGTTACACCATAGAAAATTTTAAGTTTCTGGTCCTACAACGATATTTTGACTCTTTGTGCAGGTTCTACATAAAAAAGTCCCAACTACCCATATTTACATATTTTTGGAACTATCCAAGCAATTTAAATCTATACGTTAGAATAACCCACCTACGATTTTCACCCTATAAAGGATGGACACCTACCTCTTCATTTCGACATATTCCTTACAAAATGCAGCTACTGTTCTTATATTAGATAAAACTTCTTTCGCTATTCCTCCTGCTATTGCGTATTTCATTTGTTCACGTGCTGCGGAATTGGACGAAACCTTAAAGAGAAAAAAATTAATTGAAATACAAGAAAATGCACCAAATAAAAAAACCTCTCAACAATTTGCGTAAGTTGATATTAAGACATACCTTTGCTAAATATGCGGATGTGCCGATTAAAAAAGGCCCTACGGTAATTATCATCGATGTTAATCTCCAATTGACGTAAAATCCAACCAAAATTCCAGAAACGAATGTTGACAAATATTGAATAACTAAACTGAATTTGCATCCTAAACCTTCTCGTATTCTTTCAAGATCACTAAAAAGTGAGATTAAAAATGGGTAATTAATAATTACTAAAAAATATCATTATTACATCTATACATACAATCTGAGTAAAGGTAGATTGCTTGCAAAATTTTACTCATCTTTGAGTACCTATAGATAGATAGGCAGGTCTAATATGAATAAGCCATTATGTAGTATTACAAAATTAATCATCTTACTCTGATAATTTTGATGATAAATCGACGCTTTCATTTTTATCGTACCAGCTAATATCTTGTCGTAAAAGTTGAGAGAAGAAAATTTTACGAAGTCGATAAACTTGATGTTCAGCGACTAATTCCCAACAAAAAGTCTGTACAGAGATTTAAAAAAAAAAAAAAAAAAAAAAAAAAGAAGATAATGAATTAATAAAAATGCGTTAAAATTATCTGTTCTTTTCAAAAATTTTCATTAATATTTTTAATAATAAAATATTAACCTAACCTACACACCGACAAACTTATAAAGTTAATTGATCCTTACATTAATAAATTGATAATGCACTGTAGAGTCCAACTGATTTAATCGAAAAAGATTAAAATACCTACAGTTCGATAATTTTCATAAAATAAGGTGATTTCTTCTCGAAAGAATAAGTTAATGTACGTATACGTTGGTATGTGTAGTGCCTATTAAACTCATACTCTCAGCATTCCAAACTTTGTTAATTAATTGAACCAATTATCTAGCACTTCATTCGTATTAATCATTTTTTGAAAAAGGATACTGGTTGGGAATTTACTTGCGATTTCATAATCATAACGATTAGGTAGGTTAGGTATATCTTTCGATAAGTCTAAAATTAATAAAAAGGGAATATTACTTGTAAAAAAGCAGTGGCTAACACAACGAGTGCAATCACTAGGTAACATTTGGAATAAAGGACCATTTTGGCATCAAATTCTTCTTGACTAATCGGCAAATTTATTGAACTTTCAGTACCGACACTAAAAATCACAAAATAAAGCGAAATGATTAGGTAAGCATGGCAATTGACAGAGAAAAAATTGTAGGTACATAATATCGAAAAGGTGCTTAATCATTTACCTTGTTCCTATCGAATTTGTGAGATTATTCTGGAAAGCTGGATTGAACCCCTGAAAAATTTAATACTCATTAAAATTGATGTAGGTATTTTGCATAGAAAAAAAATTATACAATATTTTTGATCGAGTAAGTAGTGAAAATCTCTAATTGATTCCTTGCATTTGGACTTGACTTATTCCTAATTAGTCGAAAATAGAAGGAATTTTTTTTTTGACCAGCTTCAAACAAAAATAATGATGTAATTATTTACAATATTTTCAACAAATTCGTACTTTGCTACATTGGCTTGGCCTTCCAAAGTCACGTAGATAAAGTAACAATTCCACAACTCACATCTTATAACTACCTACATTTTCAAAAAACTTCATCACTGAAACTGAAAGACGTATATTTCTACGTCACCTACACTGTGGAAATTTTTTGAAGAATCAGCCCTTGGTAACGATAAAAACTAGAACATTAACGCGGGTTAAAGATTTATAGGTACATCAAAGGTAAATACGTAGTTCGCGCAAAGAAATCAGATAATTCTTAATCTTTTGTAAATTACAAAAGAGCTCTTAATAATAATATGATCGGGTAAATAAACTGTTTACATCGATTCTATCGTATTAACTAAAAGTATTTCATCAGCCTGGAATAATGAACGAATAAGAGGCTAACTTTTGACTCGCCGATAAGATCTATATAGGTACCTACGTATATAGATGTTGATTCATTCGTTGGAGATGAGGTATTAAAAACATTTGTTAATGCTATTTGCGCACAAAGGAATGAAGTAATAATAAACAAAATATCCGAATTCATAATAAACAGATAAAATAGGTACTGTAAAACTTCCTCTACATACGAAAAAAAAATTATAAAAATGCTTGGAAAATCCTCACTGAGAGCAAAATGATTTCAGGTTAAGAATTTTTATAGTGCATTATTTTTTTTTTCAAAGTACCTAGTTGCTCCTGCATTTGTTTTAGTATTAGAGATAGGTACTCGATAAACTATAGAAATACAAACGGAAATTGGCATTGAACCGTTGAAAGCACCTAACCAGACTAATTTTGATATTTCCTGCGATATGAATGATAACTTTACATTATGTAATATGATATTGTTTAGATAAAGAAAGATATAGTCATATGGAGTATTAAGTTCATTAATGTTAAGTAGGTAGTTATTGACTTATCAAATTTCCAATTATTAAGATTGTATAGATGATTTCTTTTTTGCGAAGGATGAATTACGAAACATATTTTATAAATAGATCGTCAATTTAATTTTTTTTAATAGGGAAGATGGTTCCCTACAATCTACATACCCAAATCGAAAAAATCAACTTTTCTTGGGAGATTTCCAATTAAAAAATTAACTTACTTATACGTATCTATCTACCTATTCGAAATAGGACCATTGTTTAAGTACAGTAAGTTTTGATTAAAAATGCTCATCCTGTGAAGTAAAAATGAAAAAACTTACCAAAGTTGCTTGTTGAATGAAGGAATTGGTCATTTGACCAAATATAATTGAAAGTATCGGAAAACTCGACCCTTGGATAATTGCACTGATCGCTCCGATAAGTATAAGAAACACATCTCCCAAGCTGGCATATTGGAACTACAAAAAAATATATAGGCATTTAGGCCATCAAAAAATACACCTACATATTATTTCTAAGGGTACTCGATGTAATTTCACGTATTTTTACGTTATGAAGTGAATAAACTATAAAACACATTAAAAAATTATAATGGTACTTACAATTTGGAGCAATCCTCTCTTTATTTTCTTCTGCTTTTCTTTTTTGTAATCTTCCACCCAATCACTGCAAATGAAATAATAAAATCTATGAACTTTGAGAGTAAAAACATTCTGTAAGATTTCTTTCAATCAAAACGATAATATACGAATGGAAAATGTGGAATCTAAAAGTTATAGCGCAATGAGAAATCATCAACTATCCACGAGTCAAATATGAGTTGAAAATTATTTGATAAAAATGATGCCATTTTAACAATGTATCGGTTTTCAGAACACGACTCAGAATTGAAAATCTAATTGAATAAAAATACTTTTTGATAACGGATAAAAGCACTAACTTGTGTTTCTCAATGTTCAAACTTCCATAAAAAGCTACATCATCTCCATCCAACAATTTTTTAGTGTCACGCGGTGCCATTACATTTACAGTGCTTTATTATACGTAAATGTTCGCTGTAGATTGTGCTGAAACAAAAATATTACCAATAATTTAATTCCAAGTCGAGACAACCAAATTTTAATGACAAAACCTGACAGACGATAACACAATTATTTGGCAATTTTAAGAAGATTTACGTGAACATTAAAACACAAATTTTTTATAAAAATACTGAAATAGCTTCGTATGAGTACCTGTTCTTGATAAAAATGGCAAAATTATTGAATATTTCGACGAAAATATTTGGAAATGATTGATAATTGAAATATTATGCACTTGTAAAGCATGTGTCGACTGTAAGTTAATAAAACGCCGGTAGATACGAGTATATTATCTCTCTGTAAGTGTGAAATGAACAATAGTCTGTGAGTCAAGGCGTGCTTTTTAAAATGCTCTGGTTCTACATGGTGCGATGGTAGGGACAATGGTAGGGGGTTAGAACTTGGATCAACATGTTACGTCAATTGTTTGCGTTTTGAGGGTTTTCTTCATTATTCCAATACCTAGTACACCGTAACATAGGTATCAACATTTTTATCAAAAATACGTACTAATAATGAAGAGTGTATTGCGTTGGGCCATCATCATCAGCGTTTGAAATTTGAAAAAATGGTTAGTTCGAGTAATCGTAACAGGTATAAATGTATAATTAATGATACCTGTATGAAGTCCTCCATTACTCGATACTCCCTCAGTACTCTTACATCATTTTCACATGAGATTTCTACAACAAAAAAAAAAAAAAAATGGATAGGTAAGTAATTAAGAAATAATAATAATAATCATTCAAAAATTAGATTTATTAGCGTAACCAAGCTGCCATTCAAGAGAGCCCTTAAATACATCGCTGATTGGAATAATTTATTTATGAAGAAGTTGAAAACAAATAGAAATAAAAAAACACGATTTAAAAATTGGTAAAAATTTGAAATAAATTGAAAATCAAAAATTATTGGAATACAATTTTGAATTTCAACCAAAAAGATAGAAAAAATGTACTTAGAACCTGACAAAAAAAAACAAGAAAAATTGATATTTTATGGTTCAAAAATTACGGAGAAAAAATTATTATACAGCTGAAAATAGAAAATTCAAAAAAAAGTAAAAGTGAAATAGGGAAACATAATTAAAATAAAAATTAGAGAAATTAAAGTTTAAAAAAACTGTTGTGGATACAAGTACGGTTCAAAACAGAAATACAAAAATATTAAAAAAAAAAAAAAAAGGAAATCAAATTTAATAGCTGATTTTTGGGCGATGCATTTTAAAATTTGTATCCAATTTTTCAAAAAACTATACCTATGTAGACCTATGTACCTTAGTACCTACTTACCTATTGCACCATACTTGAATCAATAACAACGTTGAATTAAGTGAAAATTTTTTCAGGGGATTCTTCTGATATCTTTGTACCTTATTTTTAATCACTCATGATGTCGTTTCATGCTTCAAAAAAAAAAAAAAACCCAAAGTACCTTTGTTCTTCTAATTTTCAAGTATGCCTTCTTCGTCCTTCCGCTTCATTAGCCATCGCTGATGTATAATTTATTATTTCAATTCATTTAAGTATACAAAGTTTTACAGCATTAAAATACTTACATATTTACATTATTTTGTTCAAGTATAATTTCAACTTGAAATTTTTTAAATTCCACTTTTTCAATTTTTAATTTTGCTGAGGAAATTGGAGAAAACCAAGTGGGCAAGAATAACATAGGTAAATTAATTAAATAATTATTTCCGATTAGGTAAAAATTATTAATAGTTGTTTGTTGTTTCATTTTTAAATTCAAACAAACAATGAAGAGTTGAAAAGTTCAGTTATTATTTAATTGCAAATTATTCAGCTTTCGTAAATTGATTTGATAATAAAATTTATGCATGAAAAAATTAATTTAGTATTTACTTAGTAATATCAAATTTTTCAGCAAAAACTAATGGACTTAATTCAAAAAAATAAAAAATAAAAAAATAAATTCTGTAACGAACCAATCAGCGACCAAAACACTGCTACAAAATCAAGTGAAGTAGCGCTCTCTTTGAGTTGGCCATTTTTGGAAATTTCGAAGAAATGAATGCGGAACTGGAAATCACCTGGCAATAGATTTAAAATTACGAAAAAGAAGAGAGCCATGCAGACATATTTAGTAGTATTTACCATACCTTACTTCGGACGTAATGTATGTACATTTTACTGTCAGCGTTGTTTCGTTGAAAGTAAAATTTTGGTAATGATAATTTTTTTGATCGTTATATCGTAAAATTGAAGTCGTAATTGTTCGCAGAAGTCCTACGCTACAGTTAAACCGAGTAAGTACTCGTATTTCTAATCATTTTTACTTTTTACTCATATCATATCTTAGAACATGTGAATGGCATGCATGACACGTCGACTTGATGAATTCAACGTACCGAATATATTTCATTCTATTACATACTTTCCGTAAATATCGAGTGTTCCGAGTGATTTTTTGTACCTGTTGTATAGTTATTTTTTTAAATGTCTAATTGTGTTCTACTTCGTATCTGCTTCTCTTTCTCAGTTCTCTAATGAACAGCTGACACTTAACTTTTTGCCCATAGTCTCCTGAAACATTCTTCCTCGTGATATTCTATATCTGTCTAATTATAATTACAATGAATCAATAATGAAAAGTAATGATTCGATGAAAACAATCGTTCATAGTTTTATCATAAATATGTGAATGTTTCTTTTTGTAATATTGGTTCACATTGTATTGTGTTATCAAAACTAATTCAACAATGCAGTGCATTTTAAACTGTTCTAAAGTGGTTTATCTTACATTTGTTGCGTGGTTCTATAATTATCAGTGTTTTTTCCAAGCTAGAAAGTTGAACTTGTAAATTTTACTATGGGCAAGTGGTTCATGTCGTTTGTGTGAATGAATTTTAAAAAAAATGATTCGACCACATATGCCATGTTTTTGATTTTTACGTAACTAAATTCATTCATAATTGTAATCTTTAACTAGATATGTAACCGGTAATTATCGAAAATCTGATATTAATAGTCACTTAATTTGTTCGCAGTGATATTGCAAAGGAGAGTTTTAAACTACTCGGAAGGCAAATTTTAACATTTTGTGGCATCATTCAACGCGAAAATGAACATTAACGAAGAAACAAAAACTTTGAATTCGGGTAACCCTGCGTACAGCTATGATGAGGTGTTCCCTGCTTTACCCGGCGGAGTACCAGGAGGAATCAAGGTACAGAACGGTCCCAATCCTGTTAACCAGACTGTCATGTTTAACAATCAGCATGACAAGATGAGGATCAATTCTACCGATGTAACTCAGGTACGTACATGGAGTTTTGCTCTGGCTTATGATTTATTGAGAAATTCATTCCTTTTCTTTGTTTAGGTTTTCTGCGTGCCGGCTGAAGAGCGGAGATACGATCATAGCGAAAATTTCGGCGAAAGCGAGTCGCTAAGGACGTGTGCGCAAATCAGTAAAGAGACCGGAGCTCGTATCGAAATTAGCACTTCGAAGGATAAATCGTTGACGTTCATGATTACTGGCAAAATGCAAAATGTGAAGGAAGCTCGTCGCAAAGTTTTGATCAATTTCCAAACTCAGGTACATTATGACTATTCTTATTTCAACATGCATGTTCTTCTGACAATTGTCACGTAATTGTTATCTGAGTATTTTGCAAAACATCCACTGTGTACATTTACCTATTATTTGTTCAGCTGCAAAATTAATATTATAGTGCAGCACAATCGAAATAATGCTTCTCATAATTCGATTATTGTGTCGTTCGTGTTCTATTTATATTCAAGAGATAGAGAGGAATTTATCGTGACGCATTCGAGCGTTGTTAATTTTGTATTTTATCAAAACTTAATTTTTATTATTCCAGGCCAATATCTCAATCAGCATCCCGAAGGATCATCATCGTTGCATTTTGGGTCAGAAAGGACAAAGGTTGAAAGAATTGGAAAAAAATACCGGAACGAAAATAAGCATACCACCAATCAACGATCCATCTGATAAACTCACCGTCGTTGGAACCCGAGAAAGTATCGAAAAAGCAGTTCACGAAATTCGTCTCATTTCCGATGAACAAGTAAAGAAATATTTTTTGCTTATTGTCATAGAATAGGTTTCCGCTGTTATTTATTCCTAATTTTTGAACAATACGACCGGCGACATTTATATGTTCAAATAATATTCAAATTTATACAATTCAACTTCTGATAACCGAGTTGGAAATGCTATTATCTTCGTTGAATTATCTGTTCTTTACTTATCATACGTAGAGTAAAGGTCGTGAAAAGTTTACAATGAGAGTTGAATTTATGGTTATTTGAAAGTTTATGATAGATTACAATTTTAATATAGAATTATTTACCTATTATTATATTGATAGAATTTTTGCTAATATTTTTAAAATTAATATTTCAGTCGAAAAAGGCATTCGTTAAAGTGAACGTTCCGAAAATTTATCATCCTTTCATCACCGGCGCTAATAATGAAAAAACCAATCAGCTGAGTAACGAAACGAATACGAGAATCAATGTTCCACCGCCTTCTGTGGATAGTGATCAAATTTCTATTACTGGAGACAAGGAAGGAGTTACGAATGCGAAAAACCGTATTATGCAGATTTATCAAGACATGGTACTTGAGCTGAAAATCTCGTTCTTGATTCAAATTTTTTCAGAAATAATATGTTTCTGTATAAATTTTGTGGTATTTTTGTAGGAAAAAAATTGTAAAAGTATCAGCGTCGAGGTACCGAAATGGCAGCATAAATACGTAATCGGACCCAAAGGTTCAACCATGACTGAAATTTTGCAAGAAACTGGAGTTAGTGTGGAAGTACCTCCGCAGGATGTGGCTGGCGATACGATAACTTTACGTGGACCATACAAAGTTCTCGGAGATGGTAATTGGAACTTTTATATTTTAAATAAAAATGATGCCTTTCACGTTATCTTTCAGCTATCAAAAATTTTTAGAAGTTTAACTATTCTACCACGTGTCATACGTTCTTCAATGTTCGAATCGTTTATGTAGAGGAATTTTTGCACATCAGCGAAAGTTATCACTTTGTGGCGTTTTAATTGCGTAGTCGTATTTTTTTTTTCGATTGATTAATAAGAACGGTATTCTAAAATGAGCAAGCGTGGCGTTTATTTTTGTCTCGCGTTGTAAGATAAGAATCTATAAAAGAGAACGTGAATTACAATTTTGATTCTTATTTTTTTGACGTGAGAGATGAATCAAAATAACGGTTAGGCTTGTTATTCGAACGATAAATGAGAGCGTTGATACATTTTTTGTTTTTTTTATTTTGGAAGATTATTGAATCGTGATATTTTTTCTTTCAGCTTTGAAGTACTTATTCGCCAAGGCAACGAGTATGCAGTGTGTTGAAATTGACGCTCCGAAGCACATCCACAAACTAGTAGCGGGTAAAAAGGGTGCTTTCGTCAGAGAATTGCAGGAAAGTTATAAACAGGTATGTCGATGTCGTATTTTCTCATGTACGTATTAGAATGGATCGTAACGAGCGTTGATATATCGTTATTTTCAGTGTCACGTGGACTTGATGGGCGAATGTGATAAAATCAGAGTCGAGTGTTTACCAGACGTTATTAACGAAGTCAGGATGAAATTGGAAGGAAGGGTGCATTATTATCTGAACGAGTACGATATTGTGGAAATCGATGTCAATCCGAAACATTTCAAACATATTATTGGCAAAAGTGGAGTAAATGGTGAGCCGAATGAATGATAATTTGTCTTCAAAGAAAGCTGCATATATTTTGTTATAACTATTTTATTGTTTTTTGCAGTTAATCGATTAAAAAGTGGAAACGACGTTTCGATTACGATCACCGATGACCCTAAAAATAATAGTATTAAAATCGAAGGTGCTAAAGACGACGTTGCTGCAGTCAAACGTGTAAGTTAAACTTGACCCTTGAACGTAATTAAACGAAAAACGGTTATTTTCACAACCACTTCATTATTTAGGCCTTAGAAGAACAAATCAGGCAGTTGGAAAACGAACTCGAAGTTGAAATTCAAATCGATCCGAAGCATCACAGGGCATTCACTGCAAACAAACGTGAAAAACTCAGGGATATACAAGAACTTTACAAAGTTATGATAATGTTTCCCAATTCCGGTAATTTTTATCATCATTGGTGTCTTACGCGGCTACTTCAACGTCGATATTAATCACTTGAATTTTTGATTGAATTTTCGTAGCTGCTGGCGGCGACGTTGTCAAAATCAAAGGACAGAAAGAAGACGTCAACAAATGCAGGGATTACATTACGAAATTGATTAAAGAAATGGACGAGAATAGCTACACGTTGAAAGTTCCAATTTACAAACAGTTTCATAGGTTTGTCATCGGACGTAATGGGGCCAATATTAAAAAGGTTAACATTCGAGCATTTTTATAACTAAATATTCTACGATTCGGATTTTAAAATTTATTTGGTTTAGATACGCGACGAAACGAACACAAAAATTGATCTACCTTCGGAGACGGAAGATAACGATACGATTACTATCACTGGTAAAAAAGAAAATGCCGAAGAAGCTAAGGATCGTATTCTGAAAATACAAAAAGAAATGGTGAGTTGATGCTCTAATAATGTTACGTGGCTCGTGTTAGCTAGCCCAAGGTTCATTATTCGTTCGGTATAATTATGCATCGAATTTGTTTGTTCTAGGAATCAGTTCACGGCATATCAGAAGAACAGGCTAAACCGAAACCAGAGATTAATGCAAATGTAAATGTAAACGAGAAACCGCAACCGAATATAACGATTGAAATCAGAGCTAAACCCGAACACCATAAATTTTTAATCGGTAAAAGTGGACTAAAAATTAAAAAGGTATTGCAAAATTTTCATCTTAGTTTTGCCTGTTGAAAATTGACATTTTCAATGACCAATGGATTTTTCTAGGTACGAGACATGACCGGAGCCCGCATTACTTTCCCGAACGAAGGTGACGAGGATAAAGAAAAAATTGTAATCACTGGCCGAAAAGACGCTGTTGAACGGGCTAAAGAAGAATTAGAATCGATGATCGAACAGATTGTAAGTGCAAAGAATGTTCGATTGATTTTTTTGTAAATTTATTCCGAATTGGAGTTTAAATGAGCTGCTTTTAAAACAGAATAATACGGTAGAAGAAGTAGTACATGTAAATCCGAAATATCACAAGCATTTCATCAGCAATCGCGGAGAGCTTATTCATAAAATCAGCGAAGAATGCGGAAATGTTACCATATCATTCCCGCGATTGTCTAGTGCTGGTCCTAATGAATCCAAAGTTATCGTGAAAGGTAAACCGAGCAGTGTCAAGGAAGCCATTAGGAAGATTGAAACAGAAGTTCAAGAATTGGTACGTTTAGTTCGATTGTTTTTACATAAAGTATTAGGTATCTAATCTATATTATTATTATGCAACTTTACACCCAATCGTGGTCAACATTTCGTCCCATTTAACGTCCAGTGCCAACCTACGCTTTGACTTTTTTTTTTTTTTGATGGTAGCATTGAATATACGATAGTGATTAGGATTAATTGTTTAGGATAAATTAGAAGACGAAATACATGTAGCGCCTCGACACCATAAGTATTTTATGTCGCGTAAGGGTAGAGTCTTACAAAGTATCGTACAAGAATGCGGTGGAAGTGATCGGGTTACTATATCTTTTCCTCGAATCGATATTAAAGACTCTAGAGTGGCTTTGAAAGGATTAAAAGATGCCGTACAATTGGCGAAAAGAAGAATTTTAGAAATAGTGAAAGATTTGGTAAGCTGGCGACGTTGTTTGAATTACAACGTGTTGCTGCTTAAGCCGTTCGATGCCTTTTTTTTGTTCAGTAATCTTTTTGCCAGCACCGTTTATTCGTAGTTTTGATATATCAGCAAAGCCTTGAACGAGTTGATGAGAAATTGATTGTACTAGTATTACCGTTTGAAATTCCGCTTTCTTAGACGCAGCATGTTTACGAATTTCGGTAAGAAATGTGAAACGAGTTGAATTGTGGTTTTGCTCTGCGTCGTACGAGCTATTATACTTATTTGATATAAATGCATTTCGCATTAGTGGTTTCATTTTTTTTTAGTGGCCAAAAAAATGATAGGCATTTTATTACGTAGCTTAATTTTAATTCGAGGTTCGCTTTTCAATTTCGCAACAAATACTTTTGAATCTAAAAATTATATTATTAGCTTGAACGAGTCGATTTTTTTTTTTTGCAGACTATGTAGATGTTGAATATTCACGTTTTTCTTCGATATTTTTTTTGTTTGATAAACTATTTTTGATGAATTTTTATCGTACACGTAGAACTGTATTGATGAGTTATTCGCCATTTAGCTCTAGTTAAACATTTATGGCCATTATTTCAACGAGTATTGTATTTTTTCGCAGGAAGAGCAAATTACGATCGAAGTTAGTATACCGAATAAGGATCATAAATTATTGATCAGATCGAGAACTCCGCCCACAATCAGTGATATCGAAAGACAAAATAATGTTAAAATATCATTCGCCGATAGAATCAGCGCAGGTTAGTTTCGTAATTCATATTGTTAATTTTCTTCTTCCAATATTAACCGTCTTCGTTTTTACTTTTTACAGAAAGTTATCAGCAAAATGGAATCGCCGATATGAACGGACATATTGATGATAAAGATCAGCCAAGGCCTTGCGATATTGTCTGCATTACTGGTAAACCTGAAAATTGCGAAATTGCTAAACAAAGTCTTTTAGATATAGTTCCAATTACTCTAGAGGTAAGTTTTGGAATTTTACGTTCGGTATAAAGAAGGATTTGGTTTTATTCAACTTTAAATTTGGTTTTATTTCAGCTTAATATACCTTTTGGTTATCATGGTTCGATTATTGGACCGAACGGAAAAATGATCCGCGAAATTATCAACACCCATGACGTTCAAGTGGATGTACCTCAGCAGGACAAGAAATTAGATTTAATCAAGGTACCCATTTCGGTCAATTTTTTTACAATTTAGCCTAGAGAAATATAAAATTGCATGAAATATTCCTTCCTCTTGTTTTGGGTGAAAAATCTGAAAATATCTCGAAAATACAAATAATTCACCGAAATAGGAATTTTCAGTGATCGCCTCTTCCCAATCTTTTCATTTCGTCTCCGGCGGTTTTTTTTTTTTATTTGATGGTATTTGTATAAATTTAAATTTTGAGATTTCTGGAAAATAGGGGGGGGGGGATTTTTCATCTTGGAAAAAAGTCTGGTCTTGAAATTTTGTTAGACAGTCTGCCAAAGTAAACCACTCGATTTTCTCGTTATTTTTCGCTTATAACTCTTCAAATATGTGTTTAAACAGAAAAATGATTATAGTTAAAATTAAAGTAGATAAAATTTCCAACAAAAAAAGGTTATATTCATTTTCTCCAAAAAAAAAATGAACGCGTGGCACAAAAAAACACGTCAAAAAGGTGTGAAGTGAGACTAAAATGCTTTCAAACGAGAGATGATGTTCATGATTAAAATTAAAGGCCATGAAATTTGCAACAAAAAAAGTTATATTCATTTTTTCTCAAAAATTTAACGAGTCAACCAAAAACAAGCCTGTAAAATATGAAATGTGAAAAAATGAACAATTCTTTTGGACACTACGAGAGAGAGGAGAGATGGGAGCTTTTTTAATCTTTGGATGTCCTTATAGCCATATATTCGATCCCTTCCAAAATTGTACTCACCCTGTATATTTCGACGAGTGTTTTTGCGCCACCCGTTCATTTTTTGAAAAAAATTAATATAATTTTTTTTTTCCAATGAAAGTTGTAGATCAAAAACCTAAAAATAGTTTTGGTTATTATAAAAATTGCGATGGGACCAGACTTGGGGCGATTCCATGAAAAAAAAGAATCGGATTCTTTTGTCGCGATTCGTTCGTTTTAGAGAATCAGATTCACAAAGTGCGATTCTTACACCTTGAAGAATCGTCCAAATGCGATTCCGATTCATGCGATTCTTTTTGCGATTCATTAAAAAAATCAAAAAAATGACGTTAGATATTTAATTAAACAACTACTACATAAAGTACTTATGCACGTCTACCTACGCGTTTAGTTTACAGAAGTTGGTTGTTCAATTTTTACATTTTTTTTTTTGATAAAAGTTTAAAAAATAATACTCAACTCTGAAAAAAATTTTACAAGTAAAAACAGTTTATTTGTGATGTAAATTCAATCCAGAGAGCATTAAGCGGCGGAGCTGTCTTTTTTCCATTTTCACCTGTAGCAACACTATTTTTTCACTCATAGCGTCATAGCTTTCGAAAAAATTCGGCCAACTTAAAAAAATAGGAGAATCGCAAAAAGAATCGCAAATTTAGTGGCGATTCTTTGAAATTTAGGAATCGGATTCACAACTCGCGATTCGTCTTAAAATGAGAATCGGATTCGTTTTGCGATTCGAATCCGATTCGTGCGATTCACCGCGATTCTTTTTTGCGATTCGAATCGCCCCATCTCTGGATGGGACCCTTCATCCCATCCAATTTTTCATAATATGACTTGAATACTTATATGTATTATTAAAAACTAGTGGATGCAGAGGTCCAATTGAAAAACGTTTCAAACAAAAGTTGTAGCTTGAAGTCTTGGAAATAATTTTGGTTATTACAAAAATTTCGATTGGACCCCTCCCGTCTCTCGAATTTTGATATCAAGTAGCAAATTTTCGATGGTAGGTGCCAAAAAACAGTGTTTTTTTCTGGTTAGACACTACAAAGGACATTGCTGTGCATAAAAAAAAAAAAAAAAAAAAAAAAAAAAAAAAACTATAGAGGACATCGAAAGGAACATTTTAAAATAAAAAAATTTCATGTAATCCAAAATGCAATTTACTCAATTTTTTTTAGTTCAATTTTACTGAACTAAAAATAGCAATTTGAAATTTGTTGCGGTATCATTTTCAATAATCATTATGAAATTTCAGATTAAAGGCAGACCATTATCTGTTGAAAAGGCTAAAGAGGCCATTCTCAAGAGGAAGAAAGAAATCGACGATGAACGGGAGGAAAAAGAATTGAGAAGTTACGAAGTGAAGGTAATTTTTACGAACTATGATTCATTTTAAATAATCCTTTCGTTAATTTATTGACTCGAAATTAATTTTAAAAACTGTGCCTAGTTGGATGTCGATCCCGAGTATCATCCTCAAATAATTGGTCGTAAAGGCGAAGTTATCAACAAGATAAGAAACGACCACAACGTCACCATAAGTTTACCCAAAAAAGAAGATCCCGATAATATCATATCAATTACTGGTTTAGAAAAGGATGTGGAAAACGCGAAACAGGATATCCTTAGTATAGTTCAGCGTTTGGTAAGTTTTTTTTGTTTTTTTTTTTCTGAAAAATTTGTAATTTGTATTATGACTATTGAATTTTTACAATAATACGAATACGATGACGTTTTTAGGAAAGTCGATATCGTGAAGAAGTAAACATCGATCGTCGCGTGCATCCCAGGATGATCGGTGCCAAAGGTCGACAAATCAGAAAGATAATGGAAGAATTCGAGGTCGAAATCAGGTTTCCTCGTAGCTCAGATCCTGATCCAAATATCGTTGTGATATTCGGCGAAGAAGATAAAGTAGCCGATTGCAAAGATCATCTGTTGAACTTGGAAGAAGACTTTGTACGTAGAATCTTTTTTTTTTTTTTTTTAAATTGATTAAATTTAAAAAAAAATTTACTTACCTTCGTGTGTTTTTTTAATAGCTTCAGAATGTTCACGAAGACGTTAAAACGCCAGCCACGACCGCGGATATGATATTCGACGGTACCGGAAATACTCGTAATAATCGCAACGAAGCTGGGTTCGTTGTGAAAAATGCCCCGTGGGATCAAAAAGCACCAGATACCAGCAGTATTGCGGAGTTTCCGTCGTTTGGGAACGTCGATAATAGTAAAACTTTCGCTCAATTAGGGTCCGAATCGAAACCTGCTTGGGGGCCACGGCGTTAGTGCTTTAGTGCCTTTTTAAAAAAAAATAGTGTCCTTTTTTTTAAATGAATAAAAAATTAAATTAAATTATATAATACATAATAACTTCCATTTTAGAAATAGTACCGTCGTTGATTTATCAACGATGACTTTTCAGAAAGATCTTGTACATTTTACTATCTATCGCGTGCGTAGTGAGAACGTTTTGCAGGGACTAAATGTCTGTTTTCGACATACGTATTACGGAAATATTAAATAACAAAAACAAAATGAAGGATGAACTTATCTACGTTTATGTATTTTTCTCTTAAAATTAAATTTTCTAGTGTATTAATATTCAGTTATTTAAATTTATTGTTTCTTGTAATATTTATTTATACGATTTTTTCCTTTGTCTATGAATATTTTTTGTGAAAAATACGATGATTCTTGAAGAATGAAGACATGTTCGCTTTTTTCATTTCTTTTTCCCTGTGAAATAAATTAGTCGTTCGTTGCGTTTGGCGTAGCATATTTTTACCATGTATTTATTACCTTAATTTTTTTTCTCCTTTATTTATTTATTTTTTAAAATGAGTTTATTATTGTTATGCAATGTTTCGTATAATCGTTCTAGCACACCATTTTTGATATTTCATTTTAACAGAATATTGTTTATTATTTATTCTTCTGTTTTTTTTTGCGAATCAAACTGCGTTACGCTCGCAAGTGTTTGTTTTGACAGTTCTATTTTTTTCCTTTTTTTTTTTTTTTTTGTTACCTGTTGTTTACATTTGTACTGTGTACATGTGCTTTTTAAAAAATTTTATTAAAGAAATGTAAAATGATGAAGAAAATAAACAAGATATGTTTATGATTAAAAATACGAAAAATTGATATGTTGATATGATTATGATGCGACGCGAGGTGATCACGAGGTGCGAGTTTGTCGTGTTGGTTCTTTATTTCATGGGTAAAAAACTTTTACCCAATGTAGAGATAAATTTTACGATTTTCTTTAAATTAATGCCGTGAGATTTCTACTTCGTGACTTGTATATTTCTTTTATATTTTTATTGTAGTTTTGTTTCCGTGATAATTCGTATATAGGCCTGTGAATTATGTGAAAAATTGAAACAATTAACAAAATCGTTTAAAATAAACTTGGTTTTTTGAGATTTACTGATTTTTGAATGTTGTTGAAATATCGTACGTTGTGAAATTCCGAAAACAAGATGACGAGTAAGTGAAGAATGAGAATTTTTCAGTAACATCCTCAAGTCATTTATGAAGCTTACTGAAGAAATCATATGAGCACACTGTTTTGAGTGGCGAAATTCCTCGTTGGCGTGTTTAACATTTTAGTTGAAACAGTTTAATTAAAATCGTGTAAAATCTCGAACATATCGAAATAGTTTTACTTGGCATATCTTGTCAGTCGTATCATCCTGTTGGAATTATAATTACCATCGTAATATCATTGCCAAGTCTATTTCGTAACAAATATAAAAATTTCACCAGAAGGGAAGAAATACGAAATTAATGAAATTATTGTATTTAAAACATCAAAAACAACTAAACAAGCACTGTTCGAATTAAAGAGAGAAAAAAAAATGTAATTTCAGCTAAACAAACACCTTAAGATATTCGAAAATTGTCTCGAGTGTAATTCGTTGGGATTGTTGTCTTAAAATTTTTCTTCTTCGAAAATACCTACGTTGACTGAAATAATAAATGACATAGAAGTGATGGTACCTATTTTAATATTCAATGAGGCGAACATTGGTGAAAAAATGCATTCAACATTGTTTTCATTTATTATTTTTTTTATTAAAATAACAAGTCACGATTTTATTACATTAAATTTTAAAACAATTATGAAAAAAATCCACTATTGAAAAGTAGAAATATATTTTCTGAAAAATGTTTACATTTTACAATTAAAAGCAAGTAACCGCGTTGAAATAACACCTCCAGTAAACTTTTCCTTTTTCTTGACCTCTTCTTTGCAAACCACTCTGAAAAAAAAATTATACAATAACGCATGTAGGTAGGTACCTACACAATAGATACAGCCTAAACTGCCTAAAGCCTTTAAAAATAACCAAGTTTATAGATCTGTGTCTCTAATAATTTACCAAATACACTTGGAAAAATTTTTTAATTGGCAGATTTATCGATTTTTTCTGTCTAGTTGGATACTTGAATATATAGGTAGAGTGTACGTAATGAAAAAAAAAAAAAAAACTCGTAGGCATTGCAAAAATGGTATTTTAAAAATATTGCGCAAGTAGGTGTCTACCGGAAGTTTGGAATGCCCATCTTTCAAAGTGAAGGCGTTGTAGATAGAAGAAATTCACGTCAAATGTATTGCCTTCCTCAAAATTTATTAAGGGGCATTATTTCGTTAAGACAGTGCAAGAAATTGGTGTAACTTTTTGAGAGAAATTAAAAAAGTTGAGTGGTAGTCTATCTA
This sequence comes from Balanococcus diminutus, assembly GCA_959613365.1. Lineage (NCBI taxonomy): Eukaryota > Metazoa > Arthropoda > Insecta > Hemiptera > Pseudococcidae > Balanococcus > Balanococcus diminutus. Next base: position 43,270,227 of record OY390715.1, on the reverse strand, counting down.
TGGAAATTAGATGATAAATTTTTCTATTTTTCAAGCATGAATTTTTTTTTCTTTTAAGCATAAAAAAAAATTTTTTTTGAAATGAACTTCTATTTATTTTAAACGAAAAACTTTCTAAATTTTTGGAATAAAATTTATAATTTTTTTGAGATTTTAGGACGTTTAAAAAAAATTGGCAACGTTTTGAAAATAGAAATGTTGTGTGCCCAATATTGCCCCCTAAATTAATTTTAAAAAAACGTTCAAAAACGTGTATCTGTTACGTCTTAGGCCTATCGATGTATTAATTAGGTACCTATCTAATTCATGAAAGTAGGCAAAAAGAGGTAAAAGTTGCTTATCTCATTCTCATGAATTAGGCAAAAACATGGTAAGAATTCAAAAAATTTCCTAATCTTTCACGATTTTGGCAAGTGTGATATTCAACGATAGGTAAATATCTCTATTTTTTGTCTCAATAAAAAATCAATTTTCTTGAAGTAAAAATTTTTTCTCTTATGCTGCAATAAAAGTATTTCTTAAATTCATAAAAAAATTTATTTTATTTTATTTTATTTTATTTTTTTTTAGGAAAAACTGACCTAATTTTTTTTCGGGAAAAAAATCCACAAATGTTTTTATGAGTGAAAATATTTTTTAACTTTTCAGATAAAATACCTACTTCTCATTTTTTGGTAAATAATTTTTTTTGTTCTTCCTGGAGTAAAAAAATCAATTTTTTTTAAATTGGTAAGGAAATTCAAATTTTACAATTTTTTGAAATTGAAAAATTTTATATTTTTAAGTATAGGTAAAATTTTATTTTTATTTTCAAAAATGAAAACTAAATTTTAACAAACAGAATTTTTCAAAAAATTTTGAGGAAAAAATTTCCTATTTTTTAAGAATAAAATTTTTTTGGGATTCAAAAACTTTTTTTAAAAGATGGTGTTTAAAATAAATTTTATTTCATTTTTCGAAGTATTTTTTTTTTTTTTTTTTTTTTTTTGTACAAGAAAATTTCACAATTCGATGAAAGTATATTCTATAAGAATGAATTTATTTTTCATTTTTCAAGAATAGAAAAATAATTTTTTTTTTTTGGAATACCTGTAAACAAATTTTTATTTTTTTCAGGATTTACCTAGGCTTGCTTGCCTAATTCAAGGTTTCTTTCCCAAAACAAAACAAAACAAAAAAAATTTCTACATAAAAATCAAGGGACTATTACTCAAAAAAACTAAGGAATTTTTCTTTAAATCAATTTTCTCTTTTTTAAGAAATAAAAACTTTTTAGTTACTTCACAAAATTGAGAAATTTTTTCCTCGAAAATGTGAAGGTTATACTTACTTCAAAAAAATGAATAAAATTAGACAAAAAATCAGGTTCTTTTTCCTTCCATAAAATGGATTTTTTTTCTTCAGGAATTTAAGGAATATTTTTATTTCAACACAGGAAAAAAATTTCAATTGCCAAAAAATTAAAAGTTTCTGTTTACCTACCAAAAATTATCTACGAGTAAAGTTCATTCACCCACATTTAATCCGAACCATTGTTTAAATCTTATAAAAATCTAAAGAATAGACGAACTAAAACAAGAAAAAGTATTACAAGTAAATATTCGGTAAAGTTTCCCCAATGAAATTGAGTCATCTGTTGACACGAAATTTACGAGCGAATTTTATGGTATGTACTTACGTAATAATACCCACCTATTTATCGATTTAAAATGAATAAATTGTTAGATTTCATTTTGATTGAAATTTTTAAAAAGGAATCAAGCTTTTTAGAATGCTTATAGGCTGACGTACCTACGATCAAGTCGAGAAAGCGGATAAATCCAGAGATAAGCGCCATTCTACATAAAACATTCGTCATTCTATAGGTAAAGTCGGATGTAATGCGGTAGACGATGATAGATTTGTAAGTATTTATCGGCACGAAAAGCGAATCGAAAAGTGTTTCATTACCGTTTGAAAATGTTTTCACGTTTGTTTCAACTTTGAGTTGAAATAAAATCGCAAGAATTTACTCGTATTCGTAAAGCTGGTAGGTAGATGGGTGAGTATTTGTAGGGTCATATTTCGCAATTTTCAAATTTCATTTAATGTTGTATGGGAGGTAGGTATTAAGGTCATAAATACACGTTCATATCGAATTTTAGACTTTGCAAAGACGAAAATTCAGTGTTTTTAAACATGTTTAAAAATACAATAATTCATTTAATATCCTTTTAAGTACTACGTTCGAGTTCAAACAGATTACTGAATGCTTAAAAATACTACAATATTTAATTTGATATCTTTTTAATACTTTTAAGTTCAAAACAGACTACTGAATTTGAAAAAAAAAATTAAAAAGTGAACACACAAAATGAAGTAGAGGTTTGAAAATGGGCATGTACGATTCCAAAACAGATCACTCGATTCAATTATTATCAATTCTAGATATTTTCCAAAATGATGAATACCTCTATTATTTAAATCGATTACTGATTAGTAAATAATATTTCAACTTACCCCTGATTCTGGGTAATATCCTCTCATGTTCGAATCTCTACCATCATCTAAGGCTTTTTGTAACGCTACCATTATTCGATCTAACGCTAATGCTGTTCTTTTTGGAACTACTACCTACGAAAAATGCATATATTAAATTATTGAACCCTAAAGGATATTAATCTTCAAAAAATCAAAAATAAGTAGGTAGCCATTATACCTACGTAAGAAATTTAGATTGCTTACTTTTTTCAAATTCGTCTTTATTTTTTTAGAAAATTATTACTAATAAAGGATCCTCGTTAACATTGTCAACTACGACTGAGCTGAAATTTAGCTCATTGAAAAAGCATGTCACCCAGATTTCAGAATCAAAATTTGAAATTTCAAAGTTGATTTTTCGATTTTTAGCAAATTTGTAGATTTATAGGAAGGTACCCAATTTTCCAAAGTAAAAAAATACTTAGCTAATTCGTGAAAAAGCCCCCAAAAAATTCAAGTTTTTAGATTCTCCTGAAATCGTACTATTTTCCTGATAGGTATCAAGTTGAAGTATGTTCAGACATAAATTTTAGGCGCCCCCCCCCCCGGCATCTAGGAGAAAGTTTTTTAAGTTACCAAAATTGTGTCATTTATTAGGGTATTTTAAAAGAAAATTGAAAAAAATGAATGAATATGTTCAAAATTTAGGTTGATTGCAAGAAACAAAATTTCCATCAAAAATGACCTTGAAACTCGTGTACAGATGGTATTTTAAGCGTAAGATCAACCGTTACAAATCGAAAACCTTGAAAACAACTTTGAAGTTCATCTAAGGATCATTGGACTCCCTTATTCCACCAGGGACTTTTTATTTTTTTGGTGTTTTTTTTTTTTTTGAAACTGAGTTATGAAAAAAAAATTATCTTGATTATTTATTTTTTAATCATTTTTTAAAATCATATTTTAAAATTTAAATTGTTTCCAAAAAAATGAATACCTACCTAGACCTACCTACTGATTTAATTTTGTTTCAATTTTTCATTTTTCATTTTTTTTTTTTTTATAATTAAAGGACTTTTTGAGCAAAAAAATTTGAAAACAAAAGTTTGTGTTCTAACAGACTAACATAGTAGAACCTTTTCAACGCTAAAATGTTTTTTTTTTCTTTTGCAAAATTGCAACAATTTTTGGAATGTTGTTCCACAGTAATTTTTTCAAAATTATACTTTTTGGGGTTGTCCTTATTTAAAAAAATATTGTGTTTTGTTCTTATCCCAAAAATCGTTTTCTTTCAAAGAAAAAAAGAATTCCCTATTTTTTATTTTTCTCCGACTAGTCTATAAATATATATATATATTTTTTTTGTACCTAATGAAAAAAAACGCGTAGCAGTCAAGATGCTCCGCGACAGCCGAATTTTTTTTTCAAGTTAGTGTACCACTTTGAAAACGTTTTCATCAATGGTATTTCAGTTTCAATATCAGTTTTAACTTCAAATTCAGTTTAAAAATGTTAGGTTTTTGTCTTCAGTTTTAGTTCCTTTCTGCATTGAAGATTTCATCTTCAGATGGGGCTCCGCCCCCATACCCCCGTTGAGGCTCCGACCCAACCCCCTCATCACTTTCGGCTCTTAGGATGGGGCTCCGCACCCATACCCCCGCGTTGGGGGCTTCGCCCCCAACCACCTCGTCACTTCCAACTCTTCAGATGGGGGCTCCGCCCCCATGCCCCTCTTGGAGGCTTTACCCTCAATAGGGACATGGCAGGAGAGGATTGAGGGCTTCGCTCTCAATCCCCTTCACACTTTCAGCTCTTCAGACGAGGGCCAATACACCAAAAAAGAGGTTAAAACGTGAAAATTTATGAAGTCGAAACCCCCAAAAGGCACATCAGTGACCTCTACTGACCCTACATCCCAAATTTCGATTGTTTAGGTCTTTTAGTTTGGGCTGTATGCTGTTCAACGCGTCAGAAAAGACAGGTTAAAACTTGAAAAATATTGATTTTTGACCCTGTATCGAGGTCAAAAGGGGTTTAAAGGTCAAAACCTACAAAAGGCACATCAGGGGCATGAACTCGATCTATGATAAAAATTTAGGCCCCCCAGCTCCATTTGGGGGGTCTGTAGCCTGATCAACGTGAAAAATGTCCTCAAAATCCACTCTTTGGGCCCTAAAATGGGGTGGGGATGACTTGGGAAGCTGAAATTTGGATACAGTGGAGACAATCAGAGTCACTGTTGTTGGTAAAAATTTCAAATCATTTTGTCAAATTGGGGCCTCTTTAGAGTCCCGCTCAAAAAAGGGCGAGCCCCAATTTAAGGGCTCGAGGGTCAAAAACCCCAAAAGGCACCTCAGTGACCCTTACCTATTCTAAATACCAAATTTTAGCATCCAAGGTCATTTGGTTTGGGCTGCAGGCTGATCAACGTACCGGGAAGCGAGAAAAAACATGAAAAATTGTGAAAAATCTTGATTTTTGACCCTTGACAGGGGTCAAAGGGGGCCCAAAAGTTGAAACCTACAAAAGGCACATCAGGGGCACAAACTTGATTCATGATGAAAATTTTGGCCCCCCAGCCCCATTTGGGGGGTCTGTAGCCTGATCAACGTAAAAAAATGACCCCAAAATCCACTTTTTGGGCCCTAAAATGGGGTGGGGATGACTTAGGGGGCTTAAATTTGACTATGGTGTAGGTAATTAAGATTCTCATCCTTGGGGCAAGTTTCAAAAAATATCATGATATTGGGGCTCCCCCGCACCCCTTTCAAAAAGGGATCATATCCCCCATTTTGAGTTAGGGCCCCAAAATTTTTTTTGCATCATTTCTACACCGAGGGGACCCTACATATCAAGTTTGATCTCATTTGACCTGTTAGGCTCGGCCCCAGAGTCCAAAAGTGAGGGTAAAATTATATATATATATAAATATGGACATGTGACAGATCGTCATCTTTTGGTCCCAAACGTCGAGAAATGGGGTCAGAACTCTTCTACCCCCCCTCCTTCGACACAATAGCCTAAATTTAAAAAAAAAAATTCGGCTAAAAATTGACAGATTTTTAAACGTTTTCTTTTTTCTGGCTCTAACCTATCAAAGTTGTTCTTCGCATAAGAAGTGATTCCTAATTTTTTATTTTTCTCGCAATCAATTTGAAGTGGTTCCTCAAAGCTCCCTTTTCCAATTTCTCAAAAAATGCAAAAACTAAAAAAAAAAAAATTGAAAATTAGAATTCAAACTTGTTCCTCGTTACGAGAAAATTGTTTCCAATTTTTCATTATTTATAATGTTTCCAATTTTTTTTCTTTTTTTGTTCTAACACATCAAAGTTATTCATTCGCATAAGAATTAACTCCCATTTTTTATTTTTCCTCTAGCTAAATTTTATGTGGTGTCCACTACTATAGCCCTCTCCCCATTAAAAAAATTGACAACATTTCAAACGTTTGCATTTTTTCCTACTTATATTAAAGCTGTTCCTTTTTATGAGAATGAATTCCAACATTTTCATTTTTTTCCCCCTAAATGAATATCAAAGTGGAAATTAGTCAGTTTTAAAAAATGAAAAATTGAAAATTATTTTCTCATAAAGAGGAACAAGTTTAAAAATTCTGCTCGTTTTATTTATTTTTACAGTATATTATCGAGAATAAAACATACGAGTAAAATTTTTTAACCAACGTAATAAAAAATTTTTATTGTCCAGCATTCTCGCTTCATAACTAAATTTCCGGACAGTTGCAGAATTTCCAACGTACATACCTAATTACCTATATGGCCAATTTCGAAATATCACGAAATAAAATCTCTCGCGTTATCATAGCCAGATTCGTAATTTTGGAACAATTGCCTAAAAAAAAAAAAAAAACTCGAAGGAAAAAAAATGTTTTAATGCGTTATCCGAATTCAGCTCTGATACGCGGAAAAGATTTATTTTTAATCAAGAGAAAAAAACAACTCCCCAGAGACCATTATAGAGTAAAAAAAATGAATTGTTGGGATGCTGCTGCCTTTCTGATTTCTAAATGTAAGCCATCTGTTATAATTTCATTTTTGTCTATTTTTATTAAATAAAATTTACCGATATAACTGTAAAAAGTTTTTTTTATATTCATTTCTTCTTAAAAACAAAATTTCTTAAACACGCACACTGGTTTCTGGTTATTTAAAAAAAACACAACAATTCCCCGCTGAAAAGTACGTCTATATATAGGAACAAAATATTGCATAGGTATACAGGGTGTCCCAGTTAAGAATAACATCCTTCAATCTGGTAAGAGGGCAACTCATTTCAACAACGTGTAGGTATGTTTGCATACTCTTACTATTGAAGTGGCTGAGATACTGCATGGTGAAAAAAATTATTTTTCATGTTTTCACTTGAAATTAAAAATTTATTTTTTCTGATTGGAGACAGATAGAAAGATGAAACTTGTAGGAAATAAAGCAGGATAGTTGCAGTAATGTCTGAAAAAATTTTCATCAAAATCGATGCAATAGGGTGCTCAACAAATTATTTTTACCAAAACAATTGGGTAAAAAAATTTGAAATTTTGCAATTTTAAAAAATTTTTGCATTATTAACCTAGTTATTTTTTGTCAGCAGATGATTACCCTCTACTTCCTCTACAAAATGTTCCTCAGCATCATTTTCCTATCTCTTTTAGTTTTTGAGTTAGAAATTTATGCAGTATCTCATCCCCTTCAATAGTAAGGGTATGCAAACATACCTACACGTTGTTGAAATGAGTTGCCCTCTTACCAGATTGAAGGATGTTATTCTAAACTGGGACACCCTGTATTTTGAATTCTTTTTTCCTACACAGTCACAGATGATCAGACTGAAAAAATAAAATTTGTCACTGTACAGTGTACGTGTCGACTGTCGAAAAATGTATATCATTTTTGTTTCAGACAGTAAGTAGGTAACGTATTTATTGGGTAATTTCGAAGTATTGGGAAAATATAAATTTTTTTCATTTTCTTACGTGTGTGTAGAATTGTAGGTAACTTAAGGACTGTGGAAGTATCAGGTTAATAACACAGATAATATACAAGCTTTAGGTGTATTTCTACTGGATGAAAATTAAAAGCAAAGTTTGTAAATTGGGTTACCTACATAGCCCCGTGTGTGGTAATGAAGTAAAAATTTACCACGAGATCAACATCGTATGACAGGTATTAAATTTCCTTTTATTATGATTCTTGCAAAATCACATACTCCTACGCTAAATTAAATTTTACCAATATTACAGGAATTTTAGCGAGAAACGTTTCAATGAAATTAATCCAATTTTTTATTAGTCAATCGTAAGTATAGGTACCCACTTGACGACTTATACTGAGTGTTCAGTGAGTGGTGGATACCATTTGAGATTCGGATATAACACAGTTCAACTTGAAAACCGTCGAAATCTGAGCGAAATCGAGAAAAAAAAAATTTTTTGTTTATTTTCAATGAATAATAAATTTTTGACTTTGGAAAATTGTGCAAAGATGAGCTGGAAAAACTAGAAATTCCTAATCTTATTGAAATCGCATTAATAGGTACGGATGTTTCTGACTGCATATATCCCCCTCCCCACCCTCAGCAGACTCTAAAACATATTTTTTTTGTAAGAAAATTCAGAAATTTTTTCTCCAACAATTGAGAGTTAAAATGAGGATTTTATCTCCGGAAAATGTAGATCCATTCTTTAAAAAAATTCAGGAATTTTTCCCTCGAAAATAGGCGAAAAACTGAAAAAAAATCTCAAAAAATGTTTGTCTTTCACAAAAATTGAAGAATTCTTTTTTCAGAAAAAAAAAAATTTTTAGTACATAATTTTTCAAAATAATTTTCACTTAAAAAAATTGAAAAAAAAAATCAAAATAATGGAAAATTTTATGTTTGCTCCAAGAAATTGAGAAATCTTGAAAATTTAAAAAGATTTTTCTTCAAAAGAAATTGAAATCTTTTTGCTCCAAAAAAAATAAGAATTTTCTTATGCTTGACCATGAAAAATTAAAATATTTTTATTCCAAGAAAATTTAAAACTTGTTTTCTACAAAAAATTCAGATTGCCCCCTTCAAGAATTTCAGGAATTTTTTCAATTCCAAAAAAAAAACAAGAATTTGTTCGACTGCAAATGAACGTAGATTTTTTCTTTTTGAAAAAGTGGAAATTTTGTTTTTAATTTTTCAAAAAAAAGTTAGGTAAAAATTCATTGATAAGCTAGGTAGGTACCTATAATTTCAAAAAAATTAAGAAATGTGACCCGGCACGTTAAAAGGGACCTAGTAGGTAAAAAAATCGATTTTCACTTTTTTGGTGTTCTGAGGTCCACTTACCAAGGTCTATCACCTGAATCACTAAAAACTTCGAAAAAGTCAATATTTTCAATCGGCATGACAAAAGGGACCTAGTAAATCTGTAATCACTGTGGTTTTCGATGAATTTTTCATCTTATGATCACCTATGACACGAAATCTTCATAATTTAGCCAAAAATCAATGTTACATTTGTTATCAGTAAACTTCAAAAATTTACTTATCACAATTTTTTTTTTCCTTTTTGGCAACACTGAGTTTGATCAAATTTCTCTTGCGCCATTATACAAAAATGTTCGCCCATAATTATTTTTTTAATATTGGAAAATATTTCACTTATACCCAGTAACAATTCCCCAAAGTTTTAGAAAAATCGGTTCATTCGTTCCAGAGATATTCATTTCCAAAGTTTGTTTTTACTCTCCTGAAAAATTTGTAAAATACCTACTAGGTCCCTTTTAACGTGCCGGGTCACAAATATGAAAAATGTTATAAAAAGTTGAGATTTTTTTCTTCTAAAATTGTGTAAGTATTAAAAAATAATTTTATTTCAAAAAAATTAATTTTTTTCATAAAAATACGTACTTAATTCTGATTCTTCCTTCAAAAAATTGGTATTTTTTCTCTAAAAATGAGAAATTTCTTTCTCAGAAATTCGGATTGAAAATTAAAAATTTCAATTTTTTTACTTCATTTTTTAAAAAATTTCCACCTCCAAAAAACTGAAAAAAATTAATTCTAAAATTATTTACAATTTTTTTTCAAAAAAAATTAAGAAAAGTTCTTTATGAAACAACGGGTTAAAGGTAAGGTTGAGACAGAGATCTACACTCTAAGAAGAGGGAGTTTCCCCTCTCAAAATTATGACTACCTATTTAAAAAACATTACCCTCCCCCCCAAAAAATTCGCTGACTAAAAAAAATTGGTACTCTAAGTTTTGAAAGTGCTCTGAAGCTCCCAAAAGTGAGTACAAGCCACTGCCCGAGATTATTGACAACCCTCGTACTATTTTGTTTATAATGTTGGTTGTAAAGATTCACTTTTTCTTCTCTATGCTCTAATTCGTGATAAGTTTCTGAGTAGGAAGAGGAGAATTCTCACTATGTGTCGCGAAAGTTCGATATTTGTAACAATTTCCTACTTACTATCCAGACATTATACACAATTTCAAAATCGACAGATTCAAATATAAGGTTATATAAAATGTTTTAAACCCCCAACGGTACGAAATAAGGGTTGGGAAATGTGAAATATTATATTTTTTTCAATACAGGCCAAAACTTACCACCTCAAGTAAATTAATAAAAATTTCAAATGTGAGAAATTTCCATTTCCACAATGGAAAGTTATGAAAAATTCGAGCCCAGGAGGTTTGAGTTAGGCCGGAACTAGGTTTTATACATCAATTGGTTCAACGAATAAGTGGTGGAAAATGAGAAACCATGATTTTATGTTGATTATAGATAAAAATCGACCATTTTACTCGATATAAATTCTACAATTTTGAGGGTTCTTCAGTTCATGTATGTGAATATAACCACAAATTCGTTTACAGTAGATTCGAAATGTATGAAAAAATGATACCTATACCCATACCTCGTTAATTGGAGGAATAAGGGTATTTCCCCACCCATAATTCCCTCATTCCTTCACTAAGGCAAATTTTTACCACGTCCTCTCCCCAAAAATTTCAACCGCATAGACCAAATGACCGTGAAAGTAGTTTTTCACTTTCGCTACAGAAAAAAACAGCATTATTTTCTTTTTTGAAAATGCATAGCGCCACCCCCTTCGGGGGAGGAGACCGCTTATGGGCTCATTCGACAGGAAATTTTGAGTACTACAACATTTCCCTGATGTGTTTTTTTCGTAGGAGCGATATTGGAGGAGATGAGAAATTAAACTGGCATTGGGGGTCTGGGGTCCACAATTCGGGGAGAATCGTTAATGTTATGCCATAAATTGTACCGGACACACATAATTACATTCATTCAAGCATATTTATACCATTTATGGTGCAATTTATCCCATTTGTAATTCGTATCTAGCAGGTTATTGTTGTAAGGTGGTCGGGGGGGGGGGGGTGGAGCTATGCGGTCTACTCAAAAGTTGAGGACGAAGTCAACATTACTGTTTGAGAAATTCAGTTTACTAAAATTTGGAATACGAACCATTCCCAAAGTGTATAATGACACAGATGCAAAACCCCCTCTTTTTGAACTATTGTCGCTCCACCCCCCTTGACGTTAGGAAAACCATCTATATATCATTTGATAGGAAATTTGACGTAGATTAAAATTTATAGACTCATTTTCACGCTAGGGTCAATACTTTAGCAGATATAAGCAAAAAATGTGATTTGGGGGCTAAAGATCCACAATTAGGGAAGGAAGCCCGCGGGGGACAAGTAGGGACTAATTGGATTCGTTTTTAGGGCATCAAAATGGACCCGTATACCAAAATTCAGCTTGCCGACGAACTTTTCCCTATGAGGCCTTTTTTTATCTACTTTTACTGGACTAGAAGCTATTTATCAGTTTTTTTCGTGAATTGAAAAAAATAAGTATGTTAGGTATACAAAAATTCTAAGAAATTTCATCAAAAAATTGAAAATGTTTATATAACAAATTTGAAAAAAATTGTATTGAAAAAAAAAAAAAATCTTTCATGAAAATTTTCAAGTTTCGATATTTCGAAAAAAATAACAATATTTTTCAATTTTCAAAGTTTTTTCAAAAAAATTTTTTTGAGCTTTTAAAAAATAATATTTTATTTTTTATTTTTGAAGAAAAAAATATTTAGTGTTTAATTTTGTTTCCTCCTACTCCCTGCAAATTCTGCAAATGTGAGTCGAAAATGGAAGTTGAAGAGCACTCTTTTTTTCAAACCCAAAGTTGGAAGTGAAGATTTGTTTTTTTTGGCACACTTTTTGTCGATGAAGTGTTTGCCCAGCCTTGGTTATACCAATTTCCTAAAATAGTGTCCACAACTTGCTGAACACCCGGTGGGTATGTAATACGAATACGACATTCTTACATTGTTGCGAGTATGAGTATTAAAATAATGGAAAATTAAATTTCCCTTTAAACGTATTATTTCCGTTTGAAAGTTTCCAATTTTGATGTAAAAATACACGCCTAATATAGTTTAAAAAGTATTCATAATATTTTTGCTTTTGGGCATACGCGATGAACACGAGTACTTATACTATATTGTAGGCGTTCAAAATAACACTGTTTGTATTTTACAAAATGAGATAATTTCTTATTAAGATGGAGGAAAACGTAAATAAATGCTTTAGCGGTGAAATTTTGGTTATTTTTCGTAATCGAGGTTGACCTTATTTTTGCAAAAAAAAAAAAAAAAAAAAAAAAAAAAATCAGTGTGTAGAACAAGATTGAATTTAAAATTTTCATTACCATTAGTTTCATTCAGGTGGTTATTTTATGCAAATTAAAACTGAGCATACATCTATACCACGCAGCTTAATGGAGAATGGATTACTAAACGAAGAGGTATTTGAGTAAATTACAAAGGTCTATATTTATTCATGTTATACTCGAAATGAATCTTAGTATTGTATTGTTTTTTTCAACTTTTTATTATCTTGTTTTGTATAAACCACATGCAACTTTGATAGTTACGTGAAGTCGTATTTTTTTACGAACTTTTTAATAAACCATTACAATGATAACTATATTGGAAACTTTGGCCCAATTTTTGAATTTCAATAGTAGGAAAACGGAAATTGAAAGTTTTACAAATGTCATTGCATCGAAATGATGAAGTATATATAGGTAAAGACAAACTACTCTTGGACAAACTTAACGATATCTATATCCGAGTTACGAGTAGACAGTCATAAGATGCTGACAAAATGATTACCTATTTTGAATCGAATAAAATACACGGCAGCGTTTGCACTTAAAGGTTGTTGACCACTAAGTTATTCATTTTAGAGTTGCTTCGATTAATCATCGTTGAAAACTCGAATTTCCTCATTGAGAATATTTTTTGAATACGGTTAACTAATTCGTTGAAGAGATAAATTTTATACGGTTCGTGAAACAGTTTGCAGGAAATTAATGATTCATTCGCACCTGAGGTCTGTACGGTAAACAAAAAGTCAAAATAACAATCCCCTTGCTGCGAACGAGTTGACTGCGAATAATGAAGATTTTTATTTGTTTTTAATATATTCAATTTCCCATCTATCAAAATTTATATGATAATTTGAAAGAGGACTGCTTAGTGATTATACGTACCTATAGGTAGGTACCTATCTATCTGCCTATATATTTTTGAAAAACTATGTACGTAGGTCTACCTACTTTTATGCACCTATTTTAAAAAGAAATATCTTACCGGGTAATCGTCGTAAGGTAAACTCGATCGATCTTGATTCAGAGGTACGTTTTGTTGTAAGTCTTGAACACGTTTTATTCGAGGAATTGTGTGGTAAATTTTTGTTTCTCCGTTTGTGTCCACTGTTTCGTGCCATGTTGCTTCTAATGCGTGGTATAAATTCATCAATAGAAAAAACTGAAGACATAATTCTTTAACCAGTCCTGTCATCATTTTCGAACATGAACTAAAATATCACAATTGATTTTTCCAAAAACTGAAACAGAAAAATTTCAAATCATCCAATATAAATAATTAAACTTGAGCAATACATTTTAAACCATTGGCTGATTTTCTAAAAAAAATCTGGACTCAGAGAGAGTTGGAAAAAATCAAGTTTGTTATTTAGAAATTGATTTAGGAACCTTTTTGCATAAAAAACAAGAAGTTGTAGGTATTAGAAAATTAAAAAATTTTGTTACAATTTTTTTTAAATTTTCATTCCGAAAATTTTTCATTTTACTTCTTTAGGTGAAAATGAGAATATTATTTTCTCCAAAAAACTGAAAAGTAGTGTGAAAATTTCGAAAAATACTTTACACCAAAATAAAATTTGAAAAACAAGTGTAGGTATTTCTACTGCAAAAAAATGAGAAATTCTTTACTTCAAAATAGGTACTCTAAAAAACTGAGATTTTTGTGGCAAAGGATTGAAAAATCTTCTTATTTCAAAAAAATTAAAAAATTTTTATTCCAAAATGATTGAGAAATTTTTTGCCTACTTTTTAAAAAATTTAATATTTTTTAATTCACTGTTTTTTAATATTTTCGTTTGAAAAGAAAAATGAAAAAATGTTTTTTTCTTTAAAAATAAGAGAGATAATTTCTCCAAAAATTGAGATACATTTTTTCTGGAAAAATATTAAAAAATATTTTTACTTTAAAAAATGAAAAAATGTTCACTTCAAAACACCTCAAAAAAATGAATAGGTAGGTAAGAATTTTTCATTCCAAAAAAATTTAAACTTTTTTTATTTCAGAAAATATCATGTTTTTTTATTTCTAAAAATTAAGAAGTGTTTTTACTTCAAAATATGAGACATTTTTTTACTTTAAAATACTATACAAAGAAACTGTGATTTTTTCAAGCTAACAAAGAAATCTTGGCAACTGTAAACTCCGATTGAGCTGGAATTTGGCTCACTGAAAGAGCCCAGACCTCAGAACCAAATTTTCAGCTGCCAAAATTGATTTTTCGATTTTTGACATATAATTTTCGAAAATGACGAAAATAGCTCATTGGTAAATCAATTTTCTACAAAAAAAATTGTAATTTTGAGAAAAATTCTGGAAATTGGGGTTTGCACTAAAGTCGACCTTCCTAGTCGATTGCCACTATTTTCAAAGTGATCTGGAGTATTCAGCAAAAGTTGAATTTTCAACATTTTCCAGTGGAAAAAAAATACTCGTGTCAATTCGTCAGTCGTCATCTTGGTTTTTGAGTTCAACTGTGCTGATTGTCTGATGATATCGCACTAAAAATAATGCTAGGATTATATTTTTAGCTGCCGAAGTTGATTACAGCATTGTCTGGGGGTGATTCCAGTGCATTGTAAAAAAACTTGCAATCGACTTGGGAGGGGGGGGGGACGACTTTGGTGCAAAACCCGATTTTCAGAATTTTACCTCAAAATTTACTATTTTTGTAGAAAATTGATTTACGAACCATTCTCGCTATTTTCCAAAATTCTCCAAAAATCAAAAAATCTATTTAGACAGTTAAAAATTTGGTTCTACGGTTTGGGTGACATGACGTGCTCCTTTTGTGAGCCAAATTCTAGCTCAATTGGAGCTGAGGAGTTGTCAAGGTTCGCTTGTAAGAAAATTCAAAAAAAAAAAATTATTCCAAAATAATCGAGAAATTTTTTCACTCAAAAAAAGAAGAAATTTTTAATAAAAAAAAATGAAAAATTCTTTATGGCAAAAATAATAGTTGAAATTTCCATTCCAAATAAAAAAAAAAAATCTTTAAAAACAAGAGAAAGATAATATTTGACTCAAAAACTTTTCAAAATATGTCTATTCCTTTTTTTCTACGAAGAAATGAGAAATTCTTTCACTTCAAATCACTGACTTTTTAAGAAACTAAGATTTTTTTGTTCTATAAGAAAATTCAGAATTTTTTCATCTCCAAAAAATCAAACATTTCTTATTCTAAAATGTAATCGATGAATTTTCAACTTTAAAAAATGTGTTTTTTTCTCCAAAAAATTGAAAAAGTTCCTACTCCCAAGGAATTAAAAAAATTAATTTCTAAAAAAATAATTCATTCTAAAATAAAAAAACATATAAGGTAGTTGCACCAGTGGTGGACCCTTATAGTGGAAGTGTCTTATAAAAAACATTCTGGTTTAAAAACTAATAACGTTGGCGAAATGGTGAATATACCAAACGATTCCTTGTGCATTCTACAACAAAATGCGCTATAATTTTTTAATTTTACTTCATTTCTTTCAAAATTACGACCATTTTAAGTGAAAAAATAGAAAAGTCCAGTGGTTGGTCAAGATAATCTAGTAGTTGACCACCCAGTTGTTGGTCACGTGCTGGTAGTTGATCACCCAGTAGTTGGTCAATCAGATTATGATAACGGCTCTCAATCATTTAATTTTTAAAAAAATCAATAAGTATTCGGTAAAATTGTCACTCATTAGCCATGAGAAAGAGAAACTATCATTTTTCGTAAATATTTACCAATTTTTTGCATGATCAACCACTAGAACTTTACAAAAATTTCGTAAGTCTAGTACTTGATCAAAATGATCAACTACTGGCTAAACACCATTTTTACCTTCCAGTAGATAGTCACCGCCATATTTGATAGAATTTTGGCAATCTTTTTTATTTTAATGAAGAAATGGAATCTCCAAACTCTTCTGATTCAGGTCCAAATGGTTATATTTCAAGTTTTATTAATCTTAATAGTGTAAAATTCATATTTCGATAACACTTCGGCTTAACAAAAATCTTTAGAATTGGCATCATTTTGAAAATTGTTCTAACAAAAAAATTTCAGACGATCATTATTAATTACTGGAACAGAATTGATTAAAAACTTTTATGTGGTTCTATGTAGAAATATTCCAGGTTTGCTCTAAAAAAAATTTCTGAAGCTATTTTAAAAATACGCTTAATTATAAACATTTTTCTTCTCAAGTGACCCACCACTGGGTCGTGACCAACGACTGGTGCAACTACCTTATCCTAAAACAATTTGAAAAATTTCATTCTGAAAAAAATGAAAAATTTTATTTCAATAATTTTTCTTTTGAAAATATTTTAAAAATTTACCTGTTCTAAAATTTTTTTAAAATTATTCTAGTTAAAAAAACTGAAAATTTTAATTCTAAAAAAATTTAAAAATTTTTTACACATTCTAAAAAAATTTTTTTTAATTTAATTTTTTTTTTTAAATATTCTAAAAATTTTTTTAAAGTTTCAATTTTGAAAAATAAATGAGAAAATGATTCTTTATAATTCATAAAATAAAATGAGAGATCTTTTTCTGGAAAAATTTTGAAAAATATTTCTACTCCAAAAGAATTGAGAAAGCTTTTTTCTGAAAAAGTTAAAAGGTTTTTTCCTCAAAGAAAAAAAGAAAAACGTTATTTAAATAGGAACTGAGTGTGAATTTAATTTTCAAATTTTCTGAGTTTTCTATGGGTTCAGCTCATTTCACTTTTGAAGATTTTGGCTGTATTTCAATGTTTAAAATAAATTGTGCTCTTTTTATTTTTTTAAAATACGTAGTACTCGTACGTACCATAATTTCAAAAGAAAATTTTTTGATTGCTTTACAGCCCACTTGCGTACACTTCGCTAACCCATTCTCACAGTTTTTAAACTTCTTGATAGGGCACCACGTATTATTTTAACGTATAAATTAGGGGTAGTATAGGTTGGTAATGTACCTTAAAATTTTGAAAACACGAAAACAAATTTTTAATCGAAAAAACAAAAAAAGTATATAACACGAAAATAATATACCTATACTGAATGAGATACAGAAATAAATGAAATCAAAATAATAAAAAAATAGCCATAAAACTCTGATTATTTAATTAAACGTTCATAATACTGTGTGTTGCGCTATTTTTCATTTTGTTTTTAAAAAATGATTCCTCTCCTCCGACGTGGTAATAAAACAACCCACCTCATTAATGTAAATAGGTTTACCAACTGGATACCATTTAAAGGGGCAAAACGTTTCAATCATCAAAGTAGGTACGTAATTTTAAGAGCAACGTAGTCTTGCCAAAAAAAAACACAATTGTTGGGCATCCTTCTTTTTAAAAATTCATTACAAAATATTCTTACCTACTATTTTTTGAAAGAATTATCTTGAGACATTTTTTGCTCGAGTATTGATTGAAAACTTTTTACGTTAGACAAATTTTTCAAGCCTCAAGTACCTATTTTGGTGGATGATCATTTCATTCTGAAATTATCACTAAAACATACTTCGAATTTTGGAATTTGAAATACCCAAAAATCAAAATGTTCTCACAGAACTGAGAACGAGAACTCGATGAAATAAAATTAATCTCACGTAATTTTTTTTACGAATAAGTAGGAAAAGGATATAGAGTTATCTAAATTTCCACCCCTTTCGTAAACTCTTATCAATTTCAGTTTCAACACAAAATGCTTAGGTACCTGAAAGTTCATTTTCTGAAAAGAATTAATTTATTTTCAAATTATTCTCGAATAGCTTTCTACAAAATTAATTCCCTGGAAAATGACATTTCGACTTAGCCTGCTGATAAATAACTATTCTACAAGGTATAGTGCTTACTTCGATACCCACTTCGATAGCACTTTAAAAACTTTTACCGGCACCTAAACGATAAGATCTGATTTTCCGTGCATTTTTGGTTGAACTCTCGACAAAGGCCATATAATTTTTCATTTACAAAATATTTTCTCGTAATGTAAAGAACATAGAATAGCTAATTTCTTTGGAATTTCCTATGCATTCGTGTGATGTTTCAAGTAAGGGGAAATTTATTCAAATGATAAATATTGATGTTTTTCAAATAGATATGACTCTTATTTTCTTTTATACGGTTACCTCACAAACGTAGTATCTCTTATACGAATCTTGCCATTAAAATTTTAATGTTATTTCTATAAAGTATAATTTTGAATGAAATGGATTAGTAAAAATACAGAAATATACCTACAGGAATTTTCTAAAGCATTTTCTTCACTTCGGTGTAATAATTTACATACTCATATTTTTGTTAAATTCTAATCACCTAATAGTATTTTGTTAAAAGATTAGGTATGAAGGTATTTAAACAATGAAACTTTTTTTCACACGCCGTGTTTTTCTTAAACTAGGTAATTTCAAATAGGTAGCGAAGAAGTAACGTGCACGTAAACATTCCACTTTTGGAGATGTTTAAGAGGTTTTTTAACCCAGTAAAGTTTCAAAGGAGCAATTTTTCAAAAATAAAAGATCGTCGGACACTAACTTTCGACTCTTCAATTTATTTTTTCATTGTTAAGTATAATTGTTTTTTAGTAATATAATTTCAAACAAACTTTCTAGAAGGGTTTACTATGCCTAAATATATCTCATTCTGAAAGTTTGAATTCTGAATCGGATATTAGAAAAGAAATAAAAGCTTTAAAACGATTGAATAGGTAGTTTCTGTTTCTGTTGTCAGTTTCGATTCAGGTCTAATACCGGTGCCATTTTAAAAACTCCACTTCTTTGTTTGGTAAATAATGAGCAAGTATATACAGGGTGTTCCGGATTGAGAGTAAAGCCTTCCAACCAGTAACTATGCAACTCATGTTGAGTCGATGTAGGTATGCTTGCATAACCTCCGGACTGCAGGGGCTGAGTTATGCTGATCGAAAAAAAAAATTATGAGCTAATAATTTGTTAAAAAAGTCTAAAAAAAAAAAATCATGATTAAATTTTTTTTAAATTTATTTTTCTCAAATAATTTTTTTCGGATGTTTTTCTACAAAAATAAACTGCTCATACCTTTTGATACATGAAAAAAAAATATTTCAGAAAAAAATTTTAAAAAAATATATTGTGATTTTTTTTTCAGACTTTTTTCAACAAATTATTCGCTTATAAGTTTTGATTGGAGTGAGCTAGAGGGGCGGGATTTGCGCCATTGAAAAGAGCAGCATTTTTTCATGTAGAAAAGTTAATAATAACAGCTTGGTTAGAGGAAAACTTTTTGAGTTATTACAGAAAAACATGAAAAATTGTCACTTTTTTCACATGTTTTTTCAAATATTTTGCTCGGTATAGACTTTCTTGTACCCCTAAAAAAATTACCAGACCCATGAAAAAATTCTACACAAAGTTTGCCATCCGATGCCGCAAAGCGCAACTTTTTAACTATTGTAGTTGTCGAGAAGCGCAAGGTTGAAAACACTCGGTGTAAACGAAAACATTTTTTTTCGATGAGCATAACTCAGCCCCTGCAGTCCAGAGGTTATGCAAACATACCTACATCGACTCAACATGAGTTGCATAGTTACTGGTTTGAAGGCTTTACTCTCAATCCGGAACACCCTGTATTTTTTTAAATAAGTAAGCCCTTTAGATAAATTGAACAAAATATCACCGAAGAAACGTTCAACTTGCTTATTTTTTTTAACATGGTGAGAATTTTCAAGTTGATGCTTACAAATTATAAAATATTCTCGCATTATGTTAATGAAGTTAGACGTTTCAAACGAATGACTATTTTTACAGAAAACAACTTCTAAGGAGCCGTCATAATTACATATCAAACAGAAGTATTTTGCAATTTAAGGTTTCAGATTATCCCATGAGAATAGTCAAAAATATCCACCGAAGAGAAAAGTTGACACTATGTACCCCAACTAATATTTTCAAGTATTTTCTGGTGTTTTTATCGCGTTACTTTTTTTTTCTCCTCCTCGAGCCTTACATTTTATGAGTTCTATACTTTCTAAACTCGATAGGTTACCTACATAAGGATCAATTTGTCGTTGCCATGTGGGTGGGTAACTACCAATTCAATTAAAACTCCAATGTCTAGGTGTTTTTGAAGAAGAATTCCGCAAATTATAGCACAAAGAGCGAGCTACAAAGTCTCCGAATTATTGTTAAATTAATTAATAAATTTTGTGAAAAAATTTTCTAAAGCTCTGTAAAAGATTCTTTGACGAGTTTTCAAAATATTTTAAAGAAAAATCGAAATTTTTGTGGAAATTTTTCGAGGTTTTTGAAATGAACTAAATTCGGAACTTCAATCTCACGATGAATTTGTAAATTAGATACCATTTTTAGAAAAAAAAAAAATCAATAATTATTCGCTCGAAAATTCATCACTTTATAATAAAAAACCAGGTAAGCGACTATTTAAATGTGTTCTATTCGAAATCTTTTGCAAGAGAAGTTTATAATCCATCAGATAAAAATTGTTATAGGCTTAGATTTTTTTCATTGAGTAATATATACAGGGTGTCCAGCGAGTGGTCTGCCAAACTGGGAATTTGAATATACCCGAGTACCACCAACAAAAACCTTCGTGTACACAATGGTGCCTAACTGCATATCCCGATTTTGAAGGAGCAGGAGTCTACAAAAATTTCAGATTTTTATCAAGACTGCATGAAACAGCTTTAACTTTTTGAAAGGAACAAAAATATTTATATGAAAAAATTTGTCTATCCTCGGAAATGAAGGGGCTACAAAGCTTTGAAAATTGGTATTTTCGAAGTTTGAGACTCCATAGCGCCTTAATTTTCAAAAATGGGCAAACTGTTCTCATTACATTTTTTTTCTCTCAAAAAGTTACACCTATTTCATGTTTTGTTTTAAATTTTGACATTTTTGACGTTTTCTTGTAAGTCGTATTATCAGTGCACCGTTAAAACTGAGGTAGGCAATATTTTTGACAGGAAATTCATGTTGCTATAACTCCTCCAATTTCAAAAATAGACATCCCAACGTGGTTGCAACTTTTTTTGATTTTTCTAAGTGTTGTCCCCTGCTGATGTCGAAATTTTTTTGAACTCAGTGTTGCCAACCAATTTTGCTTGTGAAACACAGATTTTCAAAGTTTTGTGGCTCCTTCATTTTCAAAGCTAGGCAATACATCGTGCACATAAAGTTTTTTACTAGTCATACTCGACTATATCCAAATTTCAAGTTTGCCAGATCACTTGCCGGACACCTTGTATATTATATTATATAATATATATTTTTGATTTTTTTTACAAAATTTTATGGATAATTTTTAAAACAACTTTTTAAAAAAATTCCATTAATTTTTTTCAATACTCAATCCACAAAGAATTTTCAATTTCAAAAAAATTAAATTCGGTTCATATGAGGCCATTGACCTCCTTACTGCACCCAGAACCTTCACAGTTCACATTTTTAAGGCACACAATTATGTGAAACAATTCTGTTTTTGTTTTTATGGAAATTTTTGAATTTTTCGATACCTATTTCTGGGAAAAAATTATGCCTTAAAAAATGCAAAATTTAAATTTTTGAATAATATTTTTTCAAAAATTAATTTTTAATTTTCATAAATAATTTCTGCACGGTTTAAAATACAGTTTCTCAATCACATTTTTAAAAACATTTTAAACCAATTTTTTAAGAAAATATTTTTTGAAAAATAATGTTCTACTAAACTTTTTTGACTTTTTTACAGTTATTGATTATTTCGTTATTTTACAAGAATAATTAATTAATTACCTATTAGGCTATTACCCAGGTACCTACTAGGTAAAAACAATTTTCAAAGCTTTTGAAAAACATACAAAAATTTCCATATTTCCTACAGTTTCTTCTGAAAAATTAATTACTTATTACCTAACTACTTATTACAATTTTTTGCCCTTTTTGAGAAAAAAATCTAGAATTCCAAAATGCAAATATGTAAAAAATATTTTTTTACGGGTTTAGAAATTAATTTCATCGATTTTAAAACACTTTTTCTACAATTTAGTCAATTCTTTAGCAACCATGAAAAAAAAATTATATTCAAATTTTTCACAATTTTAAAAGTTTTTGAAGTGAATACTTCTTTACAGACGTTTTTCAAATAGTACAAGTATAATATTATAGCTCGTATTTTGTATTCAGGGGTACCACCACCAGCAGCGAAAAACCAATTCCGAAAAAATGTAAAAAATAAAATTCGCCTTCTAAAATTATGAAAATTTACTTTTGGGGGGGGGGGGGGTTTGGAAAGCACTGAATCCATTTTTTGTGTAAATTTGACTCCAGATCCAAGGTGGATATATGTAAAGGGGAAATGGAAAAAATTAAAAATTACCTACCAAAAATGTCATGTGGGGTATTAGAATGTAGGGGTTTTCACATCCCAAATCTATTAATGATATCAAATTGAAAAATTCTCAGTAGGGGCTCCAAGAGGAAGGAAAAAAATTTAAAAATTACCAAAAATTTCTTTTGGGGTATAAAATTCTAGGTTTACTTACCTCCAGAATGCGCTTTTGATATCAATATGGAAAAATTCTCAACAAAGGCCCAAGGGTAGGGGGACAAATTCAAATTGACAAAAAAACCATGTGGGATATGGAAATCTAGATTTTTTATCTCCCAAATCCGTGGTTTTCTTACCTCCCTATTTCATTTTTGAAAATATTACAATTTTCATTCCACATACTCAATAAAAACATATTCTTTTCAAACATCGTGTGTGTTTGAAGGTTAATATTTAAATTTTTTTGTAATTTTCAATTTTTTAAATTATTTTTTCAAAAATTACTATACATATTATGAGAGCCTAATTAAATGTCAAAAGATTTTTCATAATGCATCACTGCCTATTCCTTGTTTCTGTTCACCTTTTGTTAGACTCAGTTCAATTAATTTTATAATTTTATTTTTAATTGAATATTTAGATATTATTTTTATAAGAATATTAACATTAATTTTATTTTTAAATTTAAAATTTAATTTAATTTTTTTTTTTTTGAACGTTTAAATTCAAGTTTGATTTTATTTATTTATATATATTTTTTCTTATCCTTTATTATTATTATTATTTAAATTTAATTTAATTTTTTATTTAAATTTATTATATTTAATTAAATTTAAATTTTGGGTTTTAATATTATTTTTTATATTGTTTTTAATAAAATTATCTATTCTGCAAAACTGGTCAGATTTAGACTTTACAAAAAAAAAATTAATATCAAAGAAAAATTTTGCTATCACAGTTGCTTATTATGCCTATTGGATTTTTTTTTCATCAAAGTCAAGTCAGATTAGGTTTAAATATATATTTTTCTTTTTTATATTCTTTGATACTCAAACACGAAGTCAAAACAACCACTTCTTTCTTTGTATAGGTATAATGTAGACATTTATGTAGGTTGATGTAGGATAATTTAGACCACCAGATTATTCTCAGGTAATGGTAGGTATAAGAACTAAATTAAGAAACTAGTGTTACGTAAGTAGGTATTTTAAAATTAAATTGTACATAAAATGTACAATTTTAATCATTTTATCGCCCTAAGAAATGCGGGTATTTTGATCCTACTCCTACAGATTTTCTTAAATAATAAATTTACATGTAAGGTATTATAATCGCGAGTATATGCACGTACTTAAGAGTATGTAGATTAAAACAAACAAATGGATTCCATAAATGAGGTTTACCCAAAGAATTATTCCGTTAAAATTTCACTTTCGTAATCAGGCTTATTATTTATTTGGTTAAATAATATTTCGAGGAGAAAAGCTTTAACGAAGATATACCTACCTATATCAGGGTGTTAGCCAGTAGACTAAATTATCTAATCAGGCACCTATTACACGCGATCACCCACGCCTTTCTAAAATAAAAATAAAAAAAATTAAATTTCACACTTTGCGAATAAGTAAATAAAATAAATTTCGACTCGATGGAAGATACGAGTATCTTCCTTTCTACGAGTACATATGAAGTTGCCATACGAAGAGGAAGGCAATTTATCCAATCGTCTACTAAATTACCTATATGGGTACAAAATATACTAACTATGTAGCGATGTAGTCGATTGTTTACTGAATTTTATCAAAGAATAAGTATAATTGGCAAAAAGTATTTGTTTTTTATTTTTTCGTCTCGTCAAATTTTTATTTTCATGTGAAATATTTTTTAAACGAGTAAAATTGATACGTAAATGCATTGCATTTTTTTCCAAATAGGTTTAGATGTAATAATTGCTCATTCTCTTCCATCGAACGTCAAACAGGATGTCTACGTTCAATCTTCATTGAACATATTATTCATTTGTCATCATTAGCATAATTTTATCTTCTTTGAGACAAATTTTTATAGGTTTTTATTTTCACTTTTTTTTATCAATTTTTCTAATGCTCAAAACACATCCATATTTCTTCAATCCGATGACATCAAGCGGAACAACTATGCTTAGGCGAGAAATAGTGAGAAAAAAGCTAGCTACCGAATAAATAAGCGCATAAATAAGAAAAATTTCATGCAATATCATACCACTCATAGATTTCCTTACGAACTAGTCTCCGCTACGTTTGCAGCTGTACACTTTTCAAACAACAATGAGAGTTTACTCGAGTCTAAAATTAAACACTCACTCTCGCTTGAACTACGATTACGTCGGAAAAAGGCGAAATTCTGTAATTAAACACGACTTAACTTGCTGAACGAAATGTTTTCTCAATACTGACATAATCAAAGACAAATTCTCCAACATTCGATCAATTTCCATTTATTTATTTCCCCACGGACTCGGTCGTCTTAAAATAGGTAACATGTTGAAATACCACTGTCATACTTATGCACATGCATTAGCCAAAGGGTAGCAAAATATACTTAAATATAATCGAAATACCTATAACAATAAAAACGATTCTAGCTGAAAAATTTTATCAATTGAAGGAATTTTTTTTTACCTGTATCACAAAACAATGCAAAATAAAAACCACTTAGAAGTATCGCAAAACGCGTAATTTTGAAACATACACCTTTTAAATGACAATACGGAAAGAAATGACACGCGTTCTAACCGATTGGTAAAAATCGCTGCTATATAAAGAGAAAATAGTATAACAGGTGGTTTCAAAAAACATGGATCTGGAAATTGCGCGTGCTCCATGTGAAAACTTTTAACAAATTAATTGGATGAAATTTTAAGATACTATTTCACCTAATATTACATCGAACAATTCGAGTGGTGAGTTAACTATTTTCTACTTCTTAACTTAACTTTCTTTGGTAAGTTAATTTTTTCATGTCGAATATGCCTCGAGTATTACAAATTTAAAATTGGTACATTAAAAGTTCGAGTCACTTTATATTTTGTGGTAGATGATTTAATCGGTGTGGGAATTTTTCTCACAGAATGCGCAAGTTCGATGTAGGTTCTAACTTATTAATTTGACGACGATTTTTCTTTAAATTTACCAAAAATACGTATTTCAACCATCTCAAGTTATTTTCATATCAAAATGAAGGTGTAGGAGATAATAGTTAATTTATCGTCTTAGTAGCTTCCAATTCGTTTGCGTAGGTATGAAATTTTATTTTAAAATTCTGAACCGAAGTTCGTGACGAATTTGTAACCGGGGGAGTAAAACTAATACTAAATTAAAACGAATAATTACTTCGAGTTCATCTCGAACGAAAAAAAAAAATGATCAACAAACTGCAGTTCAAGTTTAAGGCCAATAATTTTCTCATTAAGCTCGCCTTAATAACTTACAATTTCTCCACAAATCGCACCTCGGGGAACCCGATACGCTCAAGTGTATAATAGGTTGCCTAATGCCTATGGTAATGTGTTATAGGGTCAGAAATATCAAAATGATTTGTGTACGATCAAAACATAAAATTTTGCAAAATTCATCTACCTAAATCAGTATTTAGTATTCCTTGGTTACTATTAATTTACAGTCATTTGAAATTTTTACTTGACCGATATAATTACTCGTAGTTACTAGAGAAGCTAAAGTTATAATGTTGCACAACGGCTTATGTATGATGGGATATCTACCCTCTCGAAGATAGTAATAAGAATTATTGGTCAGAGACGGAGCCTATTTGAAACAGCCCAAATTATAAACTACCCGGTAAACACACCGCCTGCTATTCGTATGCTAAAATCACAGAGACGAAAATCGCGGTCTATTCGCATACGAATAGAATGCGAAATCGAAGCAAAAATCGAAGAAAATTTTCTCAGATAAATTCGTATACTATTCGTGAGCGAATATCATGCTAAAATCATTAGCGCGATATTCGCTTGCGTATCGCATGCCTGAAATCACATTGAAAACAGGCAAAAAGTTCGTACGATATTAGCGCGATATTCGCATAAGAATCGTATGCTAAAATCGCAGTGGAAAACGTGCAAATATTTCTTACGATACTAGCACCATATTCGCATACGAATCGTATGCTAAAATCGCAGTTGAAAACGTGCAGATATTTCTTACGATATTAGCGCGATATTCGCATAAGAATCGTATGCTAAAATCGCAGTGGAAAACGTGCAAATATTACTTACGATAATAGCACCATATTCGCATACGAATCGTATGCTAAAATCGCAGTTGAAAACGTGCAGATATTTCTTACGATATTAGCGCAATATTCGCTAGCGAATAGCATGCGATTTTCACTACAACTTCTTTCAATACGTTTTACAAATGAGAGAAGTCAGTTTCAAACATGAACGTGTACTTGAATGAATTGCAGTGACATTTAAACAATAAAATAAAGGTTTTTCTGGGTTTTCTGGGTTTTTTGATTTTGTTGGGGAATTTTGTGTTTTGTTTGATGTTTTTTCTTCTTTTTAAGTAAAAACGCCAATGATTTGATTTCAAAGTGATAAGAATGGAGACGAAGGCAGAATTTCTTGGACGATTTCCACTCATAGTAAATTAATTATTTTGAATTTATATCTTATTTGTGATCGTGAATCTGTGTGAAATTAAATTTTATCAAATCGTAAAAATTTTAGACGTCTTATCAGTGCTATAAAATTTTTCAATTGTTCCTCTTCCTTCTCCAATTTGAACGCAGTATTATGCGAAATTATAAGGAAAGGAAGAGTCAAATCGAAATTTTTGTAATAATCGAAATTATTTCTAAGATTTCAATCTACAACTTTTGTTTGAAAAAATTTTCATTTGGGACTGCGGGACAGCCCTTCTTCCCTCTCACAATTCAGAGTAATAAATATACGTTTTTATACCTATCTTATCTATCTATCTATCTATCTATCTACGTAGTATTGGGCATAATTGGAGGGGGGGGGCTCAAATTGAGAAATTTTTCAAACAAAAGTTGTAGATTGAAATCTTGGTAGTAATTTTGATTTTCCTAAAAATTACTTTATCAAATGCCACTGATAGGTACTCCAAAAACTTTACGATTCGGCATAATTTCATTTTCCACAGATCTGCGATCACAAATATGATATATTTTCAAATAATTAATTTACTGCTGAGTGGAAATCGTCGAAAATCATTTGCCTACTTTTTAGAGGCGAATTCCGAACGCTAATTGCAAGCGAATTAACAGCGAATAGATCGCTACATTCGCTGCTAATTTCGCGTACTATTAGCGTTCGAAATTAGCCGCTAAAAAAGCGGACATTTTTGATATGCTAATAGTACGCTATTTTCGCATGCTATTCGTATACGATAAATGCGAATTTAGCGCTCTATTAGTACGCGATTCGCATACAGTGTGTTTACCGGGTAATTACCCGTGTAGCAATTGTCGACATCGACATTTATGTCGACAAAATTCAGACACTTTTTTTCCCGGTTAACGATGAATTAAAAATGATATATGAGATTTAAAGTAATGTTCTATGTTAAACATAACTGTTCAATTAAAATTTTTGAATTTTTCTCAGTATTTTCCTGTAATTTAGAAAACATTGTTTTTCTACATAGACAAGTCAATGTAAAAATCGATACTCGATAAACGCATCGACGACTATGTCGACATTTGCTGCCAATTAAATTTACAAATTTTATATCCAAAAAGAACTAAAAACAATCAATAGGAACATTTTAAGCTGAGGAATAAACAATTTTTGAAAGAATCACAAAATTTTCTCATTTTTAAAAATGTTTGAATAATACAAGTACTTGTCGAGTTATTGTCGACATAATTGTCGATTGTCGAATAATGCATCGACTTCACTGTCGACAGTGTCGACCAGAGGAATTTTAAGTCGAGTTAATGTCGATCTAATTGTTGAGGATCGAATAATGCATCGACTTGACTGTCGACGTCTTGAGGGTGATTTTGATACTCGCAGATAAAGTGTGTTATGAATTAGTACATAAGGCTCTAAGAATTACCTCTTTGTTAGTTGGACACACATATGTCCAGCTACAAAGGTGACCTCAATGCCGCATATTTGACAAGCTGTGGAAGTGTTGGCTTGAACACTATTTTTGGTTTAATCAAATACTTTAAATTAATAATACTGGAAACTTCAATGGGGAAAAGTGGCCCCGACAAAAGCGCTCTTTTAGCAGTTTTAGCGGCTCGGCATGAAACTATTCTCAGACTTTCGACCGATCGTCATGTCTTCGACCAATCAGAGGGCGAATCACGCGACGATTAGTCGAAAACCTGGAATTAGTTTCATGCCGAGCCGCTTAGAGAGCGCTCTTCTTGGGAGTCAAATCAAAAGCATTGAGTTTCCAGTATTATTAATTTAAAGTATTTGGTTTAATTTTATTACATATACCTCTAATTATTGAATATTTGAACTTAGCATTTTTTTCAACATCTCAGCATTGAAAATATCGATGTGGATGTCGATATAAGTGTCGACACATCGAAATCGGTCACTTTTCGATCGTACATGTCGACACGATTGTGGATGGTTTGTCGAGCTTATTATGGACATGTTTGTCGACCGTCCAAATATGGCTCGACATGTCGACGGTCGACAAATGTGTCGATAATAACATCGACAAACCATCCAAAATCGTGTCGACATGTACGATCGAAAAGTGACCGATTTCGATGTGTAGACATTTATATCGAAATTAGCATCGACGTTGCTACACGGGTAGCTACTGGAAATTACGTACATTGCTTTGTAATTTTTCGTCTTTTTCAAAATAATTTTCAAAATTTTGTGAACTAAAACGAAAAATTAATAAACATAAAAATCAGTAGGTATTAAAAAATTGAATATTTCAACGAAAAAAAAAAAAAATTAAATCTGAGACAACTTTGAAAATCATTGATAACATTTCTATGGGAATGTAGATAGTATTAGGAGGTTAAAGTAATTTTTCTCTCAATTTCTACAAAAATGAAAAAATTTTCCAATTTGAAAAAGAATGATTTAAAAAAAAGGGTGAGAATTATTTTGAAAAATTACGATAAATACGTATTCAATGATTGGCTACCTATAATATTAATATTATTTTTGGTGATAATTATTTTTTTTTTTTAAATTATTTTTAAAAAAATCTTTAAAAATTTTGCATAAAATTATTTTTTTTTTATTAAAAATCACCATAATATGAAAAAAAATTCACAGAATAAAATTATTTGAGATAAAAAATTACATTTTTTGCATGAAATTCTTTCATGAATTTAAAAAATCACATTTGAAAATCCTCTTTTTGAGAAATACCCACATTAGGAATTATAACACTGGAAAAACTGAGAATATTTTTTCCAAAAAAAAAAAAAAAAAAAAAAAAGAATAAATAATGAAAAAATAATTGAGAAATCAAAAAAAATCTTACTCCCAAAATACCTACCTACGAGAAATGTCTTTCTAGAAAAAGAATTGAAAAAAAAAACTCCAAAAATTGAAAGATTTCTTCTATTCCAAAAAAATATATATAATGAAAAACAGGTACCTATACTTTCACTTCGAGAAAATTTTGTTTACTTGAAATTTTTTTCCCCAAAGAATCAAAATTATTCTTCAATTATTTAAAAAGTTAAATGTAAGTAGGTATTAACAAGTTCAATAAATAAATAAATTAATTAATAAGAAATTTTTTAATAAATAAAAAATCCAATTTCTAGTTTTTACTCCCAGAAAATTGAAAAAATCTCTCTTCAATAATTGAAAGACTTTTGATTCAAAAAAATTATTTGATTTTTTTATTCAAAAAAAAAAAAATAAATAAAATAAAATAAAGAAAACAAAGAAAAAAGGAACATCAACAAAATGAAAAATATATATACCTACTCTACTTTACTCCGGAATAATTGAGAAATCTACTCTGCTCCCCAAAAATGAGAAATTCTATCCTACAAAAAAAAATTGGAAAAATCTATTCAGAAAAAATTGGAAGAAAATTTCGATGAAATTTCGATGAAAATTTTTTTGTCAAAAAAAAATTTACTTGTTCAGAATTTATGAGACTTTTTCCCAAATAAGAAAATTTTAATTTTCATCACGAATTTTTGCTAACTTCTTTTGGAGGAGATTTTTTTTAAATTGTTTTTTCTAACAAAATTTTTAAAGATATTTTTCATGAAAGAATTTTTTCAAAGATTTTAAAGGAAATTGAAAAAGAAATCATCGGGATCTGAATAAAAAATTGAAGTACTCGTAGTTAAGTATTTTCCAACAGCTTTTTCTGTTTTTTTTTTTAAGAAAATTTTTTAGTGAGAACATTTTATTTTCAGATTATAATAATAACTAGAAGTGTTTCATTTCAAAATTTTTGAAAAAAAAAACGTTTTGAAAATAATTTTTTAAATCAAATTTTGGGAAAGAACTTAAGTAGGTATTTATATTTTGCAAGATTTTATTTTTTGAAATGATTTTTTCTAAAAAAAAAAATCAAGAATGCAAGTAATAATTAACAATAAATCCTGGGAAATGATTTAGGTAGATTTTTAAAGGTTTCATTTTTTGAAAAATTGAAATCGATTTTTTCATATTTTTAGGTAGGTAATTTAAACTTTTTGATTTCTTATGATAGGTATTTCTATTTTTTAAATTTTTTAGTGCGTTCAAATTTTCTACTTCTTTGCAATTCAATTTTTCATGATTTTTCGAAATTTATGATCTATTAAATTTTTTTAATTTTTAATTTTTCTTTTAAATCAATTTTTCAAATTTCTGATTTTTAATATTAGAACTCGTTTTAGGTTGGAAAATTTTTCAATCTTCCTCTTCATGAAAGTGTACTTGATATGTCCCTAACCTAGATATTTGTATGTTTTTGAACATGTTTATTTTAAATACCATTAAGTTGGAAAAATTATGGTTATTTCTTTCACAAATGCATCTCTAGTCTATTTTTGTACCTATTTTAAAAAACTCGCTTACTTACTACAAAAAAAAAAGTGTCAAAAACAAAACCAGTTTGAAAACTGTTGAAAAATTTTTCACCCCTCCCAAAAAAGTGTTTGATACATCCCTAACCTAGTTATTAATGAACAGAATGAACTATTTAAATAGGTACCTACGTTTTTGAAAATGTTTTTAAATAAGTACCCTTTTAAATTAAATTTTTAGACACCTACCCTTTTCCTTTTTCTTCTCATTTGAATAGGCTGAGGTACATTTTTGTGCCATCTCTGGTATTGATTAATTCGTATCTGTAAAAACAGAAAGATTAATAAAGGTAACATCGCTTCTGTTCGAGAGAAAATCAGTGAAACAATAGTATTATTCTTCAATAGTCTCGTATCAAAGTTTCTTCAAGCGTCAAAAAATATGCAATAGCCGAGAAAACAAGGCGAAAACAATAAATTCAAAAATGTTACTGGTCTGAGTAGCCAAGTTAGCATTCTCTCTGGCATTTTCCATCCACATACAGTTTTCATTCGTAACATATTTTAAAACTTTTCAAAAGTTTCTAAACATATAGGAAATAATATGAATGTAGAATTAAATTTTCGAAACAATCAACTTGTAGTTTAATAACGCTGAATGCGTATTTGCAGGAGTACTATCGTCCATTGATTTATTATTTAAAGTTTTATGATACCTATACCTACCTACTACGATAATGAGATAGACCGGTATGTTTTTTCTTATTGGGACGTTCGACTTGAACGTAGCCTTTTTACAAAAAAATGCCTGTACTGATCGAATGGTATTTTTTTCATCATCAAATAAAACAGATGAAGAGGGGGAGGGAATTACACAGAAAATTTAGGTCTTGGTATTTTCAAAACAAAAACATACCTACCTACATTGATCTAAAATTCAAGCTCTTTGCTATAAAGTAGGTACAGATACCTTACCTATCTACTCATTACATCTCTATAAATATGACGCGGAACAAATTCTTCACCTTATCGTGAAATGATTTTCCTAATCGAAACTTAATTTCAAATTATCAGATAGTTTTCCTTGATTAAAAACTATTTCTACGGAAATAATCTGACTAAAAACACCTAAAACACGTATCGAGTTAAAACTCACTACATCGACCCTGTCATAAAAGATTAAAAATATCGTTTGTAATTGTACAACTAAAAAGCACCCTCACCCCTTCCCAACCATCACTACCCTCACAATCATACAGTCAACAAAACTTTTCTAATGTAACATAGCCTCAGATACTCGCATTTTTTCGCCAGGATATATTTTGGTGTTTGAAAAACGTCTAAACGGTTACGAAGGAAGTCGTTTTGTTGAAATTTGATCGAGTGAAAAATCAACGACAAAATATAAAATACTCGTACAAATGAGCAACGAAAAGAAATACTTACTTACACTTCTTTCGATGAAAAATTTTCCGCTTCAATGGTGAAATACTGACGGAAAATGTAAGGATGTTCAAAAGTAAACACTTTATTCTGTGCAGATTTGTCTCCGCAGATTAGGGTAGTGTAAATATTTTTAATAGGTATCTCGAAATGACGAATTGTGATTTAGCCCTGAGCACTGAATTTGAAAAATTATCCAGTGAAAGTTAGTCCTTATGGTCTGAAACCTCCCTGTTAAAATTTTTTAGCTCCATATCTCATCCCTTACTCCTTCGGGGGGGGGGGGGGGAGGTTTGAATTTTCGTTTAAAATTTACATTTTTTGCACATTTCAATTGGATTTTTTCAATCTTGCAGGTATAATTTAGATATTATTTACCTCTAGAATAATTTATGGATATTTTTTTTTAATTTCGAGCATACTTTTTCAAGGTCAAAAGGACTTTTCAAGGTTTCTAGCGGCAATTTTGGTAATCACATTCAGAGGTACAATTCTGAAAAAATATATTTATTATGTACCTACGTTACCTAGTCTAATAGGTGTACTATCTCATATTTTTTTCTCGAATTTCAAATCGTAGTACGTTATCTTCAAAAATTTAAAATATTGATTTTCTGCACCATTTTTCGCTCCTAAAGTTAAAACGGTCATTCTGGATGGAAAATTTTAGTACCTACTGCGATATATCGTCAAATACACCCAAACACACAATTTGGACCTAATTTTTCATTTTTTCCATTTTTTCTTATTTTCTTTTAAAACATCCGAATGACGCCATTTTGAGAAAATGAGAACCCAAAAACATTTGTTTTGGTACTTTACAGGAAAATTATTACATAATTATTAAAAAAAGAAATCCTAAAAAAATCTGCATGAAAATTTTTATTTTATTTAAAACCACCATAATAATTATTTTACCTATTATGAAAAAAATCTCTCAAAATAAAATTTTATTATTAAAACACCTTTTTTTTCATGAAATTCTTTTAAAAATCCAAAAAAGCACAATTGAAAATCATCTTTATGAGAAGCACCAAACCTGAAAAATTGAAAAATTTTGTTTATCAAAAAAAAAAAAAAAAAAAAAAAAAAAATACCTAGGCATAGGTACCTACTCCGAAAAAACGAGAAATAATTTCATTCTGGAAAAAGAATTGAAAAAAATCCAAAAAATTAAAAGATTTTTTATTCCAAAAAATCGAAAAAAAAATTCCTAAAAAAATTAAAAATACTTTCACTTTAGAAAAATTTTTCCGAAAAATCAAAAATTTTCTGCCGTGTAAAAATTTAAAAGAATTTTTATTTTAAAAAAAAAACGAAATTTTAATAAACGAAAAATACCTACTAATCCTAGTTTAATTAATCCTAGTTTTTCCTCCGGAAAAATTGAAAAAAAAATTCTCAGAAAAAAAGAAAAAAAACGAAAAATTTTCTCTAGAATACCTACTTGAAAAACTTTTTATTTAAAAAATTTGGAGATTTTTTATTCGAAAGATTTTTCATTCAGTTTTATTTCAAAAAAATCTAGAATTTTTTTCTTAAAAAATACTTTTACTACGGAAAAATTGAGAAATCTCCCCCGCCCCCAAAATTATAATTTTTTATTAAAAAATATTTATACTTCCAAAAATAAGAAAATCTATCCTACAAAAAAATTTGAAAAATATGATATTCAAAAAATTGAAAGATTTTTTATTTTTTTTTAAAATCGAAACATTTCTCTGAAAAAATATATTAAAATATTTTTACTCCAGAAACTTCAAGAATTTTTTTCTGAAAAACAACAAATTCTAATACCTAGTTTTAATACCGAAAAATTAAAAAAATTTCCCTTCAAGAAAATGGAAATATTTTTTACTAAAAAAAATGATAGATTTTTTATTCAAATGAAAAAAATTTGAATTTAATCGAAAATTGATTTCTGCTCAGGCAAAGCGAGGGCGAAAATTTTCAAATAAATTATCATTTTGAAACAAAAAATGAGTAATTTCAAATTCGGTGCTTCGGGCAAAATTATACCCCTGTAAACCCAACTACGTTCATCAAATTGTTTTTAGAAAACCAACTTGAACTTTAACATGGTATTTCGCAATCTGTTTTTTTTAAATATTTACACAAATGATAAACAGTGATATTACTTATTTAATAAAAAAAAGGAGCTCACGCGTCGATGTGATGGTTCGATTACATCTCCTGTAGGCATTTATCGTCGTCGAATATAAGGCGACGGAATTCTTATATATTTGAGAAAAGTACGAGTACGCTGCCATTATTGCGAATTGTGGGAGGCAGTAAGCTTACAAATTCAACGCCATATATCAAATTACTTGATATACTTACATAAACTCTTCAATCTGCTTGAATTCTTCTATACGAAGGCTTAAACTACGTATGTACGTTTGAATATTTTATATTAGTTCATGTTCTTCAGCTTTTCTACATTTAGAAATCAAACGAAAATAAAAAAATTCTTCTGGGAGTATCTAAATAGATAGATAGGTAGGTAGGTAGGTAGGTATCTAAGACGCATCAACAAAGAAAATCATCGATGAAGAAAATATAGAAATATAAAAACACTATAATTTTTTTTTCTGAAGTTCTGAAAAAGAATCGACAATAATTCGTTGAATTTTTAAAGATTTTCCAACTCTCGGTCTCCTATCACACCTTTTTTTTCATCCAACAAACAATATTTAAATTTCGAAAAATCCGCTGACTCTTTTCGATTACTCCAAAAAAAAATTACGAATAACGTCGATAAGCTCGAATAAATCAATCTTTCGAGACGAATCGTTATTAATTATAGACATAGAGCCGATAAATGACCTATTTTGTTCGGCCAAAGACCACAAAACAAATAACCCAAATTAATTCCTCATGATGAATTTCAAATTAAAAATCGAAAAAAATCGTAAATTTAGCGCACTATTGACAAAGCCAAAACTCCATAAAATGTCATATATAAGTAAACATAGAAAATCTTTCAATACAATTAGTCTCACGCGGCGTCGAGCCGCGGGCGTCTCATCGTTCAAATGAATCATTAAAACGATTTTTAAAGTTTCTCCGTTGCTCTCCTTCCGGCATTTGTTCTAAAAATTGTACGAAAAAATATAAACATATTTTTATTTTCGTATGGACCCGCAAAACGCACTATAAATTTCTGTACTATCCTGGTTGGGCGACGAATTTAATCGTTTTTACTTCTTCATTCCTATTTTTATGCGACGACCTATCTAAAGAATCAAAGAAGTATTTTGACTAAATGAGAAATTACACGACGTGGGTTAGGTACACAAAGCTCCTTTTTTTCTTCATTTTTTTTTGGAATGATGAGAAATCGGTTGAAAGGAAAAATTATTCAATACGAAAAGTACACGAAAATCAATTATTTTCAAAACTTCATATTTTAATTTTTGAATAATAATTACAGCAATTATAATTTTTACGTATAAATAGTACAAAAAAAATCTCAACAACATCTAATGTCAAAAATATCACAAACTTCATTCACAGAGTAAAATAAATTAGAAAAATACAACATTTTTGAAAATAGTACAAAATGATATCACACGATTACGACTCCTAATTTAAATTCAGTTCGAACTCGATTCATCTTTCTATTTTC
The DNA here is from genome assembly GCA_959613365.1 of Balanococcus diminutus. Lineage (NCBI taxonomy): Eukaryota > Metazoa > Arthropoda > Insecta > Hemiptera > Pseudococcidae > Balanococcus > Balanococcus diminutus. The sequence continues at coordinate 43,233,741 of OY390715.1, read as the reverse complement.
TGCAACTGTAACTTGAGTATTTTCTGAAAATTAAAATGAAAAAATATTAATTGTTAGTTCAACACATAAAAATCTTCTTATCAAAAAAATAGGCAAAAACAAATTAATCCAGAGAAAAGACCCAATTAATGAAATGACCTCTTAATTAAATTCTAAATCTGTTGAAAAAAAATCAAATTTACCCTCATTTATAAAATTTCCAATCGCTCATACGAATACATTTCAATGGAGGTCATATCCTAAAAGTTTTTATTATCGCTATTATCGATAGGAATTCGATACCTTAATCTAGGAATTTAAAACGAAAAAATCTCAAGATTAAAGATCTTCCTTTTCCTCAATAATTAAAATCGATGATAAAAACTTTCGAAAACGTGATAAATTCCAATTGGGCAATCGAAATTTACGAATTAAAAAACAACATAGTACCTCTCCGATATTATTTTTGTCGATTGAAAACGATCCAGGGACAACTTTATGAGTGGCTTGGTCCTGTTCATCGGTAATCGAAGCTCCGTAACTAAATATAATATGGTTAATTCGGAAATAGTACATAAGATTTGTAATCATGCACTAGGTTCAAATCGAAGCAGTTTAAATTTTAAAAATACGCATTATGTGAAGTGCTCGCACGACATTAATAAATTCGCGATGTTACCATAATACCAAAGGCTATCCAGTTACTAATCATAAAACCGGATAGTCCCTGATATCTTGGCACAACGCAATTATCGTGTTGATAGCACATTATCAAAAGGATACGCTATAAAATGTCTTCGAAATTCTTCATTAGCGGCGGATTTCTCAAATTTAATCTTCTTATTCGATAAGAGATCCGGAAGAGGCTGTTGAATAAAATTCAAAAAAATCTGCGTTAAATCTGTACCATTTAACGAAAGGAAAAAGTAAACACTTTTGTTATTACTCACCTGATTCGGTAGCAGTTTCCTTTTCATTTTAACAGGCGAAGTTTCATTACTCTGAAACACAAGCATCGTTGTACAATATGTTAAATTATAACATAATAACCGAACATTATTTTGAAACCATATCGATATATACTTTGATATAAATCTATTCTAAGTATTATATGCAAATATTTCTCGAGTAAATTGTTACCGATGATAAAACGTAGTAATTTAATTCCATGTACGAAAAATGTACCCTTAGATGAGAATCATCTTTTAAAGGCATATATCAAATGAGGGAGAAGACAACAGGAACATACGAATTACTAAGGCAAATACGAGAAAAACATTGAATATACCTTCACGTTTTCCTTTTGCTTTCGTTGCTTCTTCGTAGGCGTAGTTTCAGTGCTGCGACTCGAATCAGAATACGAATTCAAGAATGGTAATAGTTTCGACGAGGCGTTGGTTTTCGATTTCGTATACAAATCCTGTAAAATTTAACACGATTTTCAAATCAATAATGTACGAGATGATTGAAAATTTTCTCAGTCAGGTTGGGCTTACTTTCAATTCGGATAGATTTGTAGCGGTGTCCCAAGTTTTATCATCTCGAACTCTCAACACTCTAGGAAATCGAATTGAAATTCCAGCCGCAGTGTGTACATCGTGTTGAGTGAACTCGTGTCCAACTATTTCCCAGACAGGCATTTTCTAAAAATAAAAAATAAAAAAAATAATAAGAGCAAATACTTCACATCAAGTAGTGAACTAGGTTTATTATTATTAACCAAAAAAAAAAAAAACAAAAAAAAACACCAACCTGTGGATCATTGGCAACGAAATCAGGCACCATGCTTTTTGTAACATCCAACCACCAAGGAACTTTATTTACATCTCGACTGATCTTAACCATATCCAAGGACTGCAATGTGAATTGAAAAATCAAACACGATTACGACGATGGTCCGATATTCAATTAAGGTGATCTTACTTGTAAAGCCTTCAATGTTTCATCATCGTGTCCGTGAACTTTGGTAACTGATTTGAATTTCTCATCATCTTCGTCGAAACATCCCATTAAAAATACAGACATCATTCCTCCTATAGAAAATTAATAATTTCATTTTTCAGATAAAATTATCACCGCCGAAAATCAATTATCAAACGAATTATCCGAACCTTTATTTCCGGTTCCGTACCAGGCTCCTAGAACGATTAAATCTACCGAATCAGCAGCTTTTCCTCCGAATAAGTAATCTCGTTTTACTTTTATCCATCGACGTTTTCCGGGTTCGTAAACGCCCTGTAAGAAATAATTGATTTTTATATCATTAATATGATTTTTAATATAGAGCAAATACTGTTGGAAAATTTGAAATAAAGTACGAACCATTATGTCTTTAAGAACGAGTCCTTCTAAACCTAAATCCAATACTTTGGTCAGCATAGTTCCCAAGGCTTTTATAGTCTACAGCACAAAACACATTTATAAATTTGAAATAATCATATTTCGTTACAAAAAAGTCTTCAAAATACGAAAATAATATAAGTAGAAGAAAAATACGTACATCTATAATTTCTACTTCGGAAAATACTACGTGATTTGGAATCTGTATCATATTTTTTTCAAGTACTGCTCGACGTTTTTTTAATGGGCTATAACAAACGAATATAAAAATAATTAGTTTCAATCGCACAATTTTTTTAAATTTAAAAGCATAATTCGCTCAACGTATGTATAGAAAAGTGATTAATTTTCAAAAATGTTGCAATACTTGTAAAACATTTAGTTACTTTTCGTACTTCACCTCCTACCAATTTTTCCAAGTTGTCACGAACATAAATTATACGATTTATCGCAACAGTACACTCGTAAGTACCCATATTTTTCTACTATTATTATTTTTTGCGATAAATACCCTAGAATATTTTTAATATTTTCCAAAGCTCGCAACACTCACCTATCGAGTAGAGATTCGCCATTATAGTACAAACAATCGAACACAAATAAACAAGGAGATGCATCTTTGAATTCATTTTTCTAAAAATTAAAAAAAAAAATGCGAATAAATTAGCACATCGAAGTCAATACTTGAAAAATGATTTTTTACGTACCTTATGTTTGCCCAAACTACCAAACGGTAATGGAGTTCCGGTTTTCATATCGATCATCAATACCTCGCAATCTAAAATCAGATCATCTCCGGTAGGAAATGCCTTGGGAATGTGATCTTTGAAAAGGTCAACCTACGAAAAATGAAATTAGTTGAAAATGAAGCTTAGCTATAATTTTCAAGCTCATAATAACAAATAATGATACCTTATGGGGCAATACTGGCTTTAAACTACGAGAAAAAAACTTGAATTCTGATCCTTTTTTATGCAGCTGGACTCTTTCTCCGTCGTATTTCGTTTCAGCATAAAGTCCATTCGGATGTTTGTTGATTGCAGTTTCTAAACAAGTGCAAGCTTCCGCCTAAAAATGCAAACGTAAGTTTTAAAAATAGGACATTCGTGTTCGAAAATAATTACATATTAACATAATCGTACCAGCATAGGTGATATGGGCGTAAGAATTTTTACTTCGATGTTCAATTTACTTTTTTTTTCCACAGATCCACTTTGTTTATTGCTGATTTGTTGTATTACCATGTCGATATCACGACAAGTCTTGAATAGTTGGTAAGCATCGGGATGAAGAGCATCTAGACTGGAATTAAAATTAAAAAATGAATAAGTCGAATATCAACAAAAGTCCTTTCTATCAGTCGACGTTATACTTACATTTGTTTTGGTCCAGCACCAATTCTTAAATCGTGTTTTATAAAACGAATAACTATTTGCAAATCGTTGGCGGTGCATCTGAAAAATTGAAGAAAAATTTCATCGATTTTAAACGAACGCAATTTTTAATAAAAATTATTTAAAATCGAGCTCAAATTCAAAATTTCACTCACTTTTCACTGAAACTACTCAGAAGTTTTTGCTGATCATTTTCTTTGGTAATTTCGGATAATTGTTGTAAAAAATTATCAACATCTTTCAACGTGAGGGTACTTTTCGCAGCCGGTTGAATAGTTTTACTTTTTGGAAAAAATTCCCCAATAGTTAATGCTACATCTCCTTCATCCAAATGTCTCAACATTTCTTCTTGATCCGTTTGAAATATCTGTTAAAAATTATAAATAGTATTAGATTACATCAAAACAACAACGTAAGTAAGAATTATGAAATACGTATGAATATGTGTCAACAATAATAAAAAAATAACCAAAAAATGGACTATGAAATCTGTGGCGTATGAATGGAACTACGATTCATTTTAGATTTAAAATTTCCCAAATAAAAGATAGCAACTCATCGATGGAGATTTTTTCCACCCTCGATGACTCAATTTTACAAATTACAACTGAAATTTCTAAAAATTCCACGAGATGGAATATTTTACATCGAGTAAAAAAATGTAGGAATTAAATATTATCTTTTTCAAATTACTTTTTAGAAATTGATTTGGAAAAAAATCGTTAATAGATTAAAACTTGCTATCGAAATCGTTATAATTGTTTCATGACGTCAATTTTGTAATGTGTTCCATATCTGTAATGATAGCCAATAAGATGATACCGAATGATACGAATAATGAATAGAATAAGTAGAAAAACTGAACTATGGTAATAAGCGTTTGAAATTAACGATGCGATGTTTTCATACTAAGAAACATTCTATACAATTTCGTTCAATTTTTTACTTCAAATCAAGTACTCACTCTGCTGAATATTTTCACCAATTGGATGCTTTGCAGATTGTAAATTGTTTTTACAGCTTGCGGTAATAATAATCGGGTCCATAAAAGTAAATCCCCTTTGAATGATTCTGCAAACATGAAATTATTTTTTTAGCACGATAGAATTAAAACATTTAAAAATAAATTTAAGATTTATAAAATTTTTTCTATAGCAAGACATCAATTATTTGTTGAAAAAGAAATCTATAAAACTGAAAAGTCGACGGTTAAAAAATTAAAAAAAAAATTACTTCTATTTTTTTTAAAGGCACAAATTTAAAAACTTTGAATTAGAAAAATAATTTGAAAAAAATAATCAACACAGTAGAGAGTCTACTCACCTCTCAAACAAAAACATGCTCAGAATAAAACCGATCTCAAAAATTCCAACAAGCAAAACGACATCGAAGTTCGCCCGAGAAGAAGGTACTAACTATTACTTCCCTAACGATCTTCTGTCGTCAGTATTTAACGTATCTGCTATAGCCCTTAATTTAATTTGCAGATAGAATCCTGAGATAATTCTTTCATTTCATCTTACAAACTATTCAATTAACTGATAAAAAAAGTTAATCTAATAAAAATCAGGCAACGTATGTAGATTGCATAATCTCCAAATGGGAAATTTATCTAGTCATCCAGAACGTGATAAATTGAGACATAGGCGTCTTTAGCCAAAACTCACTTTTCAACTTGGGTTTATTGTTCTAACGAAAAATGCTCATTGTTATTCATAAAACAAATACCGCATCGCGGTAAATAAACAGATCGGAAAGTTCAAGCAAATTTTTATCGAAAAAGATAAACTGAAAAAAAAGGCACAACAAAAATTTCCTATCATCTCATTATTTAATATTTAATAACCCTGAATTGCATGCAGATTTCGTTTCAACAAAGAAAGAAGATAAAAGCGATAATCGCAAACTAATAAATCGATAGATTTCACACCATAAAACAAGTATTCAGTATTTTTTTTCATTATAAGTAAGAAATTCACAGCGCAGATAAGTTGTAATTAAGTGTGTAGAAAATTGTTGACGGTGTCAAGTTTCGATCACAGTTATCTATAACTAATGCAGAATGCTGAGAGTACTAATCAAAGGTAGGAAACAAGTGTTACTTTCATTTTTATAAATATAGACAAAGATGACTACTAATTTTTGAAATGAACGAACTAAAATTTCATAAAATGCTTGATTCAAGTGGTACTTTTTTCTCCTACACATTAGGTAGCTATGCTTGGAATTCATCGATTTTAATACGTTCAATTAAGTGAGATAAATATACTCCATGGTTCACAATTCATGAAGAATCCTCAAAACGTCTCAATTTTTTATATCATAAAATTGTGTTTCATGTGAATCTAATGTATTTATTGGTATCAAAATACACAATAAATATTTTTAACCCTTTAGTAATGCATCCGCTTTTAATACGACGACCAAAAATGAACGTATTTTAAAATACTTTTGGATTTCATTCGTGGGCGAAACACAAAAAATTCAAAAAATAATTTACTCGACTGTATCATATCAACGAACGAAGTTTTAAAAGAATTTCCCTTTTCCTTTCTAGATAAGAGCTAAATCAATCTTGATCAGATAAAATAAATTACTATAGATAGCCCACGTACTCACTTCCATCGGTGCCGTTTTGGAAAAAATTTTTCATAACACTGATTTTTTTCAAATGGCTGCTCTCCATACCGACTTGAACACAAATTTTTCTAAATTCTCTTAAAGAATTATCTTTGTGAGAATAATCAACGGTACTGGAAGAAAGTGGAGTGTCGATCTTGTTACGTTTTTTTGGGGTAACTTTCTGAGCTGCAGTTTTCGAACCGTTCTTTTTATAATGCTCTCGAGCATCTGAAATCGAAATACATAGATAAATATAACTAATCCATCTACGAGCAAGAGCAACTGCTACGAATATTATAAATTTAAAAGCGCATAGTCATTACCATCGGATAAAAGTTTTAATACTTCTTCTAACTGAGCTTCTGAAAGAGTTTCGTATCCTTCCATGTCATCAATTTTCTCAATTTTTGGAGTTGTCGCTCGTTGTTTTTTGAAAGCTTCGAACAGGCAAGCCACGTGATGCCAAGAAGGCATTTTTCCCGAACCGAAAGGATTCATTACCATTTTGGCTATTCTAATTGCACCCGCATTAATGGTCTCTTTGCACCTTTTGCACTTGGACCGTCCGGTTTTGGCAAGTTCAATTTTGAATAGTTTTTCTTCTTCTTCTGTAACGAAATCCGGATCACTATCACAGTCTGCGATTCTGGATTCACTCATTTTACCTGAAAACAGAATGAAATTTTAAAAACTTGTATTTTATAGATTCGACATGCTGAGTATGTAACCCCTTGAAATTATATGTTGAAAGAAGCTTAATAAACGACAGAAACAAAATCATAAAACCAAAAAATGAAGTACTTACGTAGTTACGTTTCGTTTGATGACACGAAAAAAGGAAAAACTAAAAACTTTCAGGTACTTTGTACTTTCAAATTTTCAATTTTGTTGGGACGATCGCAACGATCGACGATCCGACGGAAATGACGGAATTCCGAAAATAGCAACGATATAAACCATGATCCTGGATCAAGATGATATCAGGATCACGATCCTAGTGTTTTTTTAATCCGTTTGGATCGCTAAATACAAACTAGATCTATAGAAAAATAAATTCCTATTTTTTAAACTGAATTGAGCGTTAATATTAAAGTGTTAATACTGTTAAAAATGTTATTGTTAATAGTGTTAGTGTAAAAACCAAGAATAAAATATAATATTTTTTTGAAGTAATTTTTAATATGAACCCTCTCCCCTGACAAAACACAAAAATAAAAATAAAAATCTGGATGGTATTAATTTTAAATTTTATTGTTTGGAATTTGGAAAACGAGAAAAGAGAAAACAAATTTCCGCTTTGTCAGCTCCAAAATTGTGCCAGTGACAAACGCCAGTGTGCCCTATGAAATTATTTTCCAAAATTTCAAAGTCGTTTTCAAGGTCAATTTAGGGGTTGAAAATAATTGTTTTTAAAAATAAATTCCAACAACAACACTTCCCTTGGGTGCTTCTGCTTACTCAAAAAACATGTGAATGTGATGCATTTCTTTTACCCATGTCGAATAAAAACTAAAAAGTAACTGAGCCAGTGAGCCGAAGTTTTATTTCAGTTAAGTAGGTATTGATTTTTTTTTTTCAGTGTATTAACTATTAATTTTATTATTAGTACTATTAAGGTATTATTAATAATTTAAAAATACCCCTAATTTTATCGATTCCTGTTTTGGTTTGGATAACTATATTCTTAGAATTCGATGTGCTTTGTTTAATAAAAAGTTGAACGAACGTAAATTTGAATTAAACTTAGGTAATACATGATTTTTCATTTCTTTATTTTCGAGTTTATTCGAAATAAAAAAAGTAAAGTTCTCTAACCTCACCTTGTCATCTTATGGGAAATCCCCCAAATATGGACCCAAAGTTACATCATCGTTGTTTTTGTTTTTCGCTGATAGGTAACTCTTCAAATATGCATTTTATGAGAAACATGATTTCAAGGCAATATTCAGTAGGTAAGGTAACGTGGTTTAATGAGAAAATTTTTTGCAAGAGATGATGGAGGCAATTTTTTTTACAAATAATGAGAAAGCTGGAAAGTCTGTAGCCTCATAATACGCACATCTAGGAATGCCACTAAATGCTAAACGAATTTTCCAACGGTGTAGGTGGGTTAGGTAGCTACCTAGCTACTCTACGCAAATTAAAGATGAATTTTTTCGGTGTTTATTTTTTATTTTTTAAACCGAACGGGCGTAATCAAGCGTTACTTTTAAAAAGTTTATGAATATTGCGAAAAATGAAGTAAAAAGTTCCAATCAGCCATACGAAATAAAAAATAAATATACACCGATCTTCGTTAAATTATTCTTTCAATATTCAAACAAAATTCTCAATGAAGTACTTCTATAAGTTTAAAAAAATTCATTATACCGTAAAAGAATGTCGATTTTTGTTTTTGTTTAATAACTACTCGATGTGCCTTATTTATTTATTTAAATCTCTGTGCAAAGTTTAACCAACATTGGCTATACCCATCTTTCTTATTTTCTCATTTTTTCACTTTATTCGAGTATGAATATTAAAATAATTCAATGAATAAAAAATGAGTTAGCGTAGGTAGGTACCTATACTTCTTTGAAAAAGTACTCATATCTATTTTTAGACAAAGTATTGGAAGATAACTAATCGATTTGGGGGTGTAAGTCATTATTGGGGGGTAGTGACCAGAAGGGTCAGCCGACGTCATGTCACCCATTATATGTTTAAAAAATTGGAAGTTGTCCATTAAAACTTCAATCTTTTCAGGAAGAAAAATCTCAATTTTTTGGAGCAAAACATCATTTAATTTTTTCATTTAAGAAATCTTTAATTATTTTTTTGGTAGAAGAATTTAAATCGCCTTTATGAAAAAAATGTAATTATTTCTAAAGATGGCTAACTAAGAATATTTTCCAGCTAATTTTAATAAAAATAAAATCCCTCAATTCTTTTTATAAAAAATGTCTTATTTTTACAAAAAAAATCTCAGTTTTTGAAAAATACTTTCTAAATTCTTGGGGAAAAAATTCAATTTTTTTAACGGATGAAAAATACCTTAATTTTTATAAGCAAACGTTAGGTACAAAATTCTCAATTTTTTGGAGTAAAAAAAATCAATTTTCTCTTCAAGATGAAAGTAGAAAAAATTTTCAATTTTTTTGGAATAAAGTTTTTTTTTTTTTTTTTTTTTTAATTTTTTAGAATCAGCATTTCAAATTTTTTGCAATTAGTTATTTCAATACAAAAAAAAAAGGTAATCTGTTTTGTCTCAGAAAGGAATTACTTGTTTTTGAAAATTTAAAGAGAAAATATAATTCAATCTTTTCATCTAAAAAATTGATGGTTTTGGAGGGAAAAATATAAATTTTTTCGGAAAAAAAATTTTTGAATCTTCTTGAATTGAAAATACCTATATTCATTTTTTTTGAGTGAGCGTAAGAAAATTCTCAATATTTTTTCCATTTGTTTTGGGGAAGAAATATTTTAATTTTTCGTGACTAGAAAAATTCCCCATTTTTTGGAATACCTATAGGTACAAGGAAAATTATTTTTTTTAAATAACTTTTTTTTTTTAATTTTGAAGTATAAAGGTTTTTTTGTTTCTGTATTTTTTTGGAGTAAAAATTTTTCAATTTTTATGCAGAAAAGTTCTCCTTTTTTTTTTTAGAAAAAATTCTTTTATTTCCATGGAGAATGATGCTGCGTTCACTTCATTGTAAAACAAGAAATAAGGTTTTGAAAATAATCTCACATATTCGGCCACTTGAAAATAACTAAATTTTTGACGTGTTCGAATCGAATACAGCTTTAAAATGTTCATCGATGAATTTAATTTGAAATAATTTGAAATTGGAATCGCCAAAAAAATTAAAAAGACTGAAAATACAAGTATACCTGACTGTCCAACCCATGCTATCTATATATTATCCTTGAAAAAATGAAGTTGTAACCTTTGTAAAATATCTTAATTATAATTTGTATGATAAAGAAACAAGCAGACTAACAAATTTTCCATCTTCTCTCTTTGCCACTTAAAAATTCAGACACAATTTTACATACGACCATAAAATACGCCAATATCAATACGGCATTTTTTTACTCGTAAGTAGGTAGGAGGTACCTATTATCAAGTATTTAAAAACACTTTGAGATAGCAGCACCGTTTTAACGTGGGTTGAAGTGCCGCCAACAATCATCGCGAAATCATTCTTTGGTTAATCTAAATGTTTAGGGTCAGGTAAGGGTATATAAAATAGGGAAACGATACATCGAGAAATATACTATCTGTCGCGCATTTGAGGAAAACGTATGTTGAAAACTGTTGAATAATTTTGGAAAACACAGGTAATTTTTTTTTCAAAGTACTGCTTGAGTAAAAATTTTTGAATTCAGCTTTTTATAATAATACTTCGTAATATTTTAATTGCGTGAAAAAGAGTTATTTAATTGTCTCGCCTTTTATGTTATTATCATATCTCAATTAAAATTTGCAAGCAACGGTCGTTTTATTAATTAACCTTTCGAACTTTTTGATATCGTTTATCTATGCAAGTTGAATTCCAATTTTATGTAGATCAATATTCGTATTGTGCATTTTTTTTCTGTTTTTTGTTTTTATTTTGTTCGCATATAATTAGTAAATTAGTAAAAATGCATCATGAAGTGAGCATTAAAAAATCTAATTTAATGTCGTTTTCGAATTATCGAAAAAAAATTGATACAATTTTACCTATCTAGTAATTATCGTATCAAATTTGGTATATTTGTTGACAAAAAATTATTCAACAATTTATGCTTCGTTTCAACATAAATTCGGTTCTGCCTATCGAACTTTTTTTTTTAAATAAAAAGAAAGAATATTAAATGTTCACAATCCAAAATAAAAATAATTTGAAAATTAATACCTATATTTTATTACCTACGAGATTTCTCAATAAGTACGAGGAAATGAGGAATTGTAATTTTTTAATTTACACGATATTTTGAATAAATATTCTCATCTTCTCAGTTTCTCAAATGTTTAATTTATTTTCGAAAAAACGAAATGCTGCAGACTTTTTATACTTAAATAGTGAATTCCTATTTTTTTTTTTTAATTTCTGAAAATAATTCAAGTTTAGCGGCGTTGAACTAAATAGTTTGAGGAAATGAGGTACAGTGTAGAAATAAGTATACTTACGAATGATTTAATAATTGTTCTTACCTGCTATACTTTTATTAAAAAATTTTTAGTTGAACTTATTTAAATGCTTTAGAATTTTTAGCTCGATGCTCCCAAAAGTATTATTTTTTCATTTTTTTTTTGAAATGAAGTAATTTACTAGAGTAGGTAATTTTTTTGCTGCTTGGGAAGATTTTTGACTAGGACATTTCGTTGGATTGAAAATATTTTTTCCAAAAGAATTTTTTTGCTGGGGATTTTTTTTGTACCTACAAAAATATTTTCTGGGGAAGAAATTTTTTTATGTGATTTTTTTTTTGCTGTCGATAAGATTTTTCTTTAAATTAAAAAATTTGTATTTTTTGCTAATGTGATGAAAATCTTTATTCAGGAATAGTAATTCTGTATACCTAAAAAGATATTCTGGATGTGTTTTTTTTTTTTTTTTTATTTAATTTTTAAATTTATTTTGATTGATAAACCAACTTGGTACTAATATATTTTATTCAATAATTGCAACAAAATTAGTAATTTAAGATGAATTTTTCACGAAGGCAGATTTGTAAATATTTTGGTTTTTTGGAAGAAAAAATAATTTTCTATGAATGTTAAAATTCTCCCATTGGCAGAATTTCGAATATTTTGAAAAAATAAAAAAGTAAGCGTACCTTAAAACCTTTCAATGTTACACTATTTTTCAGCAAAAGTTACTTACCAATTGATGTGACACTCTTAATATTTCATTATGAAATTTAATTTATTAAAATATCCCAATGTGTAAAATTCATGATTCAATTTATACTTCAAAGGTCTATCATTTATAATAATAAAACAACGTTAAATTTGAAATTTGGATACATCGGTAACCCATCTATGACCACCAAGTATCAGATTTCCATCAGGTATATCTACATTGTTTCACTTTTAATTGAATTTAATTCACCTCGCATGTTCTTTATTCATCTGCGTAGCCTGCCTCCATTAGGCTTGTAATGAATCTCGCTAATTAAATGAAACAAAAAATGCCTACAAATTACGCGGATGCATCCGTTTATTAAATTATATACCTACGCAGGTCTTGGTACTTTACTTATACGTAGGAACCGTCAAAATTGCAAATAGTATTACCCTCGATTTGTCTAAGTAGGCCTGTTGCCCCGTACGTTTCATTTATTGCTCGCTTTCGTAGGATTTTTGAACATTTTATAATGTTGAAACAAAACTCGCGAACTTGTGCATTTGTTTATTTAATCAATTTCGTTCAATTATTTCCCTACGGGTAAAGCGTATTTTGTTTTTGCGGAATCGAAATTAAAAATCATGTTTTGGTAACGTTATATCCCCCTACTCAGTTTCGCTGAAATGGGGTCCTAACGATAGCGTTGTAATAAAAAATCAAAGATACTTACGTCATTTATGATATACCTTTAGGCTCTTACTATTATTATTCTGAAAAAGATGTGGGGGAGAAATCATGATCCTTTCCATTAAAAAAGAATCATTTAGCCAAAATAATTTGAAAAAAGGTGTAAATTTATAGGCATAGGCAAGCTGCGTTTGATTATTATGTCCTGTGATGATCGTTGATTGATTTCGACAATTTCTTATATTTCGATAGAAAAATCAATTGAATTAGGTACGGTTATAGTAGCATCTTTTTATAAAACTTTAGTATAAAATTAAAAATATTTATTTTATAAGGAGTACCTACCTAACTTAATAAGAAGACATTGTTTTTATAATATCAAACTTTGTCGTAAAAGCTCTACAGTGACGGTGGCTTTTTAAAAACAAAATAAATTTATCCATGGTTTAAACGGTAAAAAAATTGTCGAGAAAAGCTTTTTATTGTAATAATAAAATTTTTGCATCCAAAGTACTTCTAGACTGAAATTAAAATGAAATGTTCTACCTGAAAGAAAAAATTTCAAAGCAATGAACTAATGACTTTTGTAAGGTAGTAAAAGATGATACGAATTTCAAGTAAAAATCTCAAATGTAGTTATGTGGGCTAGGCACAAAAAAAAGAATTTAAAACAATTCTACGAGTGTCGAAAGGGTCGGTATACTTACATATCAAAGTTGATACGTAGTTAAGGCAAATCTTAAGTAATTTTTTTACATGAGTAACATGACTGACAAGTTAGAAGTAGTTATGATAATCGGAGCTACCCACTAGAAAATTGAAATGCAAGAATTAAACACACACAACCTATCAAGATCTCCATTATTTTTTTAAAGAAAAAAAAATTAAAATTTTTTCAGTAAAAAAAATGAATGATTTTGGAATAAAAAATATCTCGTTTTTTTTTGGAATGAGCGTGAAAAAAATCCCTATTTATTTAAACTTATTTTTTTGAAAAGAAAATAATCTTTAAATTTTCATAGTAGGTATAATTATTTTTTTCAATTTTGACGACGTAAAAATATATTTTCAAATTATTTCAGAAAAAAATTTTTCAATTTTTTTGAGTTGGAATTTTTCTCAAATTTTGTGAAATTAAAAAATATACCTACCATAATTAAGTATATTTTTTGGAGTCAGAGTAAGAAATAGGTATTTCTGTTGTTTTTTTTTTGTTGAAAAAATCGTTGTTTAAAAAATCTGTTAATTTTTCAGAAATTCACAAATTACTCAATTTTTTGGAGAAAAATGTCTTCGTTTCGTTCTGTGAGATAAACTCCTTAATTCCTTGAATTATAAAAATCTTTTTTGTTTTTTTCAAGAATATTTTTTTGGGATTTTTCGAGATAAAAAATGTTCTGTTTTTTAATTATTTTAGGTATTCAGTTTTTTTTTTGTTTTTTTTTTTGAGAATAAAAATATTTTTCAATATAATTATATTTTTGAAGAAAACATCTGTTTTTTTATCTCATAATTTTTTGAAAGAAAGAATTTTTAAATTTCTATGGAGTAGAAATATTTTAAAAATTAATGCAGAAAAAAAACTACCAAGTTTTTTGGAGCTGAAAATTTTTCGCAATTTTTGAGAAATAAAAAATTTTAGGGTCAGAGCGTAAACAATTTTCTACCTTTTTTTTTGTAAAAATCTTTTTGTTTCTTTCAGTGAAATTCATTTCTTAATTTCTTGGATTAAAAGAAAGGAACTTGAAAATTTTTGAAATAAAAAGTCTTAATGAATTTCTTAGAGTAGAAAAACTCGCGATTTTTTTTAAATGAAAAAATGTTCTATGCTTTTTTTGGCACGTATAAAAAAATATCCTCAATAAAACGCCCGTTTTAGCTGATTTTTTTTTTGTTTCATTTAATTTTCCTTTTTTTCCCTGAGAAAATGGAATCTCATACTTACACAATTTTTTTTTGATAAAATATACTTACTTTTACTAATTTTTTTAATAATAAAAAAATTTCTTTTTTTGGAAAAAAAATATTTCTTAAATTTTTGTGCAATGAAAAATGTTGAAATTTTTTGGAAGTGAAAAGAAGATTAATTCTTTTGTAGATAATATGTTTAAAAAAATTCTTAATCAAAGAAATTTCTGAATTTTTTGAATGAAAAAATTCTTTAAACTTTTTTGGAATGTTGTTGTTGTTGTTTGTCGTCTTTTTTTGAGAAAAATCTTTTCAAAGAATGAAACACATTTTTTTTTGGAAAAATAAATTTCTCAATTTTTTTGAATAAAGAAAATTTCTCAATTTTTTTGAATAAATAAAATTTACATTATTTTTTTAATGAAAAAATTATGCAATTTTTGAAATTACTTATTATAAAAAAAATTTCTTTACGTTTTGGTTTTGGAATAATTTATAGCAAATTTTTCAATATTTTCGAGTAAAAAATATCTACTTTCTTTAAACAAATTTTTTCACAGATTTTTTAAAAAAATTTTTAGAATAAAAATTTTTAAGAATATTTTGAAGTAAAATATTTTTAATTTTTTGGATTAAGAAAATTTTCAAATTTTCGGAAAGTGAAAAATTTCTCAGTTTTTTCACAGTAAAAAATGTCCAATTTTTTATCTAAAATTGTCTCACTTTTTTTGTATTAAACACTTTTTTTTTGGAAAAGAAATCATTCTCACATTAAACGTTAAAAAAATTTCAAATCGCCACCATTTTGAGAAAAAAATTATCAACACCCCGGAAGATTTCAAGTTGTCGACCCTGACAAGTAATTCTGCAACCTCAAGTACATTAATGTGTACCTGTGTACTTATATGTAGAAATGGAAGGTAATGAATTTGCACTATACAAATTACAACTTACAATATAGGATACACCGTTACATCCATACAACCTGCATCTCGATTTGAATTTTCTGGTTATAAAATCTATGAAATCATCCTGTTGAAAGTTTCATTGAAGAAAATGTCCGCGGAGCAATAGCTAACGCAAAACACAATAGAAATATTTTTGTTGTAAACTTCTATCGAAGAAACTTTACGCACGTAATGTTAAAGAATTATTCGCCAATGATCTTCATATCGTATTATGTCACAGGCTGGACAACAAAACGTGACCAGTGCTTACAATACAGAAATTTGTCATCGATTTGCGAATTCGTTCGTGTTTCAGATCGTAGGATACTAACCGAGTAATTTTCTACTTTGGAACAAAATCTTGCAGTACCTAATAAATTACCTTATGCCATAGATGAAAGTTGAGAAGTTATTTTTAATTTAATTAAAACTTTTTGAAAACTGGCTGATGTGACGAGTTAGGCCTACCTAAATACATATCGCTATCTCAATCTGAATGTTTGTTTTGAACATTTTCATTTAAAATTCGTTTTTCATTTCGATAAAAAATATAATAGGTAAATTTTGTATAATAATGTCCATGGGTACCTGCAGTCTGAAATACCAATCAGTCCAAGCCATTTTTTTGTGTTGTAGATCGTGAATAAATTTACTCCTGTTCTATACCAATATCAATTCTTTTATTTTATTTTTTATTTTTATTTTTAATTTATAAATTTAGTAAGCAAATTTCAGCTTCAGTCGACTTGTTGATATAGGTGTACGTGTTGTTTCTCTAAAAAGTCTTAGCTAAAGTTATATAGGTACCTAAATATTCATATTTCTTAGTACCATACACGATGGTTTCTGAATTTATTAACTTTTATTTCAAAATATACCGCGGAGTAAAATAATTTACTTTCATGATATACGATCCAAAAAGAAAACTAAAATTGATATATGAAATTTATACACTTTTATTCTTGGTTTTCTATATGCACCACACTTAACGTTTCACTCGGTATATTAGAAGGAACACGACAAAAAAATCTAATTTTCATAAAAAGCATTTACTTACCTACCTGTACCTATAACGAATACCTAAGCTTTTAAAAATTAACCCCGCGAATATCGCAGGTTCAGGTGTATCAAAACATGGTAGATATTTCATAAAATATACTCATGTCGGGGGTTGGAATTATCTGCAAACAATATAGTTACCTACGTAGGTATGTCGGTGTACCTACAATAATGGAATTTCCGCCTTGAATATTGGAACGATATAATTTTGTAATTAAATCCAAGATTATTCGTTTAAGATTTATGTACCTATCAACTTGAATGCTTTTATAATGCATCGAGCTATAGATACACGTAATAAGAAACCAATTCTTAACGTGCTTCGATGCAGATAGATGTGCGGTGGCACTTTGATTGAGGCCAATTTAATTTTATCACCCGTGTAGCAACGTCGATGCTAATTTCGATATAAATGTCGACACATCGAAATCGGTCACTTTTCGATCGTACATGTCGACACGATTGTGGATGGGTGGTCGAGATTATTATCGACATATTTGGACGGTCGACAAACATGTCGATAATAAGCTCGACAAACCATCCACAATCGTGTCGACATGTACGATCGAAAAGTGACCGATTTCGATGTGTCGACATTTATATCGACACCCACATCGACATTTGCAATGGTGAGATTTTGAAAAATATGCTAAGTTCAAATATTCAATATATGTATATATTAAAATTACACCAAAAATAGTGTTCAAGCCAACATTTTGACATTTTTTGTCAAATATGCGGCATTGAGGCCACCTTTGTAGCTGGACACATGCGAGTGTCCAACTAACATAGAGATGATTCTTAGACCTTATGTACATACTAATTCACAACACACTTTATCTGCGAGTATCACAATCACCCTCAAGACGTCGACAGTTAAGTCGATGCATTATTCGACCCTCGACAATCGCATCGACACTATCTCGACTTAAAATTCCTCTGGTCGACACTGTCGACAGTGAAGTCGATGCATTATTCGACCATCGACAATTATGTCGACAATAACTCGACAAGTCGTTGTATTATTCAAAACTTTGAAAAATAAGAAAATTTTGTGATTCTTTCAAAAATTATTTATTCCTGAGCTTAAAATGTTCTTATTAATTGTTTTTAGTTCTTTTTAGATATAAAATTTGTAAATTTAATTGGCAGAAATTGTCGACATAAATGTCGATGCGTTTATCGAGTATCGATTTTTACATCGACTTGTCTATGTAGAAAAACAACGTTTTCTAAATTATAGGAAAATACTGAGAAAAATTCAAAAATTTTGATTGAACAGTTATGTTTAACATAGAACATTACTTTAAATCTCAAATATCATTTTTAATTCATCGTTAACCGAGAAAAAAATGTGTCTGAATTTTGTCGACATAAATGTCGATGTCGACAATTGCTACACGGGATGCATTAGGTATCTAATATCTAATAGTTGAGTATTAATTGAGAGGCTCCACTTCTATATGCACGAAGCGCACTCACGAATGAAAATTTCATTTCTCTAACCAACCCAGACAGGACCATCGAGACAACAACTTTGAATTGTGAAACTCCTTGAAATTATGTAGTTGCAAGATTTTGAATTCGAGGCGTTATCTTTCACGTATTTTCGAACTTGAAATACCCATGATAGCCACGACAGTCGATACTTTTTAAAGTCAAATACAAAGTAAATTGGCTGGCATAATATAATTATGTTCACATACACCAAACCATCAAAAGTTCTCGTATTGAGATAATAACTTAATACAATAAGGATTGTTCAAGAATACTGAAATTGCACATCGATTAAGTACCTATAACACATCGCAACGGTTTCAGAGAAAGAAAACGCCTATTTGGCTGGGGGGGGGGGGGGATACAAGGGAACTTGAAAAATGCTCAACAAAATCCAGGAAAAAAGGGATTTAAAACCAAAATCCAAAATTATTGGGAAAGTTTGTATTTAAAATCCAAGATGCAGAATCCTTTTCACGCCTGGATTTGAAATCCATCCTTTTCATAATTGAATTTTAAAATCCAAAATCCCATTTTTTCCCCTTCTTCTATTCTGACATCTGGCCCATGTCAATTTTCGAGTAGATAAAATTCTTTACTCATCAGCTCTTGATTTTTTCTTCTTCAGAAATCTCAATGTTTTGTCCTTTCTTTTTAAAATTGAAAATAAAGTATACTATGCTAAAATCTTTCAATTTCTTTTCGAAAAAAACAATTCTTTTACAGAAAGAATTCCAATTTTTCTTGTGATGAAACATTTCTTATTTTTTATTTTTTTATTTAAATCCGCTTTATTTATTTAGGTAGGTACCTATTTTCAAAAAAAAGTTTTTCAACTTTTTTAAATCGCAAAATATTTTTTAAATTTTTGAAGGAAATTTTTTGAAAAAAAAAATTCAATTTCCAAAAGATTCGATTTTTTGAAGAAAAAAAAACAACTTACTAAATTAGTAAATTTTTGGTTTGGTCTCAATTTAGAAAAAAAAAAATCTTACAGTTTTTTGTTTAAATAATATTTCAAATTTTTATTAAAAAAATATTTCAAATTTTTGTTAAAAAAATTACTGAATTTCCTCGAAATAAAAAAATTGATTTTTCTCAAGCCAAGCTAATAAAAACTACTCAATTTTTTTGAAAAGATCTCCATCGAGTACCTATTGGTAAAAAAATTGTTTGTTGTAGTTGTAGTTGTTGTTGTTGTTGTTGTTGTTGTTGAGAAAAAAAATCTCTTGATTTTTTCTAAATTAAATAATTTTTTCTATTTTTTTTGGAGAAAAAATTTTTTTTTGCAATAGGAATTTTTCTCACTTAACTTTTTGAGAGAAAAAAATTGAATTTTTTTGCAAAACAATCATGTGATTTTTTTTTTTCAATAAAAAATGTCTATACCTATTTTATATTTTTTTTTTCAATTTTTTCGAAATAAAAAAAAATGAGTAAGTAAGATATTTTTCAACTTTATCGAGAAAAAAAATTGTTTTTAGTAAGAAAAAATATCCATGTTAGGTAATTTTTTTATGGAAAAATTTCTGAGTTTTCTTAGAACAAGACAAAATAATTTTATTTGAAGCCTAATTTTAAAAATTTTTATAGAGCAAGTTGCACTTACAACGCAACCAGTACAACAATAAAACCAAACAAAAATAAAATATTTTGAATTTTAATTCCTTTTGATAACCTCAAAAATCGTTTCTATTCCAAGATTTAAAATCCAAAACCCACATCTTTTTAAGAATTGGATTTAAAATCCAAATCCGGATTTTGAGAATTTTGAGGATTCAAAATCCGAAGTGATTTAAAATCTGCTAAAACCTGAATTGGTTTTTATGTTCATATTTTTCTGAAAATTATTGATTTATTATTTCAACTCCGCAAATAACGATGTTCATTCAAACTGGTATATTTCTGAATTTCATGGTGTTGATATAGTTAACATGAAACAAGATATTTGCTTTATGCCACGCGTAAATCGTAAACTTGATGATATGGTTTTTATATACTAGATAGAAGCCTTTAATTTGAATGAAAAACAATGATAATAATCAAATGGCCATCTCGAGAAGGAAATTTGTTCATTAAAAAGAAAATTCAAAGGAAATTATATTTTGGTAGGTACCTATACCTGCGTGTTTTTTGGTGTCATTGTTTTGGAAAGCTCAGCTCTTTATTCAACGATAAAATTTTTAAAATATGAAATAAAAATATTCTTACATTCGCGAAGTGATTCGACAAAATGTTATAACCGTCGGATACTGATGGTCTATTTAATGAAAGCCTATTGGGAGAAAGTTACTTTTATGCAAACAACATGAAAATTCGATTTTTAAAAGCACAAAATATAAATTAAATTATAGGAGCCGTTGATGGCGTTGAAAGTATAGTTACAGGTGCTCAGAAATTATCAAGTTTCCCAACAATAAGGATGACATTTCTCCAATGCAAAATAAAATACAACCTACATACCCAAATATAATTTCGATAAAATGATTTTCAAGTTCGATTCGTTGTACGTATTATAAATTCCAAATGTATTTGAAACAAATAAAAAGGATACCTTATGAAAACATATAAACCAATAAAAGATAAAAGCATTTTAAAGATATTGCGAGCAGTCACACACATGTACGAAAATGTGATGACGTTGCGAGAACACGTATGCAAAAAATTTCCTTGAACAATCGGTAATAGGAAAGAAGCGATGAGAAGTACCTAGCTGTTTAAAATTAATCGAAAGAGATTTTATGATTGAATCGTAATCCAGACATTTTTTTTTTAAAGTCTAGCTGGGCTTACCTCTTTTTTTCGAGATTCCTTTTTCCCAAAGCCCATCCCCTTTCTAAGAAATCTGGACCAAATTGAAAAAAAAAATATGATTATAAAAAAAAATTCGCTCCGATCTCCATTCCCTCCCATTTTGCATAATTATTACGTCCGAAAATTGCCAAGATGCTTATTTGGCATATATTTTAAAAAATTCCTAAAATTGTGGAAAGACCTCGAAACGCGTCCCTAATGATCTTAAAATTTCAAAAATGACATTTTTCATATCTTCAATTTTGAAAGTTTAAATTTTCAAAAAATATGATTGGTCAAATTTTTCAAAATTAAATTTTTTTAATTTTCGGAATGATTTTTTATGAATTTTCAAAAATAAAAATTGGGTAATTTGTTTTAAGAATGAATTTTTCTAAATTTTTATACTTACCTTTATGATTTTTCTTCAATTTTCAAAAAATAAGATTTAAAAATTTTTCAAGATTGAATTTTTTTTAAATTTTAGAGATTATTTTCAAGAATTTTCAAAAATGATATTTGTTACTTAAAAAAAAAGAAGATGGATTTTATTCCAATTTTTTTAGAGGTGACTTTTTTCTACTTTTCAAAACTAGATTTTTTTTAATTTTACAATTTCAAAATTTTACCAACTAATTTTGAATTATGATAAATTTTCAAAAATGTTAGAAATAGGTAGGTATTATTTGATAGGTTTACTTTCGTGAACAATTTCTCGTTTATTTTATTCGAACCGTTTTTCGTTTATTGTTGGCTACCTATTTCATTTTTGTAAAAATTTTTTATACGATCTTCGTGTACAAATTGACCAATGGTAATTCGTACACGTAAGATCGTAAGCTTATTCCTGAGTGTGATTTTTACTATTCGCACTTCCATTAAATACGTCGTCATGTAAATGTCAACTTGTCTTATTTTTTCGTACGTATTTTTGAGTCGAATTTTTTCATCATATTTGAATTTTATCCACCACCTCGAACATGGTAGGCAGACGCGTAGTTTTTAATTCAATATGGTGTTTAATTGTGTTATCCGTTTACGTATTCGTTTTAGTACGTTATCAAGTTCGTAAATTTCGTAAATGATTTTTTTTCTGAAATAAAAAAATCTAAATATTGTATGTCGGTTCCTCCTCTCGCCCGTGTTCGAAGAAACGATAGTGGAGAAACGTCTCCGTCGACCGCGAGTAAATCAAAAGCGAGAAAGAACCGACGGAAAAATACTCAAGATTTTTTCCGATCACTCGAACCAAAAAATCTTTTCGTTTCTGAGTCGTCCAAAGGTGACCAGCCTGTCGTTTCGTCATCTAGATACGGCCTCCGAGAATTTGTCGGAGTCGTAAATCAGTTCGGTGATCGTTTTCGTTTAAATCGATCCGTTCCGTCCGTCGAGCCGCCCGTAGAGCAGCAAAAATTCGTTGTCGAGCCGCCCGTAGAGCAGCCAGCCAACAACGTAGTCGTCGAGCCGCCCGTAGAGCAGTTCAACGTCGTCGAGCCGCCCGTAGAGCAGCCCAACGTTGTTGTCGAGCCGTCTGGTAATAATCTCGGTACTGCCGTATTCGTCGAGCCGCCCGTAGCGCAGCACGAGAACAGCGTAGTCGCCGAACAACCAGACTTCGAGCAGCCAAACGTCGATTCGTCCGTAAGCGTTGTTTCTGGTCCGAGCCAAGTTGCTGGTACTTCGTTCGTTGCCGGGCAGCCCGTCGATCCGCTCCTCGAGTTGTCGCAACTGTATTCCGATTCCAGCTTCGAGCTTGAGATTCCTGAAAATAATAGCGTAATTAGTGGTAATATAAATAACGATAATTTATCCGATATTGATTACGACGAATCCGATTCCGACGCGAGTGTAGATAATTTATTTACGATGAACATTCCACCACATCTAATCCTCAGAGGATCAGATAATTATGAAACGTGGAAGTCTCGAATGCAACTTTTATTAAAATCTAAAAAATTAGGCGATACGTTCAAAACCGCCGGCGGTGATGCAAATAAAAATTTAGAAGCATTTGAGAAACTCGTTTCTCATATCGACGATAGCGTATATCGTCTAATTCGCGAAAAGGATGATCCTTTCAAACTTTTCGCCGAATTGGACGATAAGTTCCTAAAAAAAGACGAGGCACGAATTGTCGATTTGAGGGCGAAATTAGCGACGGTAGATATTCGAAATTTTAGCTCTCCGTCTCTTTACTGCGATCATGTTACGAATCTCGTAAATCAGCTGGACGCGTGTGGGAAAAAGATCGATGATTCTGAAGAATACGCATATTTAAAGGCAGGGCTCCGCGATGAAAAATATGCAATCGTGAAAAAAACGGCTGAAGGTTTACTTAACGTGACAAGTGCTAAGCCCGCGATAATCCGAAATTTGCTTTTATCCGAAGAAGTTCCGAAAGCTTCGACGTCGTCCGCGAATAATCAAGCTTCGAAAGGAGCCGCGTTAGTCTCGACCGGAAATTCCGAATCCGCATCTAAAAATAAAAAAAGAAAAAAGTGCATGTATTGTAAAAAATTCGGTCACACTGTTGAACAGTGTCGAAATAAAAATAATCGAAATTTTAATTCCGGTAATCGAAACGCGAACGGGAATAATAATAACAATTCGACCGAAAATAATAATAATACAAACCGGAATTCGTATACGTGTTTTCGATGCGGACAGGTGGGCCACATAGGCAAATTTTGCCCTCGGTACGGCGATAATGCTAATGCTAATCGTCGTCCGATCGGTAATTTGAGTCAAAGTGCGCCACCAGTTTCTGCAAATAATACCGCAAACGTCGTCCAAAGTTTTTCGTCGG
Organism: Balanococcus diminutus; assembly: GCA_959613365.1. Taxonomy (NCBI): domain Eukaryota; kingdom Metazoa; phylum Arthropoda; class Insecta; order Hemiptera; family Pseudococcidae; genus Balanococcus; species Balanococcus diminutus. Next base: position 43,209,890 of record OY390715.1, on the reverse strand, counting down.
ATTTTAATTCGCCGCGTGCGTTAATATCGTCTTCGTCGATCACCGAAACTCCCGGTAAAGTCTCGTTCGTTTTGGACTCGGGTGCGACGACGCATATGGTGAACGACGCTTCGTGCTTTTACGAGCTCGAGGAAGTAAAAGACGACTCGCGAGATATACTCGTAGCTAAACGAGACGTACGTATGCGTTGCGTTGGTGTCGGAAAGATCCGTGTACGTAACGAGATAAATCAGGAGTTCGTAATCGAAAATGTCTCGTATGTACCCGAACTTAGTCTAAACCTACTCTCGCTAAATACGTTAGCAGAGAAAGGTTGTGTTGTAAATATAGGCAAGGATGTCGAATTCCTTTTTGCCGATACACGCGAAAAAATTACAAAAGTACGAACCGAATCGAATGGTTTGTACATCGTTGATTTTACCGTCGTTGAAAATTCTCGGTCCGATGTATTCGCGCTAAACTCGTTGTGGCATCGCCGTCTTGGCCACGTATCGCGCAGAGTACTTTACCGCGTAAACGATATCGACGCGAGTCACGAGCACTGCCCGTCCACTACTGAGTGCGACGTTTGCGCTCGTGCTAAACAAACTCGCGGGCCTTACAACACGACTCGGGACCGACGACCGAAACCACTCGACCTCGCTTCGTCGAACGTTACTTTTGATGAATCTCGTGGTTATGATGACCTTTTACGAGAATTAGAGCGTGTTGAAAATCCATCTTCGATCAATAGTCTTGACGTTCTTTCGGACGCTAGTGGTATGAGTGTATCTGAAAGAAATAGTGCAAAGTTAGCGTTCAGAATAAATTTTTATGACGATGGTGAACGAATCGAATACTCACTTGTGAGCGAGAACGAAAGAGAGTTGACGTACGAGAAGGCAATCACAGGTCCAGAAGGTGATGAATGGCGAAAAGCAATTGAAGCCGAACTTGAGGCCATGAAGTTGAAAGAAGTTTGGTACGAGATGAAACGCGAGGACCTGAAAGATAAAGACGTTAAGATTATAGACACGAAATGGATTTTAACTAAAAAGGTGGATTCGTCCGGTGTTCGGTTCAAAGCACGTCTCGTCCTACGAGGATGCTTCGATAAGAACTCGTACGAATTATCTGAAATATACGCACCTACAGCTGACACGACAGCTATTCGTTTTATCGTGTGTCTCGCTGCTTATTATGGATGGCTTCTGCGCCAGGCGGATGTTTCAACGGCATTTTTAAACGGCTTCGTTAATCGCTTAATTGTGTTTTATCCTCCTAAAGGCGCTAAAAAAAAAGAATCGATAATTTTAGTGTTAAATAAATCGATGTATGGTCTCGTTACTTCGCCAAAAAATTGGCACGACAAGCTCGATAAGTTTTTACGTACCCTTGGTTTTGTTCCTCTTGCATCCGATCCCTGCGTTTATATTTACGCAGGTGCTCCATTGGATTGCATCTTTGTCGTTTACGTCGACGATTTCCTCGTGTCTGGTAACAATTCCAAAATAATAGAATGGCTTCTTAAGTCGCTGAATTCTGAATTTGGTATTCGTGACTTAGGTCAAACTTCAAAATTCGTCGGAATTGAAATCGATAAACAGCACGATGGATCGTTGTACCTACATCAAAAAACATACATTAATTCGTTGATCGATAAGTATGGAATTCGAGAATCTAATAACGTCTCTACTCCGATGGAAAATTCCTTGAAAATAGTCGACCAGGTGCTCGATTTTTCCTACGAAACCAAACTACGAGGTTTAGTAGGTGCACTTTCGTATATTTCACGCGGAACTCGACCCGATGTAGCCTTTGCGGTAAATTACATCGCACGATATCAGCACCTGGCAAATAAAGAACTTTATTCGTATGGTATTCGTATTTTAAAATATTTAAAATCGACTATTAATTTTCACCTGACTTATCGTAACCGTGTTTCCGTCGATCCATCCTATCCAATGACAATTTTCGTAGATTCCGACCACGGTGGGGATCCTATCGAACGGAAATCTACCACGGGATATATCGTTTTTCTTTTCGGTAATATCATTGAGTGGTCGACACGGAAACAAACTATAGTTGCGACATCCAGTGCCGAAGCCGAGTACATAGCTTTGTGTTCGGCTGGCAAGTTTGGATTTTATCTCAAACAAGTACTCGAACAAATAGGTATTGAATGTTTATCGATACCTTTAAATTGTGACTCGAATTCGGCCATCGTAATGGCAAACACGTCGTCGTCAAAACGCACTAAACACGTTGATATTTGTTACCACTATATCCGCGAACTCATCAATCGTGGTATTGTTTTTACTAATAAAGTTCACACGAAAGAACAACTCGCGGATATTTTAACAAAATCGACCACGTTGGTAATTTTTCGTTCGTTAGTTAACCGTATTTTTGAACTCGAATAATTCAATGAAAGTTAATCATCGAGCTCGATATTCTCGGTGAAAATTTTTTTTTATCGTGCACTCTCGACGATTATTTTCGGTCGTGCACGATTCTAGACACTTATGTTTATTTCGTTATTACACTCATTTTGTTATTTTTGTACGTTTTTAATTATAATTACTTTTTTATTTCATAAAACCGGACACGAAAACGTTTTTTTCTAATGTGTAAATATTAACGTTGTGTTTTGTTGGATTTGTTGTTATGTAATTTTAATCGTGCCGGTATAAATTTTTGTCTTGCGTTTTTATCGATTGCATCGATAAACCCTTTTCGTTTAGATGCGCCCATTAAATAAATTTTTACGGGGGCGTGTTAGAAATAGGTAGGTATTATTTGATAGGTTTACTTTCGTGAACAATTTCTCGTTTATTTTATTCGAACCGTTTTTCGTTTATTGTTGGCTACCTATTTCATTTTTGTAAAAATTTTTTATACGATCTTCGTGTACAAATTGACCAATGGTAATTCGTACACGTAAGATCGTAAGCTTATTCCTGAGTGTGATTTTTACTATTCGCACTTCCATTAAATACGTCGTCATGTAAATGTCAACTTGTCTTATTTTTTCGTACGTATTTTTGAGTCGAATTTTTTCATCATATTTGAATTTTATCCACCACCTCGAACAAAAAAAAATTAGTTTAGTCAAATTCTTCAATATATCGATTTTTTCAATTTTTGGGGAGATTTACTTTGAATTTTCACAAATAAAAACTGTACATTTTTTGACAATTTTATTAAAATTTTTAAAGTTTAAATTTTTCCTCAACTTGATTTTTTTTTTAATTTTCAAAAATTAAATTCTAAAAAATTTTAAAAATAGGTACCTACTTACTTTTAGTTTTTTTTTCCAAGATTGAATTTTTTCCAATAATCCTAATTTCATAATTACTCCTCTCGAAAACAAAAATTGAACCCATCTCATAATTTCATCCTAGATAAACCCTTGTACTCAAATATAGGAATAGAAATATTTTTCTAAAAATACGTATTTTTTTGTTTATTTGTTTTAGGTAGCATAATGAAAAACATACTTATGGCGGCTGTCTTCACGTTATTTTTCACATTAGATTGTTCATTAGCAGAAGAAACTCAGAATCCTTCCAAAGAGGATATCATAATATTGATCGAAAAAATAGATAAAATCCTGCGGGTATTTAATATTATTGAATCAAATAGCAATAAGGAACGTATTTATGCGTTGCAAGATAAACTGATGCAATATTTCGGTGTTTACCGGCCTTTTTTTGTAGGAGAAAGATTATGAGAAGTTCCGCGCATACTATCCACATTTTTTAGAAATGTTCGTTAAATTTTATAAACAAACGCAAGAGCAAAACGGAGAATTAAACGTAAAAGACGAACGATGGGATAGGGAAAATGCAGTCGATCTTCCTCTTCCAGAATCGAATGGTGAAGAAGCTTCCAACACTGCAGTATTACGCTTCCTGTCTGCCTGGTTAAATAACGAAGAAACCAAACGCAAACGAGGATATCGTGAGTAAACTTTTTAATTTTTTACTTTTGAACAGAAAATTAAGATAAAAATATAACCAAGAGCGTGGATGAGGTTTAAAATGGGAAAAGATGCGAAACCATTTTTTGAGAGGATTCCTTTATGTATGCTTTTGCTCTTATAAAAACAAAGAACAATTTACACTTCAATATAAGTAATAGTTAATAACCTGAGGGGCTTCATTTTTTTCATCACGCTTTTCGATGAGTTATAATTTAAGTATTCGAATGTGAAGATGTTTATGAATGCAAACTTTTCATTTAAGGCTGCATATCTATTGAACAGAAATTCGAAGCGAATAAAATTCCTGCGTGTGTTGAATTTTTAAAATAAATTTACCTACCTCATACTTTTCGTTTTTGGTATAAGTATACCTACCTAATGAATGAATTACGTAGGTACTTTACCTACTTGTAGAATTGAAGTACGTTGTTTTTAGTAAATTTTACGCTTCATATGTATTGACCCACATGCACGCACAAAAATAATAAAGTACATACATTAAGAATGAATAATGAAACTTTTGCTATTACCTATTCACAACGAGTATGTACAGATCGGCGCCGCCGAGTTCATTTGGCGTCTGTAAGTACGTCCATTTTTGAAATAGGGTGTAGGTATCCAGACCAATCCATCAACTGCATCGTATACAGATTAACCTCAAGAGGAAGTGTCGCGTTGAAATAAATTGAAAATTTGAAACTTGTGTTTCAGATCGAGCATTATGTCATTTTAAAATTTGCAACATGGGTTCTAAAAGGAGCAATAATCCCTATCTCAGAAAGTAGGTAATCGTCAACGAATGAACAAAATAATGGAAAACAAATTATATTCAAATCATCGAAAATATGACTTCATTTTTAAAACGTAGAATATCATTCGCTTTTAATTGCATTTTTGAAAAAAAATCATTTAGATGTAAATGATAAGTACCTAATAATATCGTAATATAAGAATAAGTACCTGTGTGTGTAAACTTAATACCAATTCATTTTTCATTTCTATTCTTTACTATAAACTTTTGGTTAACTTACCTCGGATATTGCCTAAGTACCTATACTTTGCTTCTTTCTCGTACCTTATTATTTGTAAGACTTATTGTGACTTATGAAAATTTTCTTCTATTTGTTGTTTGTGCAAGTATTTTTCATTTGTGTACAGTTTTCCCATACAAATAAAGATTGATTTCTGAAAAAAATGTTTTATTGAATTCGTGTTTTGATTTTTTCAATCAAATGGGTAGGTATCTAGTTTTTTCAACAAAAAAAAGTATCTCTCTTACGTGTATGTATTTCAAAATTAATTTACTTAAATTGAAAGGAAAATCAATTCTCAGACTCCCTATGGTATCAATGAGACGTCTTTCAAAATTTACTTGTTCATAACATGATCGCCCAAAAAAAGGCTGGGATTTTCAAACGTTCTAGTGGAAGTTCGTTTTTATGGTCTAAAAATTTTGTTTGGAAAAAATTTTGGTCCCTACGTCAATTCCCATCCACTTCAGTGAGGTCAAATGTGTTTTTTTCGTTATGAATTTTCATTTTATATAATTCTCAAGCGATTTTTTTCAAATCACAAGGATAATAGATCTGAGTATTGGTCATTTTCTTGAAATTTTTATAATTTTTATGTTAGAATGTTTCTTTGTATGGAAATACTTATTTCTATTTTCAAAAAACGTAATATCGACAATTCGACATGTTCTTTCAGCTCAGCAAAAAAAAAAAAAAAAAAAAAATCAAATAAATGTGTTGCGTATTTAACAATGTACCGAGATGGAAGTATAATTCATTAATTTTTTAAAGAATTTTTCATGTGGCGGAAAAATCATCATGAACACAAAAACCGAATTTTTCACCATTTTTCACTATTAAAATGGTCATTTTATTTGGGAGACATTTTTCTTTCACTTGCAATACAGGGTGTCCCGGTTCAGAGTAACAAGACATGAGATTTGGATGCAACCGAGTACCACTAACAAAAAACATTATGTACACATCATGTTGCCTAAATTTGAAAATGAAGGAGCTAGCTACAAAGCTTTGAAAATTGATATTTTGCCCAGCAAAATTTGTTGGCAACACTGTTTAAAAAAATTTCGAGTGGATAGAACTTCGAAAAAGCAGAAAAATTACAAGTAGGTACATTCGGTTGCCTATCTCTGAAATTGAAGGAATTATAGCCACACGAAATTCCAGTCAAAAACATTGCCTACCTCAATTTATCACGGTGCACTGATGAGACATGAAAATCGAAAAATTCAAACAGGATAATGCATGGACCAGGTGTAACTTTTTGAGAGAAACAAGAAAAAGTCGTGTGAAAATTTTGTATTTTTTTTGAAAATGAAGGCGCTATGGAGCCTTGAACTTCAAAAATACCGATTTTCGAAGCTTCGCGTAGCCCCTTTATTTTCAAAGATAGACAAATTTTTAATATAGCTATTTTTTATTATTTTTATTAAATGTATTCAACTCGCACGAACTTATTCCTTTTCATTTTCCTCGTTTTATAGCTATTTTTGTTCCCTTCAGAAAGTTACACCTGTTTTATGCATTGTCTTTGATGAAATTTTGAAATTTTTGTAGACCACTGCCCCTTAAAAATCAGGATAGGCACCTAGTGCACATGAATTACCCAAATCTCAAGCGTGGTCACTCTGAACCGGGACACCCCGTATATCATCAAAGACACCTAAAATAAAAACTAGACCTAAATGCCTCCTATAAATGCAAAAAAAATATTTCGATACAAATAAATTGAAAAATTTTCATTGCAGGATTGCCAAATTTTGATTTCTCTAAAAATCGATTTTCGCCATAAAAAATTATGAAATTTTGATTTATTTTGAGAAAATTGAAAGTTGGCAAACATGAAATGAAAAATTAAATTTTTTCTATCCAAACAATTTTTTTTCATAAATTTATAACCATTTTTTTCAAATAGTTTGCTCGGTATAGACCTATAGACTTCCTTGTTCAGTTATAAAAATTACCAGCCCCATGAAAAAATTCTAAACGCAATGTTGAAAACACTTCGCCAAAATGATTTTTTTTTTCTCGATGGGCATAACTCAACCCCTGCAGTCAGGAGGTTAGGCAAACATACTTACATCAACTCAAGATAATTTGCACAGTTACTCGTTGGAAGGCTTTACTCTCAATCTGGAACACTATGTATGTTTAGTTTGAGGGCTAATTTGTTCCCCTCCCCTTTGAGAATGGAGGCTAAAAAAAAATTGTGATGGTTTTCAGCTTGAAATAAAATTAATTACCTCCTTACATAGGTACCTATAGTCAAAATTTGAGGTATGTTTTTTAGCCAAATTTTTTAATTAAAAAATAATGGCTATTGTGTCCGACCCTAATTTAGAAGGAGGGGGGGGGGTAGAAAAGTTTTGACCATATTTCTCGACGTTTGGGACTTAAAGACGACGATCTGCAAAAGTCACATATTTATATATATATATATATACCTAGATATATGTGAAGACCTGGTTTCCAAAACGTGCTTTGTGCAAAAAATTTTTTTTTGGAAAATCAAAAAAAACTTTCGTGAGCTCGGAAAAGTTAACCGATTGTGATGAACGATACATTGTCGTGTAGAGGAGTGGATTAGCTATATTTTGACCAAAGAACCATTTCGCTAACTTGATTTATGCTCGCTCTAGGAGTGCGCAAAGTGGGGAAAGTCGGGATTAAGCACGTTTTGGAACAGAAATGATGCAAGTTATGTATGATTGAATGTAGAATTAAGCACTGTTTGGAAGAGAAATACCAAATCTAAATTGAAAAATGAATGTTTCTTGGTGCTAGGCTGTTTCAAAATGGGCTACACTTCAATAATTATTATAAATTTTAAAAATGTTAAAAAATTCACCTGCAAAAATGATATTTTATTAATTTTTGAATATGATGATGAAAAAAAACCTACAAAATTACTCTTCAGGTGTAATATTATTAGTTGAATACGATAACGGAAAAAAAGTAGCATGATTTGATAATGGTACACGTAAACAGAGAGAAATACTGCGAATTAAGCACTTTTTGGAACAGGAAGAAAAAAAAATGGAGTTTTCGATGTACTGGGTGGAGGTGTTCCAAATCACTTTTCGGTAATTTGACATCCTACATTTGTGAGGAACAAGCTACACTTTAAAAATCCGACATAAACTCATTTTTCATTTTTTTGCACAAACAACGTTTTGGAAACCAGGTCTTCATGTATATTATATATAATGTTCCCGCTACTTTTGGGACCCGGCGGGTGAGTCCAATGGGTCGAATAAGGTCAAACTTGCTATGTGAGGTCCCCTCGGAGTAGGAATGATGCCAAAAAAAATTTGGGGCCCCAACTCAAAATTGGGGATATTGACCCCTTTTTGAGGAAGTGCGGGGGAGCCCCAGAACCATGAAATTTTTTGAAACTTGTCCCAGTGATGAGAACACTAATTACTTCAAACATATTCAAATTTCAGTCTCCTAAGTCATCTCCATCCCATTTTAGGGCCCAAAGAGTGGATTTTGGGGTAATTTTTTCACGTTGATCAGACTACAGACCCCCCAAATGGGGCTGAAGGGCCAAAATTTTCATCATGGATCAAGTTTGTGCCCCTGATGTGCCTTTTGTAGGTTTCAACTTTTGGGCCCACTTTGACCCCTGTCAAGGGTCAAAAATCAAGATTTTCCACAATTTTTCATGTTTTTTCTCGCTTCCCGGTACGTTGATCAGCCTGCAGCCCAAACCAAATGACCTTGGAAGCCAAAATTTGGTATTTATGATCGGCAAGGGCCACTAAGGTGCCTTTTGGGGTTTTTGAATCTTGAGCCCCAAAATTAGGGGTGACTCCTTTTTGTGGGGGCTCCAAGGGAGCCACAATGTGACAAAACACTTTAAAATTTTTACCAACAATAGTGACTCATATTGTCTCCACTGTATTCAAATTTCAGCTTCCCAAGTCATCCCATCCCATTTTAGGGGTCAAAAGGTGGATTTTGGGGTCATTTTTTCAAGTTGATCAGGCTACAGTCCCTCCAAATGGTGATAGGGAGTCCAAAATTTCATAGTAGCTTGAGTTCATGCCCCTGATGTGCCTTTTGTAGGTTTTGACCTTTTGAACCCCTTTTGACCTTGATACAGGGTCAAAAATCAATATTTTTCAAGTTTTAACCTGTCTTTTCTGATGCGTTGAACAGTCTACAGCCCAAACCAAAGGACCTAAAAGGTTGAAATTTGGGATGTAGTGTCAGTAGAGGTCACTGATGTGCCTTTTGGGGTTTTCGACTTTTGAGCCCCATTCGACCCCCGTACAGGGTCAAAAATTAGAAAAAAATTTAACCCCTTTTTTGGTGTGTTGGCTCCCATCTGAAGAGTTGAAAGTGACAAGGGGGTTGGGGGCTAAGTCCACAACGGGGTATGGGAGCGGAGCCCCCATTTGAAGAGCTGAAAGTGACGAGGGGTTGCGGGGGTATGGAGGCGGAGCCCCCATCAGTAGAGCTGAAAGTGACGAGGGTATGGGGGCGGAGCCCCCATCTGAAGATGAAATCTTCAATGCAGACAGGAACTAAAACTGAAGACAAAAACCTGACATCTTTAAACTGAATTTGAAGTTAAAACTGATATTGAAACTGAAATACCATGAATGAAAACGTTTTTAAAGGAGTACACTAACTAGAAAAAAAAATTTGGCTCGAGAGTAGCGGGAGTGGCTAAATCCACAATAAGTAATCACATTGTAAGGGCGATCTCGTTCTTTTTTATTCATCTTCATTCTTCTTTATTCTTTGTATGATTTTTTTTTTCGTACAAGTTTTTTTTTTCAAACAAATTTTTTTCAAGTTTTTTTCTGAAAACTTTGATGTTTTATTTAAAACAAATTTATTCTTTCACAAATATTTTTCATTCTACCTAGGTATTTTTTTAGGGTTTTTTATGTTTTAATTTTTCAATTTTTTTTTCAACAAGTCTGTTCTGTCAGTAGCCTCAGTAAGTAGTTAAGTACTTAGCTACTTAGGTACTTACTCAATTTTGAATATTAAAATTTTAGTAAATTTGAAGAAAAATTGGAATTTATATCTACTTGAAGAAATTTAGAAATTACTCGATTAGAAATTACTCGATAAGAATTAGAAGACAAAAAATAATGATGAAAATTATTGGAAAAATTCGAATGAGAAGTCAAGTTGCCAGTTCGGAGAAGAAATAGGAACATTCTGATGACCAATTTGAGAATGAAATCAATTGAAAATTTTATTGAAAAATGAGGGGAGTATGAACAATTTTCTTGAAAAAATAAAATTAAAAAAGTCGGAAAAAATTTCGGAAAAATAAACTTGCGATAAAAAATTTACTTGAAAGAAATTTCAAAAGAAAAATTTGAAAAAGTATGGTAGAATTAGAACTTAGAAGCATTTTTGATGAAAATTTTTTATGAAAAATGTTTAAAAATCTAAATGAAAATTTAAAACTAAATTTAATTAACAATATCCATTAAAAATTTCATAAAATGAATTTGAAAAAATATAATGAAGATTGGTTGCATTTTAATGAAACAATTATTATTGGCAAGTTTGAATGAAAAAATAGAAAAAATATATAATTATTTTTTTAAAATGAGTTTTAAGTTGTTTTAAACGACAAACAGAAAAAATTTATATTTAATGATAAATTTAATTTGAGGAAAAAATAAGAATAAATAATTATTCGATGAGTGATGAATAATTTCTTCAAGAATTTTTTTTTCAAAAATGGAATGAAAATTGAAAACGAAAAAAAAAATGAAAAATTTGAAGAATATAAAACTTGGAAAAATTTTAAATATTTTATTAAATTTTATTAAGCTTGGTGGAAAAATCTCGATGTCCATTGTCCACGACAACGAGTTTTCAAACAAGAATATGATATGAATTCTCGTTCGTTCATTTTGGTGATTACTTGTTGTGGATTTAGCCACTCCCGAGAGTAGCATCTTGACTGCTACGCGTTTTTTTTTTACTCCACCCTTTGGGTACAATTGACTGCCAGTAATAAAAAACTTTCATGTACACCAGGTACCAGGTTGCATATCCTGATTTTACAAGAGCAATGGTATAAAAAATTTCAAACTATTGCCAAGAAGACAGTAAATGAAGCAGATATAATTTTTTGAGAGGAGCAAAAAAGTTATGCGAAAAATTTTCCCATCTTTGAAAATGAAGGGACTACAAAGCTTCAAAAAACGGTATTTTTGAAGGTTAAGGCTCTATAGTGCCTTTACTTTCAAAGATAGGCAAATTCTTCACATAACTTTTTTTGTTCCTCTCAAAAAGTTACACCTGTTCCATGCATTATACGGATGGAATTTTTCGATTTTTATGTCTCATCAGCGTACCGTAATAAATTGAGGTAGGCAATATTTTGAACCAGAATTTCGTCTGGCTATAACTCCTTCAATTTCAGAGATAGGCAACCGAATGTACTTCGATTTTTTTTTTTCAATATGTTATCCACTTACTGACGGGGGTCGAAATTTTTTTAAAATTTAAAACAGGGTTGCCAACCGATTTTGCTTGGAAAAATACAAATTTTCAACGCTTTCTAGCTCCTTCATTTTCGAATTCAGACATGTGTACATAAAGTTTTTTGTTAGTGGTACTCGGTTGGATGCAAATCTCAAGTCTGGTTATTCTGAACTGGGACACCCTGTAGAACTTTAAATATCAAAAAATTTAGTGTGACTATTTTCCACTTTGTGACTACTTTTCAATGGACTTTTAGGACTAGAACGTTTCCGTTTTTCAAAAACATTAAAACGCCTTTTCCTAATAGTGAACCATGTACTCAAAGTCATTTCTTTCAAGTTATTGTAGAAGATTTTCCTGATCAATAAGTACATATTAGTTTTAAAAACGTTTGTATAAAATATTTTTTAATCATAAAATTTAATACCTAATAAGTACAAAGTAGGTATAACGGCAGTTATCTACATACAGTATAGCCATGCAATAATCCGCAATGTATTGCACACTTCGAAAAAGTTTACATAGTGTTATCAATAGATACAGTATAAATTTTGATCTTCTCCTAATAACAGTGAAGCTTTTATTCGGCATAGGATTATTTCCAGTGCCAATGGTGTCATCTTGAACCCGTTTTTTTACTAAGTACAAAGTGCATCCCTAATATGTACATAAAGAGTAGGTACCCTTGGGACACGACCGCATGGGACTAATTCATGTCCAAGTACATATTTGGTTGAGTAGGTACCAAAGCTGTCCTTTCCTTCGAGTGCGTGAACTTTGCTTTCTAATTAAAAATGTAAAAATTACATGTAGGTATAAAACTTATTCATTACAAGTATTATATTGGTAACTAAAACTATCTGGTAAAAATCAGTCAAAATTGAGTAGTTCATGAAATATTTACATGAAATCATATTTTCATTATACAATTTAATGGTAAAAGTGTACGTTTAGAAGCAAAAACAGGTTTACAGGATCAACTTCCTAAATTTTAACAAATCGTAAAAACATCGATTGAAATGAGCGATGCATTTCGTTCAAGTCCGGATACGTCGTACTTGGTATATTCTTCCCTACAGATTTTGAAAATTACTTGAAATAATTGTAACGTTTTCGTTGATGTACTTTCAAATGTTTAGTCAAATGATCGGATCTTGCGAAACGTTTTTCACAAACCGTACAAGCGTATGGTTTTACTCCCGAATGCGATCGTTTGTGTCTAGCTAATTCGTCTGATCTTGAAAATTTCCAATTGCAGCCATTCCAAGTGCAATGAAAAGGCTTTTCTCCCGTATGCCTTCGTAAATGGGTTTTCAGGTGAGACGCTTTCGAGTAAATTTTCGCACACCCTGCGTACGCGCAAATGAACATTTTTTCGGGAATTCTATCAAGGTCACAGTGGAGAGACGTCGAATCAATATCACACTTTGTATTTGAGTTTCTCATCGTGGTTTCCATTGCCGGATCAAAATCGCCATAATTTGTACTAGGAGTTGAGAAAAGTTCGTGCTGGTACCAAAAACCATTTTCGTCTTGTACGTGTTCTCCCGATACAAATATTTTTTCATCATTCGAGTCCGAAGACAAGGATTCGTCGAGTTTTAAAATTGTCGACAATGAACATAAATCGACGCCGATGTCTAAGAACTCCGCGCAATTCTCCGAACACAAAGGTGATGGTGAAACTGGTGTTGCGGGCGGTTGTAGGAAATCTTTAGTGTCGAGTGAAAACAACGTTTCTAAAGGTGTATTGGGATATTCTGGCGTATCGTTGAAAACCCATGCGTCAAAATTCATTACACATTGTCTTGCATTATTATCGTATGATAGCTTGCAATTTAACTGGTTATTGTTGTGTTCAAAATAATCATTTTTTTCTGTAAACTGCAAAAAAAAAAAAAAAAAAAAAAAAATGGATGTTAGAATGATTTTTTTTTACAAATATTGAAAAAAAAAATTCTGAATAAACCTAAAAAAATATTTTTATGTCATACCTACCTACTTATTAAAAAAATTTAGAATTCTCCAAGGAAGTAAGTTTTTTTGCCCATAAAAATTGATTGATTTTTTTTTCTCTAAAAATAAGAGATTTCTTAAGCTACGTTCATAATAGGAAATGAATTTGCTCGCGTTTGTGAAAAACGGGAAATGAAAAGGTAAACCGTTTGTTTGCTATGAAACCGTTCATAATAGGAAATGAAAAATTTTGGGAATTTCGCAAGAAAGAACTTTTAGTTTTTTTTCAATTTTTACGATGTATAATGCAAATATTCTTATATTTTAGTGATATCTATTGGTATATGTGACAATTGTGACATATATATCACAAACTGATAAAAAAACAATGTCACGAAATTTTCGTTTTCATATCATTTTTCATTGAAAAGTTGAAAAAATTCAACGTTTTCAATTCCTAGTTTTCACAAACGCGAGAAATTCATTTCCTATTATGAACGTAGCTTTAATAAAACGAATGATTTTTAAAAAAATTTAATAATCAAACTACCAAAAAAATTAAGAAAATTAAAAAACTTTCATTTCAAAAAATAACGATTTTCTCCAAAATACCTAAGCAGTTTTAGAAAAATCATTTTTTTTTTGTTTTTTTTCTTATTGAAAAAATTGTGAAATTTTCTTGCTGAAAAAACTGAAGCATTTTTAACTCAAAGAAATTGAGACATGTTTTCCTTTAAAAATTTTAGAAATCGCTCTCGAAAGAAACTTCCTATAATTAAGATTAAATATCTAAAAAATTGAGATTGGTAGGTATTTTTTTTCTACAAAAATTTAAAAAATATTTTCACTTTGTAAAAATTGATAAATTATCCCTCCCCCTCCTCTCCACTATAAAAAATTTTCTTTCTAAATATTGAGGGATTTTCTTTTCCCTCCAAAAATAAGAGATTTTTCTTCTTAGAAAATTGGAAACATTTTTATCTCAAAAACATAAAAATAATGTTTAGGTGATTTAAAAAAAAATTAATAAAAAAAAATTATTTAAAAATTTTTTAAAAAAATCCAAAAAATTCTGCGATTTTTTTCAAGTTTTAGAGGCTGCTCCAAAGAAATTATGATGATTGTCTCCTAAAAATGATGATTTTATTTTCTGAAAAAGTTTTTAAAATAGGTGTTTTTTTTTCAAAAAAATTGATTAATCCCTCCCTCCTCTCCCCTTCAAAACCGCCATTTTTTCCTTTTTTTCTCTACAAATTAAAAAAATAGGTATTTATTTCAAATATTTCGAAAAATTTTATTTTTTTTAAATGAAAATTTTTTATTCATAGAAAATATAGAAATTTTTCACTCCAATTTTTTTTTTAATTTTCCGAAAAATTCTGAGATTGTTTTCGCCAAAAGTTTTGAAAAATTGCTCTAAAAACTCATTTTTTCTACAAAAGAATAATTAAGACTTTTCATTTCGAAAAAAATGAGACAGAAAATTAATGAAGATTTTTTTCTTCAAAAAATAATCTTAAGAATATTTTTATCTAATTTCACTTCAAAAAAATTGAAATATTATCCACTCCAAGAAAATTCAGAAATTTTGATTTCAAAGCATTTATTGAAAAATACCTTTTGTCCAAAAAAATTATAAGATATTTTTTTTCTTGATAAAATTAAGAGTTTTTTCTCCAAAAAAGCAGACGTGTTTATAGATGACATGTATTTAATTTTTGCATTTTCAGTTTTCTAGGTGTAGGTGGCTCATTTTATTTTTGAAATTTTGGATGTATATCTCAGCACCCGAACTTCTCGCAAGTTGCTCGCCATGTACCTATCTAATTGTAATTACTTAGAAAGCTTAACGAGTCAGGTTCTCGTACAAATTAAAACATTGAAATTGAATTTCTGTTTCATAAAAAGTTTAATTAATCGTGTTTAAAGTCAATTAGACTGAGGCAGGTAAGGTACATAGTACAACAATATGGCATTCGTTAATTTAAAAAAAATTATAAACTTTTAAAAAGCAGAAATTGAACTTTGTTAATTTTCAACTTGATGAATTGTTTTTGGTGAATTTTTTTTACGTTTTGTCTGGACAATGAACTTTTTAAACTGTTATTTAAACGTAGTGAGAGCTACCTACCTCTTTGTATCTTCAATGAACCTATTGCCTATTATTTTAGACGATGTAGTATACCTGCGACTTCCCTATCTGATCCAGAAAATTATAGAAATCGTTTACTTAAAATGTAAAATTTTCATTACTCAGTTTTATGATAGAAAATTGGACATATGGGTAATTTAGCCTTTTATTGCAGCCTAAAGTAAATACTGGTAATAATAAAACAATGTATCTCACCATGGCTATGAAATAGTTACGAAAATGACCTATCACTACACAAAACAGAAACAAAAATGTCAATCCAGATTAAGGAAGTCACCGTATAATTTCTAGTACCGTGGTACAGTTCTAACTAATGACTCGAACCATATTTTTTATCAATTTAGACATTGACTCGTGTTTTACATTGGTTGAATTTAAACAGCTCATCCCTAATGAACATCTGGAGATCGTACCTTTGGGACTTGCAGAAGCATATTTACGGGTTATTTATTTTATTGTGCATTTGTGGATTTTTCATAATACGTACGTATTTTTAATCTACACGTTAGTTATCTATAGAAATTCAAGTATGATCAAGTTTTCTCTCAAATACACATTCGTCATTAAATTATCTCATCTGCGTCATTTTAGGATAAAAGAAGATACCATATGAAAAATTTACGTCCAGTTTTAGATATATCGTCCATCATCGTGGTCTCTTGACAATTTGAAATAGTCGAGATTTCGAATATTGACAAAATCAAGACGATTGCACAGATCTGTTCATCGAATAAAATATTTTTGAATTTTTTTTGAGAAGTGGGTTGGGGGGAGGGGTAAATTAGTAGACTCAAGTGATTTTCTGAAATGACTCGGTTCATTTGGCAAAGCATCAAGATTAATGGCTCAATAAAACTTATGTTACCTATATACGAGTACTTGGTATGTAATCTTGGACAAACGATCTCGAATCCTATAACGTACCTAATTATTGGTTTGGAATTGGAAAGTACGAGTAATACCTACTCGAATATTTTAAATAAAAATAATAATAGGTAAATGAGTAATTCGAGATGATGCACCTACTTAGCTTTTATTATAATTTGAAATGGGCCTTAGCTGATTGTGGTGAACGTATATTGATACTTCCACAGCACTTCCCTATTCTGTCCATAATAATTTTCTCGTATACAATAAATTGTAGTAGATATTAATTTTACGAATTGGTCAGAATTCCTAGATGTAATCGTCGCCATTTAAGCATTAGATTCGACTCAAAAAAATATCCAATAGTTACCTACGTACGTGCCTATAATGCCCATCTCGTTTAGATGATATTTTTTAATGAATGCTGTAAGTCCAACGGTGCATTTATACACATATCTCTAACATGCTTGCGATGCGATGTATTACATCAATCTACCTAGTTCTTTTTTATTACAAGGTCAAGTTTCAGACCAAACAACTTTCGCAACAAACTTAGGAGATGCGTGTTCGTGTAAAGATGTACATAGGTATTAATGTGTGATATTCGTAAGGAAAAATCTATTCTGTGCACATTCTGTACTTACCCTGTTACTCCATTGAAATGTTGGTAGGTATTTACGAACGATTCAACGCGATATATTGTGTCAATGTTGATGGTAAATTGGTCCATTTAGCGATATACCAGGATATCAAGCCCCAGAATAGAATTTGCGCCACCCAGTCCAACCAGTATAGCCTGTAAATTGCGAAATTTATTTTTGAAAATTTTATACATAATAATTCTTTTACATAGGTTTGTACAGTGAGGGCGAGAGCTGAGGAAGGCTTCAGTGCAATAATTTAGTGGACCCTTTTTAATCAGTTTGGAAGTTCCTATGATGAGAGCGCCATTAAATTTTTTGTGACATCGCTGGAAAATTTTCAAAAACCACATTTTTCACTTTTCAGTTCAACAATTTGCTAAAAAGTTCTCTTTTTTCAAAAAAATAAAAATAAAAAATAATAATAAAAATAATTTTTTTAGAGAAATGTACCTACCTACACCTAATACAATTTTTTGGAAGAAAATTGGGATATATACGTTTACGTATTCCTCTAAAAAAAAATTGAAACATCTTTGTTTTTTGAAAAAATATTCCTTGGGTATTTCTAGAGAAAAACAAACCTCTATGTTTGTTTAAATTAAAATTAAAATTTTCTTAAAGTGAAAATTTTTTCTCTTTCTTTGTAATAAAAATACTTTTTAAATTCTCATAGAAAAAATCTGATTTCCTTGGAGGAAGAAATCCCTAAATTTCGGGAGTAAAAAATCAACTTAAAAAAACGTCTCATGGAGAAAAAAACTCAAATTTTCCGTTAATTTTTTTGAAGGGGGAGGGCGGGGGGGGGCGTCTCTAGATATAAATTTTTGGGAGTAAAATAATTCTTTTTTAAATGTCAAAATCTGTTGACTTTTATTTTGTTATTTTTTTAATATTTTTTTTCACTACCTATTTTCATTACGTATTTTTTATATAAAAAAATAAATAAAAATAAATAAAAAAAACATATTTTCTTTGAAAACGAAGTCTTATTTTTTGAAAGTTTATGCAAATTTTTTTCTGTTTTGTGAAAGTTTTTTTTTTTGTTGAAAAAATATCTTTTAATTTTTGAAGGGGGGGGGGGTTAAAAATATCAACTTTATTGAAAAAAATCTCTCACTTATTCAAAAAAAAATCCTAAATTGTTTTAGAGTAGGTAAAAACTTTTTAACATTTTGAAGTGAAAAAGTTCTCTTATTCCGTTGAAGAAAAAAAAAAATCTTTTAATTTTGCGAAAAAATCTCTAAATTTTTTGAAGTAGGTAAGAAATCTCTTCATTTTTATTCAGAAAAAAAACTATTTTATTTTGTTTAGTTAATTATTATTAGGTATCAGTTAAGTAAAGATTTATTTTTAAAGATAAAACAATCACGATTTTTGTTCCTAATTTTTTTTTGAAAAAAAAAAATAATTTTTTGGGAGTTTATGCAAATTTTTTGTTTTGTAAAAGATTTTTTTTGGGGGGGGGGGATAAAAATCTCAACTTTATTGGTGAAAAAATCTCTCACTTACCGTATACGAAAAAAATCCTAATTTTTTTTAAAGTACCTGACAAAATTTTTCAACATCACGAAGTGAAAAAACTTCTTTTATTCCTTTGAAGAAGAAGAAAAAAACTTCCTTTCAATTTTTCGGGGAAATCTCTGTATCTTTTAAAGTAAGTAATCTCTTGATTTTTATTCAGAAGAAAACTATTTTAATTTTTTTTCCAGCATAAAAAATATTTTTATTTTTGGAGAAAAAAATCATGATTTTAGGTCATAATTTTTCTTGAAAATAAGAATCTTTAATTTTTTTTAGATTAAAAAATCTCCTAATTTTTTTGGAGAAAAAATTTCCTTTTCCAACTTTTTGTATTGAAAAAACTTCTCACTATTTTGAAGAAAAATCAAATATTTTCCGTTTTATCTACATATTTAAAAAAACAAAATCTTCTAAACTACAATAAACCATCCATTCATTCAATTTCGCGGGGAAAAATCTGTAATAAAGAATCTTTTAGTTTTTTGGAGTAAAAATCTCTCAACTTTTTAAGCTAAAAAAAAATCCGTTTTTTTTTCTGTTTTGATAAAGAAATATTTTACTTTCAGAGAAAAAAATATCAAACTTGGGTCTCAATTTGTAGAGTGAAAATTTTTTTGGAGATTTTTTTTCTCATAAAAAGTAATATAAAAATCTCTTGATCGGGCCCTGGGGAAAAATTCGAGCCCGATGCAAGTGCACCTTTTGCCTCCCTCTCGCCGTCGCTTCTGTAAATAGGATACTTACAATTTGAGTTGGAAACGAGCTTTTGGTAAAGTTGACAGTGGTTCTTTCATACAATACTGCCTTGCACCCAACAAAACGTCGAGCATGTATTTTTGAGTGTCTGCTTTCGTATTACCCACGTAAAATATTTTCTGCTCCTTTTCACTCAACGTATTCGTAAGAGCCCTCGTTTTCAGATTGATGAAACTCCATTTTCTCGTGGTGAAATACTGCAGTACACCCATTCCGACTTTAATTCTGTTTTGAACTCGAACCATGCTGGAAAAAAATCGTTCGTTTGAATACCCACCATGTCCATTATGATGTAGGTATAAGGAAAATAAAAAGTTGGCCGAGAAATTTAATTTTTTAAACTTTCACAAGATTCTGTTGGAAGATTAAATTTTCATTTTTTTAATATTCTCGTGATACCTTTGATTAATGTTTGAAACTATATAGTACAAGTTTTTCAACCATTTTCAAGGTTCGTGTGGTAAAAAAATAGATAGATATTAGGTACTAGGTGCGGTGTTCTTTTCAAGACATTTTTATGCGATCAGACTGGTCACTGCACTCTGAAGCCAGAACTTGTTTTTAATGAAAAATACAATTTCGAGGTATGCAAGATAGTATTTGCATATTGAAGGTTCAAATACCTACCGATATATTAGCAATAAATTGGAATAAATATGTAACATTGAAATTCCAATAGTTGAACTATTCAGCTACCTACTCATCGTGTAAATATTTACAATTAAATATAAATAATTTTCGACTTGCAAAAATGGATTTTTGAAAATCAGTACCTATACTTACAAGGTTTTTTGACCCATTAAAAAGAGCAACGCGTCGATAAAGTAGGCAGGTATGACTTGGCAAAACAGTACGATTAAATAATGACTGATCGGATTCATTGTTATTGTACCATTGGGATACCATAAGCCAGCTTCGAACGGATACTCGTAACTTAATTTTTTACCATATTTCAAAACCTCACCCCAAGTCATGGTTTGGATGTCACCGTTTGAGATATTATATACCGAGACTCGTTCTTCCAAGTCTTTCCTACAAAGAAATAAGAAAATTAAGGTTATAAAATAATGGGATTTTACTCGAATACCTACGTATGTATTTTCGAATTATATTATTTTATACTAACGAATTACGACCACGTTCCCAAGCAATGGTAATTATCGCATTGATCGCTACATCCACCGGAACTACTTCAGCGCAAAAATCTTCGGCGGCCATCATAGATCTAATGACACCTTTTCCAGCTGCTACCACTACGCCAACTGGTCCATTTAAGCTATCCACCCAGCCAGGTATTGGTTCGTACAAGGCCGGTGTAACTAATAAATTCGTGATATTAGTATTGACATTTTGCAGGTTGAAGGTGAGCCACGATTCTCATGAAAAATTATTACCCATTTGAGAATATCACGAGAGGAATAAAAAATAATTTTCCATCATGATGGGGTTTCATTCGAATCGAATTAGCTCGATAGGTATCTCTACTACCTAAAGTAGGTATATCTTACCAACCTATTGACGGTCTTGCTACGGCTACTGGAATTTTGGTAGCGTATTCGTTCACCAAAGCTTCCGATAATCGTTTTGAGTAGGTGTAACAATTTGGATGAGGTCCTAAAAGTCTGTGAAAAAATCCATCACGAGCCCATTTTCGAAATTGCAGAACATTACTTACCAAGTTTTCTGCCTTTTTAAAAGAAAAATATTTAATTTTATCTAAATTTTTTGAATGATAAAATATCTCAGTTTTGTTTGAGTAAAAAATTTTATTTTAAAAAAAATTAAAATTATATAATTTATTTTGTTTTTTTGAGAACAAATATCCCAATTTTCTCAGGGTAATTTTTTTTTAAATCTTTTGTATACCTCCATCTTTTTTTTCTTTTTTTTTTTGAGAAAAAAAAATCTCTCAAACTTATTTTAGAGAAGAAAATCTCTGTTTTTTGACAGTGAAAAAATTCTCAGCTTTCTTGGAATAAAAATTATCCCATTTTTATAATAAAAAGATGAGTAAATAAGTATGCTAGATTTTCTCAATTTTTTTCCGAGAAAAGATCTCAATTTTTTGTTTCAATTTTTTTATTATCTCATTTCAATTTTTAGGATTTAAAAAAATGTCAACTTTTGAAACAAAAATAATCATTCTTGGAATGAAACAATAGATAACGGTACCTACCTATCTCAAATTTTTTGAATAAAAAAAATAAGTAAGTACCTATCTAAATAAAATGCTAAAATTTCTCAATTTTTCTTGAAAAAAATCCTCAATTTTTTGAGGGCCAAACTATCTTAATTTTCTCAGAGTAAACAAATCTCAATTTTTTGGAAGTAAAAAAATATCTAGGATATTCTAAAATTTCTTAATTTCTGATAAACAAATCTTAATTTTTCGTCTCCTTTTTTTTGGAGCAAAAAATCTCATATTTATTATTTGAAGAAGGAAATCTCTGTTTTTTGAAAATGAAAATATCTCAATTTTTATGGAATAAAAATAACCTCATTTTTAAAAGAGTATTAATTTCAGTTTTTTCGGAGAAAAAATATCCCAATTTACTTCTTTTTTAATTCTAAAAAATTAAAAAAATGTTTATTCCAAAATGAGGTTATTTTTATTCCATGAAAATTTAGATAAGTATTTTCTTTTTAAAAAACTAGGGATTTCCTTCTTCAAATAAATATACATATGAGATTTTTTTCTCCAAAAAAAAGGAGACGAAAAATTGAGTTTTTTTTATCAGGAAGAATTGAGAAATTTTAGAATAATTATATTAACTTGAGTATTTTTTTTACTTCCAAAAAAAATGAGGCTTGTTTACTCTGAGAAAATTGAGAAATTTTAGCTCTTTATTTATACATATGTGATGCGCTCTGTGAAAAGGTACCTTAAGTCAGAAAAGCAAATTTTTCAAGAGAGCAAAAAAATCGAAAAAATCGATTTTTCACTTTTTGATTAGATTCTCAAAAAAAAAGAAAAAAATACTTTGACATCATTTTGGAGCGTTTTTCTCAAAACATGCGTTTTCCATGTGAGAACATCAAAGTGGTAAATCTCTGCCAACTTTCACCCAATTTTCAATTTTTTTTTTAAATAACTCAGAAAAAAATTCTCTTTCAGATGGTCAAAAAAAATAGAAATTGATTTTGCCGACTTAAGGTACCGTTTCACAGAGCGCATCACACATTATGTATCTGAATAAAATGCGAAAATGTCTCAATTTTTTCCCGAGAAAACCCCCAATTTTTTGGGGGTTTAACTATCTCAATTTTCTGAAAAAGTAGGTACATAAAATACCTATGCTAAAATTTCTTAATTCTTCCGTCAAAAAACAAACTTTTTTATTTCAATTTTTTCGGAGAAGAAAACTCTCAAATTTATTTGAAAAAGATCTCTGTTTTTTCGAAGTAGGTAAGAAATTCTGAATTCTTTTGAAATAAATAATTATCTCAATTTTTTCGTTTTTTTTGGAAGATGAATAATGTCTCGATTATTTGGAGGAAAACCTCACTTTAATATTATTTTTTTCAACTCTTATTTTTACTGAATTTTTATGAGAAAAAATCTTTCAAATTTTTGGGGTTCAATTTTTCAATAAAAAAATTTGAATTCTATCGAAATAAAAAATATTTCAAATTTTTTAAAGTCAGCGTAAAAAAATTCTCAATGAATGAATAATACTTTTGGAGAAAAAAATCTTGAAAAAGGCTTCCAACTTTTTCGGAGGAAAAAATTCACGATCTTAATCTGAATAGAGAGAGAAACGAGTTTTTTAAAAAGAAGAAATCATCTTAACTTTTTTGAGAAGAAAATTTTTCAATCTATTTGTAGAAAAATTTTCTAAATCTTTTTAAAGAAAAAATTATTTTGATTATTTTTTGTGGTAAAATTTTTCAACATTTTCAGAGTGAAAAAGTTTTTGAAATAAGAAAAAACCATCCTCACATTTAAAATTCAAAAAATTCCAACTCTCCATTCTTTCGGGAAAAATTGAGCTACCACAAAGTTTTTAGTTCTGTCGTCGGTAATCGGCATTAGATATCCTTATTCTTTTATTTGATCTTCTTAATTACCTATACCTACGTTTTACAAGTGAGATATCGTATAACTACTTTTTATAAAATTTAATCTCGGACATTCGAGTTCTCTGTTCTGATTAATCAAGTAATCTTACTGCCGTTATTAAAAAGTCTGGTATCGAATGGACAAATGACATAATTGGGTGTATCGATAACTCGCGGTAAAGTTGAATAAGATGATAAAATTCATTAGAGAAAGCAGGTTATGTGTATAAGTAGATTACTCTACAATTGTGCAGGTGCGTTTTTAATTACATCGACGTTTTAATGTCATATCACACCTTATAGTTATGTATGAACTAATAAATATCAAAGTAACGTAGAACAACAGAAAACATTTTTCAAACCTTGATGTAATCGTCTCCAATGTGGTATCATCCATCCATGAAACCATTTGTATGACGTCCCTGGGATTAACTGGGGCTGGGTAAATGATTTCATCTAAAACGTCATATTCACAATGACAGAAAGCTGTTGAAAGATGAACAAAGGCCTGTAAAAATTCGACATATGTCAAAAATAAACTCTTTAATGTAATTTAAAATTAGGTATTTAGATTTTCATTCGTTGCACAATGTCGAATTTGTGAGGAAGGTATACTTACTTGTTGAGAAGTTATTATTAAAGAGGGAAACTTAGATAGGTCTAAGTAGTAGGTTCATGATGCTTGAAAAAATAGGTACTTAATTTAAACCTGAAAATAGCTTCTTTCGGTTGTGCTCGTGACAAAAAGGAACTTATCATCTTTCAAGGTGTTCATATTTTAAATTTTAATATCATACGAATGTCGTGAATTTGAGATTATTTATGCGATAAGCATTTTCTGAGAGTGAGCGTAGCTTGCATAATCTTTCTACGCTTTCAAGTATATCACGATACTTCCGTTTTACTCTTCGTTTCATGGCATAGGTAAGGTAATCAAAGTTATTCTCAGGTAAATATTGTGTAGGCATTTGGGAAATTTTTTTTATAAGTAGGTAGCTATGCAGTAGTTCTGTTATTATACCTATATTATTGTCAAAGGTTTGTGTTCGAAATGTGGTTTGAGTTATGACTTATGAGCATGGGAATGGGTGGAACCTATTTGCAATTTTAAATAGAAATATCATATTTAAATAAGCCATTTTAATACATTTTTTTCAAATAAGAATAGCTTTTCAATTTTTGTGACATTATTTTATTTTTTCAGTTTTCCTAATTTTTTAAATTATTTATTATTTTATTTATTTGTTTATTAATTTTGATTTTTTTATGATTCCTCCATTTTTAGATTTTTTCAATGCACTATTTTCACATAATACGTATTTCTTAATTTCTCAATTTTTTTCAAAGGGGTACCAACTTTTTTGGTATTCTGATTTTTCAATTTTTTACGTGTACCTACTAATTTACTTTATAATTATCACCAATTCTTATATTCTTTTTTTTTTCAAGTTTTTATTTGCAGGTAACTATAAATTTTTTATTTTTCAATGATTTTTCATGTAGGTATGAAATTTTTGATATTTCCAAAATTGCTCAATTTTTTTATTATTTTGTAATTTTTCTGGGTCATTCGATTTTTTGATACCTTAAAATTTCCTATTTCTTTATAATTTCTTAATTTTTAAATTCAAGCAGATGTTCAAATTTTTATGAAAATTTTGCTTATTCATGACTTCTCAGATCTTTCAGTTTTGAGGTATTTTTTACTGAATTTTTTAGCTTCATATACATAATTCTAGGTATTTAATACCTACTCGTACTATCTACTCGTACTTTCTTAAAATTTTCTGATTTTTTATGATTTCCTGATTTTATTAAATTTTTGATGATCCAAAATCGCACAATTTTTTCCATTTATAATTTTTCTACCTTATTTTCAAATTTCCACTTCTTTGTGGTTTTTTAATGTACAATTTTTTTGAACACTTTAATTATTCATATACCTTATTTTTCAGATTTTTTCGGTTTTATGCCAAGCTCTATTTGCAAAAAGTAAAATCATGAAAAATTAAAATTAAAAAAAAAATTGTTGATGATATTGATTTTTGGAAAAATTTGATTCTTCACAAAATTATTGAATTTCTCAAATATAAGTAGGTACATAAAATTAAGTATTTCTATTACAAAAATTGCTTTAAATATTGTCGAGTTCATTTGAGTACCTAACCTACCTACCCACATATTTTCGTATCTCATTCAGCAAAATTAAATGTCAAAAAATGAAAAATTTTGTCTTAAAAAAATTCTCTGCATAAAATTTTCCTTTAAAATATTTGAAAAATAAATTTGAAGGAAATTTGAAGAAATGATATTTAGAAGAATTTTTAAAGTACAATTTTTCAATTAGAATGATTTTAAAAATTATTTTCTTTATAGGATTTTTTTCTTAGAAAATTTAATTTTCACTTAACTTACGTTTTTTCTGAGATTTTTTTATGGATGAATTTTATTTTTTATTTTTTGGAATTTCTTTAGAAATATAATTTTTTAACGATAAAAATGTTTTTAATATTTAGATTTTAGGTAGGTGTAACTATCTAAATTTTTTTTCGAGGAAGATGATTTTTTTTTTCTCAAAAAAAAAATGACGAAGTGGTAGAGAATTTTTTAAAAAGATGATTTCTTTAAAATAATTTTCACAATAATTTTGCTCAGATTTTTTTTTGAATTATTTGATTTTTTAGTTTTTTTTTTTCTTGAAGGATGTTTTACATTTTTTTTTTTTAATTTCCAGGAAAACATTTTAAAAAACAAAACAATTAATTATATTGTTTTTCAAAAAAAAAAAATCACCCCATCCTTGGATTTATATTGATTACCTATACTGATTATTACTATGATAATTTTTCTAATTTTTTGGTACCTACGTAAGTATGCTTAAGAGTAATTTTTGTGAATTTATGGGATTTTGTTGGAAAGTGAATTTTTTGTCTGGACTCTGGAATGAGAAAAATTGTGGAAAAGGAGGACGTTAGATACATTAACCCAAGGCTGATTGAGAAGTAAGTATATTTTTGAAAATGCATTTAGTATTTAAGTGAGATTTTTAGATATACCCATCTATACCATCCCTGTTTATAATTGAGTTTATGTGACTGATTTTTTGGTTCGGAGTTTCTTCTAGTTAGAGAAGACATAAAATGTACATTTTAAACGTTTTTTGACTTACTTATGTAGGTGTACTCACTTTTAAATGTTTCATTTCACAGCTCAAGTCCAATATTCTCAAAGTGCCAACGGTATTATGTTCGACAGCAGCTTTAAGTCCGGCTTCTAAACGTAGAGAAGCAGCTCCATTGATTACGACGGAAACTTCATTTATGAGCAGTTCTTTGGCTTCAGCGCTTAACCCCAAATCTTTCTGCGTAATATCTCCTTCGACTGCGACCAGTTTCTTGAATACGGAAGGGTTGCTTTTCCTCAGTTTGTCGAACAACTAATATTTAGAAAGCAAAAAATTAATTAATAAAATAAGAATTTTGTGGTACGTAAAATTAAAATTATTAGGTATTTTTTTGAAAAAAATTTCGAAACTGAATCAAGTTTGCTCGAATAGAACTGAATAAGGTGACGAATACCTACGATGAAAAGAAATTTTTTGCAGGTAGCTACTTTTTTTCACCTTCGAAAATTACGTGGGATTAAGGCCTTCCATTTGAATCCAGATTCTCGCGTGATTCAAAATGTGTATAAATGGAGAATTTCCTTTGTACAGGTGTTGTATCTTTTTTCATTGAAATAGGTACCTAGACCTACCTATTATTATTAAATTCCTTCGACTTACCTATATCCCAAATTTTTAAAATAGAAGAAAAGTACCTATATAGGGTACCTACGCGCTCAATATGAATCGAGCCTAAAATAGATTTCAAACGATACTTCTTTTATTGCCCCGATATAGATCTGAATAAAGTAATCGTAGGTATTCGCTGAGAAAAAAATTCATTATCATTATTGTAGGTACTCGTTAAACAAGCACGAGTATACTAAATGTACGTAAGTGAAAGGATGTTGCATTTTGACGTACCGGTAATTTAGAAAGTTCTTCGATTCTTGTAGCGGGAGAAAATCCTTTTTTGGGACGAGTTAAAACGTAAATTCGCTTCAAGTCTGGTATGCACCGTAACATTTTTTCTAAAAGAACTTTGCCCATAAAACCAGTACCACCAGTGACGAAAATCGTCCTTCCGGCGTACCACTCGATTACGCTGTATTCCGTCATATTTAATTCTGCAATGAAAAAAAAAAAAAAAAAAAAAAAACATGTAGAAGTGTATCATTTTATTTCTAAGATAAACGATATAGAAGAGTAATGAATGTTATTTTTGTGCCATAAAAATGGCTCGTGAGTAATGATATAATTACTTCTTTTTTAAAAAGAAAAAAAAAATTAAAAGTTGATATCAGTGCGAGAGTAAAAGTCTGGATTTATTTTGCAAAAAACTTGGACGAAATTTAATTACCCCTGGAGGGCATTCGTAAACCTACTCAATAGTTATCTGTTAATGTTACCTATAATATCACAAGGCTTTTCAAATAAAAACGAGAGAATATTTCCCTATTAACGTAGTCGCTCCTCAATTGAGGGGTCGTTTGTGAAAACAACCATAGTCAAAATTTTCGAAATTTTTTAAATTTTATTTTCTGAAAGTAAATTTCACGAGAAAAATGGAAAAATGATGGTGATTTTCATTTTCCAAAAAAATAAGTTCTGAATCACTGTTTGAGATTGTCCCAAAAGCAGTACCTTTTATAAACACGACTATAGTCAGACTATGGTTTTTTGTAAAACTTAGACCCAGACCCGAATTTCAAATTTTGTTTTGATTTTCGATTTGTGGTGGTAAAATATGATTTTAGAGCGTATCGACAATCTTTGACCTCCCCATCTGGGGTTGGTGCCTCGAAATACGTGATTTTAATTTTAAAAATGCCACCTTTGCAAGTTATTCATCGATTTTCACCAAACTTGGCATGTAGGTACAAGTGCCCAAGGGCAATGTTGGGAAATTTTTTCAGATTTTTCCTACCGCTGAAATGACTTTGAAAATGACTTTGAAAATTTCAAATCGTCCTTAGAGGCACAGTATGGGAGCTGACAAGCTGGAAAATTGTTTTCCTTGTTTTCCAAACTATTTTACAGTAGTCAGAATTTTTTCAGATTTTTATCGGGGGAGGTGGATTTTTAGGCATGAATCCTCCCCCCATCAAAAATTGTGATTTTTTGCAATTTTTACAGATCTAGTCGTAGAAAATTCCTAAAATGAATTTACATCGCGATTTCAACTCGGTTATCCTATAGCGAACATTTGAAAATACTACAAATAAAAATACGCACGCGTGATGAATTATAGCACAACTCTCGTAAAGTCAAGTACCAGTCACTGAAAGTTATACCTTCACTTTGTAAATCAGACTCAAATGCAGAGGGGCCTTGAATGACAGAAATTTATCGCGATGAATTAGTTAAAACCACAACTAATATTTTCTTCAATAAGGTCTGCTGCTTACGATCGGTATTCCATAGAATCTACCGCACTTTCCCCATCATGCACATATTTCAAAATATCAACCGCTATGTCTTTTTAACATTTCTTCCTATGGCGATGATAGCAATATACTTCTAGGTATTGTATAGAACCCTGGATCATATTGTTATTTTTTCAAGGGCTATTCGTAAGATTTACAATGTCTCACGTCTTCAGCTAGTACTGTGAATGTTGGAAAAAAAATTAAAAGCTCCTTTCTTACAGTGACTTCTTATTCGACATCGACTTGTCTGGTATCTTCCGGAATGACTCAGCGTTCGTTCATTCATCGAGGTAAATAAAAGTGAGAAAATACACATGCTATTATGATCACACATTCTGAATGAAATAATTTCCATCTAAAGAATTTTCATTTAATCGATTAAATTGAAATGTAATTTCGATGAGTAAATAATTATTTGAAGACCATCAGATGTTTCTTGGTGATGCAGGAAAATCCACGGGGTAAATACAAAATACGAATAGGCAGCCAAGAAAAAAAAAATGTTGCATGTACACAGTGCCTATCTTAAAAATTGAAGGAACAACGGAAAATAAAATTGAGGAAATTTTTTTTGATCAAGTATACGAGTATAGTCCTAGAAAAATTCTGCTTTTGGCATTTATTGCATACTCATGTTTGAAAATGAAGACCCCACAAAACTTGGGAAGTTGTTAATTTGAAACTACTTAGCCCTTCATTTTTGAAAATAGTCTAGTTCTACGTGCAACAATTTATGTTGCTCAAAAAAAGTCACATCTGTTTCACAAACTGTCTTCGTGCAATTTTGAAATTTGTATGTCTCGAAGGTATTCCTATTCTATCAACAATTAATAAGTAAGTAGGTATCACATTTTAATGCTCAAATGTTCGAGGGGCACTTATGCATAAAAATGGCAAAATCCCATTATGGCAATGTACTTATGTCATGAGTGTAACTTTTAAAGAAGAACAAAAAGAGTTATGTGATAAACTTGCCTATCTTTGAAAATGAAGGTGCTAAGGAGCCATGAAAATTGAAAACCTGTTTTTTTCAAAGTTTAAAATCTCTGTAGCGTCTTCATTTTTGAAGAGAAGCAAAAAATGACAAGAGTAAAAAAAAGTTCAACTTTTTAGTACCTACTATCCACATTAGGGTGGCCCCTTATTTTGGGAATTTTGGAAATGCTTTCGAGACCGGGCGTCAGTTGGTGACACATGGTTAGAAAATATTTCGTAATTTTTTATTTTTCTCCTAACTGAATTTTAAGCCGGCGTTCAGGGCCCCAAATTTTAAGAAATTAAAAAAAAATAATTATTATTATTTTTTTTTTAAGAGAAATGGTCATAGAGGTTCTTCTTTAAGAAAAGGCCTTCTTCGATGATTTCTCATCTTTACCCCCGTTTTCAGGGGGACATGGAAAAACGTCACCTTTTTACGTTTTTAAAAAGTGAATTGAAAAAAAAAGACTAAAAATTGAAAAACAAGTTTTTTTTTTAATAAAATGGTTTTAATATACATCGCCCAAAAAGGCCATTTACGGTGATTTTTCATCTTAGTCATCATTTTTGGGGACCTTATTTTTTTCAATTTGTGGTAGTTTTTGAAAAATCCTCATTGTTACAGCAATAGTGAAAAATCGTCGTAAATAGTCTTTTTGGGTGATAATATGTATATTAAACCCATTTTATTCAAAAAGTCTTGTTTTTCAAATTTTTAGTCATTTTTTTCAATTTTTTTAAACGTAAAAAATGACATTTTCCCATGTCCCATGAAAATGGGGGTAAAGATGAGAAATCATCGAAAATGGTTTTGTCTTATAAAAATACCCCCCTATGGCCATTTTGCTATTAAAATTTTTTATTTTTTCAAATTTGAGGACCCTGAGCAGTTGAGGGAAAAATAAAAAATAGGAATTATTTTCTACCTACATATGTGTCACCAATTTACGCCCAGTTCCGACAACATTTCCAAAATTTCCAAAATAAGTGCCACCCTAATCCACATGCCATGCCCGCCCTATCAAAAATTATTTTTAAACTGATTTCATAAAGTATGGATTGAATAAAATTTTTGTTACGAGCAAACCTACAATTACCAGAGAAAGTCTTGGCTAGAAAATTTTATTGGAAAATCGTAGTAAAAATTCTCTCGAATTCATGCGCGTGTATATACAAAATTATACTCGTACCTATTCGAAAAATGATGGGTATAATTAGCGTAAAATAGAATCTTGTGAAACGATTAATAAATGCAGCGTAAATAACCACCAATCCGCCATCAATAAATTAATTTACAAGTCATGTCATCTAAATACCTACTATTATTGTTACAAAGTTTCGAGTTATTATAATTTGTAATAAAAACTTTTATTATTACAACCTCGTGTGATAATAATGCACCAAAAGAATGACGCTGAAATTTATGCAGTTGCTTTTACTCTTTAGTTAGGCATGCAAATCTGGTAGGTATGTAGGTCAACTCTAGGAATTTTTTCAGTAGAATTTTTCTTCAAGAAAAGTTTAAAAAATATAAAAGTTTATTGAAGCAAAAACTTGAAAGAAGATTTTTTTCATAAGAAATTTTTGAAGAAACACTTTTCCTACATAAAAAATCAAAAAAGGTCTCAAAAAAAAAAAAAAAAAAAACAGAAATTTTTTTTAAAAAATAATCTCAGAAAAAAATTTTATTGAAAAAAAAAATTTAAAGTTCACCACTTCGCTAAAATTACTGTCTAATTGTGATGAAACTAAAAGCTCACAAGTTTGTAATTTTGTTGCATACGTAAAAATAGGTAGCCTCTACATTTGAAAAATTTTTCAGTAAAATTCAATCTCTAAGTAATTAGTACGTATAAAAATAATGCCATAAGTTCATTTCAATATTAATGAAGTGAAATCTTTTCCTTTCCATATTTACGTTAGAAAAAGTATCAATACAAATAGGTATGTACAATTATCTATCTAACCAACGATTAGCCAAAGGTCAGCATAAATACAGACCTGACATTACACTTTCGCAATTTATCACTGCACAGTCATTATATAAAATTCAGGTTTAACTACCTTTTAAGTACACGTGCGATATCGTTGAAATTGATGCATTTCAGTAAAAAAAAAAATTTAAATTACGAGTATCTTCTTGCAAGCTGCATAGGTATAAATAGGCCCGTCTCATGCATGTCTCGTCATGCTCAATCATCTACGTTTATGGATAAGTATAAGTAAGCATTAGTTATTTGTACTAAAACAAAGATAACCCAATTTATTAATCATATTTTTAGCTTCGTGAAAACGAAAGTACATATTATCGAGCTAATTGATAGAAAAACTTACACTGAAATCGAACATACGTTAAAGATTACCTAATACTGGTTTTAATTATTAATTCGCCAACCGAATGATTCCAGACAAGATACACTACGTAAGTGTAGGCCTGTTATATATTGAGGAAGTTGCAACAAACCCTTGTCAATATAGGTAATGTAAACTAGTTGAATTGTGCTGGTTGAAATTGTATGGAAAATTTCCAATTTTTGACCATTTTCGAGTGCCTAAGCCTAAGTATAGGTGGTTATTAATGATGCATGATAGCTATAGTGGTCTTCTTGTGGATCAGATTGCTATTTTTAAACGATTTTACCGTTGCTAATGGGACGTTTCTCTTGAGAGGATTTTGTTGCGAATTGCATTTTTTTTTTCTAGTTTCAAAATTATTTTACTGGAAGTTTTTTTTTTTGCTGAGATTCTATTCAAAGGGAAAGTTTTATTTAGAAAATAATTTTTTGAGAGAGAACATCTTGAAAATTTATTTTGCCTAGAAGATTCACTCATGAGAAGAAGGCTTTCCAACTTTTATGATGAGATTATTTTTCGAGGATTATTTTCCTGAGATTATTTTCCAATATTATAGATAAGAGAATGTTTTGTAAAAACATTGTTTCACTTGAAATAATTCGATAAAATTCCAATTGATAGATGTTTTTTCCAAAAACGTCAAAAAATTGGTTAGAAAACATTAAATTTCTTCAATCTCTTGGTTTCCTGAATCCGGTTACTTACACACTACACAGGTTCATATCCACACCTGAAGTCATACGTAGAAGAATTACCAACTACAAACATACCTAATAGGCCCTAGGTATTGAAAAATTGAAAATATAGGAATAATTTTTGAGAAGTGTCTTTATTTTAAAAAAAATTTAAGTAGGTAGTCGATTATAATTTTTAATTTTTAAAATTTTAATGAAAATCATTTTTTAAAAGTTTTTAAATACATATATTTTTTAAATTATGTACATACCTAGACTTAGTCTAATCATTTTTTAGACTTTAATAAAAAATTTATTTTTCAGAAACTTGAAAAAAAAAATTCAAAAGCACTCAATTAATTTTTAATTTTTAAAATTTTAGTGGAAATCTATATTTTGAAATTTTTTAAATGAGGAAAAATTAAAAATACTCTACCTACTTTTTAAAATTTTGATAGAAATTTTTTTTTAAATGTTTTAATACCATTTTTTTTAAATATTCAATTAATTTTTAATTTTCAAGATTTCAATGAAAATATTTTTGAAGAAAAAAAAATTAAAATACCTACGTAAGTACCTACTTCTTATTAGTTTTTTTTTAATATTTATAAAAAGGAAAAATTGAAAATTCTTCATCTTTATAATTTGTAAAATTGTAATGGAAATAATTTTTAAACGTGTTTTGAAAGAGAAAAAATTTAAAAAACTCAATAAGTAATTAACTTTAAAACTTTATAAGAAATATTTTAAAAAAATTTTTTAAAATGTGCTTTTCTTTTTTTTTTTTTTTTTTGAAATCAATTTATGCGTACAGTTTCTACCTATTTTTAGAATTATTGCCTTTGTTTGAAAATTTTTTCTCAAAATACTAATTAGAGGTAGGTAGTTATAGGTACCAAAAAAAATGTTTTGGGGGGGGGGGGGATTTGAGGAAAAAATCTTTTTAAAAAATTTTTTAAGAAAAAAATCGAACGAAAAATATGAAAATGTAAGTGAATCGGCTCATGTAAAAATAGATCAAGTCACATTTTTGAAAATGTCATCGAAAATGTACAGGAGGCAAAAAAAAGTGTATTGCAGTTTGCACACGTTTTTTTCGTCTCCTCTAAAATTTCAAAAAAATGTGACTTGATCTGTTTTCGCATGAGCCGATTCAAGTACAAGGAGAAAAAAGTTAAATTCTGAAAATTAATTCAAAGTGTTTAAAAACGTGAGTTTGTAATATTTTTTCAATTAACTAAATGTTTTGGAATCAAAAAACTTAATTTCCCCAAAACAAATTTCAAAACTCCAATCTTTTTTGGCATAGTACCTACGTATTTGTATATGTATGCTTTTACGATGACCAAAAAGAGAAACGTGAAGAAATTCCGATGGTTAGGTTTGGTTTGGGTTAGTTAGGTTGGATTAGGTAAATTTTAGAAATTTTGTCAGACTTTATAAAATATGAAAATTCTTTAAAAATTTGATGAATTTTAGACATTTTGTCAGACATTCCGAAATTTGAAAAAAATTTAAATTTTCTATCAATTAAATTTCCATTTCCATAGAAATTAATTCATATTTCGTTTCATTTTTTTTCCTTTCAAAATTGGATCAATTTTTTCAGACATTTTGTCAGACATTCTGAAATCTGTGTTTCGTGTCCATAGTTTTTTTTTTTTTTTTTTTTTTTTTTTTTTCTTAACATCCGAAATTTAGAATAAAATTTTAAAAATATAACTTTGGGTTTGAAACATATTTTGTAGGTACAAAAAATTCTCAAGGGAAGTGATTTGCAAACAAAATAAGTAGGTATATATTTTCAAAATTTTTCTAAAAAATTTTAAGGTCCTTTCAAAATATGAGACATTTTTTATGAATAAAAAAATGTTATTACCCAACTATTTTCATAAAAGTTTTGTTCTTAATTTTTTTTGAATTAATATTCAAAAAAAAAAAAAAATTTTAAAACTGCTAATAATATTAAACAAATATATATTCCTTCAAAATGTCATTTTGTCATTGAAAATGTTTATTCAGTCACACAAGATATATAAAATCAGAAATACCACACTTATTACAAAAAATGTCAATGACGTCATGGATCATAAAAAATTTGTACCCTCAACTCTTAAGTGACACTTATCTCTGTACATTCTTATCACACCTATCGTACAATAATTCTCATCAGTACGAAATCACTGATCAATTTGCGTAAAACTCAGCAATGTCCCAAATGCCAAAGCTTTATTTCAACATCAAACCAAATATGCCTATAGTTCTATCAAAATTTATTTTTGGTTTCCAAAATGAAATATAAAAAATATAACATCGCTTAAACTTCTCGATACATGTAGGTAATTTTATTTTACGAATCAAAACAGAACTCTAAACGGAATCTAATTTATTGAAGATTTTGTTACGTGAACGCAGGTTTCACCATGCCAAGGTTGAAAATCGGTTCCTTATTTTACGAAACAAATACACGCATCGTGTCGCCAAACGGTCGAGTTTTTTTTTTTTTTTTGCGTGAATTCGTTCACGCGTATCTGACATATTTATACTTTAAACTATACTCGTAGTAGGTAGGTATTTCGAAAAAATATTGCAATGCTGCAATTGCCATAATTACCACAACCTATCTGTTCATTGATTAAGAACTTCAAAGTTTACAATGCTAAATGCATGTTTGTAGACGTGGAAAGCGAGTAGTAGTATTTTATTTGTAGATTACTCCTTATGATAATATACGTACTTAGGATAGAGAAATGCACCGAGCTATTCAACGTGCAGGTAGTCGAATTTATTTAATTTTAGGCAAAAAGTATGCTTAAAAATCTTGCGCGACGTTACTATTATTTTCGTGAGTAAATTAGCCTAAATAACTGACTGTTTTTTTCATTCGCTTCCTTTTCCTTTTCTATGTCGAAATCGTATCATATTGTATGTGCCTACTAATTGTATAACAGAAAACACGAGCATTGAACTTATGCTTATGAACCTACGAATGTTGCTAAGCCAGTCTAATTGAATATGGCGGAAAAAAAAGAAGAAATAAATAAAAAGAAAAATGAAAGCGGTTTATCGGTCGTTATGAATGAATTACCTACAAGTTGTACGTATCTAAGTGTTAAAAAACCGGTTGTATCCGACAATTTTAAGTTACATTAATCGATAGATTATTTTTACTATTTTTACCACCTTTTGTACGTCGAAAGAAGGGTTCAATTAATGGCTAATTAATTTGAACGCGAATAAGTAGCATTGTCAAAAATCCATAAACACCTAATAGACTCGGAATGCGCGTGTACCTACATTTACTGCCTATAAATTAATTTATCAACGCAATAAAATTTTGATGGATTGTTTATACATGACCCTACATCAATAAAAGTACGATAGAAGAATTCGCAGCGTCGTCGAATAATCATTTAGGAAGTACTTAGGCGTGTATGAGGTTAAATTATAGCGAATTTGTTTTTACGTACAAAATTGAATCGCATAGTGCTAATTATAATGACACGTCTTTCGAAAAAATAAACTCATTCTGATCGTATAGAATGAAAAATGACATTCTACATATCTCTAATTAACTACCTAGATGAATTTTTTTCATTTTGAATTTATCTTATTCGAACCTTGTCTTCGGATGCTATAAAAAAATAGTAATTTAATTAAAATTTCTATTAAAGAAAATAATGTATAAAAATTATTATTAAATATTCTAAAAAAATTAACATATAAATTAAATTTTTATTATTAAAAAAAAAAAAAAAAAAAAAAAATTTTAGTTTAATAAAAAACTTTGATTTTGTAAATCAAAAATAATAAAATTTCAGGGTCGCCAGTTTTGCAAAATGATCCTAAACCTTTGTATGTTCTACAATTTGAGGGACAAGATTATGATTTTTCACGCGAGTAAAATTTCTTCCTATCATTTAGCTATTACTTCATATAATTACTAAAATGAAACCTTGGCCACGTACAAGCTCAGGTATACTTTTGGATTGCAACACCTCAGCTGGACAAAACCAATGGAATTTTACGCGACAAATTATGCTTTCAATTATGTCGCTTGTAAAGGTACCTATCTTATGTTAGCATTGTGCGCGTAATTAATTAAAATTGATCGATTAGAAATGTCATCGTTACATCAATACGACGTTACGAGTGTTTTTTTGTTTTAAGTACAAGGATGAGTTAATTAAATAGATATCTAAAGTAACCACTAACCAGGTATTCTTATCCAAAGCGAATGACATACGTTTAATTTACACGCTTTTAGTTATGTAATTAAACTGCATATTTTGTTAAACAAAAATATGCAGGTACATTTTAATAAACATAATTAGAATTACTATGTCTTGAGATT
The DNA here is from genome assembly GCA_959613365.1 of Balanococcus diminutus. Lineage (NCBI taxonomy): Eukaryota > Metazoa > Arthropoda > Insecta > Hemiptera > Pseudococcidae > Balanococcus > Balanococcus diminutus. Next base: position 43,172,582 of record OY390715.1, on the reverse strand, counting down.
TTAAAAAAAATTATTAATTTCCTCGTGGAAGTGATACCGACCTGTTGTCGTACAAATAGTACCTACCTATAGATAGGTAACTGATATTTCTATTTAGATAATGTATTGATGCTGAAAACATTTGTATTGGAAAATCATCGTACGATAATTTATTGGATTTTTAATGATGTTGTTTTTAGCTGAATCATTGCTTCTCTATGATCTTTTACTATCTTCTATGCTCTCGGTTTCATCGAAATTCTTTTTAATCTACTGATAACAATGGTAACATTCTTTTTCCAAAACAGAATACCCTTTCACATGGCATTTTTTTTGGCGATTTTTTTCCAAACTAAGGCCTTTTTCAAAAGAATATTTTGTGAAAATTCTTACACGAGATTTTTTTGAAAAATTTTATTGAAGAGATTTTCTTTTTAAAGGTTTTTTTCGTACCAAAATAATTTTTTCAAACTTTTTTAAAAGAAGTTTTTTTTTTTTTTTTTTTGAAGAGTATTCAAGTAATACTAGGTAGATTCGTTGAAACGGTGGGGGGGGGGGGAGGAGGATGGAAGTGAGTAAAACCTCGCCGAACCCGAATTTTTTTAAGGGTAGGAATTTTTAAAGAAATGATTTCATATCATTTTTTTAAATGATTAAAAAATCGTAAAAATTAAATAAATCAAAAAACTTTTCTTATTTCCCTGGATTTTTCTTCTAAAAATGATTTAGCTAAATTTCTTTGAAGTTGATAAAATCATTTTTTTCAAATCGCAAAAATTCTTTTGAAATTCCTGTTTAACGTAAATAAATAAATTTGAAAAAAATGTGAATTTTTGCAAAATATTCTCACTTTTGCCCTTTTAATTTTTTTTTCAAATTATAAATTTTTGTAAAATATTCACTATTTTGACCAAGCAAAAATTTTTGAAAAAATTTGAAGTAGGTAAAATAAATTGCAAATAATTTTGCAATAGGTATTTTATTTTAGAAAACAAACAAACAAAAAAATTCGAAATTGAATTTTTGTAAAATACTCTCAAAATTTTCTTGCAAAAATTAAAAAAATATTGTAAAATTTTCGCAATTTTAACCTTGAAAAATTTTTTGGAAAAAATTTTAATACGATAAAAAAATTGCAAAATTGTTTGTAAAATTACCTTTACAAATAACAAAAGTCTCCCAAAAGAGACAAAAGAATAAAATTTTTGTACCTAACATATACCTATATAAAAGTACCTACGCATTTTAAAAATTTTCCTAACGAGAAATTTCTAAATTAATTTTTTTATGTTACTAGGGAGATAAAGTGCTACTTTATAATACCTCTCGCTGATCTTTCGGTAGTATAAAGAAGCCTTTTTCTCCCTCGTAACGTAAAATAATTTATCCAAATAGGGAAATAAAGTGATTTTCAACGATTTTGATTCATTTCCCTCGCTTCGCTCGGGCAATAAATCCTCAAAATCGTCGCAAATCACTTTATCTCCCTAGTTGAATAAACTACTATTTTTTTTGGTACTTAAATGTTTAAAATATTCTTGTCTTGCACAAATTACTAATTTTTATTATTTTTTTTTTTTGTAAAATATTCATGATTTTTATCTTCCAAATTTATTGAAAAAATTTGAAATTAACAAAAAAATTCTCAAAATACCTATTGTAATTGTTTGTCTTGAAGAATTTTTGTAAAATGTTTTCAAAATCCTCATTGCAAATTATTTCGTAGGTACCTATTAAAAAAGAAAAAAAAATTGGTAATGATATTCACATTTTTGAACTTGCAAATATTTTTGAAAAAAATGAAAGAAAACAAAAAAAATATTTGCAACGTGTTCCTTTTAAAAGAAATCGATTGGCAAAACATTTACGATTTTGACTTTGCAGAATTCTTTTTTAAAAAATTAAAGAATGCAAAAAAATAACAAAATTATTTGCAATGTTTGTCTTGAATAAAAAATCAAAATGGAATTTTTGTAAAATATTCTAAAAATTCTATTCGCGAAAATTTTTATATTCAAAATTTTTTTTGCAAAATATTTAGGTAGGTAGTAGGTATCTACATGTATCTTTCAAAAATTGAAGAAAATCGTCAAATATTCAAAATTTCGGTTTTTGCAATATATATTTTTTTGGAAAAATTTAAAGAAGATGACAACATTTTTTAAAATCATAATGTAATTTTTTTTGTAAAATATTTTTAAAACTTTCTTTGCAAAAAATTTCCTAATTGAAAAATAAAATCTTACAATTTTTTTAAAAAGATATTTAAAGATGAAAAAAAGTTAAAATCATTCGTAATGTTTGGACTTGAAAAAAAAACGAAATGAAATTTCTGCACAATAATTCACAATTTCTCTTCTTGCATTTTTTTTTTTTTTTTTTTTTTTTTTTTTGAAAAATTTTGAAGAAAATAAAAAAATATATATTCGTAATGCATGCGCCTTTTTAAAAAACACAAAAAGACAAAAAACACAAAAAATACAAAAAAAATTATTTGTTTCATTTTTTGTTTTTTGAAATTTTCTATTCATTTACCTACCTATTTTATTTATTTTTTGAAATAATAGAGTAATTATTTCTGGGCACATTATACTATAATCTGCTCAGGCCACTTTCACCTTCCACTTGAGAATGGAATAACAATTTTATTCTAATTTTGTGGCAGTTTCATCCGTTTATGATTAGAATATACTCGTACTAATGAGTTAAAGAATATTATCATAAGAATAGAAAAATTTCCTGATTCTAGACCCCCCCCCCCCAGGTATGTAGAAAACAATTACGCTGCAAAAAAAATTTACTCCATTAAACTTTTTTCTGATGGAAAAAAATTCAAAAAAAATGATTTCTCTTAAAAAATGTGTTAGAAAATTCTATTGGAAAAGTATTTTTGAATTTAAAAAAAACTTTGAAGAATATTCTCTAAAAATATGACTATACCGTACTTAATTTCTTTTTAAAAAATATCAATTTTTTTCAACAAGGGTGCGCAAAAGTTCAATTTAGTTGATTTTTCCAAGCAAAAAAAAAAAATGAACGCTGTATAAAAAAATCGCCCACCTTCGAGATGAATAAATACTCAAAATAATAATGTTGAACTTGGTGCGAAATCGCTCGCGAATTCGCATCCACACTCCATTATCCGTTCTTATTTGAGAGAAGCCTGTGTATGTTCTAATTATCAAATTGTATTCAGCAGGTAGACAGGTTTTTTGACCAGGGAAAACGTTATATTAGGCTATGGCTTGTTTCTGGTACCTCTAACTTACCTAATATTTACGCCCGAGTGCATGATTTTTTAATTTCATCTATTCCACTTGTTCACTGAACCTAGATAGGTTTTGTTTGAAAACAAACGCAGAAACATAGTTTTCTTAACTTCTAACAGAGGTATTTATCTAAATGACGTCTTCGAATGGTCTTAGGTGTTATTTCATTGACATTTCACATTTTACATCATACAAGCATTTATATACCGATTTTCACTTTCTTTTTTTCAAAAATTTGTACAGGTACCTCACTAGCTATTTAGGTACGTAAAAAATCGTGGAAAATATTCGTAATCTTGGGTACAGGACTACAGGTATAACTATCGCAAATAATATCGAGCAATTTTACTCTATGTCGTTTTGAAAGGTGTTTCTTTTGTAAAAAAAGAACTGTCATTCCATAGCTTCGATACACCTCTTAAAATGTATGTTGATCGTCAGAATATACGAACGGAATTCGTGAAAATACATCTTTAATGCAGTATACAAATACTTTTGTCAACTGAACGATCCGAATTATTTCGCAATAATTATTTGAACAATTTTCAACTATACGAACTTACACATTTATGCAAGATATTATCGCAACGCGCCATTTCTTACGTTAGATGCATGAAATCGATCGTTGGAAGCATTCAAAGTTATCGAAATATTTCGTGACATGGGCAACCTTTTTTCGTCGATGGAAAATTTTCATTGTGTAATAAATTTCTGCAAATTTTTCGAATGCATATTCGACAAAAAATCGGAAATACTTTTTGCTAGTTTGTTGGGTATTACGAGATAAATTCGCAATAGGTTTTTCAATTCGTGCCCCCCCTCTCCCTCTCTCTCACCCCGACATTTTCATCGATGGTATTTATATGCAGTAGAAAATATACGTACTTTAAGGTCAAACAAATTGCTGCAGAAGGTTCTTTGATTTATTTCGCTGTAGAGGGTATATGCTCGCTATCACATAATAAAGTTCCTCTCTTCAACTCTCTTCAACTGACGTTTTTGATGTCTCGCTCCTCTCAAAATACGTGTTTTTCAAAATGGGAGACTACTGAGGCTAGTGACGCCGCCTGACATGCGCGGCAACTTGGAATTTTCCCATGTATGGCTCGGGTGTTGGGGGAGGGGGCGATGATGAACCAAAAAAAAATTCAGAGAGGGCAAAATGACTAAAAATGCCAACTCAAACTACCCGAGCAGCACAATCGACAAATTATCGAAATAAAAAATCGACAGAATATCGAATTCGATAAAGTGTCGCGTTAGTTCCGTCTAAATCGTGAAATTATCTTTCGATGTATAGATAGATTATCGACGAATTATAGTTAGCAAAAATTTCGAGATTGTAGTAAGATATTTTATCGATAATATATCTATAATATCGAAAGATAATTTCACGATTTAGGCGGAACTTTTGCGACACTTTATCGAATTCGATATTCTGCCGATCGTCACAAAATCGTTGAAAAATCGTTCGACAAATTTCAGATTATTTGTCGATAATGTAGTTTCAAATATCGCCACAAAATCGTTGAAAAATCGAATTCGAGGAATTTCATATTACGTGTCGATAATATAGTTTCAAATATCGTCATAAAATCGTTGAAAAATCGAATTCGAGAAATTTCAGATAATTTGTCGATAATATAGTTTCAAATATCGTCACAAAATCGTTAAAAAATCTAAATCGAGAAATTTCATATTAGGTGTCGATAATATAGTTTCAAATATCGTCACAAAATATCGTTAAAAAATCTAAATCGAGAAATTTCATATTACGTGTCGATAATATAGTTTCAAATATCTTTACAAAATCGATAAAAAATCGGATTCGATAAATTTAATATAATCTGTCGATAATATAGTTTCAAATGTCGTCAAAAAATCGGTAAAATATCGAAGTCGAGAAATTTCATATAATCTGTCGATAATATAGTATTAAATATCTTTACAAAATCGTTAAAAAATCGAATTCGATAAATTTAATATTCTTTGTCGATAATGTAGTTTCAAATATCTGCACAAAATCGGTGGAAAATCGGAATCGATAAATTTAATATTCTTTGTCGATAGTATCGTTGACAAATATCGTCATAAAATCTTAATAATATCGAATTCGATAGTTTTTAGATTTTTTGCCTATGAAATTGTACCGATAAATCTTTATAATATCGTGAGAACATCTATAGATTTTCAAACGATTTTTTATCGATACGTTACATCTTCCGATATTATCAATCGAGTGTGCCGCTCGGGTACTGACAATTTTCAAAATTCCTCTAATAATAATTAAGGAACGAGGGAAGCATTGCCCGAGCGAAGCGAGGGCGAAAATTTTCCAAAAAAAATTGATTTTTGAAGCAAAAATATACATTTTTAGTATACTTAGTTATGGTGCAAAATAAGTTTCAATATTCATTACACTTAGTAGCATTGATTTTGTACACTTTTTCGTGTTTTTCCTCAAATTCTTCATGTATGGAAAAATCCATATACAAGTTGCCGCGCATGCCGCCTGAAGTTCATGTTATAGAAAAAATAAAAAATAGTGTATTATTTTCTCATACAAAGAAATAGTTTTGAGGCCTAACACAGAAAAAAATTCGTAAGTACAAAATAAGTGCCGCCCCAATAATACAGATACAATTGTCAAAGTGTGATAAGTCTACAAAATAATCATCCGAAATTTTTTTTTTAAATCTATAGATTTTTCTTATCCCACAAAACCCATTAATAAAATTCAAATTTCCCATACGAATTTGGTCAAAAGCAAAAAAATTGAAACTCAATGGTAATATGTTATTCAGATGTCCAATGTCTATCTCCTAAATAATTGAGCTAGAGATGCTCAAAATTGTTTCTTATCTTGATTGGCTATCTGAGGGTATGAGTGCACCGAAATGATCAATACAATACATATTATAATTATGTACCTTGACCTACGTGCTTTTTGTAGGTGGTTCGCGCAGAAAAATATATGAAATGTAGTTCTCCAAGAAAATGTCACAGCATATTTTTTCTCCAAAAGTTGAATATTTTCTCTCAAAATATTGAGCTTTTTCCCCTCAAAAAATCTAGTAACTTTTTTTCGAAAAATCTAGTAACTTTTCTCAAAAAATCTGGTATTTTTCTACAAAAAATGTAGCATTTTTCTACCAAAAATATATAGTATTTTTTCTTTAAAAAATGAGTTTTTTCTCTTACCTAGAGTATTTTTCTCTTACCTAGAGTATTTTTCCTCATTTCTGAGTAAAAAATATAGTATTTTTCTCAAAAAATCAGTTTTTTTCTCATACCTAGAGCATTTTTTCTCATTGAGTAAAAAATTGAGTATTTTTTTTATGAAATTGATTATATATTTTTTTTTTTGAAAAATTGGGCGTTTTTTCTCAAACAAATTAAGAATTTTTCTAAAACAAATTGAGCATTTATTCTCAAAAATTGAGCATTTTTCTCAAAAAATCGAGTATTTTTTCTCTACGAAAATCGAATAGGTTTCTCTGAAAAAAATCGATATTTTTTTTCTCTCAAAAAACTGGGTTTTTTCTCCAAAAATTTAATATTTTTTCTCAAAAAATTGAGTTCTTATTAGCATAGTATAATTATGCTTTTACGATGACCAAAATGAAAAAAAACGACACCAAAATCCGACACCAAAATCCGACAGTTGGGTTAGGTTAGGTTAGGTTCACCAGCGCTTCCTGCGATGTGTAGTCAAGGAGCTGTGGCAGGACGAAAGGAGACGGAATGGCCTTCCTGCCTGTCGACTGTAGTCCTGTCTCAGCCACCTTTTTTTCCACTTACTTATTATTCTATTCTGCTAACACTGAATCGAATAAATGACTAATTGTTGTTGTTTTTCTTTCGCAGGTCAACAGCAGCAGTTACCTCCAGATACCATCGAAGGTCCCGTCACAGGGGTGAAGAGCCCACAAGTGGAGCGGGCCTATGATGAAGAGGGGAGAAGACCCTGGCCCCCAACGCACCCATTGAAGGCCCTGTCACAGGGGTGAAGAGGCCTTTAAGGTCGGACCAACGATGAAGAAGGGAGAGACCCTGGTCCCATCGTTCGTTCCAGCCCCAGCGTACCCTTTGGATCAAAATTTCGAGTTATGTCGTTGTTTTGGTTTCAAAATTTTCCATTTAACCGCGTTTTGTTCGGTCCCTTGTACAATCTGCCAAGGTTTTCCCTCCCTCGCGCGTGGGAGGATTTTTAGCCCAGGCAGATTTAACTAAGCATTAAGTCCAAATTATAACCACTTTTATTTTCGCGTAGCTCCCCACTCCTCTGAATAAGTCGCTAGGCACCAGAGGTGGGGGGACTAAGTTGTACATCTAATCTAAGATTGTCCTTGAACGCGTTAATAAATTTGCCCCACCCGCTTTGGTTTTGGGATTGGGGAACCGAAAAAAAAAAAAAAAAAAAAAAGTTAGGTTAGGTTCGGATGACTTAAAAAACTTAGAAAATTTATAATAAATTCGATTTTTCAGACATTATGTCAAACATTTTTAAAACCTGTAAATTTTTTGAAATTTTATGACTTTTAGACATTTTTTACACATTTTGTCAGACATTCTGAAACTTGAAATTTAAAAAAAAAATTTATGACTTTTAGGCATTAGAATTTTTTGATTTTTAACTTTTCATGGAAATTTATATTCGTGACTTTTAGATATTTTCGTAATGAACGTTATTAATTTTAAATTTCCATAGAAATTCATTTTGATGACTTTTAGTCATTTTGTCACGGAGTAAAAGCATATACTATGTTTCATACTTTCAAACGTAGTGTGGAAATAGAGCCAACCAGGGGGGTCCAGGGGGCGAAGCCCCCCTGGCGAGGCGCGAAGCGCCGAGTTTCCATGGAAATTAATATTCGTGACTTTTTCCTCAGAAAATCTAGTTTTTCTCAAAAAAATCTAAGTAGTATTTTTTCTTTATAAAAATGCGTTTTTTTTCTCATTGAGTAAATGATTGAGTAGTTTTTCCTCAAAAAAATTGATTATTCTTTTCCTCAAAAAATTGAGTATTATTTTCTCCAAAAATAAGTAGGTATTTTTTTCCTCAAAAAATTGGGTATTTTTTCTCAAAAAATTGAGTATTTTCTTTCTCACTGCGTATTTTAATCAGAAAAATTGAGTAACCTAAGTATTTTTTTTCCAAAAAAATTTAGTGTTTTTTCCCCAAAAGTTGATTGTTATGCACCAAAAAAGTCACATAAAAGAGGTGGCGTGGAGCGGAGCTTTATTGTGCGGAAAAAACAGAAAAAAATAAAATTGTGATTTTTTTTTTTTTTTTTTTTTTTTTTTTTAATAAAAGGTGTAAGCCTGAGACCCAAAATTTTATCCACCTTTTTTTAACACCATTCCACACAATTTTTTTTTTTTGAATCCCTCTCCAAAGTTTCAAAAAAAAATTGTACCACTTAGTGTCATTTTTCCCTATTTCTACTGCACTAAGAACCAATTTGTCTAATTTGTTTACAAATAAAAGGCGATCAATCCGAATGGCGGAAATTGGTTAGAATATTTCTTCCATAATTCAAACGCAGAGTGTAAGTAGCACACGTAATAATACGTTGAGTACGTTGTCGAAGTTGTTCTGACCAAACGGGTATTATCGTAATTTCTAGAAATACCTTTCATAGGCATCGAATGGCCGAAGGTGCGTATTACGTTTTTCTATACGCTGGAAGAATAAAAGAAGGAAAAAAATACTCGATCGAAATTAATCAGAAACTTGTCCACATTCCAATTGTGAGACGAATACATAAACAAACGATAAATTTTTTATACGTGATGTAATCGCGGATTCCGCGAGAGGAAGTAGAATAGATAAATAAGTACTTTTTATTTATAAAATTGAAGGAATAATATCTAATAAATGATATTACGAAGAAGCCTATATAAATATGACATAAGAGACGGCTAGTTTAGTAATTCTAGTCACTATACGGTACGAGTACTTTAATGCAACCGTCTGGTGAAAAGTTTTGAGGAGCTAATGACCAATGTGAAATTGAGAGTCAACCAGCTATGTTAATCCAAGTACGAGTACCTCGGTTACGAATGGTTTCCCTCGACGAAATCTCCGATATCATCTTTGTTCGACTAGTATAGTTTGTAAGCTCGTTATTCGATTTGTTATTATTTGCACGCTGTAACAGTGTCAGTATGGATTGCTTGAAATTCACCTATCGTTTCATTTACCTAGGCGGGAATTTTCCATAAATAAATAGAAATTACTCCATGTAGGAGGTATTTTCTCTTTTAATACTCTAGGGCAACTCCGTCAAGCGGCGAAAACCGCTAATTATCGGATAAAAATAAACGCCGCACTCGAATTGCACTGACCTACGAACCAGTAGGCGGCGATGCTGTCGTGTTTCAGGCCTATATCGTACAGCTAGGTGAACCTGAAGCATTCTTATGCAAGTTTCTTCCATCCATGGATGAAAGAGTTACGTTATCTAGTTATAACTCTAAACCTATACATTTCTTAATATCAGATTACGTTTTATGAAGAAAATAATAAGCTCTGTTTGTTCTCGAGCTCTGGCTGTACGAAAAGTCTGCGTTTTTTTCTAAAAAAAAAAGTCGATAGGTAACCACTTTATACCCTGAATGAAAAGCCACCTGTGTTGGTGTTGAAACAATAAAGAGCATACTAATTGAAGCGACTGCTAGGTAATAAAATTAGGGCTAAAATTTCGTAATTTTTCATAATCATATCTTAATGACCATATATTATATATAATGACCTATTCTTCATCAACCTCGATAAACTCGCCTGAAATTAGTATATTCATCTGCCTTTGTAGTTTATTTGGACGTAGGCTGTACGAGTATAATGAAAATTGAAAGCTTATCCGCCATGTTTACATGTTTTGTTGGTAGCTTGTCTTAATAGAAAAAAAGAAAAAGAAACTGGTGTAATCGAATAGTTCGCATATTTTCCTATAAGCCCACACATGATCACAGAAAAACTTCTACAAAAGTAAGTCTCTGTTTTCTAATACTTCATAGTAGCTTACGTCAAAGGTACAGCTACCATAACAGACAACGACCTTTGCGATTAGAAAAATAAAGGCTTTAAAAGTTCCGCGTCGAATGTTCAAAGGTTTAGGTATATAGTGGGTACTTAAGACCATTGGCGGAAAACATAAAAATTTACTAGGTATCTAGATAAAAATAGAAGACGGAAACAAAAAGAATTTGACAAAAGAAATTTCATGGAGGAAACATTCGTCAAGAGTATGACTATCCATACTTTCCTTCAGAGGAAGGAGTGAGCTGATAAAAATAATTATACTCGAATACACCTAATGTTTTTCCAACCAATGTTGAATTTTACAGGTTATTAAAAATTTTCATTCCAACTGGTTTTTTTCATGATAAAATTCTTTGAAATCAGACGTGTCTAATTTTTTTTTGTAAAACTTGAAAAAATGTATGTTAATTTTTAGTTAGATTCGTAAAACGACAAACAACAAATTGCTCAAGATGATAAACCCACTAACTTGAGAACTGGCGCGAAAATATTCGTATGGTCAGAACTGTATAGTATACTGAGTGTGAAGGGCGGAAAAGAAGCAAAAATGTCTCATTCAATGTGAATTAAAAAGCACACTGTAGGCAAAAAGGTAGGTACGTATGTACTTTTCCGAATAGAAAATCCAAATTATCTTGGAATATTTTTACAGGAAATTAAATTTAGGAATCTTTCAACTGTTTTCGATTTAATTTTTTGGATTAATTCAATTCTATGTACAAGAAACGAAGACCTAAATTCCTTAATTTCTTCAATGTTTACTAATTTTTTCACTTATTTTTGGACAGGTTGCGGATAAAGTGGCAAAAAATATTCATAATTTTTATTTCATATGATGACCATTCAAAAAATTCCCAATTCCAAGTCGACTGAATCCAGATTTTTAGGGCATATTTTAACATAATTATTTTTGTGTTTTGGAAATTTTTTTAGGCATACGTATTTGAGGACATTTTGGCTAAGTGTTCCAACTTCACTGTTTTAAAGAAATAAAAAAATAAAAAATACGTCATTTTTCAAAAAAATTAAAAAAAAATTAATACAATTGGTAGGTAGTTGAAAGTTATTGACAATTTGCCTTCTTCAGTTTTACTTGATTGTTCCAACTATCGAACTGAGCGGAGCTTCAATTTTTATTTTCATATCGCATGTTCATTGTTATTTAGTTTTAAATAATAAACGAATACTTTAATGATCAGGGCAATCAAAAATTGGTGCTAATACGACTGAATATTTTTTTTATACAAACCTTCTTCAAATGCTCCAAGGTCTAAGTACTTCGATGTAAAAAAATATGTATGTTTTCAGTAAAAAATTAATGCACTTATCACATTTGATAACGTGTTTTGAAAAATTACCTGCAAATAATTCAATAACATTTTTATAATGTACTTGGATTTCCTTTGGGGAAAATTTGGAGTGAAATATGCATAAAAGATCTCTGAAAATTACTGCTTAATAAAATTGAATAAAGAAAATGTTTTCGAATAAAATTAAAAGAAATTATTCAACAAAATTCCAAAATCTATAATGAAATATACAACAAAATAAAAAAATTTTACTTCTGAAAAATAATAAAAAATTGTTTTAAAGAAAAATTCACAAAATCCATAGAAATTACTCTCCAATAAAAATTAAAGAGGAATGTGAAAAAATTTAAAAATCTCATAAATTGTTTTTTATTTTTAATTTTTTTTTTTATTTTAAATAATTTATTAGGTAGGTATATACTTTTGAAAAAATTGAAGAAAATTGTACAAAATCCATACATATGTATATTTAATTTTTCAATTTTTGAAAAAATAGAAAATTGTTTTTAAAAAAAATGATAAATATATTATGCACAAAATCCATGAAAATTAGTAAATTATACTATTTAACCAGATTTTAAAAAATTTGCAACAAAATTTAAAACAAAAAAAAAGAAACAAACAAAATCTCAAAACAAAATTTTTATTACAAATTCTAAAAAAAAAAACCTTTTCTCTTGAAAAAATTTCAATCTTTACTTTAAAAAAAAAATATAAAATAGTTTTTGAAAAAATAAAAATAAAAAATAAACAAAATCCATAAAAATTACTCTTTAACCAGATTTTAAAAATAAAATTGTGCAACAAAATAAAAAAAATAACAAATCTCAAAACAAAGTCGATATTAAGTACAATAATTCTAAAAAAATTCTTTGTTGAAAAATTTCATTCTTTAGATACCTACTCTTGAAAAAATATAGGTATATTTTTTTAAAAAAAAATGAAGAAAAAATGCTCCAACCCATATAAATTTCTATGTGATAAAATTTGAAAATTAATGCTCTGAAAAATAGGAATAATCAAAAAAATTGTTTAATGAAGAACAAAAAATAATAATTAAAAATTCGAAAAAATCTCACAACAGTTTTTGGCAGAATTTTAGAAATTTTATGTCATTTTTTTTTCAGTTTTAGAAAAAATTGCGAGAAATTCATAGGTAGGTAAATATTTTTCATTGACAAAACTTTTTTTTTCTAATTTGAACCAAATCTTTCACATTTTTTTGACAAAATTTTGGTACCTAAATATTTAATCATTTATTTGAATTTTGAAAAAAAAATTAAAAACTGCCCAAAATTCATAAAATACTTATTATCTTTTATAAATTAATTTAAACAACTTGTTTTCGAAAAAAATTCAAAAAAAATCTTCTTTGTTCCGAAAGAAATCTCTCATTTGTATATTTTTTGAAAGGCCTTTTCAAGTTTTTGGAGTAAAAGACACAGTTTTTTATGCAGCAAATAAGGTAAAACTTTTTTTTAGAATTGAAGCAAAAATTTTCATTTTTTGGAGATATTTCTCAAATTCTTTGACAGGTATGCAAAAAATTTCTGAATTTTGATGGAAAACAACGTTTCAATTTTTAGAAGTGAGCATAAAAAATCACAATTTTTTAGTATAAAAATTTTTTTAATTTATTGGAAAGACAAAATCAATTCTTATGAGAATAACGAAAAAATTTATTTGGTGTAGGTAAATTTTTGCTTCAGTTTTTCAGAAGTAAAAAACTTCATTTTTTTTGGAATGGAAAAAGTAAATTTTTTATAGAAGGAAATATCTTGTTTTTAGGGGGGGGGGGGGGGGGGGGATTACAAAAAAAATTCAAAATGAAGAAGCTGTAACTAAAAGTGAATTTTTGAGAGAAAAAAATCTTTATTTTTTCACCAATAATGTTGGGAAATTTCATTACATATTTCCTTTTTTTAAAAAAAAGGAATATTAAAAACTCATAACTCAATACTAATCCCCTTCATTTATAAGCGCAAGTGCATAACACACCATCTTAGCAAGTATACTCATAATTACGTTTGTAAATAAATGTCTGCCGTATGCCTATTCACCGCTTGTCGTACAAACAAACTTTGGACGCCCTCAAAATTTATTTTTCAAACAAACAAGCGAACAGAGATACAGCGAAGATTTTATAAAAGGTAATATATTTATTTGATGTGTACAATGTACCTCTGTCGCATGTGTTGAAGTAATTCAAGTCTAAGTGATGTGAATTTCAAGCACCAAAATGAAATAGATAAGATGAAACACAGCAGTTGTCAAGAAAGTTCGATGACACTGAACTTGCGTAGATTTTGATCGAACTAGTCGTCATTATGATGGGAGGTCTATATTTTAAATGCAAACAAAGATGTTCCAGGTACTTGATATGTTTTATATCTGATAAAGGTTCATTTCTCAGCATGGCATCCGATTTAAGTATCATTACACACGGATGCAACTTTTTATCACGGCGCAATTTGTTTATTAAAGTAGGTAAGTGTGTTTTTTAAAAATTTCAAGGTTCACAACACTTGTGCAGGCTTTCCGTATTCTACCAACTTTACTTCAAATCGAAAAGATAGGTAAGTATCATTATTGAGTACCTAAAACGAGTAGGTATAAGAACAGGAATATCTCACATGATATTCGATTCCTGAAAATAAACGTATTTTAGAGACGAATGATTCGCCGAAGAATTTGTTCGCTTTATTCGGCATCAAAATGTAATACATTTTTCCCAGTTTCATTTGCATGAATGGAACTGAAAAATTACATCTTTCTTTAAAAACTTTTGTATCTATTGAATAGCATCAATGTAGGCAAATTTCAATATCTCACATATCCACGTAAAACATAATAGGGAAAAAGCTCGGAAAAATTTATAATCGTATAAACGACTATTAATATCTACTTCGTTCGATACTTCACGTCTATGGATTCTAGTGAAAAACCCGTTACAATTGAAAAACACCTTTATGATGCTGTTAACTTCTATTGGGCAACAATACACGAAACACCAAATCACCAACACATTAATGACAAAAATTGAAGAAAAAAAAATCGCTTACTGTTTGTGCTCATCGGTAAAGATGTAAATAAAAATTTGATTTTTTCAAAAGGATTTTATTACGCAGACAACGCGCCACTATTATCGATCACTGACCGCAACTGATCAACGATTTAAAACAATTGCACGGTTTTAAATACTTTCGCTGCAGATCTCGAGTTTAATGCAAGGCAAACGAGTTTTCAGTATTATCATCAAAAAAACACAACGAGTAGATTCTAAAATATCAACTTACGTTCGCAATATGCATCTACCTGTTGGAATAATATTTACCTAGCATTTTTTTTCTTTCGCGTAAACATAGAGAGAGAGAGCATACCCCCAACTATGACTTCTTTCTTACGTGATGTAAACATAGGTGTATCCATTCAACTTCCGTTAATCATGTAGCGTACGCTTTCTTGCAAGGTTTTTTTTTTTCGATTAACGTTCAACGTTGATCGTGAAAAGAGGTTTAGCTAGCCAGAGACGCCAGAGTATCTTTCGTTGTTTTTTTTTTTTTTGGTTGTTTTTTGAGGAATTAAAAGGCATTTATTGCCTTTCTAAGTGTATTATTATACAGGGTTGAATTAGAATTGAAATTAATTTTGAATTTTTTAAAATATTTTCATAGATAAACGCATGAATAGGTATTTAAATTAAAATTTAAAAATTTACTTGAAATTCAAAAAAATAAATTATTGGAAAAATAAAAAATATAATCAATCAAAAAAATTGAAAATTAAAAAAAGTTGAAAAAAATTAAATTTAATCAAATATACTTACGAGTAAATTGAAAAATTATGACAAAATGAAAATTCAAATTAAATTGAAGATTTAAAATGCCTGAAAATTTAAAATAAATTAATAATTGAAAAAAAAAATCAAAATTTAATAAATTAAAAGAAATCAAACAGTAGGTACCTAGTACCTACCTAAAAAAATGAATAAAATCAAAATTTGAACTGAAAATTCCTATTTAAAAATAAAAAATAAGTGGAAATTCAAAAAAAATTATGTACCTAAGTATGTATTGGAACAAACATAATTAATTTTAAAATGTCTGAAATTAAAAAAAAATAATGAATAAATAGTTGGAAAAAATATTAAATTTTGAAATATGGATTTTTAAATGATTGAAAATCAAATTGAAATTCAAATGATGTTAAAATTTGAAAAAAAAATTACAATCGAAAAAAAAATTCAAATAACTCTGAAAAAATTAAATGTACGAGTAGAAAAATCACAAAAATCAAAAAAAAAAAAAAAAAAAAAATAGAAAAAAGTTTTAGTGAATGAAAAATAAATTGAAATTAATTAAAGAAAATTGGAATTCAAATAAAATTAGAAATTGCAAAAATTGAAAAAATGAAAAAAATGAAATTATATTCCTAAGCTGCTGAAAAATGACTGACAATTGAAAAAATTGAATAATTGTGAACAAAATAAGTAAATTTAATAGTAGTTTATTCAACTAGGGAGATAAAGTGATGTTCGACGATTTTGAGGGTTTATTGCCCGAGCGAAGCGAGGGAAATAAACCCTCAAAATCGTCGAAAATCACTTTATTTTCCTAGTTGGATAAATTATTTTACGTTACAAGGGAGAAAAAGGCTTCTTTATACTACCGAAAGATCAGCGAGAGGGAGATAAAGTAGCACTTTATCTCCCTAGTAACGTAAAATAGAATTTACCGAAACATTTTTTTTAATGAAGATGAGTCATTGAAAAAAAATCAAAAAATTAAGAAATGAAATAAATGAAATTTAAAAATCGAAAAAAATACCTACCTATGTTAATAATTGTTTGCATTTTAAATTGTCTGAATTTTCTTTATGAGCAATTAATATTGTAATTGGAAGAAAGTGGAATAAAATGACTCAGAAAAATCATAAATAAAAAAAAAAACGGGAAAAAAATTGAAATTGAATTCAAAACAGTCGAAAGTTAAAAAATGGAAATTCGGACAAAATTACAGGCTGAAAAATTACCCAACGATTGAAAAAATGAAAATTTAAATTTTGAAAAAATTAAACGAAAATTTAATTTTGTTTAGAAAATTGAAAACAGTCAATAAAAAATAAGTTAAAAGTTGAAGAAAAAGGAGAACTCAAAAATAAGAAATTAAAATGACTAAAAATTGAAAAATTATGAAAAAAATTAATTGAAATACTTGGATTACTGGAAAAAATTTATATAGAATTCAGAAAAATCGAATAATCAGTACAGAACTGGGAAGAATTAGGGGAGGGGTACACAAATTCCAATAATGTTACACATTGAAAGCATATTGAATTCAAATTTCACAATACGTATTGTACTTACATTTTTTTTAAATGAATCTTTGATTGACCGAACCGAAACATAAAAACATTAAAAAATGAATTAAAATTGATTGAAAATTGAAGTAAATGAAAATTCAAATGAAATTAAAAAATAAAGAAATCAAAAAATTTAAATTAATAAAAATTGAAAAACTGCGAGAAAATTGACTTAACTAAATTAAAAATGACAGATTTTTTTTTAATTATTTAAAAAATTGAAAATTTGAAGAATCGAGAAAAAACTCAGAAAATGAGAAATAGGGAAAATTAAAATTTAATTGAAAATAATTGAAGCTTGAATGATGAAGATGAGAATTCAAATAAAAATTGAAATTGTACTAAAAATTCAGTTGGAGGAAAAATAAAAAATGATCAATTTATTTTCTAATCAAATGCAACATTTTAAAATATTTTGCTCATTTTCTTCATTTTTTCTTTCCATAAATTATTAAAGGTGCTCCAAAAGTAGAATTTTCAAATTGAAGGAAAATGAAATGTTGAGAAAGGGACAAAGATGGGTTAAAACAACAAAAAAAAACAAGGTTTTAAAAATCGGGGATTTTTTTTCATTTTTCTAAAAAAAAGGGGTGAATCGGCACCACTTAAAATTCAGTTAGGAGAAAAATAAAAAATGAGAAATTATTTTCTAAGAAAATGCAACAACTTAAAACGTTGAGTGAAAAAATTTTGCTCATTTTTTTCGTTTTTGATTTTTTTGAAAAATTGGAGGTGCCCTAAAGTAGCACTTAAAATCAAGTTGGGGAAAATAAAAAATTGGGAATTCATTTTCGTTACAAGGAACAAATTCGATGGGTTGAGACAAATGGGCACCACTTAAAATTCACCCGTGTAGCAACGTCGATGCTAATTTCGATGTGTCGACATTTATATCGATATCCACATCGACATTTGCAATGATGAGATTTAGAAAAATATGCTAAGTTCAAATATTCAATATAAGTATATATTAAAATTACACCAAAAATAGTGTTCAAGCCAACATTTCGACATTTTTTGTCAAATATGCGGCATTGAGGCCACCTTTGTAGCTGGACACATGCGAGTGTCCAACTAACATAGAGATGATTTTTAGACCTTATGTACTAATTCACAACACACTTTATCTGCGAGTATCACAACCACCCTCAACACGTCGACAGTCAAGTCGATGCATTATTCGACCCTCGACAATTAGATCGACATTAACTCGACTTAAAATTCCTCTGGTCAACACTGTCGACAGTTAAGTCGATGCATTATTCGACCCTCGACAATCACATCGACACTATCTCGACTTAAAATTCCTCTGGTCGACACTGTCGACAGTGAAGTCGATGCATTATTCGACCATCGACAATTATGTCGACAATAACTCGACAAGTCGTTGTATTATTCAAAACTTTAAAAAATAAGAAAATTTTGTATTTCTTTCAAAAATTATTTATTTCTGAGCTTAAAATGTTCCTATTAATTGTTTTTCGTTCTTTTTAGATATAAAATTTGTAAATTTAATTGGCAGAAATTGTCGACATAAATGTCGATGCGTTTATCGAGTATCGATTTTTACATCGACTTGTCTACGTAGAAAAACAACGTTTTCTAAATTATAGGAAAATACTGAGAAAAATTCAAAAATTTTGATTGAACAGCAATGTTTAACATAGAACATTACTTTAAATCTCAAATATCATTTTTAATTCATCGTTAACCGAGAAAAAAATGTGTCTGAATTTTGTCGACATAAATGTCGATGTCGACAATTGCTACACGGGCAGTTGTGGAAAAAATAAAAAATAAAGCGTATAAAAAATAAATTTTAAAGAATCATTTTCCCTTCAAACTTCACCTTAGACACCAGCAATACCAACAGACCGTGCAAAAAATTGGGAAAGTAATAATTGACCAAATGAACGGGCATAGGTCGGTATTTTTCCATTTGTGATTATTCAATTATGCAGCATTAGTGAGAATCTCAGGCCTGATATTCTTATGAGCTACGACATCACACCTAATGCGAATAAGAATTAGTATACATAATATAAACTGTGTTGTGTGTATAATATATGCAAACATAAAAAAAAATTGTTGAAGTCTTTGTCGAAATGTAGGCACCTACAACCTACAGCTTGTCTACGAACCTATATTTTCTTGAAGTTTTGTGTGAAAGAATTATTTTGTAAAGTGTCATTACCCGCAGGTAGAATGTATGTACCTAGACACAGGTACATTATAGTTCTTCGAATAACTGTTTTTTAAACTAAATAGCCTGGCTAACGTTTGGATATAAATTTTAAATGCAAAAATCATGTCTTGCAGAATAGAGCCCTATTTAGATATTTAATTGAGATTTTTTTTAATAAGTTGATGTGACATTGTAACACAAAGATAGTTATCGTTTTTAATGAAATATTCACCCAATTAGTACGAGCATATAGGTATATTTCAGGTATAATGCACTTTAAAAATTGGCACGCTTCGTTGCCTACCAATCATGATTACGAAGCGACTCTTGAACTCCTGTCTTCTATAGTTATGTACTAACGAAAAACGGATATAGTGTGTATGCAATCATATATAGGTGCTTGGCATATAATCATGATAACAAATAATCATTTTCGATATACAAGGTGGATACCTAATCTTCCCTTCGATATTGACTGTTTTATTTTTTATCCCACATATGTGTGATTTTTACCAATATTCCAATTGAAAATAATTCATAATTTAAATAAATTTTTATTATAAAATAAAAATAATATTAAATTTGTCATCGCGCGAGTTTAA
The DNA here is from genome assembly GCA_959613365.1 of Balanococcus diminutus. Taxonomy (NCBI): domain Eukaryota; kingdom Metazoa; phylum Arthropoda; class Insecta; order Hemiptera; family Pseudococcidae; genus Balanococcus; species Balanococcus diminutus. Next base: position 43,152,828 of record OY390715.1, on the reverse strand, counting down.
TAAAAACTTTCTATTTTCAAATAGGTAGGTATGTTTACTACGTACAAGATATTTTCATGAATTCGCTAGGTAAATGAGCCAGAACTCGTGCTAAAGATTCGCCAAAATGTCTCCTTACTTCGCTATTTATTTTAATAACAGGTTCGCACGCTACACTGCCTCTCAATGTATACATGGCTTCGTTTTTCTGTTACAAATTCTCGCAATACCCGCATTCATATGGGAGTAGGGTTCTTCTCGAAATAATAACATGATATTATACCAGAAAAATTACTAATTTTTTCCTTATTTTTTACGATCAACCCAACCTTTAATAAGGACATTTTTCATATTACGTTATAATACTAGGCAATTATTCAATTAGTTTTGAAACACTGGTGCTGACGCTGGCGCCTACAAACAATGTTGTATAGAAATGCAACGATATAATTTACGTATGTAGGTATTACTGGTAATAAGCGGTGACATGTTTAATAGCGTAAATAAATTACGAGCATGTTATCAATCAACGATTACGAACGAATGACGTCGATTTCACACTTGTGGGTTTTTGTTATGAACTTATGAACATACTTAATTGTTTCGACTTTCGAAGTACCCCAATATTTATCTAAAAAACTGTAGAACCTCGATTATCCGAGCAAAAAATTTCAAACAATTTTTCCTTATTTTTGAAAATTGTAGATACAACGTTATTTAAGCTCGAAAAAAATTTTAAGATTTTTTTTCTCGAAAAATTTGAGAAGTTGAACTTTTTATTCCAAAAAAGTGTTGAAAAATGGAGAAAAACTACTTTAAAAATAGAAAGTTTGTAATATAAAAAAAAAAACTGAAAGATTTTTCAGTTTTCAAAAAAATAATTAAATATCCTGTTAACCTTTTGTGAAAAAGTTTTGTCAAACTGATCCAAATAAATGACTTATTGAATTGAATTGAATTGAATTACAAAAAATTAAGAAAATTTTTCACTTCAAAAAATGTTTAAAGAGTTCCCAAATTCCGATAAATTCTTTTATTTAAAAAAAATATAGTATACAGTGTGTCCCGGTTAAGAATAACATCCTTCAACCTGGTAAGAGGGCAATTCATTTAAACAACGTGTAGGTATGTTTGCATACCCTTACTACTGAAGGGGCTGCAGCTATTTAAAATATTAATTCATTGAGCAGAATATATTCAAAATTAAATTCTTTAAATTATGTTTTTATTAAACAAATAAAAATTAATTTGTCGAATTCATAATAAAAAAAAATTAATAATTAAATAAAAAATTAATAATATAAAATTATTTAAATAATTATTTATATTAATATAAATAATTAAATTAAAATTTATTAAAATATAAATAAAATATTTTAAATTGTATAATAAATTTAATATAATTATAAAAAATAAATTTTTTTTTTTTTTGATTGGAGACAGATAGGAAGATGAAACTTGTAGGAAATAAAGAAGAATAGTTGCAGTAATGCCAGAAAAATCTTTAATCAAAATCGAAATAGGGTGTTCAGCAAATTATTTTTACCAAAAATAATTGGGTAAAAAAAAATCGAAATTTTGCAATTTTAAAAAAAGATTGCATCATTAACCTATAGTTATTCGTTCTCAGTAGATGATTCCCCTTTCCTTCCTCTACAAAATGTTCCTCAGCATCATCTTTCTATCTCTTTTAGTTTTTGAGTGAAAAAATTAAGGGGAAAGTGCCAGTACTTGGTCATTGTGCCAAATCTTGGTCAGTTTTCCGAACGTCATAGAAGTGACTGTATTAGCCGTTGGGCGTTGCTATGTACTAAGCTTTCAAACTGTACCTTTTTTAATGTGAAAAGTGAATTTAGGTCGGAGTTATCAGTGTAAATGTGATTTTGTTGAAATTCACCTGTTTTTTGAAATTGAAAAATTGAATTTTTTTTTTAAAAATTCAAATGGGGAGTTCTATTGGGTTATTATGATATTTTATATGCTTTTATTCTACAGTAAGGTTTGAGGATATGTATTTTGGTGGCATTTTCGAAAATCCGTCATTTCATCGACGTTTGCGGAAAGGTTGAAAGTGAACTTGAAAATTAATTTTGAACTTCTGTAATTTTGTAAATATAATTTTTTTTCGAGTTTTTCTCTTATAGTTATGACTATAGGAATTTATGGGGAATAAGTTTTAATGATTGGATGCTTGAAATCGCGAATTAATTTTTTGACCAAGATTTGGCATGACCAAGATTTGGCAAAAATTTTGTATAAAATTTTTTCTAGTCTATTCATTATTAATGGAAGCGAGTACATGGTCATGCCAAATCTTGGTCGACCAAGAATTGACATTTCGGGTATGATTTTTAGGACGTGATATAAACTCTGCTCTGCGTAGAAGCGAGCTCCGGTCCTCAATAATGAGTTATTTTAGGCTTATACTTTGAATATCCGCCGTCAAAATGTACTTTTTCGGGTGACCAACATTTGGCACCAGGTGCCAAATGTTGGTCAAAAGGGGTCACTTTGAGTGATGATTGCTCAAAAGCTAGCGATCGAAGGCGTTTTTTGACCTTTGCTACGTATAGACAAAGGATGTACTATTCCAACGGTATATTCGTGAAATCTGTATCATCATCTCAATGCGAGATATTCTGCCTCAAAAAACCTGACCAACAAATGGCACTTTCCCTTATTTATGAGTCGACATGTAGGTTATAATTTTTTCAAATTTTCAAAGTTAAATTTTTATGAATTTGTTTTCTTTAGAAAAATTCTAACTCAAAAATTAAAGGAGATAGAAAGATAATGCTGAAGAACATTTTGTAGAGGAAGAAGAGGGGAATCATCTGCTGACAAAAAATAACTAGGTTAATGATGCAATTTTTTTTAAAACTGCAAAATTTCGAATTTTTTTACCCAATTTTTTTGGTAAAAATAATTTAGTGAACGCCCTATTGCATCGATTTTGATGAAAGATTATTCAGACATTACTGCAAACTATCCTACTTTATTTCCTACAAGTTTCATCTTTCTATCTGTCTCCAATCAAAAAAAAAAAAAATGTTAATTTCAAGTGAAAAAATGAAAAATAATTTTTTCACCATGCAGTATCTCAACGCCTTTCAATAGTAAGGGCATGCAAACATACCTACACGTTGTTAAAATAAGTTGCCCTCTTACCAGGTTGAAGGATGTTATTCTTAACCGGGACACCCTGTATATAGGAAATTTTCTTATTCCAAAAAACTTAAAAATTTTCTTTGACTTTTTTTTTCAAAAGTTTCAGGGAGTTCAACACTGCGAACTTTTGTAAAAAAAAGTTTTTAAAATTTATAAAAGCCAAGAATCGTGAATAGTTGGTAGTTTTTTTCAATCTCATATCTTTCGTAAAAACAATTTCTTTAAATGAGAATATTTTCAAAAATAGTTTTTTTTTTTAATAACAACATTCTGAATATTATTTTACAAAAAAAAGAAACATTTTTATTTCTTTTACCCAATTTTTGAAAAAAAATTTACAAGGTATAGAATTCCAAAAATTTTAAACAAATTTTTAGGATTTTAAGCATTTTTAAAAAAAAATTATTTTTTAACTTTTGAAATTATTTTTAGAACAAATTTAATTTTTTCAAATTTTAATGAGATTTTTTTTCAATTTGAATGGAGGGTACTTTTAAAATTTTGTTTTGTGTATCTTTAAATTTAAAAAAAAAAATTTTTGCAAGACAAGAATAATGTGAATAGGTATATTACAAAAATAAATAAATAAATAAATAACTTGGAAATCTCTCGTAAAGACAATTTTCAGAATTTGTTTCAAAGAAAACATTACGAATAATTAAGAAAAAATTTCAAAACAATTTTGCTGTGAATTGGATATTTTTTTCATTTTTATTTATTTTTTCGAATTTAGAAATCTTTTGTACCTACTAGAGTCTAGTAGTACTAGATTGAGAATATTTTATAAGTATTTCATTTTGATTTTTTTTTAATGATCCGAGCTTTGAATATTTTGCAAGAAAATTTTGTATGTATTTTAAAATATCATGTCTAAGATTATTTTTTTCAAAACGCAAAAAATGTGAATATTTTTCAACAAATTATCTGTTTCAAAAAAGTGTAAGCAAAAATTTTGAACGCAACGAATATCTTGCGAAAATACTTGAAACTTATTTTAAAATTAAATTTTTTTTTTTCAAAAGGCAAATACTTACTGCGAATATTTCGCGATTTCTTCGTTTTTTTTTAATTTTCGCAAGATCAAAATTATGGATTTTCAATTTTTTTATTATTTTTTTTATTAAATTAAATAGGTACTTATCGCAGCCATATTGCCATAAACCACCTACTAAATCAGATAAAAAATGCATTCTACGCGCATAATTTTTGAAACGAAGTTCTTACGAATGTTTGCCACAGGTAATTAAATAAAGAAATAGTTGCTAAAATCGTATACCAACTAATTAGCCATACTCCAGAGCTCACAGTGAAATTTGATGTTTTCTATTGATTACCTACCTATACTCGTCATACTTATATTATTTTATTTTCAACAACGTACGATGCACTGTTACTAAAAATCGTCTTGTTATGTCGTAATTTTGTCTAAAAATAAACACCAGGCCTAACAATAAAATTGAGTTGATAAGAATCTAACTATTTTTACTTTTTTAATTCGTTGCAAAATAATGTTATTCGTGTTACGATAGTAAATCTGTATGTACAAATTCTACATACGAGTAATACTCACTTATGGAGTACTTACAATTTAGAATTAAGTATTTCATTTTCAAAAATACGAGCTGAAATATAAAACAAAAATATGTACTAACCTTGATTTTTTTCCAACGAAATGCATCAACGTAGAAGCTAGATTTAAAAAAAATTCTAACTCGTCGTTAGGCATACTTTTTGTCAAAACGAAAACAAAAATTAACCCATCTTCATTCATCTTAAATCAAATGCTGTAGTTATTACACTCGAATTATTGTCTATTAAAAATTGTTTGAAGAAATTCTCGCTCATTATCTTTTAAAACAACCTCAATTTTCTCATTTGACCAACTGAGTTGATAATTTTAATTATGATGATTATAAATTTACTTGTTTTATTTCGAGTGTCGCAAAATTCGTGATTTTTTAAAATATCCATGTGTAAGTGTACCATAGATTTTTTTTGGATAGGTAATCATTTTCAATTTCAGAAATTTCAGTAGGTATACCTACTTATATTTTGGGTAATTTTTTCATAATCTATTCATTCGTTTCTCTATTTGGCTTGCTACTCAATTCGCAGGTATAAATAAACTTCAAAACTTGCATTGTCTATACAAGTCATGCATGAACTAAACAAATAAACGAAAAAGGAACACAAATCTATCGATTAAAAAAGAAGAAAAAACAAAATAAAAAACAAAATCAATAATTATCATGACTATTATTTCGAACCATACATCAAATTCAACTTGTACCATAAGTGACTGAAACCTTTTATCACAATTAGTCTCATGTTTTAAAATAAAAACCAAACAGAAAATTACGACGAAAAGAAAACAAGCAAAAAACAAAACAAAATTATATTAGATAAAAATTCATCATTTTTTTCATTTAAAAAAAAATGCAGTCTAAACAATATCAGTTCAACAGTAGGAATATTAAATAATTCTTACATTTCAGAGAATCAGTGGCAATCAATAGTTGAAATCAAGAACAACGCTCACCTCGTAATGATAGAGTATAGAATCAATAAAGAATTATCAACGAAGACTATCGGTGGAAATTCAATTACGATACACGATCATGTATTGTTCCACCATTTTATTATTATTCAAAAAAAGAAGAAGAAAACAAGGACAAAAAAAAACACGAAAGTAAACTATACTTTTTGCACTTAACTAAAAAATTCAGAATTACCTAAGTAGGCTACTTACGACTATATTTTTACACGACAGTAAAAAAAAATTCTCAAAGTCGAGAAGAATTTATTCGGATGCTCATTCGAAGCCAAAAGCTAAAATTCCTCTACCTAGCACGACATCTTTCAAAGTATTCGACAATGATGCATTTATTAAAATACTACTCACATTTTTTTTTTCAAACATATATCTCGATAAATACACCTGAAAATATTTTTCCAATCACAATTAAGTATTCAAACATACACAAAAATGAACAAACAAACGTTTTTCATACTACTTTTGGTAGGACATTAATCGCGACTCAACACACCTATACAATCTACACATCAAAATAGGCAATCGTAAAATCTATTCGTTTTACAAAAGAACAGAAGAAAAAAATCAAAATGAACAGCACAAATCGTTATAACGAAAACAAAATTTTACTAAAGTAACATGGAATGGTTATTTCGTATGTTACAGATTTCTCATTATATCTTTTTGCTATTTCACGAGAAAAAAAAAATCAAAAAATGGATTTGAATCCAATATTACGTGCCATACGTTTACGTCGTTATGTCATTCTCGACAACGCGTAATACCGAAGCCTAAAACAAAATTCGAAGGCTTTATCAGAAAAAAAAAAAAAGAAGAGAGAAATCAAAATCGCAACTACAAACTTTCGTAAAATTAGTCTATCGCTTAACGAGTGAATAAAAAAAAATAAATAAAAATAAATAAATTAAACAAAATGATCAGCGATGGTAACGAGACGGTAAATGGAAAATGCGTCTGATTAGCTCTCTGCAATCACTCGTTGATTTACACAGATGATAAAAAAAAGAACAAAAAAAAAAAAAAAAAAAATTAGGATACAACTTAGAAAATTTTCGTAACCGAAAATTAAAAAAATCGTCCACGACAAAAATCGATTTCTGAAAATTAAACTTTGCGAACCGAGTAACATTAAATTAACCTTAAAAGTAAACGTCGTTAAAAAAATTCAATAACGATTTATCCTTAAAACATTTTTTAACATAATTATAAATTAAAAAATACGTAAATTACAATAAAGCATGATCCGAATTCGAACTTAAAAATTCTAAAAAACACAAGCCAAATAATGAATTTTATTTAGAGTGAAAAATTGCTTTTTCCCTTGAAAAACACACTGTCACGAAAACAAAAATGTAATATACACATTAAATAAATACGCATAAACAGTCTGACTTCGCATTCTTTTTCTCGAACAGAAAACAAAATACGCACTTTTTTTTAAGTAAAAATTCACACACTTAAAATACAATTTGAAACAAAAAAAACCCATTACGTTCTGTTCGTGAATCTCACTTTCGATTAGATCTACTATTTAATTTTGATTTAATAACGAATGCCTAGAAAAAAAAAAAACAATTTCGCGGTTTGTTTTTCGCATTTTTTTCGACAACAATAACGAAATTATTCAATTTCTTTTTTTTTTTTTTTAATTCCATAAATCTAGCTATAGAAGCGAACTTACAAATTAACAACAATGAGTCTAGAAAGACGACAAACAAATATCAGCAAAATAGCTAAACAATTATCTCGTTTTACGCAGCAAACAAAAAATTTCGTAAAAAAAAAAGTTATATAACATTGAAATCCATCTGAATACCATTTATACCGTTATAATAGCGGGTATCTGGATAATACCACCTGAAAAAATAATAATCGAATGATAATTTAATTCAGGGTAGGGAAAACTAAATTATAAGAAACACGACATTGAAATAATTGTTTTCAAAATCGATCAAAAAGCAAAATTCTGATTTCTTTTTTTTTAAAAATGAGGCTGTAGCTTTGTTCGAGCGTTTTGCAGAAAGCACAGAATCTGCATTAAGGGCCAGAACAAAAGTGCAAAAAGCTGATTTTTTCATTTCAAACAGTTGGGTAACCATTAATTTTTTAATGAATGAACGGACCCTAAATGCAGATTCTGTGCTTTCTGCAAAACGCTCGAACAAAGCTTGTAAAATAGTTTCGAAAACATTTCAAAACTTCTTTCCTCTGAAAAATTTTAATATATATTTTTTTTTAAATTGAGACAGCAAAATTTGAATTTCTTTCTGAAAAAAAAAACATACTTAGTATTTTTCTGTTTTTTTTTAAATTTTGTTTTCCGAAAATGTGAATTTTTTCCCCAAAAAATTGAGAAACATTTTTTCAAAAAAATTTAGTGCTTCAAAAAATTAAAAAAATTTTATCTCTTTAGAAAACTAGGGTTTGTTTTTTTTCAAAAAATTTAGGAAGCTTCTCTACTCTAAAAAAAATGAAAAATCGAAAGATTGAAATTTTTTAGCCGATTTCAATAATGTTTAGATATTTTCTGTTCCAAGAAATTTCAGGATATTTCTCTTTCAAAATAATTGAAAAATTGAGGTTTTCTAGCTCGAAACTAAATTATCCCATCTACTGCCAAGTTCTCAAGTTGCCAGCCTCGGCAGAAATGTGAGTTCTGAGGGGTGTAAAAACGAGATTCTCTTTGAGAGTAAAATTTTTTGTTTTTTTGTTTCTTGTTTAGAAAAACATCCTGATTTTGTTTTTTAATTTTTTTAAAAAAGAAAATTTTGAAACTTTTTTAGATAAATGAATTTTTCAATTTTTCTACCTAAAAAAGTTGGTTTACCTAAAGTTTTTAAATTTTATTTTTGAAAAAATGTTTTTTTTTGTTATTATTTTTCTTTAGGAAAAAATTCAAATTTTCTTGATTTAAATTTTTTTAGATGAGGTAGATAAAACATTTTTTCAGTTTTTGTTTTTTTTTAAATTTTTCAAAGAAATTTTTAATTTTTTTTGAATGAAAACATATTATAAGTATCAGTCTATTTAACAAAAAATGAATTAAGGAATTTCTTCATTTTTTGACAGTACAAATTTTTTTCTCATAATAAAATTTTTAAATTTCAATTCCAAAACATTAACTTCTTTTTACTATAAAAAAAAATTGAAGACCCCCCCCCAAACAAAAATTAAGGATTTTTCTCGTAAAAAAATGAAAAATTCTCAGCATTCAAAAAAACTTGATTTTTTTCATTCTATATCTTCAAATATCATCTCATTTCACCATGAAAAAATTGAAGAATTTTTTCCCCTCCTCAAATATTGGCAATTTATTTCAAAAAAAAAAACACTAGAAATAATTTTTTTTTGGTAATATTTTTTTTAATACTTATTTTTTTCAAAAACCTTTTTTAAAAACCGAACCAATTTTTTTACTGTAGAAAATTGGGATTTTTCACGCTCGCTGCATGCTCCAAAAAATTAAAAAAATCTAATACAAAAAATGTAGAAATTTTTTATATAAATTTCGAGAAAAATCCTCAATTTTGAGGTTGGAGATTCTCCAATTTTTGGAAGTAAAAATTTATTTTTAGGAGTTTTCATATTTTTTTCAGGGAAAATTTTATTTTAGGGAGAGAAATTCTCAATGGAGTAAAAAAATTGCAATTTTTTTGGGGATTGAAGGAGTGCAGTGTTTTGGGGTAAATTGTTTTTAAAGAAAAGATTTTCAATTTTTAGGAGTAAAAAAATTTCTTCATTTTTTTGAAATTAAAAAATCTCTGAACTTTTTCGGAATAAGGATGAAATAAAAGTTCTAAATTGTTTAAAATAAAACACTTTCTTATTTTTTTTATAGGTAATAAAAAAATTTTTAAATTATTTTGTAGTAGGTAGGTAGCCTAGGTACCTATTTTTATTTTTTATTTATTATTTTTTTTTTTTTTTTAGTTTTGGTGCATGTCTCAAGTGAAGAAAAAAACATTCAACATTACAAAACTTTCAACCCGTCATCCCTTCGAAAAAAAAATCGAGCGAACCCCTAAGAAAATTTCAAGTTACCGGTCCTAATTTTACCCTACTCGATATTGAAAAATTTTGATAAGTATATTTACTTGAGAGGAAATTGTTGATAATCTTCTGGAGAAACCGCATTTGGTGGATGTTCCTCTGATGCAGCAATTGGAACAGTATGAATGATACTCGGCGTAGCAGCACAGTACGGATACGTGTTAGGATGCGGACTAGCGGCGATATACTGTAAGAAAAAATAAAATAAAATAATTTAAGAATATTTTCAAAACGATTTCACTAAATCCTCCTTTTGAACCATAAATACTAATTTCCTCAAGTTGAGGGATTTTTTCAGATGGATAGAAATAGGTAGGTCTATAGAGGTATTTAATACATTTTTGTAAAACGAAGCATATCGAGAGTTACCTTACATAACTAAATGTAAATTGAATTTCAATTTTAATCAATTAATACAAAGTAGCTTCACATTAAAAAAATCTCGTATCGCAACGAATTAATCGTAATTAAGAATCTATTTATACTACGATCGAAACTATCATTGCTTATTAATTTTGCAAGCTTTTCCGTATGTACGCGTGAAAAAGTTTTCAATGAAGTGATAAGATTATGCTATGCTCGAGAAATGAAATTTGTTCGTTGATTGAATTACTTTTCGTAACCCACTCTCTTTCATATACAAGCATAGACTGTACTCGCCTAATGTAGATTAACGTGCAATGTGCATACAGCAGTATTTCACATATTCTAACTCAATTCTTTTATTTTTTCCACCATGAACGAAGCATACATATACATACATACCTAGCTATAACGTTAGAAAAATTAGAAATGCGTTAACAGGCACGTGTACAATTTTTTTGATAACATCGTATCGCAGTGAACAATGTAGGTAATATACGTGACACTACATACACGACTAACGATAGAAAATATTACAAATTACCCGACTTTTTTTTTTTTTTTTTTGTAGCCCCAAAACATCGCGACGGTATAGCTTAATTAAGGGGCCGAAACCGACTCCAGAAAAGACTAAATTATTGCCTTCATATTTAAACAACGAGTGCAATTTCGTTACAAAAGAAAAACAGTTAATTTTTCTTCACCAAAATGTACAAAAATAATGAAATTACGCTCATAAAGAGTGATATTTTTCCATACTGTATCACAAAAAGTATAAAAGACTTGTCTACAATGGAATTTTTCCCATGAGATACTTTTCATTACTAAAATTGCAAACAGGAAAAGCGAAATCTTTTTTTTCACCATTTCAAAATAATGCCTACGTATTAAAATGGCCTTAACAAAATTAAACCATTTCATGTGTACGGCGGTATTTGATAAGTGATAACCATTTTTCGTACTGAACCTTGTATCAACGTGGGGAATAACTACTTGATTACGCGTAGTTTTATGACTAGAATTAGATGAGATTTAGATACATGAAAACAGCACAACGAAGAGAACCCAAAGGTCATCAAAATTTAAGAGTTGAAGTTCATTATAGAGAATTCAGCTAGCTTTTGGAAAAAAATACCAACCCATTTTCACGAAATAAATGCGTCAAGTTTTTTCATATGAAATTATTTAAAAATTAGGCAAAAGTAAGTACCTCTATATATGATTTACCTATTGAATTTTTACAAACTTAAAATTTACTAGGTTGTGGTCCTTATTGCAATAAAAAATGCCACCCTCAAATGAAGATTTTTTAGTAAAAAAATATAATTTCTGTTCCCAAACGTACATTTTACGATAAAAAGGTAATATTTATTTTACAAAAAAATGAATCCCTTAAAAGACATCCATAGTCAGACTATTTCTTTTCAAATTCTTTTCCAACTTCGAAATCGAATATTTCAAAATTTTGCAATTTTTTCCAAATAAAAATTTTTATTGAACTGTTGAAAGGCAAAATTTTCAAATTATTGTTCAAAATTGATGACTTTGAAATTTGTCCTGGGGAAAATTTTCGAAATTCACAAAGAATCATTATTTTTTTCAAGTTCAGTTTGATACCTACGGAAAGATTTTTTTTTTCAACTTTTGAAATGTTGTTATGAAAAAAGTAGTTAACTTCGTACCTACCAACATTTAAAAAAAAAAAATTGTAATTAATTATTTTTTAAGTTTATTTGAAGTACAATTCTGATAAAAAACAAAAGTTCATTTGAACCCAATTTTTCAAACTTTTGTTCAAAATTCATTTTTTTTGCTGGATCTAAAACAAGTTTTCAAATTGTTGTTAAAACAGAAATTTTACCTGTTTTTCAAAAAAAAATTTCCCACTTTTTTTAAAAATAAGTTGAACGAGTAATTTTTATCTGATTTTTTTTTTTTTTAGTTTTCAAAAGTACGTTCAAAATTGAATATTTTGAAGTTTTAAACATATTGCATTTTTTTTTTTTTTTTTTTTTTTTTTGATCTTATTTGGTATAAAGTATACATTCAATACTTTATTTTTTTTCGAGTGTTACTTATGTACATCTCTCATGTATTACAGCCAGACAATTACTAATAAACTTTTCCAAGGTTCATGAATCACCTGAATGACTCACCATAAGGAGTAACTACAGATCATACCAAAGTGTTCCCAAACAAAGTATGTACTGTTTCAAAAAAAAAAAAAAAAAAAAAAACTCTTGGAATAAAATATAATTATAAGCACAAGTGAATTTTTTTTTAATTTTGAAAAAAAAAACAATTTTTTTAAAGAGAACCTTTCAAGTCTTGGGGGAAAATCTCTAATAGGTAATTTGCCTTAATTTTTTCGGAAAAAATCTCTAAAGGTACGTTTTTAGAATATTTAAAAAAAATTTCTCAAATATTTGAAGGAAAACAATTCTGAATTTTTTAACAATATAAAATAATAGGCACTCATCTTAATTTTTTGTAGAGTCCGCGTTTTCGGTAAAAAAAAGGTTTGGATTTTTTTTTTTTTTTTTTTTTTTTTGAGAAAACCGTTTAACTTTTTCTGGAACCAGACGATTTCTACTCGTAATTTTTAGTGGAGGAGGAGATAATATATATATATATATATATATATATAACTTTTTTTTCCTTCTTTATAAAAAAAGAAATGTCTCATTTATAAAGGAAAGACATATCGCTCTACTTTTTTGAAAAAAATCCAAATTCTTCATTGTATTTTTTTTAAAAGTTTCAATAGGTATTTTTGGAATAGAAAATCTCAGTTTTTGGAACAAAAAAAAAACCTCGATTTTTTAAAAAAGAAAATTTTTGAACTGGAAATCCCCTTTCTGAAAAAATCGACCTATTCACATCATAGAAAATTCCAAATTCCCTGATTGGCCCTAGAAAACCGACTTATCACTGACCAATCGTGTTGAAGATGTGTGAAAATATTTTTATCTTCCATCAGCGTGCTATAAACGCAGCCTTTTACGAGTTATTTTAATGAACGTACATTATCAGTATCACTTCTCCCAATAATAACATATGATAAGAAAAAAAATTCAATTTAGCAATGATGAATGGTAATATATTCTTAACCGTACGATTCATAACGTATCGCAATAAAAGATAAATTTTTTATAAAATGGTACTACACCGAAGATTTAGTCATAACATTTTTTATTATTTTTTTACGAGCTTTTGGCATTTTTTTTTTGTTGTTGTTGGTAAAAGAATTGAAATCTACAATTAATTTTAATACTCTGTGATGAAACTCGAAGATGAAATCATTGGCATTTAAGCTTATTAAAAAATACTCACAGATCCTGGTGTACCGAGTTGTATAGCAGAAACATGAGCATGAGCAGCTAATTGTGGAATCATTGAACTATAAGTAACGGCATTAGGATCCGCTTGCGGAACCACCTATAATCATTTATGATTAATTTTACGTTATTGCTCAAAAATCTTACGATATTTAAAAAAAAAAAATTACACAACTCTTCGGAGATTACGATAACTGTAAAATGCCAGCGCAAAAAGCTCGTTAAAAAATCCAAAACAAGTTAAAAAGAACTATACATCATTAATAAAGTAAATCTGAGAAAAAAGAAGAAAGACAAGTGTGCCAAAATTATGAAGAAGAAAAATCAAAATATCGAATCTTAAAATAACGTTGCAAAATTGACACAAAGAGTCTTAAATTAGAGTTTTTTTTAAATTTTTTTTTTAAATAGCGAGATACATGATTTTTTGCATCTATTTTCTACTTGTAAGATCATAGGACATTAGGACAACTACGTTCAAAAAAATTAAACGTAGAATATTTCTCGAAAGGTTAAAACGACGATACAGATGTTTTTCAAAATCATCACCTACGTTCATCGAAGCTTCGTTCGTTTCTCAATTACCAAAAGCATAATATAATTTATCCCTACGCCCCCCTACTCATCCTCTTGCGATACGAAACTCTACGCAAAATACAATATAAAATTTACTTCGCCCAAATCTCGATTCTCGAAATGCTAAAGCGTATACGTTCATCAAAGCGAATAATGGTTCACGTTTCAACCGAACGTAACATCACAGCGAACTGTGTGTGTGTTGGAAACATCAACGCAAACTCTCTTTATATTTCTTTTCATTTCTAGTTGAAAATTGAAAACAATCGCCTACTCACATCCATTTGTGTCATGTGTGGTGCTGGTTGAACGATATATTGCGGTACCCATTGTGCTGGTACTGAGTACCCGGCGATTGGTTGTGCGGTATTGTAATGACGAGTATAAGGAGTGATGGCCGAAGCTGGTAGAATCGGCGTCGTAGTAATTCCATTTTGTTGATAACCGCTCGTATCGTAGGTTACATGAGCTCCCTGAAATAAGCCACAAATATCCTACCAATTAAGAAAAAATATTAAAATCAAATCGTTAGAAATTCAATACAAGTAGGTAAACATAAATCTAGGTACTCGTAAATATATTTCTAATTCTAGGTGCTTTTTCTTTTCAACCATTCATCGCGAATTTCAAAAAAGAGAAATTCGATGGTGGTGCTTCGGAAAATACAAAAGGGGGGGGGGGTAAAAAGCAAATACAGCGTTGGTACGCCGCTACCAATAAAAATAATTTCATCGCTGGTAACCATAATTTCAAAGAGTCTTCGGAACACTTTCGAAATATAAATTTACTCTAGACGAGAAGGCGAAGGCGAATATAACAAGAATTCATAACTCCTTAATTAGTATTCCGTTTCTGTATGCAGTAATATCCGCTGAATCGAATCAATTGTTTGAAATCACTTTGAATTCGCTAGTTTCAACCATGAAGCCGAGTTGATAGTATTAAATGATGAATTTTTCTTAAATTAAAAAATTAACCTCATTTTCTCAACTACAAATGCTCGTACTTCTCGGCGTTAATATGATTTAATAGGTACCCCGAGTACCGCGTGTACTAACCAAAATGGACTCCTTTCTACGTCACTGCCATAAATCAGACTTCGTAATAAAATACCGAGTAACAAATATCAAGTGGTTATATCTGTAATAATCTTACATCATTTTTATGTAAACGCCTCTTTGGTCCTCCATCCGCAAATTTTATTAATAACGGTTCTTTCGCGCCCGAGAGATGCGTTCCGTTCAAACTCTGGATAATTTTTTCGCATTTATCTTTCGTTTCCATTCTGAAAAGAAGCAATCGAACGAATGAAAATTTAAAAAAATTACAAAATCAATTCCATTCATTAGAATAATAGGTAACTACAAATTAGATAGGTGGTATGCTAAGTACATTGGACACGAATATTGGAGGAAATTTTAGCTTTTAAAACTAGAAAATGACAAGCAGGTACAAACAAATCTTTCGCATTTAAATAAATCTACCAACATGGGTTTTTACTTTTTTTTTTTTTTTTTTTTTTTTTTGATAGGGTATTATTGATGGTTTTATACGCTCGTGTAACCATTTTCCTGTCTGATTGTTCTGCGTTATCTCGACCAGAGACAAAATTAGCTGATAACGACGACTGTATTTTGTAATATGAGCTTCAATGGGAGTGGTTATGAGGTGAAAATTAACGTTTGTGACTCAGTATATTTTATTTCGAGCTTAATATTAAGTCTGCAGAACGTATCAATATCGGTATAAAGATACAACGAGTAATAAATTATTTTAATATTGCGTCAAAATTTGAAATGCTCAATTTTTTTTTTTTTTTTTTTGCAACGAATGAAAGAAAATATCAATTATAAGCTAGAAACAGTTTTCGATTTCTGTCCATCCTTCAGGACTCTACTTTAGGTAATCGCTGTACAGGGTTCAGCCATTTTACGAAATTCGTAGAAAGAACCAAGCTTCTTTAGTCATTCTTCAAAGGTCGAAGGCCCAGATGTGGAACTACCTGCATTTGCAGAATTGTGGCGTATGGTAAAAAAAAAGTTTATTTTCATTAATTCTTTTCTATTCTACGTCTGCGTCTCGTTATTTTGTACCTTTTTTCACAATAATAGAAAAAACCATGGAGACAATGTGACGAATAAGATGTTGTAGAACAAGACCTTTTTCAAATTAAAATAAATAAAAAATTGCAACAGCGTGATTCATACAAGCCGGTAAACGCACCCTCACTCATTTCCATTTTACCCAATTTCTGAGAATTGGTGTTTTGTGTTCTTTTAATGTGTACAAAATATGTACAAAATACAAAAGTCAGAATTGAAAACAAGATGAATGGTTTTTCGAAAGAAGCTCCAGCCTAGTGAGCTGTTTTACTGTCTACGTCTAATGAGACAGCAAAAAAATATACAATAGGTTGACTAGAAGAAATACGTAGAAAATCCACCCCAATACAGCAGGTATTGCAAAAATTGACTATTCTCTGAGCTATAAAGGACACTATCGAGATGTTTGTATATTGTATAATAATTCATATTGAAATTGGGACAAATTGCATTTTAAGTCACTATGTGCATTTTTATTTTACTTTAAAATGGCCCTCTCGGTGTCCTAGCTAACTACCAAAAAAGTCCCCGAACCTGAAATGACCTTTTTGTTGTATTTTGCTTTTTACTCCTTAAATATGCGTTCAAACAAAAAAATGATCATGAGTAAAATTAAAGCACATAAAATTTCCAACAAAAAAATTCATATCTATTTTTTTAGAGAAGTGAATGGGTGGCGCAAAAATAAGCGTTGAAATAATAATAATAATACAAGGTGAGAAAAATTAAGATTAGGTACCTCTCATTTCAATGAATGTGATACGATTTCGAAAGGATCGCATAATAGGTACCTACCAAAAAAAAACCTCACCTCTCCTCCCACCCAAATAGTCTCATACGAGGACTCGTGTGAACCCTCTTTTCTTCAAATGTTGTTAATTATTCAGCGATGCTCCGGATCAAAAACAGTTCAAGTAAACATTAAAGCACTTGAAATTTCGCAGAAAACCGCCTTCATTCGTTTCTTTCTTTTACAAGGTACGGGACTGATTTCACTATGATTTTAATGAAAAACAATGACTAAACCGTTAAAAAATAATGACTAATGATGACTACGTTTGGCCCAAAAAAATGACTAATATCGATGAAAACGGGATAATTTTTTCATAAATATTCTATAATATGTATTCAACGAAATTAAATTTTACTCTGAACTTAATGATACTAAATCGATCAAAAAAATGACAAAATTCACTAATTTTGACAGAAAAGTGGCAATTTTTTTTGGTGCATTTTACATTTGTATTTTTAGACAACTTTCAAAGAAAATAACTTTTAAACATTTTTCTGAGGATTAAAAAAAATTGTATGAAGACTATTCTTAAGAATTTTTATTAATATAATTACCTATTTCAAAAGAAATATTTTATAATAATTTTTTACAGATTTAAAAAAAATGTATCTTCCTTTCAAATAATTTTGTGGGGGTGAAATTTTTATATTTTTTTTTAAATATTTTTTTTCAAGGTAATTATTTTTTTGCAGCTAATTTATCAAGAATAAAAACACTTTGAAACGAGCCTAATTATTTTAATTATATTCTAATTATACAAACCCCTTCAACTATTTTTTAAAATTCATTTCTAAGAAAAATTATCAACAAAAGAAAGCTATTCAAAATAATTTTCAAATACCTACTTACTCACCCAATTTTTTATTATTAGGATTTTTTTTTTTAAAGTAAATTGTCAATTTCTAGAGACATTAGAAAAGATTGTATGGGAAGTGAGAACTGAATTTATTCAAAGGGCTGTAGTAAGATGGCATTTGAACAAAATGTTGAAGAAGTTATTTGAATCATATTCAGAAGAATTCGATTTTGAATAAGATTTCAATTGTGTTTAACAAAATTGGAAAGAAAAATTTAAACTAAAAATTCAGATTAAAAAAGATAAAAGGACGAATTAACGAATGACTAATAATGACAAAAATGACTTCATCTACTCGCTTTGAGGATTACATATAAGCACAGGATAATTTACATAAGTGTCATATTCACTCCTTTATTAACAGTACATATTTTTGAACCCAGAATTTTGATTAAAATTCAAGGACAATGACTAAAGTGAATTGTGAAATAATGACTAAAAATATAGACTAACTCGAGAATAAGGAATAATAGTCACTTTGTAATTTGAAGGTTGTGCCAAGTGTGCTTTGGCAGAACTTACTCTTTTGAGAAAAATTCTGAATTTCTTGGAATAAAAAATATTAAAATTTTTCAAAGTTGAAAACAGGTAAAGTGAAAAAATTTCTCAATGTTTTAGCACCAAAAACCTTCCACAATTTTCAAAAAAAAAATCTTTCATTTTTTTTTAGCAAAAAATATTTTTTCAACTGCACAAAAAAAACTTCAGATTTTTTGGTAAAAAAATCTCTCATTATCTACTAAATAAGAAAAATATCTATTTATTTTAGAAACAATCTCAATTTTAATCTCTTTTTGGAGGAAAAAAAACTAAATAATTTTGGAATAAAAAATTAAGATTATCTTAATTTTTTTGAGCAAGCTTAGACAAATATTCATCATTTTTTAAGCAAACAAAAAAGGCTAGAAAAATCTTCAATTTTTTGGAAGAAAAATTTTTCCATTTCCTTTAGAGAAAAAATTCCTTTTTTTTTAAATTAAACTGAAAAACATTCTCAAATTCTTCAAAAAAAAATTATTTATTTATTTTATTTTATTTAAAAATTTTCTTTCAAGTGTATTTCTCATATTTTTTGGAGAAAAAAATGTTCATATTTTTTTGGGGGAGTCGGAAAGAAATTTTTTTTTTCAGAGTTCACGAAATAGTTAAAGAATCTTTCCATTGGGGAAGTGGCTTTTCACTTGATTAGAGAAAAAAATCTCATTTAAAAAAAAAAATCTTTCAATTTTTTTGAAATGAAAAAAATTTCTCAATTTTTTGAATAACTTTTTTTTTACAGGACACCGAAAGGAACATTTTAAAATGAAAAAAATTGACGTGCGCCAAAATATAATCTCATTTCCTTATTTTACCAGGCCATAAGGGAAAATATTAATACCGAAAATTCCACCAGAAAACCATTTTCACGCTTTATTTAGTCGATCCAGGATCCTATCAATTTTCATATTCCTACGAAATATTAACACTATTTTCTTTCAATTTTACCACATCTCGTGTGACAAACCGAAACGAATAAAGAATGCGCGACTTGCATTTTGTTTGAAATTTTCCACTTATCGCAGAGCCTGATAAGATAGAAAAAATACACTCAATATTACCGAAATCGATTAGAAATCGAAATGGAATTTTCGAGTGTATTTTAAATATTGTTTCAATACTTGAACTTTGGCTTCGGAGAGCTATAAATACCAGCTATTCGACGATTTCACAATTTCAACTCTCCAAGTCGCGTATGTGGTGTTATATAACCGAATCATTCATTAGTAAGGTAAAATAATAACCCATATATCGATATACGATCATACGTACCTCGCAAAACCGACGCCTTTACTCATATTCACTTCATCCCTTAATACACGAGTAGAAATCACAGTCCCATACTTCGCTAGCATGTTTTCTAAGTCATTTTCTTTGAAATTTAAAGGAAGATTGGCAAAATACAAATTAGTAGGATCTTGTTCTTGATGCTGCTGTTAAGGGGAAAAAACACACGAATTAATTATACAATATATCATCGAAAATATTATCAAGTACACACAGTATCGATAAGTTATCTTTCACGAATATTATTATGGTTCCTCTCTAATGCAGAGGTGGTTTACTTCGAGTTGAGAACATTCGAGTAGTGAACGTGGTCTCAAATCAAATGTAAACAACGAACCACATAATTAAAGATTAATTATTTCGAAGTGAATTAAAAAATTTTCTTCCCAACAAAATTGAAAAAAAAATCAAAAAAGAAAATTGAATTTTGGCTTGACGTTTTTTTTCAACCTTTCTTTGCAAGAGTTTTTTTTTTCAAATTTCGCCAAAAAACATTTTTTGAAGATTTATTTTTTACATCATCTTTTTATTCAGAAAATTTCAAATTCCTTTTGAGAACTTTTTTTTTTGAAATTCATCAAAGAATTTTTTTGGGAGAGTTCTCAAATTTCCCTTCAATTTTTAAAAAATTTCTTTTCTTAAAAAAAATTTTCAATCTTTTTTTTGAAAAGCAGTTGTTTTTTTTTTAATTCAGACAATTCCTTTGCATATACGTAATTTTTTTCAAAGTTCTTTGAGAACCATTTTTTTTTTTTGAAATTCAGTAAAAAAACATTTGTTTTGAATTTTTAATGAAAGAATTTTTTCACTTTTTTGAATTTAAAATTTTTCAAATTTCTTGTAATTTGTTCAAATTTTGTACTGGAACAAGTTTTATTGATTTTTTTTTTTTTTTTTTAATTTATTCAATAATTCTTTTAATTTAGGTATATTAAAAATCACAGCTAAAATTCTAATTCCTTTGAGAACGATTTTTTCTAGTTCAGTAGGTAAAAAAAATCATTTTTCAAATTTTGGTAAATTTTTTTTCACTTTTCTCAAGTTGAAAATTCTGTCCAGGGAATAACTCCTTGGAAGTTATGATGATTTTTCTTTTTTTTGAAATTTAGATCTAAATGAAGAAGCATTTTTTTTTTGTTTGTTCAATAAAATAAAGAAATTGATTTTTTTATAAAAAAAAAAAAGAGGCCCGAAAATTTTTTGTCCTGGAGCCCGACCGGCCCTGCCCAAAAAAGGCAAAAAACTGTGGTTTTTTCAAAAGTAACGTAACCCCACTTTGAGGGCCCTTGGTCGAAATCCGAAATATGTTTTTTTTCACTCCATCCCAAATAAATCTGTACATGCAACGACGACAAAATTTACCAAACTATACGTACGTACGTATTTAATAAACACCAAACATCGGTTACCAAAGCTTTTAGTCATCCTTTCATTTTGTGGCCGTAATTTACACGTGGAAATACGATCAAAAACATCATTTACCGCGATTGTATTATTTCAAATAAAACCACACGGTTGGCGGGCCGAATTAACCTAAACCTTTCACTCACATCAAAGAATTCGAGCGAGCTCGAGCGAGGCGCAACTTTATAAATCAACAACTTACATTGGTGGTTCGGCGAATTATCGAAGAAATGCCAACTTTAGCCATCTGCGCCTGGATTCCCTTGGCTTGTAAGCCTTTAACGGCATTCTCTGCACAAACGTCGTTTTCGAAATCAACAAATCCATAACCTGGAATCCAAAAAAAAGTACACACTTTATAAAAAATGTACATCAATAAAAAAAGCCTGCTTCGTTTTATGCATACGACCTAGTGCCGCACACAAACACGTTCACTTGTTAAATCGAAAAAATCTGACATTTGTGTAATCGAGGAAAAAGCAGAAGAAAAAGGTAAAATGCGAAATCAGCTTTATACGTACAACGTTCCTATATATAATACCAAATATCATCAATTTTTCAACCGTTTTTACCTCCATTTAATTCTACAACTTACGACATATTCCTGTCAATATTAAGATATTAATGAAACTTATTTGCCGACTGCATGAATCTCGCATCGGACGATTTTTCATTCGTTTGTGACATACGATAAAATTTCACTTCTATTTTCCAATATCTTGTACAGTTCTCTTATTGACGTACAAACTTTTTAGGCGTTTTTTTGGCGGGGGCGAAAAAATTCAAATGACGAGTGTTCGACTTTTCTTACAAAATAATCGTACAGCTCGACCCTTGGGGAAAAAATTCGGTCAAAATTTTTTCCAATCAATAACACATCTAGCAAGTTGTTATCGCAACACTTTTCGTTAATAATAGAACGATTCGATCGTTTTCGGTACGGAGTTTCTACGGTATTAGATATAACGAGCAAAGTTTCCTTTTCGAGTATTTTTAAAAATTTAAACACCAATTAGAAGATTTACTCGGTATCAGATTTTTCTAATAATGCGACCTATTTCGGGTTAAAATCGTAAAACGTTCTTGAAATGTTTTCACGTTCAACTAACAATTTTCTTAATTATTGTTTTTAATACTTCAACTCGTCTTATTTAAATTTAAAAACAAATGAATTGGAAATTTCATTACCGGTCGCCGTTTTATTATAATTGCTTCCTTTTCTCGCTATAAAAAAGAAGAAAAAAAGGGGAAAAACGGAGTCGAGTAGGTAAACCCTTGGTGTAATTTGAAAAAATTAATTTAAATACTCGAGTATAAGCCGCTGTCGCGAGTCCTCGCATATTCAGGCAGGTATATAAAATATATTTTAATTTAAACACGACTCGTTAACACTTTGATAATAAAATTTATGTGTATACATTACATTGCCAATTTGGATCTATAAATAAACTTCTCGCACTCAAATGTTAGGTAGTTCGACTGAATTTCCACAAATCGTTTTAGTTTTCGGAATAAAATTCTATAGAATGAAATTATCGACAGATTCGTAAAAAAAAAGGCGTTGCAATCGAATTACACGAGAGGTGAATTTTTTTCAAACCTAAAAATTATTTTATTAAAAAGGACTCCAAAAATTCACTTTTTGGAATTTTTATGAAGCTGAAATTTTCTTATTACGAAGGTAACATAGGTCTCAATCGTTGGTACGAATTTTTGAAAACTTCATTATTTTTGGCCTCTTTTGTAGTCTCAACAAAAAAAGCTTGCCCTAAATTTGGATCTCAAAAGTGAAAACCTTCAAAAAACACATCAGTGACCTCTATCGGCTCAACGTACCAAATTTTGGTCTCCCAAGTAATTTGGTTTGGGCTATAGGTTGGTCATTTGGTCAATGCACCCAAAAAGCTATTGAAACATAAAAATGATTGATTTTAGGGGTCCCAAAGGTTGAAAACCACAAAAGGCACATCGAATTCGTGAAGCAAATAAAAAATGAAAATTTTGGACAAATATTCTCAATTATTGATCTCAATTTTTTCTTTAAAAAAAAAAAAAAAATTAAAGCAAAAAATCTTAAAAACTTTTTAGGGTGAACAACTTTTTATGTTTTTGAAAAGAAAGAATAAAGAAAGAAAGAAAGAAAGAAAGAAAGAAAGAAAGAAAGAAAATAATAGTCTTGGGAATAGAATCTTTCAATTTTGGGGAGAAATCTCTAAATTTTTGAGGTAGCAGAAAAATAACATCTTTTATTCTCAGAATTTTTTTCTCCATTTCTAAAGAAAAAATCTCACTTTCTGGTATTATTTTTTTCAAAAAAAAAAAAAAAAAAAATTATTTGGAATTGAAGAAACTTCTCAATTTTTTTAGAAGTAAAAAACTTTTCAAATGTTTGGAGTAAAAAACGTCATTTTTAGAGGGAATTTTTTTTTTGTCTTAAAACACAGAAAATATATAGGTTTCTTTTTTTTTCATTTTATTTCATTTTTTATTTTTAGAAAAAAAATTTCAATGTTTGGTCTTCATTATTATTGAAAAGAAGCTCAATTTTTTGCAGGCAAATATTTCTCTCAATTTTTTTGAAGTAAAAATTTTTTCAACTTGGGAGTAAAAAACTTTATTGTTTCAAGAAAAAAATTTCATTTAAAAAAAATCTTAGGTAGGTAACAAAAAAATCTTCCAATTTTTTGGAGAATAAAAAACTCCCACAATTTTTCAAATAAGAAAAACTCATAATATTTTTAGTGTAAATTTTTTTTCTAAATTATTCCGAGTAAAATCAGAAAAAAACCTGTTAAGTTTCTTTTTTTGGGAAAAGAATCTTTCACCCCCCCCCCCCCCCCCCCCGCCAAAAAAATTACTTATTTGTCCCAATATCATTGAAAAAAATTGATTTGTGGAGTAAGGGGAATTTTTTTTCGAAAAAATCTTCTTTCAATTTTTCATTTCTCTGTAGTTTTACAAGAAGACATCGATGAAAAAACTGGAAAAAGTGACTTTAGAGACCATTTTAGGCAAATAAATAGTGACAAAAGGTGACCAACATGCGAAATAGCAACAAAGTTACTTTAACAGAGACTGAATATCATGCCTGCCTATCCCCTACTTCTAAATCATGGTCGAACGCAATAGGAATCTTTTTTTCAGCTCGACTAAAAATACTCGGGGTACTTCACCGAAACCAAAATAATTCTCATAGCTATAAATAAATGAGAAATAGCCAAACGAAAAATTAAAAAAAATGGTTCGATAAAACTAATATTATAGTATTTTTGCTTCAATTCCTTGCAAAAAATTCGCATATAACAATTTAACCAAAGCTAATTAAATTTTTAAAATATTATGTTAACGAAATTCTAAACGAAAAAAAAATCAACCCTGAACAAGAATCTCAAAAATGAATTGAATTTTCTACTTTTCTTTTACGTACAACAAAATTTAATCAATTTTAATTTCGCACGAAAAATGAGCTCGCTTTCGAATACATTTTTAACGAACTTACTGCCAAACATCGACGTAGAAAAACGAAAATAAAGCCAGCCTTCTATAGTAAAAATAAATTAATTTCTCCGAATCATTTTTGCAAATCCTATCACGTCGAAACAAATCGATTATCGAGTAACACCGATAAAAATCGATATGTCTCACAAACCAGCGGAATATTTTACACGCAGATTATGCAGCGGAATTCATTCGCACCTTATTCTCTACTCGAGTATTTCATCTCGAAAAATACGTATTTTAAAACGAGTGTCGTGTCCACTGCGCCGAATAAAAGCCAAATCCAGCTTTTGCACAGCCCGTGGGTGCGTTTGAAATTTGACGTATTACATTTCTTTTATTACATCATTTATTTCTTTATTTTGACCCGAGTATACAATACACCTACGTCCTACTCGTATCTTTTGGAACCGCGATAAAAATTTTTTTTACGAATGAACGAATCAGGTAGGTAAACTGGCGAAAAAAATTCTACGCTGATATAATAACGCGAATTCTCTACATTTTTACATCGTTTAGAATTTCTCGGAAATTAAATAGATTCCACGGATGCATAAATAAGTTGCTAAAACCTTTAAACTTTAATGGAATTGTTATAAGATTTTTTTTGTACCGTCTGCGATATATAGGTAGGTTAGGTATACCAATTTAGATCGTATAATTAGTGCATTGAACTTTAAAACGTGAAATTTTTCAGTGTTATCTCATTACCTACAACAACTCGTTTCTTATTCATTTTTTTCTTTTCAATAAATCAGTTTTTTTTAAAAAAAGTAATTAATAGATTAGTTACGCGTTTTCATCATCGGTCAACGAAAAATTGAAAATCTATCAGGTGTGTCAGGCATGACATAATTTACAAATAGCTACTACATAGATACTATTTTTCCATTCAAAAGATTAATTTTCAAAGTAAAATTTACATATACAAACCTCGACATTTATTCGTGGTTTTATCCATAATCGCTTTTGTTGAAGTGATATTTCCATATCTAGAAATAAAGAAGAAGAAAAAAATTATACGAATACATATAAAAATACAAATATGGTAGGTATCTAAAAATAAATTTAGCTAGGTTGGTAGGTAAATGTGCTGTGAAGTTTTCATTACACACGTTAGTTCAACATTTAATCTGACATTTTTTTCGCCGTAATTACCAACGAAATAATAATTAAATTCAGCCCATTCCAAAGACAAATTGTTTAAATCTATTCGGCGTATTCTTGAATTTACTTTTAAAATATCCACCTACCTAATTACTTCGTTTAAAAAACAATTTCCATAAATTAAGGCGAAAAATTCTATGTAGCAGGTAATTACGACCACTTGTGATATTAAATAAGTACAAATAACTAGGAATTACTGAATTTTTTTTCTTCCTAAAAGCGATTTTCGTGTTAACGTAATACCAAGAATCGTGTAATAAAAAAACAGACCAGCGCACCAATCGCAGTAATAAATCTACTACTTCTCGGCACAGAAAATTTTCACACCGCAAAGCAATCAATCAGTATTATTTTTGCACAATTGTATGAATCAGCTTAATAAGAGGAAACTTCATATACCGAAGCTATTTTCAAGTACCTACCTACATAAGTATAATAAGTATATTAGTGCTCGGTTAGGGAACATTATTCCAAGCATGGTCGTTGAAGAAATACTCCGTCGAGTCGATTCAGCTTTTTTCTTATCTACAGCAAAATTTTCTTTTTATGTACTTCATTTGCAATTTTTAAAAAAATTTAGAAAAACAATGCCATCATTTTGAAAAAATTAAAGGTGACATTTCAAATTATTTTTTTCTGCTGCGATAAAAATTAGTAGGTATGTGTAATCGCAAGAATTTTTTTTTTAAAAATTGCCACGGGAGTTTCCCCAGAAATATTTCAAATAAGTGTTAATATATGCAACAATAATTTCAATGTATTTTTAGGTGTTATGTATTTTGCGAACGTATTTGTACGAGAATGAACACTGTATCCGAGTAATATAAATTTAACTGAAATTACGTCATAACCTGACGAATGTCGAACATAAAAATCCAAAAAAATAAATTTTCAATAATTCTTTAAAAATTGAATGAATAAAAAAATTTGAGGCGGAGTAATTCCTCACTTTGGAATTTGAGGATGTTCTCAGAAATTCTCGAAATGATTTTATCAATTTCCAAAATAAAAATAAGTTGAAAATTCCCAAAAAATGCATGGAATTGTTCTGCAGCCAAAAACGAAACTAACCACGTGAAAAAATTTTGTGCATCTCACGACAACATTTTTGACATGACGGCCCCGAATTTTCATTTAAAATAAATCTCATTTTGGAATTTGAAATTTTTAAGTCATTCAAGAGTTTGTGTTGCGCAACAGTTAAAAATGTTTTCATCTTCTTCCAAAAAGAAAAATCGAAAGTTTTGGGAAATTTTCTTGTAGGTGTTCTCAAAAAAGTTAAATTTTTTTCACTACTGACGAAAATTTCCCAAGTTCATGAAAATTCCTCATTGGTAATTTAATAATATGAAAAAATCTCTTTTTTTATGACGCAATCTTTGCTTCAAAAAGAAAAATTGAAAATTCGAAAAAAAAATTCTCGTGGGTTATTTTCCAAAAAGTTCAACTTTCACAGAATATACAAATTTTCATAGTTCATAAAAATTCCTCTTTGGTAATTTGATATCATGACATCATTCAGTATCAATTTTTTCCAAAAAAGGAAAATTGAAGAAAAAATAAAAATCGAAAATGTTCATTGGGGTTTTTCTGGAAATTAAAAAATGTTATCATACATTTCCAAAATGAAAATTCCAAAAATTTTCAAAATTTTCGAAGAGTTTTTTACCTTTAGTGCTTGGCTGAAGTTGAAGTTGAAAAATTAATCAGTTTTTTAATTTGTTGATGTGACACTTGATACGAACTTGAATGACCTTGAATTTCAAATTTTTCAAATTCCAAAAAGGGATTTATTTTAAATGAAAATTTGGGGCCGTCATATTCTTTATTCGACTTTTGATGTTAATCAATACTGAACATTTTCAGAGTTGGGAATTTGCGGTTATTAAAAAAATGGAACTACGTCATTTATTTCTTTAAAAACAATTTATGAGGCAAAAAAATGTTGTCGTGAGATGCACAAAATTTTTCCACGTGGTTAGTTTTGTTTTTGGCTGCACAACGATTCCATGCATTTTTTGGGAATTTTCAACTTATTTTTATTTTGGAAATTGATAAAATCATTTCGAGAATTTCTGAGAACATCCTCAAATCCCAAAGTGAGGAATTACTCCGCCTAAATTTTTTTTATTCAGTCATCTTAGTGAGCTAATGGTACATCTTTTGTTGTGAAAATTTTTCCATTCCGTCCACCAGGTTCTTCTCGGGTCCCAAAGGGTTAATAAAAAATGGTCTAGTTGCTGTATATGGCGTTTATAAAAATTTAAAAAAAAAAATGGTCTGAACAATTTTTTATAAATAAATATTTCAATTTTTCAAAAAAAAAAAAATGAAATAAATTTTGAATTTTTGTCAGTTCAATTGATTAAAATTTACATTCAGAAAAAATTTAGAGGATTTATTTTTTTTGTAAAATGATTAAAAATAAGTACATATTATTTCGATTCGATACAATTTTGAATTTTTTCAGGAAGATATGAATATTTCCTGTCATAAAAAATTTTTCAGATTATTTTCAGTGAGAACAGAAGAAAAAATTTACTAGAATATTTGAATTTTTATAAGAAAATTAATTTAAAATAGGTAAGTATTTTTTTTTTCAAAAAAAACAACAATTTTTTGTAAATTTTTAAAGATTTTTTTAAAAGAAAATTTTGAAATATTCCCTCTCAAAAAATATTTTTTTTTAGACGATGATTAAAGGTGACCGAAATGAGAAACAGTGCATGAAAAGTCACCACAAAAGTGGTACAAAAAATTAGGAAATAAGAAAATTTTTCCACACAAGTCACTATAAAATTTTCCAAAGCAAGGAATAAGAATTTTGGATTTTTTATGAGTAATCTTTTATAGTGACTTTTTCAATACTTCACATCTTGAGTTCTTGACTACTCTATTGTCACTATTTCGCTCAAATATGGGAAAATATTACACAGTAACATTGTTGTGGAAACATTTTCTCATTCTAGCATTGGTGTTAGCCACAAGCATAGCTGCAGGTGATGCCAACCTACTTTTTTCAGAAAAAAATCAGATTTTTCTTGAAATAAAAAATACGTGTTATCTTTCTTTGAGAACAATTTTTTTTTCAATTTTTTTGGGGGTATTTTTAAAAAAAAATTCTTAGAGTAAAAATAATGCTTATTGTGACTTTTTTCGA
The DNA here is from genome assembly GCA_959613365.1 of Balanococcus diminutus. Lineage (NCBI taxonomy): Eukaryota > Metazoa > Arthropoda > Insecta > Hemiptera > Pseudococcidae > Balanococcus > Balanococcus diminutus. Next base: position 43,123,996 of record OY390715.1, on the reverse strand, counting down.
GTCGGTGAGAAAAATTTTTTCTTTGGAAAAAATCCCAATCGTCATCTCATTTTTTGTGAGAAAAAAATCTTTAAATTTTTTTTTTTTTTTTTTTTTTTTTGGAGTAAGGAAATCTATAGATTTTTTGGGATCTCCTAATTTTTGGAAAGAACAAAAATAGAATATGTAGAAAATTTTCAGAATGCCCTCGTAGGCTCATACATAAGACAAGAACATGCCAAAATCACTTAATTTTTTGGACACCAATTTTTTTTTAAATAAAAAAAACAGGCAAGTAATTTTTTTCAAAAAAATCATTCTCATATTAAAAATTTTTCAACTGCTAATGAAAAGGTCCAGATATGTTCAAGTACGTGTGAGGCTGTAAAATAAATTGTATAAATTTTGTTAACTTCCTTCAAAACTTCGTTTGGGAAATGAATACCCTTTGTATTATGAGCATTTAATCAATTTCAAAGAGAATTTTGATTGAATTTCATTTTTTTCGCTGGCTTTAGGTATAATACAATAACCGTTCCACTTTTTTATGAAAATGTTTAAAATCTGCTCAGCAGATAAGTCTGAAAGGGTTAATCATTTAACAGATGAATTAAATACTTTTAGTTGGCAGTTTATCTAAATGAATAAATAAACCCAGAATTCATACTATCAATCGTCGAATTCAAAGCACTACATTTCAAACTTGAGAGAGAATTTAAAAATCGTCACAAGAACAACTTCAAAAAAAAAAGTAAAAAACAAAGAACCTTGAGCCTTTACACTTTTATTTTACTAAACCATACAGAAGGATGGAAATAATGGGTCTGAGGTAAAATAGATGCGCAACTGTACAAGCCTTTAAAATAACAGGCATGATACCAACTATTTTTTTTTTTTTAGTGACTTTAGTGACCAAAAATTGGTCAAAAAGTGACCAAAATTTTCGATAATGTGATGAAAAATTAAGCCTATTAGGGCAGACCAGAACAATTTTTCCAATTTTTTTCCCAAGAAATGAGCAAATTTTGGTTGGATACTGCGCTCTGGTCTTTCTTTTCAATAAAATGAGAGAAATTTTTGGTTTTTTAATTTTTTAGGTACGTAGGGAAAAAACAACACGCAACACTACTTTTTATTACAAGTTGTCATGTTAAAACGTTAAACAGGCAATGTTTTTTTTTTTTTTTTTTTGATAATTTTCTAGTTATTTGGAAAATTTTCAATTTTTCTTCTTTTTCGAGGAAGGTATGGCCAAAAAAAACTGAAAAAAGTGACAAAAAGTGACCAAAGTGAAAAAAAGTGACAAATCAACTAAAAAAGTAACTCTGTATCATGCCTGAAATAAAATAAAAAAAGTAGCTGTTCAAATAAGTAGAGCTTTATACCTTCGATAAAAGAAAATAACCGGTATTGTTAATGTTAACCTGAATGCGAGGAATATTCGATGGTTAATAGTACTCGACGTCGACGAATTAAGCTACCTTCGATACAAGTATTTTTTCAAAAATAAACAATTTCTACTTAATATGTTAGATGTGTTTACTAGAATCCATAGAAATAAAACCGATTTTTATTGCAAGTTTATAAGGATTCGTTGATGATTATATCTTTCGGACAAATTCTCACCTTACCAATCGATAAAACGAAATGCTATTTCGCTTAGAACACATTGTGATTAAGTCAACTGGGCGAATCTACGCGCAACCATTTTTAACTCTTGTACATTTGGGAAATCGAGAAAATTCAGCCGAGAAGAAATTTCAAAAAAAGAAGAAGGAAAAAAGAAGAAATAAAATAAAGAATTTGTCGAATAGCACAGTATTCGTCATTATTATGCCATTAACCCCGGAAAATTTCAAACTTGCTGGTTTTCCATTTCACAATAGGATCAATTTCGTTCGGCGTCTTTAGTCTTATTTTCACCATTGACATAACAATTTTATGGAAACGTTATTACATGAAAATTCATAAATAATTTCAAATCGCTCAAATATCGCTCACGACTTCGAATACATTACAACGATAAGAAATACTATACTTGAGACAATTTCAAGACGTCTGTTTTCAACTGCGCTGCTTTCACACTATTAATCATTATTTTCACTCGGTATAGGTAACGAAACATATTTTTGGTGATTATTCTCGTTTTATAGATATAGGTAATTTACGTAAAAGGCGTTCGCATGGCTTATATAATTACCAAGTAAATACGTAAGAATGTTTACATTCGGAAAAGAGGTAGCCACAAATAGAATATTTAATCAATCCACCGAACACGATAAATACACGAGTAAATAAGTACGTAGGTCTCTATTTCTCGGCTTATGTTTCGTTAGAAATTACCTACCTTATATTTTCGTGCAAAGTCGAGAACAAAAATTCAATTCGAGAATTCGACAAATTAAGTTATGTACTTTTTTCTTGCGGTTGAACAAACAAGGAAAGCTTGTCAACTCGTCAACTCCGATTGAGCTGCTATTTAGCTCACTGAAAGAGCACGTCCCTACACTTCAGAAACAAATTTTGAGCTGCCGAAGTTGATTATTCGATTTTTGGTGAATTTTGGGAAATGACCAAAAGCTCGTGATGAGCCATTTTCCACATTTTCAAAAATTCAACTTCGACGGCTCAAAATTTGGTTCTGAGCTCTGCGTGGCATGCTCTTTCATCAAGCGAAATTTCAGCGCATTCGGAGTTGACTAGTTTACAAAGTTCATCCACTCAACCAATATCGAAATAATCTGATTTTCTGATATAGGTTTATTCAACACTGTCTACAGGTCTGCAATGCGCAAGTGCTTACTTTTTTTGGTTCTTAAGTTATAACCTATCAAAGTTGTCCTTTTTTCAAAAGAATCACTTCCCAATTTTTTTTTATCTAGCACTCAAAATTGTTCCATTTTATTAGAGAAACTTTTTTTATTATTTATACTTTTTTAAACTGAATAACACCTCTCCCCAATTTAAAAAAATTACCAAATTTTCCATTTTAACTTTTTTTGTTTTAAACTGCCAAAACTGTTCCTTTTCATGAGAAATTATTTCCAATTTTTATTTTTCTCCTCACTTAATTTAAAATGGACCCTGGTCAGTCACCTCATTAAAAACTAAATTTTTTAAAAAAAATTCGGCTAAAAATTACCGATTATCAAAATCTTGCCCTCTTCTTGATTACGACCCCACAAAGTTATTATTTTTCAAGAGAAACAATTCCAAATTATTTTTCATTTTCCCCAACTTAATTACAAAGGTAAGTTGAGGAGCTTCTAATTTTTCAAAAAAAAAAAAAAAAAAAAATCAGGCATTGTATGGTTGTTGCTTTTTATTGGAAAACAATTCCCAATTTTTCATTTTTCTTTCAACTTAATTTCAAGGGGTGTCGCTAGACCCCATTTTGACAAAAAAGCGAAAATAAGTAACAAATTTTAAAAATAGATACTCGGGGGGGGGGGGGTCGAAAGTACAAAATAAAGGCCACCCTAGCGCACACAAACTTCTTCGAACCTCTGCATCAGATAGGTTTAGGTTATGAGAAATTTTTGGAACTGCTCAAAGCAAAACTATCACAGTAATTTTAAAATTTATGGCATCTAAGATTACCGGTATCTAATTTATCGCATTCTCGTCAAGTCATTTGTACGCTTCTAAGTTTTTTGTTCCACAAAATTCTCAAAAGAAAAATCAAAAAAGAGAAATTCTTTCAAAAAAAATTGTCCAAAAAATAATTTGAAAAACACTTATTTTTTCATTTTTTTTTGTTGACTTTTTTGTCATTAATTTACTTATTTTTTTCATTAAAACTTCTTCGTTAAAAAAATCTAAGAAAAATCTTAAGAATAGGTACTAAATTTTAGAATTTTTCAATTTTTTTTTTCAAAAAATCACATTTTTTAGGTTTTTTTTTTAATTTCTTATTTACCTTTGAAATCTTGAAAAATTTCTCAAACATCTTGAAAAATTAACATAAAAATGAAAAAAAATTCATAAAAAATTTCTTTTAAAATAATTATTGTAATTTTTTACAAAAATTTTTGATGAGAAATAAAATTTCCTAATTAAAAAATTCTTTCGCGGAAAAAATCTCATTTCAGAATGAGTAAAAATTATTTTGGAATAAAAATTCGCGAGAAAAATTTTTATAAAAAATTTCTTGCATGAAATTCTTTCAAGAAATTTAGGAGGAAAACACTTCAAAAATCCACTATTTTATTGAACAACTTTTTCAAAACAAAATTATTTATAATAAAAAATTTTCTGAATTTTTTTTTGCACAAATCTCTCATTTTTCAGATTTTCTTTTGAAAATTATCCCCTTAATTTTTTTAAAAACTTCAGAAAACTTTCAACTACTCAATAGAATCAGAACTGCACTTTAGATCTGCGTTGCATCGATGACCAATTGACCACAGATACTGTTTCGTTTAAATTTCATATCTCGAGTACGAAATGTGATAAACTGATAAACATAAAAGTCAAAGGTGGAAATGAATGAATGAAAAAAAAAAAAGAAATGACGATGAAAAATAGAATAGTGACTCATTGTTTCAGCTGTTATTGTTAATTGAATTGGTATTCATATAAACTACGAGTATTTATAGTTAATCCTTGATCCAATGTTTGTTTTTTTTTTAAATTTATTTTTATTATTAATCGTTCTCACGAAATATGATCGATAAAAATTAAAACGACTGTTGAAAATCGTAACATTTTTTCCATTAAATTCAGAATAAAAAATCGTTATGTGTCGAATCGCTAAAAATGTATTCTTCAAACCGAAAGCACGTATGTAGTATTATTTGGATGTAATAATATTCGACCATGCTAATCATAAATCTTCGACGGATATTAATATGAATATGAAATATGCCTCTGAGAAAGAGAAATTTTTTCAAAGTCCTGCATTTCAATCGATAAAAAAGTGATCGGTGCTATAAAATGCAAAATATTAATTCGAAACACTGGAAAATACTTTAAAAATCAAATTCCTAGAAAGAAAATACAAGTAAACTGGTTCGAAAAAATTAATAACCGCAAATCACGAGTGGGTTTCACTCGTTCCATAACAAATCTGATATTACTTTTTTATTATTTTTATTAACTCGATTTAAGAATAAATTTTTGGTCGGAATTTTCTCGTGTTAAAAAAATGTAGGTAGCTATGAAAAACGCTCAAATACATAGTTGGAAGATGAAAAGAAAAGAAAAGAAAAAAAACTATAGTACAACAATTCGAGCCATTTGCCAGTTTCTATGGGGAAAATAAAGCTATTTCCAAAAACTTTGAAAACTAGGATTTTGAAAACTTCCGTATATACCTTTGGCGCGTTTACGCTTGGAAAATTCTATTCGTTAATATTACTATTTCTCGAGTTTTATTCATCGAAAAACCTGATTTGAAATAAACGACTTCGGTGTTCTGTTAGGACGCGAACAAAACATCGAGTTGCATTTACCATAAATATACCATACATGGTATTAGGTACATGAAAATTCGCTAAAACATAATTATTCTTACACCCGAACCCAAAACAAAGATAACCAACGTATTTAGATACGATATAGCGCACGAGTAAGTTCCTAAAGTACATAATTCATGTGCAAATAGTACGTATAAGTAGAAGTACGTCTATGTGCAAACATCAGAAAAATTAAAACCAAACTTGGAAGTTGGAAAGGGGGGAAAAACAAAAAAAAAATCGTTTACTTACTGAGAACACATGTTGATAAGATCTTTATCAGTGGTATTTTGGCCGAGTCCACGAATGTATAAGTTAGTTTTCGATAATTCATTATTTTCAGCTCCATTTTTCGTACTACCTCCACCGCTGGTGTTTCCACTGACACCGCTCGTCGAGCCACCGTTCGCACTTGTAGCGCAGGATGAATTTGCATTGGTATTATGAGACGTGGACATCGCACCACCTTGAGAACTAGAACTGCTATTGGTATTAGCTGGTGAAGTTGCCGAGTTCACTCTTTGCTGAAATCATACAACGATAAAAACAACAAATTACGATAACGACACAGAATAATGCAAATTCAACTAAACCATACATACGAGTAATCTACAACGAGCATACATACGCTATTTTTTTTTTCTCTTCGTACGCTATAACAATAATATACTGATAAGGATACTGTATTATCGAGCTCTTTCTTTTGGATAAATATTTTATGCGTCTGCGGAGTTGAATTTAATCTCGTTCGAGTATTTCCTCTGCGAACGTTTCGAAGCATTGGGAATGACAAATGAGCTGATTTAGTATTTTTAAAATTGCCATATGTATTACATACAATAAGTACCAGTACTTTGCTACTCGTGCAGCTAAACATGGTCTCTGAATAACTACCATTTATAAATTTCATTTGCTCTCTGGTGCCACGAAGCGATAATTTTTCCCCTATATTCGTCATTATAATATGGTTTATTAAGATCCTCTTCCATTTTCCCAACACCTTTTGTGTAATTCGCTCTCGATTTTTTACCACAATAGGAACATCGTTCGTGGCTCATGCTCTAGTGCACTTTTTCTCGCGACGCGTCCAGGAAATGTTTCATTTTTGCGATATTGATTTTTTATGTATTCGCTTCAGTCTCATTTCGAACGTACGAAACCACATGTGGAAATTCAACCGAACCACCGAACATACCTGAACGCGTTTACGTGCACGCAGTCGCCTGTCTTTTCTTTAGCTTCGACAATCACCGAAAACTTGCCTCACACAGTCGCAGACACAGCCACAATAGTCGACAGCTTTTTGAGGGGGCGAACGTGAACTTTAATGAGGAATTCAACAAGTTCGACGTATGTAATACGTGAATGTGGAACCAGTTCGTACGAGTGTGTTTGCAAACGCGATCGTGTTTTCCTTACTGCTTTGCAAAATTACATTTTAATACGACCATAAAATCAATTTCATACTCGAAATATAAAGCAAAAAGCAATTTAATGTTTCTAAATGGATGTTCTCATTAAATATAGTCGTCGACAATAAATCTATTTCGGGTCGTTTTACCAGCACAGATACATTATGCGCAATCTAAACGCACCAGCGTCTTTACGGCCAACAAATTTGATTTTCTCCGTTCCTAAATATCAAAATGGAAAACCAATACCGTATCGTATGTATTCTGAATACTCCACAATACAAAATTTCATATAAAGTAAAGGCTTTATAATAATATTTCACTTACATTACAATACAGATATGAATACGTACGTACATACTCGTATCATGCCCTACCTCAAAAAGCTACCTAATCCTTCAACTTGTATGCATGTATATCACAACTTTCAAAATATGTACCTACGTTTACGTTATCAAATCGATATTAAAATATCATACACAAATTAGGAAATTCATTCGTAATCAGAATCGTAGAAACCGACGGAAAATCAAATATCAACATCAAGTATTAACTTGAACGTACCCGAAAATCGTTGTATACGATTCGACTAAATCGTTCGATTGAAAATCGCAATAATTATTTCAAATCGCCATTCGCCGCATGTACGTATGTTTCTTGACAATAAATATTGACATAATATTCGAAAACCGGAACACGATTATAATCAACACATCACCGAACAGTTTTTTTAGGAAATATAGCAGCGCACAACTTACATTTTCGTGTAGCACCGTTAACCGACACAAACGTATAATTTTAATTTGGAAAATGGCCGGAGAACGAAACACGAATACGAATAATTTTTATGATACATCGAAAACTTCACGTAATCATTCTTCGACGACGAAAATTAAATAAAATATTGTAATGATTTCTGTTCGATTCGATTTTCTTTTTAGTTTTTTTTTCTTCTTTTTGTTTACATTTTACATTGTATGGTTGTCAAATAACGATGTAGTGGCTGCAACTGGATAACTGACCGGAATAAAAACCAGTCTCTTTTCGTCCTCCCTTCCCTTTTATTCGCAGTCTTTCCTACTTTCATCTGGTTGGATGTTGGAGGTTGGAACTTTGGAAGACGTTGAAAGAGGAAGAGGAACACAAAATAATTGCACGGTCTTTGCTCTTTGATATTAAAATTCGTTGAAAATTTTTGTACGTTGTATGTTCATGTTGTAGTTTGTGATGCTCTGATGCTCGATCTTTTTTATAGAAGAAGAAGATACAAGTTAGAAATTAAATTGTGATTGTGACCTGTCATAAGGAAACCAGGTTCTTATCCGAAAGACAAATTTTACAGAGAAGACGAAGAGCACTACAAATTTTAAAATTCTCACACTGCCCATTCCGTTCATCAGATCCAGCTGATTTTTGGGGCATTATTTAGCCACTCCAGGGATGCGACAATCCGAAAATATCAACGATACGTATCACGATCCGGGATCAGTAAGGTATCAAAGTCAAAGTATCATGATCCTTATTGATCCTGGTGTTCTTTTTTAATCCGCTGGGATCGCTAAAATTTTTTTAAAATTTACACGATTTTCGAGTGTTGTTGGCTTTTTGTTTATGCCTTTTTCGATAGTAAAAAGTATCATGATCAGGCACGACCTTCTACACTTAACAGGCCGAAGGACGAAACCTGGCATCTCCGCATTCGGATATTAATGAAGGCTGGTTTTCCGGATTCTCCATAAGATTTAATGTTAATTCATGTCGCAATAACTTGAAAAATATGAACTTGACAAAAAAAGTGTAAGAGACCTTTTTTGTAGAGAATTAAAAGAGCTTTCGACTCATATGAGAATTTTTACATTTCATAAAGATTTACGAATTTTTGAATTTTTTTTCAATTTTCCATAAAATTTAAAAATTCTTATATGAATCGAAAGCTGTTTTAATTCTCTACAAAAAAGGTTTTTTGCACCTTTTTTTTGTCAAGTTCATATTTTTCAAGTTATTGCGACATGAATTAACATTACATCTTATGGAGAATTCAAAAAACCAGCCTCCAAATGAAATGTTGCCAGATTTCGTACTTGGGTCTGTTAAGTGTAGAAGGTCGTGGATCAGGGCATGGAAGCCGACCGATTTGGCTTCCAACTTCCGGCTTCAAACTTCCAATAATTTAAGCTTGGCTTCCGGCTTCAGCTTCCGTTTAATTTTTTGGAAAAATTGACTTTTTTTTCGGCTTCCGGCTTCCGGCTTCGGCTTCGCTTCCACGCCCTGGTAGCGATCAGGGGTGCAGATTGTATAAAAGCTCGTGAAAACGCCGTTAATAACCCGAAAAAAGAAGCCGAAAAGAAGCAAGTTTTTTACTGGCTTCCAGTTATTCGGCTTCCGGCTTCGGCTTAGCTTCCATGCCCTGATCATGATCCTAATGATCCGGATCAGTGATCCAATTAAGTATCGATACGGGATCATCGCATCCCTAAGCCACTCCAAGTGAACCCAAATTCACTGCATAGGGTGATTGAAATTTTTTTTACAGGCAGTGTTGCCATTCTTAAAACAAAAAATTCCAAATTTTGAATGAAATTTCAAATTTTGAAGTCAAGAAATCAAAAAACCAAGACTATAATACATGGTAGGAAATAAAATTTCCAACAAAAAAGGTTCTCTTCACTTTTTGCCTATCTTCAATATTTCAGGAGTTTTCAATTTTTCATCTATAATTATTTGGATTTTCTCAAATAACTCCTGAAATATTAAAGATAGACAAAAAATGAAAAAACCCTTTTTTGTTGGAAATTTGATTTTTTACCGTGTCTTAGTCTGGGTTTTTTGATTTTCTCAAAATTTAAGCCAGTATACGAGATGAAAAGTGAAAAGAGTTCAATTTTCCAATTTTTACTAATAAAAAATTTCATAAAATTGTCACAGACCCCTCAAAACTGACCCGATCAGGCTGTAAATTTGTACGTAGACACCATTTTGAAATAACCTCCAAGAAAAATTGAAAATAATTTTCTGAATAGAAGTATTGATTTTTTTCTGGATTTTTTATTACTTTGCTATGTGCTCGAACAGAATGGGCCAAAAGTACCACTAATATCAACAAAAAAAAGAAAAAAAAAAGAAGATTTAAATCGATTTTTCGGACCAGAACCTGGTTTTTATATGACAGGTCACAATTATTACCTACTTAATAATAATTAAATTTTTTGAATTTTGACATCGAGTAATATTGATTTTCTTATGAGTTATGATCTTGTGATCTTATTTTTCGCCTGCTGGTTTGATGATAACTGATACGAAATTATTTGTTTTCACAGTGGTACAATTCATACGCTAGTGACAAGTGAAGAAGAAAATGTTAGAAGCAATTTGATGTTGATTCGTAATCTAAAAAGTTTTTGAAAAAAATCAATAAAAATGAAGTATGAACCAGAGCTAAAATTTTCACCACCCTTCCTCCCTCATTCCCAGGGTCCACTTCTTTCCTCATGTTTTAAGAAAAATTTCGATCCAATCCCTCCCGCCCTCCACTATTCGATAACGCAAGGAGCGAGTATATCATTTCTTAGGGCTCCCCTTTTTCGAGGGACCATGGCCCATACCCTTTCTTTGGAAGTCCCTTATATCCGTACTCGAAGCCTCAATTGAAATATTTTTATTTTTCAGGTAAAAATTGTAGGTTGAGATCCTTGGAATAATTTTATTTTTTATTTATTTTTAAAATCAATTTGCCCCCCCCCCCCCCCCCTCCAAAACCATTCCAATTTCGCAGAATTTTCAATATATTATATTACGTAGAATTAAAGGAGAGGGAGGGGTCAAATCGAAATTTTTGTAATGATCAAAATTATTCCAAGGATATCAATCTACAACTTTTGTTTGAAAAATTTCTTGATTGGGGCCTTAGATACTGAGATGAAGAATTTTTTTAAGTTGAATTTTTTCAGAAAAATCCTTCAATTTTTTAGAAGGAGAAATCCTTTTAATACCTATTAGGTAATATTTTTTTTATTAGCTAGATAAAAACATACAATTTGAAAAATCGAAAAAAAAATCATAGAAAGTAATCAATTTTTAAATAAAATGAAAGCTATAAAAAATACAAAATTACTCGTAATTTCTATTCTCAATACTTCGATTCTAATAACAATAAGAACGAGATCTTCCCCTATTTCTAATGGGTAGGTAATTTCTAGCCATACAGGCAACCTCCCTGCCCCCTGTACCTATTGCCTTTCACTGCACAATTTGAAAGAGTAGATTAGAAATACTTATTCAGAAAAACATCAGTCCGTTTTTAATATTATAGAGATTAAAATTCAAGTTGAATTTTAAACATCTCTCTACTTACATACTAAAGTCTACATTTTAGCCAAAAATATTTTCATTCAGCCATAAAAACGTTGGAAACTTTGAAAGTCGATGAAACCGCACCTAACCTACGAGCTACACGTACCTGCGAATGCGGTTTTAATTAATCACGAAGTTCCCTTCGTAACAAAAATTTACAAAAATCTTATTCCGCCATCCGGATTCATTATTCATATTTCAGGCTGAGTTAGATGTTCATTTCGAATCGAGCAACTTCACTCGAGAAATTAACGCGTTGGCTTGTTTTAGCTATAGTTACGAAGCACGGTCTGTGTTCCAAGTTCCAACGACAAAAAGCTTCAAAATTACAAACTTGGTTTACATGCGGGCAGTTCTCACGTACCGGGTTGTATCAAAATGTGATGAAAGTTATAAAGTAAGTAGGTGTAACTTGTATAGAAGAAATACTGTAGATATACTTTTTAAAAAGTTACTCGGTAAGTTACTTATTTTTGTCGGATTCCAAAAAAAGAGGAATTAATTTCTTGATTTTGAACTATTCAGTCACTTCATTCTCATATTTTTCAAAATTATCAAAACAATTCAAAAATAACTTCTTTTTTATTTTTAACGAAAAAAATTCAACGAATTTTGATCCAACGATTATCTTTTAAAGTAGACAAGGATTTGCGGTCTTTTGATGTAAATTTTGAATTATTCTATTTTCCCACGAGACCTTTATAAGTTTGCAAGTAATACGATACCAGTTCGTCGTATCAAATAATTTTCTTTTCGTTCCGAAAAAAAAAATTGTATTTGTCGTGAAATAAAAATAAGAGAATTACAGAAAGGATTTCTACTAAAAGTATAGCGATTTAAGATAAGAAAAGTACATTAAAGAAATGAATATTATAGAATTACATCTGATTAGATATAAGTACAAATTACTGATTCACTCAAATATTGCACTGCGTGATGTAAACTGAGAGAATAAAAAAATAACACTGCATTTCGATACCTTGAAGCACTCAGAAGATGTGCTATGTCCATAATTATTCATGTGGTACTTTTTTTGGTAACACAAAATTCTCAACAGTGAAACGAAGCTATACATACAGGGTGTCCGGCGAGAGGTCTGCCAAACTTGATTTGGATATAGCCAAGCAAGTACTACTAACAAAAAATTTTATGTACACAAAGTGCCTATTTCGATTTTGAAGGGGCAGTGGTCTACAAAAATTTCAAAATTTTGTCAAGATAATATACATGAAACAGGTGAAACTTTTTGAAAGGAACAAAAATAGTTATGAAAATTTGTCAATCTTCAAAAATAAAGGTATTTTCGAAGTTTAAGGCTCCATAGCGCCCTAATTTCCAAAGGTAGGCAAACTCTTCAAATAACTTTTTTCGTTCTTCTCAAAAAATAACACCTATTTTCATGTACTGTTTTGATGGAATTTTGAAGTTTTCGTGTATTCCCAGTGAACTGTTGAAATTGAGGTAGGCAATATTTTTGACAGGAATTTCATGTTACTCCTTCAATTTCAAAAATAGGCAAATCTACATTTCTGGCTGAGACGGGGCGATGAGAGGACGAAACGTCCCTCTTCAATTATGGAATTGAATAAAAAATTTTGAAAATATATTCGATGATTTTTTTTGGGAATTTTCGAGGAAAATTCTATACCGAGAGAAATGCCCTAAAATGATATGTTCGACAATCCACACTTGCCAATATTTTCTTATAAAAAATCTCAAGTTGCATCACATTAAGGAAACCCCAATTATAACCTTTTAATACTCGTATTAAGAATCCTATCATCCCAGAGTGCTCAGTGCAACAGTGCACCAATGGTCCATTACACGAAGAATAAGTACTCTTCTAAACATTGAATTCAAGATGCACATCAGTATCGTTCGCAAGTTGTTCCCGCCAGCTAATTATTATATCATCGCTTAAATTCCATCCGATCATGAATTTTTTATCAAATAAATGATAACGGTTTATAACAACGTTGACCTTGAATTAATACATATATAATCATCGTCGGAGTTTGCAAATACACGCGCAATACAACACTCATGTACACTACAAGCAAATAATTTGAAACCTGTAACTTGTCGATATTACTCGCATACAGGTACCTACTTTTACGCTTACATGTTCGCGTTAGTTACCTTCAATGGGTCGGCTACCTTTTTTTCTGTTTCTCTCCATTTCATTGCTCATTTACACGTCAATGTCATTTAATAAAATAGACACACGAATATAGGTATCAGACAGCGACGAAGTATTTAAATAACCATACCGACATCGTTGATAAGCGATAATTACTTAATAATTTTTTTTAAACGAGTAAACAACATATTTAGGTGCGCCCAGTATCTACCTGTAAATGTGGAAATTGGTCAAATTCGCTCAACAACACACGTGTAATCGAGTATCAAATAATATTCAATACCTACTTTCCCTACTCATTTAAGTAACGAGTGGATCGCAGAAGTGCTGTTTTTTATGGGCAACGTCGAAAATTTACCAAGTCCAATACTACATAGATACTCGATATTCAAAATTGAAGGGGAGGGAGGGGTCCAATCGAAACTTTTGTTATAACCAAAATTATTTCTAGGACTTCAAGCTACAACTTTTGTTTGAAAATTTTTTCAATTAGGCCTCTCCTTCTTTAACGATTTGGCACAACACTCCGAAGATACTAATTAACAATTGGAGGAGTGAGGGAGGAAGGGGCGAATTGAAAATTTTTCAAATAAAAGTTGTAGATTAAGATACCAAAAATATTTTTGATTATTATAAAAATTTCGATTGCATCTCTCCTTCTCCTCCGATTTCACATAACATCTGGTAAGTGGTAGGTACTTTTTCAAAATTTTGGGAAGGGTGCAATTGAAAAATTTTTCAAATAAAATTTGTAGATTGAGGTCCTAGAAATAATTTTCGTTATTATAAAATTTTCGATTAGACCCTTCCCTCCCCTCCAATTTTGCAAAACTGGCAGAAGTTGGGGTCCAATTGAAAAAATTTTCAAACAAAAGTTGTAGCTTGAAGTCTTAGAAATAATTTTGGTTACGACAAAAATTTCGATTGGACCCTTCCTTCCCCTTCAATTTTGAATATCAAGTATCACCTAGTATTAGACTTGAAGTAAATTTTACAATGCTGTCAAAAACCAGTACTGCAGCGATCCACTCGTTTTCAGTAGAACCTAATTTAGAGGGTGCTTGCGTCTCTTGGGGCATCCAACCTATTTCATACGACATGTCGGGCCTCTGACACAAGTTTTTAAAAAATCTACCACTAAAAAAAAGAAAAAAGAATTCTCCCAATGCACATCAGTACACCAAGAAAAAAACTAAAATTTCAAACCAATGGTGCCTGTTGGGAAAATTTTTCTCCGCCATGATTCAATTTCAAGAACTTAATCCACTTCTTATAATAAATAAAATAAACGACGAAATTCTTTTGAAACAAGTAGGCACAGGCGCGAATTTCTTTCCAAGGTCACAAGAGCAATTTTTCCACAAGATAGACGACCGCGTAAAAAACTTTAAAAAATCGATAAATTTACTTTTCCGGTAAATCTTCATTCGAGAGTATTTTAATGCGATTTCTAACCTAAAAATACCATCTGGAGTATCAAAATGTACACGTATAAAACAAACCCACGCATATTTTTTACCTACTTGGAAAAACACAAGTTAGGTTCCGAATCGAATTTCATTCTCATGTAGATTTGTATATACCTACTAAAACGCCATCAAATACGATTAGGTACATTGTTCGAAATAATTATAAAAATTTCGCCCGAGGCATTGAAGACTAAAATAATAGAAGAGCGAGGTTACGGAACGCTTAGCTTTTCAAGTGTATAATGCTGCATAGGTAGGTACGATGCCAACTTGGAACATAATTAAGAAACGCGCTTTTGATCAGATTTTTTTTCATCTCGGCTATAGCATTCTGTTAATAATACTCGAGTACATCGACATCGAATTTCATTAATTTTCGTAAAAATACTATTCTCTACTCGCGCACACAGGCTCGCTGTACAGTTCGACGAAAACCATCGACTACCATGAATGTGTTTTTCTTCTCATATGAAAATCAATTTCAATCGTGGAAATGGGCCAGATTCTTCAAATCGACGTGTTTTCATTCGCAAACCATAAGCTTTCAAATCAAAATACGGTTACATACGAATGCATAAGAGGAAAAAAACACATGGCATGGTGGTAACATGAACGAGAACATAGCTGATTGATAGATCAAGGTCAAAATCAATTTCATAAGAAAGCGAATGCTTTCGTTGTTCTATTTTCAAATGAGTATAAATGCGAGTACTTTAGAAACAACATACACCGGGTAATTTTTCTTTTCAACATTACCCACTCGATTCAAAATTTCAAACGGCGTATGCAGTCAAGCCTTTATACTTGAGAGCCGAATTTTTTCTACTACATCTCCTAAAAACTACATACAATATAAAAAAATGACTCCAAAACTACCTTTTTGAAACCTAAAGGCCAAAAAAGGGAATAGGATGAACTATAGGTTGAAATTTGCACATGCTAGAGATAATGCGAGTCCTCCATCACTGATACAAATTTAAAAAATTTTCATCATTCTGAACCCACTTTAGAGACCGTAAATATTTCAGTGTACCCCGAATTTCAGTAAATACTAAATTTATATTCCTAAAAAATCTAAAAAATTTCCATTCAAAAAAAATTGATAACCTTAATTTTTATATTCCAAAAAAGTAAAAAAAAAAAGTTCATTACAAACAAAATTTTGAAAAATTTCCAAAAAAAGAAATCTAAAAAATGTTCGTTTTTAAAAAAAATTGAAAAAAACTTTGTTCAAAAAATGAATAAATTTTTTATTTTAAAAAAATTGAGAAATACTACATTTCAATTGAGAAATTATTTTACACCAATAAATTTGAGAAATATTTTATACCAGATTTATTATCTAAACATTTTTACTCCAAAAATCAAAGAAAAAGATTAATAAATTTCTCATCACATGAAAATTTTTAAAAAGTTTTTTATTCCAAACAAATCGAAAAAAATTTATTCTTATAATTATAAATTTAGGGATAATTTCAATCTCCAACACTGAAAGAAAAATTTTTCGAAATGTGGAGCTGTTGCTGAAAATTGAGGAACAGTTACACTTTGACTGTGTAAAGCTGAATTTTACACTATTTAAGATAATGATTCCATATTTTAAGGTAATGATTACTCTGCATGGGGCAATTATTCTACAGGAGAATGAATACCTCTTATACAGTAACTATTGCAATTTTCCATAAGATGATTCCTCTCAGTTGAGTAACTATTCCTCAACGAAGTAAGGGATATAATACACTACAGAAGTGTAACAATTCCATGACAATAAGGTAGCTGCAACGGTGTGAATTCTAATCATCACACATTATCAACTATTTAATTCATTTTGGTTCAAACATTTTCTGCCATGTTGGATGTTACAAGTGTGTGATACAGTTTCATTAAAAAAGTGGATTTTATAGCAATACGTTATGTTAATTATTACCAACATCTTTGATTTAAATTCGTATAGAAGATGAGTACAAATTGCACATACAGTACTTGAATTGTGGTAGATAGAATAGGTGTAATCGTTTCTAATCATAAAATTATTAGTGTCCAAAACATAAAATAAGCATGAACTAAGACTTGGATTATGCATGTGTAATTTTGTATTCATCTAAAATCTTTCATATTTGATATAATGCTCTCCACTATTTGTCATAATGCAGAACAGAAGTAGATGAATTTGCTTAAATTAATTTATTTTTATGTGATGAGTGAAAATATAATTACAATTTATTTGACAAATTTTCATTTAGGTAATAAAAGTGTAACAGTTCAATAAATTTAAAGGAGTCATTCCTCTATTACAGAGTAAAGTTGGGATATGAATGAAATTGTGGAATGGTTCTTTGAAAGTGTGCATTAAATTCATTTTACAAAGGAATAAGTCATCGGGCACGAGGAACTATTCTTTTACACAAGGTAACTATTACTCTATGAAAACGTAATCTTTCTAAAATATAAATGAACGTTTATGCTTTAGTAAAGGAGTGGCTACCTCGTGTGGAGTAATAGTTCCTTCACAGATAAGTTCAAAAACATTAAAATATCGTTACTGTAACGTTATTGTTGCGTTTTTTATTGAAGCTCAATCACTACTACAGAAAAAGTTATGAACAAATTTTTTTCAACCGAAAACGAAACAATAACGTTACAATAACTTTATAGAAACGTATTGTAGTGATGCTATTGATAAAATATAACGAAAAAATGCAAAATAACGTTATAGTAACGTTACTATAATAACGTTATTGAAGCGTTATAATGATGTTTTTTCACACAAATAATAGATACGTCATAACAACATTGATAATACCAGATTAATAACGTTACAAAAACGTAACTGTAACGTTATTGTTACATTTTACAATGCTATTGATGAAATATAACGAAAAATTCAAAAATAACGTTATAGTAACGTTATTATAATAACGTTATTGCAGCGTTATAATGATGTTTTTTCACACAAATGATAGATACGTCATAACAACATTAATACCAGATTAATAACGTTAAAATAACGTTACTGTAACGTTATTGTTACGTTTTTGGTTAAATCTCAATCACTACTACAGAAAAAGTTATGAACAAATTTCACCCATCTGCCATATTTGAGGAGCTAATGAGCTTTGAAAATTTTGATCGCGAATATCTCGCGAACCCGCGAACCGTTTTCGCTCAAATTCAATGGGCTTCTATTCCCAATGACCCTCTACCATTGACATAAATTTCAACTAATAACGGGTCAAATTTAATAGCTGATTTTTTCGAAGAAAAAAATCAGCTAATATGTACGTAGGTAGTTTTATGATTTTCTCTCGCCTTCAAAAAGAGTAAAAACTTTTCAAATAGTACCACTTTTTCTACATTTGAATACAGGTCATTAAGACGAAAGGAGGAAAAAGTTATCTTGATAAATAGGCACGATACAGTCCCTGAACTAAAAAATCGTTCACGAACTCGTTAAATTTTCGCGAAAAACGAAATTTTTGCTCACTTCTGGAGACGATAACAACCTACACGGAATAAGAATTTTTTTATCCGGCACCGAATTTCCAACATTTTCTTGTGTCGAGTTTTCGATATCTTAATTTAAAACATAATCGAGAGTTGGAATGCTCTGTAGTTACTATCGTGAAAAAAATTCTCGTTGAAAAAAATAACCACGAATTGACGAAAAAATTCCAACACTCGTTAAAAATGATGGGAAATTTTTCCACAGACGATGAAAATTCCCGTTTCGTGATACAGGCAGGAAAGAGCTGGAAAAAATATCGAGCGAGAAAATTTAATAGCACGACTCAAATGTGATTAGAATGAGTAGTACTTTTACTCTCAAACCCATTTTTCCATTTTAATAGGTAGGTAGGGAATTGAAATCTAGTTGGTATCTACATTTTTACAGAATAAAACCTATCACCATTTTCCATGCCCTTATTCCCCTCCGATCAAACCGTATGCACTTATTTCCAAAGAGAATCTCGACAGTACCTTTATGAAGGTCTATCTACGTAGCACGTAACGTAATAATGGTCCATGATTTCACGTTTACCGCCAGTGAAAAATCTCCAAGTCGATGACCTGTCATCTTGGCGAGCTGTTCATCATGTAAGTAAGTATATAAAATTTAACAATACGGAAAAGTAAATTAATAAGGCTTTACATTTCAAGGTTATCTGTAAACAATATTGTAAACGTGTGTTCGTGAGTAGTATAGGGTGATCAGCACAATTAACTCGTGGATGATGGTGTCGATGTCGATGTCGGCAGTAAGTCAAATACATGCCAGAGAACGTATGGTGTGCTTATGGATAACGACATTCTTTTGTGAAAGTAAAATAATTAGTATACCAGGCCATTATACGGATGCGTATAAAATGATCCGAATATCCACATCTTGTATCTGCCTAGTTCGATCGAACTCTTTTATTACCGCACGTCAAACACGCCAGGGAAAAAGGTGTAAAAATGATAAAAAATATCAACTATTTGCTTACACCGCGTCGCCGCCACTGTTAAAATCCGCCCCCGATTTTATCAAACGTGTTATCATTATAAACGGGAATTTTTTATCGGCTATAATCGCGATTACACCCACAATTCGTCATTTTCGGAACCGCCTCCGTGATACAAATATTTTATCATCTCACAAAGGAATAGGTACCTAGAGCAATCACATGGTATTTCCAATAACTTTAAAATAAACTCGAAAACAAACGCCAAGTTCTCGATTTATTTTTTTTTCCTGTTTTTTTCCCTGTTACCAATCAAATCTGTCACTGGATTTGTTGATACACCTAATTGAGTTGAATAATATCAGGCGTAAGGTACTAAAAATATATAAGCACTTTTTCAATCGGATAAACGGAGCTCGGTTTTAGAAAAAAAAAAAACTTTACAAGGGTTATAAAGGTAGAGGAACTGGGGCAAATACGGAATCCGTAAGCTAGGTTGCCTATACTGCCCCTTAATAAACGGATTTTTCGTTTCTCAAATATATAAATGGATTCTGGAATCTATCTATACGTATCTAGTACACTCATGAAAAATTTTAGACCGAAATATTGAAAATGAAATTTTACCTGAATTTTTTAGTAAAATAACTTTTTTTCCTAATTGAATATTTTTTACCTAATTTAGCCTTAAATTTCCCATGTGTGAAAATGATCATCGACTTCAGTCATTTTTTTATATGTACCATACAATATTTCTTGACAAGTTCTTACAGCTTCATCAAATCCTGAATTCCTTAAAATCCTATATTTTATTTTAACATAGTAAGTGCTTTTTAAAAGTCGGTTTTCAACGTTTCAACGTGACCTTACCAAAACCAGATCATTTTTACGATGACTAAAATGGAAAAAAGACACCAAAATCCGACAGATTTTTCCGATACCAAATTGGGTTAGATTAGGTTTGGAATTTATTTTTTAAATTTGATGACTTTTAGAAATTTTGGTCCGACAGTCTGAAACTTATAAAATTTTTGAATTTTTTTAGATGACTTTTATACATTTTACTTCCTACATTAGGTTAGGTTTGCATGAAAGACTTTTGAGTACTTTGTTGGCCATTAAAAAAATTGGAAATTTAAAAAAAAATTTGATGACTTTTAGACATTTTGTCACACATTCTGAAAATTATAGAATTTTTGAATTTTTTGAATGACTTTTAGATTTTTTACTCATTACATTAGGTTAGGTTTTGATGAAAGACTTTAGGGCACTTTGTTAAACATTGAAAAACTTGCATTTTTTTTTTAATTTATGACTTTTAGATATTCTGTCGGACATTTTAGAACTTCAATTTTTTTAATTTTCATTTCAACTTCTCAAAATTTTATTAAGACTTTTATATTTTTTTTTCATTTTCATGGAAATTAATTTTTTTTAATTTTATTTAATTTTTAATAATTATTATGAAACTGACTATTACCTATACATTTTGTCTGATACTATTTTGAAACATTTTTTTTTTGCTTTACATCAAAAAATAGCGAAATTGGAGTGGAGACGGGGTCCAATCGAAATTTTTGTAATAATTAAAATTATTTTTAGCATCTCCATCTACAAATTTTGTTTGAATTTTTTTAAATTGGTCTCTTGGTCTCCTCCCTCCCCTCCCATTTTGAGTATTAATTATTTATGTATCATCATGCGAAATTGGAGGGGAGACAGGGGCCAATACGAAATCATTGTAATGACCAAAATTATTTCTAGGATCTAAATCTACAAATTTTCTTTAATTTTTTTTTCAATTGGACCCCTCCCTCCCCTCCAAATTTGAATATCAATGTCATGTTTGCAATTATTTCGACACATGAAAAATCTCCAGGTAGTTGCTACACTCTCTACTCACGATCGTAAAAATTTTATTTAAAAAATTACACGGTCACGTATTGAAGAAACTTAGTAAGTAAGGTTTGGTGCTATTTCGATCATTAAATCTCGATTTTGTCATTAAAAACAGCGTTTCACCAAAACGTCTAGATATTCAGAAATATTTCAGAAACCACAATCGGGCAATTCTCACCAAATCCTATTATGATGTTGTATATTCAATTGTGCTTTTAGATTCGTTCAAAAACGACTTTTATAGCTCATTTTGGGAATGAGATATTCGCTTTGTTTACAATCACCCCCTGTTCACAATTACCCCAAAACACCTCACAGCACGTGCAATAGTAGTGAAAAAATGAACAAAATGTTTTAAAGCTAATAAGTAGCAGTTGTGCTGAAAAAGTCCCCCCCCCCTCCAAAAACTAGCTATGAGAACCCTCGTGAAAAAATCAAAGTTGCACTTTTTTAATACACTTCATCAATGGTAAATTTTCCACGTACTTGGTTGCTGACTTATTTAACCTATATTTATGAAGGAAAAAAATATTCGACGAAAATTTCGATATGAAATCTAATACTCGTGATAAGGACGAAAAATAAAAAATTACACTAGTTTGCAAACTACGCTAACGTGTCATTTAACATCGTCAAAAAAAAAAAAAAAAATACACCGAAACATTTCGCGTACGTCGGATAGCAAGCGAACGTGCAAAACTTGTATCAGGCAGCAAACATTATTTAAAAATCGATAGATATAACTTCTTTCACGTATAGCACAGAAACATTAGATCAAAGTTAGCCGCTATAAATTTCAAATACATTATCTCGAAGAGCTTTCATTCAACCAAGCGTAATGTGTAATGTGTAAATAAAACCCATCTATCTAGGTATATACAAACGCACCTAATTCGTTAAGAAAAAAAATAAAATTAAAAAAAATACTGTTAAAGCTATAATCATAAGTTTTACGAGCGAACAATATCTATCCAGCTTTCGGTAGTTTTTTTTTCCCAATACGACTGTACTGCCACGTATTAAGGTGTTTTAAAAAACTGATGAAATACTTCCCTAGATCACAGATTTTTTAGCAAACAAATAATTCGATCTTTTCAAAAAATCAATTCAACACCAGGTCATAACCAAAAAGTAACGTAGCTCGTAGAAATACCAAATTAATGCGATTAAAATACGAGTAAACTATTGAGTGTTTAAAATTGGAATTTTTTTACCATTCCTCGAGCTATTTCTACACGCAAGACAATAAGTAAATGCCCCCAAGCTTCCAGTAATATTTACCTTTTAAATAAAGAATATCTCGTTATGAATACGAATTGAATTTCCAACCTTGGCGCATACGTACAAAGCAAGTTGTGCGCCTAGCGCCTATTTTGTTGTCGAAAAACGTCAACTTACTATATAATCTCCGCAAAATACGAGCACATGTTTACACGCTGCCACATTTACACATTTATGATTAACGAATAACCAAAAATGGTTAATTCGCGAAATTAATTTCATCAAAATGAAACGCTGAAATAACAACCTCCGCGTACAGATAATTATTGCCACGTTAGCCCGTCGCATGTTGTTTTCATTTGTTAAGTGTGCAAATTTTGCACACTTCAACGTTTCGCTGCAACGTTTTCGTAATGGCGAAACATCAAGAACTAAATAGCTTAACATACATAAATGAAACAAAACGCCCCATACGTAAATAAGCATCAACGTCTTATACCATACCTACTGTTTTACGTTACACGTAGGTACTAGGTAGGTAGGTAGGTAGGTACCTACACTTTAATATAAATCAAAGCTCACCACTTATGCCCAGTAAAATTGTCAGTGTGGTGTGCATATTTTTACAAAAATTATTTTTTTAATTGAGTATAAATCAAGTGTTACTTTGAATATCAACACGAAGTAGTAATTTCTCACGTGTTTGGTACGAGAATCGTTCAGCGTCAGGTATCATTATCATGGCAATGAAAAAAAGAAAATAAAAACTTTAAAGCCAAACGTACAACAAGGTTATTTAATGCTACGAGTCATTCGATAGAATTATAAAATAGTTGGATAAGTATATTGAGATGTCTCTCCAAGAAGATATTCAAAAATTAATTGCAACAATCATGAAATTAATTTGCATCTCGAAAAATACGAAAGTTTCCGAGAAAAATTGAAGGGAAAAGGAAGATAGTTGTTATTTTCTCTAGCACGCAAGTGCGAAGTGAACGGATTGTGCTAATTAGGGTGGTCTTCAATTTTTGGCTTTCGAATTTTTTCTTTTGTAGGAGGTGTCACTATAGCCCTTTATTTTGAGAAATGATGAAAAATTACCAAATGTTTTGAACTCCTGGAGTTTGTTAGTTCTAAACTATCAAAATCGTTCCTTTTCATTAGAAATGATGCCCAATTTTTTATTCCCCTCTCACTTCAATTCAAGCCCTTCCTTTTTGAAAATTGATGATTTTTAATTTCTTTTCCAAAATGTGAACAAGATGGTACCATTTAAAGTTCAATATTATAGGGGGAAATAAAAAATAGGGAATTATATATTTTCTAATAAAAATTAACAATATTGAATGCTGACTCAATTTTTTTTTTAAATTGGGGGAAACACCAACCCGTGTAGCAACGTCGATGCTAATTTCGATATAAATGTCGACACATCGAAATCGGTCACTTTTCGATGTGTCGACATTTATATCGACATCCACATCGACATTTGCAATGGTGAGATTTTGAAAAATATGCCAAGTTCAAATATTCAGTATAAGTATATATTAAAATTACACCAAAAATAGTGTTCAAGCCAACATTTCGACATTTTTTGTCAAATATGCGGCATTGAGGCCACCTTTGTAGCTGGACACATGCGAGTGTCCAACTAACATAGAGATGATTCTTAGACCTTATGTACTAATTCGCAACACACTTTATCTGCGAGTATCACAATCACCCTCAAGACGTCGACAGTCAAGTCGATGCATTATTCGACCCTCGACAATTAGATCGACATTAACTCGACTTAAAATTCCTCTGGTCAACACTGTCGACAGTTAAGTCGATGCATTATTCGACCCTCGACAATCACATCGACACTATCTCGACTTAAAATTCCTCTGGTCGACACTGTCGACAGTGAAGTCGATGCATTATTCGACCATCGACAATTATGTCGACAATAACTCGACAAGTCGTTGTATTATTCAAAACTTTGAAAAATAAGAAAATTTTGTGATTCTTTCAAAAATTATTTATTCCTGAGCTTAAAATGTTCTTATTAATTGTTTTTAGATATGAAATTTGTAAATTTAATTGGCAGAAATTTTCGACATAAATGTCGATGCGTTTATCGAGTATCGATTTTTACATCGACTTGTCTATGTAGAAAAACAACGTTTTCTAAATTATAGGAAAATACTGAGAAAAATTCAAAAATTTTGATTGAACAGTTATGTTTAACATAGAACATTACTTTAAATCTCAAATATCATTTTTAATTCATCGTTAACCGATAAAAAAATGTGTCTGAATTTTGTCGACATAAATGTCGATGTCGACAATTGCTACACGGGAAGGTTATGTTGAGGGAAAATAAAATAATTGGAAATAAATTCCCATGGAAAGGAATAACATTGATGGGTTACAACCAAACAAAGGCCAGCTTTTGAAAATCGATCAATTAAATGAGGGGAGGGGGCTAGAGGGGAAAAATAAAAATTGCGGATCATTTTTCAAGAAGAGGAACAATGTTGAATGGTTGGAACCGAAAGAATGCGAGGGTTCGAAAATTTGGAATTTTTTTCAACAGGGAGAGGGGATAAAAAAACACAACCTAAAATTCAGTTAAGTGAAAATAAAAAATAAGGAATTATTTTCTAATAAAAAGGAACCACCTTGAATGCTAGGTGAAAAAATTTTGTCAATTTTTTTATTATTTTTGTTGTTGTTGTTGTTGTTTTTGAAAAGTGGAGGCGTCCTAAGCTACCACTTGAAAAAGAGTTACCTATACAACGTTGATGCACTATATTAAGTTATAAACAAAAAAAAAATTTTTTGAAAGACGGTCAATTTTTTAACTTTTCTAAAGAAACAGAGTGACCAGGGCCAAAATAAATTTTCAATTCGTTTTGATTTTCTCACTCGGGTCATTCTCAAAATACGCCGAATATTCAGGTTACACTCAATATCTCACGAAGTATTAATGCTAGAATAAATTTCTTGTTATGTATGGATAGAGTACACTCTGGGCTATATAACAATCCATATTAAAAATAAATTTTGATTTTTGAATTACATACTCATCGCCCTAAAAATTAAAAAGTAGTAAATTGTCCACCGTAGTGGCATGTTACCACCTCAACTTCCACATTGCAACTCATATTTCTCTCATCTTATTATAATTTGTTGATTTAATTATCACGCTAATACAATAACACACAGAGGTGCGTATTAAATATTAGAGCATTTCATACGCATTTTCCAGATCATTTTGGTACATCCAGAACAGCTCAAAGTTTGTAACCAAGTTATTCCTGTCTTCGTAGTGGCATTTTGTAACGTGATGAAGGGGAGGGTAATTGAATACTTTCAAATGCGACAATCGGTCAAACCGACACCTCACCATCCTAAAATTAATATTCAGTGCAATTTTCATATCCTTGAGTAATGCGACAGCTGGGAAACCGGAAAATCTTTTAAAACCTCTATTTGGCCAGCTATCATGTCTTCGTAATGGCTCCCAATTTTAAGGCCGGGAGTGAATGTTTTATTTTCAACTAAGCGGCGTTGAAACAAGTAAGTGGACCTGATTGGAAGGTGATATTCAGTTTTTTCTATGAACGGATCCATTTCTCACAATTTGAAAATTTCTAAAATTTTGTTTTCACTATATTTGTCCACCGTAGTGGCGTAATATTTTTTTTTCCAAAATTAAAGACAACTATAGATGCATTGCTCACTACAGTCTTCCATCATTCTAAATGTGATCTAAATGTTGATTTTAACCTTCCTTTTTTTTGTATGACCCTTCCTTTGCCCAAAAATGCTGGTTTAATTTCAAAACAATAATAGACATCACAACTTAAAAATGAAAAAAATGTCTAATGCAGACGTTCTTTGAAACTTTATTGAATAATTGGAATTGCTTGACATTTTTATTTTGTTCCCCTTGTAAAGTTTGTGTACAAGTTTTGGATTTTTCTAGGTGGGACGAGGGGGGGGGGGGGGTAATATTATGTAATTTTCACTATAATGTCCACCGTCGTGGACAAAACTCGCCCCCTCTCCCCCTGTGTGAGGTTTCCTGCTTGTCCAACTACACAGATGTTGTCTCCTACATCATACAATATTTTTTCAAAAAAAAAATTATTTACTGCATGATGAAAAATCCAAAAAATTACTAGCGAATGTTCGGCGTATTTTGAGAATGACCCACTCAGAATTTACCAAGATTAAAAAAAATCCATGACATTTTTTGTATTTCTTTGAAGTTGGTATGTTACGTCTTGTTAAGGAATTTTTCAGGAGAATTTAAAAAAAAAGAATTCCAGTCGGCTTTTGTACTTTCTCTTATGTAATTTTTCATCGGAAAATTTGGTTTGGAAAAAGTCTCTTGAGTGAAATTTTTTAGAAGGAACTCCTTGAAAAAAAAATCAATTCGTAGATTTAAAAAAAGTTTCCACTGTCCTCATTTCTTCCAGTTTTTTTTTATTTTTATTTTTTTACTATTGTTGCGGAACTTTTAGAGGTAGGTAAGTAATTTATTTTCATTATTTACATAACTCTATTTGTGATGCGTTTTGCGATTAGGGCCCTTGTGGTGAAATCGATTATTATATTTTTATTATTGTCGATATCGACTCACATTTTCACGAGGAATCGAATAGCGCAAACAGATTTCACCTAACTTCATTAGTCTTTTCTCTACGTCTACCGAAAGTTCAGTAATAGCCAAAGTCATATTTTGAGAAAAACGCAAAAAAAGATTCTTACAAAATAATGATGACACTCGCTCATTTATTAATTTTTTAAAGTGATTTTCGAAAAATCTGTTCGACAACGTCTTTGCAGCGACGAGAACACAAAAATTCAATGGAGTACCTCAATTTCATATTCTAGTCTGGCTGTTGTACCCTGTGAGGAGCCTTCCCCCAGACAGGGGGCCGACCCAGGAATAAAACCAAGTCCACGTACCTGAAGTCTTTAATCTGCCAAACACACAACACGAACTAAAACCGCAGCGCCGGGTGCGCGACCGACGAGAGAGCGAGCGAGAAAGGGAGGAGAAAGACTCAGTGCAGCCAGGCAAACTGGTTGACCAGTGCAGGCGCCGTGAGAGGCTCTTAACACTCCCTCCCGACGAGCTTTCGAGCAAGCGAGGAGAGGAGGTCGTGCTAACAGAGAAAGTAGGCATCTAGATACGTAAGAACTTCAAGATATCGTCAAGATTGTTTCAAACATTTGATCCAAGTCATATCTCCTTTACATACTAAGGGGAACTAGAATTAAATACACGCGAGAAACGGGTAAAATTTGATTAAAATTGGCCGGTCACTATGTAGAACGTTGAATCCAATAAAACTCTACGACGTCAGGAACATAAAACTTTGTATTAAAAACAAACAAAAAAAAACCACATCTAGAGAAATCAATAATTACAAAATTACTTTAAAAAATATAGGGACGCTCTCTTATATAAAGATACAAACAAGATAACAAGAAATGAGAAATTCATACAAAATAAACTAGTAACTTCGTCAAGAACAAAATAACAAACAATTCTTACAAAATAACCTAGTAACTTCGTTTTCAACAAAAAAATATCACAAATTCGAGATACAAGAAACAAATTAAGAAAATAAATGAGCTATTTAAGATTTAATGCCATCGAGATGAAAAAAATCAGTCCACCTTTTCCAAATCATCGTTTGAGGAAAGTTGATCGTCTAGACTTTTCGCGATTTCAACTTCTTCTATGATATTTTCCAGTATGAGGAAATTTTCCAACTCATAGGTTGTCGCCACAGCTCTTATCTCGCAAAAGAGTGCGTAAAAATCCGCATAATTAGGCGTAGCTGAAAAATTCCATTGCACATGTATATTACTATCTAGATGTATTTGGAATTTTTATTTCTATGTAGATATGGCTACGGTATTTTAAAATTAAACTTCATCTAGATTGTGAAGTAACCGATTTCTGAAATTTTCGAATTTGTCTTTTGGTAAAGCTTTCGTCAAGATGTCGGCATCTTGGTCTGAACTTCTTACCCATTGTATTATAACTCTTTGATTTATCGTATAGTCTAGAATATTATGCAATTTTACGTCAGATAAATGTCTCATTTTAGGGGAGCCGGGTTTAGATGCACATTTAATAGATGCTGTATTATCGCCACAAATTGTAAAAGGTTCGAGATTAATATTTAAGGCGCGATTTAACGTTGCATTGATGCTGATACATTCTAGAAGTGCTGAGTTTAAAGCCACGTATTCGGCCTCACAGGTGGAATTCGCCACCGTGTTTTGCCGTTTGCTGGACCAGTAGACAAGGTCACCATACACACGTACGATAACTCCAGCAGTAGATTTTCTAGACGTATCGCAATCACCTAATGATGCATCGGCATATGCAATGATCTCGCTCCCTTTACCTGTGTAGACAAGCCCATAGTTTTTGGTATGATTTAAATATTTAAACACTCGCTTCACTTCTTCCCAGTCAGATTTTGTGGGATTAACTTGACGTCTAGAAAGAGAGTGAGTAGCAAACATGATATCCGGTCTAGAGGCATTCGCTAAGTACAAGAGAGAGCCGATCGCTTCTCTGTATGGAAAATCTACCTTATCGTCTTATTTTTCTTGAATACGTTTTTGTCGTTTTAGTTCTCTTCTATTTTTAGGTACTTTTTCAAGAAGTTCCTGTTCTAATGCTTTTGTTTTAATTAAAGTAGATTTTGGTTGCATAGGAATACTGCTAATTTTGGATTCTAACATATGAAAACGTTCTAGCATATCAGAACAATAATCTTTTTGGTCTAGATGAATAATTTTATTTTCACGATCACGTGTAATATTTAATCCTACAAATTTTTTAGGTTCGCCTAAATTTTGAGTATCAAAAATTTTCCTAAGTTCTTCAATAATACGTAATAATACTTCATTGTTATTTCCGGCTAAAATAATATCGTCAACATAGAGAATTAGAAAAATTATGACGTCACCAACTCGATACCAATAAAGACACGGGTCGTTCACGTCAGCATGAAAACCCAATTTTTTAATTTCATCGTCAAAACGTTTATTCCATCTGTTTGGCGATTGTTTAAGGCCATAAATAGCTTTTAGCAGTTTATAAACTTTTGCTTTCCTATGTTCTTTCGAGACGTTAATTCCTTTTGGAATTTCCATGTATGTTTCTTCAAGAAGATCGCCGTTAAGGAAGGCGGAAGGTACATCTAGCTGATAAGCGTCTAGATCGAATTTATTGATAAGAAGTAAAACTGTGCGAATTGTGGTTATACGTGAAACTGGTGCATAAATACGTGATATTTCAAAATTCCTTGTATCCAGATATCCACGAGCAACGAGACGAGCTTTATAACGAATATTACCATTGACTGTGATTTTACGTTTGAAAACCATGGTCGAATCGACGATTGTAACCTGTTTATCACTTTCACTGCTCGGACGATCGACTTCTATCCAAACTTTATTTTTAATCATCGCGTTAATTTCTTGATTAATCGCATCTTGCCATCTAGAAGAGTCATCGGATTTCATCGCCTGTTCGTATGAGATAGGATCGGATAGAATACTCGTAAGTAAATAATAATTTTCGAGTTCATTTGCTGCTTCATCATTCGCATTGTTTTGGGCCAAAAATTCGAGTGCTTTATGGAAGTGTGTTTCAATATTTGTTTCAGATTTATCATTATTTAGTACTACTTCTGAAGTGAAATCGTTCGAGACGTTGTTATCTGTAATGGACTTTTCACCAAGAGAAGAAATTATATTATCTGTTTGTGTTGAACAATCGAGAAGAATTTTCGCATTCGAGATGGAAGAATTTGTAGTAATTTTCAAAGTATTATCGTTCGAGTGTGTATTATTATCGTTAGGCTTATTAGAATTTTCTTTTACAGGTACAGGACGTTCATACAATTCAGAGAAGTCTTTTAGCCAGTCTGCTTCGGAGATGATAGTTATTCCAGGATCTGGTGTATTTTTAATATCGCGATAATTTTTCTTTTCATTAATTCTAACGTGTGATGTACGAACAATTTTTCTAGAATCTGGCAAAAGTACATAATACCCTGTATTCGTATAACCAACAAGAATTCCGATTACAGCTTTATTATCGAATTTTGACTTTGGTGTATCTGTTTTCAAGATGTACGTAAGCGAGCCAAAACGTTTTAGCTGAAATATTTTAGGATCTAATTTTGGAAACGCGATTTGAATTGGTAAATTTCCGTCTAGATTCGAATGTGGCGTACGATTGTAATTATGTACCGCTGTAGCTAATGCAATATCCCAAAAATGTTTCGGAATGCCAGAGTCGAAAATTAATTTACGAGTTTTATCTATTATTGTTTGATTAAAGCGCTCAGCACACCCGTTATGTTGCGGTGTGTAAGGCTCAGAAAATTGTTGTACGATACCTTTTTCCAGACAAAATTTAGTAAACTCGGAATTGCAATACTCAGTACCATTATCCGATCTCAAACATCTTACTTTTCCAGAAGAATTCATATAGCTTTCAATTAAACTTACGTATTGTTTAAAACAGTCTAGAGTGTCGGATTTTTTATTCATACAATATGATATTGCGAATCTTGTGGAGTCGTCTATGAAAGAAACGATATACTCATATTTTTTACCGATTGTTAGGGGTTTTATAGGACCCATTACATCTGAATATATTGTATGGAAAGGAATATCACATCTTGTACGAATTTCTTTAAAACTTAATTTCTTCATAGAAGCTTGTATGCAAATTGAACAATTTTGTATTAAATTTTTATTTAATTTTAAATTTTGAAATAAATTCGTATTTTTAATAACTTTCTTGTTTCTTTTCGTCGAGATGATTTTCGCGTTATTTTCGGAAAGTGATTTTTTCAGTTTATTCATATTTTTATATGACATGTGTCCAAGGCGACAATGCCATAAGAATGACTTGTCTTTTTCACACCAGCTATGATCAGACTGTTTAATATCATCTACAAGAAGTTCACTTCTAGAAATTAGATCAATTTCCGGTTGTTTAATTATAGCTCTGTGGGCTAGAAAATCGTCAATTTCGTCAAGATTATTATTTTTAGGCATCAAAGATGCAAATTTTTCGTTTAATTTATTACGCTTTGGTACCGATACGGATTGGGATGGTGCTGGGGCGGATCGTTTACGAGTAGTTACTAGTGCACATTCGCTATAGAGTCTTAATTTAAAAATCCAATATGGATCAATAAAATTTCCTACTAAGACAATCTCATCAGTATTTGATTCGTAAATTTTCGCAATTTTATTCGAGAGGAGAACGCTATAGCCATCGTTGGCTAATTTAGAAAGCGACAAGAGGTTATAAGAGGCATTTGATACTTCTAGAACATCTTTCAAGATAATGCACTTATCATTCGAAATATCTTCATAATTTTCCACTAATAAATTCCCTATAGCCGAAGCTTCAATTATGCTATTAGGGGATGAATTAATACCGCGAATTTTTATATTCGAGGGGGACTTATTTTTCAATACATTAGAAAATTTGGTAATGTGTGTGGTTGCGCCGGAGTCGCCTATAAATATTAAAAGCTCACCATTTATTACACGCGCAGCCTCGTCGACCAAATGCTGACAGTCGCCACGAAATCCGTCTTTCAAATCCTCGTTGATAAAAATTGATTCGTATACCATTAGTTGTTGGTTTATTAATTTAGCGGCTCTTTCAAAGACAGTATTTGACTCTTCGCATACTTTGACTAAACTTTCTTCCAGAGCCACCGGTTCACTTTCCTCGATTCCATTTTCTTGTACAACTTCTAGATGAGTTCAAGCAGAACCAAAAGATTTATTAACGAAATAAGTAATTATAAAAAAAAACTTTGATCTAGATATTTACCATTGATATTATCAAGTTCGTCGTCTAGTGGATTAAATGAGTTATATAATCCAACAAAATCGATTCCAAGCTGTACAAAGTGATATAATTAGTATAATAAAAATATACATTTTTTCTTCTAAAAAATTAACTGAAATTTAATTTAATAATAGTTAACGGGGATTTAATAACTATATCTTACCAATTCGTCAAGATGTTTGCTAATAGGAATTGGTTCATCGATTGGGTTAGTCGGTTCTAATCTAATTTCGGGTTGTAAAATCGAATTTCCAGAGGTATCTACAGTAAAGCATTTTATTAATTTTTCGTATTATTATTCTTATTATCGTTTCTAGATGTATTAGTGAAGTTTTGATGTCGGCTATTTCTACCTCTACGATTATTATTTCTTCTTCTAGAGGCACCGCGATTGTACGAATTATTATTGTTATTATAGTTATTTGAATTCATAGGTTGGTTATAATTTCGGTTGCCAGTGTTTTGGTAACCACCTCTAGAAGGTCTACGAAAATTACGACTGCGTTGATTGTTATGAAAATTTCTTCTGGGAAAATAATTCGCCATACCTGTACAATCATAGCTTTTGTGACCCAGTCGTTTACATTTAAAACATCTAGTTCCGTTTCTGCAGTTTCTGGCGATATGGTTAGAGGCACCACACTTAAAGCAGGTATTATTTTTAAAAAAATTTCTCATCTCTTCGTTCCAATACTGTGCTTTATTTGTCTTAGCAGTTACGAGTCTTCTTCCTTGGTCCACTCTAGAGGCACTCGCCACATTTGCCGATTCTGATTTTGAATTTTTCCTAAACACTGCAGCTTCCTGTCGAAGAAATTCTCTCTTTAGTACTTCTAGATTATTGGTTTTGGTTATGGATAAGAAGAGACCTATTTCGGGATACGTTTCAGAGCAAGCATTTAATATATTTCGAAACAAATCGTCTTGATTATAATTGGAGCCTGTAATGGTTTTAAATTCAGCTAGAAGATTATTAGCCCTAGAAAAGAGAGACGAGAGTTTTTCATTTTTATTTAATTTTAGGTTATTAAGATCTTGTTTTATTGCATTTGCATCTCGATTATTTTCAGATCGTCTTATTTCAAGAAGTTCACTAATTATTTTATTAAAATCGTCAAGATGAATTACTTGTTCTAAGTAATTATTTTCCAAACGGTCGAATACGAGTTTGCTTAAGATTCGATTTTCTGCTTCTGTAAAATTTTCTTTAGAAATTTTTATGCCAAAGTCGTTATCAGCTGTTGTCGATAACATTCGAAACCAAACGTCAAATTTTGTTTCGCGTTTTAATTTATATTTATTGTCGCTAGGGCGCGACCTATTCGCCAATCGATCTATCATCGAGATGAAGTCTATGGGAATCGTGTTATCAGTCGAAGAATGGTGATTAGAATTTTGAAAAGAATTTTTATTCGAAAAATTTGAATTTTGAACATTATTACTTCCAGAAGATGGACCAAAAAGTAATTTTGGATCAATTTGTTTCCAAATTGATTCCGGTTGCGATTTATTCGTATTCGTATTGGTTGAATTTTGTTCAGTCGAGATGTTTGTACCATTTAAACTCCCTCCGTTCGACGAGCTGCCTTCGTTTAATAAATTTGCTTTTAAATTTCCTAAACTATCAGAATCTGTATTCGACATTATGCCGCCAACAAGATGATAATTGGGCAGTGAAGAGGTAATCGGTCGAGATGTACTTGAAGTAGTCGAAGTAATCGATCGAGATGATGTAGTAGTCGACTTAAATTTATTAAAAAGTGCATATTTTACGAACTGTGGATTTGGCCGAACCGTCAAAACTTCGTCATATGTACGCGGAATTTTCGTTTCAGTTACCGGGGTTTCATTTGAATTTATTTCATTACCATCAGCATCTAGATGAATTTGCGATGAACCGACTATTACAGAGTTTTGGGGAATCGCGGATGAGTTTACATTTTGGCTAGATGCTGATTCCGTGGAACCAGTCTGCGAGCTACCGTTTTGAATTCTATCTCGACTTTGAAGTCTGGACGAATCGTAACTGTGAGAATCGTTGGTACTACTATTGTTTCGATTAATTGGGTTTCGGAAGCCCCGCGAGCTTTGGCCTCCGCCCCTGTTTCTTCTATCAATTTTATATCTAGACCGCGCTGTATACGCGTACGTTGGCGTAGGAAAAAGTAAACGCTTTCGGTTGCGAAGTTCACTCTGTACATAATATTGAGATTATACGAGACCGACTCGGCTAATTCAACCATAGCATTTTTGATTTCAAATACCTGACTACGTTTCATTTCATCGATCGCATCTTGACGTAACTTTCGTTCGCTTTCGATCATCTTCTGAAGGTAATCGACTTGATTTTTCAAATCCTCGTTACTTTGGGCCAAATTGACCGGAGGTGGAGTTGCGTTACCCGAGAACCCAGGAGTTGATTCATTTGGTATCTCGTCTTCGATATCAACTAGGTGTTGATTTTCCGCAAGCTCCTCGGCTTCATTATTATTTAATCTTTTATCTTCGCCGTCCATCTGTGTGTGTAGAATAATAATAATGATTTTCTAGATGTATTTATTATTATTATAATTATCAAGTTACGTTCGAGATGAATAAATTACATAAGATATTGACGTGACAAATAATCGACTGAAAAAAATAAATTATTCGAGGGTACTTTTCAACAAAAATTTGATATTCATTTTTCTCCAAAAAACAAGTATGAATCTGATTAGAAATCAAGATTTACAGCCGGTGCCACTGGATTGGGAACTCCGAACAACCCAATGGTCCTAGCCTAGTTAAACATTTCATCTTGATTGCTGTAAAGTACCAACCAAGAATCCATGCCTAACTAGCTCGAGACAAAGTAGATGTTATCCAATTGTGCACCGTACCTGTGCACCTTAGAATGGTGAGGTATTTTGTGTCAAATAAACTTTCTAGAATAGGGAAAATAAAATTGTTTGCTTTATGTTTAGTCGTTATTTTAGACGTGTATGATCACTTTGGGTTTTAATTTTTGGCCCAATCTACTATCTAATACTACTACTATTTCAAGATAACCCCATACACGAATGTGGTTTAAGGGCTCACAGGTCCCATCCGCCACGATTAACAACCTACTAACCAACAAATAGGCTCACAGGTCCTAGAGTCAGTTTTGTACCCAACGATAAGTAAGAAAAATTATTTGTTTTATTTCCTGACGAAACATTTTACCGAATCGTACAGGAAAAATCATTCGAGAAGTTTTATTGTTAATCAACGACATTCGACATACCAATCTACCTATGCCTAAGTGACGAGGCGAGAAAGATAAAAGGATCACCTTTCAAACCTTTCTACATTCAAGAGGCAGGTTGCAACATTACTTTCGCATTGCGATAATTTGGTATTCATTTGCATTGCAATAATTTAGATTTGACACTAATCTACCCTCATCTACTTGCCTACCCGCGCGCTACAGGTTTTTGTGGCCAGAATAAAAGCAAACAACAAAAAAAAAACTTCGGCCAGGAGAAAATAATTTAGTTACATCGAGATTATTCACGTCAATATTTTTCATCTATTTATCTATAATGTAAAATTCAATCTAGATGCATTCTAATACTTACACTTTAACACTATTCTGCACGATAAATATTTTCTTTGTATTATACGATCGCCACCAGCTGAATAAAACTGAAGAGGGAAGGAGAGAGAAAAAAATTAAATACTATCACGTCAAAAGATAAACTGAAACAATATCACGTCAAGAAATAAATTGCACACAACGTCTAGAAAAAAAATACGCGAATGGCTGAAAACACTCAATATAAAACTTAAATTACAATGGTGAGAGTGGTAACTTAAATTTTATTTCATTATTTTTACTAATTATTAATAAACGATCTAGATACTTGAATGTAAAATACTTCAAGATATAATTTTTAGTAGTTGACCTGTGAATAATTATGCATATCGTATGTGGACCAATTTTTCATCAAGATTACTTATATTTGACGTCGAGATATCTTAAGATATAACTTATAAATAGATTTAAAAAAAATAAAATCTTTCGCCAGTGTCTTAGGCTATAAACCCAAAGTCCACTTTTGAATGTTAAAATATTGGTTAAAACTTTGAACCAGGGCAATAAACCCGTAGTTCGCCCTATCCTAGAGTTAAAATAGGTAGCTTGGGGCAATAAACCCACGAAGCTAAAATAAAACTAGTCGACCTAGGGCAATAAACCCATAGATCTCCATAAAACACTATAGTTCTAAAATAAAATATTTAAACATCTAGAACATCAAGACACTTATAAAATACGTCAAGAATTTCGTCAAGATTTAATAATAAATAATCGTCAAGATTTAATAATAAATAATATCACACAACACACACAGAAAAAAAAATTTCGTCTAGAAAAAAAATTCCGTCTAGAAATGAATTAAAAAAATTGATCCACAACGAACGCAAAAATCACATAAGTTCAACATACCTGTTTTCCAATGTACTCAAGATTCAGGAAAAATTACTGAATAAAATTAAAATTACACCAGGTGAAAAAAATTTAGGTAAAAAAAATTTAGATATTCAGAGGTCTAGAAAAATTTCATAAATTTTTCAAAAAAAAATGCTCAAAGACATTTTGTGAATCGAAAAACCACTGCTCTCTACCATGTGAGGAGCCTTCCCCCAGACAGGGGGCCGACCCAGGAATAAAACCAAGTCCACGTACCTGAAGTCTTTAATCTGCCAAACACACAACACGAACTAAAACCGCAGCGCCGGGTGCGCGACCGACGAGAGAGCGAGCGAGAAAGGGAGGAGAAAGACTCAGTGCAGCCAGGCAAACTGGTTGACCAGTGCAGGCGCCGTGAGAGGCTCTTAACATACCCATTCACCACAAGGTCCCTTTTTTAAATCTTCGCCATCAATCTCACGAATAAACGGTTTTGGCCAAAACAATTTTTTCAGATGATGCAGAAGAGTTCGATCTACCAAAATATCGAAAAAAATGATTATCGATTATTTCGATTACAATTCGATGTTTTTGCTCTCCTGAAAACATCGAATTCGCACCACAAGGGCCCTTATCGCAAAACGCATCACATTTTCAAAAAAAAAAAAAAAAAAAAAAAAACCTAAGCAGAAACTTTATTTAAAAAATCAACTTGTTAGTTTGAAAACTTTCAATTTTTTTCTGTTTTCCCACAGAATTTTCCAAGGTTTTTTAAAATTTTGTCTCTCACATAATTTTTTGCTCTGCTTATTGTAAGGTTGTTAGAGAGGTTTTTTCCAATTTTATAGACTTTTTAAGGATTTAAAAAAAAATCAATTTGCAATTGCAATTTTTTCACAATTATTTCGTAATAGAGGAAAAAATTATCATAACAAAACCTAGTGAAAAATTCATTTTCTACCAAAAAAAATATCTTGATTTCTTTTTCAAATAAAATTCACAATTTTTTACGCTGTCTTCAAAAAATTGAAAAATTTAAATCACTTACGGTTTTTGAAGAAAAAAAAAAATCTTTCAATTTTTTTGGAGTAAAAGAAATGAAAGTAATTTAAAAATTCCACATTTTTTCCAAAAAATGTTAACGACGATAAATAAACAGCTTATTGGTGTGATAATGATCTTAGGTGCCCTTAATTAATGCGCAGTGTTGCCAAATATTACAACCAAAAAAATGTAAAAAGTGTAACGGAAGTATTCGAATTGGCGACTGTCCATTTCCTTTCCTCTTTTCCTGATTCTCAACCTTTTCCCATAATAAAATCGCTGGCGTCAACACCTTGAAAATCATTATATGAATGAAAGAGGCCAAAAAAATTACTTTAAAAAAATCAAAATCGATAATTAAACAAATGAAACCGAAACTATAGCTAATCTTTTAAAATTATCTGTGGATTTCAGTTTAAACTTTGAACTTTCTTTTATTTTCAGAATACACTATCGTGTAGGTAATTTATTATAAAAGTTTGTCAATGTTTATCACTCACGTGCATATTAGTACAAATACAAGGAGGTTTTTTTTAGGAATACTCGTTACTTCTGTAATTGTGAAAACGAATCGTTTTTAAATTCTGTCTACTGTTGTAATTTTTCTATTTTAAAAATTTGATATAGGTAGTGAAAATATTTCCAACGAAACAATAACAATTGACGTGAAAATTACAACAAATATGCTACCTACGGTAATGGTTATGACTATGAGAAAAAAAATTATGGGTATACCGATTCGATACGAAGACATTTTGATTACGTAGTCGTTATTCAATCATTTTGAAATTTTGACACAGGGTAACTTCAATCAAGGTTGTGGATGGCTTTCTCAGCCAAATGTCATCTTATCAGATACACTCGAGTGTTTCATAATTAATCACAGCAAAAAGTATTCGCGAGCATTGGATTAGTCATCATAATTCAAGTATTTTACATCTGCATGCTAAAAAAAAGTACATATACTGCGGAGTGCAGAAAATATTAGTTGCCGCTGTGGCATCAACGATACCTACCATCCATACCTACTCAGTACTCGTGACACAGCCTGTGTTGCATACTTTGTAATAACTATCAATAGTTGACGGTATCTGTTCCAACTTTGCCAACAACGAATTACTCATTACAGTATGTCTACAAGGTTAACACGTTATATGTATGTACTTTCGTGCGCATGTCATTTGACGAGCAATATATCTACTTACTGCTCTCGCAACGTTCAATTCTCCTTATACGAACGTGTACAATCCGATCACATCCAACATCTTTACCAACTTATTCGTCATACCCATACCTAACTCAGCCTGGAAAAAACACTTTAAAAATCTATACTCTTGACAATTTCACAATTCACTTATCGGATATTCGCGATACACTTGTTACTTTTCCAACGCACAATCCAATTCGAGCAACAAATCAAATCATATCAAATGAAATATCAACAAACTCATTACACGTAATTGTATTTTTCCACAGAATTGAAAAAATTAAGAAAATTTGTTTTTGAGCGATTTCTCATTTTCTAAGCAAAGTGCAAGAGTCGTCTGGAAAATTTTCAAGATTGATCCGTGATCTCTGCCGGGGCCATAAGGGTTAAGCATTTAATCATTCAACTCGACGAAAAGAAAAAGAATAACAGTAAAACATTCGATGGCTCGACTGTCGCTTTTTCAGAGCCGTTAACTTCCTAAATTGGTTAATGGTTTTTAACTAGTTAATTGTGACTTCTAAAGAGTGTATCATCTTTTTAAAAAGTCTGACGTGGAATTTTTAACCGCTACATTGCCTTACTAATTGTTTCTGTTTGCATAC
Source organism: Balanococcus diminutus (assembly GCA_959613365.1). Classification (NCBI taxonomy): domain Eukaryota; kingdom Metazoa; phylum Arthropoda; class Insecta; order Hemiptera; family Pseudococcidae; genus Balanococcus; species Balanococcus diminutus. The sequence continues at coordinate 43,084,433 of OY390715.1, read as the reverse complement.
AGCTGTTCTGTCATACGCCAAAACAACGAGACAAAATAATTTTTTTTAGGTGATTCTTCAGTGTTCTAAAAATATGTACACGTACATGTAACATAAGCTTGTTTGATGTTTTTGATAATTTTCAATACTAGCCCAGTGAAATGAGCAAATGAAATGCATTTTGGGTTACATGGAATTTTTTGGTTTTGAAATATTTTTTTTTCTTTTCGATGTTTTGATTAACAACCAAAAAGTACCCAAAGTTCATCCCATGGAAGTCCCCAAATATGGACCATAAAGCCCCCCCTCTCCTGAGTGGCGCGAAACGTCGAGAAAAGGCCACTCAAAATTTCAAGGTGTCGCGATGGACCCTTCCTTATATTTCGCTCATAACTCCTCAAATATTAAAATTTGCAACACAAAAAAAAGGTTAGGGACTATCATTTTTCCCCAAAAAATGAACGGATGGCGGGAAAACACTCGTTTCTGCGTATAGCATACAACTTCGTAGCGTTTGTCAGACTTTGAATCATTTTGGATTTTGAATACAAAAATTTTTGAAAATCTGAATTTCAATTTTGGATTAGGTAAGTATAAAATAATCAAATTTTTCAAAATATTTGCCTTTTGAAATTTTGAGAAAAGAATTTGGATTTTACGAGGATTTCTGAAGCAGTCAAAATCCAAAATATTTTTGTTAATGATAGTATTGGTATTGGCATTGGCATGAATGCAAGTTGCAAAGTTAAAGTCAATCTCATGATTCGACAGTTTTTTTTTTTTTTTTGCTTTCGATTTTGAATTTTGTAAACAATTTTTATTCATTCTTTCATTTATCTACCTACTTAAAAATCAAAATGAGAGTGCTCATGAGTCGAAATAATATGAAAATAAAATAGGTAATAAAATGTAAAAGTTTTTCAATTTTGGATCTGAAATCAGAATATGAAAGGGATTTTGGATTTTAGATTTCAAATCCAACTATGAGGAGGATTTTGAATTTTGAATAACAGTAGAACCTCGATTAACCCACTTCCAACTTTCGATTACCGATTTCTCGATTATTCGAGCAAAAAATTTCAACCAATTTCTTTCGAATATCCAATGTTCAAAAGTCGGATAATTCTTCATTTTCTTATTGTCCGATTTCCCTTCATCAAAAAAAAATCTGAAATTTTTTTCTAGAAAAATTTGGAAAAAATAATTTTTTTATTTCAAAAAAATGAGGGAACAATGATTTCAAAAAATTCAGATATTATTTATTTCAAAGTAAACTCTCAGACCCGAAAAAAAAATTAGAAAATTTTATTCCCAAAAATTAGGATTTTTATTTTATTCTAAAAAAAGATTTTTCACTTCAAAAAAAACAAAACAAAATGAAATACTTATTTATATTTCAAAATTTTATTTTTAAAAAAGTCCCAAATCATAAAAAAAAAAGAATTCAATTTCAAAACAATTTTTTTAATTTCAAAAATATTTTTCCTGAAAAATGCTGAATTAAAAAAAAAAAAAAATAATATTTACATTTTTTTTGTGATTTGGGACCTTTCATCAAATAAAATTTTGAAATATATTTCATTTTGATTTTTTTGAAGAGAAAAAAAATTTTAAATCGTAATTTTTCGGAATAAAATTTAAAATTTTTTTTCCAGATCTGAGAATTTCTTCTTTATTTAACTATTTCTCTCTTTTTTATTTTAAATTTAAAAAAATATAATTCTAAAATTTTTCCAGAAAAAATAGGCACCTATTTCAAAAAAATGAAACTTGACCCCATTTTTTTATATCTCAAAAAATTGAGAATCCGTTCACTTTTCGAAAAAATCAATATCATCTTTTTTGTTGCAAATTTTATCTACTTCAATTTTACTGATGACTATTTTTCTATTCGAACACATATTTAAAGAGTTATAAGCGAAAAGGTCCACATTTTGGGGACATTTCGAAGTATGAGGTTGGAGAACTTTTTAATGGTTAATTAAGACACTGAAAGGAACATTTTAAAATTGAAAAACTGCATGTACGAGTAACTTGAAATGCAATTTGCTTAATTTTATGGGTCTATTTCTCTAGGCTTTTGGCTGATTATTTAGATAGATAGATGATTGTTTCGAGTGTTTCTGTTCCCTTAAAAATTATACAAAATATTGCGCTTTTATAAGTAACCATGAATAAATCTGAACTATCGATCCCTACATTCAAAACGGAAAATGAAAAACTTGATTCGAAATCATCTCAAAAATTCGCATTCCCTTTTGATATTTCTTCAAATAAGAGTAATCGTTCTCACAACAAGATGAAATTATAGTGGATGTATTTTTTATTTACAATTAGCAGGTACTTCTGAAAACGAAAATTCAAGAAAAACCGGTTCGTACGTGTTACGCAAGAAGGTTTACCGCGTATACAAATTCATTTACTGGTGACCCAGTCATAAGGTCATGAGGTTGAAATTTTCATATACGATGGAATTAAATTTTTCGGAAGGGTGATTCTTCCTTTCTTCCACATCTATTATGATATTATCATTATATATTACCGATATCGCGTACGTAACTATATATGCAGTGTAGGCGTTCACATAATTTATAAGTGCATAACGAGTGCATAAGTCTCATAATATCGGTGGCAATTTTTCCGCAAAATTATTATTTGCATGAAAAATTGTACGTTACACTCTTACCAAGTAAATTTCACGCTCCTTTAATTAGTATAATAATACACGTGCAGTAATTCAAAAGTAACGAACAATGAAATACTTGGTAAGCTCAACGTAATATTGTAGTAATTTTTTCTTCTGTAGCGTGCATTTTTGGAAGGAAAAAAAAATCAGTGTTACGTATCAAATTGATTTTTTTTTAAATTTCTAAAATCGAGTAAATGAATTCCCTCTTGATATAAAATTTCATTTTGAAGCAAATCAGCCGGCAAAATTTTCAAAATATAACCCAAACGAGTACACTTACATTACTATACCTACCATTTCTAGTATATAAATCACCTATACATAAATAAAACTATAGTCGATAAAGAAATAAATCAACTTGGTACTTCAAAGTCGTCTTTTTACATGGAAAAATGACAAGTGAACCGGTTCAATCGTTCAATTGTGAAATAAGTTAATATACGAATCTCGAAATAAGCCAATGTTTCCAAGGTTTTACAAAACCGTAAAAGTATGCATTTAATGAGAAATTCTTTCCAGGCAGAAATGAGCCTTCGGAAGAAATTCTCCTATAAATGGTGTATTTTTCGTACGTTAAAAGTAGATATCTATTTTACAGACGGGAGAAGAAAGTACCGAGGTTTTTTCCTGGTAAAACTAACTATATTCTCTTCTCGAAGGCAGCACATTTTCGTTGCATCACACGCAATTAAAAAATTCTTCCAACCAATAAACTTGAAATTTGCTCCCGAAAATGGAATATTTTCCAAAAAATAACGCGTTAAATTGTATGTCCATAAAATATCACGTATTCTATCGAGAAATTGGAAATAGAAAAATTATTACTTACGACAGGATGCGCTGTGGTATACGCAGTTGGATATGGAGTTAAACCGGTAAACGAAGCGTATCTAAGATGAGGATTAACGTTAAAAGAATGATTGGCAGCGGCGGCGGCGGCGGCAGCGGCAATTGGGACGCTGGCTACGTTTGCACTCCAGGTACCTCTATATTGTGGGTTTGCAATCAATCCGGTCGCATTAGGAGCGTAATTGGTAGTCATTATAAATATTTTCGAAACAGTCTTCAGGAACAAATTTGTTGAGTTTGACTAAATTTTACACGACCGTTTTCTGAAATCACAAGAGAAAAAAAAACAATTTTTAAATGAAAAAATCATACAAGCTCATATTTACTACGATAGTAAAATTTTATGCGAGATAAATTCTGCATACGTAAGTATTTCATATCGCCATATAGTTATATATACATATATGGGGTTTTCGTATTACACTGCACTATTTTATTTTTTTTCTCCTCGTGCCTGCCGTACGTTACACAAACGCTAAATTCTAATTTGATATTTGAACACCAACCAAAAAAATCAATAAGTGTGTCATTGCAAGGAATACGATATCGGAATACCAAAAACATCCGAGGAAATGTACCCATTATAAAATTGATCTATGCAGTTAAACGTTGAAACAGTTATGAACTACCCACTTGTCATTCCAGTTATGGTTATCCTCCTCTTTATGATGCGCTCTCTTGACCACATACCTTTTTTATTCGCTGCATGTTATTTTCTTCCGTTGTTAAACAAGTGAGCAAGTCAACGCCGGTCAATGGCAAATTTAATGTGAAAACGCTAACGTGTATACGCCTATACGCCGCGTATCACATATCATATCACATGCTGCATACTTTTCTCTATGCAACCTTTTTTATTATCTTTTTTTTTTTGCAAAATGTTATGTAAGAGCCCATTTTACTGTACAAATCCGTATTTCATAAATCCTATGCAATCGGTATACATTTTTGACCACGACGCGACATTTAAAAATTCGCAAGCAAAATATTAAATAGACAGAATCTAATTTCTATTTCATCATTGAAGTCGGAAAAAGTAACCATCGCTGACCAGATAAAATTTTTTCAAAAATAATAATAATTCAAAAAATCTTCATCTTTTTGATCTTTGATCTCTTTTAATTACTTTCCTTTACCATCGACAAATTAATCTAGTGACAAATTGAAAAAAGTCGTCGCGTCGTTGCGATCGAAAGGAAAGGGTAAACGAGACCTTTACATTAGGCTAAGCCAGTTTCAAGGGCACAGCATGAAATTTTCTATGTTGCAGTTCATTTTCTTTGGAAGGAGTGCCCAACTAAAAATTTTATTGTGGAATATGAAGAGCATCCCCTCCCCCCAAAAGAATGGAGATTTTTTTTCTTGCAAAAAATTAGAATTTTTGCTACCTAGGTACTCAGAAAAATTGAAAAAATTACCCAGTTTTTTTTTTAATTGTGAGCTTTTTTTTCTTTATTATAACAAGAATTTCTGTAAAAAAAAAAAAATAATCTCAGAAAAATTAAAAGACTTTTTTTAACCAAAAAATACGATAATTATTTTGAGATTCATTTCTTTGCTCCAAAAAAATGAAGACACCTTTTTCATGCTAACTCGAAATACCTATAGGTACTTAAATAAAAATAAGCATTATTTTCCATCCCAGGCCCGTAGTCAGAGTCAGATTATAGAGGGCGCTGGCCAAATATTTGAGGGGGCTGGAACTTTTTTTTCCGGAAAATTTAGCATTTTCGGTAAAAATTGAAAAATGGGTGAAAAACTCGTACAAGGCACAAAATATACTTTTTCAACTGTTTAATACAGAGACGAACTGAAGCGATTTTTCTTGGGGGAAGGGGTGGCAAAATCATTGAAAATGCCAACTTGAATTACTGAAATTTTCCAACTCATACTATTAACATCATAAAAAGTGGTAAAGAAGATATTGCCCGAGCGAAGCGAGGGCGAAAAATTTGAAAAATATTCTATTCTTGAAGAGAATGAAGGAAAATGATACTGCCCGAGCGAAGCGAGGGAAAAAATTTTGAAAAACATAAGATTTTTGACGAAAAAGAAGTATTTTTGGAATAATGCAAAAAGTATGTGTAGGTTTAACCTGAAATTTTCTTATTGACGAAATTTTGTTAGAGGGGGCTCAATCTGACGCTAGAGGGGGTTAAGCCCCCTCTAGCCCCCCCTGACTACGGGCCTGTTCCATCCATATTTTCCTTCAAAGAAAAACTTACACCCTAAAAAAGTCGAGATTTTTTCTCACAAAAACTGAAATTTTTTTCTCTATGAAAAAAAGGAATTTTTCCTCTAAAAAAAAGCCGAAAGATTTGTTTCAGCAAAAATTCGGGGGAAATATTCTGTGTAGGTAATAGGTATCAACTCTTTTAAAAAGTGAGATTGAACCAATTATTATTGTAAAAAAAGGAAAAATTTTTATTCCCAAAAAAAAGCAAAACTTTTATTTCAAAAAAATGCAAAATTTTTTATTTTATAAATTCAAAATTTTATTCCGAAAACACTTGAAATTACTTATTCCAAAAAAGTTCGACTTTTTTGTTCCAAAAAAAGCAAAATTTTTCATTAAAAAAAAACTCAGAATTTATACTTCCTATCACAAAAAAATTTGAAAATTCTATTCCAAAAAATATATTCAAAATTTTTTATTTTGAAAAATGCAAAAATTTTCATTTCAAAAAAAACTTGAACATTTTACCTATTACAAAAAATAAATAAATAACTAATAAAATAAAATAAAATAATTCCAAAAAATGCAAAATTACCTTATTTAAAAAAAACTTGAAATTTATAGGTATCCATAATTTTTTTTCAAAAATTTATTTCAAAAATATTCAAAAAAATTACAAAAATTTTCAAAAATTTTTATTTCAAAAAAATACAAAATTTATAAGCATTCATTCCAAAAAAAAAAAATGTAAAAAATTCTATTCTAATAAATTCAAAATTTTATTCAAAAAAAGATCAACATTTTATATTTCAAAAAAATCCAAATTTATAGGCACCCTATTCCAAAAAAAAAATTTTAAAATTCAAAATTTTATTCCAAAAATACCTATATTTAAAATATTTATTCCGAAAATATTTGAAATTTTTCATTTCAAAAAAGTTCAAATTTTTTATTCTAAAAAATTAAAAATCTTATTCCAAAAATTTCAATCCAAAAGTACCTACAAAAAAATTTTATTCCAAAAAATGCAAACATTTTTATTTTTAAAAAAAATGATATATTCCAAAAAAATTTAAAAGTTCTATTCTAAAAAAAAAATTAAATTTATATTCCAAAAAAGTTGAAAGTTTTTTATTCCAAAACAATTCAAAATTTATATTCCAAAAAACTTCAAAAAATTTCATTCCAAAAATAAGTAGAAATTGTTTATTCCGAAAAAGAAAAAATTTGAAATTTTTTATTACAAAGAAATTCATACCGAAAAAATTCGATAATTTTTATTCCAAAATTGCGATGCGACAAAAATTTTAAAGTTTTTTCTCCTTTTTTATTGTCAGGACAGTTCTTATTCTGATTAAAATTTGATCTGAACGAAACGAAAGTAGATACGTTGAAGTCTCAATATGATAATTTGGCAACGTTGCGTTACTTTTCCATTCATTTTACATCATATAGTTGAGCCAATTTTATTGTTCTGATCATGGGACACTTGGGTAAATAAATTTCAAATGTAAGCATACGAATCTATGCATGTGTGTTTTTTCTCTTTTTTTTCAAGCTTTTCGAAACAACGTTTTTTTCCTAAAACAAATTGAAGGACGAATGGCAAACTACCGAAAAAATTTTTTAGTACCTACTACCTATGGTGTCTAAATCAAAAATCATTTTTATTTTTTTCACAGCATTGCATTAGTGTAGTAGGGACAATTGAGCAGTGAGAAAAAAATGACGATAGATGTTAATCTTTTGAATTCTGATATAATACGAGTATCCTTACATCGAAACATATCCACAATTTGCGATATTCTTTCAGCGAAAAAAAGAACAATCGATAGCGAAATTAAATTTATTTTACACCTTGTGCAATCAACTTCTCGAAGGGGTTTTTACTCGTATATTTTTTGAAACGAAACGAGTTTGACAAATCAACTTGAAATCAAACCTACACCACATCAGAGCTGAAAAGTCTTTTAGGTATCGAAGAATAAAAGATATTTAGCCGAACATGAATTTAGCTTCGCGCGCACAACAAATTACGTTTTATATTCTTTCAAAACTTAAAATCGTGCCAGTATTTAAGAAATATAAAAAGAGTACAGGAATTTGCTTTTGCTTAGAATTGGGTGTATCCTGGAGAAGTTTCAAATTTTCTACTAGAACGTCCAACTTTTCGCCAAATTATGTAATAATGGCTTCTTCGCAATTTCGTGCCATCCCCTTTCTACGTTATTTGCAATCAGCTATATATTCGACTGAAGTAAAATTCTATGCTCTTCAGTATGTACGAGCACATTCGTCGAAAACTTTCAACTTTCGAGTTGATAGATTTCTAATTAAACTCAATAATTTCACCTTATTTAGGGTATTATGTGTGTTGCTGTTGCTATAAAGCGTCTACCTGGGCGGTAGTAGGTACGTTACATATTTTTGGCAGTTTCACGTACCTACACGTACTGTACGGAGAATGTTTATCTCGTATCAAACTCAAAATGTACGTACTACGTACTCGTACAAATCACGGTGAATTTATTATTAATTTAATAGCTGCAAAGTTTATACAAAAGTTACCTTTAACTGAGCATCTTCGCATTTATTCAAAAATAAAAGAATGACGTGAACAAATTCTCTCACTCTTTCCTGGAAAACCATCGTTTTCGTTTCATCGTTAATTCGTAATTAATCATTTTTAGTACACATCTGCAGTCAGCAGTCACCATAAAAACAGAATACAAAGTACAGTAATAAGTACGTAATTTTTCTTAATTTCATTCACTCTCGTTCCGATGTTTTATTCATCACAGGTGCATATTACAAGACGTTGATTATTTTCTGGTCAAATATTTACACCGTTGCTAATTTTCATCTTGTATTTTAGACTCACTCATTGTACCTACATGTATGTAGTTTGTACGTTTTTTCGACACGCATCGACATTTTGTACGAAGTGCAAGTGTGTAAGTATATTCACTCTTTTGTGTGATATAATTTCATTAGAAGTGCGCGGGTGTTACTTTGAAGATAAGTACCCATAATAAGAATAATGATTCAATTTGAAATTAAGTAGGTAGGTATTTTGTTAAATCATATCGACTCCAGCTCGTATACGAAATTAGTCAATTTTCAATTCTGCTTTCCACGAAAAAGTGACTTTTAAGAATTTTTTTAGAAGAAAAAATTTTACAAACATAAAATTACTCGAGGGTACATTTTTGGTATCTTATCAGAAGAAAATTTTGTACTAACTTAATCACGGGTATTAATCTTATTAAGGTATTAGACGATGAAACGCGTTGTGAATAATTCAGCAATGTAATAAATACAATCTTTTGACAAAAAAAATATAATATACCGAAAATTTAATCAAATTCGCCAGGTATTCTTTACTTTTTTTTTTTTAGAAAAATTACCAACACTATTTTAGAAAGAATGATTCTGACATTTATAAAAAATTCGGCCTCGCTTCGGATTCGTTTCGATTTCGATCAAAAACTTAAAAAATGCAATGGCTTTTATCTTTTATCGTCGCCCATTTCTGTAATATGGCGGTTCTTCAGACAAATGTTATACGAACTATAAGATATATGTATTAGTCTATCTGTGTCCACTCTATTGGAAATTACACTTGAAATAAGAATTGCCGAAACGTCATCATCGTTTCATCGGAACAGCATTCAATGTAATTCAAGCAATTCGATGTTATAGCTTCACGAAATGGCAACTAATAAAAACTCAAAATTAAAAGTTTATAACCTTATATCGTTCAGTCATTTAAATTCATCTTGAAAAGGTTAATATTTAACCTTATATATGCACAGATACATATCTACGTTACCTTCCTCTCTCATGTTAGTCAAATACAAGATCGGCTAAATTTCACTAGTCGGTTGTATTCCGTAATCTTCACATCTCACATTTTTCCATTCCCCCCCCCCCAAGTCCACAAAACTCAGTTTCTAAAATGAGTCCAATTGAAAAAATTTTCAAACAAATGTTGTACATTGAGATGCTAGGAATAATTTTGGTCATTACAAAAATTTCACTTAGACCCCTCCTTCCCCTCTAATTTTCCATTACACTGCATTATAGAAAATAATTGAGGAGGGAGAGTCCGATCAAAAAAAAATTTTGTTGAAAGTTGTAGATTGAGACCTTGGTAATAATTTTGGTCATAATAAAAATTTTGCTTGGACCCCTTCCTTCTCTCAAATTTGAAATTAATGAAGTATCTAGATATGAAGCAACATTGGAGGTAAGGGAGGGGTTAAATCGAAATGTTTGCAATAACCAAAATTATTTCCAAGAACTCAATCTACAATTTTTGTTTAAAAAAAATTTCAATTGGACCCTTTTTTGAAGCTAAGTTTTGAAGTCTGGAAAAGGACTTTTGAAAAAAAAAAATGGTAAAATGTAGAATGTGAAGATTATAAAATACAACCAAGTGGTGATGACGTTGCAAGAGGTGGTGGCGCGCTGCAATCGTTCTTACTGATAAGCGTATTGAAAAAGTGATCAAATGAATTTTTTACATGGAGAAATTTTCATTTTCATAAATATCTCCGGAGTTATTGCTCATAGAAATTTGGTAAAGGCATTTTTGAAAAGAGCGTGAAATTTTACATAACATATGTTCTGATAAAGTAATATTTGCCCCTCTTTTATTCGAAAAAAATTATGAAAATGAAAATTTCATGTGGAAAAAGTGCAAATGATCACTTTTTCAATTATAGCTCCGTAGCGCACTGCGGGCGATTGCGGTTTGCGGTGGTTGTTTACATTTTTAGTTCCGAGTTTTTGCAACGTCATAGCACACTAGTTTTCAATAATCCAGCAGTACCTAAACTACCTATCAATTTGGGAGATTAGGAGATAAGACTAGAGTCAACGCTCAATCAAAAGTTATCAATGTCGGTCATTTTCTCTGGTTTGGAAAACATATTTTTCCCACGATGGAAGTACGTGGGCCCGGGGGGGGGGGAGAGTAATAAAGGTCAAAAAGAATACATTCAAAGCTTACCGCGACATCTAATAATCAATGTGTTCAAAGTCCAACAAGTGAACTTTGGAATCCTTATAACAATACAATGATTCGAGGCAAAAGGAATTAGTGTGCATACAAATCAGAAATGCCTACATAAAAGAATTCAAAAAATCTAATTGCCCTTCTAAAAATGCGAGGATGAGATGAAAAATCGAAGCTTTCATCGGTAAAAATTCGTAAATTTTAAAGAAAATTTATTCCAATAAATTATGTTTGTGAAAGATGAGAATGAACGGACAAAATAAAAGAGGGTGTTTAATTTTTCAACTGCGAGAGTTCTTCATAAAAAAAAATTCGTAAACTTTTTTCACCTTTTTTTTTTTTTTTTTTTCTTCGTAGCACAACGAAAAATCATGACTGTATTTTGAATAGGCAGGTAATAAGCTAAAGAAAAAAAAAAAAAACTTTTACATGCAAAAATTTCATAAGGTAAGTAATAAAAAATTCGAAACCCAACCGAGTTACGTAAAAAAACTCACCACGAAATCGAAAAAGTGAATTGAAAAATTATTCACGTCAATTCGTATAGTGCACTGTGCATACAAGTAATTAACACACAATCAAGTAAATCATTTACGAATTACGATACAAACACACGGCGATCCATTTGTACCAAATAGTCAAACCCATCGATACTTTTAACACGCGATCGACAACGTTACTTTACTTCAAATATCGACGTCCTCGTCCTTAGAACACTCGAACCATATTGATAACTAATATACCAATAACGTACTGCATCCTGGGTTTTATCGCTAATCATTGTAATAGAACATGCATTTACACTCAAATTGTTATCTCACAGTACATGTGTCTAGGAGATAACATTTTCATCAGATTTCGAGATAAGTAATGAAAATATCGGCAAGCATCAGCAACATGCGATGCGATGGTAGAAATACCCAGCAATATCGTTCTTTCCTTTTGAACTGTTAAACTTGATTAGATATACTGAAATGAATCCATCGCAGGAGAAACAAAATGTACAGTTTTCAATAATCTTTTGGGGCGCTTGAAAAAAAGAGATGAAATAGAAATAACCTTTCTAACAGTAGCATATGGCGGATGGAGTGAAATGGTGCGACATCGTGGATTATTTTACAGATGACTCATGAATATGATGATGGTTTCTTCACCTAATAAACAATGCACGAATCGAAATAATTAAACACCTCCAAAAAACAAGGAAGGGAGAAAAGGTACCTCCATTTAATGAAATTCAGAAAACTGAAAGATTAAAATGTCATAAAAATGGAAAATTATAAGTAAGTAATCAAAAAATTCAGAAAAAATTGAGGGGCGTTGGAATGATTTTTTTTCTTCAACAAATTGAAGATTTTTTTTGTTCCAAAAAATTTGAGATTTTTTTTGTTTTAAAAAATGAGAATTTTTTCCTCTAAAAAATTGAGAAATTATTTTAATTGGGAGATTTTTTTACTTCAGAAGAATTGAACTATTTTTTCTACCTATACGAGAAAATTTGAAAAATTTCACTTCAAAAAAATATATACTCACCTACTTGAGTATACCTAGTGATATTCTAAAATATGGACAAAAAATAAGCATTTTTTTCAAATAGAAAAGTATTTTTCTTTTGAAAAAATATGAAAGATTTCTCTACATAATATGTTTTTACTTTACAAAAAATTTTGAATTTTTTTTTACGCTGACTCCAAAAAAATTTAGATTTAAAGAAACATAATTATACATTAATTCAAGAAAGTTTAAAAATTTTATACTCCAAAAAATTGAAAATATTTTTTACTTTATAAAAAAGAATGATTTTTTAAAAATCCAAAACGAGGTAAAAAAATTGAGCTTTTTTAATTTTTATTTATATTTTTTTTCTAATTTTTAATAATGAGTATTCATGAATTAATACGAAAAATTAGAGAGGAGGGAGGGTTCCAATTGAAAAATTGCCAAATTAAAGATGTAGATTAGGATACTAAAAATAATTTTGGTGATTACAACAATTTCGATTGGACCCTACCCTCCCCTCTAATTTCACATACCTATTAGTACAATGACACCCATTATTAAAAAATGGGAAGGAGGTAGGGGCTGAATTAAAAAAATTTCAAACTATGGAGCTAGTTGAACGAAGAAAGATTTATTCCATCAATTTGTAAATCTACTAACATCAGTTAAGTAAATAGGTAGTAGGTACATATCATTACTCATTAGGCTATTATTATAAAATGTTCCAGGAAAAATTTCATTCAACGAAACAGTTGAAATCTTGAGAATGATTGGGAATCACTATTAGATCTTGTTATCGTATTTTAATCGCATTAGTAGATGAATATGAAAAAGCCAATTTTGCGAAATTCAACATTTTGGCATTACATAATACTTATTATAAGAAAACTTGGTTCAGTAAAAAATTACACAGAACACAAAACCACATTGCTATTGCAAGGGCAAACAAGAGGAAACGAGGTCCATCCACGCAAAATTAAGTATCCAAATAAACCACTGGAAAAAACCCGCAAACGAGAGAAAAAAAATTATATCTTGAATGCATAAAATTTTATGTAGCGTAGATACCTTATTTTATACCAGGCGGAGAGATAGAGGCTACCCTTTCTCTGTTATTTTTCGAAAAAAATTTACGCGCCGAGCGTTGGTGTTTTTGATTTTTTTTTTCGCGAGATAAAAACCGTCCAAGACTTATTTAAAAACTTGTTCAAGATTTTTTAACGGGTTCGCTTCGGGAAAAAAATACAGAAATTTTACCTTCGGGGCTTCCCAGTGGTCGTAATGGTTTTCCAAAATAATAACAACGGATATTTTTTTATGTACATTAAAATAAAGGAGCCATATTTAGTATTCGGTGGACCACTCGAATACAGAGCACGTGTGCTCTTATCTTAAATTTAGTGGCGGGGATTTAATAATCAGTTTTTCAACTAATTAGCTACTAGATAAAACTCCCTCAGAAGTTCTTAAGCAGCACATAAGCTCTTTTTGTTTGACTGATGGACGGCTCGAATATCTACATTTAAGTACTTCTGAATACGACCACTTTAGTCAAAAGGTCTCAGTGTGCAGCTTGAAACTACTGATACACCACTTTAAATTGACAAACGCTATCTTCTTTTTTGAAAAAATAAATTTTCACTTGTTTTGACTACAATTTTCAGCAAATATAGTAGGCAGACTCGAAATTATCAAAGGAAGACGAACCTCAATGGAGAAAAAAATGACGACGAATCAAAGTACGAAATATTATTGTTATTATTTCACCTTGATAACGAATTTGAATCAAATAAGCACGTACAAATACAGAGACCATGGACGTTTCTAGTAATAGTTCACCGAACTATTTTAGCAAATATATGATAAAAAATTCTCGTAGCAATGTTTAAAAGATTGAAAGGCAATTTTTCATTTGATGGCAACATATCGTATTATTCGACGCTCTTGTTGTATTCACGACTCTCGTATTTTAACTTCGACTTGTTACTTCCTGCTGGTTTTTTTCTCTCATTCAGCTTTACTTCGTTGTTGAAAGATTAAAGAAGTTTAAAAAACAAAATACGTATTTCCATTTTGTTGCTGCATAGTACATATAGATACATAGATATATTTGCCTTCGCAGCAGCTTTTGGCGCCATTGTGTTAATCCGTTCCATTTAAATTTTTACACACGATGTGAAAAATATTCTAAACAGCTTCTTACTGATTTTATCATTTTCAAATGTCAAAGATAAACAATTCACAGCTTATACGAGAATAGGTAGGTATGATTTAGTCTCAATTGGAAGTTCCGGGACGATCGAAAGGTTAAAACCGATTCTATGACTGATTCATAATCTGGATGTATTTTGAAAAAGATCACATCGAGTAACATTTTTCAAGCCCTCGCTCCCTCATAGTGTCTTCCCGTTCTAAAAAAGATTTCCATTTCGGTACGTAAAGCTCCAATTGAAAACATTTTCAAGGAAGAATTATTCATCACATATCTGTAAATATTTTTGATTATGAGAAAATTTTCCATCCGACCCCTCCCACCGCTCCAATTTTACATAACACCTTTGAAAATCACCCTTGAACATCAATACAGTTTTTAAAAAATCTATACCAACGAAATCAAAATTCTACAAATTATTTCAATGAATTAATACAAAATACGAAAATCATAAGAAACGTACAAGTGTTACGTATAACTCTCGGTACATTATGAATGGTGACGTCAGAGGTCACTTGATTTTTAAATTGATGATAACTGTATGTAGTTATGTAGTATATGTACTAAATAGGATTGTAATAAACGAATATCAAAATAAATTTCAACTCTACTTCTATTTTGATTTTGTATTGATGTCGAAATAGGTAAATTAAGAGGCATTACATTATTCACAATAGAAAATTATTTTCAAAGCTTAATAATTTCTAAATTACACGAATATTCAAGAAACCCCCCTTCGAATTAAAAAGATAGGCACGTAAAAATTTACTTTTTTTAAGCAAGCTCGTTTTAAGAGCTCGCATAAAGACACTTTTGCATGTGTATTTGTTAAAAAATAAAGGCAATTAGTTCTTTCTCATTCTCCTATCAAAGGGATCATTAAAACGCAAAACTTTAAACTTCTGGAACACTAATTAAAAACAAGACTTTTTTTTCAAATTAAAGCGAAGAAAAATTAGTGCGAACCTGCGAAGTCATTTTTTTCAACTCGTCGAAAATTATAAAGAGAGTTTTTTATCGAAAAAAATTTCTTGCAAATGGGATGATGATTAGAGATTATATTTTCTTAATTTTTTGATAAAAATTTTCAGAAAAATCAATGGTAATTGCCTAATTGGTATTTTGACGATGCTAACAATTTTTTTAATTTTTAATTTTTGAACAGAATCGATTTTTTTTTTGATAAAAGAATTAATTTATAAATAATTTTAAAGGAAAAAAACTAAAAGAGGAAGCGAGCAACTAGTCCCCTCGTCATTGAAAAAATTGGTAAATTAGTTATTTTTGTACATTAGTTGATGAAATTCTTCTCAGAAATTTTCTTCACTGCTGAAAATTGAAAGATTTAGTCACTGAGGAAAAACTTTTGAAAAAAACTGAAAGACTTTTTTCTAGAGATTCTTTTTCCGAAAAATTGAAAGATTTTTTATTGTAAAAAAATCTCTCAATTTTTTTTCGAAATAATTAAGTGCCTATATATTTTTAAAATTAATTTTCAATTTTTTGGAGTAAATGAATCTTTTTTTAAAGAAATCTTTCAATTTTTTAAAATAAAAAACTAAAAAATTAATTTTAAAAATGCATTTTAAAATTTTTTCAAAAAAAGGTGGCAAAGTTTAAGTAAGAACTTTTTTCAAAAAAAATAAATCACCATTAATTTTCATTTTTTTCATTTTATTATTTATTTTATTTTTTTGGATTAAAAAATGAGAAATTTCTTTATTACGCTGACTTCAAAAAATTCAACGTAGGCAAGCACGCTTTTTCATTCCAAAATTTCATAAATTTTTCCTTTAAAAATTTGAGAAATTTTTTACTTTGAAAAAACTATGAGATTTTCTTCATAAAAAGTGTTTTTTTTTCTCCTTAAAAAGTATGTTTTTCTTCATTAAAAATAAGAGATATTTTTCTCCAAAAAAAGCTTTTTTTTTTCTAATAAAAATTTAGGAAACATTTTCTACCAACCTATTCCAAAAAATTGTGAATTTTTTTACCAATTTTTTTAAATTATGATATATTTTGTTCCAAGAATATTCAGAATTTTTTCTGGTAAAATAGTAGGAAAGTTGTGCAGGAGCATAATCAAACCTAGTAAAATAATGAAAAAAAATTACAAACAGATAGAAAATGTCGAAAACATCAACGACGCGCTAAACAACGATCTAAATTAAAATTTACCAATTTTTCATCCTAAACAAGACTACAAATTGGATTTCAAAGAGCCAACGAGCGAAAGGACGACAAACTTGGTAATTATCCTAAAGGTATTTCATTATCGCGTCAAAACATTAATTCATCACGAAATTTTTGAACGAATATCGCCGAGTTTTTTTCCCCTTTTTGGACGTGTATGGAATAAATTATACAGAAAAAAAACAGGTTCGTTGATGATACAAGGAAAAAACCGCGTTGCCAAATCTTTCATGCAATTCTGGAATGCATGACCGTGAACACTTGAACAGTTATGAATCGAGTTCGTTAATGAAAAAAAATACTATCTATTGTAAAAGTGGAAGTATAGGCACCTGGAAAACACAAATGGAACACATCGAGGAATAGATAGGTAGGTAAAGAAAATTTTGAATAATACTAACTAAACGTACCTACAATTATCGATGTAAATTAGATTGGTTTTTATCTTTAAAAAATAATTTAAATTTAGTACGAAAGGATTAGTTTAATTTTTTAAATATTTTATTAATTAAATTTAGAATTTAATTTAATTTATTATTAAATAAATAAATATTAATAAAAATATTAATTATTTTATTAATAAATATAATTTCAGTGGGATTTTTTACTTTTCATCAAAATTGGTCCAGAATGGGGAGTTAGGAGCGTCTTAATTTTCAATAATAAAATGAGCCCGTAAGCGAATAACCGTATGGTAGGGTTAGCTATTTATTATCTCGAAAATAACCTCAACTATTTATAGGTTTCAAGCCTCATAAACTGTAATTGAAGAAAATTGCATTGCAACGTGTTTCTTTACACATGCAGACGCGTGCAAGTGTTGGCGAGTAAACAGTGATTGGTTTTCACCTTCTTGCCGACACCAGTGTAATGCATACGGTTGCATTCTCCTGCATATACATTGCTCTTTTCCCCTCTACCCGAGCTGTAGTTGATTTATACAATTGGTATAGAATTCGAAATGCTGCTATGCTTTTAATAAGATGACAAATAATACGAGTGTTTGATAAAGATGGTCGTATTTTGCTGAGAAACACAGAGCTACGTAAGTAGGTACAATAAATTCAAAATTTTCATCATAATAAAAATGAAACAACTGACTAACTACAGCATTAAAATAATTAATTTGGACTCGTCAACATTTCTTAATAAATATTCAAAATCGTACAACGACGTATAAGAATTTCCCTAGATAATTTCGTCTACTTAAGTAGGTAATTAAAAAAAAAAAAAATACAAAGACGCGAACCTCAAAACCTCAGAAGGTTGAAAAAATGTCGACATTTTGCTGTAAATTTACATACAGCAGGTATATACGAGTAGGTACTTAAAGCATTAGGTAGGTATACTGCTTACTACGAAATATTCGTCACGATACCATCAATTGAGGAACGGAAACGCGAAAATAATATAAATTTTGAACGTAAGCAAATTCTAGCCATACCGAGCATAATTTTGCGTAGGAATCAAAAATTTTGAATAAGATCATCCGCATGACTAATGGGAACATTTTTCAGCGAATAATACATACTTATATTATATTAATTAGTAAATTAAGCTCGGTTTGTTGATACGACGGTTTTATGTTTTAAAGAGATTAGACGAACAATTGGCGAGGCGGTTTTTTTTTTTTTTTTTAATCGCAAATCAGCGTACCTAGTAAGATATGAAAAATTCTTCGCGTATGGTTCGAGCGAGGAAATTCTTTCTCGAGATATTTTTATAATTCTGACGATCTACACTTTCTACGTATCGTTCAATCTAAACAAAGCAACATATTACGTGGCTGCCCTTATAAATATGTTAATTCGCATTATCGGTGTAATATTTTACCTGGCTATGCTACAAATGAAATTAAAGAGCTGAGTGAAATGAAGAATTGACTTTAAAAAGCTTGGGCAACGTGTGGCCAGCGCAACAATCGTATTAAATTCCTAAACTAGAAAACTCAAAACTTTATACCGGCATCAAATTCGAAAACCACAAACAGCGTACAACGTTAAAAGGCTGCATTACGCGTTAAAGGTAGTAACTTTTACGTTCTCTAAAATATAATAAAATTAGCAAAGGCGTTGCACTTCGTTCAAACGTGGTGCAAAACTTCAAACTAAAATCAATTATTTAAACAAAAGCCGAAGAAAAATTACCATCGCGAACCTCGGTAATTAATTGCAATTTCGTTAAAATGAACAACCGTCTAGCGATAAGCAACTAAAATGGAATTAATCAATTTCAAAGCAAATATCTCCTTCTATTTTGTTAAAATGGTGTGGTGGTATAGGGCATATAACATGGCTTAAATTTTCCAAAGTAAGTGGGCTTATGTACCTATTATTCAAAAGATAAGAGTTATTTCCTCGAGTGGATACAAAGAGTACATAAAGTACTAGTTGCTTACATTAATAAGACACTGCGTAAAATTGTTTCAGTTCACTCGAGCAGATATATGTACATATAAAATAGTATATGAAATACGTACTTATTTATTCTTGCACCTTATGAAATGAAACCTCCTAACATAAAACATACATCGGAGCGAAATTTGAAAAAATAAAAGTAACTTAAGTAACCTAAAATTTCAAAAAAACTAACCAAAATTATGTAAAAAAGTAATCAAAATTTTTCTATTGCCACTCAAATAATGACATTTTTTTTCGAAAATCAAACAATCGAATTAAAAAAATATATTACAAAATTCAATCTTGCATTTACAAAGATTTCAAATTTTTTGACTTTTTTTTTAACGTCACAAAAATAGTTTCGAAAAATAATTTTCAAATAATCAAATTTTCAAGTTTTGAAGATTTTGACAATTTTTCGAAAATCATGACATTTTTTTCAATTCTTTATTCCTGAAGATTTGGTGAAACAGTTTTTTTTTTCAAATTGGAAAATTGAGCAATTAGACTAGAAAAATAGATAAATTTCCTGTTTCTAAGAATTTAAAGAAAGACGCTAAATATTTCTGACAATTTTTCGAGAGTTGAATCGAATTCTTCATTTCTGAAGATTTAGAGGAAGATCCACAAAATTTTCAATGAAACTCAAAACGCATCAAAGATCTTTTTGAAGTGTAATTTTTCAGTTCTGAAGATTAAAAAATACGAAATTTCATTTCAAAATACAACAGGCAAACTTCAGAAAATTGCAAAAAATCTCAAACATGAAAGGTTTATTTTTGAGTTGAATTTTACATTTTCGAAAATGAAACCTTCCAAAATCGTAAATTTTTGGAAGTTCAATTCTTCATTTCAGAAGATTTTTTTGTTGAAAATCGAACAATTATTGAAGTTAAAAAAATTGGAGAAAAACTCAGACGCAATAAAGATAATTATTGAAGTTCGATTTTTCAATTTCTAAAGATTTCGTTAAAGGTGCTAAATATTTTTTGCATTTTTTTTTTTAATGTAGCAAACTCCATTCATAAGTTCAATTTTTCATTGCTGAAAATTCAGGGGTACAAAATTTTTTGAAAGTCGAACGACTCAAACTTCAAATTACAAAAAATTTTTAAAATGACAAAAGATCATTTTGAAGTTCAATTTTACATTTATGAAGATTTAGAGATGCAGAAAATATTTTTAAAAAGATTTTGAAAATCGTGAAATAGGTATTTTTAACATTGCACAAAGATTATTTTTTAAGTGACATTTTTCATTTTTAAAGATGAGATCGTAACATATTTTTTTTAAGAATAAATCATTCAAACTTCAGAAGATTTCAAAAAAAATTATCCTTGACAAAAATCATTATTTACCTCATGCAATGAATGGGTGGGGCGGGCTTTTTTGTCTTTTTAAATTTTTTTAATGATTTCTTCTCAATTTTTCTCAAAAAAAGGGAAGTTCTGGCACAAAATTTTTATAATAATCAAAATTGTGAATCAGTAAATTTAAAATCTTCGGTAAATAAATTTTTTTTCAATACGACCTTTTGTTTCCAAGATATTGACTAAAAAGAAAAAAAAAAAAGAATTCTTAGATTTGATGAAGTCTTCAGGAATGAGGAAAAAAATTTTTGAAAACAAATTTGGATTTTGTCACTTTTTTGTAGTATAAAACTAAAAAATTTATCGTTAAAAAAAAGGGAAAAGTACACGTACCCAGATTTTAAACAACTCAGGGGAAAAGAGGGGTGGGACTTTTTGAAATTTGGTATTTCGTTATTCGCATAAATTCGACCCCTTCCGAAATCGTATGTTATTCGCAATTTTGACTGATGTTTTTGCGCCACCCGTTTAATCCCCCCCCCCCCCAAAAGAACAATATCACTTTTTATGTTGCAAATTGTATCTACCTACTTTAATTTTATCTATGACCAATTTTCTGTTTAAACGAATATTTGAAGAGTTATAGGCGAAACACAACGAGGAGGTAACTTTGGGTCCTCGTTTAGAGGACTTCCCGAGAGGAGAGGCTCGGAGACTTTTTAGTAGTTAATCGGTAAACCAAATGGAACACTGTGGAATCAAAAAATTTTATGCAAGCCAAGATTCAATTTCATTTCCTCATTTCACATAGCAAAACTGAAAATCAAATGGTTCGAAAATTCGATATTTTCATATTCGCATATGTATACCTAAACCTATTACCTACCTAGCTCGGTATACCACTAACTCAATTTACATCTCTGAAAACTCGCAAAGATGAAATTTCTTCTTTTTTTATTATCAATATTTTATGCAAAAACCTACGGTTAATAATTTGATCGATTTTAATTGCATGATAAAATACCGGAGCAAGAGGAAACATTTTCCATTACCTTCGTCTCCCCTAAAGTAGAATTGATTTATGATAATTTTTCATCTCATCCGCGTAAAAAGGTCAACCCCAACAATTATCTCGCAGCATCCAAGCAGAATCGATCGAGTATTTGGAATATTTCCGCTTACCAAGCGTTAACTATGTAAATTTTACACGTATAGGTTAAATAATCCTATAGAAACGTATACAAAATGCAAAATACTTTTCCGCAATTATTACAAAAAAATGGGCTAATTACATGAATTTTTTTTTTCATTGAAAAAGTAACACAAACCATCTATAAATAGATAATCCTTTTTTGGGGACTAGAAAAATAAAAAAATTCCACATACCTACATTTTGCAATGTGAACATTAGATAATCAGCAAAATGCATTAGTGAAACAAGATTTTAGATGGGAAACATTTCAATGATTCAACATAAAATTCGAAAATTGTGAAATTGGCACTGCAGTGGAGGAGGGAGGACCATCAACATCTAGAAGATCGGTACATATTGAATCTACACATCATACGTATTATAAATGTACATATGTACAGTACAATGTATATTGTACGAGTATGTATAGGCAAAATCTTGTAGGTATCTGTCTACTTCCAAACATAATTCAGCAGATCCAACCGTCCTATGAGAAAATATAATTGAAAAAGGAAATTCTTAATAATGCCACAATGAGATGTTAAACACGAATTAAACCATCTAACAACTCGAGTAAAAAGCAAATATCTTGAACATTTTCTCGAAAATCAAAATAATATTAATTTTGCAACACAGTGACTAATTTATATCTACCCATGCACAGTGATTTCCATTTAGTTATCAAATAAATTTGTATGACATGTTGTGCATAGTGGTTACACCCAATTACCTAGTCGGTTTTTGCCAAGTAACTTATTTCGAAAAATGAATGTGTCATTCAGGAAGTTTTCATGATTTTGTAATCTTTTTTATTTATCTTTGTTGTTTCCTTCCATTTTCTGATAATTTTAATCGGCGAACTTGAAAAAAAAATTCTAGTTGCGGGAAGTTCCGATATTTTCCCTTCCTGTCAAGTGACAAGAGAGATGAAATTCACCCACTCACGATGCAGAAAACCGATTAATAAATTCAACGCAGGGGTACTCAAACTGGTCTATTCCATATTTCTATTTTAATCTAGGATCTCTGAGACCAAACTCTCAAGAATCTGAGCTTTCGCCAAAATTATTTAAAAATTATGCTTAAAAAAAATTCATTCAGAACTTTTTCAAAAAAAAAAAAAAAAAAAAAAAAAAACACCAAGTATCTTTGTTTTTTTACAAAGCAATTTTGTGCCTTGTACTTTTTTTTGAAGTGGTAACACTGACCCCAAAAACACTTCAAAAACAGTTTAGGAGCGTAAATGAAAAATGAAGGAAATTACAAAAATCTACTCAAGCTAATGGCTCACTTTCAGTGACGCAATCCTTTTCTTATACCCCCCTCCAGAAAAACACATTTTAGACAGCTTTCAAAAAAAAATTTGTCAGAATTTTAGAAATCCCTATTTCTTTTTTTTTATTATTTATTGAGAATTTGCAGCGAAGAAAAAAATTCTTCTAGGGCACTTTTAAAGTTGAGCTTTGCAGAATTTTCAGAAACCAATTAGGCAATTAATGATGTCTCTCCACAGAGCGATTAACTAGCAATTTGGATTTTGTAAAGTTGTTTTTTTTTTTTTTTTTTTTTTTTTGAAGTGATAGTACAAACTAAAAACTTTCTGATTTTCACTTTCGAAAAGTTTTTTCAAAAGAGCATTACAAATTTACAAATAACGGAGTATTTCACATTTTTATTAATGGTTGAAAAAATAGTTTGCAAGTTCCGAAATAGCAAATAAATTTTTTCAACGAATTTT
This sequence comes from Balanococcus diminutus, assembly GCA_959613365.1. Taxonomy (NCBI): domain Eukaryota; kingdom Metazoa; phylum Arthropoda; class Insecta; order Hemiptera; family Pseudococcidae; genus Balanococcus; species Balanococcus diminutus. The sequence goes on along the minus strand of OY390715.1, from coordinate 43,061,176 downwards.
TGCGATTTAAAAAAAAATTATATCAACTTGAAACAATATTATGAATTATTTTTAGGCATAACTTCTCAAAAAAAAGCGTACGATTTTTTAATGATTTAAAAAACCAATAATTTCTTTGAAAATCTGAGTCAGGTGAAATGCTTTCTTTTCCACCCTCTCGATGGGTTTGCCCTAAAATTCTAATTTTGAAATCAACTTCTTTATTAAATTTTTTTGTAATGTACATAACTCGTTGAATAAATTTTAGAATCACCTTGTCAAAGGCCAGAACGTTTCTCCATTTATATGGATTAACTACCTAAGTAACGATTACACTAAAATCGACGAAATTGCTCGAGTTAGAAATTTTGATAGCATATTTGAATCTGCTTATTGTTATTTCGAAGGTTACGCCCTTTAACGACTTGGAATATTCAATACGCGAATAAATCCTTTTCAAATCCTAGTCACGTCACACTGGTCAGGAAGTTATAGTATACAACACTACACAGTATAATTTCCAGTCCGAGTTGGAAAATGCTAAACTTGTGGCAATATTTCGGTTGACGTATTCTCGACAGTTTTCCTCAGAGTACGAGTTCAAAAAAAAAATCATCGTCCGTTTAAAAATAACTCGAAGCGAAATTAATAAACAATTTTTATCGGTAAAATGCCAGTTTCATTTTCTCTGTACGAAAAACTACACATCGAAATAAGCTAGGTTACATCAAGAATGATATAGTGGGCGTATTAGCAATATACCCGAATGTTGGGCCGGGTAAAAATAGTATCTACACATGTTTAACGCACTCTAACTCGTTCGTAATATACGACTATGATATGCAACACTCGAAAAAAATTTATTTATACTCGAGTATTAGATTCCATTAAAAGTTCATGCAAAAAATCCATATATACGTATAGTCGTATACTCGAACGATTGCGCAGTGTAGTACCCTTCTAATTTTAAATTTTTGGTTTGGTTAGGGGAGTTTCAAAAAAAAAATCCAGGAATGCCAAAACTTGGAACTTCAATTTCAAAGAATAAAATTTTTGAAGCGTCGAATGTCGAATAGTTGAAATGATAAAAACAAGATAAAATGCGAAATTCCGACTATATTGGATGACTTAGGATTTATCATTTTTACTGCAAAAATTTGTTATAATGATACGACTGACAGCGAGTATTTCATTTTTCATAGCAATGAAAACACCAACGTGCATACCTAGTTTGTTCTTAAGAATTCAAAATGAAAACTTCAAGACCTACTGTATAGTTGAACACAATGGAATACACAGCTTTCATTACAATATTATCAAGAGAATTTCCGTTTACATTTCGCACCATTTACGCAGAACCATACACTTTTAGAAAATATTAACGCGTGAATGGCTCGAGGAAGCGAAATTATAACGCGAAAATTTGTGGTTGACTAGCTACTTTGATACATTTATTATTGGAATTTCAACATTTATGTCATATTTCTTCCAATTAATCATGAAACGAGAAATAATGGATACATTAGTTTTGTCTTCGAAGGACGATAAATCCAAATAAAAAGGGACAGCCCATTTTCAAGGTAACAAACGAACCAAGCCAAAAAACAAAAACCAAGCCGAGAGAAGCGAGTTGACCTCGAAAAAAGAAAAAAGAAATTTTCCCGACCAACTGAGTAAATTTCCACCAACAGAGAAGTATTGTAATGCTTTTCTAAACATTTTTATAGCCAACATTAAATATTTTCTTGTACTTGAAGTGTAAAATAGCATAGAATGGATTCCGCAATAAATAAATTATACATAAGATAACATTTTCGTAAAAATTTCCACAGTGATGATTTTTTTCTCCGAAATGAATTGTACCAGGGTAAGTAATCTTTTCTCTTTTCTAAAGTGACAATGCAACGTATCGAAGTGTACTTGAATATAAAAAACACCACTTCTTTCAAAGTTACTATTTATTGAGATGACTCTAGAAAAAAAAAAAAAAAAAAAAAAAAAAACACTCGCAGGTTTATAAGAACATTTTTACAAATACCGAAGACCAAGCAGCGTTCATAAAAATGTAAATTCCACTAGAATAGTATCCCTTTAACATCGTCAAATAACACTGAGAGATGTACAAAGATCGAAAAATATATCGGTATTTTCGATAAGATTCGCTGGTCTAATTTAACGCAACGAAAGAACGATACATGAGGGAAAAGAAAAAGAATACTCGATCGCTTCAACCGAAACAAAAATAAAATTCGACAACTTGTCCGAAAATTATTCTCAAAAATGTCAAAAATTCCAACAATGATAACTTTGGAAGAACAAAAAAAAAAAAAGAATTGTAAAACAACACAATTGTCAAAAAATATCAACATTACGAGTTTAATACCAATTTCGTATAAGTTATATCGAAAAGAGATACACTTACACATACTTACAAACGACTCGAGTGTACGAGGGTATTTTTTATTTACAAAAATGCTCAAACACGACGCAATGAAGCTGAAAAAATTTCATTCCGAACGGAATTATCTATATTAAAATGTAATCCTGGGAGGTTTGTTTTCGTATAAAAGCAGATACCAACACGAAAGAAAGGATACTTACGCAGCGAACTAGCGAAGAAAATGCTGCATCTGAAACCAGGATACCACACCCCTTGTTTTTATCAATTACAAGACGCTCGCATCAAATACACCACAGCGGACTCGAAAGTACATTTCGTTCGCATGTCTCTGCCACCACCGTCGTTTCCTGCCCGCATAAGGCCTAATTTCTCATAATTCCAGCTTCCCCAAGTCAATCTATTCGGACCTCATACGCTATGATATGTCGTCAGTACAGTAATTCGCCTAATTAACCGATAAACCTTATGGCTCATCTTCTTTCATAGACATACTAACAGCGTAATAACATCGCGTTACGCTGACGTGACATCAAAATAAATAACAAATTTTCACCTTAATCATAGGAATTAAAGAAAGCAAAAAAAAAATAATAATAAAAAAAATTTGTTCACTCGATTCAGTTTTGTAAGCCCATAAGGTTGTTCTAATTTGTAGTTCTGGCTTGTTTGGATGGTTCTAAAGTGATAATTGGCACTTCTAAAAATGAGTTTGAGTAGTAGAATGTTATCTGAAATCTTGCAAAAAAAAAAATCAAACAGAAAATTTTCAAAAAAAAAAATTGAAAAATTAGATATTTACACAATTTATTATCTAACACCTAGTTAATTTTAGTAAAAAAAAAAGAAAAAAAATTGAAAAAATTGGGGAAAAAGTAGGAGAATTCTTAAAGTACTTTTTGAAATTTTTTAGATGAACTTTACAGAAAATTCACAAAAATTTTCACTTGAATTTTCTTTCCAAAATAATTTTCTTATTCTACACTAATTTTTTTTTTCAAGAATTTTTAATCAGAAAATTTTAATTCGCAACAGAAACATTTATATACAATTTTTGTAGATTTTTAAAAAATAATTTTTTCCAATAAAATTTCTCAATACATTTTTCACTTATACCTAAGGATTAAAAAAAAAAAAAAAAAAAAAACTTTACAAGATATTTCAGAATTTTTAAAAGATTTTGAAATTTTTGAAAAAAAAACTCGAAGAAAAATGTAAGATTTTAAAAAATGTTATGAGAACTTTTTCCAAAAAAAAAAATCCAAGTAACTATTTTTCAAAATATTTCTTTGAGATTTTTTCTAACGAAGGAACTTTGTCAACTCGTCAACTCCGATAATGTCATCGAGGTCCCAGCACCAAATTTTAAGCCGCCGAAGTTCATTTTATGATTTTTGGCGAATTTTTGAAAGTGGTGAAAATGAAAAAATACATCAACTTTTTACAAAAAAAAATAGTAAATTTTGAGATGAAGTTCTGAAAATCAGGTTTTATACTAAAGTTGACCCCCCTCCCCCCCCCCCCCCCACACACACACAAACAAACAGAACAGATTGTCATGATTTTCGAAACAAGGTGCCTCTAGTAATATTTGATTTTTCTCCAGGTTTTCAAATTGTAAAAATACACGTGTCAACTCGTCACTTTGGATTTTCAATTCAACTCTACTAATCGACTGATAACATCAAACTTGAGATAAGATTAAATCTTTTTCAAGTATCTACCAAAGTTGATTACGGCGCCTTTTGGAGTGATTCCAGTAAATGGGAGAAAAGTCAATTTTTGCTGGAGGCTCCAGCTCGTTTCGAAAATGTTCGCAATCAGCTCTTGAGGTCAAGTTAAGTATATAAACTGATTTTCTAATTTCATCTCAAAATTTACGTTTCTTGTACAAAATAGATTAACCAATGGGCTATTTTCGCTATTTTCAAAAATTCACCAAAAATCTAAAAATTACCTTCGGCAGCTCAAAATTTAGTTTTAAGGTTTGTGTGATATGCACTTTTAGTGAACCAAATTTCAGCTCAATCAGACTTGACGAGTTGACAAGATTCTCGTGCACAAAAAAATTTTAATAAGAAAAGTTTTATTATTAACCTATCCAGAAATTTTTATGACATTTTTTTAGAGAATATTCTTCTCAAAATAGGTACCTAATTTTTTCGAATAAAATATTTGCGGAAAGAATTTCTCTTTTTGGAAAATTTTGTAGGTACTTGAAATTTCAAAAAAAAAAAAAAAAATCTAAAGTATGCAAATAACAGATGTGAAGATAATATTAGATTAGTGATTGACAGGTACCTAAATGAAATCACAGTGAATTTTGCTTAGAGTGGTCCCAAATTTTTTCAAATATTACTTTTTGAACTGACGAACTGAGTACGACTAGATCAGTTTGCAATTAATCAATTTTTCAACAACATATCTAAGAGAATTCGCAAATAAGTATCATGGTTTTGATAATTTTTTTATTTTTTCCTTCGACGCCATTAATTTGGATGGTTGGGTAGGGGCACAAAAAGTTTAAACACTCGCAAAAATCTTGGTCACATAAAATAAGAAACTGTCACCAAATGTTTTTTTAACGACTCTTTTCAACATGATTGCCTCGCTTATCTACACAGATACCTATCTAGATAAGCTTAGTGCGACATTCAGAGTCAGCAAATATCTTAGCTTTTTTACGTTCGTTTTTGATTGAAATTTGATAAAAGCGTAACACACACGAAAATAAGTATATTTAATGAAATACCAAAATTTTGTTTTGCAAAAGAATTTAGTTGTTTGAATTGAATCCAAAAATTTTCTATCTCTGATTTTCTTTTCAAAAAGTTACTTAAATTACTCGAAATATTTCAAATTTTTAAAATTTTACTAAACCTTCGAGACAAAAAAAATTGAACCTACAGGTCCCATAAAAGTACTCCTACCTAAATAGCTAAAATGTAAGGAAAAATTTTAGACTGTTTCCTTAGGAAAAAAATACGAAGAAGAGCAACACAAAAATTATTTTCGTTTCATTTGTCACAACGAAAATGTAAGTACGTTCAATTAGGGAGAAATTTTTCTAACAGTAAAAAAAATGAAAAAGCTCTCGTTAAATTTCGCGAAAGAGACGGCAATAAAACATTGATAATGAAGATGCTTCGCTTTGACCTATGCCCAAGCACCATATTTAATCACCGGATTTCCTATTCGCCACAGACAGATGTACATTCTATCCTGATAAAGCTCTGTACGTATGGTAAGTTACATTGTTATAGTAAATTCTGCAAGTGAACTGCTTACAACTTTAAAGTTCTAAGGTAAATAGCTAAGCTTTTTATAGTATAGCTGAAGGCACCTATCGAGCTCATCACATCAAATTTAGGAATGAAATAAAAATGGAGATGAAAAAACAAACATACAATACTACTTATAAAGTTCCAACTTGCAGAAGAAACCAGAGTAATTCAACATGCATAGACAAACAAATTGTTTTTTCTACAACATGATTTTATTTTAAACGATAGGATGGACCTCGAATTGTACAAGATGCTGGTAAAAATAGGAAAAAAGGATACATCATAATGTATATCATTTTTCTGCCTGATACTTTGGGTAATAAATGAGTAGGTAATTATAGTAGTTTATTCCAGTGTTGATTACCGGTATTTTTCCGGTATCGGTATACATTTCGGTATTTTTCCGGTTTTGGTACCGATACCGGTATCAATTTTGGTAATTTTTTTGGTATTGGTATCGATACCGGTATACTTATTGGTACTTTGTCGGTATCGGTACTGGTATTGGTACAAATATCAATAGTTTCGCGGTATCGGTACTGGTATTGGTATACATACCGGTATTTTGTCGGTATCGGTATCGATTTTGGTATTTTTGCGGTATCGGTATCGGTATTGGTAAAAATATCAGAGCAAAAATACCGATACCATACCGGTATGGTACTCGGTAATCAACACTGGTTTATTCAACTAGGGAGATAAAGTGATTTTCGACGATTTTGAGGGTTTATTGCTCGAGCGAAGCGAGGGAAATAAATCAAAATCGTTGAAAATCACTTTATTTTCCTAGTTGGATAAATTATTTTACGTTACGAGGGAGAAAAAGGCTTCTTTATACTACCGAAAGATCAGCGAGAGGTATATAAAGTAGCACTTTATCTCCCTAGTAACGTAAAAATTCTTTTTGTAGAAAACACATTTGGTAAAAACTTATTTTATAAAAATTCCTATATTTTTCATATAAAATATGGTACACATTTTATCCCTGTTTCAACCACGTATTGAGATTTTCTTCCAAATAGGATTATTGATTTCAAAAAAAAAGTAGGTCTATTCAGAAAATTCGTCGAATTGTTCGTATTTTTCCATCTTTTTTAACAAATTTCTTTCGCATTAGTCCTAGGATCGAATCCATTAATCTTGAATTTTAAATTGCCCCAGTTATGTATCTTTCTCTTTCAGACAGTTTCTATATTATATACCTGTAGGTATAGTGTATAGGTATTTCAAATGTAGGCACTTATTCTTCGTACGTCGTTGAAGGTACGTACGTACATTGCAGGGTATCTTCGTTAAAAAATTGGCACGTTTTCAAATATTGACCCTTTCAAGTGTTAATGAAAAATTTGCCAACAAATGAAACAAGTAAAAAGAAAACTTGCGAGCGATGTAATATATTATGCCGAATTGGGCAGGGATTTTTAAAGAAAATTGCACAAAATGAAAAAAGGTCATTTATAAGAGGTTACTCCTAAATACTTATGGAATTGACAAAATTAAATCATTTAGACAGGTACGATTTATGGAATTTCAATGCTTAAAGTAATTACCAATCGGTAAGCATACTTAATACAGAATATTTATAGAATATTTTAAAAGTTCATTGAACTTTTTCAATGACACGTTATCGTGTCAAAAATTCTCAGTATCCATAAACATCTTGAAACTTGCAAAAAAAAAAAAAAAAAAAAAAAAAAAAAAAACTAAGCCAGCTGTAAAACTCTTGGGATTTATTAGATTAGATATTATATACTTCGATATTCATAAAAATAACAGATTGGAAAATTATCGAAAAACTTAAATTAAAAACTCTCGGTTATTATACAAAAACTGTTAAAATCTTTATACTGAAAAAAAAATGGAGAATTTTCAATTTTTGATAGATTTATTGCATAAGGACAGCAACGACACTAACTTTGAAAACTTTTATATGCTTCAAAATTATACGAAAAACTCTTGAAAAATTACTTATTGTATTTTATTCGACGTAAAACTCCCAATAATATTTTCTCGCCAAATTCGTGCATTTCTATAAAAATATTCGCTGAATGCGCACAGTAGATTGCGTTTTTCTACGATATATATTTACTTACGATAAAGGGGGAAAAAGAGCAGCGAAATTGCTCAAATCAATCTTTTCAATAAACGGTACATCGTTATAAGTAACAAGAAAAATATTCAGGTGGTTATAGCTACACAAATAAATCTTACGGTTTTACTCGATTATGGTAAACGGCTCCGCCCCGTTAAATTTCGAAAAATACAGCAATGAGTACCCACTGTCGCCGAACACGCATGCAACTCGTGTTTTTACTTTCATTTATCGATTATGGCAGTCAACTGCACAGTGCATTCCACGCATCTTCACCAAAATTGACTCTCAAATTACATAATTGTACGAAAAGTGTGGACTTTCAAATACCATATGCTTCAACATGACCCACCTATTTTTGTAGCTTCCCTAACAGCCTGATACCGAATAGAAATCCTACAATTTTTCCATTTCATTAAAAAGTATAATAGGTATTATCGGTGCATGGAAAAATTTTCAGTTTTGTATAAACCAAAAGAAATTTCGTGGTAAGTGAAATGAATCAACGTGTTATCGATCTCTTTGAAAAATGAATTGTTTCATTGTTATACACATAAATCAATTCACTTTACAGTTGAGCTGAAGAACAATTTCAATTTGTTATTTAGTTTGCAAAAAATTATTCTATTACGATGAAATACGAGTACATAATCAATAACGTATCATGTGCCTACGTTAAAACGTTTGTTCATTTTTTTTTCACCGCAGTAGGTCTTTTTTTTCGAGTTGTATTCGATTATCAATATTTCCATATTATTCGATTAATTAAACCAAGTGTAAACTGACCCAATTTCCATACAAATAATAATTTGGCACCTTATCATAAAAACGTTTTCATTTCATACGTTTTTCATATAAGAAGCATTCTACGTGTATTTTCATTGAGTACTACTCACCCAGAAATAATTATATCTTTTCCTCAGGAGAAGTTTTTTCTTCTTCTTTGCAAAAGTATAAAAAAATCAATAAAATAATTTTTCTGTACTTACTTATGAAAAGCTCCGTTTTTGATGAAAAAGATCACTAATACTCGAGAAAAAAATTAACGTTGAAGCGACGTCGATTTCAAAACACATAAGTCTGAAAAAAAATCAATATTTTTCATTAGAAAAAAAAAAAAGTAGGTAAGAGTAAGAAAAAGAGAACAGATACGAATATAAGATGCTTATTCAATTACAATACCTCTACAAAAAATTCATCTTGATTGAAGTAATATTTCTGAAAAAGAGTCTACAAGAAATGGAAAAGGCACTCTTATTTCGACAATGATCAAATAAATATGTTGAAAAGAAGGTACCCATTCGAAATATTCCTCGTTGAAAATTTTCTTCTTTTATGCAATTACAACACTACGAATGCATACTATTCTAAACAAGGATTTTCCAAAAGAGATTCTAAATGAACAAGCCTGATACGAAGATATCTATTTATTACCAATTAAAAAATAATTACACATAATGTACGATGTGTAACGACACTGCTGAAAGTTATTCAATAATTAAATCCACCGTAATTAATTGCTCCATTGATTAATTTAATTTCAAGGATATAATTTATTAGGTGATTGAAAAAATTGTCATTAAAATTCCTTAGGTGCCAGTAAGTATTGGAAATTTTCTCTTTAATGAAGATATAAATATGCAAATTACAATCAATGCTGGCAAACTTTTGAAAAAATTTAGATCTTTTACTATTCGATTCTATTTTTTTTAGTTTTTTCTTTTAGAAGTGAACGAAGAAGGATTTTGACACGGATATGTGTTATGAATGACGGAGGGGGGAGGGTCAACCCGAAAAGTTATGCATATTTTTGGTCTTCAGCTTTTCAAAAGTTTGTTCGACTTTTGAAAACTCGATAAGTTTTTTAAAAAATACCTAGTTCAAAATTTGGTTAAGAACGAAGTCACGTTTACTCAACTTTTCAAAATGTTGTTGAACTTTTGAAATAACAGGAGTTTCAAAAATTAGTACAATTTATAGGAATGGGACCCAGAAGTTGTGACGCCTATTCTCCAATCACCCATGTTACTATACGTACTAGGCATCAAAATTGAAATTAGAAAAAGAAATTTCTCTCTTTAAAGCTAATTTTTAAAATTTTGTTCCAACAATATTATTTTATTTTAAAACTGCATTTTTTTTAATTTTCAAAAGCGTTTTTCTACATTTTTATTCAATTTAGTAGATTTTTTTCAATTTTGTTAAAAGAAATTTTTTAAAAATTAATTTTCAAAAATAATTTTTTTCCAACGTTCTGATGAAGTCAATTTTTTCAAATTTAATTTTAAAATCAATTTCACTAACGTTTTGTAATTTTTATGATTTTTTTGAAATTTTGTTTGAATACAATCTTATCAAAATTAAGTTAATTTTTTAAAATATGTTCAGACAATTTTTTTAAAGTCTGTTCAGAAGTTAATTTTTTCAAATTAAATTTTTAAAACAATTTTCACTAACATTTTGCAATTTATCAGATTTTTTGAAATTTTGTTTCAACACATCTTATCAAAATTTAGTTCATTTTTTAAAAGAAAAGAAATTTTTCAATTCTTTGTTCGAAAATTAAGTTGACTAATTTTTTCAAAAAAGATATTTAAAATAAACGTTTCAAAACTTTGTTCAAGTACAGAGACAAAAGTAAGGGGTGTTGAGATGGGGGGAGGTTCCCCACAGAATTTATTTCAAAAAGTCGTCATTTGTTGGAATTCTACCGAAAAGTTCGGAAAATTTTAGTAAATGTTTCCGAGAAATTTGAAAAAAATTTACAAGTTTTGCTTAAAATAAATTTTTCAGAATTTTGTTCATTTTTTTAAAAATTTCAATTTCTTTCAAAACAAGGTGGCAATTTTTTCAATTTAATGAAATTGTACTGATTCATAAAAATAATTTTCCGAAGTAACCTTTTGAAATTTTGACCAAAGGTGATTTTTAAATTTTGAGTTTGAAATGAAATAAAATTTTTAAAATTTTATTTAAATTTTTGTTACGTACAAATTACCAAGATGGAAAATTTTTGGATTTAAGAATGAGGATGAGGGAATACTTACTTTCATTTTGATAAATTTTTAATAAGTACCTAAAGTTGAGCAATATTTTTAAAAACTGGCATTTTAACAAAATTTCCAAAAATTCCAGTTCAAACTGTAAGTAAGTAGATAAATTCAAGAGAATTTTCAGTAAAAAAAAGAAAAAAAAAATTAATGATTTATTCATCAGTCATCAGAATTTTTTCAATTTTTCTAGAAATACTTTTGAAGAATTTTGTTTAAGAAAAAAAAAATTAGAAAATTTCTGTGATTTCAAAAGAGATGATTTTTTCTAGGCCATTTCATCGATAAGTAACTTTTTAATATTCTCCTTCCAATTTTCTTTTCGATAAGTCTCACGTCAGATAAAAATAGGATTATAATAATGAAATTTTCGGACCGTCGCGTCGGTGTAAATTATGTTGTCATTTCCAATACTTCAGAATTCTACTTCGACTCTCGAATGTTTTTCAAGTACACGCATAAATTAAGAATGAACCGGTTTAGAATTTTTACCGACATTAAATACATACAACAATTTATTCAAAATGCAATTTTTTCTCTTTTTCAAATAATTTAAATTACGTACAGAGAGCTAACTAACCGATCTTAACTGCATTCGAAATACACGTTAAGGCACCCTTTACAACTCCTTAGAGAAAATATACCCATATCGTAATTTGAATACTAAACAGGTAGGTAAGGTCTTCACATACTTTGATGATAGATGAAATTTTAATGCATTTTTAACGGATCACGGATTCCAATATCCAATAAAGTCTAAAGGTGCGATGGGCTTTTCCAGCCGATCTCATTTTTCGAATTAATTTCATCTTTATTCGAGTTGCGAGACGGGCGCAAAAATACCACCACTCGTCGAATGTGTATAAGAAAGCAAAAATTTTTCTTTAAATCGTGACACGACTGGTAAGTGATGTTTTATCGGTATAACCATCAATTTTAATTCGTAGCGTTCGGCGCTTAAGTGGTGGGTTTTCGCAAAAGTGGCGTACCGAGAAAATTTTTATGGAAGCAGTTACACAAGTAAAAAAGTTAAAAGACTGACAGACGCCGGATGAAAAACGACAATACCATATGACATTGGAGCCTACTTTCGGTTTATTCGACGTGTAATAATTAAAATCTTGGAAAATCTATTCGAAATTCAATTTCAAATGATGCCACGTAGGAGTGAAAAAAAAACCGGGTGCGTACGAATTTGCTACGATCGAAATTCACCAACACACCATCGAGCCTCGAATGAATTTTAAAAACATTAAGCCCGAGAAGCTTCAAGTGAAACTTTAATCACCCGGAAGTGCAGGGTTGGAAAGTAACACGAGAATTTCGTGGTACGACCCATAAAAATATTGACCGTGCCGAGAACTACACCGAACACGCCAAGTCTAATTTCATTTTAGTTTTTCTCGCGCTGAAATTATTCTCGTATCACTGAAAAGTTATAAAATTCGTATGCTTTTTCGTTCCTTTTCCTTCCTCAATAAAACATAATTCTTTCCGATTTAAGGGCCGATTCCGTTTACTTTTTTGCCTATCCTGCCCCGTCTTAACTTCCATAAGACCAATGTTAATCTTAAATCGTTCAGATCCAGAGATCTACCGAACGAAAATTCATGAAATTTGAAATACAGATACTAGAAACTATTTAGAAAAAAATGTCGTATGGGATTTTCAATTAGTTGAATAGTTTTGGAAAAAATGAGAATTGAAAAATCGTCTAATTTTCAACATTTTCCAACTGCAATTTATTCGAAAACTATTGCATTAATCAAAAATCCGATACGAGATTTTTTTCTAAATGCTTCGTAGAATCTACATTTAAAATTTCATGAATTTTCGTTCGGTAGATCTCTAGATCTGAACGATTTAAGATTAACATTGGTCTTATGGAAATTAAGACGGGGCAGGATAGGCAAACGTGTAAACGGAATCGGCCCTTAACCGCATTGAAAATCGTTTCAATTTTTGCAGCTCGCAATAATTATCCAGACACGTAGATTAGGGCGGTTCTTACATTTCAAATTTGAAATTTTTGATCTCCCACCTCCCGAAAGTTGTCTTCTTTGGTGAGAAAATAATTTCTTATTTTTTGTCTTTCGTCTCCGTGAAAACCCCTCCCTGCGTTGCCACCCCCCCCCCCAATTTTTAAAAATAAAAAAATACAAGTTTTCATCAAAATTTTCAATTTTTTTTGTGCCAGTGCCTCAGTGTGGTTCCCAATTGTACAAAAATAACTCTCAAAACGATTTTAGCCCCCCGCCTCCCTCCCCTCGTCTGTAAAAAGCTTTCTCAAAATAACATAAATTAGCTAATTTTTATTCAAAATACCTATATTTCGAGATTTTATGAATTTGTCTGATCAATCTATTGTAATAACCTCCACCACCCCCCCTCACCACAAATTGGTAACCTATGACATAATTGAATTTTTACACATTAATAAGTTTAAAACGTTAAAATTTTTACCTACAAAATGAAAAAAAACTTGTGGTTTTTGTTTTCAAGAAATCAAGTTATTTTTTCCCTTCCACAAAAAATTGATTTTTTTCTAAAAAAAATCGAGAAAATCATTTTTTTTTTCAAAAAATTGGACCTTTGGTTTCAAAGAAATCAAACCCGAAAATATTACGACTTTTTTTTCTTAAAATTTTTTTAGTTTTTCTCCTCAAAATACGTAACTGTTTTTGTTTACTTCAAATTTTTTTTTTTTTAAATCAAGTTATTTTTATTTCCAAACAATTTGATGATTTTTTTCCAAACTACTTTTTTTTTAAAAAGAATATTTTTTCTTGAAAAAATTGAATTTTTCTCCAAAAAAAATTGTGTATTTTTTCTTTAATGTTTTAAATAAGATTTTTTCTCCAAAAAATTGAGATTTTTTTTTTGAATTGAAAAAATTATATTTTTTTTAATAAGTGAAGGTGGTAGATAGGTCTAGATAAGATTTTTTCTAAAAAATAAGAAACACAAAAAAAGATTTTCTTCTACAAAAAACTGAGAACTTTTTTAAGCTGACTCAAAAAGTACTGATAAGTATTTTTTTATCCAAAGAAGATTCTGGTTTTTTCTTCCAATAGTATTAATTTTTTTTTAAATTGATCTTTCTCCAAAAATATTGAGAAAGATCATTCTTTTTGAAAAATATAAAGACAATCAGAAATCTCGATTGGTAATGTGTAATTAGTTCTTGCATTTTTGGTCTTTCCTAAGGTGTAGCTCATTTTCATCTTTAAAAATTTGTAGTGAGGGGTAGGGGTAAGGTTTATATTTTATTATTATCTATTACAATACATTATTTGTTCAGACAAGTTCACAAGAATGTATCTTGAAATATGATTTCAAATGAAAATCAGCTAATTTATGTTATTTTGAGAAAGCTTTTTTCAGTTGAGGGGAGGGAGGTGGGGCTAAAATCGTTATAAGGGTCATTTTTATACAATTGGAAACCACACTGAGGCACTGGCACTAAAAAAAAAATCGGAAATTTTGATGAAAACTTGTATTTTTTATTATTTTGAAAAATGAGGGGGACCACCGCAGGGAGGAGTTTTCACGGAGGGGAAAATAAAAAATAGGAAATTATTTTCTCACCAGAGAAGACAACTTTGGGGAGGAGTGGGAGGTCAAAAATTCCAAAAAAAATAAGGACCATCCTAACATAACGTAAATTTTTTATACCAAATATACGATTATTTACTTTTTCTTACGTATACGTATAATGAGTATAAATCTTTTTCGCCGAAAAAACAATGTCAGAGAATAATTAGACCTGTCAAGTTCAATTTTTATTTCTCACGGTTCACGGAGCGTTGTTGCTGTTTTCTCTATACCAAAAGTAATATCAAATTTTCGTTTAAAAATCTCGCAGAAATTTTTTCATCTGTACGAAATTTAATTCCACGCTAAATTTTATTCGGTTCACCAGCCCAAAAATGGCACCCATTTGTAATAATGAAGCCGAATGCGAGAATATTCTCTTGTATTCCACCAACTGGTGAGTTTTAATTTTCAAAGCTTCAACATTATACACTAACGTTGAATGGTCATGAATTAATTGAGAATATAAATGCAACATAAAATTTGTTTGTTTGGTTGGCGCGATGACAAAATTTTTACAGCACGAGTGCTATGCAAGCGTACGTTTACATCATTTTAAAGGTTATTTCATTAAGAAATTTTATTTCAGCGTTTCTACGAACACGAGCGCATTCGGAATATGCTGCTTAAATTATGTTTTATACGTACGTTTCGTCAAATTATGTGTATACAGTGGAACAGATATAGAGAAACAGCACACACTATTATGATGATTCAAATGTGCGGTAATATTTTGTCAGCATCATGCCATGCCAAACCGTTTCAATAATATGCGGATTGCGGGGTAATATTATAATTTCAATATTTGAATATTATACCTACAGCTTCGTCTCGTTCCTTGAATTTGAAATTATTACCCAGCGATAAATAAATTCCATACGAAGCTATTTTCACCACGAGCTTACAATATCTGAATGGAAATTACAAAATTTGACCAATTTTTTCTTCTTTGGTCTCATTATTGTTCTCAATATTTTTCTTTTCTGTTTACCCCATCTTTTTAATATTTAAAGATTAAACTTTTGTGTATGCTCGCACAACGATCGATGATTTGATTTCGTTAAAGTAAACTTCAATTCATACAGATAGACGAGAGAAGAAAAGAAGGCAAAAATGCAAAAAATACAAGCAGACTATGCTTTGAAAAAAATGAAAAAATTCGCAACGTGTTTTGATATTTTACACAACAATACGGGTCATCGATTTACTCGATTGTTATACATTCTGCATCGGAATATCTACGCGAGTACACCAGCGAGAAATTTTTTTCTACTGTGCATTAATTTTGTTGCGAGAAAGCCCCTAAGCCCGACCCCGACGACGCAGAATGCAAAACCAAGCTGCCATCTCGGTTCTCCGTTCTTGTGCGTATTTAAATATGAGCAAATGTTTCACATTTACATAAAGCAGCATTTGTCATCGTATTTACAAATTACTATAATCAAAATATACATATTTACCAATTGACGTATACTAAATTATGTATTATTAATACTCGTACCCAGTGAAAATCGAAAGACGAAATATAAAACGAGAAAATAGAACAGAAAGATATATATGGGTTAACTACGCAAGTTATATCCCTTCAAGAATTTCCGAAAGGAAATATTGATTAAGAATTTTGAACTCATTTCCCAGGTAATCAGTTACCTTCAGAATTCCTTCCCGTACGTTAATAACTCTTTCCTCTTTCCTAGCCAGTTCGCCAGACTTTTTTTTGACGTAGATTAAATTTTAATGGCCACTATTTAATAAATTTGGCCGAACATTTATCTGGAAATATCGTTAATATTTTTACCTAGTTAACTTCGTTTTTACGAAAGTAAAAAAAAAATTGTAAATATAAATAATGATTCGTGAGGTTGAACTTTAATTTCGTTGATTAAAAATGGTCGAAAACTCAGGGCTTTGCCCCCTGGACCCCTGGTTCGTTCTATTTCAAGTCTGGTACATATAGTTTTACTCTGTATGTCAAGTCTAATTTAAAAAATCAGGGTTGTAAAACATAACAAAAAAAAAAAAAAAAAAAAAAATGGCAAAACGAAACAAAACGAAATAAGGAAAAAACGAAAAGAAAATGAAAAAATGAAAAGTGAAAAAAGAAACGAAAAGTAATCATAAAACGAAATAACGAAAGGAAACATAAGAAATTTTGTTTCACAACCCTGCACAAAATTGATAAAAAGTTGAAATTTTATAAAATAATTTTGAGAATGTCTGATAAAATGTCCAAAAGTCATCCGATTTTTGAAAAAACCAATTAAACAAGAAAATATTTTTAAAAAATAATAAGTCATCCAATTTTTAAAAAAAAAATCGTGGAAATTTATTTATTACAAAATGTAATCAAATTAGAAATTTATATAATATTGCGATTAAAAAGTCGGTCAAAAACCATAAACCTCAGAAAGACCCCCTCACCTGAAGTCTCTCATATGTGAGCACTAACTATTAAGGTGGTCCAGATTTTGGACTTTTGAATTTGTTTTGTCTCACCCTCACCCTTCAAATTTTCTTATTTTTTATTTTTCCCCTAACTGAATTTTAAGATGCCCCAAAACCCACTTTTTTTTTAGAAAAATGTTTATGATATTGGTTTTTTTTTTGGTTATAAAACCCATCAAAATTATCCCTTTTCATGAGAGAATTAATTCCCAATTTTTTATTTTTCCCCAAATGAATGTCGAATGTTACTTTTGAACGCATCATTTTTTCAAAAATAAACAACGGTAAAAAAATAAGCAAAATTTTTTCACCCAACATTTAATATTTTGTTGCTTAATTCTTGTTAGAAAATAATTCAATATTTTTTATTTTTTCCCTACACTGAACCTTGAGCTGTTCCATTAGCTTCCCCCCTCATTTTGAAAAAAATGACCTTAGTTCGAATTTTTGATTTTTTTGGTTCGAACCACCAACATTTTTCTTATTACTATTTTTTTAAATGAGAAATTATCCCTATTTTTTCCACTCGCTGAATTTCAATTTTAAAGTGGGCCTTCATCGCCCCATTTTTTAGCCAAATGAAAAAATTGACCGATTTTCAAACTCTTGCCTTTTTTAGATAACCCATTATAGTTGTTATTTTTCATGAGAAATTATCCCCAATTTGCTATAGTGTATACTCTAAATCGCTCCTTATTCGTGGAAAAATTGTACTAGCTTTCAATTTTGAAAATTGCTAACTTTTCCACTTTTTATCCAAAATGGGGCTAGTAATGACATCGTTTAAAATTCAGTCAGGTGAAAAATTAAAAACTTCAGGGAATTTAAGTAAGCAAGAAGTTCAAATGTCATAGGTTAAATTTTTGTTCTTTTGAAAATTGAGGTCCCCAGCAAGGTACCACTTGAAATCAAGTTGAAGGACAAATGAAAAATTGAGAATTAGTTCTCACGAAAAAGAACAATTTTGATGGATTACCTATAACCAAAAAAAGGCAAGATTTTGAAAATCGATCAATTTTTGAATTGAAAAAAAAAGTATTTTCTTGAAGCCACTTAAAATTCAGTTTGAAGAAAAATAAAAAATTATTCCCACATATGAAAAAGCAACAGGGGGAGGGGGTGAAACTGAAAAAAGAAATCGAAAGTTCAAAATAAAGGTCACCCCAAAAAACAACTTTGAATCTTCCTTTTTTCAAAATGCTAAAAACTATTCATCAGTCGTGCCGCCGATCGAAAACTTTCATTCATTTTTAGCTGATTTTGCTAGATTTTTTCAGGAATCTAAAATCGAAATAATCAAAAATACACCTAATGCAATAAATCCAAATTTAAATTTTTGGAGATAACATTTTTTTTCCAAACGAATATAATATATTGATAAATAAAAAATTGAATGAATTCAAGGTAAAGGGATGAATGACCTCCCTCATATTATGCGCCTTCAACTACACAGCTAAAACGACAACGAGTTACCAAGACCGTTATTCAATCAATTTTTACATCATTTGAGTAGGGGAAAAAACTGAAAAGAAGACACGAAAAATGTTACACAAGCCTCATGTTCTAGTTTAATACGAAATACCAATTTGCGGCCAAAATTCGTTTTACTTACTATTTTTTTTCTTCAGTAAAATGAAAAATAGAATAAAGTGCATAAAATGAGTATAAGTATGTAATACGTAAACGTAGGAACACCGTACATAAGTCAGAATAAAATATCAATTACGAAATAAAGTTAGTTATCGAAAGTAGATCCGCAAACACATTTTATAAAACAGCAATCACCGCGGAAATTTCCATTCATTCGGAAAACAAACATGAAACAACGTTTTGTAAACGACTTAAGCGTAGCGAATATTTTCAAAAAAAAATTCTAAATATTTTGCATAAATTACGAGAAACACGTCACAAGCATAAATGCACGAGGAGCTCGACGTTCAACAAATAACAGACCTAAATACAGCAATATGCAGCCAAAAAGAAAAATTAATAAAATTAGAATCGCATGGTACAGCATTAGAGAACGTCATCCAGGGGTACATTCGTTTTCATTTCTTTCTCAAGTATTCGAATTTGTGGAGCAAACATATCAACAGATCACAATTCCTTCATCTCGATTCAAGTTCGCATTGAAAGTTATAAAACATACGATGGTAAATAATTTTCACGAATATACGCGCCATTATTTGTATTAGAAAATCTTCATATCTATTATTTGGAAACAGGTCACAGTGGTGCATTTATTTCCAAACAAAATTTATATACTTTTTTTTCGGTGCTAAGCTGGTAACGCAAATCTCAACAAAAGCGATGTATACGTATATATTTTTACAAACAATGAAGTTTTTATGCTCTACTAACGATACGAAACGCCGACTAAAATTGAATGTCAACCTTTTTTTCTATCACAAAGCCAACTGGCTGAAAATTTTAGAAATACTTTGGTTCGAATTCAATTACAGCACCTACGATAACAGCGCCGGCACCGTACTCGCAAACTATAAAATACTCGTCTTTTAAGTATTTATACAACACCGGGGAAATATTATCCCGAGTTATTATTCAATTGTAAACTTTTTAAAATTCACTCTTTCTCTGAAATCTGCGCATTTTTACTTATTCCGATTAAATCTAAGAACTTTTTAAAACAACGCCCAGTTTTGAGAAGAAGAAAAAAAATCAATTTTTATAAATGAAAAATTCTTAACACAATTGGACGGCGTTTCGTGAAAAATAAAAACATCACGCCATTTTCTCCATCAATTTCAATTTTTTTTTTTTTTTTTTTTTTTTTTTTTTTGAAAATTACAACATTAGGGCATTAAGATATTGCTTAATGATAGGCAACGTTTCACAGCATGAAGATTCATCGTGGCTCCAATCAAAATGAACGAAACAGATTTGGTTACGTCATTCGACTTGCATGCGTTGTAACAAGAATGCATTCTAATTACTCGTGTTAACCGGTTATCAACGCCAAAATAACTTCAAATACAAATACAAACAGTACAAAAATTAGCGACAGCTTATTCAGTTATTTGGATATTTTCACCTTGAAAACAAACGAAGAATATATTTTCCTGAGTCATAATTTTAAATATTATGTATTACCGAAACACGTCAATTTTATAATTCGTCAAAATTATCTATGAAAACTTTTTCTAAATTTAAATTCTCCATTATTCTTTCCAATCGCAGACTTATAAATTTTAAAATAATATTTCTACCAAAGTACATGATACGTTCATTAGCTGGTACTCGAAGTCGAATTTCAAACGTGCGACATTTGTACATCAATTCAATTAAAATGAAATATTCATTCGATTTCGATGATATTATGAACTTGCATAAACAGAACTTGGTTTAGCGGATGCTGAGCAGAAAAATTTACATAAAATGAGTGGGAATGCGCTGAAAAGTTATAACCACCAAAAGGCGCACGCAGGACACCCATAAATTATCTGTTTTCAAAATTCCAGCCTCGCAAGTCTACTTGGACGGGCTTTAGAGATAAAAACGCAAAACTTGAAAACCATCGAAGTCGAAGAATTAAATTTTTTGAGAAGCAGATGGGTCGGAAACGTAGGGCGTGAAAATTAAACTTGTTTTTAAAAAAATATGTTTTTATGGGGTTCGTTCATTTAACAAAAAAAAAAAAAAAATAGTTCTGCTTCCTCAGGACAATCAAATCTAGAGAGTAGGGAGGGAGACACTGAGTGTATAGTACAAGAATTTTTCAAACAGGAAAAACATCATTTGAAAAAAATTGGAAAAACTCATTCGCCAGATGGCAAATTTTACCGAACAGACACCACGAACGAATTTAAACGAAAATAGCAAGATTTTTTTGTATGGTAATGGTCTGTAGGCGCGTGCGCGATTTTATATTGAAAACTCATTTATGCGCGACAAACGGTAATTTTTCTTTAGCTGTCCAGAAAACCCAATTAATTAGGAGGAAAATCAGCCATACCATTTTAGGCGACAAAAATGCTGCATCTTAAATTCGCGTGAAGAAATTCAACTTCAACATTATGGTTCAAAGAAAGAATTTTAATCGATAATGCATCCGTTCTTGGAAAACAATGACGAAGCTGTGTCCATAATGAGGTAGAAAAAAAATGAAAAAAAATTATACATAGTTTTTCGTGATAGTTTATAGCCACGTATGCATCACGTTTAAAAATAACGATTATTTTGATGCATAAAGCGTTACGTAGTATGTACACAGCTGTTTCAAGATTTTTACTCTTTAGGAAGTAAAAGTGAGAAGTAAGGTGTAAGTAGTAAGTACTTGTATAGGGATAATTTACAAAACTTTCACAATAGATGATATGAATCAGCACAAATATCGGATTTTGCGGAATATACCTAATTCAACTATAAATACACCCTGCTTGTCATGAGCGAAATGAAGTATAGATGTGAAATTCTGAGTAGGTACACGTACCTGTCTATCTATGCATAATTTGCACACCTACTTGACGGATATCACCAAGACGTGCTTGCAATTACATTTGAAACGCATCACAAATTTTTCGAAATAAGGGGCAAGACTTCATTTTTCAAATACGTACGTAAATTACATAAAAATTTTTAGCAAGGATGAACCTTAAAATACAGAATTATATAATTATGTCAAAATTGAGAATCATTGATATATAAATCTATTTTTAAGTATATAATTATGTAAAAAAGCCAGTTTTTTTTTTTTTTTTTTTTTTTTTTAAATAAAAAAAATCTAGGAATAAAAATTTTAATTTTTTAAAGAGATGAAAACTAAGAAGATATCTTCCGATTAATTGAGAGAAAAAACCTTTCACGTTTTTAGAGAAAAAGATCTCAATTATTTTGGAGAGGAAATTTTTGAAAATTTTTTAGAGCACAAAATATTTCTCAAACTTTTTAAATTATATAATTTTTTTGAAGTTAAAGATATTGCTCAAATTTTTGGAAAAAAGAAATGATGCTTGTCAAAGTTGTTTGTTTTTTTTTCAAGTGAAGAAATGAGTAACTAAAGAAAAATTTTTTGAGAAAAAAAAAACATTTTTTTTTAAAGGAAGAAATCTTTTTGGTTTGTAGAGAGGAAGCCACTGAAAGAAATTCCACCCCCCTTTCATTCATCTCTTTTTTCTGTTTTTTCAATAAAGAAAATCTAGGTAAGTAAGTAAGTATACTATTTTTTTGGAATAAGAAGTTTTTCAACTCTTTAAAATAAAAACTTTTTGGGTACATTTTTTAAAAGAAAATTTTTGTAGGAAAGAATTATCAATTTTTTGTAGAAAAAAAATTCTTAATTACTTACTGGTAGAAAAAAAATCAATTTTTGGCAGATACCTATAAAATCTCAATTGTTGTTTTAAAGGGGGGAAAACCTCAATTTTTGGTGGAAATTTTTTCATTTTTAGAAAATAAATTATTCTTAAATGAAAAATCTTTCTGTAGATTTTTTTTCATTTTTTTTGTAGATACCTAAAAAATTTCAATTGTTTTATAGAAAAAATCTTAATTTCTGGTAGAAAAAATTTTCATTTTTTTCGTAGAGAATAAATTCTCAGATGAAAATCTTATTGTTCTGTAGAATAGATCTCAATTTTTCGTAAAAAGATATTTCTTAATTTTTTGTATGAAAAAATCTAAAACTCATTTTGTAGGAAAAAAATTTCAGAAAAAAGTCTTGAATTCTGGTTGAAAAAATTCTCTAATTTTTTCTTATGAAAAAATCTCAATATTCTGTAGAAAAAAATTCTCAGCTCTCCCCAGTAATGATTTTTCACTCGAATGTACATATTTTTCCAGGTGTTTCAAAGTTATTTCGTGAAGACTATTAATACCTATTCAATTTGTTCGAACGAAGAAAAAGCTTGGAAAATTGCAAAAAAAAAACTGTGAATGGATATACCTTCATAATTTGTTTTCGAAAAGCGACGGCTTAGTAAGTTAGAGAACCTTCCTGGTTCACAAAGGACAGGCTTACACATCTGTGAAAGTGCAAAAAAAAAGGTTTTTAAAAAAATTCTCGAGGGTATAAATAATGCTACGAACGTAGTAGAGATGTAAAAAATTACATTACTGTACGATTCAAACCTTCCTCTTTCACATGCCAATTACCATGCTTAGTTTGGCCTCCTAAACTTCTTTTTGAATCACTTTTGAATGATTTGGAAAATTTTGAAAAAGTGGCCCATAACCGGTACTTTATCATACCTCTTTAAAAAAAAAAATTGAATTTTTAAAGAAACGTAGATACGTCATCAACTTCAAGATAACTAAACAACTTCTCACTCAGTTTGCAATAATATACGAGTATTTGCGGTTTTCCATTCGCAAGAATTCAGGCAATTGTTACGTAAACCATTTCGCGAACATTCGTCCATGCCATACCAAGTTCTTAAACCCATTTTTTTTTTACCAACACTCAACATGCAGCGATCGATATTTACCCGTTTCAAAAATAAATCCAACGACTGTACCTACTGTTTACACAATATTAGCACTAATCTTGACTCGAGTAATAAATTTTCAAATAACTAAAACGTTAGTACCTACGTACGGTTTGATTTGCGAAAAATAATTTTTTCTCGTTAAAATGTCGAACGAGCAAAATTTACAAACCACCAGTCTGAACTTTTGGTCATATTTTTCGATAGGTTGTTGCAAATCTGTACACTAAAGCACCGAACATGGAAGTCACATTTTTTTCAACTTCGTGGTTTTTATGTTTTTTGAATTTTTGACTCTATTGTAGGTTCATAAACCATATAAATCTCGAAGTTGAAAAAATTGGACTTCCATGATCGGTGCTTTAGTGTACAGAAATTGTTTCGAAAATCGTCATCGACGCCCATTCGAAAAAATTTCGATTTTGAAAATATCTCCATTTTGTAACACCACCCTTAACCAAGCAAACAAGAGGAACTTGAAAGTGTTCTTTTCAGAACAGATTAAAATACTGACACATTTTTAGTATAGATTAGAAACGCCACCGCAAACTCAATATTTAACAAATTCTTATCTATGACTCATTATTATTACGTAACCGCAACTCTGAAGAAAATCCCGACCAACTTGGGATAATCAGCATTGGAATCACACGTAACAACAATACATCTAACACGTTCACTAGAAATGATTATACGTAAGAAAAAAAATATTTACACTTATTTTTGTTATTATTATCGTCAAAAGGAGAAGAGCACACAGTTATCACACAACTGTTATAAATTATAATACGATCAAAGTTTCAACTTTCATGTTTGAGTAGGTAACTTGAATGAATATCTGGTTAATCCTTTTTCGCGTATTTTTTGACAGTTGAAAAATTCACCAAGACTCGAAGCAATCTCCCTCGAAAATATTGGAAGAAAAAAATTCTACATTGCTATGAAAATCATCACAATGAATCAATTTCAATAGCAGTTGACCAATTAGACTAAATTCTCTCGCAGTGTGACCTATTTACTCATACGACCTAGTAATTTTATTACTGCAATGTGGTCCGATGAAAGGGTACAAAACTATAAACGAGGTATAGAAATAATCGAACCATTTAGGGTAAACGCATAGACAGTATTCGTTTAAGCTGATATGGAAAAAACCAAGCTATCGAAAATTAACGTTCACGCATCTATAATGTAAATTGTAATGTACCTACGAGCACAATCCATACGTGTCAACGCTCCAAGGTAAAACAACAGATACGGAGCCACCTAGTGAAAAAATTCTTCAACAGTAAGAAGCATTACAGTTCAGCTATAAAGATACCTTCAAAAGTTCAAACGAAACCGAAACACACGAATATTTAAGCAAGACCGAAGACGTATATCCACGTGATAATAGATCACGTGGTTAGTTGCACCTCTTGAAAAATATAACACGAAAAAACTTCCAATATTAAGTACCGAACGTACGTATAGATTAGAAAAAATTGATCAACGTCGCTGAAACGATGAACGAGAAATCCCGAAACATCGAAAGTTAAGGATTCAAAATTTCAATTTACATTTTCATAGATTGTAGGTACATACTTTTTATGTACTTACACAGTTACACGCCTGTATACTATTTCAAAATCTTCATCCCGAAAAACACTCCTTCTGTAGTGTGTAGCAGGCAATTTGAAGGGAAAAAAATCCCCACAAACATAACTTTCATTTCGTCACAATTCGTGGAGAAATATTACCGGTATAAAAAAGCGAATTAATCCGAAAGAAAAATTACAGAACTTGTTTCGGATGTAATTTTTCAAAGTCATTTCAAAATGTGTACGTACGCGGTACGTACTACGTATACGTAGGTATGGTGAATTGGTGAGTCTAGTTCTAGGTACGAGATGGAACGAAGAGTTCTGTTCTTCGTCCAATATACCTAATTTAGTTATGTTAAGAACATAGAAATACATCTCTATCAATTTAAAACCATTAGGTTTATTTCCTAAAACAGTTAACAACGTAACGAATGTAACCATACACCACTAATACTCGAAACGGAAAACAAGTGTTAGCTGTACATGCCACGCCTGTCTACCATACTTATGCACCGTATTGAGAAGTAAAAATTTCAAAACTTACCGGCTTCGTGGAGAACTCGCCGCATAAACACTATAACACGTAATTTTAACGAAAACACATACCATTAAAAAATGAACAAATTTCTTCTTTAAAAAAAGTATCAAAAAAATTTACGTTTACGTAGAAAAAGAAAAAAAAAACTAAAAATAAATAAAAATTACGTATACCGAAACTATGTACAAAAATCAAAAAACGAATTTCGAAAACACACAGGGTCAGCAACCGATGAAACCTGTACTGTACACTCAACAAAATTCGGGGGTACACGGTAGCCGATTATGAGTGACTAAATGATACGCGGTATATGACTATGCGTCACGAATCGACCACTCCCCATAGATAAGCGCTGCCATAACACGTCGCGTACTCGCGTACCACAGGCTTGCTTAATATACCGAACATCATACAGAGAGCACTACACTATTTATCTCCTGGTATGCGTGATCACAAATTCACGCTCATCAGCTGATACGCTAAATACACTAATGCACACTAGAATGCGATAGCGATACTCGTATTTTTCTCATTCAAGTCGCCGTGTGGCAAGTAACGCTCCTAACGACATTCCTTTTCACTACTGTTTTTTACCTAAGAAAAATGAAAAACGACAACATGACTGTTTCCTATTTTTCAAAAAATTATTTAGGGGTCCGTTATAAAAACAACCATTCATAGTCAAAAAATCAAATTTTACAGGAGAGGAGTGAGGAACTAGACGAAAATAACATACTCAAAATTTCAAAAATCATGTTTGGGCCTGGGGGTGAAAATTTCAGGGAAGAAAACCAATTGAAACCAAAACCGGGTAAAACCACCACCACCAGATATTTCAATTGGTTTTCAAAACCATTTGGAACCATTACAATGAACTTCAAAAATTCATTCAAGAACCACCACCAAAAAGAACCAATTCCTTTCGAAAAGGCAGGGAAGAGAACCGTTTGGAACCACAACGAAAAATCATTTGCTGAAATAACCACAACCACAACCACAAGAAAGTGGTTTGAAAATAAAAAACCACCATTTTCAATTTCCTTTACAATGAAAACCAGAACCACCACCAATTAATGGAATTGGTTCTTTTTGGTTCTAAAAAGAGAAATAGTGGATTTGAAAGGGAAGGAGGGGTCCAATCAAAATTTTTGTTATGACCAAATTTATTCCTAGAACTTCAAGCAACAACTTTGATTTGAAATTTTTTTTAATTGGGCCCCTTACCTACCCCCTGTGGCCTGTTTTCTTCATTTTTCTGATTTTTCAGCGCTCTGGAAAGTGGAAACATTATTATTTTTTGTTTTTTATTTGAATGTATATTATTTAATTTAAATTTATTGCAATATTGTGTTTGTAACTTGTAGGCAAAATTCATTTTTTATTTTTTATTCTTTATAGTTTTTTTTTTTTTTTTTTTACTTTTTGAATTTTAATTTTTTATTCAAATTTCAAAGATCTGATCTTTTTTTAGTTCTTTTGTGGTATAATAGGAAGCACGAAAATGGTTCCATCTGGTTCTGATGGTTAATGCCATAAATAAATGGTTTAAATGTTGGGAAATATTTTTCATACTACGAAATGGAAGCAATTCGATGAAAACCAATTGAAAAACCAAAACGGAACCACCAACCACCACCACCACCACAACCATTTGAAATGGTTTTTAATTTGAAAACCACCATCACAACCATTTGAAATGGTTTTTAATTTGAGAACCACCATCACAACCAATTAATCAAGCAAAACCAAAAACCCAGAACCAGAACCAATCAAAAAAAACAAAAATTAAATGGAACCACTTTAGCACCAAAACCTTTTGAAAATTTTTCAAAACCAAAAACCAATTGGAACCACCAGTAATTTCAAAATTTTCTCAAAACCACCATCACCATAACCAATTGGGTCTCAATTGGTTTTGTTCCCTGGAAAATTTGATTCAGTGGGTGGCTGGTTGCTGATTGTTCGCCAAATTTTCCATACTTCCAAGAAATGTAGTAAAATTTTGTTTTCAAATTTTGGAAAATTATACAACTTTCCGTTTAAAAATGTCGACTGTCGACTATGGAGGCTACTTTTTTTCAAAAATCAAAACTTGTCTTATACTATCATTTATCACCAACCTTCAGTCTTCACCATCGTTTTTTTCTCGTAAAATTTTAATTTAGGAACTGAAATGAAATTTTTTTCTTCAAATTTATTTTTTGACTATGAGTGTTTGTATAAACTACAAAGAACCTCTCAATTCAGCAGCGTATTGAAGGGGAGATCGAGGAGGTCCATACACCCTTGACGGCGAAAAAGTTGAAAAAATGACGAAATTTCAGTAAATTTCAGTTTTTTAATGTCATTTTTATCAAAAATTTTCACTTTTTCAATCAAGACCCCGTCCCCTTGAATGACTGTCTGATTACGCCACTGCCTCAATTGATTTTTGATTTTTGTAAATTCGATTAGTGATTAATTTTATCATTTTAGCCCTCTACATAGACTTGACTTGACTTGACTTGGGGTGAGGGGTATTTGATTTGACCCCAATACATTTTTTCCCACTTCCAATGCTTGATAATTTTCCGGGTTTCATCCGAGCAAAACATTACAACTGATTTCTTCCGATTATCCGATGCTCAAAAATCGTTTAATTTTTTATCATCTGATTTCCTTCTATTTTTGCACGTACGACCTTACTGATTCTACGAAAAAGTTCCGAGATTTTTTGTTGGAAATTTTTTTAAATTTCTCAATTGGAAAAAATTAATTTAAAAAATGAGACATTTTTTCAAACTCTAAAAAATATGTAAGGCATAATAGCAAATTTTTTCATTTAAAAAAAATATGAATTTATGTTATACCAAGTACTCGTAGAAGGTACCCATTTCAAAGTTAGTTATTTTTTTATTATTTTTTTTAAAGGTCTCAACTCTTAAAAAATTATACTCATCTAACTTTTGTTACAAAATAATTTTTTAAAATTCTGTACACTAAAGCACCGAAGATGGAAGTCCAATATTTTCGACTTCGAGCTTTTTTTAGTTTATGAACCTACAATAGTGTCAAAAATTCAAAAAACTTAAAAACCTCAAAGTTTGAAAAAATGTTACTTCCATTTTCGGTGCCGTGTATAGGTACAGAATTTTTTTCTTAAAAATGGGGAAAAAAATTCTTGGAAAATTAAAAAAAATTCATTCTTGAAAAATAAAAAGTTTTCATCTCAAAAAGATTGAAATAAAATTTAAGTTTTTTTTTTTTTGTTTTTTTTGAAGTCCTAAAATCCCAAAAAAATACAAATTTTATACCCACCAAAAAATTTTAGAAATTTTTTTATTAAAAAAATGTAGGAATAATATTTTTTTTTTGTGTTCTTAAAAGTTTAAAAAAATCATCTTTAAAATAAAATTTTTACCTACCTCAAAAAAATTAAAATTAATTTTTTTTTTTTTTTTTAAAAGGGTCCTAAAATCCCGAAAAAAATATGAATTTTTATTCCAAAAAGTTTAAGAAATTTTTTCATTAAAAAAATAGAAAATTTGTTCAGTTTTTAAAAAATGTTTTTTTTTTTTATTCTTAAAACTTTAAAAAAAAGTCTTTGAAATTCATCTTTAAAAAAAAGGAAATTTTTTCATCTCAAAATTGTGAAATTTCTTTACCTATTATATTTCATAAAAAAAATTTCTTCAAGAATTTAAAATAAAATTTATTTTATTATTCCATAAAATTAATTTTTCACGTCAAAAAAGTTGAAATGCCAAAGAAAATTATAAATTATAATTATTCTAAAAAATTTAGATTTTTTTCTAATTCTTAAAAAATGTGAAATTTTTTCGTCGAAAGGAATATGTAAGTATTTGTTCAAAACAATGTTTTTTTCATTCATAAAAAATAATAAAAATACCTAAACTTTTTTTCTTAAAAATATACATAAAATTTTTCCATCTCAAAAAATTGTGAAATTTCCTTATTCCAAAAAAGTGTTTCTTTTTTACTCCAGAAAAATGAAAACAGATTTTAATCCAAAAACACTTCTTTTTATTGGTTTTGGATGAATCCGGAGTGATTTTCATTATTTTTTGTTTGCTCTGTCGTTTCTATGAAATGTTTGCAATAAATGCAGTTTATTTGTTTTATTTTATCAACAAATAAATGATAAATCAATTATCTGATTTTTCACGATATCCGATTTTCCCTCGCCCAAATTAACTTGGATGATAGAGGTTCTTTTCTACTGTATTGATTTATTTATCTATCTTCAAATAACGTTGGTGGGTCAGGAGAGGTGGTTTGGTCTTCAGTAACAAATTTGAAACTACAACTGCACTCCTTATAGCCTAAAGATCTAAGATCTATGTGATAACTTTTTTTGGTCGCTACCACTGTCGCTACGCTATCTCACCTCCAAATAGGGGCAAATACCTTCTGGGTGGGCGTAAATGTGATATTTCGATTGCTTTGTTTTTGGAAATTTTCAACTGATTTTTTTTTTTTAACTTGCAGGAATAATAAATCCTATCAAGAACCATTTTTATGGAAATTTTTTCAAAATTTTTCGAACGAACGTATTTTTTTGTTAATTTTAAAATTATAATTATGAATTTTCGTAGGTAATTTAAGTTAATTTTGACTCTTCTTCATCTATGCATAGCATACCTAATTACCTAGCCAATACAAAATTGAAATAAATGAATTAGAAATAGGTGAGTAGGCATACAAAATTAAGCATATACTATTTTCACAACATAATATCGGGTATTACAACAGTTAAAAAACGGTGATAATCACTAAACACGTATAATTGCACAGCGATTTATTAATTAGGTAATTAGGTATTTATACTGTCTAGTAGGTAAAGTATAGCTACATAGTAAGTACACACCCACACTACATATGTGAGTATACAGGGGTTCTAACGTTTGTGTGCTGAACATTGCAATGACCACGACTACGTGTGGAGTGGATTTTTAATGGATATAATCCTCCTGTAATAATTTCCTTAATTTTTTAATTAATTACGTATATCATATGATGAAAGTAATTAGTGGAGTTATGGACGGTGAGCCTAGGTCAGGGATACATGAAAACCTTTTTCAGGCTACAATTTACACGTTTAACGAGATCTAACGTAAAACTCAACTTGTACATCCTAAAACTTTTTTTTTCTTTCGTAGAGTTTGAGTGGACAGTACTAAGGTAGGGGAGTGACTAAATCCACAACAAGTAATCACCAAATTGAACGAACGAGAATTCATTCCATATTCTTGTTTGAAAACTCGTTGTCGTGGTCCTGTTTGTAATTTGCAAAGTGGACTTTGTCGAAATTAATTTTTATTTTAATCAAATTTTAATTTTTCATAAACGATTTTCTCAAATTTTGCATCGAGATTTTTCCACTAAATAAAAAGTTAAAATTTTTAAAATTTTTCCAAGTGTTCTATTCTTCAAATTTTTCACTTATTTTCATTTTCAATTTTCATTACATTTTTGAAAAAAAATTTCTTGAAGAAATTATTCATCATTCATCAAATAATTTAGGTATTCCTATTTTTTCCTCAAATTAAATTCTTCATTAATTTTTTTCTGTTTGTCGTTTAAAAGTTGAAATTCATTTTTTAAAAAAATATTTTCCAATTTTATTTTTCATTTAAACTTGCCAATAATTTTTTCATCGAAATGCAACTAAATCTTCATCATATTTTTTCAAATTCATTTTTTGAATTTTTTTTAATGAATATTGTTAATAATTAATAATTGAGTTTTAAATTTTCATTTAGATTTTTTAACATTTTTCATAAAATTTTCTCATCAAAAAATACTTCTAAATCTCTACCATACTTTTTCAAATTTTTCTTTTGAAATTTCTTTCAAGTAAATTTTTTATCAAGTTTATTTTTGAGCTTTCTACCGAAATTTTTTCTGACATTTTTATTTTTTCAAAAAAATTGTTCATCATCCCCCTATTTTCCAATAAAATTGTCAATTTATTTCATTCTCAAATTATTGGTCATCAAAATCAAAATGTTCCTATTTCATCTCCCAACTGACAACTTGACTTTGCATTCGAATTTTTCCAATAATTTTCATCAAGATTATTGTCTTGTCCTCTAATTGAGTAATTATTTCTAATTTTTTTTTTAAGTAAATTCCAATTTTCATTTTTTTCCTTCAAATTCACTGAAATTTTAATAATCAAAATTGAGTAAGTAGCTAAGTATTCAACTATTTACTGACTTGTTGAGAAAAAAAAAATTGAAAAATCAAAACATAAAAAATACCTAGAATGAAAAAATATTTTGAGTATTTTGTGAAAAAAAATTTAAAAAACTTTACGAAAAAAAAAACGTGTACTTGTACAAAAATAAAAGATGAATAAAAAAGAACGACATCGCCCTTACAATGTGATTACTTATTGTGGATTTAGCCACTCCCCTAAGGTAGGCTTAATTGAAAAGTGAAAAAATAGTGTTTTTCTTATATGAAGCAAGAGCGTTTCTTTTTCAAGTTGGTTGATGTGAAATTTCAACATACCTGTCTACCTATGTAAGTTTAGTCAAATACCATTATACCTTTATACCTATTCGAAAACATAGCTGTAAAATATCATATCGTGTCGTTTGTCGTTTCAATACCTACTACAAAAAAATTAATCAGTTGAACCTGATACCACTGTATCAAACGTATATTATGATTCCAGACAGAAAAACATTTTCAATTCATCGTTCATGGAACGCAATAAATAAAATTTACACTATAATTTTCACGCTGAAGATCTGTTGAATGATCGGTACACGTAAGTTAGTTAGAACGAGTGTAACCACAGGCTGGGAATCTTTTTTATCCCCGGGGTTTTGACATTATTGTCAATACGCGTATAGCCTTGAATGTAAAGCTACCAATTCGAAGCCTGTCCACGAGAAGAACAAACCACAACAATACAGATTCCATCGTTCATTGCAATAACAAGAAAATAATAATGTTAATGTACTGTCATGCAATTTTTACCGTTGCTGATAGTCTAGTTAGGTATAGGTACATACAAGTGGTAAGTTATGGTACATGTGTACGTAATGTATCACAATATATACGAGTATGTTTACATGATGAGGAAGTAATCATCGTTTTTAGTTGCCTGTTACCAAAAAAGAAAAAAGAAGACACAGTTTCAAGTTGAGATAAAATCAAATAGTTACTTATTAAAATCTAGGCAAGTCGATTGATCTTTCAATCCGTAAATTAAGCTAAAAGGGAGGAATCTATCTTTTTAAGAAGTCAACTTTGATTAAAATGAAACTTGGCTCACAAGGGACATGTCAGAAGTAATAAAATTCAGATTGCATTGGATACAAGCTTAAAATGTAGTATTATGAATGCAACTTAAGAAACTATAAGTACAGCTGCCCGTTTCAATTTGAAAATTTTTTGTGAATTTTTAAAATTCAAATTTTTTTTAGAAAACCGAAAAATAATAAAAAAATAAAAATTCAAAAAACAATTAAAAATGGGTTCTTTGCATACCTCCTTGTAGAACCTGAAAAAAAAACTAAATTTATTATGTCATATTTTTGCCTATCTCTAAAATTGAAGGGGCAAGAAAAGAATTGCTTTTTTAATCAGTTTTTTAAAATTAGTAATTTTTCAAAAAAAAAAAATTGAATTAAATTGCATTTTGTTTTCTATAGTCTCTTCAATTTTAGAGATAGGCAAAATTATGTCATACCTAATAAGTTTTGTTTGCTTTAACGAGTTCTATATACAGGGTGTCCCGACAGACTTGAGATTGAGTACCACTAACAAAAAACATTATGTACACATATTGCCTAAATTTCAAAATGAAGGAGCTACAAAGCTTTGGAAACTGGTATCTTGCCCAGCAAAATCGGTTGGCAAGACTGTTTTCGAAAAAAAATTTCGATTCCTGCAGTGGATAGCACTTTGAAAAAGCAAAAAAGTTCTAAGCACATTCGGTTGCCCATCTCTGAAATTTAAGGAGTTATAGCCACACGAAATTCTGATCAAAAATATTGCCTACCTCAATTTATCGAGGTGCACTGAAGAGAAAACCTAATTTTTTGACATGAAGAAAAAAGTTATGAGAAAAATTTGTCTATCTTTGAAAGTGAAGGTGCTATGGAACCTTGAACTTCAAAAATACCAATTTTCGAAGCTTTGTAGCTCCTTCATTTTCAAAAGTAGGAAGATTTTTTACATCAACTTTTTTTGTTCCTCTCAAAGAGTGTTTTGGTGGTACATAATTATTTTGAAATTATTATTATAATATATATATATATACCAGAGATGGGCAAGATCCTTTGCCAAAAAGATCCTTCAGATCCTTTAGATCCTTCAGATCGTGATCTTTTGCTGGATCTAAGATCCTTTTGAAAAGGATCTTAAGGATCTTGATCTTAGATCACTTTTCAAAGGATCTTTTCATTTTTTTTTTTTTTTTTTTTTAATATCCTTCAGATCCAGGTCACTTTAAAAAAAATATATATATTTCCAACTTGATGTTTCATAATTTGTACTTGCTTTCTGTTGTAATTTTTTTTTTTTTTTTTTTTGGTAATTGTATCTTTTTAGTTTTACTGCAACTGCACCTTCTTCAGAATCAAAAAAATAGAAAACATTCAACATTTCAACTTTGTCTTTGATTTTCTTTTTTTGGAAATTAAAATTTGAAAGAAAAAAGAAACCAAAATAAATCAAAGTCGAAACTTCGAAGGTCAAATTCAAATCAAAGTCAAAGCTGTCAAAACTCAAAAGTATAGAATTAAGAATTAATTATTAGTCACTCCTAGTCCTAGACCCAGACCCCACAGTTACATTTTGATTTAAATTTTGAAGATAAGTTTTAACTTTTGAATTTATACCTAATATTATCATTCAATTTAATTTAATTGGATTAATTTATTTTAATTTAGTAAAGAACTAAAAAAAAAATTGTGAAAAAATAAAATAAAAATGCTCAACTAATTTTAATTAGCAATTACTAAGTATTTACCTATTTACTAAACTAAAATTAAAATTTCTTTGAAAAAAAAAATGAACAAAAATTGAAAATAATTGAGGAAAAAAATGTTGAAAAATATTTTAAACAAAACACTGCGAGCAAAAAAGATTAAAACCTGATTAAAGTAGAACAAAGCGAAAAAAATTTGAAATTTGAATGAATATATGACGTCATAGAGGATCTTTTTAAAGGATCTTTTTTTTTACATAAAAAGATCGCGATCTAAGATCACGATCCTTTTTGAAAAAAGGATCTGAGGATCTTTAAGATCCTGTTTTGAAATGATCTTAAGGATCTGGATCTTAGATCACTTTGAAAAGGATCTTGCCCATCTCTGATATATACCATTGCCCATGCCCCTTCAAAATCAAGATAAACACCCGGTGTACATAAAGTTTTTTGTTACTGGCAGTCAGCTATAGGTACCAAAATCTCAAGCTTGGTACTCTGGTCTGGGGCACCCTGTATAAGATGGTATAGTTACCTATACAAAAAAAAAAAAAACGCGTAGCAGTCAAGATGCTCCGCGACAGCCGAATTTTTTTTTTCAAGTTAGTGTACCACTTTGAAAACGTTTTTATCCATGGTATTTCAGTTTCAATATCAGTTTTAACTTCAAATTCAGTTTAAAAATGTCAGGTTTTTGTCTTCAGTTTTAGTTCCTGTCTGCATTGAAGATTTCAACTTCAGATGGGGGCTCCGCCCCCATACCCCCGTTGAGGCTCCTACCCAACCTCCTTATCACTTTCAGCTCTTAGGATGGGGGCTCCGCCCCCAACCTCCTTATCACTTTCAGCTCTTAGGATGGGGGCTCCGCCCCCATACCCCCGCGTTGGGGGCTTCGCCCCCAACCTCCTTGCCACTTTCAGCTCTTAGGATGGGAGCTCCGCCCCCATACCCCCGCGTTGGGGGCTTCGCCCCCATACCCCCGCGTTGGGGGCTTCGCCCCCAACCACCTCGTCACTTCCAGCTCTTCTAATCCCCATGCCCCAGGGGCATGGCCTTTCGGCTTTGCAGACGGGGGCCAACACACCAGAAAAAGGGGTTGAAACGTAAAAATTTCTGATTTTTGACTCTGTAGGAGGGTCAAATGAGGCTCTAAAGCCCGGTCCACACCTTCAAATATATTTGATCAAACGTGATTTGATCAAATTATTTGAAGGTGTGGACCGGGCTTAAACTCGAAAATCCCCAAAAGGTACATCAGTGACCTTTACTGACATCACATCCCAAATTTCGACCTTTTAGGTCTTTTGGTTTGGGCTATAGGCTGATCAACACACCTAAAAAATAGGTTAAAATGTGAAAATTTCTGATTTTTGACCCTGTACGGGGGTCAACTGGTGCTCAAAAGTCGAAACCCCCAAAAGGCACATCAGTGACCTCTACTGACCCTACATCCCAAATTTCGATTGTTTAGGTCTTTTAGTTTGGGCTGTAGGCTGTTCAACGCGTCAGAAAAGACAGGTTAAAACTTGAAAAATATTGATTTTTGACCCTGTATCGAGGTCAAAAGGAGTTTAAAGGTCAAAACCTACAAAAGGCACATCAGGGGCATAAACTCGATCTATTATAAAAATTTAGGCCTCCCAGCTCCATTTGGGGGGTCTGTAGCCTGATCAACGTGAAAAAATGACCTCAAAATCCACTTTTTGAGCCCTAAAATGGGGTGGGGATGACTTGAGAAGCTGAAATTTGGATACAGTGGAGACAATCAGAGTCACTATTGTTGGTAAAAATTTCAAATCATTTTGTCAAATTGGGGCTTCTTTAGAGCCCCCCTCAAAAAAGGGCCACCCCCAATTTTGGGGCTCGAGGGTCAAAAACCCCAAAAGGCACCTCAGTGACCCTTACCTATCCTAAATACCAAATTTTAGCATCCAAGGTCATTTGGTTTGGGCTGCAGGCTGATCAACGTACCGAAAAGCGAGAAAAGACATGAAAAATTGTGAAAAATCTTGATTTTTGACCCTTGAGAGGGGTCAAAGGGGGCCCAAAAGTTGAAACCTACAAAAGGCACATCAGGGGCACAAACTTGATCCATGATGAAAATGTTGGCCCCCCAGCCCTATTTGGGGGGTCTGTAGCCTGATCAACGTGAAAAAAATGACCCCAAAATCCACTTTTTGGGCCCTAAAATGGGGTGGGGATGACTTAGGGGACTGAAATTTGACTATGGTGTAGGTAATTTGGGTTCTCATCCCTGGGGCAAGTTTCAAAAAATTTCATGATATTGGGGCTCCCCCGCACCCCCTCAAAAAGGGGTAAAATACCCAATTTTGAGTTAGGGCCCCAAAAATTTTTTTGCATCATTCCTACACCTAGGGGACCCTACCTATCAAGTTTGACCTCATTTGACCTGTTAGGCTCGGCCCCAGAGTTCCAAAAGTAGCGGTAAAATTTTAAAAATAGTGAAAAATCTTGATTTTTGACCCTTGACAGGGGTCAAAGGGGGCCCAAAAGTTGAAACCTACAAAAGGCACATCAGGGGCACAAATTTGATCCATGATGAAAATGTTGGCCCCCCTGCCCTATTTGGGGGGTCTGTAGCCTGATCAACGTGAAAAAATGACCCCATTGGGCCCTAAAATGGGTGGGGATGACTTAGGGGGCTGAAATTTGACTATGGTGTAGGTAATTAGGGCTTTCATCCCTGGGGCAAGTTTCAAAAAATTTCATGATATTGGGGCTCCCCCGCACCCTCCTCAAAAAAGGGTCATATCCCCAATTTTGAGTTAGGGCCCCAAAATTTTTTTTGCATCTTTCCGCCACCGAGGGAACCCTACATATCAAGTTTGACCTCATTTGACCTGTTAGGCTCGGCCCTAGAGTTCCAAAAGTAGGGAAAAATTATATATATATATATATATATATATATATATATAAATATGTGACATGTGACAGATCGTCATCTTTTGGTCCCAAACGTCGACAAATGGGGTCAGAACTCTTCTACCCCCCCTCCTTCTAAATCAGGGTCGGACACAATAGCCTAAATTTTAAAAAAAAAATTCGGCTAAAAAAACATTTTTAATAGGCAGGTAGTTTTTTGAATTTGAATTTTTTTTTAATTTTTTGATTTTCTCAAAATTTTGAATTTCAAAGAGACCTTTTTTAAATAAAACTTTGTTGATTTTTTTGAATTAATCAAAATAAGTACATTTTCTAAATGAAAAAATCTCAAATTTTAGGAATAAAAATTTTTCCACAACCAAGAAATTTTTATAAGTAGGTATTTATATATTTTTGAAATTGGTATCGAGGTGAATAATTTCTCATTTTTTTGAAATAATTTTCCTTCATTTTTTAAAATAAAAGTGTAAAATTCCAGGGAAATCGAATAATGAAAAATTAACCGATTTTTAAACATTAAGATAATCAAAAGCAATGTGTTGAAATTTTTTGCTCGGATAATCGAGAAATCGGATGCTCGGAAGTCGGGTTTTAAACGACGTTCTAGTGTAATTTTGTAAAAAAAAATTGATATTATACCAAATGGGCTACTTTCGCCATTTTCGAAAAATTGGCCAAAAATGTAAAAACGATTTCGACATCTGAAAATCTGGTTTTCAAGTGCATAAAAAATTAGACATTGTCCACTTGTAAATATATTTTTTGCATTATTTAAAATTAAAAATGAGCCCATCCTAGTTGATAATTAAGTAGGTACGTAGTACGTACACAATCTACCTACTTAAAAACTCGAAATTCGCGACAATTACAATTACCTATTTAAATGTTTTGATAAAACTGATGATAGTATGGTTTGCGTGTAGGTATATTTACTTTCTTGGGAGTGAAAAAATAATATTTATTTAATTGAATCTTCTTGACTAGAACTTTTACAATTATTTTTCTCTAACTAAGACAAATAGAGAACGTAATATATTAATTACACTACCTATTTTATTATTGTATGTAAGTATACCGTATATGTAGTATGCGCACTACAATTGAAAATAATTAAATCTACCAACCCAACGTATGCCATAAAATGTTTTATATAACAAAGACACACTCTAAATACGACAGTATTTTTTGAAGACTAATTATTTCACGCTTTTACCAAGTAACCCATTGAAAGAAAACAACTACTATGTACCTACTCCAATTCTCAAATCGGATAACTCGCGTATTATTCGCAATTAATTAATTGCCGAAACGTATAATAGTAATTAGATATAGGGTAAGATCTCAATTGAGGATCAAATAAGTACCTAGTGTATACCTACTTAATATCTTGGATCACACCACACCATCAATTCTGTTGATTCAAGAAGGGGTGTCACCCCTACCCCTAAAAACATTCAAATTTACGTTAGACATCTTCAAGTTACGCCTTTTTCAATTTAATTTCCCATTCCAAAAAATTACGACCAGGCAGACTTCTTATGAAAAGGAATAGATATATTCATCTCAGATTAACTCACAATTCTCATCTCTAGGATTTCATTTCTTTACAATAAATACTGCGTGGCCTGCAGTCATTGAAATTTCTTTGATTCATTTTTATACGAATTTGTTTCATTGCGAAACATGAAGGGATTTTTTCAAAGTTAGTAGAATGAAGATGAGTAAGAACTAAGGAATGCAACATGCAATTTTTTTTTTTTTTAAACAAAAACTTGACAATGCATAATCAGTAAGATATTAAGAATATTTTCAGAATGCTATCGATTTCAAGTGGAGTAAAAATGTGAAAAAAATGAACAAAACACATAATCGTGTGAATATCTTTTGCAAAAATATAAAACAGTTTGTAGATTTAAAAAATAAATTTCACGATATTTTTTTTGCAAAAAAAAATCAAAGTAAAATTTAAAAATTGAGAATTTAGAACCTTTCCTTACTCAAGAACAAAAAAACCTGTTCAAAATGATTTTACATTTTTTTTATGTACCCTAACTCCAAAGTATTAAGAAGAAGAAATGAAAAAATGGAGCTGAGTGAGCTGAGCGGTTGAGCACAATATAAAGGTAGGTTCGCTGGTAGAGGTACCTATACATATTTTAATAAATCAAGATCAAACTTAGGCTGAACTAGCTTCTAAAACTTCAAAACATATTTATAAAGCTTGAAAAAATGAAATAAAAAGGATTTATATTATATTTAAAATTTCAAATATGGATCTGATATGAAACGTGTGATTCTTAAACGAGGGTGGATTATACAACTAGAGGACTAAGCGTAAAGGGAGAATTCATTTTGAACGTTGAGAGTTATAATGTAATCATCGATAGACAGAATAATATTCAAAGTAGATAATAAAATAAAATTAGTTTTGTAATCTACCCTAATCATTTTTCACGTCATAAAAGACTCATTTTACCGTTTTAGGCAGGGTATGATTAATACACTGTTTCGTAGAAAAAATGATATGGATTTGAATTAACGAACCCCTCGCCGTTTATACTCCATGTACCTAAACGAAATTTTTCTTGTTGAATTTAAAATTATTGGTTTTTTATTTACACTACCTACATCTAGAAATTTGAGTACCAAGAAAAATTGGTTTAAAATTAGGGCATTCAAGAAGTAGGTACGAAATTATAAAATGATTTTTAATTGACATTGTGAGTCATCTGTACCTACCTATACCTAACAACGCTGATGGGCTGTACAAAAAGTAGTTATGGTACCATTTTTATTTCACCCTCATCGTCCTTTTAAGGCTTATTTTTAGAAGTATGAGTTAATAGTGGGATTGTTAAAGTTGAATAAGTCATAGACGTAATACGTGAAGCAAAGAAAGTGAAATAAATTAAAATATAAAAGAACGAATTTGATACATTAAGTAAGCGAATTGAATACTTCGCAGCTTGTGCGGGTATACTAATTCAACATCGTTTTCGTGACTATTGTACATAAATGTACAGTACGGCGGTATTTTTTGTTTTAATATTATTTTGTTAAATCTGATAAGGTAGGTAGGTTAGATTTTCTTGTCACTTCTAAAGTATCGCTTACGATAACACTGCGTGTAACAATCATCGCAATGAATCAATAATTCGAATTGTAAATATTTTAATACCTACCTAGTATGCCTACCTTTGTAAAAAAAATTCAATTTAACTGGATTTTTTAAACAAAAAAGAATGTTTTTGAAGTACACTCGATTTTTTTTCTTTTATCTTAGGTGAAAGGATAACAGCTAGACTCAATTTTTACGGTCTATTTAGGTG
The DNA here is from genome assembly GCA_959613365.1 of Balanococcus diminutus. Lineage (NCBI taxonomy): Eukaryota > Metazoa > Arthropoda > Insecta > Hemiptera > Pseudococcidae > Balanococcus > Balanococcus diminutus. The sequence continues at coordinate 43,020,590 of OY390715.1, read as the reverse complement.
ATATTGAATTGTGAACCTATTCTTTTTTTCTTATTACAAAGATGCTGCAAGCTAAATTTTCGATCATACATGCATAAAATCGATAGGTATACGAGTACATAAAAGTGTTTTCAGCGTTTTTTAGTAGTATGTCGTCAACAGATAAGCATCTGCGAATGTAATTTTTAGTATCAGAAAAATAGCACACAAAAAATCGTACCTAATAGGTAATCAACCAAAATTACAAAAGTGAATTGAGCTACACTCCAAAAAACTTTGAAAATGCAAAAATTAAAGTCTGCTGTTTTTTTGGAAAATAGAAATCAATTAAAAAAATTTTACACTGAAAATATTAAATTTTCCGAGAAAAAATCGCAGATTTTCGATTCAAATTTTTGAAAAAGAAAAACTAAATTTTTTTGAGAAAAAAATTTTTTTTGAGTCAGCGTAAAAACAAATTCTCAATTTTTCAAAGAAAATATACTACAATGTATTTTACTTACAGTTTCAAAAAAAAAAAATCCCATGTAACTAGTTTTTTTGAAAAAAATTTCAATTTTTGAAGAAAAATCTTTTTTGAAAAAGATCGTATTTTTTTGGTTTCCGTCCATTCTTCTGAATCCATTTTCTCGAAGGACAATTTCCCGAAAGAAAACTTGTTCGAAAGGTGTTTTCCTGAATTAAAATTTGCCTCGATTTTTATTGCCCCAAGTTTTTTTACCTGAATCTTTTATCCCGAATAATTTCCCAAAATTCTTCCCGAATTTTTTTACTTGTGAAAATGTAGGTAGTTTAAAAAATTCTTTCTTATATGTTTTACCTAAAAGAAATAATTGCTCGAACTTTCTAATTAAATTTTTAGTTACATCTTTTAAATTTATATAATTATAATTAATTTTAAAACAAAAAGTTCTGAAAAAATAGGTATACTGAAAATGAATCGACCCGTAGGTGAGGGGGTGACCTTTTTTGTACAAATCGATTTCCAAAAGTCTCTTGAATCTTAGGCCCGTATTTTAAAAATTTCCTTAAGTTTTCCTTATTCTTATTCCTTAACGTAAGGAATAAGGAAAATCGGTATTTTAAAAACGATCTTATAATAAGGTTCCTTCAAATGGTATTTTAAAACTATCCTTATCTTATTCATAAGGTTTGTGAAGGTGCATTGTTGCCAAACAGTTTCATCCGAGTTTCGGATATTACAACCAATAGAAATGCTGTATTTTTCTAGCATTGGCATATTGCTGGTTTTGCGGGCGTTTTGTGATAACTGATGGTGAAATTCAAATTTCTTTTTTGCGTGATTTTACTTGTTATCAAAGAATTTTTCCCATGGGGTGTTATCTTATAGGATAAAATTTTGAACTGAGCTTTCAGTACTAGATGAAGTCACAAGAAGCGCTGTACTTCAAAACAAAAAAATTTTCGTTCAATAATTGTTGGCTATGTACTTTTGTCGTGTTTTGAGTTGCTTGGATCAAGACTTACAATAATCACAATTATTTTAAAGGATCGTTCACAATGGACCTTAACTTTTTACTTTAACTTTAACCAGCTAAAGTTAAAGTAAAAAGTAAAAAGCAAAAAGCAAAAAGCAAAAAACAGTCAAAACTCCTACTAACCAACCATTTCCAAAATGAATTTTAAGCTTTTTTATGCTTAAAATCGTTTTGAAAATGGTTGGTTAGTAGGAGTTTTGACTGTTTTTTGCTTTTTGCTTTTTGCTTTTTACTTTTTACTTTAACTTTAGCTGGTTAAAGTTAAAGTAAAAAGTTAAGGTCCATTGTGAACGATCCTTAAGTTTCCAAAGGGAAAGAACACAACACGAAGCAGCGCTTTCGAATGCAGTGACTTCATCCGGAATTAAAAATGCCATTTAGAAATTTTACCCAGAATTGGCTATCTATTATAAACGTAGTTTATATTTACATTATCTTTGATTTTTCCCTTTTGCGTGAATTTTTCCTGTAAAGGTCTATAAGTGAACATAGTTTCTCCGCAGAAATACCTTAAAAGAAGCTCAGATTCCTATTTTTTTGGAGTAGAAATATTTTATACCTATTTCTCCAATTTTTAAAATATTAAAAAAAAACTGTTGCTTTTCCTTCAAATGAACATCTCAACTGCGTAAATAATTTGAAATTACTCAATAAGTATGTACAATATTGTATTCACGTTCATAAGTGTCTTTTACCGAAACCGAGTGAAGAAATCATTATCATTGTAATGTTTCAATGGGTTGCTGCGATCTCGCAGAACCCTGGTGGGGAATTTTGCAATTTAATTAAGCATTAACATGTTCATATATCATCCATATTACAGAAAAATAAAAAACTTCACAAAACTTTAAAAAAAATCATTCAAAAGTTCATTCAATTCTGATAAGAATTATCGAAATATAATAAGGTGTCCTTAAGGTACCTCGCGAGGTACCTTATTCATTTCCTTATTCCAATTACCTCATTTCGAAAAAGGAACGTTTTAAAATACTAAAAAATCTTAAGGAACGTCTTAAGGATACCTTATTACTTATATTCGAATAAGGAAATTTTTAAAATATGGGCCTAAGTCGCAATTTTCAAAGTAAAAAAGTATTGTTTTAAAATTCTTGGGAAAAAATCATTCAATTTAGGATATTTTAGTTAGTTATTTATTTTTTTTGTAGTAAAAATTTCAAATTTTATTTTTGGAAAAAAATCGTTCATTTTTAATAAAAAATCTCAATTTTTCAACTTGATTTTTAAAAAAAATCTTTTAACTTAAAAAAAATCAAACTCGATCTTTTATAGTAAAAATGTTTTTAAAATTTTTGAAAAAAAGCATCTGGATTTTCTGGGCATAAAAAGTATCTCTATTTTTTTAAGTCAGCGTAAAAAATTCTCAATTTCTTCAATAAATAGGTAGAATCTTTTAATTAAAAAAATAAAAATAAAAATAAAAATAGAGCAATCAACTTTTTATTTATACCTAAAGGAGAATTTTTTTTAATTTTTTAGAAAAACATCGTAATTTTTCGGCTTGACTTTTTTGGAAAAAAAAATGTAAAAAAGAATCTCAGCTTTTTTAAATTAAAAATATATTTTAAGTTTTTGAAGAAAAAAGAAACATATTTTGATTTTTTTGGGGATAAAAAATATGCTCGTAATCATACGTCAATTTTTTTAAAATCACGTAAAAATATTTTGATCAACTTTTTTTTTTTTTTTTTTTTTTTTTTTTTTTTGAAAACCAATCTTTCATTTATTTCGATTTTTTTTAATAAATAAGTTTTTTATCTATATTAAAAAGCTTTCAAATTTTATAGGAAACAATCTAAAAAATCTTTACTTTTTTAAAGTGAGAATATTTTTTCGAATTTTTGAAACACATAAGTATTTTTTTTATCCATCATAAAAACAATATATTTTTTAACCTCTTAATTTCATATAAAATTGAAAAACAATAAAACATTCACCCTGCTTCTACAAATGTTTTCAAAATTTAGGGTCATTCTCTCAGAATAGAATGTAGAATGTAGATTTGAAAAAAATAGTCTAAAGTCCGAAACGATACGGACTTTGGAGGAGTTCTGCCAGGGCAAATGTCTCAAAATTAGGTACCTTACCTACCAAAAAAGTTCAATATTTCATACATTCGTAAAGCATACCTATTTCTTCTATCCTCACAGCAGTCAGGCAATAACTTATGTAGTTACTTCCTTTGTAGCATAACGTGACCTGGAGAAAACGCCTACTTAATTTACCTCACCATTTTCATCAAATAGCTTATAGCTTCTGAGCCTACCTTAAAGTTTCTTCGATTTCTTCAAAAAGAAAGAAAGGAAAAAAAAACACTACGTCATTGAAATTGCCCTGATTCTAATTAACCTGACTCAAGATTTGATAAATCGATTTACTAGTTCCGAGAATTGACAAATTTTCATACAGTCAAAAAGTGTGAAAATAAAGTTGGAATGATTTTTTGAAAAATACAAAATGACTGTCGATTTCAATAGATTATCTCAACTTTTTTGTAAAATTTTATTATTATTATTTTTTTTCAATTAAGTATAAAAACAATAAAATTTTGGATCTCGATGGATGTCAGTGAATAAGAAGTTCGTAGCATCACATTATCACCGATAGTACGATACTACCTAGTGTACATCTACATTGGGGTTTTTCGCACGATCTATTCATCAGCCGGGTGCTCGTTTCAAAACAAACACCCATAGATTATGAACCTTCTGTAATGAAAAAAGTCGTGCACACGCCTAACATTATAAAGACTTTTAAATATAATATCCAAGCTGTGCAAGTTTTCAACATAGACCGTGGCAAGAAATCATCCGTGTCGAATGCATCATCGTTCGACGTTTCGAACGAAATAATTCATTGGCATTGAGAACCTTGAAAAGAAAAATTCGATTTTTCAACAAAAGAATTCCATATTTCTTCTGTGGTGCGAAAGCAACTCATAGCAGCGTTCTTCTTAAAATTCTACCATAATAACTTTTTTTTGTCATCCAGAATTCTGTGATAAAAACGTCACGAGTTGCGCATCCACTTTTGCTGCAATTAATCTCGTCCATCGTGTTTTTATTGTTATTATCGATTTACCGTATGAGAAAATGGAAAAATGAAATGATCGTAAAAATATTTTGAGCATTTTATTCGTCACTGCAGCACAAGCTGTCCTTTTCAAATGGTCCCAATTTAAAGTTATTCTTCTTAGAAGTCAACAAACTATACGTACGCGTAGGTAACAATAATCAAGAAAAACCTAAACGCCTTCCTTACATCTGTACAATAAACACATGGAGACATTCACCCATTGGAGATCGGTATTGAGGGGCAGGTGGCGTAAAGCTCGGTTTTAATTTCCCTTCAAGTTTGACCTTCTCCTAAATACACTTTCTGGGTGCGCCACTCACTTACAAAAATGCTATCTGTGGTGTGCTTTTATTGAGTAGGTATGCAAGCTGAATTTCAGTCCAAGAATATTTTAAAAATTAGAAACATGGGTAAAAGTGCGACCCCTTTTTATCGTAATTTGCAATTATTTTATGGCATGAAACAATAAACTAGCTTCGTCGTTGCCAATTTTCTCAAAACGCGACGAACATTTGGCATCGTTGCGTTCTTTCGGTTTCGAATTCAACCATACAATTAACAAGAGTAAAATAAAGCACGATAAAAGCTCGTAAAATTACTTTATTAATTTCGAATTCCTATACGATGAAATTTCTATACTTATTCTCGCTCGTTGTACGAAGTACGATGGTAGACCTCAGCTTGCATATTCAGGACGAAATGAAATTTTAGGAAAATTTAAAAACTTGCGCATAATACTGAGTACATGTAAGGACAAAATAGAGATGGTCGATTTAAGAAGAAATTTTCGCAGCATCGTTCCGCATAAGGCCATAAGCGTACGGATCAATGATAAATTACCTACTCGTTGCGCGTTTGTCGATTGTTGAAATGAAATTTTCGCATTATAAATTCGCATCCATGCTCGAAGTAATTTGAAAAATTTAATATTAACACGAATATTTTGAAATTACGTACTTTTGAAAAAGTTTTTAATTCTGCTTTCATATGCAAACATGGCAGACCTTCTTTAAGTCATTTTACAAAATACTTAATCGGAATATTCTCAAAGTACTGTAATCCCTCTTGCAAGGCTTCTTATGACTACATAAATAAAATAAAAAAATTTCATTTTCGCCAAACGAATCAAACTTTTTCTCAGACGATATTATCGTGTGAATAAATATTTATCGTTATCGTGTCATTTCGTATTTATAACATAGCCTGATGTTAAAGGCTGTGAAGCTTTGGCTTATTTTAGTCATGCCCAGACTGTGTGTCTGGGTACAGCAACGAAAAGAAAATATATTTAAACAGATATCCTATCTAATCGAATTGCCAGGGATGGGAACTAATTGAGATTTTGAATAGAAATTTGTCTATTAATATTTTTTAACCTATTCAAATATTTAAGAGTGTGCTCTGGAGGGCAAAATCAGTAAAAAATTTAGTTACGTGATTTCTCGGCGAATACTGAACGAAATGTCATGAAGTTTTGATATTATGCTTCTTTATAACAATATCCAGGTGAGTTATTTTCAATATTTTGGAAAATTTGTCTATTTATGGAAAAAAATTGAATCCAGTGTGTTTTTTTTTTTGGACAAGTCAAGGTCACGATGAAGGTCCCAAAATTTATCGCTTAAACGCAATTTTTTCCATAAATAGATACATTTTCCAAAATATTGAAAATAACTCACCTGGATATTGTTATGAAGAAGCATAATATCAAAACTTCATGACATTTCGTTCAGTATTCGCCGAGAAATCACGTAACTAAATTTTTGATTGATTTTGCCCTCTAGAGCACACCCTTAAAATTCAGTTTATAAATTTGTAGTTAAAAATGTAGATTTCTTGTTCGTCTTAGATAATTTTTCCTTTTTTGGGTGACCAAATTTCTTCTTGTTTCAGCGTATTTATCTTATCCAGCTTCGTTATATTATATACCTATCTTATTTTTTCAAACATTCGATTTTTGATTTTTCAATATTTTCATTTTCAAAATGTCATTTTTCCATTTTAAAAAAAAAACTTCATTTTTCAGTTTTTTTGAAATTTTCCGATTTTCTATGATTTCTCACCTAATCACCTTTATCAACTTTTTAGCAAACTCAAATTTCCCACTTCTTCGTAATTTTTAAAACTCATTGAAGAATTTCACTCCATTTTTTAAATACCATTTTTTTCAATGATAATATTTTTTATCAGTTTTTTTCAAACAATTTAAAATTTTTGTAATTACGATTCCTTAATTTTATCAAATTTTCGAAATTGCTCGATGTTTCCACTTCTTCGTGTTCAAATATGAATTTTTTTCTGTTTCATTTTTCAATTTTGAAAATGTTCAAAATTTACCAAATTTTTAAATTCAACTAAATTTTTAAATTTTTATTATTTTCAAAATTGAAAACAAAACAAAAAAATTTAAAAAAACCATACCTACTTATTAGTAAAAAATCTAAAAATATTATGGCAAATTACTAAAATTGTATTGATATTCAAAATTGAGAGAAAATTCAAAAATTAGTAATATAATAATAATTTTCAATTATTATTATTTTTCTAAATTTTGAAATGTTTGTTTTTATTTTTTTTTTAATTTTTGAAATGTAGTAAAACGATACAAATTTTTAAATCGAGTTGATCTTAAAAATTAGGAGAAAACACAAAATTTGATGAAGTTTCGAATTTGAATGAATTTTAAACATTGGATTAATTCTTGAAATTTACTTAAATTGCAAAAAAAAATTAAAAGTCCCTTTTTTAGTTCCTTCTAAAAATTTTCATTGTTTCTAAAATTTCAAAATGAGAAGGAAATTCAAAAGTTGTTATCTGAAAACTATGATAGGCCTATCTTTTTTTTTTAATTCAGCCAAATTTTCAAAAAAATTTAAGAGGTTAATTTTTAATCTTTGATACCTAAATTTTTACCCACCTACCTACTCGTATTTAAAAATTTGATAAAAATCTCAAATTTTCATAACTTTTAAATTTTGAAAAAAAAATTTAATTATAAGTAGGTAAGTGTATATTTTAAAAACGTACATGTACATGAAGGTCAACATTCAAAAAGCGATAATTTTTCAAATCTCTCAAATGTAGCACATCTTTAAATATAAGGTAATTTTTCAAAAATTGACCAACTAATTTTAAAAATTAGGAGAAAATTCAAAATTTTGTCATTTATGAATTTTAAAAATTGGACCAATTTTCAACGTTCAACAAATTTTTTGAAAATTTTTTAAAAGATCAAAGAGTCTAGCCGAGTTTATAGGGGTGATTTGGCCCTGAACACCGATTTTTGAATTTTCCAGTGGAAATTGGTTCTTATGGTCTATAACCCCCGTGAAAAATTTTTTAGCTCGATATCTCACCCCTAGCCCTTCCTAGGAGGGTTTATTGTGTGTTTTCGTTAGAAATTTTTAACTTTGACGGTTTTCAATCGATTTTTTTCAAACTCACATGGACGATAGTTGGTACCAAGGGTAATTTATGCAATTTTTAAGAAAAAATTTTGAGCACATTTTTCAAGTTCAAATGGGCATTTTAAGCTTCCTAGCGACCATTTTGGTAACCCCTTTCAGAGGTGCAATTCTGAAAAAATATATATTGTGTACTTAGTCTAGAAGTACAATCTCATATATAAGTAGAATTAGAAATCATGGTGCGTCACCATCAAAAATGCAAAAAATCGATTCCCCCCCCCCATTTTTCCACCTTATATGGATGCCCTTGTTCTCAGATTTTGAAATAAATCTGGGATGTGCACTCACTGTCGGTGTACTGCACTCACCGTGGATTGGTGTAGTGCACTCACCCTCGATTGATGTAGTGCACTCACCCTGGGGACAGTGCACTCACCCTCGGTGTACACTCAAAGTTTTTTCAATTTTCTGGCCAAGAGGGGAGGGACGGGAAAGTTTTTTCGGCAGAAAATGTTTTTTAGGGGTAGCATGCAAACAATATCCCAGATTTATTCTAAAATCTGAGAACAAGAGCATTTCTCCTATCTATCTTAATGGGGCTAACCTTACAAATATTAATTCTATAAATAGTCAAATTAAAAATCAATTGTTAATTGAAAATAAAATAAAAATTATTAAAATAAAATTATAAAAAAAAAATTTAATAAAAATAATATTAAATCAATTTTGATTTAAATAAAAATAATTTTAATTATATGATTTACTTTATCGAAGTAATCCTTTTTTTCAGGCATTTTATTTTAAAATAAAATTTAATTCTTACAAATTTGTTTATTATAAAAAAGAATTAATTTAATTTTCAAAGAATACGCGTGTAAAAATGTGAATTTTAACAATTCAAGTCAATTTATTATCAAATAAGGTTTGTCGATGTTATTCGACCAACTGAACTAGTACCTGTAAATAAAATTAGTTTTTTCATAAAAAATAAAAATCACATAAATCATGAAAAATAATTGATGAATTTGAATGAAAATCGGGTGAGTGGTGTAAAAATAAGTATTTACTAAGTGATTGAGGGGAAAAAATTTTTGACAAAAAATGACCCATTTAAGGTGGAAAAATGGGAGGAAAAATCGATTTTTTGCATTTTTGATGGTGACGCACCATGATTTCTAATTCTACGTATATATGAGGTTGTACTTCTAGACTATGTACACAATATATATATTTTTCAGAATTGCACAAAGGAATACCAAAAAAGCTTAAAATGTCCATTTGACCTTGAAAAAGGTGCTCGAAATTTTTTCTAAAAAATTGCATAAATTACCCTTGGTACCAACTATCATCTATGTGAGTTTGAAAAAAATTGATTGAAAACCGCCAAAGTTAAAAATTTCTAACGAAAACACACAATTAAACCCTCCTAGAAAAGGCTAGGGGTGAGATATCGAGCTAAAAATTTTGGCACCTGGGTTTCAGACCATAAGGACCAATTTCCACGGGAAAATTCAAAAATCGGTGCTCAGGGCCAAATCACCCCTATTAAACCCGGCTAGACTCTTTCAAAAAAAAAGTTATGTAGGTAGAGGTACCTAATTTTTTTAAATTTGGGATAGTTATTCTTATTCTTCAAACTTACGCCGTCGTCGCGCGTTGTTAAGGTCTAAACTTGATTTGATCTTAAAAATGAGAAAAAAAATTTTGGTGTTGGTGATTTTAGAAAAAAAGTACTCGTATTAAAAACCGTTTTTAAATGTGATTATCAGGATTTTGGAGTCTACATAATGTATTTTCAAAGGGGGTAAAATCTATCACAAAATACTCAGATACAAAACCATATCACTGCGATTCAGGTCGAAAGTTTAAGACTACACACTTACACAGGAGTTAATTTAAACAGACGCTGTCAATATTTACCTACTTTTCGATTGTACACGTAGAACACTCATTTCGTCGGCTGGAATTTTTCATGCACAAAAATGACAATGTATATAAGATGATTACAAAATGGTAGATGCCGACCTACGTGAAAGGAAGAAAAACGTGATAAGTAATTAAAAATTTAATGTTTCAAAACATATCTCCGTTTCATCGTACGTAATAAAACAAAAGCATCCTTACTCGAGCACATTTTATCGTACATTCGGATAATGTCAACGTTGGTGTGAATTTTTCAAACAGTTTATTTTGTTGCCTTTCATAATCAGAGCACCGTTAGACGATAAAATTACTCACACCATTTTCAACACGTTGGTGGAAAATTCGCCAGCGAAACACATCATTCAGACATTCAGACTATGGAAATCGATGACACACCGAGGAAATTTCTATTTAAAAAAATTTTCAACCTTCATTCCTTCGCTGTGTCGTATTTTGTACGGATATTAGAACACGCAGGCATAATCAATAAAAAGATAAGTTCTGATAAATTAACCGCGTATGCTAATATTATAACGGCAGACGACGTCACACATTGTGCCAGTTGTAATAATTGATGTGTACTCCTATTCCTATACTTATATCATTTTACGGCCAAGATAGCAAGAGCAAAGGCAAGAGCAACCTATACGCAGTTTTCGTTACACAGATACTGCGAAAATTTCTGCTCCTAGAGGAAATGTACATCATACCCAAGTCATATGCAATAACAGCGAATAACTTTTCAATTTATAGCGATTATAATGGTGGCGGTGGCACAGTGAAACTTTCAAGTGCCAATGCTACGACAACGCGAACGGGATATTCTTAACTGTTGAAATAACTTTCCGTTGTGCTCGGGCAAAACTTAATTATAAAGTTTTTATTAAACGCAGGATGCAAGGTCTGAAATCGAAGTTTTTATTTTGTCTTGTTAGGGGTTTTTACTGGTAATCTGACAACACCCGTTTCACACCATTTTTTTTTCTCCAAACAAATAACCATCTTTCGCATCTTCACGTTCGCCGCATAAGGGAGTAAACAGAAACACAGAATACAGGGGTACATTGTTGTCAAATCTTTACAATGAAAAATACGAGATAGTCGCGGAAATTTAATTCGGACAATTACACCTTTTGTATCATTATTTTACTCGTATAGACCAGAAATTAAGAAACAAAATCTTTGAACTAAATATTCCTCTTTTTTTTACATCGTACACGAGGGTGAAAATTGATTGAAAAATAGATTCGAATTATCTCTTAACAAATTTCAATTTCAACTTAGATGGGTACTCAATAAACTGAAAAGCCTTTTATTAGGTGAGATGCTCGAGTTTACCCAAAATTCCAAAGTTATATCAGCTATACCAAAGAAAATCCGAAAATGCAGAAATTTGGTTAGAAATCTCCTTTTTTGGGGATTTTTTAAAATCAAAAACATTTCTCATTTTCATTTAGTTTTGGAAAAAAAAAAAAAAATCTTTTTGGTGTGGACACTAGAAAAGATTTCTCAGTTTTTTGGGAGAAAAAATTTCTCCATTTTTTTATGTGACATTTCTTAAATAATTCCTTGAAAAAAGTCCTAAATTTTAGCCGAGAAAAGTAAAATTCAGAATTTTCTTGAAATAAAAAATATCTACCTAAATTGCTAAAAATTAATGAATTTCTCGATTTTGGATTTTTTGAAAAAAATATTTTATCAATTTTTTTGAAGTAAAAAATTTCTTATATTTTTTTGGCGGCGGATTGGGGGGGGGGGGGGGTGGTGAGAGGAAAAAATCTGAACTGTCTTGGATTTTTTTTCTCAATTTTTCATGTGGTACTCGTAAAAATAATTTTGAACTATCTTGAAATAAAAATTTTCTCAATTTCTTTGGTGAATAAAATCCAAATTAAAAAAAAAATAAAAAACATCTCAATTTGTAGGAAGAAAAAATTACTCCACTTTTTCGGAGTAAAATGATTTCTTAATTATTTGGATGTAGTGCATTTTTATGTTGAATGAAGCAAATCAATTTTTGAATTTTTTGAGAATAAAATTTCACAAATTTTTAAAGTAAGAAATTTCTTGCGTTAAATTTTTGGAGAAAGAAATTCAATTTTTTGTAGTAAAAATTTTATCACTTTTTTGGAAAATGGTCTTTTTCTTTTTTTCTTTTTTGTAATAGGTATTTTTTAAAAATTATTTCAAGTTGAGAATTTCTTAATTTTTTTAAGAAAAAATAAAACAAAAAAACATTCAACTTTCTATAGAAAAATATTTTTTTTTGGAATGAAATAATTTCACAATTTTCTATTAAAACACATTTTTTTAAAAAATTTTAGAGAAAAAATGAAAAATTTCCCAATTTTTTCGAAATTAAACATTTCTCAAAATTTAAATAAAATTTTACTCATTTTTTGGGGGAAAAAAATTTCTGAATTTTTTTGAAATGAAGGGGTTTTATTTTTATAATGTGAATATCTTTCTCAATTTTTTAGTGAAAAACATTTTTAAAATTTTTAAAGAATAAAAAAGTCAGTTCATTTTTTTCATTGTAGAAAATTTCCTAATTTTTCTGGTAAAAATTATCTCAATTTAAAAAAAATTTTCAATCATTTTTTTTTTCTGAAGTAGGCGAGTAAAACATTTGTCTCATTTTTTTTGGATTGATTTTCTTGAAATAAAAATATCTTAAATTTTTGTACCTAGTAAAAAATTTCACGATTTTTTGGAGAAAACTTTTTATTTTAATTTTTGAAGAAGTAATTTTTCATTTTTTCTTTTTTTGTAGTAAAAAATTTAACATTTTTTTGGAGAAAAAAATACTCATCTCAACTTCTTTTCAGCGAGAAATTTTTTCAATTTTTTTGAATAAAAATTTTTATTTTTTTGGTGAATAAATCTTAAAATGAAAAAAAATAAAATAAAACAGGTAGGTTAAGTATATATATAGATACTATTTCATTTTTTTGTAGAAAAAATGTTTTCCAGATTTTTGAAGAATGATTTTTTGTACTTCCTTAGTAAAGAACTATCTCGAGTTTTTGGGAAAAAGTAATTTCCAATTTTCAGAGAAAAAAATCGTCACCTTTTTTTTTGGAGAAAAAAAATCTCTTCAATTTCTTTTGGAAAAGAATCTATCAATATTTTTGGAGTACTTATATAGGTAGGTATTTTAAATTTTTTGTAGTAAACTGTTTTGTTCATTCTTTTGAGTAGGTAGTTGAAAAAAGGTACTTGAAAAAACATGTATGGTGTAAAACGATTCTTCATGTTCATTGAATGAATAAGTTAGTTTTTCTTTTTTTTTAAATAAAAAGATCTTATTTTGCGAGAGAAGATTCTTATAATACCTATTCAACATTTAAAAAATTTCAACCCTTCACTCTTTCCGGAAAAAATCCATTCGGATTTGCTCGTTGCCCAAGGCTCACTCACTTTTGAGATGAGGTAGTTCTGTCAACGAATGTTTCATTTTTAAAATTCCAAAAATATGTCAAATGGAATGAAACTACATACGTACATAAGAGTACATACTACGTACGAGTACGTTAAAATACAAACTAAATGTAAGTCACACGTGAAGTTACAATTTTGGCAGCTACTTCTGGTTATTGACACGGAAACCTATGTCTTGCATTTGATCCGTTTATCATTTGATACGCTTATACACGTATTTCTAATTTTCTACACACTTAATCATCCAATTTGTGCAATGATACTATCGCTGGGAAAGCACATTTCTTTTTATACATTCGAACATGTCACACACAATTCTCCTAATTCGAGTCTACAACGAATTCGTTTCATAATGATGAATTTGTTGAATAATAAATCACGTGGGGCTTAATTTTTCACACTATAACGTGAAATTCGATTGTATTTTTATAAACAGTATACACGTAATACGATGCCTGTAGTAGTTGGATTTTTTCTAAAAGAAATTTTACTATCGCATCAATCCAAATTCAAGCGATAGGTAAACTGGTGGTCAAAAAGATTTATCAGGTAAATAAAAAAACCAACGTAAGCAGGTAATTAGTCAAATTTTCAAGGTACTCGCTCATAAATGGGTTACTCTTTTAATGCAACACGACGTTGAATTTCTAAGAATTTTACTCCTATTTTTCATGCTTAGTGACGCAAATTCGTTTTTAACGATAAAACAATAAAAAGTCAATCGTAAAATTAGTCGAAGAAAAGAGAACCACAACCATATGCTGCTGTGACAAGACAATGCACTAGAAAAATAAATACGATTCCTGAAAATTTCTAAAACCATTTATCCTAACGCGAAATAGTCAAGACAAAAATAAAGGGAGAAATATCAACGATCGCTATTTTCCATTATTTCAGCAAACGTTTCACTTTCGCTGGAATCTAATTTTCAGCAACGTCTCACAACACGATTTTCTTTGGCAATATTAAATGTTGGTAAAAATTTTCAGAAGGAGAATTAAATTTTCGATATTAAATAGATGCGTTACCTATATACTCGAATCTTTTATCAATATAATATGCGATAGGTTGTATTGGGGAGAGGGGGCATGTGGTAATAATTTTTTGAGGTTTATACGAGTTGAATAGAAATCTAGAGGCATTTAAAAGAAATTAGAATATAAGCCTCGATCAAAAAATTAACTCATTTTAATTGATACGTAAAAACTATTACAAATTACTTTCGTTGTATTTAGGTACGTTTAAAATTAATAATCGCATTACATGCGAATATTAACAGAATTTCGTGTCAATTAGTGCTATTAACAAACTGTGATCAAAACCTGTTGACAATTATGTAAATTTACAGTAATATTAAAACTCACATAGAAGTGAAATTCGATAAAACAAACAAAAAATAAAATAATGTATAAATTTCATACTCGTACTTCGGTTAAAATTCTATCAATAATGAAATATGAAATTACTAGATATATTGAACAAAAAAAATAAATAAATGGATAGATACCAACATTTCATAAATTTCAACAATAAAATTTTCTGAGCTAGGTACCTAAGTAAGTACATTATAAAATAAATAATTAATTTTAAATTAAGTTGTAACACAGATTCTGGGCAGAACACTTTAAAACCGTCAAACATTTTTGGACATGACCTTTAATTCACACTTGAGCTTTATCGTTATTTCTGGACTTTTAAAAATACAAACCCTGTAGAATTTAACTTAAAATAATATATTAAATTGGACAATACAGTTTGGGACGGACTATTAAAAATAATGTTCGACTACAACGTTTTCTTTTAAAAAAAATAAAATAAATATTGGTTTAGCTTAGAATTAGCATTAGGTCAACCATTGGAAAAAATAATTTTCATGGCTAGTTAATTAAAGTGGAAACAATACGAGTGAATGTAACGATGTTCATTCGTCGACTTTCTCATAAAATGCATTATTGGTAAGTTAGAATTGTTACATTGCTTTGAAAAAAAAAATATTAAAAAGCTTAAAATTCAATTTTCTATTGATATGAACACAATTGTTAATAATAAAACAGCTTAAATTAGGTCTACTCGTAAGACTTCTAAATTCTCAAAAAAAAAGTTGCATCTTTTGTTTATCCCAAAAAAGTACTAGTCGATAGATAAACGCACGGATCGGATCGTTCAATTATTAAAATTAAACTCTACCATTGTTTAAATCTACTCGCAGTCAATTTTTCAAGAATCGTTCGATTTTCAGAAATACATTAATTGTTTGAAAAAATCACCGGAATATAAATTCTTCGAAATTTTATCGAGCAAGTTCAAACAATATCATACTTGAAATCGGTCACTTTGAATGAAGCCGCTAATTAAGCGATAATTATTACTAAACATTAGGACGAAAAAGATGTATAGACTACATTAAATCGACTATTTAATTTTTTTAAATGACTGTTGGGTTATGGAACACATAAGTATTATTATGTGAGCATAAGAGTATTCCTACTGTAGGATATTTTCAATTTCTTCGTTTTTCTTAATTTTTTTTCAATTGAGAGAATTTAAATTCAATTTTACACCCTAATAAGCTCATTTTGTTTATTGCACTACCTCACAAGTTCCACGATTATATCTAAATTAAATTTGAAAAAGTACAAAAAATTGAACGTTTCAATTTTTGGTGTCATCTAGTTCACTTTATGCTTCAAAAATTTTTACAAGTGGTAACTAATTAAATTATTGAAATAAATTACTAAAAATATTCGAATTATTCGAAAAGTGACACATGTACTTTTGTTTCTACTTCTACACACGAACTCTATATTGAAGAAAAAATTTAACAAATGTCTTTTCCACTGGAAACGAGAATTGAAAAAGTCAAATCACTACCAAAACTAATCACTTAGAAAAATCACGAATATACAAAAAAAATACCTTAAATAACTAAAATATAGGCAGACGTGCCTATAATATAATCAAAAAAGTGAAAAAGAATCGCGTTGATGAAAAATAAAAAATAAAAAACCGTCACGATTCACTTTGGAATTGATGAAATTTATACTACATACATATGCGTATGTAGTTATATCAAGTTTAATATAAATTAATGTGATACGTGAAATCAAAGAGTTGACTTAATGAAATTACTCGTACCAGAGCAACAGAACTTCAATAGCTAAGATTACAATATCTTAATAAAATACGTAACATTCCATCATTCTTCTGATTTTTAATTGAAAAACGAATCTTTTTGATGAAAATAAACGTCGATTTAAAATATCATCGCGTTAAATTAAAATACTTTGATTATTTATCTAAAACACTACACGAATTAAAATTTCAAAGATAAGTCGTCTTGACATGTAACCGTTATTAGAATAGGAAAAACATAAGAGTTTTATTAATATTTTATTATAAAGATCAAATTTTAAGCGAAACAAAAAAATACAGAATACGAACAAAATTGGGCGACGTTTCGACTCATCTTCCTACAAATATTCAACAACAACCTAGGCCTAAATTCTATGGATTAAATTATACTGGCAGAAATTCCAAACAACTTCAGAACCTATTTACAACTTTTGACAAAAATACCAAATTGGCCTTCAAAAATCCCAACAACCTCTACCAATGCATCTTCACAAAAACAAAAGATCGTATCCTTCCTCTCCAGCAGAGCAATCTTGTTTACCAGTTAAACTGCCTTAATTGTCCTGGAGTATATATTGGAAAAACCTCTCAGAAGCTTGTGAACCGTTTGAAACAACATCAACGCGACATATCCAATCAAATTGAAAACACGGCTCTTTCCAAACATTGCAAACAACTTTCCCATACTTTTGACTTCCAAAACGTCAAAATCCTCCAAAGAAATTGTAACTCAAACCAAAAAAGAAATTTTTAGAAAGTCTTCATATCTTACGAAACCCGAACTCAATTAACGACAAAAACGACGTGAACGGTATAGAACCCTATAAACATTTGGCTATATTTTGATTTTTCTTAAATTTGTATTTTTGTATTTTATAGTATTTTTCATCATTTCGTTGTTTTCTTCGTATCGGACTTGATAATGAATTTCGATGAAATTCGAAACGTCGCCCAATTTATTCGTATTCTGTATTTTTTTGTTTCGCTTAAAATTTGATCTTTATAATAAAATATTAATGTACATCTTCGCGAAACTTTTTATGTTTTTGTATTTTTTCCTATAAGAGTTTTACTTCTTATTAATAGTCTAGTTTTGTCAGCCAACTCGTAACGTTTTCATTTTGAATATTTTTCAAATTAAAAAGAAGAGATATAAAAGTGAAAATTATCAACGGCTAACTTCAAATTCGAAACGAACTGACTATAAGCAAATTATTGGGAAAATTCAAAAATGTATGAATAGAATAAAAAACAGGCATGTATAAGAAATGGGCATCTCCATTGAACGATGCACACACCTAATTAACCGAACACTGGTGGACTAATTAAATTAAAAAAACTAGTAAAACATTATGAGTTCACTTGTTATAAACTCTGCAATTTTCTCTTATTAATTAAAAATTTCGAAAATATAAATCTTGGAAAATTAAAATTAAAACCCCAAAAAAAAGGGGGAACGGGCGGTTTGATTTTACGAACTAAAGTTCACACAAAAAACGTCTCAAATATAAAAATTAAAAAATAAATATGTTTATCACATTATTCCTTGAAAATAAAGTTCTAAAATGAGGTATCAATTCGAAATTTTCTCATGTCGTTCGACTCAATATCCATATCTAATTATCAATAATTTATGAAATAATGAACGTGAAAATTTTCTTTGGGCTGTGCCTAATTTCATTTTTATTTTGGGTGAGTAATACTTATTGCAAAAATCCAAAGAAAGAAAAGAACTCGATTCGAAATAATTTAAAGACAATTTGAATTCTACGGTGACATCACGAAAGTGTTCAAACTACGTGGAAAGACCACAATTATATGAATATGTACCTAGAAGGAAATTTTATCATTCGAAATATTCACACTCGCACGTAATTTTCCAATAGATACATTCGTTTCCGAAATTATACATAATAAATAATATAATTTGCAAGACTAGTAAGCCAATCAAAAATGCTTCCTTTTTATGAAATAATGTAAACAATTTCAATTCGATAATACTTAAAAAGAACTTAGAATTAAAAAAAAGAGTATCACACCATCGCTGCCTGTTTCGTAATAAAACGTATCGATTAAATCACCTTAAAAATTCCGCCAAAGGTTTTACAAGCCCTTCCGTGTAAGCGTAGTGTACACAGCTGCACACGAATCGATACTGACTCTGCGAAATAATATAAAAGGTAATTTAATAGAAGAAAAAAAAGAAGAAGAAACCAGTCATCAAAATCACTACAATTTTTCTCGTGTTTCCCCGAAAAAAATCCTCATACCCAAAATTAATTTAAAAAATGTACTTACAGGAGTTTGAATCATCATTACCCGTTGATCTCTCATTTGTCTCACAATATCTAACGGATAAACTGGTTCGTTAGCTTCTATAAGGCACATCGCCGTCTCCATTAAAATCAAAACGCCCGTACGTCCGATACCAGCGGAACAATGTACAATGGTTGGCTCGACCATCCCTGCTCGAGCTCGGCGCACGTTTTCGGTAAATGTTAAAAATCTACTGATATCATCTGGTACACCGTGGTCCGGCCACGCTAGGTACTGCATTTGAGTTATTTCGCGAGATTCTCCACTCTAAAAAAATGGAAGAAAATTTCAATAATTAGTAAAATTAAAAATCTGATCGTTCTCATGACAAATTCGCCAAAAAGCGAAACATGGTTCAAAATTGTCATTAGGTGATGTTCTTCAAATCGTCAGATGAGTAGACAAAAATTTAAAAATCGTTCATATTCTTTGCATTATTTCTAGAAGTGAAAAAACATTGATTTTGCAACTTTTTCGTCCTCAAATATGCGAATGAAAACATCGACTCGAAATCTACTTTTTGATTAGTAGGCCGTGACTGACAATGTGAGCCAAGTTTCACTTTTTGAAGAATTTTTTTCGATGAAGAATTATTTCGATCAGTTAATTTGCAACGTACTTTTGTATCCCACAACACGAATTCTCGAAATACAAAGCTACTAGTAGGATCAGATTCTTCCTTCGTTGTTTTTAACCGAAGTGTCGGTCCTAGTTCTAATGTTTCCGAAACGGAAGGCCAATATTTTGCACATTTCGAACGTCCTCTTTCCATTAGTGTGGTAACCATAACAATTAAGGTACTTTGTGCTTCTAACATCATTTGCCAGAAATCATTTATTGTATTTTGCAACGGACCTGGAACCAAATAAGACTCTATTATAATCTCCATCAATGGGAACAGAATATAAATAAAAATACTAAATGATACCTTGAGTAGCAATGTATCGATTGATTATACCCGATCCTGGAATTTCCATATTCACGTAATTTGCATTTATATAATCGCCATCTAGTCCATTTTTTATTACGACTCGAGTAGCATCATCTACGATCAAAATGTCAGTTAAATTCTAAAAAATTACAATATTTGAAAAGGCATATCAAGTATCAACCAAGACTCACAAGGAGAAATATCCCGATATCTATTTTTGTTAATATTTTCAGGTTTTTTCGATTCGTTGCAACTCATTCCAGATTTCTTACGATATAACTGTTCGAACTGTGCTACTAAAGCTCCGCTTGCCAGACCATCGGCCAATAGCAGCATTGACTGTTCCAAAGCTCCAGCGCCTCTCTGCATCTCAGATAAAGGCGACTCAGGTACGTATTGATAAGGAGGTTCTTCTTGTCCACCGGGTTCATACATAACTAATCGACATACGAACATAGTCATCGTTAGCACAATTGCAGTACCGATTAGAGATAGTATTTTACATCTTAAAGAACAATTACGAAGACTTATTCCGTTAGAAGAAAGCGCCATACGCGGGTACATGAATTTGAAAACATAATTTGCCAGAATCAACAGACACATGATATGCGTTTAAATCACACGTCAGTAGTGCGAGAAACGAAAAAACACTTGTATCAATACGGAGAATTTTTCGAAGTCAAGCATATTTTTATACTTATAGTCCTGCTGGCGTTTTTTAATGTTCATGAAAAGATAATAAATCAATTTTGAATTATCCTAATCAATTCCGGAATTTTATCGCCATATTAAAAAATAAATAACGCAACCCTAAGGTTCGAATGTATACAAACCACTTATTTGTTTATATTTTTCTAAACACCAAATACGGTAATCATTTTGAGATGTAAATTAATAAAAAAAAAAAAAAAATGGATTTTTATTCGAATAGAACATAGATAATTTTGCATTGTTATCTCACCATTCTGTTTGACAGTAAGTGTTAATTCCGTTCCCGGTTGTGCATCTCTTGCTGCTCTGATTAATTTCACAACTTGATCGTGTTCAAGACCGCTGATACTACATCCATTAATCATAAGCACCTTGAAATATTCGCAATAATATTAATTTTTAAAAAGTCCTCACATTATGATGTTTAAAAACAATCGATTTATTCAACTAACTTGATCACCCTCATTCAGTTTCGGATAACAACGATCCGCTGGTGTGTTTGGTGCTACTCGTGAAACTAAAATAGGCATATTCAAATCTGATCCTCCTTTAACGTTGAAACCGAATCTTCCTTGCTCGTCAGGAGTGAGTTTAATACATACTATACTATCATCCACCTAAAATACACATAAATCAATACTTATTATTTTTTGAAAGAAACTTCAAGCCAAAAGGAAACATTTTTCAGACCGCTATCTTTGATAAGACAGAATTTGCATCTTATTAATTTTTCCTAACCTGAGGAACTGGTGTTTCGTAATTTGGGATATCGTACAGACTACCAGGGGCATGGTGACTCCTTTCAGTCAATGATTCGGTGGTGTCATCATCAACATAACTTATAATGGTTCGAGATGGTAAAATAGGAGAAAATGCGGCAATCTTTGTTTCTTCAGCTGTGCTATTTTGACGATCTAAAAATCCGCCATCGCTGTAATTTGAAAATCAAATGTGATATAGTTTTTCCCCGCTAATTATTCTAAAAATAAAACGGTTGTAGGTATAGTACTCACTCGTCTTCTGAAGGCTGCGGTGATGACGGTTCGCCCCAAGTTTGCCGAGAATTTTCCAAGTTCCAATTACTATCCTGAGTACGTGCGTTTAAACCAGACGAAATAAGAGATTTTGTTTTTTCTTCAATCGTGGGCATCGCTGAATGACGAGTTCCTACTTTAGAACTAGTCCTACGGAAAATAACTAATGTGAGGAAAAAATTCATAGAATAAGATGTATGAGCCAAATGAGTACAACATATACCTGAAAAAATGACGTCGAGATCTGCCCTGCCTACTTTCTTCCAATGTTTGAAATTCCGTACGACCGGAATAATTAAATTTAGAGCCTAAACGAAGAGATGCCGGAATTAGTTTACGAATTACATGAGGCGAATCCAATCTGAAAAACGTGTGATGTTCGACACACGATTTCCAAAGGTTTTTAGACGATCTGTATGTTAACATGTTAAATCCTAATAACGTGTCGTAACTTTCACTCTGAAAAACAAGAAATTGAAAATTAGATGAATATAACAGAGAGTTATTTTTAGAGTGCCATATGAGTATATCATTTACAGGTTCTCTTCGTATTTGGACGAAAAATTGCTTTCTTTTGAACGATATTTTTACAATTTTAGCCCAAGAAATCGTGTTTATACGTATATTGTTTTGGAAGACGACGAGTCCATTAGCTGTAACTCCAAGTTGAAGTTCTTTGTTGGAAGAATCCTAAGAAAATTCAAAAATGAATAATAAAAGCAGCCTATAAATTATGATAAGAAAAATCGAAATTGAAACTTACTCTAGCTCTATGTAAGTCAACTCCATAAGTTTCTAACCGTTTGACATGGTCGAGAAAATTAAATTCAGCATCGGCGGGAGTTTGTCCTCTGAAAACAGAAATTACAACTTGAATTACACCGGAACCGGAATTCATAGAAACTCAAGTAAGGTAACATACTTATGCATTTTATGCAACTCTGATATTTTTCTTTCCATTTCCTCTGTTTGCCCCGGAACTAAAACCATCCCCGATAGATAATTTGGTTCTAATTCTTCTATTTGATAATCGCCCAGTTCGGCTAAAATAAAAATTTTACTTTTATAAGAGAAAGAAGGAAGAAGGATGAACTGAAAATAAAAATATCTTACACTGGACGGTATAACTTGCAAGCAAACATGCTGTACTTGGAGAAACCAGTAGTTTTCCTTGAAGAATGTCCTTTCGAACTTGTAGATAAAAATGATATCTAGTGTATTCTTCTTGTAATTTACTGGGATCGGTTACGTAAAATTTAACTCTGAAGTAAAAACATCCTCCTCGAGCTTGTTTCTTAACTGCTTTGTTAGGATCCAACCATTTCTGCTCATATCAAAATTACATATTATACAAATTATAAATACAAAATAGTTCAGCATCGAGAATTTGATTTTAATACCGTGAGATGGGTATTAGATAACGATGGAGCAGATCCATTTTCCGTATACTGCAGTCCAAAATAGTCTTTTTCTATCAGTTCCAAATGTTGGAAAACACATTCGAGGAGAACGTTTCCTTTAGCATGTTTCTATAAGAGGAAAAACATGTTCAATTAAAAAAGGCGCCACACAGTTTACAAATTTTAAAGCCAGCTTGGAAAATTTTCGTCAGATGGTTATTTATACTTACGTCTAACTGGAAAGAATGTTGAGTATCATCAAGAAATATCACTGTTACATTCAAAGTTTTTAAACGGCCTCTATCTCGAGCCAGTTCTGAAGCTCTTACATTATATGTTCCACTGGAGCCACCAAATGTTCTACGAGATACACTTTCTAACATTCTACTACGATCTTCCACGGATAATCTTCATTACCCTAAACATAAATATCGACGAAAATGATTAATTTTTACATAAGTTTACGTACTTACCAAATGAGAACTCGAATTAAAATTGTCATTTTAAAATTCAGGACTTTGTGGAGATGAGGAAAATAAATTGATAACACTTTTGAAAATACACAAGTACATACTTCATCAGGGTCATAGCATAAAAGAAAGTACATGTGATAAAAAATTAAAATACCTAATAAACACCTGAAGAAGAATTTTAATACAATGATCCATTTGAAGCCAAAGAATGGGGTTATTATCACTAGGATGTTCAATACATTTCAGAATCAGAAGATATCTGGTAGAAGTCATAAGGCAATCATAAAGGCAAATTCGCCACAAATTTGCCTATTCATTGAATTTCCACCATCAAGTATTGAAAAATAATTTAAAAGAAATGAAAAAATTGATGATAAAATTTTTAGTATCTAATTAAAAATTTAAAAAATCGAAAATTTCAATTAAAAAAAAACAAGCATCGATGGTCGGGAACCATTTAACGTTAACTCCATTTCCTCATTAGCTTGTTTACATTTTTTCGCAGGTGCAAAACTGGCGTTATTTATGACGTCAGTCGTGTGACTGATATCGCCTTTGATACAAATGCCCTCAAAATTTGAAAATTTTGCAAATTTCCATAAAGGTTGCGAAAGTTTTTTTTTTTTTTTTTTTTAATGTACTCAAAATTTTGAATTGCGTATTTCCAAAAATTATTATTATAGTAAGTTTCACTTAATGTTAATATGTATGAAACTTAGTTGAGCGCAGATCGCAGAAACAGACTGATGTCTTAGCATGAGCAAGAGCTGCAGTTGTCTTTTTGGCTCCGATTTGGGAAGGTAAGTGGTAGCCAACTAGCCAAGTTATTTCATTTCAAATTTCATCCTGTTAGCCACCTCATCTCATCTTCATTTTTACTGATTTTTACATTTTCAGCTGTTATATTTGTGCACGTGGATGAAATTGATTTCAAAAAGGTGTAAATGTAAACGCATTGTCGCCTTAACCCTTCAAAATAGCATGTAGGGCGAAGGACGTTTGCTGTGATGATGGAAGATGGACCCTCATATACCCATACAAACTCTGAACCTAAAATAATTGTCATCTTCGGATGCTGATTAAAATTCATCAAACGTACAACACAACGTAAGAACGTAAGTAAAAACTTGTATTATAAAAATGATATTATCGGTAAAAGAATAGTGTATGAGGTACATTTTGGGTACGTAAATGAGTATGTAGGTAGGTATTCGTATGTTATCAATTATCATTAATTTTTGAAATTAAAACGGATGAATGAACAATACCGAGAAATAAGATTGTGATCAATTATTAGTTATCACTCATAATAATTAGTAATGGCATATTAATTTTTTATCATCAAAACTTAAATTGTTCATCTAATTTTTTATTTCATTTTTTTAACGTTACATTTTGCTAACATACGTCGTATCGTTCGGTATTTATTATTCGTTTTACACAGTGCGTGAATTGGAAACCAACAAGTGCAGGTAAATTTTCGATCATGGCGTTTAATTATCGTAGTGATGAATTATACATCGAGGACGTAAAAGTTACCGAAATTGCCAAAAAAATGGACACTCCGACTTATTGTTACTCTCTTAAAACCATTCGTGAGAATTTCAACTCCTTCTATCAATCTCTTCCCGGATTTTTAATCTGTTTCGCTGTCAAAGCCAATTCAAATTTATCTATTCTCAAGATCATTGGACAATTGGGAGGAGGTGCTGATGTCGTTTCAGAAGGTGAAATTCGACTTGCAATTGCTGCTGGTATCGCTCCAGAAAAAATTGTGTTTTCCGGAGTTGGCAAAAAAGCCTCTGAAATCAGGTACGCCCTCACTGTCAAAGTTCACCAATTGAACTTCGAGAGTATTGATGAACTAGAGCAGATAAATGCAATCGCATCAGACATGGGAACATGTGCGATGGTCGTGGCTAGACTAAGTCCGGATATTGATGCAAAAACCAACTATAAAATTTCTACAGGGTTGTATAAAAATAAATTCGGCATACCACTAGATTTACTCGAAAAAATTGTATTTAATCGTTTGCCATGCGTGAAATTAATCGGCGTTTCGGCTCATATCGGTTCACAAATTTGCTCATTGGAGATATTTCTAAAATTAGTGAATTACATGAAAGATGCTCGTTCAAAATTGAATAATTTGGGACACGATATCAAAAGAATTGATTTAGGGGGAGGATTGGGAGTTTCGTATGCCCACAACAATGATGCCCCTCACATTTCAGAATATACCAAACTGTTGCGCGAAAATTTGAGCGGAATTGATTGCGAAATCATCTGCGAACCTGGAAGATCTATAATTGCAAATACGGCCGTTTTATTATCTCGAGTACTGTATAGAAAATCGAATGATTTCGTATCACACGTGATCATAGATGCCGGTATGAATGATTTTGTTCGCCCTGCTGTGTATGGAAGCCTACATCAGATTATTCCAGTTGTAAAAGATGAATCTGTACCAACCGAGGTTGTCGATATAGTAGGTCCGGTTTGCGAAACTAGTGATACTTTCGCTAAGGATTATTCAGTCCAGAAATTGAAAAATGGCGATTTGGTTTGCATCCTTGATGTGGGAGCTTACGGAGGTTCAATGTGCAATACCTACAATTCACGATTAATTCCAGCCGAAATTTTGATCAATGGGAAAAATATCGTTGTGATTAGGAATCGAGGAACTTACGAAGATTTATTGCAACAAACCATCATCAGTGACGAAATTCAGCTGTAATGCAATGCATCTGGAAAATTGTAGGTACCTATTCAAAAAATAAGTAATTCCGGCTTGTCAAAATGCTTATTATTTTTACTTCTTAATGTAAGCGGTTTACACTATTACATAATCAGTACACTTGCTAATGAAATACTAATTTGATTATGGAATTTCTTCTTTCTTAAACTGACGTGTCCTTTTATCGAGTTATATCTAGGCCATAATATTGTAAAAATAGCGTTGTATAAAGCCATGTTTTGTCACTTAAACGTTATTTGGCAGGATTCAGAATTATTTGTTGCAATTTTCAAATAAATTTGTTCGGTTCATTTTGTGAGATGTTGGTTTGGATGTGATAAAAACTTTCTTTTGTTGTGAGCAGGTGAACTTTTTGGTGATTTTTCTTCTTCAATTACGAATCGTTCTGGTGAGGGTGATTTTCGTGCATTGTTTTCCCTTTTTGATTTAAAATGTACTTTGGTTGCCAAATGTCTAAATCTGCAATACAGGATATCGTGACGTCAAAATTTACTGTGCCTATTTACACGAAAATATTTGGTAGGTAACTAATGCCTACTATTGAAAAGTGCTCACCTCACAGGAACATCGCTACTTTTGCCAGAATTTTCATCAAATACTCCTTGAAATAAAAATGCCAATGGCCAGCTTATCCAAGAGGCACTCCTATAGGAATAATTTTAAAAATGTGGAGGGAGTTCGAAATTCTGATTTATGGTAGGTACAAAATTGAAATTTACAATAAAGTGTGGGTATAAATTTACTTACGTTGGCGTCGAAATGTCTTCTTCCTCCTCCTCTTCTTCCTCTTCAATATCTACTGATCGTTTATGTCGTTCATAATCATCTTCTAGAGAACTTACATGGGTATGACGACGGGAGCCTGGAGAAGCTCCAGCAATTTTTGGGTTATAAATCTTGGGATCGCTGACCATACGTACGAAAAATGACCTTTTATACGCCAAATCTTTCTTTTTGCGTTCTTGTAGCTCAAACACTTCATCGGATTGTTCCTTGAAAAAAAAATCATTAAAATTGAAGAGGTTGATGTAAATGATTTTGATTTCCTTACTTCATTCCTTTCAATGATTTGTTCGCCCTCATTGTACAATATTTCTGCACTCAATTCCTTTATTACTTTCCACGCGTATTCTAAAATATTACAAAAACTTTTTATTGGCTTGATAATCATTTTCATTTTGATTTGAAATTATAAATTGCTATTTACCCATGTCGGCTTCAGTCGCGTGTTGAGCTACGACGCAAAATCTAATGACGAATTTTCCATGTAAGGTTGCGGGTACCATGTGAATTTTTCCAGATTCGTTGATCAATTCTAAAAGCTTTTTGTTGAGCCGATTGGATGGATCATTTTTCAATCGAAAGCACACCAAACCTAGCTGAAAATGCATTGTTTATTTTTTAATGTTGTCACTGTTCAAAACTATGAAAAACTTCACGTAGGTAGGCGGACATACCTTCACATCATTTGTGATTTCAAAATTTTTATCTGCGCGAACGAAAGATTCGAATTTTTTTGCTAATTGACATTGACGCCTTATGTATTTCTGTAATCCTGATATTCCATAATTTCTTAAAACAAACCATAATTTTAAAGACCTGAATCGCCTACTAAGTGGCACTCCCCAGTGACGGTAATCAATTGCTCCGGCATATCCATGCTGTAAGTATACAGGATCTACGACTAATGCTGAGGTTAATTTGATTCTGTCCTTTACCCACATGCACGAACAATCGAAATTGGTGAGTAACCACTTGTTTGGGTTCAAATTGAAAGAATCGGCGTATTCGATTCCCTTCAATAATCCACGAAATTCGGGACAAATGAATGCACTTCCCGCGTAAGAAGCGTCCACATGCAACCAAACTGTTGGAAATTGTTGACATACGACTCCGATTTCCAGTAAATTGTCGAACGAGCAGCACGATGTCGTGCCAAGGGTGGTAGAGACAAAAAAAGGGATCAATCCCATTGCTTCGTCTTGGTCCATAGCCTAAAATTTCGTCAAATATACGTATAGGTAGGTAGGTACTACTTGCATATTAAATGATTACTTTTTCTCAAAATTTTATTCGTACTTGTTTTAGCGTTAAACCTCTCAAACTGTTTTTCTCGTCCGGTTCCAAAATTTTCAATTTCACGAATGCCATCATGGCTCCTTTCTCGACGCAAGAATGTGCCTCTTTTGAACAATACGCCATCAACTTCGATAGTAATACTCCTTCTTCTACGAAAGGATGCATTGTTTTCAATCGCTTTATAGCTTGTGCTCTTGCAGCAACCATACAAGCAAACACACATTCGCTAGCCGAACCCTTAAAAAAAATTTTTTTGCTAATTTTTTTTTATGATGAATTTGATACGAGGCATGTGTTAGTTTTTACCTGTAAGGCTCCTCCTCCTTTTGGCATTGATGGAATATCTTCATAATCTTTCTCCTCTGAACAGTGATTTTCTTCGGTTTCGACCACTTCTGGTGGCATTGATAGAAATTCGTCTGGTAGACCTATGGCTTTGCCTGTTAATAAATTTATTTGGTTAATGTTTCGTAGGATGAAAAAAAATACTATGTACTTTGATGCATTCAATTTTACCTAACCAGTCTAATACTATGGTCTCTAATTCTGTACAAGATGGACTGGCGGCCTAAAACGTTTTTTGAAGCAAATGTCATTTATTAAATTACAAGTTGGCCGGTATAGGAACTAGGTAGGTACTAAACAATTGTCTAACGTTTTTATTACCCATGAAAATCCGATGCATCCTATCGCGTCAGACAGCATATCTCCTAAAATTGAAGGGTACGAATTTCCTGAAGGAAAATAAGCGTGAAAATGCGGATGTTGCCAATGTGTAACCTATTTTATAGGAAAAAAAGTTCTCATTAAAGCAAATGTGAATTTTTCACGTTTTTGTGGACAGTGTGTAAAGTAAAGCGAGTGCTTTATTATGAAAAACGTTCATTTGATGCAACTTGTTGACTCTTTACGGACCTTATGGACCTCGTAGCTGTAATTAATATAAGTCTATTTTGGTTGAAGAAATGATTGAAATTTATATCCAGAGGCGTATTCATGCCTATTTTCTTTTGACACTGTAGATGATTTGAAATATGCGAAAATTAAATAATGCATTCTCAGATTAAGTATTTATTATAGAGATACGTTTTTTCTCTCTCTCGCAAAAAAAAAAAAGATTTTTACTCTGAAATTTTTTTTTACCATTTTTATTTACGCTAAAAAGGAATTTTTGCCAAAAAAAAAAAATGTAGATTTTTTTTTACTAACAATCTTTTTTGCGCATCTGGTACAATGTTGTTGTTTTTTGAGAAAAATGAAGAATT
Organism: Balanococcus diminutus; assembly: GCA_959613365.1. Classification (NCBI taxonomy): domain Eukaryota; kingdom Metazoa; phylum Arthropoda; class Insecta; order Hemiptera; family Pseudococcidae; genus Balanococcus; species Balanococcus diminutus. The sequence continues at coordinate 42,991,149 of OY390715.1, read as the reverse complement.
CCTTTTCAGAACTTTTATCTGTATCAAAATAAAAAAGTTCTTAAGTACGCAATTTTTTTTAAAATGTTGATCAAAAAAAAGAAATAGAAAAAATTACTCATTCCAAAAAATGAATTTTTTCATTCTTGTTCCAAAAGATTGAGGAATTTTTCTACTTTTAAAAAATTAAATGGAGCTTTCCTTTAAAAGAAATTGAATATTTTTTACTGTAAAAACTTGAGAATTTTCTTACGCTTAGTCATAAAAAATTGAAATATTTTTTATTCCAAAAAAATTTGAAAATTTTTTATTCTAAAAAAATTCAGAAATTTTTTATTCTAAAAAAATTCAGAAATTTTAGATTTTCTTCACCAAGAATTCCAGAAATATTTTTAGGTATTCAAAAAAGTAAGAAATTTTTACACCGAATGAACATAGATTTTTTTTCTTTGAAAAAAGTTAAGTTTTTTTCCCTTCGAGAAAGTGAGATAAACATTTTTTATTGATAAGGATTATTTATCAAAAAACTGGATTTTCAGATTTTTTTCTCAAAAACATTAATTTAAAAGATCATTGAGAATGAGAAATTTTTTAGGTATTTTTTTACTTTAAAAAATTTAAGAAATTTCTATGACTTCAAAAATTTGAGATATTCTTGCCCATTCCAAGAAATGTCGATATTTCCTGCAAAACAATTGAGAGGATTTTTTTTCTCCTAAAATTAGCTAAAAAAAAATTGAAGATTTTTTTTTTCGTACAGATAGTTTATACCTAGACCTTTTTTCCAAAAAATTAGATATTTTTTCGCCAAAAAATTTTGGGAATTTTTTCTCTGAAAATATAAACAGTCTTTTTTACGAAAAAAAATATATACAAAAAACAGCCAATTGAGATTTTTTAATCTAAAAACAAATACTTTACATATATAATACTGGAAACTCTGTGCTTTTGATTTGACTCCCAAGAAGAGCGCTCTCTAAGCGGCTCGGCATGAAACTAATTCCAGGTTTTCGACTAATCGTCGCGTGATTCGCCCTCTGATTGGTCGAAGACATGACGATCGGTCGAAAGTCTGAGAATAGTTTCATGCCGAGCCGCTAAAAGAGCGCTTTTGTTGGGGTCACTTGTCCCCATTGAAGTTTCCAGTATTATATATGTAAAGTATTTGCTAAAAATAAGAAATTCGTTTCTCAAATAAAACAGAAATTTTTGCATAAAAATTGAAAGATTTTTATACCAAAAATTTTTTGTTTTAAACCATTCCCTGATAAAAGGTCTGGAACAGAGGCGTACTTCCTGGGAAGAGGAAGCTTCCCTCTGCACACACAAAAAAAAACATTATCCTTTTTACCAAAAAATTTGCATGCTTGATGCTTCAAAAAAAATTGTTTTCCTAAGTTTCATAAATGTCTACTTAGGTGGGTACTGGGTACGCAATTTCAAATACTTGTAAGAGTAGGTATTGTTTTTTAAAGAAATACCTATCAATCTAGTGAGTGGGCGTATTTATCGAAATTTAAATTTTTTCACTTTGAAATGAGAATGACCAAAGTCTATCACAGAAGTATACTACCATTGTTCAAATTGTGAGAAGGCATTTTAAATCTCCATATAAGAAATGAAAGCATGAATATAAGGGTAACAGGTTAATGAGTTTCCTGTTGAAAGACTTTTGAAAATGGCAGCTGTAATTGAAAAGAAAGAGGGAAATAGTCGATGGTTGCTATTTTAACGAAGTCCTTTTCTATAATTTTACCATTGTACCGATAGAAATACCATTCTTTCTTTATGAAAAGGACAATAACGCAATAGAAACATCTTTTCACCCTTGATTTTAATTAGAAAAATACTCAATTTTTTTCAATTTGAACTTTAAATTAAAATTAAAGCGTATACGACAGAACAAAAAATATCTCTACTTACTCCTGGCATAATTTTATCTTCTATATCTTTCATGATATCGTCGAATGATTCTGGGTGATATGGCGCTTCTGAAGGAATTTCATTTTTTAACCATCCTGGGTTGACTGAAGGTGTTACTCTACGATCTCTAATTGTTTCTAAGTAGTTGCATATGAAATCTACCATTTCTTTTCCATATTTTCGAAACTCTTCCGTGTCCATCACGCTGTAATGAAACATAATAATAGGTAGTAAAAAAAAATTGAATACATAAGGAGGTCACTCTTCATAAAAATTTTTGAGTGGTCGGGGGGGGGGGGAGTTAATGAAAATGTAGGTACCTATACACACCTACGCAAGTAATTTAGTTTTCTATTAATAAAATTTATTTTCAAACGACTTTTCAATGAAGTGCAAGTGATAAAAAGCCAATTGACGAATGAGATGGAATTTCATATTTCGAGTACTTATCATTTTAATTAAAACAATTTTTATTGAAATCACTTCACGAAAACGAATACACGGCAATTATATTTGGCAGAATTCAATATCGCGATCGGTTTTACAGCCAGAATCGAATTACATTGTTCGATAGACTTGATTTTTTCCGTCAAGGCGAGAAATACTTACCCGAGCGTCGGAGAAAATTAAATTCAAAGAAACGAGAACTTCGAGTGTGCGAATTTCCTATTTAATGTTTTCATTCATAAATTGAAGGGAAAGGTTAACGACAGAAAATGATAAGCTTTTTTTACACTCGTATTAATCGGTATGTGTGGGTAATTGAATGCCTATTTTAATTTTAAACGAGTGAATTTTGAAGTACATACATATTATCTACTCTTAAATAACTTTTGTGCTTTTTGAATATTAAAAAAAAAAAGTAAATAAATTATTTGTGCAGTCCTTTGCGCCCACACAGAAGTGAATATAGGTGGTAGAATTGAAATAAATTTAGCTTTTTGATAAAAATTTGTTTCGACTTTTCCCCTCGTAAATCAAACTGAAACTGAACCAAGTATTACAATAACTCGTATTTTTATGCCATATATCAAAGTTCCCAAAAGTAAAAGGTACAATGGTACATCGTAGGATACTGGCCGAAAGTTTCAGTGTGTGAAAATCCATTTAAAACAATCTTGTCTGACACATATGCTTAAATGTTGATCTCTGATAATTGATGTTTTATAGTAAATAAAATATCTAGGTTCCTAATTCATTTCCAACTGGTGTTTATTTCTTCGAAGGTACCTAATCTATTTTTTACAAAAAATACCTATTCAATTCTTCGTGTTGATTTCTCTTTTTTATTTGGTTATAGTTAGGTTAGCCTTTCTATGAAATTAAAAGAATTCAGTACAAAACTGTACTGGAAAATGGATAAAATACCCAAGTGGCAAAAAGTATTTGAATTTTAATAATTTTTGAATTTCAGTCATTTTTTCAAATTTAGTAAATTTTGTAAAAGATTCTGGTGCTGTGAGGAGATCAAATAACTCCGGTCGAATTTCAAAACTTTTTTCAAAGCTTAGGTACTTTTTTTATTGTAACATATGATTTTAGAATCAGCGATCCTTAATCTCACCCCCGAAGGCTGGTGTCTCAAAATATGTGATATTTAGCTTAATTTTTTAAAAAATGAGAAAAAAAATTGCCCCCACTCTAATATTTTTCTTAAGTTACGCCTATGACTTTGAAAATCACTTAAAAATCTTCCAAATGATCTCGGGGCACCATTTAGGAGCAGACAGGGTGGAAAGTTTGTTCTTCGTTTCCCAAACCATTTTACACTACTTGGAATTTTTTCGGGGTTTTGTCATTGAAATGGAACATAGCAAAATCTTCAAAAAACCAATGTAATTCGTATAGTTTTCCTAGTTTTCCCCATAATTGAACGCTCATAAAATTTTTCCACGGGTACTACATCATTAATACATATTCATTTATAGACCTCTTGCCCAAATTTCACATCAATTAAATATTCATTTATTTTTCACGAATTTGGATTTTTTCATAAATTGAACACTAAAATTCCAGTGATCTTTTTACAAGTATTTTTTTTTAAATGTGAATTTTTAAAATATTGGGCAAAATTATTGCTGAAAAGGTGTAAAATTCGATCGTTTCAAGAATCATTAAAATTTTAATCAAGTTCGACTTATGAAAAAATCCAAATTCGCGAAAAATGAATGAATTGAGGTGAAATTTGAACAAAAGACAGACATATAAATGAGTAGGTATTTAGTGATGTACCAGTTCCTCAAGGTAAAAATTTTTTGATTCTAAATGAGAGTTCAATGGTGGGAAAAATTACGAATATATTGTTTTTTTGAAAATTTGGCTAAGTTCCATCCAATGAAAAAAATCCAAAAAAAAATTCTGAGTCATAAAAAATGGTATAAAAAACGAAGAAAATTTTTTTCGCTGCGTCTGCTTCTAAATTGTATCCTTCAGGTCACTTTGAAGATTTTAAAGTGGATTTCGAGATCTCTTTAGGGATCGGAAAAATCAGAAAAAATTTCACAATACTCTCCTTGCAAACTTGTACCTACTTGGCATATTTGATGAAAATCGATTTAAAACTTACGAAATGGAATTTTTAAGCGTAAAATCACATATTTTGAGGTATGAGCTCCTGAGGATCGCTGAAACGCTCAAAAATTATATTTCACCATAACGAATTGAAAGCACTGAAAAAAGTTTTGAAATTAGACTGGGGACCATTTGACCCACTTACAGCACCAGAGCCTTTGGTGAAAATTCAAAATTTAAGAAAATTTCCAAATTCAGTATAAAATAAAAATTTGGGACATTTTTAAATTTCAATTAGTCAAATGAAAAAAAATCATCTGTACGAACGAAAAGTTGAAAGGGATTTTACAATTGATTTCATCATAATCTAAGATGAATTTTGAAAAAATAAAAAAAATGAACTAGAGTTTCATTGCGAACGAAAAGTTGAAAGAGATTTTACAATTATTTATGTATTTCATAATCTAAAATGAATTTCGAAAAAAATGAACTAGTGTTTCATTTTTCAAAACCCTCTTATTCCCACAGCCGATCCCCTTTCTAAAAAATCTCTCAATCTCTGTGCCTATGTCTAAGACCTCAAATTTAAAAAATTTCAAATGAAAGTTGTAGATTGAGATTCTTTGGATTGAACCTCTCCCTTCCCTCCAATTCTGCAAAATACTGAAAATTATCGAATGATTCAATTTATACGTATTAGGTATGCAAAATTGAAGGGTATGGAGAAGTCCAATCGAAGTTTTTCTAATAACTAAAATTATTCCAAGCATCTCAATCTACAACTTTTGTTTGAATTTTTTTTCAATTGGGGGCCTTACGTACAGAGATAGGAGATTTTTTCGAAAGAGGGTAAGACCCTGGGAAAATCATAGCCTTGAACAATTCTAACCCCTGTTCATTTTTTCCAAATCACACTTACATTTGAGAATAGGCTATGAAGGGATAAAATTATAAAGAACTGAGTGAAGAAGAAAAATACTTGATGCCAAAAAAGAGAAATTAACTACGTACCTATACCTAATATCAGATAATAAATGTACGTACCTATCAACTTCCAACTATGAAATTATTATTGGTAGAATTAGATCATCGATGTTTATATTATACTTAATTGTTTTTCCTACGCTCGATTTAAAATATCTGGGAAATAATTTTACCATAAATGACTCGATTAAAAGTGGAATTCAAGACCTTAATATCATCATTTTTGCGCTGCTTAGAAGTTGATTCACGCTTCGAGCTGTGGGGGAGGGATCGTTACTGAAATATATTTCGTTTACAAGCTCGTGAACATTTCGATGAAAATTTAATTTTGAGCAGTTTATAAATTATTGGGTTGTCGATTAGGAAGCAGTTGAAAGAATGCGAATGTTAAGCATTTTTAAAAAATTGTTTGTCAGCTTTTATTCTACCTATACTAAGTTGACTTCGAATTGATTCTGAAATATCGTATCATTCGAATACTTACTTAATTCATACGAAATCTATCAATATATCTACACATTCATTGAAATGAATAAGAAGATGAAGTTATCTAAAGATATTTGAATTATTTTTTTTTTACTTAAAAATAGTTAACTCGTAATTTTTTTCAAAAAGTAAGCAGTTGTTGATTAATCCTACTTATTCCTTAAACAAGGGCGTAACTTCATTCATTGAACAATTTTTTATCGTTTTGGTTTACCTTAGGTAGGTATATAATGCTTTTTTCTTTTGAATAGGTTATGTGATTTTTTTGCCGTTTAATTAACTGGAAAATTATACTTACCAGGTTTTATTTTCCGTATATTTCACTGTCATCGAATATCGTCACGAAACCCGAATATGCGAAAATTCTTCGTTGTATAACAAGAATCAACAGTTTAATTTCAAAATCAGGGTTGCGAACGAAGTAATATTAAATCGTGAAATTTTCTATTTTAATTAAAATCACGTTAAATCAAAAGATGAGAAATCTCACGTTATTGTAAGACTTTTTATTTTATGTTTATTTCATTACGAACGCAAATATAATAATTATCTACCTGTTTCTTTTTTTTAAATATATTTCAAGTTTTTTTTTTAGTTTGTATGAAAAATTATAAGCATAGCTAGAATAGTTATTATTAATTAGGTAATAAATATTGTTCATAAAACTATAAAATTCATTGGGAAGTTGCTGAGTTTTTTGTTCGAGAAATGTTTATTAAAGTTTTCATTTTGGTACGATATCTTTCTCAGCGTAAAAAATTTTTTAAATGTATTTCCGAATTATTGGAACAATTAACTCGTATATATTTTAAGCGACTTAGAAAAAAAAGCAATTAAGTATTTCGAACTCTAATCTCAAAGGCAAAAAATAAAATAGAACGAATGAATTTTTCGCGATTAAAAACTTGACAAAATTAACAATATGTAAACAATAAATAAATACATACCCAAATTTTAGCAATTTCAACTTTTAACAACGGTAATCACTAGTGTAAAGCAACATCCAGAAATGAGAATCGTTATGAATGATGGGTCGAGAAATTTAAGAAATAAGGAATTTCGTGCCCAATCGTCCTTTTCTTTCGAAGATGCATGTTCGCCTTGCGCAATGATACCCACCAGCAATAATCTGAACAATTCTCATGCCTGTTAAGATCCATGAATTTTTATACGAAATACTTAAACTTATGTTTATTGGAGTTTAAACGGTGAGTAAATTCGAGCATATTTTGTCACAGTAATGAATTTACGAAAATGTCGAAATGAAAAAATCAATTTTAGGCATAACAGGTAACCGAGCTTATGCGGCGTTTATTTTTGATTTTTTTTATCGTAACGTAATTTAAATACTAAATTAGAAATTATAGACCAATGTTGCATTAATTTTTCAAACGGATGTTTGTTCTGCAAATTGAAAATGCCTCGAGTTAAGTTTTAATTACAAGTAGGTTACTCTCTTCGTGAATTTTGATCAGGTATCCGTCTAATATCGCTTCTAAGAATTGTCTTTTTGTATTCTAGAAATTATATTCATTCATCGTATTTGTCTTATTATCATACATATCGGTTCCCCGAATTCCCTAAACAAGAATGCATCATACGTACCTATACGTAATGCAATGTAATTAACTTGACGATGGAGCTTCATTTTTTATATAATTTGGACTGCAATGAATGATAATTTCGAAATTTAGTTTTATTCACTGTTCAGTCTTCATATTACATTTGATGTGGAATTTTAATTTTGTGAACGATATAAATACAATTAGGATACCGGTTATTAAAAAATATATTTATAAATTGCCTGCTGCCACCGTCTAGATATGTTTTCATCTCCTTAAACTATTCTCAGAATTTTCTGTTTTTTAAAATAAAATTAACACCCTTCACAGTCCCTAAGAGCCTCAAAAATTTTCATCTGCATAAGAATTTTTCATTGAATACTGTTTTCCAAAAAAAAAATTTTAAAAATACAAACGAACTCACAGTATTAAAAAGATTAAATTTCAAATATAAAAAAATTCCAAGTTTACAATTTAATTTTCGCAGGGGTTCGAAAAATATAAAACATTCAAAATTGATACCTACATTGTCCAAAATTTTTCGACATTAATTTTAGCATATTTTTTTCAAACATTGGTACAATAGAAAATAGTTATATTATAAATAATTATTATCTCCTATTTAAAAATTTAATTTTTGACAGGTGTTCGAATAATGTACATTTAAAAAAAAAATAGTTTTCCGAAATATATTGATACCTACCTATTAATTATCTAATGGAGTTATAATGTTTTGTTCTTTATTTCTCACTCGATTTTGTACAGTAGGAATCAAGATACATACTGAGGTAAATAAAATTACACGAATTTATGTTAACAAATTTTAGAAAAAGCGTTAATTTATAAAAATCCATAATATTTTGATTTTTTTCCTAATCTTTGGATGAAAAAACTAAAGAAGATGAAGACGAAAACAAAAAAAAGAAGAATATTCCACCCTAAAATTTCGAACCCCTGCTATTTTTTATTTTATTTATTTTTTTTGTATAATAGTGTTTTGAAAAATATTTAAAAATTAGACAAAAGAGTAAACTCGTGCAAGGAAAAAATCATGTCACCAATAGAAATTAAAAAAAAATTTATGCATTTAGAACACATTAATTTGAAAATCACGTATTTGTTGGATCGGGCTAAAAATTTATTTTTCAATTATTTTTTTTTTCAACAATAAAGTTTGAAAAAAAGTATACAATTTTATTTCGACAAATTTTGGAAAGATATCAATTAAGAAAATAATTTTGCATTTTTTGAACCCCTGTTGAAAATTCAATTTTCAAATTAATTTTTTCTGTGTTCCCATATGTTTGAAAAAAATTCAAAAATTAATGTCGATGAATTTTGGAATATGCATCAAATTAGAAAATTCCATAGTTTTCGAACCTCTGCCATAATTTCAATTTTCAACTTGAAACTTTTTTCAACTTTGGATAAAAAAAGTAAGTAAGGAAATAATGACGAAAAATTTTGAAGGAAAAAATTCTGCCTATTAAAAAAATACCTGCTCTGTTTTAGAAACCAATGCCAAAATTTTAATTTTTTCTTGAAATTTTTTTGCGTAATTATTTGTAATTTTATCCATTTTCAGTATAGGGACTTCCAATCACGTGATTTTTTTTTGTTTGTTTACACTTTCGCTGGTAGGAATTTTCATCAATTTTCCCAAAACGTCGATGTTTCACTAGAAGCTTTCGTATAATATCGTCGAAATTTTGATAACCAATTACATGCCAATTTCCTACCATCGAAAAATTTGACGTCACTTTCGGAAGTCCCTATATTCAATTGCAATAGCTGTGAATTCATACCTATTAATTAATTTATTTTTTCAAAATTATGAATAAAATGTTCATCACAAAATCCTTCTTACGTAAATCCCTTGCAAAATTTTAAGCATGTTGACCAGGGTGTTGATTTTATTTGAAAAATTTGGTACAATTCTTAGGTAGAGGCGATAAAGAAAAGATACAGGAAATGTTAGCCAAAAATTTTATTTTGTTGACATCTCACTAGTTTCCTGAATTATTAAATTTAAATTTTCTTATCATCACCATTTAAATACTTACCTTATTATGCATGCGGTATCTCAAATGATCTGAATGATTCGAAATTAAATTTTTAATGACATTACGTAGGTGTGTACTTGGGTTGCCGAATTCAACCAAAGGTTAAAGGCTCAGGTACGTGTAACGAAACCACCTATCAATCGTTTCGCAGAATTTCAATTTAATGAACCATATTTTGAACTTATAACCTGACAGAATTCAAATTATTCCAATATTCGGTTGCGATAATTGGAGTAGTTTTGAATATGAAAATTAGATAATCATTTTCCTCCATTTAAACGGACTGATTTTCGTAATTATATTTTATTTTAATCGACATGATACCTAAAGATTAAAGGATAAAATTTTGTAGAATTACGTAAAGATTTTTAGAATTAATTTTTGACTCGTGTTTAACCTACATATTTTTTTCTTCTATTATAAAATTTAATTTTCTTTTTATTATAGTGCTGTTATTTGTCAAATAATTTTTTTGCACTAGTTCGACAGTATAAAACATCTATTTTTAACGGTCATCGGTAAAATATTATTTAGCCACCTATTGCAGAAATGCAAGTAACGAGATAAACTTGCTATCTGAAAATAGGATGAATTCATTCCTAGTATACTGAACTTGCCTCCCTGGAGAAGCATTTTTCCCTTTAGATTCCATAAATTCCTCGGTATGCGGTTCGTCATTTAATTCAAGTTCTTTAAGCACTTTATATACTCCTATCACGATCGTTATGGAATTTTTATTTGTAGCTGGAAAAAAAAATTCTCTTCAAAAATTTTCAACTATGCTAAAATGTATTTAAAAAGTTATCATCGATTGATTTCAAATTATTGTGAATGAAATCGATAAATGTAAATACTAATCGAGCTTTCTTTAATACTTACCTACTTAATTTTCTCGGCGAAGATGTCAAATAGGTATAATAATGATATCTCGCGCGGTTCTAATCTTCGCTTTAATTTTCAAAAACGATGATTGACATTCTGATGGTATGGTATGTCAGTTCTGTAAATCAATACAAGAATTAAGGCTTATATGAATAAGATTTATTACTATGTATTGCCCCAAATCGTATGTAATTTAATACTTAACTATAGCAAGTATTCCGAGAAACATTTACGAAATACAGTGCAGTAGGAGGCGATTAATTTTGTTTTACGAAGCTTCGAAATGTTTTCTCATTTTTTTTTTCCAATGCAAATAAAATAAAAACATTTGTACGTATCGATTTATTCTCCATCAAAATCTAAATTATTCCCTTTTTTGTACGTTCCTATTTAAATAAGTATTGATATGTGCCTACTTTTTGATCTTTAAAATAAAACTATTAATACAATCTCTTGAAAATAATACCTACTTATATGAACCTACATAAAATCTACCTTGGTAAAGTAAACAAATGAAGTAAATAAATTTTTAGAAAATCGAACTAATATTTAAAGAAAAATTCATCATTGAGTTCTCTTTCATTCGTGGCCTGTTTATTAATTTGAGAAGCTTTGTTTACTGTTTATTTTTAGTAAAATGTCACTCAACTGTAGACGCATATATAACTTTATTACTTTAAAAGAATCATTTTCAAATAGGCTTTTTCTTCGAAACCTTGATAACATATCCAGTATTTCACATTTTCAATATACTTACTAGCCTTTATCTAACTCGTTCTTTATGAATGTTTGACATTCCTTCACGCGTTTGAATACGCGTTTGTCTTTTATGAACTACTATTTGCATGATGATTTCATCTCATTTTCCACTTTACAGATATTTTGTTTTAAACTCGAACTTTTTGATATGATTGAAACAGGTGATCCAGAAATGATGTATAGTTTTAGTTGAGTTGTTATGAGATACCATTCATGGAACCAAGCAAGGCAAACTTTGAAAAAGAAATTAATAGGTATGCAATGTATGCACTATCTATGGTACTAATTATATTAGAAGGTAGATAGGAACTAGTACCTATCATTTGTAGGTACCTATTTTCTGGCGTATCTACCTAGATAAGATAGCATTTTTTGAATAGACTGTAAAAAAAAAAAAAAAAAAAGGAAAACATTTCTCAATTTTACCACGCTTTTATTTTTTTTAAAAGTTTTAAAAGGAAGAAAAGTCTTGTTTACTTTTTTGGGGAAAAAACTCCATTATTTTGGAAAAAATCGCTTTATTGAAAAAATACAATTTTATTGTCTTATTTCTTGAAAAAATCTCAATTTTTCTCCAAAATTTTCCACGTATAGGTACATATAATATTTTTTTGACTGCAAAAATTTTCTGTAAAATTTTTTACCGTAAAAAATGAGATATTTTGATACTAAAAAGTTTATTCAAGAAAAAATTGGAAAATTTTACTCCAAAAAAAATATGAACTTCTTGCTGTAAAAATTTTTCATTCCAAAAAAGACAGAGTAGTTTTTTTATGAGGAATGTTCTACGTACTCCTAAAAAAGAATTACTCCAAAAAAATTCAGAATTTTTTTTATTTAAAAAAAACAACAAAAAAAAACACGGAGATTTTGATTATAAAAAATTGATTCAAAAGAATGAAATTGTTTTTACTTTCAAAAAAAATTCGAGATTTTTTCGAAAAAATTAGAAAAGTTGTTTTAAAAATGATAGATAAAAAGGATTTATTTTTTCTAAAAAAAAACTATTTTTTTAAAATTAAAAAGTTTAAGCTTGATTTTTTTTCTCTACAACAAATAAAGAGATTTTTTTATTTCAAAGAAATATGAAAATTGATACACATATATTTATTTCAGGAAAACTGTGAATTTTTTCAATCTCCAAAAAATAAAAAATGCTTTCTTTCCAAAAAATGCTTAATAATTGAGAAATTATGTATGGCTTTTAAAAATGCTCAACTTTTTTCTCTAAAAAGAAAATGAAAAAAAAAAAAACGAAAAATTGTTTCAAGTAGGTATGTAAGTTAGGGTGGAGCAAAAATCAAAATTTTTCGATTTTCAAAATTTAATACCGCGGAAAAGTTGCATCTTGAGAAGACATGAAAAACAAAACAAAAAAAAATCAAATCGAATGATATCTTCCGATCGCGCAAGAGCCCTCAAATTTTTGAAAATTTGAAAAAAATCAAAATTTGAAAAAAATTTCAAAATGTTACAGAATGGGTTTTATGCCTTTGGTTGGCAAGTATTATCATCGTTATTAATATTTTTTGAAAAAAAATCCAGAATTCATCAGATCATCGCATTTTTGAGACATTAAAAAAATGTCATATTTTACGGGTTTTTTTAAAAAAATTGAAAAAAATAGATTAAAAATTGTGAAAAAAATTTTGGAACTAAAATGGGTTCGACATACACAGTTTTGCCCAAAAAGACAATTTACAGCGATTTTTCATCTTTTTCGTACTCTTGAGAATTTTTCAAAAACTACGAAAAATTGAAAAAATGAGGAAAATGATGGTTCCTGAAAATGAAGGTAAAGATGGAAAATCGTCGTAAATTGTGTTTTTGGGTGAAACTGTGTATGTTAAACCCATTTTAATTCCAAATTTTTTTCCCCAATTTTTAATCTATTTTTTTCAATTTTAAAAAAAAAGTACAATATGACATTTTTTTAATGTCTCATAAATGCGATGATCTGATGAATTTTAGATTTTTTTTTCAAAAAATATTAATAACGATGATAATACTTGCCAACCAAAGGCATAAAACCCATTCTGTAACATTTTGGAATTTTTTTGAAAATTTTGATTTTTTGAAAATTTTTAAAAATTTGAGGGCTCTTGCGCGATCGGAAGATATTACTCGATTTGAATATTTTTTTTTTGTTTTTCATGTCTTCCCAAGATGCAACTTTTCCGCGGTATTAAATTTTGAAAATCGAAGATTTTTGATTTTCGCTCCACCCTAATGTAAGTACGTACTTCCGAAAAAATTTTAAAAATTAATTTTTTCTTCAAAAAACGATTTTTTTCAAAAAAAAAGATTGGAATTTCTAGAAAATTCCAAATTGTTTTCGACAAAAATATTGAGGAATTATTTTTACTAGGTACAAAAAAAAATATTAAAAAAATTTAGGAAGTTTTTGCTACAAAAAAATTGAGAAAAGGAGGAAAAATTTCCCAATTCAACTTTGGTAGAGAAATAGTTTTTCTCAAATTTTCGAAGAAAAAATATTTCAATTTTTTTAGTCAGTATAATTTTTTTCAATTTTTCTAAAGTAAATAAAAAAAGGTGAAAAATCTCAATTTTTCTAGACAGAAATCTTAATTTTTGTGTCAATTTTTATACACTAGAACCTTTCAAAAAAAATTACATTTTTAAAGTAAAAAAAACTCTAACGCAGTTAATGCGCTAGAAAAGCTGATTTTCTATTATTTTTATTTTTATTTTTATTTTTTATTTTCAATTTTATTTTTATTTTTCAAAATTTATGTAAATTCATGTGTAAATTAAATTATTTTTATGTACTTAATGATAACAACATCAAATTGAAAATTTTAAAGTGATTAAAAAAATTATACAATTTACAGCCAGCTATTTTTGATAAATAAAAACTTTTAACAAGTTTTAAACCAATAAGAAACGACATTATCATGAAAAGTAGGCAGTTAGATAGGCATTGCAAAAGTTTTGAATTTTTACAACTTTGCTAGCCATTTATTTTTTAAAAATGGGAAATGATCAGCTGTTTGTTTTGAAATTTTCCATGGCAAATTCCTCGAGAACCGATTCATTAAAATGAAAAAGGCTCAGAGCCTTTTTTGTGCGTCTTTTTAAGTACTATTAAAAAGGTTATTTACTAATTTCGCGTAATTGCTTAATTCGAGGCGCTAGAAGCATTTGAAAATTTTAATTGCTAATAACTCGAGAACCGGTTCACCGATTTTTCTCAAAAACAATAGGGTTTTATTCCCAGTAGTAACAAACCTCTCATGAAAATTTCAGCTCAATCGGTTAATTCTTACTCAAGTTATCGTCTGGACAAATTTTGGGGATACATACATACATAATTACATACATATACATATATATAAAGAAATACCAAAATGCGAAAATCATGCCAATCGTCTTATTTTGACCCAAAACGTCGAGAAAAATACCCCTCACCCCCAACTTCCATCATCAGGTCAAATTTAATAGCTGACTTTTCTCTTTGAGAAAATCAGCTAAAATGTTATATTCACTAGGAAAAAAATCTCATTGTTTTGAGAAGAAAATCGTGATTTTTCGACTTAGCTTTTTTGAAGTGTAAGTTATAAAAATTCTTATTCATCAAATTTTTGAAAAAAGAATTTCTGAATTCTCTTGGAATAAAAAACAATTTAATTTTTGGAGTTTGTTGCGTAAAAAAGAATACCTACGTGGAAAAATCTTAATTTTTCGAGAAAAAAAACTAAAATTAAAATTTTGTCTCAATTTTTTGGAAAAAAATTTTCAATTGGAAAATCATTGTTTTTTGGAGTAAGGTAATTCAATTTTTTGGAAGTGGGTCCTAAATCTTAAATAATTTTTCAACTTTTCCAGAGTAAAAAAGAATTTACTCTTATCATTTTTTTTTTTTTTTTTTTTAGAGTAAAAAATTCTTCAATTTTTTTAGGGAAAAAAATCTCTCTAATTTTTTTGGAGAAAAAAATCTTTCTCAATTCTTACATTAAATATTAGAAAATTTTCAACGAGTCGTGTTTTGGGAAAGAATCGAGCAGCACTCTAAAAAATTCTCAATTATTGCTGCCTTGTTTTTTGAGATACCTATACATTTATATGTAGATTGTTTGGAATTTACTTACGTACCTATTAATTATATTTGCACATTGAAAATCATTGTAAAATGTTATTTTAAAAATTCAAGTGACTTCTGTTTATTAAAAATTTGTGTTAGGTAGTAGGTAAGGTACATAGTACATACGTATTCATAATTGAGCATACATACATGATGTCTGTCCATATGAGAAATGTTGCTTTTCTAAAATATTCCAGTTGAAATCAGTGAATTAGGTATGGTCGTTCTAGTGTTTAATCAAATTACAAATATCTTGATGGTTTTTTAAAGCAATTACATTTGTTGCGTACTTGGTGATCCAATTAAGTTAGGCACCCACCATTTTTAATTACAAGTAAGATGAGAATTTCTATATCCTTATTTTGGGTGCTCATGTTACATCCTTTTTTGTACGATAAGAAAGTTATATTGAGTTAATAAACATTCGTGCTATTTTCATCCTAATTTTCGTATTTACGATCTAGAATTTTAACTGCTGATTTTTTGAAAATAATTTTGTAGATATTGGTAGTTAGGTACCTAGACCTACCAACGTTTAATAAAAATCTCGTTTCATTATAATAAACATCAAAAAAGAGTAATAAGGTAGGTAGGTATACATAATTATGCTGATTGATCATTTGAAAAATTCAACTAAGTAAATAATAATGTACATGTAGGTAGGTATGGTACCTAAACCTAGGGCCTATTTGTGAAATTTGGGGCCTCGGACAAGGAATCTTATAAGTCCTTTACAAAATAAACAAAAAATAAATACCTAAGTACATAATGTAGGTAAATATTTTTTTCGCTGCACTTCAAGAAAAATTACATTTGTTTTTATTTCATAAAAAAAGTATTAAAAATACAACAAAATAATGAAGAAATCCGCTACGTTTTATTCAAGCTAAAAAATCATTCTGTGTTTACTGTTTACAGGTTGCTGTGACGTAAGTGAGACGGTACTAAAATCCAAGAACAATTTGTTGCTTCTAGTGCCTTAATTCGACTATAGATACCACCCGCATACCATATATTAGAACAACTCCTAGTTGGAGTTCAGAAATAGAAAAAATCATTTCATTAATGAACCTAATAAGTGTTTAATTATATTTTGCTAATAATTATGCGGTGATGGTAAGAATAATTTTTATGCAAATACGATACTTTGACGTACTTCATGTCTCTATATGTACCTATTAATTTAGTATTTACCGCATGTAATTTTGTATTCTAAATGTTGTTCAAAAGTAAATAACTTTCATTTCGTAAGTAATGTTTTATAATGTAAAAAAAATGCATGTTTTGATTGAGTTTTTATTTGAAGAATTTTGTGGGTGCTTAATATATGTATTTACTAAGTACTAGTAAGTATAAAAAAAATTATTTCCAAGTTGTAGAAGGAAAATTACAAGTGTCATTGATTGAATGAAAAACGTAGGTAAACGTAAATTCATTTCGACAAGGTCACCAGGATATTGAATCAAATCATTTTTTGAGAATAACGAGAAGCAATAATTTAGTAATTCGAATTAGAAATACATATTACGTAAATAAATAATTAAAATATGTAATGTAAGTGCTAGATAGTGTTCTGCTCAGCCATACTTACTTATGCACAATCAATAGGCCTGAATTAGATACCTGCATAATCGAAAGTTTGATTTTAGATAGCACGAATTCGAGTGAGTAAGCTTATAGAACACGACGTATTGAAAACCAATACATTAATCGTCTATTTTAATTTCACGCCGTTCATACAAAATGAATAATTTTTTAACTGTGTAGATAATCGGAATGCTTTCATTTTCAAAACCAGTTCTCTTCTTTGTACCTAATTACATCGCAGCAAAACGTGCAATGAAGAGGAGATTACAACAAGTAAGTAGGATATTTTGATAATATGATAATAATACCAACAGATACCTAGGTAAATATACCTACGAATTTAATTAAACACTGATATTAGACATTTCTTTTCCTATTATTGGATAAAAAAAATTACCTAGGTAGTTAGTAGTTACACGTTGCAGATGATCAAATCACGAAGAAGAAAAAAAAAACAATTTTTTCGTACAATTTTATAAATCAAATTTGTTGTAATTTTTCGATTTTCGAAAGATTCTAGTATTAACACTTGTATCTGTACTATTGACACGCTTAATTACATAGTGCTAACGAAACCTGACGTAACGAGAAAACCGCATAATTACCGCCAGAAGGGTGTTTTATCAAACGAAAAAAAAAAAAAATTATAATACCAAGAAGCATTCCAGAATCTTTATATTTATCTCAAGTACCTACTGATACATTTAATAGTAACAATTTTAGCATTTAAAAAAAAACAAAAAAAAAACTGTTTTGGTAAATCTACGTATACCTACACACTTTAGTTACCTAATGCAACTGTTCGACGATTTTTTTTTTTTTTTTTTTTGTTATTAAATGGACACCTATCCGCTTATCTGTAGAATAAAACCGTGCAAGTGGTAACATTTGTATTAATTAACAAGAAGTCGAAGATTACAACAGAACTCTTCGCTAAGTTTCATGGCTTGTTTATAATTTACTATTAAGAATAACGATATCGTATAAAAGCTCATGCGCTCGAGTCGCAACGACACCTGTTTTGCATTCAGAAAACAGTTTCGTATCGTGAGATTTGAACGTTTTCATTTGAAAATTTCGCCGGCTCGCCACTCGGCTGATATCTCCGCTTTCAGCACCACGGTTGACGCGAAACGTCTTCGCGCCGTTTAGTGATAAGAAAACGAGACGTCGCCGCGTGGTTTAACAACGTACGTACTATGAACGCCGAACAGATGATTTCAACGGGAGATGATGGATTGTTAAAAAAATTGGTGATAATGAGGAATAATTTTATCGGTTGTGCTTCGTTGTAATGCAAGGTTTCCCCTTAGAGAGTCGCGAATTTCGAATTTGTTTCAGAATTACGTAACTTCGAACTCTAATTAGTCGTTAAATTGTCGAAAGTTATTTACCAAGTTTATCATTTTATGCAATTTTTCGTTCGTTAAAGGTTTCGTTTATTGCACATTTTCCGCATATGTAGTTTTAAGAAATTGAAGTTGGCTTTTCTGTCTCAATCTTCGAAGAATTGGGATGCTTGAAGATTCTTGAAGAAATTATGTACGATAATTTTGGTAAGTGTTGCTCAATAAGACTATTTTCTATATACTCTTGTTTGTTTCATGTATTATGTATCGTTCGTATTACCATCATTTTTCACCTTATAGAAATTAGAAACACGCTCTTGTAGACTGTTTTTAATTTACTGAAGATGTGTTTCCGGTGTCTCAAAATTGTTTGAAGATTTTACGTCTCGTTGGTTTATGGTTTAATGGAAAAGAATACGCATTGCTTCAGTGCAGTTAGGTTATCTCTATCATAAATTTGAACAGATTACCTGTATTCCTGAAAATTAATATCTATGTGGTATGAAATGAGGTGTTAATTATGAATCAAGGACTATATGCAGATACATCCAAACTCTTGAAAGTCATTACGATAATAATCGTTAAATTACCGAGCATCAATAAATCAAAAGCTTCAAATGAAAACAAAAAACAGTTTTGTTTGATGAGAAGTTTCTTGATTTTCTTATATCCGTAGGCAAAGGCATGGCTTTTGATAAGTATAAGTACTTATCCAACCTAGTCGCAGTCGGGCAGAAATAAAAAAAAAACAAAAAAAAAACATTAGATGAGTTTATTGTTAGAAAAACAGCACCTACACTTACGTTAGTATTATAAAATTGTTGATCTTGATTCAGACTTTGTTAGGATTTCTTCTGTCATTTTATGATTTTCATTAAAATGAAATTAAAATAATTATACTTAATGGATAATGGACTTGAGGTACCTACGACCTAATAATATTTACTTATTGAAAATAAAAATATTTTCTTCCCATGAAGATTATCAAAACAAAATAATTAACTTCTCTTTTACACATCATTACAAATTAATTAAGTAATTAAAGCAGTTGAATATATTATTCTATTCCATTTTATCGAAGAAATGTGCCCAAAACCGCAGGCAAAGATATATAATTTTAAACGTAAAAGAAAGTAGCAACAAAATTCATGATTTAATGACAAACTTTAATTATATTATTATGTGCCTATTACTATTGCACTTCTTAAACTCTAGAAAATAATTTCAAAATTAAAAAGAAATAGTTAGTTATTGTGAAATGTTGTCGCAAAAATGTGGAAGATGAAGGGTAAAATGAATTCATCCAGAGAAATAAAATGTGAAATAAAACAAAGGGTATACTTACCTACTAGCATACTCGGAGTTGAAACAACAAACTTATACCTCGATTTCTTTTGTTCATACTCCACCTACAGAAAAATTTATATTAAATTCTCTTTTGATAATAATATCAGATATAATGAAAAAAATTCATCGTGAAACTTGATAATAATTATAATTGAATTCTTGTATAATTTTTGCTAATTTCATCGTGATCTATGCAATCATAGGGTAGAACATCGCTTGGTTGGTAATTTTTTTCAGTAAAAGGTTTAAGTACATCGATGCTTTTACCTTTGAAGAGTATAAATATTTTATACTAGGTTGTCCTTATTTTGGAAATTTTAGAAATGTTTTCGGAACTGAGCGTCAATTGGTGACACATATGGAGAAAATAATTCCCTATTTTTTTTATTTTTTCCCTAACTACATTTTGAACCATTTGAAAATAAAATTGAAAATTTTCAAAATTTTAAGCAAAGTGGTGTTCTTTTAGATGATGTTTTTATGTAACGAGATCATTTTCGGTGATTTTTCATCTTTACTCCCATTTTCATGAAACCATGAGGAAACATAATTTTTTACATTAAAAAAAATAATAATAAAAAAATTTTAAAAATGGAAAAAAAAGGTTTTTTTGAATAAAATTGTTCTGACATACACATATTATCACCCAAAAAGATCAATCAAGTTGATTTTCATCTTTATCTTCATTTTCAGGAACCGTTATATTTTAGATGTTTTTTTCATATTTTCTTCAATTAGGTATTTCTGACAGTTTTTGGAAAATTCTCAATATAGCATAGCAATGATGAAAAATGATCGTAAACAATCTTTTTTTAAATCTTTTTTTCTTTAAAAAGAAAAAAAAAAAAAAACGTAAAAAATAAAATTACTAAAATTACGTTTTTTCATGTCCCACGAGGACAGGGTATAATAAAGACGAAAATTCATCGAAAATGGTCTCGTTGTATAAAAACACCACCTATGAGACCAGTTTGCTTTATATTAGAAAATTTTATGTTTTTTTTTTAATTTTTAAAAATTTTAGAATTAGAGGCCCCAGACATGCGGTTCAAAGTGCACTTAAGAGAGAAATAAAAAATAGGGAATTATTTTCTCCATGATTATAATATCACCAATTGATGCCATGGTCCCGAAAACATTTTCAAAATTTCCCCAATAAGTACTACCCAAATGTTGTAGGGGTAACGGTCCAGTTATTTGACCCCCCTTAAGCTTACTTTTCGATATTTTTCGGTATAGCTCGAAATCTAATGAAGCTATAAAAAAGTTGAATAATATAGCTCGTTAGAAGAAGCTCAACTTTCTTGATCATTTCTCACAGAAAATAATTTTTCAATATTTTTAGGTTACTCAAAAAAAAAATTATTTGCGAAAAATCGTTAGTTCACAGTTATTTTTACCCCCCCCCCCCCAAATGTAACTCCCAACGTAATGAAGGTAGAAAAAAATTGAATAGCTCGTTGGAATCAGCGCAATTTTCTTAATCATTTGCCACAGAAATCAATTTTTCAAATTAATTACTTTAAGAAATAAGTAGAGGGTAAAATTAAGAGGGCTGTTACCCCTACTCGTAATGAGAAAGCTTTGCAAATTTTTTTTCGAAAAAGAATTTTTATTTTGCACATTAATGTACAAAGGGTGTTCGTAAAGTAACCCCTCCTACTGAATAACTTTTGAACCAGTAATCGTAAAGTTTTGAAATTTTATATGGTAGTAATATGGGATGTTTGCTCTCTATTCGTATGTGAAAGGTTGTTGTAGCTTATTTAGTTCGTGAATTATGGCCGATGCTGCAAAAAGTTTTTGGGGCTTCGGTTCACCCAAAAATAATATTATAAAATTTATCCCCCTATAAATAATTTTCGTTTCATTTACGTTGAATCATCCTCTTTAGGCTTCGTTTTAGGTGCCTTAAATAATAAAAATCAATTCGAGCTCAATTCATGGAGTAGGATGGGTGCCAAACAACTTTGAAGTCAGGACTGTTCATGAGGCTCACTGTGGCCGCGTCGATGTGAGCCGACGCATTGTCAAGATTCAACACCAGACGCATGTGATAACGTCAACACTGCAAAAAGCTGGGTCATTAAGGTGATAAGGTGTCATGATACCCCATCGAATTTATTTAAATCCCGCGGGAAGGTATTTTTGTTGTTTGGGCCCTCCAAAGTCCCAAAACACTGAAAATCTTGTTTTTTACGATGTCCGGACGGCTTACGCGTTCAAAATTACATTACTGGAAAATATTTTTATGGTTCTGTCTAGCCCAATACCTCACCACTGTGAAGCCAGAAGCTTCGTCCCAAATACCTGCTTTAACGCCTCAAGTATTATTTTTTTAAATGTTAGAAGTTGAAATTTTTTTTTTTGAAACCGGTCCCCTCAAAATCGTTTTGCAGTATTGAACATAACTCACGAACAAAAAAAGCTACAAAAACCTTTCACATATGAATCGAGAGCAAACATTCCATACTACTACCATACAAAATTTCAAAACTTTACGATTACCGGTTCAAAAGTTATTCAGTAGGAGGGGTTACATTACGAACACCCTTTGTATCTACAGAGTGTTTCCTAACTAATGTACAAATAGTTCCTTCCATGAAATAAGTAGGTATAATCAATAAGGAACAAAAAATGGTATATTATAACCTATGTACATACGTACATGGTGGCTACCCCAAAAATCGAAGGGACTGCGGAAAATAGAATTAAGAAAAAATAATTTTTGTTTGGACATATGGATGGTAGTACTAAAAAAATAACCTTTTTTCCCTATATTTGAGAATAAAGACGCTACAAAGCTTTCAATTATTTTGAAGGGAAAAAACGTATTTTTCGATTTCAAATCTTTGTAGCGCTTTCATTTTCGAAGATAGGCTAATTTATCACATTACTTTTTTACTTCTTTCAAAAACGGTCCAATTTTTTCATTTTTCCTACTAACTGAATGTTGGGCTATGCCGGGGCTATTAATTTTTAAACGACGAAAAAAAAATGAATTTAAATTTTTTCAAAATTTTAAACAAAATTGTCACAACTTTGACATTGTTACACAACAAGACCATTTTCGTTGATTTATCAGCTTTACCTTTGTTCTTATGAGACTTGAAAAAATGTCAGGCCATTTACAGCGATTTTTCATCTTTACATTCATTTTTTGGAAATCTCATTTTCCAAATTTTATTCAATTTTAATACCTAGTTTTTGAAAAATTCAATGGGTATGAAAATTATAAAAAATCACTATGATTGGTGTCTTTGGGTAAAAATTAATCTTGAAACATTTTTTTTTTCAATGTTTTTCAAAAAATGTAAAAAATTACATTTTTCACGTTTCATAAAAATAACAGGAATAAGATGAAAAATCATCAAAAATGGTTTGGTTGTGTAATAATATCAACGCTGTCACCATTTTGTTAAATTTTTTTAAAAAAGTTTCTAAATTTTAAATTCTTTAATTTATTTTTTATTATTTTTTAAAAAATTGGTATACTCTGTTCAAAATAAGAGTAAAAAAAAACACATCAGCAGATGGGCGAGAGGGAAAAGGAAAACATAAGAATTCGACAAGCAAAACAATTCCAAGCAATAGTTGGCTATGTTATTATTCTGATTAATTTTGAATTTCCTTGCACAAAAGGGTGTTGATGATCAGTGTTTTTTTTTTACTCTTATTTTGAACAGAGTATAGCCCCAGGCATGGTACAATATTCAGCTATAGGAGGAGGCACTAGCACCATGTGTATGCAAAATTTTTTTGTTCCTAATGGGTGCCTATTCATCTCGTGGAAAAAAGTATATCAGCTATATGAAACAACCTGTATAAATACCTGCCTACAATATTATAGACGATTTTTTTTTTTTTTTTCGTAAAATAATATCAAAATAATATTGAAAAATTCTCACCTATCTGAAAATTTTATAATTTTCTCGTTTATAATTTGAAATCTGCAATGTTTAATTATATGTGAAATTGCTTCTCATTGTCAATTACCTGCCATGTTCATGCTCATTTTTTATTTAGAGTCGAATAAGTAGGTGTGTTTTTCTTTTGTAGGAAATTCAATTTCATCTCTTAGACTGAGTATGTGGGTAATGGGTATGCCTCTATGTATATTGTATACATTTTTCAACGTGTAAATTCCAAGCTCGAAGTGTATTCAAGCACAGTAGTTGGTTTAGAAATTCTTTATTATCGTCGACAACCCTACGTTATCGCGGATTAAACTTTTAGCTACGATAAAGCTGTAGGATTTTAGAATGCGAATTTAATAATTATCATAAGATAAATTATCGTTCCAATGTGTGTTACCTACATCATTTTTATAAATAATAAATGGTATTTTTATGCTAATTTTCAAAGGTATACCTACCTATATAGTATATTCGCATACTTATTTTAAACCAATTTCTTTTTTAGTCGGATTTTTTCCTCGTAAATTGTGCAAAATTCTCGCTATTGTGTACAATTCAACTGTTAGAAGATGGGTAGGGTTGAAAATACAATTTAGATTTAGGAATTTTTTTCTTCAGTGATAAAATTCAATATGTGGTTGCACTGCTCTATTAGCGATCATGTTAAATTAAATCTTACGTCTTAGAAATAATAGGTACCTACTTTCAGAAAATTATAAAGTTGGCAAACGAAGGTAGATAAAAGTAGGTACCTTACCTAGTTACCTATTTGTTGAAAAGATTTCAGGTAAAAAATTAATTCATATCGCGAGACAATTTGATAAAATATGCATGCGTAATTTGCAATGTATTTTGTTCCTAAGCATTTGTAATTTTTGATTTGTAGCCCTTTCCTCATTTTTTTAAAGATTATGTTCATATCTTTGAAAGTTATCAATAAAAAACACGAACTCTGCTCTATTAAACTATTTATGAAATCATAAAACATTCACTTTTGTGGTACATACTTTTTTCTCCGAGTACATATCATAAATTGAAGTCGATACTTAGCGGTATTGACATTTAAAAAACTTTATTTCGTTCTCGTTCACTTTGATTTTGTCGAATCGGAAATTCGTGTAGAGAAGTAAAGTATAATTTGAATTCTCATGTACCCTAAATGTATTATCAATCACATATAACATTAAATGTCAGATATAATGACAACTGATGTAATAATCTTATTGTAATCTAATTTTCGTGTACATACGGGTATTCGTATGTTATTACGTAATAGGGTTGGGCTGAATAAAAATATACCTACTACGAGGCACAGGCAGGGATGGGCAAACAATAGCAAAAAAATAGTGCACTCCAACTTCAATACTGCTTCATCAACTCTTGAGTTTTTTAATTTTAATTTAATTCTATTTTTTTTTTAATTTTGCAAATTGCAGTATTTACACGAAAGAGGTCAAGAAGGTGAAGATTTAGGTACATTCAAAATTTATATGTTTTTTTTCTTCAAAAATTAAGAAAATTCTTTTAGAAAATTTTCAAAAAATTCATTAAAAAATTTTGAAACCTGAAACTATTTCATTTTTTTCAAAATGCTGTAAGTACTTAAAAATTGTTCAAGAATTTTTTTTTCAATGGAAATTTTTAAAGGAAATAAAATGAATAGCTTCGTGAAGACTTTTTCCCAACTATAAAAGATAGTGAAGATATTTTTCAAAATTCAAGTTTCATTATGAAATTTCTTTTAAAAAAATTTAAACAGTTTTTAAAAAATATTTTTTCATTATTAGTTATTATTAATTTTTGGAGAAAAGAATAAAATAGCTAGTTTTCAAAATTCAAGTTTCATTGTAAAATTTTTTCAAAAAAAATTAATTAAAAAATTGAAATTTTTTTCAAGTTTTAATAGTTTTTTAGAAGAACCTCTTTTTTATTTTTTTTTATTTTTTTACTTTAAAAAAAAAAGAAAATAAGTTTAATTAGTCGAGTTTACCTAATATATAATTATACTTAGGGTTAGGGCCCTTATTTTAGACTTTCAATTTTTTGTTCCTTTTTCATAAGAAAAATGTCATATTTTTAATTTTTCACGTAAGTGGCCCTTGGTCACCTTCCTTTCATAGAAAAATGAGAAAATTTCAAAATGAGTGCTAGTAACCCCACTTTAAAATTCATTGAGAGGAAAAATGAAAAATTCGAAATCATTTCTCATGAAAAGGGTCAATTTTAATAGGTCATCACCAGAGGATTGCAAAAGTTCAAAAATTAGGTAATTTTTCATTATGTTTCAAAATAGGTGGGGTAGGGGTTAGTGATCACTTAGAATTCAGTCAGGAGTTTTTTTTTTTTCATTTTTCTTTAAAAATGGAGAGTGAAATTCAATTGAGGAAAAATAATTTTTAAAAATGGAAATACTTATTTTCTCATAAAAATAAACAAATTGAGGGGGGGGGGGGAAGGGGTGAGACAAAAAAAATCAACTCCACAACTCCGTCCGGATTTAGCCCAGCGGGGGCTTTGCCAGCGCTGGATGTAGCCTTAAGTAAATATGGTATGATTTTTCATGATTTTTTTTTTTATTCGCTAAATAAATTTCAGTGCATTAAATTCGGCGTCATAGAAATACGAGTAGAAAAAATCCACGTAGAAGATTTCCTGTCACACACGTGGTATTCTTAAAAACAGTATCGATAGTAAATTCGTATAAATTCAACAATTTTAGTGGGCGAATGAGGGCAATAAACTAAAGATTTTTTAACGTATGTTATTTTTACCACCTTCTTTATTTTATTACCGTTATTTTTATAAACTATAATTTGTGTTGATTTCACATCGAAGAATTTTGTAAATATTTTGTTCAACTGCGTGAAAGTTACTAGGTATCAATGGATATATCATTTATAACAATAATGCAAAATTTATTTCACTGTTATTTACGATGTAAAAAATCAAAAATTGTATTATTCGTTTTTCACCAAACACCTTATAGTTTTTTACCGTCTGAAAGGGGAAAAACGCGCGAATTTCGTAAGCGTACAATAGTTTTTTTTTATTCTTTCGAATGAGTCAAATCCCTTGGTATGCCTAAACATGAGTTTTGTTTTGTTTTGTAGACTTACGGATATGAAAAATGTCGAAAAAACTATAGGAGAATAAATTTTCATCCTAAATTTTATACCAGTAAATTTCCTTCAATGTCATTGGTGTAGCCGGTGCCGGTACCTATTCAATCCTATTGGTAATAGAAAAAAAGTGGAAAATTTTATACATGCTGGTTTCTTTAAAACTTAATCATTACATAATTTTCTACAGTAATCGGAAGTATGCCTGTGTAAAGATAAATATGTACGAAAAAACAGAAAACTTTACATTTTGTAGCTGTTATTGCACTGAAAAGTGAAAGGCTATCGGGGATTTGGGAAATCAGTACAGGTTTACGTACTGGATCTACTAAAATACGTAACTAATCTACCTACCTACATAACGTAAATTTCAAAACAATCCCAGTGGCTTGATTTTACCACTAAACTACTAAAAGCTAAGTTAAGGGCGGTGTTATTTTGATACATACGTAAAATATTTTTATCTTTTGCTTCTCTCGAGATTCGTTTTTATTTTATTTTTTTATTTTTTAGGTATTATTATTATTTTTAAATAACTCGCTTATAAGCTATTTTCTGTATTTATTATTCGTAGTACACGAAACAAATTTTCTTACGATATTGATATTTTAAGGGAGGGGCGGGGGCGTTCGTGTTTTTATGGCAAAACTATCGAGTACAAAAATACAAATATTTGTTCGAATGTACAGTATATGTATTAGAAATTCTATTCAATTGTGAACCAAACTACCGGTGCGGTGGCATGAAAAAAATGACATCAAAGGAAGTGAACTTTTAATGGTTTGATTTGTTGATTTACCTACTTGGAAATTATTGGCTCGATGTCAGAGTAGATTCTCAAAAAGAGCGGAAGTTGAAAAGAACTATCGATTCGTAAAAGGTAATGAGGTACCTGCAGTATACCTAGTACAAGTATACCTACCTAGGCTACCTACCTATCTTATTTTTTCTGCATCTGGTCCCAAAATGGTTATAACATACCCATATATGTATCTAATGAAAAAAAAAAATTCAAAATGGGAAAAAAGTCTTTCATGTATCTCATTCACTCTTAGTGCGAGTTGGAAAAAAGGTAATAAGTATTGTAGTTATCCTAACGAATTTATTAATCATCAGCGAGATAATAAAGAGCGAAATGGGTTTTTTAGGTTATGAAATGTAGATAAATCTGAGTACAATAATTGCGCGAATTTTTATAATCCTTTGCTACCTTATGTAGTTTCGTATTGTCAACTTGGGAATTTTCCCAGTTCAAAGAAAAAAGTGTTATGACAACACAGTAGGGTTCTCTTATTTTGATATATGGTAGTGCGTTGTTTTTTTCATGCTTTTTCAACAGAGGAGAGGCGATAACCACACAACGTACCTCTACCTATACCTACGTTTCTCGTACTCCACCATAATGTAAAGTATATAGGTACATTTCAGTTACATTAACGCGAAAAATAATAACGTTTCACCTATTTTATTATGGAGGATGGTTAAATTGAATTAAATGATTACAGAACGCAGTAATGTATGTTTAATACGACAAGTAAATGTTCAAAGAAATGAAGAAATACTATTATTCTACCACGTTTTCAGTTTTGGCCTTGGCGCGCATTTCTCTCTTTCTCTCTCTCTCGATCAAAATTTCTTCATTTTACTTAGTAAACGAAACTGTTAGATATAAACTGTTTGTTAATATGCAGATGTCCGCGTATAAATTAAAATTTCAACCAAATAAATAGACACGTGTATAGAAAAGTATATCAGCTTCGTGATACACATATGTACCTATCGTAGAATATGTACTCTTTCCTATCTTGTGATAAATAATTGTTTACTTTGTCATATGTACGAGTACATAAATGATTTTTTTCATGTTAAAATTTCACACTTTGGATGAATTTTTCTGCTCGAAAGTAGTAACCAGATTTCGTCTACAGCACTAGACAGAAATCGCTAGCGTTAATTAAACAAATCAGGAAACCTAAAGATTCAAAATTAAAATTTTCAAAATTACGCTCAAAAAGGGACTTTGCTTACCCCTCAGGTGCCAAAGTTGTTCCTTTTTATAAGAAAAAATTTCTTATTTATTTTTTATATTCCCATTAACTCAATATTGAATGGTGTTTGTTTCCTATTTTTAAATTTGACAAAAATGTCAAAATTTTGTATTTTTTTGTTCTAACCCAACAAAATTGTGTTCCTCTTCTTGAGAGAATAATTTCCGATTTTTCACCTCCCCGCCAGGTGTATTTTTTCCGAGAGCCCAATCAGAAAATTTGTATATTATTTTTACTGAGAAAAAAAATCTTCAAGAAAAATCTACTTCACAAATTGAGACCAAAACTTGATATTTTTTTTCTCTAATGTAGGTAATAGTAAAAAAAAGATTTTTTCATCAAAAAACAAAAAACCAAAAAAAAAACACAAAAAAACAATAAAACAAAAATAGGAACACCTGGAAACCGATTTTTCACATAAAAATAGAGAAATTTTTACTAAAAAAATACAGATTTTTCCCGCTTTGAAAGTTTTTTTTTTAATGGATACCTATAAGGAGAAAAATTATTGTGTTTTTTTCAAAAGAGCAAGATGAAGTTTTTTTAATTTAAAAATTTGAAAAATGTGACATGACATGAGGAAGATATTTATGCTTAGAGCAAAAATGTAAATTTTACAGGAGAGCCAAAAAACAGAGCGATTTGTAGTATAAATTGGTCACTTTGAGTGCATTTTTAAGCACTTTGGAATTTTTTTTTTGATTTTTTTTGACCATACCATCGGATAGAGGAGGTCTTCTAGAACAAAAAAAAAAAAAAAAAAAAAAAAACGATTTTTTTGCTCTAAGCATATCTTCCACATGTCATGTCACCAATAAAAAAATTTTCCTCCAAATATTTAAGAATTTTTTTAATAAAAAAAAAAAAAAAAAAAAAATTAGTGGATTTTTTAAATTCTTATTAAGTATAAAAAAAATGATGACCAAAAATCGAGCGAAAATCAAGAGATTTTTTGCTTTTAAAAATTCAGAGATTTTCCCGCAAAATTGAAAGGTTTTTCTTCTTCAAAGAAATAAAGGAAGTTTTTCCACTTCAAAAAGCTAAATTAAATTACCTAATGTAAAAAAGTTTAGAAATTTTTTCTCAAATAAGTGAAAGTGAGAGATTCTTGTTGAACCTTTTTTTCAAAGAAAATTAGGAACAAAAATCGTGATTTTTTTCTAAAAGAATTTAAGGAGTATTTTTATTACAACACAAGGAAAAACATTTTTCACTTGAGGAAAATTTTAATTTTGATGTTTGTTTTTCTCTAAAAATAAGAGATACGTGTCTTTTTAAAATACAGAGATTTTTTACTTCAAAAAATAGTTATTAAATTTTTTTTAGAAAATTTTTCAATTTATTCCAATTTTTAGAGAGAAAATTTCAATTTTTTTGGAGATGAAATAATTGAAATTACCTAGCTTCCAAAAAATTGAAATACATTTTTCCAAAAATATATATTTTTTAAACAAATTGTGGAACTGAAAAAAGTAGGTTGTGAAAATTTTTCAGCGGTGTCTCAAAAAAATTTTATTTTTTCAGTTTTTTTTTAGAGTGTTCCATGGTATGGAAATCCAAACCCTTGGTAGATATATTTATATATTGTCTATTATTTCTGCAAGTTGAAACAGTCCTGACAAAAATTGCTAAAAATATAAATTTCAACGATAATCTGCGGTTAATCTTGCAGAGGGGGATAAGGAGGGGTGGAGATATCGAGCTAAAAATTTTGTCACGGAGGTTTTAAATCAAACGGACCAACTTCCATCGGATAATTTCAAATTACGAGTAGGTGCTGTGAGCCAAATCACCCCCATAAATCTGGCTATACGCTCTTCGTTTATTTTTTCATTTTTTCATTTTCCATTTTCTTTTAAAATAATTATCCTACTTACTCGAATGACATCATTTTCAGTGGTGTGACGAAGCGATACGAAGTGGCGAGTTAAAACTGAAATGTTCTCAATTTTTCTTAAAATCCCCCATTTTCTCCAACTTTTTTCAAAATTTATTCTGCTCGGGAGAGGGAGATACCGCCACACCCCCTACTCATCACAGATCTGATAATTCTACAAATTAAAAATATCTTCCCTAATAAGCGATGGGTTTTTAAAGTTCATATCTAGAGTTCTGGACATAGGTACTATATCTCTGTAGTATACCTCACATGTCAAAATCACAGAAAAATCGAGAAACTTCAATTTGTGTCCAGTATTACAACTTTTACTTTAAAAAATTGTGCGTGAGTTCAAAAAAAAAATTAATAATAGGGGTATATCCAAAAAAAATTTCTTTGACTAGCAAGTGCACCAAATATGAAATAATTACGAGTATTTATAGTCAGCAATTTTTAAAGGCAAAACTATTGAAGTTGGGATTATTATTGAAATGGAGGCTTAAAGAGATCACCCTCATTGATTATGAGCTGTAAATCATCATCTGATCAGCAATTAAATGTACGAAATAAGAAAATTACTTCATCGATAGCCGTTTTTTCAAAAATAGTTACTTCCTTTTAGTATTACGTCTTCTACTGTAGATATGTTTTTACGATTTTTGTCGAATTTATTCCGGAGCAAAAATTTAGAAAAAATTAAAATCTTTAGGGGTCAAAAATGTTTCCGAAAAAATATTTCTGGAGGCGTGCCTATGTATTTTCATTGTTCAAAAAAGTAATTTAAGTTGGAAAACGACTTTCGGAAGTTTCGGATGGGAAAATAACTAGGCAAGAGGTGTGTATTTTTTCTATGAAAGCTCCTGCGTATAGGTCGACTGCACATTAAAAAATTGCGCAAATCCATCTACTAGTGCCAAAGAAAAAAATTTTCATCCGACTTTTTAACTTGAAATTAATTTCTCAAAAACTCTGAAACTTTGAGACTATTTCTAGGTAGTAGGTACAGATAGTACCAGTATGTAATAGGTAGGTAGATAGATAGAGATACCCATTTACTACCCAAAAATCACCGAAGTATAAATAATTACATCTCGGGGGCAAATTCGACCATCTTATCCTGTTACGTCCTTTGAAATTATTTCTCATAAAAAAGAATAACTGACTTGGAATAAAAAAATTAAAAAAATTAAAATTTTTCACTTTTTTAAAAATTTGGGGCAACAATGTTAACCTTACAAATTCATTTAATTATTTTCTCAAAAAAAAAAAAAAAAAAAAAAAAAAAAAACTTTGTGAGGTAAGACAAAAATTATTTTAAACTCGTAATAAGGATCTCCTTAAGGTACATTTTCTACGTATTATAAACAAAAACAGGAACAAAAGTAAAAAATTGAAAAAAAAACAAGAAACAGGAAACCTTATCCAATATTATACCTACTTTTCCTTAAAGTTGCAAATTGTGCAAGAATCACTCGTTATCGAATAAATTATACAGGAAGCCTTTTAAAATACAAAAAACGCGTAATTAATTTGTAAATAAACGAAGACGTTTTTCTGATTTGTAAATAAAGTAATGTGTTGCGTATCGTTGTCGAACGTCCTTGAATAATGTCTTTTCGAGCTGCTTTTAAGACTGATTCTGCTTATTAGTAATTTGAGATGTTTACAAATCTTTTAAATTAATGAAAATAATTAAGTTTCACTTAAGTATAACAATTTTATGTTTTCTATGTAGGTACCAAAGTTGCGGTTTTCTTTCTACCCATTAATTTACTTTGTAACATCATTTCGAAACCTATGAGTCGGAAAAAGGGAAATATTTTATTTATTTCAGGTGCACGAGTGCGAGCATGTCATGTAGCTAGTTTAGAGTAGTTTTTCGCACTTTTATGCATTGTGCTACTACCTACGTACGTATTAATTTTTTTTAAGCAACGTGAAATCGTACATGAAACATGTATGTACGTGGAAAAAGAATTTCACGTCCAAATGAAATATGTTTTTTGTGTTGAAAGTATAACGTAAAATACCTAGGTAAATACATATGTCTGTTTATTCAAAAAAAAGTACTTGCGGAAGGTCGGAGGGTATTACCCAAGTGCATTTATTAATGTCATAATATGCATAGGGATGTTACTCTCACGAAGTTTTTTTTCAGTCGAATTTTGAGTCATAAATTATTCAAGTACGTATCTAAGTTGTTGTGCCAAAGCTACGTATATCTTCCGAGGAAAGGGGTGAACGTGCGTTTTATTCACTTTTTATAAGGCTCGCGTACTTATTTAATTCAATCGTGATTCGTGATATTGTTGGCCTATTGAAAAGTAAAAATCCAGTTTATTACTTTGATCACGGAACCGTTGAAATATAGGTCTGTAAAAATTCTAAAATTACGTCCCATGAATAAATTCGTGAACAAACAAAGCTCTCACCTACATCACCCTAATATGAGTGGAAAATCCAACTCAACATATTGAATAGGTTCCCTGTTGTTGACATTTAAATATGAAATATGAGATCCAATCGAGTTTGTAATTGAGGTTTTATGGATATGTCGTGAAAAAACTAATATAATAATTTTTATTAATATTCGATGAGGTACCACATCGAGCAGATCAAATTATTTATTTCGAATTTTACTAGCCCATTTGATTTAAATATAGGTACCTATCTATACCTTATCTACCCATATTTTGTTGTTTTTTTTTTAGAGCAAAAGCGAAGGTAATTTTTCATTATAGGTGTCAACCCAACTTCTACAATCGCAGTAGGGTGGCAGTTGAATGCTTAAAATGTTAAACAATGAACACCCTATATAGCTTCGTTGGTGGGCTTGTAAATGAAACAAAAATTTTCAAACAATTGCCAAGAAATTTTTACTCGATAAAATCAATATAAAGTAATGAAACTAATGGAAATACAGCGAGACATTGTTACAGCAGAGCGTTTAAAAATTCTATCACATATTAAACATTCCAAATGAGAACAGAAGCGAAAAATTTTTACCGTAGGTGTCGAATGAATAATTTTTTTACACATGTTTTCGATGTTGGATGGTTAGCTCACCTACATGTTGCTATTGTGAATACTCGCGAGAGAAAAAATTAGCTGATTCGAGTGTGAAATGAATTTAGTAATTAGTTGAGAAGCGAACTACTGATTACATATCTATTTTGACGCACAAAAATCAACGATGATTATTGTTTTTTATTTTTAAACGCGTTAAATGTTGGAATTGTGTATTGTTTTGTCATAATACTGTACCTTATTTGTAGGTCAGATATGGACATGGGTGGTCGAGAAGAGAAACATATTTTCAAGCTGTCTATTCATGTTGTACCAGGTTATATATACCTCATACAAAAAAGTTACCAATAGGTAAATCTATTTATGGAAAGAATGATTATAGGGTGTCCCATAATTTAATTGTTTTCGAAATGTCAAGGTCCGGCCCTTTAAAAATGATTTTTTTAGTGTAAAATAAATAACTCTCTAAAATTTAAAAATATTATTTTGAGTGGTGGAGCAGAGCGATTTTTTTTGAGAAAACTAAAAAAATTCAAAAAATTGGAATTGAATTTTTTTCAAAATTTTCTAACAGAATGGTCACTACATAGATACTTTTACCCAACAAAACCATTTTTGGTGATTTTTCATTTTTACCCCAGTTTTTAAGAGGATATAAAAAAGTTTATTTTTTACTTTTTTTGAAGGTAGAAAAAAATTAAAAATCAGCTGATTTTTTTTTTTTTTTGGATCAAAGTGGTCATTAAATACATATTTTTACCCCCTCCAACATTCATGACGATTTTTCAATTTTACCTCAGTTTTAAGGAACTGCATCTTTCTAAAAAAATGAAGCAGTTTATCTAGTTCCTGAAAATTGAGGTAAAGTTGAAAAATCGCCATACCTAATTTTCTTTTGGGAGGGGGTAAAAATATGTATGTTAAGACCACATTGGTCCAATTTTTTTCATTCCAGCTGATTTTTAATTTTTTTTTTTTTTTTTTTTTGTATAAAACGTAAAAAAGATTTGTTATGTGCCCTTAAAAACTGGAATAAAGATGAAAAATCACTGAAAATGGCCTTGTTGAGTAAAAATACCTAGGTATTTGTTGAAATTTTTTGTTAAAAATTCAAATTTGATTTTTTGAATTTTTTTTGTTTTCAAAAAAAGGGTGCTCTGCGCCACCACTAATAAGAATAATTTTTTTGAAGAAAAATTTTTAGGGAGTTGATTTTACACTAAAAGAATTATTCTTAGAGGGCTGGACCTTGACATCTCAAAAAAAAAAAAAAAAAAATGAAATTATGGGGCACCCTAATGATTATCCCAGGTACCTTATGCCAAAGTTGATTTTGGACTTCAAAGCGAATGGTGTTGGAAATTTTGCATATTTTGAAATTCGAAGGCGTTTTTCCTTCGAATTTTTCTATAAAACTAGGTATTAATTGGGAATACGAGTACATAGGTAAGGTACCCGGTAAACACACCGCCTGCTATTCGTATGCTAAAATCACAGAGACGAAAATCGCGGTCTATTCGCATACGAATAGAATGCGAAATCAAAGCAAAAATCGAAGAAAATTTTCTCAGATAAATTCGTATACTATTCGTGAGCGCATATCATGCTAAAATCGTATTTAAAAACCTGTAGATGTTTTGTGGGATATTAGCGCGATATTCGCTTGCGTATCGCATGCCTGAAATCACATTGAAAACAGGCAAAAAGTTCGTACGATATTAGCGCGATATTCGCATAAGAATCGTATGCTAAAATCGCAGTGGAAAACGTGCAAATATTTCTTACGATACTAGCACAATATTCGCATACGAATCGTATGCTAAAATCGCAGTGGAAAACGTGCAGATATTTCTTACGATATTAGCGCAATATTCGCTAGCGAATAGCATGCGATTTTCACTACAACTTCTTTCAATACGTTTTACAAATGAGAGAAGTCAGTTTCAAACATGAACGTGTACTTGAATGTATTGCAGTGACATTTAAACAATGAAATAAAGGTTTTTCTGGGTTTTTTGATTTTGTTGGGGAATTTTGTGTTTTGTTTGATGTTTTTTCTTCTTTTTAAGTAAAAACGCCAATGTTTTGATTTCAAAGTGATAAGAATGGAGACGAAGGCAGAATTTTTTGGACGATTTCCACTCACAGTAAGTTAATTATTTTGAATTTATATCTTATTTGTGATCGCGTGAATCTGTGTGAAATTAAATTTTATCAAATCGTAAAAATTTTAGACGTCTTATCAGTGCTATAAAATTTTTCAATTGTTCCTCTTCCTTCTCCAATTTGAACGCAGTATTATGCGAAATTATAAGGAAAGGAAGAGTCAAATCGAAATTTTTGTAATAATCGAAATTATTTCTAAGATTTCAATCTACAACTTTTGTTTGAAAAATTTTTCATTTGGGACTGCGGGACAGCCCTTCTTCCCTCTCACAATTCAGAGTAATAAATATACGTTTTTATACCTATCTAATCTATCTATCTATCTATCTACGTAGTATTGGGCAGAATTGGAGGGGGGGGGGGCTCAAATTGAGAAATTTTTCAAACAAAAGTTGTAGATTGAAATCTTCGTAGTAATTTTGATTTTCCTAAAAATTACTTTATCAAATGCCACTGATTGGTACTCCAAAAACTTTACGATTCGGCATAATTTCATTTTCCACAGATCTGCGATCACAAATATGATATATTTTCGAATAATTAATTTACTGCTGAGTGGAAATCGTCAAAAATCATTTGCCTACTTTTTAGAGACGAATTCCGAACGCTAATCGCAAGCAAATTAACAGCGAATAGAACGCTACATTCGCTGCTAATTTCGCGTACTATTAGCGTTTGAAATTAGCTGCTAAAAAAGCGGACATTTTTGATATGCTAATAGTACGCTATTTTCGCATGCTATTCGTATACGATAAATGCGAATTTAGCGCTCTATTAGTACGCGATTCGCATACAGTGTGTTTACCGGGGTACCTACTACCTACTTTGCAATTTCCAAATACCTACTTGATATTCCCAAAACACACATTGCTAATTAAAAGTCTGCTTTTACAAAAAATAGAAAAGTTTGTACCTACTTATACTTAATAGCTTTTTTTATTATTTTTCAAGTTTGTGCCAAATGGCTTTTCAAAATTCAAGATCAAGGCAACGCGTTGATTTTTTTGCTAATTTTGCGCATTAATATGATAATTTAAACTCTTCCATTTAAATTTTGTTTATTAAGAGATTTCAAACAAAGTCATATTTTGCTTACAATATCTTGGTTATTTGAATTGCCTACAATTTAAAAATATAAATTAATTGATGTTTTAAATTTTTAATATAGCTACGTCTTAGCAACGGTTTAGGTGTAGTGTGCACATTCTGCAAATGGAAAAGAAGTCGTATTTATTAATAAATGAGTAGTTGATTGACAAGGATTCTATATAAGATATTCAATAATTCGAGAACTGCGTTATCAGTTCGAAGTTATATGTCCTATTTGACAGGTTTCTGGTATCATTCAACGAAAAATCCACAGCAAGCACTTGGTAGACATACTATAGCTACGTGT
The DNA here is from genome assembly GCA_959613365.1 of Balanococcus diminutus. Taxonomy (NCBI): domain Eukaryota; kingdom Metazoa; phylum Arthropoda; class Insecta; order Hemiptera; family Pseudococcidae; genus Balanococcus; species Balanococcus diminutus. Next base: position 42,954,063 of record OY390715.1, on the reverse strand, counting down.
TGTTATTTTTTAAGATTCCCGTTCATTTTCCCGAATCCATCGTCCCGAAGGACGTTTTCCCGAATGAAAAACTTCCTGAAAGTTGTTCTGCCGAAAATTTTTACCCCGAAATTTTTAAACCCGAATTTTTTCCCCCGAATCACTCTCTCTCCAACATCACTAATTCGGAGAATTGTCCTTCGGGACATTGAGTTCGGGCTTAACTTAGTGAAGGAAGGGATATGGTACATACCAAAAATTTTGTAATAACCAAAATTATTACTAGGACTTCAATCTATACCTTTTGTTTGAAAATTTTTTCAGTTGGACTCCTAGCCCCCCCCCCCCACCCTTTTAATAATTTTATAACTTTTCAAGTATCTAAGTCATTTATTATGCGAAATTAGAGGGGAGGAAAGGGTCTAATCAAAAATTTCATAATAACAAAAATTATTTTTAAGACCTCAGTCTACAACTTTTATTTGAAATTTTTATTCAAGTCATATTATGCGAAATTGGAGGGAAGGGAGGGGTTCAATCGAAAATTTTGTAGTACCCAAAATTATTCTCAAGACTTGAATCTACAACTTTTATTTGAAAATTTTTTCAATTGGACCCCTACCTCCCCCAGTTTTTGATAATATTAATTAAATAAGTCATATTATGCGAAATTGGAGGGGAGGGAAGGGTGTAATCGAAAATTTTATAATAACCAAAATTATTCCTAGGACCTCAATCTACAACATTTGTTTGAAAAAATCGCCATTTTCACTAGTAAAAAAATTCGGGAAAATTTTCGGGAAATCATTCGGGTAACGGATTCGGGAAAAAAAATTCGGGGAAAACACATTCAGGAAACTGACTTTCGGGAACTTTTTTATTCGGGAAAATGTCCATCGGGAAAAGGGATTCGGGGAAAGAGACGGAAACCATTTTTTAAACTCTGCGAGACTAGGCTTAATCAAAAATTCCATAAAAATGCGAAGTTCAAAATAAAGAGTCACCTTAATGCACACATATCTTGACAATGAATCACATCTTGATTATAGGTTAGGTCCAAACTGAAAATTAAGAAATGGGAGAGAAAATCATTTTCCCTTCTGAATATGAATTCTTATAATATGCATCTTTCAAGATAAGAAAAGTCGAATAAAAACGTATCTCGTATTATCTTCATTAGTAATTAACATTTAAGGTTAAATTAATGGTTCAATAAATTGAAAAGGATATGCGGTTTGTATGAAAACTTTCATTTGGCGTTTACAAAACAAGCTTGCGGAATCGTTATAAGATCTGATTAAAGTCTGAATGTTGTATTGAATTTACAACTTCCATGGATAGCTTGAAACATTGAAAAGTTTAAACTTCAGTTGTAGAAAGGCGTAAATAGCTCGATGGCGCATCCTTTCGTATCTTTTAGGATCAGGTGAAAATGTCGACGAATTTTTCACTCGAATAGATTTGATTTTGCCAAATTTCGAAGAGCACGGTTTTTTTCCAGCGGAATAATTCGACGTGTACGAAAATATCGTTTCGATTGAAATTGTAATTTATGATTGACCGATTGACATTAATTTAACAAGAAGCAAATCACAGACCAAAATTGCTTCATTTTGTATGGCAATTCGAGCGTATTTTCGTAACTCGATAGAATTAATTTGTTCATTTTTATAGATAGGTGGTTGTTCAATTTAAACTACTCGCTCCAATTTTTGTAAAACCCTCATTAAGTATACGTATGTATACGTTCGAAAGAACACTGTACTCCGCCTAATTTATTGAACATTCTGCATTAGAAGCGTGACTCCTGGTTCTAAAATATATACCTGTAATTTTATTAATTTTTTTAAAACGTATGTTAGGTACGTAAAATGAAACTGAAAATACATGTCATTTTATATACTTTTGAATTTAAACCCAAAAACTCGTTTCGAATTTTAACGAAAATATGACGACTTTCGAGAAAAAATTTAAAAAAATAGTTTCTAGGTTCTTTCAATTGGAAAAATTGATAAAACTGAATGTGGGAATAAAACTTTATAATATGTAGGTACGTTCTACGTATTCGTATCAAGTCGATAATGTCAGTAATGGTGACTGCCTATTGCAACGTTTCAGGCGCAACATTTGTAATGAAAATTAATTAAATCTTTCAAAAATTTAAGCGAATGTCGCTGAGATATGGCATTCTTTAACAGGTTTTTTTTATTTTTTTTTGTTAAATTATCTGCAATTTTTAAGTGCAAACAACGAGATATATTTTTCGAGTTTTTAGGTATTTTTCTTAAATTGATATTTCACAACATTCCTTTTAATTACTATTTAACATCTTTATACTTACAATGAATTAACTCGAAAAATCTCTTTATAGCGACTCGAAGACTGCTAAAAACTGGTGTAATATTTTGAAAATATCTTTTTTAAAGTATTGTAGTGAGGATATTGTACTTTTTGAAATGACAAACATTGCATCATTATTATCGTTTGCCTTAATACAGAAATAATTTGTTTATTTAACGCAAAAGTGTTAAAAAAATTTATACTTAGACTTTCTAATTGGTCAAACTTGAAATAGAAGATAATACGTGAATTAAACACCTCAATATCTGATTGTATTTTTGCAAGTACGCTCTGATTTTAAAACCAAACCGGAGGCCATATATTTAATGGGAGCCTATATCTTATTTTATAAAAATTTATTTTTGTCATAAAAAATAAACTTGATATTTAAGTGAACAGTCCGCATACTTACTAATATATACGTGAGAATTTGCACTTTGTAGCTTGGGTCACAGGGGTGGACTTGCTCCTGCATATTTTACTATCAGAGAATTTCGGAAGGCCCAAAAACCAACACACACAAAATGCAAATAACAGTAATTTTTTGAGCAAGTTAAAATTTTCATTTTTTATAAAATTTATGAACTCTTAGATGATTTCGAATTGTGCCAAAATTGAATAATGAATAAAATTGATTTTTTTTTCTCTCCAGTAAATATAAAAGAACCCTCCCCCCAAAAAAATTAAAAATTAAAAACAGATATTTTCTTTTCCATACTAATTCTAAGATTTTTACTTCAAAAAATAGATAAGAGTTCAAGTCAGGGACCCAACATGTTTTCCTCGGTCTTTTGAACGCGATTTCAGAACTTTTTTTCAAACCCTCAACTTTCCAAAAAAAGGTCTATGTCTCGGAGGATCCGCGAAGGGGTGTAAACCCTCACTTTTACCATAATATACTGAACTATAATAAGTATTATACTCACAATGAGACTATTAAATTCATCAAGGAAGTTACGTATAAACAAATACAATCTTAATTCTTACTTTAATAATAAAATCTTCTTGTTTTTTGTAAATCTGTTTTTTAATCGATCGTAAAAAAGAAATAGGTACATTTTCGAAGTACGAGTAGTAGTTAGCTAGGTACCTATGTGTTTCGTTGTTAATGTAGATACTACATAAATACGCAGCTCGTTGGTACAACAAGTACCGACGTAGTAGTTGTATTTTTTTTTTCTACTTATAAATTAACATCGAATATGAAGTTTTAATGTTTTTAATGTTGAAAAAGTTGAAAAGTTTTATTTGATAAATTTTCACAAACGTTTTGAAAACAGCGTGTTTGAAAGTATTTTTGTCTGTAGTGTAGGTAGCATCTTGAAAATAACGCGTTACTTTTATTATTCTCGCTGTGTAGGTGAGTACCTATCAAAGAAGAAATGCTCGCAAGAAGTTTGCTTACTTTGAGAAGAAGAAAGTGCGAATAGGTTAAAAATGTCTGCTTATTATTCATGCCATTTTTGTTGATATGACGTAAAAACTGTTGCATAAAATGAAATGATAATACGTATTCATAAACGAATTAAAATCAAATTGCTCGCCTCGCTGCGATGTTAGCGTTAGAGTGATACCCGAGCACTAATCAAGCCTCCGATACAAACGATGTGAAATTATTTCCAGCCATTGAACAATAATGTAAAAAAATTCCTGCAATGCTTACAACGTTTTACACATAAAACAACAGTACAAAGGAGCACTTGTAAAATGTAATATTTTAAAAGACATCAAGTTTAATAGCATCAGTTTATTATTTTTCTCCATTATTTTTTAGTGGGAGAACATAAAAATGCCTTCTTGTTTATTTGCCCCTCTTTTGCCCACTTTCTATTTATAGGTGTCAACAATTTTTTTCTCGTTACAAATTTAAAGTTAATTTTAAAATGATGATGATAGGCGAAAAATCGAGAAAAGTTTGAAAATTGAACGCTATCTCGTTCGCGTATGTCTTTTCGGGCAAGATTTTGAGTTTTTAAAAAGAAAGAATACACCTATGTATTTTTATTGTGTTTCGTAAGTGAAAGTTTTACAATTATGAAACAAGAATATCTATTACGAAAGTTTGCAGCAGATGTTTCAAAACGTTTCTTCCAACTTTTAGTCCAAATTTAATTCTTTGGCAATTTTTATTCATTCATTATTTTTATTTTTATATACAAATGCCCGAGCCAATTTCATATAAACTTTCAAAAATTGCGCTGATTTTTGTTCATTTTAGATATTTTGATAAAGTACCCAACTAGGATAAGTTTCACACATAGAGATTCGTACGAAGTCTTCAACCCCAAACTAGAAAAATATGGTATTTTTATAAATGGAAAATAAGATTGGTAACACGTATCGAAATGATGGACTGCGATATTGAGGCAATGAGGCAATAAGGATTTCCTATTCAGCGTTGCCAATCTTATTCTTTCACATAAAAATATCGAATTTTCCAGGCACGGTTAAAAATCCTGCGTATATAGGTAGATGGGTAGGTTAGGTATGTATTATGTATTTATGATTTTCAAATGCTTATTATAAAAAAAATAAAAAAATAAAAAAAAACTTGCGGCTTAAATGCTGGCTTAAGCTCACCGTGGCGAGATTATTCCATTCATCTAATCTACTTTTATGAGCGTAGTAAAAACGAAGCTACATTATTTTCTGTGTTATTGTATACCTATTTACTGTACTGTTGAAAAAGAATTTCCCCGAGCTTTTTAACACAAAAGTATTCGCTCTACTTCTTGATTTTCTTATTTCACTTACTTTCTCAATAATAACGTTCGTTTTTACGCAAAACCAAATTAATTAGCCGGCTAAAGAAACAAATTTCATATTCCATTGTAGGAAATTTTATCCAATTGTAGACGGCATAATTTCAGGAGCGAGTTTCTATTTTATAAGTACGAGTACAAAAAATTACGCTCAATTTAATCTCACTTTTTCAAAAACTCGAAAGTATGCTTATTTTATGTTCGATCTTATTAAATATCCAGTAATCAGAAATGCTGTTGATCTTACGGAATCTCGGTAGTACCTAAGGAACTTTCAAATGAGAAAATTATGCACCATGTTAAAATATTACTTTGAAAATTTTTAAAGAAAGTTTTCAAGTTAGAAGAGTTAAACTACGAGATATAAATAATTCAGTATTCATTCCATCGAAAAAAATGCATTATTCGTGCAAAAGTAAATTGCATTTTTGCACGATTTGGTGAAAATAACCATTATACTACGTAAAACGAGACTAAAATTTCGCGAATACCCATCGGTGGTCAATATTATAATTTTTCCCTCGGCTAAAAGTGTACCTATCTATATTATTTAAACAAGTTTTATTTATCTTAGTTTGGCACAAAGCCAAGTGAGTGACGTAAAAAACAGTTCATATAGGTAAATAAAAGACCATAAAAATTGACAGGCCATCGGAAAACATCATTTGCGCTTGAAATAAGTTTATATTATATTTAAAAGGTCTTTTAAATGCAATTTTAATTAAGATAGTATACCACTAACTTAGAAAGTCGTGAAGAAATGAATTATCGTAGAAGTTAAACGAGGCAATGTGGCGCCTAAGTCAATTTTATTAATGCCACTCGTAGTTATTTGCGTTTCCTCCCATCAGCACTTTTTGAAAAAAAAAAAATCATCTATGTAAACTGCTAGAAAAAGAGTTCAAGTACGAAATTCGTGAACTTACCTGTAAACACTTGGCGTGGGAGGATTTTATGTGTAATTATTTTGATTCACTTTGAGCCAAATTACTGAATTTCGTCTCCTCCGGCGGTGTAAGTAGAAATTCCATAAAAGCACGAAAATTAAGTGCTAAAGTAGATTTGCGTTGAAATAGGTAAAACATTGTTTATGAGAGGATTAGAATAGGGAAAACCAAGGGTATGTTTTTATTGCTGCATGGGAATGCAAATTTGGTATTCTCATGTCACCACAAATTCCAAATTTCAGTTAGTCCGGTCAGATTTAGACTACGTGTACACGTGTTCGGTCTAGACCTCTATAGACCAGTGGCTTTCTGGTTTGTCGGGTCAAAACTAAGAAGTCTCTGGTATTATATTTGTTTGATCTATACAGAGCCTGATTAAGGATATGCGACCAAAGTTTTGACGGAGCTTTTTTTAGTGAGTGATTTTATTAATTTGAGGAGCACGGGAAGCAACTTGGAATTTTTTAGGGTGCTGTAGCGCAATAAATGAATATTTTCTTTAAAAAAAAAAAATTGCGTATTTGAAAAAGTTGAAGAAGTATGTGATTTCTTCATTGCAAAACAATTAAAATTTTTCCAAAAATTTAAAAAATACTTTTGCTCCGAAAAAATAAGATTTTTTTTTCAAACAAATTAAAAAAATTTTCAATTTAAAAAAAACGAGAATTTCTAAAAAAAAAATTTAATTTTATGAGAAATTTTTAGGTTCTAAACGAGTCGAAAGATTTTTTCATAAGTTTTAGAAATATTTTTGAAGTCCAAAAATTAAAAATTGTTTATATTTTCGGAAAAAGGGGTGAAATTTTTTTTATTTAAAAAATTGAGATTTTTTGTAATTTCAAAAAAGTTCCAAATTTTTTTATTCCGAAAATATTGAAAACTTTTTATTTCCAAAAACATTGAGAATTTTTTCTATTCTATAAAAATGGATATTTTTCCATTTCTTTTATTTCAAAACGATTTTACTCTCAAAAAATAGTGAAATTATTTTATTCCAAAAGAACTAAATGACTTTTACGAGAGAAGGGACCAATCGAAATTTTTGTAATAACAAAAAATGTTCCTAATCTTTTAGCCTACAACTTTTGTTTGAAACTTTTTTCAATTAGACCCCTCTCTCCTCCCTTATTTCACATTTATAACAGTAATATGCAAAATCAGAAGGGAAGGAGGGATCAAATTGAAAAAGTTTCAAATGAAAATTATAGAGTAATATTCTAAAAATAATTTTGGTTATTAAAAAAATTCCGATTAGACCCTTCCTTCCCACGCAATTTTGAATATTAAGTGTTTAAAGAAATTTTGGACTTATAAAAAATACAAGTAGCAACACAACATGCGCGCGCGGTCGACGTGATTAAACACATGACAAATGGCAAATGAGACACGACGGCAGATATTTAGCCCTACGTCGCGATATAGAGTAGTTGATAAGAACTGGTCGCCTCAATGATCAAAATCATACTGAGACCAAAGTAAACAACAACAAACCAGACATTTCCCCTACTTTTTTCTTTCCATCCCCATTACCAACTTCGCATCCACTATACTTTTTTCCCCGCTTCCCCTGATCTCAATTATTAATTACTCGGTCCATACTCCATTATGCATATTTTTAAAAAAGAAAAGTGATACGCACAACTACATGATGTATCGAGTTTACGGTATAAATTTCATGATTGTACCTTCTGTAGTTACGGAGGAGTTCCGTCCACAAACTTTTCAAAACCGCTTGGCGAATACATAAGTCCGAATTTTAAAGAAAATTCGGCTAAAAATTTTAAGTTTCAAAATGTCAGAAAGTCATCTTTCTAAAAAAAATTTATAAGTTTCAGAATGTCTGACAAAATGTCTAGAAAATGTCCAAAAGTCATGAAGTTTCAAAAAAATTTACAAGTTTCAAAATGTCTGACATAATGTCTAAAAAATCGAATTTATTAAATCGAATTTATTAAAAATTTTCTAATTTTTTTTTATGTCATTCAAACCTAACCTAATATAACTTTTTTTTTTTTTTTTTTTTTTTTGGTACCCATCCAGAATCCTGGTGGGGGAAGTTTATTTTGAATTATGGGGAACAGTAAGCCCTTCCACGACAGCCCTTGACCTTTCGGTTTATCAGAAACTGCCGCGGAAGGGTGGGGGGTAATTAAATTATATCTAAGACTAATTATTAAACCATCTTAACCCCTGGCAGGGTCCAATTTCCCCCCATGCCAGGGCTTGTACTGTTTAGATTAAAATGTTTTAAATCAGATCGATACATCGTGATGTTTGATTATTAAAACTTATAATTATTTTAATAGTTATCCTTTTTGGGCAATCCGGACCCGACCCCCACTTAAGGTGGGGGCGGCCCGTACAACTTAATTTATAATTGAATATTCGGATAAAATAAGAGTATCATAGATTATACGATATAAAACTAGAGTAAGTATAAAACGAGAGTAAGTAAGATTACGGAGGTAATATGAAAAGGTATTATCGAGATATTATACCGGATGCGAGTTAAAATTCCATATTGGTTTGAGGTATGTGGATCGAAATTGAGAAATTATTAGCTATTGAAAAAAGAGGGGTGGGGGGTCAAAATAGAAGGTGGGTGAGTTATATATCAAAAGACTCGGTTTTTTGAGGGGAATTCAATGGTGCTATTTTTAAGTTTGTCAGTTTAAATTTGGTCGAGATATTTGAGAAAAACTATGGAAAATGGTAAATTTTGTATTGTTTTTTCATGTTTTGGGTACAGTATTTTTCGAAGGCCGGAGTATAATATTTATTTTTTGAATCTAATAGATTATCTTCAAGAGAGCCGAGAAATTCGTTTCTTTCGTTTTCTAAAGTTGGGCAGGTAAAAAGTAGATGTCTGGAATTTTGAAAATGACTACCGCAGTGGCAGTTTTCGGTTTGTGATTTATTAATTTTGTATATGTATGATTGGAAGTTGCCGTGAGATGTAAAAATTTGAGAAATATTGTAGTTTGGTTCGAAATTGGAGTCATAATAATTTTTTAGATTTGGAATGAGTTTCCTGGTAATTTCGGCTTTTTCTGTAGTATTCCATTCGATTTGAAAATTTAAGATGGCCCAAGTTTTTAGGTAATTTTTTAATTTATCGATCGAAATGTTATTATCTTCTATTATGTTGTAATTTATTTGTTCTCCTATACATTTAGATTTAATAAATTTTGAGGTTCGAAAAGTTTTATGTTGTATCTTTTTTCATTTACTTTTTGAATTTCAGGAAGTTTAACGTGAGTGAGATAAGTAAGATCAGGAGGTGTTAAATTATTTTGGGCAAAATATCTTAAATTTCTGATAATAATTTCATATTCTAGGGGGATAGATTTTGAGAGTGTAAAAGCAGCTTCGTACATTATTGGATAAATCTCTACGCGCATAACGCGGTATAAAAAACTACGAAGGAATCGCGGGAGTCGAAGTCGGGGTAGATATGTAATCGGTAGCCAATTTGGTTCTTTCAACCATGACTTTAAATTTCGGGCAGTCTTTATCAAAGACATGATGATTTGGGTCAAAGGCTTCGAGACCTTTTCCCTTGTTATGAGCTACACACGCGGGACAGACCTTATCGTCTTTACCGGCAGTGTATTTCGGTTTCGAACACGGATATTTCTTAGAGTTGACATGGCCAAACTCTAAGCAATTATTACAATGACGAGGACGGACTTGGTTATAAACTTTACAATTCGACCAACCGATTTTGACCCAGCCCATTTTCGTGAGCATTCGCCAAAGATCAGGTTGACAAGATAACGCGCAGGATGTAAATTCGCGACCGGGTTTAGCTTTGAAAAGTGCAATGAACGACGGGTAGATACCAGTTTGTGCCTTAATGGCTTCCAGAATTTCTTCTGTAGTAATATTAATATCTATATTCGAGAGAGTTACTGAAGGTAGCAACGGTTTAAGATGAAGAACATTTAATTCGGCAGGATCTATTAACGTTAAGAATAGATTTTCATCTGCTTCAGAGCAAAATCTGATTGCTACTCTTCCATCCAGAAGGTTACGACGATAAACGAAATTGATTTTGTTTTTAATGGGATTTATTTTAGAAATAATAAGACTAGTCGATTTAAGAGAGATTCCTTTAATAGGATCTTCCTTGGCTGCAACGATAACTTTGTAGAGATTGTCAGGGACATGCCTTGGCATATCTACGTTCGATTTAGCGGCATTACTATAAGTATAATTAAACTGATTCGAAATATCACGATTTTTATTTACGTTTCTTTCAGGTGAAGAATCACTATCGGTCGAAATACCGCGATCGCGACGGTATTTTTTAAGTTTTTTGTCAAAAGCTTCAGCAATTGGGTTTGGCTTAATTGGCTTTGATTTCTCCTTAGCTTGTTTAGGAGCTATTTATAAAAAGTCAAGAATTTCTTTTTCAGAGGGACCCCCCCCCCCCCCGAAAATTTGCAAATTATTTTCACTCCAAAAAATTAAAAAATTTTCAATTTTTCTACTTTAAAAATTAAGCGTTTCTTTTACTTCCAAAAAATATAAATTTTTTTCGTTCATAGAAAATTAGGAAATTCTTTTACTCCGAAAAAATTGAGATGTTATTTTTTTTTAATGTGTAACTATCGGGGTAAGTTGAAATAACGTGATAAAAGTTACAGGAGTCCGGTTTGTTTTTGAACACTTCCGACTCAAATTCAATTAAGTACCTAGGTATCATTATTTTCAAACTCAATTTCGACTTTTAAACGACTTTCTCAGATCTACTCGAATAACATTTATTTTGGAAATAAAATAAATACTCTCGGAACATTTCTTTACAACGTCAATTGGTTATTTCTGATCACGTATTGAATAAAAAATATTTGTGGCAGGGTCGAGTCATGCCCTGATTAAAAACGAATTTGGGTTAAATTGATACACTAAACGAAAACTACGTCGCTGGACGTTCGTTCTCAAAATTTAACCATCAATTGGGTGTACCTTGAAGAGATTCCAGAAAAAAAAATGACCTAAATCGAGGGATTAGCTAGTTCTCAATTTACTCTGGTATCCCTTATTCCAAAAATATTGACATTTTTTTTCCAAAAATTTGAAAAATGTTTTTACTCTATAAAATTAGGAAATTAATTTTTTTCAAAAGAATAGAAATTTTTTCTCCAAAAATTTGAAAAATATGTTCTCTCTGAAAAAAGTGAATTTTTTCTTCCGAGAAAATGCGAATTTTTTAATTATAGAAATAAAAAATCATACTTAATCCAAAATAGTTGAAAAATTTTCAAACTCTTTTTTTATAAAAAAAAAGGGAATTGAAAAAAAATTATTCCAAAAAATTAAGAGGTAAGTATTATACCTATATTTTTTTTCATTCATAAAAAATTGAGAATTTTTTCCTCCAGAAAAGTTGAGGGATATTTGCTTCAAAAAAATGAAAGATTTCTTCTTCCAAAAATTTGAAAAAATTTGCTTAAATTATACATTAAAATTGAAAATGGAATCGTCACCTGTCAGGTAAAATTCACCTAGTCCATCTGATCTGATTTTTAAAAAAGTACCTACCTAGGGAGCAAAAAATTATTTTTCGTATTTTGTTTTTCACTAAAGAACATCAAAAATATATAAAATTCGAAAAACGACTTTTCGCCTCTTAAACACCTTTCCAAAAATCAGCTCAGATGGATTTTGCGAGGTTCATCTAGCAGGTGACGAAATACGTAATCGAATTATCAAAATTAATGAATTCATGAAAAATAAAATCAATAATTTGAATCGAAATTTAATTTAAGTTAGTATAGAATACCTACTCATAGAACTTCATAGAATTAAAAAAAAAAAAAATCAGCTAAAATAAAAAACATAACAGACCCACGTATGTATGTGCTTGTCATTGTACTTATGATGTTATCCCCTTTTCGAGCATATTTTGATTAATACTTTCCTTTTTAAATGTTTTCCCCCTACCTTCCTTTGTTGAATTGCATTCGCTGCACTCATTTTTATCCAAATTCAAAACAGAAAACAAGTTTTTTCCAAAAATGAAAAAAATGATTTTACAAACCTATAAATGGTGATGTCGCGTCGTCGAATTTGATATTAATGATAGAATGAAACCGTAAGGGAAAGTAGTGAAGAATTTATCAAAGTTGACATTTGATGAAGTTCAATCAAAGTTTATATTGACACATCGGAAGAAAAACTTTTCGAAAGTATAATATGTCTTCATTTTGTCACTATTTATAATGGAAATATTTGATAAAAATTTAATTTCTGGCATCTTCATTTTATTAGAAAAAAGTTTATTTTTTTTTTGTATCTATATTTTGATTTGAAATATTTTTCTTCGAGTCAGTATGTATTTTGGAAAATATGAGATCGATATCTGGAAAAACTTGTATCAGCTCGTAGATACACTTACTTTTTCGGTCTGTTTTAAATTAGGTCCAAAATTAATTTCAAGAAATGCGAGCAAAATGTTTTCATCGCATATTTGTGTACTTAAGCCTTTAATGGCAGTTGACCATGTATTTCAATTGGGGAAAAACGTTCCGCTTTTGGTATTTCTTATAGTAATACATAGATAGTGTACGTACCTAGACCTACGTAATACCGCATTCGCTACATTTCCTTGTTTTGAACCGTAATATTATAAGATTAGACGAGTATGTAATAAGCGTATTTCAAAATAATATTTTGAAATACGCTTATTTAGATGCTTGTCTGCTCTTTCCTTTCTTCGTGTCATATGCTATTGTCGCTAGGATTTAAACGAAAAAGGAATTGTATTGCCTGTTGATAGCTACTCTGGGTTAGTGCTTTACAAAATGTGATGGTTGACAGGGTTTGGGAGAAAGCTTACGTATCTATTTCTATGTCGGCGGTTGACAATAATTAGACAATTTTGTCCTTACACCTGAACACCTGATAAAAAATTTATACATAAAATTAGCTTTGATTTATCAAGGGAAAAAACCGACGTGCAGGCAATTATTGCACTATAGATACTTTTATAATCATTATAACGCTTGTATAGCTTTTTTGGTGGGATTACTGCAAATCTACGTAATAAAATCAAAAAAATATTTCGAAGCGATATTTTTTTACAAAGAGTGATATTGGATTACCTAATAAAAAATAATATATCTTTGGATGGACGGTTTCGTCGTCTACTTAATGTTATTTTCTCCTGTAAAAGAAATTGAAAAAAATTATGAAAACCTTTCGGCATATTTTATTTGTACTTCATTAGTAGATACTCCTACCATGCTCGACTCGTTTTCACTTTAACAAATTGCTACCCACGAAATCACACCGTCGAATATTTTGTTTACGCTGCCTTATACTTGTTGAGAAAACACGATCATTTTTTTTTGTCGTTAATCTATCCCACGCGTCAATAGCCGGAAAAGTTTACTCGACGAGACAACCTACCGTACCATGTACGAGTACATCCCTTTAGCAAAGATAGGCTACTTGAAATTAGAGAAAACACGATTGACAAGGTTAGAAATTCGGAAAACGTTCAGAAAAAAACACGTTTTTTCTAAATGTCCCCCTAATGACTTACTAGTAGGCATTCCCCAAATTGTGCTTAACTTTATGTTGCAACCAACTAAACATGTGAGTTTTTTACGTGCAATTGTTACGCACGCAATGTGCCATCGATTGCTCTCTCACACTATGAGTAGCCTCGTCTGTGTATACTTTCGACCAACTCGTGAAATAATTTGTTAAAATGTGGTAAGGTCGATCTGGCTAATTACGAACGTCGGCTAATTACGAACATCTTCAAAGTAAAGCTATTATCAAGTATTAAAAATCAAAAAATGGGTGATATAGTAAGTATGGGTGCCCATTCATGTGATGGATATCAATTTCATTTTAATATAATCATTTGCAGGCATTACACAAAAGCAATTACGATATATGCTACCAAAATTGCAATTTTTCTGCAGGGGAGTGTTACTACTTTAAAAATTGTTTTCGAGATGATATGATCTGTTTTGTTCGTTAGCAATACTGTCTCATGATCCAGCCATTTTGAGTTGAAAATAAGTTCCAGTATTTTTATTTTGTGTTTTGATTATCCATTTATACATATAATTATCAATTTTTTGGTTATTGCGAACTCTGCGATTTTCTGTAAGTATGTGTGGTCACACTGGATCGAAATTCAAAAATTCGTAATAGCTAAAATTATTCCTAGGATTTCAATCTTCAATTTTTGTTTGATTTTTTTTTTCCATTGGACCGGTCACTCCCGGCCCTCCAATTTTGAATATTGAATATCTACGTAGTATTATTCAAAATTGGAGCGGAAGGAGGGGTTCAATCGAAAATTTTGTAATAATCAAAATTATTTCTAGGATCTTGATCTATAACTTTTGTAGGAAAAAATTTTCAATTTAACCCATAAACAATTTTCCAAGTTTTTTTAATGTCTGTCCAGGCATGAAATTGAATCACTTTTAAACAAACTTTGTTACTATTTCGCATGTTGGTCATTTTTTGTCATTATTTGCCTAAAATGGTCACTTTTGTAACTTTTTCGAGGTTTTTCGTTGATGTCTTTTTGAAAACCACAAAAAAAAAAATGAAAAATTGAAAGATTTTTCTTTTACTCTACAAATTGATATTTTTACTACAAAAACATTGTGAGTTTTTCTTTTTCAAAAAATTGTGGGATTTTTTTATCGAAAAAAAATAGTAGATTATTTCTTCTCCACAAAATTGAAAAGTATTTTTTGCTTTTAACCCTTACGTACCTGAGAAAAAACCAACGGTCATTTTTTTTAAAATTTTCTGTGAGAGTGATCTCCAAGGTAGGATGGAAAGAAAATTTCGATAAATTTTCATGAAACTTGGATCCTTTCACAGGAAATAGGTACCTACCTAAGGTGCCTATACTTTCATTTCCTGTGTGAATTTGGAGAATAACAACAAGCCTATGTGATAAAACTTTGTATTGCTAAAAATTAATAAGATCTATTAGAAAATTTCATACATCCACCTCCCCCTGCATGCCAGAGCCCCCCTTTTTAAAAATGAGAAAATGTCCAAAGCGTGAAACGTCGGTGCAACTTTTTTTAGATGCTATGAATTCAAAGTGAAAAGTTTTTGGATTAAAAATTTTTTAAATAAAAGGTACAGGGAACAAAGAGGGCGTTTTTGATTTTAACGAAATGTCGCACAGGAAATGAAGTTTCAAAATCATTCGAGTTTTTAAAATAAATTACTTAAGTTATACAAAATTTGAAACAAATTTAGGGTTGTTGACCTGAATATTGTCAAACAATATATTGTGCACAAATATTGTAGGTACAAACATAAAAATGGCACAGGAAATGGACATTGATATTTTCAAAACACCAAAAAATTAGTTTGGTATTTATTTTCTGTGCAAGGGATCAAGCTTTGAAAATTTTTTAAAAAACTTTTTGTGTTTTACAGTATAGAGATTATGTCTGCATAAAATTTTTTAAAAAGTAACCGTCAGTTTTTTCTCAGGCACGAAAGGGTTAAGTTGAATGATTTTTTTTCTTCTTAAAAGAATGAAGGTTTTTACTTCATAAAGTTGAAAAAAAATTACGTTGAAAAAATTGTAAGATATTTGTATTCAAAAAATTAAAAGATATATTTTTTACACCAAAAAATTGAAAGTTTTTTAGACCAAGAATTGAATTTTTTTTCTTCTTTAAAAATGGAGGAGGGATTCTTGAAAAAAAAAACATAGATGTTTTTCTGCTACGTTAAAAAATTTGGAAATCCCCTAACCCCCCCCCCCCCCCCCCCCGCCCACAAAAAAAACGACATTGAAAGATTTTATTCCAAGACGATTTTTTTCTTTCTTCTAAAACATAAGAAATTGTTTACTCTAAAAAGTTTCAAAAAATTTTATTTCAATAAAATTGAGAGATTTCAGATTTGTCTTCAAAAAAATTTTATAAGATTTTTTTGCTTCATTTTTTTTTTTTTTTTTTTTTAATTCAAGAAAAATCAAGACCAATAATTGATAGTACATATTTTTACTAAAGAGTCTAATTTTCTTTCCTAAAACACAACAAAACAAAATTCTGGGTAAAAATCAAGAGATTTTTTTGGTGTAGTTTTTTTTTCAAAAATTGAAAAATAAAAAATTTCTGTTGTCATTTTATTAATTTTTTTAATGACTGGCCAATTCAGCGTGCCCGTCCCTATAACAAAAAATTTGCTCGTTAAAAAAAATCATAAAATTATTCTTATTCGACCCTAACAAATTTCCTCCTGGTGGGTTTGATTTTTGGTCGCTTTTTGAACAATTTTTGATCATTGAAGTCCATAAAAAAATCAAAATAAAGGAATTCATGTCTGTGTCTGACAAAAAAAAAAAAAAATTGTAATTTACAGAATGTCTGAAAAAATGACTTAAAGTCATCAAATTTTTTAAAAAATTTCCAAGTTTCAAAAAACTGCAAAGTGTTTCATCCAAACCTAACCTTTGTAGTAGTAAGTAAAATGTCTGAAAGTCATCAAAGAAATTAAAAAGTTACTTGATTACTCTCAAGTATTATTAGAAAACGAAATAAACCTAAGTTGTTCATCTTCTTTCACGTGAGTTACCTACAAATTTCGTATCATAGTATGTAGCTTACGTACGCGTGTAATTATTATCCTAAACATATTCGCACAGCAGAAAACTATTTATAATATCAGGGTAGCTGCTGGCTGGATAGCTGGTGACATCATTGCTACACATCTTTAAATGAACATTGTTTTAGTCGAATTTATCAAGGGTAGAACGTTTTTATCCTCGTATAAATCATCATGTAGGCCGTTTTAATCGTCCACGTTATAATTTATAGATACGAATAAAACCTGTATTGAAAAATGGAATTATAAATGAATTTTGATGGGTATTACTGGGATGTGTTTTTTGTCCAAGTTGTAGGTATTTTACAAATCGTGGTCAACGCAAAGCTCGCATGAGTTATTTCGAATACCTATGTAGGTTTCCAATTTTGGAAAATGAAACTAACAATTTTATTATCGTTGCGTAATACTTGTTTTTCATTGTAAAAAAAACCGCCGAAGCGTGCAGTTTGGGAATATTGTCGTGAAAAAATTATTTGACGGTACATTTTATAAAAAGATTAAGTTGAATTAAGAAAATCTCAAATTGATAAAATAAGTCACGAAACATGGCGAAGATTCAACAATATAACAATTCCCGAGATGGTAAATTCTTTCGTTGTTATAGTTAATTTAAAGGCAATTTAAAAAACAAATTTATTATACATTTTATTCGAATTGTGTAAAATGAAAGAGTTCGTTATTTACAAAGATGAAAAGTATTTCCTGTGTTCGTGATTTGTGATCGGAATATTAAAAATGCGTTTTTTGATGAAATACGTGGCTTCTTTTAACCATTTAATGTTGGTTCATTTGCATTCAGAAAATAAAATAAAATATGTTATGATGGAGAAATGAATTTCTAAAATCTTTACACAGTTTTTTTTACGTACTTCTTTTTTTCAAATTATACTTAATTTAATGCAATTTTTAAAACTGACGAAACATCAAATCACATTTTTTCGGTAGTTTTTAAAAGTGCGTAGTTGATTGTGACTACGTGACAAGTCTTATTTCGTTTATTACCTACATGTGGATCAACATGCTACAATTAACAATGAATATTGGTGAAAGAAACAAATAAGTTGTATTTATCACTTTCCTAAGTAAATCCGGTGTATTAATTTTCACGCGGTAGGCTTTCTAAATGTTTACGAAATAAGATGAATAGACACCTATTTAAAATATTATTCAATTTTTAGTCGAATTGAAAATGAAAAAAGATTTTATCTTGGTATAGAAGAAGAGGTCGGGATGACTTCTTATCATATTTTTGGACTTGTGAACCATGAAAATGACGATTTAGCTTTTAGCCCATGTGACAATTTCTATACCTTCGAGTAAATAGGCAATCCATAAGAAACGAAAATTATTAAATTTAAATGGTGTCTATGAGTATCTCAAATTTTAAGAGCAAGGGAAAGTAAAATTAACAGAATTTTTTTTTGATCAAGCATACCTAATACTTTCTTATGCACTAAAAAATTTACCTTGACATGTTTTACCCATTTGCTATGTGAAGTCAGTAGAGGTCGCTGATGTGTCTTTTGGAGATTTTTATTTTTCCGATCTAAATTTGTAGGCAAGTTCCTTGTTTATCGAGATTGCAGCCCAAAATTATGAAATTTCTTGAAATCTGCACCAGTGACTGGAACTCTCGTTATTTTTATTACAAAAAATGAGAAATTTTGTTATTGTCATTCCATACAAATTAAAAGACGCTTATTTCATAAAAAAAATTGAAAAATTTATTTTCAAAAATTAAAAAAAAAAAACTTATTTTGAAAAATTTTACAGAAGTTTTTTTTTATTCCAAAAAAATTCTGTGATTTTTTTTTTACTAATTTTTTTTAAAAATCAAGATATTTTTCATGTAAGTACCTACTTACACCAAAAAAGTTATATTTTTCAATAAAATTGAAAAAATTTCATTCTGAGAAAACGGAAATTAAGTAGAATATTTTTATTCCAAAGAAATTAAGAGACGTTTTTCTTCAAAGAAATTAAGGAATTTTTCATTTTCAATTTTTATTTTTAAAATTGGAAAATTTTTATTTAAAAAAAATAAATGAAAAAAATCAATGATACTCAAAAACTTGGATGATACCTCCCGTCCCCGAACAAAAAAACTATTGAGAAATTTTTCATACCAAAAATAAAATATTTTACCCAAAAATTGAAGAAAAAAAAATGCAACAAAAAATTTAGGATTTTTTTATTTTAATAGAATTGAAAATTTTTTAAATGTATCCAAAAAAGAAATAAAAAAATTTTTATTTCAAAAGAATTGAGAAATGTTGTTACTTACTCCCATTTTTTTTTTAAATCTCCCCCCCCCCCCCTCCAAAATGGAAGATTTTGAGAGAGAATGAAAAAATACTGCTCTCAAAGAGTGGCCTTATTGTTGTCTTTTTTTCCTTGGTAAAGCATACCTACTTACCTAGTTACCTACTTAGCAATCCCTCTGTATGAAACACATTCCAAGTTTTTGAAAAATAAAAAATTTATCCGTATAGTCATTAGTCAACTAGTCAATGTTTATTGTTTACATATACGAGTAATGAAATAAAGCTAATTTTAAAAATTATACAGTTTCCAGTTGAATGTAATGACCATCAAACCCTTCATTTTCACATGTAAAGAATAAAATGACAGTTCAACATAAGTAGGTATAGGCAGGTACATATAAACGATAATTTGGGAAGGTAAAACAACTGTCAACATTTTCGTCCGTTGTTATACTCTTTTATTCGGAATTAATGTAGTTTTTTTCTCTCTCTCTCTTTCTCTCTATACGAACAGACTATTCGGTATAATGAAATGTCTAATAGTTACCAGTAACAAGCTATAAAAGGTTATTTCATATCGTAAAATCGTAAAATGACTAAAAAGATCTTTTTCCAAAACATTTTTACCTTTTTTTTTTCACTTCAATTTTCAGAAATTTCAGACCTGCATAGTTTCTCATATATTTTTGTCATACTTACCTTGTCGTTACCGTATACCAAATATACCTAAGTAATATACCTAACCTACACCAGTAAATCTTTCTGTCTCTGATGAAACTTGATTGATTTTTTTTCTCATCTAAACACGAAAATCCCGTTCGTAATATCCGTATTGTTTCAAAATGGAGTTTTTCCCACTGGTGTATGGAGCTTTTCTTTGAAGATTATCTTTTTACTAAAATTTCGTACATTTAATTCGTTGTTGGGAATTTCCGTAGCCTAACCCATAAGTAATCTTCGTATTATGTTTCACGGTGCAAAATTGAAGATTGTTATTTTAACACGATAAGTAGACAATTTTATCAAAGTTTACGTCATCTTTCAAATGAAATATTCATTCGGGTGAATTGCGAATCGAATATATGTGTTCTAATATTTGGCAATTTGAAGGGAACGTCGCTGCGGCGTTTTCATTAAGTTTTGGCGTTCATATATCGTAATGTTACACCGAGGGATAGATCTTGTATTAGGTATTATCGAGTAAAAATTTAAATTTATTAATTTTACATTCTTCATTCGTAGACGTAGCTTTTATTTGCTTGCTGATTTTAGCTCATGGAGTTTAAACGTGAGTTGAGACGTTGAGTACTTACCTAATGTAATAAAAATTCATTCGTACATATAAATTTAGATGAAAAATTAAATTAAAAATTTTCTATGGCGTACGAAAATTGTGAGCATAATTTAAAACCGAAATGACTAATTTTCAATTTAAAGTATAAAAGGACTCTGTTTTTTTGAGCTTGTCATTTTTCTTAATTTTTCAAGTTGAAAACAAATCTTACGAATGAGTACTTTTCAACGAGGCATCGCAGATAAGTAATTTTAATGTCGAGAATGAAATTTCAACTCATCTTGAAATTCTTTTTGGCGAAAACTGAAGTCTTGTCAAGACGAGAAATCAAAATATGACGTGAGTCTTCGTTTATACCTAAAACTTGTGATTTTTTCGTTTATTGTAAATCTCCTACTTATACAAATCAGAAAAATTTTAATTGTTCCGAGTGTGCATAACTTTCTTTTCATATTAAAATTGAAATTTGCCAGTTACCTATAAGAACATATTTTGCAAATCGGGAAATAATAATTTTACACGTTTTGTTCCTCGAGATGTTCAACAATGCTGTAGGTAGTTAGGTACTCATACTATTTGTAGTACGTGTTAAAAATACTAGTATTTGCCTGACAAAAAGCTTGTAGGCAGCTTCACTTACTTTCCTTTATGCATGTTCTTTTTGTAATAGTCAACAGTGGCAACAAGTTGCCATTATCCAGAATGTAGGTAGAGAGATATTACTTCTTCGTTTTGCAATTTTCTGGGAAATTGGTATAAAAACTATCGACAACTCATTTTTTTTTTACTCACTATGTTACCAGGACGGACAATTGTTGCTGATGTTAGTTTGTATCGTACTTAAATACTTATTATTCGTTCAGTAAAACTATTTGTACAGCAATGCTACATACTCGTATTTTAAAATCTCTATAAATTCACTCAACGCTCGAGTGTTGTAAATAAATGTCACTCCGGTCAATAAATATTGACACACCGTTTTTTCTTCGTTTGTTGAAAAGTGGATCACAAATTCTTTCAAAAAATAAAAAATAAAACTGAAAAATAAATGTGCAAAAAAATGAAATACTCGTAAAATGTAGAAGTGATGGTAGATATAGGTACATAGAAAAACAATCTGAAGAATAAATTCCTTCCAATAGAAAATTTTCGTAGTAAAACGAAATACGCGATTTAAGAAATTGAATCTATATTTGCCATATTTTATTCAATTTCGGAGTGAGAATATTGGAGTTATTTCGAATAAAATTAATGATTTATAGGTAATTTACCAATTTCGTTTGCATCAAGACGTAATGGTTTAAATTTTCTGTTTGAATCGAAGCAATGAAATCAGTGTTTATTTAAGCGAATAAGCGATTACATCGTCGTGATTTCGCTGGAGTTGTAGTTAGATATAGGAAGTTAGATTCAAAAAAATTCTCCAAAAAAGAATTAGTCCCCGTCTTCCAGCAACCAGAACGAAAACTCAGTAGTCAGTACTCAAGTATGTCTTTAAAAGTTAATAATTTGTGAACCAAAAAAAAAAAAAAAAAAATCAAAGAAAATCTCGAAGTTGAAATTTTCACTAACAAAATGTACTGATATAATAAAAAAAAAACCGCCTCCTCTTTGACCTTTATACCCATTCAACATGGAAATACGAGACTACTTTGGTTTCATGGCTTTGAGGAATTATTCATATAGGACATGAAGAAATAAGATGCATACACATTTTTAAAATGGAAATCACGGCCATCAAAGGAAAAAAAATTGATGAATTTTTTCAATTTTGACATTTTTCGTAAATTGGACAAATATATATGAAAAGTGGCCGAGATGTACGGAAACGGGCAAATATATATATATATATATATATAAATATGTGACATGTGACAGATCGTCATCTTTTGGTCCCAAACGTCAACAAATGGGGTCAGAACTCTTCTACCCCCCCTCCTTCTAAATCAGGGTCGGACACAATAGCCTAAATTTAAAAAAAAAAATCGGCTAATAAATTTTTTTTTTTAAATTCGGCTAAAAAACATCTGCTGAATAAATGCTCAAAATGCTCAAGCATTTGCCTTCACTGTTTTTCTACTATTTATGTACAGGGTGTTCCTGGACCAGTGCACCGCCTTCGAACCTATGATGTGTCTACCCAAACTACACAAGTGTATGCATGTTTGCCGACCCTAACATTTGAAGGGGCAAAGTTATACACACGTGATGGTAATTTCTTCAGAACGTCATAACTTTGCAAATAATGTAGATAGACAAAATTTGCTTGAGGTTTTTTGGTAGAACTTTTCAAGTCCTACAAAATCGGTTATATTCATTTTTTGCTTAGCTCCAAAATTGAAGGAGCTACAGTGATGTGAAAATTTGTACGGCTAATAACTCCTTCAATTTTCAAGTTAGGCAAAATTTGTAAGAGTCATTTTTTCTTCATTTTTTCGTGTTCTACAAAATGAGCTATCAATGTTTTGCCTAACTCTAAAATTGAAGGAACTACAACATTGAAAAAATGAAAAAAAGGGCAATTTCCTTAAAATTTTACTCAAATTTGAAGAAAATTGCCTTTTTTTTCATTTTTTTAATGTTGTAGTTCCTTCAATTTTCGAGTTAGGCAAAACATTGATAGCTCATTCTGTAGAACACGAAAAAATGAAGAAAAAATGACTCTTACAAATTTTGCCTAACTTGAAAATTGAAGGAGTTATTAGCCGTACAAATTTTCACATCACTGTAGCTCCTTCAATTTTGGAGCTAGGCAAAAAATGAATATAACCGATTTTGTAGGACTTGAAAAGTTCTACAAAAAAACCTCAAGCAAATTTTGTCTATCCACATTATTTGCAAAGTTATGACGTTCTGAAGAAATTACCATCACGAGTGTATAACTTTGCCCCTTCAAATGTTAGGGTCGGCAAACATGCATACACTTGTGTAGTTTGGGTAGACGCATCATAGGTTCGAAGGCGGTGCACTGGTCCAGGAACACCCTGTAGATCTACATACATACAAATTTAGACCAATAAATAGTAGCTAGGTAGGTATCATAGTGTATATTGTTCACATTTCCATTGATGCGATCCAAATTAATTTTTTTTTTAAATCTTTTTGGCAAAATGAAGGGATATACCTAAAATTCAACTAAAAGTATGTAGGTAAGTTAATTAACATTTCTGCGTTATAAACCTAAGGTATGGAGATAGACTTTTCCTTTAATTTCTAGAAAAGTAAAGAATGTTCGGTTATTCGGGGTCTCATGATGCCTATCTACTGTGGTGTTTTTTTCACTTTTTTCCTTTTTCAAAACTATGTTGGAACTTTTTTTTCTCTATTTTCTTGTACACTACAGCTACTAACGTAAGAAGTTAGGTCTGAAAAACAAATTGGGCTAGAAATTGCATCCTCCTCATTCACTTGTTAGATGTAAAAATGTTCATTTTTTACAATTTTTTTCTTCTTCAAATGTGTACTAACCTATCTTTTTAGACAATATAATACCATATTGATTTTTAACGAAAATACTAGGTAATAAACTAATGACCTGTCTATGCTTCAATACTTTAAATTGACCGAAAACCAAACACCTAAATAATTAAATAGGTAGCTACTAGCTAGCTAGCAACTCAAGTGTATTGCTTAAGTTTACTGATAATGATGTTGGTTTGATACTTCGAGATGTGTTTTGCAGTTTATGTTACGTACACTATAAACCTATTTATTTTGTAAAAAAATTCAAGTGCCTACAAATGAAATTATTCCATTACTTCGAACACATTTAATTTGTTTTGCTGAATTACCTACTTGAAATATTTTGAAAGCGAGAGTAAATTTGAATTCGTTAATTTGTTTCAGGTTCCAGGTGGAAATCGATAATTTTTGAAATAAAAATTGGCATAAAATCATCGAGTGATGTCAGTTCCTGTGGACAGCATTCACTTCTTTAAATCTGGAGATTAACATGGTTCAAATTATGTTGAAATGTAAGTATTTACAATTTTACATCTTACCTGTGATTAATGTTAATTTATTGGAAGCAATTTTAATTCAAATACAGCCAAAATGAGTAGATTTTCTCAAACTCGTCTGATTTTTCAAATCGTATGTGAGGGAATTCCCCATCTCAAAATCATTTTAAATGAGAACTTTCGAAAAGTTGGGTGAAAAAAATTGGAAAACCAATTAATAACAGAAATGGGCAACATTTCAACTTTGTAACTTTTGCTTTATGTGTCACGAAAGTTCATTAAAATTATGATATCTAACAGCAAATCAATTCGATGGTGTTTTCCCTCTCAATGAACATTTTTCAATTTTGATTTCCAAAAATGAGATCAACATTTTTACTTCTGGTGGAAATATACTTCATAATTGGTTTACAATTATTGTTGCCGTTAACAGAAATGTCAAGCTACAGAAATCCCAACAGTAACGATTATACGAGACTTTGATAGATTGTTTTTCCTTAAACCCGTTCGTGTACTATTTTTTCTTTAATATGTTACGTACAATCATGTTCTTTGGTGTGAGTTATTACGTACGTACTATAGTGGTACATTTCTAAATTCAGCAGAAGATTTTAATTACTTATGTTTAATGTTTATTTTAATTTTGAAAATGGCAATCAACCCGACAGTCAAGTTTGTTATAGTGCAACAACAGCTTGAAAAGATGGGTAAGGGATGGAAAAATTCTCTACGTACTTGGAAAATTATTATTCCCCTATTGAAAATTTAAGATCGTGCTAACTATTCACAGTTGATTTGAATTTGATGTTTTATTTTTCTTTCACGTTTTTTTTATGGTGATAAAACAAGCAGATTATAACACGATTTTTGCCGGGCCATTTCGTTTAATGAAAATTCCGTAAAAAAACCCGTTCCTATTGTACCTATATTTTTTATCTTCTATAATTTCGCAACAATGCGTTAGGAGAATATTTCTTAAAATAGCTTCGACACATTGTAAAGTTTTATTGGTACCAAAATACTTTCAATGCTTTTTCGCGCGATTTAATTTTCCTCATATTTAGTGCAGGAGATCAGGCATGTAACAGGGAAAAAATTGATAGAAAAGGTTTTTTGGTTCATTGTATCGAAGATGGTGACATTAAGAGCATATTCGTAATCCGCAAAAATCTGCTTGTCACAAATTCCTTTTGGAGACCGTCTGCCCCCTCCAAAATTGACCAACTGCTTTTTGATTTGTAATTTTTTCTGAATCTTTCATTTTTTTAAAGGAATTATTTTAAAATTTTTCACTTCCTTGTGATTTCTTAATTTTTTTAAAAATTCATAAAATATTGAATGTTTAATTAATCATATTTTATAAGATTACCTTTAGATCTATTTTAATGAAATTTTCAATTTCGATGTCTTTTTTTTTTAAATTAAAAATTTGCGAATCATTTAAAATTCCATCAAATTTTTAATACTTCAAGGATCAACCAATTTTTTTTCTTTCTTAATTTGTAACTTTTTTGAATTTTGTGATTTTTTTCAATATCCTCAAATTTTG
This sequence comes from Balanococcus diminutus, assembly GCA_959613365.1. Taxonomy (NCBI): domain Eukaryota; kingdom Metazoa; phylum Arthropoda; class Insecta; order Hemiptera; family Pseudococcidae; genus Balanococcus; species Balanococcus diminutus. The sequence goes on along the minus strand of OY390715.1, from coordinate 42,928,352 downwards.
TTTTATTTTTTCCATTGTTTTTTTTGAAAATTAAACCCCAAATTTGGGCTTTAAAATCAAAGAATGGGATTTCAAATTTGACGTGGAATTTCAATGCTCCACAACTCACTTGCCATTTTCACCAAAACTCATTTTTGGGCAAAGTCTCTACAAAACGAACGGTTTTTTGCGGAATTGATTTGTTTTTAAGGAATAAGGACACCTTTCTCGATACAATGAGCCAAAAAAATTGGTGTCGAATATAACCTCCTGTATTATTGCGTGATGTGCAAGTGCAAAGTGCATCTACTGTATTGATTTTTTTTCCAATCGATATTCCTGTCGATATTTTATTTATTAGGTGAAATCAGATCTCTTGAAATTTTTATGGGTTTTCTTTTCTTTTTCTTTTTTTACGTACCTACTTACGTAATACGTACTCGCGTACCTACCTACCTTTTCTATTCAATCCATTACGATTTCATAAAAATGTGAAATTCTGACAATGTGAGTGATTCGTTGTGTTTAATTATTTAAAAAGTACCCAATCCCGAAATACCTACCTACCTATGAACGATATTTCTGCAAATACCACGAAATTAAGGTTTTAGCGAATAGCGATACTTGCACCTTTCATTTTTTTTTGTTTTTTTTTTTGTTAAATATTTCGACGAGATGATTTTACAAGAAAATTGAAGATTATCCTTATATTTAATACGCAACATTATTTCTTCAGTAACGTGTGCAATGAAACGAATTATGGTTTAAAATGTTGATACATTGTATATAAGTCAGTGTACACATGGTCCTTTTAAACTAAAAACTATTCATTACCAGCAAATATTTCTTGGTGGAGGTACGTAATACGTTTCAAGGGTTTTTTTTATGAGCCTTTATGTGGTTTTCAGCTTTGACAGATTGGATTCACTGTGAAAAAAGAAAGATTAAGCAGACGGTGATCGATAACGTTTTAGATGAGATGTGTTTTTCAAGCGTGAAAATCTGTCATCCTGTGCAAAGTGTCATTTCAGATACTTTTCCGAGGGATTCTTAAATACATGGCATATTAGAAAATTTAATATAATCGTCATTGCAAATAAGTGGTCGTAAACGGAATTTCGTGTTATAAAGCTCCAATGTTATAGTAAAACGTTATATTTGCGACCTATTTGGTATTTAGCACATCGCAAACATATTATGAAGCCTATGTGTAATCCTGTGTATGAGGCATATAATTTCAACGTGAATAATTAGCTGACATGTAGGGACGTGGTAGAGGGCAAGGGGATGTAACTGAAAATGTTATTCGTCATATGGGTTAAAACTCAGTGGTCACCCAATGTTGATAGAATACTCGCATTATCACGAAACAAATTCACACATTTTGTAAAATAGCAGTTGGAAATATGATTGTACGAGGACTCGTCCAATTTCAGATTTAGGAAATCGAATATTACGAAAAAATACACACACAAATAACTAGCGTATATGGAATAGACTAAGCTATTATCACAATTTTTATTTTATTGTGTAGGTATCTAGTGAAAAAATTTGATGTGGAGTTATTTGATTTTTATAGCATTTGGCATGCATACACCATACAGCTATTAAGGTTATTCTTATTTTCGACTTCGAGCCCCCACCCTCCAAGTAGTTTATTTTTATGAGAAAATTATTCCATACTTTTTATTGGAAGTCGTCGCTTCCAATTTTATATTTACAAAAAAAAATTAAAAACTGACAATTTTCAAACTTTTGCTCGAACTCATCTAGGTATGTCGTTTCTTATCAGGAAGAGTAATTCTTAATTTTTTATTTTACTCCTATTTAGATTTTAAATTTCACCCTTCTTCAATTTCTCAAAAGATGCAAAAACTAGAAAAATGAACAAAATTTTCAAATTTATCCCTACCCGAGCGGCACACTCGATCGATAATATCGATAGATGTAACGTATCGATAAAAAATCGTTTGAAAATCTATAGATGTTCTCACGATATTATAAAGATTTATCGGTACAACTTCATAGGCAAAAAATCTAAAAACTATCGAATTCGATATTATTAAGATTTTATGACGATATTCGTCAACGATACTATCGACAAAGAATATTAAATTTATCGATACCGATTTTCCACCGATTTTGTGCAGATATTTGAAACTACATTATCGACAAAGAATATTAAATTTATCGAATTTGATTTTTTAACGATTTTGTAAAGATATTTAAAACTATATTATCGACAGATTATATGAAATTTCTCGACTTCGATATTTTACGGATTTTTTGACGACATTTGAAACTATATTATCGACAGATTATATTAAATTTATCGAATCCGATTTTTTACCGATTTTGTAGAGATATTTGAAACTATATTATCGGAACATAATATGCAATTTCTCGAATTCGATTTTCTAACGATTGCGTGAAGATATTTGAAACTATATTATCGACACGTAATATGAAATTTCTCGATTTCGATTTTTTTCCGATTTTGTGACGATATTTGAAACTATATTATCGACAAATAATTTGAAATTTCTCGAATTCGATTTTTTAACGATTTTGTGAAGATATTTAAAACTTTATTATCGACACATAATCTGAAATTTCTCGTATTCGATTTTTCAACGATTTTATGACGATATTTGAAACTATATTATCGACTCGTAATATGAAATTCCTCGAATTCGATTTTTCAACGATTTTGTGGCGATATTTGAAACTACATTATCGACAAATAATCTGAAATTTGTCGAACGATTTTTCAACGATTTTGTGACGATATTTCCAAATTGGTGAAAATTTTTCTAAGTCCAACACGTCTGGAAGTACTAAACTGCCTATTATAAGCGTTTTATTACTAACTTCTCAACGATAAGGTATGGCATAGTGGCTAAGGTAGAGGAATACCATGCAGGAGGTAGATAGTTCATGCCCCACGGGTGGCAGATTTTTTATAATTTTTTTTGACTTTTTCTGAAATGATCCTCTTACCTTAACATGAATAATGTGTTTAGGCATAGTTTAATGTATTAATTATGCTAATTAATGATTTTTAATTATAGAAAAAAGCTAGTAAAAGACGAAAAATCGGAATAAAAAATCGATAAAAAATCGACAGAATATCGAATTCTATAAAGTGTCGCGAAAGTTCCGCCTAAATCGTGAAATTATCTTTCGATATTATAGATATATTATCGATAAAATATCTTACTATAATCTCGAAATTTTTACTAACTATAATTCGTCGATAATCTATTTATATATCGAAAGATAATTTCACGATTTATGCGGAACTAACGCGACACTTTATCGAATTCGATATTCTGTCGATTTTTTATTTCGATAATTTGTCGATTGTGCTGCTCGGGTAGGTAATTTAAAGTTGTTCTTTTTCTTAAGAAAATCTATAGAAAATCATTCGCAATTTTTTATTTCCCCCCAATTGAATTTAATGTGGTGTGCACTGGTCCACCTTATTTTTAAAATTGACTCATTTTCACTTCAAATTCAGTTGAAGAAAAATGAAAAAATTGGAAATTATTTTTCGTGAAAATAAACAATTTTGATGAGAGAAAAAAAATAGAAAGTTTTGGAATTAATCAGTTTTTAAAAACTGTAGAGGTGCGGAAGGCACTCTATAAAATTAATTTAGGGAGGAAATAAAAAATTAGGAATTGTTTTCTCGTAGGAAAACAAAACTTTGAATTCAATTTTAAAAATTTTGAAAATTTTTTGAAAAATAAGTGAAGAGAGAACTCCAAAGCATCGCTTGAAATTTAACCAGAGGAAAATAAAAAATTGGGAATCACTGTTTATGTGTAGGAACAACTATGATGAGTTAGAACCAAAAAAAGAAAAAAACTTTTTTTTTTTTTGAGAAAATTCCTGTTAAAAATTTTTTAAATGGCAAAAGTCTTCAAAAAGTTGTTTTTAGAAAAATTTGTCTCAAAAGTTTTGATTAAAAAAAATAATTTTGAAAATAATTTTAAAAATGTGTTGAATTAAATAAAAAATCATCTGACATTTTTCAGTGAAAAGTGTTTTTAAAAATAATCCTTCATAAAAATTTTACGAAAAAAGAATCAACTCATAATGCAAAATTAATTATTTTTGAAAATAAAAATTCGTGAAAGAAATTTTGATAAAAAAGTAAGTATTTGCCTAGCATTCTTTTAAAAAATACTTTTGAAACATTCCTTTTTTCATTGATTTTTTTTTTTTAAATAATCAGAATAATTTTGTGCGGAGGTACTTTTATTTCTCGTTATTTTTTATTCATATTTTCATTTGAAAATATCTGAACAAGGTTTCTACAATTTTTTTTTTCTACTTCTTCAAGACAGAATTTTCTCATAAAAAATTTCCATACAAATTATTTCAAAAACTCCCTTTCTTAAAAAAATGGTTTCTTTAAAAGAATAGAAAAATTTTCTGTAATCAAAATAATTTTTTTTAGAAAATCTATTTCTTCAAGTTTTAGTTTTACCAAAAATGATTTTCTCATCAATCATTACTTTCGGGATAAAAAATCTCATTTTTTCTCTTTATAATAAGCCAGAACTGCGCATTAGAATAATTTTATTTACGAGGGTGGCGAAACAAAAAATAATAATAAATTATCAAGTACCTGTAAAATAAGGTTTAGGTATACTAATTTTTAATTCAATTTTTAAAGTTCTCCTCAACGCAAAACAATAAAATTTCGTTATTTCTTTTACTTATTATTTTTTTTAAAAGAATTTTGTTCTTATTCTTTTCTGGGATATTTTTTGATTTATTTCTTCTTTAAATTTTGCCAAACATTTTTTATAAATTTTATATTTAAAATATTTTTTTAAAAGTTAGTTATTTTTTAAAACGTCGTTTAAGAGTTTTTTTGGGGATTTAAATTTTTTTCTGAAAGCAATATTCTAAAATTTTGTTGAATATTTGCAGATAAGTTGGCTAATTTTTCAAAAAAAAAAAAAAAATCCAATAAAAACTGATAACATTTTGTATTCTTCATTTCATGCTCAGTATAATATCATGTTTTTGCGTCGTGGTACAGAATTGAGGAAAAAATGTTTAGAGTCTTCTTGTTTTTCAAGATCCAAAAAAATATTTGCACATATTCTAATGTTTATAAAAAAATATTTCAGTCGAATTGGCACATATTTTTAGTACCCTAAATTCCTATGTAGTCTATCTGTCTCCGAAAATATTATACCCATTTAGATTTTAATTTATGCGACCGTCTGCACGAAATTTTTCATGTTTTTTTGTTTTTTGCCTAAACGCTGTAAAACGATTTTTGTCGAACAATATTTGTTAAATACAGACTCGGAAAAACAAGATACTTTGGAGGGCTGATCCGTTTATCAAAAATTCAGATCAAATGTGAATTTTTCCTTCGCCATTATTGATATTATACGCAATGAACATTGCTGGTTGAATTCTCTCCTAGTTTCGTGACCAAGATAAAATAGAAATTGTTTCTTGTATAATGCAATAAATTGAATAAACCGGCGCCAGCATCGGTTAAAGAAATAAAAACAGTCTTTTACTCATCGTATTACTCGATGAGAACGAAGTGATTCATTTTATAAAATCAATTTCCTCAATTTCTCTCGTTATTTTAAATTTATTAGATTGAGTACACGTGTAGGTAGGTATATTCGATTAAAGATGTATCCATACATCTCGCTTCGTTCTTTACGAGATAAAAATTGAGTTAGGTATTTTAATGGGAAAATGTCACCATTTTCATATTTTCGTTTATCTGTTTTAATTGCTAAATTTTTGGTACGTCCAATTCAAAAAAAAAAAGGATACACCTACGTACGCATGTAAACATATCTAAATAGAACAAAAAATATTTTTGGGGGAAGGTATAGGCCTATAATGAAGTACGAAATAATGAATGGGGGTCCATTTTTTTTGTTTCCACGCGAGTACTTATATGGCTACTCGGGGATCGTGATAAATTTCTGTTTTGCCTGTTATTCGTCGAAAACTACATAAATACGTGTACTTTTTTGGGATTGAAAAAAATTTCGACAAGACCTTTTCTTTGGAAAAGTTGTTGTTAACCATTATTACGGCATCGGTGTTTTTCATGCCGTTATATATATATTATATCTGTGTATTTTTTTCGCTTTTGTTCGAAACAAAAACGAACAATATGCTTTTTCCCTACACTGTTGACCCTAAAATGTTTCAATTTTTCAATTCATGTTTTATTTTCAGGTTTACACGACCGCGAGTTTCCCCCCCCCCCTCCCTCAATTTAAATAATTTATTGGAACTAATTTGTAGAAAATCGTGTAGGTAATCGAAAAATTTTAAATTTTACGCTGGTTTCGAGTAATTAAAAATGCTGCTATTAAATGCCAAAAATCAATCTTGTGGTATTAGTTACCTTACTTCAAATAGGTATGGTTTTCGCGTGTGTGGTGTGTTCGAGTATTACGTACCGGCGATACACACCATCGTAAATGCTCTATCCGAAAAACATGCTTAAATTCAAAGCCTAAACCATGCAAACTTTTTTAACCAACGAGGTTTCGAAAATAAATTTCAGGATTACCTACTTACTGACTGGGTATCCTGTTTTAGATATATATAATAATAGATTTTGTTGAATTTATTTATATTGTAGGTAGCAATATTTTATGTGGCTTATATAATATGTCGTCACTTTTTCAATTTAATATCGAAATTAATGAAAATTATTGACCATGTTGGATACAGAGAAATCGCTGAACCTTGTCAATGGAAAACGAAATGATAGATCCTAATTTAGAAGAGGAGATGAAAAAAGTAAGCGTTTCAATCTACATAATTAAATTATAGGTAATTAAAATACTTACATTAAATTATGAATGGTAGGTGCAGTACCTAGGTATCATTTAATCAGTTTAAACCTGCGCCAGTTTTTGTCATTTCTCGCTTTTAATTTCATGCACAAAATTTCATTCTCTCGAAAACGTATCTATATCAACCTTTTGATAAATTATCTATTAATTTTACTCGCGAATAAACGTCGAGTAATTTGATCACGAATTTACGTTTCTATTACATAAATTCATGCACGTAGGTGAAATGGCAAGAAGCTTTGATTTAAAGTTTCAAACTCGAGCAGTTAAATCGAATGCTAAGAATTTAACTCAGTACAATCGTAAACGTATATATGTAGAAGGTACAAAAACCGTGAATTATGTCGTCGGTAGTGAATCTAAACTCCACAGGTTGATAATTTATAGACTTTAATATGGATATTTCTCGCGAAAAGACAGTATCGGGTATAAAGTAATTTTTATTTTGTGATAAGTACAAGTTTTCCTTTAAAATTACTTCTTCATTGGTAATTTGGTTCTATAAATTCTTGAAAACTTTTCAATCCTATTTTCAGAATAAAACATGAGGTTTAGTCTGTACCTTACCTACACCAATTCTCTATAGATGGTTATATTAAAATCGATTCCGTATTCATTCGCTCCTATCGATGTTATTTTTTGCGAACAAGAAAAATGAAAATACATTCGTACACTTTTGGATGACTCATTTTTCCTACTTAGATAGCCTGTCTCTGTTTTTTGTAGGTATAACTTTACAATAACATTGTATAAGAAATTGAAAAGTACAACTGATAGAAGTGGGTGAAAAAAATAACAACAATGAATTGAAGGTAAATAATACATAGAAAAATTCTGCCAAGATAACAAAAGACATAATAATAGAGAAAATAAAAGAATAAACGAGACAAAAAGAAAAATTACTTACAACCTTGAAAATTCCTTATAAAACATTGATTTATAAAAATGTCTTGGTAATTTAGGAGGTATGAAATTTATCGCAGGAAAAAAATAAATCTATGAGAAAGGATGCGAAATTTTTGATATTTTGTCTTAAAAGAAAAATATTTTATTAAAAAGCATTAAGCGTACTTTCATAAAACTTGAGAATTTCTTGAATTAAATTACTTTCGGTGTAGTGTCTAAAATTTAAAAAAATAATAAAATTGATTGGTATACCTGGACCTACTACCCGTACCCACTGATGAGTGTTTCTCTACAAAGTACCTACTTATCAAAAGGCATATTCATATATTTTTAGATAAGCGATAACATTTCCAAAGTGCGAATAATTATTAAACTTTCGAATTCTTAGGAGGTTTGCGAACGTACAACTCTGGGCACTGAAGAAAATGTTCCTGTCAACTACTGTCCCAGAGCATGGGATAGACTTTTGTGTTGGCCATCGACACCTCCTGGATCTCAAGCGGTTCAATCATGTTTTAAAGAATTGAACGGATTATTGTACGACAGTTCACGTGAGTATCTCCATAGTAATTAAAAAAATTATTTATTCTCGGAAGTTACGAAAGAGTCACAAAATTTCTCACGGCATTCACTGATGAGTAGATGAAATTCCAAACATTTCTGCGCAAAGAAATTGAAGTTGAAAAATTTTAAATTTTAAATGCATTGGTATGATTTTTTTTAGGGCACTTATAATTGCCAGAATTATTGCCCACGATTTAAATTGTTTTAATTAGGTAATGAGTTTCGTGCAAAATTTTCTTTTTCCAAACTGCCACGTGAAAAAAAAACCATGAAAATTGAAGGTATTTGAAAAACATAGAAATTTAAAATTTGATGTGTTTTTCAAGATTTTTCATTATATATTTTTTTCTTTATTGGTCACTTGTGTTGAAAAAATTAAGTAAAAAATGACCAAATTTTTTGGGAAAAAAGATCTGTAGGTAGAATTTTTTTGTAAATATAAAATGTAATTAGTTTAAAAATTCTGTAATCCCCTACCGCAAAAATTGATTTTTTAAACTGATTTTTTTTTGCGCGGCATGTAAATATGTTGGGAATTTCACCTTCTAGTTGCGATGCTGTGAGTTCATTTTAAAATGCTTATCACTCGGAAACAATACGTTCAATATAAAATCTTTAAGGTTGTTAACCATAACGATGATATTAATAAAGAAGTGCAAAAAGCAATCGATGAGGAAACGGTGAAAAGAGCTTATGATTATGATGCAATTCAATTTTAGAAATTAGAATTTAGGTACTCCACTTCCCTCAAAATCAGAAAAATGAAAAAACATGTTTTCCTTTGACCTTCCAATTTTTGAAAAAGGCACAATATGTGTACATAACATTTTTTGTTAGTGTTTCCCGATTTTTTAAAATTTTTGAAAGTCAAAAAAAATTAATTTGTTGAAATTATGCTTATCTTGAATAATAATGAGTGGTGTAACCAAAGTATTTTTCACATATCATTTAGGGTAGCTCGTTTTCTTAGAAATTACAATATCGACGAATAAATAGGTACGCCACTCTGATGAAATTTGGTGAAACTTGAAAAAACATGTTTTCATAACTGCTTATGGAAGATTCCATCAAAAAAGTGAGATAATATCTCAACTCAGCGCTACCGAAAATGTAACCATAAAGCAATTTTACATGTTTTCTGAAAATTTTGGATTTATGTGCTCCCATGGGTCTTGGGACCTCACGACGAAAATCATGTCTGTGAACATAATGTAAAATTATCTACTAGCAGGAATTTTTCCAGATTTTCTTAGTATAACTCTGGAATTTAGCATATTCATGAAAGTTGAGCTTTTCTCAAAATAGTTCAATTTTTAAATTTTCGAAACTTTCATAAGTGATTCCGAATCTCCTTTTAATGCTCTTTAAAACCGCGTTTATAGACTTTCTCTAACTATTACCAATCATAATGTATACTTCGTCAAAGTTGGGTACAAAACTTGACAAGAAATCTTGTTAAGTGGAAAACAACAAAGCCTCCTCTAAACCCACAGGGGCTTGGAGCAAAACAACAGTAATTTTCTTAATTTTTGGATGGAAGAAGCTCGTAAAAAAGTTTTGAGCAACATTGGAAGACCAAAGGTCCAAATGTGGCCGAATTGACATGGAACCGCCCTCTCCCCTTTCAAGATTCAAAAAAATATTCGCATATAACTATTTTTGATTACTATTGCGATAGTAAATAATCGATACCTACTTACTAAAAAATCAAAAAAAAAGATGATGAAAATTAAATTTAAAAAAAAAGTTAAGATCGAAAGATTTTGCAACTTGAAAAAAAATTGGATAATATTTTAGAGAATTTTTTCAAATTGAAAAAAAAAATTAATAGACCAAGTACCTACTTAAGATGTGTATTTTTCAAAAACGTTGTTCATTAAAAAAAATTTGAAATTTTTAAGAAGAAAATAATCCTGTTGAATACGTTTTGTTCCACCTATAAAAATATTTCAAAAGCTTTTGAAAATTTTTGATTTTCCCTTTGATTTTGTAGTTATTGCTTATTTTTACTTAAAATCGTTTGAAAATTTTGATTTGAAAAAAAAAACAAAAAAAAAACTGGCGTGTTTGACCTGTTTTGTTGACAAATTGGTAGATTTTTCTATTGGAAATAGTCGTTGCTGTAGGTATATCGTCTTGTTAAAAAAATAAATACCTAAACTACTTTCCGTTGAAAAATTTCAAAAATTTCATAATGAGTAAATGTATTTAAAAAAAAAAAAAGAAAGAAAAATTCTTTGAAATAGAAAAATATTGCCAGAAAGTTTTTGAGAAAATTTCCAAAACAGTTATTAGAAAATTTTAATTGTAAAAAATCGTAAGAGAAAAGATGAACGATACTAGCAAATATATACCAGTCGTATACCATGCAGAAAAAACACACAAAAAAACGAAGATTGCGGTTAGTTTTCCACTTTCTCCACCCCGACTTCCGTGAAAACGAGTCTTCTAATAAGAGGTGGTAAGGTTAAAGAAAACTTGGTCTTTTTGTGGTTATGAATTTAGGAACGGGTGAGTAATTTCAGAATTCGTGAAGTTTTCGTATTTTAAAGTTGGAAATTATTTATCGGAAGTTGTAGTTTAAGGATGAACATTACTTTGAATTTTTATACGATGAAAGTACGTGACGTTAACTTAATCGCGTTCATTAGAGGAAAGAACGAATAAGACCTATTTTTAATTAAGTTCAGTCGTGAATATTGACTATAATAATTGATTAGATATTGAAATTTCCTTCACCTTGACCGTTTTTCTCTCAAAAAGATTAATTTTTATACCTTCAGCACTTGCCTAATCAAGTTAAGTATGTACTATGCCTAAGTACAATGGAGTAGCAAACTGTCAATTTTTCACAAAATTTGGCGATTAATGTTACCCGTGTAGCAACGTCGATGCTAATTTCGATATAAATGTCGACACATCGATATCGGTCACTTTTCGATCGTACATGTCGACACGATTGTGGATGGTTTGTCGAGCTTATTATCGACATGTTTGTCGACCGTCCAAATATGGCTCGACATGTCGAGCCATATTTGGACGGTCGACAAACATGTCGATAATAAGCTCGACAAACCATCCACAATCGTGTCGACATGTACGATCGAAAAGTGACCGATTTCGATGTGTCGACATTTATATCGACATCCACATCGACATTTGCAATGGTGAAATTTTGAAAAATATGCTAAGTTTAAATATTCAATATAAGTATATATTAAAATTACACCAAAAATAGTGTTCAAGCCAACATTTCGACATTTTTTGTCAAATATGCGGCATTGAGGCCACCTTTGTAGCTGGACACATGCGAGTGTCCAACTAACATAGAGATGATTCTTAGACCTTATGTACTAATTCACAACACACTTTACCTGCGAGTATCACAATCACCCTCAAGACGTCGACAGTCAAGTCGATGCATTATTCGACCCTCGACAATTAGATCGACATTAACTCGACTTAAAATTCCTCTGGTCAACACTGTCGACAGTTAAGTCGATGCATTATTCGACCCTCGACAATCACATCGACACTATCTCGACTTAAAATTCCTCTGGTCGACACTGTCGACAGTGAAGTCGATGCATTATTCGACCATCGACAATTATGTCGACAATAACTCGACAAGTCGTTGTATTATTCAAAACTTTGAAAAATAAGAAAATTTTGTGATTCTTTCAAAAATTATTTATTCCTGAGCTTAAAATGTTCTTATTAATTGTTTTTAGTTCTTTTTAGATATAAAATTTGTAAATTTAATTGGCAGAAATTGTCGACATAAATGTCGATGCGTTTATCGAGTATCGATTTTTACATCGACTTGTCTATGTAGAAAAACAACGTTTTCTAAATTATAGGAAAATATTGAGAAAAATTCAAAAATTTTGATTGAACAGTTATGTTTAACATAGAACATTACTTTAAATCTCAAATATCATTTTTAATTCATCGTTAACCGAGAAAAAAATGTGTCTGGATTTTGTCGACATAAATGTCGATGTCGACAATTGCTACACGGGTAGAAGTATGAAGGTTGGTGTGATGAATGTTGAGAGCAAACAGAAATTGGTATTTTTTTGAATTCAAGAGGCAAATGGGGTCTACATTATTTTCTTCTTCAAAAATACCTACAGTAGAACCGCGATTCAGAATAAGTAAGTAAAAAAGTTTCGTATTTTTTATAATAAAATAAAATGTCTCAATTTTTTAGGGTAAAAAATGTGTATTTTTTGGAATACTTTTTTTTTTATAAATTTCTGGAACTGAAAATGTTTTTTTTTTTTTTTTTTTGAAATAAATAATTTTGCATTTTTTTGAAATAATTTTTCCACATTAAAAAAAAATTGAAATGAAAAAATTATTATTTTCTAAAATTTTTCTGGAAAAAAAATTTCTAAATTTTTTCGAAGCATCAATATCCCACTTGAAACTTATGACGCTTCCCACGATCGGATGTTAAGTGATTATTCGTATTCAAGTAAGTAAGTCGAAAGATTTGTAATCGACCCTAAAAATGTCGAAAATTCACCCTAGTTTCATGAGAGACTGATGCTTCGAAAGTTCCTTCCCCGTGCGGCTGGCGTACGGAAAATTGAAAAAGGCACCCACCCTCTAAATTCATCATAACAACTTTCATCTATCATTGATACCCATATTTTTCAGTTTGCGACTAAGTACGTACTTATACTTTTAAATGCATTGCATGAAAACACCATCTACTTATTATTGTATTAAATGCTTCAAGATCTTATAAAGAAGAGCCAGGATTATAACTGATGGATAAAAATAATTTGCGAAATTAAGGACTGCACAATTCTTAAAAGTTGTGCTCATAATACTGAATTAAGTTAAAATTTTACTCCTGAATCAACAGCTAGCTTCATACTAAAATAATATGCTAAATACGTTTATGAAAGTACACAAAATTTTGCAATACCCGAGCGGCACACTCGATCGATAATATCGGAAGATGTAACGTATCGATAAAAAATCGTTTGAAAATCTATAGATGTTCTCACGATATTATAAAGATTTATCGATACAATTTCATAGGCAAAAAATCTAAAAACTATCGAATTCGATATTATTAAGATTCTATGACGATATTCGTCAACGATACTATCGACAAAGAATATTAAATTTATCGATTCCGATTTTCCACCGATTTTGTGCAGATATTTGAAACTACATTATCGACAAAGAATATTAAATTTATCGAATTCGATTTTTTAACGATTTTGTAAAGATATTTAATACTATATTATCGACAGATTATATGAAATTTCTCGACTTCGATATTTTACCGATTTTTTGACGACATTTGAAACTATATTATCGACAGATTATATTAAATTTATCGAATCCGATTTTTTACCGATTTTGTAAAGATATTTGAAATTATCGACACATAATATGCAATTTCTCGAATTCGATTTTCTAACGATTGCGTGAAGATATTTGAAACTATATTATCGACACGTAATATGAAATTTCTCGATTTCGATTTTTTTCCGATTTTGTGACGATATTTGAAACTATATTATCGACAAATAATCTGAAATTTCTCGAATTCGATTTTTTAACGATTTTGTGAAGATATTTAAAACTATATTATCGACACGTAATCTGAAATTTCTCGAATTCGATTTTTCAACGATTTTGTGACGATATTTGAAACTATATTATCGATACGTAATATGAAATTCCTCGAACTCGATTTTTCAACGATTTTGTGGCGATCTTTGAAACTATATTATCGACAAATATAATCTGAAATTTGTCGAACGATTTTTCAACGATTTGGTGACGATATTTGAAATTATTTCCAAATTGGTGAACATTTTTCTAAGTCCAACACGTCTGGAAGTACTAAACTGCCTATTATAAGCGTTTTATTGCTAATTCCTCAACGATAAGGTATGGCATAGTGGTTAAGGAAGAGGATTACCATGCAGGAGGTAGAAGGTTCAAGCCCCACGGGTGGCAGATTTTTTATAATTTTTTTTGACTTTTTCTGAAATGATCCTCTTACCGTAACATGAATAATGTGTTTAGGCATAGTTTAATGTATTAATTATGCTAATTAATGATTTTTAATTATAGAAAAAAGCTAGTAAAAGACGAAAAATCGGAATAAAAAATCGATAAAAAATCGACAGAATATCGAATTCTATAAAGTGTTGCGAAAGTTCCGCCTAAATTGTGAAATTATCTTTCGATATTATAGATATTTTATCGATAAAATATCTTACTATAATCTCGAAATTTTTGCTAACTATAATTCGTCGATAATCTATCTATATATCGAAAGATAATTTCACGATTTAGGCGGAACTAACGCGACACTTTATCGAATTCGATATTCTGTCGATTTTTTATTTCGATAGTTTGTCGATTGTGCTGCTCGGGTATTGTAATTTCACTTGAAAGGGATTAGGTATTATTTTTGAGCGTTTTAAAAACTGCATTTTAAAATGAAACCGTGTAAGTATTATTTGAGGAAAAAACAATTATGTAAACGTTTGATTAGCTCGGCTTTTTTCTCTATAATACTTAATTGCATGACTAACTTCGAGTCTTACAATAATAGTATCATTTCAAAAATTGAATTTACATCTTTATCCTGAAAATGTCTAAAAAGTTTGAAACAAACGATTATTTTGTTTGAAATTTTTATGGTAAATCGATTGGTAAGTAATTATCAAGTTCTGTTGACCCCTCGACCCCTCCGATTGCTAATTAGGAGCACATCCATTTACGAGTATGTTGATTCATTGCTGTCGAAAAGTTTTCAAAAAAAATGTATTTAAAAAACAACTACCCAACGAAAAAGGTTACCTATTATATTTTATTTAAAATAAATAACTTTCTTAGGTATACTTTTCTAAGAAGACGCTTGAAAATATAACTTGGTTAAGTAAAATTTATACATATAGGCCTACTATATTGAATAACTTTTGAGTAAGTTCCCTTTAGTATAATATAGTATTTTATTCAAAGTGGGGAAAAAATATGTTTTAAACTTTTGTTCGAGTTTTTGTGTTCTGGCTTTTATGAAGGTTTGATGGTTCTGTCGAGTGAGGCAAATTGGCGTTATTGAACTGACAAATGAACTTTACCCGGTTAAAAAAAAACAAACGTCGTAAGAAAATGAGAAAATCCTTAAATGAATATAAAGTATAGATCAACATTAGGTACCGTATATTTGCACCATAACGTTTTTCCATCTCGAACATTTACACCATTTAGAAATTAGTTGAATGAAACTTCTTTCGTATCAATTTTAATTTGTAAAAAGAAAATTTCGATACGAATGTTCATTGACCGTGAAATTTTTGTATGCGTCTGTATATCGAATATGCGCGTATAAATTACATTATTATTGAAAGTGACGCAAATCCGTACAGAAAGAGATGCAAAATTTAATTTCTAAACTGTATTTAATATCTGCTTTAGTAACAACTTCAAAGTTTAATATTTACGATTGTTGCAAATTTTTTTAAATTTGCAAATTATCTGAATTCGTTTTTATTTGAGAAGGTATAATTGGAATGGGGGATTTGGGGAGAGTTTTTTAGTAGGTACCTAACGCTATAAAAAGTGTTTTATAAACTCTAATATTGGTAAACGTTTGTTTGAAATGGCAAAAAAAGGAAAGGGAAATTTAAACGCTTGACAGTTTTTAAATTGGATAGTCGAATTTTCGTGTTCATGAGAAAGGATACTGTAAATAAAGTCCTGTGTTAGGGATACCTACGTTTTTGCCTCTTTAAGCTTATCTGAGGATGATTTTCTTATTTCGCCAATCAAAGTAAGACTGTTATGACGTATGAGCGTTTGATGATGTGACATGTTGTAGGTATCTGGTATGCGTATTGGTAAACTATTTATTTATACAAATATTTTATTACTTGTCTTCAGCAATGTAACACTCTACGTGTAGTTGTGACTTACCTATACTACCTTAAGGCGAACGCGAGTTGAGCGAAAATTTTATGTGGGTGGAACTCAGCTTTACGTCATTTTAGTAAGAAATTTTTTGAAATTTCTTTGTTTGCTATGCTCTCACATCACTTTTTTATGTATCTATTTGTTCTAGCACTGATCACTGAACATAAATTCGTTTTAATTCAAGATACATATATTAGAAGTTGGTGTTTACTGTAATTTTGTAGAAATATTTTCAGCGAATAAGATTGAAATGTTCATCATTATCATATAAACATCTTTTTTTTTTCCGTTACTTTACTTTCCTTCATATTTTTTGATAGGCTATACCTAAAATGAAGTCAATATCATCGAAGTAATACGAATGCATACATATTACATATAGGTTGTTGTCAAATCTTTTGAGAAGAATTCGAAATGAAAGATTCGTCAGTTTGTGATTTATATTTTAAAATAGAAGAAAATAATGACATTTGAATAATTTTTTCTTTTAATGTGCCTATTCTGGCACCAGAGGGTATTTCATGATACAGATATCCTTAAAAGCGAAATAGTGTTTCAAACGATTTTGAAAAATTATTCTTTGCAACATGTTTTTTCACTTTTTTTCGATTTTCTCTTTTTTTGCAGATTTTTGAAAAATTGATGAAAAAAAATTGGACACACCTAATTTTAACTCGTCAGGTCGAACTCAAAGTTCGTAATTTGGCAACCCTGCTATGAAAATTTTTCAACTTTTTCTATTGAAATAATTTTTTGCATCAATAGGAGCCATTTGATTCCAGTTTTGGTACCAAGCAGACGTTTTTCCTTGTTTTTGTTATTCGAAATTCTCGATTTTTTAGCGATCTGCAACTTTTCAACCCCCTGGTAGGGTGAAAAAATCGATATCAAATTTGAAGGTCAATGGTCTGAGGAGGTGTAGAAAGTAGAAACTCAAATTGCACTTCTCTAGGGGTGTCTTCGAGGTACCATGTAGGTGGCACTACTCAAAAGTGGCAAAAACTGCGTTTTTTCTTCAAAAATGACCCTACTTTGAGTGCCCCTAGCTCCCCTCCCCTGAGAGGTAGGGAGCTCAAACTTTTTTGGGAGGTTTTCAACTCAAAGTAAACCACCTCTGCGAGTTTGGTCGAAATCAGAGATATGTTTTTTTTTTCACTCCTTCCTAATGAGTATACAAATACATGACCAATAAATAATTCGCTATACGAGTACATGATCCAATATAAAGAAATTTCCCCGGGTTACTTTTTTTTCTAGTTGAAAAAATCACGTTTAAAACAAAATAAACAAAAAAAAAAGTTCAAGACAATGTTTTTTTTAATTGTTTAAAACATCAACCCTGCTTAATTGTTTTGATCTTAAAATAATTAAGAAACTTTTGTTCTTCTGTTTTTTTTATTTTTTATTTATATTAATGTTTTCCATGAAAAACGAGTTAGTGTCGCGTACATACTGTAACCATTTTTATTGCGAGTTTGTAAAACTGGAGGTCGTGAATTAAATATACACCAGATGTAATGTTCATGGAGGTAAATTTATTGACTTAAACGTACCTATACGGGATACAGTCTACAGTCCTACACACGAGTATTTAATATTGCTCACGTAATTCCGAGTATAAAAGTATTCAAAAATTTTAGGTAAGATGGTCTTTAAAAATTCGGACCATGTAGTGTTGAATTCCATTCCAGACAAAGAAGTTTTAGATTCTTATTTTTTTTTTTTAAGTAATAGAAAAAAGTTTTAAATCAACGGAGCCTACATAGTACCTACGTCTATAGACCTACTTATTTTTTTGAAACAAATTTATGTTTTATTTACTTGGTACTCTCGAATTTTGTTTCTTTTCTCGAAATGTCAAAGGATTAAAAAGTACACATTTTCAAAGATAAGATACCTATTTTTGGTAATTTGATTTGTATTTTATTCATTGAAGGAGAACAAAAATGCGGTTCTAGGTTTTCACCATTAACCACGTGGAAATAATAAAGTTGTATGTAAACTGTAAATTTTTGATGAAATACCGCTATTAATGATACAAGTATGAAAGTTGGTACATAAATAATAAATATTGAGACCAGAAAAATTTTTAAAGAATGAGAGGCTTCTTCAATTTTCCATAGAGGTGCGAGAGAAGAACTTCTAAGACGTCATCCCCCTCATCAAAAAAATTGGGAATTTATTTAGGTATTATTCTAAAAAATTGAGAGTTTTTCCATTCCAAAATAATTAAGAATTTTTCTACTTTAAAATATTTATTCCAAAAAAATAAAAATTTAAATATTTCTGCAAAAAATTGAGAAATTTTATATTTTAATTTTAAAAAGTTGAGAATTTTTCGTTCCAAAAGTCATTTAGAAAAAATTAAAGATATATGAGAACGACGTGGACGTGTCAAAACCACGTATGTTGGAATATCAAAATTTTACAGGAGAGACAAAAAACGTCGCCAAAAATACACGCGTCTTACGTGATTTTTAAAAGTAAATAAGCCGATTGGAACGTTAGAATTCGACTACGACATACGAGGTGATCAAAATTAGATTTCTCCATTTTTTTCCTATAAGAAACCCCAAAAAAGTGATTTTGCTGAAAAACCCGACATACGTGGTTTTGACACGTCCACACCGAGAAATTTTTTTTTACCTACTAAAATTTTTTAAGAAAATTATTCTAAAAAAATTGGATCCGGACTACGTTTTAAATCTAATAAAAATGTTGACTCTAAAAAAATCAAGTTAAATGATAGTTCTCATTAAAAATTTTACAAATATTTTGTGCTACAAAAAATTGAAAGAGTTTTTCTCTTTAAAAACGAAAAAAATGTTCTCCAAAAAATTAAGAAACTTTCATGTATTTTTTTGAATGATTTTTTTTTTTTTTTTTGAAGAATTCTGGACACAACCCTGTATGTATTACTGATTGATTGCAAATTGTAAATTTTGATTTGTTTTCAAATTTCGCAAATTTTTTCGAGATTTGATTTCGAACAAAGAGTTATGAAATTTTTTTTAAAAAGAGTACAACTTTTTTCAACTGTTCTTTTGCAAAAGAGTTGACTCAGAGTTGAACTCGCGAGTTGGAGTTGAAAAAAAAAAAAACTCGTGCCCTTCTCTGTACAGCGCCGTCTGGAGCGATATATAACTTTTTTGGGAGCTCTGGATTGCTTCAAAAATGGTCACAATCGACTCGGGTGGTCGATTTTATTATATAAACCGATTTTCAGCATTTTATCTCAAAATTTCCAATTTTTGTTCAAAAATGATCAATGAAGAGACTATTTTAGCCATTTTCAATAATTCACCAAAATATCGAAAAATCAACTTCAACAGCAAAAATTTGGTTCTGAAGTCTGAGTGGCATGCTAGATTAGTTGTGAAATAACAGTAAAAATGCAAATAGATTCGTATTCGGGTAATTCTCAGAAAATCGGCAAATTTGAGTAACCAACTGATTTCTCAACTCCTGTACTATGCACATCTTTCATTTTTTGGTTATTTGTACATTATAACCTCCTAAATCCAGCATGCCCAATTTGATGAATACCACCCCCTCCCCTTGATTACAAGTTAGTTTAAACCTCAAAATGTCCTTCGTCGTGGCCTGTAGCCCACCATGTTTTTGAAAACAGATTTCAAAAATTATGGAAATCACCATGTTTTTTTTGAAAAAAAAGCAAGTACACATCATTAGGAAGTTCAGGGTATAGGCTAGTGTGAATGATGATCACAAAAAGTGTTTAGTACAACTACACCTGATCATTGAAAACTGTAGCCAAGATTTTTGTCCATCGTCGTGGCTAATTTTTAAAAATTTGTCTCGGCTCGCTGATTGAATATTTTTTGCTGCTGATTGGCTACACTGATTTGTTACTCTTATAAAAATACTATTCGCATTTGAGATTTCGAATGTCAATGCACAGAGCGATTCTTTACGTAATCATCTGTAAAAATTTCAATATTTACAAAAATAGTGTCCATCGTCGTGGCTTATCATTCCTCCGGCATAAAATGTCCCATCTTCCTGAAAACTGAGAAAATTTATTCTAGTTAGTAAGTATCTTATTATAGCTTATTAATAATTGATAAAATTAAAGTATTATAGCTTATAGAATAACTAATTGTCGAATTATGCATCGTCGTGGATCACAAGTGGTTGTCTTTCGTCGTGGCAATGATAAATTTTTACAGCCACGACGAAAGACAACCACTTGTGATCCACGACGATGGATAATTCGACAATTAGTTATTCTATAAGCTATAATACTTTAATTTTATCAATTATTAATAAGCTATAATAAGATACTTACTAACTAGAATAAATTTTCTCAGTTTTCAGGAAGATGGGACATTTTATGCCGGAGGAATGATAAGCCACGACGATGGACATTCTTACAACCACGACGAAGGACAGTCTTACGTCGTGGCGAGGAAATTTTTGAATCGTCCTCCCCCCCTCTCCCTTTTGGGAAATGAATTGACCCCAACACCATAAAAGTACTCGAGGGCATATATATTCTCAATTACCTTAAGAAAAATTTTTTAAAAACCTGTCAAATTTCTGAACTTATACAGTAGTGAAATTTGCCGATTTTCTGAGAATTACCCATTCAGAGGATTTTAATTGGGCTAAATTGCCACCTCAAACTTGTGAAAAAGTAGGTACCTATTTTTATTTTTTTGAATCGAGGGTACAAATGAGGTTCACATTGGAAGGAAAATACAATCCACATTATCTCCTCAACTTTCATGTTCCTTCCATTATATTAGCGATGTTTTTTCAGTTTTTCAGTTTGCGACTCTTCTAAGGTAACTTATTAGCGTAGGTAGGTATAATAGGCAGTGATGCCGGAACGTAACGATAACGGTAACGATCCGAAAAACGAAAAATAATGGAATTTTTTTCGTTACAAGTAACGGAACTGTAACGGTAACTTTATTTTTGAACAGAAATTGTGTAACGAAATAATAACGTTACAATAAAATGGTCTTTATGTAACGTAACAAATAACGAAAAAATTTCATTACGTTCCGTTACTTTTTTTCGTTATTTTTTTTTAGTTTTTTTTTGTATTGCCTACATTGCCAACCGCAGAAATGTTCTTTTGGTTAGTGTTGTAACTGGCATTGTTCTCTTGAAAAATCTTATTTTCACTTACACTTATGTGTATGTAGGTACTATGGTACTGCCGGACGGGGATTATGAACGTTCTTTACAGTTAACGAACGATAGCGAAAGGTTTTTATTTTCCTTATTTTAACGCCGCTTAACACCACATAACGAAAACTAATATTCTAACGAATTCGTTAACGTAAGGAAAGTTCAATATTCGTTAACTTTTCGTTATGTGGTGTTAAGCGGCGTTAAAATAAGGAAAATAAAAACCTTTCGTTATCGTTCGTTAACTGTAAAGAAAGTTCATAATCAGCGTCCGGTACTGCCAGGGTCTTGTAACGTTATTTTTTCAAATAACGTTATTTTTTTCGTTCCGTTCCGGGTTTTTTTTGTTGCAACGTAATTTTTTCAGAAAGATGGTAGCAACACCACCAAACTTGTATTATTTTCTTCTTAGTTCTTGAAGTTTATTTTATTCTATTGGACTTGACAGTTATTAATTTACATTGAAAAATGAAGATAACAATTTTTTTATGATTTCTAGCTATTTCGGAAAAAATTACGTTGTAACGAAAAAACCGGAACGGAACGGGGAAAAACGTTATTTGAAAAATAACGTTACAAGACCCTGTCGGTACCATTTTCGTTCCAAGTAACGTAACTAATAACGAAATTCAGGATTTTTAGTTACAGTAACGGAACGAATACCGTAACGGAAAAAAAATTTGTTACTGACATCACTGATAATCAGTGATGCCGGAACGTAACGATAACGGTAACGAAAAACGAAAAATAACGAGATTTTTTTTTTTTTGTTACAAGTAACGGAACGGTAACTTTATTTTTGAACAGAAATTGTGTAACGAAATAATAACGTTACAATAAAATGGTCTTTATGTAACGTAACAAATAACGAAAAAATTTCGTTACGTTCCGTTATTTTTTTTCGTTATTTTTTTTAGTTTTTTTTTTGTATTGCCTGCACTGCCAATCGCAGAAATGTTCTTTTGGTTCGTTGGGTTCGTTGTAACTGGCAGTTGTTCTCTTGAAAAATCTTAATTTCACTTACACTTATGTGTAGGTACTGTGGTACTGCCAGGGCCTTGTAACGTTATTTTTTTCGTTCCGTTCCGGGTTTTTTTTGTTACGACGTAATTTTTTCAGAAAGTAGGTAGCAACACCACCAAACTTGTATTATTTTCTTTTTAGTTCTTGAAGTTTATTTTATTCTATTGGACTTGATAGTATTTAATAATTTACATTGAAAAATGAAGATAACAATTTTTTATGATTTCTGGCTATTTCGGAAAAAATTATGTTGTAACAAAAAAACCGGAACGGAACGGAAAAAAATAACGTTACTTGAAAAATAACGTTACAAGGCCCTGTCGGTACCATTTTCGTTCCAAGTAACGTAACAAATAACGAAATTCAGGATTTTTAGTTACAGTAACGGAACGAATACCGTAACGGAAAAAAAAATTTCGTTACTGACATCACTGCTGATAATAGGTACACCTAATGCAACGTTTTCTCTGCGCTAAAGAATTGTCTACTCTACTGTTCGGTCGTATTTTATTTAAGTTCTTTCCGACCGAAGTTCGTTAATGTTATCTCGCTATTAAAATTCTTACTCTAATGGTTTCAAAAAGCGTCGAGTTCTCGTATATATTTTTTATTGTGCTTATTCTAAATGACTCGGAATATTTCTTACTTCACGCATGATGAAACTATCGGGGTTGGAGAGTGATAAAATTTCCATGGAATTAAGTAAACGATTGTTAGTGCGTTTACGCATCGGCGGCGAAAGCGTTGTCGAAGTTTGAGTATATTTGATAACATATAAAAATTAAGAACCTATATTATGGAAGCTAAGGAGGATGTCACTGATCAGTCATCTATCAAGGACAATAGCAAAGACCAAAATCAAATCGCCGTTATTTCGCCAACCACCGTACTTGGCTGTTATCCTTCGAAGAACATCAGTAAATTTGTAAAACTGTCGGCGTTTTATAAATCACAAAATGGAAGCCATAACTTGTTGATAGCTTTTAGAGGTAATTCGAAGGTCATCGACGATACCTGCAAAGACTTGCAGATCAAACAAGCGATCGACAATTGGCTGTCGATGTACCATTACTATCACACGAACCAGAAACTCGTCAACGAACAATACTTCTTCAATAATTCGTGGTTCCAACCTTGGCATCCGTTACAGATTTCGATCAGCGATCAAAATGTGCTGATTCGTTTGTGGTATTTACCGAAAAACCAAAACTTCAAACCTTACTGCCTTTCTGCGACGCTAAACGCCAAAGATACCATCGATGGTGCGGATACGTCCGCCAGTGACAACAAAACATTGCCTTGGCGCTGCAGATCGGAACGTCGAACGCTCGACCACGCTTTTAAATTTTTTCAAAATTATAATCTGCATAGAGGGCAAAAGACGCTGGTGTTTAAGAACCGGGAAGCGGAACCGAATGCGAAACATGATCTTCGAAACGACCCTAAAGTTAAAGACCATCTGGAATACAAATATGCTCAAAACTTGAACAACTCGATTTCACGGCGCGTCAACGTCAATCGTACCAATTGTCTGCGCAATCGAAGTGGCGAAAACCCTTATTACGAATTGTGCGATAGTTGTACAAAAACCTATAAACCTGGCGAAGTGGTAATGAAACCGAGACGTCAACCGAGATCGTTCATGAACGGCGATGACCAACGAAACGACGCCAAACCGGAATCGTATAATTATTCAAATTTATTGAAAAAACAGACTTTCAAAATAGACCCCGGTCGAAAGCTGAACTCTGAGTGTTACCAAACCGAAAATGCGAAATCCAAAGCCGAAGCTAATATGCGTAAACATCCGGTCCAATTGTTATGCGAATTGTATGGTAAAAACGGATTGCAAATAGAATGCGAATTCATTTGTAACACGCCGTTTCGTAAACAAAAGGTTACGTACACGGTGATGGGCAGAAAGTTTACGGCCGTTTCTCATACGCGAGACGAAGCGAAAAGATTATGCGCGAAAAAGGTGCTGACGACGTTGCATCCAGAACTGCATCAGGAACTACAAGAAGAGATACCGAAACGAGAGTACGATTTTGGATACAGATTGAATCGTCGGCATCCAGTAGACTTGGTGAATTATTTCTTCAAAAACGAAGCCGTCCTCATAGAAACCGAACGCAAAGGGTTATCCCATTTCACTTCCTATACAGTTTATTACACCGTTCGCGGCAAAAAATTCGTCGCCTCAGCTGAAAAGCAAAACGAAGCGAAAAGAAGGTGTGCTATTCTAGTACTAAATGACTTCCACAGATCTAACGATCATTACTGAAGATTTATACGTCCGTCGAGAAATCGATTACTAATGTAATAAATGATCGTATCCTGTAACTCAGTGTTTTTAATAATAAATCATTATCGCGCCACCACAATATGATTTGGTAGGTGCACAATCTTGAAAATTGACTGGGCGCAGTTTTATATTTATGCTATATAAGCGAATCACTTTTTCGGTGGCTACTGAATTACCATAAGCTCGGGTAATCAAAGAGATACAGACATTAATTTTCCAAATTTTGTAATACGAATATATGAAAAGCATTCCTCTTCATCTTGTACAAACCCTTACAAAATATACACAAAATGGTATGAAACGAATGCTGCCGTCAGTGAAATTAAGGTTCCAAATTAACTGACCACCTAAACAACTTTTGTCCTCGAGAAATTCTAAACGAAACTATAGGAAATGCCGCGGTGATTAAGCTGTTTTACATAAGCTTTTGCAATAGTGATACCATCTATAAATTGTCAGCTATTATACAGGGTGTCCCGGTTCAGAGCAACCAGACTTGAGATTTAGATACAACCGAGTACCACTAACAAAAAACACTTAACACTATGTACGTACACATCATATACATGTTGCCTGAATTTGAAAATGAAGGAACTAAAAAGTTTTGAACGTTGGTATTTTGCTTTGCCCAGCAAAATTGGTTGGAAACACTGTTTTCAAAAAAATATATCTCAACACTGATTATCTAAGAGAAGTAAAATATACACAAAACTGGGTTAGTGACGCGTAGTGTAGTCGAGGCACCACACACAAAATTTCCATTAGTTTGGAGAAACGGGGTTCTGCGCCAGGAGTCACTCTGATAGTTTTTTGAAAAAGCCAAAAAAGTTCTAAGTACATTCGGTTGCCTATCATTGATATTGAAGGAGTTATAGCTGCACAAAATTCCGGTCAAAAATATTGCCCACCTCAATTTATTACGGTGCACTGATGAGACATGCAAATTGAAAAATTCCATCAGTACAATACACCGAATAGGTGTAACTTTTAGAGAGGACCAAAAAAAGTTATATGAAAAATTTGCCTACCTTTGAAAATAAAGGCGCTATAGAGCCTTGAACTTCAAAAATACTGATTTTGGCAAATTTTTTACATAACTTTTTTTGTTCCTCTCAAAAAGTTACACCTGCTGGCTGCTTCATTTATTGTCTTGATTAAATTTTGAAAGTTATGTATGGTTATGTACATCATTGCCCTTTCAAAATAAAGATAGGCACTTGGTGTACATACAATTTTTTGTTAATAGCAGTCAGTTTTACCCAAATCTCAAGCCTGCAGGTTACTCTAAACCGGGACACCCTGTATAGGAGTTTCTTGCGAGCCACAAATTTTTTGCATACCTTTTGTTGGCGATAAAACGAGTGCAAAATATATTTTAATTTCATTAACGCATGCCGCATAGGCCTCTACAGGCGAATAAGCAGTTGAGCATTTATACTCGTAGTACAAATGTACATATCATATTCCCAATCTATTTATCCAATTTTGGCAATATGTAAGGAAAGGTTTCATGCAGGAATGTTGCATTTTGTTTTCAATTTACATTAAGTAAGTTGGAAAATTTTCACACATTTGCATGAAGTTATTCCTATCACCACTTTATAGATGAAACTTTAAAACAGAGTATACATAGGGTGGTTTCAGGAGCGATCCAGTTGGATTAATTT
This sequence comes from Balanococcus diminutus, assembly GCA_959613365.1. Taxonomy (NCBI): domain Eukaryota; kingdom Metazoa; phylum Arthropoda; class Insecta; order Hemiptera; family Pseudococcidae; genus Balanococcus; species Balanococcus diminutus. The sequence goes on along the minus strand of OY390715.1, from coordinate 42,901,932 downwards.
GATAATTTTATGTTAAAATCTACACAGATGCTACCAACTGTCGAATTTTCAATTGAGGGAGGGTTCTTAATACTATATAAATAGTTTAATGAGATAAGACACATTAGATGATGACATTTCAGTCGTGTGGTTTGGAAATTCATGATAATGATCAAAACAATTTCCCATCCAACCACATCTACTATCCATCATTCTCTCATTTATATAGTCTTCACATCCCAACATCCAATTGTTGTATTTGTTGTTGTTTTTTTTTTCATAAAATTTTTAAAAGCATATAGGTAAGTAGTAGTAAAGTAAAGTAAAGTAAAGTATATATTTTCAAATATAAGTACAGCAGCTTAGAGTTCTACAATTACAAATACCCAGCTCGTGCCCATAATTGGGCGAGTGAGCATTAGGTAGACAACTATCACTACAATTAATACGAGTTGAACAGACAAGAGTAAATATTAAAAGACTAAGCCGATATGCAATGACCAAGAAATAAGAATGACAAAAGAAAAAAGAAAGACTAGAAAGTACAAAATATGAAATATATAAAATACATAAGCCAGCACATCAGTATAACAACAAAGAAATTTGCCAACTATTAATGAATTAATGAATCACAAAGGGTGCATGACAAAGGGTGCATGAGCGAAGAAGGAACTTTAGAGAGCCAGTAAGAAAGCAGCAGACCATACCCAATGAAGGAGATCCATTCAGGGAGGCACTAAGATGAATTACAGAGGCTGCAAAAGCGAAGCCGGAGACAATTTATGAAAACAATTTATGAACTCGACAACTGAAGTAGGTGCAAAAGGGAAATACATCAATCTCTAGAGCCTGTAGAGCGCCATTAAGAAGGCAGCAGACAATAGCCAGACAAGAAGACACATTCGGGGAGGTAATAAAAATCAAAATCAAGTCCCACTAAGCAACCACTGTTTCACAGCTCTCTTAAAGCTTGGCATACAAACTCCCCTTCTGATTGTTAGTGGTAACATATTGAAACAGGTGGGTGCCGCCCAAAGAGCCTGCCTATTAATATAATTTAGGTCCTTTTCAGGGGCTATAACTTTCCAGGGGTCTTCCAATGCCTCACCAAAACCAAATTTACTTCTTTTTTTTCCCACATATGTTATCGCCGCATATTTGTATAATTTCACTACGTCTAGGAGGCCTAAATTTTTAAAAACCACGTCGACATTATCCCTTGGCTTTGCCCCCACTATTCGTCTGATTGCTCTGTTCTGCATAACCTTTACCCTGTTTAGATGCCAATCAGATGTTTTCCCCCAAATTATAATTGCAAACTTGAGCACTGACTCAAACAGCATAAGGTAAATTCGTCTGAGATGATATTTTTTGAAATTTTTACTAAGATGGTACATTAGGTAGTTCAGCTTTTTTAACTTTCCCTCCAGGTATTTAACATGATTTTCCCACGTCAACTTCGTATCAACTATCACACCTAGATATTTAATTTCGTCTACTTGCTCAAGCGGAGTACAGGCGCAATTTTCTGGACAATCAGGTCTTAGGTGAAGAATAACTCTCTCACGAATCGAACAATTTACTTTATTTGCAAAACAGACTATCTTCGACTTGCCTAAGTTAGGACAAAGTCGATGATCATACAAGAATTTGGATAATTTCTTCATATCCCTGTTTATAAAATCAATAAGTTCTTCCTCTGAACCTGCTCCATAAACTAATGCAGTGTCATCAGCAAACGAAAATATCATACCAGACAGTTTCAGCCGAAGCATGTCATTGACATAAATTAGAAAAAGTAAGGGGCCTAAGATACTACCTTGAGGTACTCCACAGCAAACTTCCTCAAAATCCCCAACAATCCCATTTAGCCTGACTGCCTGCCGCCTCCCTGAAAGATATGAAGAAAGCCATAAGTGAACATGCCCCCTCAATCCAATATTCCACAACTTTCTAAGCAATATTTTATGGTTAACTGTATCAAAGGCCTTCATCAAATCTAGATAGACTGCCGCCACTTTGGCTCTCCTCCTCATTCCCCCCGCGATTTCGGCAACATGACCTATCAGAGCATCTTCAACCGACCTATTAGGCATAAATCCAAACTGCCTATCACTCAAGGTGTTATTTTTCATTAGGAAATCCATGAAGCGTTTTTTCATTATTTTCTCAAAAATCTTTGCAAAGGTGGAGAGGAGGGATATTGGACGATAGTTATCACAAAGATTTTTGGCTCCAGCTTTATATATAGGAACAACTACAGCACTCTTGAGCAGCATAGGAAATTTTCCCTTATCCAAAGACTTGTTGAACAAGAAGTGGAGAGGTCCTAGCAGGCTTTCCTCATTTTCTTTGACCATCCTAGCTGTTACCCCATCAGCGCCATAGCTTGTCTTATTAGGTAAATCACCAATTGCCCCCCGTATCTCACACTCTGTTACCTCAAACACAGCAAAGGTGCTAGGCAATACCTCCCCATCAGGCACTGTAGGACACACATCCAGGCTACCAGCTACTTTTTCACCTATCTGTACAAAATAATTATTAAATGCATTAGCTGTTCTAGCCTCATTACCACTAACTAGTATTTGCTCTCCTCCCACTTCAAGTTCTTTGATAACATCAGTCTCTTTCCCCACTACTGTCCTAACATACCTCCAGTACTTTCTAGGGTCACTACCATACTCATCTAGCAATTTTGACTGGTAATCAATCTGGTCAGTCCTAGCCTTATTTCTTACTAACTTTGAGATCAACTTGAATTCATTTTTATAAATAGAATTACAGGGGAATTTTTTTGTAAGTTTGTATAGCTCACTCTTCCTTTTGGCCAAAGTTGCGAGCTCACTAGAGGCCCATGGGGCCCTTTTTCGGATATTCTCTCTGACTTTGTAAACTGAGGTGGAACTTTCAACATCACATCCGATCAAACAGGTAAACCTCTCAAATGCCACATCAACATCATCACATTCATACACCTCAGCCCACGTCCTAACACTTAGTAACTGGTTCAATCTGTTGTATCTAACATATTTGAAGGATTTTTCCTCTGTATTTGGCAAATGCACTCCAATCATTGTAAACTCCAAAGCAGAGTGATCGGAATATGGCACATCAACAACCTTTAAATTCACCCCCTCGAGTACACCATTAGTAAATAGATCTCTACCAAAGAGATGATCAAGACAAGTCGAACTGCTGCCCACCACTCGTGTCGGAGCATTATTATAAGAGCAAAATCCATACGACTCCAACATTGATACATAACCATCACTATCACTCTGACTCAATAAATTTATATTCACGTCACCTGTGACAATGACTGGGCCACTAATCTCTGCAATTTCACTCTCAATTTCATTTGTAAAGTTACTCCTTGCCACAGCAGTAGTAACACAAAATCTATATATCGCCAGAAGGGTAATGGAAAGGGCATCTGAGATTTTTAAAATGTAGAAATTTCTTGATTGTTTTTAAATAGTATATCTAGGTATTTTTTAATTTTTTGTTTAGATTAAAGAATTTAAAAAATATATTTTAATTTTTCGGAGTAGGTACATTTTTTATTTTTTTGGGGGCTAGGCAAATATTTTTGATTTTTTTTTTTTTGGGGGGGGGAGACAATTTTTTATTATTTGTAGGTAAATGTTTTTTTCTTAGAATTAGTAAAAACATTTTCTCGTTTTTTTAGAGTGAAAAATCTTTCTTTTTTTTTGAATGGGATAGATCTTCTCGAGATAAAATATTTCTCAAGTTTTTTGAAATAATTTTTTCAAGTTTTTTGAAACAAAATATTATTTTTCTAATAGGTAAGTAAGTAATTTTTAATGATTTTATTTTAGAATCTAAAATTTTGAAAATTTTGATTTTGAGAAAAATATTTTCTCAATTTTTCTTTTTTTTGTTGTTTGAGAAAAAAACGTTATCCATTTTTGGATTGAGTAGGTACCGAAGTATAAATAATTTTTAAGGTTTTTTTTTTTAAAAAATCTTTTTTTCGGAGTAAAACAATTTTTTAATTGTTTTGGAGTGAAAAATTATTAAATTGCGTTTGGAAAAAAATTTTATTTTATTTTTTTAAAACGATTTTTTTAGAAAAAGAAATTCTTTTGACACCGCTCATTGATTGTATTGATGTGATATTTCACTATTCTGTAGAAATTGAACCTTAATTTTTTCGTAACTTTTTTTTCACCTCGTGAATTTTTATTCATTTTCTTCGTGTACCTATTACTTAGAGAGAAAAACAAGCAGTAAAGAATTTTAACATAGATTCAAAATAAGCGATTTCATTTTAACCACCATAAAATAGTTTACATTCTTTCTAGATGACGTTGATTGAAATGATGGAACTTGTTGAAAAACTTACGTTAGTTTACTTCGCGATTGGATGTACATTTTTTTCTCACGTAATCGAACATTTTTAATTTGTTTTACTTTTATGACAAATACCCGAGACTTTCACCCACAGTTTCTATCAAATAGACAAAGACGAAGTAGACATTATCGCTACCTATACTTACCTTTCGTTCAAGATTTGAGAGGTTGATATTCTTCTTCGTATAAGTTTGAGAGTACAAGTAGGTTAGCAACATTGACGTTCTCATTTCACCAGTAAAGGTATTGGCTTTTACTCTTTTAACTTCCGCATCGATGTGCATAAATTTGCCCAATTTCCCGAAATAACCTTACTTCAAATCCATTGCGTATATTTCCTTCTAGATGAGTAATTATTTATTTACATATTTATTCAATCTGTTATGTGCAGGCGATTTTTTTCAGTTTACGAAAAATTAGGACCTTTCGAGATACATTAAAAATTCAATTTGTACACAAACGCTCCATTTTCAATTAATGTTTTATTTTTAACGCTAAATCCGCTGAAGTGGATACACTTCAACTCGCACATATCGAAAATCTTGGTATGCTCTTATATTGCTATTTCATCATATCGATCTTCAAAAGAAGCCAAGGCACTCGAATGGATGAAAATCCTTCGAAACAATAATTTTATTCTTTTCATATATATCCCACCTTATATACGTTTGAACCCAACAATGAGTATAGGTACTTATTCTTTCCGCTGATAGGGAAGTATAACGTATTATAGCAGCACCGAATGCCATCGTTATTTCCTCAATAATCCCAAGAATGTATTCTCTTCACATCTCCTTGGCGCGGTTAGAATGAAACATTTGTACATTTTCATTTCTTTTATACTTTGCATGAAGGAATCTCTTTTGGGTTAAGTGAAAAGTTTTTTCATCGTTAATACCTACTTAGTTACTTATCAACTCTCTTTGAAAAAAGAACCATTCGAAAATGGAAAATATTATTAAATTTTGAAGGTGAATATGTATGGAAATGATACTTTTTCTTGTACTTTGAAAACATTCTCATATATTTTTTAAAAGTTCGACGTTTCGTTAATAGGTGATATTTCGCATTCAGCTTATTATCTTCCATAAGTTTCACTATCAACGGTATCGGAATTGCATTATCTAAAATTCTAAATACACGAGGTGACTAGGCAACTCATAAGAAACAAAAAACGTTATAAACGTACACATGATATTTAGTATATCTTTAAAATTGAAGGGTCGACGAAAAATAAAATGTGACCTGGCGTACGGAAAACGGATTAGTGTCCAACGAAATATCCTAATCGTACACATTACAGGTAATCAATTTTAATTATAAGCAGCTCAATTTCTAATGTGAACCGCAATTTGAGTTACAGTAGAACCTCGAGTATCCGAGTTAATTGGGGCGAAAGAAGATCGGTTGTCGAGAAAAGTCCATTATCGATATTTCGTTCCTTTTTTGAACAATTGCAACAAAAAACTTCGTATTGCAAAAATTTTATAGAAATAACTGAATAAAACAGAAACCAACGAAAAAATACACAGTGAATCATTTCGGATTAATCTAAAACTAAAAAAAAAATAAGTGGAAAAATTCTCAATTTTGGGGGGGGGGGGGTTTCAACAAAAAGAAAGTACTTACTTAAGTTTCATTTTTTTTTTTTTTTTTTGAAGAGATGAAAAGAAATCAATTATTATTGTTTGGAATAAAAAAATTCTCATTTTTAAACATAAAAAAAATGAAATTATTAATTTTTTGAAATAAAATTTTCGATTTTTTTTCGTGATTTGAGACTTTTTAAAACGAAATTGGAATGCATTTTATTTTGATTTTTTTAGAATAAAAAAATCCAATTTCTGGAAGGTAGCTAGTTGGCACTAAAATTTAAAAAAAAAATTTAAAAAAATTATTTGCTCTGCACTTGAAATTAAATAAGAAAATGAACAATCAGTTTAATTTCATCATGATAGTTTATGCAAAAAACATTCAAATCACACAAACCCAAGTTTTTTTGTCATAGTAAGCAGTCAACCCCCTTCCCTACGCCAGACCACAAATTGAGAAGTAATTTTTGGTAGGACATATGGATAGTACTGGAAAAAAATAAATTTCTTCATTATTGGTATTTTTTGCCTATCCTCGAAAATGAAGGCACTAGCTTTAAACTTTGAAAAATAACAGGTTTTAATCGATTTTCAAAGCCATGTAGCCTCTTCATTTTTAAAGATAGGCAAATTTATCACACAACTTTTTTGCTTCTCATAAAAAGTAACTTACGTCCATTGTCATAATGGAATTTTACAATTTTCATGTCTCATTTGTGCCCATTGATCATTTTAGTCTCAAATTCATAAAGCAGAATCAACTTTTTAAGAGGAACAGAAAAGTTATGTGATAAACAGGGCCCGGATATGTATGAAAATGCATATTTTTCTGTGTTGATTGAAAAGTGATATATTCAAGTTACTTTTACGTTTCAGATCTTTCTGAGCAAAATGAGCCATATTTGTTAGCGCATATTTAGCATATTTTGGCTATAAACGCATATTTTTGCATATTTTGGCCATTTTTAGCGCATATTTCCCTATTTTACAGCATATTTCCTCAATTTTCTGATTTTTAGCGCATATTTATGTGATTTTTGATATTTCTTTCCCAAAATGACAAAAAATTTCACTTTTTTCAATTTTTTACTAGTGCTTGAAAAAAATCTACTACTTTCACAAAATTGTTTCGAATGAATTATTTTCAAATTTATTCAGAAAATGTATGAGTTTTCGTTCAAAATCTCTTTTTTTTCCAAATTTTCGCCCCCGCTTCGCTCGGGCAGTGTTTCGTTATTTTATTTTTTTGATGAAATGAGACAGAAATCTCGAAAAAATACGAGGAATTCAATTTATTTCAATTCTAACCTTACGCCTATCTTACGCCTCACGTTGTACTGTGTGAAAAAACTGGGGAGGAAAATGAAATTATAGAGAATTTTAAAGAATTTACGAAAACGGATCTTTTTACAATTTTTGGATCCTGTTTTGAATCATTTTTTCATTTCAAAACGGCAACATTGTCAAATGAATGACAATAATCTGATTCTAATTTAGTTTTTGCCTTGAAATAAAGCACAGCTCATCGCGCTCTTTAAAACGATACCCATTTTGGTTTTTGCATATTTCTTGATGTTAGAGCATATTTTGAGTTTTTTTAGCGCATATATATGCGCATATTTCACCTGTTTTTAGTGCATATATATCCGAGGCCTGGTGATAAATAATTTCTTTAGATATCTTTGAAAATGAAGATGCTAGCGGAGCCTTGAAATAGGAAAATACCAATTTTCAAAATTTTGTAGCACCTTCAATTTTAAAGGTAGGCAAAAGATGTTAAGAAATAAAGAGCTTTTTTGCAGTACTGTATCAATGTGCCCGGTCAAAAATTAATTTTTCTAAATTTTATGGGTGGTCTATTCACCTTGTGGAAGGAACTACATTAGCTACGAAACATTACGTACATATATATATCTATATCATCCTAAAGAGGTAAATTTCGCAAATGTGATGTGAAAAAAAAAAATAATTATAGGTATCGAATATTTTAAAATCAAAATCGATCATTTGAAATATGGATGTTTTGAGGTTCAAGTGGTGAATGAGTTGAATACAAAAATGAGCGACTTTTAAATTGTTCTTCTATGAAGTATACCTAAATGGATGCCTATCGATTTACCCTTCCAATGAATTACCTACAGAAAGGTATTGATCTTTCTAGATTAAAAGACAATATACTGAGAAGTGCTAACAGTAAACCTGCTTTCGCTGTTTGATTAGGCATTTCTTCCAAGAAAATTATATCTTTTGATGAGAGAAGTTTTCACTTTGACATCAGACTTGGAATTTTTTTGCGTACGGGGTAAATTCGTAATATATGCAAGAACTCGACTAAATCAGATACTATATAAGTTCAATCTTTCTATCAAGTATTGTCTTACGTTTATTCATTAAAAGTTCTGCCAACCTTGAACGAAGAAAGCTACTTCTCAGCTTTTGATGGGGTGCTTTTTACCACGCTTTTATATACTTGGTATGTATGTATGTCTCATGGAACCAAGAGTATGTTTTCGTCCAATCCTCTCTCATTTAATATTTTACAAGAATTGAAATACCGAAGTGCTCACATTAGGGGTTTTCGAGGTTCGCTGAATTCGATTTTCGAACTTAAATTTACCCCCGATCCCAAATTGAGCCCCTATGAGGGGGTTCAATTTTGAAAATTTCGAAATTCACAACATGGGTATCAAAATGTAGGTTTTCGAGGTCGCTGAACTCGATTTTCGAACTTAAATTTACCCCCGACCCCAAATTGGAGGGGGGATCAATTTTGAAAATTTCAAAATTTACAACATTGGTGTCTAAATCTAGGTTTTGAGGTCGTCGGATTCGATTTTCAAACTTAAATTTACCTCCGACCCTAAGTTGAGCCCCTGGGAGGGGGTCAATGATTTTAACCTAGTAAAACTATGAAATTCAAATATTTTCAACGACAGAAAGAGTTAAATAAAAATGTAAAAAAATTTTTAAAAACCACGCTTTGATTTAAAGTTTCGGTCGCTTTGTAAAATGTTCTTCATAGGGAAGTAGTAAATAATGCCTTAAAAAACAAAAAATAAAATTTACTTAAATACAAAAATGTGTCATAGAAGAAATTATGTTTTTTTCAAAAATTTTAATGATGAAAAGCGTGGTGGGGTGTGCGAGGAGCTAGCGAATACCTTGTCGATTAACGCCCCACCACGATTTCATCATTAAAATTTTTGAAAAAAACATAATTTCTTCTATGACACATTTTTGTATTTAAGTAAATTTTATTTTTTGTTTTTTAAGGCATTATTTACTACTTCCCTATGAAGAACATTTTACAAAGCGACCAAAACTTTAAATAAAAGCGTGGTTTTTTAAATTTTTTTTACATTTTTTTTTCCTTATAAGGGATTTGCAGCTATGTTGTTAGGTTTAGGCACTAAGCAGTACCTACCTACGTAGGTAAGTTTTTTGCATATTAACGTAATAAGCGAGTTGTTTATTAAATTATGGTAAAAAGGTATACGAGCGTTTCTTGACAGAACTTGACAGCTGGTGAAAATTTTAAGAGTAAAATATCTGTACCTATACGTAATACTTACCTACATGGTGGAAAATCTTTAGTGAAACATTAACTCTTTACATTAATCATCAGTGCGTGGCTTAAATTTTCACTGTTTAACCTAATCAGGGATTGTAAAAGTTCCCAAACAAACTTATATTTATACGTGTTCAAGCTTTGCTTAACCAATTTCAAAAGGAGCTTTGATAGTTTTTTAAGAAATAACTAATAGGCTACATTGGTGAAAAAATGAAAATACCTGCATAATACGTGGGAAAATATGTTTTTTTTTTTTTCATAAATTTATTATAAACAGGAGATTTATGCTTTATAGTGAAGTTCTCACCTCTCGTATTCAATTTCTAAGTTATACTGACGAGTCCTTAATGGAAACAAGGAAAGGAGTTACAATATTATCTTTGGGAACGAATTTAAGACGAGCAGGCTCTTATTCGAGAAATTCGATAACACCGCCTATTACGCGTATCTCGCTGTACTGGTCATTAATTTAGCAAATATTGAAAATGGAAATACCTAAGCGGAAGTACGCAAAAAACATGCCTGTCCGAAATGTTATCCTTTATAAATATGTGATTTTCCAAAAGGAGATATTCTATACGCATTAGGCATATCGAATAGCGAAGAATGACCTCAAACGATTATCATTAATTAAATACAGATAGCCATTATTTGTATGAGCACCGGGTCTTCGCTCAATTCACTCCGCTCGCCTTTGATTGTGAAATTCTCGTCTTGGACTGTTACAACTCCATTTTCTGGAGTGTGCGAGTAGGATGGAGATATGACCATATTGCAAGCAAAATCGGACAGTAATTTTAGTGAAGTAGGATTTTTTCTTTTTCTTTTCAACGTAATTTTTTTCGTTGCCCCCCCCCCCAAAAAAAAATATATACCTATCTAAAAAAAATGTAAATTATGTAAAAATTTTCAGTCAAAATTTTTTATTTGATGAATTTTCTCCCAAAATACTTACTTAATATCTTTATTAAAGAATAAAGGTAATGAATTTTATTGGTGATTTTTTTTCAAGAAAACGCTTTTCAGAGAAATTTTCTTTCACTATAATTTTTCTTCGGATGAATTTTCATTTTTTTGTCAATATATTTTCAATTGTTGAAAATTTCTTTCGATGGATTTTTTTATTTTTGATAAAATTCTTTCAGGAAAATTTTTTTTTCAAAAGATTTTTCTTTATATTCTCAACAATTTTTTACTTACCTAGTGATGTTTTTCCGAATGAAGTTGAAACCTTTTCTCAAAATAATTTTATAGTCAATTTTTTTTGGTGAAAACGCTTTTAAGATGGATTTTTTCCAAGAAAATTTTCTAACACCAAAACTTCTCATTTGGCAAATTTTTTCAAAAGAATAATTGTGATTTTAATAATTCATTTTAATAATTTTTTAGAAAAAAAGATTTTAGAAAATTTTTCCAAAAAAATTTTCTCCAATTCTTCATTTGGATTTTTTTATAATCATGATTTTTTTCCTCAAGAAAATTTTTTTACTTCGAAATTTCTTGATGAATTTTCCCATTAGAATAAAATGCACCCCTCAGAGTTATTTTTATCCACCCAGTAAATTTATGTGATGTTTTTTTGTTTTTTAAATGCACTTTTTTACAAAAAAGATTCTAAAAAATTTCCTTACATTATTTTTTTTAAATTTTTAATTTGCTGAATTTTTTAATGGATTTTTCCCCACAAAAAAAGACTTTTTAAACAATTTTTGTAGAGAGTTTTTTTGTTACAAAAGAATTTCCAATTTGGAAATTTTTTCCACAACAGTAATTGTGATTTTTGTAATGAATTTCAATCATTTTTTTAATAAGAAAAAGGTCTTTGAAGAAAATTTTAGAAAATTTTCTCTAAAATTGTTCATTTCTTGAAGAAGAAAAAAAAACGGAATATTTATTATAAAAATGACTTCAAGTTGTTTTTTTGGTTTTTTGTTTGGTTTTTTTTTGCTGAAAAAAATTCATAAAAAAATTAAAAATAATAGGTAATGTAAGAAATTTTTGGAAAACTTTCACTTAGAGGAAATTTTAGAAATTTCATGTAATTATGACAAATTTCGGCGTAAGAAGATTTTTTAAAAGAAAAATTCTAGTAGGTAAAAGCAAAATTGTTTTTTTGAAAAAAAAAAGAAAAAATAATTCATTACAAAAATCACAATTATTACTTTTGTGGAAACAATTTCCAAATTAGAAACTTTTGTGAAAAAATTATATCTAAGTAATTATTAAAAAAATCAAGAAAGCATTTTTAAGCAAAATTATTTCCCGCGAAAATTTTCTCTCTCCAAAGGTATTTATTTCCAAAGAAATATGTTCTTTCGTCAAATTTTTTATGAAAATTTTCTGTGAAAATAAATTTTTTTTTCCTAAAATAATTTTTATTCTGAAAATAATTTTTTTCAATTTTTTGTTTTATTTTTTCAAAAAAATAAAAAATAAATAAATACTTTCAAGACCTTTTCTTCTATTAGGTAAACTTTTTTATTCAGTGCATTTTTTTTTTTTGAATTACCGAAATTATTTTTATTCCTATTTGAAAATTTTTTGATGTTTTTTTTTTCAGAAGAGTCATGAGGGGTTCTGTGTTCTTGAAAACTTTCACTTCTTGACTTTTCAGGAAAATCTTAATCTGTCTCAATAATTCGTCTTCCAATTTTTTCTTTTTTTTGTGATGTTATACTGTTGTTTTTTTTTAAATCCGAGGAAATTTTTTCTTGGAGGGTTTTTGAAAAAATAAAAGTTTTTAGTTGAAATATTTCAATTTTCAATCAGAAACCCCTCAAAATCCTTTAGGAAGTTAGGAAAAATAATATAGTGAAAATTTTTCCATATTGTGTAGGTGGCTATAGGTATACCTCTATACCTGGCTAATGGCTACTTATACCTATATATATAAGAAAATGAGGTATGTGCGAGGGATGCATCATCTACGTCAGCCATAACTATCTAGTATTTTTTCTTTTTTTTTTCACGACCTATTTATTCCTGAGCATTTATGCTTTCATTTATTCAAAAAATTTGAAAAAATAATACGAGGTACGTAGTTTTTTTTCTCGTAAAAATAAAATGAAATTTTTCGAAAACGATGAAATGCAAGAAACATTACAAGAATGTGCTGGAAAAAGCTTCAAAGTTCAAACGATATGCTTCTATTTGAGACGTTTGGTGAAAAAGTAACTGATAATACGACGTAAAACTAAAGGAGAAAAAAAAATCGAGCATGATTTTTATTTGTTTGTCGGAATTTATATGTACAATGGCTTACAGCGAGCTAGCGAGCTGTTGTCCGTTGATTTGTGCTCGGTGTTTTTTTCCTGCCAAGCATTAAGCAGCTAAAGCGACATCGATTGTTCATCCGTAAAAAAAGAGATTTCCTCAAACCGCTATCATTATTTTCACATTGAGTATTAAAAAGTGATATTTCAAAGACGAAAATTCTCCTTTTTTTGGCGGATTGAAAAGGTGAAAAATATCTTAATCCTCAATAGCGGAAGAATTTTTGCGTAATTAAACACTCAAGAACGAACATCTGTTGTTTTATTTGGAAAGAATAAGCTATAGGCCTTTACCATCTATAGACGTACTAGCTATATAGCCTATTTATATATTTTTTCTCAATGTAAAAGCATTTAAAATTCGAATACTGGTTGTTATATAGGTGCTTTAGATCGCTGTCAAAAGTAATCGTAGTAGGTATAAAGGTGTAATAAATTGATGTTGGCGAATATGTTCGTTGTAAGGGGATAATATCTTTTTGATAATCAAATTTACAGAAAATGCTACACGTTGGTGTGATGAGTTTGGCCAGTGGAATAAAACGGATTACACCGAATGCAAAGAACTGGAAACTACTGATAGTGGATCGGCGATAATTTATTACACCGGATACAGTATTTCCCTCGCAGCGCTCTCCATTGCTGTTTTCATTTTCCTTTACTACAGGTAATAAGAACTTTTATGTTCATGAAATTAATAAACACGTTCTTTGCGATTTTAGCAACGAAAACTTCATGAATAGGTAGAAAACTAGTACGTGAAAGGAGCTAGAATTAAAAACTTGAAATAGGAGCTACGATACGACATTTTAATGTAGTCTTTTTTCTGAGTACCTACGCGTAGGTTGAGGTAGCAAAAGCAGCGAATTTGTTGTCGCGAATAACTGGCTAGGTACCCTTACCTATTAAGTATGTGTGTGATTAATAATGCTTTGTGTGAATTATTACAACGTTCGCGTCCTAAGGGTATGTATATCTAAGGATGATACAAATTTTGCTCGAGAAAAAACAAAAACATTCGCGAATTATGTAAATTATTAATAGTTTAATTTCCGGGATTAGAATCGATTATGAATTAATAAATTTTCGACATGGAGCAAAATTTCTCGGTGGTTTTGGGTTTAAAATAATTAAAAATTCAACAACTCGTTCATTACTTGATAGTTTTCGTTTACTGAGAGAATATTTTATCGTCGTATCAATAAATTTTTAATTTTTTCCATAAAATATAGGCCTAACTAAGTACGAACATTTCTTTAATGAAGTAGGTAGGCACAATATGAAAATAAATTAAATGATGTTTATACTACATATAGATATTTCTTTGATTTCAGGGAGTTAAGGTGTCTCAGAAATACCATTCATACTAATTTAATGTGTACTTACATATTAGTAGGATTTATGTGGATTCTTACTATCACATTACAGGTAAACTTTTTTGAAATTTTCTTAGAGTAATATGAAGTAGATACTAGATACTTGTACTATAGAATTGTCCTTGTTTTGGATTCCCTATTGTTTTTGGTCTCACCCTCCACAAAGTTGATTATTTTTATGAGGAAATAATTCCATATTTTCTATTTTCGCTCTGAATGAATTTTAATTGAACTCCAGTTGCCCTAGATTTTTTGGTAACTGAAAATGATGACACTATCTTGCACTATCTCTCTATTAAAAAAAAAAAATGATCTAATTCCCATTTTTTTTTTTTTTTTTTTTTTTTTTGGTCTAACCTATCAAAATGATTCTTTTTTATGAGAAATAATTTCCGATTATTTATTTTTTCCCTTAATGAATTTTATGATGCAAGGCACCTCCCTGTTCACCAATTTCAAAAAAGTAGGTAACAAATAAAAATTTTCCAATTTTTTTTCAGCTTATCAAAGTTGTCCCTTCTCATGAGAACTACTTTCCCATTCCTATATGTTTCGTCTGACTTCATTTTCCAAGTAAAAAAAAAAAAAAAAAAAAAAAAAAACAGCAAAATTTTTCAACCTTTATGGGTTAGAACTATAAAAAAATGCAAAAGGTTAAAAAATGGTTATAATTTTTTTCATTTTTTCTCCAAATTTTAGCCCAATGATATCACTTAAAATTCATGTAGGGAAAAAATGGAATTATTTTCTGATAAAAAGAAACAATTCTAGATTCTAAGTTAAAAAAATTATTAATTTTTTTCGTTGTTGTTTTTTTTTTTATTTCATTTTTTTCAAGCGTATGAAAAGGAAAGATTTTGATGAGTTATAATTAGAGTTAGGCAAGAGTTTGAAACTCGATTAGTTTTTTCAGGTTAGAACCGAAAAACTGCAAAAGGCTGAAAATTTATTTACCTATTTATTATTATTTTTTTAAATTCAAGGGCCTGATGGCACCACTTGAAATTCAGTTCGAGGAAAAAATAAAAAATCAGGAATTATTTTAACAACTTGGAGGATGAGACAAAAAATAAATGGGAAGTCCTAAAAAAGAAGCACCCTGCTAGGTACACCCAATTCAGGTGTCTGTTTTTTTTTAATTTTAAAATTGCTGATTGCACCCCCCTAAAAAATCTTCTTTTTTGGGCACATAATACTATTCTCAGAATTTTTTTCAGATTTATTAGATGAAATTGACACATCCCTCACGCGCCTCAAAATTCAACGTGGATTTTGCATAATGATTTTGTGTTAAACACTTTTCTAAATCCAAAGTTTATTTTTTCTACATGTGAATTTTTTTCAAAAATTTTCGCCCTATTTTCTTTTCATTTTTATCCAAATTTTTGAAAAATTTTCAAGTTAAAAATTAAACTTCTGGCGAAAGTTTAAGAAATAAGGGGTTTCTAAACTATTGCATTTTCAGAAATTTACGAACATTAATTTTTTTACTTTTTTTAAAAACTTAGTTCTGTTGTTGAAAAATTGTATTAAAAATTGAATTTTTGGCAGGACCAGGGGTTCCAAAAAACAAGTAATTTTCAATTTAATGTATCCTAAGTCGTATACTAAGTATTATACGATTTTTTTTTTCAATTTTTCTTTTGGTCACAGAGTTTTTCTCTAAATGCCCATTTAATTTTTTTCAAACCCTGTTTTCAAGTTACAGAAAATAAAATATTTTTGAAAAATTGAATTTTGGACAGGGGTTTAAAAAATATGAATTCCTCAAATTTTGGCGTTTTCAAATATTTTTATAATAATTTTTCAATTTTTATTCCAAACAAAACAAAATAAAAAATTTATATTCAACAATTTCTTTGTGCACCCGGCAAACACACCGTATGCGAATCGCGTGCTAATAGAATGCTACATTCGCATCTATCGCATACGAATAGCATACGAAAATAGCGTACTATTAGCATATCAAAAATGTCCGCTTTTTTAGCGGCTAATTTCGAACGCTAATAGTGCGCAAAATTAGCAGCGAATATAGCGTTCTATTCGCTGTTAATTCTCTGCCGATTAGCGTTCGAAATTCGCTTCTAAAATGCAGCCAAATGATATATTGACGATTTCCACTCAGCAGTAAGTTAATTATTCGAAAATATATCATATTTGTGATCGCATATCTGTGGAAAATGAAATTATGCCGAATCGTAAAGTTTTTGGAGTACCTATCAGTGGCATTTGATAAAGTAATTTTTAGGAAAATCAAAATTACTACCAAGATTTCAATCTACAACTTTTGTTTGAAAAATTTCTCAATTTGAGCCCCCCCCCCCCCCTCCAATTATGCCCAATACTACGTAGATAGATAGATAGATAGATTAGATAGGTATAAAAACGTATATTTATTACTCTGAATTGTGAGAGGGAAGAAGGGCTGTCCCGCAGTCCCAAATGAAAAATTTTTCAAACAAAAGTTGTAGATTGAAATCTTAGAAATAATTTCGATTATTACAAAAATTTTGATTTGACTCTTCCTTTCTTTATAATTTCGCATAATACTGCGTTCAAATTGGAGAAGGAAGAGGAACAATTGAAAAATTTTATAGCACTGATAAGACGTCTAAAATTTTTACGATTTGATAAAATTTAATTTCACACAGATTCACGCGATCACAAATAAGATATAAATTCAAAATAATTAACTTACTGTGAGTGGAAATCGTCCAAGAAATTCTGCCTTCGTCTCCATTCTTTTCACTTTGAAATCAAAACATTGGCGTTTTTACTTAAAAAGAAGAAAAAACATCAAACAAAACACAAAATTCCCCAACAAAATCAAAAAACCCAGAAAAACCTTTATTTTATTGTTTAAATGTCACTGCAATACATTCAAGTACACGTTCATGTTTGAAACTGACTTCTCTCATTTGTAAAACGTATTGAAAGAAGTTGTAGTGAAAATCGCATGCTATTCGCTAGCGAATATTGCGCTAATATCGTAAGAAATATCTGCACGTTTTCCACTGCGATTTTAGCATACGATTCGTATGCGAATATTGTGCTAGTATCGTAAGGAATATTTGCACGTTTTTTACTGCGATTTTAGCATACGATTCTTATGCGAATATCGCGCTAATATCGTACGAACTTTTTGCCTGTTTTCAATGTGATTTCAGGCATGCGATACGCAAGCGAATATCGCGCTAATATCCCACAAAACATCTACAGGTTTTTAAATACGATTTTAGCATGATATTCGCTCACGAATAGTATACGAATTTATCTGAGAAAATTTTCTTCGATTTTTGCTTTGATTTCGCATTCTATTCGTATGCGAATAGACCGCGATTTTCGTCTCTGTGATTTTAGCATACGAATAGCAGGCGGTGTGTTTACCGGGTTGTTAATAAGTCACTGCAACAATCTCAAGTATACACGTTCATGCTTGAAAATGATTTCTCTCATTCATAAAAAATATTGAAAGACATTGTCGCCAAAATCGTATACGATTCGTAGGCGCACTAATATCGTATGAAATATCTGCACGTTTCCCAGTGCGACTTTAGCATACGATTCGTAGGCGAATATTGCGCTAATATCGTATGAAATATCTGCACGTTTCGCAATGCGATTTTAGCATACGATTCGTAGGCGAATATTATGCTAATATCGTATGAAATATCTGCACATTTTCCAATGCGATTTTAGTATACAATTCGCAAGTGAATATCGCGCTAATTTCGTACGAAAGAAGTACGTATTTTTAAATGCGATTTTAGCACGATATTCGTTCACAAATAGTATACGAATTTATCTCAGAAGATTTTCCTCGATTTTCACGTTGATTTCGCATTCTATTCGTATGCGAATAGATCGCGATTTTTGTATCTGCTATTTTAGCATACGAATAGCACACGGTGTGTTTATCGGGTAGTTGAAATGCATAAAAAAAATTATGTCAACAAAATTTGGATAATGAAATACCAAAGAATCCGAATTTTTTCAAACCCCTATCAAAAATTAATTTTCAAATTCAAAATTGTTTGGTTTTTCAACAATGTTTGAAAGAAAAACTCTCGCCCTAATTTAATTTTCAATTTGAAATTTTTTGGTAATTTTATTTTAAAAATCTGAAAAAATCTGAGAATAGTGTTACATGATGAATAAAAAATCTAATAGTAGAGACCTGTTGCTTTTCTAATCACGACAAGCATTGCTTTGTGTTTTTCGTTCCTCGCGGTTTTTTTTTCAACTCCGTTTTTTAAAAATAAATTAAATATATAAAATTGAAAAGTAATATCTTTCTACCCGAAAAGAATGAAAATTTAAATATTTTATTCCAACTTTCAACTTACTATATTTGTTAGAAGTTACTTTAGTTGCAAAACTGTTCAATTTCACGTTGATTAAAAAATTAAAGCGAGTATATGATGCTTACAAAGAATCAAATTGCTACATTTCATTTTCCACGTTGAATTTAATAATAATGAATAGAATGATCAACAGGTTTTTTCAAAATCGTCTTCCGACTTTTTTTCTTTTTTGTGGGAAATATAGATAAACATGCCATTTTAAATTACCAGTCCCTTCGGCGCGATGTATTCTTTTGTAGCTGCCATCTAAATAATTGCTCAAATTGGTATACGCCGGTATCGATTTCGCTTTTCTTTGTGAAACAATTTATTTGGAATTTTTTTTTGTTGAAATTTTAAACCAATTTCACCTGGTATTTAAAAATAGGCAATATACAATACCTACGGATATTGTTTAAACGATCATTTGTTACTTTTTTCCACGTTTACGATGTAATAAAATTATTTCAATTTTTTTCACAGGTCATGTTCCAAGGACACGTGGCGATGTGTGTAGTTTTAATAACATTATTAAACTATGCAACTCTGACGAATTTTTTTTGGATGTTTGTCGAAGGTAAGAGTTTTGCCAATTTATTCGAGGCTATTTTACTCTAGTTAATTAATGCTACTTTGCGATGAAAAATTGTGCAAACCTGTAGGTATTTGTGCTTATTTTACAGAAGAAAAATTTTCATCATTTAATTAAAATAGAAATTCTTCAAAAAAAAAAAAAAAAATCAAAATTCAAACAAGCTGCAAAATGAAATAATGAATTTTACGATAGCAGTTTGCTTCCGAGGAATGAACCAAATTAGTACCTACTAAACCTATTGAAAGTCAATTTATGCGTCGTGATTTTAACTTAATTTGTATCATGTTAAAAACATAATTTCCGTTTTGAACGTATAGTAATTCGGTTAAAAAAAACACCATACCTACTTGATAAGGGCACTTAACCTGGAAGGTTCTCCTTAATTAGTTACCTCTCTTAAAAGCATCTACCTATTGTTGAAGAAAAATTAAATTTTATCTAATTTTTTTGACACATTTACACGAGAGCATTAATTTGAAATCGCTATTTGCTCGGAAATTGTTTTATATCCATTTAGTCGTCAACATCAGCTCTCCATTTTCATTCGATTAATTTTCTGGCATGATCTTTTTAGTACTCTCCATGTCGATGAGTTTTCCTTCATTTAATATAGGTCACTAACATTCGAACCTCTTTTTCTACTATTTTCGTGTTGGAAAAATAATGTTATCTGGTGTACGATTTTATTTTAAGGTAGGATCGTGCGTTTGGTGGTAGTATAGTACGAGTACACCATTAAAACTGGAAAGAATCTTTAGCCTTGGTAGAATATCTTTCATTAGCGTTGCTGAATTTAATTTAGTAAAATAAGTACGTTCAAAAGATATGTCTTCATTAGTTTTAATTTGAATGGAAAACGACAACACGGACGTATTAATGGATTACGAGTAACCTTTTTAAAAATATGCATACGACTTTTGTCAAATCTAATCCAAACACTGCTAAAAAGCTTTTACTTTCAGTGTCATTAAAATCACACTTCTGTCGAATCGAACGAATGAAATATTAAGCTCGTTTATAATCTACGTACGAAGGTATGGGCCATTAGATTGGCATTTTTAGCCGATTTAAAAAAAATATTACCTATGGCTATTGCGGTGGATTCTGGTTTTAAAATGTGATGGCCGAATGACCCTCTGCTCATATTTTTGGACTACTGAACCTCGAACATCAAGATTCGCAATCCATGTCACAATTTCTATCTACAGGATGTTTCCTGAGTGATGCAGGAAAATCCACAAGGTGAATAGGTAACCCATAAAAAACAAAAAAGTTATGCACATGTCATGATGCCTATATCAAAAATTGAAGGGACAAAGTGAAAAAAAATTTGAAAACATTTTTTCGATCGAGCGTAGCTGTGGATAGTTTTTTTTTTTTTTTTTGGGGGGTGTTTATAATTACAGGATTATTACACCCATCGGAAGAATTTTTTTAAATTTTATTTGTGAGGTTGAGTTTTTTAATTAAGTTTATGTATTTTTGAATTTCGGAAGGAATATCTGGTATAACTGGGGGGATTTCATTTATTTGTAGGGTTAGTCTCTCTTGTTTTAACTTGGGGCATTCGAACAGGATATGTTGGATAGATATAAGTTGAATAGTACAGAATGGGCATAGAGGTTTTGGAGTTTTTTGGTAAAGATAATTGTGAGTAATTTTTGTGTGTCCAATTCTTAGTCTGGTTATAATGATTTCATCTTGTCTATTTAATTGTGAGAAGTTTTTCCAAGGGTGCACTGTTTTTTTATGTTGGTATAATTTATTGTTTACTTTTTGGGACCATAAATTTTGCCAGCTTGAGTAAATTTGTTGGGTTAACAAAGATTTGATGTCATCTGTGGAAAGGGTAGAGAGTGAGGAGGGATTTATGGCAGATTTTGCTAGTGTATCGACAATTTTGTTTCCTTGAATTCCTATATGACTGGGAACGTATGCAAATTGAATAATGAAATTTGAATTTTGTAAATCAAAAAGAATTTTGTGAATGTTTTGTACAATGGGATGATCTGTAAAAATGTTTTGAATTGAAATTAAGGAGCTTAAAGAGTCGCTTTGGATTAGGAAATTTTTGTTAGTTATTTTGGAAGTGAGTATATCTTGGAGGCAATGGTGTATAGCAGAAAGTTCAGCATTGTAAATAGAAGAGATGTTATGTATCTTATAGTTAGCAACTTGGTTGTTTATTGAAAAAGCATAACCTGTATGAAGTGAGGGAATTTTTGAACCATCAGTGAAACATAAGTTGTAATTATTATATTTTGATGCCATTTCTAAGTAGTGGGTTTTTATTATTGTATTGGAATTTTCTTTTTTTAAATAATTTCTTAGGTTTAAATCCATTTGTGGAATTTTTAGTAACCAGGGGGGAAATGTAATTGGGTTTTGAATAAGATTTTTGATATCAATTTGGATTTCGTTCATAATTAAAATGAAATTTGAAACTGGGTTTTCTATTTGATGATGTTGAAGGTTGTAAAAAGAGAAGGATTTTTGGAGGGGATGAGATGGATTGCTTAGAGCTGATGTGAGAAATTTATTTGTTATTAACGTTTTTCTGAAATCTGTAGGTAGTTCTGCTGCTTCGCAGTAAAGGCTATCTATTGGTGAAGAGTAAAGGGCTCCAATGCAAATTCGTAAAGCGGAATTTTGAATTGTTTTTAGGATATTAGATGTTTTATTTGAGATGTTTGAAAAGCATGGGCTTCCATAGTCGATTTTGCTACGAATTAAAGATTTGTATAGGTGAAGAAGTAGGTTTCTGGATGGATTATATTTTCGATTTTTGACTATTTTTAGTAGATTTATACGTTTTGAGATATCTGTTTTAATTTTGAGAAAATGATTGGTCCAAGTTAGTTTACTGTCGAATATTAGGCCAAGAAATTTTGTAGATGGTTTAAATTCTAAGGATCGACCTCTAAGTTTGAGAATAGGTTCTGGATTTATTTTATATTTTCTAGTGAAAAGTACGCAATGAGTTTTTGATTCAGAAAAAGTTAGTCCATTTTCTTCGGCCCATTTTTGAATAAGAATAAGAGCTTCTTGGATGACTTGTAGAGCAAGTTTGATGTTGTGTGATCTGAAGGAGATGTTGATATCATCAGCAAAAATTCTAAGGGAAATGGGTAGAGATATGATATTTGAAATATCGTCAATGAGCAGAATAAAAAGTATTGTGCTGAGAACTGAGCCTTGAGGGACTCCATTTTCTATTTCAAATAATTCTGAGAATGTATTGTTTATGCGTACTCTAAAATTTCGATTTGTTAGAAAATTCAAAATAAAATAAGCAAGGTGACCTCTAATTCCGATAGAATGTAGTTTTTTAAGAATTTTATAACGCCAAGCTTTGTCATATGCCTTTTCAAGATCAAAGAAAACTGAAAGTACACTTTCATTATTTTGAAAAGCTGTAGTGATTTCTTGTTGCAAAGTAAAAATATGATCTATCGTTGATCTTTTTTTTCGGAAGCCACTTTGAAAAATACTAAGAGAGTTATTGTTATCTATGTACCAATTTAATCTTTTGATGACTATTTTTTCAAGTACTTTACAAGGGACTGAAGTGAGAGAGATTGGTCGGTAACTGGATGTAAGGTGAGGAGATTTTCCCGGTTTCAATATAGGAATAATAGTGGAAGTTTTCCATGTACTTGGGAAAGAGTCAGTAGTCCAAATTTGTTTTTAAAAAAACATGTTTTTCTTTTCACATTTTTTGTCTACCTTTGAAAATGAAATTTAATTCCTCTCTCATGTCATGTATTTCTTCAACAAAATTTAGCAATTTTTTTGTGTATCGCTTGTGCTCAGCTGCTCACTGTCTCTGAAGCAACAAAAAAAGTAATATGTTAGTAAATTTGTCTATTTTTATTGATGGAGGCACAAGTGTCAATTTGTTGATGCTTTGTGTAGCGCCTTCGTTTTAAAGGCTCTGGTGTGGTAAACTCAGATTTTGACCTTTCAAGTTGAAAACCACTATAAATTTTTTGAGTACGAATTAATTAATAAATTTTAATAGATAAAAAAATTAACATAAAATTAAGATTTTTTTTCTACAGGAATTTTAAGACTATTTTTATTCATGAAAATTGAAGGAAAAAAATATTTATTAGATAGGTATATCTACCAAAAAATTGAAATTTATTTTACTCAAAAAAAAATTAATTAAAACAAAAAATGATAGTAAATTAGATTTTTTTTTCTTCAAGAATTTGAAAAATAATAATTAAGTACCTATATTCCAAAAAATGAAGAAAAAAAACTTATAAATTTGGAAATTCCTTTCTCCAAAAACTGGAAATAATTGAATGATTTTTTTTTTCGGAGAGATTAAAACAAATAATAAAAACTTTTCTCAAGTGAAGATTTCAACTTCAAAAGAATTTAGAGATAGCTTCATCAAAACATTGGGAAAAATCAAAAGATTGTTTTTCAAAAATAATAAATACAAAAACTGAGACATTTTTTCAAAAGAATTGGGGCATTCTAAAAAATGGAGATATTTTCTGGAATAATTTAATAAATAATAGCCAGGTATGTAGGTTGGTCTAGGTATATCCATTTTTTAAATCAAAATTTTCATTTTCTCGAAGTATTATTTCTTCAAAAATTTTCTGCGAATCTATTTTTTCTTTAATTTTAAAATTTTATAGGAAAGGGGTTTCTTTTTTCAATGAAAAATGTAAAATAAAAGCAGGTGGCATTAGATACCCAAAAGTGGCAAAAAGCAGTATTTTTTCAAAATGGGCTCTACTTTGAGAGACCCTAGCTCCCCTTTCATTTGATGTAGGGCGCTAAAAAAAATTGGGTGGTTTTCAACTCAAACTGAAGCCATCTCTTTGCATAATACTGATCAAAATCCGAGGCATGTTTTGGGATGGGTTTTTTTTCACTCCACTCTAATGGACACTCATATTCTATCCAACATGCGTGTAAATTTCAGCTTCTAAACCTCGTCACTTTTTAGGTGCCAAAAAGTGAATTTTGTAGGTTTTTTGAATATCAATTTTTTTTAAAGTATAAAAAAAATTCGGCTCTCAAGTAGCGGTCTGACTGCTACGCTTTTTTCGCTTTCTACGAACTTGTGGTGATAGGATTGACCAAACATCCTTCCACTCTAAAAAAAGTTTTAAAAATAAACACCAATTAAAATTTCGTTCGTGATTCTACGGTAGGTATAGATTTAAAAAACGTCATTTAAAACGATGGCATGTGTTTCGTTTTAAATGACGAATGCAACGTACAGCAAGGATTTAATGTTTCTCGGTACCTATTTCATCTGTTGTGAAAATTAATATTTACCCATCCGGCTCGACGAAGTACTTATTTAAAATAGGGAGGAAAAAAATAACGAATGCACGTACTCTTCAGTCAAAGTACGTACTTCCGTACCCATAAAATCATCTCGATATAATAAATAAGAGGAAATTTATTCGCTTCATCAGGCGACAATTTATATAGGTATACGAGTATCGTTTACTATCGAACGTGTGAAAATAAATTTTCTACTCGCACTTAGAGTAGTGTATAGATAGGAGATAATGTTCAATTTTAAATGCTTACTTAAAAGCGTTTGAAAAGCAATAAAAATGTCTACTTTTGTTAGCACTTGGAAAGTTGGAATAAGTATTCGACATGAAGAAATACTTATTCAAAAAATTCTTTTGGAGAACCCAAGCTTCGGTGTAGAGCTTTTCTCGTCAGCTTTCCGCATTCTTTTGTACACATTTGTCAAAATGCACTTGAAAATAAAAATTGTAATATCTTTTTAAGTCGCATTCGAAGTTTAATTTAGTATTTTTTACTTCGTACGAGCCATTTTCCAGCAGCTGCCTCGCGTCTTCGAATCTTTTCACGGTAGACAAAATCTCGACTTACAAATTAAACATTATATACTATATATACCTATAGGCGCCTACTTACGTGTTAAGTATTCATCGAGTGAGAAGATAAATTTGGTTTTTATTAAGTCAATATATATATATAGTTACCTAAGCGTTAAACGTTAGATACCTGTGCCTAAGTTTGAATCCGAGAAACGAAATTCGCTTACGTTTGAAATTAAAATGGAAATAATTAAAAATTAAAATCACTCGCGTGCTTTTCGTTTTTCAGCCTATGTAGCCATTTCTGCCCATGGAGACGGTATCGCCGAATCAAATCTCTTATTATTTTCATTCGCGGTACTTTTGCAATAATCAGAATTCTTGATGGAATGTGAAATGAAAAAGTTCATAAAAAATGTACCAAAGCGACTTTTGAATAATGTGCTACGCAAACTTTTCGTTCGCTTTTCATTCACGCTCGGGTCAAGTTTTGGAAAACTTGATTGAAAAACGCGTTTTCATGATTAATTTTCCAATTATGACTAACGTAGAATTGTACTCGTAATTTCCAATTTATTAAAAAATTATTCGTCAAAATTCGCTGGAAATGCGATAAACGTAAAATGTTCGTACCTTAAGAAAAAGAGGGTTACGCGCGATTTTGACATTCGTACGCTCCGAACAAGCGCCGATTTCAAAACTTTCAAGATAAGAAACGGTTGAAAGTGAAACTGTAACAAGATCTAATGATGCGGTACATGGAAAGCGAATAAATTTCATCAGGCTGACAAATAATTTAACTTGGCGATAGTATACGATATATCATTTCTCTTCAAGTTATAGCAATTAATATGTAATAATGTTTCTTTTTTCTGGTATCATGGCTCTCTATAAGAATATACAAAATCGTACTAAATAGCTCTGTCGTGTACTGGTCGCGAGATTTATGTTAATTTTTACGCTTTAAAAAACTTGTTACACTAACGCCTTTCCTCGGATTTCATTTAATTAAAAAACAGCCCTAAAATGATCGCCATATTTTCATTGTTACGGATTTTCCTTCACGTTTATTTAAAAATATTTGTACCAGATATGAGTGTAAATGTATAAATCGGAGAAATTTAATATTGCTTCCACGTGTGTTTTTTTTTCAATCAGACATACCTACTTGGTATATTTAGGTCTCTGCTCAAATTTCCATCTGTTACTCGACAGTTTTTATTATTATTATTTTTTTTTTTAGGTAATGTTACTGGGTGGATGCAGATAAATATATATTTTTCACCTTTAAACATATGAAATGAAATTTTCATCTCATCGTACAAGTGTAGAGAATGTGCACGTCTACGTATAAGTTACAAGACTGTTGCAATAATTTAAAATTTTGACTTTTCAATTTATTTTTGTTGCAGGATTATACCTCTACATGTTGGTTGTGCGAACTTTCTCTACCGAAAATGTCAAATTAAGAGTATATTTACTGATTGGTTGGGGTAAGTACAAAACAAAGTAGATTGACAACTTGCCCGTGGATTCATTTTATAGGATTTTGTAGAAATTATGTACATAGTACTTAGTAGAAGCTCGTTATCGCGATTTCTCGATTATCCGAGAAAAAAATTTACCCCTTTCTTTCGATTATTCGATGTCCAATAGTCGATTAATTTTTTATAATTCGATTTTCCTTCATTTTTGCACATTACGACCTTCTTGCTCAAAAAAAATTTGGAGATTTTTTTTCTGGAAAAATTTGAGAAATACCTAATTACTCTTTCAAAAATTCGATATACCTACCTCACAAAATGATGTACGATCGTACACCTCATAGAAAATGATGTACCATCGTACCACCTCAAAAAATGCTGTACGATCGTAAACCTCACAAAATGATGTACGATCATACACCTCATAACATGATGTACGATCGTACACCTCACAAAATTATGTACCATCTTACCACGCTCAGAAAATGATGTATGATCGTACACCTCACAAAATGATTTACGATCGTACACCTCACAAAATGAAAATGATTTCTTACAATCATCATACACCTCACAAAATGATTTACGATCGTACACATCACGAAATGATGTACGACTGTACACCTCAAAAAAGATGTACGATCGTACACCTCAAAAATGATGTATGATCGTACACCTCAAAAAATGATGTACTATCATACACTTTACGAAATGATGTACGATTGTGCACCTCAAAAAAAGATGTACGACTGTACACCTCATGATCTTCCACAGGTTTAGAGACGCTTTTGGCTTCGTGAAGGGAGGGGGGCGCACCCGCTGATCCGAGTCTGGTGTTGCCCCTCTTCCCCCTTGGAAGAGAGATAAGTCGTTCTCGCAGTTTCGATATTTCTCTGCTCGTCATTATAATGATCTGCCTGCAGATCTAAAAAATGCAAGTTTGGCTGGATTTCGTGTCAAGATCGCTGAATATGTGTTGACCATCATGAATGAATGAATGAATGAATGTTTGAATAAAACTACCGTGTGTATGCTTGGCTGTTCCACTGATTGGTCATGATTGTTGCTTGAATGATTATATGTGAGACTGGCACTCCTTTCTCTGCTCTCCCCCCTCCCCCCCCCCCAGCTATTTTAACCTTTGATCAGGAGCTGTATTGTGATGCATTTTGTTTATTTGTTTAGTTATTTTTCGAGCAAAAGTTTTTCTGCTAGCGACCTGTGTAATTGGTTCCGGTCCCTCGCTCACCCATTTTGGGTATAGGGGGGCCGTTATGTTCTATTATGTTATTCTGTACGGATATTTGAAATAAATAAATAAAAATAAATGAATAAATATTTTAAAAATGGTGTACTATCATACACTTTACGAAATGATGTACAATTGTGCACCTCAAAAAATGATGTAGGACTGTACACCTCAAAAAATTATGTACGATCGTACACCTTACGAAATGATGTACTACTGTACACCTCAAAAAATGATGTACGATTGTACCACCTCAAAAAATTATGTACTATCGTACACCTCAAAAAATGAGGTGCGATTGTGCAATGTGCACCTCACAAAATGATTTACGATCGTACACCTCACGAAATGATGTATTATTTTTTTTTAAAAAAGGTCTCAAATCATGAAAAAATTCAAAATTTAATTTCAAAAAATTCAGAATTTTTCACTTTTGAAGTAGGTGCCAATTTTCATACTTATTCTAAGAAATTGAGTTTAAAAAATGGTGAATTTTTTCCGTGATTTGGGACCTTTTTTTAAAATAAAATTTCTATTAAGACCTACCTACCTATATGTATATTTACTTTTTGATTTTTTTGAAGTAAAAAATTTATTTTTTAGGATAAAAAATCCTAATTTTTGAGAATAAAATTTTTTTTAAATTTCCGGTTCTGCGAAATATTATTTTTTAAATTTTTTTTTTAATACCTAAATAATTTTTGATTTTCTTGAAATAAAGAAATAATTTTTCCCCATTATTTTTTTTTTAAATTAGAAAATTAAGTATATTTCTGATTATGGAATCGCAAGCAGCAGCATTAGTACAAAAAAGAGCTTGCCAGGGCCAACCCTTTTAAAAAATTATTTTACCAAGACAGTAAATATGAAATTAGAAAATTGCAAAATTTTTACACTGTCTGCAAAATTTTAATTTCTGAAAAAATGTTGATCGTGGTAACATTTAAATTTTTAAATTTTTAAATTTTTTTACGCAGTTGGGTAGGTGAATTTTTTACAAATTTTTTAATTTTTACAAGGTCATTTTTGACTTTGACGAAGTTTTAATTTAAAAATTTTCAAGTTCATCGTATCATTTTTTTTAAATTTTGTTATAAAATTTTGAGAATTTTCATCGTTGTGCATCAATTTTAAATAATTGCTTGTCCCATGAGACTACGTCACTATTAGACCTATAAAAATTAAAAAATTAAAAAAAAGTATAAAAGCCATCAGATCGACCATCTACTTTCAATAATTCTGAACCCAAACTAGGTATATTCCTTACCCCCTCCAGCAAACTCAAAATATTAAATTGTTATAATTCCGAGAACTTATTTTTGGCCAAAAATATTGTCTTAATCACACAAGCACGTACGAAGCTTTTCTTCCAAATATCAGCAAGAAAGCTTCTAATTCTTAGCTTCAATTAATTTTCCTAAAGAGATTCTGACTAATTATCCTGACGAAATCCAAAATCTACTTTTTTCGAATCTCCAAATAGAAAAAAAAGAATGAATGAAGAAATTCTTCATTTTAATTTTTGCAAAATAGCATCATGTAGGCGACTAGGTAGGCGTATAATAATTTTCAACTTTTATTGGATATTAATGTTGAAAATGTAATAAATTTATTTTCGTTTTAATGATGAGGAATCCAAGATGGATTTTAATAGGTTGTGAAAAAAAAACAAAGTAGGTACGTTGTTGTACCTAGAGTATAATACCTAAAGCTTTATAAACCCCATTAATATTATGTTTAATAATTTTAGTATTTTTTTTCCTCAGGTATTCCATTGCCCATTATAGCGGTTTGGAGTATAGCAAAACCTTTCGAAAGTTTAGATGTTGAGGTAATAAAAATTAATTATTTTATGAACTCGAAAAATACATAATCAGCTATCTCATGACGCATTACAATACTACCTTGTATATCTTTTTTATAGAGAACAGGCTTAGTTGTAAAATTGAACGTAAAGTTTTTTTTAGTTGGAAAATTCTGCGAATGTTTTTTTTTTTTTTTAATTTTATAAACATTTTCATTTATTTTCGTAAATATATACTTGACTAGATATATTTATACGTCATAAAAATCTGTCATAAATATGGGATTTTTTTTGAAAAATAAATTTCATCGCGTAGCACTGGATGGAAAAAATTTTGAATCTTGAAAGCCAAAGTGAATACGATTTTAAGTACGAAATAATTTTCTTGCCATTTTTATTCGTAAATCTGTGTGTTTAAATTTTATCGTTTCGAATACAGAATTAAAATTTTGTCATTCAAAAATGTGTAATTTATCATAAGGAAAAACACTTTTTTTTCATAAACTCGGCATTTTTATTTTGACGTTTTTACAACTCGTGTGAAATTTATGAGTCGAGTTTATAAGTTCTAGATGTTTTAAATGAATTGAAATTTGTTCAAAATGAATTTCAAATTATCAATCAAACTTATACAGAAGTTGCATTAGAGCTTATTTGTGTCACTTCGGTGAAATACCCAACTTGGGTGTTTTAAAAGTAGGCTACCATATAAGCATACCTACAAAACTGATGTGTAGGTATGGCGAAACGTTTAATTTTGACTCGACGAACAGTTGGTCTTTGCAAGATGGTTTTTTTTATTGGCTATATAATTTCAAAACTCGGAGATGTACAAATGAAACTGTGTTTCAGGGAGGTGATAAAGCTATGGCGGAACATTGCCCTTGGATGATACCCAGTCTTACCGATTGGATTTTCAAGTTTCCCGCCCTATGTATTTTGACTTTGAATTCAATTTTTCTCATCAGAATAATGTGGGTAAGTTTGCACTTGAACTGATAATACCTCTAAGTTATTTTGAAAATGAATATTAGAGATGCGTGGGAGTTTATTAATTTAAACGCTGGAAAGTGTAAAATTAAAGATGATTTTTTTTGTCAATTCTTTTTATCGAAACGTATACTTAATCATTTGAGTTTCTTCGTTCAATTTGCCGCCGATGTTTTGTTGTGTAAGTTTAAATTAGTTGATAATTTTAATGAGCCTATAATGTATCTTTAACACCGCACCTCAAGGAAATGTTCTGTTTGCATAAAACGTAAGGTAAACAAGTAAACATTTTCAAATCGACTATGATTATAAATCATTAGATAGGTTGATACTGTAGGATGAAAGCTGCTATAGTTATTTGAAAATTCGTTGAAATGTGATAACCGAACTGACATCGAGTTAAGGCTTCAGTTCAGACTCATTGGTATAGAGAAAAATATAAGATGTCATTTCAAAGAGAAAAAAATTAAATTTAGTTTGGTTTTAACCTGTCGTACGGCCGAGTTAAGCAACGGATCTAGATTTTATTTTATTTTTTTCCTTTGTTCACTTTTATTTATTATTTCATTTGGCATTTTACATTATAAAAGTCGACCCATTTTCGTTCACTCGAGCATCGTATTTTGAAAATTTCATCGGATTATTTTTAGAAGAACGCTGTAAATCTACTTAATCAATAACAGACTTTTGTTAAAAAGAATACGCAGCTTATACGAGTACTACGTAACTTGCCATAGTATTTACTACGAGCATGAGTGGCGAGGCGAGATGTTTTTGCAACGTATTTCGGAGGTAGCGGTGCGTTGAAGAGTGGACGCACGTGTGGGATGGGAAAAATCAAAGAGAGCTATTTACGATTACGAGTACGACGAATCAACTTGAAATATAAGTACGATTTTGTTTACGTACGAGGAGAGAAAAAAAAACAAAGCGAAATCAAAATATGTACGTTACAGAAATGATTTTATTTCAGGTTTTTTTTTTTTTTTTTTTTCTGAAGATCGATAAAAATAATGTGTGATTTTGTTGCGTGAAAGAGTAAAGCTCGATCTCTTTTTCCAGTTGGAAAAGGGTCCCTTAAGCTTTAGAGGATGTGAACGTTACTGTGGCCTTTGAATTACCGCTTACCATGATAAAACTTATTGGTTTAGGATTTTCAAAACATCCTTTCGTGTCTGTCAATCAATTGAATAAATATTTAAAACTTACCTGTGGAGCTTTCGAAAAAAAACGTTCTTTCTAAAATACGTACGCGTATCGACCGTTTCGTATTTATTTTCCTCGCTGTGTTTTGGAGATTTACAGAATGCAGATTATACAAAGTTACCGAGAAAATGGATCAGTTGTTTTAGAAAACCAGAGTAAATAATATAATGAATAATTGTGCAAATTTGGTAATGCGAATCTTTCCAAATGATTTGGCCGAGATTTGCATTGTTCAACGTTGGTGGTGGGTTTTTTAAAATGCGGGTCGTCTTGGGTGGGTTCACTTGGAAAGTACCTAGATCCAAATTAGATTCTCAAAAACCTAAATTATGTTTAGGTTGAGATTTTTTCTGGTTTTTGAATGTATAGGTTGTTGTAGGCTTGAGGAGTATTACATATACATATAATATTTTTTCGACAGTGCAGTAATGTGAGAGAAACAAAAATGAAAATATAATAGGCATGAAGAGTCGTTTTTGGATATTTTTTCATGTTAAAGGTATGCATCTACTACCTAAAAATCATGAGTTAGATCTTCAAGTTACAGAAAATCTAGATCACAAATCTATATGCTTGGGATTTGCTCAATATTGAATGTGGCTACCTAATTTCTGCATTTAATAATGCATCAGAATAAGTTTAATTAAAAAAAAAAAAACTGATTTAAAAATTCAAAAATCTTCACTTCAGAAAATTGAAAAAAAAATTTGTTTTTACTCTGAAAATATTAAACATTTTCTTACGCTTACATCTAGATACTCATGAAAAATTAAAATATTTTTTATTCCAAGAAAATTCGAAATTTTTTTCTGAAAAAAATCCTGTATTAAAACCATTATTAAAACTTATTTAATGCAAATAACTTCCCAAACATATTTACTCCGAAAAAGTAAAAAAATGTTTACCTATATTCTAAAAAATGAAAAAAATTTCATTCTTGCTCCAATAAAATTGAGAAATTTTTCTGCTATCAAAAAAACAAGAAATTTTTTCTCCAAAATAATTTAAAAAAAATTTTATTCCATTAAAATTGAGAATTTTCTGACCCTTACTTGTTGATAAAAAATTAAGTTTTTTTTTTAATTTCAATAAAATTCAGTCCCCCCCTCCCCAAAAAAGAATTTTTTCCTAAAGGATTTCAGAAAAAATTTTCAAGTTCAGAGTTTTTTCAGCAAAAAAAAATTAAGAATTTTCAAGATTTTTTCTCTAAAAGTGAAAATTTTTTCCCCAGAGAAAGCAGAATTTTTCCATACCTGCATAATACCTATCTATTTAAAAATTTTCAACCCAAAAATTTAAAAACAAACAAACAAACATTTTTCTGTAACTATAGGTATTAAAACATTTTTACTGTCAATAAATTTCCAAAAATATTTATTTAAAAAAAATAAAACGATGTGTATATTCTTAAAAAATGAAAAACTTTTCATTCGTGTCTCCAAAAAAATTTAGAAATTTTCTACTCTCAAAAAATTAATAAATTTTTTCTCTCCAAAATAAATTAAGTAAAATTTTTTTATTTCATAAAAATTGAGAATTTTTTGATTCTTAATTACTGATAAAAAATTGAGATTGTTTTATTTCAATAAAATTCAGCCTTTTCCCCGCAAGAAAAAAGAAAATTTTCCCAAAGGATTTCAGAAAAATTTTTCAAGAACAGAGTTTTTTTAGCAAAAAAATCAAGATTCACTCCAAAAATTAAAAAAAAAAAAAAACTTCAAACAGCTTTTAAAAAATTATTCTAAAGTTGAAATTTTTTGTTCTGAAGAAATTGAAAAAACATTTCATATGAAACAACTGATTAGTGGCAGGGCTGAGGTAGAGATGTACTCTCTAGAGAGAATAAGGATTTTCTCCCTGCCAAAATTACAATTATTTTTCAAAAAAAAAATAATAGTTTAAGTAAGTATTGTTCTGAAATGCCTTAGAAAACAATTTTTTTTAAAGTTTCTTTTAAAAAAACATCTCACAATTTAGTTTTTTTTAAAATTTTGTTTGAAATAAAATTCCTTAAAATTTGTTTCAAAGTCAATTTTACTTGATTTTTTTTTAACGCTTTTTCAATACTCAGGTAATGAAAAACATTTCATAAAGAAAAAATGGTTTCAAAAAAAAAATAATGTTCCAAAGAAAATTTACTACTACATGCCCCATTCTACCAGCTCACGTCCACTATGACATGCTACGTACGAATGCTTGTTGCGTTTATCAAAATACACACGTCTTCCAACTTTCGCATTAGATTTAAAAATTTTAATTTCGTGTTTGAAAATGAAAATTTTAGTTCACATATACGCGCATAAGTATTGTTCCCTTTTTATAAAACAAATTATAAACAACCAAGTTTTGGTAGCGATTTGCTTGCTCGCGAAATTCTAATTATACTTAGACCCCGATCTGTAAAAAAGATATGTTTTTGTCTAAAAGAACGCAATACTGTGAGTGATAGCGAGACTGGTAGAAAAGTGGCTAGGCCTAAATAAGTAGAAATATGGTGAGACAATGAGGTTCGTTACGAAAATATCTTTCCATCTTACTTTAAGTAAAAAGGAAGTTTTTCATTCAAAGTTTCACTTGCACCGACAAAACTCAAAATAAGAATGGAATTTATTCGCGAGTGTCGTTATTTTATTTTACTCTTTAGCAGCTGTAGGCCTACATTCAAATTTTCTCTTTAATTTTCAATCTATGAAAGAAAAAACGTTTTTTTTTTCTCTCTCCCGAATAAAATGGAATTTACAGTTTATAATGTTAAAATCAATAGGGCGATACGATATCTGTTATTGTTAGGGATTTTTTTTAAAAGTAGAGTCGAAATTATAATACAAATTCCCATCACTATTTGTTCCAAAATTTGATGGGGATTTTTATAAAATGAGGGACTTTTATCGAAGCATATATTTACATATTGAATATAACAAATGATACGCTTGAAAACACGTTTAAATTTTACGTGAAGAGACTGTTCAATAATTCTGCTAAATAACGAAAAGGAAAAAATACGTGTTAAAGTTTCAAGGCGATATATAGCAATCACGTAGAAAATTTGAAATTCGCTCCCCGAGGAAAACTGTGTACCAAGCAAAATGAGTTGAAAAAAATGATTATGAGAAGGACAGACATTGATGTGTCCATTCTTAAACTAATGATTCTTACCAACTTTATTCAATCAATATACCTACTCTTGCCGATGCCGACTATTTCTAAATAATTTCAATTCGAATCCAATTTATTGTAGCTTTACGCTTAATAAATACCAATCTATTAAGGAAGCATGAAAAATCGGATTTTGTCACTACTGAAATTCATTTTCATAGCAGAAAAGTAACAGACATTTGTCATTTGAATTTTCCGCGAAAATTAGTTCGTTGACTTTTGTTAAATTTGAACTATAGGTACGTTGATGTCTGTAACAGCATACGAGCATTTACTAAAACAACTAACAAGTAAAAAAAATCATTCATCATCATCAACATGGTGCGTAGATATATTTTAAATTGAAAGTGAAAGGGCTATCGATATAGGTAACCGCTTTAATAATTTGGCATTTTCTAATTTCAGGACGACCTGGGAGTGGTTTTCAAAATTTGACATTTGAATACAACCGAATACTACTGACAAAAAACTTCATGTGCATTGGGTGCTATCTTAATTTTGGAGGGTCAGGAGGAAGTCGTTTACAAAAATTTCGTCCTAACTAAAGTTTTAGTCGTACCATTTTTTTTATTATTATTATTTTTTTTTTAAATAAGAAATAGAGTGATTTTCAAACTTTTTTTTGTTCTGACCTATCAAAAATGTTCCTATCCATGAGAATTAATTCCTAATATTTTTTTTCTGACTGAATTTTAAGTACGTAGATATAGTGCCTACCTTAGGTTATTGTAATGTGGAATTCTGTAGTTTTAAGGTGGTAATAAAATTGGCATTTCTAAAAATGAGTTTGTATATACGTACTCGACCTCGTAGTTGAACATTTTCTGAAATCTTCCAAGAAAATTAAAGATACTTAGTGAAATTTCTAAAGGAAAAATATTTCAACATTTTTTTTCAAATAGGTACGAATAGGTATCACTTTATTTTTAAAAAATCTTTCAAAAGTGATATTTTTCATTTTTTTTTCTTTCTTTGAATTTCAAATAGAATTTTATGAAAAAAAAATTTCTACAAAAATAGATACCTATTAAAAATTATTTAACTTATTTCTGCAATGATAATTTTTCCTAAGATATTTTTTTTAGAAAAATTTCATTTTTTCATTTCTTATCAGAAAAAATAAATAAATAAAAAAAACTTCCAAACGTTAAGATTGAATATTTTCACAAAGATTTCAAAGAATGTTTTCTAAGAGAATGGAAATGTAAGATTTAAAATTTTTTGTGATTTTGGAAAAAAAATCCAAGTAGGTATTTTTAAACAGATTTGTCTGAGATTTTTTTCTCAGAAAATTTTTATTGTTGTAAAAAAATTTATATACCTACTCAAACATTCTTTGAATAAATTATTTTCAAAGTATTTTCTTTAAACAAAATTCTTACTTAGAATGAATTTTATTGTTTAAGGTTTTGTTTTTTGAGATTTTTTTGAAAAGAATTTTATAAATTAAAAACAAAATCAGCAGCAAGTAAATAAGAAGACATGAAGATACATACAGTATAAAACTTCGATTATCCGAGCAAAAAATAGCTACCTAATTCTTTCAATTAATACGAGTACAATGCCCAAAAGTCGCTTAATTTTTTTTTTATCAGATTTCTCTTTATTTTTACATAATTATACGACCAACTTTGAAAAATTCTAAGCTTTTTTCCTGGAAAAATATAAGAAATATGCCTACTTGATTTTTTTATTTAAAAAAAAAAACAAAAAAAACCAATTATATTAAGGTACCCTTGATTCAGCACTTTCATATTTTTAAAAATTGACAAAAATTTCGAACTTTTGCATTTTTTTTTTTAATCATTAAAATCGTTCTTTTTCATTGAAAAAATTCCAAATTTTCATTTGCCTCCAGCTCCTTCCATTTATAAAAAAAAGGGAAAAAAATGAAATTATTAAAATGAAAAAGTTTGACAGTTTTTTCTTTCCTGTTTGGCTCTAGTCCTAACCCACCAAAATTGTTTGTTTTCGTGAGAAGTAATTCCCAATTTCTTATTTTTCCTATATTTGAATTTTAAGTGAGGCCTTTGGAAGCTTACAATTTCTCAAAAAATGCACAAACTAAATTTTTTTCAAATTTTTGAATTCAGAGTTGTTCCTTTTTGAGGGAAAATAATTTTGAATTTTTCCCGAACTGAATTTCAAGAGGCGTCTGTTAGCCCCCTCCATTTTTTTAAATTGAGAAATATTCACTTGAAATTCAATCTGGAAGAAATGAAAAAATGGGAATTATTTTCTCATGAAAAGAAAAACATTTTGATGGGTTAAAACAGAAAAAAAATGTCAAAGTTCGAAATTTTGTCGATTATAAAATTGGGTGAGGGGGCTAGTAAGCGTTACATGAAACTCAATCAAGGGGAAATGAAAAACTGGAGATCATTTTCTCACCAAAAAGATCAACTTTAAATTCTAAATTTGAAAACTCTGGTCATTTTTGTAGTTTTGCATTTTTTGAGAAATGGGAAGAAGGCTCAAGCCATCCCTTGAAATTTTGATATGAGGAAAACAGAAAATTGCGGGAATTACCTCTCACGAAGAAATGTAAAAAAAAAATAAGGCGTTTGTATAGGTGCAACTTTTGAACTTCAGAAATGAAAATAATATACCTAGAATTATTTTTTATTAAAAGGTAACACCAAAGAAATCAGAAGTCGAAAATAATGAGAACTCTAAGTGGACATCTATCACAAGAACATCCTTACTTTATTTGTATTTTTTTCAAGCTGACATTTGATACCAATAGTAGGTAGATACCTTACAGTGTGGTAGGTACGTTTTGTCTCGGCTACACGTTGGTAATTTAAGTCGACTAAGATAAATTTCCAAGTACCTTGATGAATTATTTAGTTTTTACGATATGATGAAGAAAAAAAATTGTCACGAATAATTACGAAAGATCTTTTCCCTTCTTTTTCACGCTAAACGTCGGCTAATTTTTAACCAAAAATAAAGTCGTTGGTTTTTATCGCGACGTGGCTTGGCAGGAGGAAGCATTGCGCATTTAAAAACATTATCAACATTAGGGGTGAGCTTTAGGTGTGGAATAATAATGGAAAATTACTTGATTCGAGTACACAGCTGTCAATAACGTTTAGTAGCAATTTTTTCTTAATAGAAGAGAACTCGTTTAACGTTTTACGGTGTGCCTTTCTCTCTTTCACTTTTTATCAAGCTTTTTTCGCAAGTTGACCGAAACGTGCTCGAAATAATAAAAAATAAATTTCATTCAGTTAGACTTAAAATGTAAAGATTTTACCTTTGAAAAATTAAGTAAACCTTTTCGATACGGTAACGATAAGGTACCCGGTAAACACACTGTATGCGAATCGCGTACTAATAGAGCGCTAAATTCGCATTTATCGTATACGAATAGCATGCGAAAATAGCATACTATTAGCATATCAAAAATGTCCGCTTTTTTAGCGGCTAATTTCGAACGCTAATAGTACGCGAAATTAGCAGCGAATGTAGCGTTCTATTCGCTGTTAATTCGCTTGCGATTAGCGTTCGGAATTCGCCTCTAAAAAGTAGGCAAATGATTTTTGACGATTTCCACTCAGCAGTAAATTAATTATTCGAAAATATATCATATTTGTGATCGCATATCTGTGGAAAATGAAATTATGCCGAATCGTAAAGTTTTTGGAGTACCTATCAGTGGCATTTGATAAAGTAATTTTTAGGAAAATCAAAATTACTACCAAGATTTCAATCTACAACTTTTGTTTGAAAAATTTCTCAATTTGAGCCCCCCCCCCCCCCCCCTCCAATTATGCCCAATACTACGTAGATAGATAGATTAGATAGGTATAAAAACGTATATTTATTACTCTGAATTGTGAGAGGGAAGAAGGGCTGTCCCGCAGTCCCAAATGAAAGTTTTTTCAAACAAAAGTTGTAGATTAAAATCTTAGAAATAATTTCGATTATTACAAAAATTTCGCTTTGACTCTTCCTTTCCTTATAATTTCGCATAATACTGCGTTCAAATTGGAGAAGGAAGAGGAACAATTGAAAAATTTTATCGCACTGATAAGACGTCTAAAATTTTTACGATTTGATAAAATTTAATTTCACACAGATTCACGCGATCACAAATAAGATATAAATTCAAAATAATTAACTTACTGTGAGTGGAAATCGTCCAAGAAATTCTGCCTTCGTCTCCATTCTTATCACTTTGAAATCAAAACATTGGCGT
The DNA here is from genome assembly GCA_959613365.1 of Balanococcus diminutus. Classification (NCBI taxonomy): domain Eukaryota; kingdom Metazoa; phylum Arthropoda; class Insecta; order Hemiptera; family Pseudococcidae; genus Balanococcus; species Balanococcus diminutus. The sequence continues at coordinate 42,862,906 of OY390715.1, read as the reverse complement.
TTTTACTTAAAAAGAAGAAAAAACATCAAACAAAACACAAAATTCCCCAACAAAATGAAAAAACCCAGAAAAACCTTTATTTTATTGTTTAAATGTCACTGCAATACATTCAAGTACACGTTCATGTTTGAAACTGACTTCTCTCATTTGTAAAACGTATTGAAAAAAGTTGTAGTGAAAATCGCATGCTATTCGCAAGCGAATATTGCGCTAATATCGTAAGAAATATCTGCACGTTTTCCACTGCGATTTTAGCATACGATTCGTATGCGAATATTGTGCTAGTATCGTAAGAAATATTTGCACGTTTTCCACTACGATTTTAGCATACGATTCTTATGCGAATATCGCGCTAATATCGTACGAACTTTTTGCCTGTTTTCAATGTGATTTCAGGCATGCGATACGCAAGCGAATATCGCGCTAATATCCCACAAAACATGTACAGATTTTTAAATACGATTTTAGCATGATATTCGCTCACGAATAGTATACGAATTTATCTGAGAAAATTTTCTTCGATTTTTGCTTTGATTTCGCATTCTATTCGTATGCGAATAGGCCGCGATTTTCGTCTCTGTGATTTTAGCATACGAATAGCAAGCGGTGTGTTTACCGGGTATACACTCGAAGTAGAAGAAAGCGAAAATATTCCGCGAGTAAAATTTTTTTAGGTACCATTCGTTTCCTTTTTGCAGCGATTAAAAATTTCTAACGCATGCTCGAAATTATAAAGTCATCGAACTATATTCGTTTTAAAATCACAACCCTGCCAATCAACCGTTCAAATCCTAGCTAAATGTTTATTTTGCCAATAAAATGTCAAAAGATACGTCGGTAACATGTCAACTTGTCAAGTTATTCGATATAATTCGTACTCGTATCTGTTGCTGATTTATGTTTCAACACTTTGGAGCAACTAGGTGTTTTTGCTCGTTTGTGCGATTTCTTATCCGCTCGTATTCGTATTTCCTATAATGATAAAATGTTCTGTTGTAGCTTTAGACTATGACTATACTTACCTAATTTTCCCAAGTAAACATCATTTTTGATAAAAATTTAGTTATATAATCTAAATTGCGAATTGCCGCCGAATCAAAAACAGAACATTTAAATATTTTAAAGTGGAAGCTCGCGGAATGTTTTAATTAAATTAGCGACATTATTTTAATGGTTTTAACGGAAACTTTAATTCTAGACATGAAACTTGGAGCTCACGAAGTTTTTGCATGATTGTTGGCAAATTGTCGTTTACGAGTGTTACGTAGTTTAATTCTTACACTAAATGCCTCCATTAAAAACACTAAATGTCAAATATTCGAGTATACGTATTGATTAGACGGTATTTTAATTGGGTTAATTTTTTCCCCCTTTAAATTTACATCTCTTATTTGTGAAATTAATTACCCCTTTGAGTGACTATTAAATGTCTAAGTGCGATGCTGATGCGAGTGTATATGAGAGATAGGTACCCTCGGACTGTCATTAATTCCGCGTTAATTAAAGAATAATATTATCAACTCGTTTAATTTTATTGGAGTTTATTCCATAATTTTTTTTTACGCTCGAATGTCAACTTAGGACGAAAAATAACTTGGCCTACTATCTAATATCAAATTTTTAATAGCCATATTTTGGTATTCGGTACATAAAATATACTCGGATGTATTTTTTATGAGATAAATTTCTAAAAATTATGCGAGCCTGTTCTACGTATTTGAAAAATCTTTGATCAGTTTTGACAGATTTCAAACGCCATAAATATTCTAAATAGTCGAGAATATTTCAAAAGTGGGATTTTTGAAAAAATAATTTTTCTCTTAAAAATATGGATGGACGTGTCATTTTTCGAATTTTATTTATAGCTTTGGCAGTTTTTCAGCATGTATACCTACTAAATTTTTCATTATTGAACTTTCAAAGATTTTCAAGATTTTTCTTTTGCTAAACAATTTCTCCAGAGAATTTATTTACTTTTTGGAGAGAAATTTTTTCAAAAATGCACAATTTTTAGAAAAGTAAAGTAGTAAAGATTAGTTTTTCTGAGGAGTCCCTTGTAAGTACCTACATACGTAGGTAAAAAAAATCTTCGAAAATTTTTAAAGTTTTCTGAAGTAATTTCGAACATTTCATATACTTACCTGAAACTTCGAAAAATAGTGTTCATAAATAATTTTTTAAACATGGTCGAAGTCACTATAATCCAAATAAACAAACAAACAAAGAAATAAAAAATGTTAAAAAAAATAATAGTTCATTTTGGTATGAAAAATTCTCTTCAAAATAAATTTTAAAAAATGGAAATATTTGAAAAATTTCCGTAAAAAAAAATCCTATGAAAAAAATGTGAGGAAATGTGTAACTTACTTACGAAAAATACTTTATCTCTTGAATTTTTTTTAATTGAAAAAGAAGTTCTAAAATTTTTAAAATATTTGTCAAAATAAAATCATTATAATTTTTTTTACAATTTAGGTCTTAAAACATTAGAAAAATAAAAACGGGAAGTGCGTGTAAAATAATTTCAAGAAATGTTCAAAAAATAATTTTTGGTACAAAAAATTATTTTGGAAAGAAATTTGAAAAAAAAAATCAAATTTCCCAAAAAAATCGAAAATCTTAAGTAGGTACTTACTTATTTAAAGAATTTAAAATTTTTCACTCTTTGCAAAAAAATAAAATCTTAATTTTTTTTTTTTTGAAAAAATTCGTTCATAAAAATATATTTTTAAAATAATGATTGCAGGAAAGAAGTATTTTTTTTTAAATAAAAAAATTCAATAATATTTGAAAAATAAAGATAGTGTCATGAACAGTTACAAAGAAATGTTTTAAAAATAATTGTTTGCACAAGGGATTTTCTTGAAAAAAAAAAATTACGTAAAGAAAATTTTGTAAAATACTCGTTAAAAAAAATGAATCAAAAAAATTGAAAATTCAAGCTTTACTTAGAAAAAATTCTTTCAAAAGCGTTTCAAAAGAAGTTCTAAATTCAATTATTTTGTAGAAAAATAAAAATAATGTCAGAAATCATTTCAAAAAATGTTTATGAAATAACTTTTGCTACAAAAAATTATCCTGGGAGAAAAAAATTGAACAAAGGAAATTTTTTTAGTAAGTTCGTAGGTACAAAATCAAAAATTCTAACAAAAATTATAAAATTCTAGTAACTATAATATTGTAACTGAAATAGGTAATTCTTTCAAAATAATGTTTGATTCAAAAATTTTTCTCAGACAAATTCAATATGTAGGTATAATCCTAGTTATTTGTTCATATTGGTAACATTAAGATATTTTCTGATGGGCATATTTTTGAAAAAAAATTTTTAGTAAATTTGAATCCAGATTATTTTGCAATTTTGGAGAGGCGATCAATTTTCTGTAATTTTTCAGGGAGGGGGAATCTGAAAAATTTGTGGATAGTGCTAAAAAAAAAATCGTTAAAAAGTAATGAAAAAGTAGTGCTTTTGGAGGGGGGGGGGTGTGTCCTGTAAACACCATGTTTTCTTTTTTTTAATGGATGTAAATTCGGTAGTTTTGGGAAAACGTGTACAAAAAATTTTATTTAAAATGGAATTTGCGGAAAGGAAGTAGGTACTTACCTAATTAAAATATTTTCTTTAAAAAAATACATCAACTTCCCTCCTATTTTAAAAATATTTAAAAATATTTGTCTAAGTACTTGGATTTTTTTTAATTTATAAAAATTGTTGCAAAAAATGTTTTTTTTTTTAAATATGTTTATTTTTCGTCGCTCAACCGTTCGGTTATTTGCGACGCAAAGTAGTGTTTACATCTTAAACTAAATTAATTATATTACAGTCTGACAAATAAGTAAAAATATTATCTACATCGACGTTTTCTCCCATTATTTCTGCAATCTGCGCTGAGCCAAAATATCTACGTCTTTGGTCCAAGTATTTTGAGCAATCCATTAATATGTGTTTTATGGTAAGTTGTACTCCGAATTGGTCGCAAGTTGGAAATGTTTAAAAATTTTTTGCTTCAAAAATATTGGATAATCCGAGTACTTTCCAACAAATGAAAACAAAAGAGAAACTAGTGTCCAAAATAATTTCAAAAAAATGTTTAGATAGAAATGATTTTTTTGAACAACAAAATGTTTTTTATTTTTATTGTTATTTTTAAAGAAAAAAAATTCAAATAATTTTTCAAAGAGTAGTTGAAAAAAATTGATATAAAAATCCTCTAGAAAAGAGCCCTTTTTTACAAACAATTCTAAAATTTCAACTTCTGTCACTTCACTAATTTTTTAAGAATAATTTTCTTCGAAAAGTTGAAAAAATTCTCTATCAAAGAAGTCTTCAATTTTTTCAGCAGGATTTCCAAGAAATAGGATTACAAGACTTGTTTTTTTTTTCTTCAAAATTTTACTCGATTGTTTTCTGTCTGAAAATAAACTAAACGGCTTTTTGGAGGACTTCTTTTTAAAAAAAATCGTGAAAAAATCTTCTGGATAAAATTCTTTTGAAAAAATCACTCAAACATATGTTCCTGCAAAAAAAGAATTTAAATAACCCGCTGCGCTATAAAAGCTGTAAAATATAACGTTGCCTCATCAGGTTCATGTTTTTGGCATTGGCACCTACTTAAAGTTTTTCGTACAAATAAACACAGGAAAAAATTGATAAACTAATTCGATGAAAACGATGTTAGCCGAATCAATTAATGAAATCAGCCTTTAATTATGTATTTACCTTGAAAAAACATTAACGAACTGAAATTTCAAACAAAATAAAATTAATTCTTCACTCTTCAGGTTTATTCTCGTTGAAATCTGCGAGAGAGAAAAATATAAGTAAGACTATGGATGAAATTCCATCGAAACGTTTAATTTAATTTAATCAAAAATCAGAAATTGGTCGAGGAAGCGGAATTAATTTTCGATTTTTCGACGAGAATAATTTCACTGTAGAAAAAAGTAAAATATCAACAACTAAATAGTTAATTATGCAAATTGGTGTAATTTTATTCCATCGGAGCATATTTTTATGGAATTGTCCGGCGTAAAAATAAATCAACCGTAAGAAAAACGCTAAATGAATTTTTAAAAGAGTATAAAACGAAATGCAATAAAATGTTATCACGCTATCATTTGCATGCATTTTGTATATACATATAAATGGAAAATGATACTGTATACGAGTATGTATGTAGGTATATGATATTATGTGGAACTATTTCTGATCTCGTTACATTGCTCATCTTTGAAGTACATATTACCTACGATAATTAAATTTTTTTAGTAGGAAAACTTTCATTCAAGAAATAGGTAACCTTTGTGAACTATAAACATGGACTACAAACTGTTCCTGGCACGGATAAAAATATACCTACAAGGTACTAGATTTCATAAATATAGGTATATTTTTCATTTCACGAGGAATCCATAAATTATACTTGTTTTTTTAGGAAAAAATGTCACCTAATAAAATAATCCAAAATAATATACATACGTTGGAAATTTGCAATGAAAAAGAGAACCGTATCAAATGGAAATCTTCAATCTGATTAAAATTTATGAATAAAAAAAATTATGAAATGTAAAATTCGCTACTCGCTATTTCAAACGAATGGCAATTTAAACAAATACCGGTTGTAAATTTAAAACGCTCAATATGTTATATATACTCGCTGGGTTTTATATCTTCGTAGGTAGATATACCTAAGAAGTTGAAAAAACAATTTATGAAAACCTATCCGGAACGTCGATACTTTTAAGTGTAATTTTTACTCAACTTATGATCCACAAGGCTAAGATTTATTGAGAAAATTGCCTCAATGATTGATTCGACTCGAATATCCAAGCCAGTACCTATTTCGGTATAAAATAAATAAAAACGAACCCGGTCATCGCTTATATGAAATATTTGCGCGAAAAAAACCACACACACACAAAACAAATCACTCTTTTTTATATCTACGTTTTTAATGATTTTTTTTTTTTTTTTTTTTTTTTTTTTTACAAAACTGTAGGTTTACGTGTCGTTTACGATTACTCGTACCTACAAATATGAAAAAAGATCACAAGACAAAGTACAAAGTTAAAAACACATTTTACTAGAAGAGTTTGTGTCTCGTTTACAGGTTTGCAACTCCTGTGGGAAATATTTACTTCGAATCGAAATTCACCTCTTTCGGTTGAACTCTGTAATTGTGATTTTTGCGTTTGAAGTTTTTATTTCTTCGACCCTCGTGATCATCCCTTGATGGTTTCATTTTCATTTTACGCTTCGTTAAATGCAATTAATATTCCGGCGAAAAGTTACGAAAATTATCATTTGGCAATTAAAGGTTTAAATGGCCTTGTTTTGGTTAATTTAAAACTATGAAAGTGGCTACACTCGACTAATTTCTCTTTTGGTTGTAAAAGAAAAAAAAAAAAAAAAAAAAAAAAGTCCAAAAACACTATTGTGTCGAGAAATAATCATTTAAAAGTTTAAAATCTACCAAAAAAAAACAACATTGGTATTTAACGAGCGGGACGATAATAATTAATTTCCTTTTGTATCAGTACCTTCAAGTATTTGTTTTGAAAAATTACCGATTATATTCGTATTCAAATAAGTACCTTAGATGTTTCCTTTGGTTGGATTTTTAAAAATGTATCATGTATTTTTGTCAACATGTTTGAACATTCCAATGAAAAAAATGTCGAGTAATTAAGAAGTGGTGATGAGAGTTCCGATAAAACGTGTTCCGAGGTAGTCGTTTGTTTGTGTGTTCGTACATTTCGTGCTATCTTTGTAACTTATCAACTCAGTTCGCTCGCTTCTTTGTGATATCGTGTTCCTGCCATATCTCAACGTTTGCGAAAGATTTTAAACTTTTTCGTAAACCGGTCTCAGCTAGCCTGAGCCGGCCACTCGCATAACTTAACGTGACGGATCCGATACTGACTACAGATCGGAAATGTCTTATTCCAAAGCAGTCCAAAAAGATATCTTCCCTTCAGCTAATCAAGCAATAATTTTTCCATACCTCGATGGAATCCCGACAGCCTACTACGCTCAAAAAATGATCGCTAAAATAGGTAACAATATTCTTCATTGTGGTAAAATATCTAATAATCGAATCCGAATGTATTTGAAAACTCGCGAAATCGCAGAAAAGTTCATAGACACTGGTGGAGAAATCGAAATTGATCGCAAACCAATAAAAGCAAGATGGTACCGTCAAGAAAGGAATGATAAAAAAATCATAATATCCAATGTACCGCCACATGTGCCACATGAAGTGATTACTAAATCCATGGAAAGTCAAGGAATATCACTTTCCTCACCTATGAAATTTTTACGATTTTCTCAAGAACAAGACCTCTCTGGAGTACTATCTGAAAGACGTTTTGTTTACATTCCACTCGATCTCGCTGATAAACTCCCATCTTCGGAGGTAATAAAATTCGACGAAGAAGAATACCGAGTTTTTTATAATGACGCGCAATTGAAATGCTTTATTTGTCATCAGTTAGGGCATACTACACAAACTTGCGAATTTAATTATAATAACGACAACGGCGAAAACGACAATAACGATCAAGCCGCCAAGAAAGCACCCGACAATAACGATCAAGCCGCCAAGAAAGCACCAGATACTCAAGTAAAACCCTACGAAATCCCATCCAACAAAAGACCATTATCTGAAACAGCGTCGTCGTCGTCTTCAATTATTACACCAAGTGAAGCTCAAATAAACATCGACACTGATACACTCTCAAATAAGCCTGAAATACCATTGGATAAAATCGCCGTGAAGAAGAAAACACCTAGTACAGAAAACGATAATCTTACACACAAAGTTGACATCAACTCGCACTCTAGTCTACCTAAAAAGAAAATAAAAACTCCAAAACAAAAAAAAGTAAAAATTGAAAAAGAAGCTGTTTCCATTAAAGAGCAACTAAAATCCATGGAACAAAATTTCACAGATCACCAAAAAAATTATCCAATCTCATTCTCGAATTTTCAACTCATGATGGACATGCTAAAAGGCGTAAGCGATCCACTTCCAATCATATCGCAATTTACAGACAACGTTGATGGTGTTATTCAAATTCTGGAACAAAATTATCCTCTTCTCACTGCCAGAACCATGAAAACTCGATTCACCAGATTAAAAAATAAAATTACGAATAAATCAACTAGCCAATCAGAAGAAAATACCATGGACACAGAATCAGCATCCGAAGATGCAGAAGATGAATTCGAAATGAATGTCGAACCTACCAAATAATACTTTTTTTTTTTTTTTTTTTTTTTTTTTTTTTTAATTTCCTTTTCTATCATCTGTTGTATGACTTTTATATTTTTACGCTCGTTTTCTTTTCGAGTATGACCTATATTTTTCGCTCGTATTCGGTTATTTTATTTTATTTTATTTTTATTTTTTATTTTTTATTTTATGTTTACCGATATTATGTTTAATCGTAATCTAATTGTAACCTAGTTCTGATGCTGAACTATATGTTTTAGGTATAATTCTGATAGGTATTGATAGACTCTATGCAAAAACAAGTTATTCTAAATTGGAATTGTAACGGGTTGTACGCCCATTTCGAAAATCTCCAAATTCTACTAAAAAAATATAACCCAATAGTATTTTCGGCTCAAGAAACCAACCTTCGAAAAACTGACAACCTAAATTTGAAATCATACAAAATTTATCGAAAAGAATTAAATGAAATGAATCGTGCTCACGGAGGCATTCTCCTTGCAATCAAATCCTTCATACTTCATGAACAAATTCCACTTCAAACTAATTTTCAAGCTCTCGCTATCAAACTTCATCTATCCAACAATTCTAATGTAACCATATGCAACATTTACCTACCCCCTAATATGGACTTAACAAAACAAGATTTTCAATCTATTATTAATCAACTTCCCTCTCCATACATCATGTTAGGTGATTTAAATTGCCACAGTCCTCTTTGGGGCTGCTCTAATTATAACATTAAAGGAAGAATTATTGAAAACATCATAGACGACAATGATTTAACCATATTAAACACCCCAGATCCTACACATTTTAGCCCTTCATACAACTCTTGGTCTACAATAGATATGATACTCTGCTCACCATCTTATAGTGATGAAGTTACCACTTTCTATCATGATGACTTATGCGGCAGCGACCATATTCCACAAATTGTTCAATTTAATAATCAGTCATATAACATTCCTCCTCCTCCACCTAAATGGAACTTCAAAAAAGCCAACTGGACAATGTATCAGGACCTAAGCTCAAACATTCCGAATATAGATTTCAACAATGATATTGACGAAATCATAAAAATGTTCTGCGATCATCTCCTCGAATGTGCTTCTTCAAGTATCCCTAAAACTACATTTACCTCAAAAAGACAAGTACCATGGTGGAACGATGACTGTTCTACAGCTATAAAAAATCGCAAAAGAGCCCTCAAACTTCTTAAAAATAACCCAACTTCAGAAAATCTTCTTAACTTTAGAAAGCTAAAAGCAAAAGCACAATGGACTGTAAAACAAGCCAAACGTAATTCTTGGAGAGAATTTACTTCAAATATTAATATAAACACATCTCCATCTCAGCTATGGACCTCCATTAGAAAACTTCGTCCAAAAAATTCAACTTCACCCCCAATCAACATACTCATCAATAATAAAATTGAAAATGATCCAAAAAATATAGCAGAAGCCTTCGCTTCTCATCTTCATAATATATCCAGCGATGAATCTCAAGACCCAATATTTTTAAAATTCAAATCAGAAAATGAAAAACCTCTAAATTTCGATGAAACAGTCCCACAAACGTTCAACAATGATATAACCTTAAACGAACTTCAAACTGCAATTCAAACAGCCAACTTATCTGCTCCAGGCCCCGACCTTATTCATACACAATTCTTCAAAAATGCTTCAGATAAGGTAATCGCTGTTCTTCTCGATATTTTCAATCTTATCTGGTCCTCTCACGCATTTCCTAAATCTTGGACAAGAGCAATAGTTATACCCTTTTTAAAGCCAAACAAAAACCCATTCGAAATAGATAATTATCGACCAATCTCCTTGACCTCCAACCTATGTAAAATCTTTGAAAGAATTGTTAATAATAGACTTCTCTGGATACTTGAAAAGAACAAAAAGCTCTCACCTTCTCAATGCGGCTTTCGATCTTCACGCTCCACTATACATCAACTTTCCTACTTAACCTCTCGCATTAAGACCACCTTCAAAAACAAACATCACCTACTAGCTATTTTCTATGATATCACTAAGGCCTTTGATACTGTATGGAAATATAAAATAATTTCAATACTCCATTCTTGGAACATTAAAGGAAATATCCTCTATTTTATAAAAAATTTCCTAAACAACAGAGAATTCACCGTTCGAATTTCCGACATCCTCTCTCAATTCTATCCACTTATAAATGGAGTCCCTCAAGGAGCTGTTCTCAGCCCAACGCTATTCATTATAGCAATTAATGATCTCCCCTCCATACTTCCTACTCTTGTATTTGAAGTTATATTCGCTGATGATCTTGGCACATTCATCGAATGCAACGACCCCTCTATTGGTGAACAAATTCTTCAAGAAGCTGCAGACAGCATCCAAAATTGGTCTTTACAAAATGGTCTAAAAATGTCATCTTCAAAATCAACAGCTATTCATTTCTGCAGAAAATACAAATGTCCTAAAACTCTTGATATCTTACTAAATACAAATATGATTCCTTCGTCAGATACAGCTAAATACCTTGGTATGACACTTGATAACAAACTCTCATGGAACCAACATATTCTAAAATTAAAACAAAACTGTTTTTCAAAAATTAACATTTTAAAAAAGCTAGCCCATACAACATACGGATCTGATAGAACTACCCTACTTAATTTATATAGAGCACTTATTCGCTCCACTCTCGATTATGGATCCTCTATTTATGCCTTCGCAAGTCCATCAACACTCAATAAACTCGATACCATCCTCAACTCTAGTATTAGAATAGCTCTTGGTGCATTCCGCACAACTCCCACTGCAAGCATACTTTCTGAAGCTTCAGAACCTCCCCTCAGCTTAAGAAGACAACAAACAATAGCAAATTCGGCTCTTAACATACTTTCTACCCCCAACTTTCACCCTAAATCAGAATTTATTTTTCCATTCAATGATTTAGAACCTGACACTTCCCATTTACTTCAATCTATAATTACAAATGAAACAAAAATCCATCATTATGTCATAAATATTCTCCCACCTTGGTCTAACTTCAAACCAGTCATAAATACTTCTCTGACTGAACTAATACAATCAGATACAAATTCTCTCATCGCTACATCACACTTCAACGAACTCGCTAATAAATACCCAAATCACGAATTTATATTCACAGATGGATCTAAAACTTCAAACCTCACTGCTTGCGCTTTTGTACATAATGACGAAGAATTTTTATACCCCCTCCCTTCTCAATTTTCAATTATGTCAGCTGAACTATACGCCATTAAGCAGGCACTTACCTACATCAATAACTCTTCTTTCATCAACACAATCATATTTTCAGACTCCCTCTCAGCGTTGCTATGTATACAAAATTACAATAAAAAAAAACAACATCCAATAGCTCAGGAAATATCCCTCATGCTTTCTTCCTCATTAAAAAATACGATTTTATGTTGGCTACCTTCACACAAAAACATCACAGGCAATGAATCAGCTGACAAAGCTGCAAAACTTGCTCTAAATATAACTCCCATACAAAATATTCCTATTCCTCTTACTGACCTTAAAACCTTCATCAAAGCTAAAACTCAAATTCTTTTTCAAAACTTCTGGAATCAAATTCCCTCCACTAATAAACTGAAAAATATCAAAAACGATATACTTCCAAGAACTTGCTTTGATATCTCTCGCCGAGAAGACGTTCTACTCACACGTATACGAACAGGACACTCTCTTATGACCCATTCTTACTTGCTCAACAAACAACCTCCCCCCATTTGTTCAATATGTAACACTCAAATTTCAATAACACATTTAATTTTTCAGTGTCCAAAATACATAAATGAAAGATCCCTATACCTATCCTCTAATAATCCAAAAGAAGTCCTATCAGATGACCCCATTAAAATTCAAAACTTATTATCCTTTCTATCCAAAACTGGTTTACGATCCCTTCTCTAAGTAATCCTCCTCCGTGACACGCCTCTAGCCTTAGTTGCTGTATATGGCGTTAAAAAAAAAAAAAAAAAAAAAAAAAAGAAGTGGTGATAATTTATTCACGTGAAAAAAAATCTTTTTTGATTCTACGTAAATAGGCACACTTTCAAAGTTATACCCTTTATGGATGTTTTTTTTTTGCTTTATTGATTTTTTGGCGTAATGGGTAGCTTATTAAGAATGGATGGATTTTTGATAAATGACTTTTTTACTTGAAAAAATAAGTTACTTGAACATTTTAAATGTTTTGATTTTTTCCAACTTTATAATTTTTTTTTGTATATTGAAAATATAGTCCAAGTTACCCGAATCGTTAACAATATTTCATGCAGATGAGGAATTATTATATTTTGGAATAACAAGAAAGCAAAAAAAAGAGAAAATAGAGAGGATTCTACAATGAAGGGAAAAGAGAAAAATGTAGCTACGAATGGACAGAAAAAAAAAGCTGGGAAGATAGATGTGTTCGCAGTACAATAACTCTCTGGTTTATTTTTTTTTACAATTTGAATTATTTTTAGTCGCTTCATTGGATTTCAAAAATTGATTTCTTTTTCAAAAGTGTTCTATATCTACCTATATTTTTTACGTTTAAAAATCAACCTTTTTTTAAGTGCCCAATTCGTGAAAACGAATTTACAACGCGGAAAATTAATTGGGTAGATTTGTAGCATAGTGGCGTCTTGAAAATTCGGAAAATGTTGAGAAAAATATTTCCGGAACGACACCATTCTGAGCTTCATGCGAGGTTTGCCTTGGCACACCCCCTTGCCCCACAAATTCGTAAAAACTGGATCTTATGAGAAAATCTGAAAAAAACCATTTAAAAGCCAATTTTTAAGTCCCTTTTGGGAATTTTTCTCAAATTAGAGCTGAAAATTTTTAAGATTTTAAGAGTAATAAATTTTTCAAGTTTTAGAATACCTACTTACCTAAAACTCTTTTGTTCGTCAAAATAAAAAAAATTCTAAAAAATGTCTAAAATTGAAAAGTTATCAATTTTTTAAAAAAATTTCAAGTTTTCAGAATGTCTGAGATAATACTTAAAAGTCTTTCGTCAGTTAAAATAATAAAAAATTATTTCCATGAAAATATGAAAATTAACTAGAATGTCCAAAAGTCATCCAAAAAATTCAAAAATTGTATGTTTCAGAATATCTGACACCTAACTGAGGAATGAACAAGTTCACTTTCAGTTTGTCAAGTTTCAAAAAAATTGAACGATTTTTTTCCAAACGAACGAAAAAAGAATCTGAGGAAAATGAAATATTTTTACTGTCAAAAAACCAATAAGTTTTTCATTCCAAAAAATTACTCCAAAAAGATTGAGAAATTGTTTCTTCAAAAAAGTGGAGATTTTTTGCTCCAAGAATTTGAATCATGTCATGTTCCCAAAAAATAAGATAGATTTTTAAAAAATAAAATGAACGATTTTTCGGAAAAAATGAAAATACCTAATTTAATTTCTAAAGAATTCTTAAATAATTTTTTCATTCCAAAGATATTTTAAATTTTTTCCATATCTAAGTACAAAACATTCAGGATTTTTTTACTCCTAAAAAGTTGAGAAATAGTTTCTTTGAAAAAGTGGAGATTTTTTCTCCAGAATTTGAATGATTTCTTGTTCTAGAAAATTTTAAAAAAATTTCGTCCCAAAAATTGAGAATTTCGTATTACAAAAAGTAAGAACTTTGTTTTTTTTTTAAAAAGAACTACAGATAGATACTTTTTCCAATTTTTTTTTTAAATTTTAGAAATTTTTTCATTTTAAAAAAATTAGAAATTTTTCTATTCCCAACGGATAAGAGGGCTTCGCCATCTCGCTTCTCTTGAAGGCTCCATCCTAAATATTAAAAATTAGATAGGAGGCTGGGGTCCAATCAAAATTTTTGTAATTACCAAAATTCTTCCTAGGACTCAAGCTACAACCTTTTGTTTGAAAATTTTTTTCAATTGGACCCCTCTCCAATTTAGAAAGCTATCTACATTATGCTATGTGAAATCAATGGAGAGGGGGGGGGGGGGTAATCGAAATTTTTATTATAACCAAAATTATTTCTAACTGTCTTAATAATTGATAACTTTAATTGAAGAAATTTTCAATTGGCCCTCCCTCCCTCATTTGGTCACTGTAACATTATTTTGAATAAGCATCTGCGAGTGTTATGCAGAATTGGAGGAGAGAGAATGGTCTAATTGAAAAAATTTTCAAACAAAAGTTGTAACTTGGCGTCCTAGGAATAATTTTGGTCTTTACGAAAATTTTGATTAGACCCCTACCTTCTCTACAATTTTGAATATTAATAAGTAACTCTGTAGAATTGCACTTCCGGACTTGGTAAAAATTTCAAAATTAACGATTTGAAGCAAAAGAGTTGATTTGCTCACGTTATTTAGTTTTAAGCGCTAAAATGATTGTATATCCAGGAGAGAACGGTACCGGAAAGAAACTCGTCTATAGGGACCGAAAAGACGAATTGTACATGTTAGTGAATTTGCCTACTCGATTCGCCGTAAATTTACGATGAACCTGTAACGTAAAAAAGGCAGGTCGCTGTTGCAGGAGGGTAAGAGGTTCGGTGTGCGTTACACGTATTCGCCAGACCTTATTAAATTCGAATTATCGATAAGTACCCATACTCGTGCAATATTGAGACGCATACGAATGATTTTCTAATTCATAAACTTTTACGAAATATGAAATATGCGTTCGCGTATTTGATAATAATAGATGTAAACTCAAGAGGTACGTATAGAAATTAGTACGAGCAGTTTGACGAAGTACGATAAGAATACGAATTACGAACCCACGTATCTAAAGTGATTAGGCGTGTCATTGCAATAATTGGATAATACGAGCACAAGTAGGAAAAAAGTATACTATATAGAAAGACCTGTCACCAATCAATTCGTGGCATGGCACCTTGTACGTATGATTTTAGAGCTACTGAGCTACGACGATACTTAAAAACTTTTATTTTGGATTTCTTTCGAAACGGTGTACAAAATACCGCGTAATTAAATCACTTCTTGTTGAAAACCGTCTTCCAAATGTCAACGTTATTGACACCATGTGGTTTAGAAATTTCATTGCGCTTATTGTAAATTATTTAACACACGCAGTTCGCGACTAGATACTTTTGATGAAGTTTTCTCGCTTAACATTTTGAATTTAGCGAGTCGTGTTCATCGCGGAATTTCAATGTCGAGTGTGTGGTAGGCGTAATAATTGCTCCGTATATGCGTATCAATTTGAAAACGACGGTAATCTCATGAGAATTTATCACACGTCCTTCGTATATAAGTAAGCTGTTACATTCTTACAAATCGTCTAGTTACTTAAATGAAAACGTATCATGACGTACCTATTTGGAGAGAAATTCTGCGCTATATTTTTCTATTATATTTTTAAATGGAAGAGAAAAACCGGATATTACTCGAGGTTTATACTTAGGTCAAATTCCGACTCGGGCTTAAACGATGGCAACGTTCATTCGATGCGAATGCGTAATAGCTTTTATTTTCTCCCCTGAATTTCCAAACCATCGAAATTAATTTTTTGATATTTCATCTGAAAAGTTTTCATTCAGTTGTTGAAAAACCAACTTGGAGCGTTTTATTCGACTGCGTGTTTTTTTATGACAGGCATTAATTTTTTGTACCTACGTCTAAAAATAAAATAAATAGGAAATTTGAAACGTGTAATTCAAACCCCACGAGTGACGCCTTTTCATTTAGTAATTCGACAGTTTTTCATTTTTGCTAAAACTCAATAGGTTTATATAATACGCATCATGAACTAATGAAATTTCCTTCTCTTTTTCGTTGCAAATTTTGTTCAGAAGATGCATTTTCAAAATTCGTTAAAATTATTTTTCAAAATTTCAATACGAGCCGAACTCTTTGATATTCTGTTTAAAACATTTTATCTTTGAATAAAATATGTAAGGACGTTCTTATAAGATTTTGTTTGAAAGCAACTTTTTCAAAATTTTGCTCAAAACTATTTTTTGATTTTTTTTCAAAATTCTGTTGGAGTAATTTTTCGAGAAAAAAATTTTAAAATTTGGTTTTTGAATATTTTTTGAAAATACGGTCAAAAATTGTATATCCTCAAAGGTTACCAAAATTCAGAGTCGTAGCGTTGGCATTTTCTTGGGGTGAGGAGATTGTAAATTTATGTACCATTTTTTTTTCAATTTGTTGTTTGATTTTTTTAAAGTTAATTATATCTCTGCTTAGGAATGGACATAATGAATTTGAAAATTTGAAGCAATTTATCGCTAAATTTGACAACTCTGAACTCGAAACTGCCAATTTGAATTTTTTTTTAACATCTTAGGGGGAAATGTCTCACATTACCCCTTAATGCTACGCCTCTCCTAAAATTGAAAAAATTTTAAAATGATAAAAGTTCGGAGACAATAATTAGCAAGTTGAAATTTTTCAAACACGTAATTTTAAAAATTTTTTACATTTGGAAATCGCAGGGGTCAAAATTTGGTTATATTTTGCTCCTAATTTGTTACTAAGTTAATCTAAAAAAGTGTACAAAATATTTAAAAATACCTATATTGAATAAAAATGTTGAAAAAATATAAAAATTCAGAATCGAAGGAAATTTGAAAAATTGTTTATAAAATGCTTTAAAATGGCGAAAAAATTTTGAACTCAATTTTGGAAAATTTGTTTTCAAGAAAATTAAAAAAAAAATGAGATAAAATACTGATCAATTTGAAAGGAAATTTAAGAATTATTTTATACCTACTCAAAAATTTTTAAAAATGTGTGTTTGAATGAAATTTCAAAAAGTTGTTTTTAAAAATAGATTTTAAGAAATCAATAAAACTGAATAAAATAAAGTCAAAGAAGTGCTATCATGTTTTAAAATACAAATTAGAAAAAAATGAACATATAATTTTTAAAAATTTATTTTAAGAAAAATTTTCAAAAACTAAAAAAAAAAAAAATGCAACAGAACCTTGCCAACTCGTCACCTTCGATTCAGATGAAATTTACTTCACTGAAAGAGCATGTCATACAAACTTAAGAACCAAGTTTATAGCTGTCGAAGTTCATTTTTCGATTTTTGACGAATTTTTTAAAATAACGAAAATAGTTCATTATAGGTAGGTGAATCAATTTTTTACTAAAATAGCACATTTTGAGATAAAATCCTGAAAATCGATTTATATACCTACTAAAATCGACCCCCCTCCCTTCCTTAGTTTATTGCAAGCACTTTCGAAAAGATCTCGAGCCTCCAGAAAAAGTGTTTTTTCAGCACTTTTCGAATTGATTTTTAAAAATTTGTAAGTATTTCACAAAATATTTAGAATTTCCAAAAAAAATTTAATAAAATTTGAAAAAAAAAAGTTTTGACTAAATTTTTTTTAATGGATTTGATCTCAGCTTGATCATTTTTATAATTTGACAGGAAAGTCTATACCTAGCAAAATATTTGAAAAATGTAAAAAAAAAAAGTAGAAACATTCTCGAAAATGTAGCAAAATTTAAAAAAAAAATAACTTTTTCAAAATTTTATGTTTTTGTTAAAATTAAAATATTTATTAGGTAGATTTTTAATTTTTTCAATTGTTCGATTTTCCTTCATTTTTGCATAATTATTACGACCTTATTGATGCCCAAAAAAAAATTTTCTGGAAAAATTTAAGAAATATACCCAGGTAATTTTTTATTTTAAAAAATGAGGAAAACGTAAAAATTCTTATTTTGGAAAAATAAAAAAATGGAAAAATTATCAGATCCGAAAAAATTTCAAAATTTTGTCCCCAAAAATAAGGATTTTTGTATTCTTAAAACATGGATTTTTTTACCTCAAAAAATCAAAATGAAATATATTTTTTGTAGCTCTTGTCTCTCTTCAGTACGAATTTCGATTTTTTTAAAGGGCTCAAATCTAGGAAAAAATTCAAAAATTATATTTCCAAAAATTCATTTTTTTAAACTTTGAAAATATCTCATCTAATTTTTTTATCCCAAAAAAATTAAGTTTGAAAATGTTTTGAATTTATTTCGTAATTTGTGACCTTTTTAAAATTAGAATAAACAACTGCTACTATTTTGGGATATATTTTTTTTAAATTGCATAATCAGGTAGGTACCTATCGGCAAAATTTCATTTTCTAGTTTTTTTAAAAAGTAAATAATTTTTAATTTTGTCGAAATGAAGAAATAATTTTTCCCCATTTTTTTTTTTTTTTTTAAATTACAAAATTATGTTTTTCAAATTTCTCCAGAAAAAATACTTCAAAAAAATTAAATTGAAACTCATTCCCAATTTTTTTTTGAAGATCTCTCAAAAAACTGAGAATTTTTTATCACTATTTTTTAAAATTAGTTTTACATTGATCCGAAGTGTTTCACTGTGGGCTTTTTTCGTCGTTTTCTTTTCGTTCGTCATTTCTATAAAATTTCTGCAATACAAAGTTTTTTTGTTGCATTTTTTCAAAAAAAAAAAAAAAACACGAAAATTTAACCCGATCTTTGTTTGCCTCAAATGTCTCATTCAAGTTTTTTTCAAATATTTTGCTCAGTATAGATTTCCCTTGTTGTGTGCTCTCTCCCTGTTCTTTGAAAGCCTTTGGTAAAAAAGGCAGGGAGACCACACAGTACTTTTGCGTGTAAATATGTTGTTTCCGCCAGAGAGAGTGTATATGGGTAATTCTCAAAAAAAGTCTAAATTTCAGTAACTGGTGGATTTCTCAAATGTTATGTATGTGATTAATTTTTTTTGGCGGTTTTGTGTAGATACCATATCCGGGCCCTTATAACATTTAGTTTTATTCATGTCACCCCCCCCCCCTTTCCACTGTGGTCTAGGTCAACTTGACCCCTCAGAAGTTCCATCGACCTGGCTGTAACCAGGAATGTTTTTAAAATTCATTTTTGAAAAAAAGGGAAAATCGAACATTTTCCTGAAAAAATAACTAGTACATATTATCGGAAGTTAGTGAAAGTTTATAATAATAACATTAACAATTGCAAGAAGGATACTTATCCCCCCGAACCAAGGTCATAAAAACTGTAACCAGTTTTGTATTCCATCGACCTGGCTAATTTTCATCATTTTTTCCTGACTCAAAAATTACTCATTTTTTGCTGTCAAGTGGCTACAATGAATCGTTTGCTAGAGAGTAGTAATATGCCCATTTCACATTTCAAATCTCTATGTAATGAACCATTCTGTAAATGATGATATGTGAAAATTCGTGTATATAACTTTTTGCTGTTCCATTGACCTGGATGATCATTTCTCAGCTTTATTACGAAAAAAAAATTTTGTAAAAAAAGAAAACGTTTCAAATGCGAAGTACAATATGAATTAAATTTTGAAAATTTATAAATGAACATTTCTATCGTCTTTATAATCAATTATAGTTCGTTTTTTCTTACGACCTGGACTGAACCTTTTTTTCTTTCGACCTGGCGATCATAATTTTTTCAATCCAAGTCCATATACAGATTTCAAAACAATGTCCAATTGAAAAAACTTTCAAATAAAAGTTGTGTATTGAGACCTTTGGAGCAAGTTTGGTTATTATGAAAATTTCAGTTGGACCTCTCCCTCCCCTCCAACTTGGCCTAAAATTTCGGATTTTCCATGGTCGAAAAATTCGGATGTTCCATTATTGAAAATTCAAAATTTGAAAGGTGGAATGGGTCTAAACAAAAAAATTTTTCAACAAAAGTTGTAGATTTCCACTTGAAAAACAATTTTAATCATTACAAAAATTTCATTTGGACTCTCTCTTCTTTTCCAGATTCTAACTTTGTTGGTCGCCAGGTCGAAAGAAATTCCGTCGACCTGGCAGTTTTTTTTTAAAAGCCCTCTACCCCCTCCCCTGTTGGAAATGCCTTGGACCTCATGACATAAAAAGGATCAGGAATCAACCTAAAATCAAGTCCCTTTTGAGAAAATTGTTGAAAAAGGTTTTCATTTTTCAAGAATTTGGGTATCGATATTTGGACTTTTTTTGAGAATTACCCATATAAATAAAAAATAAAAATAAAATAAAAGAAGATTTCCCTGTGATGTTATAAAAATGACCAACCAGTAAATTTTTTTGGAAAATTTTAATGCAAATTAGGTGCAAATTACAATTTTTGAAAAATGTGAAAAAAATTGAAAATTTTATCCGCGTAGACACTGTTAAAATGATTTATTTTCAATTTAATTAAGTATACTATACGTTTAGGAATAATTTTAAAACTTGCAATTTTTCAAAAATTCGATTATTGGAAGATGTGAAAAATTTCCGAAAAATTATTGTGTATGATTTTGCATTACCTAACTAGATAAATCTATTTAATAAGAGTGCCACGAAAACTTTACGTTTCTATAATTATGATGAAATTTTCTAAATCATGTTGGGATAAATTTTTTAAAACTGTTGAAAAATTTGACGTAATTGGCGAATAAGATTATCTAGCACTGTTCAAGAATCACCTAGAATAGAAACCTATTCGTATCGTATTCGTTGTTGGCAATTTTACTGAATACGCGTACGAATGGAATCGATGACATAAAGCAGTTTCTTGCGAAGGCAATTTCTGTGGAATAATCTTTTCAGCGATTTTGGTTTCGCATTTCTCTAACTAATCACAAATCAAAAGGAGAATACGAGTATCTTCGGTTGCTCGCGTTCGCTATTGACGAAGTCGTAACGATTCATTCAACTTGCGGTTAAAATACGTTGGCATTAGGCGGTTGCGAACTACTCAAATTTTGTAATTTTCGATTGAAATTCGTCGCCTATAGTATAATGAATATTCAACGAATGAGTGTAGGTTTTCACATCAGCACCGAAAGTTATCTACGGTAGGGGAAAAAAGTCGAATATATGGGCATTGGGTGCTGGCTATGGCTATACGAGTATACGAGATCATTTGAATGTACGAGTGGGTACTTATTAAAAATCTCAATGGGATTAATTTCACTGCTGATGCTCTTGTAGAAAGATAAAACAGCGTGATTAAAATTAATAAGCTTAAGATTCTCGTTTCGATGTTTATTTTAAGAATAACCTCGCCTCTATAAAAATCGTACAAAACTTTCGAAACGCCGACCGACTCGACAAATATCAATTTATGTCAAAGATAGGCGTAATTTTCCTTTTCGAATACTTATTCTCATAATTAATTCTACAACGTTGTGAAAAATTGATGAAAATTTTAACGCGTAAGATTGCCTTTTGAGAATGGAAAAATAAAAATCACTACATTTTATACTCAACTGTTTCAGTTTCCATTCCAACAAGCGGGGTAAGTATTAGTCTGAATGGAGTTTTCTGGCGAATATAAAATACCTAAAACCTATACCTTATATACGTGTCTTATCCTCGCTACACTTTATTTCCAGCTTCAAAGCCTTTATTTTATATCAATCAATAAAAATAAAAATGTCATATTTACGAAACAATTTTTTCATTACTTACTTACGTCAAACTTGTCATGTTTACACTTTACAACTCTTAGATTGCCTCAAATAAAACGGAGAAAAACCTACAGTTTTGAAAGAATTTTTTCGCTCGACAAAACTTCTCTCGTACGAGGTCGCACTTCAATCACAAATTGAATGATCTTTCTACTGCTTTTCTATGTTTTTTACCTGGCTTAGAAAAACACAAAAAAAAATAAAAACCCCAAAAAACGAAAATTTCCACAAGTGTTATCTCACGTAGGCATACTCGTATATCTCACAATTGCTTCTCTATATATTACGATGATGGGACAATATTGAATACGTAGAATATAAAAGAAAAAAAAACACTGAATTTTTTATAGGTACCATAATTTTATCTAAGTGCTTTGAAAATGAAATTAATGAAAAGACTTTTCTTCTCATAAATAACGGATAATTGATAATTTATCAAATAGATTTGGAAACTACGTATAAATATCGTCAATGCATATTTTCGACAATGTTTTTGATTATTCATACGACTACTTAGGTAGGTAATAGGTATAGATAGGTACTTAAACAGATGTAACCTATACATCCGTAAATATTACTCTTTCAATACCTCCAAGTTAGCAAATTCATTTAAACCTAGGTGCTTTATAGTTAAATGCTGCAGTTTAAAAGTAATCTCTTACCCGGATCATCCATCGTGTAGGTATTACTTTCTGTTAAAAGAAGGGATATACTGAACTGTTGTATCAAGTACAGATACCACATACTTAATATCCAATAATTTTAACACCCCTTTCTTTCAAATAAGTAAGTAGATAGTTCGAACGAATGACATACCTTACTTCGCATGTGTTTGTAAAACTGTATAATCTGTAACCCGATTGGATAGAAATCCCTTTTATAATTAAACCTACATCGCATACGACACTAGTCAAAGTTGCTGTATAGACAGCGTTTAAAAAACGATTTTTTTCTTCTCCAGAATTTAGAAGAAAAAATAATGTCTCCAAAAACGTGGATTTATTTTCTCCAAAAAATGTAAATAGGTATTTTTTCTATCGAGAACATTGAAAAAAATTTTTACTGTACGCTGTCTTCGAAAGATTTTGATATACCAAAATACCATGTTTTTTTTATTTTAAGAAAATTCGAAAAGTTTTCCGTCAAAAGAATTTTCTCTTCTAAAAACCAAATAATTTTTTCTTTTAAAAACACTGAAACATTTTCTCCTAAAAAATGAATGTTTTTTTCTTCAAAAATTTTAGAAATATTTTTATTCCAAAAAAGTTGAGAAATTTCCTTCTCCACAAAAATTAAATGACTTTTTCTCAGAACATTTTTAAAATGCATTTTTTTACTCCAAAAGAGTTGATTATTTTTCTAAAAAAAAAAAAAAATTAAATATAAATTTTTTTTGAGAAAAAATTTAAATGTTCTTCTTATTTTCTAACAAAAAATTTAAAGTTTTTTTTTTTTTTTTACTTTTCTGCGACTTTATTTTTTATCTTGAG
This sequence comes from Balanococcus diminutus, assembly GCA_959613365.1. NCBI lineage: Eukaryota > Metazoa > Arthropoda > Insecta > Hemiptera > Pseudococcidae > Balanococcus > Balanococcus diminutus. The sequence continues at coordinate 42,839,736 of OY390715.1, read as the reverse complement.
GAACTCAAAAAAAAATTCAATAAACGAGTTACAAAATTTTTTTCCTAAAAAGTTATTTATGTTTTTCTTCGAATAAATAATTAAATAAATAAATAAATAAATGTGAATGTGGATGAGAAAACGTGCCTAGTCAGGAAAAACTTTTTTTATTTTTGTAATGAACGTTTCAAACATTGGAAGTCTACATCGCTATAATGAAATAATAATTGATAACTTTGAAACTTTGTACAGTCATTGAAGGGTACTAGTGGAATATTCATTCGATTCCCTAACAATTTTGACCCCTCATGTTTACAGCCTATTTCACAAAAGTGGGCAATTTTGAGCAAAATTAGGTTGCTAAAACAAAAAAAAAAAAAAAAAATTCCAAAAAATATTTTCAGCCATGCTGATTACGAATATCATACTCGTAATGTCAACTTTTTTATGTTTCATGACGTTCTTGACAACTTTTAACAGATACTTGAAAAATGTAAAAAAATTATTCAAAAAATTATAATTTTTTTTTTAAATTTTAAAAACTTTAAAAAACAGGCTGATACTAGTCTCGAGGTATCAGGTTGATACCAGCCCCGAGGTATCAGGCTGATACCAGCCTCGAGGCATCAGGATGATATTTTGGAAGAAAAATGAGTTGAAAAAATTTATTGATTTTTTTGGAAAAATAAAATTTAAAAAAAATTGATTCTTACCCCCTGGAGGGCTGAATATTGTTCCTAGATCCATGAAACCAATTTTCAATGAAAGTACTGGTCAAAAATGATCAAAAACAGTCAAAATCTCAAAATCTATTTTTTCCTGACTAGGCACTTTTCTCATCCACACTCACAAATAATTAAGTAATATAGTTGAGTTCTATTTTTTTTTTAAATTGGAAGTTTTTTCTCTCCAGAAAACAAGTTAATTAAATTTTAAAAAATTCAAGAAAAAGGGGAAAATAACTTACCTATATTGTTAGAAAATAGTAAATTTATAAGAAATATTTTTTCTTAATTTTTTTTTAATTAAAAAAAAAAAAAAAAGATTTTCTCTCTTGGAAGAAATAGATTGAGAAATTTTCGCTCCAAATATTAAAAAAAAATTCCCAACTGAGAAATTTTTTTAAAAAATCATCAAAGTCTTCCATTTCTTTCTCGTTTCTCCAAAGAAATTTTTATACTTGACTAGATATTTTTCCAAAAAAACATTTTACTCAAAAAAAAAATCAGTTAATTTTTCAACTTTAAAAACATTGAGAAATGTTTGGCATTGACTCCTGCGACATCCATCCCGCCCCCAAAATGTGAAAAATATTTTTCTTCGGGAAAATGAGCGTTTTTTTCTCCAAAATTTGTTTTTTTTTTTCGAAAAATTTGGATATAAAACTGGGGTTTTTAAAAAATCAAAATGAGAGATATTTTTTCTTCAAAAAAAAAAATCTCCCAAAGAGTTTAAAGATTTTTTTTCTCAAATAAATTGAGATATTTTTCACTAAGTACGTTTTTCGGATTTTAAAAATTTTAAAAATTTTCTTTACAAAATTTTCTTTAGAGATATTCTCTCCTAAAAAGTTGATAATTTTTTCATTATAAAAAATTTCCCCTTCAAATTTATTTTCTTGAAAAAAATTTAGTCAATAGGTAAGTAGGTCAAATTGGAAATTTTTTATTTAAAAAAAAAATAAGAAGAAGAAACTAATTTTAAGAAATTTTTAAAAAATTCCTCAAAAATTTGAAATATTTAATATTTTTACTCCAAAAATTTGAGATTTTTGTTCATTAAAATAAATTATTATATTTTTTCAAAAAAAAAAAAAAAGATTTTCTCTCTTGGAAACAAATAAAAATTGAGAAATTTTCGCTCCAAATATCGAAAAATAGAATTTTCCAACTAAGAAAATTAAACAAAAAAACACCGAAATCTTTCATTTTTTCCCCAATGAAATTAATGCCTACGTTAAGAGGAGCATAATTGGTTGAATGAAAAATTTGTCGAATTTGAAAATAAAGGCGTAACAAAAGCTTCAGAAATTGGTATTTTGTAATTAGGCTTCGTATTCCAATAAAAGCAAATTTTTTACGTTTTTTTCTTCTTTTTTTTCTGTTTGAACCTCTCGAGAAGTTATTCTATTTCGGTTTCATGTCTCGTCTTGATGAAATTTTGCAATTTGCTTGTCTCTCTAGTGCCTCTAATTGAATTTGGGAAGGCGATAGGTACTTTCGGCAAAAAAATTCTGTTGCTAATTAACTCCTACAACTTGGAAGATAGGCAGCCCAATGTGATTAGAACTTTTCTACATTTTTATTTTTCGAAGTGGTATCCACTTTCTGGATTGGAAATATTTATGAATGCAGTGTTGCCAATCGAATTTGCATAAACAATTATACAAAGTTTCAAAATTATTAAGCGCCTTTATTCGTAAAAATATGCACCGGATGTAAAATCAAGTGTTTTGTTAGTGGTATTTGGTTGTACGTATCTGAATCTCAAGTAATGTCCACCTCTAGTCGGACACCTCGTATATATTAGGGTGAGCCGAAAATCAAAAATTTTATATTTTCAAAATGTAATACTGCGGAAAAGTTGCGTCTTGGGGACAAATGAAAAAAAAAAAAAGTTTCAAATCGAATAATATCTTCCGATCGCGCAAAAGCCCTTAAATTTTTGAAAATTTGCAAAAAATCAAAATTTGAAAAAAATTCCAAAATGTTACAGAATGGGTTTTATGCCTTTGGTTGGCAAGTATTATCATCGTTATTAATATTTTTTGAAAAAAAATCCATAATTCATTAGATCATCGCATTTACGAGACATTAACAAAATGTCATATTTTACAAAAAATTGAAAAAAATAGATTAAAAATTGGAAAAAAATTTTTTGTAATTAAAATGGGTTTAACATACACAGTTTATCCCAAAAAGACAATTTACAGCGATTTTCCATCTTTACCTTCATTTCAGGAACCATCATTTTCCTCATTTTCTTCAATTTTTCTTATTTTTTCGAAGTTTTTGAAAAATTCTCAAGTGCAGATGGAAAATCGCTGTAAATTGTCTTTTTGGGCAAAACTGTGTATGTTAAACCCATTTTATTTACAAAAATTTTTTTGCTAATTTTTAATCTATTTTTTTCAATTTTTCAAAAAAACGTAAAATATGACATTTTTTAATGTCTCGTAAATGCGATGATCTGATGAATTATGGATTTTTTTTCAAAAAATATTTATAACGATGATAATACTTGCCAACCAAAGGCATAAAACCCATTCTGTAACATTTTGGAATTGTTTTCAAATTTTGATTTTTTGCAAATTTTCAAAAATTTAAGGGCTTTTGCGCGATCGGAAGATATTATTCGATTTGAACACTTTTTTTTTTCATGTGTCCCCAAGACGCAACTTTTCCGCGGTATTACATTTTGAAAATCGAAAATTTTTGATTTTCGGCCCACCCTAGTATATATTATGTAGATAATCTTGTAAGCTTAATTTGTTGATTAACTAATTGTATACGTAGACGTACCTCTATCTACTCATTAAAACAATATATTATTTTCATTCTGTTACCAGGTACTGATCATTAAATTGAGATCGACCAATTCGGCAGAAACTCAACAGTACCGAAAGGCGATGAAAGCTCTGGTGGTTTTAATTCCATTACTAGGAATCACATACATGTTAACTATAGCATTACCTACTCAAGGAGTGGTAGCAACGTTTTTACAGTTTATAAGAGACGTTCTTCTTTCAACTCAAGTACGTGAGATAAACTTCACATATTTTTTCCAGTAAACTGGGGTAGGGTAGGCTGAGACTGAGAGTACACGGTCGAATGTTTTCACTTTCTCGAATCGCGAAGAATAGTTTAATATTTTAAAAACAGAATACCAATCAATTACGTACGTACCAGGAGCCTTACAAAAAAAGGCCTTGATAAGTAACTTTCGCTCGAAGTATAAATATTAGTTAGTAAGTTACAATCGGGGTGTGTTTTTTTGGGCTTAGTTTAGAATTTCGTTTGCATATTTCGATGGTTTTTTTATGTTAAAATGAAAATCATCTTGAAAGTAAGTCGTTGATGCCCGAAGCTGTTGATGAAAATACTCGAAAAATGATTTTTTAATATAAGAAAAACTTGATAGATGTTCTCTTATAAGAATGAAATCTTGCGGAAGAAATGAAATCATTTGGTTTATTTGGCGGTATAAATTTATCAAATGAAAATGAAAAATACCAATAACTGTAAAAAAATATCCTTTGTGTTGTATTCGACGAAATGTACATAATTTTTAAACGTTTGATTTACTCATTCGTATTATAAGGGCACCGGCGACGTAGTTATAGGGTTCTCTTAATGGGAATACTTTCTATATCTTTCAACTGATTTGTAGATTTATTGAACTGAAAATGAAGGGTTAGGTTTATTTTATAGTAGATATGAAATAGAAAAATGCGTTATTAAAATCGTAGCCTAATGGCCTATACCTCGTATATTGTAATTACCTAATACGAGCCGAATCGTGATTATGAGAAATGATTGTGAAATTGTAGGGATTCATGGTAGCGATATTTTATTGCTTCCTGAATACGGAAGTTCGAAACGCCATTCGACATCGTGCCGAAGTTTGGAGAGAAAATCGTGAAATTCACAGTGAACGACGTCGATATCCTAGTAGCAAAGAATCACCTTTCGTCGGATCAGAAAACGCCGAAAATATGAGGTAGAATCCTAAATTAGATGATGCGTCGAAGTATCGATGATGTGTTTCTGACTAGACTAGTGTTTAGTTTACTCAATTTATTTACAATATGGTGGCGGATCATTTTTGTTGAATTTTACCAAGTCAAATATTACATACGATACTATTGGTATTCAAAATTTGATGAGAGGGAGGGGCCCTATCCAAAATTTTTTAATTACCAAAATTATTCTTAAGACTTCAATCTACAACTTTTGCTTAAAAAATTTTCAATTGTACCTCTCCTTCACCACGAATTTTGCATAATGAGCAAAACTATAATTTGAGAATCACTGATTTATCTGATATTATGTGAAATCAGAGGAGGGGGAGGAATCCGATCTAATAACCAAAATAATTTTTAGGATCTTAATCTGCAACTACCCGAGCAGCACACTCGACAAATTATCGAAATAAAAAATCGACAGAATATCGAATTCGATAAAGTGTCGCGTTAGTTCCGCATAAATCGTGAAATTATCTTTCGATATATAGATAGATTATCGACGAATTATAGTTAGCAAAAATTTCGAGATTATAGTAAGATATTTTATCGATAATATATCTATAATATCGAAAGATAATTTCACGATTTAGGCGGAACTTTCGCAACACTTTATAGAATTCGATATTCTGTCGATTTTTTATCGATTTTTTATTCCGATTTTTCGTCTTTTGCTAGCTTTTTTCCAGAATTAAAAATCATTAATTAGCATAATTAATACATTAAACTATGCCTAAACACATTATTCATGTTACGGTAAGAGGATCATTTCAGAAAAAGTCAAAAAAAAATATAAAAAATCTGCCACCCGTGGGGTTTGAGCCTTCTACCTCCTGCATGGTAATCCTCTTCCTTAACCACTATGCCATACCTTATCGTTGAGGAATTAGTAATAAAACGCTTATAATAGGCAGTTTAGTACTTCCAGACGTGTTGGACTTAGAAAAATTTTCACCAATTTGGAAATAATTTCAAATATCGTCACCAAATCGTTGAAAAATCGTTCGACAAATTTCAGATTATTTGTCGATAATGTAGTTTCAAATATCGCCACAAAATCGTTGAAAAATCGAATTCGAGGAATTTCATATCACGTGTCGATAATATAGTTTCAAATATCGTCATAAAATCGTTGAAAAATCGAATTCGAGAAATTTCAGATTACGTGTCGATAATTAAGTTTTAAATATCTTCACAAAATCGTTAAAAAATCGAATTCGAGAAATTTCAGATTATTTGTCGATAATATAGTTTCAAATATCGTCACAAAATCGTTAAAAAATCGAAATCGAGAAATTTCATATTAAGTGTCGATAATATATTTTCAAATATCTTTACAAAATCGGTAAAAAACGGATTCGATAAATTTAATATAATCTGTCGATAATATAGTTTCAAATGTCGGCAAAAAATCGGTAAAATATCGAAGTCGAGAAATTTCATATAATCTGTCGATAATATAGTTTTAAATATCTTTACAAAATCGTTAAAAAATCGAATTCGATAAATTTAATATTCTTTGTCGATAGTATCGTTAACGAATATCGTCATAAAATTTTAATAATATCGAATTCGATAGTTTTTAGATTTTTTGCCTATGAAGTTGTACCGATAAATCTTTATAATATCGTGAGAACATCTATAGATTTTCAAACGATTTTTTATCGATACGTTACATCTTCCGATATTATCGATCGAGTGTGCCGCTCGGGTAAGTAAGAATTTATTCAACTTTTTAAACTGAAGAATATTTGTGATTTTTTGAAAAAAAAATTCTCGTCTTTTTTTTGAGAAAAAAATTTCTCGATTTTTTTGGAATAAAACGAATTTTCATTTTCCTTTTTTTTTCAATGAAAAATCTTTTGAATAAAAAATCTCTAAACTTTTTTTTGGGAAGAAAAAAAAATATTACGTATTTTTCAGATCTTTTTTTTAATTTCTATTTTTTTGAAATACCTAAGTAAGAATTTATTCAACTTTTTAAACTGAAGAATATTTTTGATTTTTTGTAAATTTTTTTTTTTTTTGTCAAACAAAAATTTATGAGCAAAACTACATATAATTTGAGAATCACTGATTTACCTGATATTATGTGAAATCGGAGGAGAAGGAGGAATCCAATCTAATAACCAAAATAATTATTAGGATCTTAATTTGCAAGAGATTTTTTTCATATTATGGTGACAAAAAAATCAAAAAAGTTAGGTAAAAGATTTCATGAGAAAGAAATAATCAAGTACTTTCACTTCGGAAAAATTTTAAAAAATTGTTTGAGAAAAAAAAATGAGAATTTTTTTTCTTCAAAAAATCAAAAATATTCTGCAGTTTAAAAAGTTGAATAAATTCTTACTTATGTTGCAGATTAAGATCCTAAAAATTATTTTGGTTATTGGATTGGATTCCTCCCTCTCCGATTTCACATAATATCAGGTAAATCAGTGATTCTCAAATTACAGTTTTGCTCATGAACTTAATTAATTAGTGATTGGGCGATAAATTAGCATGGGGAGCCAGCACTTTTTTTATAAAGGTCACAACTCTTGAAAATTCTTTTTTTTTCAAAATCATTTCATAGTTTTTTTTTTCAATTTACTGGAAAAATCATTTTAAAAAACATCTTTAAAAAATACTGCAAAAAAATCCTTTTCATTAAAAGTCACTAAATATAATATGAAAAAAATCTCTCAGAATGAGATTATTTTGGGATAAAAGAATCACCTTTTTTGCATGAAATTCTTTAAAAAAATTCAAAAAAGCCCATTTGAAAATCCTCTTTATGAGAAATATAATTAATTATATACACTATACACCTGAAAAATCAAGATTTTTTTTTTCATAAGAAAAATAGAAAAAAATTTATTTTAAAAAAAACTAAACATGAAAAAGCAAAAAATTACCTTTATAGAAAAAGAATTTTAAAAAAATCAAAAAAGTTAAAAGATTTCTTATTCCAGAAAAATCGTAAAAATTTTTTCCTAAAAAAATGAGAAAAATAATCAAGTAAGTAGGTACTTTCACTTCGGAAAAATCAAAAAAAAAATTTGTTTGAAAAAAAAACAAGATTTTTTCCCCAAAAAATCGAAAATATTCTTCAGTTTAAAAAGTTGAATAAATTCTTACTTTGGTATTTCAAAAAAATAATTTAAAAAAAAAATCTGAAAAATACGTAATGTTTTAAGTTTTTACTTTTACCAACATTTTTTCTCACAAAAAAAAAAAAATCTCTCCAATAATTCAGACCTTTTTCTTCAAAAAGTTTAGAGATTTCTTATTCAAAAAATTTTTCTTTAAAAAAAAAAAAAAAAAAAAATCATTTTATTCCAAAAAAATTGAGAACTTTTTTCTCAAAAAAAGAAAAATAATTACATAGGTACCTAATTATACTTTCACTCCGAAAAATTGAGAAATCTCCCCCACCCCAAAATAATTATTTTTTAATGACAAATATGTAATACTCTCAAAAAATAAGAAATTCTATCCTACGAAAAATTTGAAAAAATATCCAGAAAATTGGAAGATTTTTTAATAAAAAAAATTAAAATAATTTTATTCTAGAAACTTCGAGAATTTTTTTCTCAGGAAAAAAAAATTTTCCGTCAAGAAAATTAAAATAGGTACCTACCTATTTTTTATTCGAAAAAAAAAAATTTGTCATCCAAAGATCGAAAAATATTTGAATTCAATTAAAAACCGAGAAATGACATGCCCAAGCGAAGCGAGGGCGAAAATTTTCAAATGAATTGTCATTTTGAATTAAAAAATTTTTTTTTGAGTAAATTTGATTTGAAGATGTACAAAATGGAGTATTGTACGTATTTGTAGTTAGCATTAAGCTGCCATTGTCGTCACGTACCCCCCCCCCCCCTCTCCGACAACCCACATGTACACCATTTGAGAAAACTGAGGTAGATACTTTTTCAAAATTGTGGAGAGGTCCAATTGTAAAAATTTTCAAACAAAAGTTGTATATTGAAGTTGTAGGAATAATTTTGACTATTACAAAAATTTCGATAGGACCCTTCCCTCCCCTCCAATTTTGAATATCAAGTATTTATGTAGTAGGTAATAGGTATACATTTATTATAATGGACTTGGTAAAATTCAACAACAACGATCCGCCACCATGTAAACAAATTGAGTAAAATAGACACTAGTTTAAAACCTAGAACCAATTTTATTTCTTCAGATTGTTTGGAAATCACGACGGTAGCTGTCGAGCACATTATTTGAAGCGAGAATCAGGAGCTAGCGACATGACGACAGTCACTTACATCGGATGCTCGGCTTCAACAAGCGGTCGCTGCCGATCGCTATCTGGTTCAACAGCCTGCGCAACGACGATGGCCATCAGACCCGGTATCATCAACTCTTCAGTTACAAATTGTGTTTGAAAATTTCAGCAATGACTTCCTCTGTCGTATCAATTACCTAATTTGTATTAATGGTTGTTTTTATTTCAGCTAAGTATGTGTACGCGTTTTAGATGTTTTCTTCGTATTTTTCTCTCCGTGTTTTAAGAATAATTTTGTTGTTGATGTTTTATGTGTATTTAAATGATAGGTTACCTTTGAGAGTTCTAATTTGTTTATGCGTCTGTTTGTTTAAAATATGTTTCAGACCAAGAATGAAAAAATAATGTCCATTAATTCGTATTTCGAAAAAATGCCTGTGATGATCTCTTATTCTATATTTTTATGTTTTAAACTTATTTTCTCACTTGTACATACGTTTATGTGTGCGGTAGAAAAGGACAAAGTTGATGTGTGCGCGATTATCTTTTTTTCCCAATTGCTAAAAATATGTGTGCAAGCTTCTTTTTTTTGTTATTTTTAAAAAACATTTTTTTTACAACGCGTTTTGTTCTAATTCGACGTTTTTTTTGTTGGCGAATATAATTTTTTAATGGGTTAATTTTTGACATTGGTCTTAAAATTTATCGAGAAATGTAATGACTAATGAGTATTTATTTATGTGCCTACAGGGTGGTCCGAAAGTAATGGATACTTTTGAAATTTTGAATAGAATGGAGTGCAACCAGGAAACTTTATAAAAGGTGTCCGGGGAGAACCTTTGGAAACTTCAGAAATGATAATATAGATACAATCGAGTAACTCTAACAAAAAATGTTATGTAAGGGTGGAACGAAAAAAAACAACAAAATAACAAATATCCTACCTCAGATTTTGATAAAAATTGGATTTTAATGTCCCAAAATTTTTTTTTACTCTGACATATCTGGCTAATGTTAATTTTCGAGTAGATAATCCCTTACTCATCTCTTAATTTTTTTCAGAAATCTCAATTTTTTGTGCTTTCATTTTATTTTAAAATTGAAAATAAATAAAATCTCTCAATTAAAAAGAATCCCATTTTTTCTTGGGATAAAAAATTTCTTATTCCTAATTAATTCTTCTTTTTTTGGAGTCAACGTAATAAAATTTATTTACCTATTTATTTATTTTGAAAAAAAAGTTTCTTAATTTTTTTAATAATCCTAGTACAAAATATTTTCAAAGTTTCGAAGGTAATTTTTTTTTTAAACTTAATTTTTGGTTTGGTCTCGGTAAAAAAAAATCTTTCAATTTTTTGTTTGTAAAATTTCTGAATTTCCTCGAAATAAGAAAATCGATTTTTCTCGAGCCAAGCTAAAAAACTACTCATTTTTTTAAATTTCTATCAAGTAGGTATTAGTATTTTTTTTTTTTTTTTTTTTTTTTAAAGAAAAAAACTCTTTATTTGTATTTTAATTTGTTTAAAAAATAGCAATTTTTGATCTTTTTTTTTCAATTTAAAATTTTTTGGAGAAGAAAATCTCTTAATTTTTTCTGTATTAATGATTTCTCTATTTTTTTGGAGCTGGTAGATGAATAATTTTTTTTTTGCAATAAGAATTCTTCTCACTTAATTTTTAGAGAAAAAAGAATCTGAATGCTTTTTCAAAAGAATTTGATTTTCTTACAGTAAAAAATGTCTTTATTATAATTATTTTTAGGGTGAAGCGAAAATCAAAAATTTTCGATTTTTAAAATTTAATACCGCGGAAAAGTTGCGTCTTGGAGATACATGAAAAACAAAAAACAAAAATTCAAATCGAATAATATCTCTCAATCGCGCAAGAGCCCTCAAATTTTTGAAAATTTGAAAAAAATTCCAAAATGTTGCAGAATGTGTTTTATGCCTTTGGTTGGCAATCGTTATCAATACTTTTTGAAAAAAAATCCAGAATTCATCCGATCATCAAAATGTCATATTTTAAGTTTTTTTTTAAAAATTGAAAGAAATAGATTAGAAATTGGAAAAAAAATTGTAATTAAAATGGGTTTAACGTACATAGTTTCGCCCAAAAACACAATTTACGACGATTTTCCATATTTACCTTCATTTTCAGAAACCATCATTTTCCTCAGTTTTTTCAATTTTTCGTAGTTTTTGAAAAATTCTCAAGGGTACGAAAAATATGAAAAATCGCTGTAAATGGTCTTTTTGGGCAAAACTGTGTATGTAAAATCCATTTTAATTCCAAAAATTTTTTCCTAATTTTTAATCTTTTTTTTTTCAATTTTAAAAAAAAAAAACTTAAAATATGGCTTTTTTAAATGTCTCATAAATGCGATGATCTGATGAAATCTGGATTTTTTTTTCAAAAAATATTAATAACGATGATAATACTTGCCAACCACAGGCATAAAACCCATTCTGTAACATTTTGAAATTTTTTTCCAATTTTGATTTTTTGCAATTTTTCAAAAATTTGAGAGCTCTTGCGCGATCGGAAGATATTATTCGATTTCAAAATTTTGTTTTTCATGTATCCCCAAAACGCAACTTTTCCGCGGCATTAAATTTTGAAAATCGAAAATTTTAGATTTTCGCTCCACCCTACCCCTCATATACAATCATATTTTTTTTTTAAGTAGAATTTTCAATTTTTCGAAGTAAAAAAAAAAATTAAAACTTCATAGGAGAAAAAAATATCTGTTTTTAGTAAGAAAAAATATGTCAATTTTTTATGAAAAAATTTCCGAGTTTTCTTGGACTAATAAGCAATCAATTTTTTGAAGTGTAACTAATTTTTAAAAAATGCAACAATCAAACCAAACAAAAAAAAAGATTTTGGATTTTAATTCCTTTTGATAACTTGAAAAAAATCAAAAATTTTCAATTCCAAGATTTAAAATCCAAAATTCGAAGTGATTTAAAATCTGCTGAACCCTTGGCTGATGAGCATAAATCATTATTTGTTAGTGTTACCCCCGCCCCGTTGTATTCAAATCTGAAGTTCAAAAGTTCTCCCCCGAACACTCTGTATAGATATGGTGTCTATCTCGATTTTGAAGGCGCAGTATCTGTAAACCTATGTAGCGAATTCATTTACAAAAGTATGCACTAAGTGAAGTGTTTTGTTGGTTGGACTTTATTCTAAGTCTATCTGAAAGAGTGGCCACTAATCCCAAGTCACCTTGTACTTATTATTGGATGTTGAGATGAGGATGCGATAAAATAATTAATAAAAAATTCCCTAGTTTTGTAATTAACTACTCAATACTCAACTATCGAGTTGTCGCAATTCAATTTTACCAAAAATAAAAAAAAAATTTAAAAAATTTAAAAAATGATCTCAAAATGAATACAAAGATGAAACAATTTTCAAATCATTACACTTATTACCTACAACAAAACGAATGAAAAAACAACAAAAATAAATGTTATAATCATCGGATGATACAAAATTTGTTAAAGATAACAGTCTTTCATGAAAAAAAGAAAACTATTTCATGGATACTAAAAATTACAGAAAATTTGGACACATTCTTTGGATGAATAATTATTCGAAACAAAAGCAGTACTGAAAAAATTGTACAATTCTTTGAAACACTTTCAAGAACGTATAGACAAGTGAAAATTTTAATAGTACAAATACACATATCATGTACTCTTTGTATTGAAAAAAAAAAAAAAAAAAAAAACTATCAAGTTAATTTTATCGGTTGTACTAAACGACTTTGAAACGTTCTGTGTTACTTTAAAGTTACTACTGACCATTGGAAATAATTAATTTTATAAGCGATGTTTTATAATTAAATTATCATCTATTGGAACCCTGCAGAGCAATATAGATGGCATTTTCTTCACTCATGATGACAAAAAAGTGCTTAATAGTATGATTCAAAAATTGATTTTTTTTTTTAAGAGTAAAAACAAATAATTTTTTCAAAACATCGAGTCTTTTTTATAAAAAATAACGAGTTTTAATATTGAAAAAATAGTTTACAATTTACTGTTTTACCCTGCTAAATTATGGTAATTAAATAATATTAGAATTCGTTAATGTTGACCTTTTTACTGCGGTCTTCCAATGGATGGGACTAATTTGAATAATTCGTTTATCATTTCCTTTTTTTTTCCTTTTGTATAAAATGTAAAATAAATGTGTTCGTATAAGTGTTTCATTTTCACATAATTCGTCTGCAAAGGCAACAGTTGCTAACTAAAGAACTTTTCACATTCCCTTAATCCTTACACACTAAAAACTCAACCATAGAAAAAAATAAATTATGTTTCATCGTTCGAGCAGCTCGGAGTCCAAAGAATCCGAATCAGTCGATTTATCCGCATTAAAGTGATGCTTCGAATTCGATAAATTTAATATTCGCAAGTATGGCCGCAACCAGCCGGACACAATCTATTGTTTTGAAGCCAAGATTGCATATGAGTCAAGTGACCTCCGTGGGTGCATCCTTGACACCAGATAAATAGCCCTCTAACTACGTTATGACAAATCGCACAAACTGAAGTAGTCGTTGAGTGACACCTGTCGCATAACCATCCGCTTCTCACTAACGTTCTTTTACATTTACCACAAGTCGTTCGCATTGACGTAGAATGATGATTAAGCTGATTTACGTTTGATATCCAAGATAATTGAATGACCTACGAAATAACAAATACGTATTTAGTCGATTTTACCAAAATAAAATTAATCTTTATTTTTTATACTCGAGAATAAAATTACCTCTGTGGCTATGTTCCACAATTTGTATCTGCTAAGCATATCGATATACGTTAGTAACCATTGTTCTTGAACCACTTCATCGAGTTGACATGCTTTGATCAGGTATCTTCTTCTCTCTCCGAGTACTAATAATATACACACTGCTGTTTGAAAATCACCTTCGTTAGCATGGTGGATTAATGCGTCAGCCAATAAATCGCTACAATTCCATCGAGGTAATTTTTGAGACCAGGTAACTTGTAAGTGGAACTGTTGTTTACCAGATTTAATAAATGTAACGGGCGGTAAAGTGGAATCTAAAGAACACGTTTACATTAAATAATATTAAGTTACAATATTTTATATTAAAGTAGAAATACTCACCGTCATTCGATAATAATGTAATACTACTGGGTAATAATTCAGGAGGAGGGGAACTTTCTTTAATTTCATGCCTCAAGGCAAAAGCTTCGTGAGGTAGATTCCAATCGTTTTCATCCAAATCGAATTTTTCAATGAATACGCCATTCATACTCAAACGTAAATTCTCACAATTATCGTAATCGAGAGATAAAGGATCCATTTCCTTATCTCCGAATAAGAAATCGCCGACAGTAACACATGGATCAGAAATCAACTCGTCCAACTGTTGTTTAGTATCACAGCCTAACAAATCAGGTAATTCGTCTTCTACTTCTAAAGCAACAGCCAACTCTTTCGATATTTCAGATTCTTCGTCGGTTTCGTCCCTATCATCGACGATAATACTTTCCATTTCTTCGGGTAGTAATTCGTCGGAATCGAAAAAATTGGTGGAAAAGATCTGCTTGATTACGTTCCAAACAAAAGCGATCTAAACACAGAACCAGATTTGATAAAACCTTGAAATATCATTTATCAAAAATACGAAAATTATATATAACATTCTTACATCGTTGCAGCCAAATTGTTGAGCTACGTTAGCATTATGTTCGCAAATTTCAATCAAAGATTTTCCCGATAGAATGTAATTGCGAGCTAAATGAATAAATAAATTTGACGAGTCTTCCATTAGTGCTGATCTCTTCACGCGGTATATATTTAATTGACTAGCAGCTTGACAGAATTCAGAATTAAGGTCAGTCGAACGTCTGAAAAGTATCATAATTTATCAAATAAATATATAAGGCAATTTTCGATGTTTCCAAACAAATTACCTAAGTAATCCTTGAATTTTGCTGGATTTCACCACTGGATTAACACTAACGCGGTTAGAATATGCCACATCACCGGTACAATTGACTGAAACCGCTTGCGGGTTTGCCGCATCGGCTGGCCGCATTGCGTCAGAAAATACATGATAAAATACTTGAGAATCCTGTAATTAAAATATGCTTATTCAATAACGTACGCATTACACATTTCACAAATTCATAATTTAAATAAAATCTTACTCTTCCACTAGAAATAACAACATGAGGATCCGATCTCCACACAATATCAGTAACGATATCTTTATGACCACGAAAACAAGCGAATGGTATGTAAGGACGTCTCAGATCCCA
Organism: Balanococcus diminutus; assembly: GCA_959613365.1. Lineage (NCBI taxonomy): Eukaryota > Metazoa > Arthropoda > Insecta > Hemiptera > Pseudococcidae > Balanococcus > Balanococcus diminutus. Next base: position 42,824,480 of record OY390715.1, on the reverse strand, counting down.
TATATTCACATTCCAATCTACTACCAAGGCAGCTGAAGCTATATGATACTTTCTCATTGGTCTCCATTTTACTCGACCAACTGAAGCTATCGTATTAATCATGTATTTCAAAGTAGGTTTAACCGATGTAATATCCCAAACCTGATTCATAAAAATACAAACATAAATTGACAATATTTCGAGAGCTCAAATAAAACGTGATAAACAAACTTTGATTGATTTGTCCCTGCTACCAGTAGCAATCCATTGATAGTCAGGGTGCCAATCGCAAGAAAAAATTGGTTCGGTATGAGCGGCATATTGCATGTAATATTTATCTTGCCTTCTAATATCCCATAATTGTAATCCGCCGTTTTCTGATACAGCTGCAAAAGTGTTCAACGAATGAGGACTGAATTTTACATCTCGAATACTTTCAGTATTGCTAAATAAAACAACAACAAAAAATGTACATTATTCGAAGAGAAAGGAAAATAATTCAGTTAGATATTTGCAAACTACCTTTTGAAAATCCGTCCAGATTCTCGAGTTCGTAAGTCGAAACATCTCACTGTACTATCTTGAGAACAGGATATTAGCCAAGGCTCGACAGAATGAAACCCTATTCTGTTCACAGTTCTTTTATGATCCAGGAAAACACGGTCTTGTTTTGAATGATGATTTTTATTCAAATTCCATGTTATAACCGCTCCATTTGTAGCTGCTGTGGCTAATATGTGCTCTAAAAATTAAATAATTGCCTGTATTAATATTCCGGTACGTAAAAAGTAGGTCTACCGGTATACGTATAGTACTTGAATTTCTTGAATTTGCTTTTGTTTATTACCTTCTTTCAAATTCCACGTGACATCGGTGAAAGAATAATTCAAGTTCACGGTATCGGTTCCTCGTAAATCTATATCTTCGACGAAGATTCCGTCTTCGATTGAAAATATTTTGAATGCTGCAATTTTACAATCAAAAATGTAAAGCGTGCCTAATGCATACAATAAATGTACCCAAGTGGTTATCTTGGTTATCCTTACCTCGTCTTCCGGCAACAGCTACTTTATTTTTATCTTTATTCAATTCCAGGCTCATAAGAGGACCATCGATCTTCATAAAAGTAGAGGTAGTCATTTTTCGCGACTATTATCACGTAAAGACTGAACGGAAATAATTTACACATAAAGATATGTGACAAAATAATTCACAGTACTCCTTGACAGGTAAGTATAAAGTAGTTTTATAGTTAGATTTTCTTTTAGTCTACGCTCTTTAGTTTTTTCAGTTCGTTTTTCTAATTTCCGAAATTTTTTTCAAATATTTTCAAAATTCTTTTTCGGTATCAATTTGTTGTTGTTGTTGTTGTTTTTTTAATTTTTGTTTTGTTGGGCTTTGGAAAGAGAAAGCGGGGTGCACCAATGCAGTGTTGTCGATGCCGATCGATCACTTCACTTTTTAATTTTTTTTTTTTTTAATTTTCTTCTTTTCAAGACGTTTTCAAGTGGAAAAATTATAGAAAATGAAAATGTTACCATAATTTATACTTTAACTCTTTGATTAAAAACTCTACTATCAAAATAAGAGCGAAAAATGAAAAAACTTATTTTGCATTATCGTTAGATCGTTACAAATTTATGAAAAAAAAATTAAAAGCATTTATAAAAACTAATAAACACACTTTTGTATCACCGATAATGGAAACACTGATTTGTAAGCTCGAATGTGATTGGTTTATTTTCTTTTATTATTCTACCACCACGCTTCCACTCCACTATTCATTAAAATTCGAAAAATATACGTTACTTTACTCGATGTACGGTACCGTTCGTTGGTCAGTTTAATATTTTCGGTACTGTGTATCTTATTGAATTATTTTAAGAACATTTATGAAAATTCTGTCTTTAGTAAGAAAATTTAAATGAGGGTGTCCCTTGGACGTAAATCACCTGCGGCCAAACCCAAAACGGGTCGATCAACTGAGATGAAAGTATACATTCGAGTAAGGCCATTCAATGATCGCGAAAAAGAACATGAATGCAGGTATTTTCATAGCTTTAATTATTTATTTATCATAATTATTTCTTCTCATATTTCTCGAAAAAGTATACATGTGATCACAAAATTGCATTCCATAATGTTATTTTATCCATTCTAGGAGCATCGTTAGACAACTTGATGACAAAGTTTTGGTATTCGACCCAAAAGAAAATGATCAGCCATTCTTTTTTCATGGCGTTAAACAGAGGATGCGTGACATAACCAAAAGGCAAAATAAGGAGATGCAGTTTATATTCGATCAAATTTACGGCGCGTCGTCCTCTAACGAAGACGTATACAATGGGAGCATTAGCAATATTTTGCCCTCGTTGTTGGAAGGTTACAATTGCTCAGGTACGTGAAAGATACGGTCTGTGTGTTTATGTAATGAAATGCATGAACTATAAATTTGATTATTATTTCAGTATTTGTGTACGGAGCAACTGGGGCTGGGAAAACATTTACTATGCTGGGTAATAACGAAACTCCCGGTATAATATATTTAACTATGCAATCTTTGTACGAGAAAATAAACGAACTTCAAGACGAAAAACATTTTGATGTCGGAATTTCATATTTGGAAGTGAGTACTTGATACTGGAAATCTAGACACTTGAAAAACTTTCCTAATCAAATCCAATCCGTTTCAGGTGTATAATGAAAAAGTTTTCGATTTACTGAATCCTTCCAAGGAACCATTGCGGCTAATTGAAGATTCTGTTAATGGAGTAATTGTGGCTGGTATCAAGTTGATTCAAATTAGCGAAGTTGAACATTTATTTGACTTATTACGTCAAGGAAATGCTAACAGAACTCAACACCCAACCGATGCAAATGCAGAATCTTCACGATCACACGCTGTATTTCAAGTGAGTCTCAAATTTTGTTAATTTTCTAAAGTTTTTATTCGTTCAATATATTTACTACTTTTTTCTCTCAAAGGTTTTTGTTAAAATGCAACAAAAAAGCAGCGAAAGAGTTCAAATTGTTAAATTGTCGATGATAGATCTAGCTGGATCTGAAAGAGGAGCTGCAACAAATTTCAAAGGCAGTCGCTTCAAAGAAGGAGCTCATATCAATAAATCGCTACTAGCTTTAGGTTAGTATATGAAAACTTACCGCTCATTAATAATGTGAACTATTTAACTGATGTATTTCGAAAATTTTCAGGAAATTGTATCAACAATTTAGCAGACAATGTGCGACACATTCCTTATCGTAATTCGCAGCTTACTCGTTTGTTGAAAGATTCTCTCGGTGGTAATTGTCAAACCGTAATGATCGCTTGCGTTGGTCCTACTCCAACTTCTTATGAAGATACTTATAATACTTTGAAATATGCTGCTCGTGCCAAAACTATCAAGACTACAGTGAGTATAATTTTTTTTTGATTCGCAAATTATTGGTATATTGAATATTCACCGTTCTGTGTACATTTTCAGCTTGCTAAAACAGTCATGTCTATTGATGGACATATCAATAATTATAAACAATTGATTCAAGAATTACAAAATAAAAATGCCGCATTGGAGAACGAGATACGCTCGTTATCTACGCAACCAAAATTACCAGATTTGACTTCTTGGCGTGATAAAATTCGTAATTTATTCGGACAGAAAAAGAGTTATTATCAAGAACTTTTGAACATTGAATCGAAGGAAAAACTCCTTTTGTGGAAAATTAAATATAAGAGTACCAATGCGGAAATAATCAACTCTTTTCATGATTGCAATAACGACGCTGTAAGAATACATTTTTAAAATAATATTTTAAAAAAATTGTACGATACGATGTAATTAATTTTTAAAATTTGATGACAGGATTCTTTACGTCTTGGAGTGTCAGTAAATCGTATGGAAGGTGCTGTGAACGGATTGCATTCTAGAATCGCCGAATTATGGGACGCAAAACTCGAAAACGACGAACTTATTAACAATCTTAAAAACGAAATTGAAAAGCATAATCTTACCGAAGCATTGGAAAAAGACTTTATTATTAACGAATTGCAGGTATGTGCTTGAAAATTCGTCTACCTTACTGAATTTATTCTAAATACTAGGATGAAATGAACTTAATTTGTTTTTCAGATAAGCGAAATGGAAAAAGACATTCATTTAACTCATAGACACAAGTTTAACAATCTTATGTTTATTACGAATGAAACCCAGAAAAATATCATACTGAAAATGGCCGAACAGTATAATCAGCAGCATAATCTATTACGGGGCTTCAATAAGGTTACAGGAACTATGGTTGAAGAGAAAAAAGTAAGATTGATATTTTCCCTCGACCTTTTTTCAAATGCTCATAATTAATCATACCGTTTTATCGTGTAGGATATAAGCAATATGCTCAAAGGAAACTATAACATCAGTTGGGACGTATCGCCTCATAACGAAAATAAGAGAAGAACTGATATGCTAAATAAATATTCTACATTATCTTTAGATATTCTTCACACTCACGTGAAACCTTGCCCTCTCATTTCACAAGTAATTTTTTGTTTTTATTGTTTATTTTTTTGGAATTTGTAATGTATTAACTATTCGGTGGATTTCTTTTAGATCGAACAAAGTGAAGAAGACGAAGAGATGAAACTTGCTCCGCAAGAAGAAAAAATTGAAACCGATGATACTAACTCAACTTTCGTTGTTCCCGCACCTGTAGAGAATTTGAACTCAACTTTCACTAAGAGCGAGACATTCGCCAAACCTTTGAAGAGTCCTCGTCGAATCGGGCATCGTTATACTCCAATAAAATCTAAACGATTTCCGTTGAAGGGTAAATAATTTTTTCTAACAATACTAATTTTCATTCCTTTTGAAAAATTTTTATTTGTTTATTTTTTTTTAGAAAATATGAATGCTCTGCTGTCGAGCTCAAAACGGACAACTGTAAAACCTCTTCCTTCTTCTCGTAAACCTGGAACTATCTCCGGTCTTGGAACTACTATCTCCGGTCTTAGAACTAAAAATCCATTGGGACCTTGTAATAAATTATAATCTGACTTCGCGTGGTTCGCTCATGTTAACAGTATTTTTGTGGATTTGCAATAATTGATGTTTACCAAGCATAAACTATTGTTTTATAATTTTAATCGATTGATTTTTTAGATGTAAATTTTTTTGTGTGATAATTGATAAATTTTAATTGTAATCATTCGTTTGATCGATCACGAGCACTTACTTATTATATTAGGCTTTAACTTCCAAACTATTAATTCAAATTTGCTCGTCAATTTCGTATTTCTAAACGTAAGACTAACACAAATTACGATATTTTACTTTAATTGTTTTAACGTTCTTTTTTACTTCTTTTTTAATCGTGAAAAATAGGTGTAATTTATATAATTATACAATCATTAAAAATGAATGAATAATTCGATTCAACTTTCCATTTCTATTATTTTAACGCAAAAAACTAATTTCAAAATTGCTCGTCCAAAAATACGATTCTTCGGAACATCAACCCTTCTACTTCCGGTTTTCATTTCAAACAAAAGAATGCGCTGACGCGAAGAATCATTTTTGCTTATCATACATTTCTGAAAATATTTAAGGTACCTGTGGTAAGAATGGTATTATCATCAATTTTGTATTTCTTTACGAAAGTTGTAGATTAATTCCAGATTCATTTTTTTACTTTTTCACTTTCAACTGGAAAACTTTGAATCGAACGTGATTAATGAATGTAATTTTTTTTACAAAAATAGTGAAAAATTCGATACCAAACTGCCGTGACCTTAGACGTAGAAATGTATTCTCATTAACTCCCATTGTTTGAAACCCCATTATGTCTCTTGTTGGAAATGAAGGCGATATTACAAGATATAGATTGGTTGTAGTAGGCGACGGCGGTGTTGGTAAAAGTGCAATTACTATTCAATACTTTCAGAAACTTTTCGTCACTAATTACGATCCCACTATCGAAGATAGTTATATTCAACATGCTGTCGTAGACGGTGAATTATGCATTTTAGATGGTAATTATTTCATTTTTTGCTGATCTTACACGCTTATCGAGTGGAATTTTCATCCGTTTTTGTTTCCATTTTAGTATTAGATACCGCTGGTCAAGAAGAATACAGTGCTATGAGAGAACAGTATATGAGATCTGGTGACGGTTTTCTTATCGTGTATTCGGTTACTGATACTCAAAGCTTTGCTCATGTGACCGATTTTTATAATCAAGTATTACGTGTACAAGATGCGTAAGTAATTCCTGTTAATGAGTTATTATTATTTTTTAAACCTATTCAAGGCTGTAGTATGATATGAACATGAAGGTTATGAGACATCATAGGTGTTTTTTTTTCTTCAAATATTCTCACTTGACTTGATTTTTTGATGAAGAAGAAAACCAGTGACAGTTTTATTTTGCTTTCAGAGATTCCTTTCCAGTGTTACTGGTAGCGAACAAAATAGATTTACTGCATTCCAGGAAAATAACCGAAGAAAAGGGCAAAGAAATAGCTAATCAATTAGGAGTCGAATACATAGAAACCAGTGCCAAAGAACCTCCGCTGAATATCGATACCGCCTTTCATCAAGTAAAATAAAATCAACAATAATTCTCATAAATGTAAATAATAAAATATTTGATTAACATTTTTCGTGCATCGATTTGTTACCAGATCGTTAGAATTATTCGTAATCATCCGGTAACAAGAGGAATTCAGCAACGTCAGCGACAACAACATCGTCAACGTCAAAAATTTAGAAATATTTTACGTTGCGTGGTATCTTAATTCGGGCGTATAACTTTCTTTCTGTATAAAAAACATACCCTATTGAAGTATGACAGTGTATACTTCGCGCTTCGTAAATAACACCATTTTGAATTTTGATGCATATCTTACCGTTAGTTCGTAACGTTTTTCAATTACTGCAATATCATGATCACGTTGAAAATTTAGGCCTAACTTAAAAACATCTCATCGTATTTTCGAAAATATGTTTTTTTTTTACAGATGATCGTACATTTGTAAGCGATTTTCAAATTTTATAAGCTTCGAATCTAGTCATTGTTTTTACAAATTTTATAATTTATAGCATGAGATGAAAATAATGATTTTTTAAATCTAATTTTTCAAGTTTTATAAAAAACTTGACGAGACACCAATTTTTATAGTAAAACAAAAACTCGTGCTAATAGACAATTTTTTCAATATCTTAGATTTTAATCTAACGCTACGTTTTAGAGTTCCTAACGCTGCTTTGTATGTGTGTATGTGTAATTATCCCGCTATCTTATTTTTTTTATCGCTAGTCATTACATCTCTGTGAAACAATTTTTTTTAACATTTATACGTACATTATTTACTCGAAAATGTGTGTTTTTCTTCGACTTGCAATCTATCGTAGGTTTTGACGTGTTTATCATTTGAAAATTTATTCCGCAATCGATTGCTGCATATGAGTTACAATTGATTGAAAAATATACACATGAGACGTGTGTAAAATGTAAATAAAACACGCTTGACAAGTAACAACCTCGATTTTTGAAAATTTGTCACACGAACCAATACGAGGGTGACGTGGAATACGATTTTTTGAATCGGTTTTTCAAAACGAGAGAACTACATTAAAGTATTTTATTTCATAATATTACAAAAATTCGCGATAATCTTATCAATCAGTAATTTCGATGACAAATAATTGATTTGTTCAGGAATTAAAAACAAAAGTTTACATAGAAATTATGTATAATATGTACACACTCCAATATGAACACATCGATTACTGCACACGAAACACGCTTAAACGAAAACATAATTTTAAAAAAAAAAACAGTCGCAAATTCTGACTCGTAAATAATATATATTACACATAAATATTAAACTTACAAATTTGTGTAGAAAAGAATTCAATCTTGCGTTGCTTCAAGTAAAATAAAAATTTGATGCGATACAAAAAATAGTAAAAGTTCAAACTGTGTTGATCATATAATAATAGTAACATTTTTGGTGAAGGAGGGAGAACGGAAAATCATACACATTTAAAAAAACAGTCGAAGTCAAGTAGTTCGTTTGGCACTTAGAAAATATTATACAAAATAACCTGAATGAAAGCGAACTATTCCTGAGAGGAATGTATTATTACAAAAAATATAGGTATAAATAAACCGGAGAAAATTTTTATCATATTTTGAAAATATAAAGAAAGAATGTTGAAGTTTTTCTTACATTTGGTGATAAAAGCAAACATAATATGTTAAGATTCGTACTCATATGTTTTACATTCGACGGTGAATCATCAATAACAATTTTTATATTATGCTTGACATTTTTACGATGACCGCACTATGAATCATAACAAATAAATAAAAGCTTACTTTTTAAAAGTACAAAAAAAAATCATAAATAAAGAAAAGAGAAAGTAATTTGGCAACCTTAAACTAATAAAAATATTAAGTAATGGATTCACAGAAGGGTACATTTCAATTTTCTGATTTTTGATTTTTCCTTACCATGACCATTACTAACTTTGGTATCTTCCATCTTGCGGGAACGAATTTCACGCATCAAATCGAAAAATACCTGAAAACACGCAGAAGAATTAATGATAACTCTCGTTCGTATTTAGAACACGTAAAACAATCGTAACGACTTGAATATTCGACGCTGGTAGTAATTATGTAAAAATTAAGTGACGGAAAAATGTTTCCTTTCGGTGGCGTCGTCGTTTGCCAAGAGAATACCGTTCTCGAAAATTATCTCATAAACTTTGCAATAATAGTTCTCATGTTCTACTTCTTGAAAAATAAACAGGTTTGGTGTTTGAACGTGAAGACAGCGCGGCGTCGGCGTCGTGTATGAACGAACCTATTCTATAATCTACAATCACGAACTACACGACAACTCTGGGCTACGTTAAAGTCCTACAATCGGAGGTTTTCGCCGCTTACGAATGAAATATTAAATAATTACTTTGTCGACATTATCGCGCGTTTTAGCTGATGTTTCAACATAAGGTACGTTCCACTGTTGGGCTCTGGATTGAGCTTCGGACAACGAAACTTTACGCTTATCGTGTAAATCTCCTTTATTTCCAACTAACAGGAATGGAACGTTTTCACCGTTTTTTACTCTTAATATTTGTTCCCTAAATGAAGAAAAAATCTAATTGAATTTTTGCCATGGTTACGTGTTGGTCTACAAAACTGCGCATAATACCTGAATTCTTGGGTGGATTGAAAACTTTCTTCTTCGGTGATGGAAAAAACGCATAAAAATCCTTCTCCACTGCGAAAGTAATTATCTCTGTAATAAAATAAGAGGAATCGTTATCTTTTCGTTTATCATTTCGAAAATTGGTTTCATAAGATATCAGAGAACACGACGTGATAATATTGGCAGGAAAAATTCGAGTACCTGATAGCGGCGTAATCTTCTTGACCGGCAGTATCTAAAATATCAATTTGTACTTCTTCGCCATCGAGGACGACTTTTTTCCTATAAGAATCGGCCTTCGTTGGTTCGTAATCTTCAATGAACTGAAAAGTCGTAATTTTCGGTCATATTCCGATGCTCATTTTATCCTAATTACAATATACTGGTAGACGTGACTCACTTCGTCGTACATAAATTGAAGCGTTAAAGCCGATTTACCAACTCCTCCGCTTCCAACCATGATAACTTTATGTAAAGCTGGTTGAGCACCGGTTTTCTTCGACATGGTTGCAACGATTTATGTCGACTAGAAAAACAGAAAATATAACAATTAGATAATGAAATGAAGAAAAGAACAAGAAACGATGACTAAAATGAAAATAAAATTCGAATTAAAGATAAGCTAATCAATTAATTCAAAGGACTTGTTATAATTATAAAATATGGCATGAAATACGTTTCACCGTAGGTACATTCAACTCGAATCTAATAAATGCTATTTTATCAAAAACTGAAAAATACCAACCATATAAGGAAATATATAAAAATTCAATTTACGAGATAGATAATAATTATAGAAAACAGCAAAATACAACTTACATCAGCAGATAAAACGGAACGACGGTCTTGCGAAAAACTGGTGGAGTAAGAAAAAATTTGGTCAACCAAAAATGAAATAGCTGATTTGAATATGACACCACCGCATCAATATATGAATCATCAACATTAATAATTATGGAAACAATAAAAATGAAACTAAATAACACCTCAAAAATTATATAAACCACACACACCTACACTAACAACTGAATCATCAGTCATCTCAATTATTTCCTACGTTGAAAAAATTTACATGATACAAGTTTAGTAGTTTACAACTACAAACTAAAAATTTACAATAACTTACTACAACTACAACTACACCATCAACGACACAAGACACAACGACACCATCTATCTTTCGGTTAAAAATATCAGACGGTTCTGAAGTTCGATGTATCGATAAAAGTTTTGTTCAATTTTCTTACCAAGTTTTTATAAAAGGGTGAAGGTGAAATGGACTGAACTGGTTACAAATTCATTGCATGGTGAATAATTTGTTTTGCTAATTGTTTGCTTTATTCATTGTTCTTCGCCAAAGTTTTATTTTCCAGACCTTAGTTTTAATCAATGAAGGTAAATAGGTATTGATTTTATGATAATTTTGACAGTCGACTTTCAATAGATCGATCTTCTTTAAGAAAAAACGATAAAACGTATCGTTCTAAAAATTGGATACTGTTACAGGTTAAAGTTGTATGCAAGTTTCAAATCTGAAGCTCATAAAAAGTTCTCGTTCACATTTTTTTTCAATTTTCACGAGAACAAGGAAAAGTCGATGATAACCCCTGGAAAAGCAGCTGAAAAGCGATTTTGGGTTTCGTAGTTCTCGGTTCATGGTTCGGAACTTGCAAATAATACTAAATTTCATTCCCTAATTCACTCGATAATAATTTCCGAAATGCTTCCGTGAAAAATCATTGATTTCTTCTCATATTTTCTACTGTGTTTTTCTTCCAAGTTTTTTTTTCTTAATGTTATTCTAGATTAATTTGATTTTTATCAGTTACTAATTTTCCTATTCTATTCAAATGGCTCAGTGCATGGGATATATCAAATCCCTTTTTCCAGCAATCGACGAGGAGATGTATCAATACATCGAAGGTAAATCATTTTCGTTTTAAGCAATTACTTATCGACTAACTGAAAACCTTTTTCTGGCTGTTCTCACAGGTGTGCTGGAAAACGGAATCGAAGACTTTCAAGGAGACGAAGAAATTTACGAAGCTATCGGTGAAGTATTATTACAACTCGACGAATCAAAAACAGAATGTGATATCAAGTAAGAAATAGTTTTAACCCAAATCAGCCTCACGAAATCAGAATCGTACAAGTGTCAATTTTATTTATGTTCATTGTAGAAATATTTGTGGAAAGCTTCGTAAAATAATGATCCCTGACTGTAACGGAATTGAGGAAAACGGAATGTCAAAAACACTCAGTGCTCCTATACAGTTACGAGCTGCAGCTGAAGAATTCGTCGACAATACTCGCGAAGTTGAGAGTATATGGTTGATGCAAAAAAGTTATTCGTTGGTTGGTATAGTAACAGAGAAATTCATATTCCATCAACATCGATAGTGTTTCAAGTACCTAGATTACTAAATGAGTGGTTTTTTTTTTTACAGAAAGTGGATCAGAAAAAATTGGCCAAAGCAACCGCCAAATTGCAACAAAAGCAAGAAAAACGGGATTTAACTGTTAAAACTACTCCAGTTATTCAAACCCCTATGCAAGCAATGAGTTCTGCGTCAGCTTCGCAAGTGACAAGTAAAAAAGAAGCGAAATTAGAAGCGAAAGGAAATAATCGCTCGCAAGATATAAGAATAGAAAATTTCGATGTATCGTTTGGTGATAGGTTTGTATTCTTTTTTCACTGATTTTTTTCCAAATTAGTGTTATTAATTAATACGTGCTTGCGATTGTGTTTTATAGAATATTGCTGCAGAATGCTGATCTAACTTTATCATTCGGTCGGCGTTATGGTCTAGTTGGTAGAAATGGATTGGGGAAAACTACTTTATTACGAATGATTTCTAGGTACATTTTTATAAAATGAAAAATTATCGAAAATATTTCATAAATTGAAAATGATATTTTATAAAAAACATTTCAGTGGCCAATTGAAAATACCATCGCATATTAGTATATTGCACGTTGAACAAGAAGTGGTTGGAGACGATACGCCAGCCTTAGAAAGTGTATTGCAATGCGATACTATTAGATGCGACCTCTTGGAAAAAGAAAAACAACTTAATGCAATGTTACTCAAGTAAGAATGTTTTCAGAATCAATTGCACGTTGTAATTATCCAAACTACGATTTGTTTTTCTCGTTTTCAGTTCCGCCGACAGTAATTTAAGCGCCGAGTTGAATGAAGTTTATGCTAAATTAGAAACAATTGACGCTGACAAAGCTCCAGCTAAGGCATCAGTTATATTGGATGGTTTAGGATTCAGTCCTGAAATGCAAAAACGAACCACTAAAGAATTCTCAGGTGGATGGAGAATGAGACTTGCTCTTGCCAGAGCATTATTTTCTAGGTATGATACTGTTTTTCTGTACAAGTGGCTCTCATCATTACAAATAATTGAACCCAAGTACTTATTCATTTTATACTGTTTCAGTCCTGATTTACTATTGTTAGATGAACCTACCAACATGTTGGACATGAAAGCTATCATTTGGCTAGAAACATATCTGCAAACTTGGCCGAAAACGTTACTCGTAGTTTCCCACGATAGGCATTTTTTAGATACTGTTCCTACAGATATACTTCATTTCCATTCGCAGGTAATTTTAAAACAAGAAAATCTTTCAATTCTAATTTAAATATCGCTCGTATTAAATTATATTTTTCAATTTTTAGAGAATCGATTGTTATCGTGGTAATTACGAAATGTTTGAGAAAACGAAAAATGAAAAAATGAAAAATCAGCAACGCGAAATTGAAGCTCAACAAGCTCAAAGACAACATGTTCAAGAATTCATTGATAAATTCCGATATAATGCCAATAGAGCTTCTAGCGTGCAGAGTAAAATAAAAATGATGGAAAAAATGTAAAATTTCAACAACCATGCTATAAAATTTGCGCATGTTTGAATTAAGAAAAAAACTGACCACTTTTTTCATTTCAGGCCTGAATTGAAAGCAATTGAAAAAGAACCAGAAGTGATTTTAAAATTCCCAGATACCGATTCTCTCTCACCACCTATAGTACAAGTTGATGAAGTTTCGTTTCGATATTCACCCAATTCAGATTACGTTTTCACTGATGTAAATCTGGGTGCCAATTTAGAATCAAGAATTTGTATCGTAAGTCGATTGTACGAACAGATGTTTCTTCAACTAGATAATTTAAAATAATTTGATATAATTCTAATTAGGTTGGTGACAACGGTGCCGGTAAAACCACGTTACTGAAATTAATAATGGGCATTTTAGCACCCACTTCGGGTTCAGTCCATCTACATCGAAATCTTCGATTTGGTTATTTTAGTCAGCACCACGTAGATCAGCTGGAGATGAATACAACTTCGGTAGAATTATTACAAACTTCGTTTCCAGGTAATAATTGTTCTTTGCTACTTGAAATGGATATTATTGCGATAAATTTTCAATCTTGAATTTCCATTTCAGGGAAACCGGCTGAAGAATATAGAAGGCATTTGGGAGCGTTCGGATTATCTGGTGATTTAGCTTTGCAACCAGTCGGTAGCTTATCTGGAGGTCAAAAATCCAGAGTAGCATTTGCCAAAATGTGTTTGAGTCTTCCTAATTTTCTCATTTTGGATGAACCTACCAATCATCTTGATATTGAAACAATCGAAGCTTTAGGAAAAGCCATTCAAAAATATACGGTACGTTGAAGTTCTTCGATCATTATTCAAAGGAAAGCATGTTACCTTTTTCTGTAATAAAATAACCAATTGATTGATACATTCTTTTATGATTTTGTTTAGGGTGGCGTGATTTTAGTTTCTCACGACGAAAGGCTCATACGAATGGTTTGTAAAGAACTTTGGGTATGTGGCAAAGGAACAGTAAAAAGTATTGAAGGAGGATTTGAAGAATACCGCAGGATCGTTGAAAAAGAACTTGCCGAAGTATCCAAATGAAAAAAAGTCTTATATTTATATTTTTGTATTTGTCGTTCATTATCGACCTTATTGATACGAGAATTTTTTATACCAATTTATACTTTTATTTTCAATTTGGTAGAAACGAAAAAGATGCATTTTATTTTCTCTACGTAATCATGGGAAATATATGTACCAAAATTATTTCGAAAATTTGCTACCGAAATCGTTCGGTGGTTATGGAAGTGATTTCAATTGTTTATTATTAAAACAACACGTTTTACTTTCAGATCAATTAACTTCTTTGAACAGCTTGCATTTTTTATTTTTATTGTGAATGTAATGTATGTATTTATGTGTACAGGATAGGAAAAAAAATGCGAGTATTTGTTCGGATTACTTCTTGTGCTTAGGAGATGAGTTGAAAAACTGTAATGTGAACAATTTTTGCTTTGCTTTCAATGTTTTCTATGGACTTTTCAGTTTTTTTTTTGTTTTTTTTTTCAATCTTGAATACAGTGCTTTGTTGCGCAGGCATCAATTTTTAGACAGTTGCCCATTTATTCGAGATTTTTCAATGAGAATTGTTTATATCATTTTTTGTGTTTTCATTTTCTTCAAATAATTTAAATTATTATAATCAGTTGAAAATTTCACATTAACTTGAAATATTTTGTACTTCAAAATACCATGGTATAATTTTTTTTTGCTATGTTGTAAGTTTAATGTTCATTGAAAAAAATATACATAATGAGAATTCCAAAATTTTGGAATTCTACGTGAATCTTTTTTTGTTTTACTTTATTTAGGTCGATATTTGAATATTTTCAAGCAGGGTTGCGAACCGTTTGAGAATTAATTGGTGGTGGTGGTGGTGGTTTTGAAAATTTTCGAATAAATGGTTTTTGGTTTTGGTTTTTTTTTTGAAATGGTTTTGGTTTTGGTTTCGGTTATTTCAACTTTTGATTATTTTGGTGGTGGTGGTGGTGGTTCTCAAAAACCAAAACCATTTCAATTGGTTTTGGTGGTGGTTCTCAAAAACCAAAACCATTTCAATTGGTAAAACCAAAACCAAATGAATTGGTTTTGGTTTTCAATCGATTTTTCATGTTTTTAAATGGAGCAAAAAATAATAATTATATCGTAAAATACCGAGATTTCTGTGATTTTATTAATTTATTTTATTTTAAAATTGTTTTCTCATTTATTTAGGCATTGGCATTATAATCGAAATTGGCTCGAATAAAAGTCATAAAACAAAGAAACCGATTCAATTGATTTAGTGGTTTTTCAAATCTAAATGGTTGTGGTGATGATGGTTTTTTTTTTAAAAGCTCTTTTTTGTGGTTTTATCAAATGGTTTTTCCATTTTTTCTGCTTGCAAACGGTTTTGATTTGGTTATGGTTTTACAAATTTTCCAATTGGTTGTGGTGGTGGTGAAAACCATTTGAAAACCACCACCAAAACAATTTTATTGGTGGTGGTTCGAAACAGTTTGCAACCCTGATTCAGGGATATCGATATCCCATATTTTATTTTTTTAGATGGTAATTTCAAGGTAATTCTTCAGGTTATTACCACGTGATTGATCCAATTAAAATATTCTTTTTAATTTTAACATCAATTTTTGACCATTTTGATGGTATTAAAATGTATTTTAATACTGAGGGAAACAACATGGTACCTTTTAATACCAGGAGGTGTCTAATAAATCTCAATATAATCAGAATCTTTTTTCTTGGAAATATTTTGGGAATTCCCGGGAACAGGGAATTTCCGGGATTCCCCGGGAATGACTCTTCGTTCCCGGGAATTTCACAACACTAAAGTAAGAAAGTGTGAACAAAAACGAACTCGTTTTTCAAAGAATTCAGATTTAAAAATTAAAATTGAATTGTAAAATTGAAAAACATATTATCTAAATCAATAATATAAAATTCAATAAATTTTAGCTATTTTTTATTATGTGTTTTTCATTCATCCATTCGTTCATTCATTATCATCCCCTCACCCTTCTTCATCACTCAACCTTCCCACCACCGAAAGAGGGGCGATATTTATTGTTGTTGTTTATTTCTCCGAGATAATGATAAGG
Source organism: Balanococcus diminutus (assembly GCA_959613365.1). NCBI lineage: Eukaryota > Metazoa > Arthropoda > Insecta > Hemiptera > Pseudococcidae > Balanococcus > Balanococcus diminutus. The sequence goes on along the minus strand of OY390715.1, from coordinate 42,808,292 downwards.
ACTGATAACATCGAACACACCATTTGAAAATACCAATTCGACCAAAATGAATTAATTACTAATGTAAATGCGTGTAAATTAGTGAGAATTGTGCGATTCTGACGTTTTAAAACAACATCTGCAACAATCTTCGTACATGATTATATTATAGGTAATGTATATTTTCAACTTTCATGTAACTTAAGTTGGTCATCTTTCCAAATATCCTGTTTGTCGTGCCAACGTCAACGGAAAGTTCAATTTTATGGTTCGCAATAACGTTTATGGTATTACATATTCGTGCAGAGTTCACTGAAAAATTCACCAGCTTAAATAAATAATATCGAATTCAATTGGTAACAAAATTATCATTTTACAATACTAATGCTTATATTTCGCCCTTGTCAGGCCTCATTTGAGGAAACATACAAAAACTTATTTCATATTTCGTTGTATCATTAATTTTTTAATGATTTTCATAGGTTACGGATGAAATGTTTTATGTTCCTTCTCCGGTATTTGACGGTACCTCTGAAAATGCGGAAACAGTTGAAGGTACTTCCAACTTGAAGTTGAACTCGCCTCTTGAAGAGAAATATGAGTAAGTTATTCATTCATCACTGAATTCGAAAATATAGAAATTAATTAGTTCTATTGCGTATGTGTATTTTTCAGAAACGAATGGAATTTTCTCACTTCGGAAACAAATGTCAATGTTCTGAAAAATTATGTTTTTGAAGGAAATTTGCGCTCTTCTTCTATTAGAAGCGTATACTGGCGGGTGCTACTTGGCATTTTTCCTGTTTCTTCTCCCACAGAGTGGTTAAATGTTCTGCGATGTTCGCGTAAAACATACAACGAAATTAAAAATAATTTTTCGTTAGATCCACGCGTCTCATCGAGCCTTCCTGATGATAATCCCTTATCACAAGATGAAAATGTTTGCACATGATTTATTCATATTTTTTATATTACGAAGTGTTTTGGGAATTTATTTCATAATTTTAAAAAATTCATGATTTTCAGAGCGCTTGGTACAAGTATTTCTGTGATAATGAGTTGAAACGAGTAATCAAACAAGATGTGGTTCGAACTTCACCGGAGAAAGCCTTTTTCCAACAATCAAATATTCAAGAGATTATGACTAATGTGCTGTTTTATTATGCACGACAGAATCCTAAATTGTGCTATAGACAGGTATGTATATTTTCTATATTCTACGTTTTGCTTCTTTCATGATAAATACGAAAAACACGTATTGATTTTGTCGAATTTTTTTTTTAGGGTATGCACGAAATTTTAGCACCCCTTGTACTTGTGATTCATGAAGATTATGAAGCGTTTGAAGAAGTTAAACAGTCGTCTGTGATAAAGTATGTTGAGTATTGATTTTGAAATGTATTTTTTTAAAACGATTCCTTACAAAAATTTTCTATAACGTTATTTTCAGTTCGTTCGTTTCTGAGATAATGGATTCTAGTTATTTGGAATCTGATGTCTTGTATGTACTTACTTGATTGGATTTATACGTTTCGAACTTTGGATAAAATAAGTAATTAATACCTTTTTATATTTTTAGTCAGCTGTTTTCGTTAATTATGTGCCATATGGCTAAATATTATGATGTTGGTAATGTTCCTACTGCTAGTGGTCACTTTCCGTCCCAAACTTTCTCGCCAGACAACAACGTATGTATTATTATTTTGCAGTAATTTATTTGCTTTTTAAGGTCAAGTTATGTAAATTAGTTCGATTTGTTTAATTTATGCGTATATCGACAGGGGGACATGACGTTAGAAAGATATGTCCTCGCTGTACAGTTATCAAAATAAGAAGAAATTGCAATATTGAATTGATTTTTATTTTTATTATTACGCAGGATTTGAGTAATTATGTAACTGAAAGCTGGATATGTTCTCATTTAAATGATTTAAGAGATAAAATTTTATTATCATGCGATCGTCAATTATATGATCACTTGACCAAATTGAATATACCATTTACCGCTTTTGGCATGTAAGTGTTCGCATTCAATGTAATATAATTTTACGAAAAATTTATAACATGAATATTTTTTACTTTTATTTCAGTAAATGGTTGAGATTGCTGTATGGTAGAGAATTTCCGTTCAGAGAACTTTTAATTTTATGGGACACAGTTTTTGCAGTACAATCCAATTTCGATTTAGTCGATTACGTTTTAATTGCCATGTTGGTTGCCATTCGTAATAAATGTAAGTTGATTCATTCATCTGAATAATATTGAAAGATTGAAAGAAAATGGAAATTTATTTTTTTCTTCTTTTATTTACAGTATTGAATAGCGACTATATGGAATGTTTGAATTATTTAATGAAATATCCGAGCACCGTGGATATTAAATTCATCATAAATTATGCATTATATCTTTACGATCCAACGGTAACGATGATTAATAGGAGTACGATAAACGCGTTGACGTTTATCTCGTGACTATATCGTGATTAATATGTTCGCAGTATTATTTGAAACCATCAATGCAACATTTGAACGTGGTATTTAATGATCAACCAATGCAAAGCAAAAATAATGCTGCAGTCAAACTTAATCACTTCAAATCGAGTTCAAACAAACAACTAAACATCGCTAAAAAGTGAGTTAAAAATAGCGATTTACTAACTTGTTTATTCAAGTGAGATTTTCGAAAGCATTATTGCGTTCGATTCGATTATATCGCATACGAATAGTTCTGTTGTACCATTGAGGCTAGGTACATACTTATTGTGTTAAAAAATTCAAATAATTGGTCTTTGTTATTTGTATATTATTGTATTCATTGTGAAGTCTGCTGTAAAAGTTATTGCTGAAATCATTTATTAACAATTTAACATTGTGACTTGCCTTAGGTTCAAGAATTTAAAAATTAATCCTATGAAGAAGAATTCTAAAGATCCAGATTTTAATCTTGTTGACGATTATTCAACCAAAGTAATTGGATGTTTTTATTTTTACTTATAAGGGAACGTTGGCTACTCGTCAACTCCGATTCGTCTGAAATTTGGCTCGCTGAAATACCTTGTCACTTAGACTGCAGAACCAAAGTTTAAGCTTCTGAAGTTGATTTTTCGATTTTTGGCAACTTTTTTTTGAATTGCGAAAATTGTTTTTTGCAAAAATTGTGAATTTTGAGATGAAAATTCTGAAAATCGGTTTACATGCTAAAGTAAAATCGATCCCCGAGTCGATTGCGATCATTTTCGAAGCGATCTGGAGCCTCTAGAAAAAGTTGATTTTCTCCAGCGCACTGGAATCGCTCTAGACGACGCTGTAAATTACATTCGACAGCTGAAAATGTAATCCTGGCTTTAGTGTGATGTCATCAGTGGATAAAGCACAGTTGTATCCAAAATCTGTGATGACAAGTTGACACCTACATTTTTTCACAATTCGAAGATATTGAAAAGTCAACTTTGGCTGGAAGCTCCAGATTACTTCGAAAATGATTGTATAATGGATTGTGGGTGGGGGGTGGTCGACTTTACTATTTAACCTGATTTTCAAAATCCTATCCTAAATTTTACAATTTTTTTATCGATAGAATTTTTTCCTCACTATCAAAAATTCGCCAAAAATCGAAAAATTAACTTCGGCAGCTAAAAATTTGGTTCAGAGTATGGGTGACATGCTTTTTCAGTCAGCCAAATTTGAGCTCAATCAGAGATGACGAGTTGGCACAAGCGTCTATATCTATGGATCCAACCAATGTACTACATTTATTCTCTCGAATTTTACCAAGTTCAGTACTACATAGATACTTGATATTCAAAATTGGAGGGGAGCGAGAGGTCCAATCAAAATTTTTGTTATAACCAAAATTATTCTTAGAACTTCAAGCTACAACTTTCGTTTGAAAATTTTTTCAATTGGACCCCCGATCTTCCCCCTATTTTTAATAATGTATCTTAAGTAAGTTGTATTATCCAAAATTGGTGGAGGGAGGGGTCCAATCGAAATTTTTCTTACAACCAAAATTATTCCTAAAACTTTAAGTTAAAACTTTTGTTTGAGAGTTTTTTCAATTGGCCCCTTCCCTCTTCGCCAATTTTGGATAATACAACTTACTTGAGATACATTATTAATAATGGAGGAAAGATCAGGGGTCCAATTGAAAAAAATTTCAAACAAAAGTTGTAGCTTGAAGTGTTGGAAATAATTTTGTTTATTATAAAAATTTCGAGTAGACCCCCTCCCTCCTCTCTAATTTTGAATATTAAGTATCTATGAAGTACTGGACTTGGTAAAATTCAATAGAGTAAATGTGACATAGACGCTTGAGTCTCTTTTCGAGTTAGCAAAATTTCCTTGTTAACATGGTTCATCGTTGATTTTTTTGTTGAAAATTTAGACATTTGAAGTAGTAGTCACCGAACTTAAACATATGCGAGTAGTAATGTCTCTATGTAAACTGAAACTTTACCAATATCACGAAATATTGACTGCTTCTGTTTCGCCAGAAGATACCAAAGCTCAACAAGCCTTAACTGGTATACAAGAGGTAGGTCAATACATAGATGTAAAATTTAATTTATTCGAATATGAAAATTAATCGAAAAAATTTTCTTTCAGCTTTGTACACTGTTAGACATTGATCACTTTTCGTTGAAATCTTCCGATGACAATTGTTCGGAAATCGAGACTGGTCGAGAAGCCAGAGAAGTGTCATTTGCACACCCAGAATCTAGTAGTAATTCTTTATTACATCCGACGATTGATGCGATTGCGCTATATTTGCCACCACCCAAAAGTGATATTGATATGAAAATATTCAAACGTACCGAATGCGAAACGACTGATTTTTCACAATTTCCCGATGAAGATCCGCTGAAACTTAATAAAGTTGATTAATTTTAAGAGTTACATTTTTAATAATCAACCATTATTCATTCTCATTTACCATTTATTTCATATATTTTTTTGTTATTTTAGTGAATATGTAAGATTAGTCTAAGGTGGATAACAAACTGATGATGGCAAAAGGAGCAGAAACATGTATCCTAACAACGAAAATGCCCCATTCACGAAAGTTAACACGAACTTATAGTAGTGTTCCGATGATACAAAATTTGAGCCTTTTCTGAAACACAAAAATTTAGTGAAAGTAATTACTTACCCATTTGTTACGTTTTTCTTTTTTATCGCATTTTTATTACTTATTTTATCAAATAATTATACGTTTTGTTCTTGCATCTGTAATGTAGTTACTACTTACAAACTTTCAACGGAGAATATTATCAAACCGGCGAGTATTTTATCGGAAAATGTTATGAGGCCGTAGATAAAAGCTCCGTATTCTGTATCTTCTCCAATGTAATTCGCAGCCAAACATAGACTCGTTATAATCGTCATTGCGCTTCCAATTCCTAAAAATTGGACAAAAACTTTCAACAAATTATGGTCTTAAATCTAATATAGTTCTCACAATTCAAACCAATTACCGCAAAATACCGAAGCGCTGTAAATATATCCTGCATCGTTCGGGTTACCAGGATCGAAATAAATACATGCGCAGCTAAGAAGAGCGAATGTTGTACCAGCAGTAAATATGACCTGTACATAATTATGTACCTACACTTAGAGATAATTGCAACGAGTGCCTGTAAATGTAATGAATTTGTTGATGCCAAAAGACCCTTCATTTTTACCTTATTAGCAACATATCTCTTTGATAACATGTTGACAATTAAAGCTGATAATAAGGCAGCTGTGAAGTTGAAAAATGGAGCTCCGGCCAAAATACCGGAATCCTTCATATTTGTTTCGTTGATTAGAAATGGAATATACGTTAAATTTAACGAATGAATTAATCTACTGGTCGTATGAATAAACGCGACCAAGTACAATTTGGATGAGCTGCAAATTCCATACAATTTTTGCCACGTTTGCAAAGCGGTATTGAAAGTGGATTTTGTTTGGTTCTGCGTTGGAGGAACTCTAAGACCAAATTGAAAAAATATTGAGCACATTGCTCCTATACACACCGCGATTATTGCGACTACCTAAAGTGAAATTTTAAAACAATTTAGTGATTTCAGAAAAATTAAACGACAGGAAAGAGTTTGAAAGGTAGATAAGTACTTGAAATTTCCATCCATCTCGTGGCTCTATCAAATCACCCATCTTGGATTCTTGTAAAATGAAATAAGCCACTGTGTACATTGCCATATTTGAAAAAATAAATACAATATATCTGAAAATGAAAAAAAAAAAATCTCGATCAATTTAGGTATTCTGTCAGGTAAGTGTTTATAGTGAATGTTGGAAAGTAATGGTTTGCGTATGTAGACCTGAATATCAATTATTTACGTAAGTTAGGTGCCTATACATATAAAGGCTAACAAGGTAAACTTGACTTCACTATGAAAGGTGAGGAAGTATAGGAATCAATAATTTAACGTTTCATTACCTTAAACTTGTAAGTTCGGCCCTTTCTTGTGAAAAAATTGTCATGTCTGGAATCAAGGATAAATGAGATATTTGAACGAAGGCCCATCCTATTTGAAAAATTATTATGGGAATGACGTAATAGAATGGTATGTACCATCGGTTATTATTCCATTTATGAAATATAAACGGGAAACTTGAAACGACTAAAATTACTCCTAAGAAAACAGAAATAGGTAGGTACCACATTTTATTAGATTTCTGTTTAAGTAATTTTTTATTTAAAAAAAAAAAAAAAAAAAAAAAAAAAAAATAGTAAAACAATACCAGCTGCGTTCCATCTCTTTTTACTCCCAAATTTATCGATTACTATTCCAATGAAAGGTGTTGCAGCCGCGTCGGTAAATTGTCCTATGGAAATAAAAATTATTCATTAATTTATAATTTAAAAATTGCGAATGTTGTTGATATACTTATGATATAGTCGGAATTTTTATTTTTAAAAATTAGTTATTTTTGAAACCTAATTTTATTGATGGTTTTCAAATGTCTACCATAGTTCACAAAAAATCATAAAAATATTTCTGAAGTTTTATAAAAATAATCTAACGTAAAATATTGCGTAAGTTTCTACGTTATCCCACCCTACAAATGGAGTGAGGCAAATCATGGTGCACAAATGTAATTCGAGTTGCTCTACCAGCGTGTCGGTTTTTCAATTAATCAGTAAAATAATAATTATTTTAAATATTAATTTTTTTTAAATAAGAAATTTTTCCATAGAAAAAAAAATTCTAAACTTTTTGAGATGAAAAAATTTTGAAAAATTTTTAAATTTTAAAACCTGACCGATTTCTCAATTTTTTGAATGAAAAAATTTCGCAATTCTTTGGAATAAAAAATGTATAATTATAATAAGTATATTTTTTAAATTGCAGAAATTTTCAATTTTTTTTGGGAAAAATTTTTAGAGAAAAAATATCCCTTTTTTTTCTTTTTTTTTTGGAATACCTACCTCGGTAAAAAGTTTTTCAATTTTTTAAAAAATCAACGAATTTCTCATTTATTTTGTAATAAATTTCTTAATTTTTTGAAATGGAAAAATTTCTCATTTCTTTGGAATAGAAAGTTGATTTTTTCGGAATGGGAAAATTTCTTAATTTTTCAACTTTTTTAGAATAAAAAATTTGTCAATCTTCGGGATGAACAAATTTACTTGGAAATTGGAATGAGAAATTTCATAGTGTTTGAGATGAAGAAATCGAATACTCTGTTTTGAATTTTAAAAAAATCTTATATTTTTTTGGGAAAAAATTTTTCGATTTTTTCGGAGCAAAAATTTTTAAAATTCCTTTTGGAATAATTTTTCTCAAGTTTTGGAAGAGAAAACTTTTTGAATTTTTTGAGATGAAAAAATGTATCAATACTTGTTCAATGTCGTTAGAATAGAAAATTTTTTCAATTTTTTTAAAATAAAAAATTTCTTCTTTTTTTTGCTGGTTTTGGTAGAAGAAAATTTTAATTTCTTTTTAAAATAAAAAGATTTCTTAATTGGTATGAAATTAAAGTTTTAAATTGTTTTAAAAGAAAAGAATTCTTCAATTTTTTTGAATAGATTTTTTTTTTTAATTCTTAGGATGATAATTTTAGGTTCAATCTGTTTGGAATTTTTTTTAATTCCTCAAGTTTTTGGAATAGAAATTTTTTTCAAATTCCTAGTAGGTAGGTAATAATTTTTAAATTTGTTTGGAATAAAACTTTTTTATTTTTAAAAAATTATTGAATTTCTCAATTGTTTGGAATAAAAAAATTTCTAATTTTTTTGAATAGAATGGAAAAAGTTTTTCAAGTCTTTTAAAAAAAAAATATCAGGTAGGAAAGGATTTTCTTATTTTAATTTTTTTTTCAATTAAAATTGTTTTCAATTTATTTGGAATATATATTTTTTATTTTTAAGAATACTTAAGTGGTACACATATGTTTTTCAGTTTTTTTGAAGTGATACAATTTTTAATTTTTTTCGGGTGAAAATACTTATTTCTAAATTTCTTTGACGTGAAAAAAGTTTTTTTTTTATGTAAAAAAAAATTCTCAATTTTTTGGAATGAAATTTTTTTTAAATTTTGAAGTTAAAACCCCCTTTTTTCAGAAAAAATTCATTATTTTTGGGGAGGATTTTTTTTATGAGAAAAATATTCGATTTTTCATGTGTGCCTAATAAACAGATGCTCAGTTCCTTTGGAACAAAAATGAAGAATTTTTTCAATTTTTTTGGAATACAATATTCTGAAAAAAAATTCAAAGTACCTAAAAATCTCTCAATTTTTCGTAGAAAAAATCTATTAGGTACCTAACCTACCTATTTTACTTACCTATGTACGTAAACATAATATTAGGCAGAGTGAAAATTACCTAAAAATATTAAAATCGCCGAAATAGTTGGTGGAATCCTAATTACAATTTGTAGAAAAATCAAAGCGTACGAAAACCACAGCACTCCTAAAATATCATTGATCACGTGTCCTAAACCAAACGAAAACTTTTGCAAGTTGCTCAGATTTTCAGGAATTTGTTGATTTCTTTCTTTCGAAAGAAGCGGTTCGCTTTCACTTCTTTGTAATCTCTTAGCAAAATCGCTAACGTCATTTTCTGATTTTTCATCAGTCATTCTGAAAAATCAACTTGTGTTAGGTTTAAATTTAAAATTATAAGTACGAAGGGGAATAAAGGATGATTCACACACTCAGTGTTTATATAGTCAGCCTACCTGTATAATTACAGCCTACGCGTACGTATGACATAAAAAAACTTCCTTAAAATGTTAAATAAGGTCAATTTCGTGAAGAAAATAAAAATATTCTTTACCTACTTTTTCAAAATTTCAGACGTGAGCTACTGTAAATGAAAAACCTATATAATTTTTTCTCTCGGCATGGTGATGGTCTTCGCCTATATTTATAAAAATGTATAGAAAACGATTGACACTTCAATAATACCTAAAAAAAGAAAAAATCTTGAATAAGTACGCATGTGCTGAGTTTTAAATTTGCAATAGATAACATTTGTCATCTTATTATTTAATTGTAAGTAAAGTAAATATTAAAAGTTTCATTTTTGGGAATACAGTATATTATTCCTGACTGCACGCATTGAAAATTTGTGAGTTAGGTATAGGTACTTACCTGGGTACCTATTTCGAAAGTAGGAGTAGATGGTATATTTAAGTACTGCAAGTTCAACTTACCTTTTCAAGTTGCTCAAATTTGCATATTTCAATATTAATTAAAACACTTTTTATTTAAAAATTATTACCAGATCGAACGGAGAGAAAGAAATCGTTTCCATATCATAAACTGAATTATTCACGAAGACTGAGTGACATGCTATACCACAATTACCCTTTAATACTTCGACTGTTACGTAAGAAAAATATCAAATTACCTATACATACGCCGTTATGGTGACCTCTTAATTTACACTAGTTATTCCATGTAGTAGGTAGTAGATAGAGATACCTACACTTTAATAATGAAGAAAATTGATCGATGTGTGTATTCCAAAAATTGATTGTAAGTCCAAGCCAGCCATTTCACAAAATCAAAATTTAAAAAAATTGTCAAGGTAAATTTGTTATAGTGAAAAGAACTAATGAAGCTTCAAAATTTTTGTAGCATGTGGAAAACTTTTAAGAATGAATTCTTGATGAAAAATTTAATTCTAAATTTTTGAATTATTTTTTCCAATAAATTTTAGCTGAAAAAATATTGCTTACTTACCACTTTAATTTTATGTAAAGGCAAGCCATTATATAGGTACGTTTGTTAAAAATATTGTTTTTTTTTCTTTTAATCGTATCACATACATACTGTAGAAGGGAAACCAGATACAATTTTTTAAGAATTTTTAAAAATAATATTTTGATTACTAACGATGCAATCGAATCTTGAAATCTTAAGTTACCTATTTTTGCAATATCGTATTACATTCACGCTGAAGCACAAATACAGTATAGGTTATTTCACTACGCATATGAACAGTAGGTACAGTTTACTTGATCCGATTAATTATGCTACTTGTAATAAAATAATCGAATTTTATTGAGCATAGTGAATAACAAATAAATAGGCATTTAATACCTAAATTTCATATGAAGATTCAATTGTTCAATATAAATAATTTGTAAGTTGTGCCTAAGTATGGTCTCTATGGTAACTAAAACCTACCGTATAGCTCAACAAAAAGTTGGTAATAAATTCGTCTGTCAAAGTGTTACCATTTAACATAAGGATGAGAAGTGTTTGATGTACGTACAGGTGTGATTTTGGATGAACAAGTGGGAGTTGAATTCAGTTCAGTTAATTTTTTTTTTTTTTTTTTTTTTTTTTTTACAAAATGTAATTTAAAAACGCGTCTTGATATCTACGTTATTCTACGTTAAGATGAATTGAAAATTTTGCAAAATGGTTAACTTATCTTAGAATGTATTGTTTTTTAAAAATTTTTCTTTATTGAATTTTTTGATTAATCGTAATTATAGTATTCGTGGAATCATTTCGCGGTGATGTTTGCCGATTAAACTTTCCATATTTCATACGACGATGAAAGATGTTAAAGTTTAATGGCAAAATATGTCCCAGAATGTCAAGAAATATTTAAAAATTCGTCGATTCCTTTCAAGTATGTAAAATGAATAATTAAATGCCTGTTTTCGTGTTTATTGACAACATTTTATTTTTTTTTTGTTTCGCAGCTGTCCTTATAATGATGCTGGAGAAACAACGGTTTGTTGCTACAAAGATTGCTGTTTTTTAGGACCTAGGAGGAAAGAATTTTGGCAAAATTGGTATTTTTGGTAAGTTTTTTAATCAAAATTTTGTAGATAATAAATCCGTGGTCACATCATTTATGTTAATACATAATCAATTAATCATCAATACTGAGTTGTTAAGGATCAAATTAATCATGATACCTAACTCTGCCTACCCACTCACATATTTAAATTCCCCCCCTCCAAAAAAAGCTCGGTATTTCTGGTGCTTCACAATTTCACTGTGGACACCACAAAAATTACCAATATTTAGTGCAATTACCTACCTACACATTTTCATTTTTTTTACCAAAGAAATGTTCCTTTCTAAAAATGATGTACCTATATATTTTATTGAAAAAAAAAACAAAAAAAAACTTGTGATTGGTAAGTTGGATCGCCAACGTCGAGTGCCAAGTAGCAAGAAGTACATATTATTTTGCCCCTTCAAAAGGCGGCAAAGGCAATCACCCTTTTCGTAAATGTTGTATGTTGCCTATAGCGTAGCCATACAGAGTTCACACCTTGCGAGTTCAAGGGTTAACGTTCCTAATCCTTAATCTATACTGGCCTATGTTTGTGAAAAATAAAATTTACTCATTGAAAAAAATTGGCTTCACATGTTTTTTTTAAATCAAACATTCAGCTTTTGATTGATATAGATTTTTTTTCTGTCCTGCAGGATTGCGCTAATATTGTTCGTCTTGCTTATCCTAATCACTTTCATTTCCTATTTAAATGGAATATTCAAGAGAAAGCACCACAATTTAATCAGAGTTCGGCATCTTTCGGCAAGACAAACCAGCTCGCAACCTGTCATAACGGCGATTAGCGGCTCTGATGGAATAATTCAGCCCAGTGTGAGGTATAACATCGGTCTGATGAAAAATCAAAATGATTTTTCGTCGAAGTAAGTTCAAACTTGATGAGGAATACGCATGTGGCAGAGACTGAGATTTTTCTTGGGTGTAGCCTGATTTTTTCTCAAAGCGGTGGTGGGTTGAAATTTTTTATAAAATGAATGTGAGAATAGTTTTTTCCTCCAAAAACAGACATTTTATTCTAAAAAAAAAATTGGAGATTCTTCTATGCTCCAAGCAGAAGATTTTTTAAAATCAAAAAATTGAGATAATATAATTTTCTCTGGAAAATTTTAAAGATTTTTTCCAAACACATCTAAAAAAAAAAAAGAATTCTTCTCACAAAAAAAGTTAGAAATTTAGGAATTTTTTCTTTAAATCAATTGAGAAATTTTTTCCCTAATATACCCAAATGCCCGAATTGGGAAAATTTTTTACATCCAAAAAATTTGTAGGTATATTTTTTCTTCAAAAAAATTGAGGAGTTTTTTTAATTCTTTTTTTTCATCAAAGCGATTGAGAGGTTTTTTATACCTACCAAAAAATTGAAAATTACCTACTTTCAAAAATACATTACACTATTTTCCCACCAAAAAGTTGAAAAATTTCCTTCTACACAAAATTTAAATAGGATACCTATTATCACGAAATTAAGAGATTTTTTCCACCAAAAAATTTAGATATTGATCCCTGAAAATTTTTTTTTTAAATTTCTGAAAAGACGAAAACCACAAAAATATCATAATTTTTTCCCTTTCAAAAAAATTTAGAATTTTTAGAAGAATTTTTTAAAATGTTACTTTAACACAATTGAAAAAGTTTTTATTCCTAGAAAATTTGGAATTTTTTATCCCAAATAGGTACTTAACTGAATTAAAAAAATTTTCTTCAAAAAAATTTGGAATTTTTAAAGCAAAGATTTATTCTTCCAAAAATTAAGATTTTTTAAAAGAAAAAATGTAAAAAATTGTTTGCTTGGTTTTCTACTTTAAAGCCGCTTAGTTTTTTTTTCACGCTCACGCTTACTCGAAAAATTGAAATATTTTTTATTCCACGTAAATTCAGTATTTTTTTCTTCAAAAAAATGAAAAATCTTTTTTTCTTCCCAATAAAACCGTCACATTTTCTCCTAATTTTGAGGAATTTCTTCTACAATAAATAAAAATGTGAAATTTTGTCGCGAAAATTGAATAGATTTTTCCGAAATAGTATAGGATTTTTTTTACTTTTCATAAAACAAGTGCATGACAATAAATGTTTTTTACGTTGCCTAAAAAAAAAATTAGAAAAATTTTCCTGTAAAACTATTAAAAGATTTTTTTCTTCAAAAGAAATTGAAGAACTTTTTACTCTAGACAATTTTGTGATTTTTTTTCTCCTGCAAAATATTGAGAAATTTTTGCTCTTATTTTTCTGATTCAAAAAAATTGAGAATTTTTTCATATTTGAGTCCAAAACATTGAGATATTTACTCCAATTTTTTTTTCAACTCCAAAAATGAGCTTTTTTTTAAATTCCAAAAAAATAAGAAATGTTTTCTTTCCCGAGCGGCACACTCGATCGATAATATCGGAAGATGTAACGTATCGATAAAAAATCGTTTGAAAATCTATAGATGTTCTCACGATATTATAAAGATTTATCGGTACAATTTCATAGGCAAAAAATCTAAAAACTATCGAATTCGATATTATTAAGATTTTATGACGATATTTGTCAACGATACTATCGACAAAGAATATTAAATTTATCGATTCCGATTTTCCACCGATTTTGTGCAGATATTTGAAACTACATTATCGACAAGGAATATTAAATTTGTCGAATTCGATTTTTTAACGATTTTGTAAAGATATTTAAAACTATATTATCGACAGATTATATGAAATTTCTCCACTTCGATTTTTTACCGATTTTGTAAAGATATTTGAAACTATATTATCGGCACATAATATGCAATTTCTCGAATTCGATTTTCTAACGATTGCGTGAAGATATTTGATATCGACACATAATATGAAATTTCTCGATTTCGATTTTTTTACGATTTTGTGACGATATTTGAAACTATATTATCGACACGTAATATGAAAGTCCTCGAATTCGATTTTTCAACGATATTGTGGCGATATTTGAAACTACATTATCGACAAATAATCTGAAATTTGTCGAACGATTTTTCAACGATTTTGTGACGATATTTGAAATTATTTCCAAATTTTAAAAATTGGTGAAGCGTTTTATTGCTAATTCCTCAACGATAAGGTATGGCATAGTGGTTAAAGAAGAGGATAACCATGCAGGAGGTAGATGGTTCAAGCCCCACGGGTGGCAGATTTTTTATAATTTTTTTTGACTTTTTCTGAAATGATCCTCTTACCGCAACATGAATAATGTGTTTAGGCATAGTTTAATGTATTAATTATGCTAATTAATGATTTTTAATTATAGAAAAAAGCTAGTAAAAGACGAAAAATCGTAATAAAAAATCGATAAAAAATCGACAGAATATCGAATTCGATAAAGTGTCGCAAAAGTTCCGCCTAAATCGTGAAATTATCTTTCGATATTATAGATATATTATCGATAAAATATCTTACTATAATCTCGAAATTTTTGCTAACTATAATTCGTCGATAATCTATCTATATATCGAAAGATAATTTCACGATTTAGGCGGAACTAACGCGACACTTTATCGAATTCGATATTCTGTCGATTTTTTATTTCGATAATTTTTCGATTGTGCTGCTCGGGTTATTATAAAAAGAGTGATTGATTCTATTTTCAAAAAAAGAAGGTTTTTTTTTCTACAAGAATTTGAGAAATGAATAGGTATTTATTTTCATTTAATTTTTTTCACGTACTCCAAAAACTTTTTTAGAGATTTTCTCGCAACAAATTCACAGAGATTCTTTTTTCCAAAAAATTAAAAGATTTGTTTTCCCTCCAAAAGTTGTGAGATTTTTTTTTCTCTAAAAAAATCGACACAAAAAGTTGAGATTTAAAAAATATCGAGGACATTTTTTGCCAGTTTTTTTACTTCAAAGTTTTAAAAAAAATAGATTTTTTAATGCAGACTGCAAAAAAAAAAATAGTTACTTTCAATTAAACAGAGATTGTTTTTTTCTAAACAAGAAGGGGGTTTTCTCAGAAAAAAATGAAAAAATTACCATTTTTTTACACATTATTTTATTCCAAAAAATGAAATTTTCTTTCCTCCAAAAAAATTGAGTGATTTTATTCTCCAAATAATTTCACTTTTAAAATTTTGAGAGCACCTCGAATATCCGAGGTTCTGCCATGTTTACTGCTCATGAATACACACTCCATCTCCTGAGTCGAGGAAAAATCCAATTTCTAATAATGACCAACTGACCCTCGAACATTTTCTCATTTAAGTGAAAATGCTGCAAAATCGGAAGAACAAAAATTTCCTGTACACGGAGAAAAACATCTCGCCAGTCCTCTGTCTCCACCTTATACGCCGATCAAACCAGTAACCATCATACGTGGAAGTGCACCTCCTCTGGGATATCGTCAAACCAGTACTTATACCGAGCTTGTTCTTCCACCTGGATACATCCAAACTCGAAACAGTGCAGCTTTGAAAACCTGATAAATGCTCAAAAAAATTAACCATACGACTTATTTTGCATCTGGACTGCTGATCGAAGTTGAATAATGTACGATATGCAATAGGTAATACCTTCGCATACGCCAACAGTTTTCTACATCGGAATGCACTCAGACTCAGCTCTCTTTCAACCGCACTAAGTGGAGTTATTTTTTAAACGTACAAAGCAAACGGGTAAAATTTTGTAGACTAAACAAAATTCTATATCGATGATTTAATCTGTAAAGATAAACATACTCACAATCAGATATACTACTACAACGTGTAATACGATTATAAGTAGGCGATAAGTAATATTCATGGAAGAAGTTAGAGTCATAAATGTACCTAGTAAAGAATTTGTTTTGTCTATTGATCAATTTTCTATATAAGAACATGACGTAAGATCAGATGTAAGTAGATGAAATTCAGGTGCATAAAAACTAAGCTTTGGCGAAGTTTTTTTTTTTTTTTTTTTTTTTTTTTTATTTCTTAATGAAATATTTTTGTATTGAGAAAAATTACTCGGAGCAGATAAAATTTTTAAATGCCCTGGAATTAAAAAAAAAACACCTGGTACCTGCTTAAATTAAAAACTGCGAAGCAGGCTAAATATTTAAATGTACGTATCGAACAAAATTATAGAACAAAAAAAAATGCAATAAGAGCAGCAAAGTGGAGGTTGAAAGTGCTGACAGAATAGCGCAGACGCATAATAAGAGACCGATGCATTCGTACACAATCGATTTTTTTCAAACATTTGTTTTCAAATTGGGACACTGTCATTTTAATTTTTTTTCGAGTTATTTGTGATATTTTCAGTCTTATGGGACAAATAGTATTCTTTATTTTTTCTTTACTAGACAACGGATTTTTACTTCTGCTGGAAATTTATTTGGTATCCTTTTCATATTTGTAAATTTATTTAATCTATATACATACTTGGTTACCTATACTTTTTTATGCTCGCCTAATTTTATTCTAGTGTCGCTTTTGTAATGAAATGAACTTTCTGGCTTATGCATTTTAGATACGTTTATGTGAAAGTACGTAGCTACGTACACATAAGTGTTTTATGAAATTGTCAGTATTATAATTACGAACATAGCGCAGTTATCAATTTACATGAATACGTACTAAGGTGGTTGACCTCAAAGACTTACCTATTTACTTCGAAAAATATTTTATTCGAGATATTGATATAATAGAAATTCTAATAAAATATCAATAATTAGGCTTATTGTTGAACAAAATACCTATAATGGAATTCTAAAACATGATTTTCGAAATTGAGAAAATACCTATCGATAGCATAAGAACAACGCATTTTTAAAATTAATTAAGTATTAAATAAAAGTATATTTGTTAAGGTTGCATTTAAAAAAAAAAAAAAATTAAAATTGTTTGAAATAAATATTTATGAAAAAATTAGCTGGTATAGTACCTTCCTGGTTCCTGCTGTTTTAATTTTCGATACGATAACCACAAAGGTATAATTCCTTATCCATGAACTTCAGGTACTATTGTTATCAGATTTAGAATGCGATTATCTCAATCCTCAAGAATGCTGTCTACGTTTGAATGCGGTAAGGCAGCAATATTTTCTCTACGTAATTGTGTATTATGTAACTGGAATACGTACAGATTGTGCGAAGTATCGGTTACTCGTATAGCTAGCTACCGAGTGGTAAAAAAGCAAAAATTTGCACGATTTAAAAAAAATTATGTCATTTGTATTTTTGAACTGATAAAAATATGTAATTCAAAATTTTAATTATGTTATACTCCTTCAAAATGAAAAGCACAGGGCATCTCCTTTGTGTTCGTTGAGTGAAAAAATGGGGTGGTTTTATTGTTAAATTTTTGGTCGTATAATTTTTTCAGAAAATTTACCCCCTTTTTTCTCTAAATTTTGACGATTAAAATTGTAAATAGAAAATTTTTCATTTGTCTCGATTTCGAATTATTTAGATTTGCCACTCCCAAAATTCACCTTTAAAAATAAAACGAATTTTTTTAAAAATTGATTATATATGTGCTTGTACTTTGGATTTTTCGCAATGCACCTGATTACATTAACTACGTCTATTTTTCAATTATTTTGGCACTTGGAAAATAAATTGAATTTTAAATTAGAATGATTAACTATTGAAGAAGTTTGTTAATAACGCCTTTTGAATATTTTGCAGTGCGTGACACCGAGACTCGGTGCGCAATTTCTATTGATCAGCTTGTTATTTATCAGCGGTCATTGGTGGTTAAGCCTATCGAATATTCCTCTACTAATGTGGTTCATTTACGAGTAAGTGCTGCATTACCAGCTTATTATTATTAACCTTATCTAGCTGTTTTTATTTCTGAACGATAGAAATCGAAAATATGAGTCATTTTTAACTTCCTTTTGATTCTGAGATGGTTTCATGTAATTTAAAAAAATCTAGGTAGCTTCCTATCTATAATCATAGTTCTCTAAACTTCGTTAAATTGAATAAAATGGCTCAAAATGTGAAATAAATTTTCAAAAAATTGAAAATTACAGGTAGGTAGGTTATTTTCTCCTTCGCATGAAATAATTTTTCATTTTTTTTATAAATTGCAGGAAAATGTCTGTGCCGAAGAATAATAGTGGCGTGTATGATTTTCTAGAAATTTACAGTAGGAATGGTGTTCAAAAGCATATGATCAAATCTCTGCTTAATATATTATGGTTATTAATCGCCTTATCCTTCAATATGTACTTGTAAGTTTTTTCTGTTTTTGTTAACCTTACTATTATCTATACAGTTCATATCAGTGTCGGATTCAGGGTGGCCCATCGAGTCCAAAGCCTTGTCCAACCATTTAAAAAAATGACGAATAAAATTTTAAAGAGAATTCCAAAGTAGGTAGCAACAATAGAGAAGCTATAAACTTTTTAAAAATTTTGAAGTTTGATCCCCTTCAAAATTCGAAAGATTATTTTCAAAGTTTAATAAATAATTTATGGAAATTTGGAACGAATTTAAAATATTAGTACATTACCTATAAGTTTTTATAATATTGGGTCCATGTTTTAAATTCAACTAGGTATATTATAATATTTCAATGAGTAGTTTTTTCCAATATTTAAAATTTGAAAAAATTATATACCTAATATTTTGTAAGAAAATTTCTTAATTTTGAGAGATAAAAAAATCCTCCAATTTTTACGGTAACAAAAACAAAAAAAAACTTCTTGCAGACAAAAATCTCTGTTCAGGGGAAAAAAATAGAATAAAAAATCAGCTAAAATGAATTTTAATTTCTAGAGAAGAAAATCATAATTTTTTTGTACACATTTTTTCAGAAAGAAAATATCTTCCGTTTTTTTGGAGAAATTTTTTTAAATCTTTACCTAAAAATAATTATTTTTCGATAAAAAAAACTTTTTTTTTGAAAAAGTCTGTCTTTTTTTCTTGTAAAAAGCCTGATTTTTTTTTGTTGTAAAAAACCTACAATTGTATTTCTTTTTATTGGACTTTTATTTTATTTTATTTTTTTTGGAATAGAATTTATTTTTCAAAAGCTTGTTGAGAAAAATCTTGGTTTTTTAAAATTGGATAAATTAAAAAGAAGTTTCTAAAATTTTTTTGGAATAAAAATAATTAGGTATCCTTAAAATTTGTAGAGAAAGGTAGCTCCATTTTTTCTGCGCCACTCGTTGAAAATACACAATTTTTTTAATTAAAGAAAAGTGCAGAGAAAAAATTCAACTTTTTAAACTTCCATTGGAGAAAAAGAAACATTACTAAATTTTTAATTAATTTTTTTGAAAAAAAATCTTTCAACTTTTCCAAGAAAATACTCATGTTTCAAATTTTTTTGGAAACAGAAAAAATCATCTCACCATTTTTATAAAGAAATCTCTGTACTTTTTTGAGAGAAAAAAAACTTTTTTTTGGAACTAGAAAATTTTTTCAGTATTTTTGGAATAAAAATATTCTTCAAATTTTTATATAGAAAAATCTCATTTTTTTGAGTAACTACTCTCATTATTTTTATTCCAAAAAAGTTTTTAGAATGTTTTATTTCATAAAATTTAGAATTTTTTCACTTATTTTCTCCAGTTAAAAAAATTAAGGATTTATCATTATAGATAGATATGAAAACTATTATTATTCCCCCCCCCCCCCCAAAAACAAATGAAAATTTTTTTCAATTCCAAAAAAACACATTTTTTTCTCAAAAAATTACAGAGATTTTAGATTTTCTTATAAAAATGGCGAAATAATTTTTTGTTTCTTAACTGACAACTAAAGAACTTCTTTCTTCAAAAATGTGTAGCTTGAGCTACTGCCAAGTTACCAGTCAGATTAAGTCTAGTACGAGGCATGTTCAAAATTTGTAGGTATTTTTTTGTCCGATATTGCGGACTTTAAAAAAGAAAAAACCTTCATAAACATTAGTCTGTCAGTACCAGTGGTCGAGTGATCAAATAAAGGATTGATTTTGAAATGGACGTAATATTCGTGACGCACAGTAGCCATGACAATTGAAATGAATTCTCAATCACGACGTAATTCTTTTTAAAGGGTGTAAAAATGTGAAGATTTTCCCAATGATTTTGGAGTAAAAAATTCTCTCAGTTCCTTTGGATGTTTTAGACTAAAAAAAATTCTCAATTTCTCAGTTTTTGCGTGTAGAAAAAAATCTCTTTTTATAGAAGAGTTTTGTCTCAATTTAAAAAAAAAATTGGTAAAATTTTTTTGAGTGGAAAAATTTTATTTAAAATTTTTTGGAATAAAAGTATTTTAAAATTATTAGAAAAAAATCTTAATTGGAAAAAATAGGAAAGTGAAAAATTTCTAAATTTTGTAAGGTGAATTTTTTAAGTAAAACGATCTCTTAATTTTTTTACAAATAAAAATGTTTGTTTTATTTTTTTTTATCATTTTTTATTTGTTTTTTCAAAAAATCTTAATTTTTTGTCTCATTTTTTTTTGTTGAAAGAAAATCTTTTAAATTTTTAACAAAAAAAAAACAAAAACATTTTTACGTTGAACATTAAAATTTTTATAACCCACCTGGAGAAAAACCAGTCATCTCTTTGAAAGTGTTAAGTTGCTGGCCCTGCTTGTGAGTTTTTTTTAAGGACTATAAAAAAGATTATTCACGAATTCCTTATAACTGCTATAATATTAATTTATTGTAAACAAGACGTCTTGATGATTTTCAAAAAAAGGCCTAGGTACACCATTTTTGGCACCCGTGTATCATAAATTCAGAATCTAGCGCTATTTCTATTTCTATTCACTAGTTTTATTTACCTTTTCGATTAATTGACACATCATTTGTTTATTTGCTTCATCAGCGCAATGCAAGCTTTATTGTTTGAAGACGAAATGCAACAAGAGCAGTTAATGAAATGGAATAACACAGAATATTAATTTTATATTTTTTAATTTTTTGTAATTTTTTAAAGTGATTTTTATAATGCACTAGTGATGTTCATTTTGTAAGTATTTAGTTTCATAAATTTTACTAATGTGATGGAGGTTGGATAACATGAAAATTTACTCAAATTTTTATTGAAATTTGAACTTTTTAGTCGCGCACTTTTGCTTAAATCATGTTTTCTGCTGTACCTATCTATTACTTACTCGTATTTATTATTTTTTTTCTGTAATTTTGAACAAGCCTTCTATAAATTATGAATTGAAGAATGAGGTAGGAGATTTTTCGCTTTCTATATGCGATACAAACAAAATTACGAAAAGAAAAATGAATTGCTGGAATCCATCTAGGGGTAGGTAGGTATAGTTTTCTTTAAATTGGTTGAAATTTTCCATCGAACGTATGAGTTTCAAAATTGAATGAGATGATATGAATGAAGAATGAAAAGTGGAGATGAAATGTATTGTAGGTAATATACGTAAACCTACATCGTCGTACGAATAGGTAGATATTTATAGTTTAGAATAGAAATTTCATATCATATAAAATACAGGGTAAGTAATATGATTTATGCCGACATAAATTTAATACGAGGCGTCTGATTCATTTTATGGCATACCTAGTTCATACTTATGGCCCATATTTTAAAAATTTCCTTATTCGAATATAAGTAATAAGGTATCCTTAAGACGTTCCTTAAGATTTTTTAGTATTTTAAAACGTTCCTTTTTCGAAATGAGGTAAATGGAATAAGGAAATGAATAAGGTACCTCGCGAGGTACCTTAAGGACACCTTATTGTATTTCGATAATTCTTATCAGAATTGAATGAACTTTTGAATGATTTTTTTTAACGTTTTGTGAAGTTTTTTATTTTTTTGTAATATGGATGATATAATGAAAATGTTAATGCTTAATGAAATTGCAAAATTCCCAACCAGGGTTCTGCGAGATCGCAGCAACCCATTGAAACATTACAATGATAATGATTTCCTCACTCGGTTTCGGTAAAAGACGCTTATGAACGTGAATACCATATTGTACATACTTATTGAGTAATTTCAAATTATTTACGCAGTTGAGATGTTCATTTGAAGGAAAAGCAACAGTTTTTTTTTAATATTTTAAAAATTGGAGAAATAGGTATAAAATATTTCTACTCCAAAAAAATAGGAATCCGAGCTTCTTTCGAGGTATTTCTGCGGAGAAACTATGTTCACTTATAGACCTTTACAGCAAAAATTCACGCAAAAAAGAAATTTGAATTTCACCATCAGTTATCACAAAACGCGCGCAAAACCAGCAATATGCCACGGCCGACTATCACTATAGTCTGCCGTTTAGTATATGACTAACGTCTAGTTTGATTGTTTTGTTTACATTCATGGGGTGCAACTTCGATAAATTTTTACCAAGTCCAGTGCGGCAGTGCTACATAATACTTTATAGTCAAAATTGGAAGGGAGGAAGGGGTCTAATCGAAATTTTTGTAATAACTAAAAGTATTTGTACAACTTCAAGCTACAACTTTTGTTTGAAATTTTTTTCAATCGGGCCCCTTACCTCCCCCCTGTTTTTAAAAATGTATTTGAAGGAGTTGGATTATCCAAAATTGGTGGAGAGGGAGGGATCCGATTGAAATTTTTGTTATCGCCAAAATTATTCCTAGTACTTCAAGCTACAACTTTTGTTTGAAAATTTTTTCAATCGGGCCCCTTACCCTCCCCCTGTTTTCAATAATGTATTTGAATGAGTTGGATTATCCAAAATTGGAGGGAAGGGAGGGGTCCAATCGCAATTTTTGTCATGGCCAAAATTTTTCCTAAAACTTTGAGCTACAAGTTTGTTGCAAAAATTTTTCAATTGGACCCATTTCCCCTTCCCTCTTCTATTTTTAATTACTAAGTAATTAGTATTTTGGGAGTGTTATGCAAAATAAGTGGAGAGAGAGAGGGGCTCAATTGAAAAAGTTTTCAAAAAAAAGTTGTAGCTTGAAGTTTCGCTAATACTTTTGGTTATCACCAGGGTTCGGACATTCTTTCTCGAAAAAACGGGAAATATGCGCATAAAAATTCCCTTAAAAAACACGAAATATGCGCGAAAAACCTAAAAATATTCTCGAACGATATGGGTGTCAATTTAAAGAGGAAAACGCCAGCTACATGATTTTGATTCATAATTGGACGTATTTAGAACACATATTGAGAAATTACACAAAAAAGAACGAAAAATGAATTTTATTTTTACTCAAAAGCAAAAAACGTTCTAATTCTAATTCTAATTTGGTAATTCTACTGATTCTAATTAAATCAGAGAAAATAACGAAATTGTATTTTATCAAAATAAGTAGGTAAGTTTGAAAATTAAATCGACTCGCCAAGCCGGCATATGCAAAAAAGTACCACCAGTGTTGCACATTCGGGTGAAAAAAAATAGCGGTATCAGTTTTGCTAAATTTTTAGGTGAGAAATTGCAAATTTGTCAAAATATGCTCGAAAAAACTCGAAAATTGTGAAATATTCTCGAAAAACCTAAAATATTCCCTAAAAATACCCAAAATATGCTTTTATATGCGCTGAAAGGTGAAATATGCTCAAACATGCAAAAACAAGTTGGGTTTATTTTACTTAGAATTTTCTGAAACGTAAAGATAACTTGAAAATTCTCGATCTAGTATTAAACAAAAAAACATGCTTGAGCATGAAAATCCGAACCCTGGTTATCACAAAAATTGCGATTGGACCCCTCCCTCCCCTCCAATTTTGGATAATCCAACTCATTCAAATACATTATTGAAAACAGGGGGAGGGTAAGGGGTCCGATTGAAAAAAATTTCAAACAAAAGTTGTAGCTTGAAGTTGTACAAATACTTTTAGTTATTACAAAAATTTCGATTAGACCCCTTCCTCCCTTCCAATTTTGACTATAAAGTATTATGTAGCACTGGACTTGGTAAAAATTTATCGAAGTTGCACCCCATGAATGTAAACAAAACAATCAAACTAGACGTTAGTGTGAATATGCCAATGCTAGAAAAATACAGCATTTCTATTGGTTGTAATATCCGAAACTCGGATGAAACTGTTTGGCAAAAATGCACCTTCACAAACCTTATGAATTAGATAAGGATAGTTTTAAAATACCATTTTTATGGTGCGTTCAGCTCATCGGAGAGTAAGAATAAGGAATAAGATAAGAAAATAACGGAACCTCACATACTCGGCCACTCAAGAATTAACTTAATTTTTGACATTTGTACCTAATTTTTAATTCGCTACACACAACACAGCGTCATCAAATTTGTTTACCTATTTCGGCTTATTTCAAGTGGCCGAATATTTCGGAGTTCCGTTTTCTTATTCCTTATTCTTATTCCTTATTCTGCGATGAGCTGAACGCACCATAAGGAACCTTATTATAAGATCGTTTTTAAAATACCGATTTTTCTTATTCCTTACCTTAAGGAATAAGAATAAGGAAATCTTAAGGAAAATTTTAAAATACGGGCCTTATATACTAAGTACTCGTAGTTGTACTCTTATATTTTACTCCCCAATTAATCAAAGCAAAACAGAAAAGTTGGGATTTTTCTACCAAATTTCTATCACTCGTGAATATTAAATAGATAGATTTTTGAAAAAATTATCCGATGTGATTGGTACCTAGTTTGATCATTATTGTTTTTTTTTCTTGTGATTACTTTTTTTATTTTATATTATAAATACATACAGACATACTTATACTTATTACGAATAATTATGTAGATTACCTACTTGTTGATATTTATTTCTTTTATTACAATTTGTTTTTTAAATGTTACCAACTCGTATATTTTTCGTGACTGTATCTCTTTCCTAAAATCTCGTCATTGGCAGGAAGTAGGTATTTATTTTAGTACCTTATACAACCTAATGCAAAATAATTTTGAAAAAAATAAAAATAAAATAAAATGAACATTTCCATTTTGATAGCGAAATTTAAAAATCATCCATAGTGCAAAATACATTTTTAAAAATGGATGGAAAAAGAGAAGTCCATCTATAGAATAGACGTAGACGTTTAACTAGATCTTCCACTAATAACAGAAAAAGCAAAAATGGGTATGCTGCACCTGCATTACCTCAGAGTTATACATATTATCCACGAACGCATGGTAGAAAAAATAAAAAATAAACATTCTAACATAAACCATGCTTATGGATGGTTGGTACGTAATTCCACGAACGAATATCTCAAATTGGTTTCTGCTGTACTCCATTAGCCTAAAAGCAAACAGAAAAAATTAATTTAATCATTTCGAGTATCATTTTTTATACGCCATGCCGACTCTGAATCAGTTTTCATCGAACAGCACGGCAGAGCAGCGGCGGAATGTGTTTCAAGATATCCAGGAACCGGCTCGCATTCTCATCTTGGCACCGCCACGGCCCCCTTTACCGTTATCTCCTCTCCCGGTAACCACATAATAACGACGATGTTGTTTCTCTTGCTATGCGTTCCACTGTTCCGAAGAGACTAACCTAAGAAGTTTCTTATGTTTGTCTTCAAAAGTAATCTTTTCATCTAATTACACAAAGATGAAAAGAAACGTATTCCCACCCAGTATTTGTATTTGTCCGGTGTCTCTCGGCCCACCTCCGCCCCTTCATGTCTGATCTCTATTAATTACTAACTTCTCGACGAAAGACGACTGATTTTTTTGTCATTTTCAGACATTGCTAAAATGAAAAAAGTGATAGGTATTTTAACGTATTTTACTCTATTGCGTATTTTAAAAAATACTTTCGTTCGATTTTTTTTTATTTGATTAAGAGATATGGACTTAAAAGCATGACTTACATGGGACATGTCAGAAGTACCAAATTCAGATTGCATTGGATATTGCTTAATGTTAACCCTTAAGTCGCCACTAAAAATGAGGGTCGTTAAAAGCAACATTATACATTATGTGATTTTTCACATAAGTTGCTGTTTAAGGGTTAATGTAGCATTACGAATTCAAGTTAAGTAACCATAATTACAGGTGCCCATTTCCACTTGAAAATTTTTTGTGAATTTTTGAAATTCAAAATTTTGAGAAAATCGAAAAATTGAAAAAAACAAAAATTAAAAAAACTAGGTATCAAAAATGTTTTTTTTTTTTTGCATACCATCTAATAGACCTCGAAAAAACAAACAAAATTTATCCTGACATGTTTTTGCCTATCTCTAAAATTGAAGGAGCTAGAAAATATTTGCTATTTTAATCGATTTTTTAAATTTAGAAAATATTTTGCAAAAAAAAAAAAAAAAAAAAAAAAGAAGAAAGAAGAATGAATTAAGTTGCATTTTCTTTTCTAGCCTCTTCAATTTTAGAGATGGGCAAAATTATGTCTCTATATATTCGTTTTTCAAGTTCTATAATATGGTAGGTATGCAAAAATAAAAAAATTGATAGTTTCTTTTTTAATTTTCGATTTTCTCAAAATTTTTGATTTCAAAAATTCACAAATAATTTTCAAATGGAAACAGGCATCTGTATTTATGGTTCCTAACATACATTCATAATAGGTACTACATTTCAAGCATGTATCATGTATCCGGATGCAATCTGAATTTGGTACATCTGACATGTCCCATGTTACATAGAATTAGACGGTTTTTTATTTTTCACTAAAAATGAGAAATTCCTTTTTCAGAAAAAACGTAAATTTGTTTCTGCATAATAATTATGGACGACTTTCACTTCAAAGGAGTTGATTAACCCTTTGCTTCAAAAAATTGAAAAAATTATCCTAAGGAGATTGAGAAATTTTTCAAATCTCAAAAAATTGTAGGCTAACGACAAGATTTTTTTCTCCAAAAGTTTTTTTTTAAATCCAAAAATGTTGAAAATTTTCCTATGTTTATTCATAGGTAAAAAATTCAAGATATTTTTTATTTCAAGAAAATTCGGAAATTGTTCCTCCAAAAAATTCAGTGACATTCTATAGAAAAATTTAGATTTTTTCTCAAAAAAAAAATTGAGGATTTTTTATATTTTTTCCTGAAAATTTTTTTTTTGAGTTTTCTCGGGTTTCCTCTAAAAATAAGGAATTATCATTTCTCAAAAAAATTAGAACTTTTCGTTTGCAATATATGTAGGTACACAGATTTTCATCTCTAAATTAGTTAATTCCTCAAAAAAAAAAAAAGAGGATAAGACGTATTTTTTTGAATAAACTCAACAGTTCAAACAATTTTTTACTAAAAAAATTGAGATTTATTTCTCAAAGAAGTTTTTAAAAATTTAGACAAAAAACCGATTTTCTTATTTTTTCAAACATAAAAAAATGATAAGTCATTTCAAGTTGAAAAAAAATTTATTCCAAAAAAATTTACTTAGTGGTTTTTGTTCAATGATTTTGGACAGAAATTTTTTCCAAAAAATTAAAAGTCATACCTTATACCGCAAAATGTTGAAAAAGAGAATCTGCATTAGAATAAACATAAAGCGATTTTGACTCCAAAAAATTAAGATATATTTTTTTTCATAAATATGAGATTTTTCACTTTAATAAATTTATAAAAGAAAAAAGACCTCTTTTCAAAAAAAAAAAAAAAAAAAAATGTGGTCTGCACAAAAATAAAAGATTTTTACTTCGAAGTAAATGACGTAGAGGTTTTCTTTTCGACATTTTTGAAATATTTTATTTAAAAAATATATATATAAAAAAAGTTTAAAACAAGAAGTCTTTTAAACTTATAGTTGAAAAAAAATATTTAAGAATTTTTTCTCCTTAGGAATTCAAAGAATATTTTTATTGCAATACAAGAGACACATTTTATGCACCAAGAAAATGGAAACTTGGAAAGTTTTTATTTATTTTTTTAATTAAAACAAAATTTGATTTTTTTTTCTCAAAAAATTAAAACTTGTTTTTCTCTAAAAAATAAGAAATTTCTTCCCTAAAAAAAATGAATAATAAAAAGTGATTTGAAAAAAAAATTGAGACATGAAATTTAGAGATCAATTTTCTCTACAGATAAAGCGCGTCTCTTCAAAACACTGAAATTTCCTTTAAAAAATTGAGATTCTTTTTTCTCAAAAAATCCGAGAGGCTTTTTATTTTAAAAATTGTGTTGTTTTTTTTTATTCTAAGAACAATAAAATTCTTCAAAAATTGATTGTAAAATTCAAGATGTGAAATTTTTTCAGACGTGACACAAAAAATTGAATGAGCAGGTTCACCATCCACCCCAGGCAAATTCCACACAGGAGTTTCTTTTAAAAGGTCTGAAAATTATTGCACTGGGAGTGGGACCTCGCTCGGCTCTCGCCCTCACTATGAAAGATATAAAACAGAACAGCCCCTTCAGCTTCAACATCCCCAAGAATAAAGAAACTACCTCCCTTACCTCTCTTAAGGATGAACATTTCAGTTGTTTGTAACAGTCATAATTTTTTCCAAGAATAATGACAAGACCGGTAGGCATAGACAGGTACAAACATGCAAATTATATTCCTAGTGCATGCCTAACTTTGACTTTGTATAATCCCCAAACAATGTGTAATTTTCTTTGCAAAGGATATCCTTCTTTCCTTCTTCAACTGTTATATTTCTACTTGGGTACCTTTTCCACTGGAATTTTGACGGAACATACATAATCAAGGTAAACATAAAAAATTCTCGTTTTTAATCTAACCGGTTATGGGAGAAGATGATCAAGTTTTTGATTTGATGGAATCTGCAATCTTGAAATAAATTTTGTCAACTGGAGACATATTATTTTGATAACTTTGCCGAAGTACATTTTCAATTTAAATTTAAATTCCAACTTTTAATAAAAAAAATTATTGCAATTTACACAAATTATTTAGGGACAATATCGTCAGTCAGCTTAATTGTTTCTATGAGAATGAATAGTTGCAGATGCAATTTGCAGAATGCAGTTTCAGGCCGGTGAAATGAAGGTAACGTGACGAACACTGAACAGTGTTTCGTTCGTTTTTCGATCAATGATCAAGTTGCTAAACAACATAATAACAAAGATTATAACGTCAGCAGACGGAGACAAGAGACAATTTTGAGTAAAATGCGTATAGCCGTCGATAAATAACTACCTAACCTAACCACAGTTCCAATAACAGGACACGCACACAGTATGACCGACTACTTGGTGCCGCCGGTCCGCCGGTTTACACTCGATCGTGTTTCTTAAATGCATTTATCCCCTCCCCCTTCCGTACACAATCAGTTGGTATTATAGCCCTTCATCTGCTGGCGCTTAACAGCGGCGCCAACCTAATATTTCGTCAGTCTGCGTTGGTTGGCTGTTACTTACTGGCGCTGGCGCTGGCATTGGCACTAGTACTGGTAGCGGTAGCAATTCGGCGGGATGGATTGTGTTTGTGAGATGTGTTTTTATGCACGGTGTTTTCTCTAAAATACATGATAATTTTTCGTTCATTCGGTATTAATGTCTCGCCATAAACACATATTTTTCAAATAATACAACGATACTCGGTGTAAATGTGCTTGCAGTGACGTGAAAATGTTACCATTATACGGATACATCATCGTGTTGTATTTGTGTTTCGCGTGTGATGTGCATGGTTCCATCTTGAAGAAAGGAGATGCAGGATCGGTTGATGCAGGTAATTCATTACTATCAATATCAAATCAAATTATCGTATGATCATAGGTTTAGGTACATACTGTGCTGCTAATGTGTAATTAATTGTGAAATGCATCTCGGATTTTGATCTGTTCTAAGTTATTCGGTGTGAGACAGCAAATAGGAATGTTGTAGGTAGCTTGGCTTGGAATTCAAAAACTTTTCGTCAAGGGAAAATGATTGACGTGAGATTTGTGGTACCAATAAATACCCCTATAAGTACGTACAACATTTCTGATAAGTAGGAGAAAGTGAGAAATATTTATGTCCTATACAAATTTAACAAATTCACCTGGAAACATGGAAACTCTATCATCAGCTTTTAGCTCAACATTAATTTTTGTCGAATAAGTTTTCATCTCTAGATAATAAAATTCTTACCTATGAATTTCATTCAAGTTTAGAATTACATACGAGTTACAAGGTTCAAAGTACATTATACTTACGTAGTGTAAAGTTTCTTGTTTGAGACGTCGTTCCTTTCTTTGAATGTACCCATAATATGAAAGAAAGAAAGTCGTCTTTTATGAATTTCAAGTGGGCACTTACATCGAAATTCTTTCAATAGAACATCGATATTGCTATGATCGAATTCTATTGTTTTTCAAAAAGAACCCCTGTTGTGAAATCAGATAGTTTCCTTTCTAACCATTCAACCTAGTATACCTTTTTGAGAGGACGAGGTATTTTTCTGGTAAAGAATGAATTCTTGTTGCGAGCCGATTTTTGTAGTGTTTTTCATGTTTCGACATAAAGTTTTTTTTTTTTCATGTCTCTATCATTGTGTTGTTGAAAGGGAGGTATACCTATTTAGTGGAAAAAGAAGTACTTGAACTTGGTTGGAATTTCCCGCAGGGAAAGGGTTCTGTGATGGACGATGGTTGAGAGAGGAGATTATTTCTTTTTCTTCAACAAGAATTTTGAACCTACGTAGTAGAAAAGGTCCTTATGATCCAAAACACCAGTGGTGAAATTTTTAGGTCGCTGCCTCGCCCCTACTTCCTCCTGGAGACGTAAAATTTTTGGTTATAAATTATAATTTTTGTTTTTGGCAGTTTTCAATCAAATTTTTTCAAACTTGCTGGTGATATCTAATACCAAGGCTCATTTTATGGAATTTTTTTCAAAAATTTTCAAACTCATCTTCGTAGTGAAATGCGTGTTTCAGTTTTTCAAAACCACTTTCAAATGACTCTTTCGTTTACTCAGAGATGGGGGTGCTGTGATGAAAAAAAAAATGTTATGTACCTACCTTTGAATTATTTTTTTTTTCAGATTTTTTTAATATGGTGGACAGAGACGAAACTTGGGCTAAAATCGGGTGGTGGGGGGAGTGTAAAGTGAGAAATTGGCCGACAACGAACGAATTTTGAACCTGATGTCGGCAAACCCAAATCGCAAAAAATTAACCTACTTTTTAAAATTTTCGTGCAAAAATTGATAAAATGGACAAATTTTTACAAAATATAGCCAATTTTTACAAAAATTTCGAATTTTCAGGAATTTGCTTACTTTTTTGAATATATCACCCCACCCACCCTTGCTTCGTTCTTGATGGTGAAAGACTCTCATAAATGCAAAAAACAAATTCTTGTCACCATTTTTCGCAGGTACCCACTTAGAACTGTCACTTCCGGTCAATTTTTTTCTTCTTGTAATATATCATGAAACACACCTGAATTTGAATACACACCAACCTGAATTTTGATGAAATTCATTGATTTTTTTATATTTTTTCCAATTTTTCTTTGGGAACCCAAAATCCCCTAGGCTACAAGATGCCTGGAGGGCGTAAAATTCATGTCTGGACATGTTTCAACTCGAAATTTTAGCGAAATTGAAAAACTTTAGATTTTGCCATCTCATTCTCATTATGAAAGGACAATTTTCCAAATTCAAAAATGCGTAATTTTTTTGGTAGGTAAAGTATATTTTTTCATGAAGATGTACATTCGAAACAATTCGAAAGTACTGTTGGAAAACTTGAGACGTCATTCTGACTCTATAATTTCATCAAGAAGGTGAGTTAGAAGAATTTTGAAAAAAAAAAATAATGATAAGGTAAAGGCGTCTAATGTGCTCTCAGTCCCTAATATGGCTCCACCTGATTTTGACACCTAATGGTGTCATGCCATCTTTTCGAAATTTGGAATAAATTTAGAGAAAGGCCATATTAGGCTTAGGCCCCGAACAAATTTCATTTTCTCGTCATTTAAAAAAAAAAATTGATCAATCATCAAGTTTTGTATAGCGGCATATTATAGCTCTAAATGCTTGAAGCTTGATAATAATTATTATTTAGGCACCCCAATTTTTTTTCTCGTAAATTCGCCAAAAATCGAAGTTTTGGAATTTTGGGCTCTCTTATGGTACAGTAGTAGTCAATACTCTCATTATTTATCAATAGAGGCTATGGCTATATAACAGGGGTACGCTGGCCCGCTATTTCATTGCAATTACGTATATTTTTTATAATTCATAAACTATGGCATTTAAAAAAATTTTGCAAGAGTCATTTTTTGTAGAGAATAAAAAAAAATAAGGTATGACTAATTAGGTACGCAAACATATTGAAATTTCGTTTAGTTCAAGCTGAGATATTGGAAAAACTATAAAACAGAGTGTAATTTTTCTTTTTTCACTATTTTTTCAATATCTAAGTTTCTACTGAACGAAATTTCAATATTTTTGCATAATTAGTCGTATTTTTTTATTCTTTAAAAAAAATTATTCTTGAAAATTTTTCGTAAATGTCATAGTTTATGAGTTATAAAACATACACGTATCGCAAAAAAATGACGGACCCGCGTACCCCCGTTATAAACCGCTAATAGAAAATATTTTTGGAGATTTAGGAGCTTCGGGGGCATATCATGGTCCAAAAAGTAAAATGAGATCATATTGCGTCCTTACTTTGAATTGGACCATAAGGATTAACTTCCATTGTACCTTGTACATACCTGTAGTTTCAAAATTTTTTAAGAAGAACAAATTGTGCACCTCCGTAGATGTAGGAATGCTGGTTAAGTACCTTTTTTCGCGATACCATTGATAAGTAGGCACACCAGCCTATACTTTATTTCTAATATTTTGATGGAAAAAAATCTAGTCTTAGGGAAAAAGTGTATGCTCTTAGTAAAGTGTTCGAAATAAAAATAGATGCATATTATTAATTTATTATGCTTCATACATATAATCTTGGTATTGGTTTCTTACATGCACGTTCATAAAGAACTTTGCCTTTATATGTTTCACTTCACATCATGCCCTAACTGTGCTAGAGCTGTGCGGAGGTAAAAAGGTAACACGTTATTATGTTGGCTATTTTTTCGAGGAGGTCTATTATTGTTGAACTGGTATCGTAGTGCAATGAATTAACGAATGATGGGCGGCACGAAATGAATGGATTCAGAGGTGCACCTAACGTACCTATATTATATTTTATAGATAACTATGTAGAATACAGCGCAGTATTATTAAAAAGAGCCCTCCGCAAATTCCTATTATATTTCTCATAGGTTTAGAGCTCTTTCTTTATGTTATGTTATTACTTACCGATGAACTGTTATTATCTTCAAAAGCGCATTTTTTTTTCTCTCTACGATGCTCCGCGTCGGACTAAAAATAATAAGGCGATTCTTGAGGCACATACATCGCATTTCCTTTGAA
The DNA here is from genome assembly GCA_959613365.1 of Balanococcus diminutus. NCBI lineage: Eukaryota > Metazoa > Arthropoda > Insecta > Hemiptera > Pseudococcidae > Balanococcus > Balanococcus diminutus. The sequence continues at coordinate 42,774,894 of OY390715.1, read as the reverse complement.
TCTGTGATTAAATGTATGTAGTCTATGAGTGTGCTATTCCGATATTAAGTCTACGTTTTTGGAATTCAAATTATGAGTGGTGATTGACAGCTACTAAAAGACCAGTATTAATAATTGAGTCTCTAAGATTCCAAGCATGTGACCGGAATTATAAGTCATTTAACATTATCATGTCTAATGTCTGGGATTACTATTAGGTAGGTATGAAACTAATAGTGTAGGGCCATGGGGTTTAAATTTCAGCGCAAGGAAGTAGTTAGTAACGAGATTAATTATTTCTACCTTGCAGTTAATTTTCTGTTGAATTTCAAATCTATTTAAATTTTATCTACCTATTTGTAAATTGTATTCGAAATTAGTTGAGATTACAAGTGTCAGGTGGTGAATACGAGTATGAAGGTGTAACTTGTAAGTCACTGTATGGGCTGACTCTTTTTTGGTTTTTTGAAAATTAACCGCTTTGCGCCTATTCAGCATAAAACTCACTGGCTGGAATCACTTATTTCGATTTTCGTATTTTATATGTACTTTTTAATTTTTTTTTTCAATATTTTTATTTTCCTTCAAAATGTTGCTACAATAAATGAGAAAATTTTTCATCAGAACACATCATTTTTTTTCACCACCACCCCCCCCCCCCCCCCCCCAAAGTAAATTATGGTACATGGATTTTGTATTTTTTGTTCGTTTTATAACAAAACTCTAATTTTCTATAATCTCAAATTACAATTTTTGTTTGAATTTTTTTTCAGTTGAACCTTGAACTCTCCCTCCCATTGAATTTTGAATTATCTACGCAGTATTGAGCAAGTTCAATCGAAATTTTTGTAATCGACAAAATTATTCCCAAGAACTCCTTCCACAAATTATTTTTGTTAGAAAAATTTGTGGAAAAATATACCTACCTACTGATTTTTCATCTTTGAAGTTTCATTCCACATTTCCTGTGAGAACACCAACACAAAGTTTAAAAATCTCCAAACACATCCGAAACACATCATTTATGTGACTTCAGCCTGCGAGTTTTGTGCTAAATCTAGATGATCGTTTTTTAGAAAGAGGAGAGAACTATAGTAGAAAGTTTTTTTGTTTTTTTTTTTAATTAAAGGAGAGAATAATGACGAATTGACGAATGTACTTTTGTATAAAACATAAAACAATAACGTATGTACTACTTACACTCGCCTATATTCCCAAGCTCATCACGCTTTGATTTTGTTTCAGGCTCAAATGCGATACATTGTTATTGTAATTTACCAACATGTATTACCACAAGTTACATGTGTAAATCCGTAAGCGGTGAAAGCGGATGTTTCAAGAAATTTGAACTCGCCACCAAGCAGATTTTTTACGGGTGTTTGGACTCTGTAGAAAAGTAAGCAGGTGTTATGAGTAATTATTTGATTAGTGAAATTGAATCATACTAATGCGAGTAATTTTGTTTACAGAAAAAGTCATTGTTTAGAAAATCACACAACGAATTCGTCTTCGGTGGAATCTGAATATGAGTGCTGCTTTTCTGACATGTGTAACGAACTAGTGGATCGAAATGACGCTCGCTCCAACGATATACGTAAGTTTTGCAAAATCAGTTGGGTATTTTACTGTCTTTGGTTGCCATTCTCTAGTAAAATGTACCTACCGGGTATCAATTGAAACTTTAAACTCATTACTGTATCATTTTTTGGTGGTATTAATATTCGCTCATCAATTATAGTATGAGAGATAGGTATGTTTCGCCCAAATCGTGTAATTGCCTAATTCATGAAATAGGCAGAGTTTTCCCGTCTGTTGCATATATTTTCAAGAAGTAGACAAAAAAAGAGGGAAAGCTGCCTATTTCATGAATTTAGGCAAGAATTTTTTTTTTCGTGATATAGGCAAGTGTAATATTCAGTGGTGAATATCTAAATTTTTTGGTCTTGATTAAATTTAACAAAAAAAAAAAATATTCTTGGAGTAAATTTTTTCGTGTTGCAAATTGCAATAAAAATATTCCTTGAAATGTTGATTTTTTTTTTTTTTTTTTTTTTAAGGAAAACGTACCTAATATTTTGAGTTGAAAAATTTTGCAAGTCCTGAAGTAAAAAAACTTCTCATTTTTTTAGGAAAGAAAAAATTCAATTTTTCGTCAAATCTTCTACTTTTAGAGAAAAATTAATCTAAAATTTTTTCAACTCCAACTTTAGAAACTGTCAAAGAAAGGAAAAGTACAATATACTTCTTTCCAAAAAAAAAAACCGATTTATCCTGCTTAAAAATCGAGAAATTTTTTGCTTTATAAAAAAATTGAAAAAATTTTTACTACAAAAAATTGAGTAATTTTTTTCCGAATAATTGAAACTTGAAAAACGTTTTATTAAGAAAAAAAAGGAAAAACATTTCTTGCCGAATTCATTAAAAATAGGAAAATTTTCCCCGTTTTTTTTTTTGTCTACTTCATTTTACTTCATGAAATAGACAACAGACGAGGAAATTCTGCCTGTTTCATGAATTAGACAATTAAACGATTTAGGTAGGTACCTACTTATAAAATATAGACTTCGATGTTGGGACAAAATATAACTAGCATGATCCTAGGTGGATTGCGTGTGAATAGTTTTCTTGATGAGTCATAATATTTTTTTATTATTCGCATCCAAATTGTAATTTAATCAAAATGTATTAGGTTAGGTAGACGTTTTTAGTGTTCATTCATAATAATATTTTACCTACTTTATGTTTTAGAAATCGATGAACCTGACGAACAGAAAAGAAAAGAATTGCTGCTGGAAAATTACAGCAAATCGTCATCTTTCAGTTACTACACAAACACTGAAATATGGTTCAGAGCAGTATTAATTGCAGTTCCTATATGCGGATTGATGGTATTGATTATACTAATTTTTATCGCTGTCAAAATGCTAAGATCTGATTTGCCACAAAATAGTCGTTTCACATCGACACATCTGAGGTTAGTGCATTATGTTATTGTACTGTACATTTTATAATGATGAAATTTGAATGCATTGCTACACCTCGGTTATGTTTTATGCTCTTTGATATCGCACTTACTGTACATCGTGAAATGAAATATTCATTAATAGTTATAGTTTGATGCTCATTGTTCGATTAATATTCCGTTTGCGATGTATACCTACTATTGTTTTTATGAAGAAAGTTGTCTCGTACATAAAGATATAAATATTTTTACAATAATGTCTATTTATATGAAAATAACACGTATAAAAGAAATCTAATGGGAAAAAAGCTCAAAGAGTGAAATAAAATCGTAGAAAAAATATACACAGTACCTATAAAAAGTGTGCAATGTAAATGTAGGTACATAAGAGGTATAATAGGTACGAAAATACGAATGGTATTGAACTTTTTTTTTATTGCTCATTTTTCAGAAGGAAATTCAACGCTGCTGACATGAACAATGTGAAAATTAAGCCTCAAGTAGAGAATGGCTTCAAGAGTCAATTACTTCCAAAATGTGATAAATTGGAGAGAAAATGGTCAATTGTTTTTAAACCGCAGCAAGAGAAATTTTGTAATTCAAAAAATCTCAAGCATTCAAATTGTCACAAAGAAAGAAATTTGTTTTGTGATAACTTCGAACCTACTGTACATAAGAAGTTTTCTAAGCAGAATATAAGTATTTTAAAATTACCATATAAATTCAACGAATTGAAAAGTAAAAATAATTGCATTTATAAAAATGCGAATGTAAATCGCAAAAATTGCGATGGCTGTCGGAATTCGAATGATTGTAGTGTAGTTACCATTGATTCTAATGTCAATTATCCTAATTATAGTTTAATTAATAATTATATTCATTGACTGATAGCAGTGCTTGTATTTTGTGTTATTCACGCGTACCCACGCCTAGATCACTTATGAAATTTGCGTACAATTTTGTGACGCTGTGATATTATTTTTTATATTGTATTGTATATATTGAATATATTTACTTTTTTTTTATGCATTAGTAATGTTTATAGGATTGTCAAGAAGCATCATTTTTTTCAAAGTGTTTTTTATTTTTTATTTATGAGAATAAACTCTGAATTTTTGTGGTACCTACTTATTTAATTTGATGATTATAACGCTGACTAACTATTATGACGAGCAGTAAATCGACAAATCGTCAGATAAATGAAATGAACGGAGTTGAAAAACTATGAATGAATGAAAGCAAATCATAATTCATTGAAAATAATTTATATTCGTAAAAATATTGAACATACTGGAACGTGACATTGGTAACAAAGTTTGACAATGCATTTGTGTTTTTGTTTCAACATACAAAATTGGAATAAACTTGAGAAATCTTTCGCTCACAAGAATTTTTTTTCGACCCATCAAAATTTCAAGGAGTGCCACCGCCACGAAATGCTGTGATAACCCATTTCAACAGCTTGAGGACGAGGAGCCTTGGAATTGGATATCCATCAGTCTTCTTTTTTCTCGGATGGTACTGGTTTCACGGTTTGTTTCCACGCATAATAAACGTAAATGACTACGATTGTATTCACTACAATTACAGCAGCAATGGTTGATAGGAAATTACTAACGAAAACACTGTAGTGCAGCACGTTATCGCAAATATGCTTCGTGAGAAAGAAAGCTGCGAAAGGCGTGGTGAACATGAATATACTGCAGTAAAATAGAAACCACATTTTTAATAATAAATTTTTAAATTATTATAAACTACAAAACTTCACAATAATTTCATATTGTAAGAAAATCAATGATAATCGCCGAAATTTCTCATTCAGTTTTCGCTTTTGTTATCAATTTTACAAAATAAACAAAACACAAGATGCGCGCACGCGTGCAATCCGCGCGATCTTTTACCGTCCTGCATGCCCGCGCCCATGATTTCCCCACTCCACTTTGCCCACGGTGCACCTCAATGATATTATTTAGTGTTATATCAGTTTGTTATATTCAGGGCTGGAAAACCGTTAAAATTTTTTTTCTGATTTTGGTTTTGGTTCTGGTTTTCAAAAGGTATTGGTTTGGTTTTGGTAGTGGTTTTGGTTTTCAAAATGTATCGGTTTTGGTTTGGTTTTGGTTTCGGTTACGTTTTTTTAAATTTCTAATTTCATAATTTATTTTCACTAATTTCTATCATAAAAATGACTTTAAAATCAAAACAAAAGTAACAAAACAAGTAATAAAAATATGAAAATTAAAAATTGAATAAAAATGAGTGAATGTTTGTTTTTTCCAGGGTTGCAAACTGTTTCGAACCACCACCAATAAAACTGTTTTGGTGGTGGTTTTCAAATGGTTTTCACCACCACCACAACCAATTAGAAAATTTGTAAAACCATAACCAAATCAAAACCGTTTGCAAGCAGAAAAAATGGAAAAACCATTTGATAAAACCACAAAAAAGAGCTTTTAAAAAAAAACCATCATCACCACAACCATTTAGATTTGAAAAACCACTAAATCAATTGAATCGGTTTCTTTGTTTTATGACTTTTATTCGAGCCAATTTCGATTATAATGCCAATGCCTAAATAAATGAGAAAACAATTTTAAAATAAAATAAATTAATAAAATCACAGAAATCTCGGTATTTTACGATATAATTATTATTTTTTGCTCCATTTAAAAACATGAAAAATCGATTGAAAACCAAAACCAATTCATTTGGTTTTGGTTTTACCAATTGAAATGGTTTTGGTTTTTGAGAACCACCACCAAAACCAATTGAAATGGTTTTGGCTTTTGAGAACCACCACCACCACCACCAAAATAATCAAAAGTTGAAATAACCGAAACCAAAACCAAAACCATTTCAAAAAAACGCGTAGCAGTCAAGATGCTCCGCGACAGCCGAATTTTTTTTTTTCAAGTTAGTGTACCTCTTTGAAAACGTTTTCATCCATGGTATTTCAGTTTCAATATCAGTTTCAACTTCAAATTCAGTTTAAAAATGTCAGGTTTTTGTCTTCAGTTTTAGTTCCTCTCTGCATTGAAGATTTCATCTTCAGATGGGGGCTCCGCCCCCATACCCCCGTTGAGGCTCCGACCCAACCCCCTCATCACTTTCAGCTCTTAGGATGGGGGCTCCGCCCCCATACCCCCGCGTTGGGGGCTTCGCCCCCAACCACCTCGTCAATTCCAACTCTTCAGATGGGGGCTCCGCCCCCATGCCCCTATTGGGGAGCTTTACCCTCAATAGGGACATGGCAGGAGAGGATTGAGGGCTTCGCTCTCAATCCCCTTCACACTTTCAGCTCTTCAGACGAGGGCCAACACACCAAAAAAGAGGTTAAAACGTGAAAATTTATGATTTTTGACCCTGTACGGGGGTCAAATGGTGCTCAAAAGTCGAAACCCCCAAAAGGCACATCAGTGACCTCTACTGACCCTACATCCCAAATTTCGATTGTTTAGGTCTTTTAGTTTGGGCTGTAGGCTGTTCAACGCGTCAGAAAAGACAGGTTAAAACTTGAAAAATATTGATTTTTGACCCTGTATTGAGGTCAAAAGGGGTTTAAAGGTCAAAACCTACAAAAGGCACATCAGGGGCATGAACTCGATCTATGATAAAAATTTAGGCACCCCAGCTCCATTTGGGGGGTCTGTAGCTTGATCAACGTGAAAAAATGACCTCAAAATCCACTTTTTGGGCCCTAAAATGGGGTGGGGATGACTTGCGAAGCTGAAATTTGGATACAGCGGAGACAATCAGAGTCACTGTTGTTGGTAAAAATTTTAAATCATTTTGTCAAATTGGGGCTTCTTTTGAGCCCCCCTCAAAAAGGGGTGACCCCCAATTTTGGGGCTCGAGGGTCAAAAAACCCAAAAGGCACCTCAGTGATCCTTACCGATCCTAAATACCAAATTTTAGTTTCCAAGGTCATTTGGTTTGAGCTATAGGCTGATCAACACACCTAAAAAATAGGTTAAAATGTGAAAATTTCTGATTTTTGACCCTGTACGGGGGTCAACTGGTGCTCAAAAGTCGAAACCCCCAAAAGGCACATCAGTGACCTCTACTGACCCTACATCCCAAATTTCGATTGTTTAGGTCTTTTAGTTTGGGCTGTAGGCTGTTCAACGCGTCAGAAAAGACAGGTTAAAACTTGAAAAATATTGATTTTTGACCCTGTATCGAGGTCAAAAGGAGTTTAAAGGTCAAAACCTACAAAAGGCACATCAGGGGCATAAACTCGATCTATTATAAAAATTTAGGCCTCCCAGCTCCATTTGGGGGGTCTGTAGCCTGATCAACGTGAAAAAATGACCTCAAAATCCACTTTTTGAGCCCTAAAATGGGGTGGGGATGACTTGAGAAGCTGAAATTTGGATACAGTGGAGACAATCAGAGTCACTATTGTTGGTAAAAATTTCAAATCATTTTGTCAAATTGGGGCTTCTTTAGAGCCCCCCTCAAAAAAGGGCCACCCCCAATTTTGGGGCTCGAGGGTCAAAAACCCCAAAAGGCACCTCAGTGACCCTTACCTATCCTAAATACCAAATTTTAGCATCCAAGGTCATTTGGTTTGGGCTGCAGGCTGATCAACGTACCGAAAAGCGAGAAAAAACATGAAAAATTGTGAAAAATCTTGATTTTTGACCCTTGAGAGGGGTCAAAGGGGGCCCAAAAGTTGAAACCTACAAAAGGCACATCAGGGGCACAAACTTGATCCATGATGAAAATGTTGGCCCCCCAGCCCTATTTGGGGGGTCTGTAGCCTGATCAACGTGAAAAAAATGACCCCAAAATCCACTTTTTGGGCCCTAAAATGGGGTGGGGATAACTTAGGGGACTGAAATTTGACTATGGTGTAGGTAATTTGGGTTCTCATCCCTGGGGCAAGTTTCAAAAAATTTCATGATATTGGGGCTCCCCCGCACCCCCTCAAAAAGGGGTAAAATACCCAATTTTGAGTTAGGGCCCCAAAAATTTTTTTGCATCATTCCTACACCTAGGGGACCCTACCTATCAAGTTTGACCTCATTTGACCTGTTAGGCTCGGCCCCAGAGTTCCAAAAGTAGCGGTAAAATTTTAAAAATAGTGAAAAATCTTGATTTTTGACCCTTGACAGGGGTCAAAGGGGGCCCAAAAGTTGAAACCTACAAAAGGCACATCAGGGGCACAAATTTGATCCATGATGAAAATGTTGGCCCCCCTGCCCTATTTGGGGGGTCTGTAGCCTGATCAACGTGAAAAAATGACCCCATTGGGCCCTAAAATGGGTGGGGATGACTTAGGGGGCTGAAATTTGACTATGGTGTAGGTAATTAGGGCTTTCATCCCTGGGGCAAGTTTCAAAAAATTTCATGATATTGGGGCTCCCCCGCACCCTCCTCAAAAAAGGGTCATATCCCCAATTTTGAGTTAGGGCCCCAAAATTTTTTTTGCATCTTTCCGCCACCGAGGGAACCCTACATATCAAGTTTGACCTCATTTGACCTGTTAGGCTCGGCCCTAGAGTTCCAAAAGTAGGGAAAAATTATATATATATATATATATATATATAAATATGTGACATGTGACAGATCGTCATCTTTTGGTCCCAAACGTCGACAAATGGGGTCAGAACTCTTCTACCCCCCCTCCTTCTAAATCAGGGTCGGACACAATAGCCTAAATTTTAAAAAAAAAATTCGGCTAAAAACAAAACAAAACCAAAACCAAAAACCATTTATTCGAAAATTTTCAAAACCACCACCACCACCACCAATTAATTCTCAAACGGTTCGCAACCCTGCCCTGAATAATTTTATTAATTTCAAGTATTTCTAGGGTATCAATACCAATTTTCATTCAAAATTGACATTTCTAAACATCATTACATCACTTAAATCTCGTTTTTGCTTCAAAAAAATTAATTATTTGAAAACGGGAATTTCCGGTTTTGACTTTTGATGAATGAAGGTGGGAACGTTCCTGGGAATTTCCGGGAACAATTTCCATTCCCGCAAAATGGGAATTTCCGTTTCACAACACTGGCGATGGTCGGGAACCATTTTCTGATATTATGCTTCTTTATAACAATATCCAGGTGAGTTATTTTCAATATTTTGGAAAATGTATCTATTTATGGAAAAAATTGCGTTTAAGACTTTAAGCGATAAATTTTGAGACCTTCATCGTGACCTTGACTTGTCCAAAAAAAAAACTTTGGATTCAATTTTTTTCCATAAATAGACAAATTTTCCAAAATATTGAAAATAACTCACCTGGATATTGTTATAAAGAAGCATAATATCAAAATTTCATGACATTTCGTTCAGTATTCGCCGAGTAATCACGTCACTAAAGTTTTTACTGATAACAGCCCCAGTGTTGATGAGAGGAATCGAAATGAACTTGTTTTAGATTTAAGAATACTTTCGTTCATTTATTACGTTAATGTTACGGTTACGTTACGTAGGTTATTACCAGTGATGTCAGTAACGAAATTTTTTTTCCGTTACGGTATTCGTTCCGTTACTGTAACTAAAAATCCTGAATTTCGTTATTTGTTACATTACTTGGAACGAAAATGGTACCGACAGGGCCTTGTAACGTTATTTTTCAAGTAACGTTATTTTTTTCCGTTCCGTTCCGGTTTTTTCGTTACAACGTAATTTTTTCCGAAATAGCCAGAAATCATAAAAAAATTGCTATCTTCATTTTTCAATGTAAATTAATAACTATCAAGTCCAATAGAATAAAATAAACATCAAGAACTAAGAAGAAAATAATACAAGTTTGGTGGTGTTGCTACCTATTGGACCCCTCATTATTAAAAACAGGGGGAGGGTAAGGGGCCCGATTGAAAAAAATTTCAAACAAAAGTTGTAGCTTGAAGTACTAGGAATAATTTTGGTGATAACAAAAATTTCAATCGGATCCCTCCCTCTCCACCAATTTTGGATAATCCAACTCCTTCAAATACATTTTTAAAAACAGGGGGGAGGTAAGGGGCCCGATTGAAAAAATTTTCAAACAAAAGTTGTAGCTTGAAGTTGTACAAATACTTTTAGTTATTACAAAAATTTCGATTAGACCCCTTCCTCCCTTCCAATTTTGACTATAAAGTATTATGTAGCACTGGACTTGGTAAAAAATTTTCGAAGTTGCACCCCATGAATGTAAACAAAACAATCAAACTGGACGTTAGCCCGCCGACCCTGTCATGCCATTTGGCAACACTGATACCACAGATGTACAACACAGGACTGGACAATTTCGGAACACCAAGTACAAGCCCCACTTTTTTCCATAGGGGACGCTGTGCACAGATGAAAAGTATGAGAATCCCCACATAAAATAGAAAATAAAAAAAGTTCAGGAAAACCAAGTCGATTCTGAAAGTGCCCAAAGAGCTGAGCAAAATGGCGTATTGATTGATTTTCCCCGACCCCCCATTTCCTCTCCCATCGTGGTATCAATTTTCACATTTCTGTAAACAATCCAAAAAAATGAAAAATTCAAAAATAGCCAAGTCGATATTGATTGTACTCCACAAGGTGAGAAAAATGCCGCAAGCAAAATTTTCCTAACCCTCCCCAATTCCTCTCCCATCCCACTCTTATTTCAATACTCATGAACCTAGAGGGGAGGGGGAAAAATGAAAAAATTGATTGAAACCAAGACGATATGGAATCTGCTCGGTAAGGAGAGTAAAATGCCGCAAACAAAATTTTCCTGCCCCTCTCCATTCCTTCTCCCATTTTTAATTCCGATTTTAGGCAATTTTACACGAGGGGAAATGGCCGAAATGGGTCCCAGGTGGGAGAGGAAATGGAGAGGGGTAGGAAAATTTTATTTGCGGCATTTTACTCTCCTTACTGAGTAGATTCAATATCGACTTGGTCCCCATCAATTTTTTCATTTTTCTCCCCTCCCCTCTAGGTTCATGACTCATGAACCTAGAGGGGAGGGGAGAAAAATGAAAAAATTGATGGGGACCAAGTCGATATTGAATCTACTCGGTAAGGAGAGTAAAATGCCGCAAATAAAATTTTCCTACCCCTCTCCATTTCCTCTCCCACCTGGGACCCATTTCGGCCATTTCCCCTCGTGTAAAATTGCCTAAAATCGGAATTAAAAATGGGAGAAGGAATGGAGAGGGGCAGGAAAATTTTGTTTGCGGCATTTTACTCTCCTTACCGAGCAGATTCCATATCGTCTTGGTTTCAATCAATTTTTTCATTTTTCCCCCTCCCCTCTAGGTTCATGAGTATTGAAATAAGAGTGGGATGGGAGAGGAATTGGGGAGGGTTAGGAAAATTTTGCTTGCGGCATTTTTCTCACCTTGTGGAGTACAATCAATATCGACTTGGCTATTTTTGAATTTTTCATTTTTTTGGATTGTTTACAGAAATGTGAAAATTGATACCACGATGGGAGAGGAAATGGGGGGTCGGGGAAAATCAATCAATACGCCATTTTGCTCAGCTCTTTGGGCACTTTCAGAATCGACTTGGTTTTCCTGAACTTTTTTTATTTTCTATTTTATGTGGGGATTCTCATACTTTTCATCTGTGCACAGCGTCCCCTATGGAAAAAAGTGGGGCTTGTACTTGGTGTTCCGAAATTGTCCAGTCCTGAGTTGTACATCTGTGGTATCAGTGTTGCCAAATGGCATGACAGGGTCGGCGGGTTAGTGAACATTTTCTGCGGTTGGCAGTGCAGGCAATGCAAAAAAACTGAAAAAAATAACGAAAAAAAGTAACGGAACGTAACGAAATTTTTTCGTTATTTGTTACGTAACATAAAGACCATTTTATTGTAACGTTATTATTTCGTTACACAATTTCTGTTCAAAAATAAAGTTCCGTTACTGTTCCATTACTTGTAACGAAAAAAATTCCGTTATTTTTCGTTTTTCGTTACCGTTATCATTACGTTCCGGCATCACTGGTTATTACCTAAATTATTTGTTCTATTTTCTGTACTTTTTAGCTGTGAATCTCGTGTTAAATGTTCACTCTGTGTGTATTTTCATTAATGTTGTAGCTTTCGTAGAACGTACTCTAGATGTAGTTTTATGCGAAATTATACGTTTTCGTTTGAATTTAGAATCTGAATCTTATTTTAAATGTGTCGAATTCGATTCCCCGATCATCACCCAGAGCACACTCTTAAGCTTACTTAGTTTCAGACAAAGAACAACACTGCAACGAGTATACCATGAATACAAAACAAAACAAAACAAGAAGCGCAAAAAAAGTGCAGAAAAATCAAAAACAAACTTTTTGTCACTTTTTTGGTCACTTTAAAAGTTTGAAAAGTGAAAACTTTGGTGAAAACGACAAAAATTGTAAAAACTAGAAAGCTTTGGAACTTGAAATAGTGTAATATTCGCCTCAATTATTGACTAAAGTCTGAAATGCCAAAGTATTACTGTGATTATTGTGACACTTATTTAACGCACGACTCTCCTTCGGTAAGAAAAACTCACTGCCAGGGTCGAAAACACAAAGATAATGTAAAATTTTACTACCAAAAATGGATGGAAGATCAAGCTCAACAACTGATCGATGCCACCACAGCCATGTATAAAGCTGGAAAAATCACTGGAGTTCAGCCTCCTCCTATGAATGTGCCTCCCGGAGCAGTGCCACAGTACCCACCTATGCCAATGCCTCCTGGTATGCCACCTCAAGGAATGATGCCACCGCCTCCGGGTGCTCTTGGTATGCCTCCTATGATGGTCCCTTCAGTACCTCCTATGATGAGGCCACAAATGCTTATGTCAATGCCGCCGCCCATGGGACAAATGCGGCCTCCGGTGTTATCTTCCAAGTAATGCAAGTTTCAATTGTACTTTCGTACTTGTACAGTGTGAGATAGAACTTGTACATTCGTCACCGGACGTTTGAGTAGTTGAAGACTGTGATTTGTTTCGAGCATCTGATATTTCATTGGAAGACATACTTCAAAACACAATATTGTACATAAATATACAGGATCCAACGCACGACAGATTATATTGCAATACGTCTACATAGAGGTGTCAGTACCGCTTTCAATTGTTTCATGACAAAGCGAAATGAAATATGCATACTGCTCATTAGGATGAATTTTATAATCTCCAAAGTAATCGGTTTCTCGATGTACGAGTATTCAGCCAAGAATTGTATTTTATTTCATTTTTTTTCACGAATTCATTCTACGTGGAGATTGTAAAGTAAATGTATTTTAATGTAAGACTTTTGTGTATCATTTAATTGGATGTATTAAATTTTTTACTTTGTGAACGTTCGTTTTGTTAACGCATTATATTTCTTATCAATTAGGTACCTTTGATCTGTAAATTACCTACCTGTAAAGAAAACATACTTCCATGGTAACCTAACAAACAAGTTCCTATTCTCGAGCTTGATTATGAAAAATGAAACTTATCATGACTGAAATTCTAAAACCTCGGTTAAATTTTTCAGATTACGCGCTAATTTGACAATTTCTGTTTGTGAAAACGACGTTACGTTGAAAAATGAGTATTCAGAATATAATTACAAAGCGAAGAGGAGATCTTATGAAAGATAATTTGTTCTACGATAATGAACCCGAATTGATAGTCAACATATTTCCGGATAAGGAGAAAATTTCAGAGTATATTCTAAAAGATCCTGTACAAAAATCTGTGCAGTGTGGACCGCGATATGCAGAACATGAGGTTTTGAATTTTAAATCATACCTATTTTTTTAATCTTACGATTACTCGTAATGAACATTTTTCTAAAATAAAAATAGGCTACAACGACTCGAGTAAACTATGACAGTCGTGGAATGAATCACACAGAGGGAGGCTGGCCTAAAGATATCAATCCTCTCGATGCTGAACAAACTATGCGTTTCAAAAAGAAAATAGAGAAAGATGATATGTACATTCATTCTGTACATCAATTATCTCATGTAAGGCAGTTTTTTTTGTTTTGTTTTTTAAATTTTTTGCAGATGTTTTGATTTATGTGCAGACCATGGAACATTGCATTTTGCAAAATAACGCCATTAATATCTACGAATTATATTTTGACGAGGAAGAAGACAGCAATTTTGTTCACGAACAACATAATTACAAAACGTTGAATGTATTTAGAGATCCATCTCACATGAAAAGACCAATACAACATATTTCTTGGTCACCTGATGGAGGTACCCATCTAGCAGCTTCGTACTGTAACTTGGCTTTTCAACAAACTCTAAACGTTGATACTAGTTCTTATATCTGGGAAGTAGGTAAGCATTGTAGAACATCAAACCTACACGTTAGTTGATACCTACTGAAATTTCAACTTGTGCCATTTTTCGTAGAAAATCCCAATAAACCAGAAATTACTTTACAGCCAGATGTACCCATAGTATGTTTAGAATATAATCCTAAGGACCCTCATGGTCTCATTAGCGGTTTATTTAACGGACAAGTGGCATTTTGGGATGTGAGAAAAGGATACGAACCTGTTGAAATAAGTCCACCAGAAAATAGCCATAAAGATCCAGTTCTGAATGCTCTATGGATTAATTCAAAATCTGGTACCGAGTTTTTTTCTTCTTCGCCGGATGGACAAGTAAAAATCAATCTAAATATTAATTTCGATATACTTACTCGATCTAATCCAATATTTTATTGAAATCAAGTTGAAATGGTGGGATGTGCGTAAATTATCCGAGCCTCTGGAAACACTCATCGTTGATCTCACTAAAGGCGAACCGCCGAAATTAACTCGTGCTCATGGGATATCGATATTAGAATATGAAAATTCTATTCCCATCAGGTTTATGGTAATAAAAAAATTTATAGTTTTAGTCAATTTAGGTAATTGTTCCTTTTTATTCAAAAAAAATTCTAAATGCCACGATAAGGTGGGAACAGAAACTGGTCTGGTGATTAGTGGCAACAGAAAAGGAAAAACTTCAGCCGAAAAATTAGCAGCTCAATATAAAGCTCACCATGGTCCAGTTTGTGCTCTTCAAAGAAATCCAGCTTTTGTTAAAATTTTTCTAACTGTTGGAGACTGGTGCGCTCGAATTTGGTCCGAAGACTGTAAAGAATCTGCTATTATGTGGACCAAGTAAGACAACATTTCTAAAAGTACCTAATTGCCTATGCAAAAATAGTTGTAATTTTTTCCCCTTTCAGTTACCATAATTCAAGATTAACTTCTGGAGCTTGGAATCCATCCAGATATTCTATATTTTACACCACTCGAATGGACGGATCTTTAGATTTGTGGGATATTTTACATCAACAAAAAGAACCTACTTTGAGTATAAAAGTAAAAACCTACATTATTCATTCTCTCGTCGACTCTACTGCTCTCAAAACTTGAAATTTTTTTTGATGATTATTCAGGTGTGCGACGAACCTTTGAACTGCATCAGGTGTTATGAGAATGGTCAACTAGTTGCTACAGCAAATAACAATGGTTGTATATATCTTCTAGAATTTTCTGAAAATTTAGCCGTGTCTGCAAAAAATGATAAAGCATTTTTAACTGCAGTATGTCATTTTGAGATACTTAATTTATACAGAGGGGAAAAAATTGTACCTATAGCACTCATTAATTTATCTAGATGTTCGAAAGAGAATGCAGACGTGAAAAAATAATCGAATCAAAAATGAAAGAAATGCGTTTAAAAACAAAGGTTGGACGAGTTATTGACACGCATATTGCTATGAAGGATACCATCAAATCCAGTTCAGCCGTAAATTTAGATCAAGTGTATATTCAACAAGCTGAAAAAGAATTTTTTGCAATAATTGAAGAAGTTAGTTAGTTCATCAAAAATTAGAAGTAGTTTTTTTTTTTTAATGTAAATATTACGTAAGGAAATCCATACCTACCAAGTTCTTGTACATTTAATATTTTTTATTTTTATCAATTTAGGAAAAGAAAATTCGCGAAGAAAACAAATGTTTACTAGAAAAATCTGACGAAGGTGGAGAAATTTAAAAACAGTGTACTAGCATTAGATTTGAGACTGTTTATTTTATAAAATAAATATTTTTTTACAACCTACCTGCTTTATTTTCCAATTTCGTATTGTTATAAACTCAAAAATTGTTTATTAGGTCCTTGGAACGACCTGAAGGCGCATTGTATAGGCAAAACTTATGGCATTCCAATGGTTGATTAACGATAGGTAAGAAATCGTTACACTTCGCTGCTGAGGCAAAATTAATTGAAATTCAAATAAAATAATCAATAACAATCAGGTCACATTTTGAGCAAGCATTTTTTATTTCGAAAGTACATTTTTCTTTTTAAAAAAAAGGAAATATACAGTAAGTAATAAAATAATTAGTAGATACCTACTTATTAATTTGGAACAAAAATTTATAACTATTTTCGCATACACAACCACATAAATGAGCTTTTCGGAGACATCAGTGACGAAGACAGCAAATTAAAGAGAGAATTTTCGTTTTAGAATTTTATTCATCGATGACATTATTTTTTTTCTTTAAAAACCTTTTTTTACGCACATTTTCATGGCGATAATGGATACAGGATACAGGTTTAATTTTTTTAGGTATTATTATTCGACCGTCATCCGAACTACTTACTGATTACAGCCTACATCACTGATTGGAAAATCTTTGTAAATCTTAAATTAGTCGTCGTTTCAAAGTTTTATCGAATAGGTACGTGATTATAGTTGGAAAAATTTCATCGATATAAAATTTCTTGAGACAGAAATGATTTGACTGTAATGTAATTTAGTAATCGTAGGTATGAAACCATTCGTGAAATGAAAATATAATTATTAAAATTGAATTTTAAAATAAAATAATTGAACAAAAATAGTAAGTAGACTTTGTACCCCTGGAATCCTATCAAGGCATCTATAGACCGCACCTATAATTTTTTTTCACTTGTACAGGAAACACTTTGATAAATATAAGTAAAATATACGCCGAAATTTTTTTCAAATCTTATACCTATATTGGCAGTGTAAAAAAAACTTACGTCTAATTATAAAATTTAATCTAATGACTTTCGGATTGCAACCGAAATAATTTAGGTACTTACAATTTTTTCATTTTGAAATATACAGGCCAATCTACATAAATAATTCCAATCCATTAATGATTGATGCTAGTTTTTAAAAAACTCGTAAATTTTATTATTTTTAAACATTTTCTGTCTCAAAGAAACTTATTTTTTCATTTTGGAAAGCAAGCAGCAAACTTTACCATAAGGTTGGTCCTTAATGTACTTACTCGATAAAATTAACAAATGTAAAGTAAATATTTACAAAGGTAACAAATATAAATAGAATTCTACTCTAATAGTAATAGTAATTCGCAAAATGAAAATAAAACGGATTCGCTGTAGAAAATTGGTTTTAAAAAAATGAAATGCAGTTTCAAATTCTCGCAGAATAAAAATAGTCGTTTTATCATGACTTGTGAAAATGCTTATTATCCATATAAAATAGGTACCTAAAGTAACCTACAGCATGAGATCAATACAGAAAAATACGCTTATTAATTTCGATATGTAAAATCTGTTATTCTGAAAGGCGCTTTAGATTTGAAGGTACCTCTATATTTTGAATAATTTTCAATTGCAACTAATTTTTTTAACGAAAACGAAAATTTTTATGAGTCAATCATTAATTTAAAACCCATCAAAAAATCTCAAAAATCACTGTAAATCAAACGAATAAGCATTTAATTCACTAAATATTTTCATCTTATGTACGAACAGCACCATTTTTTTATTTATTTTTTTTTATGAAGAAAATATGTACATATAATCTTACCTGGTTTTTCATGAAAATAGCAAAATATATCCATTTAAAATGGAATATGAATATTAATCTCATAGCCGAAAAAAATCACTTAAAAAAATTGGGAAACAAATGCCAGTTTTGATTTTTTTTTCTCGTGAAAAAACTAAAATGATGAAAATCCGCAAATTTCGCAAAAAATCCAATAATTATGAAGTTTTGCATCTGCCTTGCTATAAAAGAAACAAGTACGGTGATTTTTTTTTTTTTTTTTTTTTTCAATTTTAAAAGACCGGAGAATTCTTTACGATTCATTCTGAAATAAGAAGATTTTAAAAAATATTTTTTTTCTTACCTACTTATCGAATATTTCTTTGAAAGGGGAAAATTTAATAAACAAGTTTTTCATTTTTTTTGTATTTGTATTTATTTTATAATTTTATATGCTTTTGAGAAGGAGATAGGAACATAATTCTGTTCTATTTCATTTTGCAAAGAGAATAGATACAAGAATGAAAAAAATATTGGCAATTTATGACTAGAATTTTAAACCCATCATTTTGCACAGCGATGTCCAAATTTTAAAATTGTATACATTTGAGCCTTTGATTTTTTTCATTTCATGAGCGTATTAGGGTAACTTTTCAACGTAACGAGTAACTTTAACATTCAATTTTAGTTTAGACCAAATTAACATATGACAAACACTTAATAAAATCGCAACCATAGAGAAAATACGTATAACATACACATCAGAACCATCAAGATTTTAACACGTAGTTAACATTTTTACGAACGAATACGACTTTTTTCAAATCGGTAGTATAATAGGTATCATACCTATACGTTCGTTCATGTTGACGTAAGTATACTACAAAGAAAAAAATAAAATAACATGATTTGCGGCGAAGGACAAAATTTAAAAAAAAAATCCAAAAAGTAGCTTATATAAATGTTATATATCATCAGTTTATAAAATCTCAATGATCCTTTCTAATAGGTAATTTAAAAAAAATATATATATAAGTAGAAGAGTAACAAAATTATCGATTAAACTATCAACGCTACACGTAAAACAAAAAAATAAAAATATACGAAATGAATAAATTGTATAACAAAAAATGACTAGCAATAAATAAAATCTTATAAATACAGTGAAAAATTAAAACTTTGAAATCCTATCAGTTCTTCGACTTCTGATTATTTGTTCAATCATCTGCAATTTATAAACGTGTTCTACATCAACTGACAAGACGTGTAACAAACGAAAGGCGTGAAAAAACTCTCCCTTTGTCACTTCAAAAATTTTAATCCTCAATTTGTAAACCTACAATGCAAAAAAAAATAAAAAGAATTATCTACTTTGCAGAGTTACGTAGAAAATCGTACCAAATACGAGACCTTAATAAGCCAATTACCTACTACGTCATTTCAAAATGGTATTCATTGAAGATTATTAAGATCTCCTTCCACCAAACGCATATGCAACCCACTTAGATTTCACAGATGTATGTTTGCCTAATCTTTAATTTATACAGGGAAGTTCTTGAGTGATGTAGGAAAATCCAAGAGGTGAATTTTTATTTTATTTTATTAATTATAGTATTTTTTATATTTATATTAAATTTAACTCATACAAAACGTAACAAGAAATGTTCTATACACATAGTGATATTCATCTTTGCTTGCGCGCAATGAGCATATGCGCGCATATGCTCGCGCACGATGAAAAACAAAGATGAAATATAATTAGTAGACCCACCTCTCAATAATTAAGCGCGCATATACTGACTAACTCAATTTCATACATAAAAATTATAAATTTCATTTTGAGAAAAAGTAACCATTTTTTTATCTACAAAAAACTTCTTGTAGGCAATTATTTTCCATCGAGATTTCGAAGGAAAATTTTAATAAAATAAATAGATGAATAAACTGACATTTGAAAAATTTATATGCGAATTTTTCTCGAAAACTAATAAAAAATCTAAGATCAGAAACAAATTTTAATAAGAAAATTGTTAAGTAGGTATTCTTATTTTTTATCTAAAAAATTTGAAAATGTTTTTTCAAACAAAATTTTACAAGATTTTCTTTCAATAGGATACGAGTAAGAAAAATGTAAAATTTTATGAAAAGTTTTTCATTATTGGTTATTTTTAAAAAATTGGCAATGAATTATTTTTCTTGAATAGAAAGAAATAATATAAAAATGGATACAATTTTTTTTTAACTAAACATTGTTCTAACATTATTTTGATCAAAGTAAAAAAATCGTTGGGTTGGCAAATTAAAAAAAAAGTGAGATTGGCGAAAAAAAAATTTGATTTCTTTTTTAAATGAAAAAATGGGAAATTTGGTTAGAATTAAAAAATCAAAAAAAAAATCAGTAAAAGTTGAATACCTAGGTAAATGGTTTGACTTCGGTATTTTCCAAAGTCAAATATCAAGCTAAAAAAAATTTCAAGTAAAAAGTTATATAAAATTGGTTCATTCTTTTTTTTCAAATTGAAGAAAATGCGAAAATTTCAAAAATTGATGAAAAATGAGTTGAAATAAGATATTAGATTTTTTTTGATAGGCATAAAAAAGTTTATATCAAGTAACTAGTAATTAAATATCTACTCGGATTCGAGATGAACTTTAAAAAATAAATTTTTTATGTAAATCGTGTAAGCAGGGACATATAATTGACAGTTCATTTTAAGTTGGCCTTTTGTTGAAAATACAACTACCCTATTGACCAGTGTCACCAGACGAGTGCTTAGAGATATCACACGATTTTTTTAATGGAGGGAATTTCCCTTTTTTGGCTGGAGCATTTGCGCGCATATGCGCGGTGCGCATATGCTCAGAGCCATCACTATATACACATGGTGCCTATCTCAAAAATTGAAGGGATGAGGGAAAATGAAATATGCAGAAAAACTAGGTGTTATTAAAAAAAGTGAAGTTTTTTCTTTCTGACATTTTTACCAAGTTTCAAAATTAAAGTGCTACAAAGCTTTGAAAATTGGTATTTGGGAAGTTTGTGGCGCCTTAGGGCGTTCATTTTGATGATGGCAGTTCTGAAAATTAAGGCAGAGATAAAAAATCGCAGTACCTAAAATAATGACCTTTTTGGGTAATAATGTGTAAAAGTGTTAAGATCATTTTTATTTAAAAAAAAAATTCAAATTTTTCAAAAGATTTGGAATGGTATTTTTAGTTCAAAATTCAATAGTTATGATTATGACCATGAAGACAAAAATTTCAAAACTTTTACAGTTTTATTAAATTTTTAAGTTTTTTTTCATGTTTAATTTTCTCATTTTTTCAAATTTTCATTTTTTTTCATTTTTTAATATTTTCAATTTTTAATTTTTTTCAATTTTTTAGAATATTTTTAAAATTTTGCAAACTTTTTAATTTTTTCAATTTTTAAAATCCTTTGTTTTTTTTCAATTTTAAATTTTATCAATTTTTTATATTTTTCATTTTTTTAAATTTTAAATTTTTAAAATTGTTTTAATTCTTTAAAATTTTCAATTTTTTCAATTTTTTCAATTCTTTAAAATTTTTAATTATTTAAATTCTTTAAAATTTTCAATTTTTCAAAACTTTTAATTTTAAAATTTTTTCAATTTTTAATCTTTTTTATTTTTTTAAATTTTCATTTTTTTTTCAATTTTCTGATTTTTTAAAATTCTCAATTTTAAACCTTATAAATGATAAAATTATTTCAAAATTTTTAAAATTTTCAATTTTTTCCAAATTTTTTTAAATTGAGGGCTTCAGGCTATGGCCCAAAAATTCAAAATTCGATTAGTGGAAAAAGTAAAAAACGGAATTGTTTTCTCCTCATGTGTCACAAATTAACGGGTGGTCCCAAATTTTTTTTCAATTCCAAAAATAAAGACCTTCCTAAACCATAATTATGATCGATCAAAATTTTTTTTTACTAATTTCATGATTCCTTGTCCCTTCAATTCGTGAAATGTGCACCATTTTTCCTCCTATGACGTTCGGCTGTTCACCCTCTGGATTTTTCTTCATCAATCATGTAGCATCATGTACCCGCATGTTCAATAAAAAAATTTCATTTCATATGCTAGCTATGCACTTTGGAGACTAGGCGAACATACTTGATGATATTCCAGATCTTTTGCCACGTTGCAACAAAAGAATGTGATCTGTGTTCGAACACCCGCCCAATTCAGAAAGTCTTTGTATTACATTTAAGTAGGTAGATAATACATTTTTACTGTAGGGCCTAACCTAGAGAAAAGCTTCGCCAAAGCAAAAAGCTATAAGATCGAGAGTTTGGAGCAGATTGATCAATGGGTACCTAGCTGAGAAACTGATATCGATCCGTACGTACATGGGAAAATGAAAATACCCAGGACATAGGTAGGTAGGTAGCTAGGTACACTGAAACATTTTCATTAAAGATTTAGGGAGATCAAATGCGTATCTATGAAATTTTCAACAAACTGATAGATATTGAAAACTTATCGTAAAAGTGCAAAAGCTAAATGTACTCATTCGTGTTTTGATTTTTATCAACTCACGTGTGTGAACTTACTTCATTGAGTAGTGGTGGTTGGAGGAACTCGTTGCACGCAGCTGCTGTTAACCGAATCGTCATCTTCTGATTCGTCCCATTCGTCCGGATCGACGCCATTATTCATGCCTTCGTCTTCTTCTCCCGGAGGTGCTGGAATTGCGAAATCGCTAGAATCAGTTTCCTGATCGGTGCTTCCTTCGGCAAGTTGGTCCATTTCAGGAGGTGGAATGTCTATCGACGAACCTGTACTAATCGGTTCGATATTTTTGACCGAATCTTTATCTTCTTCCCTATCGGTGTCACTTTCGTCTTTGACGTTATTGATGTTACTATCGAAGCTGTCATATTTCATGGGCCTTGGTTCGAAAATCAACTCTTCCATGAGATCTTGTTCTTGCAAACAACTCACACCTGGCTCTTCTTCTTTGAGTAACTCAAACTGTTCGCTTTCTAATAGATTTTCTGTATGTTGAGGAACGGAAATGATGTCGTCTTTTAATTCGGACGTAGACTCGGAGATCGAATCGTCTTTGGGCTCTGACGACGTTACTTCTTCTTTACTATCTTCTAGTACGGGTTCCATTACACGAGAAGTGTCTCGTATGACAGATTCTAAGAAATCGTCGGTAGTTTCGACGTTTTCAGCGATTTTGAATATATCGTCGATTTCGCAAACGTTACTACTCTTAGTAATGAATCCGCGTTTCTTCGGCTCGCATTGTATGCCTTCGATTAAATCTAAAGTATCACAAATACCAACGCACGAAGGTGGCTCTTCTTCGACTTCGTGACATGGCATTTCAACTTCGTCGTCACTTTTGAATTCGATAATAGTATCTTTATCGGGCGAAATATTGTTAGAGTTACTCGTCGATTCGACGTCTTCGTTAGTCGGCGCGTCTTCTTCGATTTCGAAAGAAGAAGACGTTACAACTTTGGATGTTTCATTGACGACTTCTATAACGGTATCTTGACGTTCTAAGCTTATGACTGTATCTTGACGACTAGGAACGGCTTTTTGAGTGACTTTGGAGACTTCGACTCTATATCCTTGTTCGATTGTTTCAGCTACTTCGATTATTTTTTCGCTTTTATTACTAATAGTCTCTTGTAACTCTACCATCAAAGAGTCGTGATGTAATTGGTCTTGAGCTGATATGCTAGGTGGCCTAGGCGACATACTAAGTGGCGGTCTTTCGGTTACCGTTGGGTTCGTCGATAGCGCCGTATCGAGATGCGATTTATACACCGACGGTTCGGTCAATTTTTCTAAACATTCTTGTATCGCTGGACCTTGAATCGAGCACGAGTTTTCCGACGAAGTGTCGGAACCTGCCACCGGAGATGGTGTTCTCGAGAAAGTAGCCATGTAATGTAATTGACGATCTGTGTAGTCGGAAGTGTTTTCTACAACTACGACGGGTTGTTCGATGTTCAAATTTTGCGTACTGATGTCTTTAAACTCTGTCTCGGACGATGTTTGCTTCGAATCCATTACTGGCTCTTCGCTCGTTTGAGAATTACGAATTGGCACCGAATTGATTGTACTCGTTTCCGCTGTTTGCGTTTCGAACACCCAAGATTGCGGATATTGCTTTGTGAATAACGAGGCATCCTCGACGTTATCATCGGAATCGGATTTTACCTGTTGGGATTTAACTTAATTTTAAAATACAATTAAACATCCGTATCACGCATATCCTCGTTATAGTGCGATTGGCGCTATGCGATTACGCTCTCTTTTAAATTTGTTTCCCAATTTTTATACGATTGTTTGAGAAGTTTAGTTAGCTAGGTATTTTTTTAAAAATCTCAAATTTTGAACGATTTATAAACCAATTTAGACAGATTTTCAATCTGTTTTTATTTTTGTTAAAAATCCGTTTTATTTCAGTTTTACGTCGATAAATACGTTGTTAATAATAACAAATGAATAAATAGACAAGCACCTTTAAGGTATGATAATATTAAATACTTTTAATGGGAAAAAGAAATAGGTAGATAAATAAAGAAAAAAAATGTATGAAATAAAATTTTTATACATTGGTATAATTAGGCTAGGTGTATTGTAGGGATGGAATACATTGGAAGAAATGGACGTAATACTGGTGTTTTTTGAATAAATGATATTTTGTTCATAAAACAAAATAACTACAAAAAAAAAAAAAAATGATAAAAAATTTATGCACAGGAAAATTGAAATTTGTACCTACTGCAGATATTCATACGTAGGTAGTAGGTAGGTCTAGGTACATGTCTTTTGATTTAAAAAAAGAGGAATAAGAAGGCAGGTAAATTCAAAAAATTCACAAAAAAATGGAACTATACCCTCGTTCTATTTTCCACACAATTGAGAATTTTTCAAGTAAGTAGGTACCTATACTTTTTCAAAAAAATTTACAACCTTAACAAACACCACCAACGTGCTTTTCAACAGATGAAAACGTCAAATAAAAATACAAATACGAAGGAAGAATAGAGTAAATAGGTAGATAGGTATCCGGTATAGGTTTAATAAGAAATACGTTTTCTTTCGAGGTATTAGGTTACAGAATGATAGAGAAACTAGAATTAGAATGAGGAAAAATATAAATGTAAAATTTGACTTTTCAAATATGAACGTAAATTGACCATTTTTCATACTCGTCAGGTAACTTTTCCGCGGTAACTTCATAAGCTCTACATTACATACGATACCTACTTATTTGAACAGAGCTCATTCATCTATAGGTACCAATCGTACCATACAACTTTTACAAACACATTGGGGTTTTGGAATTTTAAAACATAATGGAATGAATTGAAGGCAGTTTTGAATTGCTTCGAATGAACAATAAATACCTAAATTAAAGAGGAAACGCGGCCTCTAATTAAGGATGGGTACCTTCTGTTGCTTTTTTGGTAAATTTTCGAAAGTAAATAGATAGGTACTAATCAGCGAGTATTCCTAAGTTATTTTTTTATACTATATGAAAATCACCGATCGTTACTACATATAACTAACACATAAATAATTATGAATTAATGAAATGTATAAAATTCTAATGCTTTATTACCCGCGGAAGAACGTAGTCGGTATCTGATAACACGTCCTGCTTTTCTGTCGCTTTTTTATGATACACTTTTTCATGATACTGCATCGAACAGAAAGTGATCTGCGAGTCGATGAAAGCGATCACTGCTGCCACTACAGTGCTGAGACTTGTTATCGTTCGAGCTGTAAAAATAAAAAATTTAGTACTTAGAATGTGAAATGTTATAAGGGAAAATATTTTTGCGAAAATTTAGATATCTGCAGTTTGATAATTGATCTGCCTTACGTGGAATTCTTTCAATATGACCTAATAGAAAGAAAGCGCGAGGGAGCTCATCGTACAAAAAGGAAGTTATTTCTTTTCCTTGTTTCTATTTGAACGGCAATATGCAGGAAGGGAATGAGAAAATATGAAACCCAGGACGTGTGGGAAAACAAATGTCGAAATGAAATGAAATATAGTCAAGAAACTCGTAAATATGTATAGCCTACGTACTACTGCGATTTCTAAAAAGGAAACGAAATTTCGATGGATGGAAAGAGTAGGTATATGAAAAAAACTCAAATCAAAACACGAGTAAGTAGGTATGTATTTAATTTCAGTCAATATAATCACCTTTTTCGGAATTTTCACTAAAAATAGTGTGTCACGATAGCAAGCCATCCATCCCATCCTCATTGGCCTTTATACAGAGGATTTATTTATGCCAGAGCTGGGACCTTAAAATTTTTTAGGGTTTAGCTCGATTTTTCAGATTTGGAAAGTTGAAATTTTTAGCGTTGAATGTGAGAATGATTTTTATTTCTCCAGAAATACACAGGTAGGTAAATAAATAAAATAAAACATATTTCACTCTCAAAAACTGAGACAGCCAATTGGAAATTTTTTTTTTATAAAAAATAAATTAAAAATATTTTTAATCTGAGAAAGTCAAGAAACTTAATTTTTTTATACATCCAAAAAAATTGAAAACAATCATCAATTAGGTAGATATATGTATTTCGAATAGATTTTTTTTTTTTTTTTTTAAATTTACATTGACTCCAAAATATTTAGTCATGTTTTTTCTATTCCAAGAAAATTATGTTTTTGTCTCTTACAAATGAGGAATTCTTTATTTAAAAATATCAGAAAATTTTTACTTCAAAAATAAATTTTTTTTCAAAAAAATTGAGAAATTTCTACTCGGTATTTTAGGTAGGTACAGTAAAGAATACAGATATTTAACAAAAATTAAATTATTTTTATCAAGATCTAGCTTCTTCTTTAAAATTTCTCCGAAAAAATTAAGGGGATTTTTATCCAAAAAATAATTGCTAAAGAGATTTTTTCCTCCCAAAAATTTGAAAAAATTTTAACCGAAAAAAATTGAAAATTAAATTTTCTACCCCTTATAAAAAAACGCGTAGCAGTCAAGATGCTCCGCGACAGCCGAATTTTTTTTTCCAAGTTAGTGTACCACTTTAAAAACGTTTTCATCCATGGTATTTCAGTTTCAATATCAGTTTTAACTTCAAATTCAGTTTAAAAATGTCAGGTTTTTGTCTTCAGTTTTAGTTCCTGTCCAATAGGGGCATAGCAGGAGAGGGTTGGGGGCTTCTCTCCTCATTTTCGGCTTTGAAGACGGGGGCCAACACACCAAAAAAGGGGTTAAAACGTGAAAATTTCTGATTTTTGACTCTGTACGAGGGTCAAATGAGGCTCAAAACTCGAAAACCTCCAAAAGGTACATCAGTGACCTTTACTGACACTACATCCCAAATTTCGACCTTTTAGGTCTTTTGGTTTGGGCTGTAGGCTGTTCAACGCATCAGAAAAGACAGGTTAAAACTTGAAAAATATTGATTTTTGACCCTGTATCAAATTCAAAAGGGGTTTAAAGGTCAAAACCTACAAAAGGCACATCAGGGGCATGAACTCAAACTACTATGAAATTTTGGACTCCCTACCTCCATTTGGAGGGACTGTAGCCCAATCAACTTGAAAAAATGACCCCAAAATCCACTTTTTAGCCCCTAAAATGGGGTGGGGATGACTTGGAAAGCTGAAATTTAAATACAGTGGAGACAATCAAAGTCACTGTTGTTGGTATCATTTTGTCACATTGGGGCCCCTTTAGAGCCCCCCACAAAAAGGGCCCACCCCCAATTTTGGAGCTCAAGGGTCAAAAACCACAAAATGCACCTCAGTGACCCTTACCGATCATAAATACCAAATTTTGGCTTCAAGGTCATTTGGTTTGGGCTGCAGGCTGATCAACGTACCGGGAAGCAAGAAAAAACGTGAAAAATTGTGAAAACTCTTGATTTTTGACCCTGGACAAAGGTCAAAGGGGGCCCAAAGTTGAAACCTACAAAAGGCACATCAGGGGCACGAACTCGATCTATGATGAAAATTTGGGCCCCCATCCCTATTTGGGGGTCTGTAGCCTGATCAACGTGAAAAAAATGACCCCAAAATCCACGTTTTGACCCCTAAAATGGGGTGGGGATGACTTGGGGAGCTGAAATTTGAATATGTTGGAGGTAATTAGGGTTCTCATCTCTGGGGCAAGTTTAAAAAAATTTCATGATTTTGGGGCTTCCTCGCACCCTCCTTAAAAAGGGGTCATATCCCCAATTTTGAGTTGGGGCCCCAAATTTTTTTTGCATCATTCCTACTCCAAGGGGACTCTACACAACAAATTTGACCGAATTCGACCCATTGGACTCTCCGCCAGAGTCCCAAAAGTAGCGGGAAAATTACTAATAAATATATACATATATGTGACATGTGACAGATCGTCATCTTTTGGTCCCAAACGTCAACAAATGGGGTCAGAACTTTTCTACCCCCCCCCCCCCCTCTTTCTAAATCAGGGTCGGACACAATAGCCATCATTTTTTTTTTTTTAAATCGGCTAAAAATAAGATGTTGTCTATTAAAAAAAAAAAATCATATTTTTTCTGTGAAGAGTTGAAAAATATTTTAGTCACAAAATTAAAAAATATTTTTTAATTTTTTTTCCAACAAATAGAAAATTTTCTAGGTACTAAAAGAAAAATTAGATTTTTTTTTTCAAAAAATTGAAAATTTATTTCCAAAACAATGAGAATTTTTTTTTCAAGAATTGGGATTTTTTAAACAGTGGAGAATTTTTTCACAGATTTGAGAATTCAAATTTTAAAGGATTGGAATTTTTTTCTCAAAAAATTTATAATTTTCCATTTCCTCCTCCCCTTCCCAAAATATAAATGATTTTTTACATATTTATAGCAACACAATTGAGAAATGTTTCACTTCAAAAAATTGAAGGAAAAAAAAAAATACTCACCAAAAAATTGAGATTTACTTTTTGTTAAAGAAAATTCAGTATTTTCTTTCTTTTGCTTGTAAAATTGATTTTTTTCTCTCCAAAAATTTAATTAACATTTTATAATACGAAAAAGTCGAGAAATTTAATTTCTGTGCCTCCCAAATAATTAAGAGATTTTTTTTCTCAAAAAAAATAAATAATAAAATTCAAGACAGGTTAGGCAAACATGTATGCACGGACGCTTGATAATTTGTCTATACTATACAGATGGACAGACCGCATTCAATATTTTAGAAGGACTAGATTACCGTAAAAACAAAAAGATACTAAAAAATTATGTATGTACTATGTAGCTTCAGACATCTGTCGCTATCGAAGGTTGAGTGATTGATGTGTTTGGAATGATTTTTGAATGTTCGTAAAAAGACCAAAATATTATTAGACTTTTTTCAATTACGAAACGTATCCAAAAATAGAATCCCTACACGAAGGATAATTAAAACCAAAATGAAGAGGTATTTATAAGTCCCCAGGCTAAACTTTTTCTTCGTGTAAGACGTGAAAAAATAAAATTCCAATCAGAAAATTTTTCAAAAAGTCTCAGTTTCAGAGATAAAGTAAAGGAAAAGATTCTCAAGCGTTAAACTCGTAAATAAAATTTATTACTTACCGTAAAGAACCAGCATTTTTAGATTTCCTTGTTCAATCAATTTTTTAGCAGCCTCAGGTAATAAAATGTGCCATTCTCCTATTTCCAAGATTACCAGGTTTACTACGTTGGCGATTAACACAGAAACCGCTAAGTAAAGAAACGTCCTTTGCTTGCGCAAAGTCCATTTCCCTATTAATGCTATTACAGCTCCTCCGACACCGAAGAAAATATTCTGAAATGAGGAAAAATATTTTTCGAGTTAATTTACTTTTTTTAATTACCTACTAATTTTTTAAACACGAAATAAAGTTCATAATTTATGTACTACAATCAAGTATAAATAGGTATAGGTAGGTACTAAGTAGATAGATAAACGAATTATTAATATATTATTGTGTCGTATCTCGTATTTATCTACCTACGTTCATAAATTCTATGT
Organism: Balanococcus diminutus; assembly: GCA_959613365.1. NCBI lineage: Eukaryota > Metazoa > Arthropoda > Insecta > Hemiptera > Pseudococcidae > Balanococcus > Balanococcus diminutus. The sequence goes on along the minus strand of OY390715.1, from coordinate 42,745,240 downwards.
AAATACTCATTTTGGCACCTACTTACCCAAATTCCCACCCATATGTTCGAACCAAGTTTTAAAATAGGTAACGAAACAAAAAAGAAAACTCCGGAAACTAATTGAACGGATCCAATCACAATGTAAAGCATGCACCAAATAAGGTGTACCGTAAAACATATATTCGGCCAGGTGATACACATCAAGACTGATTCATTGGCAATCTCCAAATACTGAATCTGTAAAATTTAAATCACGAGTTAATAATCTATAGTTACCAGTAGGTCATAGCTAGGTGCGTATACTATAATATATATACTTTAATTAATTTACGAACAATTTGCTTTTTCTTTTGAGATTAGAGTAGGTATTAGGATCTTCCAGGAAGTAAGTAAACTGGTTTTCAATACTTATTATAAACAGATTTCTTTTTCAACAAGGATTGGTTTTTAAAAAAAAAAGTAATACCTGAATGATTAAATTCACTTCATAGATAAATAATTAGACATATCATCACTGATCATAAATCCTAAAAAAAAATTGGCTAAATAGGTACGTAAGTACATAACTTTTTTTTTTTAATTTTTAAAAGTTGAAATTGAGTGAAAAATTATAATCAACCCGGTTACTGTCATTTAACAGTTTAGTCTAGAATATGTCGAAGGGTACCTATATTAAAAGCAGATATCTGCGTATACTATTTTTATGCATTTGTTATTTTATAAGTAGGTATGTAACGTTTACACGTTCAAAACACATGTTGATAAGAGAGGGAGAGTTATTTAAATAATCAGTGATGTACTAATAGCTGTAGGTAAATAGGTATAGGGAGGTTGGTAGGTGGGTATTACGTAATTCCACATTTTCTTAGAAAAAGCTGATGCGAATATTTTCTTGAAAAAATAAAGAATGCAGAATCATTTTCTAATAAAAAAAGAACTTCGATTTGTTGAAATACATTTTTTAAAGTGCCAATGTTTAAAAACTTTTCATTTTTTCAAAACAAGGCTGCCCAATCGACAATTCATAAAGCATTATGTTAGTATTTTGCTAGCATTGCATCGGCATGCTAGCATATTACTAGCATCAGTAGCATTATGCTAGCACGTGTTACGAAAATGCTAGCATTCATGTTGACTTTTTTTGGACCACCTAATAATGCTAGATGCTAGCATCATGCTAGCACAATACCAAGTGCTAACAAAATGCTACTAGAATGCTACTAAAATGCTACTAGGATGCTAGCACTAGCATTCAAAGTGGTTCAAAAACAGGCAACTGATGCTAGCATTCTCAAAATTTTTTTCGTCAATAGGGTGGTGGCATCACTGAAAATTTAATTAGTGGAAAAATAAAAAATGGGAAATTATTTTCTAACAAAAAGGAACAATTTACATAGTTAGATCTAGGTCAAAAATTTCACTCTTTTTCTTTAGTATTTTTTTTTTTTTTTTGAAAGATGGGGCGCCAAGGTATCGTTTGAAATCAAGTTGGAAGGGGAAAATATAAATTGGGAATTAATTTTCAAGAAAAGGAATAACTTTGACGTGTTATAATAATATAACAAAAAAAACACACAAATATTCTGAAAATTGTGCATTTAAAAAAAAAATGGTAAAAAAATTTTCTAAAAAGAATGAGGGCGACTAGGAGAGGCCCAACAAAGAGAAAATTCGGATCCGATGAGAAAATGTTCTCGAGCCTTTTTTTAGTGAGCATTATTCAACTCTATAAAGGTCGGAGAAGAATTTTTACTGTCTACTAAAATACATTTTCTTCTTTTTTTAATTATACTCGAAATTTTTTGTAAAAAGTCTTGAAAATTTTTACGCCAATTGTTTTTAGAAAATTTTTCTCAATTTTCTTTGATTAAAATTTTCTCAGAAATTTTTTCCAAAATTTTTATTTAAAATGTTTGTCCAATTTTTTATATTTGTTGTTTTACTTGAAATTTTGAAGAAATTTTAACTCAACATTTTCTCAGAATTTTTCATTTGATTTTTTAAGAAAATTTATTTGTAAAAATTTTTTAAAAATCTACGAGTACTTTACTTGTTTTTAAAAACTTTAAGTAGAGTTTTACTCATGTTTTTGGTGCAGGCTGGGTACTTTAGTATTGACGAAACAAAACATTGAAATGAATAGCAAACATACTAAAAAATAAACGATCGTTGGGGCCTGAACTTTAATTTTAACAAATTTGTAGGAGTGTTGCATATACGAGTAGAACAGCAAGGAATATGAATTTTTCAGCATTATCAAAGAAAAAGAAAATCCCCCATATGCGGACCCAGTGAGAAATGACCCCGTCTTACCCTCTCTAGTTGGGCCTGAGACCTGGACTCACGTAAGGTCCACTAACAAATTCAGTTCGGAAAAATAAAAAGTAAGGAGTTTTTTTTTCATAAAAAGTTAAAATACAAGTTGGGAGTAAGACCAAAGAAAAAAAAATTGAAATTCCAAAAAAGAACCATCCTACTCTACATATATTTACTCACACAAGAAGTTATATTTTAATTTATTCGAATAGGCTCCAAAAATATTGAATATGAAATATTTTTGAGTGTTGGTTAAACACATTGAGAGCAATATTCACACTTTTCCAGGTTATTCATATGGAATATTTTGTCGCGAATATTGGATTACATTAGGGGAAACCTCATTTTTGTACATTGAGCCCTTCGTCGTTGTATTCTTTCACCTTTTGTACGACGCATACAAATTTCTCCTGATACACAATTACACTTCGCATTCATAAGTAACGAAATGTGCTCGCAGGGACCAATAAAATAGAAATTTACCAACAGTTCGCTACATATGTACGTAGTAGGTACGTATACGTACGTACGCATTAAGCTAGATACAAGATGTAAAAAACATATGACTTTTACAAGTTTTACGATGTTATTCAATACTACCCAAAGTTGCCAATTCCCATCAATTTTTTTTGTAGAGGAACTGGTGCAAATAGGGAACCTCAAGGTGTCTCCCTGTCGGATAGACTTGCTAATCCATTATCTAGGTTGATTTGTGTCAAGAGTATACAATACAATACGTATATTGGTTATTTAGTTAACAAGTTGCCGAGCGAGTGAACACCAAAAATTCAATTTTGTTTTTTTTGCTATAAAAATTTCATCTCGTTTTTCTCGAAAATTTAAAAAAATCAAATTTAGTTTTCAGAACTTAAAAAAAGTATATAAAAATGATGAAAACACCTAGCACACTCCAGTTTTCAGTAAAATGACGAGAAAATGACAAAGAATCTGAAAATGCAAAAAAAATTGATGCCGATCTCTGCTCGAGTTTACAAAATTGCATCACAAATAGAGAATTTAAAAAAATTTTAAAAATAGAAAATTTTAAAATTTGTAGAAAACTTTCAACAAAATGGTCATAAGGTGGGCATTATTATATGAAAAGACCATTTTCGATGATTTTTCATGTTTATCCTAGTTTTCATGTGACATGAAAAAGCGTAGTTTTTTTTACATTTTTTGAAAAAATTCAAAAAAATGATTAAAAATGAGAAAAAAACAACGAAGATTTAATTTAAACAATAATTTCAACATAATTATACATTACAACCCAAAAGACCATTCACGGTGTTTTTCAATTTTCATCATTGCCGTATGAACAGGATTTTTTCAAAAACAATCAAAAATATGAAAAAAATCATTAAAAGTGACACGGTTCCCGAAAATAAAAGTAAAGTTGAAAAAAGAAAAATTGCAGTACCTAATCAAGGGTATTTTCTTGGGGGGGGGGGGGGGGGGGAAGTTCATTGGAATGTTAAAAGGTTATAACGGTTTTATTTATTAAAACTTTTATTCATTTTTTTTCCAAAAAATGTTTAAAAAATGACGTTTTTCATGTGCAATAAAAACGGGGGTAAAGATAAAAAAATCATCTAAAATAGTATTTTTATATAATAATTACCACCTTATGACCATTGTGCTTTAAAAAAATTGAATTTTTAAAATTTTCCATTTTTTAACGTTTTTTCAGTTTTTTTACGTACAACTGGGGACAAGCGACATGAATCAAAAAAGTCAAAATGCAATTAATGGAAAAATAAAAAATAGAAAATTATTTTCTCCATATGTGGCATCAAATCAATCAAATGACTCCCGATATTGATAACATCTCCCAAATTTCCAAAAAGCGTTCCGTATTTGGACCCGTTTCTCTAAACATTGACTAGATAACTGAAAAAAAATTCCTCGAGGACGTAATTTTTTTAAAAATATAGTCACGTGTTTTAGTCTAGATTTGATGTCTTATGGGGCATGTCAGAAGTGTCAAATTCAGATTGCATTGGAGACATGCTTAAAATGTAATCTTATGAATGTAAGTCAAGGAACCATAATTACAGGTGCCCATTTTCATTTGAATTTTTTTTTGTGAATTTTTAAAATTTAAAATTTTGAGAAAATCGAAATTTTTTCTAAAATTCAAAATTCAAAAAACGATTAAAAATTGTTTCTTTGCGTACCATTTTGTAGAACTTGAGAAAACAAACAAAACTTATTATGTAACATTTTTGCCTATCTCTGAATCTGAAAGGGCGAGAAAAGAAAATGCTATTTTACTTACAAGGAAACCTCGCCAACTCGTCACCTCCGATTGAGCTGAAATTTGTCTCACTAAAAGAGCATGCCACCCAGACCTCACAACCAAATTTTTAGCTGCCGAAGTTGATTTTTCGATATTTGGCGAATTTTTGAAAATGGCCAAAACCACCTTCAAAAAACCATTTTTTGAAAAAAAATTTGTAAATTTTAAGATAGAATCCTGAAAATTGGTTTGTACACTATAGTTGACCTCCCGAGTCGATTGGTACCATTTTCAAAGCGATCTACAGCCTCCAGAAAAAGTTGACTTTTCTCCAGCGCATTAGCGCCGTCTAGTGATGGCTCGCGCAATTGCGCGCCTGCAAATGCGCGCGCATTTGCGCATGCTCGCTCGCCAAAAAATGAGCATTTGCGCGCTTTTAAAAAATCGTGTGACATATCAAAACACTCGTCTGGTAACACTGAATGATAAGGTAGTTGTATTACACCCATTTCTCATGAAAAATAAAAATCGACTTTTCTGGGTTTTATTCTGCATTATTTTCTCTAAAAAGCAGAGATTTCTATTGAAGATTGGACTTGTATTATTTTTTTGAAAAATTCTTGCGCGCAACCAAAAATTCAGATGCGCGCATTGAGCTATCACTAGCGCCGTCTGAAGGGATTTCAGTGCGCTGGAGAAAAGTCAACTTTTTCTGGAGGCTCTAGATCGCTTTGAAAATGGTACCAATCGACTCGGGAGGTAAACTTTAGTGTACAAACCAATTTTCAGGATTTCATCTTAAAATTTACATTTTTTTTTTAAATGGTTTTTTGGAGGCGGTTTCAGCCATTTTCAAAAATTCGCCAAAAATCTAAAAATCAACTTCGGTAGCTAAAAATTTGGTTGTGAGGTCTGGGTGGAATGCTCTTTTAGTGAGACAAATTTCAGCTCAATCGGAGGTGACGAGTTGGCGAGGTTTCCTTGTAAGTAAAATAGCATTTTCTTTTTCTAGAGCCTTCAATTTCAGAGATACTTATGCGAAAATGTTATTCAATAAATTTCGTTTGTTTTTTCAAGTTCTATAAGATGGTATGCAAAGAAACAATTTTTAATCGGGTTTTGAATTTTTAGAAAATTTTTGATTCTCTCAAAATTTAAACTTCAAAAATTCACAAAAAATTCAAATGGAAACGGACACCTGCAATTATGGCTCCTTAAGTTACATTCATAAAACTATATTTTAAGCATGTATCCGATGCAATCTGAATTTGGCACTTCTGACATGTCCCATTTAGTTGTATCAGCAATAGCATTGCAAGATTAAGAAGAAATCCTTAGGTAAAATTCCTCCAGCAATATGTTTTATTTTTTTTCAAAAAAAAAAAAAAAAAACCAAAAAAAAACCTATATCTATCTATGTATGTACCTACTTAAATATGAGAAGATCGATTTTTTTTTTACTAAATAGAAGTTAGAACACACTACGTAGGTAATAATTTTGAAAGGTAGGTATCTAAGTTTATGATTACGTTTCCCCTACCAAACTACCTAATTATAAAGTATTGGTAAGTACAATGGCAAATGCACCTATATAAGTAGCAAACTAATACTTCTATAATTATACTTATAAATTTACTTATTGAAAAAAATCACAACCATAATCTCTGTTCTAAAAGTCAATGGTACCCAAAATATTAAATAGAATGGCATCAATACGATCTGAAACCGAGAATCTAATAATAATGTCTGGTTATGTTATTGCTAAGATGGGTTTAAAAGTTGAATCATTGCAGAGAGGGAGTTAGCAGCGTAAATGAGCCTCCGACTCCGTTTTACAGAGAAGCGGGTCAATATTATTAACCCTTTTGTGTGAAAGAACTATGTGTACTCACATGTACGCTACGCACCAACGAAAGTGTAGTCACTATAGTCGGGTTACGCTGAAAGTTTCAGTCGATGATACACAGCTTCCAGAACCGCGTTCATCTTCGACTTCTCGGCATAGAGTCGATATGCGGCGGCGGCGAAGCGTTTTGAGGCTTTGTCGCATTCACACATGCGTAATTGTACGCTTCAATTTAGGTTAAATAAAACGTCGGAAACGAGACGATTTTCTCTTTTAAAAAATTCATAATTTCTAGGTACCTGGTTAAATTGAATATTTCTCGTTTGCCAAAAAAAAGGGAAGAATTTTTTGCTAGCATTTGAGGCCAAATTTTGTAGAATTTGAAATTCTTTTCATTTATTTTTTTTATTGATGCAAAAATCATTATTTACAACACGAGCAAACCAAAATGCTACGATATGGACGTTTGAATGGGTAAATAAAAATTATATTTTGGGGATATGTATTGTAAAAGGTTTATAATCTGTACTCAATCCGTGAACTTTCATCATTCTTTTCATTTCACAATTTTATCCCAAGGTAAACTAGGTAGGTAGCGATAAAAACACAACATTGTATTATGTATCTTATTTACTCAAGTTAGAAAGAAAGATACCATTATTGTTTCTGAAAGCTGCGCACACAATTGAAAAAAAAATGTAAACACGGGTAATGATTTCATTTTACAACTAGGTAGGTTGGGTAAGTACCTACCAAATAAGATTTTTTGAAATTTTTTATCCTGGGTTTTCACTCGAGTTATTTAGATGAGGAGGGAAGGAATAATTGAAGTAAAAAGTAATCGTTCATCTTCTATAATAAATTAATAATCCAAATTTATGCAGTTTGAATTTAAAATATTTTTTCGCAGAAGATTAGTTAATTGGTAGGTAGTAGGCACCCTATAGAGTATTACTAAAAACTCGAGAAAGAGACTCTCAACGTGTCGAGAATTTTTCAAAAAGTGAAAAATTGAATTCGATGTATTCGACGATAAAATCTTATTTTGAAATAAGACCTATTCAACATTTTCTGGCATTGCTTTTTGTGTTCGGAGATGATACGTCAACGCTGAACAAATACGAGTTGCTTTGACAGCAGAACGAGGGACTAAATTACATACTTCCCGCATATGACAACTACGTGCAGTATTATTTCATTTCAGATAATAATTCAACGAATTAGTTCAATGAATCCAATAAAACTTTAACAACACCTTTAATTGTGTCGGATTTGTTAATTCATTAAATATACGTACGACAACTATGAGAATACTGTAGTAAAAATGAAAGAAATCGTTAAACTCTTGACTAGGTACTCGTATAAGGCTCATCATTCTTCATATTCGAGTCCACGATAAAATGAAAAATTATACGTGCTTGTTACGCTACAAAACGGGGGAAACCCAAAGGAGTCGAGAGTTTGCAAAATACCTACTTATTCATGGAGATATAGTATATCGTTCCGCGTCTCGTGTTATTAAATATTAAAGCACTCGGTTAAGTACAAATTAATCCCTTTTCAAAATATAACACCGTAGTAAAATCTTTAGTTTGACATTTTTGTCAACCCATTAAGTTTACTATTTACAAATTTTAATTAAAAGCCATTTTGCCATTATTAATAAAGTAAACTGTAAGACATTATGCAGACTGCAATTCCAGCTCAAAATAAAGAATCGATAAATTAAAGGACCATAATTCATCGAAATATAGATTATTAAATACCTACGTGTTTATGCATTTATAGTGATGTAAAAATAAGACCCTACGTAATAGCACTTCCTTAAAAAAATTTCGAGCTTGATTTTTTTCTGATTTAAAAAATATTTTTCAGAATCATAACTTCTACGTACTTTCCTAAACACTTCGATAATAAATTAACGATTTTTTTTTTTTAGGATAAGCAATAAGCAGAGTGTAAATTCATAGGTTAATTTTGGAAATTGTTGACAAATTCTGGGACGAATTTACTTTTAAACCTGCCAATGAAAGTGAGCAGAAACTTGATACAAATGGCATCTCAAAATCATGTCGAGTGAAGTCGTCAAAAGATTTCAATTTTTCAAGCAATCAACACAAAGAAAAAATAATCATCACCAAATTTTTGCTACCTACATATAAAAAACGATAAATTTATGACTTAATATGTGGTTAACTGGTTATAGCCTGTGTAACCTACAGTGATAGTATTATTAGGTAGGTAGTTATCTACCTACCTAACCACAAGACAATGATGAAAAAATAAATTACCTGATAACTATATTTTTACGCATTACTTCATAGAATATAGAGAAGACCAATGTTGAAAAAAAAAGAAGAAAGATAAGTAACTAATCTTTAAATTAGGAGGGAAGACGAGAATAGACAATTTAGATATCTCTCGAGAGTAACACAAAAACAGGAGGAAAATAAAAGATAAAACACGTCGGTTTAAGTGTCTAACGTCAGTTAAGTACATCAAAATTTTCAAGTTGATCAAACGTCGGAAATTTTATTTTCAATAAGAAGTAAATTAGCTAATATTATAGGAGAATTGAATAAAAATTTCTCAAAACTTACCAAAGTTCGCGAGAAATTGGGAAATTATTTGAGGCAAAGCATTTCGTTATCCGTTCGAAGACACGTATTTTGGTATCTTGTACATCTTATTTAGCAAGAAAGCATTAAAATTCAGATAGATTACTAAAAAGCACGAGATATTAGATAAAAACGACTAGATGAAAGTTCAAGCTCTTTGAGTTCATCACGTTGAATGTTTTATCAAGTTCGTTTAGCTCGCTGCAAATGTACGTATCTATTAACGAGTAGTGATCTCTTTTCGACATTAGTGCGAGAAGATGCCACCGAAGCAGCACAATTACGCTTTTCTGAAGACCCGTTATCAGTTTATTATTTTTCGCTATCATTTGACTAATGTAAGGGTTGGGGGTGGGGGGCTTTTTCTTTTTTTGGTAACTAGCCTACATAACAGGATGCCCCCTTGATAACTGAAACTTTGTAACTACCTATAGTGTAGACTTCAGTGAAGGCGAAAATAAGCTCAGGACTCTATGCAACAAAATTAGGCCCCTTTTTTGTACCTACTAAACATTTACAGCCTCCCATTTTCAAATTGTTATAAATGATACGTAATAGGTAGGTACCTAGCAATTTTTAAAAGGCTCTTTAAAAATACTACATACTCACACTAAGCACCTATACAAAGTGTCAGGAGAGCTTTTTTATGAAGCTTCAATGGTGTCTATCTCAAGAATTAAAGGGGCAAGGCAAAATAAAACTGATTTTTTTTTTTTTTTTTTTATTGAACATATAGGTAGTACTTGAAAAAGTAGACAATTTTTATTCTTGTAATTTTTTGCCTATCTTTGAAAATGAATGCACTAAAAAACTTTTTCAGCAAAATCGATTGGCAGCACTGCATCCGAAAAATTTTCTGACACCGCCAGGGAATAGTACTAAAAAAAAGAAAAAAAAGTTTTAATCACATCTGGATGCCTATCTTTGAAATTTAAGAAGTTATTGCAAGAAGAAACTCACGTCAAAGGTATTGCCTTCCTCAAAGTTATCAAGGGGAACTAGCGAGGCATATGAAAATCGAAACAATTTCATTATGGCAATGCGTGTTATGGGTGTAACTCTTTGAGAGAAACAAAAACTGTTATGTGAGAAATTTGACTATCTTTGAAAATGAAGGAGCTATGGTGCATCAAAATTCAAAATTTGAAAATTTCAATTTCAAAGCTTTGTAGCACGTTCAGTAACGAAAATAGAGAAAAAATTTCTAGAATAAAAAATGTTTAATTTTTCAAGTACTATCCATATGCCTTATCAAAATAAAAAAAATCTCAATTTTATTTTCCCTTGCCCCTTCAATTTTTGAGATAGACACCATGTGTATATAACATTTTTTGTTAGTGATACCCGGTTGTATCCAAATCTTAAATTTTGTACAGTGCTTCGCGGACACCCTGTAGATAAGTGAAGGGTGAGGTAGCAAAGGTAGGTAACGTATCTAGATCCATCCCTAAAGACAAAGACGAATGATGGAAAATTTTTTGAGAAATTAATCGTAAAATTACAAACTTAAACACTTTCCTAGTACCTGAAAAGGCTCTTCGTTAATTAGAAAAATTAGTTTCGCTTTTTAACCTCATATTCGTGAAAAAAAAGTGAAAAAGATGAAAGAGATAGGTATCATCTAACAACATTTTCAACAAATTTATTGTGATGTTGAAATTTTATTTCTTAAAAAAAAAAAATTCAGATGAAAAAAAAAATGAAACAGGTACTTAGAAAAATGAATCTCTAAAAGTACTTATGGTCAAAAAAAAATTTAATTTAAAATAGCTGCACAATTTTTTAATTTAGGTACCTAATATGAACAAAAGAATTTAAATTAAAAATACAATGCCTACTTTTAATATTTCCTATAAAAATATCAATGTTTTACTTTAAAAAGAATGACACTGACGAGACGTGAATTTCAATGTATTTTATAAAGGGACCCGTAACCGTGCTAGGACGAGGGTACCGCGGTACAGAATCCAGCACAACACGCACATGTCTGAATTTTAATCAGAATTCATTTAAAAATTCCGCAAGAAAAGAATAGATAGATATTGGTGATAATTTCTCCCCTAAAAAAGCTAAATGACTGGAATTTTCGGACAACCATTTTTTTTCTTTACATTGAATTTGAGCAAGTAGATAGGTAGGTACCTAGATAACTAGGTACAAAAAATAATTCTGCGGAGTATCGTTCCCTTTTATGTGAGTAGGTGATGGTAATTTTTCGCCCGAATTTTTCTTGGGCAGTATTCCAATATTGATTTATTCTTTGACGGTGTTGAACCCTTTTTCTGTCACATTGCTGATTGAACTACTCCATTAATCATTATTGTTTATTATTTTCTTTGTTATTTGCAAAGGTACTCCCGAAGAAAAATCTAAATAAAATAAGGAAATTTTTTAAGTAGCAAAAATCAAATTTTCTTATCATCACTAACACTAAAGCAACCACATTTCATGCAATTTACTTAAAATTTTGTCTTTAATAGGTATTCTGTTGATTGAGCTCAATCAGAGAAAATTTTATTATAATTGTTGACTATTTTTCAAGAAAATGGGTACCTATCTACATCAACTTCTGAACATAAATTAGGTGTAAGTTCAGGAACGTACCGAAGTTGGAATATTGGAGGAGGGGGTCTTTAAAATTTCCGACTCTTTTCAAAAATATATCCTACTGCTCGACTCCAAAATCTGAAATTTCAGAGTCAAACTGAGAATTTCCTACCAAAACTGAAAATTTTCAAATACTGAGGGGCAAGCTGCCCCTCATCTGGCCCTAGTTCAAGTGCACAAGTATAAACGATCGTCATTTTCGAATTCAAAGTATTACCTACTAATGGAGTTAAGTGCCCATCCACACTTCAGGAAAGGAAGAATATAGGTACCTATTTAATTTGAAAGTAAGAATCTTAAATAATTTTTCATACAGAAAAAACTGTACTGAAACATAAGACATTCCTCACATTCAATGAAATAATTAATGTCTTGAAAAAGGGAATATCTATGTGATAGTTATCCCTATTTATTAAAAAAAAAATAAATAAAGCGTTGGTATGTATAATGTAATAAGATGCTGAGCGGGATAAATAAGCCTCAAAAAAATAACTTCCAGACAATTCTACAAAAGAAAAGGAAATTGTCAAGGCGACGTATAATTGGTTTTGCAATCAGGTAAATTTTACTCGCATTTTGGAACTAGGCAAAAGAAAAAATCGATTTGGGTCGCGTTGCTAAGGGAATCTATAATAATTCAGATTATCTACAATTTCATTCTCCTTCTCCGATTTGGCTGAATCATTTTGAATGGAGGCGCATACGCAATGACCTCCAATTTTGCACAGGAAAGAATGTTGTGATGAGAATTTCTCTCCACACTTTACCGGTATCTACTGACTTTTTGCTAAATTTTTTGGACAGTCTGGGTATTAAATTTCTAATTTTTGTCCATATATTGTATCCTATCGTTATCATCAAGAATAAGTAGGTATCTCAGAAATGATGATAAGATGATATATCTCTACCTACATACGAGTATACTTGCCTTTTTTTGGTGTATCAAGTATTACCTTTGGATCAAAAATAATATTCTTTCATTTTTGATAAGGATGTTTTTCTGTACTTATTTCTATTCATAAATTTATGAATTTACGAATCCATTGTTCCACGTATAATGGGCAATGGCATAAGTATACATAGACCTATCAAACATCTTCTATTTTTATTAAAGTGAATTTTAAAACAATAAATAGCAATTGCGTAGAAACGCTTTAGCTACAGCAAGTAGATAAGTAGAATAGACATTTTTTTAAAGAAAGAAAGTCAAAATGGGGGAAAATGAGAGAAAGAAACTTTTACCTATTGAAAATGAACTTTCCTTTGATGTATAGTAAACCCAATTATTTAATGAGATTGAGCAGCATCTATCAGATAATATGCAAGTAGGTAGTGGGGGAAAAAACTGAAATGGCGTCAATTTCTTGCCATTGATAAAATTGTCAAAGGAAGTAGGTATCTAACTATCGTACGTACTTTTGATCTTCCTATTAATTTATTGAAATGTTCTATGTTATTAAGATGACCAGATATATCAATTTCTACCAATCCAACTCTACTATTTTTAATTATTATACGTAAGGACAATTCTACTTCCTAGACTACCTTAAACTCGCACAATTTTTATCTTTAAACAAAAGTGATCACAAGATACATTTTTCTTATCTCTTTTATATAGTCAACTATTTAATACTCGTAACATTTTAATTGCATAAAATGATTGCTTCGGTAAACACTTCCTAGTAAAATTTTGTTTTTCTCGATTAATGAAAGCTAGATAATTATTATAAAAGCTTTATTGTAAGTATCTGTATTTCTTCTTCGAGTTAGGTAGATTTTTTAATCAAAAACAAAATCACTACCTATCGCAAAAGCCCACTTGCCCGAAAGCAAAATTTATTATTTAAAATTGTCACAGTTCTCATATTAAAAACATTTATCCAACATATTAAACCACAGTAAAAAAAATTGAAATTTTATTCATACCAAACATCAGAGATCAAAACCACTGTGTTTTTAAATAGATACTTTTTATTTAGAAAATTTTGAAGAAAAAAAATGCTACGGGCTAAAAAAAATTGAATCAATCTCTTACCTGAAGAATTTATTTCATTTGAACGATCACAAAAAACTTTTATAATTGAACGAGGAACCAACTAGCGAATTTGTTAGTTTAGATTTCAGTACTGGAAGTTACCATGAATTAGGTGGAACGAGCTTTACTACTAGCAACAATTCCCCAGATTTTTTCAGGGTTGGCCGGGTCAGTTTCTTCTCAGCATCTCTATTGATTTTCAGTTCATAAGAACATTATGTAATCCAGGCGTGTGTTTGCTCTAGTTCTTATTTTATGGTACATGCAGTGATGCGATAAATTAAGCCTATGTACCTATGGTGGATAAAAATATTAATTTTTCAGCTTGCTAAAAAAATGATTAAAAACACAGTTGAAATAATTAACGCAACCGTGGTTGATGCTTAGGTAGGTACTTGACTACTCGTACCTTGTGTATAACTATTGTCAATTTGGACAAAAGAAGTAGGTATGTGCCTACTTAATTTTGTAATATTAATTTTCATGTTGAAAGTTACCTACCTATCGGTGAAATAACGATGTAATTTTTGCAATGGCCTAAGTGTAATACTGGACTACACCGCAATTTTTTCAAACTTATTTTTAAATCGATTTACAATACTTCAATTTGATTTTTCATTTTTTTCAGTAAATTCATGAAATCAAACAAAATAGACAAAAAAAAATAAGATGACTGAAAACTTATTTTTAATAATATATTTAATTTAAATTTTTTATTTATACATACAGGTAGGTGAGGACTAAGGAAGTACAAATGATATATGAAAATTGGAATTCATGTCGAGTTTCAAAATAAAATATGTATCACCCTGAAATGAACTAATGAAAATATTCCATTCGTGTTGAAATTCAATTCATCTTCTTGCAGTTCACTCGTAATATTTTACAAAAAAGGATTTAAAAAACTAAAATTAAGTGGGAAAACCGAAAAATACTTGACAATACTTGTATAGGCTGTCTTGAGTTTCTGTTAATTTTTGTATGAGTAAGTATATCTACATATTTTTAATTTTAGTGGGAAAATAAAATAATAACTAACTCTAACCTAAAGAAAGATTGAAAGATTTAATAATTGAAAAAAATATAATTATGATTATTGATTATTTAGAATAATTTAATTATATAATTTTTTAACTTTATTTTGACATTTACACGTACTTCCTTTTCGGACTTCGCAGGTTCGCACCAGGGAAGAAAACCAATTGAAACCAAAACCGGGTAAAACCACCACCACCAGATATAATTGGTTTTCAAAACCATTTGGAACCATTACAATGAACTTCAAAAATTCATTCAAGAACCACCACCAAAAAGAACCAATTCCTTTCGAAAAGGCAGGGAAGAGAACCGTTTGGAACCACAACGAAAAATCATTTGCTGAAATAACCACAACCACAACCACAAGAAAGTGGTTTGAAAATAAAAAACCACCATCACCACCACCACCATTTTCAATTTCCTTTACAATGAAAACCAGAACCACCACCAATTAATGGAATTGGTTCTTTTTGGTCCTAAAAAGAGAAATAGTGGATTTGAAAGGGAAGGAGGGGTCCAATCAAAATTTTTGTTATGACCAAATTTATTCCTAGAACTTCAAGCAACAACTTTGATTTGAATTTTTTTTTAATTGGGCCCCTTACCTACCCCCTGTGGCCTGTTTTCTTCATTTTTCTGATTTTTCAGCGCTCTGGAAAGTGGAAACATTATTATTTTTTGTTTTTTATTTGAATGTATATTATTTAATTTAAATTTATTGCAATATTGCGTTTGTAACTTGTAGGCAAATTAATTTTTTATTCAAATTTCAAAGATCTGATCTTTTTTTAGTTCTTTTGTGGTATAATAGGAAGCACGAAAATGGTTCCATCTGGTTCTGATGGTTAATGCCATAGATAAATGGTTTAAATGTTGGGAAATATTTTTCATACTACGAAATGGAAGCGATTCGATGAAAACCAATTGAAAAACCAAAACGGAACCACCATCACCACCACCACAACCATTTGAAATGGTTTTTAATTTGAGAACCACCACCACAACCATTTGAAATGGTTTTTAATTTAAGAACCACCATCACAACCAATTAATCAAGCAAAACCAAAAACCCAGAACCAGAACCAATCAAAAAAAATAAAAATTAAATGGATCCACTTTAGCACCAAAACCTTTTGAAAATTTTAAAAAACCAAAAACCAATTGGAACCACCAGTAATTTCAAAATTTTCTCAAAACCACCATCACCATAACCAATTGGGTTTCAATTGGTTTTCTTCCCTGCTTCGTACTAATATGCAAAATTCGAGTGGAGGGAAGGGTCTAATCGAAATTTTTATAATAACCAAACATATTTTTAGGATCTTAATCTATAGAACTTTTGTTTGAAAATTTTTTCAATTCAACCCTTACCTCTCTCCAATTTTCAATAATGAGTAATTGAGTATCCATGTATTGATGTGAAAAATTGGGGAGAAGGTAGGCTTCGAATTGAAAAAATTTTCAAACAAAAGTTCTTGATTAGGATCTTGAGAATGATTTTGGTTATTATAAAAATGTCAATTGGACCCCCCTCTCCCCTCCAATTTTGCATATTAGTACGAAGACACTCATTATTGAAAATCAGGAGGGAGAGAGGGGTTCAATTAAAAAAATATTCAAACAAAAGTTCTAGATTAAGATCTTGAGAATAATTTTTGTTATTATAAAAATTTCAATTAGACCCTCCCCTCCCCTCTAATTTTGCATATTAGTACGAAGACACTCATTATTAAAAATCGGGAGGGAGAGAGGGGTTCAATTAAAAAAATTTTCAAACAAAAGTTGTAGATTAGGATCCTAAAAAAAGTTTAGTTATTATAAAAATTTCGATTAGACCCTTCCCTCCACTCGAATTTTGCATATTAGTACGAAGACACTCAATATTGAAAAATGATGGAAGGAGGGGTTCAATTAAAAAAGTTTTCAAACAAAAGTTGTAGATTGAGATATTAAAAATAAGTTTGGTTATTATAAAAATTTCGATTAGACCCTTCTCTTCTCTCTAATTTTGTATATTAGGCGTTCATATAGTTTTGGACTTAAAAAAAATCAGCTCAATCACTAACGCCGCAGTGAAAACTAGGAGCTAGTTTTTCGAACCCCTACTAAATAAACAGTGATGCAAGCATCACGAACTTTCCGAATCAAAAAGTATTTTAAAAAATATTAACAAAAAAATATTTTTAAAAATCGATCATCGAATATTATGTAAAAAAAAATTGATTTTCGAATATTTGTGAAAAAATCGACTATAAAATATTTTTTGTATTTAAAACGTCAGCAATTACACTGAAAAAAGTTAAACATGACACAAAAATATTCGACAAAATCACACTTGCTCCATTATTATTAATCGTGAAAAAATATCATGATGATGTAAACAAAACAACCATTCGAATACCCGTACATCTTATCATGAATAAGACAAAAATGCAAAGCATTGCGCAATGCGCATGTTAGGGAAAGGAGAGCAAACCGGTACACCCGCGGACATGTCCGGATATAGATAAACACTTGAACCGTTCCCTTTATCGACATCTAAAACACGACAAATGTGAAACTCGACGATCTTTCGCATAAATCGCTCGTAAAATTTTTTCTATTCAACGTAAAGACCCCAAATTCTTGCGTAGCCTTCGCTTATATAAACCACTACTCATCGCCGAATTTCAACGAGATATCTCAATTAGGGCGATTGGAATCGTGTTAACAAATTTTTCTGCACACACACACATACACACACACACACACACACACACACATACATACGGAACATCATCTGGAAATTGTTCAAAACAAATTTGTACGAAGTCGAAATTTGTCTAAGTGCAATATTCGTGAAAACGCATTTCGCACCGAAAACAATACTTTCCTTACAACGCTACGCGCTGTTCGGAAAGTAAAAATAATTGAAAAACGTATACTTCTTATTCGGGACACAAGATAGCGCTACCCAATCATTCTGCACGACTTCAAGGTCATACTAGAAAAACACACGCGCTCCCAACTTCGGGCGTCGCAAATTTATAGGGAATAAAAGTGTGACGTCACAATCGGCTATTTTTCTGTGATAAAGTTGAAAAGGGGACCACAGTATTTGGGAGTGGCTAAATCCACAACAAGTAATCACCAAAATGAACGAACGAGAATTCATCTCAACATAAATTCTTGTTCTTTGAAAACTTGTTTTCGTGGTCGTGTTTGTCATTGCAAAGTGGACTTGGTCCAAATTGATTTTTAATCCAATTTTAATTTTTCATAAACGATTTTCTCAAATTTTTCATCGAGATTTTTTCGTCAAGTTCAATAAAATTTAATAAAATATTTAAAATTTTTCCAAGTTTTCTATTCTTCAAATTTTTCATTTTTTTTGGTTTAAAATTTTAATTGTATTTTTGAAAAAAATTTCTTGAAGAAATTATTCATCACTCATCAATAATTTATTCTTATTTTTTCCTCAAATTGAATTTTTCATTAAATTTTTTCTGTTTGTCGTTTTAAAATTAAAACTCATTTTAAAAAAAAAAATATATGTATTGTGTATTTTTCAATTTTTTCATTCAAACTTGCCAATAATTTTTTCATCAAAATGCTACTGATCTTCATATTTTTTCAAATTCATTTTTTGAAATTGTTTTATTATATTGTTAATTAAATTTAAATTAAATTTCCATTTAGATTTTTAAACATTTTTCATAGAATTTTCTCATCAAAAAATGCTTCTAAATCTCTACCATACTTTTTCAAATTTTTCTTTTGAATTTCAAGTAAATTTTTTATCAAGTTTATTTTTCCAAAAATTTTTCCGACTTTTTTAATTTAATTTTTTCAAGAAAATTGTTCATAACCCCCTCCCCCCATTTTCCAATAAAATTGTCAATTGATTTCATTCTCCAATTGGTCATCAAAATGTTTCTATTTCATCTCCCAACTGCAGGCAACCTGACTTCTCATTCGAATTTTTCCAATAATTTTCATCACATCATCACCATTTGTCTTGTCTTCTAGTTCTAATTGAGGAATTTCTAAATTTTTTCAAGAAATTCCAATTTTTCTTCAAATTTACTAAAATTTCAATATTCAAAATTGAGTAAGTAGCTAACGCTAAGGTACTTAACTACTAACTTACTGACTTGTTGAAAAAAAAAATTGAAAAATTAAATAAAACATAAAAAATACCCAGAATGAAAAATATTTTGAGTATTTTGTGAAAGAATAAATTTGTTTTAAATAAAACATCAAAGTTTTCAGAGAAAAAATTTGAAAAAATTTGTTTGAAAAAAAAACTTGTACGAAAAAAAAACTCGTACAATAAAGAAGATGAATAAAAAAGAACGACATCGCCCTTACAATGTGATTACTTATTGTGGATTTAGCCACTCCCACAGTATTTTTGCTTATCACAAGAGTTACAATTTTTGCACTTATTAGGTTATTACTCAAAAAATAGAGCTTTTATGAAAAATTTATTCAGGACACTTTTTCTAGGAAATTGAACGAGCTTTTCATTCGTTTAAAAACATTTTGATTTGGTGTAGTATAAACGGAGATATTGAGAAAACAAAACGGTACTTCTTCAGCATACTTCTGGTCCATTTCGAACAAATAACTCTTGTGTAATCAACTGTATAATAAAAGTTGATATATCATTCGAAAGAAGACAAGATTCTCTACATTTCGTTTCTCTAAAAAATTTTTCTAGCTATTTTAGTTTTTCAGTTATTTTAATTTGAAATTAGTGTTGATGTTTAGCAAACGGATTTCGCATGCTTTTCAACGCTTTTTACATTTCAAATCGAAATATCTAAAAAACTAAAAGAGCCAGAATAAAGTTTTAAGGAAACGAAATATAGAGAATCTTGTCGTCTTTCGAATGATATAATAAATTTTTCGCTAAAATGAACTACTATCGATTTATTTGATAAAATACTTGAAGATGGACGAGTATGCGAAGGGAGTACAATTTTGTTTTAGCGATATCTCCGTTTGTACAACACGGAATTAAAATGTTTTTATTTGAATTGAAAGTTCTTTCACTTACCTACAAAAAATGTTTTTTATGAATTTTCTGTAAAACTCCTAGTTTTCGAGTTATTAAGTGAAAACAATGAAAATAATGAAAAGTACACATTACAATTGATAAGAATTTTGGAAACTAAACACGCGAGACATTCACAATAACTCTCTTCTAATAGGAAAGTTTCTCCACAACAAAAACTTTTCTATAAACCTTTTCTCTAAATGTTACCGTTTTATTACAAAATTGAAAAAACCACTTTTTCCCATGTTAATTTTCAATAGTATCCCCTTTTCAACTTAATCTAACTTTATCAAAGTGTTTATCACGTGACTGTGACGTCACCACTTTTATTCCCTATGACGAAACGTACCGGCGAGGTGGCGGCGTTATCGGCTTGAGATTCTTTAAAAATGGCTTGGGCGATCATGAGATGTTAGCTCGTAAAACGATGATAAATTTTATATAATAGGTGTGGTTGCATTTGCCTTAAATTAGTCATTAATTGTGCATCAACGCTCATTTCGTGTCGAAAATAGAACTGTGTTCAATGCGATTTTTAATTCTAGCAGGAACTTCATTCTACTGTAAATACAAGATTTTTTTTTAAAACGCTTTGAAATTATTATTATACTAGTAAAATGACGTGGGGATTTGTTACCTGTGGCCCAAACGAAGCGTTAGTAGTTTCAGGTAAGCAGAATTTCCTAGTTAAATGAGAATAAACACAATCGATGAAGTATTTCTTCCATGTGTTGCATATTTTGTGTATACTTGACTGGTTTCTTTACAATTAGTGTAAATAGCATTAATAAGCTTTGATAATTGCAGGATGCTGTTACGGCAAACCTTTACTCGTTCCTGGAGGGCGAGCTTTCGTATGGCCAACAATTCAGCGAGTTCAAAGGTATAGTGAAAAAAAAACTCGAAGCTAACCTAACACCTACTGCTGTCAAAATTGTTGATTGCATTTCATCTCATCTAATTCTGTGTTTACTCGTTGCAGAATATCTTTGAATACTATGACATTACAAGTTGAAAGCCCAACAGTTTATACTTGCCAGGGTGTTCCAATTTCGGTTACAGGAGTTGCTCAAGTGAGTATCATGTTTTGATTTATATTGGTTATACACATCCCTCCTTACTTAGTAAATTGCATGTTCTATGTTTCTGTTATTAGGTTAAAATTCAAGGTCAAAATCAAGAAATGCTGATGACTGCTTGTGAACAATTTCTCGGCAAAAACGACGGAGAAATTCGAAATATTGCTTTGCATACGCTGGAAGGACATCAACGAGCAATCATGGGTAGCATGACCGTTGAGGTATTTTGGTTATACGGAATCGTGACGCGATTATTCATAAATCAACATGTTCCTCACGGTTTATATAATTTTCAGGAAATATACAAAGATAGAAAGAAATTCAGCAAACAAGTTTTTGAAGTCGCGTCTTCAGATTTAGTCAACATGGGAATCACTGTTGTCTCCTATACGTTGAAAGATATCCACGATGAGGAGGTTCGTTCGCTTAATTTCAATTTTTCTTCATTATTTTTAAACCTGCCCTGTAATTTTCTTTTTTGCTGCAATTTCTTCTAAATTTCGAATCTATGCTATTAATTTATCAATCCAAATAATTCAGCTTCAAGTTTTTTTTTCATCAGTTAGGCTTCGATCAAAATCAAATAAAAATCACAATAAATTATTTCACGCTGAATAAAAGAATTGCAAATACTTTTACTAAAAATTTCAATGTACAAACATACATAAACCGTTTACATTTCGTCCAAATACCACCGACTGTTGATAATATTTCATGCACTATAGTATTTTTTTCTATTTTTTATTCACGCTCGCAGAAAGACAAGGTAAGTAAATTCTTGATGAAGTAATTTGATTGTGATTTTTATTTCATCGCTTTTTATCGACTGTAGCAAGTGCTTAATATTTCCATCGAATTGTAACTTTTTATTTCACGTTTCAGGGGTATTTACAAAGTTTGGGAATGGCTCGTACTGCCGAAGTCAAAAGAGATGCCAGAATTGGAGAAGCCGAAGCCAAACGTGATGCCAGAATAAAGGAAGCTATTGCCGAAGAGGAAAGAATGGCATCGAAGTGAATATATTTTGCCTGTTCTGAAGGTTTGTGGATTGAGGGTAATTTTCATAATTTAATGTCGAATTTTTTTTCATTATAGGTTACTGAATGACACAGAAATTGCTAAAGCTCAAAGGGATTTCGAGTTGAAGAAAGCGATATATGATACGGAAGTTCGAACCAAAGTGAGTGCTCGATAGAACGGCATTAATAAACCCGAATATTCGTTACTATTGATGACGGCTAAAATATACAATATTTATATGTATAATACTATTTATAATTTGTAGAGTGCGGACGCCGAACTTGCTTACGAATTGCAAGCTGCCAAAACTAAGCAAAGAATCAAAGAAGAAGAGATGCAGATTAAGGTTGTCGAAAGGACTCAAGAAATCCAAGTGCAAGAGCAAGAAATCGCGAGAAAAGAAAGAGAATTGGAATCTACGGTGAGAAGACCAGCCGAAGCAGAAAAATTCAGGTATTAGTCTTTCGTGACTTTTTTATTAATAAAAAAAAAATTGTATTAATTTCGAAATTGGTGTACAGATTAGAGAAACTGGCCGAAGCTCACCGTAATCGGGTAATTTTGGAAGCCGAAGCTGAATCCGAAAGTTTACGACTCAGAGGAGAAGCAGAAGCATTCGCCATTGAAGCCAAGGCTAAAGCTGAAGCAGATCAAATGATGAAAAAAGCTGAGGCTTGGAAAGAATACAAAGAAGCTGCCATGATCGATATGGTGTTGGACGTACTGCCAAAGGTAACCTATTCGCGTTACATTTACTCGAATCTCATTGGCATTATTCTTCAACTTGTGATTTTTCAATTATAAAGGTCGCTGCCGAAGTAGCCAATCCATTAACTCAAACTAAGAAAGTGACCATGATCGCCAGTGGAACCGGCGATATTGGCGCCGCTCGACTCACCGGCGAGATAATCGATATTGTTACAAAAGTACCCGAAATGGTGAAAACGTTGACCGGCGTTGATGTCATGAAAGTGAAATGAAATCGGCTTCATGTAGGCTCAGCTTGTGTAAAAGAAGATTTTCCTTGGTATCTGTGAAACGGTGAAATGATTATAGTATGAAATTTTTCAGTGTGCGCAAATTTTGCTTTCGTCATTTTTTTTTTTTTTCTCCTCTCCCTGTTGTAAGTTCTCAAAATTTTATTATTGCATTCCCAAACCTATATTTTTGAAATTCTCATTTTTATGTAATCTCTGTACCTTAGATTTTGTCGAAAGCTATAATATTATCCCTTTTCGAATAGTTCTATTACATGATTTTTTTCCTTTTTGGTTTTGTCAGTACAGAATCGTTGAAGTGAAATAATTTGTATTTTTTTTTAAAGTGTGTTTTTCGTCAAGCACTTTCGAAATTGAAAAATCTTTTCTATCTTTCGAAATATTATTTCTATCTTCACTCGTTTAACTAGGCTTAATTCATTTCACTTCATTGCGATACTGTTACCATTTACTTTCTTATTTCATCTCCCTTTTTATATTCAATAATACATATTATACGTGTATAACTTTATCTTATGTTTTTATTCAACATAATTATATATCTATAATCTTTACCATTTTTGAAAACAAATTATTAGGTACTATTGAAGGAAATTTTATTCATTCTTTTTAAAAATTAAATCTTTTTGATATTTGGTAATTCAATGTGAGCCTACATTGTTTCCTTAAATCTTTCCATTTAAAGTAATAAACGATCAATTTATAATCGTTTTACAAAAAAATTCGTAAACAGAGGTGAATCAAATTTATATACGAATTTTTTTCACTTCAAATGAATTCTTGTTTTCGAATGTTTTCATTGAATAGGTATTGCCTTTTCTTGTTCAACAATTATTTTTTATTTTTTCGTTAAAAGTATTCTTACGTAATATGAATTTTGATTTTTGTTTTCCAGTGTTTCACTCGAATGCTATTGATACTTTCATTATTTAAATTTTTGTGTTTTTCGACGAACGTATATTTAATTGAATCTGATTGAACAATTTTGACCATCGATAATTCCCTTTATATGAAATCGTTGAATACCCTAAAACGAATGCATTTATAGTAGAAATCTATAAAAAATTACTGTCGAAATACACTAGTCTCGAGTTACTCGTACATTGTTATTTTCGTTTATTTTATTTAGTGAAGTATTATTTCAATACCTACATAATCTTTATTATTTTATTTTTTGTTAGTTTTTGTATAATCATATATATTATTTTATTTTATTCTTATAATATATTGGATCTTTTTTTTTTTTTTTTTTTCAAAAATCTCTACTTTTCTCGAAACAGGTATTTTTTAAAACTCAAGTATTCCTTCTTTCGAACTTCCATTTCTTTTAAGATAGGTATATGATGTATGGGGGTTGAAAACTTGTATGTAATTTTAATTTTTTTTTCTATGTGAAATTATCGCTAGAAAAGATAACGTGTAAAATTGTGATTTAAAAAAAATGTGTAACCAACTATCTACCTTCCTTTCTTCGTAAAATACCTTATGTAGCTTTGAATTCTAAGTTCACGTTTTCCCATCCATTTCTTTTTCGATAATATTGGGACGGCTATAGATATTGAATTTTTTCCGTCCAATATCCGTAATGTTTATTAAATTGTAGGTAATCATTTATTTAAAAAAAAGTTACTGATTGACACTACTTCATGTCAATTTTGATTAATGATAGCTTTCTGAAGTGATGTACTATTGGTACTACCTACACTTTGCTTTGTAAAGTAGGGTAAAATATGAACGGAAATAACTGATTTGTCTGTCTATCACTTCATCGAAATATCATTTTTTTTTTTTTATATTATCAATTATTGGTAATTTGTTCTGAATATCGAATACTACTATCTTCTTTATTATGACCATCATATACCATTTTTCTTTCTTATAGTTTACGTTTTAATTTGTGTGTATTGTTTTTTGATTTACTTATGTACTTAATCCATTTTTATTTGATGACGAAATGACCAATGATTCGGCATTTTTTTTAAATTTCGTAACTTTTTTGATGGTCTATTGTGATTTTATCTTTCCACCTTTTGAAAACATATAATTGAAGTTATGAAATTAATCAACTTTTTTTTGAAATCACTTTTTATGATTCATTACATGAGCTTAAAAACCTAATTATTAACATATTTTTTAATGTATTTCTAAGGCTACATTTGTATAATGCGCTGAGTTCTCTTTTCATATTCGTACAAATGATTCGTATGTTTTCTAAAAAAAATTAAAAAATCGTTATTATTTTAACGCAGCAATTATCCCCATACGAAGAAAAATATCGTGATACGTTTTTTTATTCTTTTTTTTCCAGTCGAGTACAAATTGATATTCTTATTTTTAACGGTGTTCTACATATGTGCGGTAGTAATGGTATTTGTAGTTTATTAGTAGAAGCTTATTAATTTTCGTTATAATGCGAAGTTTTCTGTTTGTTTTAAATCAATAAAAAATTATACGATAACATCGGCCGTTATCTCAATGTAAAGTAGCCAATAAAAGATTGCTTTTTAAGCAATTGTAATCCTGCCACAGTTGCAATGGTTCTCATGACTTAAATGAGTGTAAAAATTATAATAAGGGATTACCATAGTCTGCTCTCTTGTGTGAAAAACCCATCAAGTTCGATAATGCGAAACATGTGAAATATTTGATTAGGTATTATGAAAAGTTACTACTTATTTACAAATAAGGTACTTAATCGTTTTATAAATCAGCATACGCAACGTGAAATGATTTCCTTAAAGAGATGCCGAACGACGTTGACGCTATGTACGGAAATATTCATCTACGTTTTATTTTCCGGAGTAGGTGTTTGTCCTAATTACGTTCGGAAATTCAGTTTATCAATGGAACTGGTGATGCGTTCTGTAATGACACGCAATCAATTATTTCTTTCAGTATTCTGTTATGTTTCTTGTACTCTACTTAAGTACACACTACATACATAGTGCTTACTTTGGTTCCGAATAAATAATGATTTGTTTTTATTATCTTTGGAAGTGAAAAGTTGAACGGACATTTTGTAGATGTGTGATAATTAATTTCAATTTGAAAGACGGCAGCAGGGCAAACAATTTGGAATTCTCTAGAGTGTGTGTAGCGAAGCTTATTTTTTCCTGAGCCAGTGGAGGGTTTAAATTTTTCAATGTTCATTGCGAGAATGGTTTTAAAATTGGACAGCTTTTTATCTCAACACATGAAAAAATTATGATTAAAAAAGAAAGAAAAAATCTCCAATAAAACAATAAAAGTAGCAGACTTTTACTTCCAAAAAATTCAATAATTATTTTCAAAAAAATTTAGATTTTTTTTTCTTTTCTGAAAATTAAGAGATTTCTTGAAAGAGAAAAAAAACAACAAAGAAAATATTTTTTTCAAAGAATTGATTTTTTTTTCTTCGAAAAAGTACTTGAAAAACTTTTATTCATTTCCCAAAAAATTGAGAAGAAAATCTATAAAATTGAAAAATATTTTTACCTATTTTTCCGTATCAATTAAAATTGAACTTTTTTTTTCGTTGACTCCAAAAATTTGAAAAATTTTCTTCTCCAGAAAAACTGGAAAAATTGGGATTTTATTGTAGTATAAAAAAGAGTGTTTTTTTCTCCAAAAAATAAAGTGACTTCTTTCTCCAAATAAACAGAGAATGTTTCCTACAAAAAACTGAGATTTTTCTTCTGAAAAAAGTAAGGGCTATATAGGTACCTCTTTTTATTCTTATTTTTTCTACAAAAAATTGAGATTTTTTTCATCGTCCAAAAAATGGGGTGAGGGAGGATAAGAAATATTTTTGACAATGTTTTCACTTGAAAAAAAAATAGAATTTATTTTTTTGCACAGATTCGCAAAGAAAACGTGATAATTTTTTATTCCAAGAAAATACATAAATTTTCTCTCAGAAGAAATAGAGCAAAACTTGAAAATTTATCGTTATAATAATAATACTTAAAAATTGAAGATTTTTTTTTTCTCAAAAAAGATGGTTGTTTTTTCGAAAAAGTAACATGATTTCATAATTATTTAAATAATTGGAAAAAAAATGAATTTTTTTTTTCTATCTTCTTGCATTTAAAAATTAAGATATAATTATTTTGTATTCTAAGAAAATTTTGAAATTTTTTCATTTTGAATTAAGATTTTTTTCTTTGTCATGAATTTAAAAACAAAATTATTGCAAAAAATGAAATTTTCAGTTCAAAAGATTAGGTAATGGATTTATTCTTTATTTGATTTTTTTTTCAAAAAAATTGTGAATTCTTTTCTTGAGATACCTAGACAAAGATTTTTTTCTTTAAAGAAAATGGGACGAAAAATAGGTAGGTAGTTTTTATTTCAAAAAATTGAAATCATTTTTTTCTAATGATGAGAGTTTTTTCATTCAAAAATGAGAAAAAAAAAACGATATCAAGGTATTTTTTTTCTCCGAAGAATTGATTTTTTTTCTTCAAAACAATATTGTGACACAAAAATGAAGTTTTTTTTTCTACTATAAATGATTTTTTTCCTATTTAAAATGAAAGAGATTTTTTTCTCAGTATGAACAAAGAATTTCACTATCGAGATATTTTCTAATTTTCCAAGAGACGTAAAACGTTTTTCTCTCTCATTTTTTTTAATTGCCTGAAAAATTAAAATACCTACGTATGTTTAGCTGCTTTTTTTACCTTTTTTTTTGTTTTTTGTTTTTAAAAAAATGGAAATATTTTTTATTCCAATAAATTCAGATTTTTTTTCTTTACGAAATAATAAGGATTTTTCTTCAAATAATTAGGTTTAAAAAATAATTATTTGAATAGAGGGTTTGTTGTTAATTTTTGCACTTTCAAAATTTTCTGATAGGTTGTAGTTCATTTCACTTTTGAAATTTTGGGTGTAGCTCGAGTATCCGATCTATGGCTGAGTTGCCAGCCATATAGGTAAGTAAGTACACAAAGTATCTGTTCACTGAAATTGTCTATCAATTTCACGTGGTAGAGGAGGAAAACGTTTTTTCTTCACGGTTGTGTACATACACAACCAAAAATTTCCAATGTCAAAAGTTTATACGTACGCTATACAATCATCGTATACCTAAAATCTTGAAATTTAATTATTCGAATAAATAAACATCGAAAAATTACGAAATACCTGAATGACGTCATTGCTCTGTACGAGTATTTTTTTTAAATGGGTTCAATTTTTTATTAGTTATACAAGTAGTTCAATGAAAAGATGCCAAATCAAAGTCTGATTTTAAGAGTAGGTAAAATTGACTATGTTGGTATTCTTGGTATGTTCTTATTGTTAAATTATCTCAATAAAATTGCGAGAAAGAAGTTTAATGTACCTACGTATATACAACAGTTATTTTTGTAGATCTGAGGAAAAAAATCGTCGCTGTAGAACTGGTTAACGATTTGGCACCATTTTCTGAATCAACTACATATCTACGTCAGTAGGTATAATATTATAATCAAGGCCACTCGATCAACACGATCGGTATCCAATAAATCGAAATATGACGTAGGTATATCTTCACTTATTGTTGATTTTACGTTCGAACAGGTACTTTAATTGCAAAAAGTGACAAAGTATGCATTTAGCGAGACATTTTCCAACATTGCTATTACTCATTCAGTACGCAGGATCCCCCGTCTCGAAAACCACTTTTTCAATTAACACGTAATAAGCGAACAGAAGAAAATTCATGACGAATATCTTTCACCTTTTGTTCGACTGACGCCGTCGTTTGTGTTGGCATCGCCTTCCAAAACAAAACTACGATCGAGTCGGTAAAAAAATTCAAATCGAAAATGAAAAATATGAAATTTATTCAACGTGCAAAACAAAAATAATTGATAAGTATTTTTTTAAATATCATAAACACCAATTCAATTCTACAAACAAGACAGGACAATTATTATACAAACAATCAAAAGTTTAAAAATCACATTAATTCTCTCAAGATAAGTAGATCAAAATACGTATAAGTAAATGCATTTCTGTATTACAAAAGTACAGAAAAGTTTAGGGCGTCTTTAAACATTTATGGAGGTAAATTAAGTAGGTACCTACTTTACAAAAGCAAATATTGGAAATACTATTTCATCGGCAATTAATATCAAAAAAATAAACCGCTGGTGTACTGTACATTTTGGGAGAAAAATATGAAAACGTTCAAGGATCATTTTTACCTATTTAGTTCAATAAATTATTACTTATTAGTAATTGAAATGAATGTCACATTAAACATTAGTAGGTAGGTAGGTACAGTTATGTAGGTAGCAAGTACTTACACAGGGCACGTTTTATGGTACAATAACCTATATTATTTAAGTATATAAGCAATTTGATCAAAACTGTTCATAATTAGGAAGGATAAATTGATAAACCATTGGTAGGTAACTGAACAAACAACGACATACATATTACATACTTAATCATTATTACCAAAAAAA
Source organism: Balanococcus diminutus (assembly GCA_959613365.1). NCBI lineage: Eukaryota > Metazoa > Arthropoda > Insecta > Hemiptera > Pseudococcidae > Balanococcus > Balanococcus diminutus. The sequence continues at coordinate 42,715,988 of OY390715.1, read as the reverse complement.
GAAGAGAAGAAAGAAAAAAGAAATAAATTAAATTCGAAATCCAACACGAAATTCTCGTTTTACAGACCCATTAATTTGTTTATTCTCAGATGATGAGTTCTGATACATAAATTAACTGTCATCATTTTCCCTGGAAATCATTAGCATGAAAGTTTAACGACGAATTTCGAGTAAAAATAACAATTTTGCGACAACAGGTACAACATGATTTGAAACAAGGCAATTTTTGAATTACAACGTACAACTTCAACAGTTCCACTGCATTGAAATAAAAAATAAATAAAAATAAACATAGGTAGGTAATAGGTACAGGTACACAATAGAGAAAAAAGTTAATAGTAAGCAAAAGAAACAAAATAAGTAACAAGTAAAATATATACAATCATCTATTTTCATTAAAAACAATATCAAAAAATGAATTAAAAATTATAGGAATGCGAGTTTGTATTTTTGGAATGCTGTGAATGTGATTTTCAGATTTTGAGGTAGGTATAAAACTCTATTTTAATATTCCCTACTAATCACTTTTTCTCAAATGTTAATTAAGTTTTCGTAATAACGCTGAAAGATGTAAACAACAGTCTAGAGCAAATCTATTTAATGTCGAATGAAATCTTTGTTGAATTCGTGCCTCAAAATTGCATAAAATATATTTTTTTATTATGCATTTAAGTGCATTTTGTAATTGAGCTTTGTTACCAAGAAATAAAATTTCAATTAGGCGTAAAATATTTCACACTGAAAATTTCAATTAAGAAAAACGATATGTGATTTTTTTTCAACGAATTATTATCACAAAATGCTAAAATAGGGAATTTGGTATATTACTTAAAATTAAATTTCAAGAAAAAATTTCGTATACTTAAGCTTGACCTAAGTATTTTCGACTATACTTTTTTTTCGAATAAATGTGTTTAAGTAGGCCTTAAACCAATCCAAATTCACAAAAACTTTATTCTTAAAATTTGTTCTTACATGATTTTTCAAAATTGGATTCACTTGTAGAGGGGAAAATTTTTAAGGATTTCGTTGAGAAAAAACTGATGTTTAAAAAAAAAAAGGTTTAAATTGAAAAAACGTTTTTTCTAAAAATTGATTACAACGTAAATTTTTTTAAATATTTTGCCACATTGAATAAGTATTTTGAAAAAATTGATATCAGAAACTTAATTTCAAGTAAAAATCAAAAATTATTTAATTTTATGTAAAAAAAAAAAAAACCAACCACAGTCAAGGAAGTGTTCAGATTGGGAGGGAAGATGAAAATGATAGTTATACATTTTACACTCGAACGTAGCAAGTACTTACACATGTACGAGTATTTAGGAGAAAATATATCACTTGACACTATAAAAATTTAGGTCCCTCAACCTTACCTATGTTTTTCAACCTGCTAATAAGTTGCATTTTTGACTACGGTTGTTCTTCTTAAACCAAACCCTCATTTTATCTCAAACATCATCATTCCAATGAAAATGTGTTTGAAGGATAGTTTACAATGGCAGCGAATTTTTCTGCGAAAAAAATGAGTAGGAAATGAGTAATTTAAAAAAAAGAATCAAAACCTTAAGACATCATTCGAAATCACGAATAATGTCAAAATAAAATTTTCAAAACTCATTCTTGCATCAACTTTTCAGTAAATTTTGAGAAATTTTCGTAGATGATTGTCTGACGTCTACTCGTAACTACCTATACCCATTCTATCAAATTAGTTCTATTCAAGGTTCGGTAAAATTCAGGAAAAACGGGAATTAAAATCAAAATCCAAAATTATTGCGATATATATATTTTTAAAATCCAAGATCCAAAATCCTTTTCACACCTGGATTTGAAATCCAAAATCTAAAATCCTTTCCATAAGTGGATTTTAAAATCCGAAATCCAAAATTTTTATTATTTTTTATTTTACTCTGTCATCTGGCTCATGTTAATTTTCGATTAGATGATCCCTTATTCATTTCTTAATTTTTTATTAAGAAATCTCAATTTTTTGTGCATTATTTTTAAAATTTTAAATAAAAATCTTTCACTTTATTTTCGAAAAAAAACGAATTCTTTTGCAGAATAAATTCCAATTTCTTATATTAATTAATTAATTTTTTTTGGAGTCAGCGTAATAAAATTTCCATATTTATTTCTTTATTTTGAAAAAAATGTTTCTCAATTTTTTTGAATTACGTATGTACCTAGAAAATATTTTCAACATTTTTGAATTAATTTTTTTTTTTTTTTAATAAAAAAAACCTTTTAAATTTTCAAAAAAATCAATATTTTGAAAAAAAGACAAATTTTTGGTTTGGTCTTGGTTTTAAAAAAAATCTTTTAATATTTTGTTTAAAAATTTCTGAATTTCCTCAAAATAGATGAAAAAAATTTTCTCGAGCTAAGTTAAAGAACTACCTACTGATTTTTTTGAAAAGATCTCTATATTTTGGAATGGTAGTAAAAAAATTGTTCTATTTTCATTTTTATTTTTTTGAGAAGAAAAGCATTTTTTTTAATTAAAAATTTTTTGGAGAAGATCTCTAAATTTTTTCTGAATTTGATGATTTTCCTATTTTTTTGGAGTAGGTAGGTAAATAATTTTTTTTATAATAAGAATTTTTCTCACTTAATTTTTGGAGAGAAAAAAAATGAATTCTTTTATTTAAAAAATCTGATTTTTTTTACAATAAAGAATGTCTTTGTAATTTTTTTTCGAGTCAATATAATACCTACATCTAGGTATTTATAGTAAAATTTTCAATTTTTTCGAAGTAAAAAAATGAGTTTTTTTTTTGACTTTATCGGAGAAAAAAAAATCTGTTTTCAGTAATAAAAAAAAAGGTTAATCTTAATTTTTCTATGAAAAAATTTCTGAGTTTCCTTGGAACGATACGAAATCAATTTTTTTGAAGCTTAATTAAAAATATAATTTTTGCATTCACAAGTCACAACAACCAACCAACCAAACAAAAAAAGATTTTGGATTTTAATTCCTCTTGATAAAATATTGAAAAAATCCAAAATCTTTTCTAATCCGAGATTTAAAATCTAAAATCCCAATGCGGATTTTGTGGATTTAAAATCTACCGAACCTGGTTCTATCTGTTCTGTTAGAAATTCTTTGCCATTGTAAACGAGCCTTTAGTCGTTCCTTACATTTTAAAGTTAATTTACAAATAAATAAATTAATAAATTTTTGGAAAAAATTACCCCTCACGAACATTTTGTGCGATCCCAGGCCCATTGAGATAAATATCAGTCACTATACTCCACACAATAAATTGATCACGGATCGATGAAATTAGAAGCTATATGTCTACCTTCGTAGAAAAACAAATGTATAAAAACGAAACAAAAAATAATTATATAAAATTCAACTTATAACTTATTTATGTTTGTTAGAAGTTACTCCCAAATGACCACTGATTTAAAAAAAAAAAAGTCAAATTCAGTTACACATTTGGAATAACGTTAATTTGATCTTACGAAGTTACAATATTGTTTTGAAAATCATGATTTTTTGGTGGTTAGGAAGGGTAGGGAGGTTATGGCAGACATATGTTAGGTACTTTTTTCATTTTCATTTGTAAATAACATTCTCAAAATAAATTTCTAACTCAATAGGAGGAAATACAACGAGAATATTAGGACAATAGACTCTAATTAATAAATAATCACTTGTGCTACATTCGACACCTAGCAAATTGCAAAAAAAAAAATCCATAACGCGGATTCGTTAGTTCGAGTCTGTTATCGACTCACGCTTTACTATGAAAATCATATTTATGGCTTTTAGTCCTTCGACTTCGTTTCAGGAAAAATCTTACCGTGTACACAGTGAGAAGACACGCTAATAATACATATAAGGCGATGCATGTTTTCACGTCGGAAAAACTAAAACTCCAACTATCTGGGATTTCTTTTTGTTGAGTGTACCTTTCGCTCATAAGTTTTACGAGTTCTGTCGAAGAATCGCCATTGGATAGAGTGACTACGTTATAGATATTAGTGTACATATTTACTAAATACGATAATACTTTTTCTTCCCTCCACGACTCGTCAGCGTGACGACATTCGGGGCACATATTTTTGGCGGGAAATTGTACCTTGGGGTAAGCCGGATCTTCGGAAAAGTCGCCAGAGAGTCGTTTGTTGACGGTATTATGGGCTTTCCACAGCCACAATACACTGTCGCCCAGTGAGGAAACATTTCCAGCGATGGTTTTACTCATTTCTTGGAAATGTTCGGCGCAGTCTTGGCATCCGAAGAAGTTTTTGATGTAGTTGGCCATCGCGTTTATTACCTCTGTGTTACCAGTAGAACGGCCTGGATTGACGTAGGCTTGGACGGAGAGCGTGTGGAAGGTCATCCAGACGCTGCATGGGTATCCTCGATATTTAGCTGTGCTGCCTTTGCAACCTACCCAATGTTTATTCTTCAATGGGTATAAATTTCTACTGTGTTCGATGACCAATCGTTTGAAGTCACCGCCGGTTGTCGAATGTATACTTTGGACGTCTTGAATGATGGCGTTGAGTAAAGCGTGTATGTTGGAATTAGAAGGGAAATATTTGCTAACCACCGTTAAGTAGCCTTTCAAAGCACTCAGGGCTTCTCCGCTGATTTTGGGTTTAAGAGTGACCTCGTGAAACAGCGAATAGCTAACGGAAGACTCCAAATCTTCCATGAATACCTTATTGACTAAAAGCTGCTGTTTGGCGCTTTGTTTCACTTTAACCAAGTGAGCATCGTTCGACTGCGTTTCTGCGATATCAGCCACGTGGTATCCCTCTTGCAGTAAATAATTACGTACGGTTTTGAAAACGCCATATCGAGTGGTATTGGTCAAAGGTAATTGTGTTCGAGTATAATCTGGCTTTATGACGAATACCTGGGGTAGTTGTTCTTTGGTATTAGCGAAATCTGCGTTGAATGTGTATCGAACCATTAAATTCTTAACGCCGTGCAAATCCATGATTAATTCTCGGCCGACGAACGATTCGTCTTTTTCCACGACCAGAATTAATAAACGACTGTTGTTCGTTTTCCATACTGATCCGATGGTATCGGAATTCACGGACGAGAAATCAGGCCAATCGGGTACCTTGGTTTCGGTGCTTTGTAGGTGTTTGATAATTTCGTGTCTCAATATACTTGGATCGGGAAGAACTCTGGTTACTTCTTGCCCAATGGTGAAGTTTTCCAGTAATGGGGGGAAGTAGCGAACCGTCGGATAGCCCATTATTTCGTATTCTCGACAAAGTTGAGTATTTTGATCGTCGGCACAGTCTATCGCTCCGATTACTAGAACACTCCTCCAATCTGGAAAAAAATATGACATTGAAATTAGGCGTGTTAATCGAAGAGTTAACTAAATGATTTTCAAAATCTCTTCATAGACAGGTAAAAAAAAGTAGGTAAATCGTATTGTAATAAATTAACTTTACGCAAGACATCTGAGTAAGTAGGATTTTTTTCTCTTATTGAAAAGGGTTAATTAGTGGAGCAAAACGTAGTAAATTTCATTTTTTACCATTCAGGTACGTACAACTATGGCTTTATAATACTTATCAATGTTGAATGTGAGAATGATTTTTTTACTCCAAAAATTGATATTTTTTAAATACAAGAATTTAACAAAATAATATATCTACAATAATTCTACATACACAATTATTCCAAAAAAAATCGATATTATTTTTCTTTCTCTAAAAATAAAAGATTTCATTCTAAGAAAAAAAAATTGGAAAAAATAAAAATATTCCATGTCAAAAAAGTGAAGAAATTTTTTATTCCAAAAAAAAAAAAAGGAAAATGTTGTATTTCAAAAAAATTGAAAGATTTGTACCAACTTATTTTTAAAAAAATGGGAAAAATTTCAAAATAAATAAGACGTTCTTTTTCAACAAAATTGAGAAAAATTAAGATTTTTTCGCAAAAAAAAAAATTAATAATTTTATTCTACAAAAATAAGAGATGTTATTCTAGAGAATGGGAGAAAATTTTTATTTTTTATTATTACAAAAAAATGAAGACATTTTTTATTTCAGAAAAATAAAAAAAATTATTCCAATAAAATTATTGAAAATTTTTCAAATTCATGTTCTGCAAACAATGAGAAATTTTTTATTAGATTTTTTTTTTTTTTAATTCCAAAAAGATTATTCTTTTTTTTATTCCGAAAAGTTGATACTTTTTTTAATTACCTACCTAGGTTACAAAAATATTTTTTTTTAAAAAAAAGAAATCAAAAAATTGAGAAATTGTCAACTTCCAATACAGTCGAAATTTTTTTCCCCAGAAGAAATTAAAAAATTTGAGTTCTAAAAAATTTTTTAAGATTTTTTTTTTTTAATAAAGTTTAGAAATTTTTTTTTTTTTAATGAAATTTTTTCTCCAAGAATTAAACAATAACTGAGTTTTTCTGTAGAATTGAGACAAAAAAATAAAAAATTACGATTTTTACACAACAATATCAGATAAATTGAGAAATTTTTTACTTAGGTACTTCCAAAAAGGTTGTACGATTTTAAAATTGAGAAATTTTTTTTCCCTAAAAAATGGGAATTTTTCATTCCAAAACAGTTAAAAGATTTTTTTCTCCATGAAAATTAAGAAATTTTTTTCTTAAAAAAATTGAATTTTTTTTTCTGTAGAATTGAGACATCTGAAAAAGTTTAGAAATTTTTTTACCACAAAAAAAACTTTTAAAAATTTGTTATTCTAAAAAATGAGGAGAATTTTTCATTCCAAAAAAGTTGAGAAAATTTTTCAATTTTTATTCCAAAAAAAATAAGAAATTTTTCACACTCAAAAAAGTTTAAATATTTTTTTCTCTAAATAAAATTGAAAAAAATGTACTCTAAATAATTTAAAGATTTTCTTTGAAAAATTGCGTTTTTTTCTGTAGAACTGAGATGAAAAAGATAAGATTTGTTCACAAAAAAAGGATCTGAAAAATCGGGAAATTTTTACTCTCAAAAAGGTTGTAAGATTTTTTCCAAAAAGTTGAACTTTTTTTGCCTCAAAACACTTTTAAAAACTTTTTATTTCAAAAAATAAGTAAGTAGAATTTTTTATTCCAAAAAAATTGAAATTTTTTAAAAAATTTTGTTTCAAAAAAATATGAAATTTAAAAAAAATTTTGTTTCAAAAAAATATGAAATTTTTCACACTCAAAAAAGTTGAACGATTTTTTTCTCCAAATGAAATTGAAAAATTTTTTCATTCAAAAGATTAAAATATTTTTTTCTTCGAGAAAATTGATATTCCCCCCCCCCCCAAAAAAAAAAATCAGAAAATGTTTGTTTTTTTATTTTTCTTAAAAAGTTTAGATTTTTTCTGCAAGAATGCGATGAGAAATAATTTTATACCGGAAGAAATAGAATTGAAAAAAAATTTTATCCAAAAAGTTAATGGATATTTAATTTCAAAAAATGCAGATTTTCTTCTAAAAAAAAAACAACAACAACAACCGCAGCAAGAAAAAGATTTTAATAGATAGTGTGTATTTAATTTTTGTTGTTTTAGGAATTTTCTAGTAGATGGTTAGTTATCAACGTAGCTATTTTATAACTTTTGAAATTTTGAATGCAGCTCGGCACCCGAATTCCAACTAAGTTGCCAGCGATGAGTTTCGGTTCACGTGCTCATCATTTCCAAAAATTAATCAATAATCAATAACTCGACTGATTAAGAATCATTTGCTCGATTTCAATATACATAATTATGTAGTTTTACCTGCATGGATCCGCTTCATTAAATACCATTTATTCAATTATTCACGTACTCACGCATCCAATGATAATACATATAATGTATAAAAATGTTCCCATGTTTTTTTTGCTTTAAAAAAAAATATTTGTCCTTTTTTAACTTTTTGGATACCGCGTAACTGTAAGTAGGTATACGAGCGAAAAACGTGTGTTGCTTGCTAGTTGCAAATTGCCATGAAGTAATTTTAATTTCCATCCGTCAAAAAATCTTGATTCGAGATGTATAAGACTGTTTCCTTATTATTAGACAGGAGACAGATAGTAAGTCATGATCATTGTGATGATATGAAACTTCGCCCAAAATTCTGAGTTTGAAATTTAAAAAAAAATCATTATAACCTTTTTTGGTGTCATTTTTTTTCTAAATGAAATAAAGTGATTGCTTTCAATTTTTCCAAAAAATTTACAATGAGATTCAGCAAGCAGTTTAAAGAATGTATGGTCCAGATCCAAAATTAATTTGGTGAGTAAGTACGTCAAAGTGCTAAATGAAATTCAATTATATGAATGAAAAATGAAATTTATTCAATGTGCAAAATAAAAATTTAAAAATGTGTAAAAAAATATTGGTAACAAATAACAATGGTAACTTAATTCGTACGTTCTATCAAAAAGATATAAATCAGCCTCATAAAAAATGAAAATTCTAAAATCACAATTATTTTCAGAAAATATTAAGTAGGTGTATTTTGGTAACACGTAAGGGTAGATACTAAATACTAGATCTATATTTAAAATGCAAATACTTAGGTAATAAATATGATATGAGTGAAACAACTAGAAAAAAAATGCCCAGCCATAAATTAATACATAAGTATAGATATTCTTAATTTGGTAAAATAAAAAACAAGGCTAATGAATACTGATAATTGATCATTTATGTATGGAAAATGCACATGCAGCTCTCAGAAATTATAAAATCGTAAAGTAGGTACCTATTTCTAATAAACTGAGCGAACTGTATAATTAATACTTCGAATTCGATTCAATATTTCTAACAGGTAACATGCATTCGTAATTAGGATATTAACACGTAATTACACGCGATTGTGAGTATCGTAATCCTAATGGATTAGTTCCATTATTGGAGTATTTTTGTTTCATATAATATTATCACGTTTCATGCATATTTTTTTTTTGGAAATTAAATATGCATCGTTAATTTTTGATCCTTAAATGGTCTGATTTCAAACACGTGTAGAGGAAAAAAACTTTTTTGGTTTTTACCTCTTGAACGATAATTTTGAATAATATGTACTTAGTTACTTTTTTACTGATTCCAAGGATGGAAATATAGGTACTTTCTAAAGCACCTAAACCTACCACGTCCCATTACCATAGTATTAATATTTATATTCACACATATTCAAAAGGTGGGTAAATACTGGACCTTAATACTGCATTGTTATGTTTTCAAGAAAGTAATCTCTGTAATGATATCAAGCGAAGAAATCTATGACTCTCGTACATTTGAGAATGCTTGAAAAGATATTTATGCCAAACTTCTCTTACTTATGTGTACCGTACCACTTGAGAGAGTCGAAACATTATAAATATTAGAATACATATTTTTCAAGTAAGAAAATACTTCTTCTTCGTTCCAAGAACCATCGCTGGAATAGCACTTCGGGCACATTCTTTTGACTGGAAACTGCTCCTTGGGAAAAGCCGGATCTTCGGAGAAGTCGCCATACAGTCTTTTATTTACAGTGTTATGCGCTTTCCACAGCCACATCACGCCATCCTTGAGAGAAGTAACATTTCCGGCCATAGTTTTGTTCATTTCGAGGAAATGTTCGGCGCATTCTTGACATCCGAAGAAATTGGAAATGTAGTCAGCCATCGCTGTTAGTACTTCCTTACCATCGGTTGGGTCCTCAGCACTGGTGTTTGTTTGATCTACGTAGGCTCGAACGGACATGGTGTGGAAGGTCATCCAAACGCTGCAGGGGTATCTTCGGTATTTAGCCACGCTACCTTTGCATCCGACCCAATTTTCACTCTTCAAAGGGGACAGATTTTTGTTATGTTCGATCAATAAATTTCTAAAATCACCTCCCGTTATGTATCTGCGGTCTTCGAGGTCGAGGATGATCTGCTTAACTAGAGCATGCAAATTGGGATTTGATGGGAAATATTTTCCAACAACTTGCAGGTAGGCTTTCAGGGCATCCATAGATTTTAATGAAATGTTAGGCTTGGACGCTATTTCTTGAAACAGAGAGTACCTCACGGAGGATTCTAAATCATCCATGAATACTTTGTTGACCAGCAGCAGTTGTTTGACGCTCTGTCTAACTTTAACCGGCGGATGCTGCTCACTCGATTGCATTTCTACAATATCAGAAACTTTGTATCCCGCATTTATTAAGTAATTTCGTACCGATTTAAAAACGCCCAATCGGGTCCTATTTTTTAAATGTAATTCGGCTCGGGTATCATCTGGTTTTATGACGAATACCTGTGGGAGTTCTTCATTCGGGTTGGAAAGTTCTGCATCGAACGTGTATCGAACTGATACATTATCAACGCCGTGTAAATCCAAAATTAATTCACGACCAACGAACGATTCATCTTTTTCCACGACCAAATTTATCAACCCATTTCTTCCTTTTTCACGTAACAATTTGATGGTATCTGAATTCACCGGGGAAAAATCAGGCCATTTGAGGTTTTTTGTAGTGGTATTTGCTAAGTGTTTGATAATCTCAGTTCTCCACTTTTCGGGGTCGTGATTTTCTCTAGGCTTGGATACGTTGGTTCCTAGATTGAAGCTGTTTAATAAAGGAGGGAAATATCGGACAGTTGGTTTCTTCGTAGCTTCGTATTCTCGACAAAGTGGCGTGTTCTCCTCGTCAGCACAATCTATCGCTCCGATAACTATAAAATTCCGCCAATCTAGAGAAAAATTCACAATATACTACGAAATCCACCAGAGTAATTTTTTATTACCTCTAATGTTAGATTCAAGCGTTAGATATGAGGTTTAGATTTCGAAAAATTATTAAAGCGAAGAAAGAAATTAAGGAGTTATACATGGTGTCCGGGGAGCACTTTATGAAACTTCAGATTTGGATACAACCGGGTACCACTAACAAAAAATGTTATATGCACATGGTGCCTATCTCGAGAATTGAAGGGGCAATGCAAAATAAAACTGAGAAACATTTTTTTTGATTGGGAATGTGGATAGTGTTTGAAAAAATAAGCATTTTTATTCTTGTGATTTTTTTGCCTATCATTGAAAATGAAGGCATTATAGAGGTTTCTAAGCAAAATCAATTTGCAGCACTGCATCCATAATTTTTTCCGACACCGCCAGAAAATAGTACTCCAAAAAAGAAAAAAGTTTTGATTACATCAGGATGCCTATTTTTGAAATTGAAGAAGTTATTGCAAGAAGAAACTCACGTCAAAAGTATTGCCTGCCTCAAAATTTTCAAGGGGAATTGATTGATGAGGCATAAAAATTGAAACAATTTCATTACGACAATGCATGTTATGGGTGCAACTCTATGAGAGAAACAAAAACCATTATGTGAAAAATTTGACTATCTTTAAAAATAAAAGAGGTACGGCGCATCAAAATTTGAAAATTTAAATTTCAAAGCTTTGTAGCGCCTTCATTTGCAAATATAGACAAAAAACTCAAGAACAAAAAATGTTTTATTTTTCAAGTACTATTTATATGTCCTATCAGAAAAAATTCTCAATTATATTTCCCCTTGCCCCTTCAATTTTTGAGATAGACATCATGTGTATCAAAATCTGAAGTTATGTACAGTGCTCCCCGGACACCCTGTATACCACGTTTACGATTGTTAAAAAGATAGTGAAATTGCATTTTGGGTTACATGAAATTTTTCGATTTGAAAATGTTCCTTTCGATGTCCTGATTAATCACCAAAAAAAAAGTCTCCGAAGCTTACATTATTTTTCGTTTATACTTAACTTCTCAAATATCCGTTTAAACAGAAAAACTGCCGTAACAAAAATTAAAGTAGATAAAATTTGCTACCAAAATGTGGTGTATTCATTTTTTTCAAGAAATGAACGGGTGATGCAAAAAGAAGTGTCAAAATATATAGAATAAAGAAAATGAAGAATATTTTCCTTTTTCACGAATAATTAAGATAAAAGATACTCGTACAATGCCAAAGTTGAGTTGTAGAAAGAAATAATGAGGTGGTTTTGTAAGAAAGGGACCTTCCCTATTACCTAATAAGGTGAAAATGGCCTTTGATCAAAATTCGGTCAATTTTCATTTTTCAAAATAGTTATTGAGCTTCTCTCGACCGAATTTCGATCCCAGGCTTTTTCCACCTTCTTAATAGGAAAGCCACTTCCACGTATTTCAATGTTTATTGAAACTTTTTTCTCAGTTTGAGCACGACCAAGAGCTATTAGTAATTTTTTTTTTAAGAAAGGGATTCAAAGTTCACACGTGCCCACATTTTAGACATTTTTTGTTGGGGGGGGGGGGGGGGGGTGAGGGGTAGAGACTTTTTTGGAATCTGTGATATGTCATCATTCGCATATATTCGACCCCTTCAGAAATACTTTGATCGTTGGGGCATTCTTCATTTTTTCCACCTTGTATACTTTGATGCAAAATGGAGTTAACGTTAAATGGTTTGAGAAAATTGCAGTTTCGTTTCTGGGAAAAACGTTAATAAAAATGTCTTGAAAGGTGGTTTCAGTATTTTTTAGAGTTGTTGTAGTGTGCTAGGGAGTGAGTAATGTAAAAAGTGACAATTTTTTTTTTTGTTGGAAAATTCAAATTTTTGATGGTCGGGAACCATTTAACGTTAACTCCATTTTTTAAAATTTTACAGGAGAGCAAAATAAAGTTTTCACCCCTCAATAACTGATAAGCATTTATTGTTGAGTTCATAATAATATGGATTACTTTTCCAATGCCACTATATGCGAAATTTCGTGCTGAATCGAATGGTAACATTGGTTTTTATGAAATCTCAAAGGAAACCAGTGTTATCATTAAAAATACAAAAAAAGTCCCATTCAAATTTTTTGGTTTTTTCAATTTTACGCCAGTTTGCTTTGAGATTTTTTGAAAACTGATGATACCATTCGATTCAGCGCGAAATTTCCTATAGAATGACATTAAAAAGTCGTTTTTTGAAAACCATGGAGTTAACGTTAAATGGTTCCCGACCATCGTTTTTAAAAATTTTTATAAAGCATTATGGAAAATGGGTAAAACCCCTTAAATTTTGTCAGGTCATTGACCTAGATTTTTTTTAAGGTAATTCGGTAAGTTTTGGCCTTTTAACAATACAAATCCAAAATTTCATCAAAATCGCTCCATGAATAAAAAAGCGCTCCACAAAGGGTTAAATAAAATTTTGCTAGTAAACCTTTTTTTAAATTTTTTTTATTATTATTTTTTTTTTTTAAATTCATCAACTCCCTTCTTTTTTATTGTTCAACTACTAAATTTTTTCCGAAGGAATTTTGTGTAACGGGTATTCAGGTAATGACTAAAAATATACATAAGTTCATAGGTAGGTTACGTATCGTTCGTATCAGTTTTGTATTTCTTTTACCCTTGAAATAATATTATCCTTTGAACTTATACAATCATGCTTCATTTGTAAGTACAAAGTTTGCGGTACTCGCATAAATCAATAAAAAGATTGTGTTAAATCGTTGTGCAGGTAATAATTTTGGATTTTTTTTTACTCAGCTGTTTATCTTTCGACCAGCAATTTTATTTAATAGACTTGAGTACCTATTTCAATCACAAAAATTGAAAAATACCTATACGTGGTGAACAGAAAAATTAAAAATCTTTTTTTTTTTAAATAGGACATTCTACCGTAGGGAGGTATGTGTTTAATGACCGCATATAAAGGGGACAAATTGTAAAATAATTGTTTCATGTTATGATAGAATGTAGGAAGTGCAAAATTATTAACCCTATTTTTGATTTCCTTATCAACGCAGCAAATAATTCTTTGCACAGCATTTGAAATGGAAAATTAAAGCAACAAAGTACCTACAAAAAATAAATGTTTAAAAAAACAGGTCAAACAAATAACATGGCGAATAAAAAAAAGTGTAAAATAATAGCTCCACATTTTTAATAATAATAAGTACCCACAATAGTAACTCATAAATGAATGAATTTCTTTTTGTAGTTTCATTTTTTTCATCATTCAACTTACATTCATTACCACCTGTCACCTCCGGGTGGAGAAATAATCCCAGATTAGCAAAATTTTGTTACAGTCATATTATGATAACAATAGGTACCTTTATCTGTTAAGATAACAAAAATATAATAATCAAAACGGAAGCATCACTTACTATAAATGGATGCGGCTAATTGTTTCCATATGGGGGAGAATTTTATACAATGACCACACCATGAGTTATAAAATTGCACCAACCAAGCGCTCGTCGAGTTGTACACATTTTCGTTGAAATTATTCACCGTCAAAAGTGCAACTTTATCGGTGGCTACGTATAAACCGGATGGTGTTTTTGAAGCTCCGCTGGATTCTTGAGCAACCGCTTCGATGTAATTTATTTTAATTATTAATAAATGAATCACGAACAAAACGATCAACGCCATTAAGCAAACTATCGTGTACTTATATATCATCAAAATAAAAACATAATTTTTACGACTAAATATTTTAGATCGCGAAGCTTTCGAAGTTCGAATTGAAACTCGAAAGGAACACAACGATATTGGAAAGTGCACGGCCCACGGCGTACTAATTAAAATTGTAACCCGACGCAGAATTTTTATTTTTTCTCTTATCAGTTTCAGTGTTTTGATTTTGTTGGAAATACAACAGTGTTGCTCATTTTGAGCTTACAAAAATACCTTGGAAAACGCTGAGTTGCGATTTTAGAGTTTGGCACGTTGGTTGGCAAAATTGGTTTTTATTTTTGTTTTGCATATTTTTTTTTTTTTAATTTTTTATCAATATTGTTATCTATTTTTACTTTTTTGGCACTCTCCACCCAGAAAAATTTTATATTATCGTAGAAAAAATGAGTTACAGAGGAAAAATGTGAAATGTGATGGTATTTTAATTGCGTATATTATTTCATCTATTTCATCACGTCAAACAAAGACTTTTATCTGTGTTTCATGTACTTATCAATAAATTTTAAAATTAACGACACCTACCTACGTTTTATTTCTCTTCGAAGCCTGTAGCGAAAACTCGTATCATCTTGAAAATGTAGTGATTGTAAATTGAAGTGTTCATAATTCCGTTCAAATCGAGTAATTTCATCGAGTACGTTATTGCGTTAGATTACCAATTTTTTCACTGCCTCTGACTCAACAACGCAAGATGTCCAAAGCACTTATAGAAAAAAAATTATATATGGTAAGGCGTACCTTTCTTATGCAGTTATATTTATTATTCTTCAATTTGAACAGTCTATGTTACTAAGTAAATATTGTTTTCAGGCGAAAGAGTCTCCTGAACCAATTTTCGACATATCAGATTGCTCTCTCAAACATGTCCCCAAAGGTATATATGCTGTGATCAAAGTATACAGAAAAGAATTTTTGTATCTACAGGTATGATTTGTTTTCTACCATCTCTTCACAAGTGTTTAAAATTCTCTTGTATTTGAATCCATTTTAATTATTTTTCAAAACACTCATTTCAGAATAATGAACTTTCATCTTTAAAGGAAGGTGGCAACCTATGTGATCTTTCATTTTTGAAAATACTGGATATTAGTCAAAATAAAATATCCAAACTGCCCAGTGATATAAAATATCTTGTTAATTTGAAGGTAAAATCAGTAAAATGAAAGAAAAAGGTAATTAATTTCTAAACTCTAAATAAATTTTTCTTTACAGGTTTTAAAAGCAGATTACAACGAATTGAGCACTTTGCCTTCAGAAATTGGAGCTTTACTAAACCTCGAGCAACTTTCGCTGTCTTCAAATAAATTGAAAACGTTACCTGATAGTATGAGTAATCTAAAGAGACTCCAACTTTTGGATATCCGAAAAAATTTAAATTTGAAAACTTTACCTGCCTTATGTGGAAATAAATGTTTGACAAAGTTATTGTTAGATGTTGAAAATGATTGGAAGTATCCTCCTAAAGAAGTTATTCAAAATGGCGTTGATGCGATATTATTATATTTTTGTAAAGGTAATCGCTGATACTTACATAATATTTTTAGTAGTTCTTATTATTTAATATCGGTATTTTATTTTTAGGTAATGAAAACGTCGATGATGTTGATGGTATTCATAATGAACCGATCCAAGGAGAAACAAAAATTGACGATCTATTAACACAGCTGAGCTTCCATGATGAATATATTCAAGTAATGTATTAAGAGGAAATTTATTACATGTTTTCATAATACGTGTGTCTAGTCTGTAAATGAGTTCATAAATGTTTTAGTAAGTGTGTGTAGTGTGTCATATGCGTAATGCTTTTTATTCTCACTCGATATTTCTAAAACAGTTTCAATGTGTTTTCTTACAACTTTCATCACCTCGAAAATAATTTATGATTTATTTTTATTTTTTTATTTTTATAGGCTAATTTAAGAAGAATGGAAAAAGAAAAGGCTAGTACCTTGCTTTTTATGTTTATTTTACGTTACTAGGGAGATAAAGTGCTACTTTATCTCCCTCTCGCTGATCTTTCGGTAGTATAAAGAAGCCTTTTTCTCCCTCGTAACGTAAAATAATTTATCCAACTACTATTATTACACGCTTGGCTTGAATTTTGAATCAAAAATAATTCAGTAGAATTTTTCATTTTAAAATAAAGTGTTTTTTAATTTTTGTTTTTCAGCAGGGAAGAATTCTGCAGCAAATGATCACTGAAAGAGATCTATTTGAACAAAAAGAAAAAGAAGTTCTGCTTCATAAACAGAATCAAAATAAAAAAGAAGAAGTAAGAAGCAGTTTTAAATTAAAAACTAATAAGATCTTAATAATTATGTACTAAATAATATATTTCAATATCAATGCCTACAGTTGCTGAAAAACGTAGTTAATGAACAACAAAAAATTGATGATGAAGTTCGAAAATTTCAAAAACAAAAAGAAATGGAAAAAAATCAGTTCATTGTTCAACTTACAAACGGTAACTGTGAATATTTTATTTTCGTATAAGGAGAGGCTCTGTTTGGAGTATTAATTATTTTTCTTATTTTAATTGAATTTTTCAGTTGAAAATACCGCTAATGAAGTAATAAAACAGCTGTTAAAAATAAATGCATCTTATTCTGAGAAATGCATACAAACTTTAGCGTCTTCATTATTAGAAGAACCTTCTATGAAGGAACCTCTTCACTATCAACAAGTCTTAGGTAAGATATTTTTATATTTTTTTTGTTTTGTTTTTATAAAACACTACGATTATTTGAATTGCAGAATCGATGGAAAAATTACTGGTGCAAGAGTCTATTGTCGACAAAAAAATTCAGGAGTATAATCTCGCGAAAAATGATTTAGTACAAGATTCCAATCTTAGGTAAGTCACGTCGAATAAATTATTTCTTTCGTGTTAATTTATACATTTAATAATTATAATTTTATTTTCAGGGAGAAAGAAATGAACAGTAAGATAGAAAATTTAATATTGAAGCGTAAAAGTGATCAAGATCGTCTGTTGGATGATATCAAAGAAGATGTCGATTTGCAATACGCTGCAGTCTTATCGTTAATTCAGCAAGTGGATGACCGAAACGTGGAATTGAAAAATGAGATTTCTTTAGTCGAAAGCCAGTTGTCTAATTTAACTGTTATAGAGCTCAAAAATAAAGAATTACATTTGAATGAACACATTGTAAGTATTCTGTTATGCAGTATATTTTTTTACATTTTTATAGTTGCATATTTTATGATACTACTTAATCTTTTTTTAAAATTATTTTTATTCAATAGAATGAACTATCGGAAAAACGAACTGCCCTAAGTGAAATATTGATGGACTTATTTGCTCAACAACAACTGTACCGAGAAAAATTGATCAAAGAAATGAAAGAAGCTGAGAAAGAACGAGCATTTAAAGTAATTCACATTGAATTGAGCATTTTTCAATTCGAGTTAACTCGTATTAATCAATCTTCAATTCTTATTTTCAGAACGATAATACATTTTGGTTGATACGTTATCAAAGATTATTGAATTATATTCCCAAAAATGTATCTCGAATGTACTCTGTTCATCCGGATCTTGTCTACGAACTTACTTTGTTTGGAGTATCCCATTGTGTTCCTTTTTTATCTATGTTCGACACTAAATTCGGATCAGACTTCTCCCAAATTAACGATAAGTCTTTGATGAAGGTAATCCAAACCTTTTTATTTTTTTGGTATTCTGAATATTAAATGTTCCTGTTCTTAGGTTGGAATACATTCGAAAGAAGATCGAGAAAATATTTTGAAAGCCATCGGTCGTTTTACCGAACAGCTTTGCTCAAACTTTACTCCTACTGCTCCTGCGATGAATAAAGAAAAAAATTCATCATATCGTCCTTCTACTTCAAATAATTCTAGCAATACTGCTTCACAAGATAGATCTTCTTTGCCTAGTGCACCTCCTGTACAAGATGTCTTCAATTCTACCGATTTACAATCGCAGCATTCAGTTTTAATGAATGAATGCATTATTTGCATGGAAAGACAGGTACTATTTTATACACTTAATACATATAGGTACCTGCTACCTACCTACCTACCTACCAACATAATTATTCAAGTTTGATTTGCGAATATCAATGGACAACGTTAAATGTTTTCATTATTTCATGTTTATTTCAGTCCAATACAGTTTTGCTCAATTGTGGTCATATATGTTGTTGTGACACCTGTTCTGCTCAAGTTAATATTTGCCCACTCTGTCGCTGTGATATAGAACGCAAATTACGTATATTTACTTCTTAATTTTTACACGTTTTTATATTCTTTTCTTTTATTTACCAATATTATACCACCTCAATCAGATATGTATACCTACTCTTGTGCCGTAATGTTTCTTATTTTATTTTATTAATTTTCATTTTTTATTTGTATTGTTGTATTCAATTTAAACTCATTAAAGCTATCTATGAAAAGGGAAAGTACGTGATTCTATGAGTCATTCTTTCTATGACATCAGCTTACGTTAGCTTAAAGTTTTCAAATGATCCCCTTCACCTACTTAAATGAAGTTTTGAATTCGAATTTCAGGTTGAATGAAATGAATGAAGGACGAATCGAGTACGTTGCCATCAGTGTACAGTGTTTACTGTACGGCTACTAGAAATTAAATACAATAAATGAGACAGAGGGATAGTTTGATATTAATATTATTGAAAATTTTTCTAAAAAGTCTCATTTTTGGATCAAAAACTCTAAATGCGGGTTTTTGCTTCTAGGCAGAATTATCTCCATCGTTTTGTGTTTTCAAATAGCCAATCAGTGATCCGCATTTATGTCGCAGCCAATCAACGAATAGTATTTCTTGCTGTGCTGTTTTAGGGTTTTTTTATTTAATAAAATAATTTTCAATGCGTTAATCGGTAGTTTATATTAGTTCAGTATTAATTATTATTTATTATTCAGTAAATTAATATTATTCAATTTCATTACCCATTTTAATGAGAGACCAGTAAGGCTTGGAAGTTGGAACAGCAACCAAAATAAGTTAAATAACCATAACCAATTTAACCACATCAAATATTAATGATTAACAAATAAACGAGCATTTTTTTTTGCAGAATTCCATATTTCGGGAGCAAGCAGGCAAAAAAAAATAGAGAATAAACAAATTTTTCTTTGTCTCTTTTTTTTTGGTAATTTTGGTTCAAACATTAATATTTTGATCAGGCATAGGTAATGCGAGAATTGCAAGAAAACACGAGATAATCAAATAAAATAATGTTGTTTACCTGTAAAATTATTTTTTAAAAACACGTGTAAAATTGCTTGAAAAAAAACACATTACACAATCGATAACCCTTAAATATTAATTAACCACTCAACCTAAATGAGCTAAATCTGTTGACCATAACCATAGGCAGTTTGTTCTAACTTCAAAGCATTAAGAACCAGAGCCAAGACTTTCTTTGTGCTGGTGTGTTGTGTTTTTTGTTTTTCGATTTTGAGTAATAGGTAATTATAACAAACTTTTGTTCAAATCAGAGTTTTCTTTTTAATAAATATCTAGTTCCTAATAACAGCAATTTTTACAAATTTTTGTGTGTAATAATTTGAATTTTCTTCTTGGAGTTGGATCGTTGGTTCCTTTCTAAAAAGTTTTTTGATGCTAATTTTTTTCACTACGTACACAAATTTGATTTTTTTATAACGAAACTAGAAATTTTTTCAAAATTTTCAATTTTATAAAAAATGATTAACTTTTCAACAAAACAAGAAAAGAAAATTCCGGTCGAGTTTTTAGTTTTATCACTGTTATCACTGATCATAAGATATCAAAAAAATTCGAGATTAATTTATGATAAAAGTAATACTCAAATAAATTTTATTGAAAACTCGATCGAAATTTTCATTTTTTTTTTATTGAAAAATTAAATTTTTTCAATAGGATTTCGTTGATATTTCTTATTCAAATTTGTGTACCTGTCAAAAAAAGTTTCGTCACTTTTTTTTCCCACAAAGTTGTATCTTTAACCCCGGCCTAGGTTTATTTAATCATCTTTTTAAATTTGATTTTTACTGAATGATAAAAGATAAAACTTGAAAAAAAATAATAAGAAAATTTTGCAAAAACAAAAAAATTGAATTGTTGAATAAAATGTTTGGAAAAAATTCATAACTTTGTAAAATAATTTTTTTTTAACAGGATTTAAAAAAAAATTATTATGTTTCGTAAAATACATTGAGCGAAAGCAAAAACCCTCTTGTAAAAGCTCCGTGTTATGCCATTTAGCTTGTTTGTCTAAAATGTGTATTCTAATGTGTATTTCGTTCGTGAAGTGTAGTTGTAACTTGTAACACTTGTTTTTATTCTTGAATTTTACACAGGATGTACGTGTAATTTTTTAGTGAAAAGTCGAATTTACGATGTTGTGTCGTATCAATTTTCGGTGCAGTGTGTTTCGTGTACATAATGTGAAATCTTCATAAATTTAAGCCATTTACCTATCGTAATGATATCTAGTCATGGGTGCTCAACAAACCAAGGATCGAACTGTTCCAACTACTGGATCTTTAACAGTCAAATCTACCAGAACTAAGCCTAGAAACACGAAGGATTCTCGATCACTTGGATCCAATATATTCACCGAACACAGCGGTAAATTTGATTTCAACTTGCAATTTAAACCTTAGTACTCGAGTACACTCTGAAATAATTGCCATTTTCATGTCGAATGGCCTGAACCTCATCCACTTCATTCTCACTCGTTCTATTTTGTTGTTTCATCTGAGATCACCTGACAGATAATTCACGCTGAAAAACTGTTTCTCAGTTTTATAATTTCTAAAGATGCATTGAACATATGCTACATTTCGTATCTATGGAGTATTGTGTGAGTTAGAACAAGAAACTTGTGCAATGTTTCACTATGATTATCAACTTCTACATCAAATTCGAACTTCATTCCATAAAAACGTCACTTCTTATGAATTTTGATGAAATTCGATACTTCAATTAATTATTCTTCTACCGTAGTAAGTAATAATCATCCATTTTAGGTACTTTAGGCATCAATTTATATAAGTGTGTTGAAGATTCTGTTCAATTCTTATCATTGAATTGTAACATGCATATTAGTTACTGTTACATATTTACTTATTCATTTCGACCACTTGACATCTACAACAAAATAATTATGACATTTCCAATTTATTTACAGTAAAATTTGGTTTCACTTTTCCTGTAATATTTTTCTATTCCATTTGGTTATTTATCCTTATCTATTATTCCTTTTTAGTTTTTACACCATCGAAACAATGAATCGTCATAATTGAAAAACAAGTACCATAGGATAAAATGATTCACAAAACGTCGTGTATTTTTTATAACATCTTGACCGGAATATTTCCTCATAGAATTTTCATTATGCACAAGGCATCGAGTGTGCTTTCACCGATAATATCGTTTGCAAAGTACTAGTTCTGAATCTCGAATGCATAAAATTAAATTTTCCAACATCGAAATATAGTAGAAAATATTTTGCCGAACAGGACGAAGTTCATTTTCTGTGTTTAATCTCGGATAAAATATCATCTTTCCTTTTTATGAAACGTTTTGAAACATTTTTATGCTATGATCTATGAAGTGTTTTAATTTTATACGGATTTTAACGAGGAATAATAGTACCTAACCTTCGTATTTTTATTCAAGTATCTACTCGGTCGACTCGGTGCAAGGAAAAATGGTATTTCTCTCTTGAAACACATTTGCGATAATTCTTTTTATTTTGTTTCGTGATATGCTTTTTCAACTCTCAACCAACTCTCAATTTTTTAAAATTTTAGTCGGCAAATTCAAGTGTCCCCCCCCCCCCCCCCCCACCCTCTTAAACAGAGACCCCCTGGGAACGGTAACTCTCAAAATCTTTTATTTTTTTTACTACCTGATTCACCTCATCAATGGGCTGTAACTGGTTTTGACTCACCATGTGGGTGTTTTTTTTTTTTTTTAATTTGGTACCTACATCCTTGAGCGTAATCTTATATTACCTGTTTCCATTTTTTGGAAAATCAGATGAAAAAAGTCTTATTTTATTCGACTTTGGAGTGAAAAAACAAACTCAGAGTTCTCCAACCTCATTGGTTTATTCTTGTCATAAACAAATGAGATTGGCTCTAAAAATACTTTGGTTTTCCACTCGAGTCGAATGTGGAAATTGGAAACACTAATCTAATTAGCTCTATTGCCAATTTGTTTTTCTACTTTCTTACTTTCAACTCAAGTCGAACAAGAACAAACATATTAATCTATAGCAAAAAAAGTATTCTGTGAGATTTGTTGCAAGTTGCAAACTCATACACAAGTTATTCAAAAAAATATGTACCTTACCTACCTTACTTACTTCAGTGTTTGGTGGAAGTTCATATTGTTTTTTTTTTTTTTTTCAAAAACATTGAATTTGTATTATTACTTGATAAAAAGGTAATTATGTATATGAAGTCAACGTTGAGCTAAAGACGTTTCTCAAGGGTATTTTGTAGTTTGTTACAGAATAACATTTTTCGTTAGCCAGCTCCAGTCAAATTTTATAATCGAAAAAGCTAACAAAGACAAACTCATTCATGACTTGATTTTCCAAAACGTTCAAACAAAAAACTCTGTGAATATAATTTGTGTGCTATATATTATTTTGATACGAAAATTCGTTTCGTATAGCATAATGATTGTAATGGTACCGTCATTGGGATGGCAAATAATAGAAGCTCTATCCTTTATTTCCCCACTTGTAATTTCTCTCCGTTGTACGTCATGTTTTATGAGAAGAATGAATTGCTTTATGAGGGTGGTAAGTACGCGTTTAATTTTTGATGTGCAGAGAATTTCGCTGTATGTTAAATTCGCGACCATGGTTGATGGTGCTGCACGTTGCATCAGTGTAATGAGTATTCTTTAACTGTGCGGATTTATCGTATAGTTGGATTAAAAAGGGTTTGATGTTAACACGTACTGACGTACTCGATGAAAGTTTTTCTCTGTACGATGTGTGTTTATAAAATCTAGATATTATAGGTATCGTGTACGTATAGGAAGGTTGAAAGTCGAAATTTCGCATTTGCTGTACAAGTTATAATTAATTTTTGGAAGAGTGTCGGCTGACATCCTGCTGTACTAGTTTATCATCTGTTTTCAAGGTTGTTTAGAGCGGCTTGCGACGAGAAACGGATCGACAATGCAAATCATCAGCCACGCGCGAATATGTCAAGCTTTTTTCCCTATCTTATTCGAACAAGTTCGAGTGGTAATTATAAAATTACGATGGGAGAAAGGAATTGAAAAAAATGCTACATAATTGTAGATTGCACCGTCGTTCTTCTGGTTTTCGTCTCGAAGAGGTTGAATGATTGAGCCGAGGAAATATTTGCTCGTCTTCTTGATCACGGTTCGACTTCTTCGGTAATTATTACCACTATCATCCGCTCTGCGTTAGGCAAACGAATACCCATCCTCTGTGTATTGTACCTATTGTAAAAGACCAATACATTAAAAATGCACATTCCGTTCCGCCAGCTGTTCGGTGTACAGTTCACTCTGCCTTTCTTCAATCTTCAGTCGAACCGAGGCGCCCGCTTACATCGGTTGCGTTGCGTTTCGTTCCTCCGCGGTTATCATTTTCAATTATTGTTCTTGTTTGTTGATCTTCAACTTTGTGACGCTGACGTAAACTTTCATACATTGTACGTTGCATTGTAATCGCCGAAAGTGCATGGAAATCGTTATAAATGCCGGTTTATCAGCGCGTGTGAAATTTGATTTTTATTCGTTCATTTTTTACAACGTAGCGGTAGCGAATGTTATAAAAATGTGATTTTTCGATACTTACTTCGGTGCAATCTCAACGCGTTTCGCCGTAGGCTAGTTGATCGTCGGTTTTCTCAATTTTCGTCGTATTTCCACCTGCTTGACGTGTTTCCAATTTCGATACAGTTAATCGAATTTATTTTGCACGGTTGTAAATTTCCGTTTGCATTTTTTCATAGATAGAATATGAGTCGTATGAAGGAGTATTGTTGCGCATCGACTTGGCACAATTGATAGTCTTATTATCGATAAATTTGCTGCGATGGCGAAAATCACGCACACGAGTGAAAAAAACTAAGTATTTATTCGTACCTAGCTCGTCTTTCATCTGTTAATTCGATCTCTCGGTATTGTATTGTGCTAAAGAGTTTATCATGTTGATAAGCCATATGTGTTGAAGTGATCGGTATTCTCACTTGTGTTGATTTTTTCGGTGTGTCGTGCGATATTACGATTGTGGTGTGAAAACGTGTGCTGTGATCATGAAATGTGCCGGCGGTGGGTTTAGATTTCGCAAGAAAAAACACGACGGTAAAAGGAATGTCTCAAATTCGGACGCGTGTTTTTGGTATGGTCAAGTTGAACATGATACAGGTAATGCTCCGGTACATATTTCCCGAATAATTCGTATTTTACTTGGCGTATCGCCTCGAGTCGTGTTTGATGAATATTTGTTCACTTGAAAGTGGATCTTTGGTGTTTAATTTTACAAGGTATACGTAATACACTATACATAATTATGTAGATATTTAATATTCAAAACTGGAGGGGAGGGAGGGGTTCAATCGAAATTTTTGTAATAACCAAGATTATTCCCAGGATTTCAATCTACAACTTTTATTTAAATTTTTTTTGAATTTGAACCCCTCTTTCTCTACTTTGATTTAGTATAAATTATAGCATAAAAACAAAATTATTATTTATTCTGCATGCGTATTGTATACGTATAATGCAAAATTTGAGAGGAAGGAGTAGTCCAATCTAAATTTTCGTAATAACCAAAATCATTTTAAAGTCTCCAATTTACAACTTTTGTTTGAAAATTTTTTCAATTGAGGCCTTATAGGTACAGAGATAGAGAGGTTATTTGAAGAACTCATCTCCCTTTACAAAAATTTCTCAATCTCTATACTTAAGCCCCCAATTGAAAAATTTTTCAAACAAAAGTTGTACATCAAGGTCTTAAGAACAATTTTGGTTATTACAAAAATTTCGATTGGACCACTCCTTCCCCTCCAATTCTGATTATACGTTCACACAAATGATAATTTTGCATAAATGCGATATTCATACGTGAAATCCGAAATTGGAGGGGAAGGCGTGGTCCAATCAAAATTTTTGTAATAACTAAAATTATTCCTGAGATCAAAATACACAACTTTTTTTGGAAATTTTTTCAATTATTGGAGTCCTAAAATTTATTTCAAAAAGTTGGTTGAAATTTTTAGATGGATTTTGGATATTTTTTCTTTTTTTAATAAAACCCCTCGTGACCCATCCGACAATTCAATTTTTGTACTGAATTTGTATATAAAAATTTTAATTTTCGATAATTTTCAAAAAATGAGAAATTGCATTTAATTAATAACAAAGGCTACCTATTCAAACAATGCGAAATCCTACCCTAACTGAATTTGTAAAAAACTTATTTTCAGTAAATTTCAAAAAATGAGAAATTGCATTTATTCAATGACAAAGGCTACCATTTGGTCCAATGCAAAATTCTACCCTAACTGAATTTGTAAAAAATATTATTTTCAGTAAATTTCAAAAAATGACAATTTGCATTTATTTAATACCTAACAAAGGCTACCACTTGGTCCAATGCAAAATCCTACCCTAACTAAATTTGTAAAAATTATTATCAAAAAATGAGAAACTGTATTTAATCAATGACAAAGGCTACCATTTGGTCCAATGCAAAATCCTACCCTTACTGAATTCGAGAAAATTTTCATTTTCAGTAATTTTCAAAAAATGAGAAATTGCATTTCATTAATGAAAAAAGCTACCCTAAGATCCAATCCAATGTAAAAGCCTCCTCTGGCTGAATTTGTAAAAATTTTAATTTTCAGTAAATTTCAAAAAATGAGAAATTGCATTTCATCAATGAAAAAAGCTACCGTAAGATCCAATGCAAAATCCTCCTTTGCCTGAATTTGAGAAAATTTTTATTTTCAGTAAATTTCAAAAAATTACAATTTGAATTTAATCAATGACAAAGGCTACCATTTGGTCCAATGCAAAATCCTACCCTAACTGAATTTGTAAAAAAATTTATTTTCAGTAAATTTCAAAAGAATAACAATTTGCATTTTATTCGATGACAAAGGCTACAAATCCTACCCAGCAGTTATATTTTTGGATCTTTGAATGGGTTTCCTAATTTTTTTTTTTTTTTTTTTTTTTTTCATTTTCTATGATACAAGTAGGTATTGACGGTGAAGGGTTGAAAAAAAATCTGAAGTGTTGAAATATTTTACATTATAATGAATAATGAAAATGAAATGATACTACATAAAATTTACGTATTGCTTTAATCTGGGCTAGTTCGGCCTTGGGTCCAAAAGGATTAACGTGGTAAAATTAAACAACAAAGATCCACTTCCAAGTCCCATGTAATAGTATATTACTATACAAGGGTGGGAAGGGAACCTTTTACAATCGAGCGCACTGATTTTTTTGCGGAACGAGCGCAGCGAGTGAAGCAAACATTTTTACGAATGAGCGAAGCGAGTGAAATAAAAAAAGTTTGCGAACCGAGCCAAAGGCGAGGTGAGCAAAGATAACGTGAGATTGTAAGTTCCCTCCACCCTTGTATAGTAAGATATTTTTCATTATACAATGCACTGAAAATTAGCCAAATTGCAACACTTTTTTTTATTCTTCATTCAGAAAGAAAAACAAAACGAATCTTTTATTAATGAACAAAAAGACGTATAATCTAATACCTCCTATCGTAATATCACAATCTATCTGGCTAGATTGAATTAAAATTGCATCAAACAAATTCAACATGATAACATTCCGGTACCTAAATTTTTACATTTTATTTTGAAGTTGTTTCCAAAATTTCGTTTAAATGTAATCACTACAAGAGCTCAAACTAACAACTTCAAAAAGACGCGGGAAAATGCAAATCACAAAAGGCCGGGAGGGGAAAATGCAAATCGCAAATTTCCTTCCCGGCGGGAGGGAAAATCACAAAAAGCCGGGTGGGAAAAATGCAAATCGCAAATTTCCCTCCCGGCGGGAGGGAAAATAACATACCACTGAAAAAGTACTCTTCCCTCCCGATTGGCGCGTATGATAAGTTCAATTTTCAGTGCGTGTATAATGAAAACAAATTTATCAAACTGGACTCGAGTGAAAAATTGAACTGGTAGTTGTGCTGAATTTTTATTTTTTATTTCAACGAATCGTTGTGCCATTTTTTAGCTTTAAAATGTTACGAATTGGATTTTTGTTCTGGTTCGCTGTACTGTTTGCTGTTTGGTTTATACCTTCCCCACTGTGTAACCCTTTTCACACTTTTCGGCTATATTTCAAATGCGTGAGGTATTTTGAGAGCACAGCACAGTTTTCGATAGGCTGTATTTTTTGTGAGTAATGATCGGAAATTGAACTTCGTGATGGATTCAAGTTAGGTAGACGCAATTGCATAGTGAAGTGAATTGAATGTATAGAAACGAGTCAGATGAAGTGATAAATGTAATAATTATTCTCGGTGAAATTGCAACTGTAATCGGCAGACAAATCGTTCCTTATTTGTAAGAAACGAGTACGCGAACGAAAGCTTGAATCGAAACAATGCGGAATACGATTAATTTTTTGCTCGAAATGTTAAACTTATTTGTTTTTCAACAGGTCAAAGATTATACATTGATTTCGATTGTAACTCGCCTCTGTAAAGCTTTTATCTCGTAGCTTACGTTTAATTAATATGCCCAACCGTCGTGAAGTTATGTGGCGTCAGACGTGTGGTGATGTTTAACATGGTTTTAACACATCTTTGATAATGAATGTTTATTACTGAAATTATCACACTTACACATCGTCGAATATATAGCGCCCATTTCGATACCTCCAACTTCTAGCAGGCTTGGTTTATGTTCATGAATGAAGATAAATGTTAATGAATTTCTTAATTTTGTGTGAAGGGAAATGGAAAATGTCAACTGGTACATATATGTTACGTTAGCGATTCGATTCATTTCGTTTTTACGTGTACATGAATAGCACAAAAATACTTAGTACTGCCTATTTTGGGATTTGGGTGTTTACTTTTTACGAAAGAAGCTACAGAAAGAGATGAATGAACTTGAACACACTCGAAGCCTTCTCTTAAATTGATTAGTACGAGTTCATCATTAATTGGACTAGGTGATTTATACTCATTCAAGTACGAAATAATATGTTCGTAGTTAGTTTTACGACTCCGTTAACGAAAATTTTTTCAAAATTGGTTGTATGAACTTGAACAAACGATTTCGGTAATAATCCAGCATTTATACCTAACCACTGACGATCCTCTTGAATACTCATAGTTTTTTGTAAAGGGTCAGGGGAAGGTGAGGGGTGTCCTGAAGAACATTGAAAACCGTGTTTCTCAAAATGAAAGTTGAAGACCAAAAATTCCGAATTTCGGAATTATTCTTTAAATATGCATTTAAACAAAAGTTATAAGTACCTACATTATAGAATTAAAGTTAAGTAGGTACTCATGAAATTTGCCACAGAGAAAGCGGAGCTGTCGAGAGCCAAAGCGAACCCAGAGCAAAAATTATTTTGGGCCCTTTTCCAAAGGCATTGTCGACCAAAAACTATGTGATTTTTCCAACTCGAGCTGAAAAAATTCAATTCGGATCCCCCCTGGCGCAATGCTGGGGCCGGAGCAAAGTACCCTCTTTGCCCCCTTATCGACGGAACTGAGAAAAGGTTATATTCATTTTTTTCTTTCAAATTCCTACAAAAGCACCAGAGATGGAAAACTGAAAAAATGTTACTTTCATTTTTCGGAGTTTCAATTTTCGTTTCAGTTTCAGTTTTTGTCTTTTTTCAGTTTTCAGTTTCACTTTTTGATTTTTCAATTTCAGTTTCAATTTTTTTGTAAATCAACAAAAAAAATAATAAAAAATAAAAAAATAAAAACTGAAAATTTTCAGTTTTTGTCTTTTTTCAGTTTCAGTTCTTTATTTTTGTCAGTTTTAGTTTTGATTTTAGTTTTTTTCCATTTCTTAGTTCTCCATCTTTAAAAACCATACTGCATTTTTTTCCCCTATAAGTTGACGGGTGGTGCAAAAAACCGCCCATTACATGTTTACACTTGGGTGGATCGAAAAAAACATACCTCGGATTTTGACCAAATCCAAAAAGGTGGTTCATTTTGAGTTTGAGATCCACCATAAAATTTTTTAGACCTTACCTCATAAGGGGGCGGAGCTGTAAGTGCTCAAGGTTGGGTCACTTTGGAAAATAACACTGTTTTTTGTCACTTTTGAGTAGTGCCTGATTAGTGCCCTCTGAATGGTATCAAAAGTGGGCTTAAATCGCTTGTATTGATGCAAAAAATTATTTCGATACAAAAATTGAAACTTTTTCTTTGCAGGCTTGTCAATTTTCGATTTTCCTAAAAAAATTACCATAAAAAATTGAGAAATTTTGATGTTTTACAAAAATTGAAAGTTGCTTACCCTGCAATAAATTTTTTTTCTGGAAATAATTTTTTTTTCATCAAAATAAGGACCATTGCCCAATTTTGGTCCAACCTATCAATCAAAATTTTCGCCATTTTGTTAGAACCCTAAACTTTCATTTTGGGGAGCATGGCTTAAAATGTTTTCCAGAATACTCCCTTTGTCTCTTTACAAAAAACCTCGTTTCAGAGGATCATCAGTTCATCACCTTCGGTATAATAGACTGCTTAGATCGAACACCTTGTAACCCACAATTTTTTTTCGGGAAGATAGAAAACCTAATTTTTTCAATCTCCATAATTATGTTTTTCGTCTCCCCTCTCATTTTTTTTTTTTTTTTTTTTTTTTTTTTTTTTGTGGGTTACGAGGTATTTGAACTAAGCAGTCGATATGTGGGACTGAAACTTTACAGAAGAATAACTTGTAGCTTTTTGTGGCATACTTGTGTTGTATAAAAATATGTGACGCTATTGAAGTGCTATATTTTTATTATTTTATTTGAAGAGGAGAAACTTCACTTACAAATAATATCTTCAATTTTTAACAAAAGATAAGGATCTATGCGAGAGTTTTCATTCTTATAGAATCCCCTTGATGTTTCAAAATATTCGTCTTTGTATAAAAGTTGGATTCCTTATATTTCCAATGCTGTTGAATTAATTCGAATTTCATTATTTGTGACAAAAAACACAACACGAACTAGGTATTCGTTATAAATAAAATGATGTATACCTATATATATTGTAAAAATATATCTCAAAGTGATGGTCGTTTTTCGATGTTACAGAGGCTCTGCTGCAAAGTCGTCCATTACCTCATATTCCCGACATCCCCGACGCCGATCCAAATCTACCTGCTTCGAGCGTCGTTCTCTCTAGCAATGGTACTTTGTCATTGGAAACGGCTGCACAGAGATGGACATCCAAAGAGAATTTACTTACCCAAGAAGACGACGATCCTCAATTGTTCGTGGCATTATACGATTTTCAAGCCGGAGGTGAAAATCAGTTGAGTTTGAAAAAAGGTAAAATGTTACATCATATCATTGACATTTTAAAGCTCGGGTATTTTTTTTTCTCAATAGCGTGATGTTCACTGTTCAATGTTCAGTTACAGTTATGCCAAGTAACTGGTTCGTTAATTGATCCTCGAATGGCGACGTTTTACGATATTTGCCATACTTGGCGGTTTTATATTCGAACTTTTCACCTGTATGGGCGTTATTTGTACTCGTTGTGCCTCAACGTAGTAAAAAGTTGGGGTGATGGTACGAAATTGCACCGCCGATTTCTTACCCTACGTAGAAAATTAACGCGTTGTAAAACTTTATGCAGTGTTGAGAAGTTTTCAGAAGTTATTATGTCGAAGAAAATATTGCATAGGTTGTGATGAATAAGTGTTTGTGTATGAGATGAAAAGGGGGGGGGGGGGTGTATCAAACTTGTACGCCAACTTAATACCTTACCTATATCTGGGTACTTCTTTTCATTATCTTATGTACGAAGAATCTCGAGACTTTTCGAGAAATTCCAACGCGATATTAGAACGTTTATTTTCATTTTTATGCAAAATGCTTCAAATCCGCGTTTTATGTAGAAGTTTAATATCGTTGCACGTTTATTGAAAATTTCTCGAGACTCTTACATCTTACTTGAAGACTTTGAATTTTTTGATTGAAGTACGGTGCAGTGTCAGTTACATCGTGCTTTCTTCGGTCTTCTGGAATTATTATTGTAGGTACTTCACGAATTTCGAACTGAAAGTATACATAATATCGACTTTGTTTACTGTTTTTAAAAACAGTTCTGTGTTTTATTACAATGAGTTTTTTTCTCTTTCAATTTGCGTGAAACGTTTGACACATTTTCAAAACACAAAAAGAATCAGCAGGCTATTATATAATAGTCGGATTTTCCTGTTGAGGTTCATTGCTTGAGTTGCGATAATTAAACGTACCAGTACCAATAGAAGTAGAAGACTAGAAGTCGACTCTTTTGAAAACTAACCTAAAAAAATGACTTCAACATTCATTTTTTGAGGTCTAAAAAGAAGTAGGAATGACCTTGAAATCTGACTTCGCACCCGTTGGAGGTAATGCAAGTCTTCATCACTAATGCAAATTCAAAAATTTTCATCGTCTTATTTAAAAAAACTCTTGTTTAAAATTTGCATGGGGCGGACGCAATTCATTTTTTTAATACCACGTCTGAAAAATGTTCACATATTAAATTTTTCAATCGATTTTTGAAGATTTTTAATATTCTTAGAATAAAAATAGAACAATTTTTCAAGAAAAAGCTTCTCGAGTTTTTTGAGAAAAAAATCTCACTTTTTTAGAGGAAATTTCATTGTTTTGAAGAAAAATTGATTTATCTATGGAGAAAATCATCCCTAAATTTCTTGTCTCAGTTTTTTCGAAAAAATGACTTATTTTTCTTATAATTTATTTTTTCCTCAAGAATTAACCTTTAAACGGTAACATGTCACAATTTTCCGTGAAAGGTATCATCGTTAGGGATTCCCCGCGCAAAACGTAAATGGTATCATAATGAGGGAGTCCCTCACATTTTTATGTCGCGGGGATTCCCTCATTATGATACCATTGACGTTACAAAATTATTTTTTCAAATTTTTGTAACACCAATGGTATTATAATGAAGGGATCCCTCACATCTGAGAATTTTTCGGACTATCGTAGTGTATTGCAAAAAAAAATTTGAAGACGTGTTTCATCACGATGTTCAGAATCAATGTTTTTTTACAATAGAACATGGTACCCTTAACAAAAAATCAAAAAATTGTACTTAGGTACATTTTTTCAGTGCTGTGAGGGATTCCCTCATTATGATACCATTTACGTTACAAATTTTTTTTAAAATAATTTTGTAACGCCAATGGTATCATAATGAGGGAACCCCCGCATTTAAAAAAAAGACACAACGATACCGCGAGACTGCGTTTTGCGACGTGTTACATACGAATACATAGGCATTCCAATGTTCTCTCTTATGCGGGTATTCCCTCAGAGTGATACCATTTAAAGGTTAAATATCTTCTTTTTTAGAGAGAAACAAATTTTAATTCTTTGAAAAAAAATCTCAAATTTTTCTCATTTAAAAAAAAAGAAAAAAACTTTCCATTTTCGTGGAGCAAAAATTGTTCTTTTCTGTTGCAATAAAAATACCTATTCATTGATTACCAAAATAAATCTTTTACTTTGGGAGAAAAAAAAATCCCAAAATTTTTTGGAATAAAATTTTTTAAAAACTTTTTTGAAATAGGTAAAAAGGCTTTTTTATTTTATCTTATTTTTTTATTTTTCGAAAAAATTGAAAAAAATTATCTAAAATTTTTAAAAACCTTCAATTTGTTGAGAGAAAAAAATGAGTAAAAAATTGTTTAAATTGTTAAGTTTATTTAAAAAAAGAGAAACAGTTTCTTTTCCCTCTTTTTTCGAGGAATAAACCTTTTACTTTTAAACATGAAAATCTATTTTTATAAAGAAAAATCCCTGATTTTTTTTTTTTTTTTTTTTGAATAAAAAACTTTTTCAACTTTTGCAGTAAACACTCTTTATTTTTTGAAAAAAATTGTTTGTTTTTTTTTGAAAAAAAAATTTCAATTTTTTGGAGTAATTTTTTTTCTTAATTTACAGACCAGACTACAGCATAAATTTTTGAGAAAAGCGATTTCTCAATTTTTTAAAGAATAAAAAAAATTCCAAAATATTTAAATTACGTACCATAAAAATCGTTTGCTTTGGCCCTTAAGGAAAATCCGGGCCCAGTGCAAGTGCACTTTTTGCACACCCCCCCCCCCCAATCGATGGGTACTACCTGCACCCTCCGGTAGGTAGGGCTTGCTCCCAACTTCTAAATCAGGGCATAACGCAATAGTTATCATTTTTAATTGAAAAAAAATTGGTCAAAAATGAAGCAAATTTTCACCCATCTGCACAACACATGAGAAAATCCGCCTAAAAAAGTTCACCAAGAGTAACAATTCGAATTCAACTTTTGTATTGAAAATTCCTCAAAATAATTGCATCTCGACGAGACGACGACGTGTTACTCCAGTATAAAAGAGAGATGTTGATTGTTCGGTAGAATTTTTTTCATTCAGTTCATAGAACGGGTGTCATACGTAGATGTACTTACTACGTATATACGATTGCATTTGGAAAATGTTAAATTGATTCGTTTGACGTGATTTATAATGAATTTAATATTAATAAAATATTCTTAATGAAGAGCCACTTGTCGCTTATATTTACTCGTCGATTGGTTATAATTGGATGAAATGGAAAGTTATCGTGTTTCTTGTTTTGTTACTAACGGTGTAAACGCTTCACGTTGATTAAATATTAAAAAGATGCGAACTGCGAGTAATTAAAGAGAAAAGCTTTATTTTTGAGATGGTAAAATAAAACGATTAACTAAAACACCGAACGAATAGAATGGTAATGGTAACGTTGCTGTAGATGTGAGAAAGTCGTGTACCTACGTAAGGAGAATATTCTACAGTAAATCATAAAACGTTGGCATCTCATTTAACTTCGATAATGAAAAAAAAATCATGATTTGGCTGTCCCTCTATTCACACGACTCTTGGTATCTTTTCCTTTTTGTCGATTACCTAATAATATTAACCACTCGAATCCCAGTGAGCTTATTTCGTGTTGGCCTGTTATTAATACCCAGACCCACCATCAATAAAATTATACCTACATTCATTGATTACCTACCTACTCACCCTTAAAAAAAATACTTGTTAACTTTTGTATGTACAGTGTTGTACATTGTATCTTCTTTCTTATAATGTTATTTTCGTAGGTTTATTTAAAATACCTACCTACTTGTTAGGAAGTTTCGCTGATGTTTTTTCTCTAATCCAAGTTTCTTGTTTAGTTGAAGAAGAATTAAAAACAAAATTTTATTCGAAAGAAAAAAGCTTTCTATGTTTAATGTATGAAATTTAAACTTGGTAATTTTGAATATTTTTTGCAGGTAAATGGTTCTTTAGGTTGAAAATGCTTTATATAAAACTTCTACCTGACTTTTTTTTTGCTCAGGATAAAATATATTTCGTACTTTGCGGTAACGATACTGGTGGAATTTCATCAACCGTTCGAAATTTTGAACCTTTTTTTGTGCAATTTTAACCGAGGTATTTCATGATTTAATTTGCTCGCGTTTTGAATTCACCGTCGAGCAAGGAAAATTTTACAAAGTATAGGGCTTAATTAGAACACGGTTTCGTCGATTTATTTAATTATACGTAATTTTATCATAGGCTGTAAAGATCAGAGATTTCTACCAAAAAGTTATGAAAAATAATACATAAGGCATTCGAAATGCGAAAATACCGAAAGAGGTAAAAAAATATGATTCTTATTTTACGTAAAATTATTGAAATTATTGTTCGTTGTTATTTTTCCAACATAAAAATAGTACTCGTATTATACCGAGTTGCCATTATTAGATTATTACGTACTTATCAAGATGAAAGCATTATCTACTCGTTTGCAAAAATATAAATGAACATTATCAAGAAAATCATTAGTTTACCAATACCCAGCTATTGTATAAATTACAGACGCGTTTATGATAAGATTTTTTTTACGTATGAAGTACATTACATGCTACGTATGCATTTTCTCGGAATGTAATGTTATTTTTGAACGTGCTAATCAATTATTGTTCAATATAAAATAATTATTTAAAACTTTTCTCGTTATTGGTATGCGATGATGATGATGATGAGCTCATGACGAGTAAAAAAATCCCACCCACATTCACCTGTTCGTTGTTTTTGAAATAAAGTATCGGTTTTGTGGGAGGGGGAGGGACTCGTATTTTCCACCAGTATAGACGTTGGTCGCTAATTGAAAAATATATGTAGGCTATTTTTCAACCTAGTTTTAGAGCAGAGCACCGTAGAGTGGATTAAAATTGGCAGTTGTACGTTATTTTGCGAAGCTTATATCTTGAATTTTAACGGTGTGATTTTTTCGTCAGCGTTGTAGATAAAATACGTATCTACAAAGTGATGAGGAAAAAAATGTAGTAGCAAAATGTACGCGCACAGATGCGGTAGTGGCGACTGCAACGTAACCGCAAAAACACACCTATACCCAGTAACCAGGTTAATGATCACATTTGTATTTAACATAATGCTTACACGTTTAATGGGAAAGCAAAAAAAAATGGTGAAGAGAGAACGGCGAAAAAATACGTGCATAAACCTACTTATACAAAATACAATGCTGGAAAGAGAAGAGAAAAAGCAGCTCGAAAAATAAGAAAAAAAAGTATCAAAATAACGCGCGTAATTATTATATCAACATAATGGAGATTATAAAGTAGATCGTTTTCAAGTACGAGCTGTTCGTTATAAAATTTTCAAACGAATTTTATTTAAAAATAGTTGATAACATTTTTTTTCCTTAAAAAATATAATTCTGAAAATATCTGACATTAAAAAAAAAAAATCATATAAAGAATAGTACCTAAAGAATCCCCTGCCCTTAATTATCAAACGAATTATTGTCAAAAAAAAAGTCAAAAGATTTTTTTTCTTAAATAAGAAGAATAGGTACTAGAGTGGCCCTTATTTTGGAAATTTTGGAAATGTTTTGAATATCAGGCGTCAATTGGTGACATACAATATGGAGAAAATAATTCCCTATTTTTTATTTTTTCCCTAACTGCATTTTGAGTCGTGCCGTCGGCCCCCAATTTCAAAAAAAAATTAAAAAATTAAAAAAAATAGACGATTTTAAAAATTTGAAATTTAAAAAAAAAATCGTCATAAGATGAGTATTATGATATAATAAGACCATTTTGATGATTTTTCATCTTTACCCCCATTTTCATGGGACATAAAAAAACGCAATTTTTTACGATTTTTGAGAAAAATTGAAAAAAAATTATTAAAAATCGAAAAAAGGTCATAATTGATAAAATCGTTTAACGTACCTACACAGTACACATTACCAGCCAAAAAGACCATTTACGGTGATTTTTCATCATTGAGGTACCGGTGAGAATTTTTCAAAAACTATCAAAAATGTGAAAAAATCATCAAAATTGACTGTTTTTGACCCTTCCTGAAAATTAAAGTAAAGTTGAAAAATTGGCGTAAATGGTATTTTTGGGTGGTAATGTGTAGGTACTGTGTAGGTATGTTAAAGTTGAGAAAAATTCATTTTTTTCAACAATCAGGTATGGTGAGATTGTGAGAATAATTTTCCGAAATCAAAAATGTGTTATTTTATGAATGTGGGCAAAAAAATCAAATTTTCTCGATTTCACTAAAATTGCAATATATGACAAATATTGGCTTGAAACATGTCCAAACATGAATTTTAAGCCATCCAGACACCTCGTGGAACACGGGGGGTTCCCAAAATGGCGTCACTTAGTCAATTTAAATAAAAATTAGAAAAAATAGAAAAAATCAACGAATTTCATCCAAATTCGGGTTGATGGTGTATTTAAGTGTATTTTGTGATATACTACGACGACAATTTTTTTCGACCAACAATGACCATTTTTGGCGCGAAAAATGATGAAAAAAAAATCAGTTTTTTGCATTTTTGAAGGTCTTCCACCTATATAGAAAATTCTGAAAAAAATATATGTTGTGCATCCAGACTAGGTGTACAACATATATTTTTTCAATTATTGCACCTCTGAAAGAACTTGTCGAAATGGCCGTTAGAAAACTTAAAACGCGCATTTCACAGTGAAGATAAATGACCCTTGATGATACGTAGCATCTACCCGAGTTTGAAAAAAATCGGTTGAAAACAGCCAAAATCAAAAATTATAATCGAAAAATCACATTTTTCGCCCTAGGTGGGGGAGGGGGCGAGGTAGCGTCTTAAAAATTTGGTCACGGGGGTTTTAGACCATGGGGACCAACTTCCACTAGTTGGTTTCAAAATCCGTATGGTGTGCCAAATCGCCTATCTTAACCCGGCTATACCCTTTAAAGAGAATTTTATAAATTTATTCTATGATTTTTTTTTTTTAGCGAGCAACTAGGTATATTTTATGGAAGTATTTCAGAGAATTTTCAAGGACTTCCTCCAAAGATTTTTTTTCTAAAGAATTTTTAATGTCGTAGGTATATTATTTTAGGGTTTTAGCAACTTTTTCAAGACTTTTTTTTTCAAAATTCTTATTCAAAATAATTTCATTCCGAATGGAATGTTTTGAAATTGTTGTATGACTGATTCACTAAAAGTGAAGACTTTTCATATAAATAAATATTTTTTCCTTCAGTTTTCGAAAAAAAATCACGTGTTATTGAGAAAGATTTTCTGAATATTTTTTTTGAAAAACAAATTTAAAGAGTTCACAGTAGTAAGGGGGCCCGTATACCGCACTCGTGAAAATTTTTCTATCTCCAACCCCGCACTGCGCGTGCGCCGCTGGACTTGGAAAAAATTTCACGAGTGCGGTTGTATACGGGTCCCCTTACTACTGTTCACATTGAAAATTTTTCAAAAAGGATTTTATAAATTTTTTCAATGAAAATTTTCTCAAGTATCTAGTATTTTTTGGAAATACATATTTCAAGGATTTTTCACGGAATTCCTCAATCCTCGGTACATTTTTTCTAGGTTTTTAGTTTTTTTTTTTAAATTAAAAAAAATAATCATAAAGTGTTTAAAATATGAGGTTTTTTTTCATTTTTTTCAAATTTCATTTTGAATGCGATTTTTTGAAATTTTTACATGCCTGATTGTAAAATTTTTTATGTATAATTTTTTTACATAGTTTTTTTTTTTAAAAATCAGTGTTACCTAGGTACTAAAAAAAATCATTATTTTTTTGAAAACATTTTTTAAAAAGAATTTCTCAATTGAAAAATTTTGAAGCAATTTTATCAATATTTTCTTCGAAATTTTTTTAGTAAGAATTTTTTGGAAATATGTATTTTGGGGGATTTTTATTTTTTCAATGACGTTTGAGAATTTTTAATATTTCTTCTTAGTTTTTAATATTTTTTTCAGAATTTTTCTTTAAAATTTTTTTGAATCATCTAAAAACACTGAGAATTTTCCTCAATTAAAAAAAAGTCAAAAACTTACTTAATACGACTAATATAGAAAATTTTTCCTTATAGTTTTCACAAGAATTACTATCATTGGCAAAAAATTTTGAATTTTTTTCAAAAAAAAATTGTACCTTTGTCTTATACATACGAATTTTTTCAGTAGGTATAGGAATTCGTTGTAAAATCCGATTTTCTTTTTGAAAGACCCATTAAAAAATTGCTCTAATCGATAAACTAGTATTCACTCAAGAAAAAAATTTCATTTTTTTTTCAATTATTATAAAATGAAATTCTCAAAAACTGGGAGGGGTAAGCGTCAGCAACTTTCATCGTTTTTAAATTTATTTTTTTTTATACCCAGCATCAAACACTTGAATATATAAATTGACCTGTCCACTTATGCACTTTTTTCGAAGGAATTGAACCGAATTGGTAAGAATTAAAATTGTACGTTTATAAAATTTTGAATATTGTTGTTTTTTTTTCTAAATCAAAAGTTATACTCTTCTTCAACGAAACGTGTTATGATTTGAATATCGAGCACAAGTAAGAGTTGATTTATATACTTGAACGAGAACGATTTTTTTTTCATACCTCGTATTACGCATCGAGATGAAATTGAAGCCATCTTACCGCAGTCGAATTTACGTATACTTTAATTCAATGTGCTGTACTCTTTTGGTATGTACAGAAACGTATCAATTATACCTACGTAAAAAATGACTCTAGCTAGGTACTCATCCATATGTATAGAGATTTATACACAATAAATTCAAAAGAATGATATTTCAATTTCTATACGTGACGTTATATTTTCGCACCGTGTCATACGTTCGTACGTGTCAACCACAAACAAGACGTATAAATTTCACAGACGTTTATGTATCCCTTGGGTCGCTATGTCAATCTGTAGGTATGTGCGAGTAATATCTAGGTATTTCTATTTGAAATACTCGGCAGATAAACGAGTTAAAGGGTATTCGTGTAACATTAAAGCAATCGATTTTTATTTTTTATTGATAATTAGCATGGAAAAAAACTATAAAAATCGGCTACCTACATAAGTATACGAGTAGGTATTTCAATTTTCGTGACAGATGATGGACGAATAGCTTGTACCTACCCTAAACCGCAAGCTTATCGAATTGGGAAAAACAATGAAGCTTGTAATTGTCACGAATCATTTGTTAGTTTTTCTGTCGAGCTTGAGTTTTACCTTTAATGGACACGAGCGAGTATGAGGAAACACGTCATTTATCAGACGAATTTGAATCGAATAGATTGTATCTGCGAGAATGTCGATCTAGATGGAGAAAAATTTACCCATTTTAAAATTTTCACCGATGTTTCTTTTATACTCGTTTAAAATAAATAATAGTCGCGTGCTTCTTACGCTCGAATATGAACAAATTTTATTCGACGGTTGGTTGAAATTTTATGGTGTCTTGACAATTAAACTGATCATTATATGAGCGGAATTTCTTTCACATAGGTATGTTGTAGATCAATGACTTGAGAATTATGTATAATTTGTCTTTGAACGCGAAGTGAATTGACCGCGTTATTGCTGTAATTTATTTCCAAACGGAAAGAAGCGAGCTAAAAAATTAACGCTTTTGTTGAATATTTTACAATACTTCACTTTTTATGCTGGGCTTTGAGAATGGAATTTTTCATTCGTTTAAATTTTTTTGAGGGGGAAAGATTACGGTAAAATTGAATACGAGCAATACAAAATAATACGTGAATTTTTTTTCAAAATTGAATTTATTCTAAAGGAATTTTTTTACCTAATATTTTTTTTATGTTCTAACATGGGACATGTCAGAAGTGCCAAATTCAGATTGCACTGGATACATGCGTAGTATTTTATGAATGTGAGTATCGGACCATAATTACAGGTACCCGTTTCTTTTTAAAATTCAAAATTTTGAGAAAATCAAAAAAATAAAAATTTAAAAAACTATTAAAAATGTTTTTTTTTGCATACTTACCATCATTCTTGTAGAACTCGATTTTTTTGCTTATCTCTAAAATTGAAGGGGTCAGAAAATTCAATTCAATTCAATTTTTTTCCAAAATTAATAATTATTTTAAATAATTGAATAAAAAATCAATTCTTTTCTAGCTGCTTCAATTCTAGAGATATACAAAAATATGTCATAATAAATTTTGTTCATTTTTCAAGTTCTATAAGGTGGTATGCAAAAAAATACCAATTTTAATAGTTTTTTGAATTTCAATTTTTTTTAATTTTTCGATTTTCTCAAAATTCACAAAAAAATTTCAAATGGAATGGGGTGCTTGTAATTATGGTTTGAAACTTCGTTAAAAATGTACGAGTGGATCTCCGCAGTACCTACTGTTTTTTTTTTTGCGCCATCGTAAAATTTACCAAGTCCAATTGATATTCAAAATTGGAAGGGAGAGAGGGGTTCAATCGAAATTTCTGTTATAACCAAAATTATTTCCAATACTTCGAGCTGCAACCTTTGTTTTGATTTTTTTTTTCAATTGTACCCCTATACCCTCACCAGTTTTTAGTAATGGAAGTATCCAAGTCATATTATGCGAAATTGGAGGGGAGGGGAGGGCCTAATCGAAAATTTTATAATAACAAAACTTGTTTCTAGGAACTCACTCTATAACTTTTGTTTGATAAAATTTTAAATTTGACCCCTCCTCCAATTTCGAAAAAGTATCTACCTGATGTTATGTGAAATCAAGGGGAGAGAGGGATCCAATCGAAATTTTTATAATAATCAAAATTTTTTAAAGATCTTAATCTTCAACTTTCATTTGAAAATTTTTGTACTTCTCTAATTTTCAATTAGTATTTTCAGGGTTTTTTGCAAAATCGGTCGGAGGGAGCGGTCCAATTCAAAAAAATTTCAATTAAAAGTTGTAGCTTAAAGTCCTAGGAATAATTTTGGTTATT
Organism: Balanococcus diminutus; assembly: GCA_959613365.1. Lineage (NCBI taxonomy): Eukaryota > Metazoa > Arthropoda > Insecta > Hemiptera > Pseudococcidae > Balanococcus > Balanococcus diminutus. The sequence continues at coordinate 42,674,059 of OY390715.1, read as the reverse complement.
ACCAAAATTTCGATTGAACCCCTCCCTCCCCTCCAATTTTGAATATCAATTATCTATCTTAGTATTGGACTTGGTAAATTTTACGGCGATGCCAAAAAAACAGTACTGCTGCGATCCACTTTTAAATTTTTGTAAAATAAATTTTTGTTAGAAAATAACATAAACAGTTATTGAGAAAAAAAATCTTGGAAAAATATTCTCTTTAAAAATTAGTTTCTCACAATTGACTAGAAAAAATAAAATCAAGATAAAAATCATAAAAAACTGAAATAATTACCTATTGAAATATTTTGATTTTTTTTTTAGAAAAAAGAATACCTACTTATCACATACCTACCCACTTGAAATACATAGATTTTCAATTCCCCAATTTCACAAAATATGCTTCAGTGAACTAACAAATTTGAAGAAGAAGAAATACATTTATAAATTGAATTTATGACTTACCTCTATATACGTGTTTAACGAATGCGAATTTTTTTTCTATTTTCAGGCGAACAAGTTCGTATTCTTTCCTACAACAAGAGCGGAGAATGGTGCGAAGCGCATGCATCTTCTAATCAAGTCGGCTGGGTACCGTCCAACTACGTAACTCCGGTCAATTCTTTGGAAAAGCATTCTTGGTACCATGGTCCGATATCGAGAAATGCCGCCGAATACCTTTTAAGTTCTGGCATCAACGGTAGTTTTCTTGTAAGGGAAAGTGAAAGTTCACCGGGTCAACGTTCCATTTCTTTAAGATATGAAGGAAGAGTCTACCACTATCGAATTAATGAAGATAACGACGGCAAGGTAATTTTTTTTTTCTTTAAATGTCATCGGGTTTGGTATTTGGAAAAGCGACGTTATCGCGGTTTGTTTTTTTCGTTGTCTTCTTCGCTTTCATCAATTCGTCACGAAATCAAGAGTACTTCGCAGTTCCTGGTGATGAAGTTTATCATTATCGAGTTTCGATAAATTGCGTATAGTACTTGCACTCTCGTAATGCGGTTTTTTATTAATTACTCACTTTTTTCTGATACTTCGTTGAATTTACACGTAATACTTACATAAAATTGGATGTATGTGCACTATGCAGCGCACTTACTCAGAATTTGTCGCGTAAAAGAAAAACAATGATCTCATGTTCGTTAAATTTTTTTGATAAGAATAGAAGGGCGTATGTCGGATTAGTGAATTAGCAGATATCAGTTCAGCTCTAAATGAATATTCGAATAGGTCGTCTTCGTCTTCGTGTGAAAAATGAGAATATGATTAAAAGGATGGTGTAGCCTTGAATGGGATGAACCGTTGAAAATGTTACGAACAACTGAACAAGTTTGAACTCGTTTGGGAAAAAACGGTATTTTTGTCGGAATTCGAAACTTGATGGGTTTCAGGCGGCTAGTTCATTTTGAAGGTTATGGCGGCGTAGTTAGTACGAAGGCGAAGATCGTTTTATACCGTCGCTACATCTTTATTGTCTAGTCACCTGTTTTAGGTGAGCATGGGAGTCTTTTTCTTTTTATGCTATAGTTAGTCCATGTGCATTAATAAAATGAAAGGTTATCAAATTCGTAGTACGTAGTACAAATATATTTTGAGGATTAAATTTTGAATGAAAATTCAGAATTTATAGAGAAAAAGGCTCTAATGTGATTAAGGGGTCAATCGGTCTCAAGGAGGAGCAAAATCCACAACAAGTAATCACATTGAGATTTTTCGTACATAAATTTTATTCTTTCACAAAAAACTCAATTTTTTTTAGGTAAAATGCTATATTTGTCATTTTTTATGTTTTACTTATTTAATTTTTTTTTGACAATAGTATAAGAACTCAATTTAGGTACTTGAAGAAAATAAAAATTTTATTGAATAATTTGAAGGGGAAAAATTAAAAGAAAAATTGAGGCGCTTGGTGGAAGAAGGGCGTTAGATAATTTCAAAAAGTGAAAAAAAAAAATACGTAAAAAAATCAAAATTTTCCAAAATTTTGGAAAAAAATTTCTACCTTACTCACTTCAAGCAGCTGTATCTTCGTCAAAAATGACTTCAGGAACTTCGGACCGGTTTCATTCAATTTCTCGATAAATTTTACCCTGATTTTAAAAAAAAAAAGAAAAACGAGATTTTGACGCTAAGGTACCTTACGTTATGCTCCGTCACATATGAGTTTTATCCGTCAAATAGGTAAATAAAAAAAAAAATCAAACCAAATGCATGAAATAATTTGAAAAAGTCAATGTTTCTCGATTTTGCTGAAATTGCAGCATATGAGAAATATCGACTCAAAACAAGCCCAAACATGATTTTTAGGCCCTAGGTCATCTTGCAGAGGTTGTGGGTTCCCAAAATGGCGTCATTTGGGTATTTTTGGAAAAAAAGAAAAAAACAAACGAATTTGGCCCAAATTCTGGTTGATGGTGTATGTTGGTGTCACTAATGATATATTTTAAGAAAAAATTTTTTTTACCAAAAATGACGCAGTTAAAAGCGAAAAATGGACGAAAAAATCGGTTTTTCAGATTTTTAAAGATGACGCACCACGATATCAAGTTCTACAAAAATATGGCGTTGTGCATATAGACTAAGTACACAATATAGATTATTTCAGAATTGCACCTCTGAAAGGGATTACCAAAATGGTCGCTAGAAAGCTTAAAATGTCTATATGACCTTGAAAAAGTACTCAACATTTTTTCTGAAAAATTCCATGAATTACCCTTGGTATTACCCACCATCCCTGCAAGTTTGAAAAAATTCGGTTAAAAATTACCAAAAATAGAAATTTTTAACGAAAATCCACATTTAACCCCCTAGAAGGGGTTAGAGTTGAGATATCGAGCTGAAAATTTTGTCACGGGGATTTTAGACCAGCGTTCATTTAAAAAGAACGAGAACGCGAACGCGTTCATTTTGAAAGTACGCGAACGCGTTCTCTTTTTTCGTGTTGGAGCACGTTGGAGACCCGAAAATTTAAAATTTCACAAAATATTGAAAAAGGGCGTTATGTAGCAGAACGCCCTTCTTCCACCAAGCGCCTCAATTACTTTGAAAAAAATAGAAAAGTGTTGATGAAAATTATTTTAAAAAATCGAATGAGAAGTGAAGTTGGGAGATGAAATAGGAACATTTTGATGACTTTTGATGACAATTTGGGAATAGAATCAATTGACAATTTTATTATAAAATGTGGGTAAGTGTGATGAACAATTTTCTTGAAAAAAATCAATAAAAGGTCAGAAAAAATTTTGGTAGAAAACTCAGAAATAAACTTGAAAAAATTTCAAAACGAAAATTTTGAAAAAATATGGTAGAGATTTAGAAGCATTTCGATGAGAAAATTTTTTGAAAATCCAAATGAAAATTTAAAAATAAATTTAATGAACAATATTTACTTGAAAAATTCCAAAGATGAATTTGAAAAAATATGATGAAGATTTAGTTGCATTTTGATAAAAAAAATTATTGACAAAACATGGGATGAAAAAATTGAAAAATTGAAAAAAAGTAATTTCAACTTTTAATCGACACACAGAAAAAAAAATTAATGAAAAATTTGAGGAAAAGTGAAAATAAAGTATTGATGAATGATAAATAATTTCATTATTAAAATTTCCATAAGAAATTTTTTTCAAAAATGTAATGAAAATATTTTTTTTTAAATAAGTAATAGTAAACGTGGGAAATTTTAAAAAAATTTAGATAATAATTTAATCATAGTGGAAAAATTTCGAGAAAATCGTTTATGAAAAATTCGATTTTCACCAAACTTGGCATGTAGGTTCAAGTACCCAAAGGCAATGTTGGGAAATTTTTCAGATTTTTCCGACCCCTAAAATTACCTTTGAAATAACTTTGAAAATTTCAAATCGTCCTGGGAGGCACATTTTGGGAGCTTACAAGCTGAACACCCACTAGTTAGAAGTTTTTCAGATTATTGTCAAGAGGGGGAGAGGGGAGGTCATACCTAAAAATCCAAGTAATCCGTCCATATTCAAAATTTTAAAAAATTTCAACATTATTGATGAATAATTTAGGCTATAGGTATGTTAAATTTTTTCATGTGACAAATCCTTAGAATTTTCATTCAACAATTTTTTAATTTTAATAAATCTTTAAGGATCAATTCTAAAAAATAAAATAAATAAATAATTGAATTCACTATCTACGAAAATCTTGAAATTTTTAAAAAAAATGGTAATTTGGTAAAAAGTTTAATGTTTCATAAAATTTGGAATTTTATTATACCTACCTACTTTCAAATAATTGTAATGATTAATGAATTTTCGAAATTATAGATCAATTTTTTAAATTCTAATGAATTTTCAAGAAGTGAATTTATAAAATTAGAAAATTTTTAAGAAATTGCTAAAAATAAAGAAATAAAATGAAAATTTGGTAAATTTTATTGATGTAGTAAATCTTTGAATTTATAAAATTTTCAAAATTTAGTGAAAATTTGATATATATTTTAGAAGAAATGGGACTGTTTGGTCTCGAATAATGACACTGAGCATTTGGATGAATTTTCAATATAATATATTTTTTCAAACATTTGTACCATTTGAATGATTTTGCAGTTAGGCAGAGGGTAATTAGGGAATATGCCCCACTTTTCAAGTCAAAAATATACTAAAGCAAAAAATCTTCAATATTAGTTGAAGTTCATTGCTTTACTGCAGTTCATATTGAAAATACATATCACTATGTAATACAAAAATGAATGGAAACATCATCGGAATTTCCAATTAAATGGCGAATAAGATGGGAAATATTAACAAAATTTTAACTAATTTTTGTTCGATTTTTGTGCTTTTTTCGTGAATGATTTTATCCATATTGAAGACAGAAACAATCGAAAAACTATCGAAAATTTTTCAATCGATTGTCAGAATATTTTTACTTTTTCACATCACTGTTATTTTCCAATTTTTTTTTTTTACAAAAAAAAAAAAAAAAAAAAAAAAAGGTTGGAAAACTAAATTTAAAAAGATTCTTTCGGAATAAGAATCAAATAATAATTTGTGCAAAATATTGTGTAGACGGGACGTTCATTACATAAAAAGAAACTTCTCGTGTGAATACCTACGTCGAACGAAAAGAATACCGAATAGAGGACAAATTACGTAGTGCATTTTATGTATGTGAGAATTTATTGTGTGTACTCACCTCACCTACGAATGATATTTGCAGTTTTTTTACTGAGATAATTTTACACTAAATAATAATTAGTAACGTGTATTTTTGATTAATTAAAATTATTTATTTTTTTGTCTGCGTTTGTGTAGGTATACGTGACAACGGAAAGTCGCTTTAATACTTTAGCCGAATTAGTTCACCACCATTCAATGCACTCGGATGGCTTGATTACGCAGTTGCTGTACCCTGCTCCGAAACACAATAAACCTACTGTTTTCGCTCTGAGTCCCGGTACGTATTTTTTTTCTAACCTCTTTATCGTGTTACGTACTCGTTGACGGATTAAAATTACCAAGCCGTTTGTGGTACACGTCAATCATCCGGTGATCTTGTTACCATAAAGTGTATAAATAGGTAGAGAAGAGACTAGTAGAAAGATGCATGTACATTGTAGGTACATTCGACGAGATGTTGGTAGAAATAATGGAAAAATTTTTATTTACCTTTGGTCATACCTACCTTGTGGCATTAAGTTGAAACCCAATGAAAGTGTAAAAATATTAGGTATCGAATAAATTGTCTTTCGATGTTTTTATGTAACAAAACGTACGTACGGAGAAGTTTCGCTTTAATGTTTCTGTCTGCTGCGTGAAATCAAGTGTACATAATGTCGCCCACGTGGAGATGTTATTCGTTATATACATGTTATAAGCCCACTTTTGTACGAGTAGGACTCGGATCCTTGGATTCGTTTTAATGAATTGTTCTGTTCTGCCTTCTCGATAGATTTATTCGTAAAAACAGTCGAGTAATGATGAGTTGAATAGGGTTTAGTTTATCGGTACGATGCGATGTAGTCATTTTTAGGATATAAAATTAACCAATCGATTACCCTCTATGGTTACGAAAAATTATTTTTGTGATGAACACTTTTTACGAAGACCGAATTTATCAAGCTTTTCTAGATTTAGATAGACGCCTATTATGTATTTATCTGCATTAAAAAGATACGAACGTATATAAGCTCAATTTCTGACTTTTACCCCTTTTTTTAAACAACGATAGCCTAAGAAGCTATAAAGGAATAAAAAATAACGAAGAAGTTAATTCGAAAGATATATTATACAAATCCACGACGCCTCAGATCACCATAATAGACAGTTTTTTCGCTCAATTTACTTTCTCTATTACCTTCTTGCGTTACTGAAATAATCGTTGTTTGAAAGAATGACACAAATCTGTGTGGTAATGTAATATTAGAAAAAAAAAAAAAAAAAAAAATTATGATTGAGTCACAATGTAGGAAATTTCAGGACCTACAACTTGGAATTTTTCTATGTGTAGCATGTTTTTTTTCTCCAAAGGGATGGACGGGTTAAAAATTTTCTGATGGCAGATGTGAGAATGTTTTTTTTTTTTTCTTCAAAAAATTAGAAGATTTATTCAAAAATGCCAAACAAATTTAAAAGTTCTTTTATTTCAAAAAGATGAGTAATTTCTTTCTTCGAAAGAAGTAAAACGCTTTTATCCCACCTTTAAGTAGGGAGAGTATAAATTTTTTTTTTTGTCGAATGCATAGAGTTTACAAGCGGAATTTTCTAAGACCTTTGCATGACGTCATTTTGATTTTTCATTTATGAAATTTTGAAGAAAAATTGGAAACTAATTTCATCTTGCTTTTTTTTTACGAAAAAAATTAATTTTTGATTTATGAAAAATAAAATGCATGGAGTTTTCAAAAAAAGAAAATTATATTCATTTTGCATTTTGATGATGTCATTTTGTAGAAATTATTGATAAATTTTTTGGAAAATGAAAATTTTTTACAATTTTTTTTGTCAACATTTGAAGAAAAACGCGACCTTTGCTTAATGCCCCGTTTCCAGGAAAACTATGCAACCCACCAAACTTTTTTTTTAAATGTTTTTTATTCAGTAGAGTCTGGTCTGTAATCTGACGAGAGGGTTTTGGAAAATTCCACGATTTTATCAAACTTTCTCATAATTTTCATCGTAGTATTCCAGTCAACTCGAAAGAAAATTATGAGAAAGTTTGATAAAATCGTGGAATTTTCCAAAACCCTCTCGTCAGATTACAGACCAGACTCTACTGAATAAAAAACATTTTAAGAAAAAGTTTGGTGGGTTGCATAGTTTCCCTGGAAACGGGGCATTAAGCAAAGGTCGCGTTTTTCTTCAAATTTTGACAAAAAAAATTGTAAAAAATTTATCAATAATTTCTACAAAATGACATCATCAAAATGCAAAATGAATATAATTTTCTTTTTTTGAAAACTCCATGCATTTTATTTTTCAAAAATCAAAAATTAATTTTTTTCGTAAAAAAAAAGCAAGATGAAATTAGTTTCCAATTTTTCTTCAAAATTTCATAAATGAAAAATCAAAATGACGTCATGCAAAGGTCTTAGAAAATTCCGCTTGTCAACTCTATGCATTCAACAAAAAAAAAATTTTATGGGCCCCCACCCCTTAAAAAAATAAACAATTTCTAGAGATATTTTTGTCTATTTTTTTTTTTTTTAAAATTGAGAAATTTTTCTACAATAACTCGTATAAAATTGAAATATTTTTCATTATTTTACAAGAAAATTGAGAAAATCAGAATCCCTGCTCCCCTCCCCCCCAAAAAAATGGAACTTTTTTTCACTCTGAAAAAGTAGAGAAACACTTACCAAAAAACTGTGTTATTTTTTTTCAAAAAAATATATTTTCTACTATGGGTATTAAATAATTTCATTTGAAAAATTGAGTTATTTTCCTCCAAAAAACTGAGTGAATTACTTAGTTCTCCAAAAAATTGTCTAACATTTTTACTCCAATTTCTAATAAGTACATTTTTTTTTTTTTTAATGAGGTTTTATTCAAAAAATCATATTAATTTGTTCCCCAAAAAAGAATGATTTTATTCAAAGAAATGATAAAAAAATTTTTAAGAAACTGAGACAAAAATGTTGAACTTCCTTTTCTTTAAAAATGAGAGATTTTTCATTTTTCTCCAAAAACTGAGCTTTATTAATGCCACAAAAAATTGAGAAATTGAGCGATTTTTTCCAAAGAAGTTGAATGAATTTTTCCCATTCTTCACATAAATTGAATGATTTAAAAAAAAAACCTCAATAATGTTTTTTTTTTTTTTTTTTTTTTTTAAAGAATTCAAATACTTTTTTTTAGTTTTTTTCGAAATTAGGTACCTTTTATTTTTTTTATTCCAAAAAATAAATTGAATTGAACAATTTTTATTTTAGAAAACTGAGTGATTTTTTCCAAAAAAATTGAGACAAAAATTAGTTTTTTTTCAGAAAGGTTGACATTTCTTTCCTATAACAATAAGAGATTTATTTATCCAAAAACCATTCTACTTTTTATGCAAAAAACTCAAAGCAAAAATTAATTTTTACCCATAAATTGAGATTTTCTCTACAGGAAATTGAGAAAAATAAATAAATTGAATTAGGTAATTTTTCTTCCAATTTTTGAGAAATGTTTTGAACCCTAAAAAATTTTAAAAAATTTCTTGTTCAAAAAATTTGGATTTTAAACGATTTTTCCCCTCAAGAAATTGAGAAATAGTTTTACTAGAAAAAATAAAATCAAATGTTTTCTTTTTCTCCAAAAATTTGAAAAATAATTTTGTACTCGAAGAAAATTGAGATCCTTTCTCAAAATAATCGAGAATTAGTTTTACGCTGATTTCAAAAAAATTTAAATATTTTTTGTTCCAAGAAAATTTTTATTTTATTTTTTTCCGAAAGAAGGATTTTTTTATCCAAAAAATTAAGAAATTTTTTTCTTGAAAATCAAACAGAGATTTTCATAGGTGATTTGCACTAATTTTGGGGAGCTTATGTAACTTCAAATTTTGGGAGAAACTAGGTTGCCCGCCATAAAAAGTTTTCATGCCAGTTATAAAAATTGATTAAATTAAATTTGGGCTCCTTCTCAAGAGATTTTAGTGTATTAGTGTAGGTCTATAGTCTAGGTACTGTATTTCTTCAATTCGTATAACGTTTTATTGCTATTTTTGAGTGTTCTGTTGGTAAAAAAAAATCAAGATAAAAACGCTATAATTTAATTAATCGTCTATTATTAAATTTTAATTATTCTCGTTTAATTTTCAGAACCAGACGAATGGGAAATAAATAGAACTGATATCGTTATGAGGCATAAGCTGGGTGGTGGCCAGTACGGTGATGTATACGAAGCTGTTTGGAAAAGATATAACAGAACAGTTGCTGTAAAAACACTAAAGGTATGCGATGTTAATTTTTAAAACGTTTTTCATACCAATTTCATTCTGAATTTCTAAATTTACCAGACAAGGTTTAATTTTTACCATGTAAAAAGTTGATAGATAGATACTCGCTCATTATGCGATTTTTCTAACATTACGATACTACCGTCTCGAGAGTAGAAACTCGATGGATAATTATCAGTATAATACGGCATATTTTATTGGCAATACGTTCTAATAAAATCGGTGCATTCAAAGCGAAGCCGAAAACATCGACAATAAAAAGAATGTAGACCTGAGGGTATGTAGATTGAACTCGGCATTGTTTACATATGTTTTGGTCGGCGAGATACTGCGTGAATAAACGAAGATACGAGTACATTTTATTGTTCTTAGATATTTGAATGAGAGTTGTACCGTTAAATTCGAGTATTTTTAGATCATTAAGGTGTTTTTTTTCTCTTCCCTCTTTCACTTGGGCGAATTTTTAATTCCGAATGGAAAAATTCAAATGAGAGAAATTTTCGCGATATTTCGTGATTCAATTTTCTTAATGATTTTTTTTCTTCTGTCGTTGCAGGAAGATACAATGGCTTTGAAAGATTTCCTAGAAGAAGCTGCTATCATGAAGGAAATGAAACACCCTAATCTAGTCCAGTTATTGGGTAAATAATTTGAGAAAAATTAGGTAGTAATTTAAAATAAAATGTGTATTTTTTTAATGCTTGATTTTGTTAACGCAGGGGTCTGTACCAGAGAACCTCCATTTTATATTATTACCGAGTTTATGAATAAAGGGAATTTACTAGATTATCTCAGGCATGCGAATAAAGATCACATTAATGCCGTTGTTTTAATGTATATCGCTACCCAAATCGCCAGCGGAATGAGTTATTTAGAAAGTCGATCGTTTATTCATAGGTATGTATGTGCTACGTGTACGTGAGTTTTGGAGGAAAAAAACTCGCTATGCAATTTAAGCAATTATCGTACGAATTTAATGCATTTATCGAATCAGATCGAATTGAAATATTCGAACGGAACTCGGTCGTATTATTTTATTCCCATGTGATGGGAATTTCGCAGTATTTTTAATCTTATTGGAAATTATGGTTGTTTGCGGAGGTATCTAATTTTTCAACGTTACCATTCGACGAAATTTTATTTCGTCGATTGAAATAGTAATAATAAATGCCTTTTTGAATCGTATTTAATCGCGAGATAACCGATGGAATTATTATTATTATTATTATTACGACCTTGCATCTTCATCATTTCAAGTGGTGACGGATGCATATCATCCTCATCTAGTGAGATGTATCTATTTAAGTCAAGGTTGGGAACTAGTGTACCATTTTCATTCTTTATGGATTTTAATCGTGGTAAAGGAAACGCCGAACCGAAATTTTATATTATTATTTTTTTTAAATTTATCTTTCATATTCGTTTGAAAGGTCGCCAAATTTAAAAAAAAAAAAAATGCCTCCTAATTTTACAAGTAAAATAAATTAATAAATTATGTAAAAATAAATACGATTGATCCAATTTGATTAAATTTATGATTACAGAGATTTAGCAGCTAGAAATTGTTTAGTAGGTGATAATCATTTGGTAAAAGTGGCAGATTTCGGATTAGCCAGATTGATGCGAGACGATACGTATACAGCTCACGCTGGTGCTAAATTTCCAATCAAATGGACTGCTCCAGAAGGTTTAGCATATAATAAATTTTCAACCAAGGTAATTACGACGAAAGCAGAAGTGCCTACGAATAAATAATCTACAATTTAACAATACTACGTATTTCGTTTCAGTCTGATGTATGGGCGTTTGGCATCTTATTATGGGAAATTGCTACCTATGGTATGTCTCCTTATCCGGGTGTCGATCTTACCGACGTTTATCACATGTTAGAAAAAGGTTATAGGTATGTATTACGTTGCTATCCTTTTTTTCGAGTATTTACTGGAGTATTTGCTAAATATCAATTTATCGTGTTTACTTTTGCTTTCAGAATGGAATGTCCGCCGGGTTGTCCGCCGAAAATTTACGATCTAATGAGGCAGTGTTGGCAGTGGATACCGAACGAAAGACCAACATTCCAAGAAATACATAACTCGTTAGAAAATATGTTTCAAGAGTCGAGCATCATCGAAGGTATGTTTTTTAAATAGTGGTTTGATTTGTCCAAGTATGTGGAATTTTTTCAAATTTAGTTACGTTTGAATTATTTTTGGATTACAGAAGTAGAAAAACAGCTGCAAGGTAATTCACAATCCTTCAAGAAATCGAGATCGGAAAGTAATACGTTGAATAGTGATGCTTCGACTCCGCCTAGTAATAGTAAAGGTATGCATAATTTTGAAAATTCTCACGGCTGGCAACTTGGGTGTTCGAGCTATACCCAGAAAATGTACAAATTAAATGCATGCTAGGTACCTGTTGAATTTTCCTTCTTTTTTTTTATGAAAAAAAAACTTCAATTTTTTTGGTTAAAAAAAGAAAAGAAAACAGCTGGTTCGTTTAGAAACGAAACATATCTCTGAAGTTTTTGGAGTGAGAAAATTTCTTAATTTTCTCGAAATAAATTATTTTTCAATTCCTCGTTGGTGTCGTATCTCTTATATCAAGAAGTTGCGTACATCTCTATCCTTTTCAATTTTTTGGAAGACGAAAACTTTTGTTTTTTGAAATGAAAAATTTCTCAATTTTTTTTAAGTCTGTAAAAAAATCTTTTTTTGTACCTATCAATTCTTTCGAAATAAATCATCAACTTTTTGATGAAAAAATTTCTCAAATTTTCATATGGTATGAAAAATATTTTAATTTTTTTTGCACTGACATTCATTTTATTAGTTTTGGAAAAAACCTATTTTTTCGGGGGGAAATATTTTTTAAGTTTTTGAGGAAAAAATCCCAATTTTCTTAGAATAGAAATTTTTATTTTTTTTAAAACTCATTTTTAAATACTTATTTTGAAAGTTATAACTTTTTTTAGAATAAAGCAATTTCAATAGAGATTTCAATGTTTTGGAATCAGCATAATTTTTTTACAATTTTTCCAAATTAAAAAAAAATGAAAATTGAAAAGAAAAATCTGGAAAAAACATCGCAATTTTCCGAGAGCAAAAAACCTCTTGTTTTTTAGGGGAAAAAAATTTTCTCATTTTTTTTTGTAGAAAAAATTCTAATTTTTCCAGTTTAAAAATGTTTTATTTTTAGTAAAAAAAAATTATTCTCGGTGAAAATTTTTTTGAATTTATTAAAATGGAACAAACTTAATTTTTTGAAAGAATTTTTTTTTCAGAGCAAAATATCATTTTTTTGGTAAAAAATATTTCTCAAATTTCTGGAGAAAAAATAATAAAAATTTTCTTGGGAAGATTTTTAATTTTTTTGTCTTTCAACTTTTTAAAAGTGGTAGGTAAAATCCTTATTTTTTTTGAATGTTTTTCAATTTCTCTAGAATAATAAAAATCCTAATTTTTTTTAGTTAGGGTAAATTTTTTCAATGTTTGCAAACTAAGAAAACAAAACAATTTTTAGAAAAACTTTTAGTAAAAAACTCAATTTTTCGGGAGAAAAAAATCTCTTGGTTTTTTTAGGAACGAAATCTCTAATTTTTTTGTAGAAAAAAATTCTCAATTTTCATGGAATAAAAAATATCTTGATTTTTTTTCAACTAAGAAATAGGGAGGGGGGATTCCAATTTTTTCAATCGAAAAATTTCTGGTTTTTTCAGTTGATAAATCTCTTATTTTTTGAGAAAAAATAATTTTTCAAATTTTTGAAGAATAAAAATCTTACCTTTTTTAGAATACAAAATTTTTCAATTTTTTTGAAAAATAAAATCTTGAAATCTTTTGTTCTTTTGCAGTAAAATATTTCTAAATTTCTTTGGAATAAAAGCAGTAGGTATCTCAATTTTTTTGAGTTGATGTAATTTTTTTCAATTTTTTTAAACTAAAAAACAGGTGAAAAAAAATCACAATTTTTTGGTTGAAAAAAATTTCTCGTTGTTTTGGAAAAAAACTCTTGAATTGAATTTTTTCAGAGTGAAAAAAAATCTCAATTTTTTTTAGAAAAAAAATGTAAGTAGGTAGGTAAGTATTATTTTCTTTTGGAAAAGAATAATATGTTCTTTTTAAATTTTGGGAGGAAAATTTCTGAATTTTTTGCGAAATTTTTTTTTAGATTTTTTGGAGCAAAAAGACTTGTAACTTTTGGAAGAATAAAAAAAAAATAGTTTTTAATTTTTTTAAATGTCCACCATCCCCCCTACCTTACTCATGCGTATTTGAAAAACTATCGAACTACGCCCTAAAAAATGCTATGTTGCCGACCCTGAAAATTCTAGTCCAACGATAATGCTCGAATGAAAATAATATACTTAAATAATTTCTATTTTTGTTTAGATACTTCCTCCGCTAGATTATCTACTTTCAGCAGTGTTCCTGATAGAGTTCAATTAAGAAGGCCGATTAATAAAAAAGGAAAGACAGCTCCTGCCCCTCCTAAACGTACTAGGTACGTGCTGAAGTACACCAGTGTAATTTGCGATTTAAAAACAGAATTTATGATTGATTTATTTGTTTGGATAGTTTGCTGTCTTCCTGTAGCTCATTCCGAGATTCTCAATACGGCAACGGAGCCGGTAACGCTAATAGTGGTAGTCACGAATTCGATTCTAATATGTTATTTCATGGCCAAATTAACGTCGATGATGTATCTTATCTGAACGGTGCGTTTTGAGTTCTGATCGATTACCGATTTCAAATTTTCAGTGTATGGATAGTTTCTGATTTTTGTTCTTGCGTGTAATTCTAGGTGCTGGAAAAGATCCTTATTTTAAGTCGAATAGAGGCGATAGCGAAAGCGAAATTTTAGAACAGACTCCGGATACGGATGATTCGGGACCGCATTCTTGTCCAGGAGAATGGACGAAACATTCCAATACTAATAGTAGTAATCGAAATATTACTCAACATAAAGCTAAGAAAATTCACAAAGTTACCAATGCCAGCGCTAAAGAAAGTCCAACTTCTGGCTCGAATTCGCAAAAAGTAAATTTCCACGTTCGATCGCTTTTTCAAGTCAAGAATAACGACTAGATTTATTATAATATTTTTTTTTGTTTTGTAGCAAGTACAAGTAGCCGCTTTAGAAGTACAAAACGTGAAAAGAGCCATCAATCGATACGGTACGTTACCGAAAGGAGCTCGAATCGGAGCGTATTTAGAATCACTACGTCAAAACGGTATCGGAGAAGAAGAAACCATAGACTCGGCCGGCGCTTCGACCATGGCCACGTCGAGTATCAGTTCGTCATCGAAAACATCGTGTGCCCAACCTGGGAACATGATGCGAAGTAATTCTTCGGGCGGATTTCAACATAATCATACCAGTGGGACGTCGTCTTTGTCGCGTAACCGAGCAGCGCCGCCGTGTTTAGCCGACTTAGAATTCCCACCTCCTCCTCCGCCGGAAGAATTAGAATGCGAAGACGTCACTAATTTGCAACCGTCTACGGAAGAGGCGAGTTTCCGATTCGGTGTCAACTTACGACATCGAGAACCGTCGACAGATAGTGCTAAATCGGAACCTGCTAAGAAAGTACCGGGCAAGACGCGTACGACACCTCCGTCACCGCCCGATCAAAATTCGCTTAGTTTACCGCCTAGTCCTCCGGATCCGCCGGAAAGTTTACCGGTCGTTGGTGAAAGTACCAAGTCGAAGGAGGAGAAAGAAGAACCCGAAGAAAAGCCCACGCTTAATCATAATTTATATAAAAGCGTTATTCCCGGTATAATGAAAGAAATGATGGATTTGAAATTAGTATCCGATATGAAAGATCGATCCAACATCGACGCCGAGAACGAATCGATCGTTCCGAAGAAACAAAATCTTAGAAAGATTACGACTGAGGCTAAAAACGATTCCGGTAACGTGTTCAAAGTACAACTGAAGAAAGTCGACCAGAAAAAATCATCGGCCGAAGATCCGATCGATGTGAAATCAAGACTGAAGAAAGTTGACAACTCTAAAGTGGCCAAAGAAATCAAATCCAACTCGAACAGCGACAATATCAACGAAGAGGAGGATAAACGATGCAGTACCGGCAGTATCAACAGCCTGAAGAAACTATGGGAAGGTGAAAGTCCTCCGGAAACGTCCAAAGAACGTAAAGTCTGGCCACCGGAAGAGAAGCCTACGATAGCGATGAAACCTTCGACAAAGGCGTCCGCCAAGCAGGCCATTTACGCTACTCCCGGTGCTTTGGCTAACGTGCTGGATATTTGGCAAGTGCTCGAGAATAATATAGCTACGATGAAGTGTTCGCAAACGGTGAATTCAGCGAGCTGGCTTTTGCTTTCCGATAAAGTCGGATCGTTTCATTCGGCTTGTTTAAGTTATGTAGATTCGGCTGCGCCGCCTCATTCCAAATTCCATCTGCGAGAGTTACTCACTAAATTGGAAACTCAGTCTAGACTATTACGTACGTCCGGTGCGCGTAATAATAAATTACTGGACGATTTACACGATATGTTGAAAGATGTAATTAACGCTGTGCAAAAATGAATCCTTTCCTACCCGGAATCGATACTGTCTCGATTAATATTCGCCGATGTTATTCTGAGTGTAACCCTTTCACGAGAATTTTCTTCCAACTAAATTGGAATTAGCCCAGTGAAAGAAATGAAATGGAACCTCGGGTTGCATGAAATTCTTCGATTTAAAAATGTTTCTTTCGATGATCTGATTAGCCATCAAAAACTCCCCTAACCTTACTACTCGGAAAGTCCCCCAGATGTAAACCCAAAATCACCCTTTCGTTGTTTTTCGTTTATAACTCTTTAAATATGCTTTTAAATAGAAAAATGCTAATAGCTAAAATTAAAGTAGATAAAATTTGCAACAAAAAATCTCATATTCATTTTTTTCGAAAAGTGGACTGGTGGCCCAAAAACAAGCGTCGAAATTATACAAGATGAAAAAAAGAAAATGCTGGTCATTCTTCATTTTTTCCACCTTCGATATTCACACGTGTGTTTGTGCACCACTCGTTCATTTTTCAAAAAAAAATTAATAAGAGCTTTTTTGTTACAAATTTCATCTACTTTAATTTTAGTTATTAGCTTTTTTCTATTTAAAAGCATATTTAAAGAGTTATAAACGAAAAACAACGAGGAGGCAACTTTGAGTCTACATTTGGGGAACTACCCGAAGATTGAGGTGTGGGGAACTTCTTTGTAGTTAATCAGAACACCCCAAGGAACATTAAAATCAAAAAATTTCATGTAACCCAAAATGTAATTCGCTTTTTTTTACTGGACTAATTCTATGAAAAAATGACATGTACCGAATTATGACAAGTTTTCGAGTGAATTCATTATTGAAAAAAATGTAGAATTTTTTAGGTGCTAGTTACCATAACTTTTACTGATTTTATTTGCGTTCCGGATTCATCGAGACACTTAGAAATATTGACTATCGCGTAATCGTGATGACTCGAGTGTGCTTAGGAAGTATTTTTCATCGTAAACGAATTTTTTTAATGTGACTACTTATCATTTAGAAGGGAAAAAAGCTTGAATTTGAACTCGTTAAATTTAACAATTATTTATTTTGAAATTTGCTTGAATACTTCTAAAAAATGAAAAAAATGGTTTCCAAAATTCCAGCGTTTGAAACAGAAAATAATTTTGAATTACTTCTTTTTATTTTTTTTTATTTTTATTTTTTTTAATGTACCGTTGTCTTCCAAAATTATCTCCATATGAACTAAAAATTCTGTTAATTTTCTTCAAATTGCATTTATTATTTTTAAATGTACTAATAATCCCGATTGATTAAGTTTTTAAATTGCAATAAAAACGAATTATTAAAAATTTTCGAGTTACCTGTCGATCGGATCGTTCGAATATTAGCTAAGGTGCTTTTAAATTAATTTTAGCTTTTAAATTTTCACTTGGATGACTCGAATTTGATCAATTTACTGAGAAAACACGTCATTTTTTATCAACTATATCTTGGAACATAAACTTCCCGTACATCAAATTTTTCTTCACATCTTCAATGTTTCTTTCTTTTCTTTTCTTTCTTTCTTTTTTTTTTTTTTGTAACCGTTGACGGTTTTTCAGATATTGAATTATAGCTCAATATCCTCTTTCTCGTGTACTTCGAAATAAAGACTGAAAATTTATGTAAATTGTAAACGTGTGTAAATATACTTAAACGAATACAACGTACTTACGCTGTATATTTGTTCTAGTCCGTTTAATTTTAACGTATTGTTTAAAATGTGATTATGTTTTTTTTCCTCAACTCTTACGATTCCAGAGAATTTTATTTTTTCCGTTTATTGATATACCTATCTATAATATATGAAATAATTTCGCTCGAGCGACTTGTGAAGCTTTTTTTATTCGTACAAAAATTAATGCTTGAATTTTACCTACGCGTATTGTAAGAGTGTTGATGGGTACGATGTGGCCACGGAATTAAGAACGTGTTTTATATTATACTTAGTGTGTATTCAATAGTCATTTACGATTTTATTCAATGCGTTCGAATTTTCCAATTTCTATATTTTTCTTCCATAGAAGGTACTCTTATGTAACTAATCGCTAATGTTGTACATAATAACTTTTTTACGTATTTTTTTTTTAAATTTTCCTTTTATTATTACCAATTTGCTGTAAAAAATATATGCATCTCGAAATAGAACATTTAAAAAAATTGTGTAATACTTTATTGAGTAGTTTCTTGAGCGTGAAATAAAGTTGTATCATCTGTGATCAGGGCTGACCAAACTTCGGGCAGAGTTGAGGTTCTGACTCCGGATTTTGTCCACTCAAGGAGCGCCACAAACAATTTTGGGCTCCAAGTTGAAATTCCACTTGCCTCTCAATTTTTTTCGAAGGAGTGCTCAGTTAAAAATTTTTAAAATGTGTAAAAATGATTTTTTCTCTCCAAAATATATAAAATACCTAGTTTATATTTTTACTACGAAAAGATTGAGAAATTAGAGAAAAATTTTCTATGTCTTAATAAAATTTCAAGATTTCCTCTTCTTCCAAAAAATTGTCATTCTTCTAAACTAATAAGTACAGAGATTTTTTTCAAAGAATTAGGACCCCCCCCCCAAAAAAAAAAAAACTGAAGAGATTCATAGGAGCTTTTTTCTTTCAAAAAACCAAAGATAAATTTTCTTCTTCAATGAAATTCAGTCATATTTTTTTCAAAAAATTGAGAGATTTTTCAAGATTTCTTTCATTTAAAAAAATGAAAAATCGTTCCAATCCAAAAAATTGATATTTTTTTCTTCGAAAAAACCTCAAAAATTACCCCTGAAAACGAGTTCCATGTTCCTCCAAAAAAAGACAAAATTTTCTTTTTCAAAAAATTTGGTATTTTTTTCAAAAGATTGAGACTTGTCTTGCTCTCAAAAAAAAAAAAAAAAAAAAAAAAAATTGAGAGATTTTTTATTCCAAAGAAATGAAAAAAAATTTCAATTCAAAACAAAAAATGAAAAAATAAAATCAGTTACCCTAAAGCACCGAAAATGGAAGTCACATATAAAAATCTCGAAATCAAAAAAATTGGACTTCCATCCTTCGGTGCTGTAGGGCGTAGAATTGAAAATGTTTTAATTTTTTTTTAGGATCATAAATCCTTATCCTATACAACTTTTATTTAAAAAATTGTTAAATGGGTTCCTCCCTCCCCTTCTACCCTTCCTTACTTGCACCTCCAATTTTTAATTTATATCTTCGGAGTGTTATGCAAAATCGGTGGAGAGGGAGGGGTTTAATTGAAAAATTTCTCAAACAAAAGTTGTAGATTGAAATCCTAGGAATAATTTAGGTTATTACAAAAATTTCGATAGGAGCTCTCCCTCCCTTCTAATTTTGAATAAATCAAGTATCTATGCATCTCTATTCTCTATATGTAGTATTGAATTATTGAACTTAAAAGTTAAAAATTAAAATTCAACAAAAAACCATCCGCCACGACCGCCACCATTGCCACCAAGAAGTAAACTAAACTAGACAGAATAAGTTAGACACTACTGGCATGATTGATGATACTTCAGAAGCTTAAAATTTCATTTTATTATTTATTTTTTATTTTTCAATCTAAATTCGATTCGAAAAGACGAAAAATCAAAATTAAATTTAAAAAAAATAAAATCATTGATAAAACATAAAAATCAGGGAAGAAAACCAATTGAAACCACAACCAGGTAAAACCACCACCACCAGATATTTCAATTGGTTCTCAAAACCATTTGAAACCATTACAATGAACTTCAAAAATTCATTCAAAAACCACCACCAAAAAGAACCAATTCTTTTCGAAAAGGCAGGGAAGAGAACCGTTTGAAACCACAACGAAAAATCATTTGCTGAAATAACCACAACCACAACCACAAGAAAGTGGATCGAAAATAAATAACCACAACCACAACCACAAGAAAGTGGATCGAAAATAAATAACCACAACCACAACCACAAGAAAGTGGTTTGAAAATAAAAAACCACCATCACCACCACCACCATTTTCAATTTCCTTTACAATGAAAACCAGAACCACCACCAATTAATGGAATTGGTTCTTTTTGGTTCTAAAAAGAGAAATAGTGGATTTGAAAGGGAAGGAGGGGTCCAATCAAAATTTTTGTTATGACCAAATTTATTCCTAGAACTTCAAGCAACAACTTTGATTTGAATTTTTTTTTAATTGGGCCCCTTACCTACCCCCTGTGGCCTGTTTTCTTCATTTTTCTGATTTTTCAGCGCTCTGGAAAGTGGAAACATTATTATTTTTTGTTTTTTATTTGAATGTATATTATTTAATTTAAATTTATTGCAATATTGCGTTTGTAACTTGTAGGCAAATTAATTTTTTATTCAAATTTCAAAGATCTGATCTTTTTTTAGTTCTTTTGTGGTATAATAGGAAGCACGAAAATGGTTCCATCTGGTTCTGATGGTTAATGCCATAGATAAATGGTTTAAATGTTGGGAAATATTTTCCATACTACGAAATGGAAGCAATTCGATGAAAACCAATTGAAAAACCAAAACGGAACCACCACCACCACCACCACAACCATTTGAAATGGTTTTTAATTTGAGAACCACCACCACAACCATTTGAAATGGTTTTTAATTTGAGAACCACCACCACAACCATTTGAAATGGTTTTTTAATTCGAGAACCACCACCACAACCATTTGAAATGGTTTTTTAATTTGAGAACCACCATCACAACCAATTAATCAAGCAAAACCAAAAACCCAGAACCAGAACCAATCAAAAAAAAAAAAAATTAAATGGAACTACTTTAGCACCACAACCTTTTGAAAATTTTTAAAAACCAAAAACCAATTGGAACCACCAGTAATTTCAAAATTTTCTCAAAACCACCATCACCATAACCAATTGGGTCTCAATTGGTTTTCTTCCCTGATAAAAATCAGGGAAGAAAACCAATTGAGACCCAATTGGTTATGGTGATGGTGGTTTTGAGAAAATTTTGAAATTACTGGTGGTTCCAATTGGTTTTTGGTTTTTAAAAATTTTCAAAAGGTTGTGGTGCTAAAGTGGTTCCATTTAATTTTTTTTTTTTTTGATTGGTTCTGGTTCTGGGTTTTTGGTTTTGCTTGATTAATTGGTTGTGATGGTGGTTCTCAAATTAAAAAACCATTTCAAATGGTTGTGGTGGTGGTTCTCGAATTAAAAAACCATTTCAAATAGTTGTGGTGGTGGTTCTCAAATTAAAAACCATTTCAAATGGTTGTGGTGGTGGTTTTCAAATTAAAAACCATTTCAAATGGTTGTGGTGGTGGTGGTGGTGGTTCCGTTTTGGTTTTTCAATTGGTTTTCATCGAATTGCTTCCATTTCGTAGTATGGAAAATATTTCCCAACATTTAAACCATTTATCTATGGCATTAACCATCAGAACCAGATGGAACCATTTTCGTGCTTCCTATTATACCACAAAAGAACTAAAAAAAGATCAGATCTTTGAAATTTGAATAAAAAATTAATTTGCCTACAAGTTACAAACGCAATATTGCAATAAATTTAAATTAAATAATATACATTCAAATAAAAAACAAAAAATAATAATGTTTCCACTTTCCAGAGTGCTGAAAAATCAGAAAAATGAAGAAAACAGGCCACAGGGGGTAGGTAAGGGGCCCAATTAAAAAAAAATTCAAATCAAAGTTGTTGCTTGAAGTTCTAGGAATAAATTTGGTCATAACAAAAATTTTGATTGGACCCCTCCTTCCCTTTCAAATCCACTATTTCTCTTTTTAGAACCAAAAAGAACCAATTCCATTAATTGGTGGTGGTTCTGGTTTTCATTGTAAAGGAAATTGAAAATGGTGGTGGTGGTGATGGTGGTTTTTTATTTTCAAACCACTTTCTTGTGGTTGTGGTTGTGGTTATTTATTTTCGATCCACTTTCTTGTGGTTGTGGTTGTGGTTATTTATTTTCGATCCACTTTCTTGTGGTTGTGGTTGTGGTTATTTCAGCAAATGATTTTTCGTTGTGGTTTCAAACGGTTCTCTTCCCTGCCTTTTCGAAAAGAATTGGTTCTTTTTGGTGGTGGTTTTTGAATGAATTTTTGAAGTTCATTGTAATGGTTTCAAATGGTTTTGAGAACCAATTGAAATATCTGGTGGTGGTGGTTTTACCTGGTTGTGGTTTCAATTGGTTTTCTTCCCTGATAAAAATAATAAAAAAAGTAAAAACAATAGAATCATAATTCACATACAAAATCTTCAAAACGTTCTTCTGTGAATCGTGTGTGTGGTGGTGATCCAGTGAATTTACCAGGCCTTTATTTTATGAGATTTTATGGCCATAGATAATAAGATAATAATCTATTATTTTTATTTCGTTTGTGTTATGTGTTGATTTTATTTTCGTCATGCATGCAATGAAAATAATGGAATTGCAATAAAAGTTGTAATTGTTCAAGCGTACGCGTTATGAAATTAATAGAAAAATCCAAATATTTATGTAATCAAGTTCGTAGTTTTGTTCTCTCTCGAGCATTTTGTGCCAACGATGAACTTTTAACTGAAAATGTCATCGCGAATTCTGATGTGTTGTGATCCTTTTGTGACTGAGCATAACTAATTCGTTACAGTTCGTCAACAAATAATTATTGTAGAAACCAGAGAAAGTGGCTTAACACAAGACCTCAACGTTGCCAATTTTTTTTACTTATCTTTTGTTTTAATTTGTAGTATTTTCGATTAGTTATGTCGTTTTTACGTGGCTCAGCGAATTATGTTTGGTGTACGACAAGTGTTTTGGGTAAAGGAGCCACCGGAGCGGTGTTTCAAGGTGTTAATAAAAACAATGGCGAACCTGTGGCCGTGAAAACATTCAACCAATTGAGTCATATGAGACCTCACGATGTACAAATGAGAGAATTCGAAGTACTGAAGAAAGTCAAGCACGAGAATATCGTCAAGTTATTGGCCATCGAAGAAGAGCAAGAAGGCAGAGGTAAAGTTATCGTGATGGAACTTTGCACAGGTGGTAGCTTATTCAATATCTTGGACGATCCAGAAAACACATACGGTCTTCAAGAAGAAGAGTTTCTACTAGTTTTAGAACATTTGAGCGCTGGCATGAAACATCTAAGAGATAATAACCTAGTACACAGAGATTTAAAACCTGGCAATATTATGAAGTTCATTTGCAACGATGGACGTACCATTTATAAACTAACCGATTTCGGAGCCGCTAGAGAGCTAGAAGAAGATCAACAGTTCATGTCTTTGTACGGTACCGAAGAATATTTACATCCGGACATGTACGAAAGAGCCGTCTTGAGAAAGCCAGTTGGAAAAACATTCGGTGCTACGGTTGATCTGTGGTCTATTGGAGTTACCTTGTACCACGTCGCTACCGGAAATCTACCTTTTCGACCTTACGGCGGTAGAAAGAATAAAGAAACCATGTACTACATTACGACTAAAAAAGCATCCGGCGTTATATCCGGTAGCCAGTCTTCGGAAAATGGTCCCATTGAATGGTGTCGCGAGTTACCAAAATCATGCCAACTTAGCGCCGGTTTAAGGAAACTGATTACTCCTATTTTGGCTGGAATTTTAGAGGTTGATTCTCAACAGATTTGGTCTTTCGATAAATTCTTCACCGAAGTGACCAATACCTTATTGCGTAAAGTAGTTCACGTATTTTATATAAATAAAATTCAAAGTATTAGAATATACATTCAACCTAGCGAAAAATACGACTCGCTGCAGAAATTAATCAACGAACAAACGGACGTGCCAAGTGATAGTCAAATATTACTATTCAAAGAGTCGCATCTGATCGATGAGCTCAACAGTGCCATGTGTTCTACGAATTATCCCATTACCGATATTAATAATCCGGTGTTTCTATTCAGCAAAGAAAACAACAACGTTACATTGCAAACCGAAGGTGACATACCGAAGTTTCCTTCGTTTCCGAATTTAGTATCCGTCGAGAATGACGCTAGTTTAGCAAAGACATCCTGTAGCGTTGGACACGTTTGTAAAAGAAGAATTGAAAAATTATCACGTAGCAGTAAATTGACTCACGATAGCGTTTACATATTGACCAAAGTTATCACCAAAGAGCTGAGCAGATTGACGACGAGATGTACTCATACCAAAGATTTGATCAAATATGTTGATAAATTGGTCGATTCTGTATTGAGAGGTCAAAAGAGTGTCCACAGTCTGATTGGCGTTAAAAGTACAATATCCAGTAACGATTCTAAGGTAATTTTTTCTCTTTAAAAATCTACCATTTCATATTTTGTATTGTAAAGCTAATATTATTTTTCTTTCATAGGGTGATCTGGAAAATCTACAAAAGGATTTCACAAAAGACGTATCATTGGCTGTGCAACATTTGTATCATCGTTATGTAACTGAAAAATCACTCTTACGAGATGAATGGGAAACAGGCACAAAATCGGTGACTTGTCCTCATCAAGCCAGAGCTCCAGCTAAAGCTCAGACATTGGTAGAGAGATTACGAGAATCGTGGCAACATTTGTTAAGAGATCGAGCAACGCGAAGCTTAACTTACAACGATGAACAGTTCCACGTATTAGAAAGGATCAAGGTACGCACTAAAAATACCCTAATTCACACCTTTAAAGCATTCTTGTTCTACAATACTTCAATTTTCAGATTAAAGAAACTGGTCAGCGTGTGAAAACATTACTGGAAACTGAAGTCCAACCTATGGTAATACAATTGGCAGAATGTTTGGCGGATTGGTACAAAATGGCTCAAACGGTCTATCTTCAAGCTCAAATCTTAGACAGAGATATCGATAGTTACGAAATCCGTCTGGATGATTTCGTTACGAAATTGAACAAAAACGATATTAGTTTTCACGAAGGCCTGAGCAATATTTCGAGAATAATTTGCTCCGCTAATTCCAAACACGGTGGCAGAGTGAAAGCGCAGGAGACAAAAAAACATCGTACCATTCTGAACGATATCAAGATAACGGGAGAAGAAATGGAATCTGTTTTACGAGAAAACAGCAAACTCGTCAGTCAACTTCAAAACTTAGCCAATGGATTGAACGATGAGAAAGACGTCGTGAAAGAAAAATGATCGATATTACGAGTCTCGATGACAAACCTTATTTTCTTATTGACTTCATACGTGTATTTTTCCGCTTGTTCCTATTCTTTCTATCTGTTCGCCGAAATATTCCACTTTTTCAATCTTTCCCTTCGTTATTACGGTTTATTTTATATTTTTCATAACTGAAAACTGTGATCTCAATTTGTGTTTTCTATATTAATTTTTATATTAGTTAATTTGATTTAATATTTCATTGATGAAATATCAAAAGTTTCTTACGTGTATTTTGTTTCCATTCTATTGAAATTATTATAACGGTATCAGTGATAATTTTACATGTACGTATTATTATAAAATATTATTCATTATCTTAAATGCATATACTCGCAAGTTGCATGACTTGTTTCTCTAATTTGCGGTTGAATTTTTACTGTGTGTTTATTTGTTATGTTAATTTTAGTATCGATAAGAGCACATTTTCAAAACAAATATTAGATGTTTCCTATCTCGTAAACCATTCAAATCAAGTTAACGTTTGGTAAAGACTTATGCGAAATTTTCGTTATCTCAAGCCACGAACAAATTCATTCGGCGGTTGTGATATTGTACCTATTGGTTGGTACCTAAAACAAATAGTCAAATACATAGTTCCGAGTATCAAATTTTTACTAATCTGGTGCTTTGTTTACCTAAGCCAATAGAAAATTCAACTGCGTACTTGGAGTTATTAATTTGTACATTATAAATTATAATGAATTGTCAACATTTTTACGACGAATCTTTGTTAAAAATATGCTCCTTAGTGCATATTATTATGTATGTAAAGGAATTAGTATTGTGATATTTTTATACTTCAAAATACCATTAAGGATGCTACTAATGTACCTACCTATCATATGAAATATTACATTTTGTATTATTTTCTACTTTTTTGAAATTCGATCCTCTGATGATATTTGCAGCTGGAAGATTAAGAAACAGATCGTACCCATTCTACAGAAATTACATCTGAATTTAATAAAAAAGTAAGCGTGAGGACACCATTTTTTTCTTCTAAGAAAGTTAGGAGATATCTAAAAAATTGACATTTATTTTCAACTCCAAAGAAAATTGAAAAAATTTTTATAAAAATTTCTACTCTAAAAATTTTTTAGTTTTTTACTTTTAAACAGAGATTTTTTATAAAAAAAAAAAAATGAGATGGGTTTTTTCTCCTGAAGAAATTAAAATAGGTATCTAAGTAAGTATTAATATTTGTTTCAAAAAAGTTGAAAGTTCTTTTTTCCAAAAAAAAAAATTAATAAAAAAAACAGAAAGATTTTCTTTGCAAAAAAATATAATTATACCTAATTACCTAATTAGGTAACTAGTACCTAATCGATGGATTTCTTCCAAAAAATTGAGATATTTTTATTCAAAGAAAATTCAGAAATGTTTTCCCCTAAAAATTCTTTATAATTTTTTAGTTGAAAAATTTCTTTTCCGTAAATTTAAAAAATATTTTTAGTCCAAAAAAATTGTAAAAAAACAAGGATTTCTTCTGTAAAAAATTCAAGATTTTTTTCTGGATAAAATTTAAACATTTAAACAAGAAGTTAAAATTTCTTTTCTAGCTAAAGATTAGTTTTTTTTAACTAGAGTTTTTTTCCAAAAGAAAGAAAAACGTTTTTATTTCTATTTTTTTACCTACTTCAGTTCAGAAAAATTGTGAAATTTTTTACTCCCAAAAATATAAAGTTGTTTCCCCAAGACATTGAGACAAAAGAATTGGGCTTTTTTCCTCAAGGAATTGACTGTTTTTCTCTAAGATTTCTTTTAAAGATTTTTTTCCGAAAAAAAAATGAGGTGGAGTTGTTCTCCCGATTTTCTCCAAAAGAGTTAAAAATTCTTTTTTCAAAAAAAAAAAAAAATTCTGTAAGAAAAAACAATACAATGATTTCTTTTTTTTAAAATTCAAGATTGTTTTTCTGAATAAAATTGAAACAAGAAGTATGAGATTTATATTCTAGCTAAAGATTAGTGTTTTCTTTAAAAACTAAGAGGTTTTTTCCAAAAAAAAAGTTTTCATTTCAATCTTTTTCAGTTATGGAAGAACGAACAAAGAACAAGAACAGAAGAACGACCTTTTTTTTTGAAGAACGAACGAACGAACGAAAGAACGAACAATATGGAAAAAAATAACATCAAAGAACATTGAGAACAGAGAACATTTTTTTTGCTCCGCTCTGAAGAACAAAAGAACAAGAACGGTTCTCACCAATTTTTCAGTTTGTTTTTTGTTCTTGTTCTTTTCTCACTTTTTTCATAAAAAATTAAAAATCAAATGAAAATTTTTAAAAACTTTGTTTTTCTTAGTCGTTTGAGTCATTTTATTTCTTATTCGTTGAAAAAATTTCAAATTTTTTCCAATTTATCAGTATTTAAAAATATTGTAATTAAAATAGCAATCTTTGTGATCTTTTTGTTTGAAAATAGACCAATATTCCTTACCTGAGCCTAAAAACTATTGGAAAAAATACGTTTTATTGCATTTGAGGTTACTATCTGTCTTTCCATACGCCTCCCGTATTTTTTCTTTAAATTTTGACGAAAATTTGGAAAAGAACAAAAGAACAGAAAGAACGAGAACAAAGAACACTGTTTTGGGAAAGAACGGAGAACAGAACAAGAACAAGAATTTTCAAAAGAAAAGAACGAACGTACGAACATACTTTGATTGGTTCTGAGAACAAAAGAACGAAGAACCGAGAACAATTCTCGTTGTTCTTCCATCACTGATCTTTTTACTCTAAAAAAATTGTGAAAATTTCTCACTCTGACTTTAAAAAATATTCAGAATATTTTTCTGAAAAAATTGAGGGGTTTCTTTTCTCTGAAAACTAATACTGACATTGAGAAAATTTCTTCATCAATTTTGGAGAAATTTCTTAAAATTAGAAAATATTACGATTTTCTGAAAAAAAAATCTACAATTCTTTTTTGAGATACAGTTTCATTTTTTGTAGATAAGATCAATCCAATCGCTTATATGGAGAGGAAAAAACTAGATTTCTTCAAAAAAATCTTACTTACAATTCTTTGATTAAAAATCACAGTATTTTAAAGAGAAATCCCATATATTTTTTTGTGCATCAAATGATTTTTCAGCTAAATTGTAACGTTACACCAACTAAAAATCGTACGATTTTTACGATAGGTATTGGGAAGTTTTTTGAAAAACTGCGAATTTTAATATAAACTATCAACGCAAAATTATTTATTTGTAGGAATAATTAATTGACAAACTTATACGTAAGTACATACATATAAGACCTAATCACGATAATTAAAAAAAAAAAAAAAAGTTAAATTACTTAGGTAGTGATGTTGAGGAAAATGATCAAGTAATTTTTTAATAACATGAAATGAAAGGACTCACGAAACAAACGATTGAATGTAACAAAATGATATAAAAGATACGGATGGCTAATATATGCTAATTGATAACTAATATTAAATAAAAAGTAATGCATAAAAAGCTACATAAATATCACAAGTAAGTACCCAACGATCGTAATTGAAAAAATTGTTTTAAAAAACAACAAAATTACAGTGGCACTATAATCGCACAGATACATTATCAGTACTAAATGTGCGAAAACGTTACGGCCTAACGCGCGAAAATTTAGTCAAAATATCGGACTAAAAGTCGTTTTATTAAAAAAAAAAAAAAAAAATCGGGGACAAAAATTAAAATGTTAACCGTGCGTGATTTTAATTTCCAATAGATACACGTGCATCGACCTTCGATGCGACCAATTCATCACAAGTTGTTCGAAAGTGGAAACCAATTTGAGCAATTCTTGGAGAATATTTCCTAAAAGAGTCCCTTTACGTGAAAATTCTGATGTTCATACGATACCATGCAAATTGAATAGGTAACTAATAGTCGAAGATGAAACAAAACGACTAAAATAATTTAAGTACAAGTACACATCTCGCAAAGCCTCAACATATATCAGTGGGGGGGGGGGGGGTAAATTATTCTATACGATGGCACAAAAAGATAGGCGAGAAATTTAAACATCAATGCGGAATCTTCGAATTTAACTTTTTGGTCGAATGACGTAACGTCATGAACTTCTGTTTAATCACTTTGCTCGGTGAATGCTTATTATCACCGTCTTCTTTACGTTCTTTCAACTTGTCTTTTTTCTTCTTTGATTTTTTACTCGGCGATTTTTCTTCTTTATTGCATTCGTTTACATCTGAAACGAAAACATCAGATAAAATTAGTTTTCAATATTTAATAATAATTATGGGCTAAATCTACCTATGCGAGTAGTTTTTCAAATTTTCGAATCAATTTCATTTGTTTGTTAGAAAAATAAAAATATGGTGGTAATTTTTTTCTAATTAAAAAAATTCCATAACATTTTACGATAATAGAAACATTACTATTTGAAACTTGATAATAGAAAATTTTGAAAAAATGGCAACGAAGAATTAAACTTCAATATTTGAATGAAAGCCAAATTACACTTTGATCAAAAATTCGAATTTCAAAGAATTAATTCAAAGTAATCGCAACTAAATCTATCCAACATTTAATTTACGAGAAAAAAAAGTCATTCACAAATGAGTAAAGCTATCAAGACTCTAATTACTGTAATTAAAGCAGCGTGAAAAATGATAACAGTGTTGAAAACACAAATGTTAATAACACCTTTAATCGATATCTGTTAAGTTTTCAGAGGTTAATGCGATGAATATATTTGGAATTTTGTGTGAAGATACCTAGCTGTGTTGTGACACTCTTGTCTTCAGCTGTTTCTCGAAGTCTATCTTTCTCCATGGCCTCGACGATCTCATTACGTTTTTCAACCAACTCCACTAATCTGTAAAAATTACACAAAACGATTAATCCGGATATTGCAAGAATATTATCGACCAAGTTGACAAATGTACGATTAAATTACTTCATAAATTATAATTTTCTATTTTAATATATCTAATTTTTGTTTTGTTATAAGTCTAACATTGAAAATAAATCTGCGTTGTTTCAAATTGAACAGGGATTCGATACTTGATAAAATAATCGATACTTTTGAGTACCATCTTACACACTGCACATGGCCGACAACTTCGAACCCATTAAAGGGGTGTCACATTTTTTTCTCTCCAAAAACTGAAAGATTTTTTTTTTCTTCACAAAAACTAAGAAATATTATAGTTCAAAAAAATTGAAAAAGTAAGTAGTTTTATCAACAAAAAAAACTTAAAAAATTTACTAGGTATCTAGGTATTATTTTTTTTCTTCAAAAATCTGAGAAATGTTTCTACTCCAAAAATACTTACATTTTTTGAACAGCAAAAAATTGAAAAAAAATTTTCTCAAAAAAGTTGACAAATATTTCTACTACAATAAACAAGAGATCCTCAAAAATACTATGAAATTGTATTTTACAACAAATAAAGACGTTTTTCTTAAAAAAAAAAAAACAAAAAAAAAACTTAAAAGAAAATCAAAACTTTTTTCTTTAAAAATACATAGTTTTCCTTAAAAAATACCATTATTTTTTTGTTCAAAAATCTTCAAAATGTTTTCACTCCAAAAAAAGAAATATGCATTTTTCTTTTGAAAATAATGAGTGTAATGACTCAAAAAATTCTTTTTTTCAATTTTTAAAAGTAAAAAACAAAAATTGTTCATTTTTTTTTTTTTTTGAAGAAAGCAATTTCTCAATATGTCCGGAGTCAACAAATTACATTTCTCGATTTTATGGGAGAAGAAATCTCTTGTTTTTTGGAGAGATTATTTTTTTAAATACCTACATAGTTTAAAAGTTCTGAAATTTTTTCCTCAAAAAAAATAAATAAATAAAAAATATTTTTATTCAAAGAAATTTGAGAAATTTTTACCTACAAAAAACGGAAACTTTTTCCTCAAAAAATTGTTTTTTGAAAAATAAAATTTCTTAATAATTATATTTATATTTTTGGGGGGGGGGGGGGGGGGGGGTAGGAATCTATTTTTTTTTTGGAGTAAAAATATGTTGTAACTCTTTTGAGAAAAAATTTTTCACAGAGAATTTTTTTTTTAGTTTTTTCAATGAAAAAAATTATCAAAAAGTTTTTGTTTTTTGTACCCTAGTGGAAATTTTTCAATTTTTTTTGAATAAACCTATAAAAAATTCTAAATTTTTAAAATCTATATTTTCAAAAAAAAATATCTCGTCAGATTTCCTCTCCCATAAAATCGGATAATTTTTTTTCTTCTTTAAAAAAACTAAAAAGTACACGACTCGTTTTTATTTTAAAAAAGAAATAGAAAAAAGAGTTTTTGAATAGATAGTAAGCATTTTAAATGTTGTGATATTGAATTTTTGCAATTTTGAAATTGTCTAGGGCGTAGCTCAGTTACCGGCCATGATCTTCCATCGTTATGATAGTTAATGCTCGAAGTTGAATATCAAGATAATAAATAATGGCCCAATGGATAATTTTTCTACACAAACTTCGTTTCGATTTCAAAGTCACACCTATAACCCAACGTAGAACTACTGATATGAGATTTCACGCCACCAGTGTTCCGCCTCACCATTCATCATCGTGACGACGCCTTTATAAAGCGATTTTTTCGCTTATATATTTATTTCGACAAAATACACAATAACAATAGGATAACCTTGAACACAGGTGAAAAACAAATCGGTGCGATTGAAGTTTAAAGCAGTCGATGTCGCCATTTGGATCGACACGAATAGGTCGAAATTACTCTAACATCATAGTAAAAAAGGAAACATCGAACCTTTGGTACTATTGTAAATGATTCGGTATTAATAAACTACCACCAGAGAAAGAATTCAATGTAGTGTAACTTTCATTTTCAAGGTAAACGTGAGAAAAAAAAAATTGCGCAAAAAATACGGAATTAATTTCCAACAAACGCCTTATTTGTAATGAGGAAAAAAAAGAAACAATTACGATACGACATAAAAAAAATTATTGTCTAGAAAAGCGAACCGTATACGTTATAGTAAGTGTATACATTAGTTCGTTTTATAATTTTACTTTAGGAGTGTAAGTAAATAATTATACTGAAATATAACAAAGTTAATTATTTTCTCGACACTCCATTTATGCACTATACAGTACGAGTACGTATTGAAAAAAATGCTATTTCATGTTTCATAAAAGCGGAAGAAAACATTCGCTTGACCATTAAGACAATTGGCGAAAGCAATCAGTACGCTCTTATGAGTAATACTTTAGGAGCAGAGACTCGATAATCGACCATAGTAACGATGGTCGTTTATCTCCTTAAAGCTCCATTTATATGTACGAGTACTCGTACGACGGTACAATTTACTGCTCTAATCTCGGTTACAACTCACCTTCTTAGTAGTTCATCTTCTTGACTTTTATCGCAATCGGTTTTATTACTTTCCGGTTGCAACATAAGACATCTCAACTGATACTCGATATCGGCTTGTTCTTTCTCTAAATTATGCATTTTTCTCCTAGAAGCAAAAAAAAAAAAAGAAACAACCATCGTAATTCTTTCCAGTTTTAAAAATGTCTATATTCGCCGCTGATACTCACATATACATTAATTCCGAATGCCTTCTAAACAATTCGTTCTTTTCATTGACTAGTTCGAATAGCTGCAATACTAATTCTTCGTTTGACGACGAATCTTCGGCATCTGTTAAGTTTCGTATCGATTAATAAGAGTATAACTGGTATACGAGTCTACAAAATTAGCATCAAAAATAGATCCGAAGCGCGTTGCCAATTTTACGTCGACGATCGATTAATAAAAAAGAAAATCGTAATAGGGTCAAACGGAGAAGGCGATACTTACTATCGGAATTGGCTACATTTTGATCGCGAATCATTTGTTCGAGATGTTTGCTTTGTCTTTCGAGCTCTTGCTGTCTGACTTCGATATCGGATAATTCGGTTTTGATATCTTCTAATGGCATTTCCTTCACCGGCCTGCGAAACGGTATTGGTCGAGCTGGAGCCGGGCCTTTTTTATTTTTCCAAGGACTGATGACAGGTTTGGCTGGCACAGCTGTAAAAATAATGGAACGGTTTCATTAAAAAATTTCGTTATTTTTGATTTTTTTTTTCTGCTTTAAGAGGTTTATTTATACTAACCGTTAGTTTGATTGGTCTGCTCTTTCGATTGGACTCCATTTGCATTGATCTGAAATCATAAATCAGAAATTTAAAGACGAGTTCAAAGTCCCAACTCCCAAGAAAACGTCGATGTATGTAATATTAGTATCAGAATTCAAAAAAAAAATAAAAATAAAAAAAAAAAGATAATTATTGACAATAGACTTTTGAATATTTCGTCAAGACGTTTAAAAACTTGGAATTTTTCTATTATTTTAATTTGATGTTTTTTAGAAATTTTGAAACTTGGAAAATTTTTTATTTTTATTTATTTATTTATTTTTTGGTCAAACATTTAAAAAATTTGAAATTAATTTTTTTTTGAAATTATGGCTGACTTTTGAACATTTTACTTCAAACTTGTTTTTTTCTTTTTCAAAATTTGTATAACTTTGAAACATTTTGTCAGACATTCTTAAAATTAGATTTTTTCATATCAAGTTCAAAATTGTATAGTTTTTAAACAATTCCATGTTTTTGACGCATTTCAAAATTATTTTCGATTGAAAAAAAAATACTTGTAGGTACATTGTTTCAGATGTGAATTTTTCTGTTCCTACTTGATAAATTATTTTCAATTTAAAACAAACATTGATTCAGGGAAATTCATTCTCGAAATTAGCTGACTTTTAGAAATTTTATTAGGAACCTAGCTACCAACTCATTCTAACCTATATTTTTTTCGTTAAATTTGGATAGCTTTTTGATATTTTGTCAGATATTTTAAATCAGTTTTCTTCAAAATTTGAAAACTTGAAGGCCCCAAGGGGTCCCCAACAAAAAGGATCTCTGGAATAAAAAGTTCTCAATTTTCATTTTTTCGTAATAAAAAAATTCTCAATTTTTTGGGAATATTTTTTTTTGTGATTTGAACCTTTAAAAAAATCGAATACATTTTATATTGATTTTTTTGAAATAAAATTTTTTTCCATCTTTTTAGAATAAAAAATTTTCATTTTTTGGATTTTGTTTTTTAATTTTTGGAATAAAATGTTTCAAGTTTTAATAATTTTTCCGCCATTTTTCAACATTTTTTTGAAATGAAAAAATTATACCTATTTCTTAAATTTTCTTAGAAAAAAAATCTTCAATTTTTTTCGGAGAATCAATGTGAGGTTATATTATATTTGCAAAAATTAATTGAAATCGAATAAGTAATAAAAAATTAGCCAAATTTTATACTTCAGATAATCGAAAGAAATGGGTTGCAATTTTTTGCTCGGATAATCGAGAAATCATCCGGATTTCGGATATTCGAGGTTCTACTGTATTACGTTATACAGATAGGACCAATGCCCAATGCAACATATAGAACTTTTAAAAAAATCGCCCAAAAATTATATAATTTTCTGCCGTTGAATCCAAATATCTCGAGGCTTCAAAAACAAGGCAGCAATCATCGGCCATACGTAAATTACAACGCAGGTAATTTGTAATTTCATCATCGCTCAAGTCGATTAATTCACGCCAACCACGCAAGATTCGAGTCATTATTCAGGTTACCCATATTGGTCACGACGATACCTCAGCACTCGACCTCTTCTCTTTTCAACTCCACCATAGCATAAAACGAATTAGCGTTAGCGAACGATCGCAATGATTTAGTCAACGAACGCCTTCAACGTGAGAAAGATTGCGGTATCGATAGCACAAAGTATTTCGATATTAATGACACCGCCGCCAACGTCTCTCGCTCAATCACTATGTGTGAGTAAAGGATAGAGGCGAGGAACCGATAGATGATAAAAATCATCACGTGTTATTACACCATTACGAGTACAATACTAAATCGTATATCATTGTATACAATACACATACTTACATTATTATTATTACTGGGCGATTTTGCGGCGACCGGAGGTGGCGGCGGGGGTGGTTTCTTTTTACGTAACGTCGAATTCCCCGATTGACTTCCAGGTGATCGCAGGAAAGAAACGTTCAACGAATCGCCAGATAATTTTATACCGCCGGCAATGGGCATTTGCAAACTTCGACGAGATGGAGAAGGCGACGGTGGAACGTTTGCAGTGTTCGGTGAACCACATTCCTCGTTGATGGTACTTTTGACACGAGGTTTCGGACTAGGTTGTGGCGTAATGGAGACCACTGGCTTTCTAACGCTTCTGCAAAAAAAGAAAAAAGAAATTTAATTACAAGGTTTGTACTTACAAAAAAAAATAATAATAAATAATCTAACACGTGCAAAACTTTTTTTGAGCTTTGTCTCGAGAAATTGTTCCTTCAGTGGCCTGATGAAAGTATACGCAGTGGGAGGGGAGATTTAAATTTTCTCAACTTTTTCCAAAAATTCTTCATTTTACTCAACTTTACCCCAAAATTTATTTTGCTTGGAGGAAGTGAGGCACACCCCCCATTCCCTGGTCGTCGCGCCTCTGCGTTCTTTCAATTCAGTAATGATCAAACAAATTCAGGAAAAACAATCACACATTCTGTGATTCCACATAAAAAGGAAAATTCAGCCTAAAAAGAAGACCACCCGACATTTAGTAGAACGACGAAACCATCAATAAAATTAATTCATCTTACGCCAACGTTTGTCACCCGCAAGCTCAACGAATTTTTCTAAAGTTACAGAAATAGAATAAACGATTCATTAAACTTTCAAGCGCTTTCTCGAGCCATCTTGACGGATATAAAACTCAGATTTTTTTTTTGAATTAAGAAAAAAAAATGTGCGTTCGTCAATTCCATTAATTAATTATAAAAATGCAGCATTTTTCTAAGAAGAATTTCATTCTCAAGCCAAATAGCGTATGAAGAACTGACGAATCTGTAATTTTTATAACTGCACATTTTTGCGTTATGACCACGCTCGGATTATTATGTAAATATTTAACGCGAGATTAATGGGATTTTTAATTAGGATACGTAGTATTCTGTAACGCACGCCTCGAAAAAAAATTCTCAGTAAAATTCGAAAACTAGGTTATATTATATTGATGAATTTTCTAAATGAAGCATTCTCGTGTTTCTGGTTGAGGTTTATAATAAGGCATGTACTACGTTTTGTATACGTATAAGAATGAAGGCATGCAGGGAAATTTCTGCGTTAAAAAAGCACGAATCCCGTTCTCTACACTCGAGTTCCTTTTCTCGAGAGTTACCCACCTACCTACATCGATAATTTATTCATTTCTCCGATTCCATTAACTCGGATCAATAATCGTTCACGTCGATTATGCCTACTGCACACGTACAGTACATTATACTCAATAAGGAATTGAATTTTAATCGCTCCACATATCGCGATGTACTGTTTAAACAATTTTCATATCCGTTATTTCATACACGCTGATAACAGTTTTCCCATTTTAATGAACATCTGGCTCGAACTGTAGGTAGACAGCGTGGTTATTTTAATGTGCAGTAAGTTCTGCCTTCTTTGGGCGGTTCCAAAAATGAGTTTGAATAGATTAAATCATCACGAAAATTTTTAAAAACTTGATAAAATTCTATAGTATTTTTTGAAAAAATGATTATATCGAGTAAGAAAAAAAATTCTACCAAAATGCGAAAATCATGCCAATCGTCTTATTTTGACCCAAAACGTCGAGAAAAATACCCCTCACCCCCAACTTCCATCATCAGGTCAAATTTAATAGCTGACTTTTCTCTTTGAGAAAATCAGCTAAAATTGAAAAAACGATCCACGTCCATGTAAACATATTGAGTAAACTAGACAAGTGGACAGTGTGAACACTAGTATGCACTAATCGAAAACATTGGTTATGTAGTGACTCGAATGCGCTACGCATCGCCAATCGCCAACCTATGTAGTTTTGCGCATGTTTCAATACTCTTAGATAAGTGGTGTAGGAAATAGTATATAAGTCGAACGCGTGCTGTGATTCAGTAGACAGAAGGCAAGCCTGTTCGAATGAACATAACGTGAACCTTATAATGTCTTATTATTCTGAAGTTCCAGGGCTCGTGGTTGTCCGTTTTTGGAGACCGAAATGTACAGGTAGGAACCCCCTCTTCCTCTATGCACTCGTGATTGTCCATTCAAGCGCGAAGGGAAGTCTTAGATCTTCTCCCTTCCATCACCACCCTACTATAGTAATGACGTCAGAGAGGACATCGCGGAATAAAGGTAAAATGTGACAAATAGCGGCCGCTACGAAATTGACGTCAGTGAGATCACAGAATAAGGGTAAAATATGAAAAATAGCCACTTTTACACCACAAATGTTTTTCTTATCAAGGTTTAAATCAAGGTAAAACTTGGTGACCAAGTTGGACGAGTGGTCCGCGTAGTGGCTCTGGGAACGACAGGTTAATAGGGTACCCGGTTCGAGTCCTGGTTGCAACCGCGATTAGTAATTTTTCAAATGGTCAAATTACTGCATACCGGCAAATAAAAATGATGTGTAAATGAAAATTAAATTTGAACCCGATTAATTAATTATTGTAATATAGAATACTATTTACACATTATCGGCGTATACTCGTAGGGTCTATCGATTTATATTCAGCACTGCAGGTATGAGCTTGTATGTACATTAAGAGAACGCAAGCACCATCAAGAAAAACTATACCATGTACTTACGAAAGTTATACATAGGCGTATTGTATTAGCCATTGCTGACACATAAGAAGCTGTACTAAAAATAAAATTTCCAATACAATATAGTATAGAATATATTATACATAGCTCTGTCGCTCTGTCTAGATTTCTGTTCGACACCACAAGTGTATGAGATCAGTACAAAACTTCGATTTGGCACTGTCAAGAAAAATACTATAAATAGGAGTACCTTGTGCCATCTTAAGTCATTCTAACCATATCGATGGAACCGTTCACATCTATAGTATACGAATCTTACAAAAAAAAACATACACTTGAGTATTGCAACACTGTAGATGAATTTATACAATGTTATGAAAATACTCCTAAGGATATACCAAAAAAAATCACTGTAATGATCAATCAGAATGACTTAGACATCAGAAATTCAGTTTGTAAACTGAATTTTCCAAACCCGAAAAATATGAGAACACAACAAATAAATGAATACGTATTAAAAAATTCGTTGAACATCAATAATTGTATTTCATGTTTATCTAAGGACGATATCATCCCACACCAAACATCTATAACAGATTTCAAACTACAACTAGATTGTAGAACGAAAGATAAAAGAGTAGTTCTTGTAATAGACACAAAAACACGTACGGTGAAAAAAGAGTGCGGCTTTATAAAGCAAGTCTTCGGACTGGAAATTCATACAAACGAAGACGGGACTCACTATGGTAAGATGGTGCCGATACATAACGGAGGTATTAGGGATCTATTTGAGGCTAAAGATGCTGCTCACTTAGTTAGAATAACTGAATAAATCATTCGTAATCGTAAATGACGAAGCGGTACCAGTAATCGACAATTTGATATACCTATTAGAAGAGGGCTAAAGTGGAAATACTTTTTTTTTTCATTGATAATTTTCATAAAAGATCTCTAAAAAATTTTATCAGGCTTATTTGGTTTTCGAAGTCACTAAATTCGATTTTTGAACTTGAATATTTTACTTTTTTTCACAAAATTCAAGTGGGCCCTTACTGCACATGCGCGTGGACTTGATCTATGTGGAAGTGTACTGAAAGGGCTTACTTACTACTAGTGATTATCCAGGTTGATACCTATCATTATTCATGATTTTTGAACTTGGATTTACGTTTTTTCTTCA
Source organism: Balanococcus diminutus (assembly GCA_959613365.1). Lineage (NCBI taxonomy): Eukaryota > Metazoa > Arthropoda > Insecta > Hemiptera > Pseudococcidae > Balanococcus > Balanococcus diminutus. Next base: position 42,635,185 of record OY390715.1, on the reverse strand, counting down.
AAGTTCAAGTGGGCTCTTACTGCGCATGCGCGTGGACTCGATCTATGTGGAAGTGTACTGAACGGGCCCCCTTACTAATGGTGCTGATTTTCCAGCTTTACTAATTTATAATTATTATATTGAATGAAAAAAAACTATGTTGGAAAAATTTAACTCCCCTAAGAATTTATTTTCGACTAAAATGAGCACCTGAAGAAAGCTCAATATTTCAAATTTTGAAATTTACAATATGGATATCGAAATGTAGGTTTTCGAGGTTGCTGAATTCGATTTTTGAACTTGAATTTATCTTTGACCCAAAAATGGGCACCTGAGGGTGCATAAAATTTGGAATTTTGAAATTTACAATATGGATATCGAAATCTAGGTTTTCGAGGTCGCTGAATTCGATTTTTGAATTTAAATTTACCTTTGACCCTAAAATGGGCACGTGAGGGGGCTTAATATTTGGAATTTTGAAATTTACAATATGGATATCGAAATGTAGGTTTTCGAGGTCTCTGAATTCGATTTTTCAACTTAGATTTACCGTTGACCCTAAAATGGGCACCTGAAGGGGATCAATATTTATAATATTTTGAAATTTACAATATGGATATCGAAACGTAGATTTTCGATGTCGCTAATTCGATTTTTGAAATTGAATTTACCTTCAACCCTGAAATGGGCACTTGGGGAAGCAGGCCTGCGTGTTTTTTTTTCTTTGAGAATTCAAAAAAAAAATTGTAGCAACAAATAACAAGACTTGCTGATGATCATCATTAGATTACTCATAACTGATGAGCGCTGTCACGTTACCACAAACCACAACTACTTATCTCAAAATTATCAAAAATTTTCTTTTTTTCTTACGGTAGTTCAAAACATTTCTCGGAATACTTGAGCAGTTACTTATGAGTTTTGAAAGACCAATGTTGGCACTTGAAATTTATACCACATTTTTTACATTTTCAACAAAAAAGTTTGTTATGTTAATGTTTTCAAGAACCTACTAAAACTTTAGCCACCGTATTTCTCCAAATAATAGCTACGATAAAATTATTTGAACTTTTAAACCATCAATACGTGTAGCACAATTGGTCATATTCAATCTCAAACATATGTTTCTCGTTAGTTATTTCACCAGAAACTTCCAACAGAACAGCTGATTTCGTGCGATAAAAATTTTCCACGTATACACCATCGAACGACGCTTGCGAAAAAAATTCAGAGAATGAGTAGGTTATTAGTTAATTCTAAACAGTAAACATGCGTTTTTTTACATTCGTTAAATTTCAACCCAGTCACCAGTGTTACAACTTTACTACACCACAAAATAAGACGCTTATCCATTCGTAACATAGTACACACTTACGATACGAGCAGTAAGTAATGTGAAAGACCTAAAAAATTTAATCAGCGTTCTTTTAAAACAAGGTTTCAAACTCAAAAAATTGGGAAAAATCCAACGAATTATAAACTTTCAATATTTTCATATTTGTGTCAAGGAAATGTTGATAATGTTTTTTCAATAATTTAACATTTTTTAAAACCCATATTATTTTCGAAACAATCCTAAATTTCCAACAAGAGCACTCAGTATATGAGTTTGTAAATACGAAAGCAAGTATACGATATAATATAAATGAAAGCAATGATTAATCATTTACCTTGGTAATGGCACTGGGGTTTTCTTCACTGACACATCATCCAAACTAGGTTCATCTTCATCTTCACTACCACTCCAGAATGGATTAGTGTTGACTTTGGTTGACGACTTGCTTGTACTCAAATCGGTTTCATTATCGTCGGAATCAAAGGGATTGGAAATTTTGCTATCTCTACTACGATCGACTTTATCTTCGGTTTCGTCATCATCGCCGAACGGATTTAGTTCTTCGGGATAATCCACATCGACAACGTCTGATTTAGATGACGTTTTATCGTCGGGGCAACTTGCATTAGTAGTATCGGTCTCATCGAATTTGCATTCGTCTGTGATTCGACTAGAACTAATTACGCTAAGAATATCGTTTGTTAACTTAGTGCTATTGAGATCTTCGATATTTATATCGTCGACGGGAACACAGCGCGATAAATTCTCAATCGATGAGCTAGCATCGCTATCAGTACGCGATACAAGTATTGTCGTCGAATCATTCGCACCAGTATTCTCGGTATTATCTTCGACGTCGATTTTCTCGACCTTGACGCCATTCTCTTCGCTGTCGCTTTCATCGATGGCATCGGCAGTGGCTTTACGGTTAAGTGGAATTTCGGTGGCGGCGACCACTGCTTCTTCGTTTTCGCTTTCATCGATGGTATTATCACATTTCGGTTTATCCTTATGGCGATTGATGGCAATATTGCCGAATTCCGCTCCTCGGCTAACGGCGATGTTATACGAGATACGTTTCGAACATGGCGACAGATCGTTGCGGATTTTCAAACATTTTAAATCCGGTAATAAATCTTGGTTTTTGAAGTATTCGTCGGCTTCTTCGGTAACTGCAGAACGATTCGCGTTCACATCGTCGCCATTGGCTGCCGCGTTCACGTCGATTCCACCATCACTACTATCGTTATCATTATTTACACTATTATTTACATCCGGAAGATCACGATCATCGACATCAGAAATATTGGAATTTGATCGCGACACCGGTTTATTAATAATACTCGGACGGTTCGTCGTCCTCGCATCGTTCGTCGAATTAATTTGTTCGAACAGTTCGAGTCTAGAAATTACTAACGATTTACGATTACCACCGGTTTCATTAGCCGATAATTGGTCCATATTGGAAGACGCGACCACATCCACCTTGTGAATCGTTAACACACGCGTCGATAATTATTAAAACAGCGAATTTAAAAAAAAATATTCGTAGGTGTGCGCGATAAATTTGCAAATATTATACAAACATGACGTAAACGTATTAGAAAAAAATTTACACGATTTTAAGCACTTTGCACGGTTCAGCAGACGCTAGGTAGCTCGTATAGAAGGTGAAGTAGGTACGCCCAATGGTTACACCTACGTCTGCTATCGTCTGAAATCAAACAAATAAACGAAAAAAATTAGAAAATGTTTCAAAAATTCAATTTGGTACAAGAAAATCACGAAATAACGTAACAATATAATATAAATTAAGTAATAAATTACAGGGGCGTATTCCCCCATAACTTATTCAGAGAATTTCCGGGGGCCCCAAAACCAAGACACGCAGAATGAAAATAAACTTTTTTTAAAAACAAGATGAATTTTTTATTTTTTTTGATCCCCCCCCCCCCACAAAATCTTTAACTCTAATAAATTTCGAAAATTAATAAAATAATTGATTAAATCTGAATTTAAAAAAAAGTGAATGTTCAAATATTTTTTTTAATGACAACAATTTTTGAAAAATTATCAAATTTTTAAAGAACTCAATTTTTGGAAATTAATTTTTTTTTTAAATTACTATTAATCAAAATTTGAATTTTGAGATTTAATTTTTTGAAAAAATGAGGACGTCGCAAGGTACCTCCCAAAATCAGATTGAGAAAAATATTCTGATTCCAAGGAAATTCAAAAAAAAAAAAAAAAAAAAAGTGTAGTGAATTTGTTTTTCAAAAATTAGTCGAATGTCGAAAAATATTTTTACTCCAAAAAAATCTACTTACGAAGAGATTTTTTTATAGACTACACACAAGAATAATTTCAATTTTTTTCTCAAGAAAAATATTTGACTCTTCCTCCAAATAATTCAGTTTTTTCCTCAAAAAATAAGTAATATTTTTCCAAAGAACCACACATTTTTTTCTGCATAAAAAGTGGAAGATTTTTACTTCAAAAAGTTGAAGAAAAAAATTGTTCAAAAATTTAAAAAATTTTCATTCCAAAACATTGATGAAATTTTTCGTAAAAAATGACTGATTAATAGAAGGGTGAGATAGAGGTATACTCCTTGAAGAGGAGAACATTACCTACCCTTATCAACAAAAAATTCGCTGATTAAAAAAATAGCTGGGACTTCAAGCTTTGAAGCCTCTAAAGAGTTGGAGCACGATACTGACAGAATATCTTTTCCTACGATAAATTCAAAAAAGACAAAAAATCTTTCTAATAAAATACGTAGGTAAGATACGAGTAATATTTTTTAGTTTAATGTCCATGTTCTGGACTGGTCAAAAAACACGATTCCGACCTCTACGACGACTAAAATAACATAGGTAATTTAAGAGAAGACCCAACTCGAGTTTAATTGACCCACGAACTCCTCTCTCTTCCAACTTCCACTGTCACATTAACTTCCTATTTCTAAATGAAAATAAAACAAGTTTAGCTGCGTGACAAGGTTTGGTGAACTCTAGACACCGAACAATCACAATTTCAACTTCAAAAACATACCAACGTTTCACGTACCTACAAATATATATAAATGGAACGTGCTTTTTGGCATCATTTTTATCGTAATAATTCGTTCACCATCGTCTAGAGATCTACCGATACCTGCAGTAATTTTCATACCTCTTACAAAATGAAACTTTCAATCGACTTGGGCCCAGTAACATCTGCCAGACTTGATAGGTACGGTTAAATAAATTAGGTATGAAAGTAGAATTTAATTCTCACGGCCAGCAATAATGTAGATAACTTCACGTACATATTTTATGATAAAATGAAAGGAAGAAAAATACCAATATCGTTAATACTTCCGTTTATGGTTTAAGGATGTGTTCTGGCCCTGTTATCGGTAAAAAATTCAGTGACGTATTTCGATATTTTGAAAAATGTGTCTATGTATGGAAAAAATTGAATTTATAGCTTTGTTTCGGACAACTTATTTTAAAAATAAAATTCCAAAGATTGATCGCTAAATGCAATTTTTTCTCAAACATGGTCAGAGCATCCAGGGGCGAATCGAACAATGGTGTCAGGAGAGGACGTTCCCCAAGATAGAAAAAATTAAAAAGAAAGCAATTTCGAATTCAAAGTTGCGGAAAAATTGAACAATATTACAAAAATTACGATTTTTTGGCAAATATAATTTTTCCCCACTTATGGAAAATGCTTACATCTCAACTATGGCAAACGAAAATGCAACAATCAAGGCTGATGTGATAACTAAAACTAATAAATAACTGCGGCGGATATGTGATAGTGATAGAATTGAATAAAAAGATTCACAAAAACTGACCTTGACCATCACGCCCTACCTATCTACCTTGCAACGTTTCGATAAAACACAGACAACGCAACGTAAGAATCACTCACCTACCTACCAGGTGACGTGTCTCGCTTCTCGCTTATTGCCAGCTAATTCTATCGTCTGAATAAATTTACAAATTACATCACCAAATAAGATTGCATACCTGCATTCGACGTTAGTAAAACGTCTTCAAATACCTACATTCACCGCAATATAAATTCCAAGTAAGAAAAAAAAATTAGGTATTTTCTTAAACTATGACTTTCATTTATTTACCAAAAACGGCACAACAATAGATAAAATGATGGATTTGCTTACTTTCTAAGAAAGAATTTATTCCATAAAAAACAGTACAGACTGAACCGTTCACGTTCGATCGAAAGGAAGTTCTTTTGCCCATAAAAAATGTCATCGATTGATCGATTGCCGATTTCAAAACGTCAGCCAATTCACCTCATTACCACATATCATATCAATATCGTCGTAAAAAATTCAACTTTGGAATGTCGCAAAAATTTCCGAATTGCAATATTTTTACGATCCACTTTAATTAAAATTGCTTATATCAGTTACATCATGCGTAGCATTAATTAGTAAACATATTGTGCTACTTCGATGTAAACAAATTATTTACTTAGTCTTCATTTATCGATTACATTACATTTTAGTTTCGGAGATAACCCTGACGTATCGAAAAATGAACCGTATAAGCACAAAACAACAGTAAGTATAATTCAGAAACAAAGAATTGGAGAATTTTTTGTCATGGCATGATACGATGAAAATGTCAAATACTTATTAAGAAAATAATGGAAAAGAAGGAAAAAAATTTAGCGTCTCGTAAGCTATCCAGAGCGAATGAATCATCATGAATATAATCGAAATGTGTATAATTCGTAGTGTGTAGCCTTGTAACCAATTTCAGTTATTTCCTCGAACAACAAATTCAATTCCGTTGCCGGAGAATAGGAATAAGAAAAAACGTACGTACATAAAAATCAATACCACCGAGAATTCGACACTAGGAAGTAGTCATTCGATTAACATGTCCATATTGTTCAAACACGTGAAAATAAGAAACAAAATACGATTTCTAGTCATCTAGTCCTACAGAAATGAACCACGTTCATATCTACGGTACACATTTTATCTAGTTTAAAAATACCATGCTCAAGGGGTAACCACCGACACAATAACGATACAATTGGTTGACGATTCTTGCCCAAAAATGAGTAATTACAAACACAACACGATTAACTTTGCACTTGCACCTACGATTTTCGAGGCACACGTACACAACAATCACAAGCGAACTTTCTAAACAAAACACCACGTGTGTCTCACAAACTATACAGTTTACTACTACAACTACAAGAGCAAACGAATATCGTCGGCGAGAGTTTAACGAGTTTTTAGCCGACCAAGAGAATGTCGTTCGAAGTGATTCAATTCAACCGCATGAATAATACGTAAATCGTAGCCTTCCTTAAGTTCGGATCTTTCGTGTTTCGTTCTTTCTTCTTTCGCATGATGAACTAAAGTCATAGGGTGGTCATAGACCGATGAAGAAAATTACCGAAACAGATCGTTGGATCGCGATCGTGATTCATACATTTAAAGTAATAGTAGTTTATTTTCCTAGTTGGATAAATTATTTTACGTTACGAGGGAGAAAAAGGCTTCTTTATACTACCGAAAGATCAGCGAGAGGGAGATAAAGTAGCACTTTATCTCCCTAGTAACGTAAAATTCATAATTATTGTGATCTGTCATTAGAATACCGATTTTAAGGTCCGAAAAGCAAATTTTTCAGAAGAAAAAAATTAAAAAATTTTGAATGTACACAATATGATCAACTGCGAGTGCGAGACCAATTTCTGCTTCTGATCAGTCTGATCCATCTGATTTCATTTTTGGGCATCATTTCTAGGCAGCCCGAATTTAACTCGAGCTCATTATTTGAAATTTGAATTGATCAAAAAAAATTATAAGTGGTGTTATCATTTTGAAAACAAAAAATTTCCTGAATGTACTTCAAGATATTGGCTCAAATTTTGAACAAATAAAATAACCAAAACCACTACATAGCAGGAAATTTAATTTCCAATAAAAAATTTTCTCGTCACTTTTTGCCTATCTGCAATATTTCTGAAGCTGACACGAATAATTTATTTTTATTTTCTCAAGTAGGTCCTGATTCCTGAAATATTGCAGAAGGACAAAAAAAGAAGAGAACCTTTTTGATTGGAAATTTAATTTCCTATAAGATAGAAGTCTTAGTTTATTGATTTACTCAAAATTTCAGCCAATAAACAGGATTAAACAGAAAGAAGTTTAATTTTCCACTATTGGTTTTAAAAAAAAAAAAATATCATAAAATTGTCACAGATCGCTCAAAAATGATCCGATCAGGCTGTAAATTTTTACGTAGACATCATTTGAAATACCCTCCAAGAAAAATTCAAAATAATTTTCAGAATATTAGGGTGCTAATTTTTCTCCAATTTTTTATACGGCTGTGTAGCGTCGAAAGTACCACTAATATCAACCAAAAAACGATTTTTTAGACATTAACCTGGTTTTATTATGACAGATCACATACGTAGTTATACAAAAACCACACCACGATATTCGATGTAGTTATTTTATTTTTGAGCCAAACGAACAAGAGGTAATAATAGGTATGCATATTGTCAGATTATCTTATTTCAGTGGGGAATTTCTTTTGAACAAAATAAAAAATAAACCGACAACTAGACAACCATCGACAACGAATATTTTTTCGTTCAACTCAACGTACTAAAGCAAAAAAATAACCACCCATGACACATAAATGTTCTACTTTCAATGCACAGTAAAATATTCCATTCAACTTTTTACGTCTATCTCTATCATAAAAGTACTGTTAACTTCGTAAATGCATAATTTACTAAAAAAAAAAGTTTACGTTTCAATTTCTTTTCGATTCAGTCTTATAATTGCAACACGTCTTTTTATTAAAAAAAAATAAAATAAAAAAAAATCTGCAAAATAATTGTGTAATATTACTCACTCTACAGTTACACACTGTATCTATTTGTACTTTCAATTACCCATAAAAATTTACCGCAACTATGTATCACAATTTATATGCTAATTCGTTCATATTCGAAACGAAGGTAGTAATTTGGTCAATTACAGATAATCCCAAGTAGTGAAATTACTTTCACTAAAGAAAAAAATCAAGCAAATCTTGACAAAAAATGAAAAGTGAATTTGAAGAACCCACCAAGGCATCTTACAACTATCTATAATTTTCCCACCAAGGCATCTTATAAATACAATTTAAAAATATTATTCATCAGGAATTTTAGTCAACACTGAAATTATAAATTTTTCGTAGGTATTTAATATTAAAAAAAAAAAAAAACTTCAGGCGAATGAACTTTTTAAAACATGCGCACCTGTTTGATTTCAAACAACCCACAAACCTTTCTCTATGAACAATAAACGCCAGTACATATTTATTAATAAAAATGATTAACTGACTAACTGTTCATATTTTAGAATGAACGAAACCTTCCTGTTGCAAATCATAAATGTACAAGTAAGTACGAAGGTATGTGAGTCCAAGTACTAAAACCAGAATATTATTGTAGGTACCTCTCTAATACAAAAAAAGGTACCGATGTTGGTGCAAAATTTTATATTTCGAACTCGGAACGCCCCCTCCCAAAAAATAGAAATCATACAATCACACAAAAGCTTACAATGCATTTTAAATTCTATTCATTTAAAATTTGCACGCCCAAAATACATGGATTCAATTTATGCATTTTTGTTCAACACATAACACCCAAACAGTCAAGTATCTAATCTATACCTATTTACCTACACACAAATTCATTCAGTAATTTTGTGCAGAAATTGTACTTTGTAGGAAATGAAATGTGAATGTTCAAATTGGTGAAAGTAAACCATTCAAGTTTGTTGGTAAAAATGATTACATAAAAACCTTATTCATTAGATCTATAAAAACGAGTTATTTGAAAATTCAAATGTGAAAAAATTTGCATAAATCGATTTAAATTAATCTTACTAATTGTAAGTATGTGCCTAATACCTATTGTTGCACCAAAACTACTTAGATTCTTTTTAAGGTTTAAACAGAAAATAATAACTACAAACTTTTGAAAACTTCTAGCCGTATTTCCATTTTTTTTTTTTTTTTTTTTTTTTTAAGAAAAACATACAATACCAAGGCTTGAATTTTTGGGGGGTCTGAGAATTACAGCATTCATCAGAGGATCTCTTTCTTTTTGTTTTAGTCATTTAAATAGGTATAAAACTAATTCTTAAGTATAAATCAGTAATGACTAGGGACTTTAGAGTAACCCAACGTATTTTATATTTGGCAGCTAGTTAGCATAGAAGTAACTTAACTCTGACTTAAAAGAAATATTTTTCAAAAAATTCAAAAGCTAATAATTATGTAAGGTAGTTGCACCAGTGGTGGACCCTTATAGTGGAAGTGTCTTATAAAAAACAGTCTGGTTTAAAAACTAATAACGTTGGCGAAATGATGAATATACCAAACGATTCCTTGTGTATTCTACAACAAAATGCGCTATAATTTTTTAATTTTACTTCATTTCTTTGAAAATTACGACCATTTTAAGTGAAAAAATAGAAAAGTCCAGTAGTTGGTCAAGATAATCTAGTAGTTGACCACCCAGTAGTTGATCACCCAGTAGTTGGTCAATCAGATTATGACAACGGCTCTCAACCATTTAATTTAAAAAAAAATCAATAAGTATTCGGTAAAATTGTCACTCATTAGCCATGAGAAAGAGAAACTATCATTTTTCGTAAATATTTACAAATTTTTTGCATGATCAACCACAAGAACTTTACAAAAATTTCGTAAGTCTAGTACTTGATCAAAATGATCAACTACTGGCTAAACACCATTTTTTCCTTCCAGTAGATAGTCACCGCCATATTTGATAGAATTTTGGCAATATTTTTTATTTTAATGAAGAAATGGAATCTCCAAACTCTTCTTATTCAGGTCCAAATGGTTATATTTCAAGTTTTATTAATCTTAATAGTGTAAAATTCATATTTCGACAACACTTCGGCTTAACAAAAATCTTTAGAATTGGCATCATTTTGAAAATTGTTCTAACAAAAAAATTTCAGACGATCATTATTAATTACTTGAACAGAATTGATTCAAAACTTTTATGTGGTTCTATGCAGAAAAATGTTCCAGGTTTGCTCTAAAAAAAATTTCTGAAGCTATTTTAAAAATACGCTTAATTATAAACATTTTTCTTCTCAAGTGACCCACCACTGGGTCGTGGCCAACGACTGATGCAACTACCTTACCTAAAGCAATTTTTAAAAAATTTTCAAAAAGTTTTTTTTAAACTTCATACGTATTTTAAAAAAATATTTTGACATTTTTTTCAAAAGTAATTTTTTAAAATTCAATTCAAGAACGATTTTTTTCAATTTCAATTTTTCCTAATAGCTTCAAAATTTTGTTGAATATTTGCACCTAATTGTTTAACATTTTCTTCATTAAAATATTTATAAAATTTCATTTTTGTTCAAAGTATCATTTTTTACATTGGGTACAGCTTTGAAAAAAATACACCAACTACAAAGTCGATCATTCTAAAAATGAAGAAAATCACATTTTTTTGCACATGGGGGTAATTGGGATACTCCTGTTCATTTAATCTTTTTCATTACTAAACATTTAACAATTTCAATGAGTTTTGAAATAAAGACTTGAAACTTTATTACGCACAATTCAAAAATTTTCAGATCAGGTGTTTCGATCGTTTTTTCGAGTATTATTGTACCCACTACCCACATATCATTAGAACTGAAATAAGCAAATAATAAGAGTAAGAGCTCGATAATATAATTTTCATACCGTTAAATAGGTATTTAGAAAGAGGTACTTGAGAAAAAAATTATTTATTAAGTTCGTTAATTGAACAATTTCTGAATTCTTAAAAAAAATTTAGATGCTGAAGTTAGGCATTTTTAAAATGAAATTCAATAAAGACTTAGAATGTGTTGTATGCGTTGTAGGTCCGGGGTTGAAGGGTATTATTTAAATTATACATTAGAAAAAATTAATAAAAATGAGTCTCACTGCACTTTACATAAGAAAAAAAAAGTAGATAGTACATTAGGTACCGTCTACTACTTCCGAGTCAAGACTGATTACACTCAATGACTCAATGAGCATTATAATAGTGAAAAAAAAATTGAGTGACATCTTCATCACTCAACTCGTAAACACAGTAATAAAAATAAAAAGAAAAGAATGACACAAACGTGAACATTACTTATTCATATAGGTATTAGGTACTTAATATCACAATGTAATAATTGAAGTAGTTTACCTTCTAGCAAAATATTTCTGGTTTGTATTGTCCCATTATATCTAAACACTCCTCCTGAAACATTACAAAAATAAATAGATTAATACATAAATTATTATTTTATAAATTAATTTCAATAAATAAATGAAAATCGACTATTCTATCACAATTATCTAATATTTAAACAATTTGAATTGACTTCACATCATCTAAGCTATAACATTCGAGAAGTATATACCTAGTATACAATTATTATAATGATCAGAGATGAAAATTTTCATTTTTATTTTTTTATCCAGCAAAAAGAAAGAGGTAGAAATTAGATGTATAATTATATGAAACCATAACTCTATGAATTTGAATTATTTTCAGTGACGTAAAAATATTCAAATTTATTAGTTTTTAGGTTATTAGCAATATTTGAGGAAGTTTTTTTTCAGTTCACAACACACAAAATATTGGTAGAATATACCACATTTTTCTACAAATTAAGTAAGTACTTATTCAATTTTTTTAGAAATAGAACCAGAAAAATTTCTTTTCAAAATTGAAAGACTGAAGAGGCATTATTAAATAACTACCTATTCGTCTAAATACTTAATTAAAAATGATAATAATTAGATTAAAGACAATAATAATGAAAAAGAGTACCTAATAAATTAAGTTTTCATTTTCTACACAAATCGTTCAAGCATAATGAAATAAATAAAAAATTACGTAAGAAAAAAATACATGCCTAGAATACATTATTTTTTACTATAAATTCGAAAATAAAAACTGGATAGAAATCAAAATGTAGGTATTAGGTCATTTATTTTCTTTTTCAAGAAGAATTTTCGTTCATATTTTAATAAACTTTTTAATAATCGAGCTATGTAACTAAAAAACATGGCATTTATCTCAGTAATGTTCGAACATTTTTTGTAATTTAAAATAATTACTATTAAATATCAGCTATGTATTTTCATACTTTTTCCTCATTTGACTAAACATAGGTATACAGAAACGTCTTCTATACCTTTCTGACTTAACGATAAAAATTTAACAACTTGTAAATGTTGTTGGCATATTTTATTACTTGTTTAGTATCGCGAGTGCAATGTTTCCGTCTAGTGAAACATGGATTAACGTGAAAGAATTTGTAGTTGATGCATTCGTTGCTTAAACATGTTAACTTTTTTTTTTTGACGGAGAAGGAAGAGGGGCTAAATGGCAGAGATAAAAAATATGAAAACGATAACGTTTTAGTTCAAATGAAGATTTAAAGAGAGGACATGATATCTTAGGTGCATACACTTGTAATATTCCTAAGTATAAATTTTATTATCATTTTTATTTTTTCATCATTTTGTTAAATGTGAAGTCAATTCTGATTACAACATGCGTAGGTACAATTCTCATTGTCAGCTTGATTCAAACCAAATACTAACTTTTGGTGTAGTAGCTTGTGAATTAGACGGTAATATCAGAGGTCTGTCGGTAATTGGTGAATGAGGAGGAGATCGTTTGGTCGGCGATGATGGACCTGAAAATCAAAATAACATCAAATTAAAATCGTTCAAAAATTCGTCAAGAAATAATTATTTTTAAAAATAAGTATCTAAAAATTAAAATAAATATTCAATTAAGTAATATTTTTAATTATTGATATAATAAAACGTGAGATGGTAGATATTTTCAAGAAACTTATGAAAAATTTGGTACAAGTTCATGCGATCACATGTCATAGGCATACTTGTAAGAATACCGTTACGTAATTCGTACTGATCGTGATCGTATTTCCAAACCTAACGATATGAGTATTTTTATGTGGTGTTAATTGACACACAACTGAACCTAAACCTACAATGATCTTATGGAATTTTTGAAATGTCAAATAACATTCTGGAAAAAAGTGGAAATTTTTGAACTTTTTGATCATGCATTTTTTTTTTTTTTTTTTTTTTTTAAACGAATTAACTTGAACAATTATTTTGTATGATTTTCTCTCAAGTATTATTGATTTTTAAAAATTAAAAAAAGTTCATGCTGTAAAAATTAGATATTTTAAAAAAATTTCCAATAGTCGTACGTTAAAAAAAAAGGTCACAATCTTTTAATTTTCAAATATTTTTTCTCTCTCTGCCTTTTGTACATGGAAAATATTTTTCAAAGGCTTCAAAGGTAATTTTTAAATTTTTGTGTATTTCTCCGAATTATTAAACATGAATTTTTGAAACGTACAACACCCTGTATCACCCCAAAAAATGATGAATTTCCAGCTTATATCTTACTTGAAGGGATACTAAATTAGGGAAAACTTTTTCATATAGGTAAATTCGTCATTTTGAACAAATAACTTCTTTATAAAGGCGAGACCTTTTCCTTTCACGACTGATTTATTTTGTAAAATCATGGTAGAGGGTATGGGGTATAAACTAACGATTTTTTTCAATTTCTATACTCGTCCCAAGATTCCTCCTGTGGGTCTAACAAAATAGAAGAAAGGTAACAGCGCGTTATACCTGGTAACGAGATACACACCTGGTTTTTATTATTTTCGAGATCGAATATATTTTCAGCTACATATACGAATCGCTCCAGCTTCGTACGAAATATATTACATAAGTACAGAACTACAGAATACAGAACGTTTGGGGAAAACAATCACACTTATGAGATATCTGCTAGGTCATCGGTTAAATGAGACACCTCGTAATTTGAATAAACATCGATTTGTTTGAAAATTTTATAACTTTAGACAATAAGAACGTCACGAATGACTAAAATCACTCTACAAATGAAACACTTTGGAGAAAAAAAAGGAGTAGATACACTCCTTCCTAGTTCCTATTAGTAATACATGTGAACAAAATATACATACAAAGCAGTAAAAGGAAGACAAATTATACCTTGTGAAACGAACACTTGATAGAATTGTGACAAATAAGTCAATATAGACAACCTGTCCGGCACTTCGTATTCTACCATATCGGAAGCGTCTAGCAAAGCTGGTATACCAAGATGTCTTTCAGCCGTTCTGAATGCAAGCTCGTTATTACCATAAATGTCCGCTTTATTCAACGCAGAGAAATCTCTAAAAAAAAACACAAACATACCAACATTAAATCCAATTAAACCAAAAATAGAAAAGCATAGTTCGATTCGTGTTATCGCGCAAAAAAAGTAGTTTATTATGTAGAACAAGCGTTAATCTTAGCAAAGGTTTATGAATATTAAAATGTCATTTTGACTAGGTTAGCTCTACGAATCGATGTCGATGGTATTCGGATCTAAATAGTGTAGAAATTGCAAATGGGACCAAGTTTTTTTAGCTTAAAAAATATTCACGTTGATTATTTGACCAAAAAGACACCTGTACTTATGTGAAACTGTGTAAAAAAAACCACTACAGTAGGTAAATGGGAGTAAAAAACTCGAAGGCAGAATTCTATTGTCATCCTAATTTTAATTCGTTTAAAAATAAATATAACCGGATATGTCTTAGAATTTTTGTAGGTTTATAATGAGTTTAGAAAGTGCAACAGGTACTGAATAATAATACCTAATGAACTAAATTCGAGAAACGAAAATTTTCACGATTTGGCGACAACAATCAGTTCGATTCAGTTCTTATTCCAGAATGATAATTTTTTTAAAAGGGTATACCAGAAGCAAAGACGATTTGATTGGTCGAAGTAATTCGACTCGAGCTAATCAAATCCAATGCTTATTTTTTTTATCTCATCTTCTCTTTGGAAGTAAAATCTCTTCGATACGGTACCAGAGTATAATTTTTGAATAGAAGGGAAACCGCAAAAGTGTTCTAGGTTACATCGAGTTCATTAAAATCTCAATACTTTCCATTTTTATAAAAAAAAAAACAAAAAAAAAACGCACTGGTATCTGAAAAAAGTTATAAAATTTCTTCTACCTAAAACCTAATTAAAATTAATCTACCGTTACGCCATCAAAAAGAAACGTATTTATTCGATTTTAAAATTATATCTTCACAATTAGTATCTACTTCGTGAACGACATAATCGCATCAATTTTATTTTATAAATATACCGGCGAATAATTTATAATTGTACATTACACCTTAAAAAACTGCACCGGGTAATTATTTTTTATGTACTGGAAAATATAAAACTCGTAGTCGAGTGTCAAGTCGTGATTCCGTTATAAAAGCGTAATACGCTGATACAGTATAGTATGCTTCTACATTTATGAAAAATAAATCGCTATAATAATCCTTAAATAAAATGTTTGATTTAGTGTAGGCCGATAAATATACTACACTTTATCGCAGTGTTCTCAGAAATCATGATTTTAATATCGGAGCATTGTATCGATGGTTCATTATATGTCTTACAAATGATCATCTTCTTATTGCTCCATTATACTCGTAAATTACATACTTAATACTATTAAAACGGAAGTAATAATTAAAGGAACGAAAAAAGAAAAATTACAAATGTACTGTTCGCTGAGGAACGAAATATGCCAAAAATTATATATTATACCTACAATTTTTTCATTTGCCTTTTGAACTTACATTTAAAGTGTTAATTAAGAAAAGGTCAACTTCACGTACCCTTGCATATTATGCGAATGCATTTCCATCAAAGTAAATGTTCACGTTATATCCATTTGTTTTTTTTTTCAACCAATACAAGTGCTTATTTAGAAATGAGAGAACATCGATGCGATCGTCATGTACAACAATTTTTATAATTGGCAAATGATTACACGTTTTTACGTTTTATTGTTTCTCTATTTTTTAAAATACACTTTCGAGTAACAGGCTGATAGCCAGCAGCCAAACTTTCGGTAGCGGAAACCAGTGTTTACTTCCTATTTGGATATAATTTGGCTAATACGTGAACATTTCATGACCTATTTAAATACGAAATTATCAGTTAACTGGTTATAAACTTGTTATTAAGGTGTCGCGAATACTCGTATACCGGTCACATTATATGGTGTTGAATGTAGATGTATCTACTTCTACACTACACACATAAATGTTGCTAGCTATATCGCTAACACTGCAGATATTAAGCATCTACCTATGGCATATGCGTCGAATGAGCCTGTATTAGCCATCTTTATGCGGTTAAGGTGACTAGGCATAGGTGTGTGTAAGCTGTAGATCAGTTCAGACTTCAGAGCTTGATCCAGAGGATTCAGATTCACATCAGTAAATTAAAATTAGGAAAATAAGTGCAAATACCTATAAGAAAATTAAGAATGTGGTTTATTGACTGCGATAGCAAATGTGAGGACTAAAGACGCCATAAGTGATTTTATTGATCTGAAGTACCAAGATCAAAAATTTAGTGATGACCAGAGACCAGAGATCAGAGATCATTTTTAGGTAGGCATTTGGACAATTTTTTTGAATTCTTTTCACATTTTTTTGATAAAAAAAAAATTGAAGTACATATATCCTTTCAAAAGCCATTTCTTAGGAGATTTTTGTGATATCTTTTATTCAATTTTTGATAGGATTTTTTAATGTTTTCAGATTTTTAAGACTTTTTGTGATTTTTTTTTCAAAATTTTCAAGATTTTTTATGATTTTTACTCAAAGAATTGTTGACAAGATTTTTCATTTTTTTTTTCAGGAAAACATTGAAATACTTACTTATACACTTTCTTGCAAAACAAAATTTTTGGCTATTTTTTGGTGGTTTTTGAAAAAAAAAATGATACTTAGGTACCATGTTTAGTTTTTTTTCAGAAAAAGTTTCAAATGTCTTCTTTCAAAAAACTGTTTTCAGGTGACCTTTTCCATAAATTTTAGCTATGGGATTTTCAAATTTCAAAGAAAAATTTTTAAATACCTTCTTTCAAAAAAAGAGGTATTTTTGCAGATTTTAAAAAAATGACACGATTTTAAAACTCATTTCAGAAAAATTTTTGAAATATTTTCTTTAAACAAATTTTTTTAGACGACTTTTCGTGTTTTTTTTCTTCAAATTTTTGATGATTTTGATTTTAAAAGTTGTGGAAAGGATTTTTTAATTTTCTTCAAAAAAAAAACTCTAAAAATCTTCATTTTCAAAAAAAAATATACGAGGACTAAATATTATGGTAATTTTTAGAAAAATTTTGAAAACTTTCTTCCAAAAAGCTTATTAATTTATATGTACGATTATTTGTATTTTTTTTTTTTTGTAAATTTTTGATACAATGTTTGATTTTTGTTTGAAAAACTTTGAAATAGGTACCTACTTCCTTTTAAAAAATATTTCTGAACGTTTTTTGTATTTAAAAAAAAAAAAAAAAAAAAAAAAATGATAGGATTTTTGAATATCTTTTAAAAAATTTTGAACATTTTCTTTCAATTTTATTTTCATAATTATTACCTATACGATTTCTGGTAAAATTTTGTTTAAAATTATTTTAATAGAGCTTTTCATTTCTTCATAGAAAAATTTTGAAACATTTTTTTATTTAAAACGTTTTTAGACAATTTTTTGTGATTTTTTCCTCATTATAAAGATTTTTGAATTTTCTTCGAATAATTTTTGAAAACTTGAATTTTTTTTAGAAAAATTTTGGAACATCGTTTTAAAAAAAATTTGAAGCCGATATCTTGTGAAATTTAAAAAAATATTTTGATAGGACTTTTAAAATTTTTTCTTAAGAAAATTTTGAAACATTTCTACCTTTTAAAAAAAAGTTAAATATTTGGTATTTTTTTTCCAAATTTTCAAGTGAATTTCGAGTTTTGTTGGAAAATTTTTTAAAAACTCAATTTCAAAACATATTTTTTTTGTGATTTTTAAAAAATTGACAGGATAATTTCTAAATTTTATTTCATAAAATTTTTGAAAAACTCGTACTTATTCTTTTAAAAAAAGTTTTAGATCATTTTTTGTAAAATATTTTTCAAGTCGAATTTTTTCTGAAAAATTTTGAAATATTTCCTTTGGAAAAAATTTTAGATTAGGTATTTCTTGTAATTTAATAAAAAATTGATTTTTTCAAAAAAATGTTAATAATATGTTTTCATTTTTTTTTTGCCAAAAATATTCACTTAGATACTCAAAAAATTTCAGAACATCTAAATTTTACAGATCTTTTTTCCGATAAAATTAGGATTTATAATTATCAATTTTCACAAATCGATGAGATCTTTCTGTAAAAATTTTTTAAATTGTCTTGTTTGAAAAAATTACTCAAGTTCTCGTGAAAGATTTTCTGCAAAAAATCTTGCATAAAATATAAATCTTGCATTTAAAAAAAAAAAAAAAAAAAAAAAAACGCCTTGGGGGAAAATTAGGGAGGAAATCGTGCATTTTTTGAAAAAATATACACATTTTGCCCAGTAATGGTAATTATTTCGTCGAATCATCGATTTTTCATCCATGGGGTCATCGGATTTTCCAAAGCCAAGACTCCTACATTAATTTATACACTTCTACGTACATTTCAATAAATTTGGCCACCCTTCAACTCTGCGTTCAGTTCTCCAACACCTACTGCAAATTCGTACAATCACACGTAGCAGTATAATAATGCTGATCGTTTGTACTCGTACATCTCCCGTGTACGCGCACTATTACCAAACTCGGCCAAGCATTAAATCAAAACATCTATTAATGCTCATAGTCAGTTTAAGTATGTGGGCGAATCACGACTGTCCTTCGCAACCGTAAACTGTAAACAACGTAAAATTTAGAATACCTAGGTTATACCTGCAGTTAGTGTGTGCCTGTGCCCTGTGCAGTGTGCACAATTATATATAAAATTCTCCACTATGTACGATTACGAACCCATTCCAAAGTGTGAAAGTTATCACTCCTGTTCCTATACTTATGCTACTATAACGAATACAACACACGTATATCGTACACACCGAACAATTTTAATGGGTACGACATATGCGTATGGCTTCAATTACCATTGAAACAATGACCGCTCTGAATAAAAAAACTTGACACGATATCGCATAACAATTATTCCTATCGTGAGCGTGAAACAAAAATTCTTACGTACAGAGAAATACATATAAGTAATGTCTCCACTCTCGAGAAGAACTTCCATTATCGAGAAACCGATAAATATATAGGACATTTATAGAGAATAAGTAGATATAATTTACAAAAAAAAAAAATCGATTTTTTATATAATTGAAAGTTTTTTAAATTTTCAATAATATTATCCTCAAAAAAAAAAAAGTATCATCGTCTGAATCAGCATACCTACTCACAACATACTCGACGCGTTGATAATTTCGAATATATGCAACGGGGTCATGTACTTATAACGTATCAAAGTGAACTATATTTTTCATTTTTTATCTCTTTTTAATTCAGGAAAATAGCTATTCATCGAGATTACAATGCATATCGAGCAGAGTAAAAATGAAAGAAGAAAAAACACAGCAAATTATATACGCAGCCTACATACTGATTTTACACTATGATGACACGCTGCACGTTGTAGTATTAATATTACACCTTTAAGCTGATCTACTTTTAGCTTATAAGATATTCGTAGTACGTATGAATGTTAATCACTTTTTAGCTTCCAGTCAAAAAAGTAGCACCTAATATGTACAGCGTCGTTTATACTATGAATGCTGCTTCAACTTTGCTACTAATGAATACACCTTGAATAGTATTTTTCCATGTGATTAAATACCAGTTAGAAATAAAAATAATCATACAAATTCACGAACCTAAATAAAAACATAGAAATTCGTCTGATACAAAATATCTTATTTAGTCTGTGAAGCTGTGTCGTATTTCAGTAGGAAAAAAAATAGAAAAGTGAGAATTATTTCTCATGAAAAAGAACAATTTTCATAAGTTAAAACCAAAAAAAGAATAAAAAAGTTTGATTTTTTTTTCTATCATGGCAGCACCACTTGAAATTCAGTTGAGGGGGATTTTGATAGGTTTAGATCAGAACGAACAAAAAAAAACGTTCAAAAATTTGGTAATTTTTCTTTGCTTTTTTAAAATAGAAGAAGGGCTAATGACACTACCAAAAATTCAGTTAGCACGGTGTCTACAATTTTTTTTCCTTCAAAAATCACTATTTTTTCTCATCTCATGCATTATTTACTATTACCTAAACCTACCCACAAAATTTTCAAACACGCCCAAAAAATTGCTAGTTTGTCTAACAAAATTTCAAAACCAAAAAGCAGGAATTTTGTATACATTTTGCAAGAGTTTTTCCAAACAGCGCCTTTCCAAAATGTGACCCCCTCCCCCCCCAAAAAAAACACACACATTTTCGCAAAAAATCAAAAAAATTCTATAAAGGTTTGTACTTTGCTCAATTTTCACTTGAATTGAAAATAGAAATGAATGAATATTTTTTCTAATCATATTATCAAAAAAGCAGGAAATTCAAACTAATTTTGTCTAAAAGCTGCGGACGATGGAGTGTATTGCAGGTTTGCAGGAGATTTGAACAAAAATCAGGA
This sequence comes from Balanococcus diminutus, assembly GCA_959613365.1. NCBI lineage: Eukaryota > Metazoa > Arthropoda > Insecta > Hemiptera > Pseudococcidae > Balanococcus > Balanococcus diminutus. The sequence goes on along the minus strand of OY390715.1, from coordinate 42,614,201 downwards.
GTTTTACAAGATTTTCAGGATTTCAATTTGCAGGAGTGTTAGACAATAGACACTCTGATTTCAGAAAGTTGAGGACACCCTTAAAAAAATAACCCCTCCCCCTCAAAAAACAAGGATCCAAATTTAGTATATAAAAATTTTGAAATAGCAGGAAAAAAAATTCTCAATGTTACCAATTCAAAGAAAAAAATAGCTATATTTTTTGATTTTTAGTTTTGATTTGTTCACTACTCTCACTCCAGAATCACTACCGTTTCACAACTTTCACTAATTCACTATCTTGTAATTCTAGACAACCATGGGTAGGGAGAAAATGAAAAATTGGGAATTAATTTCTAATAAAAAGCAACAATATAAATAAAGTATTAGGTTAAAAAAAAAAATCTATTTTTTTTCTTTGAAAAATTGGATTGCCTCAAAATACCACTTTGAGAGAAAATAAAAAATAACTTTCATTGGAAATTGATTCTCATGAAGATTATTTTCAGTAATTTTCAAAAAATGAGAAATTTTATTCAATCAATGAAAAAAGCTACCCTAAGATCCAATGCAAAATCTTGCTCCGCTAGAATTTGTGAAAATTCTTATTCTCAAAAATTTTTAAAAAATGGGAGTTTTGAAAAAAAAACATTTTTTATTTTTATAAAAAAAGGGGTGAGATGATCACTATCCAGGACCGCTTAAAATTTGGCAGGGAAAAAATAAAAAATACCGAATCATTTTCTCATTAAAAAAAAAAAAAAACTTGAAAGGGATTAGACAATAAAAAATTGAAAGTTCAAAATAAGGATGATCAAGTACGTACTACGTGGAACGAACGTATACCCAGCCTACTCACTTCTACAATCACCAGCTTAATAATGCAATAATTATGGTAAAATTTATCAAATTATGATAACTAGGAAAGAACTTGGGTATAGCTGATAGGTTTACTGGCACATGAAAACTTACACCATACCCAATAGATTAGAAAACCCTCCAGTATGAAACTCCCTAATCAGTATTTTCACACACAGAAAGGAAATTGAACTGATAACATAGAATGCAAGTACAGCTACAGTGCAGAAATACCTTGTTGATATTCGAATTGAAAATAAAACTGATAATACGAATCTCCGTCCAAAGATTAGGTGTACCTAGCTAATAGCTACCTTAGATTATTCAACATTGAGTGAGGTGCGATCTCTGAATTTGAATTCAATTCCTCAAAAAATGATTCGACTCTGCAATTGAGTTACTAAAAAAATATGCCATTTTTCACTTGCACCTTAAAACTGAGCTAATTCGCAAGAATGCATGAACTGCATTCTAATTACTGGGCTCAATCGTACTACTTCTCAACAATTTTCTTTAGCTGAGATCGTAATGTAACACTCCACCTCCACATAAAGTAAAATCCAAACTTGCCTCACATGCTTCGTATTCACCTTGAAAGTAATTTCCCTCGAAATATTCGACCAAATTACGAAATATGTCGATACACAATGAAGATGATTTTTTTCAACTCCGCTCTTCTCACGCTTGTAATAAAGTCAAGTATTTCGAATAACTCCCAAGGCACTTACGATTTTGCCTTCGTGGCAGCATAACGAATTGCGACACGGAACGTGTGAACGACACAAACAGTATAGGTAAAAGCTCTATCATAATAAAATACCTTCTGTCTATTGGAAGGAAAAAAAAATAAAAATCCACATGGTTATGTCCCAACCTCTTCAAAACTAGCTCGTTTTCATCAATAAAATTGTCAAACATTACAATTTCATCAAAAGAAAAATAAAACTACGGATATATGAAATTGTTTTGTTTTGACATCAATAAATGTAGGTAGAGGAGTAAGTCTTTTGAGACGGTTATCCTTGACCAATTAAATTACGCGTACGTATGTGCCACAGTTTGATCAACCAATAACCAGTTTCAACTTTTAAAAATACTACCATAGATAGATGCTTACTCTCTGGTACAATTATTACTCTGAAGCGGAAAACAACACCTAAAAGGATGACCTAATACGTCACTAATTGATACACCTATTTTTCTTCGTTAAGAAAAACAGAAAAAGAAAAATGGATGGCGGCGTGATTATACGTATTTTTCTGCTTTTCCAAAAACAGAATCGCGATATTAACTTCAAGGCCAAGGCAACAACCAAAATCCTCAATATCAGTGGAAGGAAGTCCTTTTATAGGCGAAGTCGTAGATTTATATACAATACAATATACATAGCTATCTCATACTTCGATATGGATGTGCACTGCACATGTGTATTTAAATGAACCGCAGTCTCGTGTAAGTAAAAAGATCTTGAACCAGAATTACGCATACGGTCAAGACCGTGCGTGCTTGGTGAAGAGAAACAAAACCAGAAATATGTGTACAATAATTTCGTACCATTAACCATAATCCACCAAAATATGAGCTCAAGTCGAATCACAATTCACAACTCAAAAGAATTCCAGATAGGTAATATTATTTTGAATATCGTAATCAATAAATGGTTTCAGATTATCAAAAATAAAATTACATAAGTATTTCATTTTATACATAATTATAAGTAGTTATTCGATTAGGTATTATCGTTTCAGTATTATCGAGTTTTGTGCACGTTGATAAAATTTAATATGCTTTATTCGATACACTCTCTCCCTGGAATTCATCCCATTTGTAATTTTTTCACCATTATGTGACTCGCCGACTACTGAGTCGACATCTTTTCAATTGTCGCAACGATAAGAGCAAAAAACCGCTTAAATGGTCATTTTCTTCTTTCAATATTCATTGTGGTGAACACGAAACAATAATTTTTTTAACATGCTAAAGATTTTGCTTACCTGGTGTCTAGACGGTTTACTTTCTACTATTTGATTCTATTAAATTAATTTTTTATGACGCGACTTATTCGTTTGAATTTTTCAAGACTTTAGAATTAAAATCAAGATTTTCAAAGCAAACATCAAAGCGAAATTTGAAAAAAAAAACTAGTTATCTATTGTAGGGAAAAAAGTAACGCAAAACGTGACCCCCACATTTTCATTGTTTAAACCCCAAATTTTCAAAATGTTTTTCAAAAACTATTCTACACTTTATTTGAATACTTACTTAGAATTTCATTGAAAAATTTTCAAAACAATTTTTTTTCATTTTTTTACGTTTTGCAGGATCTTTTTCTCAATTTCGTTTATAATATAATTTTTTTTTAAATTTGGTTGAACCTCCGGTGTTACAGCAGGTTGTGCCAGAAAAAAAAAATCAAAATTTATTTCTAGCACATAATATTTCTCAAATTTTTACCGAAGAAATCGCTTATTGCTATCGAGAAAACGCTGGTTTTTTATCCATTTTTTAGGGGGGGGGGGCGCTCCAATTTTTCAACAGTGATATTTTCTCAAATTTTTGAAGAAAGAAATTCCTGAATTGTCTTGGAATTAAAAGTCATGTTCGTCTTCATTATTTTTTGGAGTGAGCGTAAAAAATTTTCACATTTTTTTAAGTATGTACCTACCTAAATAACAAAAAATAATTAAAAATTCTTTCAATTTTTGGATTTTAGTGAAAAAAAACTTGCGTAGGTAGGTACCATCTATAAGTAGAGAAAAAAATTATTAAATTTTTTCTCATTTTTTTACAATAAAAAAATTTCTCAATTTTTTAAAGACAGTAACAAATTCCTCAATAATGATCTAGGAATTATAAGTAATGTTTTCTTCATTTTTTGGAATCAGATTTAAAAAAAAAAAACAACATATTTTTGTAATAATATGGAAATATGTACCTAGTACCGACTTAAAAAGAATTTTTCCATTTTTGTGGAAAAAATCTCTTATTTAGATAGGACCCCCTCATTTTTCGTGCATATTATTTTCTAAATAAGAAAATTTCACATTTTTGAGGAACTGTTTTTTAAATTTTTTAAAATATTTTTTTTTCAATTTTTTTTTTAAATTAAAAAAAATATATTTTATTTCTTTATTTATTTTTTGAGTAGGTAGGTAAATGAGATCTCTCAAGTTTTTTGAAAAAAAAATTCTTCAACTTCTCAAAAAAAAAAACTTACAACTTTTTATAAAAAAAGTATTTCATTTTTTGAAGAAGAAAAAACATTCTCACTTTGCAAAATTTTTTAAATAACAATTTTTCAAAAATTATCAAACTTCAAAGAAAAAATTTGAAGATTTAGTAAAAGCAGGTATACTTATGAATAGGATTTTTTTAAATAATTATAAAAATGGATTTGCCACAAATGATTTTGCAATCATCACTGTGGTGTACAAATTGGCTTTCAAATTTTTTTCATTGTTCAAATTTTACTTAAATGACAGGGTTTCACATTTGCAAAACAAAAAAAAAAAAAAAATCAACCTAAAATGAGATTTTTACAAAATTAGTAAGTACCTTCCAGCATAAAGTAGTATTTTTGCAAGACCAACAGATCCGGTGGACACTCACTTTAAACTAGAATCGATTTTTTGATTTGGACTAACTTGGAATTTAGTTGAAAACATAGCCCCCTCAACGCGAATCATCCTCGATTCCCCACACCAGAAGATATCATGTATGTTTTAGTTACTTACATGAGATCAGGTCTGAATCTATGAATGAGTGCACAAAATGCTAATCCATCGCGCCAAGACGTCGTCATATTTTCTATCTTGATACCGGGATACCCCTCGAGTACTCGTTTGCACCATAATTCTAAAGCTTTGGTACCTTTACGTTCAACCATGTTTGAAATGCGTTATTCTGTAAACAAACCAAACAAACACGTACATTACGAAACCGTTTCAAAACAAAGTGCGAACGCTAGTTAAGTAAATTCACATGTACCTACAAATCTTACTGCTAGACTTACAACGGGAAAATATACAAAAGTAACAAGTCAGAGTACACCGAATTGGAATTACACGAAAATTCAAATTAATCGGTGCTCGACCAAAATGACGTGGTTTAATGCGGAACCAAACTCAGCTTAACAACAGCACGCATCGAAAATCGCGTAATTAATCACACACCTGCAGCAATGATTCAACACGTATGACATTTCTCAATCTACAATGTGTATATTACGAATTTGTATACTTCGATATGAGGAGCGGGACAGTGGTAGAGGTACGGTTCGAGTGCCGAAACCTGATATATACGTAATTTCCACACAAAATCATCATTTCGTCATCATTTACTGCGTGAACAAAGCAAACAAAGCAAAAGCTTAAATTTTGTAAAAACTTGCAAAAAATATACAGGCTACGATTTAAATCTTTTAAACCTAATTCCGACCGTAATATTAATGTAGGCAGAATTCAAACATTACCAACTTGAACTTGATCTTGATATCATCGAGTAGGTACTCCAATAAAGCTCAAATAAAATATATCTCGTTAAAAAGCAGAAATATTGCGTAGCACTTTGAACCAAACACAACACACAATCGACGTCTCGAACCCTCCAATTACTCGAGTAAACTATTAAACCTTACCTATCTTTGAAAATTCTCACCACGAAACCGATAAGATTAAGAAATTACTGTCGACTACAAACCCCACGAACCGTGGAAAAAAAGACCCTACAACCCTAACTCATCGAACCGGTTCTTAATTATACGTAAAAACTATAAAATATGACCCTCGAAGAAATCATCGCACACCTAACCTTATACCTCTATGTTAGGTTTATTCTAAAAGATCCCCGCTGAAGACTGTACAGAAAACTTCATGCTCGAGTGAAAAAAAAATAGTAAGTAAGTGTGTGAAACTATTTACGACGTTTTATTTTCGTAATAAACCTGCCAATTGACGATTTCGCTAAAAAAAATAATAATAAAGAAAAACTCCAGGCAATCGTTTTTATTTCGATCGAACTTCATTGTATAAAAACAAAACCTGCGTGATTTTCTACTGATTCGTATAAAATTATTGGACAAACACGTCGAATTTCTTTGGTATTTCCAAATATTCGAATTTCTCTCGTTCTAACGACCTAATTTCCTAATAAAATTCATACACACGAGTGGATCGCCGCAGTACTGTTTTTTTTGTTGTTTTTTTTTGGCACCATTCGAAAATTTTATGTGCAATATTACGTAGAAATTGGAGGGAAGGGAGGAGTCCAATCGAAATTTTGTTATAACTAAAATTATTCCTAGGACTAAGCAAAAACTTTTGTTTGAAAATTTTTTCAATTGGATCCCGCTCCTTCCACCACATTTAAATAATATAAATATCTATATGTCATCTTATGCAAAATTGGAGGGTGGAAGGGGTCCAAACGCAATTTTTGTCATTACCAAAATTATTTTTAGGATCTTGATCTACAACTTTTATTTGAAAATTTTTTCAATTAGCCCCTTCCTCCATCCTCCCTCCTCTAATTTTTAATTGATATCTATCTTCAGATTGTTACGCGAAATCGATGGGGAGGGAGAGGTACAATTGAAAAATTTTCAAACAAAAGTTGTTGCTTGAAGTTCTAGGAATAATTTTGGTTATGACAAAAATTTCAAATTGACCCTTCCCTACAATTTTGAATATCGAGTATCTATGCAGTGTAATGGACTTCTAAGATCTTTTTTAGACCAAAAATTTGATAATTTTCAAGAGAATTATGTAACTGCATTTTACGAATGTCGAATACATACGATGAATGCACTCGGTGTGAAAATAATCGTATAAATATGGCTCATCCTTGGCTTCTTCTAATTACACGATGCGATGTTGATATGACGTTACAGAACAAAATACTTAATTATCTATTATGCCGCATGATGCATTCACACTTCACAGAAACAAGCCGAAAAAGAATCATTTTTAATTGTAATACATATTAGGAGTAACAACACGCCACAACAAACCTTATAGGTACCGATAAGAAGAAGAAAAAAATGGTTTCGAGCCATGTTTTCTTCCCTTCACTTCAAACTCCACGAATGTTACCATCTTTAAATCTAAACCGAAAATATTTCAAAAGAAAACGAACAATGTGTTTTAAAAATCTTTTTTTCTTTCTTTTTTTTTTGACTGGAATAATCACAACAGGTATAAGTTCGTCTTTCATGTTACCGTAGGTAGGTAATCCTATAGGTACATTACGTACACATGTGAATGTGAAACTTGAACTACGATATTATCGAGGTTCTACCTGGAGATAAAAAATTAAGATTCAAATTACATTAGCTTTGGTAGAACAATTATTTATGAATGAGTTTTTCCAAAAAGAAACCAAACCGTACGTGGTATGCGTACTCACGCAGGCACTATTTTAAACCATTTGTATAATTTTAAAATCTAGTTCGGTTTACACGATGAAAGATCAAAAAACATGATAAAAAGGTATAATATTTTTTTAATACCTACCCACAGATATCATGTAAGAAAATAAGGTGCAAAATTTAATCAATTTCCAAATTAGGTAATTAGGTATACTTCGGTAAAAATTATTTTTATTTTTATATCCTTAGGTAGATAATACTCAACTACTACACCTCAATCTCTTCGCATCCTACCAGCCGAACGATCAATCGTTTTTTTTTTTTTTTTTTTTTTTCAAATTGAATCCAAGCATTGAAAAATAAACGATAATAACCATGGCTAACCCTTAAACCCCCAAGAAGATTCAGATGAGATACCGCAAATTTTTTCATATATCTGAATGTAGGCAAGTATGAATATCACAATGATCCATTGATTGCCTACCTGCCCCTTAAAACCTTTTTGGAAACAACAGAAACCTGTTTTCCGTTTTCACGGAAATCCAAAAGGAAAAAAGATTCAACTTCGTTCAATTTTACATAAGATGACATAAGGCCATTAGATATACACTACAATCCGAAAAAAAATTTTCTATTGCCATTCTCCTGTATTGAAGGAGACAAAAAGGGAGAAATGTGTGAAAAAGCGGATGCCCAAATGACCCTATTTGTCTATGAGAAATAAAATACATTTTTTCCATAAAATACCTTGGGAAAGTATACAGCCAGAACAGTACGACGTCATATTCCCCATTTTTGGAAAATTCATTTTGGAAAATGGGAAAGACAAATGAAATTTTAGCAAACAATTTTTATATCATCATTCCAAAAGTAAAATTTAATGAGCTTTTGAACTTTTCATATAAGTGAAAAGTTGAACTTTGGGTTTGATAGACTGGTGGAAAACTATTCAAAAATCGCCATTTTTCTTTTTGGAAAAAAATTCCAACTGCTCGAAATTTTTGATGATATTCCAAAAGGAAAATTTAATGAGCTTTGGAACTTTTCATATGAATGAAAAGTTGAACTTTGGGCTTGATAGACTGTTGGAAAATTTTTTTAAAAATCGCCATTTTTCAGATTGAAAAAATTCCAATTACCTTTGTTGAAGAATAAAATTGGTTGAAATTTTTAAATGAAACCCCAAAAGTAAAATCTAATGAGCTTTTGAACTTTTCATATAAATGAAAAGTTGAACTTTGAGGTTGATAGAATGGTGGAAAAATTTTCAAAAATCGCAATTTTTCGTTTTGGAAAAAAATATAAAATTGTTTGAAACTTTTTGATGAAATTCCAAAAGGAAAATTTAATGGGCTTTGGAACTTTTCATATAAATGAAAAGTTTGGCATTAGACTTGGTAGACTGGTGGAAATTTTTTCAAAAAATCACCCTTTTTCAGATTGAAAAAAAGTTCTAATGATCTTGTTGAAAGATAAAATTGGTTACTATTTTCTGATGAAAAGCCAAAAGTAAAATCTAATGAGCTTATGAACTTTTGAAATAAATGAAAAGTTGAACTTTAGGCTTGATAGACTGGTGGACAAATTTTCAAAAATCGCCATTTTTCATTTTGGAAAAAAATTCCAAAAATATAAAATTGTTTGAAAATTTTTGATGAAATTCCAAAAGGAAAATTTAATGAGCTTTGGAACTTTTCATATAAATGAAAAGTTGAACTTTGGGCTTGATAGAATGGTAAAATTTTTTTCAAAAATCACAATTTTTCGGATTGAAAAAAAGTTTCAGAAATCATGTTGATGTATAAAATTGTTTGAAATTTTTTGATAAAAAGCCAAAAGTAAAATCTAATGAGCTTATGAACTTTTCAAATAAATATATGAAAAGTTCCAAAGCCCATTGAATTTTCCTTTTGGAATTTCATCAAAATGTTTCAAACAATTTTATATTTTTTTCCAAATAGAAAAATGGTGATTTTTAAAAAAATTGCCACCAGTCTATCAAACTAAAAGTTCAACTTTTCATTTATGTGAAAAGTTCATAAGCTCATTAAATTTTACTTTTGGCTTTTCATCAAAAAATTTCAACCAATTTTATACTTCAACAAGATTTTTGAAACTTTTTTTCAATCTGAAAAAGGGTGATTTTTGAAAAAATTTCCACCAGTCTACCAAGTCTAATGCCAAACTTTTCATTTATATGAAAAGTTCCAAAGCCCATTAAATTTTCCTTTTGGAATTTCATCAAAAAGTTTCAAACAATTTTATATTTTTTTCCAAAACGAAAAATTGCGATTTTTGAAAATTTTTCCACCATTCTATCAACCTCAAAGTTCAACTTTTCATTTATATGAAAAGTTCAAAAGCTCATTAGATTTTACTTTTGGGGTTTCATTTAAAAATGTCAACCAATTTTATTCTTCAACAAAGGTAATTGGAATTTTTTCAATCTGAAAAATGGCGATTTTTAAAAAAATTTTCCAACAGTCTATCAAGCCCAAAGTTCAACTTTTCATTCATATGAAAAGTTCCAAAGCTCATTAAATTTTCCTTTTGGAATATCATCAAAAATTTCGAGCAGTTGGAATTTTTTTCCAAAAAGAAAAATGGCGATTTTTGAATAGTTTTCCACCAGTCTATCAAACCCAAAGTTCAACTTTTCACTTATATGAAAAGTTCAAAAGCTCATTAAATTTTACTTTTGGAATGATGATATAAAAATTGTTTGCTAAAATTTCATTTGTCTTTCCCATTTTCCAAAATGAATTTTCCAAAAATGGGGAATATGACGTCGTACTGTTCTGGCTGTATACTTTCCCAAGGTATTTTATGGAAAAAATGTATTTTATTTCTCATAGACAAATAGGGTCATTTGGGCATCCGCTTTTTCACACATTTCTCCCTTTTTGTCTCCTTCAATACAGAAGAATGGCAATAGAAAATTTTTTTTCGGATTGTAGTGTATATCTAATGGCCTTATGTCATCTTATGTAAAATTGAACGAAGTTGAATCTTTTTTCCTTTTGGATTTCCGTGAAAACGGAAAACAGGTTTCTGTTGTTTCCAAAAAGGTTTTAAGGGGCAGGTAGGCAATCAATGGATCATTGTGATATTCATACTTGCCTACATTCAGATATATGAAAAAATTTGCGGTATCTCATCTGAATCTTCTTGGGGGTTTAAGGGCTAATTTAACGATTGAAATGGACATCCCAATAGCATTCAAATATCCAATTAATTAGTTCAAGTTCGTTTTTATAAACGTTATTAATCGGTTACGACCGAGTATTTTAATCATAGGACGAACCAGTCCACCGAAAATACTAACTCGTTCTCATTAACGAAACAACAAAATTAATATGGTAGTGTTATTATTTCACTGTTTATTCGACGACTATTGCGATAAACATCAACGACAAATTAAATAAAAATGTAAAAATTTTTTAAAAAACCACGCTTTTATTTAAAGTTGGTCACTTTGTAAAATGTTATTCATAGGGAAAGAGTAATGCCTTAAAAAACAAAAAATAAAATTTACTTGAATACAAAAATGTGTCATGAAAATTTTTTTTTCAAAAATTTTAATGATGAAAATCGTGGTGGGGCGTTAATCGAAAAGGTATTCGTTTGCTCCTCGCACACCCCACCACGCTTTTCATCATTAAAATTTTTGAAAAAAAAATTTTCATGACACATTTTTGTATTCAAGTAAATTTTATTTTTTGTTTTTTAAGGTATTACTCTTTCCCTATGAATAACATTTTACAAAGTGACCAACTTTAAATAAAAGCGTGGTTTTTTAAAATTTGTTTACATTTTTATTTAACTCTTTTTGTCGTTGAAAATATTTTAATTTCATAGTTTTGAAATTTTCAAAATGGAACCCCCTCATAGGGGCTCAATTTGGGGTCAAGGGTAAATTTAAGTCCGAAAATCGAATTCAGCGACCTCGAAAACCTACATTTCGATACAATGTTGTGATTTTCTGAAATTTTCAAAATTGAACCCCCTCATAGGGGCTCAATTTGGGGTCGGGGGTAAATTTGAGTTCGAAAATCGAATTCAGCGACCTCGAAAACCCCTAATGTAAGCACTATATTCTTTCAATTCCAGTAAAATATTAAATGAGAGAGGATTGGTCGAAAACATACATTTGGTTCCATGAGACAAACATACATACATACCAAGCTAATAAAAGCGTGGTAAAAATTAAGTTTCCACAAAATCTTCACATTTACTCGCTTCCAAATTAGGAAATTACCGCAATTGGCCCGCACAGAGGGAAAACCTGCAATTGATCGAGAAGACAGGCTACCGAAATGATCATAAAATTGTACGTAGGTAGGTAGATGGTCATTTATTTGATTACCACGTACTAATTTTTCAAGATGTTTCGAATTTTCAAAATGAACGTTTAATATGTAAAATCGAAGGTATTAATTTTGAAAAGTTTGACAATGTGTATAGTTATTAGTTACCTATTACTGACCAATCTATATGACATTCACAGTTCGTTATTTACTTTTCACGCGATAGAATATTCAGAATTTTCACACTTTTTGGCAAGAAAATTATACGTAATTTTAAAAAATTAGCAAACAATGTGGCACCGAGAAAACCAATTGCTGCTCGTTAAATTTCAACAAAAATAATTATCAAATGCAAACATACATCGTCATGACGTAACCCAATAAACATATGAATTTCTTGGGAAAAAATGGAGTTGTATACAAATTTACTTTTTAACACAGTGTCGATATTAGTTTTTCATTAGTTATGTTTTACATGCTGTAGCTTGTTTCGCAGTTGATTTATTCTTCTCTATTTTAAGAAACTTTTGATGATTATTTTACTCAAGAACCACATGGCTTAGATGGGCAGTACCTATCACAGTTCGCCAAATGGCGAAATTTAATCAACATAAATAAATACAAAAATAAAATCAGAAAATACAGCAACGTTAAGTTTACTCTATGCCAATTCTGGCAAACAAAAAGCATTGTTCAACTATAGTAAAAATGTTCAATAAGTACAAGCTAAAGAAAAAATTGAAACCTCGACAACCTCGTACCCTGAGAGAAATTCAACGAATTGCAAATAAATAAAAAATCGTATGATTAGCTCAATTTTTCATCAAATAATACGAGTACGATATATAATAGTACTTACATAAAAGAGACCAATTCAATTGCTACTACTGTGAAAAATGAATTTTTTGAAATGTTGAGAAAAATTTATTGAGAATTTTCTCACATGTTGTGTAGTTAAAAAAAATTATGAAAAAATCTACTTGTGAAATAATTCCATGAGATTTAGTGATTTTTTTTTTTTCAATTTTCTGAAATTCTGTAAAAATGTAAAATGCAACTATAGTTAGGTACACTTGAGGAAGGTTTCTGATTTTTTGTAATTTCTGAAATTTTGCGAGAACTCAGTTCGAATAAGTAATTCCCGAAGTTTTAAAAATTATTTTTAAAATGAAAAATTCATTAAACTTTTTATCAATTTCCAGAAATTCTGTAAAATGTTTACTAAAAATTTTGTAAAGTAAAAGATTTCTAAAATTGAAATAAAAATTCCAAGATATTCTTCAAAATTTTCTGAGAAGCACTGCAATTTTTTTTATAGTTTTGAGGAAATTATTTTTGAAATTTGCAAAAAATTCTTTAAACAAGCGCGACCTTTTAGTTTTTGATTTTCTCATCACTTCAGGGTTTTTTTTGTTTGGGGGGCGGGGGATTGTGACCCAAGTTTTCAAGAAAAGAGAACTTACTGATCAAGATTGCAAGCTGATACCCCCGCCACACCCCACTCTAATGGGAAAATATTTGCGTGCTGGAATCTTTTTGGAAAAAATCCAAAAATCCTATCGATAATTTGAAAATAACTCGTCCGAAAAATGTTTGTTGATAGGAAATTAATATTTCAAAAATTATACGTAGGTATCAAAAAATTGTATAATATATTTTTTTTTCAAGGAAATGTTTCAAAAACATTTTTATTTATTTTTTATTATACGATTTTTTTAAAAGGACTTTTTGGAAAATAGGTAAGGTAGTTGCACCAGTCGTTGGCCACGACCCAGTGGTGGGTCACTTGAGAAGAAAAATGTTTATAATTAAGCGTATTTTTAAAATAGCTTCAGAAATTTTTTTTAGAGCAAACCTGGAACATTTCTGCATAGAACCACATAAAAGTTTTTAATCAATTCTGTTCAAGTAATTAATAATGATCGTCTGAAATTTTTTTGTTAGAACAATTTTCAAAATGATGCCAATTCTAAAGATTTTTGTTAAGCCGAAGTGTTATCGAAATATGAATTTTACACTATTAAGATTAATAAAACTTGAAATATAACCATTTGGACCTGAATCAGAAGAGTTTGGAGATTCCCTTTCTTCATTAAAATAAAAAATATTGCCACAATTCTATCAAATATAGCGGTGACTATCTACTGGAAGGTAAAAATGGTGTTTAGCCAGTAGTTGATCATTTTGATCAAGTACTAGACTTACGAAATTTTTGTAAAGTTCTAGTGGTTGATCATGCAAAAAATTGGTAAATATTTACGAAAAATGATAGTTTCTCTTTCTCATGGCTAATGAGTGACAATTTTACCGAATACTTATTGATTTTTTTTTAAATTAAATGGTTGAGAGCCGTTGTCATAATCATTCTGATTGATCAACTACTAGCGCGTGACCAACTACTGGGTGGTCAACTACTAGATTATCTTGACCAACCACTGGACTTTTCTATTTTTTCACTTAAAATGGTCGTAATTTTCAAAGAAATGAAGTAAAATTAAAAAATTATAGCGCATTTTGTTGTAGAATACACAAGGAATCGTTTGGTATATTCACAATTTCGCCAACGTTATTAGTTTTTAAACCAGAATGTTTTTTATAAGACACTTCCACTATAAGGGTCCACCACTGGTGCAACTACCTTAGTTGAAAATACTTCTCAAAAATTCCTTTTCAATTTTTTTAATTTTTCGTTAAAATTAAAGAAAGGAAATTGGTAGGTAGAATATTTTGATTTTCAATAGAAAAATGTTAAAAAATTCCCTTCCAAAAAATTTTTAAATGGATAAAATGATACCTACTTATTTCAATGTTTTTATTTATTTTTATTAATTGGTTTTTTGGAATTTGCTTAGAAAAACTTAGGAAAATTTCTTTTTGAAAAATTTCAAGATTTTTTTTTCCTATTCAGTTTTTTTAACAGCAATTTTTCGTTGGTTGTTGTCCTGAGAAAAATAGGTAGGCATAGAAAAACACGATTTTTAAACATGAAAATGAGGGGAAATTGACTTTTAAGAATTTTGAGAAAAATAGTCACAAAAAGAGACCAAGATCTGAAATAGTGAAAAAGTTATTATAAAAGTTGATTCACAAAAATATATTTAACCTGTCTGAAAAAAAATTTATTTGAAAAAATTCTGAGATTTCGTGAAAATTTTCTTATGCACTGTAAAAAGATTTTGGAAGATTTTCTAAAAAAAAAAAATCTTTAAAATTTTGTAATTGCAATAAAAAAAGGAAAAGTTACGATGCGACCTTAAAGTTTTTTATCGTTTGAGTGGAATTTTCAGAAAACTTTATGATGATTTTCCTAAATTTTGTGAAAAATTTTCTGTGTTTTTTCTTCTTCAATTTTTTCGAGTTTCTTAAGAAATTCTACAAAAATTTGTTTTTACTGCTAAAAAATAGAAAGAAAAAAAAAATCAGAATTTTGTTATTTTCTGGGAAAAAAAATTAGCGAAATAGGTAGGCATAAAAATCTAAAAATTGGAATGAAAATCAAAGTTTGTGAAGGCTTCAATGCTTTTAAATCAACTTGAGGAAAAGTGTTGAGAGATAATAATCACCTTTTGGGAAACATAAATTTTTTTAAATCCATAATTCTTCATTTCCCCTTTTCTTTTTTTAAACAAAAGTAACGTCACAGACTGTTTTAAGCAAATATTACAAAAAGTAACCAAAACCTAGAAGAGTAACCAAGTCATAAGTAACCGAATAACATACTTTGAGGAAATGATTAAGTCTAAACTTCTGAAATTCAAATTATCTAGTCTAGACAAGTTTAAAAATTCTTTTAACTTATCAATTTTTTTTTTTTTTTTTTTTAATAAACGTCAAACATTGATCATTACATAATGTTTTCATTCTTATCGTTTGGAAATAGACTAACGTAATACTAGATAAACTACAACAACCAATTTCTATTCCAAAAGAGAACCAGATGAATTCAGAAGAACTAAGGTATTTACTGGCAAAACTCAACAAAACATCTTATACCATGTATACATACAATTTTGTACATAAGAGTACATGCAACATGATAAGGAAATAGCCAAGCAGAGATAATACACAAATGTATTTGATAACGCACGTATATGTAGGCAAATACACCTTACCAAAAGAAACATTACGATCACAAGTCAAAAGACTAACTCTATTACGCTGACAAAACTGCAGTAAACAAACAATACACGAAATAGGATCATTAACCAAGTTGAATCGACAATTGAAGACGTTAGGATCGACGTATTGATAGGTTATAATAACCGTTAGATAAACGCAGAGCAAAGCAGCGCGAACGCGAAAGTCAATTCCTCGCGATATATTAACTCATTATAAGCGCAGCTAAAAGAAAAATAACAAATCTTCTAATACTCCCTTTTCATTAGCGGTTCTCTTTGGCTGGCTGTATTGATTGACAACCGGTTTGGTGAAAAATCATAATGAGAAAACCAGGTTCTGAAGAAGTTTAAAACCTCTCGATGCTACAAATGGCATACTTAATGTAGCAATTCGTTATATAGTAGTTGGAAAGGCACCTTTACCCTCTTCGCTAGGCGCATCTAATAGTAAGAGTTGAAACGGTTTCTTCCTTACACATACACACGTTTGTTAATTTCTTCACTCATGTAGGTAGACGCCGCTCATTTGATACTATATTCGCGTATCTTAAATAAATTCTACTCTTAAGATTAATATGTTGACTGTATGCAGTTTAAACAGGCGCATTATTTTCAAACAGATGCTAGATACTTTGTCTGAGATGATATGTCATAAAAAACAAATATCTTTTATACTCGATCGATAAATTTAGCAAAGAAAAAAAAACAATCATCGAGAAAGGTGGTATTCCTTCCTTCTATGTACTTTCCTAGAGTAGCTTCATTACTTAGCTATAAGACCACTTCACCCATAAGTATATAAAGTAAACTAATAATTATAGCATCGACAACGTGTACCTTTTTAAACTAAATATTCTACTAGTTGGAATGAACGCGAACTAGCATAATTTCCGAGAAATGCAACAAAAACACCTAGTTCTTCCAAGATACTCATTCCGTTTTAATAATTCTATATCATATATGTATAATCTATTCTACAGGAACTATAATCAGCATCAGATACCAAAACGTCCTTATATCTGATGAGTAAGTAATTGATCGTAAACGCAATTTGTACTTCGTTCACGAATTTAAATTTTCATTTAATACTCATTCACCAATAGGAACTCACTTTTCCATTGCATGTGGTAAACCAAATAAATTAAATAAACTCGTCAGTTGTCGCTGGCATCGTCGATTTAGATTAGAAAACACCATAATTCGAGAGAAATTACTTACGATGTGGAAAATAATTTTTCCAAGGTTTCGATGAATGGAAAATTATTAGGTACTCGAAGATTCGAAGCGGTTGACAAGTTGATAAACCGGAGGAAAATTTCAAATGCTAACGAAACGATAAGTAAACCGACCAGGTCAACTAAATACCATCAACTGCGCTATACAGATGTACTTCTTCGCGAATTTATAAATACGTATGCGACGAAGAAACAATTTCAAAATCAGGAATTGAAACGGAAGAGTCGAATACCTAAATATCATCGAAACATTGTAAAATATGCGGAAATAAAATCACGTAGTATTTCGAAAAGGAAAGAAAAATAACACGAAGCGAGAAAAAAAACAGACGAGTTTTATGACAAACGAAACAAATTTCGTGTTATGTAACTTGATAAACAGCAGTATTTCAACTTCGAATAATTTTTTCGTATTTTGATAGAAATTATAAAAAAGGGAGAATTACAAGAAACCATTAAGCGAGTCTATTTCCCAACGACGCGACGTGAATAAGTAAAATTAATATTGTACCGTAGAAAATAACCCGAACGATGTCATTCAATCATTTTTCATCCATTTCATCATCAAAACTTTACACCATTTTCCGACGAAAAATACACAAAACCATAAAACCGCAGACATGCAACCAATAAATACAGGTATTACAAAAAAAATATGCCTGATGCATTCGAACCTAATTTAGAAGTAGGGAGTGGGATGACTACCTTCTTTTAGGAATCCTGGACCAGGGTTGTCAAATGGAAATTCGAAGGAGTTTTTCATAAAAAAGAATAGATTCAGGAGACCATTTTATTTTTTCATGATACATGTATGGTCCAGTTATCACTGGAAAAATATGTTGAGAGAAAAATCAGTCAAAGAAATTGAAAAAATTGATTCCTTTTTTTTGAGCCACATTTCACAAAAAAATCAGGAGATGATTTTGGCTGAAAATCAGTAAGAGTCTTGAAAAAGTAGGAGGTTTCCCGAAAAATCAGGAGCGTCTACTCAAAAATATTTGGAGCCCTAACCCTAATTTGAATGTGATCCAACATTACTTCTGAGTCCGACTTATCCAAATTTCAGCATCCTAGCTTGAGGTCTCAAAAAACGAATTTTGGGTCCATTTTTCAAGCTGATCAGACTACAGGCCTTGCAATTTGATCTATGTATTCTAAAATTTTATCTTGTATTCACTTCTTGCACCAAATGTGTCTTTTGTAAGTTTCGACCTTTGCACCCCTTTTGACCCTAGTGTGGGCCAAAATGAAAAATGTTCACGTTTTTCTAGTTTTTGAGAGACCAAAAATTTGCTTTGTAGATTTGATAGAGGTAGATGATGTACCTTTGGAGGTTATTTAAACCTTTGAAGCACAAATTTGAGGGGGGAGTCACTTTTTTGGTGGACTATAACAAAAGGCTCAAAGTGGTGAGATTTCTTGAATAGGTACTTTGAGGTCATTTTTGTTGATTAGGTCCTTATTTTGGACTCGGTATTTCATTTTGTCGCACTCTCCCCAAGTTGTTTATTGTTGTGAAAAAATTTCCCTAACTGAATTTTAGGTAGCTTCTGGCCAACTCCATTGAATAAAAAAAATGAAAATTGACAGATTTTCAAAAACGTATTTCACTGGGGTTCACCCATCAAAGTTGTTCCTTTTCTTGAGAATTGATTCCCAATTCTGTGGTATGTTATGTACCTACTTAAAACTATGTTGGAGAAAATAAAGAATTGAAAATTAATTCTCTTGAAAATAAAGAACTTTAATGGACTATATTTCATGGTGTCTAGATTTTTCCCCCCAAAAATGACTATCTACTTTTTCGTCATCTTTTTTTAATACTTTTCACGAAATTTTCAGCCCCCCTCCACGAAAATGACTAAAAATTGAAAGCCCCCCCCAGCGCTTCTTAAAAAAAATAAAACTCAAACTTATTACAGAAAAATTTTCAAATTCAAAGAAAAAACGTATTCTTAATTTTTCTTCAAAAATGCTCGAAATGACTTCGTGATTTTTCAGCATTTTCACTACCCATTTTTCACATCACCACTTTTTCACTACGTTCACTATTTATAACCAAAAAAAAGGCAAGAATTTGAAAATTGGTCAGTTTTTTCATTTTTTCAAGAAATGGGGGAGGGGGTCAAAATCTGCTTAAAATGCATTGAATGGGGAATAAAAAACAGAGAATTATTTTTTCATAAAAAGGAACAACTTGGAGGAGGAATTAGAAGTCCAAAATAAGGGCCACTCTAATGCCCATTACCTTCATTATGAGCAAATTTCCGTTTCCTAGATCATTTCAACCTTTTTTTATAAAGGCTTCAAAATGGGAATTTGGAGTAATTTTTTCAAGTGTTGGCTTTGAAAAGAGTAAAAAAAATTTGGCTCTTAAATCCCAAGTGGCAATGGCAGTCTGATTGCATTGCTACGTCTTTTTAAAAATTCTCATATAAGATACGTCATCTTGATCCAAACACATCAAGTCCACCTATGTATACTTACAAATCTTTATCATCAAATCGTTTAATTTCTCTTTCATATTCAAGCAAATCTGAATTAGCAAGGGTTACATGTGCCAGAATAAATTAATATCACAAAAAAAAAAAAAATGAAAAATGCGTAAATGTTGAGAGTAAACTGGTTTCATCCTGAATAACAAAACATAAAAATCACTAGACAGAAAACCGGTCATCGGTTCAAATGGTCCTTTCGTGGGAACCGAATTACCCATAGTTAGCGTATCTATTCGCGAAGCTGAAAATAGTGAAACCGGTTCTCTTTTATTTTTGATTCGCCTTTACATTTTTACAAGTAAATTTTGAACCGGTTGTCACTTTAAAAAGATGATTCATCAAGGCGACGTAAATTCTATATATTAATTTCTATATATTAATCGTAAAAGCTGACTGGGTTTCTGTTCGATTGAGGTTGTCCCAAACCCAACGTGCTAGCGACTTATGTACATACTACATAGGCAATTACTTAGGCATATGTATGACTAACGTAAGATTTTCTATTCTTGGCTGTTCTCAGGCGATAATTAAAGATATCACGATCAATCCAGTTTCACTATCACACATCAAACGATAAATGGACCTTTTTCAAGATAATCTTATTTTTTCAAGAAGCTGGAAAAGTTGTATGAGACATTTACTGATAAAACATGGACGATAATTACCTACTCGGCAAGTGGTCGTAAAATACGAGTGTTTCGACGATGTCATCATTTTTTGGTGCCGCTGACCCGATAATGCACGAAGAACAGCGAACATATTCATAAGTTATTTGTAAATCGTTTACAAGAAGAATGCGAAACACCGATATAAAAATTACCACATCGTCAACATCCATATCAACATATCTCATTATCGTGTCAACTGACAAATTTATAGAAATTAGGTTCTTTTCAAGTCGTCTCGTTTCCAACACAATGGTTTCAGAAGCAGGAAGATTTGAGAAATTCTAATGGTATAAGGTACAGTACTAAATGTACGTAGGTATATGATACCATTAGGACAAAATAGGTACCTGTTTTATATCTTCTTTCTGGTGACCATTGGAAAGAGAAAATTTACCAAATAAAATACGTACATACGTACGTTACAAATGAAAAAACACGTCGGTTATAAAAAGAAAAAGGAAAAATTATCATAAAGAAATGCGATTACAATTCCGCTCCACTTTCGCGTTCTGTTCATAAATTGTGACTCGGCAAAACTACTGTAGTGCAAAAAATTCCTACATACAATACGAGCCTATATTTCTTACGCATCAACAACAAAATTACAATAGCGTGGTAATAAAAAACACTGCTGAAAGAAACCTCCGTCGCTAATTTATATTTACATTGGATTTGTTTCGGTGATAGACCTACACATTTTTAGGGACAGGAAAATTCGCGTTAAATTTTTATTTAATCTCGATGAATAAATTATTTGTACCTTACATAAGACTCTAGCATGAGTACTAAGAACCGTAACATCGCCGCGCATTTAAATGAAAGTAATTCGTTATCAGTTCTACATCTCGACTTGAATTAGCTTTCATTGTATTCGGTTGATAATTTTGGTCAAATTTCACGTTAATTTATACTAACACCTTCGAGAAAATTAATAACAATAAATTGCCCCGATCGCTATTTATTTAAATTCTCAACGAACCAAGAAGCGAGAATTAATTTCGCTAATGTTCTTAAATTTTTATCGTGTTCGTGTTTATTTTCTCCATAAAGCGAGGTAGTATACTAGGTCTCTAGCTCTAGGTACACGTTCGAATGATTAATAAAAATGCTAAATTCATTCGCGTGTCACGAATCAAACATCATATCAGGTGACCATTTCGCCATTTACAACGGGTTTCTTCGGTTACACACAGGTCAACGGTGTGGCCGACGCCTTAATAAAAAATAAATACGAAGAATTGTAACAAACTCTGCCATATACCAATGTATATGGCGAACAGCACAACCGTAGACAACCTCATTTTTTAAAGTCGTTAATCAAATCAAATAGCATTCTAATTGCGTCAATATATTTTTTTCACAACCTCATATAGGTAATTAAACTCAATTACTTTTAATGACAAGTAATCAACCTTTTTTTTGTTTTACACGCAGTAGTAAGCGTGCTTCGATTTTACTTTTTTCCACCTGTTTTTATATTGAAGCCAACACCACGTAAGTACCTTAGTGAAGAAACTTTCTCGTGAGAATTGCTTCGCACATCTCTTACTCATCGTGTGGTCAGCTGACGTCGAAATAATTTTCGAATAATGTTTAGGAAAATTCAGACTGCCTGCTTTCAATTTAAAAAAAAAACAACTTATTTTTTGATCAGAAAGAATTCTTAAACCGTTGGACTTTATCAGAATTTCAATCAAGATGAGAATCGATTTTTAGGAGGAGGAATTTCACAGAAACTGCCATTCAATTTATGGCAGGATTTTAAACTACCGCGATTTTTTTTCAAAATTTTTCATTTTTTTACTCTTTTCCGCCAATTATAAAAAAATAAAATTAAAAATTGAATTTTTGTCAGAGATTCGAAAAACATGAAAATTTTCAAATTAGGTATACCTACTTAATGCATTTTCTAAAAAAATTTAAAAAGATTGATAGGCAATCAGAAAAAAAAAATCAATTTCATTTGAAAAAAAAATTTTCAACAGAGGTTTGAAAAGTGTGGAATTTTTTCAGGTAGGTATTAGTGCATTATGTAAATTCTTCTGAAAATCAATATTTCCAACTTTCCCCACAAATATTGGCACATTGGCACACAAAAAAAATTAATACTTACCTACTGAAAATTAATTTGTCGACATACATTTTTTCAAGTATTTTTTTAAAAACTTTGTCTTGCAAAAAAATTTTCCAAATCAAAAAATTAATTTTTAGCAACCGTTTAAAAACACGAAATTAAAAAAAAAATCGTCTAAAACTAAAAAAATGTCTACAGCAAGAGCACAAAGTGGCAGAGGTATATTTTTTCCAAAACCTATTTCAACTTTTGTACTTGTTTTTCCCACAAAAATTCGAAAAATTCGATTATCTTCAAATTAGTTTCAAATAACATTTTTGGATTTTTAAAAATAATTTGCGGATTCTAATAATGTCGAAAAATTGAAAAAAAATTATGAATTAGGAAAATCTCTGCTAAAAGTTGAATTATTTACTTGATTTTTTTTCAACATCAAAGTTTTAAAAAATTGAAAAATTAATGTCGATTTTTTTTTTTTGTTGAAAATCAGGTAAGTACAGTAGAATTTTGATTATCCGATTTCTCGATTATCCGAGTAAAAAATTTCAACAGATTTTTTTCGATTATCCGATGTTCAAAAATCGGTTAATTTTTTATTATCCGGCTTCCCTTCACTTTTGCATAATATTTTGACTTCAATAATTCAATGATTTAAAAAAAAATTTGAGAAATAGTTAGTAATATTTTTTATTTTTTTTATTTTAAACAAACGAGGGAAAAATGATTTGAAAAAAAAGAGAAATTATTTATTTCAAAAAAAAAATATATATATATTTCTTAATGTGAAATTTGAAGAAAAAAAATTTTCCCCAAAAATTAGGATTTTTTATTCCAAATTTTTTTTCGAATAAAAAATCAAATGAAATAATATCTTTTTCAAAATTTTATTTAAAACAGGTCTCAAATCACGGAAAAAATTCAAAAATTTCATTTCCAAAAAATAAATTCAGAATTTCTTTCATTTCAAAAAATCAAATTCTAAAAAAAATGGATTTTTTATTCTAAAGGTAAAATTCTGAATTCAAAAAAATGAAATGTTTGATTTTTTCAGTGATTTGGGACATTTTTTATAATAAAATTTTGAAATATATTTCATTTTGATTTTTTTGAAGTGAAAAAAATTTTAAAATCCTAAATTTTTGGGAATAAAAAAATTTACCTATATTTCTCAAATTTTTCCATAAAAAATTCTTCAAAAAAAAATAAACTTGACTTAAAACTTTTCGAAGGTCTCAAAAAATAGAGAACTTACGAAAAAAATACATCGATTTAAATTTCTGTATTTTTCAACCCGCTGCCAAAAATTCACGAGGCTCTTGAGGAATCGGTTAATTTCATTTTAAAAATCTGGAAAAATTCTGAGAATAAAATTTCTTTAAAAATATGACGAAGAGTATGCATAGTTAACCCCATATAGTCCTTTCCAAAAAATTCAGACCATCAGACAAAAGATCAACAGTTTCGCATAAAACAGGACACTTGACGGCTACCTACTTACATTCAAAACAGCTGGATTTTTTTTCAAAAGTGACCAAATACCGCTACAAAGCGTTGTAATTACACTCTGTACGTCATTTCTTATCTGCACGGCATCGTTTTATTTTTATTAGCTATTATTATTCGTTGTAACTCGTCAGCATCATACGGTTTGTTATTATTTTCATCATACGAGGTCACTACACTTTCCTTCAGCGTAGAAAAAGTCTTCACTCAACAATGAAACGCGCACAAAAAAAAAATAGTAATAAAAGGAGCGAACAACCGCCGTTGCGTGCATCAATAATATTCCATCTACTCCTATTTTACCAACCATCGCTAATCTCTTATTATAAGGAATGTCCAATGTCCATATATACGTTGCTGTTGTTACGTACTTACACATTTCCTTTTTTTTTTAAATTCGAACATTTTTAAAATTAAGCTCTCTTTCCCAAATCAGTAGGTATAATTTTTAAAAAAACAAAGGTATTTATATGGAATTATGGATAAATGGAAAAAAAAAAAATCAAACACGCGATATTTCGTTAATCGACCGTTTAAAACGTATAACCTGCTATAGGTAAACTCTTCGATGCTTCGAAAAGTAATCTCCAGACTCGTTGGTTTGCTGTCAAAGAAGAAAAGTAGGTACCTACTTCACCTTGGTCTAAACGCTAATTTTCCAGTCATTCGCAATTATTATTATTTTTTTCGAAGAACAACAACAGGATTATCAATTACATAAGTAATAACTCGTTTTTTCAACAATATTCTCAAACAAAAATACCTACTAATCCCTAATCTGCAAAAGTTAACACCATAAAATTAATCTTTTACCATTACATGATCCACAACAAAACTCTTATTCGATTCGATAACTATTACGATAAATCGGTCTCGAAGAAATGAAGCATTATCAAAAACACGAATCAACCATGCCGCTATTTATTTGATCGAGAATCGAGCTAGATAAAGTAATAGCTATAAAAGATGCGACAATGCCATCAACGCTCGACCATCAAATCAGATCAGAATAGGTAAAAGTACAAAGAAACACCTAAGTCTGAAACCAGTTCCTCGATCGTCGTATTTACTATATACTACAAGACAATATTTTGTTACGAAACGAATGAACTTGTTTGTTGGTCACTCAAAGTACCTGTCGCGATAAGTATTCAATATACGAGCAAGATTTTTCCAACATTATATTACCGCATAAATTGCCAACTGTGTAGCTCACTTGACAATAGTTAACCTAAGTACCGATATATTTCCAATGAAATGCAATTACCATGTCAGCTATACATTTAAGCCACAAAATTACCCATGCGTTATGATAAGTTCCAACATTTATGGGAAAAAAAATCAATCACATGAAAAACCTCTACGGCAACTTTCTACTGCAAGTCATTTCAATCACAATTTTACCAACGGTTTTATAACACTTGTGGCATCGTATAAACTTGATACTTTACCGTTGATGTTATTAGAATGAAAAAAAAAATCCAAAGAAGGTAGGTTTAAGTGCCTAATACCTATCTACTAAAAATACCCGATCCTCGAACAATATACTTAAGTATAATAAAATTTCTGCTCAGACTTTTTCTTCTTCGCTAATAAAATAATACTTGTTCGGTAAAAGTACGTTATGCACCCATGTACTTTGACATAGACATTTCATTAAGCCACGTCTTCGCACAAAAAACCTTCTCGACTAAAATTAATTAACCATTTAAAGACTTTACCGGTGAAAAAAATATTATTAATGCGGGCACGCGATAAAAAATTATTTCAACGTTTCATCAACCGACATGCAGTGCAGTGTACCAACCAATGCTATCAAAAGTATAGGCACATGCAGAATACCAACCATCAATCTATTATTTCAAAGGTACTGAAATATTTTTCTAAAGTTGAATAAAACGTAAACATTACGCGTATGGAAATTAAAATGAATATATTCCAGTTTGGGCAAGTAATTCTAATTCTAATCAAGCATTATGTTAACTCGATTCCACCTTCAAGTACTACCCACGTGAGTTTTTGATGTAATAATTTTATAACATGCGGCAAATTTATTCAAACGTCGTACTCTGAATAAACAGTAGGTACAAAAATATGTACGCCACTAACAATAGAAAAATCTTTCAAGAATTTATTCGTAAAATGCTACATAATTATTTCCAGGATGAGTCGATTTCAACCCCTTTTCGACAGGTTAAGTCGTAGAAAAAAATTATGCCAATGGCAATTGAGCAGCAACTTGGTTGCTCGGGTGCCCGAGCTTACATCAAAAATTTCATTGGGAGCACAAAAAAGGTCTCTTTTTTCAATTATACCCAAGTATTTGTAGAAAATATCATTCTAAAAGAATTTTTTTTTTTTAGAAAAACAAATCTTAATTTTTATGAAAAAATGAGTTTTTCAATCTCAATTTTTTTAGAGTAAAAATGGTTGAAATTTTAATTTTTGTACAGAAAAAAATCTTTCTTTTTTTTGAAAAAAAATGTCTCAAAAAATCATACTTTGTTTTCGGAGAAAAAAATCCAAATTCATTTTTTTTTTCAGTGCAGAAAAATAAGGGTAAAAAATCTCTTTTTTCTAATTCCCCAAAAAATCTTATATTTCGGAGAAAATAATCCAAACTCATTTTTTTAGAGCAGAAAAAATTCTAATTTTTCTTTTCGAAGAAGAATCTTAACTTTTGGGAGTAAAAAAAATGTCCCAAAAAACCTTATCTACTATTTTTTCGGAGAAAACAAATCAAAATTCATTTTTTTTCAGTGCAGAAAAAATTCTCCTTTTTTTGGAAGAAAAGTCCAAGTTTTGGGAGTATAAAAATACCTACATATCATTTTTTTTTTTTTTTTTTTTGAAAAAATACCCCAAAAAAATCTTACCAAGTATTTTTTCGGAGAAAATATTATAGAATTTTTCCTGCACAATAATTAAATTTTTTACTTTTTACCCTAAAAAATTGAGGTAAAAAAATCATTTTCCCCATAAAAATTGATATTTCTGTATGTTTGTTTGTTTTTCTGTTTTTTAAGCGATTTATTTTTTCAAAGATGATATTTTCTGCAAAATAATTGAAATTTTGTTTTGTGCTTCCAATGAAATTTTTTTTGATGTCTTAGGTAATTTATTTATTTTTTAAAATAAATATGCGATTTGTTGAAAAAAAAAAAAAAAAAAACCAACAATAAAAGGTGTAGTGATGCAATAGCATTGGCACTACTTGTCATCACGCTCTTTTTTATTTTTTCTCATTTTTTGGGGGGGAAATAAATTGAATTTTTCAACTATTTTCAATTTTTTAGGGAAGTAAAAATCTCAAATTTTATGCAAAAAAAAATCTCAATTTTTGAGGGTGGAAATCGAATTTTCAGCTATTTTTTTGAGTAAAAAAGGTAGAAGTCTCAATTTTATTTTATGCAGGAAAAAAGCTTTCCACTATTTTGAAGGTAAAATTCATCCTCAAAAAATTTTCAACATCCATCTTTTTGGAAAAAAATTGAGCAGTACCCTTAAAAATTTCAAGTTCCTAACTTCGGCGCTAGGAAAATTTATTCCACATTATACTTTTAATTAAATTCACGAACTTGATGTAGGGAAAATAAAAAAAAATTGAAATCAAGAGTTTTTCACATACCCATCTTTCGTCACTCTATCGAACAGAAAATTAATATCTCAAAATTTCCTTTCCCATAAATTTACTAAAAATACATAAATATGGGAATAGATTGTAAGATGAAAATAAGACAGAAAACCTGAGCAATCGTGTACGCTCATGCCACCCAAATCACTGTAACCACTTAGTGAAGATGTTTAATCGACGACTTTATCGAGTAGTGAGATGAGCTACGAGCAAGTTTTTTTTTTATCAACTTACTGAAAATCATGTAACCGAGACCTCCCACGTGGCTAAAATACAGGGGCGTGTTTGATAGTAAATGAAGCTACTACCTTACCTAAGGCAACACATAGAACAGAAAGCCCTTTGCGGTAACTACGTATTATTGGAGTTATTTTTAAAATCCGAAATAAAAATAAATTCAACTCTGGTCTTCGTCACGGGACCGATTGTTTAGGAAATTTTATAGGTCAAGATAACATCGATATGATCTATCATCACTTTACAAGCGCCGCTTTTGGGTTTCTTTTCGGGTTAACAGGATATACAATTGAATTTGCATAAAATACGCCTAAACACAATATATAACCCGTGATAAAAAATTATACGTATTAGTGTGCGTAATTTTTATTGAGATTTTTTTCCAATATCGTCCGGAGTAATGAGTTGTTTTGGTTCTTTTTTTTTTTTTTGAACAAACGCGCCGTCCAGCAACGCCCACAATTACTTCAATAGAGGTAAGTATACCCGAACGTATATCCTTCTTTTGTTTGCTTATTCATTTACTCGCATACAATTACTTAATTATGTTCGTATTTAAACCAGCCACTCGATGATTACCTGCTCTCTTCACTTGACCATTGATAAACAAGCAGGACAGGTATACACCTATACATGTTGTCCAAAAGCAAAACAGGTTCCAATTCAGACTAAATACACGATCACAAAGAGAAACGTTTTAGTCGATCCCTCATTCAAAAATTATACCCCATAAACACAATAGGTTCTCAAAATCATGCACTATAACGTGAAGCGACATGCATCAAGGGATCTTTACATTCGTTTCCTTCTACTCCAACAAAACCTCATCGTATATCTATTGTCGAAACAAAATGAAAAAAATGGAACAAAACAATATTAAGAACAACATGAAAACTAGAATTTCACCTGTTAGGTACATGATGGTTTAGTTTCCAACAAGTCTCGATATTGTCATCAACAAACCTATACTATACCTAACTAACTAAGTAAGAAGTTCCACTTCAAGAACTGCAAAATTTTACTGGATCCGAATCGAAATGAATCAACTGCATCAAGGACGATTTTGGATAGATCAGTCTCATGGCGTTTTGAAATGTGCCAGGAAGATGGTGGGATGTTAGATTTCCAAATATCCCACAGAATGCGATGTTACATCAACGTGTAATGTAATGGACAAAAACGACGAAACGCTTCGAGACATGTTTTTTTTCTTCTTTTTCAATCTTCCTCAGTTCACATCCATTCATTTTTCTTTTCCACTCTGCATTTTTTACCCTACAACTTCATCTGTAATTTCTGACACACTTTCGACTGAGACCACCTTCCTTCAACGCTTCTGGTACTGGTTGAAGTTGAAACGACACACACGTAAACTTCGTCATTTATGTTCAGAAGACCTCATCAATAAAATACGTACAGTCGTCGCACACATAGACAATTCTACTTCTGCAGCTTGGTTAAACCAGGTGCCTAACTGTCTACTTGTATCTGCTTCATCACACAAAATACCAGTGAAGAGAAATTTTGAGAAAATAAATCGGATATCTGTAGGCTAGGGGGTATTGGGGAACTGACATGAGACCAGTCATAACTTATATTTTTGGTTGTCATAATAATACACTACCAAAATTTCGTTGGAGTTGAAAAAAATTCCTAAAATTGAGAGCTTTCATTCTAAACAGAAAAAAAGATTTTTTGCTCCAAAATATTTGACAATACCTAATCAGTAATCACGATTATTTTCTCAAAAAAATTGATAATTTAAAAAAATACCTAGGTGATTTTTTTTAATGAAAATTTTTTTCTACATTATTCTTGTTTCCAAAAAAATTTTAGGTTTTTAAAAAAATAAGCGATTTTTTTCACTTTTTTTTCTTCAGACATTTGAAAAATACTTTTACTTTAGAAAAATTAAGAAATTTTCTTCTCCAGAAAAATTAGTTTTTTTTTTTTAGAAAATTTGAGATTTTAAAAAATTTTCTCAAAAAATGAAAGATTTTATTCTAAGCAGAAAGACATATTTTTTTACTCAAAAATTTGTATTTGGCAATAATCAAGATTATTTTCTCAAAAAAATTTATAATTTAAAAAATGTAAGGTTTTGTCTAATTAAGTATAAATTTTCTTCTTCAATTTTTTTCAGAAAAACTAAAAAATTTTCTTCTCCAAAAAATTGTATATTTTTTTCAAAAATTTAAAGGTTTTTTCCTTCAAAACATTTGAGCATAAGTACTTAAAATTTTATTCTTAAAAAATGAGAGCTTTCATTCTGCATAAAAAAGAGACTTTTTCAAAAAACAAGTTTTTTCTTTCTTTTTATAAAGTGAAAAAATTTGAGAATAATTTTCAAATTATCTACCTACTGAAAAATCAAAGAATTTTTCACAAATTTTGGTAAAATGGAACATACTTGAATTTTTCACGAACAAAAACGAAGATTTTTTCATTCTTATGGTTCGCACAGAAAAATGTATGAAAAAAAAGCAGTGAAAAATTTAATGTAGAATAATTTGTTTTCAGATGGTTTTCTCTGAAAAAGTGAATCCTGGCGAAATAAATGAAAAACACGTGTTTCGAAGGGGTACATAAGGAATTTAAAAAATCACGTAAAGGTGTCGGACCGAGTGGCATTTCTATACGAGATAATGTGCAACCTTTTCTACTTAATCAATCAAAATTCAAAACTACATACCTTTTATATCAAATTTTCCTTTTCTTTTTGTAATTTCTACCGCACTACCCTCTAAATTTGAGTAATATTTATGTAGTTCAAAGTACCTTCTGAACTTTTTTTTTAACCTATAGATAGGTACATGGAATCTATAATCGATCTTGTTCTTACAGGATGCAAATTTTGTTTGTAACTTTCCATTAATTTTGTCCAACGTGAACTCGCATAGGTGCATAATATGAGGACAACACAAAGGCGTGACCGATTTGAATATCGGTTCCGGTAGTTTTTGATATTTCACTTCCTATACGCGGCTATCGGTGTATATGTACTTTAAATTAAATATTCCCGAACGTAAGAGTAAACCAAATTGCGTCGGTTTAACTTTCATTTATTTCTATACGGCTATAACTTATTACATTGCCAAACGGTAAACAAACATAGCGCTTAACGCGCTTATAATATCGTATTTCATTTCTAAATCACTGAAAACGTTAAAGCAGTTTGCCAGTTGTGAAAGTTGCCTGAAACCAGAAATTAAGGCCTGTCCGTTATTGTTTTTGGCTAATAGCGGGTTTTTCTCTTCGACTTCGATACATAGGTATAGATACTCGTTCATAAGTCTATACCTATATTTATTTATAAAATCGTACCTTTAATCTAACCGATAATTAATTCGATTTGAATAATCTTGTTAATTGTATTTCGATCGTGTTTCGTAATAATCAGAACATGATTGTATTCCGCCGTCGTGTAAATCACGTTCATTCACGTAACAAGTAATGACTATGGAGTCTCATGCTTATATGGGTGTATCTATCTATCTATCTATGGAATAGTGAACGCACACGTGTTACCTAAGCTTCTGGTTAATTTTTCATTTTGTTTTTCAAAAATTGCGCCAAGAGACACGAGTAGGTACACGAAAGTTTGATAACTATCACAGACATGAAATCCACTATTTTGATTTTTTAGGGACTTTAATGACCAAAAATGGTTCAAAAAGTGACCAAAAATCAAATCCATCAAGAGGAAATTTGAGAGAGTCAAATAAAAATAATTTTCCGATTTTTTTTAACGAGCAAATTTTTTTTGTAGGGACGAGCACGCTGAATTTGTCAGTCATTAAAAAAAATTATTCAACTCGTAAAATCACAACAGAAATTTTTGATTTTTCAATTTTTTGAAAAAAAATCTCTTGATTTCTTAAATTTTTGTGGAAAAAAATATTATGATTTTTTTTTGATGACGAATCTCTCAATTTTTTAGAGTAATTTTTTCAACTTTTCAGAGTTAAAAAATTCTAATGTTGAAAAAAAAAATCGTCTTACAATAAAATAATTCAATTTTTTAGGGAGAGGGCGATATCTATTTTTTTTAAGTAGCAGAAAAACATTTCTTTTTTTAGAATTTTTTCTCATTTAAAAAAAACTCAACTTGTCAGAAGTTGAAGAAACCTCTTAATTTTTTTGGAAGTAAAAAACTTTCCAAATTTTTGGAGTAAAAAATCTCATTTTTTGACGGGAAAACATTTTTTTGTCTTGAAATAAAATCTTTCAATTTTGCCAGGAAAATCTTTACATTTTTTTACTGTAGGTATAGTAACAGGAAATATCTGTTTCTTTTTTTTTCATTTTTAGAGAAAAAATTTTCAAAGTAAAAAATATTTCAACTTTACGGAGTAAAAAACGTTATTGTTCCAAAAAAAAAATAGTTTCCTTTCAAATCTTAATAAGTAGGTACCTAACAATTTTTGTATAAGCAAAAATCTTTCAATTTCTTGGAGAAGAAAAACTCATAATGTTTTGAAGGAAATTTTTTTTCTAAATTATTCTGAATAAAATCAGAAAAAAATCTGTTGGTTTTTTTTTGAGAAAGGAATCTTTCATAAAAAAAAATATGTAATGTATTTTTTGTCCCAATATCGTTGAAAAAAATTAATTTGTGGAGTAAGAGAATTATTTTTTCGGAAAAAATCTTTTTTCAATTTTCCAATTTTTTATTTCTCTGTTGGGTTTCAAAACGACATCTATGAAAAAACGGGAAAAAGTGACTTATATTGACCATTTTGGGCAAATAGTGATAAAAAGTGACCAACATGCGAAATAGTAACTGGCTGAATTTCATGCCTGCTATCAGTAGACCTAATGTACAGAACCTACGACAATAGCGAACTGCTCGAGACATCACCTTCGATTAGACGCCAGAACACCACACGAAGACGGCCAGAGTCATCTTTTCCAACAAAACGAAAACACTCATTAATTTTTAAACACAATGAGAATTCGCGATAAACTCGTATGTGGTAGAACTAAAGAACACCAACTTGGCCATTTCCTGGAAGAGTGGTTTAATTGATAAGGGAAGTCAGCACTCGAGAATAATGAACATTAATCAAATTTTTAGTAGACATGCTTGCTGTGGAACGATTTGAAACCCAGATATGAGAAAATAAAGTCACTTCGGCAGCTGAAAATTTTCGTTTGAATATTTTTCAACATGCTCTTTCTATATTTGGAAATGACATTTTAAATGATGAAATTTATTCCTAACAATCCGCTCATTACCTCGTTCTACTGTACAAACCAAGATATGACAAGTTGTTCTACATTTCAAAATGTCTTCACTTGATCTCACGTAAAATAATGTCTTCTCTGCAGTTCTCATACGCGAAAAGAATGAAGACAAAGCAGATACCATTACAGTTTAATGAGTCACTCGCGGTACCATTAACGTTGTAAAAATCGACATTTTTATCGTATAAAGTCGCGAGTTCATCGCCGGGTACCTAAATGCAATGGAACCATAATGAGTGAAATTATTAAACAAGTAAAGCATTATGCAAATGGAATGATCGTGTTCGCAGAGAAAAATACGCAAATTAAATCATAAGACGAGCAAATTATACCGATTGATCTCGAAAGACGAAATTTCACGTACAATATTGAATCGAACAATGGCAAGATAAAAGGTATGCAGTACGACAAATACCTAGTCGAGGCGTTTTCGTAGAATCATTTAAGTTAACCTGCATACTGCACTCTCGAGATGGACACATTTGAGCGACTTTCACAGAAATAAGCCTTTCTCTGTAATTACACTCTTCAAGTTGGTTTTAATATTATGCGCATAAATAAAGATAATCGTAACGTCGCGTAAAATTCATCATTATCGACCACCAACACGAACAATAAGAAACACTGCAGACGACGTTACATCCGTCTAGCAGTAATAATAATAATGATGATGATATGACTAGTAACGCTAAAAAGAAAAGAAAATACATTTTTAATTTGGCAATAAACTATAACAATGCAGAAAAACACAAGTGAAAAAATACCTACACCTATAAATGGCAGAAAAAATTGTCTAAATTTTCCAAAAAAATCACCCAACAATTAAATGTAGATAAGTTTTTTTTTCTCCTCAATAGTCAACATCACAATCGTACAGAATAAATCACACCAGCCAATAATACCTGCTTGTTCTTATATGTATAGGTTCTTTCGCAACCAGTCGATATAATCTAGTCATGCCGTATGCAGCTTGATTAAAAAAATATGACAAATAATATACAAGTGAACTCGAGACAATGGAAACCGACACGTTAGAATATTACTTCATAATAACGGTACACGAAAGGAAATAATTATATCATGACGAATATATTCCAAATATAAATAATTTTCCGATTTAAACTTCCTATATAAACATAAATTATTTCACTCCACTGCGCTGGAAAATTTTCACCACGTAATCCTTTACCTATAAGTCTATCTACATTGTTTTTCAAGTGACATCGAATGAATAATAAACTGAGTAGTACGCTCGTTAAATTAGTTTAAAAATGGAGAAAAATTCACCTTAATTCCAACTGAAATTATTGAAAATTTCAAGCTTCATTAAATTTGCTTTAAATTTTTCATTCAAAAGAAATGGGGAAAATTAAAAATGTTGCCGAGCGATGCGAGGGCAAAAAATTTGAATTTTTTTAAATCCCAAAAATCAGGAGATTTTATCATCTCAAAAAATTGAAAGGTTTCTTCCTTCCGAAAAAAAAATAATTTTTGGGCTAAAAAATTTAGAAATTGTTCAGACAATAAGGGAAAATCTTTCTTATCATCGAAAATGGTCTTGTTTTATAGGAATACTTCTCTTATGATCACTTTGCTGAAAAAAATGAAATTTTCTATTTTTTTCAATTTTGTCAAATTTGAGGCCTTGAGCCATGCTTAAAAATTCAGTTAGAGGGAAAATAAAAAATTGAAAATTATTTTTTACCCAAGTGTCACCAATTGACGCCCCGTCCTGAAAAGATTTCCAAAATTTCACAAATAAGGGCAACCACACTGAAGAGTTATTGTCAAAATAAGGGGTTTCCGTACCCACTTTAGAGGAGAAATGGGTTTTCCGTTCACTTTTCGAAAAAAATGAATACAACCTTTTTTGTAGTAAATTTCATCTACTTTAATTTTAGTTATAAGTTGTGACCATTTTTCTGTTCAAACATTTATTTGAAGATTTATAAGCGAAAAAAAAACGAGTCACTTTGGGTCCACTTCAAGGGAACTTTCTGAGAGGTGAGGTTCGAGGACTTTTTGGTGGCTAATGAGGGATTCAAAAGCAACATTTTAAAATAAAAAAATTTCATGTAACACCAAAATGTTATTTTATTTCCTTATTTTGCTAAAGCTGTTGGGTTTGCATTTTGTAATTCGCATATGAATTATCTCATTTTATAGCAGGTTTGGATAATTAATATGCTAAAGAAATGTCGAAAATTTGCCAAGACATTGGATGGAAAAATATTTACTCAAAGTCAAAACTCGATTAGAAATTAGAATCAAAATTTTCAACCACGAATGTAAAAATATGGTTCATACGAGATCTAAACCAAAACAATAAATTTCTCGTAAACCCTTGGAGACGAGTATGAATTCTCATCGCCAACCCGTGCAACAATTACCCAGAAAATGAATGGAAACCGAACGAAAACATAATAACAACGAATTAAGTAGGTAATACACGAAAACATTGAAAGGATAAACGATTGGGCACATTTTACTTTTCAATAAGTCGCCTCAGCGGGAAACCCCATACCCATACATCGCATTGCCATCCAAAAACATGAAAATTTATGTCCATTCTACGAAATAATATTTGGATGATTTGAACTTGTAAAACAACTTAACATCTTCAAACAGCAGGTGAATAAATTAGAAACTGTGTTTCAGGCTAAGCGAAAAATTCGAATTTTTCTTTAGAAATTATTTATCGAGTTGATATCGGTTCGAAGAACTCGTACGTAGACGTGTACTACGTACGTGCACTCGTGGGTAAATAGAATTTCACTTAAAATGAAGCAGAAACAACTCTAAATAGTTGACGAATTACGCAATGCTCAACGTACCGATGTAATTTCTCACTTCTGTTCTACTACAGACAAAATTCATTCATTGACACTTTCCTTTTTTTCGTTCATAAAATTCTTGGCATAAGCAATTATACACATTTATGCAGGATTAGAAGTTTATCAAGCGAATAGATTCTAATATAAGTAAGTAGGTAAGACTTGAAAAAAATAATAAGTAGGCATCTATAAGTTGTAACTGAATTGAAGCCAGTGTAGAAAAATAGGTCTCGAAGAAAAATCACGTCGACCGTACTTTTTCGTTTCGTTTTTGTCAAGAAGGAAAAAAGGTTCGCATGAAATAGGACAAAAATTGACGTATTTCCATCAACGCTTCGTCATTAAGCCTACGTGTATGTCTAATGTCAATGCTTCGTAGCAATTGCGCTTCTGTCGCATAACATGAATACGAAGATAGAAAAAGAGAAAATGACCAGCCATAGTAAACGCACGAACACAAATCTGAATTATGTATCTGTCGTGTCAGCGTACACAGGTGGTCAGTTAGGTACTTAGGATTTGAAAAAAAGTTAACAAGATATAGGTATAATAATTGATGAAATTCGTACAACTCAATTACACCTCCTCCTGTAATGTTTATGAAGCTATTCTTTCATTATCAGTTCACTCGTTGCGTTGAAAATCGCTTCAAACTAAATCGATTTCAATCAATGATTGATAAATCCAATACTGTTACGTAAACTTATTACACAAAAAACACGTATCTACACCATTAATGCAAGCAAACTACATGAAAATCCACATAATCTACTAACAAGCAACGCAATTTCCCTAATGAACTGTGCAGTGTCCACTTCCATTCAGGATTTACTTACTCTCAAATCTCAATGCAGTTCAAATCATGTTTCTAATAGAGACATGAAAATGCATGTACCTAGTTCTAGTACGTATGGAAAATTCTTTTTTTTTAAAAAAACAAAAAAAAACAAGGAAACAATATGAAAGGTAATTTCACACTTGACATTCATTTACTGTCTCACTCTCCATTGGTTATTAGCAAAGAAAACGTTGAACTGGCTAGTGACTATGGTCAATTCAATACTCTTTTAGTACACGAAATGCATGGCTGTTTATCATTGTAATGTACAATCAAAGGATATTAACAATTTTAAAACAGACTTCGCAACTCCACTGGTTTTCTAAAATATAAAAGGACGAAAGAAATCCCTGCTCGTATCAATTCCTCTAGACACCTCCATTTTACCAATTCAAAAAAACTACAAGCAGTTCAATACATCCCATTATTATAACAGTGTTTCAACTTGAAATTTCGAACGTATAGCAATAACATCAAGTCACGTGCTTTTGCTCCATTAGGATTACGATGAACGTAGTCGATTTGAATACAAGTGTAACCTACGCCAAGTATCAACCGAGTTCAACTCACATTCAACTGCATAACTAACTGGGTGATAAATTCTGAATTTACTCATTCCTATTTCAGTAGTTTCAACACAATATACATTAATAAATAGTAAAATATACGGACAAAACATGAAAACACTTACCTTTATCGACCTATTATTATGAAATTTGTATCAAATGAGATACTCGTCGTTTCACGTGACAGATATCAAAACTGTCATTTACAAAATGAATGTTGTATCAGTCTTTGACTTATTAGGATCGAAAATTGATTAAATATCACCACTACAACATTTAAAGAGAACAGAATTTCGAGGAACAGGTCGTAATTGAAGTAAAAAGTAGAAATAAATCCGTAAATCGAAATGATAAATTCAATACCGCTAACCGCACTGATCACCAACAACGAGATCAACTAAACTAACGGACAAACACAAACAGAGAGGCACAGATGGAAGATCCAACAGGTACTACACTACTACACAGTACAGACTACACACCACGCCACGAGACACGATCAAGGTTGCTGCGTACATACGCTGGAAATGCATCCCCACCATTTCAAGTGCATATGTGAACGGGTATTCAGGTCTCGGGGTATCTATCGTCTCCAGTCCATAATACCTTTTTCTTCCTATACAGGAATATTTAAAAAAAAAAGAAAAAAAAACAAAACAAAAAACAATGATTTTGATTTCAACCATGATTTTAGCAGATCAAAGCTATCAATGTATTTTATTTTATTTCTACCATTCTACTCTATTCTCTTATCTGCCTATCCAACTGGACAACAGCTAACAACAGTGCAAGTCAGCAAGTGCCTTTTTCCTTTTTGAGTTTTATTTAAAAAGACAAAGGACAAGTTCCTTTGTACACAAGAGAAGAGTTTTAGACTTTTTGTGTGGAAAAGGATCGCTGTGTAATTAATTGTGATGTGATTTACAAAACCCAAGCTGAAGTAGGTAGGCAATTAGGCATCTAGGCAATTCGGCATTATTT
Organism: Balanococcus diminutus; assembly: GCA_959613365.1. Classification (NCBI taxonomy): domain Eukaryota; kingdom Metazoa; phylum Arthropoda; class Insecta; order Hemiptera; family Pseudococcidae; genus Balanococcus; species Balanococcus diminutus. The sequence goes on along the minus strand of OY390715.1, from coordinate 42,576,260 downwards.
TTTTTTGCATTTTCGGAATTCTTCATCATTTTCTTCTCACTTTATTGAAAACGAAAACTTGTGTGTAGGTACTTTTTTTAATTTTTATTTTTTGTGAAAACCAAATTTGAATTTTTCAAAAATTTTGAGAAAAGCGAATTATTATTTTTTAAACCCTTAGAATAGTACCCCAAAAAAATTTTGAATAAAAAAAACGTTCTCCTATAAATTCATTTTTCGACTTCTGCTTGGGTTTCGTAGATGCAGATTAGGGTGGCCCTTATTTTTCGAATTTTGGAAATGTTGTCGGGACCGGGCGTCAATTGGTGACATATTGGTAGAAAATAATTCCCTATTTTTCATTTTTCCCAACTGAATTTTAAGCCGTTGCTCAGGGGCCCCCAAATTTGAAAAAATCAAAAAAAAAAGAAAAAATAGAACATTTCGAAAATTTTTGAAATTTTTTAGCAAAATGATCATAAGGATGGTATTTCTATAAGACAAGACCATTTTCGATGATTTCTTATCTTTACCCCCCTTTTCATGGGACATTAAAAAAACGTCATTTTTTACGTTTTTTAAAAAATTTGAAAAAAATGGCTAAAAATTTAAGAAAATTTTTTTTGTTGAATAAAATGGTTTCAACATAATTATATGTTATCACCCAAAAAGGTCATTTACGGTAATTTTTCCCCACTGCCGTATCAGTGAGAATTTTTCAAAAACTATCAAAAATTGAAAAAAATGAGTTTCCTAAAAATGAAGGTAAGGATGAAAAATCGCCGTAAATGACCTTTTTGGGTGATAAAATGTATGTTAAAACCATTTTATTCAAAAAAATTTTCTTTAATGTTTAGCCATTTTTTAAAAATGAATGCAATTGAAATACTGAATGATGCGCTCCACCTCATCCAAGTTCCTCATTTTGAAATTGTAAGTATCTTTAATTTGGTTCATTTGTGGTAATGATTTGAAGTTGACTCACCATATAGGTGATACTTTTTTCCCCTTCATATTTTATAATTATGTGAAAGATGTGTTATTCGTAAGTCGTATTTTGTATTTAATTTATATCATTGTGATTTCAGAACGAATAATTAAAAACTAGTACGTTTTGATTGAATTGTTTTGAGAGTTTATAAGAATATTCATTTTTGTAAATTATTTTCCGAGAGAAACGTTTGTGCTAAACCCAATCATTACAAAAGTAGATAAAGGATATAAACTGCATGAAAGAGGTAATTAAGAATTTTGGTGCCTGTGTCCTACACCTGGCTCTTATTCTACTAATATAGGCAAGTAAATATACGTACATAAACAAGTATAATATGAATTGATAATCGTATATTTGTACAAGATTTATAAAATCGTGTAGAAAAAGTACATACGTAGTGCATTTATTTTACACAGTCCATGTGAGCAGACATGTACTTTTACCATTATTTTGGTAAAAAACAACAAAATAATAATACTACAATAATAATAGTTTTTTAAAAACTAAATATACAGGTTTTTGATAATTTGATGATGTTAAGAAAATGTTAACAACTTTAAAAGTATATAAAAGGGGGTAAAAATAGGTACGTAAAATGCTTAGAGACAAAATTCATCATTTTAAAATCAAAAATGAATGTAAAAAATGCGTAAAAATGTTGGAAGTTTTGGATTTATGTTAAATTGAAAAAAGAAGTTAAAATACACAAAAAATGATTTATAAGTCAAATACTTACATAGGTAAAAAAAGTCACAAAATATCAAAGTTGAAACCCTGATTTGAAAAATTCGGAAGTTCATAAAATTGCACCCCGCACCCCAATAAAGAACAGCCACATAAGAAACACATTCGCATAAATAGTAAATAATACTGATGAATAAAAGGGCAACAAATTATATTAAAAATAGGTACTAATAATAATGGAATTTTTATAAAAATGCAGCATCTCGTTATACGAGAATATTTCAACCATTTTCATTGATACGGATGAATAAATAAAAATAAGAACGAACTGGACGCAAAAACGATAAAAATTTCAACTAACTATTTAAAACAGATATAGGGCCAATTTCTCCTCACTGATCTCGTCTTTGACGAAATCCGTGGTCCGAGCAAAAACAACCTAAAATCAGCCATTGCATCGAACCACTTAACCAAGCGAATACATTCCTTAACCCAAACTTGCAGTTTAAAAATCATCACAGAATATCAGAGATGGAACTCCGATTCGAAAAAAAATGCATTGTAAATAGTTCACAATTATACCTACTCCCACACAGAAATAAATAAATATTGTATAAAACAGCCATAAAAGAAACTCACTTATATAAATAGTAATACTGACAAATAGGACAAATTTTAGAACAAATACTTTGAAAATTTTATAATAAAACGCAGCACCTCGTTGTACGAGGATCTCCGACCAATTGTTCGCCTGTATTACCGGCGAATCTTTTAACGGACGGTATGTCTAGATCTCCTCCTCCATTTTCTATAGCAGGAACTACTGGATGAAAATTAGGATATATCGATATATCCGGACTAGAATTCCGATGCTGGGCACGTTGCTTTTTCAGCTCGGCTAATGTACTCGCGTTTATAGTGACAGATACGTGTATGTTTATTTTACCATTATCTTCGGTACTGTACATCGTCTCCGTTGGTAGATCTGCGAATAAAACGTACAATTTATTTGAATCTGCATCATTAAATTTAGCAACGAAAATGATTTTAGATAAGTACCTAATGGCACCATTTTGTTGGGATCAGTGTTTAAAGAATTCAAGGTGTTGATCGAATCGTTATCTTTTCCTTCGGGTTCTCTTCTGGCTACCGTTAACGTATCGTTAACTTTTCTCTCAATTTTACTACATTCCATAGAGAAATCCAACTCCGATTCGGATGTTTTACCATCTGTAATATCAACCTATAAACAGAACGCAACCGAATTAGAAAATGTGCGTAAAATTCAACCCCCAATTCCCCATTATTAACACACTGGCACAATTATTACGTACATCGTGAGCTTGTAGCCTAAGTTTAGCTTCTTCCATAGCTTCTTTCTTCGATGTGAGCGATTTCTCTCGAATCGAAGTCCGCCGAACGGACTGAGCGCGGGTATTATTCGATTGAGTCCTTTTGACACGACGTTTCTGAGCTTCTTGCAATCGTTTACTCTCCTGTTCACATTTCAGTTGCATGATTCTTTCTCGTAGTTCAGGATCTTCGCAAATATCTGTAGAAAAAAAATCTTATTCGGTATTTTTCTAGATAGGTAATTTATTTTTCTGAGTAGTAAACGATTTTAAAATTACCCGCTGGAGTTTCATCGTGTTTCGTTCGTGCATTCAAATCGGCTCCATTTTGCACCAACAATTCCAGTACTTCTAGCTGTAATCACATCAAAATTTCAATTTTAACGTAAGACTCGTAAAAAGTCGTTGTGTAAATAAATAGGTAAATAATGGATTTACTTTGCATGCAAATCAACTCATTTGCCTTACAAAATTTTACGTAGAGTACGAAATGAATGGCTGTTGAATTAAATTTTATCACGAGTGGATCCCCGCAGTACTAACTGTTTTTTTTTTTTTTTTTTTTTTTTTTTGGCACCATTGAAAATACTTGATATTTAAAATTGGAGGGGAGGGAGGGGTCCAATCCCAATTTTTGTAATAACCAAAATTATTTCTAGGACTTATATTCAAGCTACAACTTTTGTATGAAATTTTTTTCAATTGGACCCTTCCTTCCACAATCATTTTGCATAACACACTGAATATACTAATTAAAAATTAGAGAAGTGAGGAAGGAAGGGACCATTTAAAATTTTTTTTCAGATAAAAGTTGTAGGTTAAAATCCTGAAAATAATTTTGGTTATTACAAAAATTGCGATTGGATCCTTCCCTCTCCTCAGATTTCACATAGCATCAGGTTAATATTTTTTCAAAATTGGGGGAAGGGTCCAATTGCAAAATATTTCAAACAGAAACATGGAAAAAGACTGGTGGTTCTTATCTTTACATATTATAATATGAAAAAAGCAAGGTTCTACTGTATTTGCAAAAATTTGAAGGATCTGTATAGTTTTTTGACTAGTGTCTGGTTTACTCAATTTATATTTCACAAGGTGACGGATCGTTTTTGTTGAATTTTCTCAAGTCCAATACTAAATAGATACTTGATATTCAAAATTAGAGGGGAGGGAGGGGTCCTACCGAAATTTTTGTAATAACCAAAATTATTTCTAAGATTTTAAGCTACAACTTAAAAATTTTTTTTAATTGGAGCCCTACCCTACCTCCACCAATTTTCAATAATATTCCAAGTATTAAAGTCATATTATGCAAAGTTGGAGGGGAGGGAAGGGTCTAATCGAAAATTTCATAATAATAAAAATTATTTCTAAGACCTCAATCTACAACTTTTGTTTGAAAATTTTTTCAATTGACCCCTTCCTCAATTTTAAAAAGTATCCATCTGATATTAGGCATGTGTGAAATCGGAAGAGAGGGGGTATTAATCGAAATTTTTATTATAATCTATTTTTAGTATCTTAAATTCTTATTAGACAACTTTTATTTGAAATTTTTTTAATCAGCCCCCCTCCCTCCCACCTCTAATTTTTAATTTGTATATTCAAAGTGTTTTGCAAAATCGGCGGGGAGGGAGGGATCCAATTAAAAAAAATTTCAAACAAAAGTTGTAGATTCAAGCCATAGGAATAATTTAGGTTATTACAAAAATTTTGATAGGACCCTTTCCTTTCCACTAATTTTGAATATAAAGTATCTATGCAGTATTGGACTTGGTAAAATTCAACAAAAACGATCCGCCACCAAGTAAACAAATTGAGTAAATTACATAGATACTAGAATGATATTGTTCGATTTGATTAATTCTTTTCCATGGTAATGCTACTCAAAAAACTAATTTTCGGTTATTTTCGACCCACTACCCATTAGTGATCCCGATCCGCTCTTTAGTAACGATAGCTTGAAATTTAAGTAAACACCGAAAAACTTGCATAATTAATATTTAATTATTTAAGAAGGAGAATTTTATTATTTTTACCGTAATAGAATCAATAGCCGTATTGTTCTTTTTTTACAAATATCGAATTTAATATGTTGTTAATTTTATCTACTCGTAATAAACGTAAGTTCAAGATGCGATAAAGAAAAGAATACATAGTAATTCTTCATTTAGCAATTTGATACTTTTTTTTTTCAATACGCAATCCAAATATAAATGGTAGTTTGTGACTCGAAGAAATGAAATGTTTTATCTAGGTGCAAAACATCATTGATGATCTATAATAGAATTAGGGCTGCCTTAAATATCAGTGTTTAATTACGTTTTTCACTGTTAGATAGAGAAAGAATTGAAGAAATGAATTTTGGTAACTTTTGTTTAAAATTACATTAAATGTGTCACTGACCATGACCATTGAATAAAATGCATATGAAGTATAAGTATAGACAAAATGAATCTCAAACTTACATGTCCCCAACATGCCGCTGCATGAACCGGTTGCCAGTCATCCAGATCTTTCGCATCGACAGAAACATGCTGATCCAGCAGAAATTCAACCACTCTTAGATATCCGTTTGCGGACGCAATATGTAACTATGAAAAAAGCTCGGTATTAATCGCAGAGATATTCGTAATTCGAAATAAGACGAAAAAGGGTGGTAAAATTTTACCGGTGTGGCATTTTGCTCATCTACGTAGTCTAAATCTTGACCTTGCATGACGGCTACTTGAAGGTCTCTCAACATACGCATTTCGGTGCTGCCACGAGTCTCATCAATGAGCTCTTGAGTGACACCTCTTCGAGCCATTTCATTCTCAATATAGTCCAAAGCTTCTTCATCTTCGCAAATATCGTATGGCATGTTACCATCTGCATTCACAGCTAAAAGATTGGCGCCACTGAAAAATAACAAAAGGTAAGGTATAATTAAATCTGTTACCGTCGATTGCAATGCTAAAATTTAATAGGTACCTATTAATTAGGTATCGAACCAGGTGCAAATGACCGCAAGTAGCCGCAGCATGCAAAGGAGTCCATTTCTCGCTATCTTCCGCATTTACATCGGCACCGAATTCGATCAAAAGTTTCATCATTTCTTCGTTATCATCGATACAACACTACAATATAAAATTAAACAAATTACGTGTAAGTTTTCAGTCGACCGCTGGTAAATTTGAAATCACTTAGGAGCATAGTTACGTCGAAAAAAATTTTTGCTAGAAAATTACAAAGCAACCGTGACAAAGTAAATTAGTACGTATCATGGCCTTTTGATCTTTTGTGGTTTATCGTTCATACGAGATAGGGTTCGTTGATTTTCGGATAATTTGAAAATTTATTTAATCGGAATTATAGAGCGTGTTTGTGTTAGATGAGTTTACCACACTGTAAGACCATGGCCGTGGGTAAGACGAATGCGGAATGACTCCGGCAGTGATAAAATATTATTAAAATAGAACTAAAGAAATCTTCATTGTGGTATCTAAATCTATCTACCTAGCATCATGTTAAGACTTTCAGGTATAGACTCTTTCAAGTTTCAACTTTACTTTGAGTCAAATAAATATAAATTCTACTATTTTACTAACAGAATGAAAAATTAAAATTTGAGAAAAATAATTTTTTTTATTAAAATGACTTTAGCCTCTCAATTTTTTATCCAGGTATAAAAGTTGAATAAAGCAATTAAAGATGTTTTTATTATACGTGCTACGAAACTACTATGTTTCGTCCCTACGTGCATTGTACGAAAGTGCGTCATTCGTCCAGGGCGGAAAGTAAGCGGAAAGTAGTTACTTTCCGCCCGCGGAATGTTTTGATTTAGTGTTCAAATCATGATTTCGTAGCACTTATAATGAAAAATACATTACAATATGAGGAGCGAAGTGAACAATTCGTAGTCTCGTGCTTTAGCTTCACTCGCCGTCGGCTCGTTCCGCCAAACTGCACTCGACTACGAAACGTTCACTTTTGCCCCTCGTATTGTAATATACTATTTCTTCCATATTCATATTATGAATATGATTTCAATGAACGTGTCTCGTATGTTTTGAAACCGATCATACGATACATTCTATGCACAGGTGATAAGCATATCAATTTTCTCGTTACTAGATATACTTAAATGAATGAAATGTAGACCAGTTTTCAAAGGTTAATTCCCTTTTAAAACTAAGTTTTTCAACAAAACATTGTTTATATACCTCATAAAACTATTTTTAGGTTGAAAAAAAAATTAATCTATCTCATGTTCTCAAATTTCTACTTCCATTTGTATTTTTATTAGCATATAATGGCCCACGTAAGAATTTCTTATCGGTATACCTGATGTAATGCGGTCAGGCCATCTTCATTCGTAGCACTGGGACTGACTCCTTTCAATAATAAGCGCCGAACTAAAACAAAAAATAAAAACTCAAATAAATAAGTTTGCTCAACACTCGAAAAGATACAACTAATAGTATTTCAAGTGGGATTTGATCATTTTAAAAAAAATAATAAACACAGATATACACGTGTTTACTTCTTAAATGAATTAAGACATCGTAAATTTAATTTCACTTAAAAGTAATCAGGCGAAGAAAATCACTGAGTAAACAGTTCAACGTTGACATTTGATTTTCATTTCAAGGCAATAAATATTGTAAAATTATCTGAAACATATTTATTACTCAGGGAAGTAGATTATATTCGCAAGACATCGCATAAAGAAACCATTGTCAAATAAAGAGGTATAAAATTATGACCTCATCAAGAGATTTGTTTATTGCTCAGAGTTCATTTAATTGTACGAAGAAAAAAAAACAGGCCTATTTTTTGTAAACCACAGGTAACCCCTCTTTCAGTAACAAACAATGAATTAGCATGATATTAATTAAGCTGCATTCGAAAATACATGTTTTTTACGCTGTTTGTTTGATACCCACCTTCATCAATATCATTCCTCGAGGCTGCTTCTAAAAGCATGACATTATCGCTAAAAGTGATGTTCATTTTTCGGCGATTTTTCTCCACCATTTTCGTAGAGTTTCGTTGCTGCCTAATCCATTCTTTTTCTCTCTGCGACCATACTTTGAGCTGCTGTATACGCCTTCTTCTAGCTAATAGGAGTCGTTCTTGGGTGCTCATATGCTCAATATGAGCCATTTCAGAGATCAAATCCGCGTGCTCCATTCTATAGAGGAAAAAAAACGGAAAAAGGGAAAATTAGTTGCATCAGATCAGATTTAATTCAGCGTGTAATACGACCAAATTAATAATCATAGTAAGGATATAAACCCCATTACGGCGAAAGATATCTTGAAAATGTAAATTCTCATGTTGGAATTACAAGATATGATATCATAATTTTTAGAACAAATAGTTCATTGTTTTAGAGATAAGAGTTTTGTATTAAATACACCAAAACGATACCAGCGAATCAGTTATTGATCGAGCTTTCAGCCGAGCAACATCTGCGTTAGTGTCGTAGCTGTGTAGAATACATCGAGCAATACACATTGGAGATAAAGCAAGTAAGTTGTTAATTTTGAATTAATATTTCATCATTTTCGTTAACCCAACTGCGAATAAAGTAGTTTTAATTTCGATACATAATAATGAAGGTGGTTGAATAGCATACTTTTCAAAATTAAAATTATACTATAACAGGCGAAAATTTTAAAATAATTCATCAGTACGTAACGTATACGACTGATATTAATAATTTATTACCTGTACGCCTCTTCCGTTTAAACTCGATCCAAAAAATTCATCGATATCATTCTCATTTCTTCCTCAACGAAACGACCTAATAAAAAGAACATTCGAATAAAAATTGAATTATAGATGAGTTACTATAGATAATTAAGCTACAAGTTTTTTAAAAATCGGTCAAATAATCAAAAGGTGTTAGGTGTGTTAGGTAATTGAAAGTTTTTTTTGAGAAATGAACATCGAACGTACTTGAGATTCACACAATTGACACAAATATTTCGAGCTATACATAGGTAAATAATTTCTTCACAGATGCTCATTTTCTACACATTTACGAATTGTAATTGAAGGTGACACATTTTAAATTATATGTGATAAATATGAACCAAACTAAAATGAAAATCTAATTAAGATTATTAAAAAGGAACTGTATAAATACTTTGTTTCGTGTAAGCTTTTCAACTAAAAAAAAAAACAACCTGTCGAATACTGGAAATTTCGTTGGGTTTGCGGTAAATGCACAATGGCAGGTGTTTTGCTTTCTTTCAAGTGTTTTAATACGTGGTGCCATCTCTCGATGGCATCATAATTGGTTAATTTCTTGGGAATCAGCCAATCAGGTTGTTTGATGTTTTTTAAATTTTTTTTATGTCAAGTGCAAGGTGTTTATCTCCTCAAATCAGCTGTTTAGTTTCATTGTTTCGAGTTCGACCTCTCGAATAATTTAGGGTGTAGGTAGGGGTAGGAGATGAAAAATGAATTCACAAAAGCATCAAAAGGTTTCTTTGTCCTTTTGTTAAATTTACTTTACCGCTTTCAGGATAAATTGAATTATGTCTTCGAAGCATCATAAACTATTTTCAATTCTGTACTCTATGTTGAATTCATGTAATATCGCCCTTAAATTACGAAGTTGAATCGAAACTTAATGTACTTCAAAAGAGAAAAAGGAAAATGTGCTTAGGCTGCGGTTTATAATCCCAAGAACATGATAGGTATCAAGTTATTAATGCACATTTCAGAAGTGCAATGCAGAAATGATACCAGGCAGTTGGCATTGAATATTGCATTGCAAGTAGTCGAGTCGGTCGTAAATTGTAATGAGGCGATTCAGGGAGGAAAGTCGATTAATACATAGATTTCCCTTCAGTAGTTCGAGGAATAATTTGTGAAGGAAAATTATAAGTTTTATAAAAATATAGATGAATTTATTTATAGAATTAAGAGCGTAATATGCACGTGAATTGAAGGTGAAAAAGTACCTACTCTTGTAGCAGGCAGCTTGTTGAAGAACTGCGACTGCGAGGGTAATTAGGCCTAGTTTAGTCTCACGGTCAACGTCTCATCATGACGGTCTGTTTTGTGCGTTAGCGACCCGATGACCCATTTTGTGTGATGTAATTCCTCTACAATTAGATATTTTCATTCTCACCGTATATATGTATTAATTTCTCATAATACGTTTATCTTGATAACATTCGTGGTTCGCGATTCACTTCAAAAATATTGGTAAGTTATAGATAACCTTTTATTATACTTTTAATTACACCTGTGATAAGAAAATTGCGAGAATACCTACATTTAAGTGTTTTCCCAACGAAGTTTTCACTTCGATAACTTTCAAGTTCTGAGAAATTTCAAACTCGATTTGAACTATACCTATTAGTATTACTTAAATTTTAACTGCGAAGTGAAAAAATATTTTACAACTTTGCTTCAAAAATTAATTCGATTAGTGAATTATTATATGATTTGCTTTCAGAAATGACTTCATTGTTACATAACGTCGATACACCAACTAAGCAAGCTACATTTGCTATGGCTTGCTTTTGGTCACCGGATTGCATTTTTGGCGTTCAAAAAGGAGTTATAAGAACACGAGTAGGTTACACCGGCGGCACAGCACAAAACCCAACGTATCGAAAATTGTAAGAAAACATATTTTGCGCGTATTCGATCTCGTTACTTTTTTTCTAGTTTGGTATAATACTTACTTTTGCAGAGGAGACCACACTGAGTCGATTTTAGTCGATTATAATCCCGAAGCCATTAATTACGAAGAATTACTCGACATTTACTGGAAGAATCACGACCCAACTTCCAAAATGAAGAGACAAGTACGTTAATTTTTTCATTACGAGCGAATTCCTCTAATTTCAACATGTCTTGATTCATTCGATGTTTCGAATTTCAGTACACCTCATTGATCTTTCATCACGACGACGAACAAAGACAAATCGCTGAAAAATCATTAAAAGAAAAAGAAAGTGAACTTGGTCAACCATTGGTCACAGAAATCTTACCAGCCAATACATTTTATGATGCTGAAGAGTAAGCTATATTATACCTAGGTAAATGTAGATTTCGATTATGAATGTTTGTATTATTTCTTCTCGTTTAAATTTTAGTTACCACCAGAAATATAGGTTGCAACAACACCCTTGGCTTTGCAAAGCTATCGGTTTACAATCTGGAAACGATTTTAAACGATCTCATTTAGCTGCTAGATTGAATGGTTATGTTTACGGTCAAGGCAACCTGAAAAATTTCAATGAAGAAGTTGAAAAACTCGGATTAAACGAAAACGTGGCTGATTTCGTTCGGACTTTGATAATCAAGAATGAGGGACAAGGATTAACTTGTTGAATATTTCCATGTTTTAAAATTATGCATTATTTTTCACTTCACATATCATCGCGTCTCCATATTAATAAATATTTCGTATTTAACAGAATTCATCTTTTACGAATTTCATCTTCAGTCTCGTTGAATGAAATATTACGAATTATTCGAAATGAAAGCACAAAGTTTGAACTAAAAAAACAAAACAAAAAGTACATTAGGCTATACACTTTTTTTTTGACTCTGGAATAAATTTCCTCTCTCATATTGAAGGATGGATAAAATTTTCAATATTTTTTTTTTTGAAAATGGATACTCCTGTGAACTTCTTACAACGACGTAATTTTTGTTCATAAAATTATCAATTCTTTGTAATCCGTCAGGATACTTCATCAGTTGAACAAAGAGAAAATATTTTGACCAGACATTTTTCCTTGAAATTGGAATTCCATGTTGTGATGACTGTTATCTCATTCTCCGTCAGATTATATTCACCTAGGTAAAAAAAACGTAATGCTATTAATACCGCCATTAAAAAACCTAAAAATAAGAGATTATGCATATTTTGTATTAGATATGTAGTATGTAAATAAGTAATTACGTAGAACTGAGAAAAAATGCTCCAAAGTGGTGGTGTTTCGTACAGTGCAAGCAACAAGAATTTTCACTTTCATATTTCTCTTAATGAAATCTTTTATCGTGAGACAAAACGGATGAAATAATGTTGAATCATAAATCACATCTGCAATAAAATTAAGAACAATTTAGTAATAATAGATAAGTATAAATATGCGAGTGTGCCTATTGCGTATAAAAATATACGGAAAGATAATTCAATCAAATAATAATCGAAATTGGTATTACCAGCAGCTAAAATCACATCAGGATTGAAAGAATCTGAGTAATTCGAATCCAGATCTCCCCATGGTAATTTCACAACTGATATTTTGGTTTTGTCACTTGTGCATTCGAAATATGTATTTTGCGCATCCACAACGTTATTTGAATTTACGTTCAATTTAATATTATTCACTAAATAATTCAGAACTTTTTCATGAATATCTGTAAAACGGTAATAAGAAGGTCGACAGGCAAATATGACTGCTAAACCTGTTAAGCCAACGCCACAGCCCAATTCCAAAACTTTTTTTTCTTCAAATAAACGAGTGTTTTCTACACAATAATCAGCCAATACTTTGCCTGCCTAAAACAAAAATGACATATAAGTGTCTGTAGACTTTAAAAAACCTTATTTCGATGACAGATTTCATTTCACCTGCCAAGTACTCAACCCAGTTGTGCCATCGGAGATTGCACTAGTGTTTTGTTGTATTGAAATGAATTGATCAATTGATATCATGTAATGTATGTAATGTGTTTCTTCATCTGTTTTTTCCAATAATTTCAAATAGTAATGGTAAATATTTTCGTCGACATCTTCATTTTTTTCTTCCAGCTAAAGAAAAATCAATTACAACTTGCGATTAATCTTTTAAAAACAAAAGCTCGTCGATCACACCGAATTGTTTTATGCTTACTTCTTGAATTAGATTTTTCAAAAATGATACTTGATACGATCGCTTCAATGGATATTTTAGATTCATTTCGTGTTGAAACGTCTGTGAAAACACCATTTCGGCATTCTGAATTGCGAATTCTTTTACTTTCTGCAAAATAAGGAATACAGCTAAATAATAATTCAATGCTCCATTGCTTATCAAAGCAAGAAGAAAGAGAAGAAAGTTGTATAAATACCTGGTCGAGACATTTAAAAGGAACTTGAAGGAAAAAATTTCTCATTACATTCGCCAACGATTCATTACTTTCAAAATTTGAAACATCCATTATTGAGAGATTTTGTCTTTTTCATAATTTCATGTGGTAGATAACACAACAAACACAATTGACTGTCAACACTGAGACAAACGTCGAAAAATCATTGAGTGATCACTCAGATCACTCTTATGATCAAGAAATCAAGATGATCGAGATCAATTTAAACGATGAATGAATGAATTGAATGATCAAAATCGCAAAACTGTTGTTATCGCTTATCACTTTTGTGTTGTATTTTTGATTACAAGTGTAGTCATGTAGTGTGTGTGGACTGTCTATAGTAGTGTGTGAGAGTGTGAGCACGTGTAGTAAATACCATTAATACCTTACGATTTTACGGTAAATTATCAGAATTACATTGGTTTTACGAAATGTTTTACGTGGTTTTTGCCTTTGCCTATCAAATTCAAAATTTGATTATTTGAATTTGATAGGCAAAGGCAAAAACCACGTAAAACATTTTGTAAAACCAATGTAATTCTGATAATTTACCGTAAAATCGTAAGGTATTAATGGTATTTACTACACGTGCTCACACTAGGGCTGTTCGAGTACCCGGGTACGTGGATTCGGATATTTTTACCTATGAATCCGGACCGGTTCCTTATCTCAATCGATCTTATTCATAAAAAATCGTGATAAATTGTCGAATTGCATAAATGTGGCTAATTTTTTATTTTTTCATAACAATTTTTTTTTGTCTAAAATTGGTCGAAAACTCAGAAAACTATAAAAAACGCTTCGATTAATAAAGTCGAGGCCAAATTGTATGTAAAACAATAAATTTTGATCCGAAAATCAAGCATACCACAGAAAATTTTCAAGAACCGGGTAGGAATCGAGTACCCGGTTCCATTTAAACGCCGAATCCCGATTCGGACCGGGTATCCGAACAGCCCTATCACACACTACTATAGACAGTCCACACACACTACACTTGTAATCAAAAATTGCATGAACTATCGTAAGCTGCACAAGGCACAACTTTTTAAAATCAGTACTACTGAATAAATTTATTTTATAGATTTTTATATTTTTTTATACTTACCTAATTTTAATAAAATATAAAAATCTATAAAATAAATTAATTCAGTAGTACTGATTTTAAAATGTTGTGCCTTGTGCAGCTTACGAAAGTTCATGCAATTATTGCAGTCTAATGCAGTTTTAAATTTCTAATTTCTAATTATAATTATTATGTACCTAATCATTACCACAAGAAGGCCATATTTTGGACTCTTGGTAGATGGTCTTTTTTTTTTCTTTATGCTAGGCGTATACCTACAACACTTGAACACTACTACAGTGCAGTAGCTAGGTACTACCTACGTATGTACCACGTACATATAATAACATCCTAGAATTGCTCAGTGCCTAGTACCACTGCACACTTCTTGCAAGAGAAAATGATGAAAAATATCGCCGAATTCAAAATTAGATACGAAAAAAAACAAGAAAATAATGTTTTCAAAACTTCTCACGTGTATTTGTAAACAGTACCAAATGACTAAATCATTGCAAAATTCTATTTTACTATGAGTATTTTAAAATATTATTTTAAAAATAATCTAATACTTCATTATTATAACAACTAGATGTCACATACAAATTAATCAACTTTTTTATGTACAAAAGCAAAAAAAAAAAAAAAAAAAATGATAAAAATCAACACGCTTACTAATATTAAAAATTAAAATAAGGAAAAACTTCAATATTACAATACAATCAAAAAATCGCAACACAGAAAGCTAAATATTTGCATTACTAATCGTATATTTTATTCGATAATTGTTATAAAAATAAAATAATGATAAACGTTGTAACAATCGTATGAATTTTGTTATCATAGAAAATGAAAACAGTAATTTTATAAAGCGTATAAAATATTTAATCAAAGATTTTGATACTTAAACAAATAGGTAATATTTTTTATGTTTATTTATACTCGTCTATAAAGCATTACGTTCATTAACCCACACATAAATAGTATACATATTATACTGAACAGTGACTATGAACATCAGTCTCGTGGTAAAATACAATTTTATAATAATATACGAATCGCTTTTAGTGATATCTTTCAAGAAAGTAAGAATCGTTCGTGAAGAAATTTTCAGTTCAAAATGGGTATCATTTTTTAAAATCATTTATTCATTTTCCAAATAGAAAAAAATAGGAAGGTATCTACCTACCTACCAGTTGCATGTATATGTAAATGAGAAATAACCAATAGGTAAAATGTTGGTATGTAGTTACGATTTGTAATTATAATAGTTGACGAGCATCGCGTGTTTCCGACATAGGTACCTAACCTACTCATAATAAAATGGTAATGAAGAAATATGAAGATATTAACCTTTCTCTCTAGAAACTACAATAATTACGTACGTTTTTCTACGCTAAGGCCCTTTGACACTATTTGTTTTATCTACTACTATCTATTTCTATACCAACGTACTCAACGAGAAGTACATAATTTGTAATAATACCTACCTATGTAATGAGTGAGATACCTAAATAGCCTACAACAATACCAGCGATTAAAACTAGATTATCATTTAAAATTCAATAAGTAAATAAAATAAATAAATATCTAAGTAAGTGAATAATTAAAGAAGAAAAAATGACACAAATGTATTTAAAGAACCTTACAAGAATAAAGTACTAGTGTCAATTAAAATAATTATAAATATAGTATGGTATAGTGTTAATAAATGAAATTTGCGATATAATAAGTACTCAAGCTTTTAAATAAGTAACTTAATTTTTTTAAGAGCATGATTAAAATAATAAAATTGAATTTTTTCCAAGCAATTCTCTACAATTAAAAATTGACCAAACAAAACATTAAAGTACATGGGCTCATATTGTAAGTTTAACGTTTTGTGTGCCAATTTTTCTACTGGTTAATATCTTCAAATTTCTATAAACTACGATGAAAGTATTGCCTACCATCGAGAACACGAGAGCAGTTTTCAATTTTCAATTAGAAATATCGAATATAATCGTAATTCTGTGTTTATGTGAAGCTGAAGTGAATATTATATTTGTTAAATTTGACAGAATCGTCTACATTCACACTCATCAGGACTCGTTTCATTGTAAAAAAAAAAAAAATCATAATTATGATTTTTCTTTCTATTTGGAAAATATTAAAAATGAACGAATGATGATACCTACCTATTAAACGCACACTTATAATTTTATTCATTTATTCCAAATGAAACCCATTTTTAAAAAAATTTCCTTAAAGCGAATAACAATCCGTACCTACTAGATTACTTGTAAAATTATGTACTTGGCAAAATAAACCACGATGATGCAATTTTTTTCGAATTTATCAGCCTGAAATTCACATTACTTTTCACATTATCAGATCGCTCAATACTTACAATTATTTGCGCGAATTACTTATTAAAAGATAGACATCTATTAAATCAACAATAAGTACATTAAAAAAAATTGTAACAAAATCATAAAAATAATAGTCGCTCGCTTTTTCATTTCACATTTATTAAATTTTTATCCTCGGTCAAGTACGTATTTTTAAAAACTTTAAAACATAGGCAGAATAGGTAGGTAATAGGTACGACCCCAGCCCTACCTCCAGATTTTAAAATTTTTCATTTATTATGAAAGGAAATTTCCTCCTGGATGATTTTTTTTTAGCAATTTGCATTTTTATAGAGCATAAACGTAAAATGTATAATACCGGCAATGCGATGCTACATCTCGTAGGTGTAATTTGACGTAGGTAGTAGGTACCTATTATTTTTGAGCATCTATATTCACTAAAAAATTACGCATAATATTACTTAGGTATTATAAAAATGGCAATTCGAATGCATATCAAAATAAATACAGCGATGTTGAAGTATTTATACAAAAAAAGCAACACACACAGATCAACCTTTGATTTTTAACCTTTCACAAGGAATCGCGGCTTATGAGTTTATGAACCTTTTTTAAATGTTTTTATGTTTATTAATTAAACGAAAAAAAAAACAACGAGTAATATAGGTAGATAAACAAAAAGATTTTTCGCTTCGCGTTAAACTTACCAACAATGTACAAATTAACATTAAAATTTAAAAATCTACTAAATTTTTATATCACATAAAAATGTTTAATTTTTTAAAAATATTGTTATTCCGGTGTATTATTTTTCATAACGTGACTACTCAAAATTTCGTTTTCAATAGGATAATTCGTCACTACTCGCAAACGATCACATAAGATCAAATTCTTAAATTAAACGTTTTCGAAAATATCAGATAGGTAGATACTTAGGTAGGTACATAAATAACCGTTTCTCGAGATACATACTGAACTTCTTTTACGGTTAAAAAAAGGTAGAAATGAACAAAACGTTACTTTTCTTACATAAGATAAGTCTTATTTCAGAGATAACAGCTTTTTGATTTTAAAATTGACTTCATTTAAAACAAAATAAGGAATGAAAAATAAAAAAAGCTAGTTGAAAGGTACGAATATATAGCCATTATGGGTGATTACTGATTAGGTACCGATAAATATTTAAATAGGTAGTATGTAATATTATAATGATGTTGAACAGAAATTTCTACACACAAGTTCATTACCAACTACGTATTTTCCCTTTTCAATCTTAGAAGTATTTCATATCTTAAACAAGAAGTTTTCATTTTTTTAAATCGTGATGTTACATTAAGATTTCTGCTTTTATGGAATGAAAATAAACAAATAAAAAAATCGCACGAAAAGTAATAATAATAATAGTTAGATAATCATTTTAAATGATTCAATATTTATAATAACCTTTCAAAAAGAACGGAATTAAAACAAGACAATTTTTGTGAAAATTTTTCAAAATATGAATAAAAAATCACAAGAAAGACTCCATTCCTCAGAGGTAACCTAAAGTTTCATAAAACTTCATATAATTTGAAGCTTTAACTTTGCAATTCTCTCTGAAACATATAAAAATTTGAGAAATAAGATTATTATTCCTACTAAGCATATTTTGCTTTTACGTATAAATTTTCGCGAAAAAAGTTGTAAATTAAAGGCCTACGACTAAGTAACATTTATAATGACGATCTATTTGAAATTGCGAATACGTATTTACAATTTTACACGAAGTATAATGTAGGTATGAAGTTATATGAACGAAGAAGAAACAAACAGATGGGTATCAGATTTATACTGAACATAGGCGTGAACCAAAGTACTTTGGCATAACCAAATATCTTGATTTTTTGTAGAATGATTTTTTTTTTTTTTTCATTTTTTTAGAGTAGGTACGTACCAGAGCATAGCACTGCCAACATTTGTCATCGCAACTCGCCTCGCGTCAGACGCGAGGCGAGTATGATCGCTGATCGCAACGACGAGTGATCGCTCGTGCCTGCGATGCCGAATAGTGGGGGGCGAGTTGCGATCGTACGCGCGAGTCTCGCATTCGTGATCGCGTATGTTTGCATTACCTACGCAAGGGCTCTACAATACTACATTTTCACTTTTTTATCCAAATTTTCATTTCTCTGATACTTTTCTCGAAACTCTTCGTCGGAAAATTATTGCTGATAATTTTTTTACGTTGTTGAAATCTTCTTTGAAAAAAGTTGTAAAAATCAATTTTGAAAAAATTCAAATTATTTACAATTCTTCCATTGGAAAATTTTAAAAACACTTCTTTCATAAAAATTGATAATTTTGGCCTTGAAAAAAAAATAAATTCAAAATGAAAATGTTGCTAAACACTTGAAAAATTATTTGCAAAAAGTTGTGAATATCGATTACGAAAAATTCTAAATAATTATTTACTTGCAAATTCCAGCTTTGAATTTTTTTCAAAAATTTACTATTGTCTGGAGACATTGAAGAATAGTAAATTATAAAAAATCATGAGAAACGAGAAGAATTCAGGTTGAAAAAATTCAGCAGAACTAAAAGATACGAATAAATTGAAATTTCGTAAGAAGCGGAAACAGGAAAAATTGGTAATCAATTTTAAAATATTGCAAATTCGAAAATGGGAAAAAATTTACTTGTGTAATTTGAAAACTTGAAAAATCTCAGAGTAGAGAATTTGGATTCATTAAAAAAAATTTATGACATTAAAAAATTGTAGAAAAACAGTTTTGTGAAATCAAAAAAAAAAATGGATGATTGAAATACTTGAAGATTTTGGCTAGATTTTGGAAGTGAAGGGTGGTGCTTTTTTCTTGTTTCTGTTGGTTTTTCACGTTGCGACGCGTTACTTACGTCATGCGTCATACGTAGGTGTAGGAAACCGCATGGTATAGATTGAACTAGTTCATTTGCGCGTGAGTTTAGATTTTAAATCGTTGGTATTTGGAGAACGGGGTGAGGTACAAATTTGAGTGAGGCTTCATTTTATAGAGGATAAAATTCTACATATTCGCCTCGCTTACACCACCTATCTAGGACTTATAGTTTTTCTGCTATTTTAATGTAAACTTTATTTTTCTTTACATTAAAATATCAAAAAAACTAATGATCGTAGATAGGTAGTGTAAGCGAGGCGAATGCGCGAAATTTTATCCTCTTTCATATGAGCAAACAACGAAATCTCTAACTTGTCTCAATCTCAAGTTATTACCTTAAACGCAACGCGTAGAATAGTGCTCTCATACCGTACTCGCCATACTCGTCGGTACTAGGCGTGATGCCTGATCGCAGTGATCACCGATCGCAGGGAGCGATACATTTGATCGCATTTTCTGATCGTACTCGCAAAAATGCGAGGCGAGTATGATGTCTCGCGCTCAGAGAGAGGCATCGTGCTACGCTCTGGTACGTACCCGGTATACATACTGTATGCGAATCGCGTACTAATAGAGCGCTAAATTCGCATTTATCGTATACGAATAGCATGCGAAAATAGCGTACTATTAGCATATCAAAAATGTCCGCTTTTTTAGCGGCTAATTTCGAACGCTAATAGCACGCGAAATTAGCAGCGAATGTAGCGTTCTATTCGCTGTTAATTCGCTTGCGATTAGCGTTCGAAATTCGCCTCTAAAAAGTAGGCAAATGATTTTTGACGATTTCCACTCAGCAGTAAATTAATTATTCGAAAATATATCATATGTGTGATCGCAGATCTGTGAAAAATGAAATTATGCCAAATCGTAAAGTTTTTGGAGTACCTATAAGTAGCATTTGATAAAGTAACTTTTAGGAAAATCAAAATTACTTCCAAGATTTTAATCTACAACTTTTGTTTGAAAAATTTCTCAATTTGAGCCCCCCCTCCAATTATGCCCAATACTACGTAGATAGATAGATAGATAGATTAGATAGGTATAAAAACGTATATTTATTACTCTGAATTGTGAGAGGGAAGAAGGGCTGTCTCGCTGTCTGAAATGAAAATTTTTTCAAACAAAAGTTGTAGATTGAAGTCTTAGAAATAATTTCGATTATTACAAAAATTTCGATTTGACTCCTCCTTTCCTTATAATTTCGCATAATACTGCGTTCAAATTGAAGAAGGTAGAGGAACAATTTAAAAATTTTTATAGCACTGATAAGATGTCTAAAATTTTTACAATTTGATAAAATTTAATTTCACACAGATTCACGATCACAAATAAGATATAAATTCAAAATAATTAACTTACTGTGAGTGGAAATCGTCCAAGAAATTCTGCCTTCGTCTCCATTCTTATCATTTTGAAATCAAATCATTGGCGTTTTTACTTAAAAAGAAGAAAAAACATCAAACAAAACACAAAATTCCCCAATAAAATCAAAAAATCCAGAAAAACCTTTATATTTTATTGTTTAAATGTCACTGCAATACTTTCAAGTACACGTTCATGTTTGAAACTGACTTCTCTCATTTGTAAAACGTATTGAAAGAAGTTGTAGAGAAAATCGCATGCGATTCGCTAGCGAATATTGCGCTAATATCGTAAGAAATATCATCTGCACGTTTTCCACTGCGATTTTAGCATACGATTCGTATGCGAATATTGTGCTAGTATCGTAAGAAATATTTGCACGTTTTCCACTGCGATTTTAGCATACGATTCGTATACGAATATCGCGCTAATATCGTACGAACTTTTTGCCTGTTTTCAATGTGATTTCAGGCATGCGATACGCAAGCGAATATCGCGCTAATATCTCACAAAACATCTACAGGTTTTTAAATACGATTTTAGCATGATATTCGTTCACGAATATTATACGAATTTATCTGAGAAAATTTTCTTCGATTTTTGCTTTGATTTCGCATTCTATTCGTATGCGAATCGACCGCGATTTTCGTCTCTGTGATTTTAGCATACGAATAGCAGACGGTGTGTTTACCGGGTAGATTATAAAATATTATCTCGATTAATTTTTGGAGAAAAAAATGTTAGTTCTCATAAGAATAAAAAGCATCTCAATTTTTTGAAGAAAAGAATAGGTAAATAAAAAAAGGTGTCAATTTTTTAGGAGAAAAAATCCAGAAAAAAATTTCATTATTTTGGGAATAATTTTTTTTACTTATTATTTGTCTCAATTTTCAGTATTTTTGCTACAGTAAAAATGTTTTTCCATTTTTTTTTTTTTTTTTTTTTTGGAAAAAAATATGTATCTCAATTTTTTGGAGTGAAAATATTTTTCAAAAAAGGCTCAATTTTTTTGAAAAAAATCTCAAAGTTTCTGTCTTGATGTTTTTTATTTTTTCAATTTTTTGTAATGATTTTTTTGAATTTTCTTGCAATAAAACATTTCAAATACTTTCCAATGTAAAAATTAAAAAAAAAATTTTGGAGTAAAAAATTTTCTATTCGGGGTATTTTTTTTCTTACTTTTTCGGAATAAAAAATTGTCTTTTTTTAAGGAAATGAATCTCTTGCTGTCGTTGTTGTTGTTTTTGGAAGGGAGATTCTCTATTTTTTTTAATAATTAAAAATCTTGAATTTTTTCAGAGAAAGAAATCTCTTACGAGTGTGCTCTGGGGCTGTTATCAGTAAAAAATTTAGTTACGTGATTTCTCGGCGAATACTGAACGAAATGTCATGAAATTTTGATATTATGCTTCTTTATAACAATATCCAGGTGGGATATTTTCAATATTTTGGAAAATTTGTCTATTTATGGAAAAAAATTGAATCCAAAGGTTTTTTTTGGACAAGTCAAGGTCACGATGAAGGTCCCAAAATTTATCGCTTAAACGCAATTTTTTCCATAAATAGATACATTTTCCAAAATATTGAAAATATCCCACCTGGATATTGTTATAAAGAAGCATAATATCAAAATTTCATGACATTTCGTTCAGTATTCGCCGAAAAATCACGTAACTAAATTTTTTACTGATTTTGCCCTCCAGAGCACACCCTTAATTTCTTTTGGAAATAAATAAATAGAACTTATTTTTATTTCATTTTTTTTTTGGAAAAAATAATAATTTTTTGAAATACCTAAATAATAATAAAAAAAAATGTTCTTGGGTGATTTTTCAAACCAATCTAAACATTAATGACAATAAGTAGGTAATATTTTTTCCGCATTTGCATCGCCAATTTAAAGTAAGCAGGCACACTAATTCTTATCTTGATTAAACACGATACCCTTTTTTTAAAATTGCCAATTTTTCCAGCCAAAATTTTCAAAAAAATTTGTAGGTACGGATGATTATGAAAATGTTGAAAATTTTTTTAATTTAAAACATATACACATAAAACACAAACTTACTCGTCTTCCCAGGGGCATACTTCATTCGGAGTGCCAGCAGTGTCGCCTTTTTCTTTTTCAGTGTCAGTCTTTAAATCTCTGCTAGTGGAAGCAGTGGCCGTACAAGCTGATTTTTCCACCTTCACTTCCATAGACTCCGCTTTTTTCAAACCGATGGTAGATTTGGTAGAACTGGTCTTCCTTGCCTCTTTGGTTTTATTCGCCTGCTCTTCACCGGGCTCCGAATGACTAGATTTTTCTTCGCCTTGTTCGCATACGGAACTAACACTAATCAATGGCGTCGTATTGCTAGTGGATTGCTTCCGACTAATTAATGCGGTGATGGATTTTCTACGCGAAGTTGTCGTTGGTGGAGTGCTTTCGTCCGCTGGAGCTGATTCTTTATCACTAGTCCCCGGTGGATTCGAATCGAAAGATCGGAACGGAGTTGTAGTTAGATCTTCGGTAGACGATACCGATGGTCTGGTACTATCAGCTTGCTTAGAATTAGCTGCAGACGACGAGCGTCTGCCAAAACGACTAATGGTTTCGTGTAGGCCGCAGGATTTCTTTAAACGTTCAGTCACTTCGGCAACAACCGACATACTCACGTCTGATGATGAACTCGAATCAAATAACGTTGAGTTTTTGCGCGATGCCGATATTGGAGCGTGATCTCCACCTAGAGGATCTTCAGCGATTGAAGGTGAAGGCTGTAAACGATGCCGTTCCGGAGGCTCGGGAAAATCCCACGGACATACTTCGTCTCCAGTTTTTTCCAACACATCGTTCAATTCCCTGCTGTAATATTTCGTCGTATTTTTTTAAAAATTCGTTCGAGTTAGGCCGCTCAAGCATTTACGTATTTACTTTACCTGTTCGTTAAATCAGTGATATTTGACTGGCTGTGAGAATGTATCACTTTATTAGGAACAGATAACTCGTGTGTTGATCCAGAAAGACTTCGGTCGCTACCTCGACGCTTTGTTATATTCATAGAAGTACCGCTAGAAGAAGGATGATTTTGTTGTGTTTGTAGGCCGCAAGAAGACGATGGCTTAGTAGTAGTAGGATTTTTAGCCTTCGCTTGAACTCCACCGAAACCGAAGAAGCTGTAATAAAAAAATTAAAATATATCGATTACTCGTCGAATTCGACGAAATCAACACAATTCATTTGGAGTTAGCACAAGTTGACAAACTTACTCAAATTTTTTCTTTCCCGTAGGTTGCAGTCCACTGGCGAGTAAATTTTTATAGTGTTCAGAACGAATAAATCGAGGATAGCAGTCTTTTTTCAAAAGTAGAGTATAAACATGTTCAGCTGCCGAGTCAAAAGTAAACCTGCTAGGATTCTTCATTTCCATTTGCGTTTTTTCCATAGTTTTCCCGTCAATATTCACTTCGCACGGTGCTCCTGGCGCTAAAAACTCGCTGAAATATAAAACATACCGAACGTGAAATTTTTGTTTTCGCACATGAAGTAATACTTTAAACAAGAACAGGCACATCGGGGACATGTTTGAAGAGGTCATTACAAAAAATTGTTTCACTCTTTCGTCTCTTTTACACGTTTTTTTAAAATAACGCGCAACTTTCTACGCTCCTAAGGGAAGCACCTATATTTGCCCCTGTTTCAAAATGAATATGCAAATTATCGTACTCGTAGATTTGTTTCACTTTTCGAGCAATTTGCGATTGGCTACTTCTTCGTAAATCATTTGCAGCCATCCAGAACCTAATATTTTCATGACTGTATTCTTTCCTCAGATAACTGGTGAATTCTTGTAGACCTAAAGAAAACGAGTAAAAAATATATAATTAATTAATTATTCTATTACACATTTATAGAAATACAGGGTGTTTCATAGCTGACTGAGTTCCTTCCACCAGGTGAATAGGCA
This sequence comes from Balanococcus diminutus, assembly GCA_959613365.1. Classification (NCBI taxonomy): domain Eukaryota; kingdom Metazoa; phylum Arthropoda; class Insecta; order Hemiptera; family Pseudococcidae; genus Balanococcus; species Balanococcus diminutus. The sequence goes on along the minus strand of OY390715.1, from coordinate 42,551,515 downwards.
ACCCATAAGGAACAAAAAAATGTTACATAAACACGATGCCTATCTTGAAAATTCAAGTGGCAAGGGAAAATTGAATCGAGAAAAAAATTGATTAGGCAAATGAATAGGGTGTATTTTTAAAATAAAAAATTTATTCTCGACATTTTTGCCTATCTTTGAAAATGAAGGCACATGAGAGCTTCAAACTTGAAAAAAAGGTTTTTTAATTTTCAAAACTCTGTAACTCCTTCATTTTTGAAGATAGGCAAATTCATCACATCACCTTTTTTGCATAATTATGTAAAAATGGTTACCCTGTTACATGTAACATCTTGATTAATTTTGCAGTTTTCACTTTCCAATGATGTCCACTGATAATTTGAAGCTCAAATGATTAATACGTACAAATGAGACATGAAAATTTAGAAATTTCGTCAAGATGATACGTGAAACAGATGTAACTCTTTGAGGTAAGCAAAAAAGTTATTTGATGAATTTGTCTATCTTCGAAAATGAAGGAGCTATAAGGCTTTGAAAATTGAAAACCCGTTTTTTTCAAAGTGTAAAGCTCTCTTGCTCCTTCATTTTCAAAAATATGCAAAAAATGTCAAGAACAAAGAAAGTTTATTTTTTCAGCACTATTCATTTACTTGATAAAAAAATTCTCAATTTAATTCCCGCTTGTCCCTTCAATTTCCATAATAGGCAACTGGTGATGGCGAGAGGGGGAGGGTGCAAAAAGTGCACTTTCACCAGCCCGAGCAAATGATTTTCACTCTAGGTATTTGAAATATTTTGGAGATTTTTTTTTCAAAAATTTAAGAAATCACTACCTATTCTCTAAAATTTATTTCGTAATTATTTAAAAAATTTTTACTCCAAAAAAATAAAAAATCTCTCTAAAAAAATAAATTGATAAATAAAACAAAAATAAAGTCTTCTCACTGCAAAAAGTTGGAAAAAAATTTATTTAAAAAAAAATCAGGGATTTTTTTTTATAACAATAGATTTTTATTTTCAAAAGTAAAAGGTTTATTCCTCAAAAAAAAGGGTAATGAAACTTTTTAAAAAAGTAATTCAACACTTCAAACAATTTTTACTCAAAACAGAATTGAAATTTTTTCTCAGCAAATTGATTTGAAAAATTTAGACGAATAACTTTTTTTTCATTTTTTTTTCTTTAAGGAAAAAATGAGAAGTAAATAAGTAGGTATTTTAAAAATTAAAAAAAAAAAAAAAAAAAAATGAAAAATCAAGATTTTTCTTTTCTAAAAGTTGAAAGGTTTATATTCTGAAATCAACCCAAAAAAAATCTGCATTAAAATAAAGTGATTTTGACTCCACAAAAATTTAGGGATTTTCTTTTCAAAAATTTTGAGAGACTTCATTAAAAAAAAAAAAAAAAAAAAAAATACATAGTTCAAAACAAGAAAAATGTTTTTAACTTGAAGTTGTAAAATTTTTTATTCCGAAAATTTTGAAGAATTTTTTATCTTCAAGAATAATTCGAGGAATAAGTATACCTAAGTACGAGTATTTTTAATGCAACCCAGGAGGAACAATTTTTTGCTACTTAGAAAATGGAAAGTTTTTTTTTTTTTTTTTTTTTAAATTGAAAAAAAAATGAGATTTTTTCTCAAAATATTGAAATTTATTTTTCTCTAAAAAATAAGAGATTTCTTTCCTGTGAAAAAATGAATAATAAAAAAGTGATTTTTTCAAAAAAAATTGAGACAATAAGAAATATAAGGATGATTTTCTCTATAGATAAATCACTTTGCCTTCAAAACATTGAATTTGAATTATCCTTTAAAAAAATTGATAAACATTTTTTCTCAAAAAACTTGAGAGACATTTTCTCCAAAAAAGTTGTGATATTTTTCATTCCAAGAACATTAAAATCTTCACAAATCAATTGAAAAATTTAAGATGTGAAAATTTTTCAGACGTGGCTCAAAAAATGAATGGCGTCCGCGTCCACCTCAGGCAAATTCAAAACGAAAGTTTTTTTTTAAAGGCCCAAAAATTATTGAATTGGGGCCCCGCTCAGCTCTCGTCGTCATTGCAGGCAACATGTTAGTATAAAATTGTTTGTTCCTTATGAGTGCCTATTCACCGGGTGGAAGGAACTCAGTCAGCTATGAAACACCCTGTATTTCTTTAGCTAATTAATTTTCACACCGCAGATAAAAATTTTTTTTTTTTTGTAAAACTGAAAACATACAATACTGTTAATTTAATTAAAATAATATGGGTACCTGTCGGATCGGAAACAAGTTCTTCCATTGACAGAGCCCACCGCCTAACTCTTTTCTCTGTAGGTACTTCCACCCTGTAAAAAATTACAAAATTAGACAAAAATTTCACACATGATGCAGCTGAGTAAATGCCAGAAGAAACATATTGTCAACGTACAACGAACTATTTAGCTGCCAAAACGTAACATCATCCGTAATCCAAGGATTTGATGGATGAGGAGAACATATCATGGGGTCATATTCGGCGTACGTTTCAGAAAACTGCAATAAACTTTCCAGCGCCACGGATACTTTAGTTCGCGTTCTATCGACGCAATTCTTCAAAACTTCGATCTGTAATTCAATTTTCAATAATGTATTCCGCATAAATTTTTTTTACGTAACGATTTTCGCAAACTAGGGCACCTCTTTCTTAATATCCTGCGAACTTCTTCTTTTTTTGGTACTTGCCGAGCCTCCTGCTCTCAACGGGAGAGGTTCCAAACTGCTAGAATAGCCAGGTGGCGGACGGTGAACCCTCCAAAACGCTCTTTCTTGACTGTCACTTACAATTTTTTCTCCCTTTTTTCGATCTTTCGATAACCTCACCTAAAAATTGCATCGTCGACGTTATTTTACGTAATTTATGTAATTGGCGCACGTTCTGCGCTAAAAATCAAGTAGGAAAGTCTATTAAAATTCAAAATGAAGTGCAGCCTTACTTGTTCTTCGGCTTGAATCGTAATAAAATCCCATTTATTAGCCAAGTTTTTCTTCAAACTATTCAAAGATTCCTGCGAAATTGGAAAATTATGTTTAGAAATAAATATTACAAAGAGTAAATTTACATAGATTTCAACGTCTTATTTTTGATTGGGGGGATCACCTACCAATTCATAGTCTTCGAGTCCGTGTCTTTGTTTATTTCTTAAACTTCTTTTAGCGAGATAAATAGCATATTCAACGTTATCAGGGCTTCTATTTTGACAAGGCCAATAGTAAGGAATCTGAAAAATTAATAAAACCACGTACGTATTAAAAACAAGGTGAATTATAGACACTTTCATTTCATAAAAGACGAAGAAAACTGTCTTTGATTTGACGGATATTAATAACTCAACATGGAGGTAGGTTTAAAATCAAAGTGAAAAATTCTCTCGTAATATGTACGTCATAACATATTTCACCCAAATACTCGAAAGTTCACAAATTCAAAATAGTGACCGACAAAAAATTGTCGGTATTTTTAACGTCAAATTTCTACCGAAGAATACGTTCAATATAAATCATGAATGCTTTCCCGGCGAATATTGACATTTTAAAAAGAGTAGAAGATTGGTAATGTTGCGCATTAGCACCACAAGTTTTGCGTTAAGAGCCTCGCCAGTAACAGCCATATTTACACGGAAGTCGTTCGCAGCGTTGCCATATAGATTACGATGCTCAAATTTACCGCTTTAAAACAAATATTTTATCGTTATTTAGAGAGAAAATGTCCTTATATCGTTTCGTATCCGCCATGCGTCAAATTTATAAAAAAAATAGAAGAAAAAACTTTGAAAATTTTCACTTAGGTACGTATTAAAGAGCCTCTTAGAAAAAGGACTAACTCAACGCATAATAACGTGTAGCGGTTATTACAGGCATAACTTGTACTTGAAAATCAATATTATATGGAGAAATTCTAAACAGCGAACACGATAAATTAATCTCAAAGCAATTGGGAATAGGGAAATAGGGACCTGCCTTCGCAGAAAGCTAATAAATCACTGCTGAAAAAACTAATCAACTTTTTAAAAATTTCAAAAATTCTTTAGAAAAGAGCTTGAAATTTTCTTACCTATTCGCCGAAAATAAAATAGTTTGGTATTTTAGGTGAGATTGTGTAGGTACAAACAGGGAAGCCAGATAGAACGCGAAATTTGTAATTTGATTAAAAACAAAAATAGTAAAATGAGTAGAAGCACATAACTACCTACTCATTGGTTGGTGCTAATTTTAAATTTTCGATTTCTTTGTTTGGTCTCAATACCTGAAGTTGTTTCTTTTTATGAGAAAATTATTTTCCATTTTTTCATTTTACCCTAAACTGAAGCCTAGCCACCCCCATTTCTTAGAAAAATGAAAAAAATTGACCGATTTTCAAACTCTTGTCATTTTTGGTGATAACCCATCAAAATTGTTACTTCTCATGATACTCAATTCTCCATAATTTATTTTTCCTCCACCTTAATTTCAAGTTACTCCCCCCCCCCCCCCCCAAAAGGAGAAAATACCTGAGTAAATTATTTTTACAAACATAGATTTTAAAGTTGGGGCTTTTTATTAAAAAATAATTCTCATTTTTCATGTTTTCCCCAAAGGAATTTTAAGTAACTTACCATAGTTCCTCATTAAAAAAATATTAAATTTTCAAACATTCCCAATTTTTTATTACCCCAATTTTTTTTTAATTTGTATTTTTTGGTTCTAATCTGCTCAATTTTTTTTAATGGGTAATAATTCCTAAAATTAAAAAAAAAAAAAAAAAACGCAAAATACATATTGAAAAAATGCTGGTGCTAATATGTGGTTAAATGGCCCTCAGCCCAATTCCATTTTTCCAATGTTTTCGATTTGTAACGGTAAAATATGGTTTTAGAGCGTATGAGTGATTTTCATGGGCGGAGCGTGCAGGGGGGAAAGGGGGGACGTCCCCCCCCCTTAGACATTAAAAAAGTCGAAAAAGTTGGCAATTTCGAGTTCAAGGATAGTTTCAAGTTGGAAAATTCAGTATTCTGTTGACATTTTCCAATTTGGAATTTAAAAATTGTCAACTTGAATCTCAAAATTGTCAACTTGAATTTTAAAAATAAAAAAATTGTCAACTCGAAATTCAAATCTCAAAATTGTCAACTTTTCTATTTTCTCAACAGAATGTACGATTTGCCAACTTTAAGTTGATAAATTCAGCATTCTGTTGAGAAAATTGAAAAGTTGGCACAAGTTGGAAAATTGCCAACTTTTCAATTTTCTCAACGGAATGCTGAATTTGCCAATTTACAGAATTTACAATTCAAAATTATCAACTCAAAACAGCAAAACTTAAATTTGTCAAATTTCTCAAAACTTCATCTTTTTGAAAATCTTCAAATTAATGCATGCTAAAAATGCATTATTTCTTAATTTCTAAGTTCCAATTTTTTCAAAATTTTCGCCCTCGCTTCGCTCGGGCATCATGCTACTTTTATATTTTTTTATACTTAATCCAAAAATTATCATGTTTTCAAAATTTTTGCAAAAAAAAATGTCTTTTTTTCTTTTAAAATTGAAATTTTTTCAAAAAATTTCGCCCTTGCTTCGCTCGGGCAGCTTTCTAGTTGGCATTTTTAAGATTTGCAGTTGGCATTTTGAACTTACATTCCCCCTCAAAAAATCGTTACGCTACGCCTCTGGTGATTTTTTAAATTAACCTCGAGGGTCAGTGCCTCGAAATATTATGTGATTGTTACACAAATTGAAAATTCCATTTCCATAAGTTTTCAATCAATTTTCACCAAAATTGTCATGTACTCGTAGGTACATATGTGCTCAAAAGGAGTGCTGTGAAATTTTTTTCAGATTTTACAAACGCCTAAAATCACCTTGAAAATGGCTTGAAATTTCAAATCGTCCTCGGACACAGTTTTGGAGAAACACGACAGAATCCCCTCCCCCAATTTTTCAAATCATTTTTACGCCCCTCATATTTTTTCAGAATTTTCGGAACATCGTCAAAAACGCGAAAAACCATTTATTTTTATTTCAGGGTTCGGCAAAATTCAGGAAAAAGGGATTTAAAATTAAAATCTAAAATTATTGTTATATTTGTAAACAAAAACCCAAGATCTGGAATCCTTTTCACGTCTGGATTTTGAAATCCAAAATCTAAATAAATCCTTTCCATAAAATCCAATTTTTTTTTCTTTCACTCTAACAATTGACCCATGTTAATTTTCGCGTAAATAATCCCTTACTATACTCTCTTAATTTTTTCAAAAATTTCAATTTTTCGTCCTTTCTTTTTAAAATAAAAAATAAAAATCTTCAAATTTCTTTTCGAAAAAAACCGAATTCTTTTGCAGAAAGAATTCAAATTTTTCTTGGGATAAAACATTATTTCTTTTAGTTAATTAATTATTTTTTTGGAGTCGGCGTAATGAAATTTATTTGTTTCATTATTTATTTATTTTGAAAAAAATTTTTGACTTAAAAATTTTTTAAATTTTCGAAGGAAATTTTTTTGAAAAAATAAACATGGAATATTTCCAAAAAAATTAATTTTTCGAAAAAAAAAACAACTACATTTTTGGTTTGGTCTTAACTGAAAAAAAATTACGTGGTCTACATAAATATATTTTAATTTTTTGTTTAGAAATTTCTGAATTTCTTCAAAATAAAAAATCGATTTTTCTCGACCCAAGCTAAAAAAAAACTCAGTATTTTTGAAAAGACCTCTAAGAAGTATTAGTATTTTTTTTAATTAAAAATTTTTTGGAGAAGAAAATATCTTGATTTTTTCTGAGTTTAATAATTTCTCTATTATTTTGGAGAGAAAAAAAATTTTTGCAATAAAAATTTTTCTCACTTCATTTTTGTTGAAAAAAAAAACTGAATTCTTTTGCAAAAACATCTGTTTTCTTTTACAATGAAAAATACTACCTGAATTTTTTTTTTGAGTCAGTAGGTAGGTAATTAGGTATAGTAAAATTTTTAATTTTTTCGAAGTAAAAAAATGAGTAGGTACCTAAATTTTTTTTACTTTATCGTAGAAACAATATACCTATATATAATATGTTTTTAGTAGGTAAGAAAAACTAAGTAGGTATGTTAATTTTTTGATGAAAAAATTTCTGAGTTTTCTTGGAACAATACGAAATCAATTTTTTTGAACCCGAATTTTAAAAAATCTCACAGAGCAAGTCGCACTTACAATAACCAGTGCAACAACCACACCAAACAAAAAAAAATGGATTTTAATTCCTTTTGATAACTTGAAAAATCCAAAATTAAAATCCTTTTAAGAATTGGATTTTTAATCCGAAACCCCAATCCGGATTTTGAGGATTTTGTGGATTTCAAATTCTATGTTATTTAAAATCTGCCGAACCCTGTTTTTTTTTCTTTTCGCGACTTTCCAACCAAAAATGAACTCGAATTTTGTTTCTTTTAATATATCAACAAAGGTATCTAATACACCATCAATCTAAATACATAAACCATACTCGTATTCCTTCACTTTTCTCATATTTCCCTATTTTCTTTTAAAATACCGCTTGCTTTGATTTTAGAAAATTTAAAACCTTCTCTACAAGTCCCAGATGTTCTGGGGACCTTCATGCCTGCACTTAAACTTGATATACGTATAATAGTCATAGGTGTGATTTCAGGAAAATCGAGAAAAATTCATTTTTTTAAAAACTCATCTTATGCACAATTTATAAAGTCTTTATAAGTACTACTTAATTTGTGATATGGGCCAACAATTTAATGATGTGATCTCAAAAATCAAGAAATAGGTAATTGAAATCTCATCTTCTCCACAACTGTATCCCTTGGAACGATTTGAAATTTTTAAAGTCGTTTTCAAGGTCATTTTCGGGATTTAAATAAAAAATGGGAAAAGGAACAACTTCGATAGGTTATAACTAAAAAAATACAAGAGTTTGAAAATAACGACCATCCTACTTTTCAAGAGCTTATTAAAACAAAATTACCATAAAATAAGAGCCAAATTTTTTACTACGTAGTACGTACGAGGGTACATAACTTTCTTATAAGTAGTGCGTACTACTTTCTATACCTAAATATTTTTTAGGGTTGGTATCATTCATCATAGATGATTCACCAAACACATATTATATATTGCTATATCCAACAAATTATTAGGAAAGAAACTAGAACAAGGGCAATAACCCAAAATTTCGTTCAAAAATTAAACAAGTTAACCTAGCTAGCAATAAATCTTACTGTTTAGTTGGTACTTGGTAGAATTTTTCTTTTTTTTTCTTTTTGAAAATTTTACGACCACGCTTTTTCAGAGAATACCACGAGACTTGGGCGTAGAATGAAATGACGTCATCGCAGTATACTGAAGAGGTGTGTAGGATAGTTCAAAGTTTCAAAAATTCCTTCTTTTTTTGGATGTGGGAAATGCATAAATTTATTTCCCATCGAGTTGTACAATTAATTTATGTAAGTAGTAAGTACCTAATTATCAAAACGAAAACGAAACAAAAACTGACTCACCTGAAAGCGATATAAGGAACCATCATCTTTGACAACTAAATTTTTAGAATCGCTAACTGGAAAAAAGTAGCCATAGTGACATAACTGATTTGCTATGTTGACAGCTTCCACTGAAACAAGAATGCGACATATTTTATAGAAGGAAGTCCCAGTTGTATGTACCTATGTGAAATATTTATAGTACATGCAAGTACATCCGACATAAATAGGTGGTATAGGTAAATTCGACAGGAAAAAAAACGTTATGAGATCGACTCGGGTAAAATTTCCAAAACTGCCCGTTTTCTATATCGATCGCAAGCCCAACAATAAATAAATTTCAGACCATGTGACAGATTAGAACAAAAATAAATTATTAAGCTGCCATTAAAATTATCCAATTTTTTTTTCAAGTTTCTTTTCTTATAAATAAATGCTTTGCTATTTTAATTCAAACTCGTTCGTCTCCATAGAAACTCAGTTGTAATGCCTGGAACCAAACAAACAATTTTGTGTGCGTGTACCTACTTTCTGTTCAAAATGTTTGCGTCTGCATTCATTTATTCATGTACGTACTTACATATTTTGTAATGACATAATGCAACTTTAATAGTACGTATGAAGGCACACGTTATAAAAACTTATTCGAATGAAATCATAGCTCTAGGTACCTAGCTACCTAGTACCTAGCTACCTACTTTTAAAACGTATAAATCGAAGCTTTGACGTAATTTTGAAGGAAAAAAAAGATAAATATCATTTTATTTGAAATAAAAAAAAAAAATGATGCGTGATAATTTAGCAAGCACGTCAAGTAATTAAGTTGAATTGAATCTTAGATATTAATTCGATTTGTTTATAGTGCGCGTTTAAATACATACGAATATGAATAAAATTAAAAAGGTACCTTTACCTTAGCATGCAACAAGATTATCATCGCTAAATAATAAATTACCGGTGTTCTAAAACACACTTTCCCATTTGTACAACAATTTACTTATTAATTCGACGACAATTAAAATGATAGTAACTTTATACGACATAATGAGAGGAACAATGAACGATACTGCTTTCGGAACTGAAGAAAATGAGCTCTAACTCGTTCATAATAACTGTCGAATAAACAATTTAGCTATCAATTGAAGACAAAAGCGTATTACACAACAATTGACGATAAAGTATCAATCATTTCTCGAAAATAACATATCGACGAGTCAATTTTGGTGTTATAAATCAATTTGTGGAAATTAATCACGCTCGCCAATATAGCAAATTCGAATGAGAAGTTATATTATTGTTTCATTCGCTTACGAGTAAGGTGCACACTTACACAGAGCGTACTCATTTACTTAGGTATTTTATCCCATCATTTATTCGCCTAATGGTAAATTAATAAGCAGCCCTTGGCATAGTTTTTTTTATCATTTTTTAATTTGAACGCATAATACTAATCTCGTTAATTTTACATTGAAATGTTGTTGAGAATCTGTTTCTAGTAAACACCGACACCGAACTAGGAAAACGATCGTTAACAAGATATTTCCCTTGAAGTTTGATACTCTCTGCAAAAGTTCTCAGGTGCTGCGTCACTGTATGTTAGTTCTGACGTAAAAAAGTTAAACAGCCATATCTGATCGTCCCTAACGACATGAAAAAGTCGCGTTTGATTCGTAGAATCTCTTAAAGCGACATATTTTTCAATTCAAAAGTTTTATCGGTCGTCGTTTTTAAATTTTTATTTTCTGCAATTTTTAGGAATAATTGATTTTTCACATTATTTTATTTTTTGTTAGAGCATTGAATGGGCCCTTAGCTGGGATTTTGAAATTGAGAGAGTGGAAGTTGAGGTTCTTATTTTTAACCTTGTACTTCACTTACACTTCCTGCAGATGAGGTCAAATGTGGTTTTTGGGGTGGAGTGAAAACGATATATATATATTTTTTTTTTTTGAAATAAAACTTTCAAATTTTTTGGAAAAATTAATTTTTCAAAGAGATAATTTTTTGCAAATTTTTTGAAAAAAGAATCTCTTCGGTATAATCTTTTTATTTTATATGCCTACATTTTTTTTTTTTTTGAAAAAAATCCAAATTTTTTGGAGTAAAAATCTCTTAATTCTTACGAAAGAAATTCTTTCTGTTCTATTTTGTTTTGAGAAAGAAATCGCGAATTAGGTAAGAAATTTTCCTATTCAACAGTAACAACGTTGCAGTGTACGAATTTTGCGTAGGTCTAGGTACGTCATCGCCAATATTATCGTAAGCGATGGCGGGTACATCGAAATATAGTACAATATTATTGAATTTGTGACGTGCAACTAGCGATTGAGAGAGAGAGGCAAAACTTGCACTTGCACCGGACCCGAATTTTTCGCAAGGGCTCGATAGGGCTCGACAAAAAAATTGTTTACTCCAAGTTGAGTATCTAGTCCAAAGATTTTAAAGATTTTTTTCTCCAAAAAAGCTGAGTAATTTTTATACTTCGAAAAATTGAATACATTTTTTCAAAAAATTTAGACAAAATATTGAGGTTATTTTTTTCATAAAATTAAACGATTTCTTTCTCAAGAGCATACTAGCGAACCTAGAGCAGAAAAAAGGCCCTATGGGGCATGGCGGAATTATTGAGGGTTGCATACTTTTTGTACCGTACTTTCGGACAGGTATGACGCACCTTTTTTCAAAATGAGTTAACCCACTTACAACTCTAACTCTCTACAGTCATAATGCAAAAGAGTTCAACTCAGAGTTACCTAACTCTTTTTCAATTCATTTTCCTAAATAGCGAATTAACGATGTAGCATGTTAAAAAAACATTGTTTTGCAGTTTACTAATTGTTATTGTTAATATTATTATGATTTTTTATATCTATTAGGTACGTACTTCAAATGCAATGTACAAAATACAACTGAGAATTCTTTTATTTCTAAAAGGTAAGAATTTTTTCTATTCTCAAAAAATTGAATTCTTATTCTCTTCATAAATTTGAAAAATATTTTGTACTTCAAAAAAGTTAAGATTTTTTCATTTCAAAAAATTGAAAAAAATCCAAAATTTATTCAAAAAATTGATAATTTTTAATTTCAAAAATTTTAAAAATCTATGTATCATTCTAAAAAATTGAGTTTTTCCATTCTAAAATGATTGGGAAATTTTTTATTCAAAGATTTATTCTAAAAATTTGGAGATTTTTTTGTTCCGAAAATCATTTAGAAAAATTTGAAGATGAAAAGTTTTCATTACCTACCTATACCTACTAAATTTTTTTAAAAATTATTCTAAAAAAAATTGAAAAATTTTTATTGCCATTTTTCTTTAAAAATCTGAGAAAAATGTCGACTTCAAAAATATCAAGTTGAGTGATTATTCTCTTTAAAAATTTGAAAAATATTTTGTGCTTCAAAAAAATTGAAAGAGTTTTTCCATTAAAAAACTGAGATTTTTTTCTGCAAAAAATTGAGAAACTTTTTTATGTACCTATAGGTGTTTTTAAATTTTTTTTTTTTTTAGAAGTAAGAACGGAGTCCTGTTAATTGATTGATTGTAAATCGTAAATTTTCATTTTGTTTTCAAATTTCGCAAATTTTTTCGAGATTTAATTTTGAACATTTTATACTTTCAAGAAGTATAGCCAGTTTGAACACCAAATAGCTAAAGCACTCTCTATTTCAATTTTTAGAACCAAAAATTTGGGGGGAAAAAGGCAAAAAGGCATGAAAACTCTTTCAACTCTTTTGGAAAAAGAGTTTTTTTTTTTTTTTTTTTTGCAAAAGAGTCAACTCGTGCATTAGAGTAGAAAGCTCTCCTTCATTGTGAATTTCAGTCCCCAAATCAATTTTTTTTTATTCTATACAAACGAAAACTGTGGCCAGTAGTTTTAATAATAGTATTGAAGTCTTGAATAAGATGTCATTATGCATGGCAAGTACAAATTATGGTATCACTTGACGAACCTCCTCCCAATGTGGATCTCTGAACCCGAATACTAATCATCACTCTTGTATCGACAAACTCTTCAGATCCTTGTTCAGTGCATAAAAATTGGACCTCTGTGCGAAAACTCTGCTTGCCACTTTTTCTTTCCTCATTCAATGTTAATTTCGCTAGGCCAAGAAAATCAAAAGATTCTTTTAAAAAACCAAAGTTACAAACGAAGATGTTTTCTTTTTGAATGAAAAGTTTTTATCTCAAAAAAATGAAACATGTTTTTACTCGAAAGAAATTTAGGGATTTTTTTCTCCAAGAAAAACCAAAGTTTTGCCTCTGTAAATTTAAGAAACACTTTTAGTGCAACACAAGAGAAACATTTTTTACTCCAAGAAAATTGACCTTTTTTCTCAAATTGAGACAAAAATTGAGATAGGGGAGTGGGAGTAAGGTATGAGGCTAAATTTAGGCTATGCTCTTTGAAAACTAAATTCGTCGAAGGTAAAGAAAGGGCAAACTAAAAAAATAGGCAGCTACCGACCTAATTATATGTACTTAATCTATTCGAGAAAAATTATTCTAATTTACCTATACCACCTCGTACCTCCATAATTGATTTTAAAGATATTCAATACATACGATTTTAATGAATTTTTATTACTCACCAGGATCATCAACATTCAAACGATCCATTAACCATTCGATTACATCGTAACCTGAAAAAGAAACACACAAATAATTAGTTCTCTAGTTATGTTGAAATTTTATTCCGTTCGCAGTTCGAATAGGCAAATATATGTGCACACTGCGGAATAGGGTTACGCGTATTCCATTTCAATCGAATACGACTTTCCATGCAAAATGTCAACTTTCATTTTAAAAAGGAAATGGTAGGGGATGAGTTGAGTGAAAGTTGAAAAACAATGTCTCTCGATAGAAAAAACGTTGAATAGAACACTTTCGCATCCATTGAAAATTAATTTACCAAGTATTACAATATTAATAGGCAATTATCATTTTTCACCACACCGAAGAATACTCGTACTTGAAAACCTAGTTGGTATGCATAAAATGAACCCCCAAGTACGTAGACTTATTTTTTTGAAAGAAAGGCGACGCTGATGAATTAAGCTTTCAAAACTACCAAGTGCATTTTGCAAAATAAAAAAAAATCATTTATAATGGAAAAGTTCAAAAAAGGAGTCGGTATGTGAAAATAATAAAAACTCTACCTATTCGTTAGTCGGTATATAAAAAGTCTTTTATGAAAGAATATTACAAAAAAGGTTGTCGGCATGGCTTGGCTCTTTTCGTTGAATGGTCAAGTGTTTCTTGAGATTAGATAGGGGGTTAGGGTAATTGCGCTCAATACGATTTCCCATTTTTTGTCAAATTTACTGAAGAACTTACAAGTGTGTAAGAAAAATTACAAAAAATTGACCATGCGTAAATTTTTTCAAATATTTCATTTCGTATCAAACCTGACGTGGTAAAAAATAATACACCACGCGTAAATATCTTTCTATTCAACAAAATCAAATGGAAACAGCTATTAAAAAACATATCCGACTAGTGCGCAGGTCGAATTTACCTAAAAAGTCCAACATTTTGATTTCACCTATTTTACTTAGAGCTATGTATGTAATCCACGAGTACATTATTTTTTTGATTTATTTTTACATTTATTCGTTACGAAGTTTTTCATTTCGGTAGGTGCATATTTATAAAAAATTTAATCCTGATTGTACGTAAAAAAAAAGAATTTAAAAAATGAGCACAGAAACAGACACAAGGAGAATTAGTACCCACTCAATAACTTATCGATTTCAAGAACTGTTGCGCGTAAACTTCAAGAAAATCTCTGTTTTTTTAAATTCGAGGAGTAAATAACTGAACATATACAGGGTGGCCCAGTTAGGAGTGTGCTCACTTTTTTTTCTATGTGCAGTACATCTTCTACCGAAAACACGCGGAAAACTAAGGCGGGGAGGGGGGGGGGGTGGTCGAACAGTGAGATTTTTTGTTTTTCGTAAAAAAAAATATGAGCACACTCCTAACTGGGCCACCCTGTATATAACAAAAAATAAAAAATATGTACCAACTCTTATCTATGCATACAAATATGGTTCGCATAATATCTATCGATACGAATTACGAACCATATACAAAAATAATGCATCTTGCATATGAGAGTAATGAACATCAATAAATCCGGATTATCCATCCGTCATCGCGGGGAGAGGGAATGCAATTTAATTAAAATCATATCGAATTCCTATTTTCAATTATTTGTAGCCTGGGTAGGTACCTAATCCAGATATTAAAAGCGCTTTTCATTCCATTATCAATTACGTTGAATTCAAGTATCGTACTTCAATTTTATATAAAATATGACAACGAACGCAATAAGGGTTAAATAAGTTACAAGCCATTACACATTATATCCTCTTATATTAATAACGCTTTCTAAATGAATTCAATTAGGAAAAAATTCATCGGCAATTTTGTAACTGCTTCTTACGCAATTAATGATCCATAGAAATACACTACTCAACTTTTGAAGAACTTTTCAGAAATCCCTCGTTATTATTTTGGCATTCGAAAAAAGTAAAATTATTATAACGAGGCAAACCACTTTAGTGTTCCTTTAGCACGTCTACAAGTATAAGTAGTAGCAGTTCGGAATTCTAGCACACTGTCTTGGATTTTAATAAAGCATAGACTATACGTTTACACAAGTACCAAATACATTTTCTACGTTGTTAAAATTATGCACGGTAGATCGAATCGAAGCGGAGGTAAAATATTCGCTTTTACGGATCTGGTTATGCAATTTTATTAACATCGTAGAATCTCAGATATTATATACCTACAACAGACATTTCAAAAACAGCAGGAAATGAGAGCACGTAAAATTAAAAACTTTTCGAAACTTTTCTCCTGCAGTTATATTGTACGAACGAATTCGTTGAGAATAATTTTTTCTGATGAGTACGCTAAATTTACATAAAATCTACCACTTTTATTAATTTTTGGAAATGGTTGATTAATTGATTATCAGGGCAATCGAACGAATTTTTCAACTATCATAGTTGGAAACTAGTTATAGCTCAGAAATTTCCATATTTCTCGACGAATCACATCATGCATGACGAAAATGATGAAATCGGTGAAATTTAAAAACACATAATTATTTTCACACTTTTCGAGCAAAAAAAAAAGAAATCAAAAGTTTTTGTAATTTTTCAATTATAGAATTCAATTGAAAAAAAAATCAATGTCATTTTTAAATTATTTCCAGTAAGTAGAAGTAATTTCTTCGAATTTAACGAAAACAATATTTTTCAATTTTATTAGAAAAATGTTATCGATTTTTTTGTTGAAATTTTATTTAATTATTAGACGGATTTTTTGAACTTTACAAATATTCAAAAAATATTGGATAAACGCTCTACAAAGTTTTGAAAAAAATTTCTATTTTCAAAGCAAAATCGATCGATAGCACTGCTTCCAAAAATTTTTTCGACGCTGTTCATGGAATCTTACTTCGTAAAAGCAAAAAAAAACTCCAATTATAATGGAATAAGCTTCAAACTCAGTTTCCATACTCGATTCGTTGTCAGGTGCCGCATGCCGCAGTCCTTGATCGAACCTTATATAATTATGTGGTACAATGACTTGGAAATGCGCTGACCCAATAATAAAATTTTGATGAAGGCAATTGTGTTTTCATACCAATTTTTGATTGTCTCCATGCACTATAAATCTAAGTTCATAATAGGAAATGAGTACTTAAAGGGCTTTTACCGCTACGAGAATTGTCTATTTTGTGCGAGACGGTGTCAGCTTTCTTATCATTTTTTCTGAATAATTCAAAAAAGAAAAAGTTTTTAAACTTTATCATAATAATCTTTCAAATTATGTAATTTACTCGTACTTACTTTTTTGTTTAATTTAGTTCTTTGTAAAATAGGTAATTGAAGCAAAAATTTGATGTTTTATAAAAATTACACGAAATTGAAAAATAATTACATCATTTGGAAGCTAACGTTATCTTTTTTCGAACAAGTTATTGTGATAAAGTTTCCAGACTTTGGTAAGCGGTGGAATTGGACAATAATTTAATTTAGATATAAAATAGCTTTAGGAACTAATAAGTGGGTACGTTCGTCTTTACTGCGCATAAATATTTCTACTAATATTTTTCAATTTATACACCTAATGATGAGTAGTTTTTTTTCTTATTGAAAGTTCCCCATGGTAAATTTACATAATGATTCTTCATTTTCAAAAATTAAAGTACCTATTTTTATGTAATGGGTTTCTTGTAACTTTTAATTTCAAAAGTACGTACAAGTATACTTAACTTGTATTTTTAAATTAATACACGAGAACGCGTTTACATGATAAAGCTCAATTGCATTATTCTTCCAGTATCAATCATCTTAAAACTCACGCTTTAGGCGCTACCTATTTGTATTTTGTACAATGTAAGATACAGAGATATAACAGGGCTTTTATAGTGTAAATATTTAAATTAGACCTCCGTGAAGGTATTTCAACTTTTTTGCAGCTTTCATCTCGCACTTTTTAATAATTAATTTAAAACTGTGTAAAACTATCTCGCACGACTTTTGCGCTTATATCCCATCCCTAGGTATACGGTACCAATGACTAATCCAGTGCCCACCTTTCGCCTCTAACACACTAATGAGGTAGCTGGTACTGGTGGTAGTGCTTTTTTTTGCCGCTTGCAAATCGTAGGTGGCATTTTCCAAATATCCTCTTTTTACTCAATGTAGTTATGGCACCATTTTACATACTTGTTGTATATTCAGGCACCAAATTTTTCGTTGTAGTGGTACCACCAAATTTTTTTCTGTAAAAGTTCTTAATGAAAAATCTTTCTCAATTTTATTTTCTATTGCCTCTTACATTTTATAGGTGGGTTGGTGGGTATCGTTTGTATTTATTAGGGTGGAGTGAAAAAAAAAACAAAAAAAAAAACATATCTCAGATTTATAAGCTGTATGCAAGGAAAAGATTCATTTTGAGTTGAAAACTTCTCAATTTTTTTCAGCCTCTTAATTTAAAGAAAAGGAAAGCTAGGTGCCCTCAAAGAAGGGTCCTTTTTATAAACCGTTTTTTGCTATTTTTGAGTAGTGCCACTTGAGTGGCACCATAGCACACCCCTGAAAAAGTGCAATGAGTTTTTACACCACTCTCGACCAGTGAGTTTGAAAACATGGTGTCTAAAAATGGGCCATGAAAGTAGTGAAAAAGTAGTGATTTTGGAGTAAAAGTAGTGAAAAAATCAAAAACGAAAATCGAAAAATCGATTTTGTCTATTAACAAAATAGCCAATTTTTTCTTCATTAGAAATTAATTTTCTCAAAATTTTCGTCCTCGCTGCGCTATGGGCACTTCGGGCATTAGTTTTTCATAGAAAATTTTTTATTTTTTTGGTTGGGGGTCGTCTTTTTAGGGAGATATAAATTTTTGCGAAAGTCCTTAATTTTTTGAAATTTTCCCGGTGGGGTTACTTTTTTAGGAATAGCTTAATTTTTGTGAAAGTCCTTAATTTTTTGTATTTTTTTTTTGGGGGGGGAGGGCTGAAAATTTTGGAGGTGATAGAAAAAAGGTAATGAAAAAGTAATGATTTTAGGGGGGGGGGGGGAAGTCAGGTAGACACCATGTATTATACCACTTATTTTCCTCTACCGGAGGGTTGGGAAGTTGAAGATCCTGAAAAATCGAGATTTTAAATTACAAAAAAATTAATTAAATACCAACTGCTTGGTACCAAAACTGGGCTTAAATGACTCTTGCTAATGCAAAAAAGTTATTTTGATGTAAGAAACTGAAATTTCTTATCCATTGCAAGTTTACCAATTTTCGATTTTCTTTTTTTAAAAAAATCAGTTTTTACCATTAGGAAATTTTTTGATTTGTAAGAAAATCAAAAGTTCACAGCCTCGCAATGAAAACTTTTCAATTTCTTCTATTAAAATAATTGTTTTGAATCAGTAGGGCATAGGTGCCATTTCAAGCCCAGTTTTGGTACCAAGCATATTATATTTTCTTTTTTTTATAATACTTACCTACGAAAATCTCAATTTCTCATGTGATCTGCAACCTCTCAACCCATTGGTAGGGTCAAGAAAATAATATCAAATTTCAAATTCAATGGTTTAGTTAGATGTAGAAACTCACCACTCAGGTGGCATTACTCAAAAGTGGTAAGAATCGTGTTTTTTTTTTAAATGGCCCTACTTTGAGAGCCACTAATTTACGTTCCTTTTTTCCTTTGAGGTAGGAGATCAGCAGATCACACACTCTGTTATTTTAACAACTTTTTTTGCCGTTAAAATACATACGTATAATTATAAATTTATAGATTGAATTTACCAGTAAAAGCAGAAGGTATAGAAGTAAGAAATTGTTTTTGGCTTCTAACAGGAACTCCTGTGTCTGGATCTTGCATCTCTTGCACCAGCCCCTCCATCTATATAAAAAAAAAAAACACAAAAACGAATTAGTAAATAAATATTTAACGTAAATTATTCAGACGAACAAAACGCCAATAACACCAACTTAGGTATTTCGAGTGTATATTTTAATTAGGACGACAATGTTACATCAAGGTTCAATTTTAAATTCTACCACCAAAAATTCATCATGTTCCTTCGAATCGTTTAAAAATTCGATTAGATATCTACATAATTTATTAAGTAATTTTTTGTTGTTGGCACTTTAATCTTCGTCTATCCCTTATTTAATTCCATTTTTGTAAAGAGCTCCAAAAACAATCAATAATACCGAGGCACGCGAAAGGTTTAGGTAATTATAATAGAAATCGTCCGCTTTATCGGACAGTGAAATACTAATACATCTTTCCATAGCTAAATACACCATATTTCGTCGTTCAAAATGGAATAGGTAATTTACTAAAGGCCAGATGAAAAGCCCGAACTGTCAACACGTTCAATAAATACGAGTTATATTATGTGTGTCCTGTGCCTTTAATTCTATTATGAACTATCGTGGTCGAAATAAAAGAAAAAAAAATCGAATGTGTTTAAAATTGTACGCGGGGTTAAAACCCACCTATAGGTACACTTTACACATACCTAACGTAAGTATAAATTAAAAGAAAGAGCTCGTTTTGAAATGAAAACATAGTCTGAAAGGGCTTTTTACACTGATGTGTTTCGCAGGGATGCATTCTGCTAAACTTTGCAAAATTGTTCACAAAAATTTGAAAAATATATAATAAAAAATTTACTCGAATATTTAATTTTATCACTGAAAAAATGTAGCTTAATATTGCCTTGAAAACACTTTGCTTCGTTGTGAAGAATCTTTGCCGCGATTTCTTGTCGTTGCTTAGTGAAAAAAAATTCATTCATTCTCAAGAATTTCAAATTAAAAAATGTGATAAAAGTTGTGTATACATGGGCTTGGGCATACGTACGGTGTCATTAGAGGGAGGTACTTATTGTTTAACCATTCCATTAGTGCGTTGAACAAACCGGTTAAAAGTGAGAATTAGAAATAGTTCTGTTAAAAATATCATCGATTAAAAAAATAAAAAATAAACACACCTTTCAAAAATTATAAAATAGTGTGAAAATATCTACATCGAACGAAATGTGTATTTGTTTTAATTCAATTGTGTCTAAGTATATAGACACGATTGAATAAAAAAAATTGTTCTTTGCCCTTTCAATAATTTCAAAGCACGATGAATAAAACAAATCCCTATGTAGAGCACATGAATTATAACTTGATGGGTTTTCATAAGATGTCGTTGAAAGCTACATGGCACTTAAACGTAGTATATCTATTGTAACGTAACGTAATAACGTTGACATACTAGATATTACCACCTATTAATATTTCCAAACGTATTGGCAAAGGACAAATTAGGTTAGGTACATTGAAACGACTAACGTAAGATAGATACCAACATATTCTTCTAAAAAAAAAAAATCGATACGGATAATAAAGGATATAGTAATCAAGTGTTTTTTTTTTAGACGAAATAAATGAGTGTTTCAAAATTTTCCTGAAGCTACAACTCTTTCCCTGCTGCTAATTACAGAGAAAATAATATTCTAATTTTCATTCCTCATGAAACAACATTTCACTTGACAGTCTTTCTTGAAGTAACTAGGACACTTCTCATACCATCTTCATGACTTCATCAAACATCGATACGTCTTGTGAAATAAATTTACCTACCTAATGATGAAAAAATTCTGAATTTTTCAATTTTTTTCAGTTTTGGAAAAAATTTATTTTTGTCATGTGAAGCACGGAAATGCAACACATGTGACCCGGCATGAGAAAAGGAACCGGACTGCCATTTTGCAAATTTTTCAGGAAAGCAAAAAGAAACTTTGTGAATGAATATCTTTGGAACGAATGGATCGTTTTTTCTGAAAATTTAGGGAGTTGTTAATGGGCATGAGTGGAATATTTTCCAATATTTTTTTTTTTATTTTATGCGAAAGATTTTTTGTAATGGCGTAAGGGAAATTTGACGAAACTCAGGGTTGCCAAAAAGGGGAAAAAATTTGTGATAAGAAAATTTTTGAAGTAGGCTGATAACAAATACACTATCAGTTTTTGGATAAATTGTAAGTATTTCGTGTTATTTTGCTTCATGTGGCCATAAGTTTTAAAAAAAACGACAAAAAACACTGTGATAATTTTTTTGGCAGTTAGGTCTATTTTCTGGTGCCGATTGAAAATATTGTTATTTTTGAAATTTCAACTGGTTCACACGACTGGTCTCAGTACGTAGAGCTCAGAAAACCAAAAAAGTAACGATTTGATTTATTTGGTTGCGAAAATCAATTTTTTTGACAGTTAGGTCCGTTTTCTGGTGCCGATTGGAAATATTGATCTTTTCAAAATTTTGACTGGTTCAGGTGATGGACATTGGTAAGTAGACCTCAAAACATCAAAAAAGTGAAAATCGATTTTTTGGCAGTCCGGTCCCTTTTCTCATGCCGGGTCACACATGCTAAGCGCCATTTTTTTCATCCAAAATATTCCACGTTTTCTTGCCGACACGAAGAAAGTATCCTCAGTCTTCTCAGATCAACCGAAGTGGTTCAAAATCACGCCCAAAGAGAGCGCGCGCTCCTAAAATTTCGCATGTTACACGTACTACGATTTGTTTCGTACTTGAATGTTCACCTGTGTTACTTCGTTACTCATTACTGACACAATACAACCTATTTAAGTAAACAAAATCTTATTACATTGAAATTTTTTGAATAAAATATGATTGAAAAAATGACAATATAAAAAAGGCCCGAGCACGATATTACACCTCGCCACGGCACTCCATAAAAATACACGTTTGCTCGGGCGAAAAATTGACAAAAATTGGTTACGAAGAATCGCTCTCACTCGGAGACAAATTTTTCTTTTCAAGATGTCTTTGAACCTATGTGTAGAGAAATGTCCCCTCTTCATCACATGATACATGAGAACCCCCTCTTTTCCCCTCTTCAACTCGCGACGCGCGTTCGAAACTTGTTTTTGCTCCCCTGTAAAATTTAATTTTTGGCGCTTAGCATGTATTGCATTTCCGTGCTTCATGTAATAAGAATTCGGCGATACTTATTACATGGGGAACTCAACAAATTTAATTTCTTTGAAAAAATTGCATAAATTTTTTTTTTCATTATTCGGGTTCATTCTGAGAGGTAATGATGAAAAAATTCTGAATTTTTAAATTTTTTTCAGTTTTGGAAAAAATTTATTTTGGCCATGTAATAAGAACTGGTGGTTTCGGCGGTACTCATTACATGAGAAATTTCACAAATTTAATTTCTTTGAAAAAATTGCCCAAAAAATTTTCCTCACTATTCGGGTCTATTCTGAGAGGTTATGATTTACCTACACCTACCTATCAAAATACTCAAATTATTAAAGAAAATACGTATTGTAATAGTTGAATATTTTTTTTATAAGGAAACCCATTTTAGGTACATTGGTGCTTTGTTTCACATTTTAATTGAGAATTAAACAAAAGAAATGAAATTTTGGGATAAAAGAAGAAGAAAAAATAGAATTTTGAAAACCGAATATTCGTAAATTATAAAAGCCAATAATATTTTTAAACAGGAAAAAAAATTGAAATTGTACCGTTACAGTATCAAGTACCTACTTCTAAAACCTACACATAAAAAAAAAAAAAAAATAAAAAAAAACATTTTTCTTATGTATGTATGTTGACAGAAAAAATGACGAAATAATTTTTACTCCTACTCATTGTCAAAGTGCACTATTACCTACGCCTGTTTTGATACTAACGTAATATTTTTTTAAAAAGGAAATATATTATTTTGAAAAAATATACCTATAAAATTGAAGCAAAGAAATAATAAGGTTTTTTTTTTTTAGAAAAAACAGTAATACGACTCCCACTATGAGGTAATCACCAATATAAGTGGTGTACCCACTGCTGGGTATCACATCGCATATGATATGACCTTCGTCAATCAAAATAATATTGCGAGTTACAACCTTCCGTACGATATAGATACGAGAAAAACGCTACAATGCGTTGGTATTTCATTGAAAATGGACGTTCGAAATTAGGATATAAAATCGTAAAGTCGGCTCGCGAATAAGGAATCGAATTTGAGAAAAAAAATTGAAAATTATCAAACGGAAATTAACATAATAAAAATAATAAATGGTATATTCGTGTAAAGCGGGCTGAAAATATCGATCTGCATGGCTGGAAGGTGGTATTTTGTGCAGCAGCCCGAAGCGACGGTATACGGGGACATTTCTAGTCATGGGTGATAACACCGTGTATAACGGGTACATCCCTTTGTGTCGGGGATATATGCCCTTTTTTCTTCTTCTTCTCTCTTGCTTTTCTAGCTTTATCTTTTTCACTCTTATACCTACTTGCTCCTTCACTACACATTTTTCTAACAAACATTGCGAGGAGGAAAGAGGCAAACGTGATATACCTATCCGCATTGTTACGAAGCTTACTTCGACCGCAAAAATCTGGGGAGTTTCCTTTTAAATACGCGATAAATGGTTTTATTTTGAAAAGCTATAAAAGCCGTCGTTAAATTTGAACTCGCGCTAAAGGTAAACGTGTACACTCATTGACGAGATTTTCGTCCCATATTTCAAAATTGGCGCGATAATTCGAAATTTTACCAGCTTAGCTGGTTATTTCCAAAATTATCTACAGCTGACTTTCATGCCTACGTAAACGATATCCCTGTTATCTATGGCGCTAAATAAATAAATAGCTAGCTAGCTAGGTAGGCAGGCTACACTTTTTGCTGGCAAAAAATCCAAATAAGAAATTCTTATTTCTTGAAATATCGTGTCGCGTGAATTAAATAAGGTATAATCTATTTTTAAAATTTTTTGTACACAAATAAAGCACTTCGCCTTTCGACACGGCTTCTTTTCATTTTTCATATGACACGACTTGAATGAAAGAAAAAAATTCATTTCAAAGCGCTTAAATAGATAAAAGTGAGCGTACATTTTTTATGATCGTCTTTCGTTGAAAAAGAATAAAGTTATTAAAAATGAAACAACTACTAAAATAAAAATGTGGTCAGCAACGTATAATGCTGTCACGCTATCCGGGTTATGAACTGCATTCGATGATACAGAATAATAAATATAAAATCGAGGGTAGTGCAAAAATAATAATAATAAAAAAATAACGAAACATATTCATTTAATATCGTTTTGACGACGCTTACGCGAGTATACATTTTATTGAATTATTAGTCGCTCGATGGATGGTTCTTCTTTAAAGACAAAGATAAAAACTGAAGTGTGATTCGGAAAAGATTTAATTCTAAGAGGAAATCGTATAATGTCATTTAGTATAACATCGTTGATGTACCTACATACGAGTGCTTGAGCAACATAAATGAGAAAATCGAAGGCAACACATGAGCAACACATTGAACGGTATAGTTTTTTTTTTTTTTTTTTTTTTGTTTTCTCAAGAAAAACTGTCAGACTATAGCTTTCCTCAAAGGCTCAAACAAGTGTAATCTTCAAAAAAGAGATTTATCAAAAGGAGTAGACGACAGAATTGAAAAAAAAATTTTCCGGTGTGGGAGCAGAATCACTGAAAATATCAAGTCAAATTATTCGAAATTTCCAGCTATACTAAATTTTTGCTGTAATTTTTCACATTGTTTTCATAATTATTTTCACCCAAAATAAAAAGATGTTTTTTTTTGGTTGAAAAATTGTGATTTTGAATGAAAAAATATGCATTTTCTACTAAATTTGAAGTGGCGAAATTGTGATTTTTTCAATGCTGTCCTCCTTTTGATAAATTTCATTTTTTGAAGATTACACTTAACCCTTCACCGCATAGGTGGTCATACATGACCACACCTCTAAAAACACTCATAGAAAATTCAAATTAATTAATTTTGAACATATAATTATTTAAACGTGTCTATTAACTTCCTTTTTAATCATTACATGCAAAATTTCTTTGATTTTCCCACACAATTAATAACAATTAATAAAAATTATACGAAAATCGCATACTGATAAGAATGTAAACAATACGTCATATTGAAAGTGCATTCTAGGATTTGTTTTCCGACCAATCAGTTTGAATATTTTTTTTCTGCAATCAGAGTACCTTCAGGAAGAAATATAAACCACAAAAAAATCCGATTTCAACACCAGGCACTGTATAGGACGCAAAGTAAGGTATGGTCACATATGACCACCTATGCACAAGTTGACACAAGTTGAATAAAAGTGAGAAATGATAACATGTGAAATTGAGTATTTAGATGGTTTTATCCGCGTATTTTATACATTTTGATGATATAAAATCGTAATTTTATTAATAATACCCCTAATAATGAGTCGTAATCCATTCAGTGACAAAGATTTGCAAAAAATTTTCCTCGAAAATAACCGCGAGTCGGCGATTTGGACAAAGTTGTTATTTCTTTGGGAATGAACTCTGACGGTGAAGATGAATTTTGTGATTCAGGTAAGGAAGATTAAAGTGATCCCGAATGTGTCAAATGACCAATTGTAAAAATTAGTAAAGATAAATCGTTTATTTGTTGCTCGAAATGTGACGTTACCCTTTGCCTTATCTTGCAAAAAAATTGTTTTTTTTTCATTTCACAATATTTTTTTTGATGATTTTTTATTCGTGAACTCAATCTTATAAAGTATAAAGCGTGAAAATAATTTTGTGTGTCAAATTCATCGTTTAATTACGAATTTTATGTTGAGGTGATCACTTTGAAAAATTCATTTTGTGCATAGGTGGTCATATATGACCACACCTCTTTTTCATTTTGTGCATAGGTGGTCGTATATGACCACACCTCTTTTTTGCTCCACTGAAAGGGGATGGGGGTGAAAATTTTTTTTTGAGTATTTTTCCTGTCATATGGTGGTGCTAAGGAACCCAAAAAAAAATATTTGGTCAAAATCTAAAATTCATGCGGTGAAGGGTTAATTTGGGAAACTTTTTTTAATGAATTTTTAAAAAGAATTTTAACAAATTTTTCCATTCAAAATTTTTTTAAAATGATGATTTTTTAATTTTTTTTTCAAGTATTGAAAAAAAATAGCATTCTGAAGTTCTGAACACTTTTTTTTTTCAACTGAAAAATTCAAGTATATTTATTTTTCAAGGTTCATACTTCATTGTGAAGTTTTTTTTTTGTTGAAAAAATTCATATTTCAAGGATTCTAATTTTTCAACTTTTGGAGAGGAAAGCTAAATATTGGCCTATTTTTTTTTCAACCAAAAATAATAATAAAAAATATTTTTCAAGTTTTAAAACTTTTTTAGAAAAATTTTATTTTTACCATTTTTGAAAGAAGTATTTTATGAAGAACATGCAAATTAAAAATACGCTCACTGGAGCATAGAAGGAGGTTCAAATTTTCAACTCTAACTTCGGCACTTTGGCCAAAAGTTCAAAACTGCACTCAACTCAACTCTGACTAGCCGGAGTTTTGTCAGCCTTGCCTGTGCAAGTGTGTATACAGGTTGGCTCAAGAGTAGTGGACACTTTTTGAGATAAACTTAGAACATACTCAAACAAACAAAAAAGAAAAAACTGCATGCACACATGCTGTGTATTTTTATAAATGAAGGCGCTACAGAGGTTTGAAGACGGGAATTTTCCTGATAAAATTTATTGGCAACACAGCATTGAAAAATTGTAGCGCCTTCATTTTAAAAGATAGATATGGGCCCTTCTTCAACACAGCTGTTTTTGTTTCTCTCAAAAAGGTACACCAGTTTCATAAATTGTCTTCAAATTTTTTTTTAATTTTTGAAAAACGCT
Source organism: Balanococcus diminutus (assembly GCA_959613365.1). Taxonomy (NCBI): domain Eukaryota; kingdom Metazoa; phylum Arthropoda; class Insecta; order Hemiptera; family Pseudococcidae; genus Balanococcus; species Balanococcus diminutus. The sequence continues at coordinate 42,524,768 of OY390715.1, read as the reverse complement.
GCCCCTTCAAAATTGAGATAGGCACCGTGTGTTCTACAGTTTTTTTGTTCGTAGGACCCCACTTTATCCAAATCTCAAAAAATGTCTACCACTTCTAGATCACCCTGTAGCCTGTATGTACCTCTCTCTACCTATTAAAGAGAAAATTATAATGTTAACATAATAATATTATATCGGATTTTGCGCAGGGATGAAAAACCGTTAAAAAATTTTTTCTGGTTTTGGTTTGGTTCTGGTTTTCAAAAGGTATTGGTTTGGTTTTGTTAGTGGTTTTGGTTTTCAAAATGTATCGGTTTTGGTTTCGGTTACGTTTTTTTTTAAATTTCTATCATAAATGACTTTAAAAACAAAACAAAATACGATGTAAATCTGTCACTTTTTGGCGGTCTTATCACTTTCCAACTTCTCCATCAAGTTTTTAGCTTTTTATAACGTGATTTCCGCTAGCTGCTCCTTTTTCGTGTGGTTCACATTCGCACCAGGGTTGCGAACCGTTTGAGAATTAATTGGTGGTGGTGGTGGTGGTTTTGAAAATTTTCGAATAAATGGTTTTTGGTTTTGGTTTTTTGAAATGGTTTTGGTTTCGGTTATTTCAACTTTTGATTATTTTGTGGTGGTGGTGGTGGTGGTGGTGGTGGTTCTCAAAAACCAAAACCATTACAATTGGTTTTGGTGGTGGTTCTCAAAACCAAAACCAAATGAATTGGTTTTGGTTTTCAATCGATTTTTCATGTTTTTAAATGGAGCAAAAAATATACTAACGAAGATTTGATACAACCAGATGGAACCATTTCCTATGTTTTAAATTTTAATTCTATTATTCTAATTCAATAATTAACAATTATACTGAATTACTGATGAAGTGATGAGAAATCAAATATCAAATACAAATACAAAGAGAAGAAATGAATTAAAAAATAAAGAAGTTATTGAAAAAACCTTTATTTAATGGCCAATTTGGCAAAGAAACGAGTAATCAAATAATCAATTAATTAATCATAATTCACAAATCAAAGGAACGAAATATCATGGCACCTATTAGTTTCACCTTAAAATTAAAATTAACTGCTTTGAAATTAAATCGGTTTCAAACCGATTCAATTGATTTGGTGGTTTTTCAAATCTAAATGGTTGTGGTGATGGTGGTTTTTTTTTTAAAGCTCTTTTTTGTGGTTTTATCAAATGGTTTTTCCATTTTTTCTGCTTGCAAACGGTTTTGATTTGGTTATGGTTTTACAAATTTTCCAATTGGTTGTGGTGGTGGTGAAAACCATTTGAAAACCACCACCAAAACAATTTTATTGATGGTGGTTCGAAACAGTTTGCAACCCTGATTCGCACTCACACTATTTCAAAGCCTCAGCCTTCAAGGGAAGGGAATGAGGGGGGGGGGGGGAATGAAAAACCAAAACCGCTTTCAATTTTTACTGGTTTTGGTTTTGGTTATGGTTTTCGAACGTATTGGTTTCGGTTTTTATGATTTTAAGCGGGTTTTTTTCGGTTTCGGTTTGGTTCCGCTTTTGGTTACCATCCCTGAATTTTTGCGTGCTCTATGTTTCTCCTCAAATTCCAGACGAGAAATAAGTTGATCAGGGCTGTTAACTGAAACCGGAACCGGAAAAAACCCGTTTAAAATTGCAAAAACCAGAACCAAAACCAATACTTTCAAAAACCATAACCAAAACCAAAACCAAAACCAAAACTGGTAAAAAATCGAACTGGTTTCGGTTTTTTAATTTTTGTTATTTTCTTGAAATTTTGCGACTTTTTGCCCAATTTATCGGCCTACCGACCCGTAAAAATGGCATAAATGAATATCAAAGTATCCATTTTTTGTCAAGAAAAAATGTTTTTAAAGATTTTTTGTCGAAAAATTTCTCAGACACATTCTGTGGATGTGGAGTATTTCAAGTTCAATTGACAAAAATTTAAAATTAAGTTTGAAAAAAACCGTAACCATAACGAAAACCAAAACGAAAACTAAAACCAAAACCAATACGTTTCGTAAACCAAAACCACTACCAAAACCAAACCGATACGTTTTGAAAACCAGAACCAAAACCAGGAAAAAAATTTTAACGGTTTAACAGCCCTGAAGTTGATGCTGATTTTTTTTTTTTGAACCCTGATGAAGGTAGAGTTGATATTTTTTTTTCGAACTTTATTAAGGGATCGTTATTGGCACGTAATTCAACTGGGCTGCACATCGGTGCACCCTGGGGGGGGGGGGAGCTAACGGGCTAAAGTTTTCCCCAAAACCTAGCACATCCCTCAAAAAAAAATTGTAAAATTTTTTCTAGGGGCAGTTTTGAAGCTTTCCTCATAGTGGGAGTGGAATAACGTTCAGACGAAGTCTTGGACATATTTAGCGAGAAATCTACAAAAATTCGATTTTATTTAGCAAAATGTTTTTTTTTCCTAGAATTTTTTCATTCAAAAAAAAAAAAATGAAAAACCATTTTAGACTTTCTTATAATAGTAAATTTAGATATGTTTTCTCCAAACATTTGAAAAATTACCGTTTTACTGAAAAAATTGAGAATTTTCTTTTTCAAAAAAATATTAGATTTTTTTCAATCCCAAGAGAATTGATAAATTTTTTCATTTCAAAAAAATTTTGAGATTTTTTTCTCAAGTCTCAGCTGTTACCAAGAAAAACTCCTGGGTGCTCTAATGGGGACGCAAATAATTTTTACAAAATTAAAAAATATATATATGAAACACATTCTCAAATATCCCGTATAAGTCATTAGGCACCTACTTCTACTTATTTTTTCAAAATTTTCAGATCGTTCAAATTGAGAAAAAAAATTACATTTTGATCTAGGTACTTAATCATTTTCAATGTAGGGTATAATCACATTGCACCCCCTACTTACTAAGGTTGTAAATTCGAAAGCCAAGATTATTTTCGACTTTATTCAAAAAGAAATTTTGGGTAAACATTTAAAAGTACCTAATTTAACAATTTGAAACTCAAATTTGGAATGCGGTGTTTCTTCTTGTTTTGATTTTTAAAAGAAATAGTTTTACGTAGTCCCTTTGTCGATTCCCTTCTTTAAAAAGTCTTTAGCTACTGTTTAACCTCAAGAAAGCAAATCACCTGTTGGAAGTAGAGTAGGGAAGACCTCAGACCTCGCAAATAAAAAAGTCCAATTATTTTTGGTTTGCGAACGAAACAAAAGAGAGTATATATATATCAATTCATTTACGACCCAAATACCCCCATAAAATAAATTTAAGGACCAAATTGGATAGTTTGCCAGCGTTATACTTTTACGACGATCTACAAGCGAATTTTCCGGAATTTATCTTTTAAGTATACGGGAGAAAAGTCATAAATATAATTACTTTATCGAAGGCAAGAGGCCTATGTCCGCGCTCCGACTGATCCATGGTGTTAGGGGCGGGGGTGGGGCCGTGCTGAGCGAGGCGAGTTAGCCGAGCTCCATCGGACTTTGACCCCGCCCCGTCATCGGTCCGACAACTCGTCACCCGCTCATTTGAACTGAAATAAAAATACATCGAATATTTATTTTAAATATAGCTCATTATTTAAGCAAATTCAAACGCTAAACCGATACTTATAAATATTATTCAAATGTTTAGGTAGCAAAAAAAACTAAAAAACTGGAGCAAAAAAACAACTGTCCATAGTAAAGCTTTAGAATTTCATTTTTTCGACCTATCGGATGAAGATAAGCCTTTCGAAAGGTTTTTGCTCCAACATGAATTTCAATTACAATGGGGGTTAAATTAACAATAATGCGGTACGTAACTAGCAAAAACCTACCTATTTATTCAAACTATCTCCCTCGCGTCAAATAACAATAACCTTATTTGACTAATGGGTACTAGATCAAATTTTAGTCTGATACAATTTTTTCTCTTTTAAAAATTATTGTACCTACTAAGTATAACCGACAATAGAACGATGATTTGAAAAAAAAAAACTGTAAATACATTTTAAGCGACCTCTAAGGAATGAATTACAATAAGTTGAAGCTTTTGAACTACCTACACGAGATGCTTGCGATATTATCGAAAAAATATAAAGTCTTCAGTATAGTTCATCATTCAAATGAAAAAGATTTATGTCGGATTGAGATTTCGATTTTATAAGGTACTAGCCACATTCCTGTGATACTTAACAGTGACGTCACTCTGATTTTCTAACCGTGGATGCTCAAGTCTTTCTTCACTTGAATTTATACAGAAAAACCCTAAAAACCGTGGGTGCTCAGCACCCCAAGTTCGAAAACCATGGGTGCTCATTCTGCTCAAGCATCCACGGAACCTATGCTTCCGACGCCACTGACATTGAATTACTTGAAGGATCGTTTTTCTTATACATCTACCTCTACCTAGGTAGGTATGTTCCAGTAGTTATTTTAACTTAAGAAATTTTTAGAACTGCACAAAGCAGAATTAATTTACTCGCAAAATGGGACTAAAACGTAAAAAGTCGTTTATTCCATAATTCATAACCTGAGAATTCAAACTCCTTTTTGGTTACCAGCTTCGAATTACTAAAACAAGAAAGAACTGAATACTAGAATAAAGCTCAGTATAGATCCTAAACTTTACAAGAGTTCAAGTACAATACGTTTACCACAATAATGAGAACTGACTGTGAGAAGATATGTTCAGGCGTTTTAAATAGGCAATTTATTTTACTTGTCATTTACCAACTCTCAAACAATCTACTTAATTTTGAATTAGGCACCTAAATTATTAAAATGTAGAGGAAAAACCCCTCGAATTTTGACCATAATTATGCAAGGGGATGGTTAGTTTTGAATTGAAAACCATCCACACAATTTTTTAGCCCTCTATCTCAAACAAAAGAAGAGCTAAGGACTCTCAAAAAAGGCCCACGTTGAAATAAACATGTTTTTTGCCACTTTTGGGTATTGGGTATGCATCTGCCTAGCACTTTGGTCATCTCGCTTAAAAAGTGCAATTGAGTTTCTATGCCTCTCTAAGTTACTGAGCTTGAAATTGGATACAACTTTTACCACCTTACCAGGGGGTTGAAAAGGTGCAGGTCGTTGAGAAATTGAGACTTTCCAGTTACGAAAAAAGGAAATATCATTTGCTTGAAACTGGGCTTAATTAAAACTGCTCTACTTGATGCAAAAAAATTATTTCGATATTTAAAATTTTTCATTGCAGGGTTGACGATATTTCATTTTCATAAATCATAAAAATTTACAAAAATTATTTTTTTTAGAAAAATTGATACCAAGCAGATATTATTTCCTTTTTTTGTAATTCAAAAATCTCGATTTTTCTGCAATCTGCAACTTTTCAATACCCTGGTAGAGGGCTAAAAGTAGTATCCAATTTCCAGCTCAATGGTCTAAGGAGGTATAAAAACTCAAATTGAACTTTCCAAGTGGGGTAAGCGAGGTAAAACATAGATGACACTACCCAAAAAAGAAAGCAAAAACCAGCGTTCTTTTAAATCAAAATTCATTCTACTTTGTGGATCTCAACCTCCTCTCTCCTTTGAGGGAGGAGGTTAAAAATCGGAGGGATGTTTTCCTTTCTTAGCCTTATTTTCACCTCACCCTAGTAAGTATATCATGTACGTACCTACACTATACAGGGTGGCCTGGCAGTGATGGACGGTAGAGTCCTACCACTTAATTTTCAATAATAAACAAATTTTTCACGTTTTTTTTTTGTTTCTCTCAAAAGGTTACGTCAGATGAATTTTATGAACGTTTTAAACAAATTTTGAATTTTCATGTCTTTTTTTTGCATCCCCCCAAAAAATCTAGACATGCAAGATTTCCTGTTGATATAATAACTCAATTAATTTCAAAGATAGGCAGAAGCACCCTAATGTGATTACAATTTTTTTTGGCGTTTTTGAAGTATTAATACGTGTCTATCAGCAGGGTCGAAAAATTTTTGAATGCAATGTTGCTATTTTGGGTTTACTAAGGAAATACCAATATTGTCTGTCTGCCTTCATTTACAGAGATAGATAGGTACTATTATGAACATTGTAAATGGAGTTTTTTGTTTGTTTGACTGTGTGTTCTATCTTTATTTCAAAAAGTGTCCACCACTCCTTGTCCAGATCCCGTAATTAGCGTTGCTTTATCATCCACATGAAATCAGTTAATATCCAAATCAAATATTTGACAAAATGAATGAGAATAATAAGTATTTCGATGAATTTTTATTATTTTTTTAATACAAATTTTCTTCGCTATTTGCTCAATTTTAATGAAATTTTTATAATTATTCCCTTCGTCCTGATTCGTCAAAAATGAGAAAACTAATTTAAAATGTACTCACAGGGTTTCACGCGAAGCCACCAAGTTTCACTAACAAAAAACTTTATGATGTATGTATACACTACAGGTGCCTATCTCGATCGATTTTGAAGGGGCATTGATTTACAAAAATTTCAAAATTTCATAGAGACAATGTATAAATCAGAAGTAACTTTTGGAGAGGAACAAAGATAGTTGAATGAAAAATTTGTCCAAGTAGGCAATATTTTTGACTGAAAAATTGCATATAATTTCTGTAATTCCAAAGATATTAACTAATATTGAGGCATCCAAATGTGATTAAGTATACAATTTTTATTGCTTTTTCGGCTGCCAGTGTCAAAAGAATAATAAACACAGTATGACCAACCAGTTATACTGATTTTGAGGGCTTTGTAGCTCCTTCACTTCCAAACATAGACACTTTGTCTGACGTACACACATTTTTTTGTTAGTCATACTTGCTACTTGGTTATATCCAAAAATGGAATTCTAAATGTTTGTCTTGATATTGTGTTACCTACAACTTCCATCAGTAGATAACATCAACAATCAACATTTACAAGTGCCTACATAGTACAAGTGCATACGCACATTAAGTACAATGAGATTGAAAAGTGGTAATGTGATTTTAGAGAATAATGAGTTGTTGATTGAACATCGTGAGAGCAATAGACACCTCAAAATGGACATAATACTGATGAACTGAATTCTAGAGGTCTAGGTACATACTGCATACCTACATTAATTGAATTTTACATCTAACTGATAAGAATAGGTACAAATGAGTGTAGAATCTCAAAAAGTTTGTTTCGAGCAACCACATTGTCAATGAGGACTTATTGTGGAACTACATAATATAAATCAAATTGTAAATTATGCGCCTCATCCTTCGACCATGGTCGAAGGCCTCATCTCTTAGGTATTACTGTTTTCTTTGAAGCAATAGATACCTAAAGTTCTATCAATAACAAGAATACTGACAAGACTCTGACAAGACGTATTTGTTTTTGTATACCACAGAGTACTCTCCTCTACAGCAATAATCATACATTTTTCAACCAGTAAAATCGTCTTCGTATATTTCGAACCGCAGGTACCGCAAATTATTATCTAATGCAAAACGAATTCATTCCGCAACACACGGATATAATGAAAAATTCAATGGCAAACTGATGTTAATGAAACCAAGAAATGAAGAAAAATGAACGCGAACAATACCACTCAATTGGTAGGTAGTTAAGGCGAACCAATTCGTAAGTTTTAAGAATCGTAGAACGATTTTTTGACATGCTAATCAATAATAACGTATTAACGCATAAATTACGATTGTTCGCAATCTTCGCATTACATATTATCACGTAGACGAATCCATGAAATGAAACTTACCGAAAAAATGAGGGCTGAAATGAAACCGATGTTTTGAGTGCATATCTAGCTTTCTGCCAGGCAAGGCGATAGAACTTTTTCTTCACAGGATGCACTTGAATATCACCGTCGAATTTGATCAAAATGATGACAAAAAATCTCCGATTCCACGCAAAATCGAAACACCATTCCGATACATATCGAAAATTTTCCGAAATTTTCGAAATTAACACCGTGTTTGAATGACCAAGACCGGAGGTAATTGCAAAATTGCCTCCGAGCACTCCCAGGTAAAATAATATAAAATCTTGGCTAAAACGTCGCGCACGTTTGAATAATATCGCTGATACAATGTACAAAGCTTACGGTGGTAACAACGCTGTAAAAAGCAAAAATAATTCGCGAACGATTCGTTTACTCAGACTCGTCGTTCGTCTAGCGCTGAAACGAGCAATTCGTTCTTTTCAGATAGAAGAAGGCGCAACTGCGAAGTACGTTGTATTTTTTTGGAATATTAAATTTAATCTGTAGTTGTAGGTATCAAGTAAGTAATAAGATGGCATGAAAGCACGTCGCTAAACAAATTAGGGATTTTCTTTTATAATTTGCCCATTCGAGTTGCACGATAATTTTTTCTATACCTATAGGTAGCGAAAACGCTTCAACTTGTCGCAGAAATTTATCGTCTCTAATAACCATGATTTCTTATTCTCATTGAAACATTTAGGTACCAGGAAATTTGTAAAATTTATTACGGTGCCTACGTAAAACACTCGCATCAATCCGTAAACCGAATTAACGTTTGCAATTTGTCATTAAGGTAGCGAAATTAAATTCTATGCTGATAGACTATGAAAATTGAGTTTTTGTCACTTAAATGTTGATAATTGAGTATACCTGCCTAGGTATAAATATCAAATTTCCATAATTCTATAAACGTAATTTGTACTCGTGCATGTACCTACATGTAAGTTCAGTAGTATGTCTGAGGCTTAATATGATTTGACTAAGTATAAATTCAATTTTATTGTGTTACCATGTAACTTACGTGCATAAAATCTCGTTCGACGATAAAATTACAGGAGTATGTTGGTAGGTAGCTAGGTACCATTTAAATTCAATGAGGTTTTGTACGATACTCAAATTTTAAGTATATTTCAACTTCAACAATTGATATTTACTAAGTACAGATATCTATAAACAAAATTCAAATGTAATGTATTCATTATTCTAAAGATAGCCCTCAGTATAAGTTTTATAACTTTTCCAGAAAATCAATCATTAAACTCGTTTGGTGAAAATGAACGGATTCAAACAGGCTCCAATTACCCACTCAGCATAATTATTCGTTCTTCTATTCACGTTCGGTATTTTATACAATTGTTAGCACTATTTGTAGGTGCTCAGGTGCCTATTTGTAATTTTTTTGCTAAAGTGTGAATTCGACAACGGTGTCTGCGTATTTTCAGCTCCAATAATTCAAACTGACATGCGCTAGGGCTGTTTGTAAATCATACGCTTGATCTCTCAAATAATAATAAAATAGAAACTTCTCGAGTGAAAATATATCACGAGATACGTTAATCCAACAAAATCAATATACCTGAATACCTCGTTAAAAAATTTTATTCAAAAATTGGATGAAAAATTTGATCACAGCGTAAAGTAGAGCTCGAAAACAGCTGTATGTATATTTTGTGTAACCTAGAAAACCAGGATTTGAAAGTTGATAAGACATCCTTACGCGAGGTAAAAAATTGTGAAAATTGTCGGTATAGATAGAGAAGAGAATCACTTGAGAAAGAACCGAGATAAGAAAGCTGTGCCAGCTAACAGGAATCATATTTAAGACGGCTTGAAAAAGAATGAACATTTTGCCCCGTTACAATATTTCACAATATACGACAGTTCATGTTCACGTAATCGTCCGTGCCTCTTCCAGCTATACCACGCTCGTCCTTTCCATCTAGTAATCCGTATCGATCGGAAAGTAGAAGTAGTTACCAAAAGCAGAGTTCGCTCGCCTCTATTCCCAGACTTTCGAATAATAGGCGGGAAAGCGAGCGATTTCGGGCTCCGGGGTAGCAAAAATTTCTTCCAATTTACAATTATTTAGAAGAATGAAAATTTAATGCGAAGAAAACCCATCGATAGGTAGGTAGAATTGAAGTGTTAGGCGTAGATGCTACCGTATACCATAAATAGCAATTCATTATTGAGTGAAATATTATTTAATTCCATATTCACCTAAATATAAGTATCTATAAAAATAATTTGGGTAAACGCCTACCTCCCAGTCACGCTAATATTTAATTTTACAAAATACTCGCCTATTATTTAACATTTTATTTTGCCTTAGGAAATAAATAAATAGTCGAGATACATGTACAATACTAGATGACAATTTTATTTAACACCAATTGAAAATAAAGTATACCTTGGCTGAATGTTTTCATTAAAAACACATACATCAGATAAGCATAATAACAAAATGCACACCAAAAATAAAATCTATTTAAAAAAAAGGGTCTCTTTCACAATAATCATTTACTTTCAGACAAAAATACCTACAATTAATTACTTAGCAAACTTACATCCACTTTTTCGTATAAGATAAAAAATTGACTCATTTAGATTAGATAAGTCTAGACTACATGAAAAAGTGAATTAGGGACAAATTCTAGTAATTTAGCAACAATATTTTTTCTTTTCAGATATTCGTTAAAAAGTGTTCGATGTCTTTTTTCAGCAAATTGCCTTTTATATCTTGAATTACAATGATGTCCGCCTTTCTACTCTCACAAATTGGAACAAGAAACAATGTTTTCTTCTTTCTCTCTGAGAATTCCCACGACTTCAAAACGTACCCATCGTGATTCCGTAACTGAATCAGAACTAAACCAAGTGTCGAAGTTACAATATTCCTGCACAAAAATTAGTAGGTATTAATGTAACAAAAAATTAGGCACAAAAAATGTAATAAAATTATTTTAAAAAAGTAAACCATACCGGACTGAATCATAACGAAGAGCCGAGTTCGCACTAATTTCAACATTGACGTTAATATTTCGAATACTGGAATAATTTTGATTTATCCACCTGAAAAAAATCACAGATTTCGTAAGCATAACTGAGAAATATTAATTATGCGTAGATATGTGACTAACAAAAAAAAAACTACAATTTACAAATTTCATAAATCTTATCGAAAGTTGAAAAAAAATGCTTACTTATGATAAGCTAATAAAGATGCACAGCCGATGCTCAAAAATGAAACAGCAGGAAAGATATGCTCAATTTTGGTTTTTTCTTCGCAAGCTTTCCTATTGATATCTGAAGTACAGCTTTCAAAAGCAGAACTCGTAGGAGCAGTTCGTGGAGAAATATCACAATTTACAGAATAACTTATACGTAATTTTCGATGAGAAGTACCTTCGTGCACAATTAAACTATCTCTTTTACCGCGAGTGCAATTGAAATTCTGTAATTTTGTAGCTGTTCGTGGCAAAGTGCACTTTTCAGATGAAAAAATAATTCCAACTCGGTCGAAATCTTCGCCCATGATACCATTTGCAGTGTGTCCTAGGTCGAACGTATGGCATAATTCGTGACATACAGCACCCAACGAAGCACTCAAGAGATTCCTGTGCACATAACTATAAACCAAAAATGATAATATTGGTTAATTTGACACTCGATGAACGGATATAAAAAAATGAATGAAACTTGCGTACTTCATATTATGGTTAGTGCGCGATAAATTATGCGTTATTTCGTTATTAAAACAATTATTGATCTCATCGATAGAGTTCGGCCATGTTCTAATGTATTCAGCACTACATAAAGCTAAACCGCCGCCACCAATAGCCAAATTCTGCGATATTTTACCTTCGCCGCATGATAAAAATGACAAAAATTTACGATGCTTGAAACCATGTTCGGATGTCATTATTTCGCGGCCGAAGTATTCCCACAGCTCCTCGGAACTCATGGTACTGGCAGCTCTCACATTCAGCTTACTGTAGAATATCAAACAACCGTTGTTTCCGTTCGCATCTTCTGAAATTTATAAATCAAAGTTGATAGTACTGGGTTTTTTTTGTACCCGAAAAATACAACGTACCTTGCTCCAAAACAAATGTTTTTCTCCCGAATCCATATTCGTGCAATATTTCTGCTATTAACGTTTGAATTAAATTGCAACCGACATAAATTCTATCTTTGATATTTTCGATGCGATTGTACGGTATTTCTTCTCCTTTGCAAATGATGAATACAGGAGAAACGACAAACTTGGCAGGAGGTGAAACATGGTAAAAAGTTTGTCTTATTTTGACGGTTTTGTATTGAAATAGAAACTCATTATTTCCCGGTTTCAAGCTTAATAAGACGGAAAATTTTTGGTCTACCAATTTAAGAAAGTATTCTTTTGAAACATTTCCTTGGTGATCTGTTTCACTCACACCAATCCTGTCATCGATATTGTTTGACAAATCTCCCAAAACACGTCCTTTAACTATTATCACAGAGAAGACAAATGTTTCGTTGTTTTCAACATTTGAAAGCTGAATAGTCACGTTACTATTCAATTCCATAAATGTTATGTCACCATTTCAATCCAACTTCCAATGAAAATTTCTGTAAAATACAAGAGAGAATTATTCGTAATTAATTTTAATACGGATATCGCTACACAAATAAGTTCTCATTTCTGAAGAATAATATAAAAATCAACTTACAACAAGGAAAAATCATAGAGATGAATCAGATGCTGGAAAAAATGATGAGCTTGATAGAGCAAAGGAACCTCCTGAACTTCAGTTTTATAGTAATCACAACTTGTTACGAACGACCAAAAAAACAATAGATTCCATAATTAATTACTCACCCTAAGAGGTGGTAAAGAGGTAGGTAATTATACCTTTGAACTAATGCTTGATTTTTTTACATTATTCTTGAATAACAAATTTCAATTTTGAGAAGATGAAATTTGACTTGAGTTGAGTTTTTACTTCTCAAATTCTTATCATTTTTTTTATCATTTTTTTTTGTATTTTCCGCCCCTTTCCTTTTCACCCACTTTGGTCCCCTCATTCTTGTTTATTGTTTTTATTTATCAGACTCCGTGTTTATATAATGCCATCATTTCAAAGCATTCCTTCTAAATTTTAATTTTTTTTTTTCGTCAACTTGGGGCCGAATTCATAGACGTAACTCAAGTACTAAACTGTAATACTTTGCCAAGTGTACTAGCTTAAGGACCGAATTCATAGTTCTCTCTTTGAGTACCAAGTAACACTTGGATAAGTTAGGGCCAAGTGACACATAAAAACAAAGAAAATTCATTAAAATTTCGTTTCATAGTCACCAAGTGCAAGTGTTACTTAAGTAAGTGTCAAGTCACACTTAAGGGCTAGTACAGGATTTCCTGTACTTGTACTTACTCAAGTCTACTAACTAACACTAGTACTAAGTTCAAAAAAGTCTATGAATTCGGCCCTAACTATCAAGTTCCTCTTCCTACTTCCTTCAGTCTTCAAATTCTCACTTCTCCAGTTCTTCACAATAATTATTACAACTAGTGAGTACTCTTGTCTCTTGATAAATTTCTATTATTTTTCCAAAAAATAATCTAGATAGGTGACTCAACTAATAATTTTTAAATATTAAAAAAAAAAAAAAACAAGAGGTAGTGAGCAGGGAAGAAAACCAATTGGAACCAAAACCGGGTAAAACCACCACCACCACCACGTATTTCAATTGGTTCTCAAAACCATTTGGAACCATCACAATGAATTTCAAAAATTCATTCAAGAACCACCACCGAAAAGAACCTATTCCTTTCGAAACGGCAGGGAAGAAAACCGTTTGGAACCACAACGAAAAATCATTTGATGAAAAACCACAACCACAACCACAAGAAAGTGGTTAGAAAACAAAAAACCATCATCACCAGAACCATTTCCATTTTTAATCAAAACCAGAACCACCACCAAAATGGAATTGGTTCTTTTTGGTTCTAAAAAAATAAAAATACTGGATTTGGAGGGGAAGGAGGGGTCCAATCGAAATTTTTGTCATAACCAAATTCATTTCTAGAACTTTAATCTACAACTTTGATTTGAAAATTTTTTCAATTGGGCCCCTTTCCTACCCTCTGTGGCCTGTTACCCCCTTGTGTTCGCCATTAGCCACGTAATTCCAAGTCAGACTAATGACGAACATGTGAGGGAGAGGTCCGATTGAAAAAACTTTCCTACAAAAGTTGTAGATTATGATTCTAGGAATAATTTTGATCATCACAAAAATTTTGATTGGACCCCTTCTTCCCCACCAAATCCAGTATTTTTATTTTTAGAACCAAAAAGAACCAATAACCACCACCAGAACCATTTGAAATGGTTTTCAATTTTGAGAACCACCACCACAACCAATTAATTAAGTGGAACCAAAAACCCGGAACCAGAACCAATCGAAAAGAAATAAAATTGAACGGATCCACTTTAGCACCAAAACCATTTGAAAAATTTTAAAAACCAAATGGAACCATATGGAACCAATTCACTGAAAACCAGAGAAGAAAACCAATTGGAACCACCAGTAATTTCAGAATTTTCTCAAAACCACCACCACCATCACCAATTGAGTCTCAATTGGTTTTCTTCCCGGGTAGTGAGGTACTTCCGCCAGATATTTGTTCTAGTGCGGCAAATTCCATAGAAGTACCTAACTTTATTATTCACTCCTCGAGAATTGAAAGGTTCTATTCTATCGCATTATTTATGTGTGCATCTAAAAAAAAAAAACACGCCTGAACGCGCCTGAAATTATTAAATAAGAGTATAGGTAAGGGTATTTAAGCAACTAAAATTTCTTGGTACTGCAGCCTGCACTGAAAAAAATATCTTAGTTAACAGACATCAGTGATAGGTACGATTTATGTTTTATTTACTTGCAATCGCTTGTAATAAAATTTGAAACCCTCAAACATAGGATTCGAATTGAAAAATTTTCAAATTCAAAATGAAAAAGAGAAAGAAAACTACTCGCAAATTTAAAATAATTGAAATTAGAATAGGTAACTGAAAATGGGAACTTGAAAAAAAAAATGAAAAATCTATAAATACCTACCTGCAAATCTACCGACAAAATAGGTCGAAAATTCAAAATAAATATATTTTTTTAAATATACTCTGGTTGAATAATTTAAAAAATAATTATCGAAAACTAATTTTTAGCACGTAGAATTTTTTCTGGTAAGAAGAAATTTCTACAAATTGAGTGAATCTCCGATGAGATGATCAGCTGAAAGGGTCAGTGAATACGATTCTGATGTGTTTCTCCATGCATATTTTAAATCTCCGGACGTCACAGGTTTCCTTATTCAAATTTTCACTCTTGATTTCTATTCTCTCATTCCAGGTATACTATAAAGACGTGATTGAGGTACGAAACGCATCGTTAAACGTAAATGCTACTTATGCTGCCTATGCATTGTAAATTAGGCGCATTTTTTTGTCGTCGTTAACGTATCTGTTTAAGTTTGAATTACTGACTTTCGGTCATAACTTGGAGAATTGAACAGGTCTTCAACGACAATTTCCCAAAGTCCAGTGTGGAAGCACGTAGATTACAGTAAAAGAAAAAATATATATTTGAGTGCACAGAATAAAATGATAAGTTGGTTTTCAGTAACTACAAGAAATTTTCAATCTCATGTTGATGGATAGACCTAGGTACATAATAAGTATGTATGGAGGGTAAAAACTGCATTAAAAAAATAAAATTCAAAATAATGAAATCTTGTCCAACTAAAATTGAGCACCATACAATCTACTCGTAGGTATTTTTTTATCACCAAATAATTTCTGATTTGTGCACTACTTTTTTATCGAGCCCTCTCCTCAGTTAATACTATTTGAAATAGTTAATGCAGTGTATCTAAGTTTCAATCTAAGATAGGTATGTCAGTGACCCCGAGTAAATAGTGTTAAGCATATAGGTACTCAGGAAAATAACAATTTGTTGAGTAGGTAATGTAAATATGTAGCGTTTTATGTTACGAACATAAAATTATAAGCAAGGATATCCACATTCTAATAATTCTTTTCCTATCACATCTGGAGGTTATTCAACTTTGAACTAGATGTTGTAAAGTTCCACGAGTGAGTTGATAAAAAACGAAATAAAAATTAATATGACGATATTAAAATTTGTACTTTCTATCGATCAACTACTGAAATCATTCTACAGGAAGATTTTTGAGGAAAAATTAAATCCTAAGAGAAAACACAAAGTTGATTTGAATACTAACCATGCATTTGGTGAAATAAAAAACAGAAGATTTCAAAGATATATTCATCTGCATACTTACATAGAATAAAATCTTCTTGTATAAAATTTACTTCAACTTGACCAATGGGTGCTATTTTATTTCTTTTCGCTCTGAGAAAAAAAAATTAAAGAATACTTACCTTTACTTACCTACCTATTAAATTATCGTCTTTGAAAAGGTAAAAGGCTGTAGGTTTTAGGTGCAGTCGCTGCGGATGATATTCGATTGCAAAACTCATTGTATTATTTATCAGGAAAAAAAGGTTAGGTGCCAATGTTTTCATTTGATATTTTATATGGTAGATACTAATTTTTATTTTTTTTATTTTAATACTGTAGACTCTTAATTTCTATCTAAGTAGGTATATATTTCCCCTTTTTTTGATTAAGTCAATTTTTTAATATAAAATTTTTGTTTCTATCCCATTAGTAATCAAGTACATTGGTACATTTTCAAAAAAAAAAATACCATCTTACACCTTCATATTCTTGTAAAACGGACTTTTACAACTGTTGCCCTCAATTTAAAGAAGAGGTAGCAGACTAAATATGATCTGAGGTCAATGACTTGGTCCCGCCCGGTTACTAGTGCTGCCTGAAAGCCAACAACTGTCGAGAATGTACTTTCACTCTCGGACAATATCTTCACATGTAGTCCTGAAACGGTGGTTGACCCGACAGTTAGGTTCTTCTACGTTTATGCCTGCAAAGAGTTGGGCAAAGCCGTAATTTATATTAAAATGCAAATTAAATCGAACCAATTCATTAAAATCATAAATGACAAAAAAATTTACGTTGAATTTTTTAATATTTTTTGATTAATCAAACGAGAAATGTTTTTTATATTTAAATTTCAACCTCGTCTGTTCCCATAAGACTGATTTACGATATATTTGCTGTTATCTCGGTATTCAAATTTTCAAATTTTCATCAACCAAGTATCCACACTGTATACAAATGGCTGAAAAAATTGGAAAACATTTTGTGAAATTTTACCTTTACGTCTTAACTTTAATTTCATCTACAGAGCCTTTGATGACTTGCAGTATTGAGCCAGATTACATTTACCCAAGTTGTAAATATTGCAGATACCTTGTTTGCCAGGGGTTTGAATACCAGGGTGGGATTTTACAGATAATGAAAAATTGCAGAACCTAGGTTGGTCTTCGATACCTAGCTGTTGGTGTTGGTATTTCCTGCCTTCGGTATTGACTTGTGTATAGTTTGAATATATAGGTATTAGAAAAATCTTTTTTGCGGGATTATCTAGATTTGAAGAAAAAACATGTAACTTAGGTAGGTACTTATTGGCAAGAATTGAAAGCGTAATTTTCTCAGTTAATTTTATTCAGATCTAAACCAGGTTACTGTATGAGAAATATGCTAATTAAAGAATTGCGTTCTTTAACGTATTTTCATCTTATACTTTTTACGCGGTGGGTAGGTATAACTTTTTTTTTTGTTGCTCATAGCCGTTTAGAACGACTAGTAAAAAAATTAGAATCCGAATATCCGAAAAATTCCATACCTACGGTTAATTAAGAGACGAAAATTTTTAAGTTCGTTAACTTTTGAAAGCGAGGTCGCCTCTTGGAAATGAAAATCAGGCATTTACAGTATCATTAGGTCGCTGATCCTATAATATGAAGTCTAATCACTTCAAGGATTACCGGGCATATACCGGTAATATGTTTCACTTGTCATACCGGGGCAAAGGCATCAATGGAGGTCATCGTGTCTCCTATCTCATTTTAATATACTTTCCAACTAAGTTGTCTTCTTTTTCTTCATCTTTGGTAAGGTCGTCTACCTGTACGGTTATTGCTCCTCGAAGACGATCTATATCATGAAGAACGACAGCGGTCTTGTATGTTACTTAACTGATCCATTCATAGGCGGGTGTTTTTATTTCATACAGGGAGGATGTGTTGTGTTATCAGCCCTGAAGAATATCGTATATTTTACTCTCGTCGCAGGATAGGAGCAGTGTACTCGAATACTTGGAAGTATTTTGTCGAGTTCTCACAACAAATACCTAATATCCGTGAATTTAATTAACGAATAAATTATCGAATGATTTTTTTTTTCAACAGTACAAGCACCTATGGTAAATGGCTTAAAAATTCCATATAAGCGAAATGTAAAATCATTGACTTCGCTTATAATGAGGGAAACATGTTTGTATGTAAGATCTCTCCCAGGAAAACATTGTTACAACTGGAATTCCGACTTGGTAGGAATGTCACAGCATCCAGATCGTCGCTCTGCTCTTGTAGTACCACCCAAACTGATTGAGGAATCCCCTTATTATTTTTTTTATAATATATATCCTTCGAACAGGTATAAACTGTACCTACGTATGTTTAGGTATGAGAAACAAAGTTAACCATTCACTACATTGGTATGTTCCGTTTTAAGGTCGTCAACCCTTCGAGTTAATAATATTTCAAAATATCTATTCACGTGTTCTCTAACGTATATTTACTTTATCCTTGTTGATCAGAAACTTTTACAGAAAACTTGTGGGATTCATTCATGCCTGCATTTTTTTTTCTCTGCAAGAAATCCAGTTGTAGTATAAAAATTTATTCTGATGCAAAAATTATTTTTTTTAAATACGTAAATTTTGTGATTTACCGTATTACGAAAAAAATCATTATTTACCGCCTACATATTTTAAAAATCAAAATAACATGTAAATGGTGTAGGTTCCGGATACGGTTTGGAAACCGGATATAGTGGGCTAATTTGAAAAATTGATTTGTCCAGGAATAATATGGGTCAATATGTTATATGTTTGAATTCCGCCATGAAGAGTTCGTTGAACCAAGCTGGTAGATTTAGAGAATTTAAAATCGTCTTTAATGAAACTGCTTAGGTAAGTATAATTATTCAATAAGTAGATAAGTCGTTAGCACAACATTTAAAAAAAAGTACGTCATCAATATTTTTGTAATATATACTACGTGTGGACCTACGCGTATACCATAGGTAGGTACATGTACCTACCTCGTACCTCGAAAACAGCACAATTTACCTACTAATTTTTTGATTTTTGAAGCAAGTATTCACGGATGTATAGAGCTAATTTTTTTAAAAAATTGTAAAATATACAAAAGAAATCTTAAGGGGGTAGGAATTACCTCTAAGCGCAATGCCTATTTTTGAGGAAAATTTGAAGCTGCATAAGCACTGCTCCACTACCTGAACCAGTTCCATATGGGTCTGTGATGGAGTGTGTAAATGTGCCCACTTAAAATGTTTTTTTTTTTTTTTTTTTAATTTAAACATTTTCCCCGGATTTTTTTCTCGAAAAATTAGGATTCCCCCTCTAAAAAGTTGATTTTCTTTCTCTGAAAATTTTTTTTCAAAAAAGGCGACAGATTTTTTTTTTTTTTAATAGAATTCGGATAGATATTTTTTATTAAGGTAACTACAAAAAAATTCAGATTTTTTTTCTCCAACAGAATTTAAGGCGGTGCTCTAGCGGGAGCAGGTGCCTATCCTGCCATCACGCGCAATTTTTTCAATTCGTTTGTTTTCGCGTTTTATTGCAGATTTTTTTTAAAAAATGAGCTAATATGCGGGCATTATGTTAGATTAAATAAATAAAATCGTTAAATGTGCCCAATTATTCATAGAATCAGAATTATAAGCGTGAATAGAAACTAATGCGTTTCTCACCTCGCTGTGGTTTTTCCCATTTTTCAGGAAAACCGCTGGACGGAATTTGATGAAATTTGGATATGTTGTAAAGAACAGTGCTACCGAGAGCACCTCAAAGCCCTTTTTTCAATTTTTTGGATTTAATGAAAAATATCACAGTCTGAAAATGAAGTGATTTTGGATCGTGATATTTTTCATTAAATCTAAAAAAGGGCTTTGAGGTGCTCTTGGGAACACTGTTCTTTACAACATATCCAAATTTCATCAAATTCCGTCCAGCGGTTTTCCTGAAAAATAGGAAAAACCACAGCGAGGTGAGAAACGCATTAGTGTCTATTCACGCTTATAATTCTGATTCTATGAATATTTGGGCACATTTAACGATTTTATTTATTTAATCTAACATAATGCCAGCATATTAGCTCATTTTTTAAAAAAAAATCTGCAATAAAACGCGAAAAAAAACGAATTGAAAAAATGGCGCCTGATGGCAGGATAGGCAACCTGCTCTCGCTAGAGCACCGCCTTAAGGATTTTCATTCTAAGAAATTTCGAAAATTTCTTAGAATAAAAAGTTGAAGATTTTATCTCTCAAGAAATTGAGAAATAATTTTCTAAAAAAGTTCAATTGAAAGATACCCCCCCCCCCCCCAAAAAAAAAACCTCCAAGAATAATTGTGAAAAAAATCTAAAAAAAAAACTGAAATACTTTTTTTTAGTAGAATTGAAATTTAATTTTTTTTCGTGTTTTCTTTTTTCTTCCCCCTCCCCCTATTTTTTCTTAAAAAAATGTGATTATTCCAAGAAAATGCATAAAATTTTATTTTCTCAGGAATTTGAGAAATGAAAGATTGACGATTTTCGGCTAATTTTGACGTATTTTCACTCAGGACTGTTCAAAAAATTTTGATTTTTTTTTGTTCCTCAAAATGAATATAATCGCGTAAACTTTTGGAGCTGCAGTAATTTTTTGGAGCTGTGCAGAATTGTTGAAGTTAGGTACATGTTAAAATTTACTTCTTGGAATTTTGGAAATTAGGGTTTTTGGAAAATTCGAAATAATTTGTTTCATTGGCCTATGTTAATTTTATAGAATTTTGACAACATTTATTAAAAACGAACCAAAGTCAACGGTAAAAACAAGTAAATCCTTGGAATGTTTTTTTTTTCTTTTTTTTAAGTGAACAAGATCGAAAATTTTTGAAAATTTTTCAAAATTTAATAAAACGTGAAAATTTGGTAAATTTCAAGTCTTGATTCATTTTTGAAATTGAATTAATTTGTAAAATTCTGTCAAATTTTAAACAAAACAAATAATAATAAAAATTTTAAAAATGAAAAATTGAAAAATCTATTGTATTCTGTAGTTAACTTCAAAGATTTGACTAATTTTTTCAAATTATATAATAACTCTTTAGAAACGGCACCTATATATTTTTTAATTTATCGAAATTAAAATTTTTCAAAATTTGATGGAGCCTAAAAATTTGGTTAACTCTGAAATTTTTAAAATACCTATTCAAAAAAATCAAAAAAAAAATGTCAAAAATTAATTTTTAGGTACTCTTTTCAAAATTTGACCAATATTAGGTATTAATAATCAAATACAATCATTCAAGATTTTAAACATTTAAAAATTGATTGGAATTCAAAATTTTCAATATTTTATATGTTTGATTTTTGTAATTGAATAAATTTTCAAAATTTAAAAAAAATGTATAAGTACTTACAGGACCAATTTTACAATTTTTGTGTTTTGGCCAATTTTATTAAAATCAAGTAAATCTTTAAAAATTTTAAAATTTAAAATTTTAAGAATTTAATTGAATCTGAAAATTTGACAATTTTTAAAATTCTGCTCAATTTTCAAAACATTTTGAAACGTTGATTTTTTTAATTTTTGAGATTTGATTAGTTTTTAAATTGAAGTAGAGAAATCTTCAAAATTGAAAAAATTAATCCTAATTGTTCAAAACCCAAATTTTAAAAAATTTGGTAGAATTTGAAATTTTTGATCATTTTTAAACACACTATAATAAATCTTTGAATTTTAATCAAATTTTTACAACCTTTTGAATTTTTGAAATTTTTAAAATTTGATAGAATTTTGAAATTTGGTGATTTTGAAATTTTCAATTTATTTTGAAAATTGTATTAATTTTTCAAAATTGGCTCAGTTTAAAAAAAAAAAAAAAATTTTAAATGTAGGTAAGTGGATATTTTTTTTATTGTATAATTTTACATTTATTACTCATGACATGAAGTCATAAAAAATTCCATTTGGCATTTTTCGAATATTATCATTCGGCATTTCCTTAAACGACTACCCTCAAGAAAAATTGATTTACACGTACGTAGACATACCAATCTGCCTCGAGTGCTTAAAATTGAACCCTATCACCCTTCGTGAAAATTTTAGAACAAAGATCTACCTATCTGGATGCGGTAGATATTGATCAAGGAAGAAGATGCGTAGATGGGTATTACCATGAATTGGGAGTCTTATACCTATTTCGTCAATTATTGATCATGAATAAGATCGTTCAACTTGAAATTAATTTTGAATCATCTAGCAGCTTGCTATTTATAGTTGTATACACGGTGTGGGGATTTTCTGCTAATTTACACATTGAAACAGTTCAACATTGAGAAAACCCCGGAGGAAAGGCGTAAATGAGGAAAAAATAAGCGAAGTATTCTTTAAATTAATTTTTATTGACACAAAGTAGCATAATACGGAAATATTCAATAAGGTAAGAACTCCGAGAGTTCGAGGACATCCTTGATGTTTACCCAGAATCTACTAAGTCATTTACGTTACGTTATACAGCATGTTGAATAAAAATGAAGGTATTTTTCATACAAACAGCAGTGAAAAAGTCATGAACTCTCCTTATAAGAATAACGGTCTTTATCGCTGTTATGAGTTGATAGGTAAAAAAAGTATAAGAGGAATGTATAAGAGGGTAGATAGTCAAAAAGTGCAAATCTTTTATTCTGATTCTGCAGAATTAATAGCTTTTAAAATTAAAATTAAAATTCTGAAAAAAAAAGAAAACGAAACCAACAATGATTTTTTGCCCAATACACTCGTAGATAATTTTTTTTTTTTTTTTTTTTTACTTCTTACGACATGACCTTCCGTAAGGATTGCTTCAAGGGTATTATAGATTTAAAACAAATTGAAAAAAAATTTAAAAAAAAAAATCATATCTACGTGTCTACGGTTGAAAAAAGGCTGAAAAAAAAATGTCCATTATTTTATTCGCCGAGAAATCAATTCGCAATGATGAGAATTTTCCCCCAAAATTGTGAAAAATTTTGAATTTTTCATCAGAATCTCTCAGAATGGACCCGAGATGGGGAAAAAAAAATTTGAGCAATTTTTTCAAAGAAATTAAATTAAAGTCGGTTGATTAGGAATCGATTTTTCAATTTTGGAATTTTATTTTGAAATAATCGACAAAAGATCGACATATTCTACTAAAACTTCCTCACATTTGAGTAAGTACCAACAAATCTATCAATAAGAAAAACTAATAGCCAATCACGAAACATACTTTCTTTTCTCGAGAACAATAAATGCCTACAAATAAAATGAATAGAAATCAATTAATCACGAAGCTCGCATTCGATTAAAGCAGGTGTAAAATTGGAACGAGTCGTAAATTTAGTAGGCGCTATGAAATTCACGTTAAGAATCACTGACCGACTACTACTAATGATTATTAGTGACCGACTCCTGCAGCAATTGCGGTCTCGGGTGAACGACCGACCTGTGGATTCTGTACGTAACTGTTCCATCAACCGTCACTACACCCGAACTCATCATTGGCGAATAAAATAAATTAATTCTTATATATCTGCGCCATATGCCTCGTGGAATGTGTGAAGCTCACGTTCTGAGAGGCACGACTAGTTGTACATATTTCGTAATTACCAGTATGTACATTCGAACCGGTTTCGTCTGTAAGTAGCCGGAAAAGGGCGTTTACCAACAATTTTTTAAAACAAATATTGGAGGTTAACTTTATGAAAAAGCTATGCCTACCCTTTTTTGAATTGAAAGTCAAATTTCAAAAATGCCATATTTTGATAAAATTTAGTTCAAAATATCACGAATTTCTAAATACTTAATGAGAACTAGCATTTTTTTGAGAAAGTTAAAATTGCCTAAGAGATTCTTAATCAATCGAGATATTTTTGAAGCTTTCCTTTTTACTTGTTCTTCCAACGATAACACTGCAAAAAAGTTAGAATAAATTTCTGAATCAGCATTCATTTTGTATGTCGTGTGACCAATTGATTTGAGCACCTCTTGGGGATTTCTTATGTCGCAAAAAGTAGGTTGGTACAAATATTTATAAGTGAACAGTGCGAAATGTTACCAACTCACTTTTCTGCGACATGAAAATCTCTGAAGGGTACAGCAATCAATTGGTCCCAGCTCCCAGTTGCTTTGAAAATTCTAAACTGTTGATTTTTAAATATTTTTTATGCGCATTTTTTTCAAAAATTTAATATAAATTAATACTTAAAACGCAAATTATCGATGATAAATTAATAGGTAAATGTATACTTGTAAATTATTCCTATTGAGTAGAACCCTCATACGGATTGATGCAATTTTTTAGATCCTGTGGTTCATCTTGAGATAGATATGTATCTATCTTAATTTTAATAGGTAGATTATGCATATAAATAATTTATATACCTTAATGTAATCGTGAATAGATCACTTCATTCTAAAATAGCTTGGGGCTGTTTTTTTTTTAAAGAAAATAATTATTTAACAAATTAGTTAGAGGGTGCTTGTTCTGATTTACTCTGCTCTCAATTAGAATAATTTTCTGGAAAAAACCTAAATCTCATAAATTTTCAAATTTTTGCATAAAATGTAATTGCTTTAAATAGAAATGATATAAATTTTGAATTCATTTATGTATACCTACTTGCATATTATGCATAATGGTTTTCCATTACTTTTAATAAGGTGCCTTTGCAAATGAGTTGAATGCACTTTTATTACTATTTCAATGACAAGTACTTGTTACGAGGATTGGAAAATTCAGAGAAAACTTATTAGTAGGTCTCTATATCTATAACACCTGCATTTGAACGACAAATTAATTCGTTTAAGTGCACTATTAATTCATAAATTTTTTATCGGTTCATTCAAATTGGGAAATCTTTAAATATTTTGTAACTAGTTTGTAACTACATGTGTCGAGTTACGGTTGCCAGAAACGTTTGAATGACGTTCAAAAAGGTCATTTACCTTCTGATTCGTTAACTTCTGTTACTTATCACGTTATCGAGAAATTTTCCGCCTATTTTTTTCCTCTTTTTCATTTCAAAATGACATGAAAATTTCGATACTTTTGCAAGAATATGGTGATAACTTTTCGAGTATTTATTTACCAATTGGAACAATATTTTTGCGATTTTTGCTTATGTATAAAAAATGTACATTAAAAAAAATCAACGATAAAACCGATGTACGTTTTGTAAATGATTAAGTACGGCCGATGCATGTTGAAACTAGCTTCAAGATTTATAATTATTCATAAGTCTTATGTAAGAATATAATTTGGATTCAGTTTGTATTACAACATTGCCATTTAAACTAAATGCCTATACGTATAGTATGTGACGGTGCAAATACGCATTGATAAAATTTTCAATAGTGGTCTATAAAATGCACTAGTAGATGCAAGCATGCTGCATATATGCCTACTTCAATTAGGTATGCAGCTATGCACTTTCTTTGTTAAATTTTTTTTTCTAACACAACAGCTAGACTGTGAGTACTTACCTACACCTACTTACTTGTACGTATTGCTTGCTCTACATATCTACAAAGGCACCTATAATTTTTAAAATTCTGAAAATTAATTGTACACAAATACCTACTTAGTATTTACCTAGTACGTAGTACCACTACCATCTAGCGAAAAAACATGAAAATTGAGAAGATTTTTTGTGAAATATTCGCCAGGGCTAGCAATTTATAATTTTATAGGGTGTACCTCAATTCTTACCGAAGGGGTGGCAAATCGAAAAATTTTCAATATTGAATGCAAAACTGATTTTTCATACAAAAAATTGCAATTTTTTCTGTCAAAAAATTTTAAAAGTTTATTTTATTCCCAAAAATTGAAAAACTGTACCTACCCTCTAAAGAAATAAAAAAAATTTCTATTCCAAAAAAGTTGAAATTTTTCTTCTCCAAAAAAATGAAAAAAAAAAATCTAAAAAGATGAGAAATTTTTTTGTCTTAAAAAATTAAGAGAATATTTTAGAATAGGTAAGAAATATCCACCCTGCCAAAAAAAAAAAATTTTCCAATAAAATTAGAATTTTCTAAAAAAAAAAAAACTTGTTTTACCTACCTTAAAAAAATCAATAAAAAATTTTTCAAAAAAAAAAAAAATGAGAAAGTTTTTATTCAGAGAAAATTCAAAATCGTTTTTCTCCAAAAGAATTGAGAAATTGTTTTTCCATAAAAAATAAAGTATTTTTAAATCCTTAAAATATAAAAAAAAAATCCAATTTAAGCAAAATTTATGCTGTAAAGATTTTTTTCTCCCATAACATTGAAATGACAGTGACACTGCGGTGATTAATTTTTATTTTTTTATTTTTTTCTTCTGTGAGAATTTTCTATTATTGTTCATTTATTTTTAGAAAAATTCTATATACCTATGATTGATAAATTAATACGGAAAATTTTTATGCTGGCTTTAAAAAATTGATCAAGTTTTTATTCCAAGAATAACTACGTACCTATTTAAAATCTTCCTCTAAAAGAATTTAGAATATTTTCCCCTTAAAATTGGAAAACAAATTTACGTGCGGATAATATGAAGTATTTTTCAAAAAGGGGATAAGTCACACTTCGACGAAAATGAGTTATGGCCACCCTGATGTAGTATGTATGAAGGTCTACCTTTTTTTTTTTTTTTTTTATTTATTTATTTTTTTTCCTTTTATTTTTTTAATACTCAGACCCAGCGGTAACTCACTTGGATGACCTCACCAAGGGGAGGTTCAAACCCTAGGAATTCTCCGCAGGGAATTTATCATCATAGTATTAACTAATTTTGACACACCGATACCAACGGTTTATACGGTGTGTTGAATTTTTGTGTTCCAGAAATAGACGTTTTAACAGTACCTAACAATTTCTTTAATAGCCAAAGTAGTAATTTTAAAGAGAAGGTGATTATTTACATGTTTATTATATTTATTGTTTAAAAGTAACTGTCAGCCAAAGAATATGCCAAAGAGTATCCGAAGTTAATATTTAGGATCTTTGCAAAAAATTTGAAATTATAAAATTATATCTACCGGAGTAGTAGTTACACATCCGAATACCTCACCGTTTCCGAGGAAATCGAATTTTAAATCAAGGACTTTTGCAAGAAGGGGATAAGGACAAGTCCAGTCATAGTCCAGTTATAGATTAATGTTTATCAGGATTGCCGATTAGTGTTGCAACCCAAACTCGGAGGGCTAGTGCGCTGCGTAAAATTGATAACAAAAATGGTGAAATAAGTCATTTCTTCGCCATTTTTGTTTGTATGGGTGCGTGTGGTAGTGTGTAAAGTGATATGTAAATGAATTTCGGGTCCAATTAAAAAAATTTTCAAACAAAAGTTGTAGATTGAAGTCCTAGAAATAATTTTGGTTATTATAAAGTTTTCGATTGGACTCCCCTCTCTCCTGCAATGCCGCATAACATTTTGTATAAATACTAAAAAAAATTAAGGAGAGGTCCAATTGAAAAATTTTTCAAACAAAAGTTGTAGATTTAAGTACTAGAAATAATTTTGATTATTATAAAATTTTTGATTAGACCCCTCCCTTCCCTCCAATTTTGCATAATACAATTTTTAATTACTGCATTAATAAAAACTGGGGGGAAGGAGGTGTTGAATTGAAAAAATTTTCAAACAAAACTTGTAGCTTGAAGTATTGGGAATAATTTTAGTTATTACAAAAATTTTTATTGGATCCCTTCAACTCCGTAAATTTTGAATATTAAGTAGCTTTGATATACTGAAAACTTGAACTTATTCCTCCCCTCCCTTTTTCTTTCCTCTCCTACGCGTCCCAAAAGCATTTCGAAAAAAATCCAACTGCTCCATTATACTCTACAAGGTTGTACCTTCGACCCACAATGGTCAAATGGTCCTCAATGTCGATAGTGTAGTGTGTGCTTAAGGTTGAATAGTTTTTTAGCTCTCCTGAAAAGTTGGAAAATGTGACTTATCCCCCTTTTGAAAAAGACTGTTCATATGCTCTTTGATCTTTTTAAAACTGTTTAACAATTTATTAGACTTTTGAAGACTTATTTAAATTTTTAAAATTGAATAAAATCTGTAAATTTAAAACATTGATCCAAATTGATAAAAATATTATTTTTGACTTTTGTAAACTTATAATTTGAAAAAGATAGTCCAATTTATTATTTCATAGATTTAAAAAAATCTTTAAAAATTGTTTTATTGTATTATTATTTTGATATTGAGAACCCTCAAAATTTACGATTTCTTCCCCTCAAAAGCAGGGTTTTTCTCTAAAAGGCCTAAGTTTCCTCCAAAGAAATTGTTTTTTTTTCAAAAAAATTTAAACCCCGAAATGAAAATCCTCTCTAAAAAATTAATTTAGAATTTTTTCCAAAAAAATGGAGATTTTTTTCTCTAGAATAAAAAAATAAATAAATAAACAAATGAATAAAAAATAACAGAAATGTAATTATATGTATGGGTAGTAAGTATGCAACTGTGCAATCAATTTTGCATTTTCGGAGTTTTATAGACTGTAGCTCATTTCACTTTTGAAATTTTGGGTGCACCTCGAGCCAAGCTGCCAGCTATGATATTCGCAATTTTGATATTTCTTTTTTTTCTATATTATGTATATAAAATTCTAACCCTCAAATTTTTAACATTCTTAGAAGTGTCTTTTCGAATGACTTTAAAAACTTCTTTTTTTTACAAAATATGTACTCTAAATTTTAGTCTTCTCTAAGAAAACTTTTTGAAAATAAATTATTACAAAATATTTTTAAAATTGCACGTGTAAAAAATTACGGAAATTTGACTCGTGAAGCTTCATAATTTTTTTTTTCAATTCATTTTTATTTTTGAGTTGTATTATGCGCAGTGCACTTGTTTAAATAAAACGTATAAACCTCTACGTCGAACCTATCAATGTAGTAGGTAGCCGAGCAATTGCGGTAAAATTAATGCTCGCCAAAAAAATGAATGGAACAAAAAATTACTCGTTGGCTCACATCTGTGTCAATGTTATGTAATCTGCTATCGAATATCATTTAAGATGAATTTTAAAGCTCAGCCTTCACAAAAATGTACACGCGCATGTGTTTAATCGGTTTTTTACCCTCTTTGAAAATCAGTCGGTAGCCCTACTTTTACATATATTATTGATGGTCAAAACGCTAATCGGTTACCTTAAATAGGCCTCACCTGTAGACCTTCAAGATATCTTCAGTTCTTAGAATTATAACACGAAATTGGCGACAAAAAAATTTCATGTAAAATTGGAAAAATCCGCAAACATTAATGCAGTATGATACTGGATCGCCACAATTTCTTTTTAAATAAAAAATAGGCTCAAACACGGCACGTGGATAATGCGAGTTGAGATTCTTAAACTCTTCTCATGGTAAATCATTGCTGCCTAAGTAAATGCAAGGGAGGTAGGTACCTGCTTACTTTTGAAAAATGAAATTCCTCAAATACATCGCTTATTCTTTTTTCAATAATAATATAGTTACTTTAGGTACTATAAATGACACCTACTTGATGATGAACCAAAGAGAGAAAAACATTATTTTGACGCAAAGGGAGCCTATCAATTATCATAATACCTACCACCTACCTTACAATGATTTTTTCGAGATAGGTTCTTAGATACACTTGAATTGATTTTTTTTAGTCAGTTAGTGAGACGGTATCCTTACTTTGTGAGTTTACTGTAATCTGAAATCTTTGATGGCCATTAACCATGAACTTCAAATAGAAGTCAAAAATCTATTGACCTTAATTAAAGTAATAGAGTAAAAGTAACATTACATATAAAAAATTTAAAAATTAAATATTCATTTACAATTTTGTTTACCTTCATCGAAATCGAAGTTTTAGCGTTGATTTTATAATTTAAAAAATGTTATTTTCTGTATTTTTTGAATGATTTCCATAAAATATTCCATTTTCTATCCATTTCAATCGTAGAAATGTATACTATAATCAACGGTTTTGTGTCGTAAAAAATTGATAAATTTATTTAATATTCAAATTTCCAGGATTCCTGAAACGAAGGCGAAAATTTTGAATGCAATTAAACGTCGGGGTTGATGAACATTTTCATGGATTACGACCTTGAAACTTTAAAGCCTTCGAATATTTTTTTTCTCACAGGACTGAATTCCAGATGTTTACACCAGATAGTGTAAGATCGTGTTACTCATTTTGTGTAGGTAATAGGTATCGCGTTGGTTGTAGTATAAATCATCAAAATGTCAATGCACTTACAGTAGTCACTTTTGAAGAAATCCCGCCAAAAATTGTATCTAAATGGCGACAGGAAACGGGCAAAAAAAGAAGACATGTAACTATCTGTACTATCAGGATTCATCAAAATTTTATACACTAGCAAGTAATGCCTTCAGTTTTTTTTATCGCATGAAGAAATACGTTTTTTCAAAGAACACAGTGTTCTATAGAAGGACTCGACAACGAAGAATAAATTGAAAACCTACATAATTAAAATGGTTTCAAATAGGTAGGTACGTCTTTTATCCATTTACTATCCACATTACAAAGGCAGTGACATGACGGCGGGAACTAAGAGGGACCGCAGTGCAATAATATTCGGACCTTTAAAAAAAATCTTGTTTGGAATTTTCCTGGGGTGGACATCTTCATTTTTTTTTTTTTTTTTTTTTGGTGCCACGTCTGAAAAATTTTCACATCTTAAATTTTTCAATTGATTTTTGAAGATTTTTAATGTTCTTAAAATAGAAAATATCACAATTTTTTGAAAAAAAGAACTCGCAAGTTTTTTGAGAGAAAAAAATAATTATCTCGATTTTTTTAAAGAGGGAATTTCATTTCTTGTCTCAATTTTTTTGAAAAAATTGCGTTTTTATTATTCATTTCTTTTTTCAGGAAGGAAATCTCTTATTTTTTAAAGAAAAACAAATTTTAATTCTTTGAGAAAAAATCTCAAATTTTGGCTCAATTAAAAAAAAAATGAAAAATTTCCCTTTTCTTGAAGCAAAAATTTTTTTCTTGTGTTGCAATAAAAATATTTCTTGAATTCTTGAAGAATTTTTTTTTTTTGGAGTAAACAGTTTTTTCTACTTTTTAAAAGATTTCTCGTTTTGAACTGAATCCCTAAATTTTTTGAATAAAAATTATTTTACCTAACTTTTTTAAAGTAGAAAAACTTCTCATTTTTTTTTAGAAAAAAAAAATAATAAAATAGTTTTTGGTCTAAATTTTTAAGAACTTTCATTTTTTTGAGGGAAAAAACCTCAATTTTTTTTGAGTAAAATATTGTTTGAACTGATGAGTTTATTCGGAAAAAAGGTTTCTTTTCTCTTTTTTTTCGAAAAATGAACCATTACTTTTTGAGATGAAAATCTATTTCTATCTGATTTTTCTTGGAATAAAAAACTTTCAAACTTTTTGCGAAGACTTTTTATTTTTTGAAAAAAACTTTATTTGTTTTGTTTGTTGTTTGTTGTTGTTGTTGTTTGAGAAAAAATCTCAAATTTTTGAAGCGAAAATTTTTTGTCTTGTGTCGCAATAAAAATAATTCTTGAAGAGAAAAAATTCTTAAAATTTTTTGAAGTAAAACATTTTTTCAACTTTAACTTTAGAATTCTAGTTTTGAATTACTTATTTATTTATTTTTATATGAAACCTTTCAAAATTTTTGAAAAGAGGCGTTCAATGTGAAAAACTCTCATACCTATTTTATTTATTGTGAAGAAAAATCCCTGTTTTTTTTTTTTGGAATAAAAAACCTTTCAAACTTTTTGTAGCAAAAAGACTTTTTATTTTTTGAAAAATAATTTTGACTTTGTTTTGTTTGTCAATGTTTTTTTTGTTGTTTTTTTTGAGAAAATCTCAATTTTTTGGAGTAATTTTTTTTAAAATTTGTACGGAGTAAATTTTGAAGAGCAGTGTTTTCTCAATTTTTAGGAAAAAAAAAATCACCAAAATATTTGAAGTAAGTAGGTACGTAGAGTAAAAATCGTTTGCTCGGGTACTTAAGGAAAATCTGAACCTGGTGTTGCACCCCTGCCCTTTCGCTAACTCAGTCTGTACAAAGGCGACAACGACAACTTGGAATTTTGTTACGTGTTTGTTTTCTCAGTTTGATGCAGTTATTTTGAAATTGGAAACAACTCGGGCAGAGCCGCCCTCGGGGATACATATTAGATGGCTGTTGGATTAATATTTTTAAAATTTGTATTTCAGATACAAGGTCTTTTTAAAACTTTGATAATTTCTTCGAAAAATTATAGTACATTTGTGACATTTTAACCAATTTTTGACCCCACAAAAATGCAAATTAATTTTAAAATAGGTACTCAAGTGTTTTCCAATAAAATCATAAAAAAATGTTCAAAAAATATTTTAGAACGATTGAGGTGTGAACAGATTTACAAGAAATGAGTATTCCAGAAAAACTTACTAAAAAATTCAAGTGCGACAAAATTTGAAATATTATTTTACACTAGGTATGTTTTTTTAGAATTCTAAAAAATTATTTTTCAAAACACTTCTGATTTTTTTAATTTTTTTTTTAGATCAATTTGTTGAACAAGAGTTTTTGAAAAAAATCATGTTGTAGGTATTTTATAAAGCTCTTCAAAAATTTCAATGATTTATGAGAAATAGCAGAAATTTTAGTGAAATTTCAACGATTGTTACGAAAAAATTTGATAAAACAATACTTATTTTCTGCGTGTGATATTTAGGTAAATCGCAAAGTACCTAAAAATATGACGAGTATCTACTCAATACTAGTATCATAAAAACGCCTGTATAAATTTACCCATAACATTTCTTTGAACTTTAGCTGTACCTATAGGTATTTAAGAGTTCAATGTAAAATTGCGTTGATGGTGGTATGTAGAAGCCATTTAGGCATCATGTAAAATTAAAAAAACGTCTCGACTTTATATGTATTTTTACCCGCTAGTTAATTCGTTAATAAAACTGACCATCATCAATATTTTCTTCGTTGTAACTTTAGATACACCATGTTTGCGTTTGTTTTTATATACGCAGTTAGTGAATAATAGGGAGATCTATTTACATTGTATGGACAAAAAAAAATTTAAAACGTAATCTGTTTTGGCACATTCTCTGTATATTTTACAATTTAAGCAGGAACATTATACCGATTAAAATTACATAACACCTTGGGTAATATACCTACGCAGTAGGCAATAGTAAAAAATTTGGGAATGTTGTGTTGTTGTTTATTTTTTTGAACTTTTGATCTCTTTTGCTCCTCTACAATAATCATTGATGATACACTTCAAAAATATTAGCCAAATATGAAAAAAAAAAAAAAAAAATTAAAAGGAAAATTTAACGATGATGTTCTCCTTGACATTACGAACTAAATTTGTTTTTCTATTTGTCTTAACCACCAATCCAAATCTAATCGCTAGCCAATTCTTTAAAAATTAAAATTTGCATTTTATAATTTTCCTATTTTAGATATCGAACTGATAAATTATACTTCGAGAGATATAATTATATTTAAATAGCTCAATTCAATTAAAAATAAAAATATTTTATTCGTTACTGGTTAAAAAAAAATTAAATGCACATCTGGCGTATCGATCTAAGTATAGACAGAGGCAGATATCCATTCGAATTTTAAAGAATAAGTATAGGTACCTACTTACCAATCTGCGAGTACATAATTTTGAGTTTGGGTAATTTCATCTGTTTTGTACATCGAAGTTATACCTACTAAAAGGTAAGAAATATTTAGCCAGCGATGATCTTCAAAATGATATTTTGAAAAAATGTAGGTACCTAGCAAAAGCAAACAAGTCTATACAGTAGTGACCAACGTAATGTAAGGGCGAGCATTATTTGTTAAAAATTCAATTACGGAGCTGTAAATAGCTCTGGTGTAAATGAACTTAAGATGGATGATCTCTAAATTGGTTTGCGTCATTATGATAAGTATTTTTTTAGTAGGTACCTATCATTAAAAACGAACACAGGTTGAATTAATTACTTAAACGAATGCCAAGCGAACTGTACATCATGCAGATGAAGAGCTGGTAAAAGATGAATATAGGTACCTAAACCTATTAATTCATCTGTCAATTTGCCATATTTTCAATACAAATTATAGAACTGTATTAAGGTTTTTTTTTCTGTTTTCTTTTCAAATGGAATAGTAATAATGCAAATTAGAATAATTTTCCGAATATTTTACTTATTCATTTATACGGATAAGTAAATTTCTCTTTGAACTAATAAGCAGTAAATAATTATACTTGGATACGTAAATTACTGGGTATCTTTATACTTTATTGAAGCACGTGTGACCTTAGGTAAGTTCTAAAAAGTGCATTTACCTATCTATAAAATATACGTATTACGTATAGGTAAATGCACTTTCCAGTTATTACAAAGATTTCAACGAATAATACAGACCAGATATACTCGTATACAGTATTCATCTATGAATACAATAACGCAGACTCGAACCATTTGACGAGATAAGTATATTTTTATAATTAATAATTCATTTAAGAACTTGTCAAAAGTGAATAAAGATCGATAAATGTTCTACACGTACATCTAAGGTGTACACAATTACTCGAATTCCTCCTGAAAGTGTTATTGAGTTTTATATGTTGAACTTGTAACTATAGAGTTTTTCAACGAATAAAAAAACAATGAATCACAGGGTTCATTACGCTTTCGTCGTGTGGTAGGTGGAACATCCTTTGCATAACTCTCTCTTTCATCTGGATGTACCTAATTGTTTTCAACCAAGACGATATAGTAACTCCTTTCTAAGAAATTGTTGATTTCATTCTATAATATTAATTCATTTTATACGAATACCGAAGTTCAAGAAAGGCGCTATGGTAATGAAATCCTGATCATACTTACGTCATACGATTTTCTCGGAAGGATATCAATGAGATTTATTCGTTTGAAGGTCAACGTTTTTGAGAGTTCAATGTCAATATTAAACTGCATGCGCCTATATCTACCTGAAGTTATTTTTAATACTACTTATATTATACATAGGTATAAAAAAAACGTTATAGGTATTTTCTTGATTTTAAAAATAGAAACTATTATTTAATTTACAATAAGTGCATGTTCTAATACTAGTTTTTCACTCTAAAAAGAGGGGGGAAACGTATAAGTTCGTTAATTTTGTTACAATACAAAATTGTTGATGGTTTACTTACACTCGAAAAAAGTTTAATTATGAGAAAGTTTGATAATTTAAATCTCAGTTTTTATGTTTGTTGTTCCTTTAAAGAGGGAAAAAACATTCACTTTTTTAGGGGGGAAAATTTCTCATTTTTTTAATAGGTACAAATAAAATTTCTCAACTTTTTCGATTTTTTTTTTCTAAAAATAATTTTTTTGAAGAAAATTAGTATTTTATTTTTATCTATGAGTGAAAAAGTCTCTTGGAAGAAAAATCTATTACCCCATATCTACTTTTTTACAGATTTTTTCAAATTTTCGAATTTTCAAGTTTTTTTTTAAGAGTGAAAGAAGTCATCTAATTTGTTTGGAGTACAAATATTCATTTTTCAAATTTTCGGAGAAATAAATATCTCAATTTTTTGGAGTAAATAATTTTTTTGGGGAGGGGGGGGGGGTGAAACATTTTACATTTTTTTTATGGAAATTTACTTTTCAATTTTTACGGATTTAAATTTTTCTGATATTTTTTTATTGAAAATATTTTTCAAATTTTTGAAGAAAAAAATCGTTTGATTTTTGGAGAAAAAAAACTTTTTTTTTTAGAAAAAAAAAATTCCTGATTTTTCGAAGTGGGTACAGATTTTTTTTTTGAAGTGGAGAAAATATAAATTTTTACTGAGAACAAAAAATTGCCTAATTTTTTTATGGAAAGAAATTTCTCAAATTTTTCGAAGTAGGTAAGTATATAAATACCTGTATTTTGGAAAATGCAAAAATTTCCTCAACTTTTCCATAAACAAAAAACAATTTTCTCAATTCATTCGGAGAAAGTAAACCTCTTAATTTTTCGCAGAAACGAATTCCTCCTTCCTTTTTTTAGGGAGAGGCGTAAAAAACTTGTTTTAGGAGTTAACTTTTTTTCATTAAAAAAATATTTAAAATTTTTTTTTAGTTGGTAAGTGAAGAAATTTTACAACTTTTGGGAATAAAGAATTTCTAAATTTTTTCGAAGCGAAAATATTTTTTAAATTTTTGAAGAAAAAAAATTGTTTTTAAGGGAAAACTAATTCGCTGTTCTTTAGAGTACAGAGATTTTTTAATTTTTTTCGAAGTGGAAAAATGATAAATTTTCACTGAGAATAAAAAAATTTCTTAATTTTTTTGCAGAAATGAAATTTATCAGTTTTTTTTAGAGGAAAGTAGGTATAAAAATCCCTATATTTTTACTTACTTGTAGAATGTAAACCACCTCAACATTTTTACAAAGAAAAAATTTTCTCAATTCATTCGGAGAAAATAAATTCTCAATTTTTTGGAAAAATATTATTTTTGGAGTAGGGATATAATAAAAATTCCTTAATTTCTTGGGAGTGAAAATTAAATTTTAAATTTTTTTTTTTTTTTTTTAATAAAATTCTTTTTTGTTTTTTGGAGCTGGCGAAAATCAATTTTTAAAATAAAAAAATAGGGAAAATCTAATTTAATTTAGGTATTTTTTTATAGATAGAAAGAGGGAGAGAAAAAAATGAATTTTAATTTAATTTTTTTTTTTTATTTTTTTTTATTTTTTTGATGATAACCAAATTGTTTAAACTTTCATAGAATAAGGAAATCATTGATTTCTTTGTTGGATTTTTTTTTTTAGAGAAATTATCTTTTTGTACTTAATAAACATAGTGAAAAAGATTTTGAATTTTTTTGGTGTGAAAAAAGTTTTAAGTATTTATTATAGGAGAAAAAAAATCTTTCTCACATCAAACATAAAAATTTTCAACAACATTTAAAATCAATCGAAAAAATGAAGAAAAAAAATGGGAATTGGACATTTCCTTTTTAAAAAAGGCCTATAATTTAAATTCTAAATTTTTGAATTCCCTAATTTTTTTAATTTTAATTTTTTAAATTTTTTTTTAAGAAATATGGGTGACTTTCAGGCATAATTTGAAATTCAGATAAGGAGAAAATAAAACGATGAGAATATGAATATTAGAATTTTAAAAAAAGGTAAAAATTTACAAATCTTTCAATTTATTTTTTTATGGACTCGAGATTGAGTTAAAGGAAAAATGAATGTTGGAATGATTTTCTTGCAAAAAGAAACAAAAGATCATCTTGCACTTTTTTTTGAAAAATTTTTTGCATCGAGGTTTTTTGTTTTCTTTTCTTTGCCAAAATTAATCGTCTGCATTCATGTTAGGTTTCCATCAGCTTCCTTTTTTTTTTTTTTTTTGGAAAATTTAGTCAACAGCAGCGTCTGGAATAATGAGAGTAGCACACACATCAAAAATAATAACAAACTCAACTTATCCAACAGTTGACAAATTTCTTAATTACCTGTATTGGAAACTTACCGGTAAATTTCTAAAACGTAAAAATGACCGATAATTTTACGTATTTAAAAGTACAGCTAGTCACTTAACTATAAAGCCTGTTTTAGCTTTTTTTTGCGCATTTACAAACCACTACAATTTATGATATTGTTTTAATAGGTATCATACAAGCATTAAGTGAAGAAGAGAGAAATACCCACAACTGCCAAAATGATTTATTATTGATATACCTACCACTTTCTAAGAGTAGGTTGTCGTGATCCGTCTAGTGTAATTAAAAGTACAGGTTTTCAGTTGTGTATTTCGGAGACACAGGTTTGACTTTTCGCCTCACTAATGCGACAGTAATAAATGGCGCTGTGGAAGGCTCCAGGTTGTTGATCTCTTAACCAAGTAGGCAAGTCACCAGTTATGAACAGGTGTGTATCGAGTGAATGGGATAAAATACGTTACGAGTATTCCTATAGATACATATATTGGAAATTAGGCCTAATAGAAGTAGGTATTCATATCAAGCCACTCGTGAAAGATATCAGATTTCAATTGATTTTGACTTTTTATATTTCTATTAAAAATATACAGGGTGTCCGGCGATTGGTGTGTCAAATTTGAAATTTGGATATAAAACCGAGTAACACTAACAAAAATCTTCATGTAAACATAGTGCCTATCTCGGTTTTGAAGGGGCAGTGATGTACAAAAATTTCAAAATTTTGTGAAAACAATGCACAAATCAGGTTTAAATTTTAAAAAGGAACAAAAATAGTTATTTCAAAAATTTGCCCATTTTTGAGAATGAAGGCGCTACAAAGCTTTATAAATACATATTTTCGAAATTCGAGGCTCCGTAACGCCCTAATTTTCATAGATAGGCAAAATTTTCACATGACGTTTTTTGTTCCTCTCAAAAAGTTACACCTTTTTCATGTATTTTTTGACCGAATTTCGCAATTTTCATGTATCACCACTACACCTTAATAAAGTTAGGTAGGCAATACTTTTGACTGGGATTTTCCATTGCTGTAACACCTTCAATTTCAAAGATAGGCAATCCAATATGGTCACAACTTTTATTGCTTTTTCGACGATCTATCCAAATTTTTTTTGAACGCAGTGTTGCCAATCTAGTTTGCTAGGTAAAATATCGATTTTCAAACTTTTGTAGCTCTTTCATTTTCAAACTTGGGCAATATGTATATTGTGTACATAAACTTTTTTGTTGGTCGGACTCGGTTATTAATTTTTTTTACATTGGTTCAAATTTTTGATTGCAATATCTATTACAACTAGGTACCTACCTAACATCGTTGAAATTTTCGGACAGTTGTAGTTTAATTATTTTTTACGATCAAAGTAAACAGTTGCGTAAAACAATCCGGCAACAGAGTGACTTAGAATTTTCTGTTATTATGAGATAGCTAATAAATTATATAATAATTCGTTTAATAGTGAGAAAAAAAACAACTGTTTCCGTACACAATTTTGTAAACTCGTATAAATGTTACGAAATCAAGTACGTACCTATTTATCTTACGAAGGTTCGCTGTTGAAAAATTGTATTCTCGAAACAAAGGTAGCCTTTAGGATATTTATCAACGTTTCAATAGCAAATTTTTTTCAAGTCGAAATAATGCCCAACTATGCAGCACTTCGACTAAGTAATTTCGAGTATATGAGTAGGTAGGTATAGGTACGACGAGATGACAGTTTTGCATCGCTCGCGGGCGTTTCTAGCAAATGGTATTTTTTTTTTGGCAAAGAAAAAAAGGAAGAAAAAAAATCGC
The DNA here is from genome assembly GCA_959613365.1 of Balanococcus diminutus. Lineage (NCBI taxonomy): Eukaryota > Metazoa > Arthropoda > Insecta > Hemiptera > Pseudococcidae > Balanococcus > Balanococcus diminutus. Next base: position 42,485,526 of record OY390715.1, on the reverse strand, counting down.
TAAAAACAACGACTCGTTCGTTAAATAAAATACGGTGTAGGTGAAATTTTTTTTAAAAAGTAAAGGAAGCGGTATTATTGACCTATTTACCCGTCATCCTTGAATTTTACTAGTTTCAATAATCAGATTACGTAATGGGTATTAAGATGCGATGCAGTTTACGTTGTACGTCGAAAAGTTTATTAAATTGTATTGAAAAAGTAATAAAATTTTCATAACTTGTAATTCGATGCGTTTATTTTTCTTAAAACAGATATAAAAAAATTTGGCAAATTTCCGGCTGTGTCGAGTATCTACCATTAAAAAAATCGAATCTGAGAAATTAAAAAAAAATGTATTACGCGATAAAAAAAAATCGCGATATTTGAAATATTGATATCTTATCAGCAGTGTTTTACGGTTTCGTAGCTGAAAGTTGCATTTCGTAACGAGAAAGGGTCATTAGCCCAAGTCTGGTGATGATGCTTCGGGCCAGACCTGTCTAGCCGCCTTGACATTCTAGGACAAAACAGAACAGGCTTCTTCCAGCAGTGGGTTACTGGTGCTGGTGACTTGGCTTCCAGCTCAGTGTTCAACTCATTAAATCAATATCACTTATTTAACGTTTCCCGCAATTGAAACTAGGCGTTTTCTGAAGACGCATTTTAACCTATATATTATACCTATATCGTTTTATGGATCCTTGATTAAACTGAATTTTTTATTCGAGTAATAAACCAAAGCCTACGGTACTTTTTTCTTTTTTGTTCGTGTACTTACTCGTATTACTATTTCTTGAATCGACTTTTAGCAGATTTTTTTTTACATATTTATCATTTGGATGAATTTCTAAAATAAATAGGTACCTATTTGTCTATCAAAATTTATTGGACGTTATTTTTAAAGACATTTTCAAGTTTCAAATATTTTTAGGTGCGTAATATAATAATTAATGATTTTTTTAAAAATTGAGGTAGATACTTAGTTACCTACGTAGACAATTATTTACCTACTCATTAATTGAACTAAATTTGAAATTTGAAAAAAAATCTAAGAAAATTTAGGTATATGCCTATTCAGATACGAAACTGTGTCGATACCTCAATAACTGAGAAAATCAATAGTTACTTATTCATAAGTCATAAGATGATTTTAGGAATGAAGAAGATGTTGGTATTTCAAAGTCGACAAGTCTCCAAAATATTGTACAAGTAACACAGACATTGCTAAAATATGGGCACCGTTATGTACTCACCAAAAAAAAAAAAAAAAAAAAAGGTACACCGCAGCCAGTGTGTACATTTGTACAATATGCATTAATGTAAGTACATAATTACTCGGTTATAACACTAAAATTTGTATGGGTCATTAGTGCTAGTTTAATTTCAATACGTTGAGATTTTAATTAAATCAACAAAACGATGATAATTACCTACCATGTATGTATACTACATTAGGTATGCATTCTTCATCTTCAATCTGTGACAGCTTTGTCAAATGGAAATTCGAAAAAATCAGTAGTTTTTTTCGTAAAAAATTAGCAGATTCAGTAGATATAAATTTTCAAGAAAATGTAGTAGATTCAGGAGAAAAAATGATGTTTTGGCATTAATTCATGGCTTTCAGTGGATTTTTTCGTGAAAAATCGGTAGATTTATATCTATAGAAAAAAATTTTCAAGAAAATGTAGTGAGGCCAGTAGAAGAAAAAAAATTTCATTAAAAAATAATAGAGTCAGGAGAGAAAAAATTATTTTTTCTTCAATTATACCTTTTAGTGAATTTTTTGTGAAAAAAAAATATAGTATACCTACAGCTGAAGAAAAAATAAACTAAAAGTATGTTTTTTTCGTTTTTAGACCAATTTTTACGAAAATTGAAAGGTTTTTTCACTAGATTTTTGCTGAAAATCATCAGTAGCATTGGCAACGCTGGGCTGGAGGTATTTTTCTCGCCAATGTACCTAGACCTACCAACATTAGACTTTGAATGAGGTGATTCAATGTGCACCGAAATGACTCCATGGTTTGCTTAAAAATTTAATTAGAATGTAATAATATATTATACTAATTTACTTTTAAGTATTTTAAAACGATATGTATTTTTTTTTCTGCATAACCAATATTATAGATACTCATAATGAAGAGGCGACAGTTCAATGTATTAAAAATCGAGTACCTGACATGAGTACCTGTCTGTTAACACATCCGTAGTTTGATTTGAAATATATATATATTATATGTAGCTACCTAGATGTATCTTCTGCTTACTTAATTATATCTATTTTTTATGCATATTATACAAAGTGTGAACATTTAAAGGTTGTTTACTCATTCAAGAAGCATATAAGTAGTATTCATGTTTACGTTCAAAGAACCGCGACTCTGTTTTACAATCTTCGAGACAAACAAAAAAGTCATCGACACTAAAGAATGCAGATATACTGTCAACCATCAAATGTAAATTTACAACCAATTATCTATAAATAGTTTTATATGTACCCTGAAAACTTAAAGGTCGTTGGATGTATCTATACCTACCTATGCGATACGTTGGAATATTTACTTAATAATGTATAAAGTTATTAATTCCATTAAATGACGTAAAAATAATATGCTGTCTTACTACATGCAGATTCATAGCGAAGGAAAACCACTGCAAGGTCAGAAAAGCAGTCCTATGGTAGATAGAAAATTTCTTAAGGTCAAAAATCTTCCAAAAGGGATTACCGATTACCTAACCTCTTTTTATTCGAGTAACTTATACGATATACATATTACACATACAGACTTGTGTGGCAAAAAGATTACGACGTATAAAGATGAAATTTCAAGGGTGCAATTAAATTTCCAAAATGCATACTCATTCGCCTCCAGATTTACAAGAAGATTCCTGAAGTACTACTAGAAGTGAATTTAAAAGTAATATTTTCCGATGATGGAAAGAAAATCAAACAACCAGGGGAACATATTGCATCCTTTGGCCAGAACTTTTTACGAACTAAACCTAGTGGTTGTGGAAAAAGACAAATTCTCCATCCCCTTGAAAACCACAAAAATGCGAAAATTGAATACCACCTATTAAAATTTCTGGTTCTTTGGGTTCAAAAATCTCTTATTTTTTTTAAAACGAAAAAAATCTCATTTTCTTTAAAATGAAAAAATCGCATTTCAAAAAAAATAAAATCTCATTTTTTACGAATAATAAAATCTCATTTTTTTCGAATAAAAAAAATCTTATTTTTTTTGAATGAAAAAAATCAATCCTAATATTTTGAATAAAAAAATCATAATTTTTTTGAATAAAAAAAAATCATAATTTTTTTGAATAAAAAAAAATCATTTTTTTTTGAAAAAAAATGTTTCTCATTTTTCAATAGGTAGGTAGGTATATTAAGTGAAAAAAACTCTCAATTTTTTAGAAAAAAAAAATGTAATTTTTGATTTCAATTATTTTGAAAAAATCTCTCAAACATATTCGAAGAAAAAAAAAACAGTTTTTTCCTGGAAAATTAAAAAAAAAAATCGTTTAATAAAAATTAATTTCTATCGAGCGAAAAAATCATAAAATAATGGTCTCAAATTCTTTATTAGAAACAACACTCTTAATTTGAAGAAAAATGCTAAGATTTTTTTTAATTTTCTAATTTCTTTAGAGCGAAAATTTCTGTGTTCTTGGTGAGGGGTGGGGGGGGGGTTCTCAGTTTTCACTGGGAAAAAATCTCATTTTTTTAAAATGAAAAAATAGCTAAAAACATTACCTACTTAATTAAAAGAAAAAAATAAGATCATCATTTTTCTAAGGGGGGGGGGGGGCTCTTATTTTTGTGGAAAAATAAATTAAAAATTCTTTGGAGAAAGACTGAACAATTTTCCTATTGTTTTAAACTGAAAAAAATGGGTAAGAAATCATTTTTTTGAAGAAAAAGAAGAAATGTTTTCGGTTTTTTTTTCGGAAAAAAAGATCTTCTAATATTCAATTTAAATATAGGTATTTATGTCGGCTGTTTTTTTTTTGAAATAGGTAATCCCTTATTTTTAATGAAAAAATTAATTCTTTTGGAGAAAAAATATCTCAATTTTTTTTTCAAAAAAAGACCTTTTATTATTTTTGAAGGAAAAAATCTCCATTTCTTTTGAATATCAACTACATATTTTGATTCAGCGTAAATCAAAAGCGTTTCAGTTTTTTCTAAAGAATTTCTTCTTTTTTTAATCTCTCTAAATTTTTTGGAAAAAATACTAATTTTCTGGAGAAAAAAAATCTTTATTTCTTTGACAAAATCTCTTTTTGAGGGGAAAAAAGCTTTTTCATTTAGAAATTTTTTTATTTTTTGAGGGAGGAGGGGATCTTTTAATGAAGAAAAAATGTCTCATTTAAAAAATTCAACTTTTTCGGAAGAAGAACTCTTATTTTTTGGAATCTCATTTTTTGAAGTAAGCATAAAAAATTCCCAGTTTTAAAGAGAAAATTTTTCATTTTTTTTCGTAGAAAAATCTGTAATTTTTGTTTTCATTTATTTATTTATTTATCATTTTTTTAAAGAAGAAAATGACTTATATTCAAAGAAAACATTCTAAATTTTCTGGATAAAAATATAATCTTGATTTTTTTTTCGAAGAAAAGATCGTAGTCTTTCAATTTTTTGGAAAAAATATCTCTGTTTTTATTTTTTTTTAAATAATTTTTTTTTTAGAAAAAAAATTCTCAATTTCTGAGGAAGAATTTTCCAATTTAAAAAATAAAAAATAAAAATCTCCAAATTTTTTGAAGTAAAAATATTTTTCGAATTTTTGGAGAAAAATTAAAATCATTTTTACATTCATCATTTCACTTTGGCACTACCTAAACAAACCATGTGTACGTTAACCGAATCCACATGTACCTTCTACCTATGATTAAAAATAAAATAACAAATTAACATAATGTGTTTTAATGAACGTATAGTGACCTATACAAATACACACGTTTAAGTATATTTATGTTACAAAAAAAAATTCTAAAAAGCGTAAGTAGGTGCAGGACTACAGGTACACGTACGAGTATAATTGGCATTGATTTTTTTCCCCTCTAATCTTACCGAAATATGATTGGTAATACGTTCGCATTAACATTTCACACAGCGTTTTTATTTGGCACTACATATTTAAATTCTCGTTAATCGACTGAGTCATTTTCAAGGATAGATCATTGGATGGAATTTGAAAAATATCAATTTTTTCTATATCAAGAATGCTGTTTGCATATAACTCCTAGAAATTTTATTATTACTTGACCTTTGACCCACAATTTTTTTTTGTCCAAGCTGAAATTATCAATCGCTTATATACCTATTTGCTGAATACAATTTTCGCAGATTTGATTTGATTTTTTTGCTGGAAACGTACCAACAACTATATCTGTGATCTTGAAAAGAAAGTGACGAATTTAAATTTCTGGAAATAATTAAGCAACTGAAAATTCACGTAAACAATTTTTTATATTTTTTATTCTCGCGCTTACCATATAGAGTCACTTTTAAATTATGCAGTAAGTAAAAATTTGAACGTGCATGACCTTTTCCTATTTTAAAGAAAAAAAAGTAACTACAATAATTCGCAATGATGAATTCTTTATTAATACTTATTCACGGAGGAGATGAAATTTTAAAAATTCACAAAAAACATAAAATTCAAACAATGATTTTAAGATAAAAGTTGTACTTAAATATTATTGACAAATATTTATATTTAAATGTCGGTGGCTATTCTTATAATTTCGACATGCAATATCAATTAAAAAATTTCGATTTAAAGACAAAATAACTTAATTAATTACTTAGGTACTTAAATATAATTGAGCAAAAGTGGTAATACTGAGTACCTATGCCAAACGTACTAATACGCGCGAACATACTTGTCTGATTTTGCAAAAAAAAAAATATATATTTCCTTCAGGTCGTCACTTGAACATACATAGATAAATTCTAATGCTAATGACTAACGCGATAATCTAATATTTACAGTCACTTTATACGTAAATAAATGGCACGAGCTTATTAATATAAGTAAACATTTTAAATTAAATAATAATACAAACATTGAAAAACTTGTTAACACGGAAATTATTAGAATAAGCGTAACGTTTCCTTCCGATACCAACTTGTAAACTATTTGAATTATCTAACTCGATGCCAGTGTTAACAAACCATCAATCGTATTAAAATGACGTAGGTAATTCTCGTCTTCGAATCGAACTTTTACAACATACATACATGTAGGTATAAATAGGTAGGTATTAACAAAAAAATACATTCAACAGAACTGGCATATAAATCACCGGGGCAAATCGCATTTAGTGTGTTGTAATTATAAAAAATAAAGTCACAGACTCGCAGATAACATTAACTTAGAAAAAAATAAGCATAAGTAGTATTTATAAAATGTTTCAAATTTTTATTTATCACAATCGAAGGAACTTACATAACCCCTCTAGATTTTATTTCCTTGCGAGAAAAAAATCCAGAAGGGAGGTGGTTACACACGTATTTATTAGATATTTTATTCGCAAGGGCCAGGTTGATTTTTTCAAAATAAATTTCATAATTTTATTAGATACGTTAAAAAATTTTGATTTTAGCTTGATCACAGCCCTTATCACAATGCCATTGCGTTAGGTATTATTATTTTTTGCTATGGTAAGAAGTTTAAATAAATGTGATAATTTAAAAAAGGACTAGCAATTTACATATTCATCTACCTATTATTTTATCACGAGCAATTTTACCACCTTATGTATTATAAATGCGAATTCCGTCAACCTGAGATGTTGACCAGTTCAGTTGAAGAGTATCGATAAAAATTTATGCTTATAAAATACATTATAATTAAATTAGGAGGTAATCACACGGTGATAGGTAGGAACTTTTTAAAGCTTGTTCGCAACAAATTACTATTTAATGCGAACCAACTGGCATCCGTTTGGTACTGAGGATTTCTGGTAACACGGATGACACGTTTACGTCGTCTGAGAAAGGTCGTTCAATTAACTGAACCTGCAAATGAACACGATTTCAATTAGGTTCAAAGTTCTACACGTAAAAAGCTTTACACGAAGTTTCAGAAGAAAGGTCTTTTGTATATACATACCTTGTAAGAACCAGGATATAACGTAATTCCAAAACATCCCTCTAGACTTGGTAATGTGTATCCTTCGGGTGATTGAATATCAAACGTGTGTAAAATGCATGAGAAAAATAAAAATATCTCCATACGAGCGAGAAATTCTCCTAAACAGGTCCTTCTACCTGTAAAACAAAAAATAAAATTTTCGTAAATATCCAAGTATTTTCAACTTTTTAAAGATCTACATGTATTTAGCTTTACCCCCCCCCCCCCCCCCTACACCGGTAAAATTGGACCAAAAAATGTTGCAAATTTTATTTTGGATTATATGCAATTTTTTTTGTTTTTAAAATGTTCCTTTAACCAACCTCAAAAAAAAATTCAGCGAATCTCACTTTTTGGAAGGTCGCCCAAATGTAGACCTAATCAACCATATCGTTGTTTTTTGCTTATAACTCTTCAAATATGCGTTTAAACAGAGAAATAGTTATGACCAAAATTAACGTAAATTAAATTTGCAACAAAAAAGGTTATATTCATTTTTTCCAAAAAGTGAACAGGTGGCGAAAAAAAGGTCACAATATACAAGGTGGACAAAATGAAGATTATCCCTCTACTTTTGCGAATAACATGAAATTTCAGAAGGGGTCGAATATATGCGAATGAGGACATATCAAGCCCCGAAAAAGCCTCCTTTCCTTCCCTTCACCCGAAAAGTCTAAAATATGGGCATGTGCGAACCTGCTTTTTAAAAAATGTCGAGAATTCATCGTTTTTTTTTTCACCCTGTGATTATTTCAATTTTATCATCTTTAATTTTATTTGAGACCATTTTTCAGTTTAATCATCATTTTGGAAATTTTTTGTGAATTTTTGAAATTTACAATTTTGAGAAAATCAAAAAAATCAAAATTAAAAAAAAATCGATTGAAAATTGTTTCTTATTTGCAAACCACTTCATAGAGCTTGGAAAAGCAAATAAAATTCATCATGACATATTTTCGCCTATCTCTAAAATTGAAGGGGCTAGAAATAAAATTCAATTCTATGAAATTAAAATTTTACATTAGCATTTTCTTTTTTTGTCCCTTCAATTTCAGAGATATAGGCAAAAATATGTCAAAATAAATTTTGTTTGTTTTTTCAAATTGTTCAAAGTGGTATGCAAAGAAACAATTTTTTTATTTTTTTGAGTTTTAAATTTTTAAAATTAATTTTCATTTTTCAAAAAAAAAATTAGAATAGCATTTTCTTTTCTAGCCCCTTTAATTTCAGAGATAGGCAAAAATATGTCATAATAAACTTCATATTTTGTTTTTTCAAGATCTGTAGAAGTTGGTAGGCAAAGAAACAATTTTTATTCGTTTTTTGAATTTTGAATTTTGAAAATTTTTCGATTTTCTCAAAATTTCAAATTTTAAAAATTCCTAAAAAAAATTTCAAATGGAAACGGGCATTTCTAATTATGGTTCCTTGAATTTTTTTATTTATTTTTTTATTCAGGTATTCATTGCAGTTTGACTTTGGCACTTTTGACATGTCCCACGTCAGTGGTCAGATTCGGGAACTTTTTTTGGTTAATCAGAAAATCGAAAGGAACATTTCAAAGTCAAGAAATTTCACGTATTTCCTAAATTCACTTGGCTATTAGCTCATAGGAAGGACTTAGGTGTCTTAGGTATCAATTTGGCCATAAAATTCTTAAAATCCTGCAGGCATTATTCCTGACGATGCGATATTGGAAAAATACCAATAAAAGTTATTAATTACGTCGAACGAATTCGTTAATGTTATTTGAATTATTTTGATCGCGAAAAAGTACAAGAACCTACGTTCTACGTTGATATAAATAAGTAGGTACCTACTCTTTTATAATTACATTTTTAAACGACGAACGAGTAATTTACAGGTACTTTTAAATCATACTGCAGTCAAAAACCTATAATTAAATGGTTTTGATGTGATTTTCAACGAGTTTCGAGCGATATAATTTCAATTTTTTTCACCATGAAAAAATTGGTGTTTTTGAGATATTTTTAAATGAGTGAATTAGAGATAGTAGAATTTGCTCATTAATAATAAAAATTGCGAAACTTTGGGTGCCCAACCTTATCCAAAATTTTTAATAATTTTTGGGTAGGTATTAATTATTTTTGATTTTTTGAATTTTACTCACCAATTCCAAAAGGTATGAAGTGATCTGGTTTCGTTACTCGACCCTCAGCATTTAGGAATCTGCTGGGCATAAATTTTTCAGGAGATTCCCATAATTCTGGATCATTATTAACTGCATAAAGTAATGGAACAATTTCCGTATTTTTTGGAATTCTGTAGCCTCTGAAGTAGACATCTCTAAACAAGCAGACAAGAAAAGGAAAAAAATACGTTAATACAACTATCGCAGTCATCGTACTATTACGTAATTCGTTAGAACCTATCAAGCACCTACAATCAGTATTACAAAATCATTAGGTCTAGAAATCATTCATAAAAATAAAGATACGTCCACACTCGAGTAGTTGACAGTTTCATGAGTAAAAAAATCGACTCTACAGGTGAACAGCTGTATCGTGTAGAATGTTTTCTATTTTAGATTAAATTATAAATTTTGAACGCCTATATAGACTAAACTTGGCAACAATGTTAAAAAAAGACAACTCGAACAGCTGATAGGATAATTACGTAGGCTTGAACTTCTTTCGCAGGCACGAAAGATTAAACGTTTAGTAGACGATTTAAACGATGTACTTTGGCGAATCAACAAATCGAGTAGGTATACCAATTAAGCATAAAATGAATAACCGCGGGCGGCAAATTGTATGTAAATAGTTGATTTAAAATGCTTACTTCATAGTAGCGTGCGAGTTTCCTAACGGTACAACACTAGATTTTCTTAAAACTTCTAATATAGTGGATTCGGTGATTGGTAAATATGGCAAATCTTCGAAAGTTGGTAGTCGTTTTCTTCCCACCACAGCGTCCAATTCAGCCTGAATGGACTTGGCGACGTCCGGATAATGCAACATGTATATTATGCTCCAGTGTAAGGTCGTCTTAGTCGTTTCCATACCAGCTGTGTATAGATCGACGATAATTTGCCTTATTTGAGAATTATGATCTTTACCATCGAACAGGTTTTCACTGTTACCGTTACGTTCGGCTCTTTGTATTTCTGATAAATAAAAATCTAAAACGTCTCTGGTGTTCGATTCATTAAACGATCGTTTATGGTCGTCGATTATGTTTTGGAAAAATTGATGAGTTTGCCTCTTATTCTCGTCGATTTTCTTGAACTCTTTCAAAAAGTACGGGAAGAAGCGTAAAAATGGAAAATAATTCAGCAGCACGATTCCTCCGAAAAGTCGAAATCCTTCTTCCATTTTTTGCATTAGATTCTTAAAGACCGGATCGTTGAAACTGAATCGCACGCTCATCAAAAGCGAACAAATAACGTTGCTGATTGAAATGACGAAACTGTGATTCAAATCTATCGCTCGTCCTTTTTGATTTTTCAAATTTTCCAGCAACAGTCGAACTTCTCCCTAGAAAATTACATTTCTACGTTAGTCCAATTTTTAATAAAAAATCAGGGGTCGTAAGAGTAAAATGTTTTTTAGTATCTATTGCTTACCAAGATTCTGCTTTCCAACTGATTATTATTTTTTTTGTTAAAAATCGTCATGCCAAACCATCGCAAGCAAGCGTGCAAAAATCGTCTTTGCTCTTTCCAAATGTGGCCTTGCGTGTTAATGATACCTAAAAAAAAAAAAAAAATACAAATTGATTATTAAAATTAAAATGAAATAATTTTCTTTTAGTAGAGTAAAAAATTGCATTAAAACGTTTTTTTTAAATTTTTTATAATCGACCACGAAAATTGACAATTTTTTCATTCCAGTTCAGAAATCAAATCAAATCGTAATTTTTGCAAATGATTGACAGGTACAATTACTACAATATTCCGACAGCATAAATTGGAAAGTACAACAAAAAAACCGAAAATAAAAAAATTTAGCAATAAGACTCTTTTTTTTAGAAAGTACCCATTCGTCCAAAATTTATCGCTTTCACATGATTGGTAAACATTGATAAACCTGCTTCGGAAAAAAAAATGTAACCAGACGAGGAACGTGCGATGCGGTCTAGTCTGGCTAACACTTGATGGAAAGGGGTTCCAGAAAATAGAAGTCAGACAACTTTGCAAACTTCCTTAGAGAATAACTTGCTCACACGAGGCGCCAGATATTTTGGGTGACCACAGTAGGCACAGTCTAGGCTGATCAATGAAGAGAAGAGGCAATCCGCTTCAACCTGCCTTAATCGTAAATTATTTGAGTGCTAGTCTTAAACTCGTTCTGAACGTGTTATTATTATCTAACCTACCTATCAATTTTTACACCGTTGTTAATTATGATTTATGACGCAGTAGAAAATTACAATGCATCGGTGAAATTATTTTTAAAGTACATAATTAATATGTAATTTAAATCGAATGTTTACTTTTAGCCCAACATTTCGCAGCTTTGATTTTTCTTCAATGAAAAAAGATCGTTTAAATAACTGCAATTTATGCAAACACGTGTAAGAGGGAGGAACCAACATTTGAAAAAAAAAAAAAAAAAATACGTATCAGTATACTATTAATAGACCATTTGATTTGTAGATAGAAAATAAATTTTTGCAAAACCCACACCTTACATCTTTTTTCAAATGCACGAATCTTAAAAAAAAAAAAATGAATAATCCGAGACAGAAGGCACAATAGGAGAAAGTACGTACATAAATGTAGGAAATTAATTACGCAATCGATATTGGTTTTTTGATAGATACACTGGATCAATTTTTTATTTCAATTTTTTAAATTTTAAATTCGTAAGGAGAACTTTTTTTCTATTAAATATTTTTTATTGGAATTAAATTTGATGATTTTTAAACAGAGAAACACACGTGTGGATTTTAGAGAAAAACGAACACTTGATAATGCCTTTAAATAATGATTATGGCAACTTGATGGACATCAGTCACTGCCCCAATAATACGACAATACCCAAATACATTTTTTTTTTTAATTTTTGATATACATTTTTCTGTGTGGTTCAAAAAAGTCAAATATTTTCTGTAAAAATATTTATAAAATTTTTATCAATTTATAATCCCAATGATGAAAATTGATTTTCTTTCTAACGACATCTTAGGAGGGGGCAACCACAGGCTTCACAAAAAAACAATTAATTCCACTTCCTATACAAATATTAGAGAAAAATCAAAAATCGTATTACAGTTTTGTGATCAATTTTTTTTTTTTTTTTTTTTTTTTTTAATGAACAAATCTGATTTTAATTTATCTACTATACTCGCTGCGATTGGAACTAGACATGTTTATTAAAAAAAAATTAAATATTCCGTTAAATCTTACATTTCTAATTATTTAATACAAAAGTAATTTATAGACATGAAACATTAACGGAATAAAATATTTTTTATCGAAGGTAAACTCGTTTTCTTCCGTAACAGAATTATTACACTTCATTCTATCCGCATCAATTCAAACGTAAGCGTTAAAAAAGTTGCATAACCCAAGAATAGACAGGAAAAATGATCACGAATAGAAATTGCACGTTTTTGATATCATTAATTTTGTATTCGCTCTCATACTAGAATGGACAAAAATCACAATTTTTATTATTGTTATTATATCCAAAAGTGGAGAAAAAATAAAGTTATTTTTATTTTTATCATCATCGAAATTTGTTATTCTTACTAAAAATTTAATTTAAAAAAATAAACACAACATTTAAGTCATTTTTGTTTTATTTTGGTGTTTTTCTTAGAAGGCCAAAGAAAGAGATAGCAAAAAAAATCTCAAAAATATGAAAAATTTAAGAAGTTACCGGTCTAAGTAAGTGGTTTTTTTTTTTGCAATCAAATTTTGAAATATTTAATAGATATTATTCGAGATAATTCATTTTATAAATTAATTAATAAATTAATTTATAATGAAACTTAATAAACAAGTTGGCACTGAATTCTGGTATTATTGGCATAATATTACTTTTAACACTTAGGTATGTAGGATAGATTCTTAGCAAATGATAAAATTAATTCCTATTTTTGATTTGATAATGTTATGTTTCCAATTTAAAACTCTTTTCAATCCTTTCAAAATCACTATGAATTAATTCATGCAAAAATATTTTGATAAGTCTACAATTGCACAATTTTTAAAAATAGGCGAATTTGATGACTAAAAAAACTACTAGCAACGTAATGTATTTTTTTTTTTTGGCTGATCATAAATAAAATTTTAGTTTCGAATTTTATACGACATACAGGGTATATTTTTCAAATTACCACGAAAATTATGAAAACTGACATAATGACGAAATGAAAATAGCAAAACCACACTTCACGACTCGGTTGGCAAAAATTGATATTTTTCACGAAAAACCACGATTAAAATGAAAATATAATTAAATCAAAAAATTTCACCAATATTTTTTTTCTTTTTTTAAAATAAATCATTACCTAGGTATTTTTTAAAAACGTAACGAAAAAAAATCACCGAATAAATTTTTAAAAAATCATAATAAATAACTGTAACTCACCATATCCGCCGAGTAGTTTATAAAATTCATTTGAGGGCCTTCCACTGAACTCCTCTTTATTGAAGGCTTCTTTGATCATACGAGGGTCAGAAATAATAACCACGTTTTTCTGACCCAATTTGACCGAAAATATTTTGCCGTATTTTTTAGACAGTTCTAAATACTTATCGTGAACGTTGGCGTTGATTATTGAACGTAAATATCCGATGAAGGGTAAACCCCAAGGACCGGGCGGTAAATTTTTATACTTTCTATAAAATAATATTATACTTAAACAAACTGCAATTAACGATAAAATAGTAACGTCGAAATAATTCCAAAATCTTCCAAAACGCAAAGCCATATTCGAAAAATAGTAAAAAAAAATTATTCAAAAAAATGTCCGTATAAAAAATGTTCGTGTAAATGAAAACTTGATAAAAAAAAATTGAAGATAAATAAATTTCGAAAATTGATCGCGGTGCGGGAAAATGTAACCGGATTCGCAACAGGTTGTCTTACACCTCAGAAACGATACTTTTAAAATATTGAATCTATAAGGTCCTTTTATAGGCGACATGTGCATGTGATTCCTTCAAGGGTAGTTGAATTGTAGGTGGGGAAGTACACTATAGTTTACCTGCGTTACTGTTACACCTGATACCGATCCAATATCAGAGCATTATTTTGTAGAAGGAGTTTGTTGTAGAGTGTCAGTGTTACCTTTAAGCGTCAGGTGCTAATTCCCACCTTGTAGATAAACATTGTCTTTACAACGATTAATAATATAATTACGCGTATTATAGAATTTTCATCTGGTACTCGGGTCGTCTCGTAATTGTCCTTTAAGTACATTGTTTTAAATAATTTTCATCAATGAAAATGCCTTTGGCGTGCGTTTTTCTCACCGGAAGAATGACGCATAATTTACATTTATTTACATAAATTATACCACACTTTTCAATTTTTTTTTTCGCGTTGAGTCTTTATCGTGAAAATTTTATTATTGGTGTCACAGTCACTATGATGAAAAATCAATGTCATCGAGGGAGGATAGAACTACGAATTCAATAAATAATTTTATACCTAACTAACTTCAAAATAATAATAAATAATTTTCACAAATTGGACGAATAATTTGTGAGATTACAATTTACAATCACACAAAAAATGACACATTAGTTTGAAAAAAAAAAAAAAAAAAAAATCAGGTCCAAAATGAATTTTTATCATAATGTTAGGATGGTACAATTTTGATAAGAATTTAAATTTATTGTGAATTGAAAACAATCTAAAAACATATATTTAGGTACGTATTAAAAATGCGAATCGTCCCGAATATTTAAATAACAAGTAGGTAGGTACCTACTTAAAATTATAAAGCGATTCAATCAGTGATCTACCGATTGGAAAGTGTGAATTGATGAATGAAACACAAGAAAATATATTTTTTTAATTAGCAGTTTTTTATGTGGAGGGGAGGGGGGGGGGGGTAGGAGCAAGTAACATTTAACGTACCGTCAATAAAATATTTTATCATTTCATCCCAGAAGTATTCACACAATTTATATCATCAATTGCTGATAAAGTGATAAAGCAGTGCATATTACTCAGATCTGACAAGAAGAGGGGCAGCAAACCCAAAGTTTTGCCAGGGGCCCAAATTGAATTTTTTGATCTTGCATACCAAGATTTATAAATTTTAGCCTGCCAATGCCTAACAAAAAATTCGTTCACTACCAAAAAAAAAAAAAAAAAAAAAAATTGAAATTTTACATGGGAGAGGGCTTGAAATAATTTTTTCCCCGAGCCCTCTTTGGCTCTCGACGACCCTGATATTATTTCTATCTAACAAAAAGCTACACATATTTTATCTACTATTCATACAATAAAATACCTTCTTATTTTGTAATGAAGTTGGAAAAAGTCACATTGATGCATTCAATATTAAAATTTTCAATAAAATATATTTTATTTGTAGACTTGAAAAGTAACCAAAAAATTGTTTAGAATAAAATTAGCTCTTGGTTAAATGATCAAAGTTCAATTTATATCCCCTCCCCCTAAATTCATAAATATTTTAACAAAATTTCACCGTCAAAACTTTAAATATAAAAATCTTTTAAACATTATTAAAAACGATTTGTAAACGCTTAAAAAGACAACGATTAATACTCTTGATAGGCACATTTTAGAAACAAATGGCATCGTTAGAGTTACCATTATTTTAATTTAAACTACCAAAAAAAAATTTGAAAATTTAATCACCTAATTGAATTAATTCTCTTGGCACGAATTAGTTGTATTTAGTTGAATCTTGGTTAATTTAGTTTTATTTTTAATTACATACATGTGTTTTTCACTTTTTATTCGTTTAAAAAAAAATGAAAATACTATCGACACAAACAGTCAATCTTACCATTGAAATATTTTCTTCAGTCATTGTACGATTGTAATAAAATAATTTTCCTTTTAATTTACCGATTTATCAAAAATAAATAAACTAGAAAAATCGAGAAAACAAAAATTAAAACACGACTCATCGACAAAAGGGAAATTATTTAGCGCGGCAACACTGCTAAAAATAGCGCACGAACGATGGTGGTGGAATGAATGAACGAATCCCAAAGGCAACCGAACGATTTCACCTAGTCAAGGCATGAGTCCGTTTATCAATGCTGTGTGTTTCGCGTCCTTTTTTTTTGAAAAAAAAAATATATTTCAGTTCATATGATTGTAAATACATAATATGTATTGTATGAGTGTAAATACGTAAATGCGTATGTTTTCATGTACGTGTTCGTATAAAAATGATTTTTCGCTAAATATGTAATACCTTTTGTCGGACATGTTCGTTTAAATCGGAAATTTTTAGTGTTTGGTACTCCAGTTCAGCTATCAGATTAGCCGAATAAATTCATCTATTCTGCGTTGCCTCGTGCATTATTTAATTATCATTTGAAAACGGTAAGAAAATGTTGAATAAATTCGCAAATTGATCTGTATAAATATTGTACTCACGTGATGGGTTTGATATCGTATGTATTCGCATTTATTTGGGTTACTAATATTCGAGCTCCTTTTTCGGTTATATTTTACTGCACATGAATCGAAACTCGCACTCATTGTTCCTTCTCTATTCGATTATTCTCCTAGCCACGATTCAAACGGTTAATTTAGAGATATCGAAAAGCCATTGTAATTTGCTTACGATAAAACGATATTTTGCATTTTCGTGTAATGATTACCGTACAACGAATACAAAACGTCCCGTCCTCTGTATAATTCGTTAACGGCATTTTACAATGTTGCCAATAGCAACTGTCGTCTGCCATATGATTCTAACGGATACGAAATACGAGTCGAATCATGGTCGAATACTAAAACTGCTTGCAAAAAAAAACGCGATTCAAGTGATTTTTGCCTCTCTTTTTTCGTAGTATAAATAAGTGAACTACAAATCAATCGATGAAACCGATTCTTTATTGAAATTGTATATAGTGTACACGTGAAGTTCCATGAGTAAATTCTAGTGCTGAAAACCAAAGTTAGATAAGAGTTCCAGAAAATTCATTGCGCGTTTACTTATCATAAGGTAGTAATATACGTCGTGTACATTGCGTTTATAAGTACATATTATTATTTGTTATTTATCGATACCGAATTACCGAGGACATGTTTTCCTACTGTAGACTGTTGATCAAGTAATTAGCAAATTACAATGAGCGATATGGCATGCTTTCGGTGACCGGCGTCCGGCTTTATGCCGCCAAATGTGCCAATGTATATAAATTTGTTTGAATGTGTTAATTTGCAATCTGTCGCTAAATATTTTCACTGTTTCTTATCCAAATTATTGTGGAATGGTCGAAATAATATTAGTACTTACTATTTATCTTTTTGCTAGGTGAAAATAAGTTTTAGAGGGTGACAAAAGAAGCCGGCTGTCTTTTGTACGTATCCGTTGAAATGTTGAATTGAACCTGAACGTGTAATGTGTTTCTGTTTCTATCGACCAAACGGTTGATTTTTTCTGATAAACAACGTCTGTTCCTGCCTCGCGTCAAGTTGGCCGTTTTTTTTAACTTTATTGTTATCCCTCGAAGAGATTCTGGTTTTTTGCGAGCGTAGAAAGTATGAAAGGAGTACTAAAGTACTGAACAATGAACTTTATATTTAGAATTGAGTTCATTTCAATTGCATATTTATTATTGTTACAGTATGGAGCACATCTCGATGGTGAATTGCACTTTTTGTGAGAGATATCGTAGCGATATGGATCTCATTCTGTTCTGTTTTATCGGAAGGGCTTCTATAAATATTCATATTTTGACGATACAAGACGGCCTTAGGACAATTTTTCTCCAAAATGGTATTCATTACGATACTCTTCTGTTATCAGTAGCAATTTTTAGTTGACGAGATAGATCTCCCTGCGAATGCACAGAGATTCTTCAAATACTAGTGAGTGGATTGGATTTTGGTGAGAGTTATTCTATTCTATTCTACTTACTTATAGTGTTATGTGAGACTCAAAATTGTTGATATGTCGAGTTATTTTTTTAATTTTTTATTGAGATTATATTAAAATTCGAACGATGAGTTGATTTCATGATCACATGTTTGGTTGAAAAGGTACTATTGAAATTTAGGCTACTTGATGTCAGTAAGTTTAGTAGGTAATAAAAAAAAGATTCGTAAAAAAAAAAATTGTAAAAAAAGCTTCGACCATGCAGCCGAATCGGCTGCATGCGAGATTTTACGGAGGGTGCATTTCACACTGTAACACAATCCGCCTCGCTCTTAAATTTTACTAAGTCCCAGGCCTTGCCACTACGTAGATACCGGATATCAAAATTGGAGAGGAGGGAGGGGTTCAATCAAAATTTTTGTCATAACTAAAATTATTTATAAAACTTCAAGCTACAACTTTTGTTTGAAAATTTTTTCAAATGGACCCCTCCCTCCCTACCAATTTTGGATAATGTAACTTGAGTTGGTCAAAATAAGTTCCATTATGCAAAATTGGTGAGGAGGGAGGGGTCCAATCAAAATTTTTGTAATTACTAAAAAATTTTATAAAACTTTAAGCTACAACTTTTGTTTGAAAATTTTTTCAAATGGCCCCCTCCCTCCCCACCAATTTTGGATAATGTAACTTGAGTTAGTCAAAATGCGTTACAATGCCCAAAATTGGTGGGGAGGGAGCGGTCCATTTGAAAATTTTTTCAAACAAAAGTTGTAGCTTGAAGTTTTATAAATAATTTTAGTTATGACAAAAATTTTGGTTGAACCCCTCCCTCCTCTCCAATTTTGATATCCAGTATCTACGTAGTGGCAAGGCCTGGGACTTAGTAAGATTTAAGAGCGAGGCGGATTGTGTTACAGTGTGAAATGCACCCTCCGTAAAATCTCGCCGGCTGCATGGTCGAAGAAAAAAAGTTATAAAGATGTAGGCAAGAGCTTGAGCTACACCGTGGCTACACCGTGGCTACACTATGCGATACATAATAAGGACGGCTAAATTCGTTCCTTACGATTCATGAGATCCTGCGTGATAACTGATAAGGGATTAGAACTTGGGGGGGGGGGTGAATCTAAACCAAATTGTAAAAGTACGAACAGCTTGGGATTCACGATTCACTTTTTGAAAATGTGATGATTTGATTTAGTAGAAGTACCCTTGAATTTTTTATTTTTTTGAGAAGTGAGAACAGGAGAAGGAGGTGAAGTTGACATCAATCAGTGTTGTATGAAAATGTTGTCATGAAAAAGGCAGCTGGCCTCCTCGTCTTCGGTAGCTCAGTGAAATGAAGAAATGAAATTGAATTTAGGATTACAAAAAAATTTTTGATTTAAAAATGTTCCTTTTTGAATTTTGTGTCCCAATTAACCTCTAAAAAGTCGCCGGTCCTCACCCCTCATGAAGTCCACGAAAAGTAAACCGAAAGTTGCCCTTGTTTTTCGCTTATAACTCTTCGAATATGTCTTTAAACAGAAACAAGGTCATTACTAAAATTAAAGGAGGTAAGATTTGGAACAAAAAAGGTATTCATTTTTTTCGAAAAGTGAACCAGGTGGTGCAAAAACAAACGTCAAAATATGCAGGGTAAAAAACTGAAGAATTCTTTTATTTTTAATGAATAAGATACAATGTCACCGTTAATGTGTGCTGGAAAGAAATGGATGAGAATGAAGGGGTTTCGTAAGTTTTCACATTTATATGAACTTTTTTTGGAGTTTGGAGCACTGCTGTAGATTGTAGAGTTATTGACGTTTTTTTTAAGAGAGGGGCTCACACGTGCCCACATTTTATGCACTTCATGGGAGAAGAGAGATGGGAATTGGGAACTAAAACTTCTTATAGTCAGTGGTGTCTGCTCAATCACATTATACCTATTCGACTCCTTCCAAAATTGGATTAGGAGGGAGGGGACTCTTTTTTTCAACGTGTATATTTTGACGGGTGTTATTGCGCCACCCGTTCATTTTATTTACTTTCATTTTAGTTCTGAGCATTTTTCCGTTTAAACGCATATTTGAAGAGTTATAAGCGAAAAACAACAAATTGGTAACTTTGGGTGTTCATTTGGGAGACTTCCCCATTTTCGAGGATTTCTCGGATGTTTATCAGGATACCGAATGCAACATTTTATCATGAAAATTTTCATATAACCCGAAATGCAATTTGCTCCATTTTTTTGGTCTAATTTTACTGGATTATGCCTTTTCACTATCTGTCTGCAAAATATTTCAGTAGGTAGGTATCAAGTTATAAAAGAGATCTCTCATAATTTATTCCGAGAAAAAAATGAAATGAGATTTTAACAGAAACGTTTGATCATTTGATGTGCGTACAAAGATGTCTAATGGAAAAAAGCTGCGAAGAACTGTTTTATGAGATATTACGTACTTGTACAGAGGAACGAGTGGGTTTCGATACATTGTTTACTTCGTATAGAAGTGAATTTTATCTCAAATGTTTGTAATGAATAGAAGTAGGTAGTAGGATTTCTAATATTGTAAAACTTTTCATTTCTGTTGCTCCATTCGAAGGGATGTGAATACCGTTTATCTTGTATTTTTCGAATTTAATAAATCCTTTCCATCTTATACTACTGGGAAACCTTTTCAGAAATATTTTCAGGTGCATTTACTTTTTATTCGATATTATACAATTGAAAATTATTTGCCGGATATTTCAGAATCCTCAACTATTTTGCTTTCGATTCAACTTCAGCTGTATGAAAAGTTTATCATTATGAAACGAATTTATTTTTTCTCGCAACTTGGCAGTACCTATTACCTTTTTAAAATTTAATACTAATTGATACCTTTCCAGTTTGAATATTTCAAGTATACTCGTATATGTAACTGAACAGTTGCTATGGTATTTTTGTTTTGATGAGTTCACGTTCTAACATCGAACAGCTTTTTATTTTATTTTCAAACTTTACCAGTCTCGAATATAATCGTGTAATTTAGTATTTTCGTGGAAATTTTGTATATGAAAACTAGAGAAATATTGATGATTTAACTATCAATAGTTCTTGAAAAATTTTCAATAAGTAATTTCATAGCGAGCTCGACATGATTTTACTTGGCTGATTAACGCAAGGAGTGATTTCAAAATTGAAATGCATACTCGCAGTAGATTATTCAGGAGAATTTATGTAAATTAGGAAAGAATAGCATGTACATTGTATGTACATTGTACATCGACATGTAGCGTACTTGTTGAATGATTTTTTTTTTTCGTTGTTTTTTTAAACTCTCGTTTTTAGTTGTTTCGAAATTCGTGACCTCGAACTTAGTTAATCACATTCAGGTACCTATCTAAAACAATTCGAAAATTGAGTAGAGATACGAGATAATTGTGACTTCCTATGCACACATTAAACGAAAATTAGTAATCCTACATAACTTCAGACAGTTCAGAGTTCAGCCTGTTGGATCTTTTTTCCACAACTGCCCTTTTTTGAAGCAATTCCTGACCCGAAAAGTTGAGATTTTTGTGACTGTTTCGAGCTTATCAGTAACAAAAACGAGATTATTGCCAACATCCGTACAACTTGATTGCATAAAATAAAAATATGCTACGTAGAAAAAAAAATTAAATAAAAAACCGATACGATAAATGACCGGAAACATGATGACGATATCGATAATGAGATGATAAAGTGCGACGACAATTTTATTTCCCGATGATTTCTAGGATTTTTTTTTTTTTTGATAAGTTTCATCATTTCAAAAATAGCTGCTGACCGAAATTGAAAATAATAGGTCGTGAAAAGAATTCAAAAAAATAACTTCAATCAAGAAAATAATTTTAAACAAAATTATTATAAGAAAATCCATTTTAAAAAAATTCAAAAAAATATTCTTAGACAAAATTCAATAAAAAAGAGATAAACTTTGAACAAAATTTTAAAAAATAACAATTTTGAACAAAATTTTTAAAAATAACAATTTTGAACAAAATTTGAAAAATTGATTTCGAACAAAATTTAATAAAAATTAATTTCGAGCAAAATTTGAAAAAGTAATTCTGAACAAAACTTGATAATTTTATTTACCAACCTACCTTAAAAAACAATTTTAAAAGTTGAAAAAGAAAATTTCGTTTTTTACCAAATCTGAAAAACTCCGCATTCAAATCCATAGTTTTAACAATCAAGCAGTTGGTAATTGCCTCGTTTACAGTTTCTAAGAAGTGAGGTTTTTAGGTATTGGGGGTGTAGGACTAGTGATGTAGGGGGGAAGTGGAAAATGGGCCTCACATTTTTTCTTTTTTGGTATTTTTTGTAATAATAATCTGATAGTTGATTTAGAAACGTGGAAATAGGGCCAACCTGCCTTAATGAGGATACCTTTTTGATATCCTCAAGAAGATATTTCTATCTGATTTTTTGTGATATTAAGAAACTTGTGTAGGTAATAGGTCTAGGTATAATATGGTATGCTCAATATGTAGTGTCGTAAGTCGTAACATTCATTGCTACATGCAACTAAAAGCTAAAATTTTTATAGTTTATGTTTCATTTGACCCTGAAAATTGACGACGAATTTGTTTGAATAACTCGTAGAACATGCACCAACCATTATTTGAAGCCATCTGCTTAAAAAACTAGTTCAGGTACTTTGATGTTCTCGTTTTTTTTTTTTGTTTTTTTTTTAGCTGATTTTTTCACTTTAATTGGGTCAACTGTTTTGAAACTTGATTACTTTTTGTCACAAATGTTGATAAGTGTGAAATATGTAACCGAAAAAATATGTATAAATATGCTTTGAATAATTTACACCGTTGTTTACTGCTTCCTACCTAATCGCGATTTCAATTTCAGATAATATACTTTTTTTCTGTGGGTAAATAAAATGAACTTTAATCGAAATAATGATAAATACCTAATAATCTCATTAATATTGCCAGTAATGCACAATGTACGTTTCATTTTTCTCGCAAAATTATTTAAATTGGAAAAAATCGTGCATTAATGCATTCTCCTCTTGCTTGAAGAATAAAATTATAAATTTTTTTAATAAAATGGAAATGGGCATTTACACATATTTATACTTTTATAGTCTAATGAAAGAATTGATCCTTCTATCCAATTTGATTAAATTTTTATTCAAATAACCATGCGTCATTTCCACCACCCAATTTTCACGTTTTAAAGGTTGTACGACGCGTAATACCGTTTCAAAAAAAAAATGCAAAAATTATTGAGCAATTTTTTTATGTTAATTGGCGCGACATTGTTTCAATTTTGTTTACCACGAGCATACAATTAAACTGATTTTTCCTTCGGTTAATTGATAGTACGTAACGTAGACATTTGTATAGTTAATTAAAAGTTTAAATAATATGACAGTTTGCAGTTATTCGTCAAGGTAAGCAAGGTACCTAGTTGGGATAAATTTTCGATATATTTTGCCTTCTTTCAAGGAAATTATCGGTTTGTGGTGAATAGGTTAATATGTTGTTATTACTGTATGGATTCGCTCATGATGCGGTACTTACGTATATCTCAGCTCTTGGGTGCATATTCGCTCGTATAGTTTTCAAGTTATCATATCGTCTCATTCGTTTTCAAAACTTATCACGTTTGAAGTAAAATATTAGGTAATACGGTCTACCTCGGTTTTCTCAAGTACCCAGTGATTATAAACGTACTTTCTTGAGTGTTGTGCGCCCGTGCGGTGATTATTTACCCGTGTTTTGTTATTTTCTATGTAATTCCGGATTCTTTGCCATCGGTTTTTTCAAGCGGTGAGTTCTTGAATAGAAATTGAGCATTAAAGCCTCTCCTAAAGCGTGTATGTTTGTTTGTTAGTTTGGAGAAATTTTATCTGATGCACTGGTTGCTTTATCGAAATTGATATTCATGCGATTATAACGATATAAAATTATCTACCATGTTACTTACCTCAGCAAAACGTTCAATTTTAGACGTGTTTATTGGGTCGAATGAAGTGAATGATACACTTATACAAAAAAAAGGAGAGTATAGAGCTATAAGTACGTTCTTCAAAGACTGAATTATTCATTTTGTCAGGGTGTCTATCCGAAGAGTAAGAATATTAAATCAACGACATCAGATTCCAGGGTCCTAAGATACTTCAATTCCCAGAATTTTGTACCTCAGCTCAGAGTTTATTTCCATGTGAATCGAGCATGCCAAACATGAAAATTAAAATTAAATTTTCATTTCAACTCGCCATAATACTTCGTTTGAACTTTGAGGATGAGTTAATACTGAATACATGGAAATGGAACTTATCAATTTTTGAAAATTTCGTTTTTATCTACTTCAAAAAAATACATTTTAAACTGATTTTAAAAAATTTCAATTTCTGGTTCTTTCAGAAAATTGAATTTTTATTTTTTCAAAAAATGAAAAATTTTGCCAAATTTAAAAAAAACTACATTTCGAATCAATTTTCAAGATTTTTAATTTTCTAACAATTTCTTCAACGTTTGATTTTTTAAAATAATTTTCAAATAAATACGATTTTTGAAAAATACGTATTTTGTACCTAGGTATTGATTGTATAATTTCTTTCTTTTTTTTTCTTTTTTTTTTAATGAAGGACTTTGTTCAATTTTTAAATTTTAATATTCTATTTAATTTTTTTGAAATTCTACTTGCTTTTATGAATAGTATATTTCTAAAGAAATTAGGTTTAGATGGTGACAAAGACCTGAGCTTCCTATCTTTCAATTTCGAAGGTTAATGCGATGGAATTTTTTCTCTCACAGTGGATTTACTCGCTTTCAAACAAAGCATGATGGGGAGTCTAAATGAAAATTCAATCTCATCTTCGTAATTGGCATACTCGATTAATATGGAAACGACACCCATATTGCTACTCCTCAATTTTCGATAGAGTTTTCTGAAAATTTAATTAGGTACTATAGGTAGCAGTAAAAAAAGTTGTGATTTTTGAAGGGAAAAACTTCGGTTGACATCATGTTTACAAAAATTTTCCATGTTCGACTTCGAATAACGTGCTCTCCATATTAAAAAAAAGTTTTGTAGCGAAGCACTCATCCTTAAAAATTTTTTTCATTATTTTCTAATATTCTGAAAAATGTAGTTTATTTTTCTGTGAAAAATAAATAACTTCAGGACTGTGTGTTGCTTCATTATTTTTTTCATTCCACTTTCGATTGATTGAAACGTTTTTTTGAAATAAAAAAAAAAATAACAAAATGTGATTTTTCTCGTATATTCCCATTACCTACCTATTTATCGCGATGAAACGAGCCGGTGAAAATCCTGAAACGACATATTGAAACTGAATTTTTAGGAATTGTCTGAGTAATACCCAAGACTGACATATAATGTATCTACACCAGTATGAAGTTTGGAATTTTCAGTCGTTTGAATCAAATGGTTGTTAAAATTAACGAATTAGGATTAGAAAATGAAAACTATAAACTTCCAGTTTCAATTTCCGAGAAAATAGCCTATGCCGCGGCCGGCTATGAGTCATAAACGGAAATGCCGTCTGGAAACACTATTACGAAACACGTGTGGAATGTGGTTGATTGAAGGTGTAAACTTACAATGAATTCTGGAGTATTATTTTCTTGAATGGATAAAGATCTTGAAAACTCTACATACCGCAATTGTACACTACTTGGCAGTAAAAGTTTTAAAAAAATGATCAATAAGTCGTGCTGTTTTGATTGATGTATGTACCGAGCACGTGTTAGAGTTTTGATTTATTTTTCAGCAGCTAGTTGATTATTATCATTAAGTATTACTTTTTTTTTTAAATAAAGAAAATTTATAATTTTTGAAATGAGAAAATTTCATTTTTTGGAATAAATAAAATTTTCTAATTTTTGTTTGAAATGAAAAAATTTCCTATTTTTTAGGAATAAAAAATTGTAAATTTTAGGTAATAAAATTTTCGGGTTTTTAAAAAATTTATCAAGACTTGAAAGAAAATTATTTCAATTTTTTAGTGTCAAAAAATTATCAGAAAATATAAGGGAATTTCACAATTTTTTGAAATGAAAAAATTTCCTATTTTTTAAACTTGAAAAAAAATTGGAATAACAAAATTTCACAATTTTTTCAGCTGAAAATTTTTCCAATTTTTTAAGCATGAATTTTTTAAAATTTTTTAGGAATGATTTTTTTTCTGAATAAACAAACAAGTTATTATTTTTTTTTTGAAAATAATTTACTAACACTAAGCATAGGTACTGAAAGATTTCCCCCAAGTTTCAAGTTTTTGGAGGAATTGAAAAATGAGTAACGTAATTTTGCTAAAATTCCCTTTTTTTAAAATTTTTACTTTCTACTTTGGTGACTACTGGAAAAAAATCGCCCATGCAATCAAGAGGTGTCAAGAGGTTGAAAACGATTTTATGATTAATTCGTAATCTGGAGCGTATTTCGAAAAAAAAAAACATCAACTAGGGTTATTTATATATTTTTTTCAGTGCCACATTTTCCCAGGGTCCGCCCCCTTTCCAAAAATCTCCTTTCTATACCTAAGGCCCTAATTGAAAAATTTTTCGAACAAAAATTACACATAATATTTCTTTGAATAATTTTGGTCACAGAAGCAGGTTATGCCGTCAGTCCATTGGATTTTTGATCGAACAATTCGATAAAATAATGAGCTGCTACGTCATTTTTTAGGCTCTTTTTTCGAGGACCCATCTTCTTTCCTTGAAAGTTCCTTATATGCGTTCTTAAGGTCCGAGTTGAAAAAATTTTTCAACAAAAATTGCAGATTGAAGTCTTTGGAGCAATTTAAGTTATTACAAAAACTTCGATTGGACCAGTCCATCCCCTCCAATTTCATATATATATGGAAACCACCGGATAATTTTCATACCTATTATACAAATTTGAAGGGGAAAGAGGCGCCTAATCGAAATTTTTGTAAAAACCAAATTCATTCCTAAGATCTTAATCTACAACTTTTGTTTGAATTTTTTTTCAATTGGGGCCTTAGGTATACATAGATAGGGAGATTTTTAGAAAGGGGAGTGGACTCTGGAGAAAAAGGAGGCATTGAGAAATGTAACCATGCCATTTTTTTTTTTTTTTTTTTTTTTTTTTTTTTTTGAAATACGTCTTAGATTATGAATCAATGGTAAAATCGTTTCTAACCTTTTAGATTATGTGAAACTTCCATTTCAGGCTGGACTGTTTTATGGAGCAGATTGAAACATGGCGTTGCGTAGCGTAATATTAAAACTTGGGTTTATAAAATTGCTGAAAATTCCTCGTCGAAGTCTTGTCGAGAACGAAAGAAATGGGTTAATAAAGAGGAGAAAATAGCTAACGAATAATGTGTAGTCTTCTCATGGAATTTCAAGACGCGAGAAAAATATCGATTAGTTGGGATTTTCTTACGCCTAGCACACAGCTTTAGCGTTTTAGTACTCGCAGAATAATTCGAAAATTTGATACATTATTGTCGTCGCCGAGGCTACAGTCAACTTATACACTATGTACATGGCTCGTGATGTGGTATTCGTCTCCTACGAGGCTATGAACGTCCTCTGATTTGACCTTCGTGATACATTTATCATAGGGAAAGTTTGTTTTTATTTTACGACCATATCGTGTAAAATCAGTATCGCTGTCGCATTCGTCGCGAATTTTCTGCGTGTTACGAAATTATTGGAAAATTCGCCAAATTTTAATTCATATTAGAAAAAAAAACTACAACCGGAGACTCGTATAATCCATTCGCGAAAAAAAAGCACAAAAAAACGACAAAATGTTTAGAGTTCACTTTCTTTCGAATTTACACGCCGGCCTTATCTCGCTACGCTATCGACGAGGAAAAAATAAATTGATGGGTTTTCTTTCTCGATATGTGGGTAATTATGCGTCATTCTATACGCTATGGCCAAATTACCTGGTTTAGTGAGTTATTTATACTCGTAGCAGCATGAGAAAAATTACAATCGGAATTTTTTTTTGATCCTCTTGCGTCACTGTTGTTTACACTAGATGGAATTTTTTTTTCAAGAGTACGTTTTGCAATATAACTTACTAACATTTTTCATTGATGATGGTTAGTTGTTTGGTGAAATTTGTAAAAGGTAATTCCAAACGACGAACTAGCCACGAAGGCGATATGTTTACCTTGAAAGTTGCTGGCCACTTGGCCAGAAACCGGCCCAGTCATCGATAGATTTTTAGATTATAGAGTCGTCGAATAAGGTTCTGAGTGGTTAGGTTTTTTTTTTTGGATTTTTTTTTTTTTTTTTTTTTTTTTACTTCTATTGGATAAGCTATATTTTATACATCGAATCGATGAATTTGGCGGTAAACTAGGTCGGTATTATGCGATTATGGAATTTTTATGGAAATATTTTCACATTGGAGGATTTTGTACTGAAATGTGGGATATTTATTGTATAAATTGAAGTCAAAGTGAACTGAAAATGAGATGCATTTATATAAAACTTATTGTAATTTTTCTAACATACAAAATTAAGTTTCTGAGTAAGTTGTTTTACGTATACTACAGTAAATATTTATCGAATTGGTATATTTATTGCAAACATTATAAGAAATGTTGAAGGTTGTGAGAAAGTTATTCGTTTTTTGTACCCGTACGTACGTGTATTGTACGATAAACGAAATTTAATATTGAATTCAAAATGAACGCGTTTCCAAGTAATTTTCATCGTCGATTTTTATTCTATACCGAATAAGCTCATGAAACGTTGAAATTTTATATTTTTATCGAGAAGTGCCAATTGTTTGGAGCCGAATTGAGAAGCAATTACTAATGCATGTTTGGTGTTTCTAACGGGATTGTGTAGTGGGTATATGATTATTTGAATATATGCATAAAAATATTCGATAAACTCAATATTTTTATGGATGATTTGCAGATATTGTACTTGAACTTCGCTGTATTATTGGGCAGATCTGCGATAAAAATGTTAACAATTTAAACTGTTCTATTTCCATTAAACTCGCGTCAATATAACTAATTTTATCAGTATTGTAGTCGGTTTCACTATAAAAAAAAAGGTGATAAGGTGTTGGCAAATATCCCCCATCATTATTTCCAAAGCCAATTAGTTCGCTTGTTTTAATAAAATTTAGATAATTTAACATTTCTACACATGGATTTTTTTTTGTGAATTTTTTGAAATCACGAGTTTTAATTTTTCACTGAAAATTTATTCGATGTTTGATGTTTCAATTTGATTCGTACGTAATCGTGTAGAATTTTTTATACGGCAATGAACTCGCGAATTGGAAACGAAGTATCTTGATAAATGAATGATGAATACCTGATCATTCTAATGAGTCCTTGATGAGTTTACCTTCACCAAAAACGATTGTATAGAAAAACCCATGCCTGCGTAAATTTTTATAATCGAACGTGTGTTAAATTGATTATTGGAAAAAACTGCAAGTAAAATTTTCTAGGGGGTGGGTCAATAAAACGCGTATTTTTTATGACCTATGTAAGTTTCAATTTTTTTTTTTTTTTAAACTTCGTATGGAAGTGAAGCTAAGGGGAGTATTTGTGGATTTTTACAGATTTTCCAATCATAAAAATTAAAAATGACGTAGAAAGTGATTTTGAAAACTTGAAATTGCTCCATAGGGTGCTATATTCGCGAAGACGTCTCGGAAACTTTGCAGAATGTTATTTGGACTGTTTTGTCCTCAAATTTTTTTTATATTTTTCGGGCTCGGGATCCCTGTATCTCTTTCTGACAGTCTCTCCCAACTCTTTGTCCTCAGAATTTCTTTTCAAATATTTTGAACTTCGTCTCATTCAACAACAACAGCAGTGCACCGATGAATATTTAAAAAAATTTAAGAAAATTAAAAAAAAATTGAAATTAAACCAAAAAAGGCTGAAAAAATTAAAATATTAAAATGAGGAGGAAATTGACGATAAAATCGAAAAATAAAAAAATAAAAATATCTAAATTGATTTAAAACTTTAAAAATTGATAATTTATTGAAGAAAATCGCAATCAAGTCGAAAATAACTTGACATTGAAAAGAAGTGGAAAACAATTTCAACATTTTATAAACATATATTTTGACATATTTGGATCAAAAATTATTCATTTTTTTTGCTTTCTATCCGATTAGTTTTTCAAATCTCACTCCAAAAGCCTATTTTTTTCTCTTTGTTATAAGTTCTATATTTTTTTCAAACAAAAATAAATGTACAGTAGAAGCTCGATTATCCGACGCTCGATTATCCGATTTCTCGATTATCCGAGCAAAAAATTGCAACCGATTTCTGTCCTTTATCCGATGTTCTAAAGTCGGTTAATTTTTTATTATCCGATTTTCCCTCATTTTTGTTCTAAATGAACATAAAACGAATAAAAATGTTCTCGTATCGTTGAAATCTTGGTTTAGACAATGTGTAGCATTCGTCTTTTAAGCCCCCCTTCCACATTGTACGAGTTAATTTTTAGATACTTTTGTCGAAATAATTTTTCATTTTTTGTTTCATTTCGAGGAAAACATTTTTAAATTTTGAATTTCTTCTTTTTTCGAAATGTTTTTTTAGTCTTGGGTCATTTCTAATACGAGTATAATGAATTTTTGCAATTTAGAGTTCATTTGTTATGTTTTTATAGCCAAAAAACAAAAAATCGATTATCCGACTTTTCATGGTATCCGATTTTGCTTCGCCCCAATTAAATCTGATAATCGAGCTTCTACTGTACTTGATAAATTTTTAAAATTTTGTTCAATCATTTTTTTTTTAGAATTATCTGTTTTAATTTTTTTCTGGAACTTTATTCTAATTTGAAAAAAAAATTGTCAAACAAATTTTTATAAACTTCATATACCTAGGTAGAGGTACCTATGTTTTTCAATTTTTTCTGAACGCAAAATTAAAAAAAATTTCTTGATTACTTGTACTTATTTTTTCAATTTTTTTTTCAACAAAAAATTTATAAAATTTTTTTTTTAATTTTTTGCTCAAAATACCTATTTTGGCCACCCCCTTTTTTTAGAAAAATTTAAGAAATGACGGATTTTCAAAATCTTGTTTTTTTTTTTGGTTACAATCCATCAAAGTTCTTACTTTTCATTAGAATGTGTTCTCAATTTTTTTATTTTCGCAGTAATTTAATTTTGAGTGGCATTTTGCCCCGGAACCAAAATTTTGCTAGGGGGCCCGAATTGAATTTTTTCCGCTTGATTTGCAAAAATCAAATAATTTTTGGTCAGAAATGCCCTATGAAGAAGGCTCAAAATAATGTTTGCCCTAGGCCCCTTTGGCTCTCGACGGGCTTGTTGAGTGGTACCTTGTGGCGCCCACAATCTTACGTTGTTGCATTTTATTAGGAAGTAATTCCCTGTTTTTAATTTTTCTCCCAACTGAACTTTAGGTGGTGCCTCCAGCCCCCTCCACTTTGATAAATAATGAAAAATTATCGAATTTTCGAACTTTTGGATTTTTTTGTTTTACCCCCTCCAAATTGTTACTCTTTTATGATAAAATAATTCCCTATTTCTTATTTTTCCCTTTGCTGAATTTCAAGTGGTCCCTAGTTACCCTTTATTAAAAAGAAAAATCAAAAAATTGACCGATTTTCAAAATCTTGCCTTTTAGTTATACCTTATAAGTTATAACCCATCAAAGTCAAAGTTGTTCCTTGTCATGAGAACGAATTTCCAATTTTTTATACCCCACTTGATTTAAAGAGGTAGGTACCTTCTACCTTGGGGCACCCAATTTTGAGTGGTGCCACTATCCTTCCATTTCAAAAATTGGTCATTTTTCTTCTGTTTTTTCTCTTTTTTTCAAAATGGAGGCTCGTAGCACCGCTTTAAAAAATTCTGGCACGCGGTTAAAGGTTTATAAAAAAAATCATTCAAACTAGCTCATATTTTTTCCTTATCCTACCGATATAAGGCAACACACTGGACGAACGATATAATTTCAGGACGCTATTTGCTAGTAAAATAAAAGTTTATATAATCGATCGTCGAAGCGTATTCGTTTTAATTTCGAGCAGCGTTCTGGCTGTTTTGAAAGGTGTATGCGACCAATGACAACGGGGCGAACGAGGCCGAGGGCGGCTTTCCAATGAATTTTCATGTGACTACTTACATGCTCTCTTGTTATTTCGCTGAAATACGAAATCGGTGTAGTATTTTTTATATCGGTTACAACGACCGTCGTCACGGCGAAACATTTTTACCATTACTCGCCGAGACGGGGGAACTGACCCCGCGAAGGGATAATTTTAGAACAAATGCAAACGTAGGCGGTGCGGTGGAATGAAATGAATGAGTTGACTTTTAAGAGAGGTGCAAACACGGGCAGCACAACATAAAACAGTGTGCCCTGTGCTTTGCGATCGAAAAATAATCCCTTGGTGACTAACTCGAACTACGTCGAAAAACGAAAATACTCGTAATATTTTTATTATTTATTTAATGAAAACTGTGTCGAATGATCAAAGTCGCAGCTTACGAGTGCGACAATGAATTTCTTTCAGATGTTTCTGAAGTCTGAACGTGTTTTGTTGTCATAGGTTCGGTTCTCCGTCGAGTAGATGAATATTGTAAAATTTCTTTCGAAGCTCTCTTCTGCTGATTTTTATTACAGGTGTGTCGAACTTAACACATATTATTGAAATCATTTTACGAGTAGGAAATTCAATGTTTTTTGCAACGCGTTGATAAAAGCAAAACGTAAGCAAAATAATTAGGCCACAACTGTTGGGGAATCCCGGTAAAATTTAAGTAAACAATTTGAAGAAAAAAGGTCGCTTTTAGTGCATGTGATTTTTTTTTAAAAACTGCACAAAAAATAACAGGTGCGTGAATTATTTTACTGAAATAATTATCCAACAAGTTGCCTACATCACGTGTAGAAATATGGGGCAAATCAGTGAACCTTGGCATTTAATTAGAGTCTGTTATCAGTCTAAATTCACACGCATTCCCACCTGTAAACAAGATTTACGCATATCCGGCTTATTTATGAAATGTAAAAATACTCCGCAATTTTCTCCTTTGAATTTTTTTTGATTGAAAATCAAAATTTTAAAACTGAAGAACGTAGAAAATTTTTAAAATCCGAATTATGTATTTATTTACTAATGAATAGTGTATTCCAAAAAAAATTCAAGTAACGAATGCAAAGTAGTTGACACTCGTTGAGGAAATAAATAAAACAGAGCTTTGAATTAATTAATTTGAATTATTTAAATTTAATTTTAAATAATTTTTTATTATTTAATAAAATTAATAATTTAAATTTATTATTTTTATATTTTATTTATTTATCAATATTTGGACGAGGCCTAGGTTCAACTTCAACTCTTATTATCATCGAGTGCTTAGAGCCAATCGGTGATGTTATACTATATTAAAGTGCAGTGACCTAAATAATTAGTGCCTTGATGATACGTCACAGCGCACGACCGCACGTTAACCGCTTAAACGTTGGTAATCGATCGTCCGCTCACCGAACCCTTCATCAATGTCGATTTTTTGCAATGATGCGAAAAGAACCTGTGCTGGGAACGTTCCTGAGCCCAACGTTTTGATTTGTGACCGTGACGATGGCCTCGTTGACGCGGAAATATTCTTTGAAAAATGATTACCTGGAATCATTGAGATTTAATTCCGAGAGGTGGTCGGTTGAAAAAGGCTTTGTAATGAGTTTGTATGAGAAATGAAGTATCTAGGTCTACGTGTTTAGGAAGAGTCGAAGACGATACTGAAATGACTCAAAAAGTAAAAGGATTGAATGTTTTCAATCAGTTATTGAAATTTCGAGTGTAATGAAGGTTTGGATCATACAATTTCTTTGGAACTCATTTCATTTTTTTTAAATGAAAAATACTGAATTTTCTGGAAAAAGTTCTCAATCAAAAAGTTTAAAATTCAATCATGAATTTGTAAACAATTCCAAATAACATTTTAAAAATTTTATTTTGTTTGTATTTTTTAATTTTTTTTAAAATTTAGTGATAAGTGAGTTTGAAACCTGGAAAAATTGTTTTAAAAAAATTTTATGCTCAAAAAATTCATTTTTTTTTTCAAAAAGAGTAAAATTAAAAAAAAATGTTTTGAAATAATTTTCAACAAAATTTTTGAAAATTTGTGTTTAAAAAATTTTGTATTTCAAATTGATCTTGATAAAAAAAAATCTGAAAATTGAGGTTTGGTTGGTCTTGGTTAGTAGATTGGCCAATTTAAGTATGGTTACTTTTTTGATACTTCCTTTAGAGTTTTGAAAATGTAGCCGGGCACTGCTCGATGAGATCTTTATAATTATAATCGAATTAGCTCTATTGTTCGATAGTTTAGTATTACTCGTATAAATATAAAAAGAGTACCAATAAAATTTGTCGGTTATTGTGTTCACTGTTCAGTGTAATGAAATTGTTCAGTAGTCTGTCTGCGTGCGTCGTTTTTTTTTTCTCTTCTGAAGTGGCAGTGGCGCGCGTGGGATTACCATTTCCACAGATTAGCGTCCGCAGTTCAAATTTTATCATCGCAGCTCCCGCCCTCTTCCCAGAAAGTTGATTACGCGGAACATAATGACCCGTCTATACGTAACAAATCGCATAAAATTTTATTTTTCGAAGTTATAACACGAAAATGTAGCTTACTGCACATTGGCTGTGTTGCCAAATGTTTTCGTGGCAGCGTACGCTTATTTCGTTCGAAAATTTGAAATATCTCAGGGGGTCAAAAAGTATCGAGAATTCAAGGGCGAGTGTGTTGAACAATTAATTTATTATTTTATCGAAGAATTTCTCGGGTAGACGTTGAAAATAATTTTTATAAAAGAACGATGTAGATTAAAAATTTTAGGGAAATCAAACCTGATCAGTTGTTATAAAGAATATTATTTTTCTTACATTTTTTCATATTTTTTTTTTCAATCTTCACAAAAAATCTTCTTGAATTTTTTTGGAAGAAAATATTTTGAAAATTTTTCTGTAATTGAAAAATGAAAAAATCTCCTATTTTTTAGAATAAAAAAAATTGAATCTTTATTTTTTGAAATGATTTTTTAAACATTTTTTTGAAATAAAAAATCTTTAAAAATTTTTTTAGAAGAAAATACCTATTTTGAAAATTTCCTGTAATTGAAGTGAAAAAAATCCCTTATTTTTTAGAACAAAAATTATATCTCAATTTTGTACAATGAAGAAAATAAAAAAAATTTAGAAGAAAATATTTTGAAATTTTCCTGAGATTGAAGTGAAACGATCGCATATTTTTTTGAATAAAAAAAATTATAACTTAATTTTTTGAAATTGTTTTTTCAACATTTTTTTGAAATGAAAAAAAAAAAAAAAATTTGGAAGAAAATAAGAATTTTGAAATTGAAGTGAAAAAAATTTCTGTTTTTTAGAATAAAAAAATGGTTTCCCAAAATTTTTACAAAAAAATCTTCCCAATTTTTTTATACCTACCTACCCAGGTATAATTTTTTATTTTCAAAAAATGTTTTAAAAAATTATTTCTAAAAATTATAGGTAACTTTTTTTTTATTAAAAAAAATAAAAGGGTTTTTCACTTAAATTCAAAAGTGATTTTTGAAAGAGTTCTTCAAGATTTAACAAGAAATTGTCCAAGTTTTTTTGGGAGTATAATATTTCGAAAAAAAAAAAAAAAAAAAAAATTGAAAAAAATTTGAAACAAGTAATTGTTTTTGAAAAAAAATTGAAAGAATTTTTTTGATTTTTTTTTTCGAAAAAAATACATATTAATTTATATTTAGGTATTAGGGGCCTTGCTTTTTTTGTGTAGGTATAAATAATTTTTTCCTCCAAGAAAGTTGTAAAATATTTTCACTTGAAAAAATTGTCGACTTTTTTGTGATCGAGAATGAGGGGTTTCTGATTTAAAATTTTTGTCAATAAATTGCGTTTTCTTGAAAAATTGGTTTAATATTTTATCGCTATTTTCCCTGAAACAAGTCACTCCCGAGCGGCACACTCGATCGATAATATCGGAAGATGTAACGTATCGATAAAAAATCGTTTGAAAATCTATAGATGTTCTCACGATATTATAAAGATTTATCGGTACAATTTCATAGGCAAAAAATCTAAAAACTATCGAATTCGATATTATTAAGATTTTATGACGATATTTGTCAACGATACTATCGACAAAGAATATTAAATGTATCGATTCCGATTTTCCACTGATTTTGTGCAGATATTTAAAACTACATTATCGACAAATAATCTGAAATTTATCGAATTCGATTTTTTAACGATTTTGTAAAGATATTTAAAACTATATTATCGACAGATTATATGAAATTTCTCGACTCCGATATTTTACCGATTTTGTGACGATATTTGAAACTATATTATCGACACGTAATCTGAAATTTCTCGAATTCGATTTTTCAACGATTTTGTGGCGATATTTGAAACTACATTATCGACAAATAATCTGAAATTTGTCGAACGATTTTTCAACGATTTTGTGACGATATTTGAAATTATTTCCAAATTTTAAAAATTGGTGAAAATTTTTTCAAGTCCAACTCGTCGGGAAGTACTAAACTGCCTATTATAAGCGTTTTATTGCTAATTCCTCAACGATAAGGTATGGCATTGCGGTTAAGGAAAAGGATTACCATGCAGGAGGTAGATGGTTCAATCCCCACGGGTGGCAGATTTTTTATAATTTTTTTTGACTTTTTCTGAAATGATCCTCTTACCGCAACATGAATAATGTGTTTTGGCATAGTTTAATGTATTAATTATGCTAATTAATGATTTTTAATTATAGAAAAAAGCTAGTAAAAGACGAAAAATCGGAATAAAAAATCGACAGAATATCGAATTCGATAAAGTGTCGCAAAAGTTCCGCCTAAATCGTGAAATTATCTTTCGATATTATAGATATATTATCGATAAAATATCTTACTATAATCTCGAAATTTTTGCTAACTATAATTCGTCGATAATCTATCTATATATCGAAAGATAAGTTCACGATTTAGGTGGAACTAACGCGACACTATCGAATTCGATATTCTGTCGATTTTTTATTTCGATAATTTGTCGATTGTGCTGCTCGGGCTATAATAGTTACTACTAAAAAAATTGTGAACTGAAATCTACATACTATCATTCCTGTATGGTTGAATATAAAGAAAGCGAGCCATTTCAAACTGTCTCCACCCCACTTCATTTTCATTGTTTCCCTTTCTAATGAACCGTTTCTTTTGAAAATTTTTCGGACCTTTGAAAATGAAAATAATTTATTTTAATTTGATAATACGAGTATTGATAATTGACAAAAATATAACGTCGGGAATTTTTTTGTACAATTCCAGGTGGAAATGATTGTAATTCTGTGAATGTGTACAGAATCTACACCTGCGTTGTGCCGCACGAATAGGCAGTTCAGTAATGGGCATATTGTAAATAATTTTCATTTCAGAACGAAATGGGCAAAAGTAGTTTTACAACGTAAGTTCTATCGAATGGGCAAATACGATGCGTCAATAATAATTAATAAATTATTGTAGACGTAGTGTATTTCGTGCTTACGTACGACTTATTCCTAGAAACGAAATATCCGATTTTTTTCTAACCCGTTATACCTGACGTTTGTTACAGATCGAAAATAAAAAAAGAAATGGTCGAAGATGGACACCTTTCAAATTCGTACCAATATAGCACGTCAACGTATTATATGGACGACCTAGCAAAAACCAACGACAGCAAGAACAACAACGAGTCGTGTATTATGGTCATCGATCAGAAAGACGACACCGACGATGATGCGAACGACACCGTCGACAGAAGCACGTCGAATTCGATGGCGACGGTCAACTGCATCAACGAAATGATACCGGTGCAGCAGCTGAAATCGAATTCGGCCCCAAATAAGAATACATCGTCGTCGCAGCAGTACGCCTCACGTTATGGAAAAATGTACAGCCCGGACTCGAATGGTTCTAGTCATATAGAAAGAACGCCTAGTCAGAATTTCTTTGACGTTACCAAAGAAGCCGGAGGCTTGGAGAACGCCGTCGAACGAAATTTTCCGCACGAACTTCATAAAACCTTGATCGCATTTTTATTATTAATTTTCAGCTTTTTCCTTACCACCACCTCGCTAGCAGTAATTCACGATAAAGTTCCGCAATTCGGTCCTCTGCCCGATACCATTCTCAGCATGGTGCATCCTCAAGAGTGGGCTTTGATCATATCCGAGATTTTCATCATAGTTACTACCACCATCATGTTGATAATAATCGTATTGCATAAGCATCGTTATATCATATTCAGAAGGCTGTTCTTAATGCTATCGTTATTGTATTTTATGCGCTCGATAACGATGTTCGTTACGGTATTACCGGTGTCCAGCTCGACCTATCGGTGCTCGCCACGCGAAAATGGCACCAACTGGCTCGTCGTCATGCAGCGTTCGATCAATCTGTTCTTCGGCATGGGCCTGACCATCAACGGCAAGCACACCTTTTGCGGAGATTACATCTACAGCGGCCACACTACCGTTCTGGTTATGAGTTACCTTATGATCTCTGAATACTCGCCCAAAAAGAAAATCTGGCTGGGATTGAGGTGCGCCTCGTGGTGCATGTCGCTCGTCGGCGTCCTCATGGTATTACTATCCCACAGCCACTACACCGTCGACGTCATCGTCGGATACTTCGTGACCACCAGACTATTCTGGATGTACCATACCTGCGCCAATAATCAATCGCTGAAGAAAAAATCCCAATACAATTACCTATCCAGGGAGTGGTGGTTTTTCCTCTTTCAGTATTTCGAATGTAACGTCAAAGGCCATCTGCAGCCGCTCGAATACAGATAACGTTCGATTTACCCAGTATTTCGCTTGGACTCTGACTCCGAATCCGTCATCACCAGCCAGTCTCCATCGTCCCCTTGGTGGAACTGTTGTAATCGGTGCCCCACCGGTTGTTACTACTGTCGCTGCTGCTGCTGCTGCTGCTGCTGCTCGTCTCCTTCTCGCTGCTACGTCCTAACAACATCTCAGCCCCAGCAGCAACGTGTCAAGCTCGTAGACTTGGCCGTCCGTCTGATGGAATATTTCAGGGTAATTTGTAGAGCTTTTTGTAATTCGGTGTTGAATATTTTCCAAAAAATAACCACTTTATTTTTATACCGTTTCGGTGTCTCGGTGAAATCGTCGTTGCAGTGAAAACTGCCTAAAAAAAAATCTCGTCGTTTTTTCGCCTCTATATACGTATCGTCCCCCATCCCCCCACCACAAGGTCGTTTCTCAAGCCAATTCGCCTTATACGTTTATTCGTTTCGATTTTCCCATTTTGATTTTTTTTTTGATTTGTTTTGTTTTGTTCTATTCATTATTATTTTTTTAATGCATTCGTTTTTTTTGTTTTTGTTTATTTTTAATATGTTTCTTTTTTTAAATTTTGTTTTCATTCTCCTTTTTTTTTTTTTAATCCGTCGCGATATTTTCATCGTAAAACGCGACGATGGAAACTATTTACGAAATACAGGCCACCTATATTTTATTTTGATACTTTTACTACTTAATGATAACGTTATCGAAAATCATTTTTTTTCTACGCGTAAATCGATATCGAAATCGGCTTCATTTTTTCGATATATCTATACTTTCCAATTCACGCTGCGGTTGTTATCGAAGCTACATTCGCTCGCCAATGTATTTATCACGCTCGTCGGATTTTACTCTATTAAATTAGCATTAGGTATAGGTACATTTTG
The DNA here is from genome assembly GCA_959613365.1 of Balanococcus diminutus. Classification (NCBI taxonomy): domain Eukaryota; kingdom Metazoa; phylum Arthropoda; class Insecta; order Hemiptera; family Pseudococcidae; genus Balanococcus; species Balanococcus diminutus. The sequence goes on along the minus strand of OY390715.1, from coordinate 42,445,637 downwards.
AGGTAAAAATGAACCTCGCAAGATTAACTCGCTAGTCGGTTTTAAAATAGAAACTTTCGAAGCTAACGCGATGATGAACGAACAATAGCTTTGAAATCTTACCCCGTATTATTACTTACGTCCTTGAACAAACCAAACGTTAATTTTTCAATTTCATGTTTACTTAACTGTATCTGTGGCAGATTTTCGAACAACTTGCGCGATGATATTTGTCTAGAAAATTTTCGTCATTAACAGCCACGATGGAATCGATATATTACGTTCTTTTTTACGTTGTTATTATACACGATACGTTAACCTATGAACTTACGTAGTTAGGTAGGTAGGTAAGGTACCTAGCTACTTACATAGAGTCAACGAGCTCGTTACCTCGAGTGGCGATTGCATGTTTATAAAATTTTCTTTTGTTTACACAAATTTCTTTCGTTTTTATTTTGAAACTCGTCGGAATTATATAGGAATCGAGAAATATGTCGAATATGAAAAGGTGTAGTGTGATTTTTTTTGGCAAGGTGTACTTTTATATCGGATACGATAAGCGATAAGTATAAATATCTGAAATATTATGTTTTCTGTTCGAGAACAAGCTCGCTTATCTGTTACGTACTGATGTAAAAAATTACGTATTTTGTATTTGTACATAGAAAACGTGAACTTTTTCTCTCTCTCTCTCTCTCTCTCTCTCTCTCTCTCGCCACCATAAGCTAACGAGTATGACGTCTATATCAATTTATATCTCGTTGTACCTACTTATTTCTTTGCAAAATCAACGAGGGCATTGTACATTTTTTAAAATCACTTTATCTATTCCAACGTTGCTATTTTATCAATGTAAAAATAATATTTACCTACCTACGTGTAAAACTTTTAGAACCGTTTTACTCCTCTGAATAATTTAAAAGTTCTGGAAATCTATTCTACTGATATTGTTCGCAATGTTTTCTCATCTTTTCGATAAACTCTGTAAACAAGCGAGTGATTTGTTTCTGCGTTGAAAGTTATCATCTTATCAAAAACACGAATTGAACTTCTGCTTCAGATTGAAACTTTCTCGTCGAAGGTTTAGCAAAAAAAATCATACCTTAGAGGAATATTCTTCTCCTTCGTGGTAAATTTGTTCACCTATGTAATTTGCGAGTAAAATCACGGTAAACTGGTATTATAATTACACACCGTACTCCACATTAATAATTACATGGAGTAGCTACTAGCTAGTTGGGTAGGAATGCTCGAACGTATTTTTATTTTCACTTTTGAATTTTCTTTTGTGCGCATTTTCAACTTTTAAATAGGTATCGTAAAGGAATGATTTTCATTACCTAGTTATAGGTATTAGATATAGATATTGATGAAATTTTCAAAATTACGAGTTTTTAATGAACTTTGGAAATTTGTGGGAATTTTAAAATTGAGTGAATTGTAAAATTGCGCTTCTTTCATTTATTTTTTTATTTATTTTTTTACGTGAACGAATCTTGTCCGTATATATTTTTTACTTTACTTTGTCGTGCTTTAGGATTTATGAGTAAAATGACTCACCGAGTCTTATTTATTAGTGTCTTTGCCACTATTTCATATCTTTGTCACTATTTCGCTCAGAAGCCACCTCTTTCTGTTGAAAACTGGCATACTCGTACGTTATTAAAAACAAAATATAAAATATGTAAAAACGACAACATCAATTTTTTTTTGAAAAGAAATTCTTCAAAAAGTTTATTTGAAATACTCAGAAACTGTCTTGACACAACTTTCAAAAAATCAAAAATCCTCTTAATTTTATTTTGAAATGAAATCAATTTTTATTTATATTTTTTTAAAAGAAATATTTCTAATTTTTTTTTTTTTTTTAAATAAATAAATACCTATGTCAAATTAAAAAATTAAAATTCTATTTAAAATTCCAAAAAAGACAAAATTTCATAAAAAAAATTTTACTGGGGAAATTTTTTTTGAAAAATTTGAAAATCTAGTCCATTTTTTTTTTTTTTTGAAAAACAATGAAAGTTTGATCATTTTCTTTTAATTCGCTAAAAATCGTTCAAAAATATTTTTTCAGAGACAATGTTTCAAAATCGAAATTTTCCAAAATAATTCAAATATACGAGATGCATACTTACCTACCTATATATAAAACTCTTCTTTCATTGAAAAAAAAAATCTAAAATTTTTTTTGAAAAGAGATGTTTTAAAGTTTCTTTGCAAAAATTGCAAAAATCCATTGAAAACATTTCCATGTTTTGTCAACATATTTTTTTTCAAATTTCAAAAATGAAATTTTTCTAAAAAAAATTCGGTAAAAATTTATTTTTCAAAAAAAAAAAAAAAAAAAAATTAAAACGTCAACATAAAAATCATCTGAAAAATCTTTTTGAAAATGAATTATTTTGAAAAAATTCGTAACTCCAGACAATCATTTTTGCAAACAACTTTCACAAAAAATGCATACCTACTTTAATAAAATAAATGCCTATTTTATTTTTAAAAAAATTTTGAAAAAATTACAAATCTCATCGTTTTTTTATTTTTTATTTTAGGTATTAAAAATTGCCTTAAAAATTTATTTTTTCAGAGGAAAAATTTCAAAACTTTCTTTATCAAAAATTTTTCTTTATGTAATTTTCAAAAAAAATAAATAAAAAAAATACCTACCTATCAAAAAAAAATGGAAGATAATATACTAAATTACTCATTCCAGGATTTTTTTGAATAAAGTCAAAATCTCATCAAAACATTTTTGATACCTTCACAAAACTTCTAGGTAGGTATTAAAATTAATTTTTTCAAGTATTTTTTAAAGGAGATATTTCAAAAAAAAATTGAAATAGGTACATATTGAAAAAAAATTAAGCCATTTTTGTGAATTTTTTGAAAACTTATGATAGGATTTTTGAAATCACTCAAAAAACTGAAAACTCATGCTTGAATGTAGGTACTATAACAAAATAGCATCAATTCCCACGTGCTGACAAAAAATTTAAAATTGTGAAGACTTGTATAGGTAATTTAAGAAATCCTACCGGCTACTGAAGTAATTAAATGAACTTATTGACGACTCACTGGATCTATAATTTGTATTAAATGGTTGTAAAATGTTTTATTATCACGATACCTACATTATGAGAAAAGAATTACGATGATTGTTTTTTTTTTTTTTTTAATAGCGACGAATTACATAATTTTTTATTTATACGAGAGTAGGTAAAATTTTCAAAATTTTCAAAATCCAGAGAGAGTTATTATAAGGAATTTTCCTGCAACGTTTTATTACCACGTTCGAGTCGTTTTTCTCGTCACACGTAGTAATTACAGTTTCTTGACAAATATCAATGCTCAGCATTTTCATATTATACGTTACGTACTATAAATTTTACGAACATCGATCGCAAATCGAACACACCGCTATTGTCTGTTATGACTTTTGAAAAACAATAGCTTCGTTTTTATCGAAGGGAAAAAACGCGAGCTGTGACATTCCATTATTAATTCATTAGGAAAACAATTTCTGCTACTTACTTTTTAATATTTTTTACGACGAATACATTGTTGTATTTTTTTTCTTTCGTTTTTTACTTATTATTTTATATTACATAGAATATTACATGGTGCGGTAAAAAATTCGTCACTAAGATTTTTTTGTAGATTGGCGTGCTTGCTTTTTACTTTATTATTTTTATTATAATTGACGTTTTTTTTTATCGTTTTATTTTTTTTTTTACGACTGATAATGTAAATTTAAATAAACTACTAAAAGTATAGGACCTGTAAACGAAGTTATAAGTGATATTAAAGACTTGGTTAATCGAAGATGAATTATACCATATGAGACTCGGTCGGATTTCCTGTTGTATAGTGAACATACGTGCGATGTGAGTTACATCGTACGAGTAGGTAGAGCCACGTTTAGGAGTACACTTGTGTGAAATGCGATAAACATTATACTTTCGAAATATCTCACAAGGTTTATTAGAGATCTATCGAATAATCTGTGATAATTAATGGATTAAATTGTTTATCTGTGTAAGGAGTTATGTGACCTGATACAGAATGTAACTTCTTCAGCGTTTAAATCTGCCGTTAATTATGTAGTAATATAAGCAATCGCAAATGTTATGTTGTTATTTTGTTTGAAAAAAATATTGTACCCTGTGATTCTGTATATTATTATTATTTTTTCTAATTTTACAAGTTTTGTCTCGCGGTTTCACAACAATAGGCGAATGTGCGAATTTAACCAGACGCGTTTTGATACCCCCTTTGACTTACATTCATTTTTGCACCCTCGAATAAACCAACAACCATTTTCATAATTTGGCCAGTTTGTGCTGCCTGGCTCGTCCTCTTTCTTGGTCTTCTGAAGGTCGAGACATGCGCAAGTCAGGCAAATTTCACTCAAGGTACTTTCTTAGCTCTCTATGGAGTCTCCCTCCTCTCGTGTGTATTTGTCATCAAATAAGGAAATTAAAATTTAATTGTTTTTTTGGCAAATTTATTTTCCAAGTTGAAATTATCATTTTTCGTCAGTGAGACATTTAAAATGGTGCAAAAATTAAAAATTGTTACCAATTATCATGTTTTTTTTTCTCGACATATCATTTATTGTCCCTTATCAAAATCTATGACAGGTTACTAGTTGATAGGTACCTAGTACCGAACCAAATACCTAATAAAATTCATCTTATATCGCCAAAAATTATTTCATACCCTATAGAATTCGAGTATAAATTCGTATTTCTTATTGTTAGTATTTTGGCAATCGTAAATTAATATTATCTTTCGCAGTGATGTAAATTCGCACAATCTTTACGACGATTCTACCATAAATTTTAAGTTAATTTAGTTGTATTTTTTTTCATCGCTAATCTTAGATAATCAGCATTTTTTTAGAAAGCAATTCGAACATTTTTATTCCAAAAATTTTCTTTATAAGGTTATATTTTTCTATGTAGGTATTTGTACGAATACTACCTACTTACATAAGTGTTGAAATAATTCTACTTACCCGGGTATTGCGCAGTTTTACAGATATACCTATACTATTTTGAATCAGAATCGTACAAAACTTGCAAGATATTCTTTCATTTTGATATTGTAGCTATACAAGCATTTATTATTATCTTGCCATTAAAAAATATAGGTACTACCTTTGTTTTGTTTTGTTTTCTTCGAATACTTAAAGTATTTGGTTTTATGTTTTAAGAGTTCACAAAGATTATACGGAAAATCAAATATTAAATATAAGGGTTCTTTTTGTATAATTATATATGTTCGATGATTTTAATAATACTGACCTTTTTTTTTTTAACGACGAATATTTCATTTTATAAAGGTCACCTTTTTTCTGCGTGTAAAATTATAATATTTTGTTTGACATCTCATAAATTTATTTCCTTTGATATAGATACCTACCTATTATAAACTTTTTCTTCGTATATTTTTAATAGCTCAAATTACCTAATAATTTTTTTATACTAAGAATAAGGCATTTCATTCATGTGATATAAATTAAAATTTATTTTAAATACATATCGTTGTTACCTACGAATTAATTTTTTCAATTTTTCAATCGTACAAAATCTCGAGTATATTTTTTCACATTTCTAAATCTGAGATTGTAGCCATCCTAACGACTATGTATGTACATTGTACATTGTACATTTGTATCTTAATTGCTAGACAATGAACACAATTACAGACAGTACAACATTGTACGAACTGTGCTTGATGATATCAATTCTATTTTCTAGCATATTATACGATTGAAGCGTGCGATGGTGTCGAGTTGAGATTACGTCATTGAGACCGTCTGTCTTGTCTTTCATCTGCGTGATCAAAATCTTAATAACGTGATCAAGTTTTCAATTAATAAACTGCAAGTTGTAGTCTTTCACATGGTATGGTGTATGTTTGATGTTTGAGAGTTGACTCGAATATGAGTTAAATTCGTTTTCTTCGCTCGATGTCCCGCCGCTCATGAATCAGCATTTTGGTCGTGGAAATGATCAGAGCTGAATCAGCGATTGGAGTTTTCGCGTTCGATTTCTTCAAAGGACATGCGTCTTGAAAATTTTCTGCGGTATCACATAGCAGGATGAAGGTTGAGTCATTATCTGATACTATTTTATTGCAATCTTCGATTAAGCAGAATGTGCTGTAGGTAGCATAAATAGGTACCTCCTTGTGGCTTGTTCGTATCGACAAATTCCCGAAGGTTTTATGAGCGTTAACGTGTTTCAAGAAGAATTAGATTAGGGATTTTTGGGGGGAAAATTGCTCAATATTCGAGGAGGTATTTTGATAATTTTTCAATAATTCAGTTTCTAAAGTGTGACACAATCGTGAAAAAAAGGCGTAATTACTTGGTTAGTATTACCAAGGTGCAACGTATACTTATTTTGTTTGTAAATGTTATCAGTAGTATCAATAGATACACCCAAGGTACACCTGTTTAACGTATAAATCATAACAAATCGTCTTTGATTTATGTGATGAGTTGATGAAGAAAGAAAAAAAATTGTTCGATAAGAAACTCCGTTGTTATCGTTTTCGTTTTGAAATTTTGAATCAACAGTTCTACTTTTTCCTATCTTTACGGTCGTAACATGTCATGACCTGCACGAAGGAGTAGTGGATGAACACATATTAAACAAAAAGCGTATCGAAACGGGGGGGGGGGGGGGGGGGGGGCGATGAGAGGAGACTTTTGCCCTCGTATGTTAAAAAATCCAAAAGTTGGCAAATTTGAATTTCAAGTTGGTAAATTGAGAATTTTGAATGAATTGCTCGTTTAATTTGCTTTATCGCTATTCATAAATTACACCTGACAATTGACAAGTCATTAGATGAATGATACGTACATCCCATATTTCACCTCATTACTCCCTGATCGCGTCAATTTAAAACACAAATTTACTCATCTCCTAATTAGAATTTTTTTAAAAACCAACTCGCTCTGATATTTTCTTGACAAATAAATTTTAAAAAATGTTTTGTTCATTCTTCATTTTTTTTCAAATCCTTTTCGTGTAGGTAACTAGGTTTTCCATAAATTTATTTTAAAAAAATAAGACGTTTTTCTCAAAAAAAAAAAAAAATCAAAAAATTAAGTATTTTTTCCCAAAAAAAAATTCTCCAAAAAATGAAAAGATTTTTTTTCCTTTAAATAAATAAAAAAAAAATTTCTTTAAATAAATGAAAAATTTTTTTCTTTAAAAAAATTAAAAGATTTTTTCCAAAAAAATAAAAAGAGTTTTTCTCCAAACCAAATAAAAAGACGTTTTCCTAAAAAAAAATTTCTTCAAAAAAATGAAAAGACGTTTTTTTAAAAAAAAATTCCATATAAATAAAATTTAAAAAAATGAAATAATTATCTTCTACAAAAAAATAAAAAAATATTGTAAAGGATAAATTAGGGGATAATACTGGGAGGGAACGATTGACCGACAGCGCTTAGGTACGAATCACACCTTTCGTTTTAAACTTATACCCACCCCTAACTCTTCACATACCAATTTGTCTGCTTATGTACCAAATTATACACGCGAAATAACTACAACGGTTCGTCACAAGAGAACTCGTTTATTGGACTCGAAATACACCAAATTTAGGGGACCACATTACCAAATTATGAAACTAAATATACCACATTTAAACAGGGGCCAAGTTAGACTTTGATCCGGCCGACGGTCGGAGTACGCGGCGTCCCTACGTACTAGGTCCGATATCGAAACACGAATAGATTCTAGGCCGAAAGTTTTTCTTTAAAAAAAAAAGTGGATTGTATCTATACCTATCTCATAAAAAAAATTATCAAGATTTTTATTCTTCGAAAAATTTTGGAGATCCCTTCTCACAAAAAATATAAGATTTACAATAAATGAAAAATTTTTAGCAATTCTTTTCTATGAAAAAGTTGTGATATTTTCTATTCTACAAAAATTCAAAATGAGAGATGAAAAAAAAGAAAAAAAAACCTAATTGAGAAATGTAACTGTTATGGACATTTTTCAGAGGTGACAAATGACGCTCACTACAGACAAGTTCCAAACTGAGTAAAAAGCTTCGGTAAAGTGAAACCATCAAAATTATTGCACTGGTGCTCCGTGTTGAACGTTTTGTTTTGTCTTATCCTATAATTTTTAATTTTTATTGTTGGTGGGCATTTTCAAAATTTGGAGTTGGAATTTTCAAGTTATATCCCCGCCCAAAAAATCGTTACCCTACGCCTTTGCATATTGGGGAATATTAGCAGAAAGAAATGAGTTTTTCACAAAAATTGAAAAATTATTTTTAAAAAAGACGAAATGTTTTTTTGAAAACCTGACAAACTATTCAAATGGTTTGTAGGTAAAAGTAAGACAGCTCGTACCTATAATACGGGACACTCATTATTTATGTAGATATTCTTGAACTACCTTCTTATTGATTTGTATAATAAGGTCTTTGTCATACGTCGGTCGACAGTAACGAAGCCACATTGGTAAAATTTTATCATTTTAAAAAAACAATCGGATTGGAACTCCGTAAAATATTTTTCTTTAAATCTACAAATGTTTTTAGCTTGTGCAATGCATTATTTCTTCAAGTTAAAACTCTAATATCCATTCATGAAACCTATTTTTACTGATTATTAGTGTACTTTTTCTTTCAAATAAACCACCACATACACTACACTTGCAAATAAGTATACAATCTAGCCAGCAAATTTAAAAAAAAAATCTAAGTATTACAAATTTGTGGCAAAAATAACGATCAACGAGCACGCTACATCATCGCTCGGCCACCACAAACATGTGATTTTATTTTTTGCAACGTTGTCAAATTGAACAACAGTGCACTTTAGATCAAGAAATAAATTCGTACTTCTTTTTCCGTTTCTGCTGCTATTAGCGTTAAATTTTATTGCACGTCATTAAATTACCGAAGAAGTGTAGAATATATATGTGGCTAATGTATTCGCTGTACACTACCATATTTGCCCTTCGTCGGTGTTATTTTTGTGTTAGTACGTAAAATATCAACGATAGAATTTCATTGTCAGATAATACACCAACGTTGTCGAACGGAAATTAATAAAATATCTTCGTCCGGCACCGTGCGGCGTCTTATCAAATATTTTTATTAAAGGTTTCCTCTTCTGTAGCTCGATAGGTCGCGAGATCTTTCAGATGATTTTTTTCGTATTCAATTTCAACGAGTCGAAAAAAATGGGTCGAATGAGTGGATATAACTTTAATTTGGTGAAATAGATGCCTTGTTAGTACTTAGAAGTGAATGTGGGTAAGTAGGTAATTTATTTATCAAAAATAGATACCTATTAAATTTTGAAGGAAAAAACGTCGTTTTTCATGACAGGTAACTTAGCAGTAGATTGGGTGCTCGAGTTACACCCAACAAATTTCAAAAGTAAAATGAGCTACACCAGGAAAGTACAAAAATGCAAAAAATGTTTAAATCTACTTTATCAAATGTACTTACATATTTTTTTGGTTTTTGGAGTAAAAAATTCTCGATTTTTATGATAGGTAGGTATAAAAAAATTTCAATTTTTGGAGGAAATACCAATAAGTATTTTTAGATTATTATTTATTTTTTTCAATTATCTATACCTAGGTAATTTTTGGGGAAAATAGTAATTTTTCTTGGATTAAAAATACATACCGTAACATGGGGTTACTTTGGCCCACTTTTTGAGACTTTTTTTGGAAAACTCATCCTGCTTCTTTCAAAATCGGAGTAAGGGGCTCGGTTTTCACTCTAAAAAGTGTCGGACACTTGTAGGAAGCTCTGTAAATTTTTTCAAATTTTTCGTCAAACCCCTCCCTCTTTCGTGGTTAGTCGAAGTTATGGGCCAAAGTTATCCGGCTCTGGGGTTACTTTGGCCCACTTCTTTTTTTTTGTTGCAAAAAATCGATATCTAAGTATAATAATACCTTACCAAAGGCATGAAACTTGAAAAAACAACTTGTTCAGTTTAAACCATATGATCAAACATCGGTATTTTAGAGATTTATTGATAATGTTTATGCTTGAACTAAAAAAACTCCAAAAAGAGCGAAAAACTGTCCTCTGACGGGTAACTTCAATTTATCTTACAAACTCTTCACCAAACCGGTATTTTCATGATAGATTCTGACTATGTTAAATTTTCGATCTGTTTCCATAAGAAATTTTTTTTTAGACCATTCGTTATACTTGGTCTAAACAAAAGTTTTGGAGGTAAAAAAACCACATGAACAATGTACTAATAAACAAAAAATCCGGTTTACCAAACTTGCGACACAAAAAAAGTAAATATCTTTTTTTCGAAAGTGGGCCAAAGTAACCCCATGTTACGGTAGGTAATTCCATTTTTTTTCAAGCCAGCATTTAAAAAAAAGTTTAATTTTTTGAAGTAAAAAAATTAGGTAGATACAATGTCTTTTTAGAGAGAAAACCATTCAATTTTTTTGGAAAAAATATCTAAATTTTTAAAAGAAAAAAATCTAATTGTTTTTTTTTTTTTTTTTTGAGTATAGGTAACTAAGTAGAAAAATTTTCTTCATATTTCTTTCAACTTCTTTATTTTTTAGAGAGAATTACTATTTTCTTCCAAATTTTTTAGAAGTAGGTAACAATATTTTTCAAATTTTAGAAAAAATATTTCAACTTATGACAGAAAAAAATTCGCAATTTTTCAGAGAAGAAAATTTCTGGTGAAAAATTTAAGTCTAACTATTTTTTTTTTTTTTGGAGTAAACATATTTCTCAATCAATTTTTATGGAAAAAATCTCTTGAAATTCTATCAAAGGAAAAATTCCACTTGAATTTTGAAAAAAAATCTTCCTTTTTTTTGTAAAAATATAAAAAAAACTTGAATTTTTTCAAAGTAAAAAATTTCAGAAGTTACTTATTGGGGGAAGAAAAAATCAATTTTTGGAGAGAAGAAATCTCCATTTTTGAGAGTAAAAAAAAATCTACGAGTATTAAAAAATCTTTCAATTTTTGGAGTATTTCAAAGTTTAAGGAAAAAAATCTGGACTTTTTGGTAGAGAAAAAATTCCATATTTTTGTCAAATACTTACTGATTGTTATTGGATTTAAAAATATCTCGTAATTCATTTTTTGGGGGGGAGGGGATTTTAAAATATCTTAATAAGAAAAATTCTGAATTTTCTTAGATTGAAAAATATCTCATTTTTAAAAAATTCAATGTAAAAGGTATTTTCAATTTTTTTTAAGTAAAAACAGATCTTGATTTTTTTTTTGAAGAGAAGAAATTTCGAACATTTTTTGGAATATATTTTTTCAATGCTTGAGGAAAAAAATTCCCAAAAAATTCATAAACTCTCTACTTTGAAAAATTTAAAGGTTTTTTTATTCCAAAAAATTGAAAAATAATTTTAAAATTCAGTGAACTTTTTATTCCAAAAAAAATCGAAATAAGAACGAAATTATTTTTTAACGAAAATTTTAGGAAGTTTTCTATCTCAAAATTCGAAAAAAAATATGTTTAAGTACTCAAAAAATTGAGATATTCCTTGATTATTTTTTTTTAGTGAAGAAGATTTTTTCATGTAATGTATTTTTGTTGGAGTGAAAATACTACCTATTTTTAGAGTTTTAGATTTCAATTCATTTTTAGAGAAGAAAACTCATTTTTGAGAGAGGAAAATTCTAAATTATTTTGGAATAGAAAATGTCTCCATTTTTTGTACGTAATGAAAGTTTTTTTTTTTTTTAGTATCTAAATAAATTTTTTTTTAATTTTAAAAGAAAACTTCTTAAAATTTTTGTAAAAAATAATTTCGTTCTTTTTTCGATTTTTTTTTTTCAATAAAAAGTTTACTGAATTTTAAAATTATTTTTAAATTTTTTGGAATGAAAAAACTTTAAAATTTTTCAAAGTAGAGAGTTTATGAATTTTTTGTGGAAAAAACTATTTTCCGTATTTAAATTAATTGAAAAAATTTCAACTCTCGTTACTCGTTGGGAAAAAAATCGAACTACATCCTATAAAATTCAGAGTTGCTGGCCCTGTCGCCTATAATCTCAGTGCGTCTTCTGGCACCTATACGTTCGTTACTGTATATTGATTCGCGTAATACATATGCAAACATTATACTTAAGTACTTACCTTCCTAATTAATTGAATCTATTATAAATTCAATTACTCCATAATTTATTCATTAAGTCGTCATCGATATTAAAGATCAAAGTTCATTCCATTATCACTGAATTTTTGACTCGATTTGGTACGTGATAAATATTTAACATCGATTGAAAGAAGAGGTGATTTTTAGCAGTTATCAGTGATATTTATGAATGAATTCCCAGTTCTCACGTAATGTGACAAGTGTTGCTAGGTCAGTGCCTGATGAATATCTGTATTTTTCGTCTTCATCGTGATCACTTTTTACAGAATAATATGCACTTTTTTAAATTAAATATTCATATTTTTTCCAAGTTAGAAATAAAAATATCGACCTCTTGCGACGCACAAGTAAGTACTTAAGTAGTTAAGTAGTAAGTACACACGTGACAGTCATTCCAAAAAACTTTATTCCTTTAAAAAAAAAAACTAACAACTCAAAAAAATCTTCTAAATTGACATACTGTTTTAAAAATCATTTCGGTAAAATTGTAGACTTGTTGACTGCCAATAGACTAATATTATCTTTTAATTTTTGTTCATTTGTCATCTGTATACGTTTTACGCATAATAGTGATAATTAAAGCGCACATTTTTACTCAAGGTTATTACAAACAATTTCTTTTTCAATGGATAAACGTATAGGTAACCATAGGTATAACGCATTTATTCATACGGCGTAGTAAGGAAGGGATTTTGCCGAGCCAATTAAAATTATGCAACAAGACAATTTTTTTTTTCAAATTGAAGTGTTGTCGATGTGAATAAAATAGCGCATATTTCCTGTTATTAATGAATTCCATGTAGGTATATGATGTGATTACGCGTGTCTTTGACAGAAACGTTGGCGAAGCTGAGAATCGTAAGTAATGGGAAATTATAAAAAATCAACCATCGGTATAAATTTCAATTATAAACCAAAACTTCGCACCCAAGGTTGAATTGCATCACAACGTTATGTAAAATTTCATAATACAAGATGTTTAACACCTATCGTTGGAAGTCGCATGAGTGAGGAGGAAAAATTGACATTTTTAATTACTTAATTAAGAAAAATTCATTTTCAGATGGTGGCGTGGATAATAGATAATGTGATTTTTAAATTTACTACGATTTTTTGAACCTCGCAGCATTCTTCTAAAAATAGGAAAGAAAAATTGAAATTCTAGAAAAAAATTAATTTATTGAAAGAACCCCCTCCCCCCCCCCCCCCCCCCGGCCAACATCAACATTATAATCCTTACTTCTGAAAATTCAACCTAAAATAACGCAGAATTATTTATTGATTGATACCTAGATTAGATTTTTTTGTCGAGTTGAAAAAAAATAGCTTTCAAACACAATTATTATGAGAAAACAAGTTTTGAATTGAACTTTAAATAAAATGCGTTGTAAAAAAAAAAAAAAAAAAAAAAAAATATTTTGGTATAAAAATAAATTAAAAATTATTTTAATCGATTTGTAATGTAAACAAATAAACAATAGTTATCAATGTTATCATCATTTTTTTTTTAATCGTCAACCTGATCTTAATTTTAAAATAAAGGTAATTACCTGTTCAATTTTCGAAGTCGATAAATTGGCATTATAATTCAATAATTTTGTTAAATTTCAGAAATATCGATTCCTATTATTTGATTCTATTTTTGCAAAAAATGATCAAATACTCAAGTATTATATTACCTAAATTTTGGATAATTTGAAAATGAATTTCAACTTTGATAATTTGTCGAATTCTTTTGAAAACCATAATTTTAATCGATTTTTAAGCATAATAATTTCATTTCATTTTTGAAAAATTTAACAGTTTCATTCATGTTCAAAATCGATCTTCTTCTTCTTCTTTGTCGTCCACACGTTAAAATTTTTCAAAAATCGACCATATTAATCGATTTTTGATCAGAATAATTTTTTTGATTTTTTTTTTTCAAATTGGCGACTTGTAGCTAAAACTAGATAATCAATTTGACCTAATTTTAGAAATTCGATTTTATTTAATTTTCAAAATTGATCATTTTTATTGACTTTTTCTTTAATTTACCTAATAATTTCACAACATTTTTCAAAAATCAATTTCAGAATTGATAATTTTGACCTACCTAATTTTGAATTTTAATTTAATTTTTTTTAAATCAATAATTTTTAGAGACTCTAAAATTCAAATTTTAAAAGGGTTTTCCCCTTCAAAAATCGAAAATTTTGTCAAATTTTTCAAAATACGTACCTAAATACTTTTGAATTTCAAACTTTTTGAAAACTTCATTGATTTTCAAAATTCTATAATTTGACAAGTCCTTTGAAATTAATGACTTCATTATTAATCTTAGATATAGATAATTTTTATTGACATTTTAATTGAATAATTTTATAGAAATTCTCAAAAATCGATTATACTTTCAAAGTTTCAAATGACTTTGAATTAAAATAATTCCGTTCAATTTTTCAAAAATCAACAATATTACGAGTAGATCTAGATAATTTTTAAAATCTACGGTTTCATTCAATTTTCAGAATCAATAATTTTGAATAATTTTATTTTAAATTTCAATCAATTTTTTGAATATCGAAAATTTAATTTAATTATTGAAAAGAATAGTTCTGTTGAATTTTTCAAAAATCAACAACTTAATCGAATTTTTGAAACTTTGAATTTCGTTCAAACTTCATAATTTCAGATTTCGAATAATTTTAAATTTAAATTAATTTTAAAAAATTTGTTAGGTAGGTACTTAATTTCATTTAATTACCAATTGAAAATAATACCTAAGTATTTTTTTCGATTTTTTTTAAAACAATTTCCAAATTTAAATTTTTTAAAACTCGATAATTTGATTCAATTTTTGAAAATGATAGTTTCATTGAATTTTCGATATCGGTCGTTTTCATTTATAGACCAGGTACTTTCAAATTCAAATGTGTGAAAATTGTCAAAAATCGAAGCTTTTGATTGACTTGAAACAATAATTTTGTTTGGATCTAATTTTTGAAATCAAGACTAGGCCTATCACTTGATTTTCAAAATAAATAATTTTCAAAAATACAAACAAATACGTACATTGTTTTGTGGGGGGGGGGGGGGGGGATGAAAAATAAAAAATAATTTTTAATAAAAGAAACAATTTCAACTTTCTAAATTATTTGAAAATTTTGCTCTTTTTTTTAATTTAGGGTGTCCCAAAGTACTACTTGAGATTTAGTTAGAGTTGGAATTGAAAATTGGAGATCAATTTTCATGAAAAAAAAGAAAAAACTTTAAAGAAAAAGAAATAAGAGTTTAGGAATTGACCAATTTTTTAATTTTTCATAAAAAGGGCATAACTAGACGCCAGTTGAGCCAGTTAAAATTCAATCTAGACGCCAGTTGAGCCAGTTAAAATTCAGTTTGGATAAAATAAAGAATTGGGAATAAAAAAATATTTAAAAAAACAGCTCCGAGGCTTGAGACTAAGAAAAATTCCTAGTCCAAAATAAGGACCACCCCAAGGCACATGTTACCTACAACAGGTATCTAGGTGAGTACGAGAGTGTAAAATAAAATTTATACTCGCACGCCGATGACGTAATAGACATATTTCGCATACCTGTTCATTTAAATAATTATTATCTAATGAACGTTGCTGGTACCTAAAACTTCTATCATCATCTGAAGAAGATCGAACATTTTAATAGGTAAAAATATTAATAACCTTGAAAATGAAATAGCAGGGCAATCATGACGTTACTTTTTTTCCACCCGGGGTAAACAAAATCCAGCAAATTAACCGGTTTTTCATGATATCCGATGTGATAGGTATTCGTGATACAACCATACCTACTTACTATAGGTACCTATCTAAAATTTCTTTGAATTTTTGAGCTGCTTGATAATAAGCTATCCTAGTAGAGTAATTATTCATTTATTATGAAAGGCTGGAATGAATGCGAAATAATACAATTCATACTCGTATACGAGAGAATTTATTGAAAAGAACTATATCTTGAACATCGAAGGTCATTTTTGTTGTTGTTTACCACTCTCTACGTATAGGTATCATACGAGTATGAAATTAAGATTTTTTCATTCATCCAAGTTCATACTGACTTTTATGTTGCGTAGGTATTTTTTTCGAACAATGTAGCGAGATGTCAATAAAACGTAAACATCAAACGTGACGTTCGACAGTCAACATCAACAAACCCTGGGATGAAGAATTTTAACGATTTTCACCGATTGAGTATTGTTCTTTTTTTTTCAACACGTTTACCAACATCATAGTAACGTCGAGTAAATAATTATTTTTCTGATGTGTATGTGTAGTTCAAACCGAAAAGAATTATAGGCTTCCATTTAGATACGCGCGTATATTTAGGTAGGGATCGAATGTTTGATCAAGCCATTTCAAAGAGTTGCACGTGTGAATATTTTAGGCAAAGGAGTCGAACGGAGCGTAGATTCTAGAAATCTTCTGGAAGCTGATCATATCTGCTGTAGACTTCAAGAATGTTATCGAAGTTGGCTTGCAAGTTGCAAGATGATCTTCGTCTTCGGAAATACACTGCAGGTAATAGGTAAATTTACACTGAGTAAGCATGCTAAGTGGTAACGAAGGGATGCTGTATTGTCCATGGTGCAGTAATCTTATAGAGGAGCTCAAGGCAACCCCTAGACCACTTTTCAAAAATTTTCTACGCACAGGAGGGGAAGGGAAATTTTTCAATATTCAAATTCCATACTTTTTCAAAAAAAAATTAATTTATCTGGGTCATATCGAGGAGGGTTGCAGTATCCGTGTTATCAACTTAAAGACGGCCTCAAGATCTGCCTCTGGACGAATTTTCAGAAATTTTCTATGCACAGGAGGGGAGGGGGAATTTTTCAAAGTTGAAATGTGATACTTTTTCGACACTTCTTTTTGCTAAGGCATACCGAATAGGTGCCGAATTGTCCATAGTATTAGTGACTTAACTAGATTTTACTTTTTATTTTTTGAATTTTGAATGGGAACAAAAAGGCCAAGTGCAAGGACGTCAACTTACGTTAGCAATTAAAACCTCCGTTTTTATTTTTTTATTTTTTGAAAAAAAAAATCACCTAATTTTTTGGAGTAAGAATTTATTTCTTAATCAGGCGGCGCGCTAATGCCGCCCACCCGCCCTACCCAGGCTTCTAGTGCAGAGTATAATTCTGTACATAACTCGCCTTTGTTATTTGCGATGCCGCTAACGCATTTTCCACCGAAACTATGCACTTTATCGAAATTTTGCATGAATGAAATTGATTTTATTTTTCAAAAAGCTTTCAGAAAAGTTAAGAACGAAATTTGTACGATGGAATTTGAGGAAGATATGAATCGGCTGCTTTTTGTCATTTTGGTAAAATTCTTCTTTGAGTACAATTCTACTATACGGCAAACTACTGAATGGATTTTCACCAAATTTGAAAATTGGGTTCAATGTATTGAGTTTCAGCGAACCGTACAACAAAATTTGAAATTTCCCGAAAATTGCCCCTTCACCTCCCCTTTTTGGGCCCCGAAATTTCGAAAAAATTCATAATTGCCCTTAAAAGCTCATCGACACATCAAAATGCATGTGTATACCAAAAATGAGCTCAATCGGATAATTATAACCGCAGATAAAGGAGGTCAAAGATTTTGAAATTTTGAGATTTAACCTCACTTTAGACATCAAATGTATCAAAATGGTTATCCGTTCATTAAAACCGATAGCAAAAGGCACATCTGCGTGTTTTTAACTATATGTACACATAATTTGAGCTCAATCAGATGTTTACAAGAGTCTGCAGAGCCGATTAATGAAAGTTCAATTAAGAAGTATTGAAATGAATTTGAATTTAACGTTTATCAAATGATAATGTCGCGATCCTAGCGGTAAGAAAATGAAAGTTGTTACAGCGTTACCTGCAGTGCAGTGTTACCACTCAGTTCTACTTTGTAATTTTTAAAAAGATGTAAACAAAAATGATAAGAACATTACACACCAGAGGTTAATAATCATTAAAATAATCACTCTAGAATAAAATTATTAATGAAATGATGAGTTGAATGTTGAATAATCAACTGTTTATCTTACTACACGCATTAGCGACATTTCGGCTAGTTTCAACGAATTCTGTGATTTGTCTCAATCAAGATCCACTTTGAACTTCGAAATGGACGAAGGATGATTGTAAATAATTATGAAAAATATGATCTGAAAAGTGATCAATATCGCTATAGAACCAATAGCGATAAGAAAGATCGAAATAGAAAATTCCGTAATTGTGAACAACCAAAGTGAATCAGCAAGTTACGATTATTGTAAACGAAGAAGGAGTGAAGCAATACATTATTGACAACAGGGGATAGTTAAGGGGCCCGATTGAAAAAATTTCCAAACAAAAGTTGTAGATAAAAGTTCTGGGAATAATTTTGGTTATAACAAAAATTTCAATCGGATCCTTCCTTCCCCACCAATTTTGAGCAATATAACTTATTCACACTCATTCAAAATACATTATTAAAAACTGTGGGAAGGTAGGGAGCCCAATTGATAAAAATTTCAATAAAAAGTTTTAGCTTGAAGTACTAGGAATAATTTTGGTTATAACAAAAATTTCAATCGGATCCCTCCTTCCCCACCAATTTTGAGCAATATAACTTATTCACACTCATTCAAAATACATTATTAAAAACTGTGGGAAGGTAGGGGGCCCAATTGAAAAAATTTTCAAACAAAAGTTTTAGCCTAAAGTTTTACAAATACTTTTAGTTATTAAAAAAAATTCGATTAGACCCCTTCCTCCTTACCAATTTTGAATATAAAGTATTATCCAAGAAAAATTAGCTGATATCCTCGAAAAAAACTCTTCAAAAAAGAATTAAACACCGCCCTCCCCAGGCTCCTAAGAAAACGTCTCTTAAAAAAAAATATCTCTTTCAAAAAAAAACCTTTTTAAAATATTGAGTTATGGTATGAAATGAAATATTGTGAAATTTAACTCGTAAAGTAATTAAATATACTGATATCATGAAAAATCCGCCTTTTTCGATTTCAGACCAATTTTCATTGTACAGTAAAACTCATATAATCATTTAAATTAATTCACTGTCAAATAAGAACAAACCACTCTGATATCATTAAAAAAAGAGAGAGCGAGAGAGAGAGAGAGAAAGAGAGAGAAAAATAGGGGCGGGAGCAGTATATTTGCATGGAAACTACGTTTCTTCCTTGAAACCTTATTTCTTAAGTAAATAGGAGGGACTGCTCCCGCCCCTATTTTTCTCTCTCTTTCTCTCTCTCTCTCGCTCTCTCTTTTTTTTAATGATATCAGACTGGTTTGTTCTTATTTGACAGTGAATTAATTTAAATGATTATATGAGTTTTACTGTACAATGAAAATTGGTCTGAAATCGAAAAAGGCGGATTTTTCATGATATCAGTATATTTAATTACTTTACGTGTTAAATTTCACAATATTTCATTTCATACCATAACTCAATATTTTAAAAAGGTTTTTTTTTGAAAGAGATATTTTTTTTAAAGAGACGTTTTCTTAGGAGCCTGGGGAGGGCGGTGTTTAATTCTTTTTTGAAGAGTTTTTTTCGAGTTCATTTTTGGAGAAAAATACGTCAATTATTATGGAGAAAAATAATTCGAAATTTCCCTGTAATTAAAAATATCTTGATTTCTTTGAAACCAATAAAAACGTTAAAAAATTTCTTAATTTTTTGGAAAAAAAAGACGTTTACTTTTTTTGGAGACAATATCTCTCATTTGTAGAGGGAAAAAAAACTTGATTTTTTGCTTCAAATTGCTTTTTAATTTTTAATTTTTTTTTTTAAATTTTTGTATAAAAAAAATTACTGTTTTCAAGGAAAGAAATGAAAAAAATTTCTCAACTTCCTTGAAGTAAAAAATATTTGTATTAAAAAAAAAACATGCAAATTTGATTGTTTGGAGAACCCTAAAAAATTTTCTTCAATTTCCAATGGAAAAAAAAATCAATTTTTTGAAAAAAATACCTACCTATTGTAATTTTTTGCTTCAAATTGCTTTTAAAAAAGTATTTTTTTAAATTTTTGTACCTATTAAAAAAAAACACTGTTTTTAAGTAAAGAAATGAAAAAAATTTCTTAACTTCTTATTGAAGTAATTTTTTTTTAAATCATGCAAATTAATTGTTTGGAGAACCCTAAAAATTTTCCCCCAATTTCCAATGAAAAAAAAAATTAAATTTTTTGTAAAAAAATACTTAGCTACCTATTTCAATTTTTTGAAAAAAAATACATACCTAGGTATTTTAATTTTTTTGGAGAAATAATCTGCTATTTTTAGAGAGGGAAAAAACGATTTTTCATTTTTTATTTTTTTTAACTGTTTGCGTAAAAAATCTGTGTTTTTAATTGAAAAAAAAAATCGATTTGTTTTTTTTATGAAAAAAAAATTAGACCAGCTTGGGAAAAATTGGGAGGGCCAAGCCATTGCATGAAATAAACTTTAAGAGAACTTCTATCCAAAGTCCCCAACCCCCAACCCATGAACGAATTTTCAGAAATTTTCTATGCATAGGAATTTTTCGAAACCGAAATTCAATCAGTTTCGACATAATGTCAAAAAAGTATCAAATTTCAACTTTGAAAAATTCTCTCTCCTCTCCTATGCATAAGAAATTTCTGAAAATTCATCCGTAGGTAGATCTCGAGGTCATGAAATTGTGTCCAGAGATAGGTCTCGAGCTCCTCTTCCAATTGATACCATGAAGAATGCAGCACCCCTTCGATATAATTCAGTAATTTAAAAAATTGTCTATGAGGTATCAAATTTCAATTTTGAAAAGTTTCTTCTCCCCTCAACATAATTTTTTTTGTTGAAAATTCGTCCAGAGGTAGGCTTCGAGATCCCATTCGAGTTGATACCATAATCAATGTGGCACTTCTGTATGAGCCGAAAAAATTCAAAAATGTCGAAAAAATATGAAATTTTAACTTTGAAAAATTCCCTCTCCCCTCCTATGCCAAGAAAATTTGTAACAAGTGGTCTAGAGGTAGGCCTCGAGCTCCTTTACACCTCTTCGTTACCACTCAGCATGCTTATTGTTCACTTGGTTAGATTAAATTTGTCTATGCATTTCTGAATGAAGAAGATCATGTTTCAATCTATTTTCGCTAACATACTTCAAGACCTGTACAGTGTACACTTAGGTAAGTACCTCTACCTTCCTACATTACCATATTTCAAGGGTATAAGGGACAGAGATATTTTTAAAATAGAATAGTATTTTCGCCTTATTTTTACACACAACACACACAGACAGCTAATTCGTTGAGGTATTTTTCCAACATTTCAGGTACCTACCTACCTCTTCTATCTACTTTTTTTTTCGCTTCATTCAACAATGACATGTTTACAAAATTTCCTACTTGTTACAACTTTTTGAAAAGAATTCAAGCGAATTTTGTCGCACCTTTTAAATTAGCCGGGTATAGCTATGCTATTTATCGACAAACGAACTATAAAACGAATTAGAAGAGTAGAATTTTTTTTGGATTCCTTGAAATTTATACGGATTGCTACAGCTGTGACGTATGTGTATTTAGTGACGTCATTAGATTAGAAAACGAGATTTTATTTTTCGGAAATATTTCTCAAACTGGTTTCCGTCTTCCTAAAATTTCTTCTAACCTTTTGTACGTATTATGAAATTTTTTTCTACCTTGTCTGAATTTTGGCGCGATAGCATAATTAATTTACGTATACGAGTAAATAGAGGACGATGTCTAGAGCGTTGACATTACAACCGCGAGTAGTTTGAGGCGAGTAGGTATCTTGATAAACCGAGGTGAAATCGATGGAAATGATGAAATAAAATACGATGCTTTATAGTGATGGAAAAATATACATTTTTTTCTTCTCATATTTATTTTAAATTGGTGATATTTCAATGTCGTTGAATGAAAAGCCGGAGAAGAGAAATGGCGAATTGATGTTCACGCAGATGATGGTGCAATAAGCGAATGAACCATATGGCAAAGAGCGGGTTTTCCTCGCGCGTCAGTACGTTTTGGCGCCGCGGTGCATCTTGAAAACAATGGGGAAATTATCAAAGTTTTCAACTTTTGTATCATTTTTTGTTTCCATTTACTGAAGTTTGTTTTGTTTTTTTAAGGGGAAGTAAGTAAGTAAATTTTTTATTAGGAAAAAATAATTTGAAAAATTAAATGGAAATATTATTTGGAAAATTTTTGAATACCTGTTACTTTCAGAAAAGAAAATGAAGAAATGTACAAAACCTCCAAAAAATTGTCTTTGTTAAAAATGAAAAAAAAAATAGTTTTTGAATGAAATTAAGTAATTTTTTTTAAATCAAAAAATTTTATTTTGAGAATTAAATTCGAACAATTTGTTTTGCAGAACTCTAAAAAAAATTCAAGAAGAAAAGTATAGGTATCAAAATACTAGAAAAAAAAAGTTTTGACAAAATTTAAAAGTTGATTAAGTAGATATTTATTTACTTATTTATCTATTTTTTTGCTTAAAATATATGAAAATATGTCAAAGGCCTTACCACTTAAAAATCAGTTATAGAGGTACGTAAAATAAAAAAAAAGAATTAACAGCGTGGTCCTTATTTTGAAATTAAGTTTTTTTTTTTTTGTTTTAGTACTTAACTAAAGTTGTGTCTTTTGAATTGAGAAAATAATACTTAATTATTCCTTATTTTTTATTTTTCAACTAAATAAATTTGTAGTGTTGAGTTTATTAAGATACTTACTTGATATTCAAAAATGGAGAAGAGGAATGTGTCCAATTGAAATTTTTTCGAAGCAAGCAAGCAAGCTTTTAAAAATATAATTTTTGGAAAAAAATTGAAGTTTTTTTTAAAACAATAGAAAAACTTCTTGTTTAAAAAATATTAACCAAATGAAATTTTATAATCTACATATCAAATTTGTATTTCAGCAAAACTCGAAAAAGTTGTATTTCAACATTTATTAGCTTTTGTGATTTTAACAAAATTAAAAAAATCTGTTTTCAACCAATTTAGAAAAAAAATGTCCACAAAAAAGAACCCTTGTGCCAACATCCAGGGGCGTAGCGACCAGGGGGGTCAGGGGGGGGGACATTACATCCTCAGAGATTTTAAAAAAGTCGAAAAGTTGGCAATTTTGAGTTTCAAGTTGGCAAATTCAGTTTTATGTTGAAAAAAAAATTGAAAAGTTTGCATTTTGAAGGCGGTATACTTATTCCCCCTCAAAAAATCATTACGCTACGCCTCTGCCAACATCCACATGTGGATATGACTTAATAGGATGTTGTATTGTACCAAAAACGGAAATACAAATGTTAAATTATCATTACCCGAAAGGTTTCTCCATAAATTATTTTCACTTTTCTTAGAATTTTCGAAAAGTTAGACATAAGAATGAGCTAATATTTTTATATTCATACGCGATATTTGATCGACCAATGATAAATTCAGTATTACGTATATAGAAAATTTTCCCAGTTTTACGGAGGAACTAAAATAACCACAAAACTTATACGAGAATAATTTCATATTATAGAAATGAAATTCTAGGAATATTTTTTTTGATTATAAAAAAAAATATAAAAAATGCATTCATCATTTGGAAACTTTTTCACAGGCTCTTGCTTTCTTAAAAATGCGAATATTGCAATTTTCTCCTTTCTGTCACACATTTGTGTTCTAAATTAGATTTGTGTTCCTGAGTTGATTGTAAACCTTTGCGGAAACCTCAGACCACTTTAAACACGTAAAATCGCAAAATTTCTGATTTGGAAACTTTTTCAAAGGCTCAATAGCTCTCTCAAAAATGCAAATATTGCAATTTTGTCCATTCTGTCACATATTTCAAAGGTCAAATGAAGTGTTCTAGATGCGCTCTGTCGTCCCGCATCGATTCCAAGCCTTTGCGGGAGTCTCAGACCACTTTAAACACGTAAAATCGCAAAATTTCTGATTTGGAAACTTTTTCACAGGCTCTTGCTTTCTTAAAAATGCGAATGAAATATTGAGATTATTTTTTTTTTTAAATTGAAATTTTTGAAAAAAATTTCTCCAATACAATTGAGGATTTTTTCCATTCGAAAAATTGGTTTTCTATCTATTTTATTCTTTTGAAGCATAAAATTTTTTTCAAATTTTTAAAGAGAATAATAATTTAACTTGATTTTTTAAAGTAAACATTTTTCTCAGATTTTTAAAGAAAAGTCCCAATAAAAAAATGCACATTTTTTTTAGAATAATTTTTTTTATGATTATTATTTTATCAATACAAAAGATAAGTACGTAGTCATGAAAATTTCTCATCTTCAATTTTTTCGGAATGACTTTTGGAACAGAAAGTCCCAAATTTTTAGAATAAATTTATTAATAAAAAATTTCTTAACTTCTTTTGCAGTAGGTATTTTTAATTTTTTAATTTATTTATTTTTTTGAATAGTTTTAAAATAAAAATTCTTAATTATTTTGGAATGGAAAAACTCTCACTTTTTTAGAATAACGAATAAATTTCCAAAAAATTTTGAAATAAAAAAATCTTCAATTTTTTCAAAATAACTTTTGGAATTGAAAAATTTCAACTTTTTTAAATTGCAAAATACTTTTCAATTTTCTGAAGACAATAAGAATTAAATTTTTTGGAATAGAAAAAATTCTCACCTTTTTGAAATAAAAGAATTCTTAGTTTGTATTGTGTACACTGCATTAGGTGGATATTATAAAAAAATATAACAATATTGTATTAACGTTGGAAAAAAGAGTCAACTCTGAGTTGAACTCTTGGAGTTGTAAGTGGTTGTAAGTGAGTTGACTCACTTTGAAAAAGAGTGTGCATCCCTGATTGGATGCATGCTTATTATAATTTAGTATTATGAATGTGATTTAAGGAATCATAATTCCAGGTTTTCCTTTTTTCATTTGGAAATTTTTTGTGAATTTTTGAAATTCCAAATTTTGAGAAAATCAAAAAAATTTAAAAATTAAAATTCAAAAAACTACCTATTAATTTTTTTTTGCATACCATCTTATAGAACTCAAAACAACGAAAAAAATTTATCAAGACATAATTTTGCCTATTTCTAAAATTAAAAATGCAATTTAATTCAATTTTTTTTGATAAAATTACTAATTTTTGAAAAATCTTTTAACATTGTCATTTCTTTTATGTCATAATAATAATTTTGTTTGTCGTTTCGAGTTCTACAAGATGGAATGCAAAAAAAAACAATTTTTATTCGTTTTTTGAATTTTCTCAAAATTTTGAATTTCAAAAATACACAAAAAATTTTCAAATAGAAACGGGTACCTGTAAATTATGGTTACTAAAATTGCACTCATAATACTACATTTTAAGCATGCATTCAATGCAATCTGAATTTGGCACTTCTGACATGTCCCATGTATTAAGGACCACTTAAAATACAGTCAGAGGAAATATATATAAAAAAAAATAAGGAATTTATTTTTTCGTAAGAAGAAACAAGTCTAGTGGTTGAGACTATGGAAAAAAATACCTCGAAGTAACAACCCTCCTAGTATGCCTAATAAGATCGCAACACCAACAGAGATTTCGCTGAAAAAAGCATAATGCATTTTTCCAGTAAAAATCTCAATACTATACATGTGATTAATTACATGACTGGAGGCGCAGGAAACATCATCCACGCTGGGCACCTGCATGTCCGTCTCCCGGACTCCGCGAATATTGTGTTCGATTAACGATGAAGAAATAAATACAAAAAATAACTAGACTAGCCTTAGTCAAATTATTGGCACCTATGCTTACAGTCCGAATTCTTCGATAACGATTCAAGAATTGAAAAACTTTCTTTAAAATAGGTAATTGTAAGCGACCGCGACGTCGAGCGCGATGGAACGGAAGAAAAGGCGAGGTTATTGCCTTTCCAAGTACCGAGTGAAAAGGCATATTAATAAGGCAAAGAAAAAGAAAAAAAAAAAGTAAGCCATTTCATTTCATTGTTTCGGCGCCGCGTGCAACTGTTCCGTCTAAAAACGACTCGATATATGAAAAGAAATCCAGCATCTGGCACCGAACAAATGTTTGTATAAAGGTTGAAAGAAATACCTGCTTTTGAGGCTCCGCAAAGGTACGCGAGGCCACTTAGGTACCTAGTCCGAATCATTTTTCATGTCAAACGAGTTAGCATCGATTCCAGCGATTCTGAGATGAAAAAAACCTACTAATCGTTACCTGTTCATCAGTTCTCGTGTACATTTCACAAAAACCAGCAGCCATCCGATTGTTGACCTTTGCTACACGTTGTCGGCGTGCTTTTGTCTTTTATACCGAGTGACCTTTTTTTATACCTATTTGAAAATGTTAAAAGGAATCCTTGGCCGTCACTATTCGTTCGGAACGACGGCGGCATTTAGGTCAGACGAGAAGTACAATAATGTACAAGTGTGTTCACCTCACGCGGCTCTCACCTGGCAAATTCATAGAAGGAAAAAAAGGTCATTGCTTCTTTCTTCTACATTCAAAATGAGAATAATATGTTATGAAAGTGTCAATTTTTTGTTGCCTTTTTTTTTCTCTTGTTGGTTTGATTGTTCGTTCGAAAAGATAATGGATTTCGAAACAGTATAGCGGACCGCGATGGCGGCCGTCGCGCGCCAAACAAACCTCTTCCAAGTGATCGTCTCCTTTGAATGTGGGTACTTCGTACAATAAACGTCTAAAAAGCCTCATTTCTTTAGAAATCAAATTGGTCACCTTTTCTAGTCTAGTTGGTTAGGAAAAAAATCGTTATCGTAAATACTAATGTAGATACCATCTGGACGACTTAAAGGTCATTCACTGTGTAGGTGAAAACCTTTAACAGTACGATCTCACTCGATAGAGATTTGCTTAACGTTGATTTAACATGAAACGTTATGTTTGCCTGGTCTAGTCTCTTCAACTTTCTACCCGTTAAGTGATCGAATCTCGATGCAAGTAATACCGTTATGCACAATACGTAATATAGAAATCACCCCGAGAATTACCTATAAGTTACATACAACCATGAATTCGAGGGACCTACTTACTCACGAATAATACTTAATTTTGCATTATACATATGCAGTGTTGAGCAGCTCCTAAGCTCTTAGCTCAGAGCTTGAGCTTAGCTCTTTTTTTGTGATGAGCTTAAAAAGAGCTAGCTCTTTAGAGCTAAGCTCCGAAATTTATAGGAGCTAAGAGCTAAGAGCTAAGCTCTAAAATGAAAATTTTTGATTAAGCTCTAGCTCTTTTCTGTTTCTATGTTTTTATGGAGGTTTTTATAAAATTCGATTTCTTAAACTGCCATTACCTATAATTACATCAATTACAAAAGCATTTTATAGAGTTTGGTACTTTTTTTGCCGTAAAAATGTATTTGTGTTGAAGCCTGTTCAGTTCCAACAAAACCATTTCAAGTTTCATTATTTTTGTACCCGTAAATTACACATTTTGAAGAGCTTTATTGAAGAAGAGCTTTTTTTGAGGAGCTTTGAACTATTTTATGAATAGCTCAAGCTCTTGAGCTAAGCTCTTTTTTTGTAAAGAGCTTGAAAAGAGCTAGCTCCTCGGAGCTCAGCTCCAAAATTTACAGGAGCTAAGAGCTAAGAGCTAAGCTCCAAAAAAGAAAGAGCTTACTCAACACTGTACATATGTAGGTAGTATGCGTGCGATTTTCATACAAAAAATGCAAAATTGGAGGGAATGAGTGGTGCAATCAAAATTTTTGTAATAATTGAAATTATTCCTAAGATTAAAATACACAACTTTTGTTTGAAACACTTTTCAATTGAGGCTGTAAAATTTTTTCAAAAAATTGTCAAGGATTTTCGATACATTTTTTCATTTTTCTAAAAAAATAAAAAATAAAAAAAACACGTAAGCCTTCAGACAATTTTATTTTTTGTTCAAAACTTGAAAGGAATTTCCCACCATTCAATAATTCGACTTTCGAATCGGTTCACTAATTAATTTGTTCTTTTTTTCATTTTTTATGTTTTTGGTAAGATATTTCTAATACCTACGTTTTGGGGATCAAATTTTCTTTAAGTTATCATCATTGAAAAAATGAATACCTATCACACTTCTAACACATTTTTAATTTCAAAAATCATGTTACATAGAGAATACGATGTGGGGCGGGGGGGGGGGCTGAAAAAATTCAGGCGTCTGAATATTTTATGCCTGTTCAAAATGACTAAGAATAAAAATAAAAGAAGATTCATACTTTTTTCAGTAGGCCCACTTATTTTTTTAATAGGTACATTTTTTTTCTCAAAAAAACAAAATTGATCCCAAAACTAAAATCAAACAATTTGAGGTAAGAACTAAAATGAAATCGAAACTAAAATCGTAAAAAAAATTATTTCGAACAAAATTGGAAAAAACTGATTTTTTGTTAATAATATTTTTAAGAAATCTTACATATTTACCTGAATAAATAAAAAAATCTATGCTATAGAAAATTGAATGGAAATGTTTTTTTCAAGTTTTTGGCTTAAAACTTTTAAAATGTTTTTTCACATGATGGCATAAATTTTTTTTTAAATTGAAAAAAAAAACTTTTAATTTTATGGCATATGACATGAAAATTTTTTTTGAATAGGTACGCATTTTTTCATGTTTTGGAATTTAATTAGGTAAATTTTTTTTGGGATACCTACCTAAATACTCATACTTCCTATTGTTTCGCATTTTCATGAAAAAAAATCTCAAATTTTTTGTTAAAAATTATTCATGTTTTTGTTAGAAATTTCAAAAAAATGGATAAATAAATTTTTTTTGGAAGAAATTAAAGAAATGTTGAAGAAACTTTTTCCAAAAAAATTTTTCTCAAGATTTTGAAATTTTTTTAGAGATATGATAAAAATGTGATAAAGTACTTGATAAATTATTAATTTTTGAAAATAGAAAAATTCGGGTGGGAAAGAATTTTTTTTCGACGCAACTTTGGGATACCAGAATCTTTCCTTGAAAGCACAACTGCGATGATTAATTTTTACAATTGGCACGTGCGCGACGAATTTCATTCATAAATCGTAAAAATGTATGCATAATCTTTCATTAAACGAAGAAATTAATTATTAAAAATAATTTCTTTGAATTGAAACGATCTCGTACTCGAGTTGACATTGAGAGAGGTTATAAGCAGTGTATGAATTTTTTTTTAAATATTCGTTTACCGCGCACAGCCTCGGGGATTATAGGAACAATAAAATTCGAACAATAGCGAAATAACGAAGGGTAATGATAACGAACCAGTAATTAAGTTAGTTTCAAATAGGTTGTAATAATTAAAGTGAATCATTCTCGATGCACTTCAATTATAAAGATGGAATACAAAACCGATGAGTACCTTACCTTATTCATGAATGACTTTTTTTCGGAAAATAAATTACATAAATATTGATGTTATTTTTCACTCGGGCAATAATTACCTACTCGCTATATGATTAATCTGTACGATGGATTAATCGTAGGTATGTATGATTTTTTTTCTCGCCGATTGATAAGCGTTAAAAAAAATAATTACAATTTACTTATAACAGTATGAATGGATTTTCTTTTTTGAAAAACATCTTGACGAATGGCGATTAATTAAAATTCAAAAAGGAAAAATACATTCGTTACGTCGTTGTTATAGGTACACGTGGTAGGTTAGAATTTAATCGAAATTTGCAGTTGCATAATGATAAAAAACAAGGTCGAGTGCATTTTAAAAGGTACCTACTTAGTAATCGATCAATTTTGGATTTTCTTTTCACATCGTTAAATTACGATACCTATTAAATTACAACGATAGGTATCTGCATTTTATAAATCTATATGAATTGTAATGTTGAAAAGAAACGTTACTCGAAATAGTTTTTCGCGATCGTCAATAGAACAAGACGTGATTAATTCATAGATAGGTATGACGAGTAATTTTATTAGGTACCTTCGATAATTCGGTTATAATTAAGTTCATCAATGAAGGTCAATTTTGATTGTTTAAAAAGGTAATTTTTTACGTTTCTCTGAAAACCTACATACGTACGTAGTCATTTATCTTAAGAAATCCAAATAATGGCGCCAGATCGAAGCTAAAATTGCGATTTAACGTAATTTGCAGTTTATCTGACCTTTATTATAGAATTTCGACAAAAAACGAGCATCGTTGAAGTTCACACTTGGACTTTTTATCTTATTGTTTTTACCAGCTGGTATCATTTGATCCTATAGGCGCTAGTTACACGATGTCAACGTCTAGTTATGTCTTAATTCCCTTTTTCCCTAAAAAAAAAAAGGAAGAAAATACTTGATGGGTTATATCCTAAAAATTTTATAGTACAAAAAATTTCCCCCATCAGCGAGAAAAAGGCAAAAATGGTGGATTATGTCCTAAAAACTTTATAATAGGGGGCAGATGGTGTATTGTGACGTGACAAATGTTGTAAAATTTTTTAAAAATCCAATCGTTTCAAATTTTGTTCTAAATCAGTAGGTATATATAATGCTTTCAAAAAATGATACATACCTACTTATTTAAAATTTTGTTTACAAAAAACCCACTTTTTTAAAAATTTTGTTTAAATTAATTATAATTAGGTATGTTTACAGGTAAATCAAACAATAATTTGAAATGGAAAGAAAATTCTATTTTTTAAAAATTTTCTTTAGAACTAATTTTTATTTTAGAAAACTGTTCAATTTTTTTCGCAGTTTTATTCAATCTCTATCTCCTTCTTTTCTTTTTAAAAATTTTGTTCAAAACCAAATGTTTTCAAGTCTTTTTTCAAAACTTCGTTTTAAAAAAAAATCGATAAATTTTTTTTTAATCGTTCAAAATTATTTTCTCGAGTTTTGCCTAGGTACCTTTGAAGAAAAAAACACTTGTTTTCAAAAATTTTTTTTTTTTACAAAGCAAAAATCTTATTGAAGACAACTTAAAATAAAATGATTAATTTTTTTTTTTAAACAACATAAGTCACATTTTTTGTGAAATACGTAGCCACATTAGGACATCACATATCAAAAATCACATCTCTCATTCTCATAGAACAGCTTCCAGATGGTACCAACGATTGCTTATCTCATAAAACAGCATTAGCTTCGACTCTTCAAAAAATCCCATTTCATTAAGAAAAAAACGTATTTACATGAAAAATGTGACATAAATTGTCGTTTCTAAAAAAACAATTATTCAATTCTAAAAAAAAAAAATTAAAAAATGGATCTTTTCTACTAAAATATAAAAAAGAAATGAATAAAATCAAAATATCAAATAAATAATTACATTTTGGAAATACATGTATAGGTGTTTGAATTTTTTGAAAACGAAATTCAAAAGATGAAAATTTTTTGAGAAAAATTTGCAGGTACTTGAAAAAAAAATTTAAATTCTTAAATCAAACAGAATTTTTAAAAATTTCATAATATGTAGGTACTTGAACGTTTTTTTAAAATAAATTTTTAAGAATTTCGTTTCAAAAAAAAAAATCAATGAAATTTTATTTCATTAAAAACCATAACTCTGAAATTATTTTTGAAAAATCTCATTTTGAAAAAATTGATAAAAAATTATTCAGAATAAAATTTAAAAAAAAAAAAAAACTTTTTTTTCTTATCAAAATTGAAAAAATAAGACTTTTTTTCTAAAATAAATGACAAAATTTCAAAATATTGAATTTTTTTAAAAACATTTCCGAATGTCTATCAAAATTCTGAAATTGTGACCCGGCACGTTAAAAGGGACCTAGTTGACAAAAAATCGATTTTCACTTTTTTGGTGTTCTGAGGTCCACTTACCAAGGTCTATCACCTGAATCATTAAAAACTTCGAAAAAGTCAATATTTTCATTCGGAATGACAAAAGGGACCTAGTAAATCTATAATCACTGTGATTTTCGATGTATTTTTCATCTTATGATCACCTATGACACGAAATCTTCATAATTTAGCCTAAAATCAATGTTACATTTGTTATCAGTAAACTTCAAAAATTTACTTATCACAAAATTTTTTTCCCTTTTTGGCAACACTGAATTTGGTCAAATTTCCCTTGCGCCATTATACAAAAATGTTCGCCCATAATTATTTTTTTAATATTGGAAAATATTTCACTTATACCCAGTAACAATTCCCCAAAGTTTTAGAAAAATCGGTCCATTCGTTCCAGAGAAATTCATTTCCAAAGTTTGTTTTTACTCTCCTGAAAAATTTGTAAAATGTCAACTAGGTCCCTTTTAACGTGCCGGGTCACAATTAGATGTGACGTGACAGTAGGTAAAAATGAAGAAAAATTTTCATAAAATATTTCTGGGATAGGTAAATTTTTTAAAATTCCCCTCACAAAAAAAAACACACATTTTAAATATCCATTTTTTTCTGAAAATTTTTTATTCAACAATAAAATGATATTTTGTTTCAAAAAATACCTATTTATTGACGAAATTATAGGTCCACTTCTAACCCCATCTCGGTATATTCGGGGAGGGGGGAGTGAACCCTTTTTCATGCATAATTACACTACGAGGTCTGTAGCCTAATCGAGAATTTCGCGAAATAAAATTTTTTCTACAAATTGGAATATTATTCGGAAATCTTCAAATAAAACACGATTTTGATTAGGTTCGATTTCGATCTGAAAAACTAAATATCTTTAGAGAATAAACAAAGTCAAAAAACCCGATTTGAACTCGAATTCTTCAACGAAATCATAAGCGACCCTTCGAAACACGAGGTCATAATATATGTAGTGGAAATTATAACAATACAGTGTTAGTTGTTCGATTCAACCCTCCACTCCTTCACCTCGCTACGTCATCGTCACTGCCGGCAGGTACCTGGCTGTATGAAGTGACTAACATAAATGATGGTGGAAATACGCATTTATTTCAATGACGTTGAAAAAGTTGCCTAGTTTATAAGTGAAGGGAATTTTCAAGTCGAAGATGATGTCATAATGCATAATGCCAACGATATAAAATAAATACCACGCTACCGCCTGCGCCAGTGTTGTTAGAAACCTGTCGATCAATCTAGAAATAAAAAAAAGTGCTTGGAAAAATAATTATCGACTTGCACATTTTCGATTACTTTTATCCTTTGGTATTTGATGAGAAAAAAAAATAGGTTGTAAATAAACTTATTTTGTTTTGATTAAAACAGAATAAATTTCATTTCTCATGATCGATCGTACGATGCAATACCTACATACATACTATATTCTACATAGAATCTCTAAATATAGGCATCGACTCGACTTATTTATTTTCCAGCTAAGCAAAGGGAAAACATTTTCAATTCGCGAAAATACGAACGACTACTACGCCTTATTTACCAGGTTCAACGTTATTTAAAAAATTCTAACATACTTTTGTAAACAATTTTGCATCATTTGTAGAACTATAAAGTCGTATTTTTTCCATTCGATCAGCAGAAAAATGCTCTTCACGTAGAGTGGAACACCGCCAGGCGCCATTAATGACACCAAGGAGTCGGGTGTAATTGTTGAATTATTATCAAAGTAACCAGACATGTCTGCTGCAACGCAGAATTATTTCCAAAGTAGTATAGAGTTCATTAAACGAACTAATTTAGGCATACGTGTACATCAACTTGGCGATTCGATTGTTTTTCCTTTCAGTGTTAACGGCACCGCACCGTTTCATTGTAGTTGAGCGTGTGTGAGTGTGATGACTAAGTTATTTTATTAACCTACGACGACTCTTTTATTCGTTAGCGTGAGTAATAGGTAATTAAATACATAGGTACTTGGCCTAACTTATTGATGAAGTTTTAAATTTTCTAAAGAAGCGCCATATGAAAAACAATTGAAAGGAACTGATTCATTTTTAACGTTTACGTACTACGTAGGTACAAATACTTATTTTTTGAAAAAATCCCTTCTCTGGTTCACTTACTTATTAATCGTAAGATTCGCTTAAAATCAAACTTACGTAAAATGATAACATATTTCAAAAATATTATTACGAAAAAAGTGGCCTTTTCTGAAGAAAAAAATCGGAACTTTTCAAGGTTTTTAAGTACGTAATCGATATCGTGTATTGAAATAAGCCATAATCGTGCAGCTATAAACCATTTAAGCGAAACGTGTACGTATGAGCTTAATTTTAACCTTTGACCGAAAAAAAATTATTTAAAATTGAGATAGAGTTAATTAGAGAATTTTTGTTTACTTTTGGGAAAAATATGGCTGTAATTGTTGAAATCATCGGGAGGGAAATTTCGTTTGGTATTTTTTGTTTACCTTACTTTTTTTTTTTTTGAATTTCAATTTGTTAAACTTGAAATTATTATGGTACCCGCTTGCCCGCATTTATCGCCTCGAATGATAAATTATTACTAAATAAGGGTGTGTAGTTTTAATAAACTGGGTAGTAGGCAGAGGTGCTCATTGGGTACGTCTACGTATATTATATAAAATCACAGGAGACCGATATTGAAGAATAATGTAGTTACCTAATTAAAATATAGTACATAGTATACTCG
Source organism: Balanococcus diminutus (assembly GCA_959613365.1). Lineage (NCBI taxonomy): Eukaryota > Metazoa > Arthropoda > Insecta > Hemiptera > Pseudococcidae > Balanococcus > Balanococcus diminutus. The sequence goes on along the minus strand of OY390715.1, from coordinate 42,411,013 downwards.
TAGAACGTGAGTATGGTCGTTGGGGTATTGTCACTAGGGATGGTGCCTACTTGAGATGTTAAATAAAAATAACCTATTTAAATACTCGTAGTAGGTCATTTAAATACATTGAATAGAACACCATTCAAGTAGGTACTTAGTTTAGCATAGGTATGTAAAATATGTTTCGTATAACCAATATATACTTACTTAAAAATAAATTCCAAGTTATACAAATAATGTTTTTTTAAATTTTTATATTTTTTTAAATCAAGTATTAAATAAATTTTTGCGAACAATTTTTTTTTGTAAATTAAAAAAAATCAATTTTTTAGCTCATTGAATTTTTTACAAATTTTTATTCCATCAAAAATATTGGAAAATTTTCTGATTTAATACATTTTAAGAGATTTTTATTTTTATTTTTTGCAAATATTGACTTGATAATTTTTGGAGAATTTTTCGATTTTCTGTTTATTTACTAAATTATTGCTAGAAATTTTTTCTTTTTATAATTTCAGTTAATTAAATTTTTTTTTTTTTTTTACAAATTATTTTTTAACTTATTAATTTTGAGAAATCTGATGACTTAAATTCAGGGTACTTTTTTAATTCAATAAATTTTTGTAAATCCAAATTTTTAATTTTTTTGAATTATCTTGGATCACTTTTTTTTTTTTTTTTTTTTTTTTTTTTTAATTCATTTATTGTGCCATATACAAAGTACTATGCTTAGAGGCACATTCTTAAGATTAGGATAGTATGTAAGTATTAAGTGTATATATTAGAAGTTAATTTAGTTACATACTTAAAAATTAAGGTAAAGGTAATTATAAACGTTTGTTTAGATGGGTGATTTTTATGAATTGGAGAAGTTTTTCGATGTTGTTTTGATTATCTGAGAGGATGTTTTGTAGATTTCCGTCGAGGTAGGTGTTTCGGGCTTGGTGATATTTAGGACAATCGATAAGAATATGGGGAATGTTAATAGGAACGTTGCAATTAGTACATATCGGAGGAGGTTGTTTTAGAAAAAGGTGTTGGTGAGTAAGGAGAGAATGACCCGTTCTTAGACGAGTGAGAATTGTTTCTGAGCGTCGGGAAGGTTGTTCGGAAGTATACCATGGGTCAACTGTGTTTTTTATAAATTTTAATTTGTTAGAAATGGGAATAGTTGACCAGAAATTTTGAAATTCATGTTTCGTCATGTTTTTTACAAATAGTTTGAGGTCTGATAGAGGAATAGGAATGTTTGCTATGGGAAGGGTACGGTGAGCATGTTTAGCTGAAGAATCGGCTGCTTCGTTACCTTCTATTTGAGTGTGTGAGGGGATCCAGCAAAGTATGATAGTGTTATTTTGATTAAGGAGAAGATTTATAATTTCTTGTGATATGGGGTGGGCGTATTTTGATCTAAAGTTATTTATAGATAAAAGAGCCGAAAGAGAGTCGGTAAAAATGATACTGAATTGTAATGAGAAGTCTTTTATGTAAATAATAGCGGTTTTAATTGCATACAGTTCAGCTGATAATATAGAAAAAGTGTGAGGTAAAGCTACTGATATGGTAGTATCATTGTGGATTACTGCACATCCTACAGAATGTTCAGTTTTTGATCCATCTGTATAAAGATGAGAAAAATTGTGGTATTTATGTAACTTTTCAAATGATTCAATTTTTACGAATTTTTGACTACGATTTTCTCATTGATTTGATTAAGTGATTGCAGTAAACTATCATTCAATTTAAATTTTTATACAGATTTTTAACTTATCAATTTTGAGAAATTTTCTGATAGCTGTAATAAATTTTTTGGAATTTCTCAATTCAAAAAATTTTGGAAATCTTTATTTAACTTTTTTAAAAAAGTTTTTATATACAGATTTATGTACATTTTGCTAATTTTGAGAAATTTTTTGACATATGTATTAAATTTTGTGGAATTTTTCAATTCATTAAATTTTTGTAAACCTTGATTTTAATTAATTTTTTTATTATTATTAAGTTTTCAACAAATTTCACTCATTCAAATCTTCGAGAACTTTTCAGTATATTCAGTTTATGTTAACTTCTGATTCATTGAATTTTGGAAATTTTTTGAACTTATATAATTTTTGAGAATTTTCAATTTATGAAATTTCCTTAATTTTTTAGTCTAAAATTTATTACATTTTACAATTTAATTTTAAAAAAATTTGAAATCAAGCAATCAATTTATATAGAAAAAATGTTATTGAGACAAAATTTGAAAAATTGATGAAAAGTCACTTCTCCAATCATAAAAAAAAATTGAAAAGAATTTCTTATCTATTAAAAATTCAGTTTTTTTTTGACAAACCATTAACAAAAAAATTAAATTTAAAAAAAGTTAAAAATTCAGAAAATGAAATAGCAAATTTTTATTCAAAAAAGTATTTAATTTTCGCAAAAAAATCTACTTGAATAAAAATCCCCTGATGAGAAACATTTTTCCACGTTTATTTCAAAACGCAAAATTTTCAATTTTTTTTTAATAAACAAAACTTTTTCAAAAAATACATAGTGTTTTTAAATTTTTATTAAGAATACCATTTCAATTTTTCTTAAACACTTTTTAAACAGAATTCCCAACATTTTTTGAAAAACAAATTTTTTTATTTATTTTTACTTTTTATTTCACTGAAAAACTAAAATTTTCAATGTTTCGTGGAAAACAAAATAAAATTTTACCTAAAAACATTTTTTTTGTGGATCGAAATTTTCATTTTTTTGTGGAGGAGGGAAATGACAAATTTGCTTACAATTTTTCTAAAAACAAAGTTTTTATTTAAAAAAAAATTAGCTAGCCCTAGTCTGGAAAATATCATTTTAAATTTTTTCAAAAAACGAAACTTTCAATTTGAAAAAAAAACAACACAAAATTGTTCATTATTTTTTTTTTGAAAACATTCATAATTATAAAAAAAAATTGACAACATTTTTATTAAGTAATAGGCATTTTTATTTTATTTTCAATTTTTCTGGAAAACTAAGTTTTCAATTTTTCTGGAAAACTGAATTTTTGATTTTTCTGGAAAACTGAATTTTTGATTTTTGTTGAAAAACTAAAAATTTTCAATTTTCTTTGGAAAATTAAAATTTTTAATGTTTCTCGGAAATCAATTTATATTCAATTTTTCTCATTTTTAAGAAATTAAGTTTTCTTTTTTTGGGGGTGTAGGGGAACAAATTTTCTTTAAATTTTTCTAAAAACAAAATTTTTATTTTTTTGAAAAACAAAATAAGTAATTTTTTTTAAAAAACATAATAATATTTTAAAATTTTTTCAAAAAAAAACATACCAAGGTAGTGTTTATTTTTTTAAAAAACATTCCTAATTTCTTTCATCAAAATTTTCATTTTTTGGACAAACGTTTGTTTTTTTATTTCTTTTTTTATAAATTTTTGTTTTTAGAAAACAAATTTTTATTATAATTTATTGGTGGAACTGAAACACGTGAAATATAAGAAGGTAAGTATTTCTAAACACAGACAATTTTTTTCCTATTTTTTTTTTTTTTACTTGATAAGTACTCCTTTAGTCATCAACTTTCTATCATACCTATTCAAAAAACAATGAAATATAAATAATAATAAATTTTGAAAACAAAAATTATTTTTTGACTTTTGACTCATTCAAATTCCAGATAATTATGTGATTCTGATTCGGTTTTCAAAACAAAAAAAAAATGAAAAATTTGTTCTTAAAAAAATTGAAAGAAAATTCGCCCCCTCCCCCCAAAAAAGAAAATTTTGTCTTTGTACTACAAGGCTTCTAATGGTTGTGGTCAAATTCGGGAGTGACTAAATCCACAACAAGTAATCACCAAATTGAACGAACGAGAATTCATTCCATATTCTTGTTTGAAAACTCGTTGTCGTGGTTCTGTTTGTAATTTGCAAAGTGGACTTTGTCGAAATTAATTTTTATTTTAATCAAATTTTAATTTTTCATGAACGATTTTCTCAAATTTTGCATCGAGATTTTTCCACTAAATAAAAAGTAAAAATTTTTAAAATTTTTCCAAGTGTTCTATTCTTCAAATTTTTCACTTATTTTCATTTTCAATTTTCATTACATTTTTGAAAAAAAATTTCTTGAAGAAATTATTCATCATTCATCAAATAATTTAGGTATTCCTATTTTTTCCTCAAATTAAATTCTTCATTAATTTTTTTCTGTTTGTCGTTTAAAAGTTGAAATTCATTTTTTTTAAAAATATTTTCCAATTTTATTTTTCATTCAAATTTGCCAATAATTTTTTCATCGAAATGCAACTAAATCTTCATCATATTTTTTCAAATTCATTTTTTGAAATTTTTTTAATGAATATTGTTAATAATTAATAATTGAGTTTTAAATTTTCATTTAGATTTTTAAACATTTTTCATAAAATTTTCTCATCAAAAAATACTTCTAAATCTCTACCATACTTTTTCAAATTTTTCTTTTGAAATTTCTTTCAAGTAAATTTTTTATCAAGTTTATTTTTGAGCTTTCTACCGAAATTTTTTCTGACATTTTTATTTTTTCAAAAAAATTGTTCATCATCCCCCTATTTTCCAATAAAATTGTCAATTTATTTCATTCTCAAATTATTGGTCATCAAAATCAAAATGTTCCTATTTCATCTCCCAACTGACAACTTGACTTCTCATTCGAATTTTTCCAATAATTTTCATCAAGATTATTGTCTTGTCCTCTAATTGAGTAATTATTTCTAATTTTTTTTTCCAAGTAAATTCCAATTTTTATTTTTTCTTCAAAAATTTCTTTCATTTTTTTCCTTCAAATTCACTGAAATTTTAATAATCAAAATTGAGTAAGTAGCTAAGTATTCAACTATTTACTGACTTGTTGAGAAAAAAAAATTGAAAAATCAAAACATAAAAAATACCTAGAATGAAAAAATATTTTGAGTATTTTGTGAAAAAAAATTTGTTTGAAAAAAAATTTTAAAAACTTTACGAAAAAAAAAACGTGTACTTGTACAAAAATAAAAGATGAATAAAAAAGAACGACATCGCCCTTACAATGTGATTACTTATTGTGGATTTAGCCACTCCCGTCAAATTCGAACAAGAGATTAAAATCTTCAATCAATATTTCAAAGGCAAAACCTAAAACCTCAAAAAGGTTTTTTTTTTTTTTTTTTTTTTTTTTTTTTTTAATGTACACACAATGGATCCAAAAAAGCGAGCTGTTTTTCATTTTAGCAAATTACAAATCGCAGTTATTTATAAATGCCAAACAGACATTTTGTTACGTTTATGTTACCACTCGCTTTCATGACGTCAATCATTCCGCGAAAGAAATAAAATAGTAAAAGGGACAGGAGGGAATTTTCAGACATCATGTATTCTATTTACGTGCCCTCTTTTTAAACCCAACGTATATTTACGTGAACCACAATTACACCGACACGTGGTATTCCTCATACTCGGTACTGGCTGAATTACACATGGTTTTAGATATTTTAAAAGTTTTTACGTAAAAAATAATCAACACATAGGAATAAAAAGTGTCGCATGACGAATTTTCAACAAAAAAAATGCTTCAAAAATAAATTCTATTCCAAACGGTACCTACTAAGTAATAAAATTTTTACTTATCTGCTTTTAAAAAGTCAAAAAGGCTGCTATACGTCTAACCGATTATTAAAAAATTAATCCCACTAAAATTTTTTCATTTCTGAATTTTAATTTATTTCAGAAACAAGCCTGGCCTTGTTCGTAAAAACCACGAGAATGAAAAATTGCTGCATTGGTACTTGTAGTTCTTTGTCAAACGAGCCAAAAACACGCGAACTATACATATATAGGTACGATTGTACATCTTTTCAACACGTTATCAATTATTGGCGATAATTAAAATTACTTTCGCCTATTCGACGAAACAGCATGCACATCGATACGAAAATATAACGAGGTGGATTATCGATTATCGCTAACCTCAAGAGTATCCCCAGATTGAGGAAATACCGCGAAAGCGAAAAGTAAGAATTCCACAAAGACACTCAAATGCTAAGTAATTCAGCGAGCATTTCGATGCACTTGAGGTGGGCTTACTTAGGTATACCATGCAATACAGACGAGATTACTTCATCCAATGAAACTCGCTCTAAACCAAGTTAAAGAATTGGCACCATTGTAAATAATTTGTCCCCGTGCCAAAAACTGTTCATTTATTTTTTTTCATCGCGTTTGCTAAAACTGATTGCGCAAAAATAATACAATATCTTAATAATAAAAAAAAATACTCAATTTTACAACTGTTCTCGCACAAACCTGTTTGACCAGCGAAGAAGGGTTGAAGGTGACCATTAACCAAAAAATCGTATCAATTTGTAGTTAAACTTCGCAAACGTACATACGTACTTGGAAAAAATTCTTAACAGTAAATGGTAAAAAGTTGCGATTTTTATTAAAATAAATATAAACGGTACGTCCTACGTAATTAGGAGTCATTTTTTTTTTTTTTTTTGTAAATCTTTTCCGGCAATGTTAACCTCTTTACTTACTTAGATAGGTAGTAGGTACCGGGAGCATAAAACTGTAATAACCTTGTAAGTTCGTTTCTCGATTTCATGAATGTACGTAATTCATTGAATAATTTTTTTTTCTTTAATTCAAAAGAATAAATTAACTTCAACTATCGTACTACGTTTTGAATTACGTTCGAATACTTACGTACGTCGGTCGTAGAAAATATTACCGCATAAATGATGTAAATAGTGACGTCATAACTCTACGCACATCTTGAAAGTTCAACAAATTTTACAGTTAACGTTCGGTTGTAGATATGGGAACAAGATAGTTTCTCGATGTTCTTAACATCCCTAACCCATATTTCGTTAACGAAATTATTCAATCAACAACTGGAAAATAACATAATACCTACGCACGTAACGTATTTATTCAGCTGCATGAAGTAGAAACCATCCTGACTTTGTATAACCTGTGAACAAAATTTCCTTAAAATCGTAAGTATCAAAAAGTAGTTACTTTTATAAATTTTGAACATTTTATCATAATAATCTTGTTATTTTTTATAGATTTAAACAATTTCAAAAATTTTGCAGCTGTGAATTTTTTCCAAAATTTAATTTTCCTTATGACAATTTTCATTTTTTATTGAACGAATGTCATTATTTCCGCCATTTCCTGTGGTTTGAATGATCTCTCAATTCGGGTTCAAATATAAATATTTTTGAGATAATATGTAGGTATTAAAATTTTGATAAAAATTGAAAAAAAAATCTAAAATTAAATGTTAGGTACCATTGGAAAAAATTGAAATATTTGGGAAAATGAAAAATAAATGAAATCGAAATGTTCATAAAAATTTGTAAAATCGATACTCAACCAATTCCGTAAACTATCGAATAATGGAAACAAAATCAATTTTTGAAAAAATTTAAAAAACATGAAAAAGAGAAGAATTTGAAAATAGGTATTAAAAAAATTAATATTTAGAAAAATTACAAATATGCGAGGGCGCATGAGAGAAGGGAGGACCTATGTCGACAAAGTACCTATACCAACCCGCCCTCCCCAGACTACTAGTGCATATATTTTCAAGGACAAACATATAAACAAAAACCAGCAAATTTTTTCCCACATTTAAAAAATAAATAAATAAAAAATATTTCGAAAAAAAATTTGAAAAAGATAGCCTTCATTCGAAAATTGATTTTTTTTCGTTTAAAACTTCCATTCGATTCCTGAAGATTTTTTACACTAATTCAGCCAGGAAATTTGAAATTGAAAATTATGACGTAGGACCCCTAAGGGTCCCTTTTCCGATATGCCCTCACAATTCACACAATTTATAAAGCAATTAATAAACTTTGGAAATATCGTAAAATGTCAAAAAATTTGAAAATAATAAAAAAAAAAATGAAAAATTTTTGATACCTAATTATTGAAAAATATTTTTTAAAAATTAAGATGTGACAAAAAATGAAAAAGTTAACGATTAATGTTAAAATATCGAAAAATGGGAACTTGAAAACAATAAATTTCTATTTAAAAGAATTGAAAAATCTCGAAGTGAAAAATATTTTTAAAAAATTGAAAATTAGACATGTGATAACTGAAATGTTGGGAAAAATTTTAAAAATTGATAACCATCAACCAATTAAACAATGACAAATAAAAAATAAAAAATGTGCTAGGAATCTAAAAAAAATAAGACGAAGGTATTAAGTAAAAATAAAATAATAAATACTTGGAAAAATTACATACGAAGAAAAAAATTTAGCAACTTTGGAAATATTAAAATATTATGTACGAAATTAGAATACCTATCATAAAAAAATCGAAATTTCAGGTAATAAAAAAAATTGAGAAGAATCAAAAAATCAAAAATTTTAAAGGATCCGAAACCTTGGAAAATTTGGGAAAATGAATAAGGTAAAAATATTCAAGAAAAAATTGAAAAGTTGATGGTCACTTAAATTTTAGAAAAATTAATAATTCGAAAATTTAATATTTGAAAAAAAAAAAAATCAAAGAAGTGAGATAGAGATATTTTTAAAAAAAATAATCGAAGATTTGGAATAGTTACAAATACGAAAAAATTGAGCAACTTTGGAAATATTAAAAATTCTATTAACATTAAAAAATTACGAATTTTTAGATATTGAAAAAATTCAGAAAATATTGAAAAATAAAAATGAATAAAAAATAAATAAAATTATAAAGGAATGGGTACCTAATTGAAAATAAAATAAAAATATAAGTGTCGATTTGAAAGAATGCGAAATCTCCAAGTGGAACATCCTAATAATGCAATCAAAAATTTAAAAAACTAAGAAATCATAAAAAAATCTAAAAAAAATATGGAAAAATGATGAATAATTAAAATATTTAGAAACATATTTTGAAAAATTGATGACTAATCAATGAGAAATGAAATAACTGAAAAATATTTGAATATTTGAAAAAATTAAGAAAATGCATATGTGAGGCGCTCTGTCAAAAGGTACTTAAACTCGGAAAATCAAATTTTTCAGGAGAGCAAAAAAATCGAAAAAATCGATTTTTTACTTTTTGATTGGATTCACAAAAAAAAGAAAGATACTTTTGGCGCAATTTCGGAGCGTTTTTCTCCAATCGTCCGTTTTCCATGTGAGAATTTCAAAGTGGTATATCTCGGTCAATTTTCAAGCAATTTTCGATTTTTTTGTTTTATATTACGCATGAAGAAATTCTCTTTCAGATAAGCTGAAAAAATCGATTTCGATTTTTCCGAGTTTAGGTACCATTTCATAGAGGCCTCACATATAAAGAAAATTTAATGAATTCGCGAAATTAAAAAAGTAAAAGATTCAGAAAAAACATAAATAAAAAAAATAGCAAGTTCAAAAAGATTGAAATTTTTTATTAAATTTTTTTTTTAATAAATTAGAAAATTTTAAAAGAATTAAAAAATTGAAAAAATTAAAATATCATAAAAATTGAAAAAATTGACGACTAATCAAAACATCAAAAAATGGAAACTTTGAAAAAATTAATTTCAATTTGAAAGAATTGAGAAATATTGAAAAAGTGAGAAATTTTAATGCATTAAAAAATTTTAAAAATTTAAAAAAAAATTATTTACTTACTTACTATCAAAATATTATTTATAAAAACTAGAAAAAATTGAAATGTCATAAGATTTGAAAAATTTGAAAAAATACAAAATTTACAACTTTGTATGATTTCATAAAATTTGAAAACCAAAAAAAATTCTCAATTTAAAAATTCTGGAAAAACTGCAGAAAAATAAATGAATTGAAATTTCATAAGAATTAAGGGGTTTGTTGTAAAAACAACCATAGTCAAAAAATCAAATTTTATAGGAGACTAAAATAACATAGGTACTCAAATCACGTTTGGGGGTGAAAATTTGATTGATCAGTGGGTGTTGATTGTACATTAAATTTTCCATAATTATTGCCAAGAAATGTATACCTAGGTAATAATTTTTTTTCAAATTTTGAAAAATTATACAACTTTCTTTTTAAAAATGTCGACTATGGTTGTTTTTTTTAAACAATCAGCTAAAACGTACACGTACTTTTGGAATTGAAAAAAAATTAATAAATGAAGGCTAAATTTAAAAAAAAACAAAAAAAAACTTATACCTAATATCACCATTGTTTTTCTCAAAAATTTCAATTCAGGAACTGAAATATTTTTTTCAAATTTTTTACTAGGTATGGTTTTTTTTTTTACAAAGGATCCCTCAATTGAAAAAATTTATTGATAAGTGATTTTTATCACTTCATAGTATCATAGATAGCATTTAATTAATACCGTTATGTAAAAATTTTAAGATTTAAGCAGACGATCAGAAAAAAAAATTAATTTGTTCAAAAAATTGAGAAATTATATTGAAAATGACAAGTGAGTAAACAAAAACCAATGTAGGTAACTAATTGTAAGTATTCAGAATTGAGTTTTCAATAGGTATAATTCTATTTTGAATCTTAAAATAGTCCCATAGTGAAGCTTTGTATTTTTCTGTTTCTGAAAATTCATTCTTCAGTTATCCACTCGAGCAGTCTAACATAAATTATTAACAATTTCATCAAGGACGAAGAATTTTCATTCGTGAAAAAGTTAATATTCAGATAGAAATTTTTAAAATTTAATTCTCTAATTTTTGAAGCGATGTTCTTTCAAAATTAAAAATGCCCATAAAAAACAATGATTTCAATGAAACGAATCACGTTATTATGAGTCATTCAATATTCGCATTACAAATTGATGTAAGAAAAGTTGCCTATATTAATGGTGCGAGGAATACGGTGAATATATTTTTCAAACAGCTTTTTGCGCATTTATTGATTGTGAAAAATAAATTGTTATATCTATAATTCTATACATTTATACAATATCAATACGAAAATATTATAGAATTAAAAAATAGTAGGTACCTGATCGATTTTAAATTTATAAACAAATGAAATCAGTGTTTGTTTACGTATTCTCCGCAATGAATCGATCCGACTACATATTAACAAAAAAAAAAACGCTCAAAATAGCCAGTGTCATTAATTCCGTATTTTTCCCCCGATAATCTAATAAATTATTCAACTTTTGCCGTTTTTTTCCAGATCGAAAGTGCCTACTTCTTATAAACTCATTGTATAGTTGTAATGAACGATGGATTTTTCCATTTTAAAAAGCACACGTTTGTTTACATCGAAAATTGAAAAAATGAATCGAAACGAATCGATCAAACCTCAACCGCAGGGTGAATTTAATTCAAACTAAAATTATACTTCCTGTTCGGTATTTCTTTGTTGCAAATTAAAGTTGTTCCTCCACAATGGCCTGAAAATGTACCCTGGTCGATGCGAAAATGAAAATAGCGGGATGGCGATTTGAATTTTGAAAGCAGAATTCGCTTTTGAAATTATAATTACCAACAACAGTACGAATGATTATGGCATAATCTAGTATATTCATTATCTTATCTATATAGCCGGTTTTTCGTAGCCCATACCTCATATTTCATTCAAGTGAAGTAAAAGGTAAGCTTTTTCTCAATACCTATGCATTATTAAAATTCTTATCATAAAATTTGGCATAATCAGTCCAAGATTTTTTTTCCTATTGAAAATTGTTTTCACACCGACACGTAGAATATTAATGGCAAATATAACCAAATTAACGGCAATCTTGACCTGAAAAGTATTCATTTTTCAACTACATTGTAACCTTCATCTTACAATTTCATCTAAATGGCTGTATTAGATTTTATTAGCTACGTCGAATTTGTAAGTGATAGGTAATCAAAGGGTCATGGATATCTTCATTTTGAGTTACTTATTAATTTTTTTCAAATTCGAAAATTGAACTTTTTCAGTACCTTCATTTTTGAATAATTTAGAACCTCAGATGCCATAGATGATGCACTTCATCCCTCCGCCCGCCCGCCCACCCACTGAAACATGATTTTTCCTCAAGGTGGCATCCTAGAAAACATCTCAAGTCACGTTTGTCTAAATAAAAGGTGAATGTACTAACAAAATGGCAGCTATTTCTATTGATAAGCTGCACTGCTCCTAACTTCACAAACTCTTCAAATTTGCGTTGAAATAAGAAAGTTTTCACGAACAAAATTAAAGATCATGAAATTTTCAACATGGAAGGTTTTTATTTTCGTTTCGTTTCGTTTTCCGTTTTTCTGTCAGATTAATTATTTCGGTTTTTTCACTTTTAGTTACGTTAACCGAAATTATTTTGTTTTTTCGTTTCATTATTTCATCAGTCCCCATGTCCATACGGGTACTCAACATATTGGAAATTTTGTCCAGGATTCAATTAAGTAATTAAATTTAAATTTTCGTGCTGGAATAAGTCTGATTTGACAAAAAATAATAATACTTTTTGATTTTCAGATAATACCTACATTTTTTAAGTTTTTGAAATTTTAAAAGAGAATTTTTTTTTTTGAATTTTTTTCAACCAAAAATTCTGAAGGAACCCTTCTCAAAAAATTAAAGAAATGATTTGCAAAAAAGTGTTTTTTAAAGGCAGTAGTAAAGTAGGTATAAATAAATTGTCAACGTTGTTGTTATTTTTTTGAACTTTTTTTTTTTGAAAAATTGAAACAGTTTCTTCTCGAAATATCATTTTTTCAATTATTCAAAAAAAATCTCTACCCAGGCCCTGGATACGCAAAATTTCTTTTAAAAACTTTTAAATAATTTTTTTTTCTGCAAAAATTTATTTGCAAAAAGGTTGAAAGGACAAAGGAAAAAAAATTCTCCTCCCAAAAAATATTTGAATTTTCAACGAAAAGTTTTGAAAAAATTCCCTCAATTTTTTTTAAATGCAATAAATTTTAAATACATTTTCAATGCTGTTGTTGTCATTGTTTTTTTTGTTGTTTTTTTTACACACAGAACAAAAACGAATTCTTTTCTCGTTATTTTCAAAATTTAAGTTTCGTCAAGTTTTTCGTTTTTTTAATTTAATTTTTTTCGTTTTCAGTTTCGCTTTGTTTTTTGTCAATTTAAGATTTCCTTAATTCGTTTTGTAACGTTTTTTCTAAATTTTTCGTTAGTTCGTTTTTCGTTTTGTTACGTTTCACAAAACTTATAACAAGAAGAAACTCACGTCAAAGATATTGCCTTCCTCAAACTTATCAAGGGGAACTAACGAGTCTGAAGGGTCTTAAAATTCATGTTTGGACATGTTTCAACTGCATATTTGTCACATACTTATTGCAATTTTAATAAAACAGAGAAAATTTGATTTTTTTCAATGGCATATTAGGTAATGTGAGATTGTGGGTATAATTATCCGAAGTCAAAAATGTGTTACTTTATGAAAGTGAACAAAAAAAATCAAATTTTGCTAAAATTACAATGTATGACAAATATCGAGTTGAAACGTGCACCTACTCCAAACCTGAATTTTAGACCCTCCAGACATCTCGTGGGAAAATGTCAAATGTGGGTTCCCAAGGTGGCGTCACTTGGTTTGTTTAAAATAAATTTTGGAAAAAAAAGAAAAAATTAACGAATTTCATCCAAATTTTGGTTGATGAGTCGATGATGTATTTGGTGAGATCGCCCAAGTGAGTTACCGCTGGGTCTAAGTATTAATCTAAATTTAACAAAAAAAAAAAAAAAAAAGGCGCAGCAGAAGACTTATTGGTAATTTTTAAAAGAGAACGGTTCACACGAACCCACTTTCTAGGCATTTTTGGAGGATAGGATATGATTTGTGGGGATTTCGTTTTTTAAAATTTTGAGTGATGGATATTTACTTTTGTTCAAAATTATCGATAAGCCCTTTCAAAAGATATTTATAGTTGAACTTTATTTCGAAAATATCAACTATTGAAATTTACCTGAGAATGAAATAAATAGACCAGTTTTGTCGAAACGACGCCGAGTCTTGAGCTAATTGATTGAATAAATTGAGATTTTTATGAGAGGTTAGGACATCCTCAGAATGAAATCTGTTGATTTAAGCAAAATCGATGCTTCAGTTCCAGAGGGTATCTGCGATTGAAATTACTTTTGTATCGCACGTATCGTAAAAGACTTACAAAAAAGGCGACGTACAAATTTCGATTCATTGAACTGGTTCTCTGGACATTTATTGTTACTTTATACTGATTTTTTTCCTATTTTTCATCTTCTTTTTTGTCTAGGAAAAATTTAAGAAAATTGTTAGTTCCTGGAATATATGTTTTTTTTAATTTGCATAAAAATTGAAGAAAAATCATCGCCTTGAAAATGAAATTTTAAAAATTGTTATAACATCATGTCAAATTTCAAAAATTGTGCAAAATTTTAAAAATTTATCAAAATATCAAATTTTTAAAAATTTTAAATCTTGATTTTTTCACTAAACTTTTTCAAATCGTAGAAATTGTTAAACTTCGAAAAATACGTATATTTTTTAATTTGGCTAAAGTGTAAAAAATTGGCCCAATTTTTAAATTTTTTAAACATTTTTTTCCATTTTTGAAGATAGGTATACATAAAATTTTTAGTTTTTCAACTAATTTTAAAGATCTATCAGTTCTGTAAAGAATTTCTCCCTCTTTTTCTTTCTTTCATCATTATTCTTTTGAAAACCCAGAAAATTCAAGAAAATTGCTGAATAATCACCTTTCAGCAGAAAGCACGTGCCAGGGCTCTGCTAGATGCTGATACGTTATCAAACGAAGGAAGTGCTTCATTCAGCAATCAGGAAGTTGAACTTACACACCTGACAAAAGAAATTCTTTCATCGAGTAAGTACAGAATAAAAATTAGTGTAATAAATTCAAATTAGTCGTATTGCCTTCTTGGCCTATGCCAATATTCTGGCAATATTTTCAGGTCGTTTGATTATGTCTGCATCGAAACACAGTTTTAAGTTCGGCACGTGATTCGAATCCTCCTTGACACACTTGTAAATTTAAATCATCGTCTGTCTGGAATATTTTTTCGCTTTCAATTAAATTTTTAGGCCTAATGCAAAATAGGCTAACTTGAAATTAAAACCCGAGTACATTTTTGGTAAACTTGAAAGTTTTTGATAGAGTTCTACCTATTTATCAAATTTTACAACGCAACAGAAATTTTGTGAACTTGAATTAAAAATGGGGTTTATTGCACTAAGGCAGTAAGGTATTGGCCGGTGATATACTTTAATGTAGATGGGCATAAATAACGTGTTATTAACACGCACCGACTTGCTATAGATAATTTTTGCAAGCGGGTTTTTTCAGTTGGTACGTTTTCAGAAGTTTAAGGACCACTCTCCTCTTTTAAACGTCTTCTGTGCAATATGTCCTTGAATTTTTATCCGAAATGTTTCGTTCTCCTCTCGTGTAAAGATCAGCAAAAAGACGAGTCTTGTGTTAATTTTGACCCTTGATCTCGAGTCTTTATAGAAGTAGTGAAGTACTACGTAGGTAATGAAAAAGTAATGTAATAAACGCCCTAGGGTGGTCCTTCTTAATTTGATTTTTTTTTTGTTTCACCGCCAAATTTTTTTAAAATGAGAAAATGATTTCCTATTTTTTATTTTCCTTTGACCGAATTTTAAGTGGTACCTGACCCACCTCTTTTTTTCAGTTTTTTTTTTTTTTTTTTTAGAGAAATGAAAAATTGGCTGATTCTTAAAATCTCAACCTTTTTTTTTGTTTTTTTTATGAGAATTAATACCTGATTTTGTAATTCTTAAAAGGATCCCTTTTTCCAAAAAAAAGTGCAATTTTTTAACCTAGAATTTAATACCTATTGCTGCTTTTTATTAGAAAATAATTTCCAAATTTTTTCCCAACTGAATTTATGTGGTGTGACTAGCCACCTCCCTCATTTCGAATTTTTAAAAATCATGTATTTAGGGTACTATTCTAGCCTAACCCAAAAAGAAATTCTTAAATTAGGTTCAAGCAAGGTGTTCTTTTCAGTCTTCAAACTTCTGCATTTCTTTTTTTTTTTTGGCTTTAAAACTGTTAGGTTTTTAAAGAATTGGTGTAAAATAATAATTTGTACATCATAACTTGAACGAAATATATTTGTGAGTACTTAACTCAACATCGGATATAGAACGAATTAGAACGAATGACGCGACCAAATTCAGTAGCAAAGAGCTACATGAGAAAACAAAAAACAAAAAATTTTCAGGCCGAAGCAACCAACAATAATTAACGAAACCGACATAGAAAAACTTTCCTACTTAAATTAGATAGGATAAATACAAATCAACATAAAACTCAACATCCCCCCTCGGACTGAAAATTCCACAATACAAATACAACAAAAATTTACATATCTTATCAAAATAAACAATCGAAAAAATCAAACTCGAAATTAATTGAAATAATTGTAAAAATAACGTGAATTCGTAATTAAAAATTAAATGTACGTTATAAAAATATGGAACGAATAGTGATCGAAAAATAAATAAATAACTAATTAGTACCGATATGAACGATTTACTAGATCTAGATATAACGGAGCGAAATTGATCGATTTACGAACGGTAAGAAAGTACGAAATTGAGCGATTTATCAAAAAAAATAGAACGAAGTAAGTTGAACGATTTAAGAGCGAAAATTGAGCGATTTACTGACAAAAATAGAACGATGTAAGCTGAACAATTTACTGAAATTAATTAAAGAGCTATTGGACGATTGGGATCGGAACGAAAATCAAAACTACTCAAGTTCGCGGAAGGTTTATTGGTACTTGGATTTCTATTCGGGCAATCAGTGGAATTCGATTTTGTAAGTACGTTATCACTCGCGGTTCTCGTAGTGTTATCTGCATGGTCACCGAATTTGGGACACATACGACCGATATGTCCCTCTTCTTGGCACCGAAAACAATGAAATTTACCGTCGTTTGTACCCGAAAATTTACGATTTCTACAATTTTTTATAACGTGGCCCAGTTTTTTACAGTAGTTACACTTAGGTACACTTCGCGGAGAATTACCGTTACTTTCAGAATCGCTGGTGCTGACAAATGCCGCTCCTTTCGAGAATTGAGATGGACCATTAGACAAACTGGCATCACCTTTGGATAATTGGGACGAAGAACTAGACTGTTTCGCATCACCGTCGTCGTTGCAAAGAAGATCTCGAATAATTTTTGGATCCGCAGACGTTACACTAAGGAGGGCCTCCGCTGATTTCCGAATTATCATGTATTTTTCATCCTTCAAGCCCGCCTTGAGGTAAGCAAATTCCTCCGCTTTGCCTATCACGGTACCACATGTTGAAAGAAGGTTGACGAGTTCCGTTACGCGGTTGCAATATTCTCTGGCGGACGAGAAATTGCGTATATCTATCGTGGCCAACTTGGTACGATAGTCAACCACTTTTGATTCATCTGTACGAAGATATCGGGCATCGAGTTCTTTAAATAACTCGAAAGGGTCTTTCTTCTCTCGTACTAACTTGAAGACATTATCTTCGACATGTAACAGAATTTTTCTAATTGCCTTTTTATTTTTTGTAGCGTCGCCGCCAGCCGCTGAGTACGTGTCGTCAAGACCCTTTTCTTCCAAGTATAACTGAATACGAGCTTTCCAAATCTCGTAGTTGGCTTCTCCTCTCAATACCATATGAGACGGAATTCCGTGCGTAGATGACGACATGTCGGAGTCGCTTGTATCGTCGTCAGTCGAGTAAAATGAATCGTAACTAGCGTCACTGGACGAAGAACTTGGAATCGGGTTACGTAAACTTACTGTTTGAACGGTGCTCGTAGTTGTATTTGTCTCACCAACTTTCTTTGTCACAGGTACAGTCGCCGTATTTATCGCTGAAGTAGTCGGATTTTCCACTGAGACATTTTGCTCGATACTCGAATTTTCGGACAGGAGCGAGTCGACTACGGCGCTCGAATTTTCTGCAGTACCAACCGGAGCAACAGGAACGATAGCTGATAATTCAGCAGTGGCCGGAACAGGATCGACGTGATCTTCGGCAGCTGATGGAAATATTGACCGATTGAACCGAAATCGATCACCGAATTGGTTTACCGCACCAACGATTCCTCGTAGGTGGTAACCTGACGTGGCAGTTTCTTCACCCGGCGGCGATGAACGAAAATCGATATTTCGCGGTTGGAGCGAATTGAAAAATTCTTTCGTTTTTTTCTTACGCTCTTTACGAATTTTTGACCGTGATTTATCGCCGCTCGATGACTCTTGTTCAGCGTTACGATGTGAACGAGCAATCGGCGGTACCGACATGCGAACGTACGACTATGAATAATTAACAATTACGATACCTGATGACATTACGAAATGAACGAAAAAAAAAAATTACAAAAACGGATAAACGAAACCAACGCACTGCTATCATGTTAGGTTTTTAAAGAATTGGTGTAAAATAATAATTTGTACATCATAACTTGAACGAAATATATTTGTGAGTACTTAACTCAACATCGGATATAGAACGAATTAGAACGAATGACGCGACCAAATTCAGTAGCAAAGAGCTACATGAGAAAACAAAAAACAAAAAATTTTCAGGCCGAAGCAACCAACAATAATTAACGAAACCGACATAGAAAAACTTTCCTACTTAAATTAGATAGGATAAATACAAATCAACATAAAACTCAACAAAAACCCGTGAAATTTTTTTCCCATTTTTTATTTTTCCCTTCGCTAAATTTCAAGTAGTCTTTGGTCTCCCTTTTTCAAAAAATGAAAAATTGACCAATTTTCAAAATCTTGCTTTTTCGGTTAAAATACATCAAAGTTATTCTTTTTCATGAGAATTAATTCTAAATTTTTAATTTTACCTTCAACTTGATTTTAAATGATACCTTGGGGTGTCCCAAATTTTTCAAAAAAAAGAAAAAAGAAAAAAAGGAGCAAAATTTTTTTCCTTGACATGTAAAGTTGTTTCTTTTTAACGTAGGTATTTACTAGAAAATAATTCCATATTTTTTATTTTTCCCCCAACTGAATTTCAAGTGGATGGTGCCACTATATATTTTGAAAAATAATGAATTAATTGTCCTTGAGCTTACACGTTTCTTTGATTCTGACATATCAAAATCCTTTCTTTTCATAAGAAATGATTCCTAATTTTTTAAATTTTCCCCCTCACTGATTTTTTAGCTGTGTCACCAGCCTTCCATTATGAAAATTATAAATTTTGCATTTTTTTTTAAAGCTGGGGCTAGTGGTATCACCTAAAATTCAATTAGGGGAAAATAAAAAGTTGGAAAATATATGAGTTCCTAACTTCCTACAACTCACTGGACCATTGCATTTGAAATGGGATACCACTTATTGACCTCTAGCATAGGGGAGTTGAAAAGTTGCAGATCACTGAAAAATATAGTATTTCTTAAAACAGGGCTTAAATGGCTCCAATTAATGCAAAAAATGAAAATTTTTCTTTGCAGGGTTGCCAATTTTATATTTTCCTAAAACATCGATTTTTACATTTTTTAAATATTAAGAAATTTCTGATGTTTTATGAAGTTGGCAACCCTGCATTGAAAAATTGTCAATTACTTCTGGTTAAATATTTTTTTTGTATCAACAGGAACCATTCAAGCCCAGTTTTAATGCCAAGTAGATTGTATTTCCTTCTTTGTAATTCGAAAATCTCAATTTTTCAGCGATCTGCAACTTTTCAATCCACTGGTAGAGTCAATAAGCGGTATTGTGGTATTCAATTACAAACTCAATGGTCTAGGGAGAAAGTGATCCTACATTGAGAACCTCTAACTCTGCTCTTCTGAGAAGTAGAGGGTTAAAAGAAATTTGGGAAGTTTTCATCTCAAAATGAACCACCTCTTTAAATTTGGTCGAAATCAAAGACATTTTTTTTTTCACTCCACCAATTGAACCCACTGCATAAAACAAAGTCATATTATGTTGTTCATAGGGGTAAAATTTACTCCCATGACTAACGTTTTTGTTTTCCATTAATGAAAAAAAAAATTGTAATAGGTAAGTACTAAGTACTCTAAAACTTACCTATCATTTTGTGAAATGAAATACAATAAATTTCACCATAGCGCAACGTCAAAGAAATATTCAATTTCAAGATCAAGGCCAAGGTAAAAAAAATCATGGTTCGATAAACTAATTATGGTACCATCTATCAATGAATAAAACACACCACTTTAAAATTTTACAATAAAAACACTTTTTATCGATTCACCTAATTAGAGAAAAATGAGTAATACGTATAAGAAAACGTAGGTATATTTATACACCACTATAAAGCAATTAAAAAACCTCTAATAATCTAAAAGATTTCGCGAATTCGATACACAGACGCCAATCCGATGTATAAAACTTATACGTGCGCACGAATTCGCAAATGCTGCATCTCTAATTTAAAAATCACCCGCATGACCATTTATAAACCGCTACTTATTCAACCTTATTAACAAATTCTTTTGGCGTTTGGACGTTTGACGGTTGATAAATTTGCTCGAAGGTCGAATTAGAATTTAAAATGTTTTAAAAGGTATCAAGGTATGTGTTTAAAATGCATTTTAAACAATTTTACGCAATTTCAAAATGCTCAACCGAATATGCCAATTTGATAAGTGAACATTGGCTTGCGTAATCGTCCTCATAAATGTTCAATGTGAATACGCAGCTGAATTTTAAAAAACATAGGTACGAGTATTACGAGTAAGATAAACGCCGAGACGCCGTTGCGAAGAAATTTGCTGCATTTTAAGATTACTTATCCAATAAGGTCAGCCTCGTTCGAAATAGTTAATTATTTACTCTTTGATTAAAACAAAATTATGTGTACCTGTACGATTATGTAATTTTAAGAAAAATAAACTATAAAGGCGCACGTGCTGCGCAAAAGATGAAAAATTGTACAAACGTTTATATGTAGGTATAGGCATTAGGCATACCTAAACCTATCGAGCAGTGAAGACTTTCACGGAAGTAGCATAATAGTATCGAAGAATATATCCAAACTGACTGTAAATGACGTAAGTGAAAAAAAATATAAAATGTTTTCGATTTTAATGTTCCAAGTAAGTAGCTAGGTACCACCTACGTATTAATCCAGTCAAATTAGGCCAAAAAACAACCTTTACTCGAGCAAAATGAAGGAAGAATTTTTTTTCGTAAAGTTGCTCTTAAAGATGTCCTAAATAAACATAATTAGGTATAAAAAGTCCCCTGAAATCGGAGTGGATCTTAATCTCCAAATATCCACATCCCCCCCACAATTTTTTGCCCTCACTTTATTTTTGCATATTTCAGTTCCTAATAAAACTAACTACAGGAATTTTTATCACACAAAAAATGTGCAGAATTAAAAAATCTTTCAAATTAGTTATTTTCAATTTTTTGATAAGAATGATATAAGTAACGCCGAAAATAGACTTTGAAGTTGTTGGTCAATTCAAATTGGGCCAAAAAATAGGTTCCCTTCCCCAAAAAAAATGTAATAAAATTTTTTTTTCATAAAGTTGGTCGTAAAGAAAAGGCTGTCCTTATCAACATTATTATATAAAATCCGAGTGCATCATGATTCATGAGTTATGTCCCTAAAACCCACCTTTTTCGTCATATTTTATTCCTCTTCTTCTCATTTAATTCTATTTTTGAAATAAGACCATTCATTTTTTTTGGGGGAGGGGATCTCTATATAAATTTTTTAGAGTAAAAGCAGAATTCATTTTTTTTTTTTTTAATAAAAATATATTAACTTTTTTTATTTTGTTAGTTCGTTTTCTTGTGTTTTTTAAAAATTTTTTTTATTTATTTAAAAAAAAAATTATGTACTTTTAGATAAAAAAAAAAAAAATCACAATTTTTGTTCCCAATTTTCTTTGAAAAAAAGAGTCTTTTATTTTTTGGCAGTTTATGCAGAATTTTGTTAGGCCTACCTATGTTTTTTTTTTTTTTTTTTTTTTTTTTTTGAAAAAATATCTGATGCGACCCGAAGAAAGAAGTTAAATCACGAATTGCTCAAGCAAAGGCTTCGTTCCTCTCCATGAGAAATGTATTTACACGAAATGAACTGAACATCCAGCTCAGATTAAGGCTCGTGAAATGCTATGTGCACTCAATTCTGACGTATGGCTGTGAATGCTGGACACTGGATGCCGAGTTGGAAAAGAGAATATCGGCATTTGAGATGTACGTATATCGGCGAATATTGAAAATCCCATGGACAGAGACAGATAGAGTCACCAACAAGGAAGTATTAGCCAGAGTACAAAGAAAACCAGAACTCCTCGATACTGTCAGGGAAAGGAAAATCAAATATCTCGGACACGTCATGAGAGGTGAAAAGTACGAATTACTGCGAGTCATAGTGGAGGGAAAGATTGCTGGAAAGAGATCAGCAGGTCGCCGCCGAAACTCCTGGCTCAAGGACATTCGAAAATGGCTGGGGCGCACATCGGTGGAGATATTCCGGGCAGCCGTTTCAAGAGTACAGCTATGGGTGTGGATCTCCAACCTCCGTAGAGGAGAAGGAGGATGAAGAAGAAGATCTTTCAATTATTTATTTTTTTGGTTGGGCGAGGGGAGGTAATAAATTCTCCAGCTTTATTGGAGACAGAATCTCTCATTTCTTATTTGGGAAAAAATTCTCAAATTGTGTAAGGGTAAAAATTGTCAGCTTTTTGAAGCGAATTAACTTCTCTTAGTTCTTAATCATTTCACTTTTGGAGGAAAAAAAATCATGATTTTCGGTCATGTTTTTTTTTTTTTTTTTTTTTTTTTTTTTTTAAATAAGAATCTGAAGTTTTTTAGCTCATTATTATTTTTTAAAAAATCCTAATTTTTTTGAAGAAAAAATTTCAAAAAACTTCTCATTTTTTGAAAAAATCTGTAATTTTTTGAATTAAGTAGGTAGTAGGTATTTATTTTGAAAAAAAACTCTCATTTTTTTAAAAATAATCTTCAGTTTTATTGAAGTACCTAGGTAAAAAATCCTATTTTTAAAATTTTTTTTTTGATAAAGAAATTTCTTGTTTTAGGGGAAAAAATAAAGTTTTGGTCTCAATTTGTGTATAGTAGAAAAATTATTTTTTTGGCAATTTTTTTATCTCGCAAAATTTCCTAATAATATAAAAATCTTTTGGTTGGGTCCGGGAGAAAAATTCGAGCCCGGTGCAAGTGTACTTCTCCCACCCCCTCGCCTTCACTGCTGATGATGCACTTGGATTTTGACAGATTTTTATACACGTTGATAATGACAACTTTATGAAAAAAAAATTATTTTTTTTGGGGGGGGGGGGCGTTTTTTGATCTAATTTGAATGAACCAATAACTTCAAAGTCTATTTACTTAGGAACTGAGATATACATACGTCAATAAAGTGAGGGCAAGAAATTGGGATAGGGCAAAAATGTGGATATTTGGGGCGAAGATTCACTCCGATTTTAGAGGACTTTTTATATGTTAATTAGGACACCTTTACGATCAAAATTTACAAAAAAAATTTCTTCTTTCATTTTGTTTGGGTAAAAGGCCTAATTTGACTGGACTATATCTATGACTATGTACAGCGAGTCAAACTGCAAGCAAGGTGTTTGAATCAAATTGATATACGGTACCCATTATGTAAGTAGATAGACCTATAGACCCAGCAGCATGCTTATAATCGTTGTAGGTATCGAGATGAGCATTTTTATCCATCTGAAGAAACTGCAATAATGAAAAATAACACTTAAGAGAGAAAAAAAAAGTCTGCGAACCATTTCGTAGGTATACGTGAGTATTTGAAATATAGGTACGATAAATCACAAAATAAAAATGAAAATGAAAAATTTCACAATAGAAAACAAAAATTGAGAATTTTAATCATCGATGAGAATTAAAAAACGAATAGGTAATTTCAACACTGTCGATTTGATTTTATAGAACATTAACGGCATTTGAAATGATTGAAGGAAGAAGTGCGGCTAATTTAAAAGCATGTCAAATCACAGATGAACAGTGTAGAATGGTCAATGATTATGTCAAGGCTACTAAGTGGCCGGTCGCGATATCAGGCCACTGCCAGTGTGTTACTATTACTGTGCGGCTGTAAGTACATCTGTGACCGTATTAAATAATTCATTTCTTTGCAGCACGAGACGACGACGACGACTCGCCGGAATACGTGCGGTAATTATGTCAAGAACGCGTTAATGTAATTGTTTTATGTAAATCATCTTCATCTTCGCGCCACGCCGCTCAGGTAGGTATATCTGTGGTCGTATTGGTGGAAAAAAATTGGATTCAGAATCTTCGTTGGTATGGGACAAGTTGGGTAGCATTTTGAATACCAATTGGATTGTAAAGACAAACTTACAAAATCCTATACATTATTTAATACATTCGACATTTTAAATCATACGGCTCAGGCTCGGTTGGCGATGGCGTGCATAAAACAAACGAAGCGGCGAATAAAATGGTGCCGAGCGTGGTATACAACATTTGAACACAAGTTCAACACCACCGTGTCACGCGACGTTCGATGATTCCTTAAAAAATTTGCACTTCATTTTGCCATGTCCTCGGATCACGTTTGAATTAACTTCACTGTCGAGAGTAGAAAGTGTAAAAGGGGTATCTGTTTTTTAACGGTATACGAGCGTCCATCAGCTGATCACAGTGATGGAACTTCATTTTGAACTCCTTACAAAGGGTCTAGCCAGATAAGAGGCCCCTATCCTCGGATTTAATTCGAAGTTCGAAATTCCCTCAAATGGTGTCCCATGATGAGAAAAAATTTTCGACAAAGTTTTGTACCTCTACCAAGAATGGACAAGAAATTGTTTCAAACTCCAACTCGCGAGTTAACTCTTTTGCAAAAAAGAGTTGAAAAGTTGGGAGTTACCTACCACTTTTTTTTTTAATAGTTGAAAGAATTTTCGTAACACTTTTGCAACACTTCCTCAAATTTTTGGTTCTAAAAATTGAAACAGAGGCGTGCGCTTCAGCTATCCGGTGTTCGAACTGGCTATTTAAGAGCAGGCCCGGTGAGAGGGGGGACCAGGTGGACACAAGTCTTGGGCCGGATTTTCCCCTTCACCTCATAGAATTTTTAAGGTAAAATTTTTTAATATCGTCAAAAAACATTTTTTTAAAGATTTTTTTTGCATCCTCTTTTTATTCAGAAAATTTTCAAATTCCTGTGAAACCCTTTTTTTAAATGAAAATTCAGCAAATAATTTTTTGAAGAATTCTAAATTTGCCTTCTATTTTTTAAAATTACATTTCTTTTTGAAAAACAATAATGTTTTTTTGTTGAAATTTATGCAATTTCTTTGCATTTAAAATTTTTTCAAATTTCTTTGAGAACCATTTTGTTGAAGTTCGATGAAAAACATTTTTTTTTTTGAATTTTAAATGAAATAATTTTTCATATTTTTTAAATTGAAAAATTTTCAAATTTCTTTCAATTTTTGTTCAAGTTTTGTCCAGGAACAAGTTTTAAGTTTTTTTTAAATTTATTCAATTCCTTTATATAAAAAAATTTTCAATTCCTTTGAGAACAATTTTTTAAAAATTCAGTAAAAAAATTCATTTTTCAAATTTTGCTAAAATTTTTTTCAACTTTCTTAAGTTGAAAATTTTGTCCAGGAAATAATTTCTTAGAAGTTTAGTTGTTTTTTTGAAATTTAGTCAATTCCTTTGCATTTAAAAACTTTTCAAATTTGTTAACCATTTTTTTTTTTTTTTTTTTTGAAATTATTTAAATGAAGAAGCATCATTTTATTTGTCCATTGAGATAAAAAATGGGTGTTTTTTTTAGAAAAAAAGGGGCCCAAAATTTTTTTGTCCTGGGGCCTGACTTGGCTCTCGCCGGCCCTGTTTAAGGAAAAAACTTTTTCAAATTTTTTGGAGCCAGCATTTTTCTCAGATTTTTAAAGAAAGGTCTCAATAATAATTTTTTACATTTTTTTGGAATATATTTTTTAAAATTTTAGTAGATAATACCTAAAAACTTCTCATCTTAAATTTTTACAAAATGACTTTTGGAACGAAAAGTCCCCAAATTTTAAAAATAAATTTTTGAATAAAAATGTCTTAATTTTTTTGCAGTAATCTAAATTTTTTTATGGAATAAATTTTAAAATAAAATTCTCAATCATTTTGGAGCGGAAAACTCTACATTTTTTAGAATAATGAATAAATTTCCAAATTTTATTGAAATTAAAAAATTATCTAGCCTTAGTTGCTGTATATGGCGTTAAAAAAAAATAAAAATAAAAAAATTATCAATTTTTGAAATAAAAATTGTGGAATATTTTTTTTCAATTTTTTGAAATGAAAAAATCTCCAAGATTTTCCAAATTGAACAAATTAAAATTCGTGTAAAAAAAATCAAAAAATTAAAGTTAAAATTAAGATTTCAAAAAAATTATTAAATCGAGTAAAATATTCCTAAAAATCTAATGATTAAATAGGTAAATTTTTCGAATTTTACCTACTTTCAAGTTCAGCTTTTTATTTCTTTTATAAATTTTTCATTTTTATTAAATTTTATTAAAAATTTATAGATTCATTAGGCATTATTTCTTGAAAATTTGATTATACATTATGCAAAAACTTGTTTCTATTAGCATTTCAGTGATTTGTAAAAAAAAAAAAAAATTAAAAATCGATTTAAAAAGTAATCGATTGCATCTTTTGAAAAAATATTACAAACTCGTGAAAAAAATTCTCTGCGGATTAATGAAAAGAAATCTTATCGATTTTACCTAATTCGTCCGAAAAATTGGATAATTTTTTAAATACGTCGTAATCGAGCCTTTTTAAATCTTTTTTTTTTCTTATCTAAAAAACCTCGACACCATCAACATGACCTGTGTTTCCAAACATTTGCCAACTTCCTCGTTTTTTAATTACCTTGTAGTATCAAATCAAATTGCAAGCAGAATTTTCCAAACATGCGTAAATTGTAACCTTGGTTAATTTGTATAATCACAAAGTATTTCAAAATTAATAGCGATAAAATGCATTCGATAAAAATATGTAAGTACTTACTTACGTAGGTACATGTGCGAGAGCGTACAATAGTAGATCGAGGGATTGAGAAGGTTGATCTTATAAGTACAGTGTTTTTTAGAAGAAGAAAACACTGTTCCTTCAAATATCAAAATAAGCAAAGCTTCCCTCACCAATGTGATTGAAACTTTTATTCCTTCAAATGTCAGAACAGGCAAATATGCATACAGGAAAGTATTTTCGTTTCTATAACTATTTTTAACAGTTGTTGGTAGGTTTACTTGATAGGCGAGGAGAAAATTTCCCAAATTTTTTGCATTTTTTAAGTAAACACATTTCTCAATAAATTAAACTTTTTGAAGAAAAAAAAATTCCATCTCATTGTATTAAATATTAAAATATATTTTTTATTTTTAAAAAAAATTAAAAATTGTTTTTTCAAAAATAAAAATCGAGAATTTATTTCAGATGCCCATGTCCCAAAAAATTGAAAGATTTTTCTGTCCAAAAAAAAGGCCAAGAAATTTTTTCTCAAAAAGTTAGAAAATTGTTTTATTTAAAAAAAAAAAAAAATGGAATTTTTTACAAGTGTTCAAAAAATTAGAAGATTTCTTATTCCAAAAAAATCAAGAAATTTTTTCCTCCAAAAATTGAGAAATACTTTCACTTCAGAAAAATTCAGAAATTTTTATTATTTTGAAATACCTTCAAACTCAATTCTTTGTGGTTCCTAAATTTTTTCAATTTTTCACATTTTTTGATAATTTAATTGAGCATTAAATTTTTCTGAGCGTTTCGATTATTCAAAACTTTTCAGTTTTTCACATTTCTCAACTTTTATGAATTTTCTATTTTTTTTAAAAATTTTCTGATTTTTATCAAATTTTTAATACGTTACACTGGTAATTAGAAAAAAAAAAGTACAACCTTTAAAAGGAATTATCAGGTACCTTTAAAAGGCAGAGGTACTTACTTGGCCTATCCCTGCTGTAAACATGTAAAAACATCAGTAAAACGATCGAAATATAAGGATGAGACAACAAACTCCGTTATTTATTTCTCATAGAAAAGGCATCCGATTTTGAAGAATTCGTCATAATATCTCGCTGAAAAATTGCAGTCATTTCATTAAAAAAAAAAAATGAAAAAATGTTGATTCAATATTACTAAATACTCGTACTATAAAAACATTCAAGAATGATTTTTCATATTTTTTGTATTTCATTGATAACATTAAAAAGAAGAAAAAAAAATGATAAACTAAAAACAATAAAATATTTAATTATTTCATCATTTTTGTTAAACTATTAAAAAATGCGTGCTCTAAACGATTATCTTGATAAGTTGACGTAGGTATCTATTACGTTGAACTTTTCTCTCAATTGGGGATTCGTATCGATGTTGAAAAACAAAAACAAAACAAAAATTGAATTTGTTTATATTTTGCGTTTAATTAAATAAAAATATTAATAAATTTCTACATAAAACGAACCCTGGGGATAATATACACGAGTATGAAATTCGGAAAAAAATGATATAAAATAGATACATAAGCGGTACTAATCCTTAATATTTTTGTTATTGCTTTGCAATTTCATTTATGTATTATATCGCGATGGGATTCTAATTTCAGCAATAAATACGTGAAAAAAATCATGTCAAACGATAACTTACTAATATTGCGTTTGAAAAATTATTATAACTTCAACGGCAACGTTTAATTAATTTATACTTTACCGTCCGTATTTTTAATATACACGAAGAAATTTGAGTATTATTTTCATGCGACATTAAAATAGGAAACATTACAATATCACAATGTAAAATTGAACTTTTTTTTACCATAAATCAAAAAAAAAAAAAAAAAAAAAAAAAAATACCTATACATATAATATAAACGAAAACGAAAAAATTTTCCACATTCGGACGAACGTCTCTCTAAAATTTGTTCACATACGATTCTCAACGATTCTCAACGATACAGCAACAAAATAAAATATTCGACGAAAATTTGTGTTAGGTACAATGGAAACGATAACACGAAAAAAAATCATATAAACTCAAAAATAATATTATACAAAACGAGCTTACTAACACTGATTCAATTCAAGCAACAGATTAAAATTAACTGAAATTGAGCGGATAAGAGATAACAACGGAATATTAAGTTCATCAGTCCACTAAAATTAACTGTACGAGTCAATTTTTTTCCAGTCAAAAAATAATTAAACAGACTAAAAAAATTTAATTGCAAGCTATCACTACTTATATAACAATAATATTAAAAACATTATCATTATTATTTTTTTAATTATAAAGGCACAGAATTGCGCTCAAAACAATAAAAAAATCGTTGGCGCACAAAAATGTAAAAACCTGACATAGATATGTTTTACTTCTAAAAGAATAATTAATTGATTCTGAATTTCGACAATAATTAGAGCATTTTAATGAACTAAATTTTTCCGTAATTAAAAATAAATAATATAAAAAAGCTTAAATATCTTCTATTAAAGGTATTCAATTCAGGTAACAAGTAAATACGTTAACGTGAAATTACCCATTTATTTAAACCGAGCGAATATTCGTTGTAGGAAGAAAAAAATTATTATAATTTAAAAAAAGAAAAAAAAAATAAACAAAAATAACTTTTATATATTTTTTTTTTACAATTCACAAAACTCAACGAGAAAATATTTTAAATATACCAGTTTAGTAAATAACGAATGAAAAAAGTTTTTTTCCGTTAACGTATACGATTACATTTTTCAAAAAAAAAAAAAAAAAAAAAAAAATGATAAAAGGTAGGTACAATTATGCGGAAAAATTTAAGACGTAGATAATATTATAGATGCATAGACAGAGAAGAAAAAAGGAAGAAAAAAGACGAACAAGCGGTTATAAATGTTTTGAGTAATGAAAAGTATTCTTAAAATGTTAAAATGAGAAAGAAAAAAAAATTATAACCGAACTCAATTCGATTAAGATATCATTCGCATCTCAAAACACACTTCTTTTCCTTATATCGAATGTTTCACATTTACAATTTAACGAGGAAAAAAATTGTTCATATTTACAAAAAAATAAATAAAACAAGAAGCACATAATATGTCAATGTCTAAAATATAAAATAACAATTATTACTAACTTGCCATATACAATTTAATACTTCAAAGTAGATACGAAACAAAATGAAAAATAAGTAAAGCCGAATTGAAAAAATTAAGAGTTTCTCTCGTTTCAATCACGAGAATTAATCAACTTTACACAAGAAGCTTACTTATTGCAACGTATCTTTATAGCTATTTTAAACAAAGAAACCTGTGTGTAGATTTACAAACATAATATTTCAAATATTAATTCTTTTTTTATTTTTAAAATTTAACAGATAAATAACGAAATTTCACAAACAATTCAACATAAATACAAATTTACAAGGACGCAAACACAAATTTCTTTAACGTACGAAACACAAATGAAGAAAATCAATTTTTTTCCAAAAATAACGTAGTATGTAATCAACAGATCACTAAAATCTTAAACCTTATATAAGTCATATATCAACGTATATTCACACGCGACAATGAAGACTGGAAAATTCAAAAAAAAAAAATAGTAAAGAATTGTTTCATTAAAATTACATAACAATTAGATCTTTTAAAACGATAATTATATAAGTAAGTAACAAGTAGTTATCAATAATTACAACTGAACAAATATATTAATTCCACTGAAAGACAGGAAAAATATAAAGGGGTGATTTCAACTTCTAGACCATCTCGAATCATCGAATTTCATTTCAATCGATAAAAAAACATCATTTCGATTAAAGCTGCTTCTTTTTCATCGAATTCAAATTTTACAAATTCAGAACCACACTTCGAACCTCGTATGATATTGTGAACATTCTCAATAGGTTAATTGAAAAAAAAGTTATAATAAAAAAATACAAGTAATATACTTTTTATACGTCTTTTCGATGTTTCAAAAATTTATAATTAGGAAGGTAAACTTCAAAATAAGTATATTGCATACGATGACGAATTGAAAGATGACTTCAAAAAAAAAAAAAAAAAAAAAAAGAAGGAAAATGATCGAAAAATAAATTATACTATACAAAAAAAAAAGAGAAAAAATTGCATTAGGTACCGCTGTAATTTAAGTATAATAAGCGCGAGTAAAATATTAACTGATTAGCGGCGTAAGCGGAATATATGAATCATAAAAAAATTAAATAAAAAGTGATGACAATTTGAACGAAATACTTGCTATACGTTGGATAATAATTTACGAAAATGTATATATTACCGTAATGCTGAAATATAAAATAAAAATACGTATATAATAAAAATATAAACGTAATGGAGCATTTTTCAATACATATGGATCAATATAATTTTTTTAAATATATAATAGCGAAATGCAGTTTCAGTACTGTACCGTACTATTCGCTTGATTTTTCGATTTCAACGACACGAGTTGTTTAAACCAACCTTATCACTGATCAGCTCTTCATCTATGTCAAATTTTAATCGAAAAATATTTAAATCGTTTCGGTAATTTGTATTCGTGAATAGAACGAATACTTTTTCATATTTTTGCGATGAGAAAAAAACAAAACAAAGAGCGGAATAAAAAAATAGGTAGGGTAATAAGAAATACCTATTAAAAATGGAATTAATATATAAATTAACTAGGTTTTGAATAC
The DNA here is from genome assembly GCA_959613365.1 of Balanococcus diminutus. NCBI lineage: Eukaryota > Metazoa > Arthropoda > Insecta > Hemiptera > Pseudococcidae > Balanococcus > Balanococcus diminutus. The sequence continues at coordinate 42,379,389 of OY390715.1, read as the reverse complement.
TTAATGCAGATAGTATGTAACAAACAAGTGAAATATGAAGGAAAGTATTTATATTAAATTATTAATCTAAAAGAATGATTTATCCTACTCTTCCACAGAATGGTCTTGTTTTTCTTCCCAAGAATCTGTAAAGTAAAAAACAATTTTAATCAGATTTTCTTGAAATTATTTCAGTCTTATTTTAAATACCAACAACTCGATTAGTTCTAATGACCAACATTGGTAAAGAGGGAAATTTTTTTCGATGAATCCAATATTTTGTCACATTGAAACGATTATTTTATTTTTTCTTGTTTGGAAAAATTAAAAATGTAATAATTATTGTAAAGACGTGATTTCACAATTTTTGAGGAGGAAATTTTTTTTAAATGATCAATTTTTCAATTAAAAAAAAAAATTATTGAGTAGGTAGTTATTTTTCAATTTTTTTTTAACAAAGAAAGTTTTCTTTTCCGAAGATACCTCCAGAATAATATCAGCGTTTTGATTTTACTCGAAGAATTCTTTTTCTAACGAATTTTTTTCTTGATTTGTTTCATCATTTTTTTTTTTTTTTTCATTTCTAAAATAATTTTATTCTTTCAGGTGAACTGGCAATTTTTCGTAAAAGTAAGAATATTCGTTGAGAAGTTTTTCTTGAAAATATCCTTTTCGATCAAAAGAAGTTCTTCCATTAAAATAATTTTTAAAAATTTCAACAGGATTTTTTCTTTGAAAATTTTGAATCTTATATTTTTTTGATCTACCTACTTCAATTTTTCCTGTTAAAATCATTTTTAAATTATTTTTTTGACAAAGAAAATTTTTTGTCTGAATATTTTTGCAGAATAATTTTGATTTTTTTTTACTCGAGGTCTCTCTGCATTTTATTATTCTCACAGTCACAATTAATGAACTGGATTTTTTTTTGAGATTTTTTATAAGAATACTTCTTGAATAATGTTTAAAAAAATCGACAAAAAAAATTTCTCCAGAATAATCTCAACAGTTTTCTTCTATTCAAAGGAATCCTTTCTTCAAATGTGTTATTTTGTGTGTTTAAAAAATATATATATTTTTGGAATTTTTTCTTAAAAATTTTGAAGAAGAAAATTTTTTAAAATTTATTCTTCTTTAATAGATACAGAGGAATTTTTATGGATAATCATTTTAAAATATTGTTTTTGACAAAGAAAAATTTTCATTTCAGGACTTCTTCAGATTAACGCCACTTTCCTTCTCTTACAAAAAAAAATTGGATTATTTGTCCATCATTTTTATTTTCAACTTTTTATTTTTTTTTCAAAAGTGAACAGTTTTTTTTTTTTTTTTTTTTTGTAAAAATGACTCTTGGGACATTTTAAAAATATATTTTTTATTCAAAACCTTTTGTTTATTTTTAAAGAAATTTTTCAACATTTTTTCAATAGGACTTCTCAAAAAAAATGAAAAGAAAATTTTTTAGAATTTCTTTTTCCAAAAAAAATTTTTCTGAGTAGATAATCATTATTATTTTTTTTTAAATGCAATATTTCTCCAGAATAATGTCAGATTTTTTTTCTACTCGGAAATTTTCAATTTTTTAATTTTTATAAAAATGAACTGGAAATTTTTTTGAGATTAAAATAAAGAAAAAACTTCCAATAGATTCTGAAATTTTTTTTGAAAAAGTAAATTTCTCATCTGAAGATTTTTAAACAGGAGTTTTACTAAGAAAAATTGAATTAATTTTTTTTAGAAGAATTTTTTGTGAGTAGGTAATCAGAACATTTTTCTTTGATGAAATTTCTCCAGAATAATGCCAACTGTTTTCATTTACTCAGTGAATCTTCTTTAAATTTTATTTATTTTTCAAGTGAACTGGCAATTTTTTGAGATTGAAAAAACCTTCTTATATGAATATAAGTAAATTTTATTTCTTCATTAAATAAAAAAAATTTAAAAAAATTCGTACTATAGTCGGATTCACGTAAGAAACGCCCATAAACACGGCACAAAACTGAATGATTAGGAGCGAACTAACCAAGTAATTTTTGTATTCATGAGTTTAGCTGTGGGGACGTTTTCATTCATGTGCAAAGGTAGAGGCATTATTTTTACCTGTTATTATCATTTTATAATGAATAAAAAATAATAACTTATCAGGATTTTAAAAAAAAATGTTTTAAAATAATTTTTACTTTCTCAAACGCTCAAAATCCCAAATGCTCAATGCCTCTATCTGCACAAGAATGAAAACGTCTCAATAGCAACTCATGAATACAAAAATACTTGGTTAGGTTGCTCTTAATCTTTCAGTTTTGTGCCGTGTTTATTGGCGTTTCTTACGTGAATCTGACTATACATAGGTATTTCTTTAAAGAGTATTTCTTCTGAAAATTTTAAATAGAAAGTTTTCATTTTTTTTAGAATATTTTTTTCTGGGAGATAATTTTTTAATAATTTTTTTGACAAAGAAAATTTTATAAGTGATAATTTTTCCTGAATAATGCCATATTTTTCTTCTACTTAATGGGTTCTTTTTCAAAAAAAAAAAAAATTAATACCTACCTAATACCAAAATAATAGATTTTCCTACTTTTTTTTTTCAATTTCAAATCTACGTAATTTGTTTTAAAGTGAACTGGAAATTTCTTGCGAAAATAACTACTCATTGGAATGTTTTTCTTGAAACTAAGAATCATTTTTAATAAAAAAATAATGTTTCTCATTTTTAAAAAATAGACTTCTTAAAAGATGAAAAAATAAATAAATAAATAGCACAGCCATGCTTTGAGTGGATCGAAAATTATACAACGAAGACGAAAATGTTTGTTCGAAGCAGTTAAAAAAAAATTCCCCGTTCTTTACACTTGAACAAAATTTTTGAAACATTTCTTAATTAAAATGAAAATCTTTACCTAGTATGGAAAAAAAAAAATTAATAACGATGAAAAACGTGTCTTCTGTTTTATTATTTGTCTAAATTACACTTCCCTTATTCTTTCCTTACTTTAATTCGTAATAAATTTATTAATTTTTTTTGGACGAATTAAGGCACTTACGTTTTTAAAAGACTTCTTCATTAGATATTAGGAATCATTGACACCAAGACTCCGATTAATATTAACACCAATATTAATATACATATAATAATGGCAATTTTCTTCTGCTCAACAAAAAAAAAGTATTAATATACAAGTCGTATAGGTACAAATATCAAAATAAAAGCTGATAATTTCAATCGATTTTCCCAACAGTATGAAGTTTGGAAAACTGCTGCGATACGACTTCCTCGGTTTTATTTTCAAACAAGTAGGTACGTCTACTATAAGTACCATTTATTTAAATCCGAATATTAACGTATCTTTGACACGTGAACCGAGGGAAAGAAAATCGTACGTAAATCGATTAAAATTACTAATTTTGCACGTTAAACAAAAACAAAAAAAAGAAGCAATCGGAATAAATAAATTAAAAAAAAGCACAAAACAACAGTCAACGCTTATTTCACCTAAAAGATGAGAAAAAACACCCTTCCTATGGAAAATAAGAATTTCATAAATAATTCAATAATGGATAAATTTCATCTATCTGCGAAGATATCCCCTCTCCCTTCTTTGGCTACACCTACGCGCTATCTAACCTCGTTAATATACCAGTACGTAGTGTACGAGTATTTCGCCGAATTGAATTCTATTTTCGTGCGTACAATTTAGAAAATTTTTATCCGACTCGAATCATCGAATAATAATCAACGTAAAACTGACAGAACGGGTCAATGCATAGTACCAGACAAAGTACAGTCATACTACACCCCCTCACACGCATTCGCATACTTTAGGAACACAGTGTTATTGACTAGGGCAGGCTTATACTATCTGAACATACCACAGCACCAACTTTCGTATAAACGTAACGTCATCCTCTAAAATCTTATCCGAAACGAGAGTAGGCGGAAATACTCGAACGAAGGTTTCAACAATTTTGCCGTTCCGTCGCCTACCGGTCATGGAGAAATTGTACTATTCGCCCTTTTCACCGAAACCGAGGCTTACGCTCGACTATTCCCTCAAAAGCGATATTCAGTTATGAAAGTTGTTTAAGTTGTGCACCGCTGTGCGAGCTGTTACGTTTTTAGCTACCCTGGTTCAGCTCTCTAACGCTATAAAGGCGCGTTCGATTTTTTTTTTCTCGAAAATATAATATAATTTTATTTAAACGTACGAGTCGAATTAAATTTCACCATTTGCGAGCAGTTTGTTGAATAGAAAATATTAGACATTCTTTTTACTCTCGAAGGGTACCTAGACCTACGACCTACTCGTGAATTTTGATATTCGACGATAATCTTGACAAACAAATTTACGCAGATGGAAAAATAAAGATTTTCTATTAGGTTTACGTACGTTCGTGAATTTTCCAAAATCGATAGTCAAAATAAGAGTATACTTTCAAAAAGAGCATACAGTCTGGTCTCTAATTGCAAAAAAAAAAAAAAAAAAGGCGTCCTTGCGATCGAGAGATTAAAATCGATTTTATGATTGATTCGTAATTTAGGTCGTGTTTTTCTAAAAATGAGCTGGGGTTCCATTTTTTGAGCCCTTTTTTCCCATATCCACCCCCCTTTCCAAAAAGTTTCTACATCTTTGTACCTAAAGCTATAATTGAAAAATTTTTCAAACAAAAGTTGTAGATTGAGGTCCTTGAATAATTTTGGTTATGACAAAAATTTCGATTAGACTCCTCCCTCCCCTCCAATTTTTAATAAAACGTATGAGAATCGCAGGATTATTTTCTTACGTTTTATTCAAAGTAGGAGGGGGGGTCCGATTGAAATTTGTGTCATAACTAAAATTATTTCAAAGGACCTCAATCTACAACTTTTGTTTGAAAAATTTTTCAATTGGAGCTTTAGGTACAGTGATAGTGAATTTTTTTGGTAGGGGGTGGACCCTCAATAAAGGGAAAGCATAGAAAATGACAAGCGTGAAAAAATGTTCCCAAAATCCATTTTTGAGGGTTTAAAAAGGGGTAAGGATGACCTATGAATCTGAAATTTGGATATATTAAGAGATGATTAGAATTCCCATTGCTGGTGCAAATTTCAAAAAAATTTCATCACTTTGGGCCTGCCAGGGGTTCTCACAAGAAAGGATCTTATTGCAAATTTCAAGTTAGGGCCCCGAAAATATTAGGGTACGGCCTACATTTTAATCTTTGAGGTCCATGAGTCCAGAAATAAGATCTAAAATCTTCTCGTGCCCTAATTTTGAAATATATCCAAACGCATTAGGCATTTTTTTTTATACGCATGAAAAACGAACGAATCTTTGACCTCACTGCAGAAATCAAGAATGAGGTGAAAGGCAACAATTTTCTTAGTTTTTTGTTCCCTGTAAGAACCAGCTTCTACCACTCAATCTCAAAATCCCTGCCTAATTCTTACTCGACTATTCTCTTTTCACGATTAATAGGTACTTTTGAAAAATAAAGTCATTATTTTTCGGTTAACGAGGGTCGAGGGGAAAATAATTTCATAACAAAATTTCGAAGGTGTAATTTACCACTTTTACTTCGAATGAAAACGATATCATTTTTCGGCATCATATTTTCCGATGAGCATCGATTTCCTAAAAGGTAAACACCAGGCCACGGTTCGTTTGAACAGAAGAGCGATTTTTAATTTGAAAATATTGTAAGACTATACAGCGACAAAACACATGTACTCACTCACTACGTAGACAGGGTGTCCCAGAAATGAATGTCCGAACTTGAGATTCGAACATAACAGCTAGTACCACTAACAAAAAATTTAGTATAGATACAACTGGGCCTATCTTTGTAACGCAATCAAAATTTTTATAATAATGAAAATTATATTTGTGATATTAATGTACAACTTTTATCTTAAAATTTTTTCAATTGACCCCTGCCACCCTCACTCTTCTAATTTTTAATTTGTAGTTTCGTCAGAGTGTTATGCAAAATCGGTGTGGAGGGAGGGATGCAACTGAAAAAATTTTTAAACAAAAGTTGCTGCTTAAAGTTTTAGGAATAATTTTGGTCATTACAAAAACTTCGATTGGACCCCTCCCTCCCCTCCAATTTTGAATATCACATACATCGGAGCGAAATACTTAAAATTTCAAAAAAGTAACCAAAATTTTTCTTCTACTCAAATAATGACTCATGTCATACCCCCCCCCCCCTCCCACCATTTTTGCAATATTTTTGTTGATTTCGACGTTTTGCAACTTCTACAATCGAGGGTCAAAATTTTGAAAAACTTGGAATTGTTAGTAAAAAAATATGAGTTTTCTGTATAATCATGATGAAATAATAGTTGAATCGTTGGCTTAATTGGTTTCCAATTTTTAAAATTTTCAATTTTCACTTTATAGGAAATTTCAATTTTTAAAAAACTCACAATTTTCAAGTACACCTATCTAACCTTCAATTTGTAAAAAAAAGGTCAATTTTGAATTTTCGAAATGTTATTCAGTTTCTTAAAAAATTATCTGTTTTGAAACAGTTTTGAGTTTTAAAATAATTTTTGATTTCAAAAAAACGTCAATTTTTGAAAAATTTTCAATTGCAAACGATTGTTTATTTTTTTAAACTTTACAATTTTCAATTTTAGGATTTTTTTTTGCTTTTTCGAAGTTTTTATTTTCCAAACAATTTTCAATTGAAATTTCAATTTATGAACAATTTTAATTTTTTTTTAATTTTGATATTTAAAAAGTTCTGAATTAAAAGAAATGAAACTTTTGAAGCTATCAATTATCAAATAAAATTTTCAAAAATTTCAATTTCTAAAAAAATTTTAATTCTTGAAACTTTTCAATTAAAAAAAATAGTCGTTTCTAAAAATACACATGAAATAAAACTTAACTAAATTTATAATAATTACCTATAATGCCTAAAAAATCATAAGTTAATTGAAAAAAACAATTTTTGTGTGTTTTGCAAAATGTTTTTAAGTAGAAAAAATTATTCATTTTCGGAAGTTTTCATTTTTCAAATTTGTAAAATTTCAATTTTTCAATAATTACAAGCATTGTTATATTGGAATGGTTTCGATTTCCAAGTCTCGCTAGACCGCCTTGATAATTTTGAGGAAGGAAATATCTGTGACGTAAGTTTCTTCCTTCTATAACTTCTTAAATTTCAAAAATAGACATCTTAATGTAATCAAAACGTTTTTTTTCTTTTTTGGAGTACTATTCCCTGGCGGGGTTAGAAACAATTTTGGATGCAGTGTTCCCAATCGATTTTGCTTGTGCCTTCATTTCCAAAATGGGCAAAAAATCTCAAGAGTAAAAAATGTTCGGTTTTTTCAGTATTACCCACTTTATTGGCCTACTTATTTTCAAAAATTATGAAATTTTGAGTTTTCATTTTCAATAAATTGTGAAAAATTATTATGGAATTGATTAATGCTCAATTAAAAAAAAATTTCCTCAATTTTATTTTCCTTTACCCCTTCAATTCTTGTGATAGGTACCATGCGTATATAACAATTTTTGTTAGTTGTGCCCGGTTGTATCCAAATCTGAAATTTCGTAAAGAGCTCCCCAGTCCCCGGACACCCTTCACTTCTGGAACACCATGTAGGCATTGTTATTGTCAGACTAAAATTAAAATCGTTAAGCATACGCACGCACACGTCGAAAGAACAAAATTTGGTTAGGTTCTTCAAACACGGGTTTATAAAATCAAAACGTTAATAACCGCAGGGTTAAACGTAGTGGTATGTGGGTTTACAAAAGACAGATAAAAGAGTTAAATTGCTTTGACTAACCGTGTAAAAACCACGAAAGACAGCATTATCAAGGATACTACTTTTAAACATCAATTTGAAAAATTAAAAAGAAGATTGAAATTTCAACTCCCACATAGCGTAAGGGAACTAAACGTCCCTGTTTTTAAGAATACATCAGCAAAATTGTTTGAAAGCTATATTAAAAAAACTCTTTTTTTAATCACCAAACAACGGGGAGTAATAAATTATAAAAATAACGAACTCGAGAAAAACCGAACAGTTATAGATACCTACCACACGAACAAAAATAAGTAAAAGAGGAGAACATAAAAAAAAGGGAAACATCTCCGAAATGACGTCAGTCAATTTCAAACGCCACGCCGGCAAAAATATAGAATTAAGATGTCGAATAAAATTTCCAGATTAAAGAAGAACTTACCTTTCTGGCGCTCGTAGCGTATTCTTTGGCGGCTTTCAATTCTACGACCGTATTATGAATGTAAGATACTGTATTTGAAACATTATTCTCAATTCTGTCAACTAATTCGCCCTAGTAAGTCAGGGAGTGTTCGGGATATGTGCGAATTTTCGGATAAATGGAAATGTTAGAAAGGAAAGACAGCAATTGAATACGACGTGATATAGTTTTTATTTTTTTTTACCCCAACGCCAAGCGGTTAGTAATAACGCGTAAGAGAACAACCATTCAAACCCAGACAAGCGTTGACATTAACATTTACATCAAAAAGCACCGTATAAATGAAAATAACATTGCAAATAAATAAATAAACGTAATAGGAAAATCACCGAGAAAGACGTAGGAAAAGAATGGGGAAAATAAAAAATAAAATAAAAGAAGCAAACAAACAGAAATGAAAAAAAAATATTCGAAATTAATGCAAAATAAAAAAATAAGGTAAATGAAAAGAACTAAAAAATAAAATGAATAAAATCATAAAAGAAAAGGCGGTATTTTTCGCAGCTGTATTCGTCCATCATTTTCGAACTCACCCGACGAGCTTTACTCTGGTATTTGAGAGCTTTCTTGGTGTCCTGTGTGGCAGTCTGAACGTAATCTACAGCATGTTCAACGTGATATTCTATACGATCTATCATTTCGCCCTGTAAAATTAATATACAAACATACCACCGTGTTAAAAGCCCCATTCCACTAGCCCAGCGTGCGATACGTAAATCGATCATAGCTATGATTTGTATAATGATCAAGCTTCGTCGCGTATGTACATTATAATAGTGTAATAAGATAATTATATTAGTTACGATTAATTTCAATGAAAAGCTCAAGCATAATGCACAAGCGTGAATAAAAAAAATATTCTAATACGATGCGAGTAAAAATTAGTAGGTAGGCACTTCGATCGACTTTGATTAACGATCCCCCACTCTTTCCTAAAAAACACACATTGCCTCAAGTATTCAAGTATAACTATACCTATGAAAATTTCAAGATTCAAGTATTGCACCAAATACGAAAAATAAAAAGCTCCGAACGTTTTAAAATTGGGTAAGCTCAATTCCAGTATTAATGAGACAGCAATTTCGATAAGGTGGTGCTCGAAGTCAAATGAGATTTTTTATGGATTTTTTTTGTTGAAAATTTTTATCTGAAAAAGTGTCAAACAAAATCTCAAAACAAAGAAGCGGGACTTTTAAAAATTTAGCTCAGTTTTACAAATTATTACAGCTTGAAAAATTCGTTAAAATTTTAAAATGGCCAAAATTCCATTTTTCATGAAATTTTGAAATCTTTCAAAATTTTCAATTTTCTGCAATTTTTATAATTTTCCAAATTTTAGAGATCTGATATATTGTAAAAATTTTAGTAATATGTACTGAGGCCAATCAAAATTAAAATTTTTATCCAATTTTGGAATTTTCCAAAGTCTTAAAATTTGTAAAAATTTATTCAACTTCAAAAAAATCATTTTTTAAATAAAATCGTAAAAAAATCACTTAGGTACCTAATTTAAACAATATTTATTCTCCAATTTTTTCCATCAAATTTTGAAAAATTTTTACTAGATATTCCAAATTTCAGAGATTTAATCAGTTTTGAAAATTAGCAAAATTCAAATTTTTATTTCAAATTTTGTAATTTTCCAATTGCATAGTACTTACAGGATTTTTTGTTCTTAAAAAACCCTATTTTTCACTACTTTTCACAAAATTTTCAAATAGGTACTCAATAGACTCATTCGTGATTTTTTGACATTAATTTTTTGATTTTTTTTTCATCACTTTTATTGAAATTTTGAAGAAAGAAATTGCAATTTTTTCAAGTAGATAATAGACACTCGAAAGTTTGTAAAATCGTAAACATTTTGTTTAATTTTAACAATAATTATTCAATTTCAAAATTTTATTAAGGTTTAAAAATGACAAATAAATCCTAATTTTTACCAAATTTTTAATTTACCTATCTTTATTCCATAGGCAGGTATGTTTTAAAAAATGACTAAAATTTCAATTTTCATCAAACGTTACGATTTTCTATTTTTTCAAATTAGAAAAATTTTCCAAACTGTAAAAATGACCAAACTTTGAAAGTAAGGTACATATTGAATTTTAAAAATTTTCAATTTTTCTTGAATTTATTGTAAACATTTATTAAAATTTAGCAATTGGCCAATTTCGAAAATTTAAAATCCCAATTTTAACCAAACTTTTATAAATTTTCCAAATGTTTGAGATTTAATAGATTTTTTAAAAATTAAAAAAATTGATAACTCGAAAAATTTATTAAAATTTAAAAATCACAAAATTTTGAAGATAAACCTAGCACATCAAATTCCAAAAACTGTAAAAATTTATCAAACTTTAAAAAGGAATTCAATTTCGACGATATTATACTAGAGCTTCTAATAAAACATCGACGTTTTGGGAAAATTGATGAAAATTCCTACCAGCGAGAGTGTAAACAAATAATAAAAAAAATCACATGATTGGAAGTCCCGATTGAATAAAAATTTTATCCCAAAAAATTTATTTAAAAAAAAAATCTTTGAAAACAATCTACTCAAAAAATCAATATTTTCCCCAAAGAACTTTTTTCAGAATTGGAAAAAAAAAAGAAAAAAAGGCAGTTCTTTACTAAAATTGTTTTTTGAGTCATTGACACAATTAGAGATTCCTTCATTGGGGGGTGGGGGAAGGGGTGCAATAGGAAAAAAAACAGAATTTTTTTTTCAAATACCTACCTAAAATATTTTTTTTTTAAAATTTGCAAGAAAAAAACATTTTTGAATTGGGAGGGGGGGGGGCGATTGATAGAATAAACATCTTTCTTTTCTTTTTTTTTTCTTTTTTTCCTTTTTTGAAACCGACACAGGAAAAAAATATTCAGAGTCATTCAAAAAATTGCCAAGAAATCATTCTCAAAAAAATCTCTTTAAAAAAATAAGTTAAAAAAATTGACGTGAATTTTTTTGTTATTTTTTCAAAAATAGTAAAATCAAAATTGAAAATCTCAATTTAAAAATTCACATTTAATGCATCTATTTTTCTCGAGCAAAGTTGGAAAAGTCCAAACCTCTTCACCCCACACCTACGCTACTATAATTCGAACATTGAAAATTTCAAAACAACAAACTGTACCTCTTAAAGTTTTAATTTAAACCACCTTAATGTTAACAGACTTCCTACACATTGACCAAAATAATCACTTAACGTGGACGTGCGACGAGTTGAATCTGCAGACTTTAATACTCGATAGGAAGTTCTAGATGGTCTAGTTATTAAATTCTTTGCTGTAATGCTGTAACATAATGTTCGCTGTTCTCCTCTTGATTTTATCGATTTCCTATCAACGCTTTTAATTAACCAATCACTGAAACTTTCCAGTGGAATTACTCGAGTACTACTTATTCGAAAATTTCGAATAATTTCTATGACAACCACGTTATTAAGTATTTCATGGCAACATCAGCGTAATTGTCGACACCGTGTACCTACTTCAGATTTACCATTCATCTCTAAATTCGAATTTTAAAATATTGCGCTGCGCTATCTTTTCAGCGTGATTAGAAGAATTTTACAAAATGGAACAACTAACATCCCTTTTCATATACGGAATCGTTTTCCAACGAGGAAAAATATCCCACGTTAAAATCAGCCAAAAAGCTAGTTGTCCTATTTCGTATAATTCAGTGCGTCTCAAATATTTTATCATCGCATTCACGTAATTTTTTTTTCAAATCGAAAGAAAACTTTTTTTTTTTAAATCACGTCTCGAATTCAACTCGCTTTCAGTCTAGTTATCGATGTACCTTTTGCATACTCCATAAGCCAAATCAGATTTCACTTTCGAATTCTACAAGCTACTCGTACAACGTTCTTTGCAAACCTTCTTTCGGGTACATCGCGTGTCTCTGTTTCAGTTCACGCATTCTACACTGTGCGAGTTCAATCGTCATAACGTCGCCAGAAGTACAAATAGAAAGCAGTTCGCTCCCTATTTTGTACATCGTACATCGTTCGTTCGAAGTAACGCGAACGCTCAAAAAATTCGTAATTTCGATTTTTTTTTAAATACTGAAATATTGGAGACACACGTTAGCATTTTGCAAAAAATCAAAGTACAAAGCGTTCCGTTAATAAAAAAGCATATCATCGTGCAAAATAAAATTATCGAACTGAAAAAATAAAAAAATTAAATAAAAAAACTTACACACAAGTAAAAGAAAAATAAACTGAAAAAATCAAGACAGAAAAAAAATGCTGCAAAATATCGACAAAAAAAATGCGTGAAATAAAAATTAACAACAGCTGCGAAAAAACCAACTCACAAGTTACGAATCTAAATTCTATAATGGAAAAAATACAAGATGTAAATTTTTAAAATACATATTCGACATCGTACTTCGTAATGGTTCTCAGTCAGTAATACGTCAAAATGAAATTAAATTCGTCGTGGAAAATTGATCGTAATTTATACGTAGTTTAATCGTAACTCGACGATGAAAAGTATCGTAATGCACGATTACGTTGGGATACAAATAGCCATTTTTGGATCGAATTTTACCATCTATCGCGTTATCTAATTTTCTCAAAAATAATGCCAAAGAATACGAGTGAGTATACTATACATATACTAAAGCGAAGTAAATCATGGCGAAATTCGAAAAGATGCCAAAACTGCACTCGGCTCCGATTCGATACCCATTATCTATAAGGCTATATTCGAACAAAACGCCTAAGTTGGCGGAATAATTTTTGCCTGGTATAGAATTTCAACACGTTTGTATTTGTGTGGCAACCGGCATGGCAAAGCGCTGGCTGGAATTAACTAAAACATTACGACGATAAAATTTCGCCCCCGTCAAGTTGAACGGCGACAAAGGTTTCGTGTGTGCGAAGCTTACATGCAGTAATTCTCATTAAGATGCGAGATATGTTTGGTAATTATTTTAACAAAATTACAGTCTCGCTCTTGCGTTTTGATAAAACCTTGTCGACATTTTTTTCCTCTCATTTAATAGACGTGCTGGCGCAAATACGAAACTCGCATACGCAAATATTTCGCCAGGAAAATTCTACGAGTATCTCGCTAAGTAACCTCAGCATAATTCCTAGAGATCAAGTAAAATAAGGAAATGAAATTGCATTTTAGGTCACATATATTTTTTCGATTTTAAAAACGTCCCTTTCGGTAACCTGATTAATTATCATAAAATTCTTTAAACCTCACGACTCCGTAAACCTTTCAAATACGTGTACGCAAACAAATAGAAGGTTTTTTGGTTCATTTTGTAGGAGATGCGTTTCTCTATTAGATGCTAGTTCCTCTCCACTACGCCCTCCTACATAAATGACTTTTTTGATGTCTCTCCTCAGTCCTCACCTCAAAACATGTTTTTTCCGTCAATTTTGCCTGCATTAAATTTTAAGGGAGGGGGACCTGAAAGTGAATTATCGTATATTAAATTTCCAACTACTTTGGTCTCATATATTTTTCTGTATGAACCATAAAAGTGGAACTGTGAAATTCACCAAGTGAGGGAGAAGAATCTGTAGAGCCACATAAGATATAAAACGAGTGGATCGCCGCAGTATAATAATTTATACTGTTTTTTGGCACAGTCTTGAAATTTACCAAGTCCAATACTACATAGATACTTGATATTCAAAATTGGAGAGGAGGGGAGGGTCCAATCGAAATTTTTGTAATAACCAAAATTATTTCCAAGACTTCAAGCTACAACTTTTGTTTGCAAATTTTTTCAATTAGACCCCTACCTTCACCAATTTTCAATAATATAAGTATCTAAGTCATATTATGCGAAATTGGAGGGGGGGGGGGGGGAGGAGGGTATACTCGAAAATTTTATAACAACAAAAATTATATGTATCTAGGTCCTCAATCTAAATCTACAACTTTTGTTTGAATAATTTTCAATTGGACCCCTCCCCCAATTTTGAAAGGTATTTACCTGATGTTAGGTGAAGTCAGAGAAGAGGAAAGGATCCAATCGATATTTTTATAATAACCAAAATTATTTTTAGGATCCTAATCTATAACTTTGAGATTTATTTGAATTTTTTTAATAAACCCTGTCCTCCCTCACTCTTTCAAATTTTTAATTAGTATCTTCGAAGTGTTATGCAAAATCGGCGAGGAGGGAGAGGTCCAATAGGAAAAATGTTCAAACACAAGTTGTAGCTTGATGTCCTAGAAATAATTTTGGTTATTATAAAAATTTCGATTGGATCCCTCCTTCCCCTCCAATATACAAAGGTGGGGTATTAAAAAAAAAAACACGTTGCAGGACTGGGTGGAAAGGAACGTTATTATGTGATAAGAGTTGACCCTCTCTTAAAGAATAAACCAAGAAAATTTCTGAAACAATTTGTTTGAGGTAGGTAATGTATTTTTTTTAAAACAATTTCTGCTGCATTAAGTATACACCCTTTGTTTTTCGCTTATAAGACGTATAGTAACTCTTCAAATATGCGTTTTAAAAACAAAAAAAATGATCATGATTAAAATTAAAGTTTATAAAATTTGCAACAAAAAAGGTCATATTTATTTTTCTTGAAAAGTGAACGGGTGGATCAAAAGCCATCTTCGAAATATACAGGGTGAATAAAATGAAAATTTTCTCACATTACCATGAATACAATACAATGTTGGAATGGAGTTCTTGAAAAAGGTCATAGAAAAAAGAATGAATTTTCAAAAAAAAAAATCCAGACAGACACTCTGACTCCTCATGGTACTTAACCATTTCGATTTTGAAGGGGCAATGTTTTTCAAAAAATTAAAAATTCCTTCAAGACAATACATAACAAAGCAGTTATGTTGAAAATCTGCCTATCTTTGAAAATTGACACTGTCAAAGTTTGAAGCATTACAGCACCTTTATTTTCAAAGATATACCGTAGACAAATTTTTCACATAACTTTTTCGTTTATCTCAAAAAGTAACACTTAACACAAGTTTCATGTAGGTACCTATCATTCTAACAAAATTTTGCATTTTTTTAGCACTACTCAAAAAATATCAAGACATTGCTATAACTCCTTCAATTTCAAGGATATACACTCCAATGTGATTACAACTCTCTTTTCATTTCCTAAGTTTTATCCAATGGTAGAAAGTCGAAAAATTTTTTCAATACAGTGTTACCAATCAATTTTACTAGAAAAATCCAATCTTCAAAGTTCTGTACTTCCCTTCCAATTCGCTACTTCTTCGCTACTTTTTTTACTACAACCCAAATACATATTTTAACCCCTTCCCTCCCTCCCTCCCTCCATCCATCCATCCATCTATCCCGCTCGAAAAATTACTCTCCCAAAAAAATGCATACGCGTATATCTTGTAAATGATTTTCAATTTTAATTTTTTCACTGTTTTTACTCCAAAATCACTACATTTTCACAACTTTCATGACTCATTTTTCAAATGATTACTTTTTCACTACTTTCGCCACCTTGTAAACGCCCTGCATTTGGACTCAGTTTTATCTGTATCTCAAAAAGTGTCTATCGAAAATGTAAAAACAAAAAGGGGCTCAATTTGACCCATATTTGAGGCACTTCTCGAAGGAAGAGGTTTGGGAATTTTATGATAATTAATCCGGCGCCGGAAGGAGCATTTTTAAATCAAAAAAAATCTTCATGTGACCCTAAAAAAAATGCAATTTGCTTTATTTTTATAGTCGAATTCTACTAGGCTGTAGTTTTTTAAATTCAAATAAAAAAATAAAAAATCACGAACTTTTTTTCCCCAAGTCGTAGTTCAACGAGGAAATTTTTTTCCTCAAAAAATAACGATCAAGTGCAAAAACGTCGTCGCGAAATTATGGCCATCACTCGTAATACAAACTTGCTTTAAATTAGCACAAAACGATTACGATAAAAGTGGTAACATTTGAATTGATAAAAAAACCCAGCTTTCGCAATAACCGTTACAGTGTTAAACCGCTTTTTAATACTAGGATTAAAAAATCTTGCATTAATTACATAAGAGAGGATCATCAGGTCGTTAGGCCGTTTCAACCATTCTTAACGTCATCCTCGGCATGAGTCACTGTTTTTTCCACGACTATATTTTATTTCGTTCTTTTTCCGTTATTAAATAATTATTTAAAATTGCAATAATTTAATAACACTAACAACGTGAGAACCACTATTTCCACACGAATCGACTAATCTACGATAAATCAAAATAATAATATCTAAATTAACTATATTTTAATATCGATAATTACCGAATTGTACTACGATGACGTCAAAAGAGAAAAAATTTCAGAACCATTTCTAAAAAATACATTTTTGCACGCTTCGCGAGACTTCCGACCTTTTGGAATTTATTTCTCGTCCAAAAAATCAATACTTTTTTCATTTTTATAGACCTTGGCGAGTCTTGGAAGTTCTTGCACTTTTTCGTACAGAGTTTCACAACGAAATTGCCAAAGCATCAGTTTTCAATTTTCTAGACAAAAAACCGATTCCAAATTTCCATATTCGTCTCGACGTTTTCTTCAATAAATAATCCACCACCCCTCTCACAAATCTCTATACCACTTCAGAACCTACAACGTTTTCAATAGGTAGAAAAATAAATCCGATCACTGTTCGATGGTTGCCCCCTCACCCCACCTCCCGCCCCCAAAAATGAAAAATGATCGCTACGATAAAGTATACCGCGTAGAGAGCAAGTCACGTAGCAAAGAAAACAAGAAAATGGTATTTGTTTTCGCCACCGAGCTATTAAAAACATAATTCAATTTTCCCACGTCTAAGTTTCATTTAACGAATTAACACTTTGATAGGAAGGCCCACCGTTGAAATAGCTCTTATTATAAATTGAAAATTACCCGATAACTTTTTTTTTTTTTTTTTTTTTTTTTTTTTTTTTAATTAACTAAATCTAAAAACATTGTCATGTAAACTAACCTCGGGGTATTTAGCGGTATATTTTCTGCAAGAAGAATGCGATCGATATTAACATAGGCTGTAAAAAGCGACATCTTTTGCTATTCGCACAAATTGCATGATACTTTTTAAATAACCAGAACGATTGAAATTTTAAATCCTATAAGTTTCATCGCTGTACGTAGAACTGCTGGGCAAAACCCTGGTAAAACTTTTTTTTTAAGGCGACGTTTCTGCGCTATAATCCGTTTTAGAACTCGCGGCGAAATAATTCCCAGCCCTAAATGTACATCGAATTCGTATTTGGTGGCTTTTTAAAGCATTCGTTCGATTGCGAGCATTTTTCGATAAATTCTAAACGCGTACGGTATTGTTTAAAAACACTCATCTGCCATTTTATACTTCGGCGTCGACGGAATAATAATTTCGTCGAGTCGAATCTACTCGGAAATTTTATTTCTTTGTCTCATTCGGTAATTATCGAACCTACATTCGTAGAAATACGAATATAACCGATAAGTACTAGTACATTAAATGATAAAAATAAAACGAAAATCGTATATACCTGATTTTCAACTAACATAGCCATATCCATAAACATATCGTGCAGTTCCTTTATTGAATTTTCCAATTTTATAATATCCGCGTGTCTGGCTTCAATGTCAGCTAAAGTCTGCCTGGCTTGTTGTGTTTCCATTATAATCTACAAATCGATAAAAAAAAAATCACGTATAATAGAGGTATAATTTTGCATCATATCGCACCCGCGATTCCTCTACTCCAAATATGGCCTATTTTTCAACCGTAGGTAATTTCCCTTCAGTGTTATCGAGTAGATTTCGTACTATTAATTTGTAGGTACACTTGTATATTATTCGAACACGAAAATTTAAAATTTATCAAAAACTATGAAAAAAAAATTATATTATAAGGAAAAAATACCGGAGCCATTTTGACTACAGAGATTATAAAAGAAAACATCGCGTGCCGCAAATAACGAATATAAAAATTCGCCATTTTTCAGTACTAACTCCACCACAACATCGGTTCATGTACCTACTCAAATTACCTCGCATATTACACGTCGCAACTGTACCGTAAAATCAAAAGTCAAAAAAAGGTGTATTCTTCAAAATGTGAAAATGTGTTCTTTCCTCCAACCACCCCCCCCCCCAAAAAAAAACATAATAAATTTGAAAATGTCGATCGAGAGGGTATTTTTTCCCTTCATCTAGGTACGTAATTTCGAACGAGGGTACGAAGTATTTAAAATAACGTCAATTATGGTTGTAAAAAAAAAAATATTTACTCCTTGTGTGAAAACAGCTGGGTTGCCTTGTTCTAACATTTCCTCCAGTTCTTCATTAGTTGTGGTTCTACCAGCTGAAACAAGCGATAAACGAACGCAATTAGTTAATATTTCGATTAAACTTCAAATTAATCCGTCTAGTCGAGAGTTTTATTTAAAAACAGCCGCAAAAAACACCATAATACCGAACATAATATGTATAGGTAGACAAGGTACCATAGGCAGAGCGATTGAATGAGTCGTAATCAACTGTATAAATAATTCTCGATACCGAATGCTTTAAAAACCGGCTGAAAATTTTCCAACACACTTTCACAACTTCTTTAATTAACTTTCGATTAAATTCCAATCAAAGCTCGATAAACGGTTCTCAGTTCATTTGTATAGCCACAAGAAAAGAACCCCGACGAAATACGTAGTTTTCCTTATTTTTTCGCGAATAAAAAAAGTACTCCGAGTAATTAAAATTCCGAGTTAAGTTTCTTTCGCGAATTGAAAAATAAAATTACGTATACCATTTCAATATCTACGTTTTTTTTTCTCTCTAAGTACTTTACTCGTGTCCGGGTTCGTGAAAGATACGAACGGCGCTCTGGTTCTTGTAGAAAGGTTTCATCCCGAAGGGAAATATAAACACTTTTTTTTTATTTTAAATAAACCATCCAGTTTTCACAAACGTTAATAATCTCTTCGCTCACCTTTTTTTTTTTTTTTTTTTTTTCTCCTCAAAAAGTTAGGTAGGTACGTAAAATAATGAGAGGAAAATTACATAAAAAGATTTTTCTTCTTCTTTCAACTACTCGTATTTATTTTACGTTCACTTTAGGTTGCATGTTTTCCACCTTTGGAAACGTTAAAACGTCGTATTAATATCATCGAAAATGACGAATTTTTCTCGTCGCTTTGTTCGTGTTGGTAATATGTAAAAGCGATGAGTTAGCAGGAAAGAAGGGAGTAGATTAACTAAACACAAACGTGTAGGTTATTTTCATTTTGTCCCTCCGTATATACCTACTCATTTAGTGGATTGTATACTTTACACGAGCACGTCTAGAACAAAAATTAAATTTACGCCAGACTACATATGAGTACATACACTTCCGTTGTTTGTAATTCAACGTATAGAACGTAACGCGGCGCTCTGAAGAATTATACGAACCAGAATTCTACTACGTTCGGTTAAATGAGTAAATTTTATAATTTCGTTAACATACCTAACTACTCGTCGAAAATGGTAGACTAAATCAGTTCTTTTTTGATTTCAGGAAAATGACCCCACTCTTGATGTAATTAAACAATGGCTTATGTAAGCGGCGAAATGGTTCGGCCGAATTTTCACGACATTTTTGTTACGAGTTTTACGAGCGAAACCTCTTTAATCGGATACTTGACGAAAATGATGAAATTTTATTTCCAAACGCAAGGCGTTCTAAAATTAAGTCAACGGCAGACGAAATATTTCCAAAAAATCTTCGCATACGAAAAGTGCTTTTTTTAAGATGGTTTTTCAAAAAAAAGTTATCAAATCGTTTTTTTCTGTATTTAGACATCGTTGAAGCAGAAATTTTTGAAGAATTCGTATTTTATCATTGGAGATAAGGCAGATTCTTTTTCAAAAGAATCTTGAATCCATTTTTTACGAAAATCTTAAATAAGATTTTATTGATAAGGAAAATATTTGTGATAATTTCAAATATTAATCACCTTCTAGTTTTGTAAACAATTTTGTCTTTTTGCTTTTTTTTCTTATTTAAAAGGCTTTTTTCAAATTTTCATTTTAGACAATTTTTCAAGATTTTTCAGAAGAAGAAAATTTTCATTTTCAAATTTCACTCAAACTTGAATTCAAAAAAAATGATCAACAACAATTTTGTTTAAATATTATATCTATTGAAAAATGTGTTTTCAATTTCGAGAGAACAGACGTTTTAAAATATTTTAAAAAAAATCAAAAATCTGTTTTTTAAAAAAAAGAAATACTTCATTTTTTTTTGTTAAAAAATTTTCTTTAAAAAAATCACAAACAATTTTTTGTGAAATAAAAAAAATAATAGTACTTAGCTTCCTACCTACTCTTCAACTAAGTACATAGTTATATTAGAAAATTTAAAAATTTTAAATTATTCAAAAAATTGATGAGGTTATGAATTTTTATTAGAAAAATTTTGAAGTATAATTTTTCCTTTTAAAAAAAGTTGCAAAATTTTTTGTGAAAATTTAAGAAAAAATGTTGATAAAAAATTTGATTTTTTTTTGCAGGAAAATTTTAAAATATTTTACAAAAAAAAATCCATCATTTCAAAAATTACTTTTAGACTCATTTTTGTGAATTGAAAAAAAAAACAGAGGATTTCTTGCAAGAGTTGTTGAATTTTTATTTTTATTTTACCCATTTCTGTTTTTTTTTTTAAACTAAACACGTAGTACCTAAACAAAAATAAAATTCAAAATTTCGCGTAATGAAATTTTCGAATTCTCAATTTTTACTAAGAAAGAATGTTTTAAACTGATGATGTTCTTTCTCACACAATCGGTACCGACCTACCTAAATTAATCATACTCGTATTACTAAGTATTATTATCTTCATTTTTACTTACTTATTTCTAATTGTCTTTGAATTCTTCCTTTACAACGTTCTCGGTAATCAGTTTGCGTTCTGTTGTATTCAGTCATCGCTTCGACAAATTTACGAGACAAAGTGGAATGCTGTGTTTTTCTAATTCTAAGATCAGCAGAGGACTTGTTCGTATGCTCTTCTTGCTCTATATTTTGTTCTATCACTGTACGCGAGAAACAAAAAAAACAAAAAAAAAAAAACACACAAATTAATTAATTTTAGAATTTAGAATTTGTACCAAGTTCTAAAAAAATATACCTGCATCACTTTAAAAAGGGATGATTTTATAAAACAAAATTAAATGGGTGAAAATACTAAAAAAATAACTTTTAAATGGAGTTTCCTTCTTTTTTACCCAAATGATGAATTACTTCGGTGCGATTTTTCGACGCTAAACAAATTTTTACGTAATATTCACAATTTCAAACTTTAAAAGTGATTTGGAATTTTCTTGCATCGAATTAAATTCTTCTTACACCAAAGCTGCACGTTGGATAATGGATAACCTCAACTAGAGGATTACTTACATTTGAATTTATCAACCTTTTTTAAATAATATAATAATTTTTTTAAATTATAGGGCTAGCTATCACTTTCGAGATTCGTTTATAATTAGGTATAAGGATTTTATCTTTGAAAAAAAAGGAACTGTGCCCTTCTCCACTATCCATACAAATGAAAAATTGAGGATCTTTTTCAGAGATAACAGGAACAAAACAGTGAACCAAATTTTCAAGTCAAACAACAATTATCAAACATTTTTTGGGAGAGAGAAAATAATTGTGTGCCTACTTGTTTAATTTTTTTTTTGGAAATAATTCAAAAATCCCACAGTCAATTGCTTTCAAATTTACAAAAATTCGTCTAAATTTTTTTTGAAAAGGAAATATTTTAAAATTTTCTTGATTTGAAAGGATTTTGGGGGGGGGGGGGGATTTTGAAATATTTCCTCTCAAAATATAATTTTTCATACAATTTTTTGTAAATAATTATGAAAAAGACGAGATTTCAAATTTTTTCAAAACAAGTACCTACTCAAGTAGATATTTCCTTTCAAAAAAAAAAAAAATTACTAATTTTTTGTAAAAGTTAGCTGAAAAAAATGTTGATTGGATTTTTAAAAATTATTTTCAGAAAAATTTTGAAACTTTCCTATACAAAAATGATAAATTTTTGGAAAAAATAAAGGATTTTGTGTGAAAATTGTCTTAGAAATTTTTTATTTTTTAAAATGATGTTTCACGATTTTTTGTACCTAATTATTTTTTTTAAATAAATTTTTTTTTAGGAAAACTTTAAAATATTTCCTTTTAAAAAATATTTTTAGATAAATTTTTGTTAATAAAAAAGATTGGAAGATTTTAAATATTTTCAAAAAAAAAAAAAAATCGATAAATTTTTGTGAAAGTTGATAAAAAAATGTTGATTGGATTTTTGTAATTGATAAAAGTTTTGAAAAACTTTCTTTTAAAAATAAATTTCAGACGATTTTTTGTAAATTTATAAAAAAAAATTGGTGAGATTTTTGTTTTATTTTTATTCAGGAAAAAAACTGAGGATTTTTGTGAAAAATGTTTTTAAAAAATTGATAGTATTTTTGTTTTTGTTTTTTCTCAGAAAAATTATTTTTCAAAAATGAGAAAATGGATGGTTTTTTGGAAAGTTTTTTTTCAAGGAGGCATAATTCTAGATTTTTGGCGGGCAAAATTTGGAAAAATTCCTTCTCTTCCTTCTATGAAAATAAGTTTTTTAATAGTAGGTACCTACTGGTTTTTGCGCATTACCTACTGAATAAAAAAGAGAAATAAAAAACTCTAGATCTCAAGATCTGGATCTTAGACCTCTCGATACTTTAAAATCTGATTTAAAATCACATCACTCAAATAGAAGGGATCCAGAAACAACTTTATGAGTGGGCCTGCCCAACACTGATGGGGATTTGAAATGGCAATTCAACATTACACCCATAAATAGTCTCATACATTTAAAATTTTATGTAGACAGGTAGGTAGTTACTAATTAGGTATACCTATCCAAGTATAGACTAAAAATATAAAATTCATTCGTACCTTTTAGTTTAGCTCGAACTTTGTTGGCAGTTTTTTTAATATCGGCCATTAAATCTTCCAGTTCTTGTTTTACTTCTGCGGAACAAAATAGAAAAAACAAAAGTGTATTAATACTATGATTTGAAATCAGTGTACGTCATTCTATAAAAAAAATTACAGACTTATTTCAGTGTTCAATGAACATAACAGGTAAACACATCATGCTAACGTAAGCCAAACTAATATAATACCTACTCAATAGTTCAATACCCCTCATTAGATGATTTTAATCTAGTCGACAAATTATCGAAACAATTAGAACACTTCGATAATTTTGAAAACGCATCCCTACATGATGAAAAAAAGGTGCCGGTATAATGCTGAAAAAATAAATAAAATGTAAAGTTGATTGTCAGGAGTTTTACACTTGATTAAATTAAACGTTTGAAAGGCCATTTTATTTTATGCCTTTGAAGAGAAAATTTTGCAACAGTCCAATGATTAGTAAATTTACACACTCGTTTGTTTCGTATTAATACGTATTCAAATAGGTACGAGTAAGTGGATTTTTTTTTCAAAATGATACACTATTTTTTATCGGTACTCGATTTAACACCAATTTTATAAAAAGAATTTCGTATCTGCGCAGAAATGATTAACGAGGACCAAGGACTATAGATATTTCTTCATACATGAATAATGATGCCTATAATTTCGAAATATGAAATACCGAGCATTCCTTAAAATTTTTCGTATTTGCTTTTTCTCCAAAAATATACGAATGATTAATAAAAAACGTATTCTTTGTTTGATATAAAATGACCGGTCAACTTATCGAAAATGAAAATCATTTTCAAACTGAATTCTTCTTTTCATTATTTCTATACGTGCCACCGCATAATTATGCAAAAAATTCCAAGTCAAACTATTCGCAAAGGTACACAATATAGGTACTTTCTATAGAAAAAAGAAAAATACTCGAAATGATAAATAAAAGAATTCGTCAAATATCTCGAACGAATTCCATCTTTTTTCTCGTAGGCAGCTGTTCAAGTTGTAATAAGCTAGAAAGGTATTCGGATAATTTGGAATTCGGATAATCGTTTATACTACAAAACAGAGAAACGTCAATTTCAGAAAACTAAGAACACAATTTACGATTCAACAAGCAAAATATCAGGTAACGTAATATCGTATAAAAGATACCCTTGCTCGTACTATATTAGAAGGAAAAAAAAGACGATACGAATACTCTTTAGCGAAAAAAGTCATTTTTCGTTTTAAAATGTGCAAAATATACGAATATAACAATAAGACGTCAATATATTATGTTACGTACCTATTTGCAAATAAATTTATTTCTCGAGAAAAAAATTAATCAAAGAACCCAGACTTTGACAATAAAATTTGTAAAAAAAAAAACACCCCGACCTACACAATTTTTCAAAACAGATTTTCTACTTTTTTCGAAGGGCGTCTGGAGTCTGACCGTTTACAAAACGTTTCAGCCAATCACAGCGTATCGTGGTGGTGGTAGGTTTTTCTAATTTTATTTCAATCTCATTTTGATTGAGATTTCGATTTAAAATAAATGTAAATCAGAAGTTCATCGGCGAAAATTATATTTTGAACGAAAATTAATATTAACATTGAACTTTTTTCCAAAGTTAAAAAAAATTAATAATCGTAACTTTCGTTTTTGTTGAAATTCTATTCTACCAAGTCCAATACTACATAGACACTTGAAATTCAAAATTAGAGGAGAGGGAGGGGTCCTACCGAAATTTTTGTAGTAACCAAAATTATTATTAAGACTTGAATCAACAACCTTTGTTCGAAAAAATTTTCAAATGGCCCCTTTCTCCCTCTCTTCTCTAATTTTTCATTAGTAACTTCGGAGCGTTATGCAAAATGAGTGAGGAGGGAGGGGTCCAATTAAAAAAATGTTCAAACAAAAATTGTAGATTGAAGTATTTGGAATAGTTTTGGTTATTACAAAAATTTCGATAGGACCCCTCCCTCTCCTCTAATTTTGAATTTCAGGTGTCTATGTAGTATTGGACTTGTTAGAATTTCAACAAAAACGAAAGTTACGATTATTAATTTTTTTTAACTTTGGAAAACAGTTCAATGTTGATATTAATTTTCGTTCAAAATATAATTTTCGCCAAGGAACTTCTCATTTACATTTATTTTAAATCGAAATCTCAATCAAAATGAGATTGAAATAAAATTAGAAAAACTTATCACCACCACGATACGCTGTGATTGGCTGAAACGTTTTGTAAACCGTCAGACTCCAGACGCCCGTCTTTTTTCGGGGAAGTAGGGTACCAACAGAAGATCAAAAAAAATCGTGACCATATTTTTTTCCTCTTTAGGGTGTCCGGTGAGTGGTCTGCCAAACTTGAAATTTTGATATAACAGAGTAGGTACGACTACATGGTGTCTACATTAATTTTTTTGTTGAAAATTCATTACTTTTTCATGACTTTTTCATGAACAATATTTCAACATTTTCAGGGAGCTCCCTTCCAGCATAAGGGTAACTTGGAATGAATATGGGAAAAATTTTTATTTATTTTTTCCTATATTTTTTGATGAATAGTTATTTTTTTAAATATTGAGGGAGTGGTCGAATGTCCCTTGAACCACCTAAGTTATACCTATGCCCTCCCAGACCCCTTTTTTTGTAACCAAAAAAATCTACAATTTCAAAAAAAAGTTTAATGAATGCATATGAATACTTCTGCTATCCAAAGAAAATAATGATACGAACATAATGTTCGAACGTATTTGGTACAAAATATAAAAATAAAGAGAAGTGATGCTTTTCGGGGGAAGGGGAGTGTAAAAATCGTGTAAAATTCACTGAAAATGTAAATTTGAACTATTGAAAGTTTGCAACTCTGTTATCAAACAGAAAACGGAATACTGCTCGAGCATAGAGAGAGCGACATTTTTTTAAAAAGAAATTCAATTATGAAAGAAAAAAGGTGCAAATTTTGCCTAATAAATAAAAAATTCATGACTTTTCAGCAGCAAAATTCATGACTTTTCATGACCTAGTGATTTTTTTGAAAAATTCATGACTTTTTCATGACTTTCATGACCCATTTTCAAATTTCATGACTTTTCATGATTTTCATGTCCTGTAGACACCATGAACTACCAAAAAAGTGTATGTACACATATTGCCCAAGTTTGAAAATGAAGGAGCAACAAAGGTTTGAAAATCGATATTTTACCTAGCAAAATCGATTGGCAACGCTGCGTTTAAAAAAAAAAATTCGACACCGGCAGTGATTGATCATTGATCTTCGAAAAAACAATAGAAGTTGTAATCATATTAGATTGCCCATCTTTGAAATTGAAGGAGTTACAGCAACGCAAAATCCCAGTCAAAAATATTGCCTACCTCAATTTATTACGGTGCAGTGGTGATACATGAAAATTGCGAAATTCGGTCAAAAAATGCATGAAACAGGTGTAATTTTTTGAGAGGAACAAAAAACGGCATGTGATAATTTTGCCTATCTTTGAAAATTAAGGCGCTAAGGAGCCTTGAATTTCGAAAATACCAATTTCCAAAGCTTTGTAGCTCCTTCATTTTCAAAGATAGGCAAGTTTTTGACATAACTATTTTTGTTCCTTTTAAAAAATTACACCTGGCTCGTGCATTGTTTTCATAGAATTTGAAAAATTTTGTACACCACCGCATCTTCAACATCGAGATAGGCACCATATGTACATGAAGATATCCGATTCCAAATTTCAAGTTTGGCACACCACTCGCCGGATACCCTGTATAAAACTTACAGAGCAACATTACCAGCGTTTTTTTTGCGATCGCCGCGTAAAGAATAAAGATAAAAAACGAATTACCCAACTAAAAAAAAAACGCTGTTAATCACACGACAAAGAATTTGACATATACGACATGTAGTCGCGACTCGAAACAATTCAACATTTATTTTCCTTGAAGTTTTATAGCGAAGACTTTCATTTTTCCCCATCTCGTTAACTTTTTTTCAGTACCTTTTTTTTTTTTTGCTTTCAAAGGCGCAACAGTCTGAACGTTCGTTTATCACATGAATAATGTAGTGTGAGCTTTACTGATACATGTATAATTACGAGCATCGATAAAATTATACGTTGATATATTGTACTCGTAGTTACACTCATAGTCACAGTCAGCCATCAAACCTTTCGTATTTACCTAAACTGTGAGTAAGTTGTTCTTTATAGTTTCAAAGTATCTGTATGTATTGATTTGAAATTCGATTCGACTTGTTCTTCAGAAAACATGTACTCCTTCCTAGCTAACGTAATAATTCGAAAACTGATTTCAATACGTGACCTAGTTAATTTTCGAAAATTATTACATCTCTCGCTCCATTACCTCTCATTAATTACCTTCGTGTAAAGTCAAACCATATCAAAGTAAACGAAAATAAAAATGATGATGATTTTCAGTTGGAAAATTTCACGAATGACACACACGACCGATGTGAAGAAACTATACTCGACTCGTATACATTTAATATCTATTTGAAACATCATCACTTCTTCGTCGAAAAGAATTAAGACCATTACGTACAACTTGTTGAACATATTTGATTTTTTTTCTCTCTCAACGTCCTCTATGAAAATCGAATGATTGGAATACGTCCAACAAATAAAGACACACATTTTCAATGTCAGAAGGTTTAGTGTCATGCACTTTGCAGCCCAAACGTAACCTTTTCACAAAACCAACCATCGTCGATGAACCGCAACAATTATGCCAATATCATCGATCGTTTATATGGAAACGATCAAATACCAAGGGATTATTTCAAATTGCGATAGAATCGTAAATTACGATGACACATTACATGATCTCCGAACTATGATGAAAATTTATTTTCTAGTTCATTAACGAATTCGGTTTATTCCAAAATATGCAAATCGCTGAAATTCTCGATCAAGGTCCACATGGGTCCGTAGACCACGCTGTACGCATCGCGAGTCCTAATTCGTACTTAATACGTTGTTTTTTCCATTCATTTCGCTTTATTCTACGACTTTATTACGACATATATTGTCAGCCAGCCGTCGCGGAGCCGCTGTAATGTGCACTTTCTTCCCAAAATTGTATTTCGTAAAATTTATCGTCACCCTATCGATATCCCGAACATTGCGGATTCGCTAAAACGTCATTACTGTCGCAGTACAAATTTTTCCAGCGAATCGCGCTGGCTGCATTACGTGCTATATTCTACACCATATTCGCAGACATATACCCCTAACCCTTCGCCACCAGATAGTCACATCGCGACGGTTTTTAGTCTTTTTCTAAAGCTATCATTATCAGAGCGTTTTTTAAACATCAAATAAAATCAGCTCGTTGTAATGGAAAAGAGAAACGTAATTTCACTTCGGATTAAGTTCCGATTCGTTTCGAATGATGAAGTTGAACATCATTCGCTACTTGTAAGCGTCTAAATATACAGGGTGTCAGTAAAGAATCTCCCTTCAATTGATATATCGTCAACAATGTGTCGTTATGTTACGATCTGCTATTTTTCTGAAAATCCGCCTGCTGCGTCGCTTGCTCTCTTTGAATTTTATCAAGTCCAGAATTACATACACAGATACTTAATATTAAAAATTGGACAGGAGGGAGGAGTCTAATCGAAATTTTTGTTATAACCATAATTATTCCTAGAACTTGAAGCTACAATTTTTGTTTGAAATTTTTTTCAATTGAACCCCCTCCATCCCCTACAATTTCGCATAAAATACTCTGTAGATAGCTAGATACTTATTTAAAATTAGAGGAGCGAGGGGGAAGGGGGTCAATTGAAAAAGTTTCTGAACATAAATTGCAGAATAGGATCCTAGAAATAATTTTGGTTGTTATAAAAATTTCGATTGGACCCCTTCTTTTGCACCAATTTTGGCTAATATAACTTACGTTAGATACTCACATTATTAAAAACAGAAGGAGGTAAGGGGTCCAATTGAAAAAAATTTCAAACAAAGTTGTAGCTTCAAGTTATAGGAATAACTTTGATTAACAAACATTTCCATTGGACCCCCCCCCTCTCCACTAATTTTGTATAATACAACTTACTCACATTATTAAAAACCGAGGAAGGGGGGGGGTAATGAGTCCAATTGAAAAAAATTTCAAATATAAGTTTTAGCTTGTAGTTCTAGGAATAATTTTGGTTATAACAAAAATTTCGATTGGACCCTTCTATCCCACTTCTTTTGATTTTCCAATAATACTTGCCAATAACATTCATTTGTGCACTCAAAAAATTTTGAAAAGTGCAGAATTTTTTTAACTAGGTACTGCATTTTTTTTTAAATTCGTTGTTGAAAAAATTTAAAGTTGAGTTTTACAGAGGTTCAAAAAATATGGAATTTTTTAATTAGGATGTTCTGCCTATAATATGAAAAAATTGAAAATTTTGCATTAGGGTCAAGTTTTTTCTCTGGCGTGACTTTTATCAACATTTTTCTCTTTTTTTTCAAAACACTGTTGCACAATGCACACAAAAAAATTTCAAGCTGAAAAATTACACTTTTGGCAGGGGTTCGAAATATACAGATTTTTTGATCTGATACGAGTAGTACATATTTTAAATTTGTCGACATTGAATTTTCAGGGTTGTGAAAAGTAACGAAATGAAAAACGAAATAACTAAGAATTTTGGGAAAACGAAACGAATTAAATAAGGAAATCTGAAATGAAGAGAAAACGAAACGAAACACGAAAAAATGAAAATAAATGTAGAAAAAACGAAAAACGAAACGAAAAATCTTGAAAATAACGAAACGAAATAACGAAAAAATTCGTTTTTCAATTCGTTTAACATGATGTCTGTCTACAGGAATTTTTTCCCTGAAAAGACTACTTTTTCGCTGCCTTTTTTTACTACCTACTACCAACAAAATTTATAACCCCCTCCATGACAAAATTTTTGAGTAGCAGGAAAAATCCAAAAATCTGGTATGCCACGATACGACATCGAAAACCATGACGAGTTCGCACATGTTTTTTCTTCGACAACTCGAAAATTTTGCATACGAGTACATTTACCTATGGGAAAAGTAAATTTTTTCTGGAGGCTCCAGATCGCTTCGAAAATGGTGCCATTCGACTCGGGAGGTCGATTTTGATGTACAACCCAACTTTCAGGATTCTATCTTGAAATTTACAAAAAAAAATTCAAAAAATATTTTTTAGGAAGAGGTTTTATCAATTTTCAAAAATTCGCTAAAAATCGAAAAATCAACTTCGACAGCTAAGAATTTGGTCGTGAGGTCTGGGTGACATGCTCTTTCAGTGAGCCAAATTTCAGCTCAATCAGAGGTGACAAGTTGACGAGATTCCCTTGTGAGAAGGACAAAATAGGGAAAGGAAACGAAAACGAAATAACGTAAGGAAACAATGAAGTTTCGTTTCACAACCCCGGATTTTTTCTTTAAATTTTACTTTCAAACAAAATAAAATTCAAAATGTATTTTACAAATTACAACGCTCTTGAAAGAGCATTAATTTGAAAAATTCGACGTTTTCAAATCCCCACCAAAAGTTCAATTTTACGTAGCTTGAAAAATTTCGAAAATTAGAAATTGAAGTCGAAAAATGTTGGAAGATGCATTAATTTTTAAAATTTCGTATTTTTGGAACCCCTGCTAAAAACTCAATTTTTGATTTGGATTTTTTAAGGTATAAAAAAAATGATGACGAAAGTTCACATGACTTGAAAATAAGTGGCTAAACCGATGCATCTGCGTCATCTACCTACATAATAATAAAAAAAAAAAGATTCTTCAAGTTTTTGGATGTAGTATAGATTTTGGGCTTAGTCCGATCTATATCATTATTTGTTCTCTTTCTTCAAACTTATACTTCAATCGTTGTTGGACATTTCGTCATTCGTGAATTTTACGAATCAATTGAGAAATCAATTTCATACTTGAGTACGTAGGTATAGGTATATGGTACGTATAATATCAGAGAACCGTAAAAATGAAAAAAATAAATTGAGGTAGGTCATCGCGACAATTTATCAGTTGAAGCAAGTACCTACTCGTAGAATGTTATCGAAAATTCGAATCGAATTCCAAGGCATATCCACGTCGAAAGACATCGAATCAACGTCGATTCGCCGAATATAAGTAATTTACTTCAATTACTTCGGAAAGTTGTACCTAATGAAATTTCACAGTCAAAAACCTATCTACTCTAATTATTACGAATACGTTTTAATCACTTTTGGTGATAAAAAAAAAACAACCACTTGAACCAAAGACAAAGCGAACGAAAGAAGAGTGTAAATAAAATAATAAACACTAGAAAAAGGAGAAAATTCGTATTAACAATGTTTAGACACGATAACGGTCACTCACTGTTGGGATTAAGGATCCCTTAATAGAAAGCTAGCGTTTCACTTATTTATCGTAAAAATAATAAATTTTCATTAAAAATGATAACACTTTACAAGGGAAAAAATTTAATTAAATAGTGTTGTGTTTTTGTGTTGTTGTTTTTTCAACTCGATGATACTTTTTTCCCTTTGCTTTCTTTATACATAAAAGACTATTAAAAATAAAACTTTTCTCGACATCGACGTTAATTATTCTCCATTTCGGTTTAATTTTACAGTAAGATACAATCTCTCATTTCTTCGCTCTTATATTTTCTTATAATTTTCTCATCGAGTGAAGTAGTACACTTTGCTTCGGTTGTATCAAGTCAAGCGCGAGTTTAACCTTTTTCAAACGACGTCTCGGCTATAATACAACAAAGTTACATAGCGATTAATTTGAAAGGAATTAATTTTTGCGAAAAAATAATTACACCTGGAAAGCATCTGCGCCAGACAATGATGAAATGAAGAAATGAAAAAGCGCAAATTAATACTTTTAAAATTACAGCATGTTCGCCACCGCTGCGGCTGGGGCTGCGGCCGAGGTCTTTTGAAAACTTCATCTCGGCTGGCAATGCTGGCATGGAATGGCATGGTGGATTGGTGGCAATGTGCGCGCATGCCAAAATCAACAATACAAAAACATCTCGCGGTAAAAGAGATGTTTCTTGACTAAATGGCACGTTGGAATCGCGCAGTTAATCTTGGTAAGAAAATGAGTCGTCGACAGTTGTAAAAAGAAAATCTTTCATGAGACGAGAAAACAGGAGATGAGACGAGTAAATTGATGTAGGTTATCAAGGACTGAATAGCTTCCACCGGAGGAGTGATAAAAAGGAAGAGAAAACGCGCAGCTAGACGAAGTAAAGGCTGAAGAGAGGAAACGCAAAGCTGTATCGATTGCGCGGGAATCAGCCAGGTAGATGGTAAACCGTTCGACCGGAAGAGTAAGTTGACTGGGGGCTAATGCAACTGCTCTGCAAGAGCATCGAATAAATTCTTCGGCTTACTTAATGCAACCTTCACCAATATTTCGCTTATTGTCGCCATGAAATAAGCGAGCCAAAAAAAGAAAAAAGAAAAAAGAAAAAAGAATACGTAAGTACAAGTACGTCTCTTTTATCATTGCCGCGAAAATCCAGCGTGCTTTTTCAAATTCGCCTTCCCATCGTTGTTGGAACAACGTTCAACAAACCTAATTCATACTTCTCTACGAAATTTTACAACTCGCATGAAAAGGCATGCGCTTCGTATGCATTTATACGCGCCTTTCCGTCGTTACTGCCGCCACCCCGCTGCCACAGAGCCTTTTCATAAAATCCAACTTACGCGAATTCACCCAGGTAACCGCATAAAATGGAGCGACTATAGGTGAATTTAACCCATCGCCGTCGGTCGCATAAAAACACACGCCAAACACGCAACCGCATCGTGTATAATTTACTAAAAAATTATATCAATTCGTACGGTGTTGCTCTTCTCTAATCGCCCGTCGTTTCTTTTATTAATATATACTTTTTTTTTGAAGTCTGCATGGCAGACAAAAGAGATTAACGTCAAAAATTTACGAGAATATATAGGTCAGGTTCATTTTTCCCTTCGGAATTAAAATCGAACATAGTATTTAAAAACACACTTGCGTCTAGAGTATGTCGTTTGCAATCATCGAGATTCATTTTTCAAATCTTCTCTCGATTCTTTACTTGAGATCTGTTTTTCGGAATGATGAAGCATCAAAATATACTTGGTAATCAAAAAACAAAGAAGAAACAATTTTTGTGAACATTAGAATTATGATGTAGTAAAAAAAATTACAAAAAATTACAAAAAATTCATATATTCATACGAAAAATTTGGAAAATTTTTGAAAAAATATTTCTCATTTTTTTTCATTTACTTTCCCTAAAAATTATTTTTCCAAAATGATTTTCAACAATTTTCCCCCAATTTCTTCAAAAACCAAAGCACATTTTTTTGATGAAAAAACACTTCTCTTTATCTTTTCTCATTCATTTTCTTTGAAAATTATTTCTTGAAAACGATTTTCATCGGATTTTCTCAAAATTTTTCTCAGAAACCGTTGTTGAAAAAATATAAAGTTAAGTAGGTCGCGATTTTTCGAGATAAAAATCATGATGTGATTTTAAAAAAATGTAAAAACTCATGAAAAATTCAAAATTCTTTTAATCAACATTTAGGATTTTTTTTTTCAAAAATAAAGAGGTAGATAGGTAAGTATGTTTTACAAATTTTTCATCACTAAGTTCTTTCTAAAAATTGTAAGTACTAGTACTTACTACTGGGCAAACTTCTTTCGAATATTTTTCAAAAACTATTGGAAAAACAATAAGTATGAAATAGTGTATTCAAAGAAGAAAACATTTTTGCGAATTTTTGAGTACATATGAATAAACTCACGAAACATTCAAGACCTTTTTTAGGGGGGGAGGGCACATTTTTCATTTCATTTTTTCAAAACAATTCACATCAGATTTTTAAAAAAAAAATTTCCGAATTCTTTAATGAAAAAATATAAAATTCGCGTACTTACAACGAAACCTTGTCAAATTCTTGAGTTAAAGAGCGCATGTCATCCACATCTCAGAACCAAATTTTCAACTGCCGAAGTTGATTTTTAGGTTTTTGGCGAATTTTAAAAAATTATGAAACTAGCCCATTAATGAATCAAAATTTTACAAAAATATCAAGTTTTGAGATCAAATCGGTTTATAAACCAAAGTGGATTGCTATCATTTTCGAAGCGTTTTGCAGCCTCCAGCAAAAATTGACATTTTTTTTATACGCAAGATTTTCGAGTTGTAAAAAAATACAAGGTGTGACGGGATTTTACTGAGATTATCTCACTAACGCGAGAATTAAATTTTTAGATGCCTATGTTGATTACAGCGCCTTCTGAAGCAATTTCACAGCGCTTCACTTCTAAAATGGCAAAATGGTTTGTTGGGGGGGGGGGGGGGGGGGGTCCAACTTGAGTATACAAACCGATGTTCAGAACTTTATCTCAAAATTAACCATCAAGTACTTTTGTAAAAAATTAATACAGCAATGTGTTATTTTTGCCATTTTCAAAAATTCACAATAAATCGAAAAATCAACCGATGCAGCTCAAAATTTGGTCCAGAGGTTTTGGGTGACATGCTCTTTTGGCGAGCTAAATTTCCGTTCAATCAAAATTGAAGAGTTGATAAGGTTCCAATGAAAAAAAAAAAATCTGAGGTAATAATAAGTTGGGAAAATTCGAGAAATTCAGGATCCTTCTTCTATGAAAATTTTTTTTAACAAAATTTCTCAATTTATTTCATTTACTTTCCTTTAAACATATTTTTTTTAAATTGAATTATTTTCATCAGAATTTTTTTCAAAACCCATGGGATTTTTTTATTGTTTCTTATTATTTTTTTTTGAAAAAATATCTACTTCTCAAATGTATTCTTGTTCATTTCCCCCAAAAAGATTTTATCTGATTTTTTTCAAATTTTTCTCAAAAACCATTATTGAAATAATATAATGTAGTTTTTTAGCATAGAAACTGAAAAAATTGATGATTTTTTGAGATCAAAATTCTGATGTAGTAAAAAATTGGAAAACTCAAAAAAAAAATCAAAACAGTCTTTTTATACAGAAAAATTAAAGAAAATTCACATTTCTCAATTTTTTTTTAGAAAATCATTTTTTCTTTAAATTTTTCTTAAAATCATTGTAAAATATCAATTAACAAAGAAAAAAAAATTGCGAATTTTTGAGAAGTCTTGGAATAATTTTTTTAAATAAAATCTTGTAGTACCTACGAAGTAAAATAAATAAATAAATAAATAAAATAAAAAATAGAAAAACTCATGAAAACTTTATGAACTTTTAATGAATTTTTTTTTGATTTTCTAAACGTTTCTCAATTTTATTTTTTTTATTTTATTTTTATTTCTCTGGAAATCATTTCTTCAACATAATTCACATCAGAATTTTTTTTTAAAATTTCCTTAAACGTTTGGTAAAAAAAAATCTGAAATAATAATTAGAGAAGAAAAATATGTTTTTTTGTAAATTTTTCAGTTACTCAAGTAACTACTACCTTCTAAAAATTTTGAACAAAATCCGGATGTAGTAAAAAGTTGTAAAAACTCGAGCAAAATTCAAGACACTTCTAAAAATAATTTTTTCGAAATAATTTAGATCAGAATTTTCTTCAAAAATTCCCCAATTCAGCAAGTTAAAAAATACAATCCATTTGATGACGCTGCTTTACACCTCGAAAAACACATCGAAACTTCAACACGACGCTGTTCCATAATAAAAGCGTCATTTAGTCACTTTATGCGAATATTTCTGAAAATTAATAGCACGAAACTGATCTTTTCAATTCAGCTATAACCTTCCAGATGAAGAATTTTCTTCATTACACATGTCAAGTTCAACAAAACTCATGATTGATAACTCTCTATTTTCATCTTATAAAAAGGCAATCGGAGTATTATCGCGCACGTGAGAGACGACCAACTTTCATTCTAGGTTGCCGCACTAGAAATAAACCTTTTCAAATTTCCTACCTGCCATATACGTACGACCTTTGTTAAAGATATTCTTTTGTTTTGTTTAAGCAACGTTTTTTCTTTTATAACATTCTCAATTTATCTTACATTAACAGTTTCGAAGAAATATTTCGAAACGAAAATATGTATCTATCTACCTACCTAACAGTCTGTTTTTCAAAATAACATTGCGAATTGTAGCTACGTAATATTTTGCTTCGGTTTCGTTTGATGAGTGTGGGTGTTCGCCCGGAAAAATATCCTCCCACATTGATATTACAGGTAGCACAGCATCAGTTTGTATTTTTATTAAAAAATGCGGGCTAATTTTTTTTTTTTTTTGAATGAACGTTTTTTTTATTAAAAATCACCATTAAGTGTTAGTTCCCGCCGGTATTTTCGTTTTTATTCGGGAAAAAAAATCCAATCGCGATAGAATTTCGAAGTTGATACAACAGTTCGTAGAAATAACTAGTCAAGAAAAATTAAATTCAAAACGTGAATGTAAAAAAATTAATTTTCTATCCTCAAGACTCCTAACTTTATTGCAAGAGAATGTGTTCTCTACGTATACCATATTAAGTATAAGATACGTATTTGCGGCAAACAGGATAGGCAACTTTATTAACGCAATAATGATTGTGATGTTTTCCCTTCTTAAAATTAGAATGAGAAATGTACGGGTGCTTAAGGGTATTCTTCACAGTCTTATCAGTACCTGATTGGTTACGAAAAAACACTCTGCTTTTACCCCCGATTATTCCTCCAATTTTGATCAGATTTCAGTGATTTTTTTTTTAATGTGATGTCCATACATTTCATGATAAGAGTATTAAGAGTTTTTCTGGTTTATTTAGGTCCTTTATGGTCAAAAAACGTCATTAGTTGAGCCAAATATGGACTTTTTAATGACTTCATACTGATTAACTGGAAGAGGTAATGAAAAATGTGGCGAAATACTCGTGTTCAAATTTTCATTCTAAACAATTTAATTTAAAAAAAATTTGCGTAAAGTTGAAATTGGAGGAATAATCGAGGGGAACAGTTTTGAACGCTAAAAGGCAGGAGCGGGTCGCGGGAGAAGATTGTTGATGGTAACCAGTTCAGCTAAAAATACATAGAGCGCATATGGGGTGTTTTGTGTTTTAAGGGAGGGTAGTATCGTTCTTTACAAATTTACCGTATTTTTCGGCACTTTACCTAGAAATTACAGAGCGTTGATGCAATTTTCAAATAACATGCATTTAAGTGCTTTTACGTCATCATTTTTCGTCAATTTTAAAAATATTTCTCTTCTTTTTCATCAAATCAGTGACGAGCGGCATAAGAAAGAAATTGAACATTTTTTACAATTTACACAACAATAAAAAGTAAAGAATTTCATCGCACCGATTTGGTGAAATTTTCAGAAAACTCAGCTAAGTTTTAAGTATCTAAGTTTAAAGAATTACTCCAATTTTATAAACTATAATTGTAGACAAAAAAATATAAAAATGATTAACTGAATCTCGAAAGAACAAAATATGTTTTCCAGATTTTAAAATTTTTATTGTTTTTAAAATATTCCATATTTGAGCTTTTACCATTTCTTAAAAAAATGTCAAGTACAGAATTTGAATTTGCTCACCTCAGAATTCCTTTTTATTGTTTAATTTTGGCGATGAAAATTTTTTTCTTTTTTTGAACTTTCTTTTGAAGAAATACTTTTTTTTTAAATATTCAAGTTTCTTTTTTTGCAAAAAAAAAATCAACTGACTATGTCTCTTGTTCTGTAATTTTTTCACCGATAACTTTTTGTAAAAAAAAAAAAAAATGAGATACAAATCTTTTTATAATGAAAAGTTTTACTTAGGTAGGTGCTTCAAAAAAGTGAAAAAAAACCTCCTAACAACATAAAAATTTCGTTATTTGAGGAATGTTCTCATTTTAATAAATCCAGAATTATTTTTTGTTTTACAATTTAAAAACTAAGATTTTTTTACTTTCAAAAAAATGAGAATTTTTTATTTCAATAATGAGAAATTTCAGTATGGCCTACTTTTAAAAAATGAAAAAAATTCATTACAAAAAATCGTCAACTTTTTTATTCCAAAAAAATGGATAAGTAAAATAAAAGTAAATTTATTCTATGCTTTTTTTGAAGATGTAGGTAGTTAGGTACAAAAAATTTTTAAAAAATTTTCATTGATATTTCTTTTTTAATCCAAAAAATTAAAATTAAATTTACTTCATATCTTTAAAAAAGATAGGATAACTAAAAATTGCAATAAATTCCCCATTCGAAAAAATTATCTCTCGTTCCATTTCTTATTTATTATATTACCTAGGTAGGATTCAAAAAGCGATAGGTATTTTTTTTATTTTCTTTCTTCAATTTTTATCTGTATACAAAGTGATTAAGAAAAATATCAAACTGGATACTTTTTTTTTAATTAAAAAAAAAAAACGCATTCAAGGTATTTTTAATTTTTTTAAATTAAATATTTCAATAAGTTTTTTAAAACAGAACAAAAATTTTGAAAATTAAATGTGTACCCAAAAAATTCCCTATTGAAACAAAAAATTAACGAAGATCGGTTAAAAAATGAAAACGTTTAGCTTTAAAAAATATTCCAAAAAAAAAAATCAGAATTAATTATGAAGAAAATATGAAAAATGTTGAAATTAAAAAAAAAAAGTACCTAACAATATAAAGGCATTTCCAAGCTTTGTTAAAATTAAAAACATTTTTAAAATTTAAAATTGAATTCACAAATGTTGAAAATGAGCAAATCAAAAAATTAAAAATCGTTCAAGAATTCAAAAAACAAGTTTGGCAAAAAATTGAGAAATTAAAAATAATTAAAATCTAAAATTTCAAGGTTGAAGAAAAATTATCAGATTTTTAAAGACAAGAAAATAATTTTAATCAAAAAGTTTTCTATATTTTTTAAATAAAAATTCAAAAAAATTATATAAGTAGCGTTCTTAAAAAAATTCTCCACGTTAAATAAAAATCAAAAGCACCCCCCCCCCCCCCCCCCCTCAGAAAAGTAATTCAAAGAAATGATGAAAAAAATTTTTTTTTAAATTAAAAAATCGAAAAAACTTGCAACTGCAGAGAAAAGTTTTCTTATCCGTAAAATCTGGAGATCACAAATTTCATGTGAATATAATGTAGAATGCTGACTGCTTAGATCGAACATCCCGATCCCACAAAAACTTTTTTTCTCAAGAAGGACATAAAAACCTACATATTTTTTCAATCTCCAAAATTATATGTTTTTTGTGTCCTTTTAGTTGTTTGGGGGGGGGGGGGGGGTTACGAGGTATTCGATGTACTAAGTCGATAGGTAGGTATATGGTTACATATTTTTAAAAAATAGAAAAAAATTCAAACTTTAACCAAAAAATTAGTTTTTCTAAAATTGGAATGGAATAGAAAGATTTTTTTTTTGAAAATTAATGAAATTTTGAAATAAGAAAATTTCCATATTGAAAAAAAAGACAAATGCTCTTCAAAATTGTAAGAAAATGTACCTACATAATATGTAATTTGAAAATAGATTTTTTCTTTTTCAAATTTCACTGCCTAAGTAAAATTGAAACTTTTTCCATTGTAAAAAAATGTGGAGAAAAAATTAGGAACAAAAATTTCAAAAATAAGGTACCTATAAGTACATAAATTTATAAGAATCAAATGAGGTAAAGTAAAAAAATTACGAAAATCACTTAAAAAAAATGATTGAAATTTTTTTTAAAATACCTACACGTACGAGATGTCAATTTCTTCAATTTGTCATTATTTTTTAATATTTATCATTTTAAATGTTCATTAGGGTGAAGCAAAAATCAAAAATTTTCGATTTTCAAAGTGTAATACCGCGGAAAAGTTGCGCCTTGGGGATAAAATAAAAATAAAAATAAAATTTTTTATTTCAAATCGAATAATATTTTCCGATAGGTAGCGCGAAAGCCCTCAAATTTTTGAAAATTTGCAAAAAAACAAAATTTGAAAAAAAAAATTCCAAAATATTACGTAGGTTATGAGTTTTATGACTTTTGTTATTCATCAGATCATCGCATTTATGAGACATCAAAAAAATGTTATATTTTACGTTTTTTTTTAAAT
Source organism: Balanococcus diminutus (assembly GCA_959613365.1). Taxonomy (NCBI): domain Eukaryota; kingdom Metazoa; phylum Arthropoda; class Insecta; order Hemiptera; family Pseudococcidae; genus Balanococcus; species Balanococcus diminutus. The sequence continues at coordinate 42,339,202 of OY390715.1, read as the reverse complement.
TGAAAAAAATATTAAAAATTACCTAGAAAAAAAATTTTGGAATTAAAATGGGTTTAGTATACACAGTTTTGCCAAAAAAGACAATTTTGATAGCGATTTTTCATCTTTTTCGTACCCTTGAGAATTTTTAAAAAACTACGAAAAATTGAAAAAAATGAGGAAAATTATGGTTCTTGAAAATGAAGGTAAAGATGGAAAATCGTCGTAAATTGCCTTTTTGGTCAAAACTGTGTATGTTAAACTCATTTTAATTCCAAAAAATTTTTCCCTCTATTTTTAACCAACTTTTTTCATTTTTTTTTTAAACGTAAAATATGACATTTTTTTGATACCTCATAAATGCGATGATCTGATGAATTCTGGATTTTTTTTCAAAAAATAATAATACGATGATAAATTGATAATACTTGCAACCAATAAAGGCATAAAACCCATTCTGTAAAATTTTGGGATTTTTTTTCAAATTTTGACTTTTGCAATTTTTCAAAAATTTGAGGGCTCTTGCTCTTGCGCAATCGGAAGATATTATTCGATTTGATTTTTTTTTTCTTTTTGTTTTTCATGTACCTATCCCTAAGACGCAACTTTTCCGCGATATCACATTTTGAAAATCGAAACTTCTTGATTTTTGCTCCACCCTAAAGTTCATGGTTATGCCCATTTTTGGAAATTAAAAAAAAATTTAAAAATGAATTTTTGGTTTTCTATTTTTGTTTTTTGTTTTTGAAAAATTGGTACCTATACCATCAACTTTTCATTCAAAATTATTATTTGATTTCTTTTTCAATCTCAAAAATTTTGTTGGCACTTAGGTAATCAAATCAATAAAATAATTTCAAAGTTGTAGATACAATAAATTAGTACAAAAACAAAAATTGATAAATTTGAAGGAAAAAAAAATGAAAACACAAAAAATGCATGGGTGCATATAAATTAAAAATTCAAATTTTTTGTTAATCAAAAATTTGTACTAGGTAAGTATACATACATTACGTAAAGCTTTGCTTATTATCCCTGTATCAAATTATTTTTCGAACATTTCGCGAACTGGGGGGGGGGGGAGGGACTGAAAGAAATGTATAACAATACAATGCCGGTGTGTGTGAGTAGTGGTATGGTGTTGTGTGTGTACAATATAAAGAAATCCTTCTTGTATCTCTTGCTATACCTGCTCTTAAACGAAAGGTCTAGAGGACAACAGTCAAACATCATCGTTTTGTAGTAAAAAAAAAACCTGAAAACTAGTTTTGAATGAGGTGTGAAGGGGTGTACTTTTTTGTTATATTGTGCCATTGATGAAAAGAAATGCACCTCTGCAGTTCGTGATTTTTAGTCGTTCAATTGGTAAATCACTTTTTGTAAACACGAGTGTAAAGGAAAATCCGTATGCAACCAGAAATAACACGTTTTGATAAGACTGTGAAGAATACCCTTAAGGTGGTTCTTCGCGTCTTGCGTTTTTTAAATGTAGTATACCCAGTGCCGGAAGGGGAAATTAGTTGAGTTATCTAATTTTGCTTGTTTTTTACAATTTAATGCGTTTGGGAATAAAAAAATGAAGTAATACGAAAGTAATGTGTCTAATTCATCGAATAAAGTAGCTAAAAGCTCTGAAATGCATTTAAATTAAGAGAATTCGCCATTTTAGTTGAAGGTGGAAAGTTGAAAACTCGTCATCGTTTTATGAATTTTTCTCAGGCTATATTTGATGGAATTCGATGAATTTTGGATATGTTGTACATGAATGCACCCTTGAGACCCCTATAGAGCCTTTTTTTTTTCAATTTTCATTTTTTATGCCCAAAATGTCATTGTCAAAGATTTTAATACTAATATTTTAGGCGTAAAAAATAAAAATTGAAAAAAAGGGCTCTGTAGGGGTCTCAAGGGTGCATTCATGTACAACATATCCAAAATTCATCGAATTCCATCAAATATAGCCTGAGAAAAATTCATAAAATGATGACGAGTTTTCAACTTTCCACCTTCAACTAAAATGGCGAATTCTCTTAATTTAAATGCATTTCAGAGCTTTTAGCTACTTTATTCGATGAATTAGACACATTACTTTCGTATTACTTCATTTTTTTATTCCCAAAAGCATTAAATTGTAAAAAACAAGCGAAATTAGATAACTCAACTAATTGCCCCTTCCGGCACTGGGTATACTACATTTAAAAAACGCAAGACCCGAAGAACCACCTTAATTCAAGTTACACCTTATTCAATCAGTTGAAAATTATTGAAATCACTCGTGGTCTCATTATTTTGCGAACGGAAAAAATTATGCCAAATTTAACTAAGTTTCGCAAAAAGGAAAAAAATACCTAGATTCCGTGCGATCGCATTACACCAAAATTAATTTATGAATATTAATCTTATTCATGAAGGTGTATAAAAAAAACAAATGAGGGGGATACCTATGACTTTTTTTTAAAGGCTCCTATTTTTTCGAGGGTTCGACCCTTTTCCTTTGGAGTCTCCTATCTCCGTTCCTGAGAAAATTTTTGAAAAAATTTTTCAACAAAAGTTGTAGATTCAGATCCTTGGAATAATTTTGATTATTACAAAAATTTCGATTGGACCCCTCCTTTCCCTCTAATTTTGCAAAATACGTATAAATATTATCCAGTCATTTTCATAATTTTCGTAATTACCAAAATTAATTTTTTGATCTTTAACTACGACTTTTGTTATTCAGATTGTATTGGATATAAATGCTCAAAAATATGTAATATTATGAATGTAAGTTAAGGAACCATGATTACAGGCGCCCGTTTCCATTTTAAATTTTTTTATTTTGAGAAATTTGAAAAAAAATTCAAAATTCAAAAAACGATTAAAAATTGTTTCTTTGCATACCACCTCGAAGAACTTGGAAAAAATAATATCATGACATATTTTTGCATATCTCTGAGTTTGAAGGGGCTAGAAAAGAAAATTCTATTTTAATTCAATTTTACAATAGCATTTTCTTTTTTTGTCCCTTCAGTTTCAGAGATAGGCAAAAATATGCTATAATAAATTCCGTTTTCTTTTACAAGTTCTCCAAAGTGGTATGAAAAGAAACAATTTTTACTCGTTTTTTGAATTTTCAATTCTTAAAAATTTAGATTTTCTGCAAAAAAATGAATTAAAATACCTAGCATTTTCTTTTCCAGTCCATTCAATTTCAGAGATTTGTAAAAATATGCCATAATAAATTTCGTTTGTTTTTTCAAGTTCTACAAAGTAGTAAGCAAAAAAAAAAAATTTATTTTTTTTAATTTTCAAAATTTCAAATTTCAAAAATTCACAAAAAATATCACATGGAAACTGGCACCTGTAATAAATCATGATTCCTTATCTTGAATTCGTAAGACTGCATTTTTAGCATGTATTCAATGCAATCTGAAATTGGAACTTCTGAAGTTCTGACATGTCCCATGTAAGGAGAGAGTTAGTGGTGTGATGAAGTGATACGTATAGTGGAGGGTAAAACTCAAATTTTCACAATTTTTCCCCAAAATTTCTTCTGCTTGGAGATGTGACACCCCCACCCTCCTGGTCGTCTCGCCTCTGGAGAGGATATGGATCCTCAAAGGAAAGAATCTTTAAAAACACACACACACACTCACTTGTTTCCTTGAGAACTCTAAATTAAGATTCAGACATAAAATTGCTTTTAACAATGTAATTGTACACAATTCATCATTGCCATTTGCCAGTACACTTCATATAACCCATTTGCATGTCGTAGAAGTAATTATCTCGACTCGATATAATACGTACATACGATTTAACTAACTATAGTCGTTCACAGACGCAAATTTGCGTTTTTTGCATTTAACAAAAAAAAAATCATCCGCATTAAATGGATATTGGACTACTGAAAATATGAGTACCGGGGAGTTTGGGGAAACCTTTCATCATCGATGTCGTATCACGTCTACGATCATTGCTTGAAAACTCCTCAAGATGTATTACCCGAGCATAAGAGGAATAAAAGATGAATACGTAAGCTTGAATCAAACTACAGCAAAAAACGAGACGCGCGTAACACATCAGCAAAAGAAAATAAACTAGAGCAGGCCATCGCTATGGTAACGGTCATCCACAATCCTATATAAATTTGGTGCGACAAGTTACACTCGCGAAAGCGGGGTTATAATACAGCCAAAAGAAAATAGATAAGCATCTTGAGCGTTTCCATCGTTATCCGTAAACCCTTTATTTTTATTTCTTACTCTTTTTTACTTCTCAATGATCCATCGTAGTCTATTCGTCTGTCCCTAGCTCCCTACTGATGATGTTCGCGAATTCTTAATGAAAAAAGCATAATTCGCGTGATAATTTGGAAATGAAATCATATAATTCGAAAGCACTCCCCGTGTATAATATTTTTATCCAATTTTTTTTTTTTTTTTCATCTTATTTCCTATCAAACAAGTGATGTGTATTTATTTTGTGAACGAAATCAAGACCTTCTTCTCTAATGAAACAAGCGCGTATTTTTTTAAAAAGGTAATGTAATTCAATAAACTCGTTCAAATTATACTTTTAAATTAAATACATTTTCATAGTACCATTGCGCATTTTCACATCACAACGATTCTTCTTTCTTTTTGTGATTTCAATTATAGCTTTTTAAGCTGCTGCAGCAGATCAAAACGTAAAATTAAAAATCTCTTTTTAAAAAATGATTTTTTTTCCTTCAAATCTTCAAACAGTTTAATAAGTTAAAAAAAAGTAGCAATTTACGGACAATACTCTAATCGTGGGATAAAAGAGCATAGCAGGGTTTATAGGGGTAATTTTGCCCAGAGCATCGAGTTTTGAATTATCCAATGGACGATGGTCCTTATGGTCTAAAACCCCTGTGACAAAATTTTTAGCTCTTTATCTCAATCTCAACCCCTTCGAGAGGGTTAAATGTGGGTTTTCGTTAAAAATGTCTATTTTGGGCAGTTTTCTACCGAAGTTTTTCAAACTTGCAGGGATGGTAGTTAGCATCAAGGGTAATTTATGGAATTTTATAGAAAAAAATTGGAGCAATTTCTCGAAGTCAAATGGGTATTTTAAGCTTTCTAGCGGCCATTTTGGTAACTCCTTTTAGAGGTGTAATTCTGAAAAAAAAAAATTTCTGTACTTATTTGGATTTGAGAAAAATTGTGCATGAAATGAGTTGAAAAAAATCAAAATTGCTCGATTTTGCTGAATTTGCAGTACTTATATGAGAAATATCGACTTGAAACAAACCCAAATTGTTTCACAATTGGTTCGACATTTTTTTTTTTTTTTTTTTTTTTTTTTTAATGATAAAGCAAAACGTACTGAATCATGAAAATTGTGTGAATTTATTTCGCTTACTTCAAAAAATCGATTTTTTTACTTTCGATAAATTGATACATTCTGGCAGGGAAGAAAACCAATTGAGACCCAATTGGTTATGGTGATGGTGGTTTTGAGAAAATTTTGAAATTACTGGTGGTTCCAATTGGTTTTTGGTTTTTAAAAATTTTCAAAAGGTTTTGGTGCTGAAGTGGATCCATTTAATTTTTATTTTTTTTGATTGGTTCTGGTTCTGGGTTTTTGGTTTTGCTTGATTAATTGGTTGTGATGGTGGTTCTCAAATTAAAAACCATTTCAAATGGTTGTGGTGGTGGTTCTCAAATTAAAAACCATTTCAAATGGTTGTGGTGGTGGTGGTGGTGGTTCCGTTTTGGTTTTTCAATTGGTTTTCATTGAATTGCTTCCATTTCGTAGTATGAAAAATATTTCCCAACATTTAAACCATTTATCTATGGCATTAACCATCAGAACCAGATGGAACCATTTTCGTGCTTCCTATTATACCACAAAAGAACTAAAAAAAGATCAGATCTTTGAAATTTGAATAAAAAATTAATTTGCCTACAAGTTACAAACGCAATATTGCAATAAATTTAAATTAAATAATATACATTCAAATAAAAAACAAAAAATAATAATGTTTCCACTTTCCAGAGCGCTGAAAAATCAGAAAAATGAAGAAAACATGCCACAGGGGGTAGGTAAGGGGCCCAATCAAAGTTGTTGCTTGGAGTTCTAGGAATAAATTTGGTCATAACAAAAATTTTGATTGGACGCCTCCTTCCCTTTCAAATCCACTATTTCTCTTTTTAGAACCAAAAAGAACCAATTCCATTAATTGGTGGTGGTTCTGGTTTTCATTGTAAAGGAAATTGAAAATGGTGGTGGTGGTGATGGTGGTTTTTTATTTTCAAACCACTTTCTTGTGGTTGTGGTTGTGGTTATTTTAGCAAATAATTTTTCGTTGTGGTTCCAAACGGTTCTCTTCCCTGCCTTTTCGAAAGGAATTGGTTCTTTTTGGTGGTGGTTTTTGAATGAATTTTTGAAGTTCATTGTAATGGTTCCAAATGGTTTTGAAAACCAATTGAAATATCTGGTGGTGGTGGTTTTACCCGGTTTTGGTTTCAATTGGTTTTCTTCCCTGCATTCTGGACAAAAACACAAAATTTAAAATTTCAAAAATTGAACCAATTTCGGGACAGACCAGTTGTAGGAAGAAAAATACTACTTGTGAGGGGGAGGGGGATTTTAAATGCGTGTATCTCTAGAAGGAATAAAGTTGGGATGATTTTGCATACGCATACTACTTGATCAAAATAACCAAGTTCTCTTGTCCCACAATGGCCACAACTGGTTTTTGACTTTTGAGACCAATTGCAGGACAAAAAATTCTCCTACTCTTAATATCAATCAGTTAAAATCCACTGAAGTACAGTGGATTTTCACTGAATCAAATCAAGAAAAGGGGACCGCAGATAAATCAGTGGATTTAACTGATTTGTATCAGTTAAAAACCACTATTACCGCTTTCAGTGAATTTTCGCTGATGAAATAGAGAAAATTATCACTGTTAAAATTATTCAACTTTATTTGATGAATCAGTGAATTTTGATATTGTACTTAGTTCCAGGTAGTGATGATGAAAAATTTGATTTTTAATTTCATTCAATCGAAGGATTTAATTGCACTTTTTACTGTGGGAGTAGGTACTTGGTAAAAAATACAATCAAATCCATCAATTGAAGAAAATCCCAAAGTAACAACTTGTTATTTCACCTCCAACCTAACGCAGCAAGATAATTACGTATTTATTTCTGCACAATTATCCAATACATTATATGTGAGATAACTTTCGAATTAGGATTTTAAAGCACAGTGGATACACAAAACCCGGCACTGTAGATACCAAAGCAGAAGTCTTATCACATTTCATGAAACAAAATTATTACATTACCAAACAGCCATCTGAATGTATGTTCGAGCTTTTTCCTATCGATAATCAATAAGTTTTAACTTGTAAACACAACATTTCACATGATAACATATCTGCTGTCCAAATTTCCCATATTGGATTCAAGTGCCGGATCCATTATTGTATATCCACTATACAGTTAAGTCTTATGCAAATGAAAAACTAAAGAGAATGAAATTATAAACAGATCGAGAAACAACTGCGAAAATGACGTATATTTTTCACTTTCTCACTTCATCACACTTCACATTATCAAAAAGCTGAACACAACTAGTCAAACTCGAACGTTACTTGTAAATATAATCTGTGCATACGCGTGGCAAGATTCACTGATTAAACAGTTGTTCCGTATTGAGATCACTGATCTTTCAGTTTTTTATGTAACGACTTTTTTTATTCGCTGATACAATCAGTCATTTATAACTTCACTAACGTATCAGCGTAATATTCGCTGATACATTAGCAATAATTCACTGAATTGAATCAGCATTTCATTTTCTATTAAAATTGACTGAATTTCAGTGAAAATTGACTGATTCATCAGTTAAATGAAGTTGACTGCCCGAAATAGTGAAAAATTCACTAATTCAGATTGAGAGAGTATGAAGACTCTTAAGAAAAAAGCGAACGATGGAATGAGATTGCCAAAGGTTCAAACTTTAGGATGAAATCACAAAATATAATCCCCCCCCCCCTAAAAAATCTGTCCAAAAATTGGTACTGTACACCTTATACGTAAATCTTTGGAACCCATTTTCGAACAAAGTGTTTGTGGCAATCAATTAACCGTAAAAATGTAAAAATTAATTAAAATCCTGGAAATTATAAAATTACACATCGCGAAGTAATTTTTTTAAATATCGTCGCGTATAAATTGTAACAAAATGTTTGGCTCTCGAATCAAAGAATTTTTCTTATTACCATCATTTGAATTTGAAAAAACCATCCATCATAATAATTGTTAACGATCTAGACAGCGAGAAAAATTAGGTGTCGATTTTCCCCGAAAAGAATTGAACCGCGTATTCTTTGCTCCTGCGAGGAAGAAGGGAATACCACTTTCTACTTTGAATAAATTACCAGCCACTAAATCATCATGAATAATTTATGTTTTTCTTTTATTTATTTTTTTTTTCGCGCAACTGTCTTGCTTAAATACAAAAACGAATATATTCGAAGGTGATTCTTGAAAGAATAAAGTTTCATGCGAAGAACTTTCAATAAAAACACAACCTATTCGAAAGCAATCAAACTTACTACGATGGGGGTTTTAATCGCTTTCCATCTGTAAATATACCTACGCGAATCCTCGCATGGGCAATTTTCTACGCGCGTCCACATAAAATTCTTCACAAAACAAACACGCCGTAGTAGTGCATTTATGAAAATAAAGCCATCGAAGAAAATTGAAAATTTCAAGAAATTACTACGAGTCTCATGTTGAAAGGCCACCCCTCCCCCAGAAGCACCTCAAAAACTCCAAAACAAGCCCCAAGATTCAAATACTACGACTTTTGACAGAAATTTCATCAGTTTTTAGAAAATTATAAATTCATGAATTTTCTGTGCGTGAAATTATTACAATTTTCGCAAAATTATCAATTTTACCAAATTTTTTAGGGTTTTCAATTTTGTAAGATTATGAATTTTTACGAAGTTATCAACTTCGCTCATTCTTTTCTTTTTCTTTTTTTTTAACTTCGGAGCATCGTCAATTTAGTTAAATTATCAATTTCTCTAATTTTGGCGAAATTATCAGCTTTTCCAATTTTTGGCGATTTATGAATTCTACTAATTTTTTCAGATTAAGAATTCTATTAATTTTGTGAATACATCAATTTATTTCGCTATTTTTTGTACAATTATCTACCAATTCTGTCAATTTTCGTGAAATTACATATCAGTTTTACCTATTTCTGCAGATGATTTATGAATAATTTCATTAATTTTTTTCGAATTACAAAGTCTATCGATTTAAGTTATCAATTTTGCTATTTTTTGTAAAATTACTTACTAATTCTACCAATTTTTGAGAAACTACCAATTTCACCAATTTTTGTAAAATAACCACTTTAATCAATTTTTTTTAAATAATTACAATATCTTTACCGATTCTTATTGAAGTAATTTCGCTTATTTTCATCAATTTTTATGAAATTATCAGTTTTACCAATTTTAGATAAATTTATGAATTTTGTCTTCTTTTTTTTAAATTACGAATTCTATCAATTTTTTGAAATTATCAATTTCACCGATTTTGGTGAAGTTACCATTTTTATCAATTTTCGTAACATATTATTAGTTCATCACTCTCAATGTCAGTTTACTGATACCTGTTGAATAATTATTTGCAAAATGACAATTTTTACGAAATCGTCAATTCCACCTGTTTTTATAAAATTATTACTAAGTATTTCTGGTCATTTTCATTTTTGAATTTTGCTATATCTTTTTTTTCAAACTACAAATTCCATAAATTTTGTGAAATCATTATCTTTTACGAAATTTAGAATCAATTTCGCTAATTTTTGTGTATTAATTTCTATAAAAAAGAATCATCAGCTTTACCAATTGCTATACCAATTTCGTTCACAAATTTTTATGAAATTATCAATTTTACCAGTCTTGTAAAATTGTAAATTCTATCAATTTTTACAAAATTAATTTCAAAATATTTGATTGCTCACTTTGATATTTTCAAAAATTTCCCGTCACAACTTGGGCTAAATCATCAATTTTTAGATAAGTAATTATAATTTTCATCAGTTTTCTAAAGTAATCACTGACATGTCACGTCAGTTCCAGGAATTTTTCATGAAATAATCGATTTCGCTGATTTTTTGGAATTCATAAATTTTACGAATCCTAGCAGAATTTCTAGGACATACTGTAGAAGTTTTTCCCCCATTTTTTTAGAGAAACCTCTGCAATAAGGACTACTATTTGAAAAAAAAAAAATGTATTATGAAAACGAACAAAATATATAATTTTTACTAAAAAAAATAATAAATTCCTAATAGAAATTTTCCTATTAAAAGCTTATGGAAAAAATTCCTCTCATGTTCTCAACCCTCAAAGATTTTTCTAATTTCTTCCTAATACAAGAAATTACTTTCACACATTATCAGGTGAATATTATCACCATCACAAGAATAAATAATTCTGTAAAGTAATATGTCGAAAAATTTGCCAAGTGCAAAAGACCGTAAAATACGTCGATTTTGTTCTGAAATTGTTGTCAGAGGTCATGACTTTGAAACAATCTGAAAACTATCAGCATATCGAAAAATGACATATTCAATACGTAGGTATAACTTTCAACACACTTTTCAAAGATTTCTCATATTTCTACGCATGTACGTACACGTCGACAGTAGCGCATTGAAAACTTACGAATTTATTCGAAAAATTGGACATAAAATTATAGTAAGCCTAGAAAGAAAATCGCTGTAATGCGAGTATTTTCAAAACGATCATAAAAGTAAAAAAAAAAATAAAGAAGAAGAAGAAGACGAAGAAGAAGAAAGATAAGTAGTCGAGCGATCGTATTCTCTATTAAATAATTTTTTAATCCGTAGCGATTGCCAAAAGCGATAGAGTTTAGTAATATCACGCGCAGAATTCACACCATTTAAAGCGCGTTCGCAGCCTTTCTCGTGTTTCGCCGTCACATTCTACGTAATATAAGTACAGTACAGACACGACTATCCAGAAATATTACAGATACGTATTCGAGGGTGAATTTCATAGGAACCGGCTATTTTCGACTATTAGTACGGAATACAGAATTATGTCGCAAAATACAAATGGGACTACCCAGAATATATCGACCCAATTTTAGGATAACTTTTAACATTTTAGCACTTTCTTTTTCTCTCACGCACCCTCGCTGTACGTACGTATAATACGAGTACAACCGCTGATATGATTATAACATTTTCACTTGTCGAGGCATTAATGTCCGAGAATTTTTTTAAAACCCTGTGTTTATTTTATCGTTTTTTGAGACTGGTGTTTTTTTGATAAATTCGAGTGAGTGAAATTATTCAAGTTGTAGCATCTCCCGAGTGATACATTTTAAAATAAAAATTCCATATTTATTCGAAAAACAATATAAAAAATAATTTTGAAAAAAAATCATTAAAATACATATTTTTGCATTTTGTATAATTTTTTTATGGAAACATTTTTCGTTCAGACAGTGATAATTTTGTTATTTTTGAACACGTAAAAGTGCCTTGCTGATTGATGCGATGCAATACGTTCTTTCGTGAACTTGTTCTTGTAGTATAACGAAAAAGTGTCAGGCGTATATGTGTATAATACAGTTGCAACAGTAACTTCCGCGCGATTACATTGTTAAAAGCGATTTTATGACTGAATCGTAATCTAAAATATTTAAAAACAAAAATGAGCCCGAATGTTGCTATTTTTTTAAGGCTCACCTTTTTTGAGGGCCAACTCCTTCTGTTTGGAAGTTCCCTATCTCCGTCTCTAACGGCTCAATTTAAAAAAATTTCAAACAAAAGTTGAAGGTTGAGATGTTTGGAATAATTTTAGTTATCACAAAAATTTCGATTGGACCCCTCCCTCCCCTCAAATTTTGCAAAATACGTATCAAAATCAGTGGTTTATTTTTATGTGTATTTTGCGAAATTGGAGGGGAAGGAGGGGTTCAATCAAAATTTTTGTAATAGCCAAAATTATTTCAAAAATCCCAACCTACAACTTTTGTTTGAAAAATTTTCTGTTTGGAGTCTCATGAACAGAGGACTTCTAAGGACGAAGTGAACCCTCAAAAAAGTGGATCCTTGAAAAAATGGCATACCTGTTGATCGTTTTTATCGAATTGTCCGTTCAAATTACGATCGATTCGACTATTGACAGAATCTATTTTTTTCCTTCTTGGCTGTACTGCAAGCCATTGACGCAGCCAGAGCCAGAACTAGAATTCAAGTCTTTCTATCTCTCAACCTAAGGCCCTAATTGAAAATTTTTTGAAACAAAAGTTGTACATTAAAGTCTTTGGAATAATTTTGGTTTTAACAAAAATTTTGATTGGACCACTCTCTCTTCTCCAATTTTGCATTATACGTACACACGTATAATCCTTTGCATTCCCAATCGACAATTCATAAAGCATTATGTTAGTATTTTGCTAGCATTGCATCGGCATGCTAGCATATTACTAGCATCAGTAGCATTATGCTAGCACGTGTTACGAAAATGCTAGCATTCATGTTGACTTTTTTTGGACCACCTAATAATGCTAGATGCTAGCATTATCAGGTGCTACTATAGTGCTAGCATCATGCTAGCACAATACCAAGTGCTAACAAAATGCTACTAGAATGCTACTAAAATGCTACTAGGATGCTAGCACTAGCATTCAAAGTGGTTCAAAAACAGGCAACTGATGCTACCATTCTCAAATTTTTTTTCGTCAATAGGGTTTATGCGATTTTCATACGTAACTACAGGGCAAAATTGGAGGGGAAGGAGTAGTCAACTCAAAATTTTTGTAATAATCAAAATTATTCCTGCGATCTAAAAAATACACGACTTTTGTTTGAAACATTTTTCAAATTAGAGCATCAATTTTTTTTTCAAAAATTTGTCAAAATTTGTCATGGATATTTTTCGATATTAGATACTTTTTTGTTTTTCTGAAAAAAAAAAAAAAAAAAAAAAAAACTTCATGGACCATCAAACAATTTCATTTTTTATTCTTTTACCTGCTTCGATCCACGAAACTCATTCGAATAAATGAAATTCGGCCAACGACAAAAGTAAACGTAGCCTCGCCGATAAATTTTACGCGATAAATAAAATAGTTATTTAATCAATGTATGTAGTTTGAACAATGTTTTTGCAACTTTTTAACAAAGCTTTATTATTTTTTAAATGTAATTTCAGAGCTTTACATTGCAGCATCTACCTCCATGGTATCGAAACATCGTTTAGTTTTAATAACATTTTTAAAACACGTACTTTTTCGAAAAAAAGTTTACATCAGGAACTTTGAACTCCCTAGCTACAATGAGAAATTTTTTTGATTAATGATAACGTTTTACTTTAAATACAGTTGTATGGAAAAGAATGAAGTACCAGTAATAAAATTGAAAACTAAAACATTACGCTCGCGTTAGACGTCCTCCTGTTGTTGTTTTTCGATTAGAAAAACATGGCATTTTTTCTTACGGTCCTGTCGGAAAGCGAAACACCGAAAATACGAGTATTTATGGCAATTACAGTGACATTTATCAGCGTAATTCATGTAACTTTTGATACAAGCTGGACATAGCGTTTCAATTCGGCTTCGTACGCAATTGACCGTTTGTTATGTTGTTATATTTTTGACATGATTGAGACAGGAGCAGGATATTTCAAAAAAGTCATGCGGTTGTATACAGGGTGTCCGGCGAGTGGCCTGTCAAACTAGAAATTTGCGTAGAAATGACGTGAGCACCCCTAACAAAAAGACTTTATGTTTGTATGTATATCGGGAACCTATTTCCATTTTGAAGGGGCAGTGGTTTACAAAAGACCCTATAGCTGGATAAGAATGGTGAATCGACCCTGGCTGAAATTTTGAAATTAAGTGATGGAAGTTGGTTCTTGGAGTCTAAAAACTCGGGGATTAAAATTTTCCTCTATAACACTACTACCCCCTCCAGTGGGGTCAAGTGAGTTTTTTTCGTTATAAAGTTTCATTTTCTACATTTCTCAATCGAATTTTTTCAAACCTGCAGGAATGATGAACCTCATGAAGGGTGATTCCTGGAAATTTTAATTTTTTTTTTTTTGGAATATTCTTTGGTATGGAAATACGTACCTATTTTAAAATTTCAAAGCGTAATATCTACGCGTTGCTTCAGACCTACCACAACTGAAATTTTTTTATATTATGTAGTATACCATAATTATACACAAGTATATATTTTTTCAGCATTTTCTCTATAGTAGAAAAACCTAAAAAACTCGATAACTCCATTTTTAAAAACATTTTCCGTCTTCATAATGGTCATTTTTGGTCGAAATATTTTTTCCTAGTGAAAAATCATCAATGACACTTGAATACACAATCAACTTAAATTTGTACACAATTCGTTCATTTTTCCTTTTTTTTTTTTTTAATATTTGAATGACACCATTCTGAGAACACAACCTTCTCTCAGATGGCCCAGCGGTCTAAAAAATCACGTTTGGACATGCCTTATCTCGATACAAGTCACATAACGAAATTCCAGCGAAATCGAGGAATTTCAATTGCTTTTATCGTTTTCAGGAATTAAGAAGTATTTTTGGACTTTCGATTTTTTTTTTGTCTCAAAACCTAAAGTTGTTTTATTTTATGAGAAAATAATCCTTATTTTTTACTTTTCTCAAACTGAATTTTAAGTGGCTCCTACTCACCCCTCATTTTTTAGAAAAATGAAAAAAGTAACATTTTTTCAAACTCTCGCATTTTTCGGTTATACCTACTTAATAATAATAACCCATCAAAGTTGTTCCTACTCATGAGAGTAAATTTCCAATTTTATATTTCTCTTCAAACTAATTTTAAATAGTATGTACCTTGGAACGTTCCCAATTAAAAAAAAAAAAATCAATTTTTTGATCTAGCATTTCAAGTTGTTTCTTATTATTAGAAAATAATTCCATATTTTTTATTTTACGAAATATTACCAAATTGTTGATTTTTTTCTGTTCTAAGCTCTCAAAAGTGTTCCTATTCGTGGGAAATAATTCCAAATTTTTTATTTTTCTTCTCACTGAATTTTGAATGGCACCTACCAGGCTCTCCAATTTAAAAAAAAAGAAGGAAAAATCACAAATTTTCCACTTCAATTTTCTTTTGAAATATCCAAATTACGTTATTTTTAGAACCTACTATTTCCTGTCAGACGTCTTGAGGGCCTCCAATTCGTGTCTGAACACAATTCAACTTGATATTTATCAATATTATTATAATTTAAGCAAAATTGAGAATTTACAATTTTTTTTTCAATTTATGTAAGCATCTAAAAATTCAAAATTTGATCATTTTTAAATTTTAGTAAATTTTTGGCATTGGATAGATTGTCGAAGTTCATTACACTTTCAAAATTGGTAAGAGTTCAAACTTTTGACTTAAGAAGTGGAATTTTGGTCGTTTTAAAATGTTAATAAATTTTTTAATTTATTTTTTTTTTAATTTATATCTTTAAAATTTAATGAAAATTCATTTTTTTTCTATTATTCATTTTTTGTAATTTTTGAAATTGTATAGATGGTTTAAACTCATTAAATTTAAAATATTCCAAGTGAAAATTCAAAATTTGATTAGGAGTGAAATTTTAGTTGTTTTAAAATTCAAACATGATTAATATATTTAATATTTTGCAATTCATAACGCAATAAAGATACTCAGAAAACTTGAATATTTTGCTGGGAAATGCATCGGTGATAACTGATAACCAGTTGATAAGTACTGATAACATACTTTACATTCTTTACAGTAAAGAATTTCTTTACACGTAAATTTCCAACCCTGATCTTACCAAACCAAGTTTTATCAAGTATTCCCAGTAAGGGTGCCAGAATATTATGAAATAGAACACTAGGTACGTAGACGTACAACTGTCTGTATGCTTTGTAAATGTGAAAATGAAGGGGGAAAACAGAACAGACCAAAACAAAGGTTACAAATGTTCATACGCCTGATACGTATTACACGTCATTAGCTGATTTACCAACCTAAAGTATTTTTTAAATAAGAAATCAGAAAGAAGAATAATCGCCTTCTTCTTTACTCGCCATCTGAACCTATTCGCTGAATTATGTTTTGTATTTTCGACGGAAAACTTCAACAAAAAAGTTTCAAATCTTTGAAAATTTTTCACCAAGAACTTATTTGAATTGAAAAATGTTGACAACAAAAAATAAAAATACAATCGTGACAAATTATCGTCACCGTAACTCACGTTTTTCCAACTTATTCGGTGTATCGGTGAGGAAAAAATCTAAAATGAGCGTAAAGACGAAAATGACTACCCTGTACCCTCGACCCACCTTTTAATGACAATCGTAAAAAATAACGATAAATGTTTCACATTCACTGCTACTTCCTAGTTGCGAGATGAAAAGCGAAAAAAATGGGTTCTACTGAAAAGACTGATCAAAAGGGAAAAGATGACAAATGATGAAACACGAATGAATCTGATGACGTATAAAACCGACAAAAAGGTAAGTTTAATACGAATATTGTCACACGTGAAAACTGCATGAAAATTATAGTGCATAAAAAACTAAAAAAGTATCCTATTGAATCAGGGATGATCTGATGAGTGAGAAAGCTGATGCTTGGTTTTCAATTTTCGTACAATACCGGAATAACGATATTGTTTTTTGTAATGATTTCTTCACCTTGATTTCGTGCAATTTCAGTATGTGACACACAAATCCGTTTCAATGGGAATTTCAAAGAAAATATAATATAGGTACAGATATTACATATCTTTCGATAATTTCATAGATAACCAAAACATAATGTGTTTCCAGATAATTCAGAATTATTCTTCGGATCTTTCATTATTCCTCAGGGCTTTTGAACCAATAGAAATGCATGCTAACTTGATACTAACTTTCAAAACAACAAATCAAACAGTTGATTCATCTACTCCTACAAGAAAATTATGCTTTTGCATGATTTCAAGTTTTCAGCATCGACAGAGAGGAATTGATGAGGCGTTGAATTAAAAAAAAAAAAATTCAACGCTTCCCCATACATGAATCAACATACGTATAATCAAATTCATGGACTCACTTTCATCAGTTTGTGGTGCAGAAAGAATTGCACTGTGCTTTTTCTTTACTTCTTCCACATTCGTCTGTATTCTATCTATCATCTCCCGAATCTCCTCGACCTGTAAGCATAGCACTTTTGTATAAAAAATCGATTTAAAATATAAAAATGATTCAAATGATAGGCATTTACCTCCGCAAAAAATTCATCGATGGATCCATCTCGAGGCTCCACCGTGACAGCAACATCATCTGGGACGTCATCGTCGTCACTTTGAGCCTGAAATAAATTAACATAAATAATTTGTTACTTGAAAAAGTAATTAAACGACTGGGCGGTTTCATTTTAAGTAATCAGATTTCTATTCTCATATGTGCATTGTTTTCACTTTTTTTTTTTTTTTTTTTCTAATTCCAAAATATTTATTATTTTTTTAATGTTTGCGCATTAAAAACAAGTGACTGAGTAGTTTATAAAGCTCAACAAAATGGTATAATAAAAATTATCAGCTCTTGTCTGACACTACTTCAATATTATAACAGCCAAACTGAAAAAAGAGTGGTTTCAAATAAACAACTTTTTATTATTTTTAAACCCGTTGGAGGCCAAAAAACTACACACATAACTATTTCAATAAACTGGCTATTCATATTGGAATTGAAATACACTTCGAAATGATCAGAATTCTAGTTTATCAATTTTAAATTATTTAAAAGTAGTTCTTAGATATTACTTTGAATAAATGCACAGAAATTTGTGTTTGTATTTATACAAATAACAATTGAAAACTGTAATTTAGACCGGCATTTTAGAAATTCGTATCTGGTAATTATGATATGCAAAGATGAAAAAAAAAATAGTTCAAAGTGATATGGCTAAAATCGATGAATCCATAATTTTTATTTTTTACCACGAAATCATTAAATTGCAATAATTACAAAACTAAAAAAGGTTAGAAAAATATGTAATTAAACGCAGCTGTAATTAGGAATACGTTTCAACAGATAACTCCTCTTGATTATATCGAAATACTATAACGAAAACCTTTTTTTACAAGCATTTTTCTCATTTATTAGCTAACATATAGGTACACGAAATATTTAATATTTTTATTCAACGAACAAATATCTACGAATTTTTGTTTTAACGAATATTTCTGATAATTTATTTCATAAAAATGGGTATAATAACGTTATCCACGTCATCGAAAAAATATTTCAGCGAAATTCTGGGCTTACTCTCACTTATTTACACATTGAGAATGAGAACATTGAGATTTTCTTAAAAATCGAAACCACACACAATCAAGTATATCAAAAAATTAATCGAATCACCGCTTGAAAATAATGAATTGCTCTACGAGGTTTAAACATACTTAAATTAAATTAAACTCAGCAATGCATGATACCACTGTTCTGATGAAATAGACAAAATAAAAAAATAGCAATACTCCATAAACCACACTAAGATAAGATAAAATGGAGTGCTCTTCAGTCTTTTCGGCTTTGCAATATAAATATTTTGTAGCTTAGCGGGGAGTAACTGATGAGTAATAGCTGAATTATGTAGTCTGATGCATAGTGGTGCTTTATTTCTTCGTGGTCGAAATGGATTTTAGCTGTAGCTCGAAAACTGTGTATCTATAAATGTAGTAAGATTAACTTTGATAATACCAAGGGTACGTCACTGAATTTGAAAACGTTTTGAAAGTAAGAGTAGTGATATCGTATCGATAGGAAATATTTATTCGATATTTAATCGGGTTATTCGAAAAAACACTTTCAGAGTTGGTGATTCAGTAATCTGCTTTTCCGAAAATCCAAACAGGAACACAGAACAGATTGTACGAATGCAAGGGGCTACCATTACCGTGTTTTTGCTGTTTAGTCACTGACAAATTTACAAAGTAAGTTAACTTTTTGTTATAGTAATCGTTTAAAATACGATCATAGACCGAGCTATGCTTGATTTTACAGCAGAAGCTTCCACTCAATGACATTATGCATCGAGATATCAGCGGTATCGTTTGCATTGCTCAGTGAACTTTTACTAGCTCGTTTGAGATGAAAAGCAATAACATTTGAAGAATAATTACCGCTTTCAATGCTGGTAACCTATCTTTAGTCATTTTGAAAACACCGTAAATATTACAGCGATAGCGAAAAAATCAAACACACTTCATTTCACACGCGAAACACGACAAACAACATCGGATCACAGCGTACACATTAAAATTTGGTACTTCTTGGGACAAAATTCTAACAAAATCAATACCGAACAAACCCTGTAAAAGTATGAACGTAGAGATTTGCGCTTGTGCAGATTTGTTTCCTAATCTTAGATAGAAGAGTGAAGAGAATGAACATAACGCCCATCAAATGTAGCAAAAAACTTTTTTTGGAGTATTTTATCCACAATCAAATGTATACCTTTCGAAACTTGACAAAAAATTCAACTCTTCGAAATTAAATTAGGCACAAATTTCATCACAATTAACTTTTTTTGATTAGGTACATTCAGTTGATGACTTAATGGAATTACTAATCAACATAATATTAACATTATACACCCCTGCAGCGGTACTACTATCATTACGCGATGTCTTCACCAACTGATATCAGCAAAGAGTGAAGGTGAGGTGAGTGGGTGAGTAAGGTGTGAGAGTGAGTAATGCAATGGTAATGCAGAGTATGCAGAATTATTAGATCACGTGTACAGAACGTCAGAACGAAATACGAAAAAATGTTAGTCATGTTCTCATGTAATTGGAATAATTGTCTTCGTTGAATTAACTAATTAATTGATTTTGTACAGTCACTCAGAAAATAATCGAAAACAAAAATTACGAAGAAAAGAAGAGCGATGATAAGGTGACAGGAAGGCAGGAAGAGGCACATGTCATGAAGGGAAAAAATTTTGAATGATGATTTTGAACTGACTTCAAGAATCAAGAATGATCATTCATTCATGATCAAGATCAATCAATAAATTATTCAAATTACGGCAGTAATTACATAAAATACGACGGTTACAACTCGTAATTCTCGTTGTAATTAAAAAATTTCCTTCAATGAATAAAATTTCTCTCGAGTCGAAGTATTTTCAAAATTGCGGTAACAAACGGTGATGTCGCTTTTTGGAAACATTTTGGAAACCACCAAACCAGTTTAAAAGTTGAAACAGACCACAAACGGACACATTCCGAACATCATTTTGTATAATTTGACAATTTGAGTTAACCGGTGTTAAATTGATATGTTTTTTAGTGAAATTGGTGTAATTAGTGGCGAATAATTGTCATCAGGTGAGATTCAATAATATTGAACTATTCGATTGTGAATCAACGTCAATCTTTTGGGTAAAATATTCGCTACCGAAATTCATTCTAACGTTACTTAATTTTCTATCGCAAGGTACTGCCTTCATGGCGGGAATATTACAAATTACAATATTTCGGTTTTATCACAAATGCAAATTTACATATTTTTATAACTTAATGTCCAAAAGAAAATTTCATCGTTCATACTTGACCATCGGTGAAATACCTACACGAATGTTGCAAGTATACTTTATGATTCGACCATCATGTTATAATAACTCTTTGTTTCATTTCAGATTCAGATTCAGGGTGTATTTAGTAATCAACTACGATGGGTGATGATATGCCTACATTCAAATGCGTCCTCGTCGGAGACGGAGGTACAGGAAAAACAACTTTCGTGAAAAGACATTTAACTGGTGAATTCGAAAAGCGGTACGTAGCTACGTTGGGTGTAGAAGTACATCCGTTGGTATTTCACACTAATCGTGGCGCAATTCGTTTCAACGTTTGGGATACCGCCGGTCAAGAAAAATTCGGTGGACTTCGAGACGGATATTATATTCAAGTTAGTAAAATGTTTTCATTATTCAATGCTTACTCGAGTTCTTGCAAAAAATTGATTTTTTGTATAATTTACGATAAGTCCTATATTCTTTGGTCAAATAAACATTCAAGTGATATGCTGAACTGGTGTGATCATCAAATTAATACAACTATGTACTTTATTTTTTAGGGCCAGTGTGCTATCGTTATGTTCGATGTGACCAGTCGTGTAACTTACAAAAATGTTCCTAATTGGCATCGAGATCTGGTTCGCGTATGCGAAAACATTCCAATCGTTCTGTGTGGTAACAAAGTTGACATAAAAGATCGTAAAGTAAAAGCTAAAACGATTGTATTTCATAGGAAGAAAAATTTACAAGTAAGGAGCTTCAAC
This sequence comes from Balanococcus diminutus, assembly GCA_959613365.1. NCBI lineage: Eukaryota > Metazoa > Arthropoda > Insecta > Hemiptera > Pseudococcidae > Balanococcus > Balanococcus diminutus. The sequence goes on along the minus strand of OY390715.1, from coordinate 42,317,853 downwards.
TTGCCTACATTAAGGTGTTATTGTAGAAGGAATAAAATTGAATAAATTGATTTCAGTATTACGACATCAGTGCCAAGTCCAATTATAACTTTGAAAAACCGTTTTTGTGGTTAGCTCGTAAATTAATAGGCGATCCGAACTTGGAATTCGTCGCTATGCCTGCATTAGTTCCTCCCGAAATTACGATGGACCCTACCTGGCAAACTCAAATCGAAAAAGATTTAAAAGTAAAATTTTCGTTCTTGATACATATTTTCATAGTTGTTTGTAATTACGATAGCATGTAACATATCCTTTGTTTTTAGGAAGCGCAAGATACCGCTTTGCCCGAAGATGATGAAGATTTGTGATGAGATACTTTTTCATCAAGTTGATAAACAATTTTGTTATAATTTTTTATATTAGCTTTTGGTTTTTTATTTTACTTACTAAGGGAACTCCCGCTAATGATTTGTGAATTCTATTTTAGAGCAGTTTTGAGTAAGGTTTTTCGTAATTTATTTGTCATCTTTCATCTATAATCACTCTGCTCTATCAAGTTAGGCGAGATAAATCTTGTAAAATAAGTGAAATCTGTTTTACATACATTCCTGAAATTTTTTTGGCGAAGTAGGCACCAATCGTATTTTGTAACGAAGATGATTACTAGCAAATTCTGTATTTCTGATCAGCTGTCGATATTTTTGTTTTGTTTATTTCGATGTGTTGTACCATAAAAATATTTTTCAACGTTTTGAATCGTTTAGTTTGGATATTCACGTATTTTTTCTGTACATAGTACTTTTGTCTATTACACGTTGTGTTACTATTCAATAATAAATTTAATCTATAATGTATGTACATTTTCAATGTCTCCGAAATTAGTGATAGAGTATTTTTAATTTTATTTTATTTATGAAAATTCGTTTACGTATTAAAGTTAAATTTAATTTGAGATTTGAGACTTGAGTACTTTCCGTTTTTTGAACTAGGCGTTTTCATTATGTTACTTGATAATGTTTTGAAGAGAAAAATGTGTACCTTTAAATTCTTGATTATGATTTTAAAATACATTGGTTTTTTAAAACGTAATTGATGTTTTTGTTTTCAACACAAGATAGACTGTTTGAAAATTGAGATTGTAGTTGACTACAATTCTTATTTTTTAAATGTTGAAAATGCGTAAATTAAGCCAGATTTCTCACTCCTTTCAGAAGAAAAGAAAACATTTATGGAAAAAAATGAAGAACGTGTATTTTTTAAATGCAGTAAAATTTAACAAACTGATAAAAAATACATCTGAAACAATTAAAAAGTACGTACGATTTGACCAAGCAGATACGTCTATTACTATAGTGATATTAACGAAATTTACGTTTTAGGTTACAATTTTATCTCTGAAACACAACTTTATAATCAACCTGAAGCAGTTTTCTCCTTTTCCAATTTTTCTGCTAATTTTGTATCATATTTCAACATAGATTTTTTGCCATCAGCCATTGCTACTCTTTCTTCTTCGTTTAGGTTGGCTAAAGTATTGGTGACAATTCCGGTAGCAAAGGTGGCACCTGGGTTTCGGAATGTGAAACGTTGCCCTTTTTCCAACACCATTGGTCTAAATAATTTTACAATTACCCTGAAAAAAAACAAAAACATTTAGAAAATGTATTCGTAAAATGGAATGAAAAAGATTTTATTACGCATTACTCACTTGCCGTCTTCACCGGGCATTATCATTTCTCTTTCTTCTTTATTAGGAATTCTCAAACTTACAGGAGCATCCCAAGTTTTTGAGAAAATGTGAGTAGGCGTATAATGTACGATTGGAACTCCTGCACCACTTTCTTCTTTTGTTAGAATGTACACTTGCGCTTCGAAATGATCGTGTTGTTTCATAGATCCTGGGGCGACAACCACCATTCCTCGCCTTACATCATCTTTTTTCAAACCTCTCAGAAGTAAACCAGCTTGATCTCCAGCGTGTCCTTCAGTTAGTGTTTTATGGAACATTTCGGCACCTGCGAATGAAATATTTTGTAATAATATAATAATTTATAGGTACATAATACACATTCAATGATTCGAACATTATTTAATGCCAAGGTACAAACCTGCGATTGCAGTTTTGAACGATTTGTTGTAACCCAAAACTTCAACGTTATCTCCTTTCTTTATTTTTCCTCTTTCAATTTTACCAGTGCAAACGGTACCACGACCTGATGATCAGAAATATTAATTATAGAGTAAGTTGATGAAATTTTTCAAACCTGATGCGTTGTTTTGCATACCTTGAATTGTGTATACATGTTCGATAGGGAAATAGAATGGTTTATCTAAATCTCGCGCAGGTTCTGGTATGTACTTATCAACTTCTTCCAATAATTTTAGGATAGCTTCTTCGCCTGATTGTTATATAATAAATATTGAGTGAATATGAAAAGAAACAAATGTTCGTGTTCCGTCATAAATTGGAATCATCAAAACTGTAAAAATTGTGGAGTCATATAATTACCTATTTCAGGATTTTCGTTTTCAACTGCTTTTAGCGCGGATCCTTTCACGATTGGCGTTTCATTGCCATCAAAACCCATTTCGGTGAGCAATTCTCTAACTTCCATTTCAACCAACTCCAGCATTTCAGCATCTGCAGCATCCACCTTGAAAATTGGAAAAAGTTAATACACAATAGACACAAAAGCAAAATTTCTTAAATTATGAAAACTGATTAGCTGAAGTACTTTGTTAATGAAAACGACTAAATGAGTAACACCAATCTGTTTCGCTAATAGAACGTGCTCTCGAGTTTGCGGCATACATCCGTCAGTGGCAGCAACTACCAAGATGGCGCCATCCATTTGAGCTGTTCCGGTGATCATATTCTGAAATAGGGGTTACATAATTTTTATAAAACACGATACATGAATCATGAAAGACTGAGTTTAAAAATTATTGTAATACTGATACCTTGATGTAATCAGCATGACCAGGACAATCGGTATGACCATAATGACGATTCTTCGTAGCATACTCAACATGTGCTGCATTAATAGTAATACCACGAGCTTGCTCTTCGGGGGCTTTATCAATATCTTCATAGTCTTTAGCAACAGCCAACTTTTTCTTTGAAAGAACTGCGTAATGAATTATAGTTACATTATTTAACATGAGAGGTCAACAATGAAGAATAAATCATTAAAATTTTAAAACTCGTACTTTTAGTGATCGCTGCTGTTAAGGTGGTTTTACCATGATCAACATGTCCAATGGTGCCGATATTAATATGAGGTTTATCTCGCTGATATACCTCTTTGGCGTAACTTCTTTTCGAAGATAACACAGGACGAACTACATTTAGACTCAATCCATTATGTTTCTGCACAAACACAACGTGAAACAAACATTATAAGTTTTCAAAACGACAACTGCAATGTACTTCAACATCTAGATACAATACATACGTTCAAGAGATGCAATTGACGAATAAGGGATCTCTGAAACACGGGCTTGACAGCTGCAACAAAATAAACATGAATCCAGTTTAAACATACATAATTTCTTCAAGAATACAAGCAATTACAGAAAGAAAGCCTCTTGTGTGTCAAATACAAGAAAATGATGTAACTTCTTGGGGAGCAATGCGGTGTTTTGAACCACGATCATAATAAGTAAAGTACTCGCGTTATGATACAAAATCTATGCTCACCGCAACAGTAGACGAATTTGGCAGACATTGTACTCGTCATATTCAACATCTTTAGTTCCTTTCTTGATTACTTTTAAAATTACAGTAACCGAAAGTACATTTAACTCCTTTACAATTTAAAAATCTACGAGGAGGATTGATATCGAAAGAAAAATTTGAGATATGACTTGTCACAGATGATATTTTATCGAACTTTCAACTTTGACTTATTTTTGACTTGTTCGACTTGTTGAATCTGTGAAAATTAGAATTATCACTAAAAAATTCCTTATCATCTCGTAAACAAAATCACTTTGAAAAAACACGTGAACTCGGACTGAATTAGTGAAAATTAAATTTAATTATTAAATTTAATTAATGTCATAGTATAGAAGTGAAAGCTATGGTCGTCGTCTTTTTCCAAGTTCCTCGTAAAAATACTATTTCAACATAGGCGTACAGATGGAATTGATTCAAACGTTGAAAGGACACGTCGGACGAGTTTGGAACGTCAATTGGAATCCAGAAGGAAATGTACTTGCTTCATGCGGTGAAGATAAAACCATTAGATTATGGATTAAAGAAAACGATAATCCTTTAAGATTTGGATTAAAAACTATCCTAACCGACGGTCATCAAAGAACCATCAGGTCAGTGTGTTGGTCTCCCTGTGGGCAATACCTCGCTTCAGCTAGTTTCGACTCAACGGTAGCAGTTTGGGATAAGAAATCCGGCGAATTCGAATGTAACGTTACTCTCGAAGGCCATGAAAATGAAGTCAAATCTGTGTCCTGGTCTAAATCTGGTCAGTTATTGGCAACTTGTGGACGTGATAAATCAGTTTGGGTTTGGGAAATCTCCGATGAAGACGAGTACGAATGCGCAGCTGTATTAAATGCTCATACTCAAGACGTCAAAAAGGTAATCTGGCATCCCCACGAAGATATCTTAGCTTCATCAAGTTACGACAATACAGTAAAAATATTCAAAGCTGATATCAACGAAGATGATTGGATTTGTTGTGGTAAAAAAGTTATTCTCTAAAAATTCGACTAAATTCTATTTTCATTGTTCTCATATTTGTCTTGGTTTTTATTAGGTACTCTTCGTTCACACGACTCGACAGTATGGAGTATAGCTTTCAACGCCACTGGAAACAGATTAGTATCTTGTAGCGATGACTGCAGTTTGAAAATTTGGCAAGCTTACGAACCAAATAATGAATTCGGAGTTGCAACACCGGACAACGAAACCGTATGGAAATGTGTTTGTACAATAAGTGGCTATCACAATAGAACAATTTACGATGTTTCGTGGTGTCACCTTACCGATTTGATAGCCACAGCTGGGGCTGATGATAGTATTAGAATATTCAAAGAATCGCTCACATCGGACGTTAATCAGCCAACGTTTAATTTACTCACGTGTCTTGACAACGCGCACCTTCAAGACGTAAATTGTGTTTCCTGGAATCCGGTTGAACGAGGAATTTTAGCATCTTGTAGTGACGATGGCGAGATTAAAATTTGGAAAGTCAACGCTGAAATATATTGATAATTCGAGTACTGAAATGTAATTTCTTTTGCAATGACGTGTAGGGTGTAAACAATTGGAAAATCGACGAAGAAATACTTGAAACAAATCGTAAGGTATTATTTTCATCAATAACTCAGTTTTACTGTACTTTAAAGATTTGTAAGGTAAAAATAGTTGTGTACAATTTTTTTTTTTTTTTTTTTTCAGAAATCAAATAAACATGGAACAATGCAGCGTTGCGGTTTAATTTATCGTACTTAATAATTGTGTGTATTCCTCAGGTAAGAATATTGTTCATTATTCTTCAGATGATGCATGTCCTATATTTTCATACATATGAACAAAGTTCTTAGCTCCTCATACAGATTTTCCGTGAATATGGGTGTGTTACTTGAGAAAATTGCTGTGTCACCTGGGAATTGAAAAATACCTCTCATTTGTTTACTATTATGTTGTACTAATTACTAATACATTTAAGTACTAGCTTTTTCTTTTAGGAACTATCTTTTATCAACTAGTTATTCAGTTTGATATTAAAATTTGTTTGAAAAATAGTATTTCAATATTTACGTTTTTTAATGTCGTTGTTCTTCGTATAAATATAATTTTTTTTTTTCTATTCTGCTTATGGAAAAACAGAAATGGCCCTATTTAATAGTTTCCTTATTTTTAAATTTTTTTTGCTTTTTTAAATTTACGTACAATGTTCTCCTATTGTGGAACTAATCATCCTCTACACCTAAACCTAAATCGTAAAATGATAACAGAACGAAGTTTTAGAAAAGTGAACGCTTTCATGGTAAAATTAAAAAAAATAATATGCAGATAATACCTACGTCAGAAGTATGACAAAATAGTGTAAAATAGAATTCTATGAATAACGAGCGTTGAATATGAGTGTAATGGAAAATTGTTCGGTTGGTTTGCTATTTGCTGGCTCAAGAAACGACAAACTAATATCTATCTATACAATACGTGTAGTTTATCAGTGAACTGGTTTTACTATTTAAGGAATTAACTACAATCGGGGGAACATTCCGTAGTAATGGTGGGCTGAGATTTCCGTTCTTCAACTACAGACTGTTATTTTTATTTGAAAAATGTATTCATCTCTAGTATATATTTGATCATTCATTTTATACATTAGTCCGAAAATTAAATTTATGATACGACTTATCATAGGGGTTTTGAATTCGAAAACTATTTTCGTAATATTTTCATTTCTGTGGGCTGATTCATGTTGCAATAAATGCTGATTAATTAGAATTTGACCATGTGCACAAATCTGCATATCTGAGAAGTAATCGTATTTCGAGTCTTATTGATGCCAAATTAACATCTCAATTTTAACCACTGGTAAAATTAATTACATTCACAATGATTTCCACTCTCACGGTAAAATATTCGAAGAGATTGCTCCGTTCTTAAATCACGAAGGCGTTATTGTCACCAAAACTTATTCATAAAAATTTACATTAAATTAATAAGGAAGCGTATTAACAGTTGCCATATCGTGTTAGGTGGTAAGAGTATTGAGAATCATATACCGACTGTATCATTTGAGAGGTGTAGGTATGTCAACTTGAGTCGTCAAGTCGATTTTTTGATATTTTGAGTTAATTGTATAATTTTTTTGTAAAATTTTATTAATCAACTTTACAGTTTACTTGTCAGTACAAATCGTAATCAATCCGTGTAATTATTTAAGGATTCACGAAGCTCCTACCATTGTCTCTAACGTAAGTAGGTACCTGCCTAGCTGCCAACTTCGAAAAATTCAGTATAATATTGTACTGTTGGTTATTCTGTCGAGTTTTCCAATTTGATAGACAAATACTAATTGTCAATATTATTTTTTTATTTATTTTTTTATTTTTAATAAACTCGAGACAAGCAGATACTCGTACTTTTTTTGTGCCTATTTCACTCGATAATTACGAGTACTCGAGTATACATTTTCGTCTGCGCTAATAAAAAAATAACATATAATTAATGTTTTAACAGTTAGAATAAATTAATAATTATTTATCATTATTTCATCAGCGGTTTGACTGCTGCATTGGCATTACGGTTGACACAAATGATCGAGTAATCCAACAGTGTTGTCCTTCATCAGAGAAAGTACTCTCAGTGTATTGTACTTACGCTTCCGGTAAGCAATTCAAATCTCCATGGTAGACTACGATTGTTGTTGAATTCAGACTTGAGACTTCCACTGGATAGGTCTCACAGCTGTTACGAGTTCGAGATCATAGATGATTTCGGAGAGTAAATTGTTTGTGCTTCGTTCACTGTATTCAGTTCTGTAGCCGGTTGTCCGTGGTACCGGTTGCTGATTTGACTCGTCTCGTGTGTATCGTACGTATTGGAAACCGATTAATTTCGCATTGCGACAAAGATACCTATTTCACCAGTACTTGTATTTTTTTATTTTACGATTTTCCATTTTTTTAATGCGCGAATTACGCGATGTGTTTTATCGCAATTTTTCTCTAAAGTTAGTATTGTGATTTATTTACGACGCTGTTTTCGATGTGGATGAATCTTTCTTTTGTTGAATTGGTAATGTATATTTCAGTATTTTTTTTATTATGTGTTAATTTTCTGCTTGATTAGGATTCATTGTTTGTGGGATATTCGTTCATATTCCAAGTTTGTACAAATTCACGATTCTTGAAACCATAAGAAATGCAATCCGTTAGTGTCTCATTTTGAATATAAACAATGTGTGTGTGGTTTTGTGTTTTGTGTTTTTTTTTTTTTATAAAATGACTTTACTTGATGTTTTTTTTTGAAAAATCACATAGGTGCTTATTTTGTAATTACATGTTAAAAAGACAATTTTTATTTCGATATGATTTATTGAAAAATTTCTTTTGAGGATATTGATAAAGAAGATGGGAGAATAAGTTGCTCGCGTGTATACGAGGTTTATATTTGCGTGCTTATTGTTCATAACACAGAAATCTATCTAATGATACCTATTACTTAGATAGGTGCACGTAATTAATTATTTATTCTAGTGATATCTACTAATGAGTGTATTAGTAAAGCCAACCACTGATTTAACAGGTATCGGTATCTACCTTTTCATTTTTTAATTCGACAAATTACTTTTTCTTAATACGCACCCGAAGCGAAAGAAGCCAGATTATACACATTCGTGATTTCCAGCTTATCCTGTACCTACTTTTATTAAAATCCAATTCTCCAGTAATTGCATCGAAAGTACCTGTTACCGGTTTCAGGTTTTTTTGATAGTGGTTCAATTTTGATCATTTGCGAATTAAGTCCTGGCAAAGAGGAAAGAGTTGCATCGAGGACATATTATGTTACCTACTTCCCATAGAATTTGTATACTTAAACGTGTCGTATTTATTTTTTTTATGAACTGGTATTAATAACGATGCTTCGATAAATGGCAATTCTAAGTATATTTATAGTCGATGTATTTTAACGGAAAAAATCGTAATAAAAACAAAGCGAATAGTATAGTCGTCGGATAAGCTGCGAGCTTAACGGAACCGCCTACGTCGAGTACTACCCAACGTGTCTTTTATTCTTCCATTGAACTTCCATTTACCTAAATGGAAACCCAACGCATCTACCGACAATAAATATTTTATTGAAGATGTAAATCTAAATGGCAAATATCCATAAACTGCTATTTGAAAATAATTTCGCGAATGAGATTAATAACAGACGATCGAGTAAAAATCAACAAAGGCGTTACTTTGTCCCTTACTTTTAAATGTATCGAGTCATTTAGACAGGAACTTTATCACTGGACGTCGATATTATGGACGTAATTAATAAATTCCTTGTTTAGTATGCATCTAATGTGTGACTGTGTGAGGTTACAGTCGAGAATGATGATGCCTTGTCGGTGAGAAAAATTATAATCTCGAGTATGTAGGATTGTAGGTATCTGTGAAAAGAAAGCAATTTAATGGCTTTTGTCCATTTTCAGTAGTATTTTTAAGTATTATAAAATTTTGACCCATCTATTTGAGGTGTCGTTGAGAAGGTTGATGAATTAATTTTGATGAAAGTACGTACCTATTTGAAGTTCTTTTATTATTGAAATCGTAGCTGTTTCGATAGCCATGTCGATTAATTAAAATAAAATGTTACCTCATTGAATCGAAATCTATATTTCGATAATTGGCAAATCAACACGAAAGAAAATGTATGTAAGAAAGAAAGAACTAATTTAAAAAGTATGTGCAATTTTTTTTTCTCAATTTAATATATAGGTAGTAGGTATAGGTACCTACCTTCCAAACTGAATGAATTTTACGAGAAAGCGAATATCGAGACAATAAACGCTAACTACTTAGTTAACGTGAACGTGTTATTATGTGTGAAGAATGGATTACGTTATAACGATGGTTAACGGTAAAATCTGGTTCAAATTTGAATCAAAACGAATATCGATGAAAGCGTATCAAATATTATTGTGTAATATTAGGTACCATTACCTACATGGAAAAAGTGATGCAGAAAAATTGATGTATGAAATGTAGGTACCTGCTACCTAATGCTTATCGCTTTTCTTGAACGACATTTGTCACAATAATTAATAATTTAGTTTATTGTTAAGATTAAGAAACATGGTGTTGATATTCAATTGCTCGAGTTATGACATTGAACTGCTATAAGTATTGGCGGTGGTGATTGAATTTTTACTGGGTATTGAATGAAATTACATTGAGCTGTTTATTCGTATGACGAATGTATTCATTTGAGAGAAAATGAAAGCCTTTTAGGCTGCAGCCAAGTTTTTCAAATTTATTTCGTCGAAATGTTGACAGCTGAACGCTGATGTGACTCAATCAATGTAGGTAGGTTTAGAGGTGTCTAGCCTACCTACGTAGTTACTCGTACTAAGACCAACGCTGATCGATAATTAATTAGTATTACAGAGGGATAACGACGATAATGAAAAAAACAAAGATATTTTGTATTTTTATCCTAAGTGTTGTTTACTTCAAAGATTAAAGAGTACCTAAAATTCAGCACGATTGAATTCCGATAAATTTTGTCAATTTATTTTTGTAGATGTCTATCTAATAGATGGGTGTGTGTGTTTGAGAATATCAAATTAGAAATTATCGCTACAAAATCTTTACCTCTACCATTTCTCGCTTTGTCATGCTCATGCAACGCTTCACAAATTCTTACTTTCTCTACTAGTTGTGTACCATTTTTCAATGACGTGGAACCAGTGATAATACCTCGTGGATACTTTTTCCATGTAATTTTCTAAAATTATACCGTCAACACAATTTTTCTTCATTAATACCTGTACTCGTATAGTAAGTAAATTTTTGTAAAAAACAAAAAAGTATATATATAAAGAGCACAGCCGGGTCAAAATAACAAACCCTGCCCTCTTTTCTGGAATTTCGGAATTGAGCAGTGAAAGTTGGCCCTTTTAAGATCTGAAAAGTCAGTGGTGGAGTCCTGCCTCGCCCCCCACCAACTCCAGTGGGGTCAAATGTCACTGACGTTACTACAAATTATGCCAAGTGTACTATGGTACCTATAACCTACTTTTCGAAAAAAAATTCAGAATTTTCTAGGAATAAAAAATACTTTTAATTAAAGTAAAAAAATAAGGAAAAAAATTCTCATTTTTTTGTTGGGTAAAAATTTTATTTTTAACTGTTTTAGAGAAAAAAGGTTTAAAGAATGTTAAAAAATGTTTACTTTAATTGTTTTGGGACGTGGGGGCCATCGTACAAAAAGTTTCTCATTTTTTTTAAATAAAAAGTTTCGTAAAAAACCTTTTATTTAAAAAAAAAAAAGAAACTTGGTAAACGCTTTTCAATTTTTTTTTAAAAATAAGGAATCACTTGTTTATAATCTCTCAATTTCTCGAGGAAAAATCCCAATTATTATGGTCTCAATTTGTTAAAAAAAATAAAATTGGGAGTAATTTTTTTTTTAATTTTTGGAGTAAAATATCTTTCAATTTTTTAGAGTGAAAACCCCTCTTAATTTTCGCGAGAAAAAAATTGGAATAAGATTTTTCAATTCTTTGGGGAATAAAATCACTCTCATATTCAACATTTCAAAAATTTCAATCAGACACCGTTTCAAGTTGCCACCCCTGAAACTGGCTCTACAATTCTGTAAAGGCCCGTATTTTAAAAATTTCCTTATTCGAATATAAGTAATAAGGTATCCTTAAGACGTTCCTTAAGATTTTTTGGTATTTTAAAACGTTCCTTTTTCGAAATGAAGTAAATGGAATAAGGAAATGAATAAGGTACCTCGCGAGGTACCTTAAGGACACCTTATAGTATTTCGATAATTCTTATCAGAATTGAATGAACTTTTGAATTATTTTTTTTTAAGTTTTGTAAAGTTTTTATTTTTTTGAGAAGTTCAGAATAGTTTTTTTTCAATATGGATGATCTAATAAACATTTTAATGCTTAATGAAATTGCAAAATTCCCAACCAGGGTTCTGCGAGATCGCAGCAACCCATTGAAACATTACAATGATAATGATTTCCTCACTCGGTTTCGGTAAAAGACACTTATGAACGTGAATAATTGTACATACTTATTGAGTAATTTCAAATTATTTACGCAGTTGAGATGTTAATTTGAAGGAAAAGCAACAGTTTTTTTTTTAAATATTTTAAAAATTGGAGAAATAGGTATAAAATATTTCTACTCCAAAAAAATAGGAATCCGAGCTTCTTTCGAGGTATTTCTGCGGAGAAACTAAGTTCACTTATAGACCTTTACAGCAAAAATTCACGCAAAAGGGAAAAATTCTTTGATAACACGTAAAATCACGCAAAAAAGAAATTAGAATTTCACCATCAGTTATCACAAAACGCGCGCAAAACCAGCAATATGCCAATGCTAGAAAAATACAGCATTTCTATTGGTTGTAATATCCGAAACTCGGATGAAACTGTTTGGCAACAATGCACCTTCACAAACCTTATGAATAAGATAAGGATAGTTTTAAAATACCATTTTAAGGAACCTTATTATAAGATCGTTTTTAAAATACCGATTTTCCTTATTCCTTACTTTAAGGAATAAGAATAAGGAAATCTTAAGGAAATTTTTAAAATACGGGCCAGTGTACAGAATTATCAGCCGATTTTTTTCAAACTCACGGGGGTGATAGACCTCATCAAGAGTGACTCCCAATTTTTTTTTTCATTTTTTTTTCTTCTAAATGTTCCCTTTTACGAAAATACGTATTTAAATTTAAAAATTTCGAATTCGAACATTGGCACGTAACTTCAGATCTGCTACGATTAAAAAAATGTCATTTCATGTAGTATAAGTACTCATACTAACTTTTTTTAAATTTTCTAAATCGATAAAAGCTCGTCAAAAACGAGAAAATCTCAATTTTCTAACATTTTTCAGCATTAAAAAAGTCATTTTTGGATGAAAAATTTTTTCCTTGCGAAATATCATCAACGATAACTAAAATATACACCATCAATCTAAATTTAGACCAAATTCGTGAGTACTTTTGATTTCGAGAAATTTTACAAGGGTACTACTCGTATTTTTTAGAAAAATTAAAAATTTGACCGATTTTTAAACTCGTTGCCTTTTTTTGGTTATAGCCCATCAACTAAAGTTGTTCCTTTTCAAGTGGATCAATTCTCATTTTTTCCCACCCAATTTAATTTCAAGTCGTACCTTTGGTGCGGGCGCCCCAATTTTCTAAAAAAAAATCCTCCAACTGAATTAGTCGTGCCACTAGCCCCTCATTTAAAAAAAAAATGAAATTATCGAATTTTTGCATTTTTTTAAATTTTTTTATTCTAACTAGGTAATCAAAATTGTTTCTATTTAAGAGAAATAATTCCAAACTTTTCATTTTTTCCCTCACTGAATATTTAATGGTAAGTATATACCTATATGCTCACCAGTCCCTACAAATTTCAAAAAAAAAAAAAAATTGAAAAATTTAAATTTTTACAACTTTTGCATTTTTTGTTATTGTTTCAAATTCTATCATTCCATTAAGGTGACCGATGATGTCGATGATGATGTCGATGATGACGATGATGTCGATGACGATGACGACGATGATGATGATGATGTCGATGATGTCAATTTTTTTTATCAGACATTTTTAAAATTGGATTTTTTTGTTCAATTTTTAAATTTAGAATTTTAGACCAAATTTCAAAATATCACGATTTTAACCAAATTTCTAAAAAAAACAAAAAAAAAACTCCAATTTCTCCATTGCTTTTATGAATAATAGGTTTTCTAAAGAAATTATGGGTAAGAAAGGTGACAAGGACACAAGGTTCCTATCCTTTGCCATTCTTACTCAAATATTTTTAAAATGATCAGAGGTATGTACTATGTACAGCTTACATAAAACTGAAGAAATGGATGCTTGAACCTGCCGAGGAGAAAAAACGGAAATAAAACGAATAAAAATGTGGTCGACTGGTCGTGGTACTAGTTGAGTAAATGTTCGCAATGCATTGAACTGAATTTATGGAAACTCTTTACTAGGTTGTGTACAGTGTACGTACTAGATGCACTTTGTACCACAACTACATCCATAGGTATGTGTTCGCACTCGCAGTACAAGGTCTAGGCAATAATCAAGTTCATAATGTAAGCATCTTTCGCTGCAGGTATCTTACGTAAAAAGACAATATAGCGGTATAAAAATTCCTCGACTCTTCTTTCATCTGACGAGCATGACATGGGTAAATGCCCACAAGTCATTCAGACAAATTTTTTCGCTGTAGATGACTTACCACGAATCAATCATACGCCCAAGTTCCAACTCCAACTCTGTTTTGTTGGATGGTTTTTTGCAAATGTGATCTTATGGGTTTTATTCATTGATATGTAGTAGGATTTCCCTATATATAATATTTAGGAAAAAAATCATCTTATCGTTCGTAGGTGTTGATAGTTCGAAGAACACTCGAATTATTATATCGTCGTGTTGAATGGACATAGTCGTAAGCTCGTAATTCACGGATAATTCTTATAAGTATAATCATTATTCTCGATGAGCGTGAAAAGATCAGCTGCTGTAGGTGCTCATTGGAAAGATATGTAGGCTGTGAGTGTGTTATTGGCGTTGACGCAAGATTTCAGGAATATTTCGATTTTGTGTTTCTCTGCGCAAATACGAGTACCTACTTACAGCAACCTTCGAGATCGCTCATAGGAATACCTACATACGTGCTGGATTAAAAACTTACCTATACCTATGGATTTACTGTTAAACGGCGGCGCGAAGAATAACTAATTATTGCGGATGAGTCAACGCATTTGTTACCACTGGTTTTGAAGTGTTAAAGGTGAATCAGACTACGGTACGGCTGCAGTGGTTGCGATTAAACCTATGATTAGTACTCGTCTTTGTCTTTACTGCGTTTCTTTGCGTTTTCTGTTTATGGACTGGTCGACTGGACATTGACTCGTGATTGTTACACATATTTGCGATAGTTCTTCGCGTTCATGTGAACTGGTTATTTTAGTTCCGTTGTCTGTTCAGTGTTCGAATATGTTCAAAGGATAATAACCAGTATAAGTAACTGATTTTTTTTTTTTTTTTTTTTTTCAAATCGAACCTCCTATTTTTTTAACGTATTTACTCGTAATCGTGCAAATTCTTTCCGCACAGAAACGATCTGCTTGATTAATAGTCTTCTAAAAGTGTTTCCCATATGTGTACCTACATATGTGATTAATCATAGAGAATTCAAAATTTTAAAAACCATTTCGCACTATGGCGGTCATTAGACAAGTTTCGAACTAATTAGATGTGTTTTTTTGGATTTCATCAGAATCGGTTTACATTTCAGGAGGATGTTTGCAGCATTCCAGCACTGAAATGGTGTTTCTGTTTATGACTGAGTTGTTATACACACACCTACCTATCGAGTCGCGGTTTATTATGCGAACAATTGTAATCCAGAAGTAAGAAGGTATTCGTTTCGTTGAATGAACTTTGCGATAAGAATTAACAAAAGAATCTGATTTGTGTTAGATTCATTTACGAAATTACGATGTGCTAATGATTGTGCTGTTCATAGCAATAGTATAATTCAAATTCATCAATTATTTTCATATTGCACATAAAATACTAACATAAACAAGAATTTATGGCATTATTTACAGGAAAATAAAAAGTCATAATTAGTGTAATACAAAATAATATTCAGGTACTTTGACTATATTATCGTGCTTTTAGTTTCAATAAAGCCAAATAGAACATTAAGTTATACAATTATGTACCTGTACTGTACCTACGTACTTTGAGTATTTTGTGGTTTGAAACACGTGACTTATCATTTTAATGACGATTCTAAGAATTGGAATTTATCAGAAAATTGATAGTAGGTACTCTGTTTGGCTATTATTGACAAGTAGCTACCTAATTAGGTAGGCTACCTGCTTTCGTGAGAGAATTATTTTTTAAATCACCAACTGTGGCTAAATTTCCTCTTTTTTTTCTTTCCTGGGATCGCCACAATATAACTTATAAGAAATGAATGTGTAGAAAAATTATGCGAAATTATGCATGTCATCGGACAACATCGAAAAATATTTCCTAAAGCTATAAAAACAAAGTTTATCTTAAATACGTACGTTATTCATTAATAATTATGTTGAAACAGGTTTAGTATTAAATGTGTGAGTTTCATTTCGAATTGAAACGATCAAGCCTTAAACGTTACGCCAATGCTCATTTCTTACTATTTTTTTTTTTTAAATATAAAATCAGACGAATTCAAAGAAATAAGATTTCTTTTTTCTCGCTTCTCTCTTATGAATACCAATTTACAAAAAATTGTAAACAGACAAGTATGAGTCAAATGCTATATTTACATTTTACAGGGAACCTCGGTTCTGATTCTCAATAACCGGAATGGATAAATAATCAAGTACAGTAGAACCTCGATTATCCGATGTTCAAAAGTGGGTTAATTTTTTAGTATCCTATTTTCCTTCATTTTTGCACATTACAATCTTATTGATTCTCCAAAAAGAAAGGTGAGACTTTTTTTAGAAAAATTTAGGAAAAAATATGATTTTTCCATTACAAAAAAAATAGGAAAAATTATTTTAAAAAATGAGGAATGATTAGTCATTCATTTCAAAAAAAAAAAAAAAAAAACGATCCAGAAATTTTTTTAAAATTTTATTCACAAAAAATCAGCTAAAATTGGGATTTTTTACTTCAAAAAAATCAAAATGAAATGTGTTTCAAAATTTTATTTGAAAAAAAGCTAGCTCTCAAATCATCGAAAAAATTCAAAAATTTCATTTAAAAAAATTCTAAATTTTTTTCAATTTAAAAATATTTTTTTATTCAAAAAAATAGGATTCTTAAAAAATGAGGTTTTTTTATCCTAAAAAATTTTGTTTTTTTAAAAAAAAAAATTGAAAAAAGTATCTAGGTATACTATTTAATTTTGATTTTTTTGAAGTGAAAATTTTTGGAATGAAATTTTATAAAATTTTCCCGATCTGAGAAATTTTTATTTTATTTGAAAAAATAATAATTTCTCATTTAAAAAATAATAATTTTCTCCTGCTATTTTTTTAAAGTAAAAAAATTGTATTTCTCAAATTTCTTCAGAAAAAAATAAAAATACTTCGAAAAAATTAAACTTAGGCTATCCCCAAATATTTTCAAATTGTGTAAAAAAATTGAGAATTTTTCCATCACTCAGGTATTTCTAAATTAGTTTTAGATTAATACGAAGTGATTCACTGTGTACTTTTTTTGTTGTTTTCTGTTTGTTCAGTCATTTCTATAAAATTTCTGCAATACCTACCTAGGTATATGAAGTTTTTTGTTGCATGTTTTCAAAAAAGAAACGAAAGATCGAGTGGACACCCTGTATGTACTCACTAATTTTTCAACTCAATTTTTTTATAAACTCACCAATGATGAAAAATGCAACATAGGATAACAATGGTATAGATGTGTATTAAGGGGACCTACACAGAATAACGTCAAGCATCACTTACTCCCCGTCTCTCCTTCAGATATGCCTATAATTTCCTGCAATGATATGCCTACCTTAACATACATCTCACAGGAAGCGTGCGAATTCACTGCATTACTGACTACAGAGCTCATACTCGCACACCTAAGTATATTCCTTTTGCCTTGATGCCTTCGGAGTATGTACATTATATCCATGGCTTATATTAACTCATTATCTATTCTTTAGGGTGACTTCATATAGATACATGCTTCATATTGATCATTTGTTTATTTACAATAACATAACGTTATAAGCAGCGTCTATCCTTGTTATCCTTGAAAAAGCGTGATAAAAGCATTAATGAGTATATTTTCATTGTTAGATACTTAGGACATTGGGCCGTGTGTAATCATAAATTTGATTCTTGATTACAATTTTTTAATTTATAAGATTCTGAATTGCGTCCAAAATTTACTGTAGGTTGTTTTTTTTTTTTTTTTTTTTTTTTTTTTTTTTTTTTTTTTTGAAAATTGACTTGAAATTTTTTTAAATATGATTTTTTTTTAAACTGACTTGAATAATATAACGTTGAAAAATTTTTAAAAATATATAATTCAATTTTTAAAATTCACAATATTTTGAACTTCTGTCAAAAATTTAATTTTAGTCTAAAAATTATTTTGGGTGGCACTTTTTGAAAAAAAAATGGAGAAATTAATAGTGATGACGAAAAATTTGAGAAAAATATATTCTACTTGTTGGGAGAATAAAACCCATATTAATGTATAAAAATCTTATTTTTCAAACCCTTACCAAAAATTCATTTTTCAACTTAAAATTTTTTATTTCTGCGTGGAAATGTTTAAAATTTTATTTACTTTCAATAAGTACATTTAATTTTGATTCTAGCCATATCAGAAAAAATTCTAAGAATAGTTTCAAGTGATGGAAAAAAATCCTGGAGCATTCCTACAATTTCAAAAAATTTTTAAAGCACTTTGGTGTTGATGGACATTTTTTAGAATAGGTAGATGATTGTCACATCACTTACTGCCCCTTTTTCTGTTCGTCATATCAGTAATTTTCACGTCTGGTTTTTTACATCCAAGAAACATTCTTACGTTTCCATAATCATCAAACGTAGGTACCCACTCGTATACTTACTAGCGAAGCAGTGCATTTAAAGATGTTTATTATACACCGCAGAGCAGCGAGTTCAAATCATGTACGAATAAGTAAGAATGACGAAATGTTGAGTACCTTTGGCGTTAGGTATACAAGCTACGTGATGGTATTTACCTAATTTCTGGACAGTTTGATGGTTCGCATACGAAGCAAAACAGATTACAGCGGGTGGTCCTCATCCGCAACCGAAAAGTTGTCCATCCGCTGTGTACGATCGAAAAAATTTCAGAATGAAAACCAAATTATTTACGTCATTGGATTAATCTATTAGCTTCCATAAATTGTTTAGTTTTTTAAAAACCGCTATACCGCATTAAAATACCGATATAGAATAATTCTTCATTGGTATGATGATTGCAATGAAAAAGGAGCAAATATAGGGTAGGCATAAGTATAGGTCATAGGTCTAATTTAGGCATAAAATTGTCGTAAAGTTTGAATTAGGTACGCATTATTGAAGCATACTCGTATGTTGAAGGCTTGTTCAAATCATACTTGAAATTCTTACTCTTGTAATTCCTCTAATACATACTTACTCGTCAAATGAATCTGAATATTCACTCGACTTTTCTATCTCTCAAATTGCTTCGGCCTAATCGCTATATAATGATCTAGGTAAAGAATTTGATTAGACATGGCAAATGCATTTCAAGCCAGCTTATCAATTCCATATTAAACACCTACATGAATAATTGAATCCGGTAGATGAAAGAATTTACCGTTTGGTTAACTGAATTGTAAATAAATGTCTACCTATGTTGTTTTTTAAATTCTTATAGGTATCTCACTGGTTGTCAAATCTTCATTTTTTATTACCCACGCCACAGCAATTTTTAGCACACAGATAGGTATCCATGGTTTTTTGCTGGCAACTAACGGCAGCAGAACAAAAATTCATTCGTAGTTTTTTCCCGTCTGATAGTTGATTTTTCGATTTTTGGCTGCAAGCAAAAAAAAAACATAATAAATGACCGGTTGACATTGTAAAAAATAAAATTTTTAACGCGGATTTTTATGAATTTCATTCATCTTTTGTTCAACTTTCAGATGAATATTTTTAATTACTCCACTATAACTTTGAAAATTTCTCAATTTTTTTGATTTAAAAAATCTTTGAATTTTTTCGGAATGAGATAATCCCTGATTTTTTTTGGAGTAAAAATTTGGGCAAAAATATCTCAATTTTTTGGTGTAAAAAAAAATCAATTTTTTCGGAGAAATTTTTCTTAATTTTTTGGAACAAAAATTTGCGTAAAAATGTCTCAATTTTTTGGTATAAAATACTTCTTTATTATGGAATATAGATGAGTTCTCAATTCTTTTGGTGTAAAAACGTTCAATTTTTTCTTTAAGCATGAAAAATTCCTAATTTTGTTTTGGTGCTAAAAATCTTACTTATTACATACCTACCCATACTTTTCAGGTGTAGAAAAAATTTACAATTTTTTAAGGAAAACATTTTAATTTTTTTTTGTTCCTATAAAAAATTCTTGATATTTTTGGAATAAAAAAATCTTCAATTTTTCTAGAGAAAAAATTCGCAATTTATTTTAGAATGAAATTCATCTATTTTTTCGGAATGAAAAAATCTCTTGATTTTTTTTTCTGAAATGTTTAGTGTTTTGGTGTAAAAAATACCTATCAAAAGTAAGCATCTCAATTTTTTTAACCAAATAAAAACCTAATTCTTTGAAGATTTTTTTTTTCAATTTTTAGCCCCCATAAAAATGTCTTGAGTTTTCTTGAAGAAAAAAATTCCGAATTTTTTTGGAATAATAAGTAAGTAGGTAGATAGGTACTTTTTGGAGTCAGTGAAAAAGTTGAAAAAAAAAATCTGGGGTAAAAGTTTTTTTGAATTTTTTTGAATAAAAAAATCTTTAATTTTTTTGTAATTTATAGAATAAAATAGATAATAATTTGATTTTTTTGGAGGAAAAAATCATTCTCACATTCAATTCAACATAAATACGGGTAGTATGAAAAATTTTAATCAACTATACTGCTTCGAGGAAAAACTGAGCAACGTTTTAGGAAATTCCAAGTTTCCGATGCAGCTGCCCTATTTATAAATTAAATAATTAGATATGAGTTATAGAGTAGGTTTTTCATTTTTTTTTTTTTTTTTTCAAATCATCTTCCAGTTCGAAATAAGAAAAATTCTATTGAATTCGGAAATCACAAACAAAAATTTTAAATAATTTAAATTTTCTGAAAAACTGAAAGACTTACAAAAAATTGAAAGCTACCTATGGATAATAATCAAACTTTTCAGAATAATTTAAAAAAAAAATTGATATGTATAAAAAATTATTAAACCAAAAAGTATTGGAAAATTTGAAGAAAGGTACTTACATACAAAAAAAAAATTAAAAATTCAATTTAGGAAATTTTAAATGACTGAAAAATTCAGAAAAAAATTGAAAAATTGAAAAAATTGATGGATAATTAAAATATGGAAAAATGAAAATTCGAAAAAATTAATATTTGAGGGAACTAAAAAATCGCGAAGTGTAGTGGAAAATTTACCCACTTAGTTACATATTAACAAATTTAGAAAATTGAAAAATCACAAGAATTCAAAAGAATTCCAAAGATCTAAACATTTTTTAAAAAAGTGAAAAATATTGAAATGACATGAAATTTGGAAATTTTCAAAATCTATGCTATGTTAGAAAATGTGAATAAAAATTGATTATTTGAAGAAAAAAAATATTAAAAATCTCAAAGACTTAATCTTTATTGATGAATGACTTTTTGAATTTTAAAACATACTACATATTTGAATAGGAAGCCTACAAACCTAATACCTAGTTTACCTACATACATAGGGATAGGCTACCTATTTCTATTCAAAATCAAAAATAGGCACCATCTCTGCCATATGATCCTTCTGGTCGGCTACTTGGGCTCGGTTATAAATTTTGCTCAAAATTATTGCAACTAGAAATATTAGAGTACTTATATGGGATTCGTGAAACATCATTAAATGCCCTCTAGTTTGCCCACTAGTAATTCAACTACTCTTAACAATTTATACATTTTGAAATAGTTTGGCTAGTACTTGAAAATCGTTTAGTGGTACGTGTACCTTGTACCTAGGTACCTACATACTTAGCAAATTGATTTTGCTCAAGAGTAGCACATACGAGTACCTATGTTATTGACTAATTTGTTACGATACCTGCTCTTTATATTATTATTCTGCGCTCAGAGGAAACTATCGCAGTCAAAGATGACCTAACGATTACCACTTACAAGAGAATTATATTTTTTTTTTCTATGCGAGAGTGGATTGGTCTCAATTTTCTATCACTGTATCCATGTCCCGTTTGGTTTTCTTCAAAAGAAAACACTAAATAGCTATTCATTGTTGCAATTTTTTAATGTAATTCACCAGTGAATTAAACCTGAATAGGTACCTTTCATTCTACCTATCCTACACTCGTGTACTAACTACTGGTCTTTAAAATACCATTGCATTGTTGCAACTCAACCTATCCAAGTGTAATTTAGAGGGAAGAATTTTATTTTACATTACATAATTCAAGTTGCTTTCATAAACCGTGTGGTAATTTGCGCCATCCACTTTGTCGAATAAATGCAACGATTTTCGAAGCGTAACTCGTGAAATATAACGATATGCTGCGTTTTGACATGTTCATTATTACGCGCAATGGTAACTTTCACGTAATAAAAACATAACATGATTGTAGATGCGTTAAGCAAAATATGTGGTATACTTGATATTTTTGTATGAGATGACCCCGTATTACGCCATTGTGACAAAAGAAAGAGTATGTAGATAATAATTTTGTAATGAGGAAAATCTTTGGGATTAGTAATTATCTATAGGAAGATAGTACATATCTTGACTTAGATATCTTTGAACGTGCGTAAGCCAATTTGAAATTTACTTCTGCATAATCTACGGATGAAGTTTGCTTATTTGAATTACCTGCCCATAGTTACCTTCATATTACATGATAAAAAAATGGTACTTATTTGGATGAGTACGAGGATGAGGAAGCTCTATTCATTTATCATTAACATCAAAATGCCTTAGCGATCGTCTATTTTCCCGCGAAAACTCGCCTGCAGGTGCTTCATTTGCTCACCTTAAATTTTATCAAGTCCAATACTATTAGTATGTACATAAATACTTGATATTTAAAATTGGAGGGGAGGGAGGGGTCCAATCGAAATTTTAGTTGTAATAAAAATTATTGCTACAACTTCAAGCTACAACTTTTATTTGAAATTTTTTTCAACTGGGCCCCTCACCTTCCCTCTGTTTTTAATAATGCATCTTGAATAAGTCGTATTATCCAAAATTGGTGAGAGAGATGGGGCGAATCGAAATTTTTGTTATAACCAAAATTATTTCTAGAACTTGGTTTGGAAATTTTTTCAATTGCACCCTTCCCCCCAATTTTGAATAAGTATACTTACCTAATATTATGACGTAGGTAAGTGTTATTAGAGGAGAAGGAGGGGTCCATTCGAAATTTTTATAATAAACAAAATTATTTCTAGTACATTATTCTGCAACTTTTGTTGAGAAAATTTTTAAATTGGCCCCTTCCATTCTCACTCCTCTAATTTTTAATTATTATCTTAGGGGTGTTGGGCGAAATCGGTGGAGAGAGAGGGGTCAAATTGAAAAAATTTTCAAACAAAAGTTGTAGCTTGAAGTTTCAGAAATAATTTTAGTGATGACAAAAATTTCGATTGGACCCCTCCCTCCCGTCAAATTTTGAATATCGAATATTTATGTAGTATTGGACTTGGTAAAATTTAAGGTGAGCAAATGATGCAGCAGGTGAGTCCAAAAAAATGTTTTTTCGCTTGAATAATTTCAACAAAAAAAATGATTCTCAAAGGAATTGAAAAAATTTTTAAATGTGAAAGAAACAAAAAAAAAAAAAATATCAAGAATCAAGAATCTATTCCCTGGACAAAATTTTCAACTTAGGAAAAGTCAAAACACCAAAATTTGAAAAAATAAATGATTTTTTTTTACCTGCTGAATTTTTAAAAAATCGTTCTAAAAAGAATTTTTTTTTTAAATGTAAAGGAATTGAATAAATTTATAATAATTATAAGAAAAAAGTTAATAAAACTTGTTCCTGTACAATACTTGAACAAATTAAAATAAATTGGAAAAATTTTCAGTTTAAAAAAAGTGAAAAAATTCTTTTACTCAAAATTCAATCACTGAATTTCAAAAAAATGGTTCTCAAAAAAAAAGAAATTAGAAAAAAATTTTAATGCAAAGAAATTGCCTGAATTGAAAAAAAAACCTGCTTTTGAAAAAAAATTAAAAAATTTTTAAGAAAATAAAATTTTTAAAATTTAAGGAAAATTAAAAAAAAAAAATCCGGCTCAAGACTTGTGTCCCCCTCCCACTTGCACCGCCATCTTGACGGGCCTGGGAAAAATAGCCGATCCGAGTACCACACCATCTTACAGATATCGTTTTCAAGCCACAAAAATGTTAGGAACCTATACCAACGTTTAGATCTCTGTAAATTTATCTGCCTACAAATAAATCTTTCGAGAAATTTGCGTTCGTAATACCTACAAAGTGTATTTTTTTCTTGATGAAAAATTATCCGCGAATATTTTTTAGTTTCGCTGCTTTCCTGACGTTGAAAAATTAATAATAATATGACACGTGAATAATTTTTAATCTTATACCACTGAGACAAATAAGGTATTCTGAACGTTAAACAAATTTTAAACCAACATTAGGTACCTATACCTGGAGTAACTAATAGCTCTAAGATTATAATTAATGAACTTTAAAATGTTAATTACGAGGAAGATTTTTATTTTGTATGTTTTAACATCGAGTGCGCAAATTTATCAAATGATAGGCATACGAAGCTGCACGAAGTCTGAGTTGATCAAACTGAAAATAAGGTCGAATAAATAATGCTTATACGCGTATAGTTTTCCTGGTGCATGATTCGGAAACAGTGGGGCGAAGTAGAGGTGCAAATCAGTTTCCCAATTTGGTAAACACAAACTACTTTTCAAATATCAATGTCATTATCACGGTTTCTAAAACATAACATAACATACCATACCTATGCCGCATGCCGATACGTAAAAGAAACAGAGGTATTAACTTTTCATACTATAAGCGAATTCAAAAGTGTAGCTAAAGCCTATTTCAAGTTCGTGGTTAAATTACAATCCATTAAAATATGAGCAACGGCAGCACCCCGGAAGGTATTAAGAAGCTTTGTTAAATTTCATGTCACGAAAAGTTACGTAGTACGTTAATCTGTGTTCTAGTAAATATGTGTGCGAGTAACTGATAGAATAGTATTGACTTTTAATGAATGAATTAAACACGTATCGTCGCATAATGTAGGTAAATGTCAGGAGGTATTTAAACCGCAGTGATAAAGATGCGCGGTATTTTTTGAAAATATGTACAAGTACATTCATAAATTATTCCAATCGTGTATTTATCACGATACGCGTACGAATGTAAACAACTTGGGAATTAGGAAATACTAATAAATGTTGACAAAATCAATAAAAATAAGAAATTATTTTACAATGTTGATTATTTTTAAGTATACTATATAAGGTGTCATCGAAAAATTTTCGTTATATAATTTGTTAATTTTTGATTTATACAGTTCTATTCAAGCGGGTATGTGGGACTTTATTACTCGTAAAATGACTAAAAAATAATTTGTAATTGTGATGGAAATTTTTTTTAATGATTTGGTACCTGTGTGTTCATTAGTGTGAACCTGATTTTCGACTTTTGATTTTTTTGGTCTCCTCCCTAAACTGATCTTTTTTATGAGAAGACAATTTTTTATTTTTCCACACATTGAATTTCAAGTGGTACTTTCAAGCACAACTCACAAGTAAGTTTCAGAAAAAAAATGAAGATTTTTAAATTTTGAAAGAATTTAGATTTTTATAAAATTTAGAATTTTTGCTACTTTTGAAGTTGAATCAATTTTTAAAATTCAGTGTTGAAAATTGAGATTCTCGGAAATCAAAAAGTTGGTTTATTTTAAAGGTATAATTTTCACAAATAAATAAATGGTCTGTTTGGACCATTAGAGGTTCTTGGTTTTCCCAAGTTATCTATTTGAACCATTCATGATCCACTTGAACCACCACTGCAGTGCTCCATTCTATCCATAATTGGCCTACTTTTGATGAAAATTTACTTTAAAAAAATTACCATTTAATAACTTCTTAATCTTCAAAAAATTCTAAATTTTTGAAAAATTCTAAATTTTTGAAAAATTCTAAATTTTTGAAAAATTCTAAATTTTTAAAAAATTCTAAACTTTTAAAAAATTCTAAATTTTGGAAAAATGTGATGCGATCTATGAAACCCAAGCAGAAGTCGGCAAATGAAATTTTACAGGAGAGCAATTTTTAAAATTTTTGCCAAATTTTTTTCTCTAGTTTTTGGATAGCTAGAGGTCTAAAACTAGTTTTTCTCAAAAATTATGAAAAATTCAAATTTTTTAGTTTTCAGAACTTTGAAGAATTATAAGTATAAAAGTAATGAAAACACCTAGAAAACTCGGGTTTTCAGTAAAATGACAAAAAAATGACAAAGAATCCAAAAATGCAAAAAAAAAAAGTAATTCGGACTTCTGCTTACATTTTCTAAATCGTTTTTTCTCAACAGTTGAATTTTTTCAAATGGGTAAACATTCATTTCTAGTTGAATATTTTCACCTGTGAAAGGTTTCAACTTTTGGTCTTTTTGTAGTAAATTATTTTCGAGCTTTGGAAGTACATATTTTTGCAGTAAAAAAAATCACCGTTTTTGTAATAAAATTTTTTATAATATGTATTTTTGTTGTAGGTAGTGAAAAAATTGAGTAGGTATTCGGTGTTGTTCTTTATTTAACGAAATCATAAGTAAAATTCAAAAATTGACACTACATATTTTTTGAAACTATTTTAATTTTAATTTTTTTTTACCTATGTAGGTATAAAATTGAGTATTCAGAAAAAATTTTGTAAATTAATATTTTTTGTAAAATATCAAGATTTTATAAATTGAAAAAAATTGTAGTTCACCCAGTACAGACGACAGTCACTCGAAATTCTTTGCAAAAATGGGTTAAAACTTATTTTTCAAATACTGCATGTAGATGAAGAAAGGGTTATGTACTCTAATTATGGTTTTAATATTAATATTTATATTTATATTACAACATATGTGACATGACATGTAGAAACTAGGCTTGCGGTAAAAAATCTTTTTTTTTTCTTTTTTTTTTGTTATAATAGACCTCCTCTATCCGATGGTATGGTCAAAAAAATTCAAAAAAAATTCTAAAGTGCCTAAAAATGCACTCAAAGTGACCAATTTATACTACAAAACGGCTTTGTTTTTTGGCTCTCCTGTAAAATTTACATTTTTACCGTAAGCCTAGTTTCCACATGTCATGTCACAATTATGTTGAAAAAAAAGACGCACTTCAAAAAAAATTCAATATAAAACTGATCATCCTTCCTCAAAAAATAAAAAAAAATTCTGCAGTAGAATAAAGAATTTTTTATCAATTTTTTACTCCAAAAAATTGATAATTTGGTATCCATAAGATTTTATTTCAGATTTCATTTCCCTAAGAAAAAAATTAGGATACGTTCAAACTTGGTCCGCATGGAGGAAATCTATACCTAATGAGCAAATCTTTAAATATTCCTCAATTCCTCATCATTTATCAAGTTTAAAAGTTTTCACCATTTTTTGAGTGGTTAAATTTACAAATTTTTTTTTGCTAAAATTCTATTTTGAAAAGCTTTTTTACTTTTTTTTTTTTTTTTTTTTTTTTTTTTGAATATCAATTAAAAAATATTTTATTGTCCTCCTTAAATTTTTGCAAAAATTTTTACAAGTCCATATTATGATGAATATTTTTCAAAAAAACCTACTCATTTTCACAATTTTTCTCAAAGGCAATTTCAAAAATAGGTATTTCAAAAAATGTTATTTAAAATATTTTAAGGGCTCAGTTGTGCATATTTTGCAAAAAAATCTTATTTTTTATGAATTTTTGAAAAAAGTCTTTGGCTGTCTTAAATAATTTTTTTTGTCATATTATATCTAATTTGAATTTTCATTTCTATTATTATTTTATTAATAAAATTTATCAATTAATTTATTTTATTTTTATATTTAGTTTCTAATTTTTTTAAAAAGTAATAATTTCTGAAGAAATCATTTCTTTAAAAATCCTGGTCTGGTGATATGGTACTCACTTTCAGCCCTCTTTTTACAAGCTACGTACAAAGAAAAAAAAATAGATTTACATATACTTAGGTATCTATTGCCTGTAGGATGATTCAGCAAACCACGCGTAAACTGAAATTTGGCCGGGAGAAATTAAAACACTCGTCACAAATGGACGATAAAAAATGTTCACAATGGTATAAGGGGTGCTATTAATTTTGTTGTAGGAAGTGCGATCGTGTATTTGAAAATAACACTCGACAAGAAAGCGTTAATGTCTCATGTAGGAAGTGTTAATGTTGTATCAACATTTCCCCTAAAACAAATAGGTACCTACTTGAAACAACTATCTAGTAGGTGAAATCAATTTAGTACACTTTTATTGTAAATCAAAGCGCAAAAAATGATTTCTATTTTCTATAATTGGTCATTGACAATGAATCATCGATTTTTATTATTTACTAAACAATATTATCGTTTCATATCTACATAGGTAGATACGTATAATAATTCTTAACCTTCGTCGTCTCTGCAAATAAAAACTTCGAGTATTAGCTCTCAAGTATAATATAAGATTGCAAGGCTACAGCAGTTATTTAGCTTTTTTTTGTATAGATACCCAATTTAATTTGTTTGAACAATACGGACTTACGGGCCGTATATTCTGTCAATTTTACCGGGTTCAGTTCTCATTTCATGTTTTTAGCTTGCCTACTGTTTTGTTCACAGCCCGTAGTGTCAGCCATTAAAAATGCATATAAGTAGGTACATACATGCCTAATGTAAGTACATTGATGCTTCGATTGAATTAGGATTATTACCAAAATATTTTTTACTTTCTAATCGCCTATATTGTGAACTTGAATGAAATTGTTCCCACCTCGATGTTGTTAATTTAAAATTTAAAATATTTTTATGGAAAAGTAATGTTCTTCGAGTAAGTACACGTGGCAAATATGCATCCATATTATCGTTTTATGCATAGTAGGCAATCGTGGATAGGCCTAAAATAAGCGCGAAACAAAAATAACCTCCAGGAATATTTTCGTGTTAAACCCCATCAATGGTAATACGTTTTTAAAACTTGGCTTATCGCACAAATCAAAATTATTCAAGACAACTTGCAGCCTTGTAAAAATGAAAGGGCACAAACGCCTCTTCAACTTCTCAACTAATGTTATCGCACCTTTGAAAAGAAGTAGGTGAACTCGAACATCCTCGTCTCGTAAATTTTCCAATATGGTACGGTTGCTCGTAAATTTTTTTATGTTTAGCTGGTCAACATTAAAATGAAAAAATATATAAGAAGAAAGAACGAAAGAAAGAAAAATCAATTATAACATTCATTACCACTCGAATGTTGCTGGATTCCAATGCACAATGTCCTGTACCTGTAAAAGTAGGTTGTGGAATAACGAACGTTCGAAGGCGTAAAAATGCTAATATGATGTAATATGATAATGTTGCAAAACAGATGGTATAACTCCAAATTTCACTACACACCGTGTATAGCATAACAACCTGAATCACATGGAAAAACATATGACTTAACAAAATTGCATTTTTCACTTTAAAAAAAATAAAATAAATTTTGCGTTTAATTAAAATATCTATATAATTTTTTGTTAATAAACTTTATATGTATGTACTTGGGTATTTTATTATCCTATTCCTACGTAAACGCAACATTGTAACGTAATACGTTAGAACAACATTATTTATAAAATATTCAATAGGTTTCATCTTGCTGCATAACTATTAACTTAATTCATTATCACATGGCGGACATTTTAAAACACTTCATTATTAAATTAATGAACACACTATGACATCACTGCTGCAGAACGATGATCGCATTCGCATACTTACTCACCTATTTTTTCAAAAAAATACTTTGAAGGTGATTGATGTATGAAGTGGGTATAGGTACATCAATTTTCAACATAGGCCTGCTCAAGTGCCCAACGGTTTAATTCATCTTCTCATTCTGATTATGGTTTTTAAAAGTTTAATCACCCAAAATTAAATATTTGGTAGGAAGCAAGGTCGGATTATGGTAGAGCTCTCTCGATGTCGTTTCAAGCCACGAAAACGTACCCATTTACATATCAAGACAGAGGCATTGTTGTAGCCAAAGTGATAGCATTTCTGTTTTTTTTGTGGCAGTGAAGACGTTTGTCTTATCTGTGGTATCCTATCCATTGTGTGGGTTATCAAACCAGTTTCCCTCATTTATGAGAAACTGAAACGAAATTACTCGAGTACGTACAAATAAATTTCACGAAGAAAGATGTTGAGAGGGTGTTTCATAGCTGACTGACTTCCTTCCACCAGGTGAATAGGCAACCCATAAGGAACATAAAATGATATATAAACATGTTGCCTATCTTGAAAATTTAAGGGGTAAGGGAAAATTAAATTAGAGACAGAACAATTTTTGATTGGGCCAATGAATAGTATTAAAAAATAAACTTTTTTGTTCCAGACATTTTTTTGCCTATCTCTAAAAATGAAGGCGCAAGAGATCTTTAAACTTTGAAAAAAAACATGTTTTTAAATTCTCAAAGCTCTGTAGCTTCGTCATTTTCGAAGATAGGCAAAATCATCACAATATAACTTTTTTTGCTTATCTCAGAGAGATGCATCTGTTTCATGTAACGTCTTGACAAATTTTTCAGTTTTCATTTTCTAATCGTGTCCAGTGTCCACTATCTAATTTGAAGCTCAAATGATCAATAGGTACGAATGAGACATAAAAATTGCAAAATTTCGTCAAGTTGATACATGGAAGAGGTGTACCTCTTTGAGATGAGCAAAAAAAGTTATGTGATGAATTTTCCTATCTTCGAAAATAAAGGAGCTACAGAGCTTTAAAATTTTTAAAATCTGTTTTTTCAAAGTTTGAAGTTCTCTTGTGCCTTTATTTTCAAAGATAGGCAAAAAATGTCAAGAACAATTTTTTTTTAGTACCTACTTAATATTCATTGGCTCAATCAGAAATTATTTTTTCTCAATTCAATTTCCTCCTGACCTTTAAATTTTCAAGATAGGCACAAATAGGCAGAGCTACCTAATTACTCGAGTATAAGGTGTAAATGTGTGTTATGTTTTCAGACATGAAATTCAGACAATTAAGTTATTAATTTTTTAGTAACTTTGTCACTATTTTTCATGTTTGTCACTTTTTGTCACTATTTGCCACATTTTTTCATTTTTTTCCCGCAGATGTCTTATTGAAAAATTTTAAAAAGTAGGTATATAGAAAAAAAAACTGTGAATTTTTTTCAAAAATTAAAAAATCAAAATTTTCTGTCCGCGTTGTCGTTTTGTTGAGTAAAAATTTTATTTTAATGGTTAACAAATTCAGCACGCCCATCCTTAATAAAAAATTTGCTCGCTGAAAAAAATCGGAAAAATTATTCTTACTTATCTGACCCAATTTGGCTCAAATTTCCTCTTGGTGGGTTTGATTTTTAGTCACTTTCTCAACAATTTTTGGTCACTGAAGTCCCTAAAAAAATTCAAATAACGGATATCATGCCTGTGTTTTGGAATTCTGTGTCAGTGATGACGGAGTTGCATCAACCTAGTATTCCATTTTCATGTGATTTTTTTTTTCAATTTATCAATCACCTATTCGATTACTTTGTATACCTAATATTGGTGGATATTAATAATTTCATAATTTAATCAATAGATATTTAATAACCATCTCTTGTTAATGTGTCTGTTGTTCCTTGTATGTACGAGTGGTACATACAATAAAGTCGAAAATTCGTGCACAGAATTAATTAAGAAATTCATTGTATTTGTAGTGCTGATATCCAACGCAGTAATGATGCACACTTCCAATGAAATCGCTTTATTATTAAATTAATTTTACACCTACTTGAATCTGACAAGATGCTGTTTGTGATTGACTGTAGTGATTAGACGCTGGATACCATTTTCGGAATTTTGGATTTCTTATTCCTAGCGTACTCATTTGTACATACGTCATACCTATTTTTTGAATTCCGTTTGTACGTGTTCTTTCATGGGTAGCCAGTGGGTCGTCTTTGATTTTTTTTTTGAATTCCTTCCTTCAACTTTTCAACAAAAAAAAGTCAAAGTCGACCCTCCCTAATATTCAATACCTACCAAAAATGAAGCAAACTTTAATAGGTACAGAAAAAATTTGATTTTATAAAAATCTTGCGAAATCGCCAGTGGATATCACATCAAAAACGTAAAAAAAAATTCTGATCAAATTGTTTAATAGTACATAGATACCTAATATTCAAAATTGGAGGGGAGGGAGGGGTCCAATAAATTTTTTGACAATAACCAAAATTATTTCTAAGATTTTAAGCTACAACTTTTGTGTGAAAATATTTTTAGTTGGACCCTTACCTCCACCAGTTTTTAATATCCAAGTCATATTATGCATAATTGAATGGCGGTGGGGGGAGGGGGGGGGGGTGTAATCGAAAATTTTATAATAACAAAAATCATTTTCAAGACCTCAATCTACAATTTTTGTTTGAAATTTTTTGCAATTTAACCCCTCCCTCAATTTTTAAAAACCTGATGTTATGTGAAATCGGAGGAGAGGGAGGGATCCAATCGAAATTTTTATAAGAAACGAAATTATTTTTAGGATCTTAATCTACAACTTCTAACTGAAAAGTTTTTAAACTGCTCCCTTTCCTTCCTCGTTCCCATAATTTGTATATATTATTTATTTAGTTCAAAAATAAAGGCACTACGGAGCCTCGAAAATTGGAAAATCTTTTTTCTTCCAAAATTTATTTCTCTTTTACGCCTTGATTTTCAAAGGTAGGCAAAAAATGTGAAGTAGAAAATGACAGTTATATTTCTGATAGGTACTATATCCATAATTATGCTCGATTGAATTTTTTTCCTAATTTCATTTTCAATTTCCCCTTCAATTGTTGAGATAGGCATTTTTGTTTCTTGAGAGGTGCCCATTGCCCACTCATCCAGTGAATTTTCATATAAATCATCAATCAGGGAACATCCTACCACTCCCATGACATCCTGTATTAGCCTTAGCTCCTTCTAATTCGGGCATAGGCAACTCTTTAAACACATTTTGTCTCGTTGAATTTCAAGACCCACTCATTTGTAAATTGTACCTAATGCGTTTAATATTACTTTTCAAGCCAGATTTATTAAATTTCTCTACGAATATTATGAAAATTCTTTTTAAAAATACTACAAGAATTTTTTGAATGAAATTGTATAGGTGACGTAACACGTGTCATAATTTTCTTCGCCTTGACGAAAAATAAACTGCACAAAAAGTTGTTCGACCATTCATAAAAATTTCGAGGCCAGTAAAATTTTCTGCCGCTACCTATTATAAAGTATAAACGTAAAGACTGCAAAGACCCGTTGCTACAGTCCGCTATAGTTAAACGACCTCCTGCAAACAAACCGACTTGATTTCTGCTGAGGGCGTTCAAGTATTTTTTTTCCTATTGTACACAATAATTGCAAGTTATGTTCTCGAATGTGTAGATTTTTGCACATAATGTTCCATTATTCATTATACGGGTCAAAGCTCTCCGTGTTCGAGTATGCGTGTGTATTTACATGTCTGTTGCCAGCCTAAAGCATGTCTGTACCCACACGTGGTACACTCTTTTCATTATAAACGTCAAAAACGTTTTTTCTCGGATTTGATGTTGACTTTCCTTTGAAATGATTATCATGCTTAAATTCAGAAATTCAAATTGCTCGTAGGCGATGATTAGATTTTAAAGATTTTACTTCGAATTCGTGGTATAATCGTATTATTACACAGCCCACACCTAATTGTGGCAAACGTATTGTTTTCTAGATTCTAAGAAATTATTTTCCTATTTCATGGGAATTTGATAAAAAAAAAATTGATTAAGTTGAATCGGATCCGTCTTATAGCCTCTTTCATGTTTGAAAACTGACATTAACGGGTACATGTATATTTTTTTTTTGTTTCAGATAGATTTATTTATTATTATTTAAATAATGGAAGTAGTCACTTCATTATCAACAAACATTAATGGCGCTAATGGTGGCACGAAAAAGCACATCCAAGAATGGTCACGGCTAGACAAGTTGACCGGCATGCGGGAACATGCCAGAGTTGAAGCTGATCATTGGGCCTCCAATACATCTAATTCCAGACACCATTTTGGAAAAGTAATTTTCATTTTGTTTTATGCTCATATTATTTTAAATGTGGCGATACCTATTAAGTAACTAATTAACACGAACATGGGTATCCAATCCACTATTTTTGCACACTACGAGTATGGTATTCCCTATATGCTTGAACCTGCAGAAGTAATTAAGTACTTTTTTCAATTCATTCTCCATAGGTTGTCGATAGTCGAGCTAGAAATCTTGCTGATGGCAGTGTGCAACAGAAACAACAAACCAAACAGTTAGAAGTCTTTCAAGCTCATATTCCAGGAGGTTCCGTCCAAGTGATTAGATCTCATACAAGCACAACCAGTTCTTGGCATAACTCGAAGGTAAATCAAACCTCTAGTTCACTAGTTGGAAATTCATTACTTTATGTTTTTCATTTCTCGCAGTTGTCATTTGACATTATTCAAATTTTTTCATTTATTTATTTTTTTCTTGTAAAAAAACGATGTCATCTTGGCCATCAAACATTCGACATGTCTGTTTTATGAAAAAATTTGTTTAATTATCATTAGTATCTGCCATTTAGAAAAAAAAATAAAAATAAAAAAAAGATGAATAGGTAGGTTAGGTATACACTATACAGTAATGAGCCAAAATAAAAATGTTTACAATAAGATGAAAAAATAAAACCACTTTAACATTTCAAAGTAAATTACATTGTTGAAAAGGAAAATGTCACTCATTCTACATTTCATATTAAAAAAAAAAAAAAAAAAAAAAAAAAAAAAAACTGTTCTGATTGACGGAATAAAATTCATTGGTTCTCAAATTCAAATTCAAAATTTAATCTAAACTTTGGCTGTTTTATCGGAAATTTTCAAATTTGTTATTAAAATAAGAAATTTGTTTTTATTTATTAATTTTGTTACTTAATGAATTAAATGACGTTATAACCTTTTTCCAACTAAGTAAAAATACTTTCGACTTACTAATTTGTAAAAACCAACTGGTATTAAATTTTCAAAACTGAGTAGCTTATTTTTCGGTGTTTAAGTTTCGATTACAACGTTCTCATTATCACTCCAGCTGAATAATTCTACCGAACGGTATGTAAATTGTGAATTTTGGATATCTAATTCATAGAAATTTATCAAAACAACAGAAAAAATGTTTCTTTTTTACCAAGCAAAACTTTTTTATACTCTGAAAAAGCTATATATAGTGATTTTAAATGTACGTCAATTGAATGTCTATGGGCAGATAATTCAAATATTTCAACGTAAATAATTCAATATTCAAAGCCTTGAAAATTGTTTTCATTATAAATTTACAATAATCTACTTTTGTATTTTTAATGCTATTTCAAATTCTCAAAACAGGTTTTGCAATCTCCATCCTCTACTTGGACGTCGTCGAATCCTACTGATAATTTATTAAAGCGACGCATAGGTGATATGGAGGTTGAAATCGATAGTTTAAAGGTAAAGAACTTAATTTTTGTCCAACAGTATACCAAACTGTATTAATTACGTATCTATTTCGTTTAAACCGTTGTCGTATATTTTTTCAGTTCGATCATAATCCGGTGAATTTAGAATTGGAAAAGGCGAAAGTAAACATAGCCCGTCATTTAACAAATAGAAGACCTCCGACGAGGAGTAAAATTTCCAAAATAAATAATAACGATACCGTATTCACTAATCTACCTATAACTTACGATTTTAATGAAGAAAATAAAGACGAAACAAACAATGATATCGATAAAATTACGGATAATTCGAATTTTTCGTCGTTTAGTTCGTCAAGAAATGCGGTAAGCCAAACATTAGTAGAATCGGGTCGAGAAAAATTAGATAAAAAAAAGAGCATATCGGATGAAAATCTATCATTCAACTCGCACTTGGATGATGAAAACGTCGAGGAAAAAGTAACCTCTTCTCCTTGGATGCGTTCGTGCCGAACTCGATGGTCCTTTCAACATCCAACATCGAGCAGGTATAAAGAGAAAATCGAAACCTCCGAAGATAACAAAAGCGAATTGGAAAACGTATTGAAAAAGTTTTTACGCAATAAACCAGACTTTGAATCGTATTCGAAGAATCTGTCTACGGTTGAAATTCAAAAACCGAAGCCATTGCATAAAAAATCTTTCGTTACGGAAGCAACGCTTCAAGAAACCAAACGTAAATTGAGGCATCTGTCTAAGGATAGAGTAGGCGACAGAAAAAATAGTCCCGAAGAAGTCGACGACGGTATTTTCACAGAAAGTAAATGCAATTCGGATAAAGAAGATGAGAAAGCAGTCACCCACGAGGATCTGGAAAACGCCTTGAATAAAAATCCATCGCCCAAATGTTTAGAATTTCGAGCTATAAACAAATCGGATGATTGGTTCGATCGCAGAAAGTCGTACGGATTTGAGCCCGTTCGTCAGCCGAACATCTCTTCGTCTTTGAACAGCACTCCGAAAACCAATTCGTCCACAGATAGCGGTATCTGTCGATCTTCTGAATTGGAGCTGGCATCTACTTCGATAGTTAAAAAAGTAACCGAAGCGAAAGAAGATAGAATGCATTCAACTAACGACGAAGATACTAAATCCGGCGAAGTCTTTGGTACCAATGAGGTTCCCGAATTGATGAGAAAATTCGAAAAATTGGACAAATCTAAAGTCGGCGCTACTGTCATCACGTTTAAGGAAGTTCCTAAAATCAAAGTTCTCGACTCTTCCGATAGTCAACGAGATATTATTAAAAAGGGAAGAGTATTTGAAGCTATCAAAAATTTCGAAAGAAACGGTATCAATTGTAAAACTTCGGAACCTACTTCGTTGACCAAAATAGGTTCTTACTACTTGGAAGAACTCAATCAAAAACAAAATCAACTCACCACCGAACAAGATTTCCTTGCCAAACGACATTCCATAGCTTGCGACGATACCAAATATATGACTTCGACGTTCAAAATCCCCGAATCATCGTTCCCCGAGAAGATTTCCTTGCCTGGAAAAACTACAGTAGTAAATGTGAACAACTTCGAATCTAGTAACTCACCTTTGCCTTTCACCGATGCAGATGCCAAAAAACCCAAAAAAGTGGAATTCAGTAAAACGGAAGTTCACTTCGCTGCAACCGAACCAGGAAAAATTAGAATCGTAGAAACCGACGAAAAACCTCCGCCAACGAATCTGTATCGTAAGAAAAAACGCAGCGTTAGCGTTTCCCCCAAAAGCGATTTACCGCAGACCAAATTCGGCGTTTATGATAATTTCACCGATCCTGAAAATTCTCCCGATAAAAAATCAAACGATACGGGCTTCCGATCGCAATTTACTTCTACCGTTTCCGATAATGGATTGGCTGTTACGATATCTTCTACGAGACCAACCGATTACAGGAGAGCATCCTGGTCAGTGATTGAGGATTTGAATTCGTCGCCTATTCCGTTGGAAAATAAACCGGCGTATTCGACGAAAATCAATTTCGGTAGAGAAGGCGTTACTGTGGTCGCAGATTCAAAATCTCCGCAACATGAAAAAATCGCACGCGAGTCTCGTGCCAGTTCGACGAAAACGACCAATAAAACCAAATATCCTGGTGAGTACTTTTTTTCAACAATTCACTTACCTATTTATTATTAATGGTAAATTCTTGCTGAAAAATGCACCAAATTATTACGCGCTTGTTTATACTTATTTTCATTACTTGTTCATAAATTTATCTTCTGAGGTCTCGCGAACAGTTTTTCTTATTGTCTGGCTTTAATGTTTTGTAAATTGCATGAACAAACATTATTTTGATTAAAATCTTACTGGAGGGAAGTTAATTAGGAACATGGTAAAAATGCCTACTTTGAATTTTGAAAAAAATATTTTAAGCAAAACTTAATAAGTAGGTATAAAAAAAAGTCGACTTTGTGGAGTGGAAAAGCAAACTTCAAGATTCTTCAATCTGATTGGTTTATTCTTATCATAACTGAATTAGATTGGTTCAAATTTGGGAATAGTAATTTCAGTGGGAATGGTGCTAATTTTATTTTTGTTTTTCCACTCTCCTTCTCCAGTCGAATAATCAATCTTTTAAATCTGTGTAGGAGTTTTGTTTAGTGATTGACTTGTGTAAATCGACTCTAGAAAAATTTGTACCAGTAATGGGGGCAATGAATTTTCATACGAATGAGTAGAGCCCCACGAGGCCACGAATGAGATTTCGATATTTGGCAATTTGGCTGTTCCATCCTACCCTAATCATTCCCTACATAGGTAAAACTTACCTTATGATAGGAATATCAGAAATATTTTAATTTAATGCATTCGAATGCATTACGTGCGTGCTTATATTTTATACATACCTATTACCTACTTACTTATTAGGCTACGTGGTATGTCTTGTACTCCTATACAAACGATATTGTATGTAATTATCTAAGTTCATGTTGTGGTGTAAATATTCATAATTTTATTTGTGTAAACGCTTTATGGAAATTTGAAATTTCATAAGAACCTATGTAATTTTTTTCGTTATTTGTGTTTGATCGTCTATGAATCTGCCTTACTTCTTATGTATCTGTACGTTTCTATTCTACCTACTTTTCATTGCTTTGGTAAAAAATCTTATTGTTATGCTTTTTTGCTTATATTTTCACTCATTGTATTTTATGTATGGTAAGCTTATGGTAAGTGAAGTTATATTTGCATGTTGATTCTTCTATTTTTCGATCTTTGCAGAAAAAAAAAGTCTCATGTTTCCCTTAGTCCCTAAGCATATACCAATTTTCTGCCTCTAGCAAACCTAAATTGATATTTTTTCAAAATTTTAGTTTTCCAACGCTAGTAGTAACTACCTACTCGAACATGATTTTCGGGTAATTGTTTCTTTTTTTTTTTTAAAAAAGAAATTTGTGAGTACAAAATTAGATTAGGTATTTTGGTGTTTTTTTTTTTTTTTTGGAAGGCGAGTTGGTGGTCAAATGGCCTCTAAGCTGAATTTCGAATTTTTTAAAGTTTTCAATAAATAGTCAAATATAATTTTAGAGCGTATTACCGATCCTTGATTTCACCACAAAGTCAGTTGCCTCGAAATACGTGATTTCCAGCTTGATAATTCCATCTCCGGTAGTTCTCTACATTTTTTTAGTCATGGTTTCTAGCAAAAATTTTAGGCACTACATGGGAAAATTCCATGTTGCCACCCACTGTAAATTAGTATCTATATTAGAAGTATAAAATGTACTTCTAGGTATTTTTTTTTGACCAAAAATGAGCATTCAATGAGGGAAAATCCACTAATATACAGGGTGTCCCGGTTAAGAATATCAGCCTTCAACCTGGTAAGAGGGTAACTCATTTCAACAAGGCATATACCCTTATTATTGAAGGTACTGAGATTTTTCTGATTGAAGACAGATAGAAAGATGAAACTTGTGGGAAATAAAGTGGGACAGTCACAGGAATGTCTGAAAAATTTTCATAAAAATCGATGCAATAGGGTGTTCAACAAATTATTTTTACCAAAAAAATTGATTTAAAAAATTCAAAATTTCGCAATTTAAAAAAAAATTTGCATCATCAACCTAGTTATTTTTTGTCAGCAGATGATTCCCCTCTCCTTCCTATACAAAATGGTTTCTCAGCATCATCTTCTTATCTCTTTCAATTATTGAGTAAAAAATTTATTCATGAGTAGACATGTAGGTTAAAACTTAAAATATTTTCAAAGTCAAATTTTTATGAATTTGTACTTACTCATTAAAAAAATTCTAACTCAAAAACTAAAAGAGATAGAAATATGATGCTGAGGAACATTTTGTAGAGGAAGTATAGGGGAACCATCTGCTGATAAAAAATAACTAGGTTAATTATGCATTTTTTTAATTGCAAAATTTTGAATTTTTTTACCCATTTTTTTTTTTTTTTTATTAAAAATAATTTGTTGAACACCCTATTACATCGATTTTGATGAAAAAATTTTCAGACATTACTGCAACTATCCTGTTTTGTTTCCCACAAGTTTCATCTTTCTATCCGTCTTCAATCAGAAAATATAAATTTTTTTACGTTACTAGGGAGATAAAGTGCTACTTTATATACCTCTCGCTGATCTTTCGGTAGTATAAAGAAGCCTTTTTCTACCTCGTAGCGTAAAATAATTTATCCAACTAGGAAAATAAAGTGATTTTCAACGATTTTGATTTATTTCCCTCGCTTCGCTCGGTCAATAAACCCTCAAAATCGTCAAAAATCACTTTATCTCCCTAGTTGAATAAACTACTATAATTTAAAGTAAAAAAATGAAAAATAATTTTTTTTCCATGCAGTATCCCATCCCCTTCAATAGTAAGGGTATGCAAACATACTCACACGTTGTTGAAATGAGTTGCTTTTTTACCAGGTTGAAGGCTGATATTCTTACCTGGGACACCCTGTATAAAACGGTTTTCAGAAGTTTTAGATATGACCCCCTTGACAAAAATCAAAAAAAATTGTGAGTGGTATAGAATAGTTTGAAAAATGAGGGGAAAAAAATCATCTTCTTGTCAACTCCAAAACTGTGCCTACCAAAGCAATTTGAATATGAAATTTTAGAAGTCGGAAAAATCTGAAAAAAAATTTCAACATTACCCTTGGGTACCTGAACGGCTGAACCTACATGCTAAGTTTGGTATCTTCTGTAATTACAAATCGAAAACTTGAAAAATTTTGAAATTCCGCTCGGGAGCCATTTTCTCCTCTTACTGCACCCGAGTCATTAATACAGTCGAGCCTCGCTAACTCGTACTTCAATAACTCGAAATAATAGATAACTCGAACCATTTCGCCGGTCCCGTTTCATTCCTATCTTACACTGTGCATTTTTTACTCGATAAGTCGAACATTACAAATTAAACAATAGATAACTCGAAGTCGGAAAAAAAGAATGAAGAACCCCGATAAGTCGAAATGTATCTGCGTTTTACCCCTATAACTCGAACTTAATTCTCGTTTCACCTCTATAAGTCGAACCGAATCAATTTTCTACTCGATAAGTCGAACATTGCGAATTAAACACCAGTTGAAATGTATCTGCGTTTTACCTCTATAACTCGAACTTAATTTTCGTTTCACCTCTGTAAGTCGAACTTACTGAATGACCAGTTTCATAACCTCAATAAATCGAATTCATTTACCCTCTAAACTCTGTAAGTCGAACTTTAGTAACTCGAAGTTTTTTTTCGGTCCCAACTGCTTCGAGTTAGCGAGGTTCGACTGTATTCATTTTGAAATTTGTCCCAAATAAGGGAATTAAATATCTTTCAGCAATGAAATGATTAGCTAGTTTTTACACACGAATACCTATTACCTATGTGGCTTTGTTTTGCTTTGCTATATGTGAACATCTCTCTCTTCCTTTCTCCTCCGGCCCTTTGACCAAAAAATGTTTTTCGCTCTCTTCTATGGGAAAGGTTATAGAATTGGAACCTATGTACTTTGAAGTGTCTTTTCTATTTTTTTCTTTTTTGCATGAGAATAAATATGTACCTACACACAAACGCACCTTTAAGAAGCATGCTATGCTTGGGAAAAGGAATTTTTGAAAAATAGGAGGTGCTTTCATTTAGCATGTACACGCTTTTGTGCACTGTACCTACGCGTTATCAATAACTTGTCGAATTACGGATGACATTTTACCTAACTATATATACTTCCAGATGCGAGCCATAACGGTGAAAATATTCATGAAAGACTGATCGTATGTATCGGTGGCTCTGCTAGTGGCAATCGCACGACAGGAAAATACGTACAAAAGCCTACATTCACCAACAGTTTCCGAAACTCTATTAAAAGCTCAAAAGCTGCGATTGGTTTAGAAAAATTGTCATCGAAAAAGAACGATAGTTTGAAATCAACCTCGTTGATCATAAATACCATCAAACTATCGGCGAATAATAAGCCACTAGAGAAAACCAACAACAAAACAATTGAAAAGGAAAATGAACCAACCTATTCGAAAAATGAAAATGCCAAACCCACCGCAGAACAACCCAGTACATATATCACCGAGATGAATAAATTACAACGAAAATATCGCGTTAAAGAAAATCAATCTGTGATGAATGGGGTTATTAAAAATGAAAAAAATATAACCCGTTTCTACAACACTATTCCTGCAGTGAAAAACGGCTATGCCAGAAGTAAATTATTGAATAATGATTTACCCGCCGTGTTGAGCGCTTTCGATAACTTGTGTCGTACCATCGACCAAGTTATGGAGAAAAAAACAAATTCAAAAAATCAAAACACCCGGAATAGTGCTGCAATAGTGGAAAATCTATCTGTTTCTGCAAAAGCCATCCACGATGAACGTTCTAGTCAGTCAAGGTTCCTTTACGATGCTGTTAATTGCGACGATGGTAACATTAGTGATGATAGTTTAAAAGCAGATAAAGAAGTCCAGTCTTACATGAGTACTGCAATTATGGAAGAATACGAAAATGAATTATGCGGTAGCTGGAGCCGGAAGAGATATTTTAAACACATTAAGCCAATAAAAATAGTTCATCAAGGTATCTATCGTATCTGTAGATAATTAGATATACGTAACTTATGAAATAGATTTCCCAAGTGTTTTCCAATCTGCGTATAATTTATGTGTTATAATTAAGTAGGTACCTTCTTTCTTCTTATCAGCATGTTTCATAGACTTTTTTTTTCAGAATTCTAATTAGGCTATTTACTTCTAGTTTTTATAAAACTGATGTCTGTGAGATACTCATTGAAATTTTCAGTACTAAACATTTTTTAGGACGAGCGAAACAAAAATATTTTACTAACAAAATTGAATTTAAATATTTCGAACGAGAAATTTTGTAAAATAATGCGTATTTTGCATAAAAAAAAAATTATAATCCATTT
This sequence comes from Balanococcus diminutus, assembly GCA_959613365.1. NCBI lineage: Eukaryota > Metazoa > Arthropoda > Insecta > Hemiptera > Pseudococcidae > Balanococcus > Balanococcus diminutus. Next base: position 42,275,243 of record OY390715.1, on the reverse strand, counting down.
CTTAATTAGATTTTGCACCATTTTTTCGTCTTAGTTTAAAACATGTATTTCGTTGTAATTAATGCTATTTTTCAATTTGTTATGAAACAGATGAAATTTCTGAAAAATCTCATTTCAAGCCTTTGAAAAATAACGAAGATGAGTTGAAAATTATCGGCAACATGGTTGAAGTTAAAAAGCCCAAGATTGCATCGGTTGTAATGAAATTAGACGGCGATAAGCAACGAGATGGAAATTCTGCCGGCAATTCGAGAAAATCAACGGTGATATTGAATAAATCTCCCAAAATGGAAACTGCAATCAACGATACGACCACTAAAGAAATCAATGATCACGTGAATGCAACTCGTAACCTGCATCAAACCACAAATACAAATTCAATCTCTTCAAAAACAAACGATTACGTTAACGTGGCAGATCTTAAAGAAGCGAAACAGTCGAATACTTCGACTAAACCCAACGTCGAAGAAATCTTTAAAAAGGAAACCGAGCCAGCTAAAATAATCTATCACAATATCGAATTAAGCGATAAGTCGGTACAGAATGAAAATGAAAAAAAATCCTATCTTCCGAGAAGAGGTAGCGAGAGAGACATGGCGAAACATAGAAAAAAAATAGATTCCAGGGAATCAGTAGTTAACCACGGTAGTATTAGAAGATCTACGAAATCTACGAACAGTAAAGAAAAACTTCCAGACAGCGGTCGCGATGGATGGTTAAATTTGCCAAAAGAACGTAAAGCATTATCAGAAAAAAAACCCATTGAAAATGGTAAACACGAAATATACCGAAAACCTCACATCGATCACGTGAAAAAAGACAAACGAACTAAATCCGGTATCAACGGTTATGGGGATATTAGCAGCGAAGAAGATTCGACAAAAAGAAGCGGAAAAATATACATCCCTATCCCATTGAGCACAATTCCTGAAAAGTCCAAAGTCAACAAAACGTCTAAACTTCCGGTCACAAAGATGGCATCGAATTCTTCAACTGAAACTCAGTCCAATTCCATCGAATTCAAAAATCCAGTCTTGAAAACGGAAGAAAGAAGTCGAAGGAGGGCTGCCAGGATGTTACAACGGGCGTCAAGCAGAGAAATGTTGATGAATAGTAACGTGGCCAGTTCATCGGACGATGTGACTTCTGAAAATGAAATACATTACTCGAGGTCTAGTAAGCCACGGAATATTCGTAAACTAAAATCTTCGCCTAAAACTGTGAAACCTGTTACAACGACTTCGAATTTACCACCGAAAAAGTAACGTTCAAATTGAAATCTTACGAAAGTAATTATTGCCTTATTTCAATGCAACTTTGAACATTTCAGAACTGTAACTAGCAGCGCCAAAATGCAAATTAATATCTTCAATATAAAAGACAGGACATTTAGTGAGAGAAGAAGCGGTCACACATATAACACAAGTTCGAGATCATCTAATTGTATTGACGATAGCAAATCATCGAAATCTAGACCTCACGCTGGTATGAATATTTCTATCACACAACTATATTTGTTCAAAATTTGTTTTTTATTGAAAATTTTATTTTAATAGGTCAGAGAGAAATTCATGCGAGTATACCCGAAAAAATTAGACCAAAACAAGTCTCAAGCAGTAGCAGGTAATGAATAATTTTCTGATTTGCGATGTTTCTAAATACGTTCAAAAGAGAGTTCTCAAAATCCAATATCTCGTTCATTCCACCCCCCAACATGTTGTTTTTCTAATTTTATGCGAAAATTCTGTTTCAGAGATACCAGAAATATGTCTACTTCGACAACGAAATCAACTCGACCACTTCGCTAACGACATCTCACGAATTCATTTCAAGTTCCTAATGCAAAATTTTCAGTATTTTTTTATGTATTTTCATACTACTTAGTTATGAAGTAAATTTTATAATTTTGAAATTTCGAGCCTATGTTCATACATTAACATCTAATTTTAATTTTAGCGAATTGATTTGTAAGATAAATGGCAAACCGTGGAATTAATTGTCGAGAGTTATTTTTTGGTAGCTACATCGCTCGTCTGTTTCGAAACGTTATAGATTCTTTTTAGCCGATTTTTTCCTTTTCTATTTTTGATAAAGATTGAAAAATATAAATTATCGTTGAATCGAGGAATTCTTTATTCCGAACAGCATCACATTACTTTCAAATTGAAAAAAATAACTTCTCAGGTACGTATAGCTTACCGGTCATGGTAACTGAACTTTTAATACACTTTTAAAGGATCCGAATCGGTACTTGAAACGATGATTGAAACATCAGAGTTGTCCAATAAGGAGGCTAATATTTCCTTGAATTTTTCAAGAAATCCTCTCTCCGAATTACTATGATTGGTTAATATCACAGATGCTCCATTATGAACTGAATCCAAGATTTCGTGGTGTGACGCTTCTCCGGTGATTTTCAAATCACAATGAATATTTTTCATCACTGAACCACCAGATCCGGCTACAAACGCTATTGTCTTTATTTTATGATCTGTAATTAATTACAATTATTTATTTCATAGAAAACATCAAACGAAACAGGGAAGTTTAATCTTTTTAAAAAGAACCCATACCTAGAGTCGTTTTTCTAGCTAAAGCGAGTTGAACATGAGGGATTTTGAGATGTTGTTTCAATTTATCTACGGCTTCCTGGATACTGATTTCATTTTTCAAGGTACACATACGACCAGTTCCTCTTACTGATTCTTCAACCTTGAAAATGATTCAATAATAGATTATGGTTAAAATAACTGAATTTATGAAAATACAACAAACGATCATTTAAAAACAGGTAACAAATAAAATAACATTTTTTTTGAATTACCGTATGTTGAGGATTCACATAAAAATACAAAACATCGTTGGTACTATTCAAGATGGGTAAAACTTTTTGCAACGTACTGTCCGAACACTCTGCTGTAAACTTGATGTTGGAAGAATCATTACCAAGTGCTTTTTCAGATGATAAAGCTCTGAAAATAAAACGTATAATAACCGAATTAAACTAAGTACTGTAATTTCGACCCAATTTTGGCAAGTATCAAAAAATTAAAGGTGCTCACTTGAAATTGGAGTTTGGCGGTAGTTCTGCTTTCAAAGTATTCAGCAACTGCTCGTCTTTAGATTCCACAGTTAAAATGTATTTCGATTTTCCAACATCATAATTCTGTACAATCAACGGTTTAACGATTGCGAAATCTACGTATGAAATTGTAATAATCAGCAATAAAATTTAAAAAATCATGAAATGAAATGAACATGAACATGAACACTAACCATAGGCACTGGCTAACCAGTCATTTACTCCACCTTCGATCACATCCCACGTTGTATGAGGAGAATAAATTGCAATATTGTGAGCTAAACATTTCGATAAGATCCTTTCCTAGAGAAAATTTTTGAAAAAAAATCTGGCATGGATGATGAAACTATAGCAGTGGTTTACATTACCTTCCAAGAACTCTGAGTAACTTTTTTGATGGGCACAAATAGTGGAGGATGATAAGATATAATCAAATTGGCAGAAACTGATAATGCTTCTTCCAGCACGTCTTCAGTTAAATCATTAGTTAATAAAATTCGATTTATTGGACGATCGTAGATCGGTTCAACAAGTAAACCGACGTTATCCCAAGATTCTGCCAACGACTTAGGAGCAAACTCTGATAACTTCTGAGTAACTATTCTTAATGGAATGCCGCTGCAGTTGTTTTCATTGCCTGTACTCATGATGCAACGCCGACTCAGAGATTGGACTATGTGTTTTGCGCTGAAAGCAATAGAAAATGTCTCAGTCAGGTAGGTATACCAAAAAGAGTACAACATAATTTTAGCTTTAAAATGTCATCAAAAATGAATAACTCACATGCAAAGAAACTTCATAGAATAACACAAAACCAGAACTTCACAATATGTTCTCAAGTTTCAGAATAATTGAGCTTACAAGTAGTACAAAAACACGATGTATATTTTGCACACGAAGAACAACCGGAATCATTATCAATAATTAAAATCAAAATAAATTATAAAAGCCGGCTGATTGAGAACGTGTTGGGGAGGAGGGGGTCGGGCGCAGTGTTTATCATTATCATAATTTCTATTTAGCCGAAATTGGAGTAAGCTAAAATCTTTGAAAATTTTTTCAAAAATTCAAAATTCCGACTCCGAATTTGAAATGGTTTCCCTTTTCCGATTTCCGATTAATTCTGTTTTTCTGCATTCAAAAGTCATTTTTCCAACCTATATAGGATGCCTGTTATTTTCGAAATTTTAAGTACATAGTTTGAAAAAAAAAAAATAATAATTTGATCATTTAGAAAATGACGAATGAGTAGGTATGGTAAGTATGAAATTCAGAAATTGAAAAGGGTTCTGTTGTTCTGTAAAAAATAAAAATGACCTTCGCCTGACGGAGGTAATCGTTGTTTTTGCGAAGACACCGATATTTTTTGAATTCCGAATTCTATTCCCCCACCCAACCAACTCCACACAAAATATAAACTTATTTTTTTCAAATTTCAAGTTCAACTACATAATATGTGACCCCCGAGGTCATTTTTATTTACAGTTAATAGTTTTAGTTTGTTAAAGAGCCCTCTTCAATTCTTCATGTTGTACATATTATTTCAACTTAGTTTTAAGCAAGTAATTTCGATTTGAAATTTACTATAATTTAGTATAAGTACATGCAGGTCCGAAATAAAAGAGTAATTGGGGGTGTCTCCTATCCTGTCTCACCCTCGCAATTCGACAAATTGACTAAAAAGTTTAAAATCGGATCGGCAGAAAAGTCGGCAAATTTGAATATTTTACACTTATAGGTTCATAAACTATAAAAATCTCAAAGTCGAAAAAAATTGGACTTCCATCTTCGGTGCTTTAGTGTACAGAAATAAATTAATTAAAATAATGGAACTGGAAGTACAGTACCTAGCTACCTACCTACCTGCTTCCGTTTAAATTCGATAGTTGTTGTATTAGGATTAAGAACACATGGCGCAATATAAAAACCATTAATGTAATATCACTTTTGCGAAAAAACTCTTTCATGATCATGATTGATGATTTTGTATTTAATTTGTGCAAAAGAAGAGAATACCTAATTATTCATTCAAACTCAAACTTGACCAGAACTCTGAAAACCTGAATAAATGAAACTAAGAAAACTGCAAAAAATGAAACTCGGCTCGAGTAAACTAATATTTGATCATCCTACAGTCCTATCCTCCTACCTATCTAATCCATATATCGCCCCATGCTTTACTTTAGCACCCTAACTTTACAAGAATGATGGTAATTAAAAATTAAAATTGCTGCTGAAATGTTGGTAAATAGGTTAATTTATTTTCTCGATGGTCGATGGTTATCAATTATCATTCGATCTAAGTTCAGATTAAGATTATAGTGAATTGCTGAACAATTTTCGTTATTAGTAGTAGTAAGTACTTATTTGATTAATCTGCAGACAACTTATAAATTGGAACGGGAAATAAATAGGTAAGTATGTAATGTGCAATTGTGCACACGCAAAGACATTATGCAGAATTGCAGAATTGCAGATTTACAGAAGTGAGAACTTGAGAAGAGGACAAGAGTCTCATATTTTCGCATTCGCGTCTTTGAACTTTCAATGTTTCAAAAATATCAGGGAGATCAAAAGAAAAGAAAACTGAAAAAGTCTTAATTGGAATTACGAATTCATTATCAAGGAATCTAAGGAATCTCGGAAATGATGAAAAATACCTTTGTTAAAAAAAAAAAAATTGAAAATACAAACATCTCCTTACTCCATTTCGGGTCAATAGACCGGAATATCATGTCTGAATAAAGTAAAATTTATTTAATTCTTCCTTTTGTTGCTGTAAACTACTTGAACGAAGAAAATTAATTGATGATGATGAATTTGTTATTAATAAAAGATTGCCATTCAAGCATAGTAATATACTTCAACATATAACTTGAAGTATTTCCAAAATTTTTAAAAGAAAAAGTGAACTTCGTAGACTCGTAGTTCGTAATTAATTATAAGAAAGATAATTTTTAAATCTCTGAAGTACAACTGTGCAACACTGCATTACCAAAACAATTCGAAATGGGTGAAAAAAAAAATAATTTGTAGAAAAGGGTTGTCTGCCAGCCTACGAATTAACGAAGATAATTATCAAATTAATTTTTTACAAAAAGAATGGTAAAAATGGTTGTCGAAAATGAATACGATGAAGCGAATGGTGATGAAGTGAACTACAAGCAAGAATACAGGAAGCTGAAAAGGAAGCTCAAGCTATTAATCTACGTAAGTATAAATTCAAGTTATATTTTTGAGTAAAGAAATCAAGAAGTTACCACCCAGGCATCCATCAACTGAAATTAGGCATTTCTTTTTAAATTTTCAATTCGAGTCCTTTTTTCGTTTTGAATTTATTAGTGTTTTTTAATCAGTTACTTTCGATCGAATGTCTTCTGTAATGAAAATGTACCGCTTTGTTTTAATACTTAGTACATAATCATAGCTTTTCGATTATTGTCTAAAATTTAAATTGATTCTAGGAAAATGAATGCTTTCAAGAATCCTTACGAAGTACTGAGAGAAAGTTTCTATCCGCTACGCGAGATCGAAACTTTTTATTAGAACGTTTGTCGACGTATGAGCCAGTTGACACGGGTACTAGTGACACTGAAGAAACTGCTGAATCTTCAGATGATGAACATTTAAGAACAAGCGCTAAACGGTAAAGTATTTACGCTTTTCAGCGATTATTCAAAATTAAACCTTTGTAAAGGTGAATATTATTTCTCTAATTCTATCTTAACGATAAAACATTGTAATATGATTTCCCAGTCGGAAAATTGAAGCTGGTAGTTCTTCTCGTGGGTCTGGTTTATCTACACCACCAGGGAGCTCAAAATCTGGTACGCCCGTTCGCAAGAAGAAAACTAACGCCGCAGTCAATAAAAGTGGAACGTCAAAAGCGCTATCTTCGATTCCTTCTTTGGTAATTATCAAAAATTAAACAGTTTGATATAGTATGCAATTTGAAGTTATTTTTATAATGAATTAATGAATATTTTTGTTTTGAATTTAGCAAATGACTCAACGTAGTTTGAGTCATGATATTCTCAATGGGAATGGGGAAGGATGCATGACTCCCGAAGAAGTTGAGCGGCATTTAGAAGCTAAAAAGAGACAGGTTTCTCTAACTCCTGAAAAAACATCTTTGACGTTGCCGTCTGAAATGTTCAGTAGTGATATTACACTAGATAGGTAAAATATTTACGTATCGAAAAATTTTTTTTTTCCTCAAATCTGCGACTGCCGATTTTGTGATATTTACAGTATAATAATGATTTTTTTTTTCCAGAAAATCGAACGATTTATATGAAATTGAAAGTTCTTCAAGTAATATTGGAGAAGATATGCCCGTAGATATGATTTAAGAAGTGTTGATGAAATCGAAATTCATTTCGACGCCGCAGCACAGCGTATTTTATTTTATTTTTCAGTTTTCCTTCTTTGTGAAAATTTCCATTAGGTACGACTATAAAAGTAATGACATACTAATTTCCTATATTTTTCGATTGAAATATAGATTGAAAAAACATTGGTCTTTTACTGAAAAAAATCCCACCGAAATACCGAATTGAGTAAATCTTATTGGGAAAAATAAAATGAAATATTTAAATTATTTCTAATAGTATTATGATGAAACCAAAGTCTAAATGCTTTTAATGTTAAATTAGAAATCTCAAATGTTGATTTTAGAATGCAACTCGCAAATTCATGTTCAAAGTTCTCAGTATTAAAATATTCATCTTGAATGTTCATTGTTGATGGAATTTTCCAATTAATCCATGTACCAACATGAATAATTATATTTTGATAAAATCCATCATATGCATCACCTTTTGAGATTTTCATAATAGACTATCCTAATTTATTTATAACGAAATAAAATTCTTATTTCCTTGACTGTTTTTTACTTTTTTGAAACTTTAAAATAAAATGAGGACGAATATTCGTATCTTGTTCAAACTTTTTGAAATTTATTTATTTTATTCGAATTAAGTATTATGATGAATTTTTGCAGTGTACCAACTTTATCTATCTACGAATATTTTGTTGGGCAATGAAAATGATGAGTAAGAAAATGACAATATGACAGTGTTGTTGGTGTAAGCCCACGTTTAAATAAATTGAAAATTAAAGATATTATATACTATCTAAACAGAGTTGGCTGTTTTAAACAGATTTTGTTTTAAACAGTGTTTTAAACACGAGAAAAAAAACAAACGATGTTTTAAACGTGTTATGTAACTTCTGTACCCTATGGAAGTCAAATTTTTTCAGCTTTGAGATTTTTATACTGTCAAAACGTAGAAAATTTCGAAAAAAAAGTTAAAAAAAACCTGTTTTAAATATGTTTTAAACGCGTTTTTTATATTTCAATTAAAAACACGTTTAAAACAAAAAAAAAGTGTTTTAAACAAAAAATCAGGGAAGAAAACCAACTGAAACCAAAACCGGGTAAAACCACCACCACCAGATATTTCAATTGGTTTTCAAAACCATTTGGAACCATTACAATGAACTTCAAAAATTCATTCAAGAACCACCACCAAAAAGAACCAATTCCTTTCGAAAAGGCAGGGAAGAGAACCGTTTGGAACCACAACGAAAAATTATTTGCTGAAATAACCACAACCACAACCACAAGAAAGTGGTTTGAAAATAAAAAACCACCATCACCACCACCACCATTTTCAATTTCCTTTACAATGAAAACCAGAACCACCACCAATTAATGGAATTGGTTCTAAAAAGAGAAATAGTGGATTTGAAAGGGAAGGAGGGGTCCAATCAAAATTTTTGTTATGACCAAATTTATTCCTAGAACTTCAAGCAACAACTTTGATTTGAAATTTTTTTTAATTGGGCCCCTTACCTACCCCATGTGGCCTGTTTTCTTCATTTTTCTGATTTTTCAGCGCTCTGGAAAGCGGAAACATTATTATTTTTTGTTTTTTATTTGAATGTATATTATTTAATTTAAATTTATTGCAATATTGCGTTTGTAACTTGTAGGCAAATTAATTTTTTATTCAAATTTCAAAGATCTGATCTTTTTTTAGTTCTTTTGTGGTATAATAGGAAGCACGAAAATGGTTCCATCTGGTTCTGATGGTTAATGCCATAGATAAATGGTTTAAATGTTGGGAAATATTTTTCATACTACGAAATGGAAGCAATTCGATGAACCAATTGAAAAACCAAAACGGAACCACCACCACCACCACCACAACCATTTGAAATGGTTTTTAATTTGAGAACCACCACCACAACCATTTGAAATGGTTTTTAATTTGAGAACCACCATCACAACCAATTAATCAAGCAAAACCAAAAACCCAGAACCAGAACCAATCAAAAAAAATAAAAATTAAATGGATCCACTTTAGCACCAAAACCTTTTGAAAATTTTTAAAAACCAAAAACCAATTGGAACCACCAGTAATTTCAAAATTTTCTCAAAACCACCATCACCATAACCAATTGGGTCTCAATTGGTTTTCTTCCCTGCAAAAAATACATGCTTTTTGTTTAAAAAAAAAAAAACTGTTTTAAACCCAACTCTGTATCTAAAAGCAAAGAACAGGTCGTAGTTCTATGGGACAATGCAACTAAGCAATCATTTATGGCACAATGCACAAAATGCAACCACAATACGAACTTGAATAAAATTGCGAACTCAGCGATTTTCGAAATTTCGATTTCGAAGGCATTTTTCGTCGAAGAGGCATTTTGAGATATTGCTCTTTGTATTGTCGATAGACATTTTCATCGAAAGATGTTTACTCATTAGGTTCGCGAGCTGCTCTGAAAATTCGTGATGGGAGGAAGAAGAGTGAGAAAACTCATTCAATGTCATGTGTTTAGTGTTTTATCACTCAAAATTTGTGTTATTTTTTAATGTTCCTTTATTTCAAATTAATTTATAATTAATAATTAATAGAGCGAAACAAAATTAATATCACATATTGAATGGTGAAGTAATATCTTAGTACTCTTCATCCTGTGGAGGCTTTTTGAAAATTGATCGAAGTGCTGAAGTTCAAGATCATATTTTTCAGTTTTAAAATTTCAGTAATTTTATTTTTCGATACTTGATTAATCAAACTCTTTTTGAACATAAAAAGTTCTGTGTTTCACGACAAGGAACATGTTTCACATTTCCAACATGTGCTTTGAGTACAGCACCTGAATTACCGTAGGTACGTATTACACTTACCAACCGCACTTTGTTGAATATAATTTCGTATGACTTTATAATATAAAACACCTGGCAATTTGCAGATTGTCGTGGAATAAATGTACCTATGACTAGATGATGTATTGCATTGTAAGAACAACAAACCATCGTAGTTTGAACTATCTGCTACATCATTTTCCTGTACGCAAAGAGGTAAGAAAAAGAATCGAGTATCACCTTTTAATAAAACTTTTCAAATTTAATAAAATGAACGGTTATGTTTCAGTTCGCGACTAAAGCATCAAAGGCCATCACATCGGAATGCCAAAACTCAAACCATAATGAGAAAGAAAAGTACGAAAAGTCTTCCGTACAAGTTATATCAGCGTTACATAAGAATAAAGAACCATTATGTATAACCGTACCTAAATCACCTTCTTCTGATCAATGGGAAATAATTTCAACGGATTGGAAACATGTCCATTTAGAGTATTTAAAACTATCAAAAATAAGATTAACTAGTAAGTGTACCTTATTAGAAATATGCGTATATTGCTTGCGTACACTTTTAATTTTCATTGTTTTTTTTTTTTTTTTTTTCAAGCATTGGTTGTTATTACGACAATGGCTGGATATGCGGTAGCAACGGGGCCGTTTCAATTAGGTTCATTTCTATGTTGCTGCGTTGGTACCGGTTTAGTATCTTCGGCAGCCAATGCCATAAATCAATATCATGAAGTTCCTTTTGATGCGCAGATGTCTCGCACCAAAAATAGAGTGCTGGTGAAAGCTCGTTTATCGTAAGTTTGAAAACTTGACGATTTTGTACGTATTGTTTAACTTTCTGTTGATAAGTAAATATCAACTAACTCGTCTTTTCAGACCATTACATGCTCTGGGTTTTGCTACTGGTGCAAGTCTCAGTGGCCTTTCGATTCTGTATTTCGGTTGCAACGATTTAACTGCATTACTGGGAGCATCGAATTTAATTCTATATACTTGCGTCTACACGCCTTTGAAAAGAATTAGCATTCTGAATACATGGGTTGGATCTATCGGTAAATAAACTAGAATATATTTTGACTTGCATATCTAAAGGAAAAGTTACGATGAGTCTTCAAATTCAAGAAATGATTATATCTTTTTGGTCTAATTTCGTCTAATTTTTATTTTCAGTTGGAGCTATTCCACCAATGATGGGATGGGCTGGTTGTACTGGAAATCTGGAACCAGGTGCTTGGTTGCTCGGAGCAATTTTATACGCCTGGCAATTCCCTCATTTTAATGCTTTAAGTTGGAATTTGAGACCAGATTACTCGCGTGCAGGATATCGAATGATGGCTGTGACAAATCCTAGTAATTCAATTAATCCTTCTTTTGTCAACGTGTACGTGTAGTATTGTCAAAAATCGATTATTTTTTTCTTTTCAGGTTTATGTCGCAGGACAGCTTTACGTTATACTGCCTCGCTTAACGTATTATGTTGTTTAGCTCCTATCTGTGATATAACGAATAATTACTTTCTAATATCGATGTTACCATTGAACGTATATTTCACTTATTTAGGTGAGAATTGTTTTACTAAACGTTTTATTAATTTACGACAATTATTGAATACTTATGTAATTTTTGTTTCTTCGCAGCATACAAATTTTACAAGCAATCTGACAGTGCTAGTTCGAGAAAATTATTTAGATTTTCATTACTGCAATTACCAATTTTGATTGTTTTAATGCTGGCTTGTAAAAAACAATGTTTTTTGAAGTAAGCTATTGCTTTTCCTTAATTATTCAAGATATTCTTTTCCGAACGACATAGTAATTTGTAATTTTCTCTTTGGTTTTTGCAGAAGTAAATCTTCGAACGTCGAGTCTGACGGAAGTGTCGAAGTACCCAGTTTGCCAACTTCTACAGAAAAATCAAATGCGTATTCTAATTTGAATGCCATCGTTGCAAAAATGGCTAAACTTTCTTAATCATTCATAAGAAAGTATGAATGTTTTTAGCTCAATTGTTTCTAGTCTGCTAAAATATGACCCCACAAACGCAGAATTTCAACAAGGATTTAATACCTTATAAAAGTCAAAGTTTTGAAAATAAATCGAATATGTATATTTGAAAATTTTGTCACATCGTCAAGTTTACTGAATATTTATAATTTTTACAATTCCTAAAATAAGAAATTTTATTCAGATATACCTTTGATTTGAACACAATACCTATTTTGCTTCCGTATTATTTACCTAGTTATGAAAACACCGTTTCGAAGCAATGCATGATTTATGAAATATATTTCTTATGAATAATTTTAACAAAATTTTTCATTTTTTCATTTCTATTATTTGTGACGATTACTTGGAAGTTGGAAATCCCATTTTAAAAATTAAATAGATACCTGAATCATATGCATAAAAAATTGTTTTGTTTTGTTGAGCAATTTGTTGACATTTTTCGTACTTGGGAATAAACGAATAATTAATAATTTTTGAAAATTTTCCCTTGCCTAAACCATTATCATCGTTGGGCATCTCAAAATCGATAGAAAAGCCATTATGTGGACATGTAGATTGTGAACAGATATCGGAATATGTAGGCAAATTCATCATGCAATCGTGTCATTTAAAAATTGGCGCTCGCGTCCAGTTATTTCACTACGTAGTAGTGTCCAATTGTCCCGATTTTGTTAAGTTCTGAAATGCTTTAATTTATGTCATTGATTGTTTTAATTTCAAATCTTGAATAATAAAATGCATTATTTGAACATATTATGCCTATTTTGTACACTTTTTGCTCGTGGTTTTCTGTGCGTTTGGGATCCGTCATCGTGGGCAGCCTTTCTCTCGTAAGTATTAATAATAATGAAGGACAAGAGGGAAAATGATTCAGGTGATACACATGTTTCTAACGGAAGTATCTTTATTACAGATACAAGGCTTGAGTTTTCTTCTAATTGGTGTCGTTGGATATCAAAACCACGAATTGATATCATTCGTTTTCGATACACTCGTCACAGAAAATGATATGCTATTTGCAGAGAGTTATTTCATTTATTTATCCGAAAGTAAATCTATTTAAATCACTTGAAGCTGCATCATTTTGATTTTTCTTGACTAAAAATCCGCCATTCTCAAATATTTTATGTATGTTTTAGATACGGAACAAGTTTTTGTTGTATTTTCTATTTCTCAAGTCGTGTACATCGTATCTTGTATTTTGTTAATTGTAGGGTCATATAAGGTGAGTCAATCACGTAGATAGGTTGGGTAGTTTCTTTGATAGCTTTTGTGACTAAGCACACATTTTGATTTTTTTCAGCTCAATATTCAAGAAATAATACCTTTCACAGTTTTGGAATTTCTCAGACTGGTACTTTTAACGTTATTGGGCTCAACAGTCATGTTACTCGTAAAGAAAAATGTTTTAGATTTCAACGTTCTCATAGCGTGTATTGTGATAGGTGGATTTATACTACGTAAGGATTTTATCTTATAAAATCCACTCGACACTTGGGGCTGTTTTTCCTGCTTAAATAATTTTTTACAATTTGTGTTTGTTTTCAGTGTTTTTGTACTATCTGTGGTTATGCCCAGTAAGTTTGATCCAGTGTATTCTTCGAATAAACACAAAGAAAAAAGAAATTCCAAAGATAATATTAAACAAAGAGCACCTATCCTTGTATTACGACTACCTATCGGATTTCAAATTCAAACCAGTGATGCCAAACCGAGATTACTACCAATATCAATACGGAAATTTACCAAAACTACACGTTTGAATTTTCGTTTATGAGAATTTATAACAAATATTTCACAATTAAAAATATTCAACTCGACAAAGCCGCTCCTACTCTCCTCGCTTTCAACAAAGCTTTCTTTTCTTGCAATTCCTTTCTCTCGTTCAATCTCCTCTTGTATTTCAACAATTTGATTTCTTTCTGTCGAACGATTCGCGATTGCTTCATGCTCTTGTATAGATTTTTGTACTTCTTCCTGATCATTTTTTCTTTCATTTGTAACATCTGCTTGTAATCTTTACGATCCTTATTTCTGTTATGCCTGTACGTTTCTCCGGCTTTCACTTTCATATTTTTAAGCTGTAACCAAAAAATACAAATGAAATAAAAAAATAGTATCGATGTATTATTATAGTATTTCAAAATAAAAGTTGAAAACTACCTTGTCCACTTCCTCGTCGTTTTCTTTTTCTTCATCATCGTCGTATTCATCGTCAATCATATCTTCGACGTTAATAGGTAATTCATCGTCGGATATTTCTTCTTCGGTAGGTTTATCTGAAGGAATAAATTACCATCTCAGTAAATTCCCAAAGTTGAAGCGTAAACCAAAGAACACGATAATTACCTTTATTCAAAACGTAAGTAGGATCATTGAGAGCCCTTTCTTCCGGTGGCACATATCTGTGAGTTCTATAATCTTGCGAGAATGGTGATAAATGAGGAGGCAATACAGCTCCGATGAAATATTTCTCCACAGGTAAAAGTTGTCTGGCGTTGACAGAATCAAACACCCATTGCGGTTGCACGTAATATCTAAATACAATTTATTACGAAATTTAGCACGATCTCCTGAGTTACATTGTTCAAGAATAGATGAAAGTACAAACCTAGATATATACTGCTTATCTAATTTAGGTCGGTCAACAATTTGATGGGTTATAGATTCATCGTCTTCGGAAAAAAGTCGTCCGTCTGGGAACGAAGTTTCTTCCCAAGAAACTTGAGCACCGAAACAGCGCAAAATAAAGACCAAGGTTTCCCTGGGAACTTCTCGGCTCAAAAACACTTTTAATCCTTCGAATAATTTTTTTAGATTTCTCACTTTTTCGTACGCATCGCGCGTTTTATCAGCTTGTTCAGCGTCTTCTGACTGTAACAGGAAAGAAAAATAAAGGCAAAGTTAATATATTATCAGTAATAATGAAAGAAGTCACTCGAAAATTACATACCATTGGAAACTGGTCCAATTCAACATTATCCAACTCTTCAGATGATACACCAGTACGTTTCAATGGAATATTTAACGCGCAGACTCTATCTGATAAACTGACTCTGTCATCAACTGTTTCATATTCAAGTTCTTCAGCTATAACACATAAATTAAAATATAGTTCGTTGTTACCAATTAGAAATAAGGCTTTTTTGAATACACTTACTTGCATATCCTTGCAATTGGGGTGGGTAGTGCAAATTTAACAGATGGTACAATCTGAAATTGACAAATCCAAGTAAAGTTGTGTATAATTCAGCAAAGGTGGCCATTGTTCGGAAATCTACTTCATCATTGGTGGCGGGCTGTGTAAAAATTATGAACATGAATAAAAATAAAACGAAAATATCCATAAATATTTCTAAAATATTCACCTGAAAACTGAAATTATGAGGTACAATCCACGTTATCACTTGTCCTCTCAATTCGACTTGGTAATAGATACCTTTTATGGAAACAAATACATAACGTAATGCTCGAGCAGCAATTACAACGTGCATAAATTCAATAGTAAGTCGACGACAAAAATCAGTCAAATGTGGCGGGATGGATTTTCGTTTCGGCATGGCCGCGAACATAAAACACAACGTTAAACAATCGTCTAAATCACGCAGGGCATCGATAAACGTTGCATATCTATTTAACAAAAATAAATAAAAATGATAGTAATAAATCAATTGAAACCGTTCGAAATACAACTTCAATAATTAGAGTACTCTTCCAACCTTTCTTTAATTATATTATCCATGTCCAATAAGGGAATTGTGTTGCCATATCTTTTGGCCATACTATAATCTTTCATCGATTTCGCTCTCTTTATTCTGCGAAGGTGTACCTATTGGAAAATTGGAACAGTAGTTACAAAACGCAGCCAAACACTAACAAAATCTTGAGTATATGATTTACTTTTAGCTCCCGTAGTTTCCATACTAAAGGTTCGTGAAGTAGAAACTGAATATCTTTTTTAAGGTATAAAGTTTGAATTCCAGTCTTTCCTTGCTGAGCTCTTCGTCGGTGTTTTGGTTCTCGAGGATATATGCCTTTCATAATACATAGTGTACGAAAATCACGTAAAGTGAGCTGAAGTTTATTTAGGGCAGCTTTCCTGGTGATGAAACGAGCACCCTCTCCAGCTTGATACTGTCGAAAGAAGTATATTAAGTTAGTATAGCGAAAACTTCAAGAAATAATAAAAAACTCTTACCTTTTTCATTCGCTGAACCATTTTTCTTGCAAGTAAATGACCAGATTATTCAACAAATAACATCCTTTAGAATGCGATGAATTCTGAATTTATTTATTACTAATCAGAATTATTTACACCTTTCTTTAAATAAAATTTTAAAATTAAATGAAATTGAAAGAAATTAAGGAAAAGATGTGTTTCCGAATTCTGATAATTCAGTTGACAAGCGCCGCACGTGCCTTTTGACTTCCACATAGTCCATGGTTGGCCAGATTTAAAATTCAGAAGTTACATTTTCGTTTAATAGATGGCGTTTCTTAGAATGATTATTTTTTATTTTATTAATTCCTTCAGTCATGGTGCGTTCAGCTCATCGCAGAATAAGGAATAAGAATAAGGAATAAGAAAACGGAACTCCAAAATATTCGGCCACTTAAAATAAGCCAAAATAGGTAAACAAATTTGATGACGCTGTGTTGTGTGTAGCGAATTAAAAATTAGGTACATGTCAAAAATTGAGTTAATTCTTGAGTGGCCGAATATGTGAGGTTTTGTTTTTTATTTTTTTATCTTATTCTTTATTCTACGATGAGCTGAACGCACCATCAGGTTGAAAAAATAGAATAGAATTATAGAACAGCTATGAAGAGAATTACAAATCGTTCAAGACAAATAAATCAATTTTTAAAAAACCGAACATGAAACATTGTATTTAAAAAACATGAAAAATCACATCTTACAAACATAAAAAAATATAATGAAAAAATTCATCGTAGTAACAGTCTTGTGTATAAATAAACTAGTATAATTATATCATTTATCAAAAACCTCAATACGAAAAAAGAAAACGACGTGTAGGAAAAATAAATTTGGATTATTTTTATCTAAATGCAGTCACGTGATATTTAATTTCATTTTCATCTTTATTAACCTTTGGCGTAATCGATGCAATGAACGATTTATTTTCCTTGCCAGCTAGGGAAAAATAAGAGTTCAACCTGTCTCTCACCTTTATTCTTGCTTCACTTGACGCACATATTTCAAACACGGTACAACCTGCTCAAAAGAAAGAAAAAACGATTTTTCAAGACTCCATAAAATTTGAAAACACCAAGTATTTAGGACTTACCTAAAAAATTTTCAGCAAACTCTGCTAAAATTACTGCAGGAGTTACGTCTCCATGTTGATCTTTTAGATATATTTTCAGCGACAATACGAAATTCACTTCTTTATAATGGCCTGTAATGAATCAAATTTTCGTTATTTTATTACAAAAGTAGAATGGCATTTGGTAAACAAACGTACGTAATTAATTTCTTAAATTAGTAAATTTACCCAGTGCATGACACTTCCTACAAAACGCCACCTTTTCATTGTCTACGGTTAATATCCACTTCGTTTGACCATAGGAGAAAAATACGTCGCACGTAGGACAGTATGATTTAACTATCGATAATACTTCTCCTTCATCACAGTCTTCTACAATATGTTGGGAATTTTTTCAAAAAGATATTACTTTTCATTCAAGATGAAAACGATAAATTACAAAAATTGGCATACCATCGATAGGTGGATTAGTACATATTAAATATACTTTAATATTGAATGGATCTTTAGACATAGGCTGCGGCCAATTTAAAAGATGATCTTCAGTTTCTTTAGAATCTAAAAATTACAAAAGTGAACATTATTGTTTTCTTCAAATTTTCTATTGTAGGTATAAAATTAAGTAGCATTACGTAAGACTAGATCATTTTCAATTCGGGATATGGCGCTTTCAACGACGTCATGCTGCTCCAAAGTAGGTGCGGTGCTAAGCTGGTTTTCAGTTCGAGGCGATTTACTAACAGGGCTCATTTTTTCCAAATCTGTATCCTGTAAAACACATGAATACAATATATTATAAAATCAAAGCGCTCTCAAAAAATTAATTACAATTTCAAAATGCGTAATTATTTTTATTCGACCGAATAATTTACTTACAGATTTTCTTTTATTATTTTTGAGATCATTTTCTGGATTGTCAGTACTCGTAGATTTATCTTGATGTTTACTCAGATCATCATGGTTTTCAGTTCGAGGCGATATACTAACAGCGCTCATTTTTTCTAAATTGGTATCCTGTAAAATACATAGAATACATAATTATTATGAAATCAAAGAACCCTCAAAAAATCATTTACAATTTCAAAATGCGTAATTATTTTTATTCGACTGAATAATTACTTACAGATTTTCTTTTATTCTTTTCGTAATTATTTTCTAGATTGTCAGTACTAGTGGATTTATCCTTATTTTTATTGAGATCATCATGGTTTTTAGTTCTAGGCGATTTACTAACAGCGCTCACTTTTTCCAAATCTGTATCCTGTGAAATACATAGAATATTATGAAATCAAAGAACCCTCAAAAAATGAATTGGGTACAATTTCAAAATTCGTAATTATTTTTATTCGGCTGAATTATTACTCACAGATTTTCTTCTATGTTTTTCATAATTATTTTCTAAATTATCAGTACTAGTGGATTTATCAGGATTTCTATTCGAATCATCATTTTCGAAAACAATGCTTCTATCAGGATCAAAAAGTCTTCTTTTTTTAACGATATTCAAGGTATACCTGGGTTTGGATGGAATATCTGGCTTATTCAAAAATGTATTCTGAACTGGAAATCCTCTATAAGACGGAATTCGTTAGGTACATATTTATAAATAGATTGCTTAAAATATTGAAATTATAAAAATTACTTCGAGTGAGTTTCTTTCGGTGGCACTACTTTCAAATCTTCCCAAATTCCTTTCATAAAGAATTTTAGATAATCGATTGCGTTAGTTTTTATGAATCTAGTGTTTGCTATCACTTCAACGTTGAACAATTCGATTCGATCGCCAATCTGAAAAATAAACAATACCTTACAAATAATGAATTCAAGGAACGTATTTCGCATATCAGAAACAAAGAGTTACCTTTAATGTTTTGAAATTGCCATCCGGTTCATCTATTACAATATCAATATCCTCACTTTCGGACGGATAAGATTTCAATTCAGTAATTACTTTCGCCCATACGTCTAAATCCAAATTTAGTCGTTCATGCGGAATCTCACATTTGGTTCCATCTCTTATTCGCAAAACTAAAACAGGACGGTCTTCATAAACTTTCACGTACGACACCTAAGCATTTCAAGATTTAGTACATAAATAATTTGGTCATTTTTAAAAGTAAATAATTACACAGATAATTACTTCTCCAAGAAGATTAATTTTTTTATGTTTCAATTCCAAGGAACTCAAGGAGGTAAATGGACGAAAATTAGTCATATTTTCCAATGCCCATTCTTTCAACTCTTCGACTCTCTTCACATCTGAATCTAAAACAAAGTACTTATTAA
The DNA here is from genome assembly GCA_959613365.1 of Balanococcus diminutus. Taxonomy (NCBI): domain Eukaryota; kingdom Metazoa; phylum Arthropoda; class Insecta; order Hemiptera; family Pseudococcidae; genus Balanococcus; species Balanococcus diminutus. The sequence goes on along the minus strand of OY390715.1, from coordinate 42,255,413 downwards.
ATTTTTTATAAAATTTCCCTCGCTTTTCAGTAAATTATTGGGAAGGTATCTAACCAGTTAGAGTAAATTTATTAGCTATACTGTGCGTGACACCGGTATTTTCTCTATCGAATACAAGAACATCACGACCATGCAATACTTTGCCATTGAGCCCGTCGTTAAATTCCTCGACCTGTTCAACAAATTGAAAAAAATTATAATTAATACTGTACTCTACACGTTAAATAATGGGGTTTTCAAAATGTTACTAACTTGTAATCGATGAAGACGTACGATACAGTTGGGAGATATTTTAGGAAACGACTCAAAACTTGAAGAAAATATCGTCACAAGGAACTCGTTAACTCCGGAATCGTCGATAATATTAATTACGAGGTGACATTTATTATTGCTCAACACAGTTGGTTTCTGAAAGCGATTAAACACATTACAGTAATCTGTGAGAACATAATACGATATGAAAAGTAAGCTTATCTCGAATACCTTGACAATTCTCCGGACGATTCCGTATACGTTAACTTTGGTATCTTTTCTAAGCTGCGCCAATTTCAGGTATTGGTACTTATCATCTATACATTTTTCATTTCTGCTCTTGGAAATTTCTTCATCGCTACTGTTTTTCTTCGAATTTTGTTCAAATTCCTTCGCCAAATTCATCATTACATTTCTAGGTTTGGATATTTCGCTGGGTTGTAAATCGTTCGCTTTTTCGATACTTTCAACGTGGTCAAGTAATAAGGCATCAGAACTTTCAGAAGTAGGAGGACTTATTTCGCCACTTTCCGTACTAGTAACGAAAACTTGGTCATTTCTCGAAGTAGACGGAATTGGATTTTGATCCGTTGAATTACTAACTGGATGCTCAGAAGGAACGGATTCAGTAGCATCGCTTTCAAAATCGATTATTCTATTTTCCAGCAGTTCAGAATTGATATTATGAAAGCTGCTCCACCGCGTCTGGAAAAACATCGCATATAAGTAACAAAATCTAACAAGCAATTATACGAAAATATTCACAAACCATATTTCTCCGTTTATAAAATACATTTACGATGTCGTTTGATCGTTCTAATCCTACGATGATTTGCTTCGAGAAAATAAAAGGATTACGTTTGAGCGACGGGACCGGAAATAATTTGACATTACAAAAAGCTATATAATCGCCCTCATTGATATCCAAATTTGACACAAGTTGAGCTGCTTCTTCTATGAATATCGCTCGGAATTGAAGTAGCTCGTGATTATTAAGGCTGCAAACTGTCAAAATTCAAAATTAGTACAATAAAAACAACACTCTTACTAATATTACATAAATAATGACTAACCTTCTTTTAGAACAATTGCCAGAGAATCTTTAACCTGGTATTTTGATTTCTTAACAAGAGGAAGCATTTGAATGACTCTTCCCTAGAAGAATTCAAAAGTGTGAGTAAGAGATTGTATAAAAGGAATGAAGGTTAAGAATCACTTACTGTAATGAGCGGTTTCTTCGTTGAGAATACTTCCTTCAATGAGCATATATTTCCCAAATCTACTATGTTGCCTAAATGTTTGAACACTGTTTCGGTGGGCGAAGAATCCATTTCGAACAAGGCTGAGTTTATGAAAAATTGATATAAATCATGATTTAAATAGGAACTATCAGTATTAAGCAGAGCGCACTGTAAAAAATCGCAGAAGATGCTTGAAAATTTATGAATTTTTTGATTACTTCGCCGTTCATCATCTTCAAATTGAAATTATCACTTTTTGAATTATTTTTCATTTTTTTTTCGTGATAAAAAAAACGGCTAGCGTTGGCGCTATAGTTGGCGCGTAATTTGATTGCGTCACGTGTCATGTGTCACGTGCAGTCATGTGGTGCTTCCACTGTTTCCGTGCCGCCCTTCTTCTCTCTACATATCATCAACCATTAGTGACCGGGTCCTTGGAAAGGCGGTTAGTAGGCAAATCCCCTTAAACAAAGAGCGTTCTTTTTTCTTTTTTCTTGATTCAACTATTATTTTTTCGTGCTATGCAACATAATATAATTGTTATAGATTGTTTGTGATGACATTCGAATAGAAATTTTAATAATCTAAGTTAAGTAAATGTATTAAAAAAAAGATTGTGTAGTCGTGTTTTTTTTGAGAACGTTGATAAGGGGTTTTGCCTACTAACCGCCTTTCCAAGGACCCGGTCACCATTGTTATTGTTATCAAAAAAATAAATTTATCAATCAAAAATCAAAATTTCAATTTCAAGTTTTCAACTTTGCCTTGTAATTTAATCCAAAGACTATTAGCGTCATTTTGAAAATTGAAAAAAGTTACATAATTCTTCAATATGAACGCACCACCAACGTTCGAATCGTTCCTGTTATTCGATGGCGAGAAAAAGTACGTATACATAGACAATTCAACAAAAAGAAAAACCTACGGATTTTCTGCGAATAGAACTTGTCGAAGTTTGTGTGTAATGATTTTCATTTCAGGATTTTAAAAGAACTCGATACGAAAGTTCCGAATGCGGCCATCTTCACCATCAATAAAGAAGATCACACATTAGGAAACATGATAAGAAAGTAAGCCGATATTCATATAGAAATAAATTTGTCCCAAGGAAATGTGTTCTAATGAACATTTTTGCAGTCAATTACTGAAAGACCCAGCCGTAATATTCGCCGGATATAAAGTACCTCATCCACTAGAGCATAAGTTCGTTTTAAGAATACAAACCAACAGTAGTGATTGTGCGCCGCAAGATGTTCTTTCAAATGCTATTACCGATTTAATTTCTGAATTATCGTTGTTCGAAGAAAGATTTAGAGTAAGTGTTGTCACATATTTCCGTAAGCATTTGCTTCGCACTTTAATCGTATTTTGTTTTTTGTCTAGGATTCGTTACGTGAGAAACGAGAAGGTCTGGAATAATTCCAATTCACTCTGTAAGATAAATCGTAAGAAATCCGCATACTTTTTGTAATATACCATCAATTCCACTTATTTTATATAACTTTTCAAAAATAAAAATAGTATAAAAATTGAACATTTTGTATTTTCATTTAAAAAACAAGAATAAATTCGCATTTATAGGTATCAACAAATATTAGGCACAATAAAAAACAATACAGTAATTTGACATTTTTCCCACTAAAATGGGGAGTACTTAACGAACAAGAACAATTCGAAAATAAAATACATTGTTATCTCTCTACAGAACAAAATTCTTTACATCAACATAAATTAAATTCAATTAACATTTTCTAAGAAACAACAATACTTTAACAAAATAATCAAATAGGTCAAGTGCACAAAAACGATAAAAATTAACAATTTCACTAAACAAGTTTCTAATAATCACTTAGAAAAGTAAGTAAATAAAAAATTACTCGATCATCAAATGAAATAAAAATAAATTTGATTAGTAATTCTCTTCAACGTTGCATTCTAACGTGTCATGACCAAAAACTGTAAGAAAAAGAATTGATTCATTTAAAATAAAGATGGGTATCTTTCATAACTATTAATGAAATCGTTCACTCACTTTCGCAATTTTCACAATAAGCTCTTTGAGGTGGTTTAACTTTGGACGTCGTGTCTCGTTTTATAGTAGGCGGTGAGGAACTCGACTGCTTGGGACAATCTTCTGTCTCGTGTAAATCAAATACATCGCATATATCACAAAATTGACGAGGAGCGATGAATTTCGGCTTTCTACATTCTCTGAAAAATGAATTATTACTTGAAATTATAGAGAAAATTGTTCAAAAATACGAACACAAGTATAAAAGCATACTAACAATGTTTCAAAAGGATCTTTGTTTTCTAAATATTGTATTCTTTCTAGTAAATTTTCATTTTTCCGTTGCATATCAACAATAACGGAATTTAGGAATTGCACTTGGCCTTCTGCTAATTCTCTGGCTTCAACCAGCTTAGTATACTGATCATCTGGGAAAAGATAGGCATCACTGATTAGCAAATTTAACCACAAATCTACATTAGTACATTGAAACAAAAATTACCAGGTACAGAGGTGGCATTGTTATTTAATAAATTATCTTTGGATTCTGTAGTTTCTGCATACGCATTTTTACCTTGTGATCTGAAAGCAGAAAACCACATTCGATGAAACATAGATCAAAGTGAAATACCTTCCGTGAGTTTTTTTTTCAACTTACAACTGAATTTTAGAACCGGTGCCATTTGTTAATTTATTTTCATTAGTAATAACGCCGTTTATATTTCGATTGGCTGTGTCAAGGTTGTTTTTCAATTTCGTCAATTCTTCGTTGACATTTTCCAATTGAGCTTTTACTGTTTTGCATTCGTCTAGAAGGGTTTCTTTCTCTGATAACAAAGTCTGGATACTTTTCGTCGAAGAAGCTATTTCGACTTGATACTTTTTCTCATTGTTCGACATTTCGTTATTGAGAGAAACAATTTTTTCACGCAGTGAAACAATTTCGTCGTTTATGTCAGCGTATTCTTTTTCTTTCAGTTTCAAATTTTTATTGGCGTTTTCGAGATTTTTCAGATTTTCCTCCAGGTTTTGCTTTTCTGTCATTATTTCGTTTTCTTTACTTCGTAGATTTTCTTTCAAAGTATCAAGTTCGGCTTTCATACTTTCTGCTTCCTTCAGCAAAGAGTGATTGGTGTTTTCCTAAAAAATAAAAACAACGATTATCATCATAAAATATTGAAAAAATTGTAATTAATGCAAACGTAAGCCTGTGCTGAATAAAATTTATACTCTCATTTTTACATTTTTAAGAAAACTTGTCAAAGCGACTCTCCCTTTTTTTAATGATTTTTTTTTTAACTTTTGAAATTATGGCATGAGAAATGAAAAAAAAAATCATGAACTTCACCCATCAAATATTATTTTTCAAAAGTGCAGTAAAAAATTCATGTCTAGGCTATAGTCTAGGCTAATTGAATAATTTAAAGCACGATAAAAAATAAACTCTACTGCGTAAAAAAAATTGAAAAAAGGGGAAAAAAATAAAAAATGAAGAATTTGATAATTGAAACAGAGCAAATGAAACACAACCTAATAGAAAGTAGAATGTGATTCATGAAGTATCATTACTTACAGCCAACGCACCGCTAATGGCCAACTGCATAAAGCGAAATATGACGCACAAAGAAGACAACATTCAAAAAAACGTATTTGAACACAATAAGTATAAAATTACGAAGAATGTTAGAAGTAATAAGAAATCTTCCGCACTCTATTTTAAAAATACCACATAATTTAGAAAATAATAAATTACCCATCACGAGTATTTTTACGAAAATTTTTATCGTTAAAAAAAATTGAAATATGCCTGATTTACTAACCAACGATTCCTTTTTCTTTTGAATTTCTTCGAATTTTTCTACTTTTTCATTACATTCCGATTTTACTTCGTCGTATTTCGAATTCATTTCTTGAATGGTTTGTTCTCGTTTGAGCATCTCTTCATTTAGTAGTTTATTTTGAGACAAATATTCTTCTATCCTTGTCTCCAAAGCACTATTTTGAGCAGAGATTTCTTGTAGATGATTTTTCGTCGAGGAATTCTCTTGTTTAATGTTTTCCAGTTGCTGCTCCAGCTCGACTTTGCAGTTCTCTAAATCTTTGTAAGAATTCTGCATAAGATCGTAACTATTCTTTAAATCTGTAAACAATGTGTTCATTATAATTTTGATACTTTTAGGTATCAAAAATATGAAAATTTTTCAAATAATATTTTTACCCGTTAAATAAGAACACACGTTGTCTAGAGAAGATTCGATATCGGCTTGAGTGATTGAAGACTCGTTTTGATTACCGAGAATTTTACTAAAATTATTTAATTTTTCTACGATATTTTTCGTGACATTCTCGCTATTCGTCATTTTTTCACTCAAATCCAACTCTTTCTTTTTGAATTGTTCGCATTGATGTTCCAGAGCCTTTACTTTCTCTTCTTTACTTTGATTCTCTCGGACCAATTGTTCAATTTTATTTGTCAGTGTTTCGTGCTCATTCGCATTCTTAGCTTCATTCAACGTAACACTAACTTCGTACGATTTTTGTAATTCGTCGAATTCCTTTTTCAGTGCACTCTTTTCCTCAACTTCGTGTTTCAATTCTTCGCTTATCTTTTCCACCTCTTTTTCCAAATGATGTTTTTCTTTTTTTAAGCTTTCGCAAGTGGCACGATTCTCTTCATCTTTGGTTTGTAATTCTTTTTTAAGAGTTAGGGTATCTTGTAGGAGATTTTCACAGGTAGACGATTTATCTGCTAAATTTTTTTGCAGAGTGCTCAATTCTGCTGCTAAATGATCCTTGTCGGTGCAGGCCATTTCCATACTTTTGTAGTTTTCTTCGGCAGTTTTCAGTCGATTTTCAATATCATTTTTCACCTGTTAAAAATTACGTACATAATGAAATTATACAGAAATTTATCAATATTTGGGAGAGGGGGGAATAAATAAACCAGTACCTTATCAAGCTCGGTGTATTTATGTTCGAAATTCTTCAATTCATTTTTTTTGGTTTCAATGGCTTCCAAGTACTCTTTCCTAGCATTTTCTTTTTCTTCGTTAATTTCTTCTATGAGCGAGTCTTTCCGAGAAATCACTTCGGCGAGTGTTTCAATTTTCTCTAATAAAATCACATTGTTATGGGTAATTTTTTCCATTTGTTGAGATAATTCCGAAAAGCTATCCTTCAATTCCTCGGGACACTTTTCAATCAACGATGACAAGCTGGCGTCTTTGGAGCGGAAAATCGATATTACGTTGCTGGCTGTCTCGCAGCCTAATACGACATTGGTTACCATTTCGTTTTCATTTTTCAAATCACTCGATAATTGAGTCAAAAAGTTGACCGACATTTCTACGTAATTTTTCCATTTATTTTCGCCGGCTTTAACGGTCTCCGTTAATTGTTCAATTTGCTTAGTTAGCTCCTCGGTTTTAATTTTATTCTCATCCAATTCGAACTGTAAATTAATACTGGCACCTTCGAGTTCCGTTCTTAATTCTTGTTCTTTGGTCGACAACAGAACGGTAATTTTGTTAATTTCTTCGTCTTTTTGCTTCAACGATGACTCTAAAAAGACTGATTTTTCTTTCAATAAGAAAATTTCGCTTTTGACGAGCTCATTCTCTTTTTCAGCATTGGCGAGTTTTTCTTTCAAGGTTAGAATTTCTTTCAAGGTTTTTGTTTCGGTTTCGCTGCCGATGAGCAGTTGTTTGCTCGCTTCTTTGGTCAACTTGTCGATTATTTCGTCTTTATTTTTTTCGATTAATTTCATTTCTTCTATGGTTTCTTTCAATTGTGAACATTTGTTTTCTAAATTTGTTTTTTCTTCGGCCAATGAAGATAATTGCTTTTTGATCGTATTCAATTCTTCCGACAGGTCTTTGTTGTTATCGTTTGGAAGGCCGCTTTCAGAGATGGATAGCGTTTCATCGTTGTTGTCTGAAGTTCTGGAAAGTGGTGCTTCGTATACGAGAGACGATTGAGGGGAATTTACAATAGTTTCCAACGTCTTCAATTTTTCTACATATTCGTTGTTCAAAGCCTGCGAAAATAAATATGATTTTAATACAGGCATAAAAACGCAAAAAATAATTCGTAAATAAAGGACATGGTGAGACACGGTTAAAATATAAATAGGTACCAGGTACCTAGTGAAGACAATTTTTTTTTTTTCAATATCTTCGGGCTCCAATCGACCATCAAAAATCTTATTTTACCAACCTGTATTTCTGACTTTGTAATGGACTCTTCTTCGTAGTTAAATTGAAGGTCTTCTATTTTTTTACGTTCTTCTTCCAACTGACTTTCCAACTTCGACTTATCTTTTTCCAGTTTTTCAATGGTTTGTTGTAATGTGGTTTTTTGTAGTTCAAATCCAGAGCAAACCTGGAAAAATTAACGAGTTTTAAAATCGTGCAAGCTAGTGCATAATCAGCAAGAAATGATTTCAACGTACTTCATTATACTCGTTTATTTTCACCGCTAATTTTTTCTCCGCTTCTTCAGCCTGAGTTGCCGCTCTGATAATCTCGGCTCTTTCTAATTCCTTCTCTTTCAGCAATTGTTTGATATAGTTTTCTTTTTCTTTCAGATGCTCCTAAAATAGGATTTTTTACAGTGATATTAGCGTCATAAAAATTTAATTAAAATTTTTTAAATTTTATTGCCATAGATAATGGATTTGAACTTTGAATCCCACAAAATCAAAAATGAGTAATACCATACAATAATTTTCTGATATGAAGTGCAGGGGTGTTTCAAGATTCAAGAATACTTACTTTTTGTTCGTTAGGTAACACTAATTCTTACCTTCATGAGAGAGATTATTCTGTTGATAAAAAAATATCGAAAGTGAAAATTTATTTTATAATTTTGTATGATTTTTAATAGGTAGGTACTCGGAGAATTTCAAAAACCGTCGATTTTTAAAGCCGCAAAACTGAGACATACAGAATTTTTGAAGAAATTTAAAATCATATATTTTGTAAAAAAAATTATTTTTAGTAATTTTTGAAAAAATGAGAAATTGCATTTAATCAAGGAAAAAAGCTACCATAAGATCTAATGCCAAATCCTCCTCTGATGGAATTTTCAAAGAATTTTAAAATCATCAGTTTTGTGAAAAATTTTATTTTCAATAATAATTTATGAACAATGAGAGTTTTTGCCAAATTTCATTTAATCAATGAAAAAAGCTACCATAAGATTCAATTCAAAACTCTCCTCTGACGGAATTTTTGAAGAATTTTAAAATCATAAATTTTGTGAACATTTTTATTTTTATAATTTTTGAAAAAAATGAGAAATAATTGTATTTAATCAATGAAAAAAACAACCAAAATCCTCCTATGATAAAATTTTTGAAATATTTCTATTTTGTAAAATATTTTATTTTCCAAAATTTTTGAAAAATGAAGGTTTTTCCAAATTGCATTTAATAAATGAAAAAAGCTACCATAAGATCCAATACAAAATCCCCCCCTGATGAAATTTTTGAAATATTTTAAAACGATCAATTTTGTAAAAAAAAATATTTTCAGTACGTAATTTTTGAGAAATGAAATTTTTTGCCAAATTGCATTTACCTATTCAATAAAAAAAGCTACCATAAGATCCAATGTAAAATCCTCCTCTGATAAAATTAAAAAAAAAAAATTATAGCTACTTCTTTATTAAACGTTGAAAAAAATGGTTTTTTCAAATTTCATTTCTTAATCATTGAAAAAAGCTACCATAAGATTCCATGGAAAATTCCCCTTCATAAAATGTATTTAAAATGGTGCCGAAATTGAATAATGCATGAGAATTTTCTTAAATTCACTTAGTTATAAGAAATTAGTGTAGGTACTTTTTATTCCAAGATACTTTTGAAATTTGTTTCTACAAAAAATTGAGATCCCCAAAACATTTCAGAAATATTTTTCAAAAACTGATATTTTTCTCTAGAATAGAAGATTTTTGAAAAATGTTTTTTTTTTTTTTTTTTTTTTTTGAAGTTGACTTGAAAAAATTGAGTTATTCTTAAAACATTCAAAATTTTTCCTCCAAAAGAATTAAGAGAATTATTCTTTCCCAAAATTGGTTGAAAAATATTTTTACCTCCTTACCTACCAATTATTTCAAAAAAATTAGATTTTTCAGGAAAATAAAAAAATTTGTTGACTAAAAAAAAAAGCAGGGGCCCCAAATTTTGAAATTACTCTTAGATCCCCTAAAAAGGGTGTACACCACTGCACGGGTAAATCAAGTATCCTTCATTTGAGTTTAATAAATTAAAATCTATACGTACCTACTCCAGTCGGATACAACATGCAGAATAAAATAATTCATGCTATACTCATGCAAATAATCAACAAACATAACAAACAAAAAAGCAATCATAAAACAAAATCTTATCTAAAATAATACGCATTCAATCCGCAGAAATAATTAAAACCATGTAGCACATGTAATGAATCGCTCAAGCATTTTCCCAATGTATAGGTACTAGGTAGGTAAAGGTATACCATAATATTTTCAAGCAACAAAACTAATGAAATGAATATGTACATTACACACAAACACATACATAAGCAAAATAATACGAACACATAATATGACATAAACAACGCAATAAGCAATACTCAAATAAATACACACAATAATTAACATTTATTTGGAATCAAAAAAAAATTTAAATACCCTTATACTACATTTAATCAAAACATCCAGGTTAATAAATATAAATTGTGAATGTAAGGCTAATAAGTTTACTCCGAAAATTTGCAAAACAACACTGAATTCGGTGGCCAAATTAATAATAGTCCGACTCCCAATCGGGATAGTACACTTTTACAACTCGAACCTAGTTTCAAAACAAATATATTTAATCAGTGATGGCATACTTGTGTTACAGTTAGGGTTAATTTTCGGTCACGTTAGTTTTGTTTTTTTCTTTTTCCGCGGGTTACGAAACATTAGACTTGTCAATATCACGGAATAAATGAGTAAAATTTTCCTGAAACCTATAAAATTTATAAAATATTGAGGTAAATTTGTCGATAGGTTATGGTATTAAAGGTGGCCAGATTGTGAGAAAAATTGGTGTCACTCGAAAAACGAAGAAATTGATCAGTCATTTGGGTATAAGTGAATCGAATGAAATAGGTATGTAATATGTATGTAAAGAAGAAATAGGTAATAACGAGTGAGCATAAAATCAAGTTTTCAAATTGCCTATTCTTTGAAATGCGACAGATATGATGATTAATTGTTAGCTCAGTCTGTAATTATAAACACCGATGTTATTTGAGTATAAAAGCCTAAAAGGTACAAGGCGTTTATAATAAGCATAATAAAATATACTTTCACGTGCAATCTGAGTAAAAATGGAAGCATCATGCAAGTTGCAACTCATGCAGGTGCAGCAAAGCGTACGATATTATGCAAGCAAGAATTTGCCAAGTCAAAAAACATTCACATCAGGGTCAACAACTGGGAATTTTCTAGGGTGTAGCACAATTTTTCTAATGTTGAATGTAAGAAAATGATAGAAATTTTTATTGCATAAATATTGAAATTTTAATTCTTTTTACTCCAAAAAATTATTATTTTTTTCTTCAAAAAACTGAGGTAAACAATGAGATATTTTCCTCTAATAATTCTGCATAAAAATTAAGAAATTTTTATCTCCCCCCCCCCCCCCCCCAAAAAGGAAATATTTTTTACAACACAAAACAGTGAGAGGTAATTCTTCTTCTTCTTCGAAAATTCTTACAAGAAAGGTAAGAATTTTTTCACAAAAAAATTGAGAGTGAAATTTTTTTCTCAAAAAAGCAGAGATTCTTTATTTCTCTAAATTTTTTCTTCAAACATTAACACAGGAATATTTGTCAGACAATTTTTTTTAATGAGATTTTTGTTTCGAAATTGAGAGATTGCTTTCTCAAAATAACAGTTTTTTTTCTACTCTCACAAAAAAATGAAAGTTTTGTTTCCCTACAAATTTCCATAACAAAAAAATTTTTTCTTCAAAAAACTAAGAAACTTTTCAATCCATTTTTATAATTTGAAAAAAAATGGAAATTCTTTATACAAGAATTCAAGAAATACTTGTACCTATTTTTGCTTTAAAAAAAAATCCACTTTAAAAAATTTACAGAATTTGTTTTCTCTAAAAAAATAAGAGTCTTTTTTCTTCAAAAAAGAAAGATTTGAAGAAATAAAAAAAAATGAGAGGAGTTTTCTCCAGAAAATATATTTTTTCTCCAAAAAAAAAAACCAAGTGATTTCAATCGGTACTGTGCATTTAATTCCATTTTACTTTCGGAGGTTTCTAGAGTGCAGCTCATTTCACATTTGAAATTTTAAGAACAGTTCGAGCCCCTGAGCTATAGCCATGTTGTCGACCATGGTTCACACCAGTTTTCAATTCTCCATCTAGACCTTTTCGTCAGCCTTAATTAATTATTTCGCAGTAAAAACAAAGGTTGCAGCTGATTCAAGATCATCATAAATTCGAAGCCATTTCCACAAGTGCATAGCGGGAATGGTGCTTAAATATGATGCAAGCGAGTAGAAGTACACAAATAAATTTCAAATACCTGTAGTGGAGATTTAGGTGCTTGAGTAGTTGATGTGCGAGATGGCGTTACAGAAGATCTCGGTGTTTGTTTCTGAAAAAAATTACATTCAAAATCATTTACTTGGCATCATAAATTTATCTATGTACAAGTACACAAAAAAAAAATTTAATCAAGTGAGCAAAATTATTACAAAATGGCAAAGGTTATCAAAAAATTAATAACTCGCTATATCAAAAATTCGGAAATATTATTTACAAACGGTACATCCGAATTTTTAAATTAATTATCCTAAGCGAAATGGAAAAAATTAAAAAAAATTAAAAAGAATAAGGCATCACGATAATGCGTTAAAACCAAGTAAAACAAGCTCTCTAAATACGTAACTCAAAGGAAATTAAATTGCAGTTTTTAAATGGCGAAAAATGAATAAGACTTATGCAGTATGCTGCAAAATTACAAAGCTGTTTTTTTGCACTCGTAAAGCTTTAATTTACAAAAAAAATTTAATGCAAAACTGAAATCCAGAAAAACAAAAACGGTGAAGACGAATAAATAAAAATTTTAAGTACTTTTTCACGTTGAATTGGGCTTTAGAATCGTGTGTAATCTGTCAAAGCTCAAGATTAAAAATTAATAATATTAAAAAAAAAAGTTAAAGCAAGCAAAAAGCATTAACTACCTGTTTGCCTAATGAATTCACTCCGAGCCTTACCCGAGAATTACTTCTAACACTCGAAGCGCTCGTATTGACAGTCGAAGCGGTAGTTCGAATGGAATCGAGAGTACCTTGTCGAGTAATACCGTCAGGGTGCACGACGCAAGACGCTTTTTTGTTTGAAATCGGCGATCGGCTGACTTTTTCAGCCGGTACAAACAAACCGAATTTCGGAGCGCAGTCAAAATACCTAAAATTGCAATTAATTAATCAGATTCATTTACGAGGGCCATGTCAGATGTGCCAGAAACCGATAAAACCAAAATTATTATGGGTGCCCATTTCCATTAGATTTTTTTAAAATGAATTTTTGAAATTTAAAATTTTGAGGAAATGAAAAAATTCAAAAAATTATTTCAACAATTTTCTTGGCACACTTGAAAAACAAACTAAATTTATTAGGTATTAAATATTTTTGCCTATCTCTGAAATTGAAGGGGCTAACGCTTCAAAAGGGTAGTAGGCAATTTTTCAAACACATAACAAAACTCGTGCCAATAGAAAGGATACACATTATGACAGTAGGTACCACAAATTCAAAGAAATAATTTTTAATATATTTTTTTTTGAATGAATTAAAAATGAATATTTTTGCCTAGCCCCTTCAATTTCAGAGATAGACCCAAATATGTAATATTATTTTTTTTCAAGTTCTATCAGGTGATGTGCAAAGAAATTTTTTTAAATAATTTTTTTAATTTTTGATTTTTTTAAATTTATTGATTTCTTCAAAATTTAAAAATTTAAAAATTCATAAAAAATTTTCTAATTGAAACGGGCACCTATAATTTTGGATTTGTAACTCATTCGAATCAAGTAGTGCAACAATTATTTAAAAATGTTTTCGTTTCAATCGATTTCTGTCACTTCTGACGTTAGTGCCATGTTCAACAGACGTAATATATTCGTCATAATTACCTAACGCCAGCTACCGAGCCGTCGTTTTTCCCCAATGGGTCGTCCAATTCAACCCCACACCATAGTCCGGTTCCAAATTCCGTATTTCCGTAATACCTTAAAACGCCTGCTTTCGAACCGTGGCTACTCTGAACAATCACCCTGTCACCAATTTTCGTATCAGCTCCGGCTGAGTTGGAAATACTATTGTAACCTATAATTAATATCAATTTGTAGTAACGAATCTACTCGTAACTTCTAGATGTCCTTTAGAAATACACATGCGTAGGCTCGATAAACGTACTGTAGGGTAAATGAACTCGAGAAGACACAGAACTCGTAGGTGAATTTGGTAAAGTTGGCTTTTGTTCCGGGGTTACCGGCGTCTTGAGCAGTTTATACGCTTGACTGGGATCAATAGCGTATCTCGATAATCGGCTCAATCTTGAAAAAATACCACGACCCGGTGGGCATTGAAAATATCTTATACCAGCTACCGATCCGTCATTTTTACCTAAAATATGATTTACATTTAAATTATTTCATGAATTAATACGGTTTTAAATTAATTTAAGCATACGATGCATACAAACGTACCAACTGGTTCATCTAAAACAACTCCGGCCCAATCGCCTGGTCCAAATTGGGTTTCTCCGATAAATGCAATTACTCCGGGTTTACTACCGCCAACCCATACACGATCTCCAACGATAAAGCTGTCGGTGTCTTCCGTTAACATACTACTAGCATCTGTAAAATTACCTTAATTAATTATTTCACTCTTCTTCATTTGTTTCAACACGTGCTGTAACATCAATCATGCACTAAACATACAAATACATATGTAGGTACTAGGTACGTGCGAATACTCCGTAACCCATTAAGCCTACTTATCATTATATCAACAATGATATAATCATATCTTACCAGATTCTCGTCTTCGAAACGAATGATCGAATTTTAAGCTTTCCCAGTTCATAGATGAGTCATCTACGCAATAAAACAAGCATCAAGCGGACCAAAATTAAGCAATAACACACATAAGCACAAAAACTAGGTAGCTACCTAAATAAATAATTAAATACTTCTACTTCGTACGTACATAAATTATACGTACGTATAAGACCCACATATGCACATGGCATATCGTACGTACACCATTTAAAAATTATCAAAACGTCGATTTTTAAAAATTTTAATTATAAAATAAAACTGAATACCAAAATGTGTAACTTTTCAAGAATAAACACAGTCTCGAGCTAAACCCAAAATTTCAAAAGTGAAATTAGCCACACACTTCCAGAAATAAAAAAATGAATACACATTGTATAATGTTGAAGTCCTTCTATTTTTTTAAAGAGAAAAAAATCATTCAATTTAATTTTTTTGGAGAAAAAAAATTCTAAAATTTTTGGAGAAGAACATCTCTTATTTTTAAGTAGGCCTATAGAAAAAACCACAATTTTTTGATTACATTTTTTTTGCAGTAAAAATATTCCTCAAATTTTTCGAAAAAAATTCTCTGATTTTTTTATTGGGTGGGGATTTTTCAAATTCTCTATACTTAGTAGGCAATAAAAAAATTTTACAAATGTTTTGAAGTCGACGTAATTTTTTTACCATTAAAAAATAAAAAATAAAATCGACTTTTTTTAGTAGATCGCCCTACTAATTTTTTTTTTTTTTTTTTTAAGAAAAAATAGTTAATTTTTTGGTAGGTAGAAATAAAAAACCCCAAAAAATCTATTTTTCGGAAAAAATCTTATAATTTTTGGAGAAGAACATCCCTTATTTTCATACCTAGAAAAAATGTCAAAAAATCTAATTTTTTGTCTCAATTTTTCTGGGAGGAAATTTTTTAAAATTTTGTTCTAATAAAAATATCAGCTATTTGGTACTTACATTTTTGGAGAAAAAATTCTCTAAATTTTTTGCGGAAAAGAAATGTATGAATTTTTTAGGAGTATAAAATATTACAATTTTTTGAAGTCAACGCAAAAAGCTCTCCATTTTTTTGTAAACGAGAATTTTAATTCATTCAAAAAATTGATTTCTAGAAAGAAAACTCTTACTTAAGGAGGAAAAACCTTAATTTTTTAGAATATTTTTTATTTTTTGAGTATATAGGTAAGTATGTACCTATTTCAACATTTTTGAAGTAGAAATATATTTTCTTGGAATAAAAAATAACAAATAATACTTCAATTTTATTAAAGACGACGTAAAAAACCTCACTTAAAAAAAAACTTCCATATTTTTGGCAGAGTAACTAAACCTTTTATTTTTTTTTAGAAAGAAATCTCTTAGATAAGTAGATTAGGTATTCATTGAGGTAGAGCCACACACTTTTTTTTGAGAAGAATCATAATTTTTTGTCTCAATTTTTTCAAAGAATTTCTTATTACCTAAAACAATTCATTTTTTCAAGTGTCAAGTTTCTTGGGAGAAAAAAATTTCATAATTTTCTAGGAATAAAAAATATTTCAATTTCTTTGATATCAACTTGAAAAAAAATGTTTCCTCAATTTTTTTGGAGAATGCCTTAATTTTATTGTGTAGGTATCTAAAACATTTTTTTTTTAGTTGGAGGAAAAAATCTTTCAATATTAGGTATGTCATTTTTTTGGAGTAAAAATATTCCTCAGATTTTTGAGGGAAAAATCACTAAAATTTTTGACAGAAAAAAAATTCGGAATTTCAATTTCTTCAAAGTCGACGTAAGAAAATTTCACAGTTTAAAAAAAAATCTTACAATTTTTGGAGAATAGGTCTTTAAGTTTTTTAGTAAGGAATCTCTCAAGTAAGTATTTATAGAAGAACAAATCTAATTAATTTTTTGAGAAGAAACTCAATTTTTTTCGGATAATCTCTTCTTTGTAAAGAAAATTACAAAAATGTGATGCGATCTAAGAGACCCAAGCAGAAGATTTATTCATTTATTTTTTCAAAATAAAACCTGATGATGTTTTTACATTTTTTTAAAAGGAAAAAATCCTCAATTTAATTTTGTTGTTTTCATTTTCGGTGTAAAAAATCGAATTCTTTGTTTAAAAACTTTTTACGATTTCTTTGGAAGCATGTATAATTGAGGCGCTTGGTGGAAGAAGGGCGTTAGGTGACTTTGAAAAGTGAAGAAAAAAACGTGTTCAAAGCTTTGAAATGTTATACAGCAAAATATGGTCAATCTAGATAAATTCTTTCATAATAGGTAAATAGTGTGTTCTTTAAGGTATACTTTGAAAAAAAAAGAAATTTGAAAAGGTTTCGTTATAACGCCAAAATAACCGTTTTTGTAACAGTCCGTTAACGCCCTTTTTCCATATTACAATTTTCAAAAAAAAAGTTTATGATTTTTTTTTGCATTTTTTCACTCCTAGGAGACTCATAATTGAGAAATACCAACATTTCAGCAAAAATATGTCAATATTTTACTCAAGGACAAAATTTTAACATAAACAATGTTTAAAAAAAAAACTGTAATCAAAATAGGGACACGGGTGCAAGTGTTGAGGCTTCTAGCATCTCCTAAGGAAATTTTACAGATGTAAGACTTGGTACATTGTTGTTAAAGACCTGAAGATATCAAATTTCACGAGATATTTAAAAAGGGCGTTATGTAGCAGAACGCCTTTCTTCCACCAAGCGCTTCAATTATAGACTATTTTTAAGAAAAGAAATTGTTTTAGACTAAAAAATCCTGATCTTTTCGGAGGAAACTATTGAATCTTAAATTTTAGAGGAAAGCGGTTTTCGAAAAAATTTTCTTCAAAAAATTCACCTGTAGGTACTTCCTAAAAGTTCGAATTCCAAATCGATCAAGAAAACATAAGCTACTCGTAGGTAGACCGAATACGATGACTATTATTAGTTCGCTTCATCATATAACGCAATGAATATCTTCTATAATCTTTCAAGGTCTGTTGTTTTTATTTATTTTTTTACTAGTAACGTACAAATCTACAATGTGCATATGCCGGTACATCAACGCAATAGCTTATTATAATTGGCACACATTCCGCCTTTAGATCGCATCCCGTTCTATTTCAAAAATAAGTATAGAATAGGTAGATAAACGATGACATTTTTACGTTACTAGGGAGATAAAAGTGCTGCTTTATATACCTCTCGCTGATCTTTCGGTAGTATAAAGAAGCCTTTTTCTCCCTCGTAACGTAAAATAATATATCCAAATAGGGAAATAAACTACTATTAGATGAAAATATAGGTGTAGCATTTGAAGTTTGAACGACGGAAAGTAAAACGATTTTCGACTCGTGCTGTCAACGCGAATCAATCATGAGCAAAACAGTAAGTAGGTTCAGGTTCGTACCTCGTACGTCAAATTGGTAGGTAACAAGATAATTTGCAAAAAAAAAAAAAAATTATTCGATTACTGAGTCGTATAAAAAGCAAATAGTCAAGTACATAGAAGTTTCTAAATACGTATATAGAAGGAGGATCGAAAATATATTTCTACAAGATTGTTAATTATAAGAACGTAATAATAAGAGCGATCTTTAATGATCGGAAACATTTTCCAAGATGTCCTGCAATACCTACATTACATTGTCAATTACAAAGGTGAATTTATCTAATTGCTCTATTTCGAATGGGCGTCACAATAGACGATCCCACTGCAATTTAAGAAATTAAAAACAAACGCCAGTACCTAATTTTTTACACCCGATTACGCAATGTAATTTCAAAGCTATAACAAGACCAATAATTACATTATTTTATGCAGCCAATATACGATTAAAAATTTACACTCAGACACACACATTAATGAAACTACGCGCATTAATTTCAAATCAACACACAAGAAAATGTTTACAGGAAAAGTATAACACATTAAATTAAAAAGATTTGCAACTTACCATTTATAGATTTTCGGTTCACATCTTTGGACAATTTTCTCGCCGTCGAATGGACTCCATCTGAAAAAAAAAAATGAATATTCAAATTTAATGTACAAGTAGAGCTACGCATAGGTTTTGTATACCTACGTAATGTACATATTGTTGGTGAAACAATAAACTAGGTAACGACTAAAAAAAAATCTTTGGGCAATACAAACAAAAAATAATAATTTCCTCTTCCTATTGTAAAATCGAAAAAAATAATGGTTTTATAGTACGAGTAACTAGAATTATTACAAACGCTGAATTACGAACCACCCCCTCCCAATGACTCAAAAAATCATCGAATTGTATATTTTATATTACAGGGTGTCCGAGGAGGACATTTTAAAAATTCTGATTTAGGTATAACAGAATTTACACATTACACAGGGTGCCTATCTCAAAAATTCAAAGGGCAAAGGAAAATAAAATTAAAGAAAAATTGATTTGATTAGGCATAATTATAAGTAGTGCTGAAACATACGCCTTTTTTTGTGCCCACTTTTGATAAACCGTAGTTTCTTCTTCTTTATTTTCAAAGACAGTCAAATTTTTCACACAACTTTTTTTGTTTCCCTTAAAGAGTTACACTCTTTACATAATGTGTAGAAACAAAATTTTTCGATTTTCAAGTCTCGCTGGTATTTTTTAAGGAGGGGGGGGGATAAAAAACGATTTTATTTTTTTTATTTTTCTATTCCATACAGTACAGGACTCAATTTTTTTGAAATTATTATTAAGTATTTAATTTTCAATTCATCGTAGATCGAGTTCTTAGGAATAATTTTGGTAATTACAAAAATTTCTATAGAACCCCTCCACTCCCCAATTTTGTTTATATGCCACTTAGATAGATACTTAATATCCAAAATTGAAGAGGAGATGGTCTGATTGAAATTTTTTTCAAAAAAATGTGTCTCAAGCAACAAAAAAATTGGCATTGCAAAAATTTTAATGACTGAACAGACAGAAATGAGAAAAAACGAAAAAAGTAAACAGTGAAACACTTTCGGATTCATCTAAAAATAATAAAAAAGCAAGTGATGAAAAAATCTCAAGTTTTGAGACCTTTAAAAGAAAAAATTGGAATTTTCATTTTTATTTTTCTCAAGTTGCGAAGAAATCAATTATTTGGAATGAAATAATTTTATATATTTTTTAAATACTCAAGTAACTATATCTACCTATTTTTTTTTCCATTTTTTGGAATAAAAAAATATAAATTGTTTGAAATATATTTTTTTAATTTTTTAGAATAAAAACAATTCTGAAATTTTTGAAATGAAAAAAATTCTCAATTTTTCGGAATAAAATAATCTCAATATTTTGAAATGAAATTTTTTATAAAATTTTTAAACAAATTTTCTGCGATTGAAAATTTTTCAATTTTCTTTTTTATAAATAATTTCTCATTTAAATAAAAATAATTCCCCCTATTTTTCAACAATTTTTTGAAATAAAACTCAAATTTCTCAAATTTGTCCAGAAAAAAAATCTCCGAATTTTTTCGGAGCATCAATATATCTAAGGTCCTTCGTGCAAATATGAAGGAAAATCGGATAATAAAAAATTAATCGATTTCAGAACATCGGATAATCATGAGAAATCGGTTGCAATTTCTTTCTCAGATATCTAATCGAGGAATCGGATAAACGGATATAAGTCCTTCAATTTCAAAGATAGGTACTCCAATACATAGAACATTTATTTTTTTATTTTTTTGAAATATGTATATCTACTGGCAGAGTCCGAAAATTTTTTGAATCCAGTGTTGCCAAATGATTTTGATAAAAAGGATTTTTAGCACCTTCATTTTCATTTACCTACTTGTGTAAAAAATTTTAAAAGTACAAAATCCTTTTTTTTTCAGGTATCAGGAACCTACCCATATTTCCAATAAAAAAAATCTGCATTTTATTTTTCATTGCCCTTCAATTTTTGGTATAGGCACAATGTGTATAAAACATTTTCTGTTAATGGTACCTAGTACATCGTATCCAAATCTGTAGTTTTAATGGAAGGTCTAGCCCCCTGGACAATACAAAATAATAAACAAATTTTTGATTGAGAATGGAAAATAACGCAAGGTTGAAATAATATAATAACAAGAATTTGCACAAAGAACGCTTTACTTTGAAGTAGGATTTTTCTTTGAAATAAACACTATTTTATTGAAATTTTTTCAAAGATAGAAACTGTATAGAAATACTACCATATTAATTCGCGCGTATGTAGGCGTTTTCTGTACATTTCTGTAGATTTTTATTACAATTAAAGTACACACGTGGGTATTACTTTCGCCAAGTTTTACCAAAACCGGGAGCTTTTTTTAGGCATAGGTAAGTGTGGAAATGAAGGAACAACGAGTCGTTCTTGGTTACCATTTAAAGCAACCATTAATTTTTTTTGTTTTCACATTTTTCATATTTTATCGAGTAAGCTGATCACCTCCACATATTCACCGCCAATACTTTTCTACAAGTTGTTACACCCAAGTTCATTTTATTTTTTCAAAGCGGATATGCAAATGGTATCATAGTATAATAAGAAGGTGTTAACATCACCTGTTGACATATAAAAATATTTATAAAATTTAAGCACTTTACTGACAAAATTAGGTACAGTGGAGCATTTTTCTGGAGAAAAAAAATCAACGAAATTGACCTTGATGATTCCTACAAAATCGAACAAAAATAGATGTCAATGGACTTCTAAATCAATAGAAGTTTATAACGTTAATGATAAAAAGGCAATGGTCTTGAATATAATAAAAAAAATATATATATATATCGAGACAGGGCCATATACGTCATACATAAGTATTTTCTTATTGTTGTTCGGATTAAAACGAAACGGAACGATTTTCATTGTTGAATTCGACACGAGGTATTATCTACGTATAGATAGATAGATATAGATACCCTTATTCCATGTAGTAGTAATAGGTGTACTCGTATGTTTACTTTCCTCATCTCATAAGGAAAGAAAATACATAAGTACAGGTAACCTACACAAACGCACCTCTCTTAAAAACAATCTCTTCGCTCAGCTCAGCTCATATAAGTTGGATTTTTTTAAATCGCAATATACAGGTATAAATAGTAGGTCATAGGGATCGTTAATGAGAATTTAAACTGCGTAAAAATTACACGCTATATGGCGGTCAACCACCACCTACAGATTTTAACTCTAATACAAATACCTATAGAGCTGCGTTATTGTGCTGTAGCACTATAATTTTCAAAACATTATTAACTCGCACGAATCCAAAATTCCATATACAGAGAGGTAGAATTCTTATTTGAAGAATCGCGAATCGAGATTCGATCACCATCGTCGAGATCAGCTCGCAGATATCGACGAAAGAAGTACCCATAAGCGAGTTAGAATTTCCTGTATGACATTTTTGTCGCGGTCAATGTTAGTACAGACACAGAGTAAGTACATCGATTAACTGTACTTCGATGCTCGTTTTAGTATGGCACGACGTATCACGCATTTATCATTGACATTTCAATTAATTAAAGTCATCGTGGGTTAATGACATCTCCAATTTTAGTACCGACGCCGCCGAGACGTATTAGAGCAGCTTTAACCTACTTATAAGTTATACCCATTGCCATTTTAGCTCGCGAGTAAACGAAGAAAATCGCAGCAATTGAGATTTCCAACTCGGTTTATGGCCAGAGTGTCCTAAAAACTAAATAGGTACCCAACTCGAAGTTTACGAAGTACATCATCGTCAGAGCTAGATTGGATCGCGAATTCGTAGGTTAAGATGTACACGAAATGACCAAATGACTCATTGTTTAGCTCGAATAATCATTATTTGATCTTTTACCATAATAGACTATATCGTCTATATCTACGTAAGTAACTAAGTATTTGATTCGCTTATTTCGTTTAAACATTCTTCGCGACGACTTGGCGAAAATATGAACCGCGCCAGCGATCTTTACTCGGTATAACGATTACAATTCGTGTAGGAGTTTGGAGTTTGTTACAGAATCTAACCTAAGTACTACCATTAAACATGGTTTAATTAATTCGCAATTGTTGAGTTTAAGGTGTGTACTGGACTAGCGTGTATTCAACAGGAGTTCCAAGTTGCTAGAACAACTAACAACGTGTCTACAGCAGAGAAAATGAAGGACGAATTCGAACCACAGGATAGGTACAATTTTCAAAAATACAAAACATTAATTAATCATAAAGTAACGACGCGACGCGACGCACCTCTGTCATATACTTATAGATAATTGAAAAATAAACACAAGAAGTTTACAACGTTTGAAAAATGAAAAGAATTTCGATAATAGTGGTACTTGAGCTTAGTAGGTCTAGGTTTACGATTCATGAAAATCAATAATTAGTGTTTGAAAAAAATTACCCTGAGCTGAGAACACACAAGTTCTGTACTTTGGTGGTCAGTTGATCATTCCATTAAAAGGACATTCAATACAAGGTAACATAGGTACCTTCGCGCCTATCATGAGGTGCTCGTTTCCATTAGAAAATTTTTGGTGATTTTGAAATTTAAAATTTTGAGAAAATCAAAAAAATTCAAAAATATATGAAAATTCAAGATTAAAAATTGATTTCTTTGCATTCTTTATAGAGCATGAAAAAACAAACAAAATTGATTATGACATATTTTTGCCTATCTCTGAAATTGAAGGGCTAGAAAAGCAAATAAGAAATTAGTATAATTTTCCAAAAAAAAATCAAAATAGAATAGAATTTTCTTTTCCAGTCCCTTCAATTTCAGAGATAGGCAAAACTGTGTCAACAGTATGAAAAAAATGAAGGTATCATTTTCCATTTACGCGAATAGGGTACAAGTTCAAATGGGACCTCAAAAAAATAGTGTGGGCAGTGTGCTTCTTTTTTTGGTGGCCTCAAAGTAATTTCAAAACTTTGGCCCTAGCTTTATTTTTTAGTCTGCAAATTTTTTGTTAGAAGGAGTAGCCTTTTTTTTTCTTTTTGTAAAATAATTGTAACTTGGCCATGGTTCAGTGAGAACACTTCTGTACCAGCCCTTCCATTAACCAGCATAATATTATTAAAAATTTTCTAATTCTCTGTGGAATGAAAAAGTTCAATTGTAGAATGATTTTTTATCATAATTTTTTGGGGTTAAAATTTAGTAAAGTTGTTTTGAGTCAAAAATCTTTTAATTATCATGCAGAAAATTTTTTTTTTTTGAGAAAGGAATTTCTCATTTTGTGGAGAAAAGAAATCTCATTTTCTTTGAAAATTCTTCAATTCTTTCAGAAAAAAAGATCTCATATTTTTTTGGAGAAAAAAATTTCTTAATGTGGATTAAAATATTTTTCAATTGATTTTAGGAAAACTAAATTTCGAATGTTCTTGAGATAAGAATATCTGAAATTTTTGGAGTCAGCTTAGAAAATATCTATAAAATATCCCACTTTTCAAACATCTTTCAATTATTTCGGAGAAAAAAATCTCGTATACTTAGAGAAAGAATCTCAGTTTTTGAAAAATATTTCTGAAACTCATGACGAGAAAACTTCAATCTTTTTGTAGGAAAAAATTTCAAAATTTTGTTGGAATAAAAAATATTTTTTTAAACTACGAAAATCCTCAATTTTCCTTTGAAGAGAAAATCTTCAAGAGAAAAAAGAATTCATTTCATGGAATTATTAAAAAAAAATTTTTTTGAGTAAGTAAGTATTTTCAAAACTTTTTTTTGCAGTAAAAATATTTTGATGTAGAAAAGTTTTTTTTGTTGATTTTTTTATTTTCTGAGAAAGTAAGTAATTCCTTATTTTTACATTAAAAAAAATAACAATATTTTTGAGGAAAAAGTAGGTCTTTTCCTCTTGAACTTTCTTGGAATAAAAAAATCTTTCTATTTTTATGAGTAGGTAAGCGTAAAAAAATGCTCAATATTTTTTGAGTTGAAAATTTTGCCAGTTTCTTTTAGAGAGAAAAAAACGTATAATTTTTTAGTACTATAAAAAGTTCTCAATTTTTTTAAATAAAAGAATTAAGTACCTAACTACCTACCTTACCTACATCATTTCTTTAATTTTTTGAAGTTGAGATTTTTAAATTTTTTGGAATAAAAATTGTTTAATTTTTATGCAGAAAAAGTCTCTTTATATCTAAAGGAAAAATTCTTTTCAAGTTTTAAAGAAGAAAAAAACAAATTTAATGCATTAATTAATTTTTGTATCATTCTAAATCATTTACGAGTTCACACATTTTATGAAAACTGGACATTTCAACATACTCAAAAACATTACTTTTACTCGAATTATAATTTTGTTGTGCCATCCAAAATTAATATCACCTTTTTTGTTGCAAATTTTTTAAATACTTACTTTAATTTCAATTATGACTGTTTTTTTTTTTTTTTTTGTTCGAATGCATATTTGAAGAACATGTGAAATTTGAAATTCTTGAACCGACCTTCCAATCAAAATAACTGCCATTTTGTTAGTATACTCTCAAACTTTCATTTTAGAGAACATGGCTTAAAATTCTTATAGGAAGCTCTTTCACGAAAACCCCTGTTTCAGAGGATATCACCTATGACATATCACGTTTTGTACTATGAAGTAAGTTTTTTGAGATCGTCTTCATACTCGTAGCATGCGTTTTTCTCGATACATTGAGAAAGTTTAGTTTTTAAAGAAGAAGAAGAAGAAGAAGAAGAAAAAAAAAATCAAAAATCAATGATTTTTAAATGAAATTTTCAATAGGTACTGATTTTTAAAAAAAAATTATTTTAATGTATCGAAAAATACAATCTCAAAATTACAATAAATTTCAAGTTTAAGCGAATTTCATCGGGTAGATCTCTACCTTCGAAACATACTTAATAAAAAAAATTCCAAAAATTGAGTGAAACTCGACCAATATGGTTAGGTATGAAAAATAATTGAAAAATTGAAAACATCTCCTTAAAAAAACTGACAAAACAGCATTACGTTACTTAGTTTTTTTTTTTTTTTTTAGTTTTGTTTTGGTCTCTATTTCTACGAAGATAATATGCTACCCACTTTAAGTTGTGAATTCTACGTAATTTACTTTATAAAAACAGGTTCACCATAAAAGTCGCGAATGAAGGAGGTAACTGGGTATAATAAAATGACAAATTTTCAAACTATTTATTGGACTTTAAATTTCAATAAGCGTAAATGAAATAAAAAAATTAATGGACGAGGATTTCATTTAACAAAAAATATTCATTATGTCGTAAATTCGATTTTTTGCCTATTCCAATTAAATAAAATTAAAGGTGAAGTGAAATATACAAAATTAACAGAAATGCCGAATCAGCATTTAAAAGGTATGTTTGAAAACGAGTATTGAAGTCTTTTTGTTTTTTGACTATGCAATTTATTATAAAAAAGAAATCAGGTAATTTCGAAATTTGACTTAATTCATTTTCCACTTTTTTATACACTTAATTCTGTGATTGGCGGGAAGTCTCTTAATAACACGTGCGATGTAATTAATCCATTATTTCAAAAAAAAAAAAAAAAAATTAAACGTGTCAACTGTCGAGTGTCAACTATACATAAGGTTAATATCAATAAATTTTCAAAAAATATCCACTCGTAAAAAAAATTACGTTATAAAATTTTCTAAAGTGAGGAAGTATTTGAAGATAAAGATGTAAAAACTAATAAAAAAATTTCAAGAAATAATAATAAAAATACTGACCATCCTCTCTGCAATACAGTTCAAAATTTTCCAGCACCGGAACCGATTTCTGAGAAAGCATTTCGATATATGCTATGTACGTAAATTATTTTTTAATATCGTTAATAAAATATCACCAGCACAATGGTTTCCAGCGT
The DNA here is from genome assembly GCA_959613365.1 of Balanococcus diminutus. Classification (NCBI taxonomy): domain Eukaryota; kingdom Metazoa; phylum Arthropoda; class Insecta; order Hemiptera; family Pseudococcidae; genus Balanococcus; species Balanococcus diminutus. Next base: position 42,229,003 of record OY390715.1, on the reverse strand, counting down.
AATAAAAAAATTATTTCGTCAGAGATCGATGGTTATTATTGTGTAAACATCTTACAATAATCGAAGAGTATTCTCAAATGATAGGTAAATAATAAAAACATGAGACATAGTAACCCTAACCTTGACGGAAGACGACTAACCTACGAACGGCGGTATGAATTTCATATCTGCCCCCGCAAATTTTGCTGGATTAAAAATCGCGCAATGATTTCATTTGGACGGAAATGGAAGTTTAAATTTTTAAATCCCAAATAGGAAATTTATGAGTTGGTTGTGTTGTTATTTATTTATTTTGCAATTATGATTTCACATCATATTTATATATAAAAAAAGTATGCTTTTATTACGGGTTTTACTTAGTAATAAAAATCTTTCTTTAGTTGATAAATTGGCAGAAAAAACACATACTCGTAAAATATCGATCATGCGAACTAAAAATACACGCACTTTCATTATTCGAAGTCTTCAATTTTCTGTTGAGATAAATTTATGATTGTTACATGATGAGGGGATGATGTGAGATCTAAATCTAAGGGGTAACGGAGCAGAAACCCCTTAAAAATGACCTAAGTATGCAAATATTAAAACACAAATTCTCAACAACAAAAAAACACCCACGCACACATTTTTGCACAGACATAACAAAACATTCAAGTAACTAGTTTAGACCAGAGAGTAGACAGTGAATTTTAACTCACCAGTGGAAGTGGTTGAAATATCTGAACTTTTTTCTCCGTAGATATTTGATGGTCTCGCAATCTTCGAGGGTGGCTTCAACCCAGAAGTTTTATTGGAGCTTGAAACAGACATTTTCATAAATCGTTTTCCCAATAATCAGTTGTATACGCATTGAACAAGCGCCGAATTAAAATTGCAAAGAGGAGTACATTCACTGTTTCACTTCAACATCAAATTGAATAAATCGAATCGCGAAATTGCTGAGTCCAAGTGCATGGTAAAGATTTTGATTATAGTATAACAAAACTTTGAAAAACAATAATTAACAAGGGTTATCGAAAAAACATTTGAAATAATGTAATTTTAAAATAGTTGTGAACTGCATACAAGAAACAAGAAAGAATAAAAGCAATTTAGAACAAAACAATGTCCTTTCGTTTTAAAAAGACGTTAATATGCACTTCGACACAAACATCATTCTAATCGTTTTAATTTTATATGGAATAACACTCAATTAAATCAATTCAAGTAAGTAACAGTAACTAATTTCCTACGTAACTAAGTACAAACTTTAATTGAATTAATTCAGTTCAACTGAAGAAAACGAAGAAAGTGTTTCTTTTCTTATCAATAAAAAATTTTCGTTGTTGGAAAATAACAATGTTGTGTAATGGAGAAATTTATAGTTCGTACAAGATAATTTCATTAATGAAAGCGGTGGATTAATGAAATAATTTGAAGGCCAATTTTTTAATAATTTTTATTAAAATAGGAAATTAAATAATTTTTTGCCACCGCTTGCATTAAAATCAGTAAAAAATTTGATTTGAAATATCTTAAAAGATAAATAGGGAATAAAAGTGTGACGTCACAATCGGCTATTTTTCTGTGTTAAAGTTGGTTAAAGTTGAAAAGGGGATCACGGTATTTTTGCTTATCACAAGAGTTACAATTTTTGCACTTATTAGGTTATTACTCGAAAAATAGAGCTTTTATGAAAAATTTACTTAGAACACTTTTTGTAGAAAATTGAACAAGCTTTTCATTCGTTTAAAAACATTTTGATTTGGTATAGTATAAATGGAGATATTGAGAAAACAAAACGGTACTTCTTCAGCATACTTCTGGTCCATTTCAAACAAATAACTCTTGTGTAATTAACTATATAATAAAAGTTGATATATCATTCGAAAGAGGACAAGATTTTCTACATTTCATTTCTCTAAAAAAAATTTCTAGCTATTTTAGTTTTTCAGTTATTTCAATTTGAAATTAGTGTTGATGTTTAGCAAACGGATTTCGCATGCTTTTCAACGCTTTTTACATTTCAAATCGAAATATCTAAAAAACTAAAAGAGCCAGAATAAAGTTATAAGAAAACGAAATATAGAGAATCTTGTCCTCTTTCGAATGATATAATAAACTTTTCGCTAAAATGAACTACTATCGATTTATTTGATAAAATACTTGAAGATTGAGAGTATGTGAAAAGAGTACAATTTTGTTTTAGCGATATCTCCGTTTGTACAACACGAAATTAAAATATTTTTATTTGAATTGAAAGTTCTTTTACTTACCTACAAAAAATGTTTCTTATGAATTTTCTGTAAAACTCCTAATTTTCGAGTTATTAAGTGAAAACAATGAAAATAATGAAAACGTACACATTACAATTGATAAGAATTTTGGAAACTAAACACGCGAGACATTCACAGTAACTCTCTTCTGATAGGAAATTTTCTCCACAACAAAAACTTTTCTACAAACTTTTTCTCTAAATTGCACCGTTTTATTACAAAATTGAAAAAACCACTTTTTCCCATGTTAAATTTCATTAGCATCCCCGTTTCAACTTTTTCAAAGAGTTTATCACGTGACTGTGACGTCACCACTTTTATTCCCTATTAAGTCATTTAATTTTTTGTCAGTCAGTTATAGCAACACTGAAAAAAAAAGAAAAAAAAAAGAAATTCTTTTTTCACTGATAACAAAATAGAAATTTGGCATGACAAATTTTCGAAGTATCATTTTAAAGCTAAAGTGTACAAAAAATATGTTAAATTGTTTGATTTTAAATCCTAGGAAGCATTTATTTTTTCATATTAATTACGGATTGACTTATTTACTGAATATTTTTGATTCCACCAAAGAAATCACATTCCAAGATGAAGCTCGTACATAAAAATATTGAAAAGGATGGCAAAGGGTATGAATACTTTCACCTTAACGTTTTTATTTCTATAATACTCGAATAAATTATGATTTTTGTTTTCAATCAATCTTCCATGTTATAGGACCATAACATTAATCCCCGAGGAATCGGAAGATATGTGGCATGCTTATAATTTGGTCGCTATCGGAGACGGTGTTCGTGCTTCCACAGTGAGGTACTTCATGACTTAAAATTGAAAGCCCTCGAAATATTTGTGGTAAATTGCAGCCATTATTAATAATTGTTCTTTTCTAATTTTTGTAGAAAAGTTTTGAATGAATCTGCTACTGGATCAACGACGAGCAATAGAGTACGAACTACGCTCACTATTTCCGTGGAAACTATTGATTTTGATACTCAAGCTTGTGTTCTGAGGTTAAAAGGCAGAAATATCGAAGAAAATCAATACGTGAAGGTATGATTATAAGAAAGTTGAAAAATGTTACATGTTTTCAAATATTTCATATTTTACTGAAATTTCAGTTGGGTGCATATCATACGTTGGATTTGGAATTGAATCGAAAATTCACGTTGACAAAAGACGAATGGGATTCAGTGGCGTTGGACAGAATCGAAACAGCTTGTGATCCTACAAAAGTAATTTACTATTTAAAATACTGTTTCTTGGTTTCTCCATACGAATAAATACAAATTTTATAGAATGCTGACGCAGCTGCCATCACCATGCAAGAAGGATTAGCATATATTTGTTTGATCACTTCGAATATGACCATAGTTCGGGCCAAAATTGATGTACATATTCCTAAAAAACGAAAAGGAAACGTACAACAATATGAAAAAGTACGTAATTTATATTCGTTTTGACTCTAAACTTAGAAACTTACTACGTTTTTCAACTTATTGTATTGTTTCTGTTTTCTGATTTTAGGGCTTAGTCAAATTTTATGAAATGGTGTTACAAGGAATTTTAAGGCACATCAATTTCGATATAATCAAAGTCGTTGTGATTGCTAGTCCAGGATTTATTCGAGATCAATTTTATGAATACATGTTTCAAGAAGCAGTGAAATGTGATTATAAAGTATTATTAGAAAACAAGAGTAAATTCCTGTTAATACATTCATCTACTGGCTTCAAGCATTCGCTGAAAGGTATGATTTAAAAAAAAAAATTTATGATGATTTTTTTTTTTACACAAGACTTGTTTACAGAAGTATTATCTACCCCTGTTGTGATGGCTAAAATGGCTGATACTAAAGCTCTATCCGAAGTCAAAGCTTTAGATACGTTTAATGAAACTCTTAAAGCTGATCAAGATAGAGCATGTTACGGAATCAATGAAGTGGAAAAAGCTAACGACGCTCAAGCCATTGAAACTCTTCTGATTACTGACAGTCTCTTTAGGTTAACAACGAAATCATAGTTTTATTTTTGTGTTGAATTTTTATTTCAATGGAAGTATCTTCAATTCAGGTGTAATGATGTAAAAGAAAGAAAACGATATGTTCGTTTAGTCGATTCAGTTAGAGAATGCGGCGGCGATGTAAAAATTTTCTCCAGTATGCACGTATCAGGAGAACGTAAGTAGTAATTATTATTTATGCGATCTTGAGTTATTTCCAAGATATGTACCTAATCTGTGTCAAAAACTTCTATTGATTCATTATCCAAAAAAATATTTTTCGTCGATCGCAGGCCTTTCAAAAATGACAGGAGTAGCAGCAATTCTGAGATTTCCTCTTCCTGATCTTGATGAAAACGATAGTGGTGAAGAAAGCGACAGCGATGACGATGATCCTAAAAAAAGTTCCGATAAATCCGGTGAAAGAAAAAAGAAATGATGGAAGACAAGAAAAAAGATAATGAAAAGGAAAGCAAGAAGTGTGTGTTAGATTTTACGAGAAATCTGAAGTTATTACATTACATTTTTTTTAAAGTTCGTGTATTGTTTTTCTTTTCTTCGAATGGATTTTAAAATTATATTTTATTCCAATAAAAATTCTGGAATGAAGAAAAATGGCTAAAGTAAGATGATCGTTTTATGTTTATGTCAATGTTGTAACTTTTTAAAATATTTATTTTGGATTTGGAACTTGGGTGATTTTGTAATTTTTTTTAAAGATCATTTTTTAAATTCAATCTAGAATCTACGAAGGTAAAATCGAATATTGAAAAAAAAGGAAAATTAAGAAAATTGAAAAAAACGTGAGCGTGACAATGGCAACATAAGCTGTTGTTAGCGCTACCTATACTCTTTTGAGTAAACGAAAATGTCTGTGATATGAGACTGACCAATCTGAAAGTGTTTTGACTGTGACCAATTCAGTAAGCAAGTTTAGCAAAACTTATCAATCATTATTTTATTTTCTTCCGAATGTGCGAGTTTCTTAAGCTTTTGTTTCCGAAAATTGTGTTTAGAATTTGAATTTCGTAGTTTATCTGATCGCCGATTGACAATGGCGTCAGAAAACGATCAAAATCAAGTGGCCTTTTTCGTAAAAGGCCAAGTCTTCGAAGTTGGACCAAGGTATTTTGACCTGGCTTACATTGGGGAAGGAGCGTACGGGATGGTTGTGTAAGTATTTCAAAATATATTAAACTTACGCTTTTCATTTTGCCGGTTGCTTTAATTTATAAATAAAATAAGAAACCTAATACTAAAATTCTCCAGGGCTGAAGTTCAGTCTGTAGACCAAAGCTTTACAGTAAACATCCAGTAGTAGATAATATGTATTTTTCATATGCAGTTGGGCAAGCAAAAGAACAATAGTTTTGAAAAATCCTGGGACATTTCAATTCTTTTAACATTTCTTTTTTCAATATCCCAAAGATAATATTTCAGCCAATGGTTAATGTCACCGTAAATTGCGAACAGCGGAAAATTTATCAAATATCGAGAGAGGTACCGACTACTAGGTATTTGTTGACAATGGGATACATAACATACGTACTTACGATCTAGCATCATATTTTCGAAATATCATTTTGAAGTCATAAGTGACAATTTTTTTTTCAAGTTAGATAATTTAATTCTGAATTGCCATTTTGGGAATTCTTCCCAACTGACAAAGTAGTAAATTTTTTAAAATGAGCAGTCGACTGTATGTTTCATCACTATTTTATTTCGTCAAAACACTCAAATTACAATTTGAGATGTCGTGTTTTTCTGAACGAGTATTCCAATCTGCAATCAAATTCGATTGTTTTTTTCTCTTTTTCATCATTATGTCTATCGAGTGTATCATACAGACACTTGATGCAAAGAAACGAGTTACTCGATCAATGCTACTGATTCTCAAAATAAAAATTGTACAAAAAACAACAAAACAACGTTCTTTGATCACAATTTGTATTTTTAACAATGTTGTACGACCCCCTTCCTCCCCACAAAAAGATATTAAAGTGTATCAAAATAGATTCGCCAAATTATTATTTTTTTCACTCATTTTGAAAAATTTGTATTATTGGAAATGAATTTGTAAAGCTTATGTTCGAATATTGAGTGAAGTTATATAGGGACATTTTTATTATTATTTGATGTAAAGTGAACTCAAGTCGTCATAATTTTAGATGAATCCAATTAACCAAAAGGTTGCTAACATGATTATTCGATGAACGAACGTCTGCTTTCAATATTTCGATTGATAATTTAATATTCTCACCTTAAAAATTATTATTTTATCTGAACAAAAGTTCGTGAATTCAGATCTGTTTCTGAAAATACAAAAAAATTGTTATTCTCAATTTTAAGGGTCTTTTTACTCGTATGTTAGTTTAACCTAAGTAAATACCATTCTTCCCTCGAAAAAGAGAATAAGTGCAAAAAAATGTTGATAACATATGAAAATGATATACGTATATTTTTAGCAAGCCTTTTACACGATTTCACGCTTTCCCACCAATCGATATGTTATAAATGATCGAGTGGAAAAATGAAACGAAATGATAATTTTCTAGGGTATGATTTCATTTATTTTTTGAAAATAGGGTAGGTAAAATTCGAAAGTCTCGTTGTGCAACTTTTTTGTCGTGGTTCATTTGGGAATTGATAAAAACGATCTACTTCTAAAAACCAACTGAAATTGAAGGCTTCACATTCCATATCCTACATTTTTTTATTTATTTTTTTTTATTGAAAACTTCTTTGTGGTCCAACTTATTAAAGATGGTTTGCTCTAAACATCAGGTGGCGATTATTGTACACAGCGTTGTTCATCTTTTCGCAATCCCTTCTATGCCACCCTCACCATACCAAACCTAATGCACTTGTCACAGAAGTATAAAATACTTGAATAGTGCAATAGACGATTCGATTCATTCAATGTAATCTATTTGCGTTTATACGGATTTTACTATACTTCCTAACATAAAATTATCAAAATACGATGTGCCATTAAAAGGCAAAAAAATTTGATGGATGTTTTTTCTCGATCAAAAGTGTTTCACAATATTTACATACTTATCTTATGTTAAGTGAAGTGAGTAAATGTGGGTAGATTGAGATTGAGGAAAGCAATATGTATTACTTATAAATTTTAATGCCTCGATGTTACAAAAATTTAAGACACTGGAAAAAAACCACGTTTTTCAGTAAATTCGCGATAAAAGTGATAAATAACAATTTTGTTGTTCTCTAGAGAAAATTACCCAAAAATGTATTGAAATATCATTTCTGGAAAGTGTATTAAAGCGAGCTGTCTTCAAACGTGTACAATATTATTTTTTTAATATTTGAAATTTCATTCGCACCTTGTATCGATTCAGTTCGTATGTAACTTTTGAAGTTTTTTCTCTCTGTTTTTTCAAGAATAGTGTCTACACTTCTACTGTAGGTGTTTTGATAAATGAGTTTATGAAGTATATTATACGTAGACTACTTATTTATTTTTTATGAAGTGAGGCCTTGTACGATTCTTTAACGAGGGTTAATTTTCGATAAATGATACAAGCGTCAAACACAGCTGAACTGCTGCAGTCTTGATACTTCTCCCTGTTTTGTTTGTCTTTTACGTCGACCGCACTAAGATTATCGAAGAAACTGTACCTACTTTCGAAATTAATTCATCAATCATTACGTCAATGTCGCGAATACGAAAACGACTCGATACATGGCTGTTTAAAAAATTCCACGAGACGTCCAAGTTTCATTTGATTCATTGTTTTCATTATACGTAGCATTGTAGTTTTAAACGCTCGCGTTTCGAACGCAAAAAAAAACGTATTTTTGTATGGGGTTTGGGCTTTTGTCAAGGTAATACGTAAAGATTTAAGTTGCTGAATAATATGTACGAAGGATGGGTTGATTTGGTATAGTATAGAATAAACGATCACCTTGTCAGTAATGTGGACAACATTGAACGATCCGTTATTTTGCTGTACGAAAATCAAACCAAATAAGCTACTAACTTTACTACGAATTAAAGAGAAATAGCTTTTAGAGTAGTAAATTAAAAAATTTTCGCTCCAACGAACGCGCTTATTTTGACAGTGGATGAGAAATATAACATTGAACAAGTTTTCCTCGTGATGAAACATTTTTCATTCGCCTTTCTGTTTTCATATGTGGTAAATCCGTTGTAAAATTGGTAAAACTCTGACGAAAATTTTAATATTGGTATCGTGTTCAGTAAAAAATCCTGTTGATGAAAAATTGATTTGTTTTTCCTTCATTTCGGTGTCTGTTAATAATTCTTCTATTCTGGTTCTTGTAAAGCTTTTATTTCAAATCTGGAGGGCAATTTTAATATAGTATACGCTTGAAAACGTTGGTAAACGAATTCATCATCAGTGACGGTAAGAGGGGGGGGGGGGGCGAAAAGTGCAATTTTGACGTGCTCAGATTTATTTTGAGGTCCTAAAGGGATCGAAAGCGCCTTTTATGAACCAAAAAGCACGAAAATCTTAATTTCGATAGTTCTTTTGTTCGTGGGCCTTTTTAACATTGGTATTATTTGTAACAATTTGAAAGTGGGAGGCTGTAATTTAAAAAAAAATTGTACGGAAAAGGGTCCCGAATTTTTTTTGTACAGAAGGGCCCGAACTCGCTCTCTTCATCACTGATCACTATGAGTAGAAAATTCATTAGATCATCATGTATAATATTCTGAGACTCCTTGATTTTTTTCAGCCCCCTATCCTCAATATCCATACCCAAAATCCCTATAAACTAGTTGGTTTTGGAAATTAGAAATTTAGGAGCACGGTTTTAAAAATCTAATTATCGAATGACAGGAAATGTCTTTCAATTTTTGAACAAAAAATGGAATTGCCTGAATGACTACGTTGGGTTTTTTAAAAAAACGAAAAAATGGTGTCAAAAATCCATTGAAAAATTGAAAGTTTTTGAAAAATAAATTAATGTCGTTATAAAATTTTTTCTAAGGCACCAATTGAAAAATGTTTCAAACAAAAGTTGTGTATTTTGGTCTCGGGAACAATTTTGGTTATTACAAAAATTTTGATTGGGTCACTCCTTCCCTTCCATTTTCGCATTATGCGTATGGAAATCACATGGAAAATCACGTACGTAGTAGGTACCTACTTAATTATAATACCTACAAAATTATTCTACAATGGACAGTTGGACACGTATAATGCAAAATTGGTGGAGAATGAGTGGGCCAATCAAAATTTTTGCAATAACCAAAATTGTTACTGAGATCAAAATACACAACTTTTGTTTGAAACATTTTTTAATTGGGGGTCGAAATTTTTTTTCAAAAACTTGTCAAAAATTCAAAATGGTTTTCGACATCTAATTTTAGTTTTTCCAAAAAAAAAACACGTAGGCATTCAGAAAATTACTTTTTTGTTCAAAAATTGAAAGACATTTCTTGTCATTCAATAATTGGATTTTTAAACCGTGCACTAATTTGTTCTTTTTTTCATTTTTCATGTTTTTAGTAAGGTATTTCTCAAACCTACTCTTTGGAAATCAAATTTTCTTCCAATTATCATCATTCAAAAAATAAATATCACACTTCTAATTTTCAATTTTCAAAATCATCTAGTTTAGTCGAGAATGCATATTCATCAATTTTAAAGAAAAGGGATTTTCGGTATGGGTAGGTCTAGGTATTTACTTACTATTTAGGGTAGGGGCTGGAAAAAAAAAGAAGACATGGAGTCTTATAATTTTTTATATCATACGGATATTAAAAGATAATGCTTTAATCTGGGCTAGTTTGGCCTTGTGTCCGAAAGGGATATGCATATACCTAACCTACTATAATACTTACAATACAAATGTGATTCAAAATGAGCGAAAGGTTGAAAATGATGTATTTAAAAATGTACACTATACTTGTAAATAAGTTACGTACCAAGGTAAATTCATAGTTAAAAGACTCAATTCATATAATAAAGATATCGCCATCTTTGAGAGTATCAGCATAATTCTATACTCGATTCATAATTCCAACATTATGTTATCATGCTTGTGCAACGTATTTATAATTCTGGAATAAATTTTAATAAATAGGTCTGTCGTATTACGAAGGAAAAAATTTAACGATTTTTTTTCTTTTCCTTTGTGTCCGAAGATAGAGCCATGTTCTCTTTACATCGTCGCTTTTGAAAGAATGCCAAAATGAAACTACGTTTTCCTTCATTTATTTGGAAAATGTTTTTCTCCAGTGTACAATTGTGAACATTTTAAAATCGATTTCTTTACGATGCACTTAAAATGTATGTTTTTTTCTACTTTCGATTCGACGTTTTCCGAAGAGGAAAAAAACGAAAAGTTTATTCATATCGTCTTATTTTGGTTGTCACTTATGTAACGAAATACAGATGCAAAAAAAAAATTCTAACATGGTATCTTACGTCGAGTTCACAACGCTCCCAACGTTCCTTTGCGAAATTATCCCAACTTCTTTAGAAATTTTAACCTCAGTTGCGATCTTTTTCAAGCTGAGGCTGGCTAATAAAAAATGGAATAAATTCGAGTGTTTTTATTCTCTCTTTTCTCTTTCATTCGTCTGGCATGGCACGCGAAAATAAGTCGAATTAAAAAATTTCATTTTTAAAAGGGTAAAGTTTTAACTACAAATGGTTCAGTCGTGGTAAATACCTTAACTTAGTTTCGCCTTTATTTTCTTTATCGAACTCCACCGTAAATTATTAATAATTTATAAAGTCTACTGAATTCGTATTAATTACTTCGAATTCGTATTCAAGTGCAAGCATTCAATTTTTGCTTACCTTTGTGATATTATTTCGGTCTAATGTTTCGATATTAATTTAAATTTCAATTAGTCTTACTAATTCTGATTATTAATTGAGATGAGAAAATGATGATTGTTGCTTTCATAGTGAAAGGAAAACCATTGGTATTATAGTTTTCTACGAGGTTAAAAAAACAGGCGTAGAAGTTAGTCCTCTACTTAGGAGTCTTAATTTTTCATGCTCTTTAAAAATGACGTGAAAAAAATTACTCCAAAAGTTAATTTTTGGGACCTATAGAGAGGTGGAAATGATCTAGAAAACTGAAATTTGCACATGATGAAAAGATTATGTGGGTGTGTAAGTGTATATAAACCTGATTGAATTTACTGCTGGGTTGGTGGCCCCCTATTTTTGGAGTAAGACGCTCCAGAATGGTACAAAGTCTATTTTGAAAAAGTTTACTTTTCGGACCAATGGTATTTTCTAAATGAATGATTCATTTATAAATAGTTTTTTTAAAAATAGAATTTTTCTCCTTCAAATTACCTACAGTCTAAACTTCTAAGGATGCACAATTCCAATAAAAAATTATTGGAAAAATCGAATAAATTTTCAGAAAAAAATAAATGAAATTTGTAAAATTATAGGTGAGTAATTAGTTACCTACCTGATAAATTTAAAAACAAAATAAAAATTTAAAGGATCTGAAAACCCCCCAAAATGTAATGAATTGAAAATTTGTAAAAAGTTCAATAAAATAAAATTGAAAAAAAATACAAGTCATAAAAATGTGACGAATTTTGAACATTTTCAAACGTTCAAAAATTCTCATAACTTTCGCAAAAATTCAATAAACTGAAATTTGTAAAAAAAAAAAATGTACGTAGTACAGTAGTAAAGTATTATAGAATTTAAATAAACTAAAAAAATCTCTCAAAAGTTCAAATAAAACATTGATAAGACAAAGTATAAAAGGGAAATTTTGAAAAAATAATATTTCTTTTCAAATTGAAAAACATGATTGAAATTTCAATAAATCAGAAATTCGTAAAAAATGAATGAATGATATGATTCGACAAAAATTAAATAAATTGTAAATTAAAAAAAAAAAAAAAACCGAATGAACTGAAAAATGCTTCAAAATTTATTAAAATCAATAAATGTTCCGAAACTTGAATAAATTGAAAACTGTTAGTTGAAAAAAATTAATAAAATGTTAAAAATTGAATTGAGAGGAAAATTTTTGCTCGCAAAAATATATATATTTTTTTAATACAAAAACTTATTTAACTATTGAAACATGTTTTAATAATTTGAAAACTGTAAGTTGATAAATTGAAAAAAAGAATAAAATGTTAAAAATTGAATTGACAGAACATATTATTTTTTTTACTTGCAAAAATACAAAAACTTGCTTATTTAACTATTTAAACACAATATGTATTTAAATGTTCTATATTTCTGTTTAAAATTCCGAATAAGTCCCACCCCTGCTGTATACCAATTTTGCGTTTTGAGAATCAGGAAAAAAGTGAATAATTCTTGATTGGGGTCCAAAGGTCGACTAAACCCACAAAAAGCGCATTCAGTCACGACATCTCTAAAGAATTACAAAAAAATAAGAAAGTAAAATTCATTTTTTTTTTTTCAAAAACAAAATAAAATTTTGATTTTTTTTACAAAAGGAAAAAATTTTGATTTTTACAAAAAAATGAATTTTTTATTTTTATTTTTACAAAAAATTGAAATTTTTGATTTTTGAAAAACAAAATGTACCTACCTATTGAGTTCTGAAAGATTTTTTTTTTCATTGATTGCTTTTTGATGGTGATAGATATTTTAGAAAACGAAAAATCGGAACATCAAAATTAAAAAAAAAATACATGATTATGTATTTTGCTTTAAGCGCTGTTTTCAGAAAAACTGTGCAATGTCTGAGGTTCTTTTTTTAATTTCTTTTATTAAGGAGTGTCTAGTCGAAATGCAAAATTTAGCATTTTAGTTTGTCGGTGGTTTTTAACCATTGACTTCAAAAAAACTGTACCTATGCAATATGCATTCATTTATCTGAAAATGATAAAATAACAATTTTGAAAAAAAAAAGCGCCTTCGTATTCATCTCTTGCACTGTGTGCGTCTGAGTAGATATTTTTCTAGGCTGTAATTTCCCATTATTAAATTTATCAATTTATTTTGAGGTGAAATGGGAATAAAGGTACGATAAAAAAAATGCTCGACAACAAAAAACGTATTGAAATTGAGGTATGAAAATCTTGACATTTGCTCTTGCAACGAATTTCCGACTGTCGAGGTTCGTAAAAGGAACGAAATATTCAAACGATAGGTAGACTATAGGATAGGTATCATTCAAAGCTAAAACGTGATGTGAAAAACTTTCAGCCTACAAAATCATCGAACAACACTTGACAGAATCTCATTATACGTTTTTCGTATCGCGTCTAATAAATCATTGAAACAAATGGAAAAAGTTCCACACATATCAATAGCTTTTCACCATGAAACGAGAAACAAAAATTCTCAAAAATCGATTTTCCCTCATAAAATAATTTACAAATTTGTCATCGAAAGACTTGGAATGAATTGCAAACAAATTTCCTACTGAAAACAAACATCGATTATAAAATGAATGGTATAGGTAGAGGTACGTGACGACGTAATATAGTATGTCTGTATGTTTTTCTATGTATTTTGAGCAATGACTCTCGGCTATTTATTTATTTATTTATTCATTTTACGATGCATTGGATCGGAGAATTGGTGGAGTTGTATTGGGGACATTCTGTTGGGGTACTTAAGTCGTATTTTCGAAGTTGTTTCAATATTTACCCCCCAAGCCTTATTTCTGCGTAAGTTTCAATATTTTTGAAATGTTTAAAATATACTTATAGGTACCTATACTTGCGACGATTCGATATCATATAGCATAGGTATACCTAGGTATAAAATTATTTTAGTATTTGGTTTTACTATGTGGCATACATTTTTTATCTATCATTTTCAGATAGCTTATTTTTATATTTTAAACTGGGTTTTATATTGTCAGGGCTTACACGAGTATTTTTCGAAATCATGGTTTGCAAAGATAATTATTTTTTTTGTCGTATTTTTTACCACGCTTTTATTAGCTTGGTATGTATGTATGTATGTCTCATGGAACCAAAAGTATGTTTTCAACCAATCCTCTCTCATTTAATATTTTACTGGAATTGAAAGAACATAGTGCTCACGTAAGGGGTTTTCGAGGTCGCTGAATTCGATTTTCGAACTCAAATTTACCCCCGACCCCAAATTGAGCCCCTATGAGGGGGTTCAATTTTGAAAATTTCAGAAAATCACAACATTGGTATCGAAATGTAGGTTTTCGAGGTCGCTGAATTCGATTTTTGGACTTAAATTTACCCTTGACCCCAAATTGAGCCCCTATGAGGGGGTTCCATTTTGAAAATTTCAAAATTCACAACATTGATATCAAAATATTGGTTTTCGAGGTAGCTGAATTCGATTTTCGAACTCAAATTTACCCCCGACCCCAAATTGAGCCCCTATGAGGGGGTTCAGTTTTGAAAATTTCAGAAAATCACAACATTGGTATCGAAATGTAGGTTTTCGAGGCCGCTGAATTCGATTTTCGGACTTAAATTTACCCTTGACCCCAAATTGAGCCCCTATGAGGGGGTTCCATTTTGAAAATTTCAAAACTATGAAATTAAAATATTTTCAACGACAAAAAGAGTTAAATAAAAATGTAAAAAAATTTTAAAAAACCACGCTTTTATTTAAAGTTGGTCACTTTGTAAAATGTTATTCATAGAGAAAGAGTAATGCCTTAAAAAACAAAAAATAAAATTTACTTGAATACAAAAATGTGTCATGAAAATTTTTTTTTCAAAAATTTTAATGATGAAAAGCGTGGTGGGGTGTGCGAGGAGCAAACGAATACCTTTTCGATTAACGCCCCACCACGATTTTCATCATTAAAATTTTTGAAAAAAAAATTTTCATGACACATTTTTGTATTCAAGTAAATTTTATTTTTTGTTTTTTAAGGCATTACTCTTTCTCTATGAATAACATTTTACAAAGTGACCAACTTTAAATAAAAGCGTGGTTTTTTAAAATTTTTTTACATTTTTATTTCATATTTCAACATTTTTCTTTTCTCTTATCGTCATTTTTTCGAAGACTTATCCAACTTGATACCTCAGTAAATTAATCGTGTTCCTTTCGAGGGTAGAAAAGAAAATGAGTCGACTTGTTGATCCAGCAATTTTTCGTGTTTTCCACTTATTATTACTATGTTGACAAAAGAAAAAATATCAATTGTCGGCGAAGAAAAAACACGTGTCTTGAGTTTTTGATTATACCGAATTTTGTTGTTTTCTTTTGCGAACCTCGATACAATAATTTTGTTATACGTAGAAGAATTGAAATTGAAAGCGATTGTTGAGAGAAAAAATGAGTTTATAGTCGTTTCTCCCCCTACGTATCTTAGCTAACGCTGAATTTGATGAAATTTTGTATTTTTTTAAAACCCTAGATTAATTTTATTCGAGAATATATTTGTGTCTACGCACTACTACAGATATTATATAACTCTACGAATCAACTGAAATTAATTGGTTCTTATTTATACGTACGTAATTGTATGTTCACGTGCTAAACCTTCCACGCGAGTTGACACCACACCTATTTCCATCTCAATTATATACAGTTTCCAACGTTATATCTTGGTTGAAATTATGGAAAATCGAGTTGGAAATATTCGCCGAAAATAACTTCTTGAGACAAACCCAGCGTTTTGCGTCACTGTATTAAAGGTCTAAGTAGCCTTGAGCTCTGATGATGACTTTTTCTTTTCCATTTCGTAGTCTGCTCCTTTCATGTTGGATAATAAACGACGTTTGGAAATTCCAAGATGAGATGAGAGAATTTTCTTTTCGAAAAAATAATGACAAAAAATGAAACCATATCGAGTGAAAGTAAATCGTCTACTGATATTTTAAAATGTTTAAAAATGCAAAAAAGTAATAGAAATAAACCGAATAAACTTGCAGAAGATATTGGAACAGCTTAATGTAGAAAAAAATTTATAAAATTACGCGACGTTGAAAACAAAATGTACGAAGATTCACGACGATACATTCATCTTCATTATTTCTTTGTTCTCCGCTGCTTTTTTCACGCTCGATTTTTTCCTTCTCTTTTTCATACCTCTGGGTCTGGTTTTTCTATTTCATTTACAAATTGATACGAATTATTTTCTCGTACGTACTTGTACCATTAATTTTTTCGTCAGCACCATCGTTGTTGAGCTATAAGCCTGTCATATCACCGAAGAAAATACGAACGATAGTACAATTTGCATATCCATCCTAATTTATTTTCGTACTACAACGAAAAGAAAAATGGATTTTTCACCTTTAGAAATGGTTTCTGATATTTGAACTTATTCTCGTTTTTATTTTTTATCACTTGAAATCTTGTTAAACTCTTGATCCCTTATCCAACGAGCGTACAAACGTCGAGTTGAATAACGCCTAACACTTCACAATTCTAATTTCACGTATTTTCTGTTCAAAACTTTGGTATGTTAAACGTTACTAAAATCTTTTGATGGGAACTTGAGATAATGTCGTCGACGTGACGTTCACTTTTTACCACTACTTGAAAGTCGGACAGAACGCCCGAGGTGGTCTTGTAATTTTAGCTGCCGATTTCCTATTATATCCATAAAATTAATTCCTTTACAGAAAAATTTCAATCGAAGATTTAGGAAATTTAGTGTTGAATATCCCTCAACCCCTGAAGAGATCACTTTGACTGAAACCATTTTCAAGGTATATAGAATCTAAAACTCATTTTAAAAAACAAGTTCTACTACATTTACGTTGCAATGAAGAAGAATTTTGAGAACATTAACTTTTTATTCAATTTAAAGATGGTTGCAGGCATCAAAGTGTGGTTACTTTGAAATAACTTTGTTACTTTTTTCTTCCAAAGTTACTGGCGGTTGATCATTTTTTCACCTAATTTGTAATTACAAAAAAAAAAAAAAAACACTTGAAATTTAGTTTAAGTGATGATTGTATTTGAGAATATTTAAAATAATAGGTATCTAATTGAGCAAAACGCGAAAAAAAAATGAAAACATTGTTTCAATAAAGTTTGGTAACATTTTATCTCGAATTAAATTTTGGAGAAATTATGTTAAAATTTTAAAACGAAATTTTAGAACATTGCTTTAAAAAAAATTCAGGATTGAAACAAAATTATAAAAAAAATTATGTTTTAATATGGAATTTCACAAAACAATTTTTTTGAACTACCTAAATTTTGAAAAATCATTTTTTTTTTAATGGTAAAAATTCGAGAAATTGTAATATTAGTTGTAACCTAAAGTTCAAGAAATTTTTCAAGCTTAAAAAATCAAAAAGTTCATGAGAAAGAAATTTTAAGAAATCAGTACAAAACTGAATTAAATCTCATCATTATGTTGTTTTCCCTTGACATTTATGACCAAATAATACATATTTTTCTTACGTATTCCTCTTTCCTCAATCGAAACAACAACAACAACAACAACAACAACAAAAATGTCAATACCCAACCCAGGTACCCTGATACCCTGAATTTCGTCACCGTAAGCCGTATCTTTTACGTAAAACGAACAATACTTCATTTTGGTTAGACTTTTTCCGTCAATCAAAAGAAATAATTTAATATTCCAAATTCCTGAACTCATACTTCATCTTACGGTCTCCTTAATTTTACTCATTATATGGGTCGAAAAATGCCACAATGTTACAATAAAATTTCAAAATATCTTTTTAAAAAGTTGTAAAAGTTGGTCGAAGGGGTGACTTGTACCTATGTAACTCATTGTCAAAGTCGTAATTGAAGAATTTTGGTTTCTTTTTGGGGTTAGTTTTTTCGATGTAATAGGTTACCAACGTTACTTTTTTTGAAAAGTTCGCTTTGATGCTTCTAACTGAAAATTTTATACCAACAATTCAGGAAAAAGAGGAAAGTTCTCCCTGAATTTGAAAAAAAAAATTGAAATTGAAAATTGAAAATTTTTAGTTTCAAGTTGGCAATTTTGAATTTCCAAATTGGCAAATGATTAATTTTTCGATTATCTTGTAAAATATTGTACCTACTTCTGTCTTCTTGACATGATAAATGCATATTCAAGCATATTTGGTGATTACCTATATCAGCAAATATACGTCATTATTTTAATGATAGACCCTTGAATTCTATTATCAATTTTTTTTTCAAGAGAAGTTCTTAAATAAATTTCGTTCTTTTTTTCAAATTTGTCGATAAAATTTTTAAATTTTTGTTCAGGAATTTTTTTAAATATTTCTATTCAGCATTTAATTATATAGAGAACGAGAATGGTTTCTACGAAAAATAAATTTTGAACGAATTTTTCAATTTTTTTTTTTTTTAATTTGAGAGAATTATTTCCAGGGAAAATATTATTTTTTTATTTCATTTAAAAAAAAATACATTCCTATTTTCTATTTATACATTTCTTTTTAAGATAATTTTTTCCAAAAATATTTTTAAAGCATTTTTTGAAAGAACTTAAAAATACTTTTTCAGAAAATCGTTTTTTGAAAAAAAAAGTAGTATTTCTCAATAAGATTGTGAAACTTACTTCTGGAAAATTACTTAGATATTATCTCTTTTTTGAGAACTCCTTTCTAGGGCATTTTTTTCAATGGGATTTTTCTTTCAAGAAATTCGTTTTTCACAGTTTTTGTAACTTTCTTTTAATTTTTTTTTCTAATAATGTCAAACATACACTTTTCAGTGCCGAATTCTTCAATTTTTAATAAAAAAAAAAATTCTAGCTCTCTAATTATTTATGTATTTTTTTCCATATCATAACTAGGCTTTATTGATTCATGAATCGAAAGAAAAAATATTTTCTTCCAATTTCACGAATAATATTCGGTTAATGACCGATTCAAGTTTATTTCGAATTGGTTTTCGAAATTAACATAATCGATATTTGTGTTGGGAATGTTGTCCATTTCTCTGCTTAGTTGACGCTGGCTGACTTACTGAAAAATAAGTTGAAATGAACAACCGCGAGTATTGCGGTATAACTTAGATTATTCCAGTGCCACATGCGATCCAACCAAAAGAGTAATTAACTCAGGTTTTGGACGTGTCAAATGATGTGTATCGTTTTGCGAAAATATTACGAACGTTGGATGACCTTTTTTTTCCTCTATACAGTATAATATACTCTCGGTAAACATCAAACTTTACATCAACGGCGAATAAGTATAAAATGAGAACGTGTCCCTCACGGCAAACTTTACTTTTACGCTCCTTTACCTCTCGTCTAGTAAAATCAAGGTCGAAAGAATAAAACGTAATTAAATGTACAAGTTACATCTCTCTGGTTACCATGAACGGTTTTACTTTCAAGTTCTAAGGGACCAAAATACAAAATTTTGAATCTCGTAAAACCTAATTAACACAACATTACCGGCGAATTTATTATACCTAGATAGCACGACGCGTATGGCATTTTATGAAATTTATTATCTGCTGCGAAATATGCCGGATGTGCTTTCTTTTGTGTATGCAAACCTTGATCAGGGCGGCCAACTTTCGTTGTAGCTTATTCCGGCTTATTGGTTGCGTATTGTATAGAATTTCACCCTTGATGTGTTCGCATAGAGTTTCTTCAATTTTCAATTCGTCTTACTTAAAGTCGACTATTCTTTAAGGTACTCCCTTTGACTATATACAACATGGACTGGTAAAGCCCCATAAGAGCAATGTTAAATTTTTGATCCGATATGCCGGCGTTTTGATTATGCAATTTCATAAGCAGAGTGGAAAAAAATCTTCTGCACATGCGCGAAATCACAGTTGAGAATCGCTGGGCCGCCATATTGTGCCTTGATATTTTTTTCAAAATTTTCAATCTCAAACCAAATTCAAATTTTTTTATTGCAATCGAAAGGTTTTTCAATTTTATAAAAAAAATATTTCTTGACATTTTTTTGCTAAACTCGTATTTTCAGAGTTATGAGCAAATATTAAATTTAATGCTATACAAAATGGCGGACCAGCATGCCTGTAGTGAAAATTTTTTCCACTCAAGGCTTTTGGGGTTTCTGCTAAGGAATTCCAGCTGTTCTACCAGTCCATGTTGTATATAGTCAAAGGGTACTCCCTTAACCAAGAGCAATCGTTAAATTTGTTTATACAGGGTGTCCGGGGAGCATTTTATGAAACTTCAGATTTGGATACAACCGGGTACCACTAAGAAAAAGCTTCATATACACATGGTACCCATCTCAGTTGAAGGGACAGGGGAAAATTTGACAAATAAAATTGAGAGAACTTTTTTGGGGGATGGGTATTAGGTAGTACTGAAAAAAACACGAATTTTTTACTCTTAACATTTTTTGCTTAAGTTGAAAAATAAAGGCGCTACCGAGCTTTTTCATTTTAAAAATAAATGAAATGGTAACACTGCATTTGTAAAAAAATTCTGAAGCATTCAAGAAATAGTACTTTGAAAAACCAAAAAAAAAAAACTCTAATTACCATGGAATGTCTTTCTTTGAAAATTAAATGAGTTATAGCAAAAAGAAATCACTTATGAAAAGTTTTGCGTTGCTCAAATTATGAATATACTGGTAATAATTGAAAATCGTGAGATTCCACTTACCAATGCAATATGCATCCAATGAGTGCAACTTTTTGAAAGAAACCAAAGAAGTTATCTGATAAATTTGCTTATCTTCAAAAATGAAGGCGTTAGGGAGCCTCAAACTTCTGAAATTTCAATTTTTATTGGTCTATAGCGCTTTCATTTTCGAACTTATGCAAAAAATCAAAAATGTCAAAGAGTAAAAAAATACCTATTTTTTTAGTACTATGACTATCCATAATTAATTATGCTTAATCAAAAAAAAATCTTCGTTTCATTTTCCACTGCCCCTTCAATTTTTGAGATAGGCACCATGTGTATTGTAAAGTTTTTTGTTCGTGGTACCAGGTTGCATCCAAATCTGATTTCTTGCACGTTGAAAAGGAACCCTTAAAGTAAATATATATGTTTTAGAATATGGGCCTTATTCTTTTGAGGTCATATAATGATTCGCAAAACATTATTCTGCAAATCGCTGAGGAATATATCAAAATGTGATGATACTAACGTGACGCGAAGTGGTTGAATTTTCGCGATCGTATTATTTTCTTGAACAAAATTTCATCCAAGGTTCCTCGTATAATTTTGTAGTTTTATTTTGAAAAGAAATCATAACAAAGTGTTCTTTTCTGTGTGGTATTTTCAGCAACCGTGTTATTATAAACCATAAATAATGATCGTACCAGAAAGTTTTATAATATGTAGGATTGTATGTTTATCTATAGGTGGTGATACCACGTTTCGGTGTTAAATTTCTCTTATGCGGTATTCTTTACTCGACTGAAAACCTGAACTAAATTGACTTGGTTTTCATGCATAGATCAAACATTTGCAATATAATAACTATAAGTCTGCAACTATATAACTGGAATTATGTCGAGTAAACATTATTAAAAATATAAGGAAAATTTCACACGTAGTTGTGCATTGAAAAAAATTCAAGCTACAATTCAATACTACTCAATCCTACTACGCAGCTTTATGTACTCGTTTCAACTTTGAAAACTCGCATAAAAGTTGCAAAAATTCAAGTTTATTCCTCACCTG
Organism: Balanococcus diminutus; assembly: GCA_959613365.1. Lineage (NCBI taxonomy): Eukaryota > Metazoa > Arthropoda > Insecta > Hemiptera > Pseudococcidae > Balanococcus > Balanococcus diminutus. The sequence goes on along the minus strand of OY390715.1, from coordinate 42,207,233 downwards.
CAATAAATTCATATCTTGATAAAGAAACAAGACCATTTACCATTTTTAAATGTTTCATAAAAAATATATACCAGTCATAGTTTATCGAAGAATTACAACGCCGTAGATCTGCAGATGAACAAGAAATGAAGTAGGTATATACGAAGTAACAGTATATACCTACTTTTTTGAGACGAATAAGTTGCATACTGCCTGCCCTGATTCATTGAAGTTCCATTCTTTAGCAGTTTAGCGTCTTGGGTTTTCCGAATAAAATTTTTCAGTTGAAAAAATTTATGTAGGTATTTTATCTACGTACAATATTTTTTTTCATTTCAAATCTTCGGTCAAGTTCATTTTATAGGTACTCTCTTTTTGCTTCTGTTTCATTTCCTATCCATTTATTTATTTACCTAATTTATTTTACTAAACGAGTACAATAGAATAGACGAACATTTTCTGTTATATACTTGTAAAATGGCTTGTTGAAAAAAAAATCGTGTCTCAAGAACGTAAACATAACAAATTCTTTTATTAAATTTAGAAATTCTTCAAGTAAACAAATGGCAATCAAAATTTCGCTCAACTCTATTCCATATTCGGTCTCGAGGTAGAGAATTGTTTTTCCGTGTACACCTTGATTCGAGTATTTAATTTCAGGGTGTCTAAAACACTCCTACAAATCCTGCAATCAGGGATGGGCACATTTTTTTCAAAACGAGTAAACTCACTTACAACTCTAACTCTTTAAAAAAAAAAAAATGAGTTGAACTTTAACATTCAACTCTTTAGAGTCGTACAAGCAAAACAGTTCAACTCAGAGTTAACTCTTTTTCCAAAAAGGTCTACTTTTCTTCAAGAGGTAACTTTTTCTAAAACTCTTTTTCCTATTCGGACCACGAGCGCGGAGTGGCTGAATTCTATCGGCAAAACTGAAAAGGTTTGAAAAGGTGCACCATAAATGACCATAAACAAAAATTTGCTTATCACTGAAATTTTTCAAATGTTATCACGACTTGATCACGACCAAATCATGACGAAAGGCACCTTTATTAGTTGAAATTAGGGAAATCATCACAACACAGCCATCTATTTTTAAGAAAAATAAACAAAGGTGCACCCAAAGTTATATAGAACAAGATAGTTACCACACTCCCCATATGAATAATGCAATTCTTTTCTGCCACTCTTACGGCGAGCAAATCGCTCACTATAGAGCGCGCTTGATGCGACGGGTGATACACTCTTATTATAGATACTGGACTGCTCTATATGAGGATTATCAATTTTTGTCAGTTTATTTGTTAATAACTTTTTTTCGAAAGGATTTACGAAAATTTTGGTTAAAATATTTTTTGAAGAGAATTAAATTTTCTTTCGAATGATCTATTCACTTTTGAATTTTAATTATTTTTTCGGTAAGTAAACAAGAGAATTATTTGAAGAAATTATGTATGCCTTCGGATTATTGAAAATTACTGTGGTAATATTGTTTTGAATTATGAAAAACTATATATCGTTGGAAAGAGCACGAAAAATGCTACATTTCGTACGCTTTGAGTGCCATTCTATCTGTTTTAGTTTTTGAGATAATGTAATGCGAATTTTGAGTTCAATATATTTTAAAAACGGTAACAGATAACTTCATACTCAAAGGGTACGAAATGTAGCATTTTTTATGCTCTTTCCAACGATATATAGTTTTCCATAATTCAAAACAATATTATCAAAGTAATTTCCAATAATCTGAAGACATCAAAAATTTCCTCAAATAATTTTCTTGTTTACGTACCGACAAAAAAAATAAAATTCAAAAGTGAATGCATCATTCGAAAGAGAATTTGATTCTCTTCAAAAAATATTTCAGCCAAAATTTTCTTAAATCCATCCTAAAAAAAGTTATTAAGGAAAAACTTGAAAAAAAGGAATAATCTCATATAAACACAATATGTTTTGTTGGGCCCACCCGTCGAATGCAGCGCTCTAGGTTATGTACTTTGGCGAAATGGGCATGGCCAACCGGAGTGTGGTAACTATCTTGTTCTATATAACTTTGGGTGCACCTTTTCAATACCTACTTGATAGTAATGCACACTAACGCGCCATACCTATCCTTGGTCCGAATTAATAGCGAATTAACGATGTAGCATGGTAAGAAGTATTGTTTTGCAGTTTAATAGTCATTATTGGTAATATTGTTATGATATGCAAAGTACAAAATACAATTAAGAATTCTTTTATTTCAAAAAGGTAAGCAATTTTTCTATTCTCAAAAAACTGAATTCTTATTCTCTTCAGAAATTTAAAAAGTATTTTGTACTTCGAAAAAATTGAAAAATTTTCAATTCCAAAAGTTAATCTAAAATAAAACCAAGATTTTTTCATTTCAAACAATTTAAAAAAAATTATTTCAAAATTTATAATTCTTCAATTTCAAATTTTTTTGGAAATTCATTCATTATTCTAAAAAATTGAGAGTTTTCCATTCCAAAATAATTCATAATTTTTTTATTTTAAAATTTATTCCAAAAAATGCGAAATTTTTTATTTTAAAATTTACTCTAAAAATTTGGGTATTTTTTATTCCAAAAGCCATTTCGAAAAAATTGAAGGCATAAAGTTTTTATTACGTTCTAAAAAATTGTAAATTTTTTTATTGAGACTTTTCTTTAAAAATCTGAGGAAACATGTTGACTCCAAAAAAATTAAGCTGAATGATTATTCTCTTTGAAAATCATTTTGTGCTTCAAAAAAATTGAAAGAGTTTTTCCCTTTAAAAACTGAGATTTTTTTCTCCAAAAAATTGAGAAACTTTTTTATTTATTTTTTAAATGATTTTTTTTTTTTTTTGATAATGGGAACGCAGCCCTGAATGTAGATGTATTGATTGATTGCAAATTGTAAATTTATATTTGTTTTCAAATTTTGCAATTTTTTTTTTTATTTTTTTTTTTTAAATTTTTTTTTGAACATTTTGTACTTTTAAGAAATATAGCCAGTTCGAACACCATATAGCTGAAGTGCACTAACTATATTTCAATTTTTAGAACCGAAAATTCGAGGAAGAGTTGCAAAATAGTTATGAAAATTTTTTCAAAATTGGGAGCACCCCAAGGTGCCTCTTGACATTACGTTGGCGGAAAATGAGAATTGGAATTCTCTTTAAAAGGTACAATTTTGGTGCACTGTACCCAAAAAAGGCAAAATTTTGAAATTCGGACAATTTTTTAATTTTTCTAAAAAATAAAGGAATGACCAGAGTTCACTTGAAATTCAGCTAGGTACACAACTGCACATCATTGTTCAGTGCTCGACCCTGTACGTATGTGGATGTACTCACCTGCGTAGAAAGCTCGCTACTTCCAAATTGATATTTTCCACGAGGTAACGTTCGGTGTACCTGACATACTACATATTTGGCTCTAGTACGAATAAAATGACGATTGAAAATTGAATTGTTCCGATGTAAAATGTAACCGTATTTTAATGTTATTTCGTAACAAAATTCCGGCTTTTCACATCGAAAAGTCCTTCAATTTAGTTTATAATGAAAATAGAAAGTTCATCATGGCGAACAAAATCCATCAATATTAATACCTATTACCTATCGTGTATATCTCTCTCTATCTACATTCTATACATGCTAAAAGTTGGTAGGTATATGTTTTAAATAATTACATACTTCACCTATTTCGCATTAAATTACCTAAAATACTTTTGAAACAACAAGAGAAAAGTCCTCTGTGTGCTTATACCTATAGTTAATTTGATCAGAAAGGATAGGCTATTTTGTAAATCTAAATTCTTGAAATTGTTGAGTTGGGTTCAGGCAACTATACCGTCTATACCTAACTTATATTTTCTATTTATACGTATGTACTTACCTTGTTGCATTAAAAGTTTCGAAGTATGGTAATTTAAGTGGTTTGAAATGACCAAATTTAAAAAAAGTATTTTATTAACAAAAATCGCTTCCGGTAAAATGAGGACCGTGTATTTTTTCATATTCCACAAAATGTGCAACATATTTTACGAAATTTTTCACCCAGATCGATAAACCTATTAAATACGATGCGGTGAATGAACTTTTAAAATATGCTGTATCAACTTGATAGCTCCATAAAATCAGTATGCACTGTATATAAATACAATTTATTCTACCCGAATGTTGCGATACTCTTTAAAATAATATTGTAATAATACAAATGTGCATACATTTGCCGTCGTATAATCGAAAATAATTATGAAATATTTCCATTTCTGCGTACGTATACGAAGGACGAGAAATTGTTAGAAATTCTGATATAATTGAGAACTCGCTGCAAAATTTCAATTTTCTCGCCAACTTTCGTTTTATGCAATACGAATAAGTAATATTTGTAGCAGTGTTGAGAACTTTCCAAAACGAAATGTATTAGAAATAACTATAGACAGTCAGAAATAACACTCGAATAAACAAATCGAAAGAGTACGATACTAAGGAAAATACTTCTTTCTTTGATGAACGTTGTTAATTTTAAGAAAAAGTGATCAATTTCGGTATCGAAATAAGAGAATATAAACAAACGATGAAATGACGCGTACCTTTAATGATTTTTTTTCACTCGACTTTGAAGCGTTTGTGAGCTTGTTTACGTTCAGTTAGCAGGTAAAAACAAAAACCAATTTTCTGCCATTCCAATAAACTTTGAAAAAATTAAGATATTTCGAATGAATTCCATCGTGTAATTTTGATGTTTTTTGAAAAAAATTCGAAGAAGAAATGTGACATTATTTAGAAAAAGGTCCCACTTTGGGTTTTTAAAAATTTTGAGAAAATTGCATTTCTAGGTGACAATGTTTAAAGTGAGACTTTTCGAGTTATTGATGGATTTAGTTAGGTAGTGGAAGGTGTATTAATGTATTATACTAATTTCTAGTTTACTCAATCTGTTTACATGGTGGCATTGGTGGCGGATACTTTTTGTTGAATTTTACCAAGTCCAATAGAGTCTTGATATTGAAATTAGAGGGAAGGGAGGGGTACTATCGAAATTTTTGTCATAACCAAAATTATTTCCAAGACTTCAAGCTACAACTTTTGTTTGAATTTTTTGTTTAAATGGACCCATACCTAGTTACCTACACCAATTTTTAATAATATTAGGTATAAGTATCTAACGTTAGACATATTATCAAAATGGGAGGAGAGGGAAGGGTCTAATTGAAAATTTTATAATAACAAAAATTATTTCTAAGACCTCAATGTACAACTTTTGTTTGAAAATTTTTTCAATTTGACCCCTCCCCCAATTTTGAAAAAGTATCTACTCGATATTATGTGAAATAGGAGGAGAGGGGTATTCAATTGAAATTTTTATAATAACCAAAATTGTGTTTAGGGTCTTAATCTACAATTTTTATTTGAAAAATTTTTCAATTTCAATTTTTAATTTGTATCTTTTGCTGAGTGTTATGCGAAATCGGTGGGGAGGGAAGGGCCTAATTGAAAAAATTTTAAAACAGAAGTTGTAGATTGAAGTCCTAGGAATAATTTTGGCTATTACAAAAAATTTTATAGGACCTCACCCTCCCCTCTAATTTTGAATATAAAGTATCTGTGTAGTATTGGACTTGGTAAAATTCAACAAAAACGATCCGCCACCATGAAAACAAAATACAAATTGAGTAAACTAAACAGAACTAGACATTAGTCTGTAACATTTCATGTGCACCAAGAAATCACTAGCGACACTTGCGAGAAGTCTGTTAACTAATGCATTAAACTTGGCCATTCATCATCACCCACATTACAAATGGTCCCAATTTAATTTATGGAAATTTGTTAAAACCACTTTGTTGTAAATCAACAAATTTCTTATCAAATGAGTGGTCAATGAGATTTATAGCCATAATATGATTGATTCTACAGTAATAAGAAAAATTGTATAAAATTTTCCAAAACTTTTACCCCAAAATTTTCATTTTCTGAACTTTCAACTTTGGAGCGCCGTAAAACCCTCGAAAATCATCGCACAGACTTCGAAAACTGCTTATTGAGCAGGGAATTTTTCACTCTACAAAGTAGGTGTCTTAACTCATTTTGTTTTGACAAGTCAACGTGAGATCTTTTGCTAAATTATGCCACAAATGTAAAAGTTTTATACCTATGTATTCTTTTTGTATATTCGAGTGAATTGAAAAAAAAAATAATCATTCAAAATGCCAGATGAGATGTTTTCATTTGGAGAAACCGTACTTCTTAACACTTTTTGCTTCGTGAAATATTCGAAACAAGAAGTTGGTAGTTTAGATAAATCGAATATGTTTTTCTTTCGTACGTAAAATTAATATCGTCTCGAGAAGTTCTATCGAACTTCATTTTCGTAGTTATACTTGAACTCTGAAGTACATTAGGTACGTCTTTTGTTTTATTTTATGAAGTTTCAAATGCCTACGAAGCCTTCAAGGCTTTATGTAAGTTTACGTGTGTACATACCTATATTTTCGATTAAAATACAATTTAACTACGTACACGATTCCACTACATACGATGGTGTTTCTTCTATAGCACCTATACATACGTATATCCTTTACATTTTACGCTATGAGTATTCGCGAAAATGTAAGAAAAGCAAAAATACGCGTCCTAAGTGGTTTTTTTGAAAACGTAGCTTATCGTGTATATACGTATACCTACTTCCTGCGGTTAATCTTAAAAAATTGGCTAGATAAATTTTTGTCAAGAGACCACTAAATCGATTTTAGTGTTAAACTGCGCATCAAGAGCTGTGAGGGAAATTTTTAATCTAATAAAGAACCACAGTAAAATGAAATTGCACTGGCCGCCGAGTTTGTTGTGTTTTTCTAGCCATCTTCGCATCGTTTCGCGATGTAATTACTGAAAAAGGTTAACATTACGAGATCGCAGCTGCTTTTAAAAGTTTTACAAACTGCTTGCAGGACATTTCTTTGGTGTTTGACATGGAGCGGTCGTTAAATAAAACACTGCACTCGTCTATGTCGTGTGAGCTCTTCAAAGGCATAGAAAATAAAATAGCTTTTTTTCCTCGAGATTTTTTTTTTCATCTTTAAAAAAAATCTTATTTCCTCCATTTATAATTTAGAATTATTACTTCGCTTTTTGAAATGCATTATCACGTGGTTAAATGGGAAATTTTCAACGGCGTTAATGAAAAATGAAAATTTTCTAACGTAATTAAAAAAATAGAACGAAAATATCTTTTTTAATTATTTTGCCGGTGGTTTCGAGACAATTTATAGCACAATGAGAAAGCAATTGTTCTTTCAACTTTTTCATATGAAACAAGAAAAGTCTAAATTACGCAAAATCTCTTGAAAGTTATTACGTTTTCGTAAAATTTGCGAAACATTTCGTTAAAAAATTTGTTAACTATATAGAGAAACTTTATTAACGACCGTAATTCATCATATTAAAGTAAGCCTTATTTCAGCTAGAACCAAGTTCAGCTGAGAGTTTAATTTACGCTTGGCAAAATCAACTCGATCAATGGCACGTTGATAGGAAGAAGTGGGATTGACTTCTCGGAAGAAGAACTTTCAACTAAATGTTCATAAAAATATTAATCGAGTAGCTCTATCTCCGGCTACTACTTTTTTCACCCTCTATTTTTTTTAATCGTTTGAAAATTGTTTTTTTTTTTTGAAAATATTATTTTTATTTGAAATCTTGAAATACCTACCTACTTCGTAAATATATTTGCACTTTTTTGTAAATTTAATGAAGTAAAAAATTCATCTTATAATTCAAATATATTTTTTTTGTTTACAGCTCGGCGAAAGATAGGTTAACAGGTTCAAAAGTAGCTATTAAAAAAATTAGTCCTTTTGAACACCAGACATACTGTCAGCGGACGCTTCGAGAAATTAAAATTTTAACCAGATTCAAACACGAAAACGTAAGTATTTCGTTCACTTATAAATACTTAATTTGACAGTTTCAAGTATAGCAGATGTAAAAAGTCGAAAACCTCTTTTGCCAGTTGATTCGAAAACGAAAGCAAAGATTGTTTAACTATTGAGCCTCAATTATACTTTTTCCATTCGTTGTTCATAAATTTTGCTTGTGTTCCGAAATTTCCATTAATATTAGCTTGATTGAATTTTCACTCGATTTTCGATCCTTTTTATACTTGAACGAAAATTTCTCATAAGCTTGTTCATCTTGATACTAACTGTAAAGTTACGCAGCTTATTTCTTTTTCAACTGATCTGCGATACGCGTATTTATTGCGAAGTTTGCCAAAGAAATATGTTACACTTTTTTCGGATATTTTTGCCATTCTTACAATGTGTCGATTTCGTGGATTTCAGAATTTATAAAATATTTTTTTTACGCTAAAGAGATTTATATAGTATTTTGATATACTACCTAAAATACTGCGTAGAAGAAATAGAATGGAAAGAGAAAATATTCAAAAGGTATCCTTCATCCTAGAAAGCAAGATCACTTTATTCGTCAGAAATTAGGAAAAGATGAACCCAGCGTGTGGTCTCTTTTATCGAGTCAAAACAAAATACAGATATACAACTGAAGCCAAAGGCTTTTAAATTGTTGGGATAGGGTAATACTAGAGGCAGGCCCGTCGAGAGGGTGATATGGAAGTGGGCAAAATTTCACCATAGCATCAGATTTTTGAATTTTGATGTCCTGGATTAAAAAAATATATATTTCGTGGGTACCTACATAATTTTTTCAAATTAGGTATTAAAAAATTATAAAAATAGATTGAAATGTTCTACAAATTGATTTTGGTCGTCTTAAAATTGATAAAATTGCAAAAACAACAATTTTTTTAAAATTACGAAAATTTGATCGAAATATTATTGTTGAAATAAACTAAAAATAATCGCAATTTTGGGCTTTGCGAAGGAGTTTTTCAAAAAAATTGAAAAAACCAAAAATAAAAGTTTCTTTTTTATCATACCTATTCGTCGAATCATCTACAGCACAAGATTACGTCAAGCGATTTTCAAGTGGAATGGACCATTATTGATCTAGATTTTCGCTTGAATTTTCCGGTTGCGAAAATTTTTAGAATTTCTTTTTGTTACTATTATTATGAGGAGGGGTCAACTTGGAATTTTCTAGGATGTAGCGAGATTTTTTCTGCTGTACTTCAATAAGAGAATTTTTTCTCTCTAAAAAATTGAAAGGGATTTTCTTCAAAAATTGAAATTTTTCTGTTCAAAAAATTGAAACATTTACGCCTTTAAAAAAAAAAATTGATCCCAAAAAAATTGTGTTTTTTTTTTTTAGAATAAGAGAAATAGAGTCGAAAAATTTAGATTGAAAGATATTTTTTTTCTTCGCAGATAAGATAATATATTTTTTAAAGCTGACTCGAAAAATAAGATGAGCTGGTATTCCCAGAAATTTTATCAAAACTTTATTTTTTAAATGAGAATTTCTTAAAAAAAAATAATAATAATAAAATAATAAAAAAAAATCTGTCAACATATTTACAATAAGGATATTGAAAAGATGTCGAGATTTGTACTTCATCAGTATTTATGGATGATATTACTCGTATGTTACAGGTAATCGATATCAGAGATATTTTACGCGCCGATAGTATAGACCAGATGAAGGATGTCTACATAGTACAATGTTTAATGGACACAGACCTGTATAAATTATTGAAAACGCAGGTAAATAAAGATGCATTCATGTACTTACCTACTACATAAATGATTAATTACGAATTACGATCCGTCTGTGAGACTTGGAATTTACATTGACGCGGGAAAATTGAGTCACCTCTATCTATCGCGGTGTAGCAGTGCGTTTTACAAAAAAAAAAAAAAAAAAAAAAATGATAATAACGTTTTTCATGGAAAATTTTATGACTAGTGTCTAGTTTATTCAATTTGTTCACATTTCTATCAAGTCCAATATTACATAGATAATTTGATATTCAAAATTGGAGGGGAAGGAGGAGTCAAACCGAAATTTTTGTAATGATCGAAATTATTCCTAGGACTTCAAACTACAACTTTTGTTTGAAAATTTTTTCAATTGGACCCTTTCCTCCTCACCGATTTTGCATAACAGTCTGAAAATACTGAGTAAAAATTAGAGGAGTGAGTTAGGGAAGAGCCAATTAATTTTTTTTTTCAAAGAATAGTTGTAGTTTATGATCCTAAAAATAATTTTGGTTATTATAAAAATTTCGATTGGATCTCTCCCTCTCCTCCGATTTCATATAACATCAGGTAAATACTTTTTAAAAATTGGGGGAGGGGCCCATTTGAAAAATTTTTCAAACAAAAGTTGTAGATTGAGGTCCTAGAAATAGTTTTTGTTATTATGAAATTTTCGATTAGACCTTCCCTCCCCTCCCATTCCGCATAATATGACTTTGATACTTGTATGGTATTAAAAACTGGTGGAGGCAGGGGCCTAATTGAAAAAATTTTCATACAAAAGTTGTAGTTTGAAGTGCTGGGAATAATTTTGGTTATTACAAAAATTTCGATTCGACCCCTTGCTCCCCTCCAATTTTGAATATCAAGTATCTACTATCTATATGTAGTATTGGACTTGATAAAATTCAGCAACAACGATCCACCACCATGTAAACAAATTGAGTAAACTGTATACTAGTAATTTTATGTAGAATATTTATGTTATACCTATCATCATTTTTTTAAAAAAGAACATATTTTTGAAAATATGTGAAAAACGCCATGGCGAGGCGAATTTCACCCCCTAGCACACGATGCAAGCGTCCTACGATATCGCGTCATAACACAAAATTGAACAGAGCATCGAGAACTAAGTCCTATTTCCGTAAAACAAAATTTTGGTATCAGTTTGTCAGAATAAACGTCAATTTTGACACTAATTTTCCCGGAATAGAATATTTCTGATAGGTAGTTAGGTAATAGGTACCTGCCTTGTTTTTGAAAAATTTTACACCGGAAGTGAATGTCAGTAAGAAGTTGTCTGCTCGTTCTTTACCAAATTATGGGTTGTTCAAAGAAAAGCTTTGGTAACTTATTGAAAAATAATTCAGCAGGATGAGAAAAGGTTTACCTAAATAGCGCTATTTCATTTTGTCCAATTTAACGAAGAATTTCTGAATGAAGAAATATTCAATTTCGAAGAATTATATTGTCGCATGCTTGAAGGGCCCCGAAGTCTGAACATGTATATATAATATATACACCAATACACTACTGATAGAAAATTTATTACTTTTATAAAACGTCTAAACGGCTTCGCAAAATCTATACCTACGGTTAATCATGATTTTTATTTTTCAGAAATTAAGCAACGATCACATCTGCTACTTTTTATATCAAATTTTGCGAGGATTGAAATACATTCATTCAGCCAACGTTCTACACCGCGACCTAAAACCGAGCAATTTGCTCCTTAATACGACGTGTGATCTGAAGGTAATTAAATTTTAATTAATTTCGTACGCCAGAAATATCGTAGCACGATTTACCTCTACCGCCTCCACCGAATCTAGTGCTACTTTCGCGTTGCAAAAAAAAAAGAAGAAAAAAAAGAAGCGGTAATCATAACGAATGCGAATGGTTTGCGCGTTGATTAATATTTGTTGTACTTTACCACGCCGCGCCACGACCCCGTGGGTGATGCGAAGTTACCCGGTGGAATTTTAATAATTTCAAAAACCAATCTTGGCGCTGTACTGTGCGTTATTGTGAAACCCAAAGACACCCGAGAATTTCGAATAACAACGAAAATACTCTCGACAATAGAGATGCTTTTAGTATTATTGTTCTTAGATTTTGTTTTTTTCTTCGCCGATTACGATTCGTTTAATTTAGAAATTTCACGTTCCCTGTATTGGTACGAAAGTTGGATATTTACTTGTATGAAATTGGTTAGAGTGTGTGTTTTGAGGATAAGCTTTTTACGTAGCCGAGTTTCCTCGTTGATATACTCTTATTATAAATAATCCTAACCGATTTAGAAATTTCCTCAATGTATCGATTGGGAATTTTCTTCGAGTACACAAAATTGTAAAAATTCCGGCCAGTGGATGAATTCGTCGAGTTATGGTCGGTAATAAATCTCGGCAAAATCAAATACATTTATGAGAGATGACTAGAAATTATTCTTTTACATATTTTACTTCTCGCGACAATAATACGAAAGAGAAGGAAATTCTCATTGTTAGCCGAACCGAAAGTGAAGGAAATTTCACAAACGGTGATCTTGATATAAGTTCGGCCATAAATCATCCACTCGATATTGAAAATTTTTAGTTTAGATTTTCGTAGCAGTCTTTCATTTTGGAAAAGCTGTCGTTTATTTTCGGTATTGTAAACGTTTCTCTTTTGTGGTTCGGTGGGCACTCGAGAATACACATACCAGCTGAAAAATACGAACGTATGGTTTCCTCTAAGTGGCCTTTTAATGTGAAACGCAGTTTGAAATTATCGATGAAAATGTCGAAATGGATGTAGTAATGTTACAATATAGGTACTACGTATAGGTATATTTTGACGATTTATTAAACCGAATTTCATTGTAAAAGGGGTGTGTTAGTTTTTTTTATTTTATTCGATGATCGAATAACCTAGACGGTGGAATGTTGAGTCTAATAATAAATTCTTGATCAATTATAACAATGGCGAAGATTTCGAAAAATGAAAAATGACAGCGTGCCTTTTCATACGTACACAGTGTTTAAAATAACATTTTTTTCTAATAGATAGATACCGTATCAAAATTTATGGAAAAAATTTATCAAACGTGTAAATTACGCGGTGTTACATATTTTATTTTCAAAGTTTTGATTTTCTTGCTCTCACCCCCAAAAAGTTGCACTTTCTTACGCGAAGAAATTAACTATTTTTATTTTTCCTCTGACTCCAGTTTTGAGGGAATTCGTTTCCTCCTCTTTTTAGGGAACATTAAATACCATCTTTTACATTTTTCGAGAGAAAAAATCAGAGTGAAAATTTTTTGTGTTCAATATAGACTTATTATACATTCTTACCCAAAAATACAATTTGCAGTGATTTTACTACGTAGTCTCCTTTTCAGGAACCGCCATTTTCACTGTTCTATCTTTTTTTGAAAAATTTATACCCAGGGGCTTAGCAATGCTGATGAATCGCCACAGAATATTTTTCTGATAAAAACGAGGTATCATAATGGGTTAATTTTTAAATAACTTAGGTACATTTTTTCATCGCTGGTTACTTTTTGTTTCTGTTTCTGTTTTTTTTTTAATTTACCTACTCGGAAGAGACTTTTTCATGATTTTCAAATTGAACAAAGAAAAAAACAATTTTGAAAAAATATTAAAAATGGTCACTTGTTTTTCTTTTCCAGTAAGGCTACTCTGTCTAGTTTTAGTATTACAGTATAACCTCGATTATCCAAATTAATTGTGGCGAAAGAAGATCGAATATCGTGAAAAATGAAATAATCCAGTTTTCTTTTTTTTTCAAGTGAAAAAAATTAATTTTTGGAATAAAATTTTAAAAAATTTTCGGAATTAAAAATTTCTATTTTTTGAAACAAAAAAATTTTGCTCAATTTTTTGGAATAAAAAAATTACTCTCAATTTTTTGGAGTAAAAAAAATACTAAATTTTTTGGAATAATAAAATTACTCAATTTTTTTGAAATGAAATTATTAAATTTTTTGTGATTTCAGATCCTGAAAAAAAAATTATTTTGATTTTTTTGAAATATATATATATTTTTTCATTTAGAAAGAATAAAGAATTAAAATCCTTATTATTTTGAATTTTGTTTTTTAATTCTTGGAATAAAATGTTCAAAGTTTTGATGATTTTTCCACAATTTTTCAACATTTTTTTTGATTTTTATGAAAAAAAATTTTTCCTTTATTTATAAATTATTTATTTTTTATATTATTATTGAAATTATTTTAATTAATAATTTTATTTTATTTTATTTTATTTTATAAAAGTTAATACATTAAAGTTTAATTTATTTTCAAAATAAATTTAATTAACTTAAATATTATATTAATTAAAGAAAAAAATTAATTCTTCTAAAATTATAAATTTCGTGTTACTCGATGAATACATGTGAGCTCATTTTATTTTAAAGAGTGACCCAACTTGATATTAGAACTTGAAACTTAAAAATTTGAGACATTTTCGAGGGGGGGGGGGGGGGGGCTCAAAAACACCCTTTTAAAATTCTCTTTGGGAACACAAAATTGAAATTATTTTTTCATAAAAAAGAAACAACTTTAGAGGGTAGGGCAAAGCAAAAAAATCGCCCAGTATAAACCAACCGTTGTGTCGGCTTTGATTTTTTATGTAGCTTTGAAAAAAAAAACGAATACATTTTTTTTTTAAAACCGCGAAATGAATAGTCTTAGAACAAGTCAAAAGTGCTTACAAGCAGCGGAATAATATTGAGAAAATTCTATTTTTAGAATTCATTTAAACGCCGTAAGTTAACATTTGTTTCTTCGAGCTTGAGAAAATTTTGGAAATGTTGACTGAAAATTCTTTCTATCGAACCAAATTTCTACAGTATCGAATAAATTGTTTAAAAACAGTTTTTCATCATCTTTTACGTATTGTTTCGGCTGCGAATATTTCCAAGTTCAAGTTTATTCCGACGTTAAAAAAAAAAAATCTCGAACACGTATTTCGCGAAACTTTTTTCTATCTTTTTTTTTAAACTGATGTGAAGAAATACCTATGAATAATTGGAATTTTTCGAGAGGAAAACGAGCGTTGATGGACAAATGATTCGAATTTTATACGCATTTTAGGTATAAAGACAAATAATAAACAGGTAACTTACGCTACGTAGGTAACCTTTGTTAAATTTGGAAATTTTACGTAAAATGGTAACACGATCGTTTCGTTGAATAGAAAAAGAATTACACGGTAAGGCTTTTAAAGCGAGTGTAAAGTTACTGGAAACTGGAAAGGCATTCTAGCAAAGTTTACGAAATTTTACGCGAATCGAGTTTGGACCTATGGAAAACATTGCCGCGTTTACCTGCCTGCAAAAATTCACTTGACTAATTTTACTCTGTCAAAGATGCGCAAAGGTTTCGTATGGCGCACTTGATTTAGGAAATTTTTCGTTTTGTATTTTCATTATATTCGTAATTCGCGGCGCTATTGTTTAAAATTAAAACGACGATCGAAGGCTCGTTCATTACGTTGAGTCTACGAGTTATTCGTTTTAGCGTCAATCGATCTGTGTGGAAGCTGCTTTGAGTGTTTAAAACGGACGTTTTTAACGCATTAGCCAGATGAAAACATCGCGCAAAATAATGTTTATTCGCGTAATGTGGAAAAGGAAAAATTTTATTATTAATTTTAAAGAGAGCTGACAATGCGCGTTATCGGTCGAATAAAAATTAGTCGATGGGATCTGCAATTCTGCAATTGTACTATCTTTATCGTTCTGCTTACGTTAATTTCAACGTGTAAAAAATTTAAAACATGTTCGGATAATATAAAAATGACAGGATGTATACTATACGCCAAATGCTACGGATGGAGTGGTTGATTTTTGAAAAAATAAATTTTGAAGATGATTGATTGAAAAATAAACGCTCGGGTATGATAAGGGAAAGAGGGGGAGGGGGGGGGTCAATCGGACACAGAGTCGAATTTCAACTTTTTTTTGTTGACTTTTGATTTGCGGTGGTAAAAGGAGGTAGAATGACAGATATTATTGGTTTTTTGGATTTTTAGGTATGATTCCCTCCTGACAAAAATCTGAAAAATTCTCAGTAGTGAAAAATATGAAGTTTGGAAGACAAGGAAAATTTTTTTCCAGCTTGTCAACTCCCAAACTGTGCCTCCCCGGACGATTTGAATTTTTTAGAGTCATTTTCAAAGTCACTTTGGAGGTTGGAAAAATTTGAAATAATTTCCCAACATTTTCCTAGGTAGGTACCAGTACCTAAACTTACATGCCAAGTTTGGTGAAAATCGATTTTAAAAAACTCCCGAATTTGTATTTTTAAGGTTAAAAATGACGTATTTCGAAGCTACAGCCCTCGGGAGTGAGGTCAAGGATCGTCGTTACGTTCTAAAAACATCTTTTACCACCACAAATCGAAAATCAAAAAATTTGAAATTCGGTTTTGGGGCAGATTGGCCTCCTATCACACCTGAGCCTTTATTTGTCAATCAATCATCTTCAAAAGTCACTTTTTTCAAAAATCAACCTTGCTTGGAAGAATTTTTAAAATTTATCTGAAACATCTAAATTTTTAAAAATCTTATTCAAACCACAAATAAAAAATTTTACTAAAATTTTTATCTAATAAAATTATAGTAGGTAAGTGAATGTTGATTTTTTTTTGTAATTATTTTACAGAAGAGTGGAGAAGTCGTTATTTGCAAATTTAAAAAATGGAAAAATTATGAAAAATTATCACGGAAACTTCTTTTGGAGCGGGCGGGGGGATTTCACAAGTAAAAGGTACAAAATTGGTAGAAAAATTATTATCTGAAAGGAATTCTCTGCATAAAATCTTGTCTGTGTTGGAAGAATAATTTTTTTAAAAAAATATTCAGAAAAAATTAGAAGTATAAGTAAATAATTTTGTACGCCAAAAAAATTGAAATTTCTTTCAAAATAAAAAGAACTTTCAAAAAAAATGAAAGCTTTTTTTCTAAAAATTAAAAATTATTTTTTCATTTTAAAAAACTGAAGTATTTTTATTCTGAGGAATCAGATTTTTTCTGGAAAAATTAGAAAATTAGTTATGGTAATATTTGTATTAATCCAAGATCCAAAATCCTTTTTATGCCTGGATTTGAAATTCAAAATCTAAAATCCTTTCCATAGTTGGATTTTAAATCAAAAATCCAATTTTTTTACTTTCTGAAATCTGGCCTATGTTAATTTTTGAATAGATAATCCTTTACTCTTCTCTTAATTTTTTTTTTTTCAGAAATCTCATTTTTTTGTCCTTTGTTTTTTAATTGAAAATAAAAATCTTTCAGCCTCTTTTCGAAAAAAACGACTTCTTTTGCAGAAAGAATTCCATAATTACAAAATATTTTTCAAATTTTTGTAGGAAATTTTTTTGAAAAAAAAAACTTGAATTTCCAAAAAAAAAAAAAAAAATTCGAAAAAGAACCTAAATCATTGGTTTGGTTTGAGTTTTAAAAAAATCTTTCAATTTGCTGTTGAAAATTTTTCTGAAATTCCTCAAAATAAAATTTAAAAAAAAACGATTTTTCTCGAGCCAAGTTGAAAAACTATTAAATTTTTTTGAAACGATCTGCATTAAGTATTATTAGGAAGGTAAAAAAATTGTTGTTTTTCTTATTGCTTTTTCCCTTTTTTTTTCTTGAGAAAAAAACTTCATATTATTCGTCTCTCAATTTCTTTGAAAAATAGAAATTAACGTCCTTTTTTTTATTTTATATCTTTTTTTTTGGAGTCAGTATCTATAGTAAAATTTGCAATTTTTTCGAAGTAAATTTTCTGATGAAAAAAAAAATCTAATATACCCCGAGCAGCACACTCGACAAATTATCGAAATAAAAAATCGTCAGAATATCGAATTCGATAAAGTGTCGCGTTAGTTCCGCATAAATCGTGAAATTATCTTTCGATATATAGATAGATTATCGACGAATTATAGTTAATAAAAATTTCGACATTATAGTAAGATATTTTATCGATAATCTATCTATAATATCGAAAGATAATTTCACGATTTAGGCGGAACTTTCGCGACACTTTATCGAATTCGATATTCTGTCGATTTTTTATCGATTTTTTGTCTTTTACTAGCTTTTTTCTATAATTAAAAATCATTAATTAGCATAATTAATACATTAAACTATGCCTAAACACATTATTCATGTTACGGTAAGAGGATCATTTCAGAAAAAGTCAAAAAAAAATTATAAAAAATCTGCCACCCGTGGGGCTTGAACCATCTACCTCCTGCATGGTAATCCTCTTCCTTAACCACTATGCCATACCTTATCGTTGGGGAATTAGCAATAAAACGCTTATAATAGGCAGTTTAGTACTTCCAGATGTGTTGGACTTCACCAATTTGGAAATAATTTTAAATATCGTCACAAAATCGTTGAAAAATCGTTCGACAAATTTCAGATTATTTGTCGATAATGTAGTTTCAAATATCGCCACAAAATCGTTGAAAAATCGAATTCCAGGAATTTCATATTACGTGTCGATAATATAGTTTCAAATATCGTCATAAAATCGTTGAAAAATCGAATTCGAGAAATTTCATATTACGTGTCGATAATATAGTTTCAAATATCGTCAAAAAATCGGTAAAATATCGGAGTCGAGAAATTTCATATAATCTGTCGATAATATAGTTTTAAATATCTTTACAAAATCGTTAAAAAATCGAAATCGAGAAATTTCATATTACGTGTCGATAATATAGTTTCAAATATCTTCACGCAATCGTTAGAAAATCGAATTCGAGAAATTGCATATTATGTGTTGATAATATAGTTTCAAATATCTTTACAAAATCGGTAAAAAATCGGATTCGATAAATTTAATATAATCTGTCGATAATATAGTTTCAAATGTCGTCAAAAAATCGTTGAAAAATCGAATTCCAGGAATTTCATATTACGTGTCGATAATATAGTTTCAAATATCGTCATAAAATCGTTGAAAAATCGAATTCGAGAAATTTCATATTACGTGTCGATAATATAGTTTCAAATATCGTCAAAAAATCGGTAAAATATCGGAGTCGAGAAATTTCATATAATCTGTCGATAATATAGTTTTAAATATCTTTACAAAATCGTTAAAAAATCGAAATCGAGAAATTTCATATTACGTGTCGATAATATAGTTTCAAATATCTTCACGCAATCGTTAGAAAATCGAATTCGAGAAATTGCATATTATGTGTTGATAATATAGTTTCAAATATCTTTACAAAATCGGTAAAAAATCGGATTCGATAAATTTAATATAATCTGTCGATAATATAGTTTCAAATGTCGTCAAAAAATCGGTAAAATATCGAAGTCGAGAAATTTCATATAATCTGTCGATAATATAGTTTTAAATATCTTTACAAAATCGTTAAAAAATCGAATTCGATAAATTTAATGTTCTTTGTCGATAATGTAGTTTCAAATATCTGCACAAAATCGGTGGAAAATCGGAATCGATAAATTTAATATTCTTTGTCGATAGTATCGTTGACGAATATCGTCATAAAATCTTAATAATATCGAATTCGATAGTTTTTAGATTTTTTGCCTATGAAGTTGTACGGATAAATCTTTATAATATCGTGAGAACATCTATAGATTTTCAAACGATTTTTTATCGATACGTTACATCTTCCGATATTATCGATCGAGTGTGCCGCTCGGGTACGTAAAGCCAGTCGCACTTACAACGACCCGTGCAACAACCAAAAAAAAAAAAAAATAAACAGTGATGCAAGCATCACGAACTTTCCGAATCAAAAAGTATTTTAAAAAATATTAACAAAAAAATATTTGTAAAAATCGATCATCGAATATTATGTAAAAAAAATTGATTATCGAATATTTGTGAAAAAATCGACTATAAAATATTTTTTGTATTTAAAACGTCAGCAATTACACTGAAAAAAGTTAAACATGACACAAAAATATTCGGCAAAATCACACTTGCTCCATTATTATTAATCGTGAAAAAATATCATGATGATGTAAACAAAACAACCATTCGAATACCCGTACATCTTATCATGAATAAGACAAAAATGCAAAGCATTGCGCAATGCGCATGTTAGGGAAAGGAGAGCAAACCGGTACACCCGCGGACATGTCCGGATATAGATAAACACTTGAACCGTTCCCTTTATCGACATCTAAAACACGACAAATGTGAAACTCGACGATCTTTCGCATAAATCGTTCGTAAATTTTTTTCTACTTAACGTAAAGGCCCCAAATTCTTGCGTAGCCTTCGCTTATATAAACCACTACTCATCGCCGAATTTCAACGAGATATCTCAATTAGGGCGGTTGGAATCGTGTTAACAAATTTTTCGCATAAATCGCTCGTAAAATTTTTTCTATTCAACGTAAATGCCCCAAATTCTTGCGTAGCATTCGCTTATATAAACCACTACTCATCGCCGAATTTCAACGAGATATCTCAATTAGGGCGGTTGGAATCGTGTTAACAAATTTTTCTGCACACACATACACACATACACACACACACACATACATACGGAACATCATCTGGAAATTGTTCAAAACAAATTTGTACGAAGTCAAAATTTGTCTAAGTGCAGTATTCGTGAAAACGCATTTCGCACCGAAAACAATACTTTCCTTACAACGCTACGCGCTGTTCGGAAAGTAAAAATTAATTCCTTTTGCTAACTTGTAAAAACCCTAAATCTTTTCTATTCCAAGATTCAAAGTGCAAAATTCAAATCCTTTTTAGAATTCGATTTAAAATACAAAATCCAAATCGGGATTTTGATAATTTTGTGGATTTAAAATCCGAAATGATTTAAAATCTGTCTAACCCTGTGTAAAAGTATTTTTAAGAGTTTATTAAAAAATAATATTTTTCAATTTTACTTTTAAAAATTTCAAGAGATTTTTAAAATTTTGTTCGTTTTTGAAAATGGCGAAATTTTGCTCGAGGTACGAAGAAACTATTTCGGGCTGAAATAATTAAATCAACGCTGACAAATTAACACAAATTTTCCATGTATTACTTACCCTCCTACATCATTTCTCCTGACGTGAGAAACAGGTAGATGAAGAAAACCTTCACTAGACGACGATACCCTTATCCAAATTTCACTGATACCTTGCTAGGTATATGATTATATCGATTATTCGTAATTTGTAATCAATTACGAATTCAAAAGGTATGCAATTGTGCATGTGAAAATATCGCCACAAAAGGCAAAAATATCACTCAAATACGTGATAGGTAGTTAGGCACTCGATAGGTTAGTTATATTACATACCACATACCTATCTACTGACGCGACGTACCTACGTATGCCAGCTTATATACCTACATTTATGAAACAGTCGATATTGTAGGTAGAATATTATGTGTAAGTACCTGGCGAAATTTTAATTAAACCCGATGTGAAAAAAGCAAAGCTATGCGAGGTTGCTATCGCGCGTCTTGTGAGCCCGAGGTGTAGATTTTCGTAGCTGCTTTTCTCGCTAGGTGTCTTGTATCTCCGAAGGTGTAACTTCCCGCCGCGTCGTGGCTAAAATTTAGAATTTTTAAAACGTGTCGCGTGCTTTTATATACGATTTACACCACCGAACCACAACGAGCTCGTATTTGTCGAAATCCTAAGGGCTTCGCACTGTTGAAAGCTGAGGGTAATGATGCGATGAAATGGAGTTGAAGCGTTTCAAATCTTCGTCAAGAAATACGCGCCGAAATTTATAAGTACGAGTAAATATGCATGTTGACATTAAAAGATATTACGTCATTCTTAACCTTGGCTAAAATGAAAAAAAAACTATTGTTTTTATTCTATTATTTTTTTCAAAAAAATCTCGATTATTCTTCGGTTTCTTCTATACTCTTTCGCTCTCTTTTTTTTTTTTTTTTTTTTTTTTTTTGAAAAATTTGTAGGTATAAAGAAATTTCCTGTACACGTATGAAATAGGTAGGTATATTTTAATAGGTAAAAAAGGAAAGAGAATGTGAAGCGAGGTCTTCAAAAAGAAAATTACGCCTCGAGGGAGAGTATAAATATTGAGATTTTTCTTTCAACCAGACATCATGTATATTCGAATGAATACTCTGATTTTATTAAAATTAATCTTCTCTCGTGCTCGTTTCGTGGACGCCCATTCGAATTCGTGTGTTTTGCTTTTTATTTGTCGAGCGAGCTTTAGAGAATCCCGGTGTTAATCTTTGGAAATAAGTAACGAGCAGATTTTAATTTTATGGAGGAAGTTTTTTGACAAATTGTACCCGAAAAAAAAATGCATATATATATATATATTTTTTTTGATTACCGGACACTTTATAATACCTACTAATTTTATAGAATATTTTTTTCGTTTAATGATTTTTTTTTTTAAACAAAAAAATGATAGTACCTACTTAACACTTGAAAATGAAAAGTATTATGTAAACGTTAATGGATTCGGTGTGTTTTTTCGCTAATCATTCGTTAAAAGCATTTCGAACAGTCGTCGGTATATACCTAAGGTTGTTTTTCAAACGCATGAATCATTGAAACGGACGAACGGATTTATGTGGCTTTTATCGACACGTAAATATTGTATGAATTTGAACGTTATTGCTACATGTAATGGATGTAATCATATTACGAGTATCACTGGTTAAAAAAAGAATTATTCGAGTGTTATATCGATGATAAAAAATGAGAAAAAAATACGCGTATCCTGTGTTGTCGGTATAATTTGGCGTTTTCATCAGATGGAAAATATCAGCAGATTTGAAATATTGTAGGTACCTATTTTTTTGTGTTGGGCAAAAATATATCACCTTTATTAAATTTTTCTACCTCTAAAAAGAAGAAAAAATTCAGATTTACGACTAAAACTTTCAAATAAAATAAAGGATATGGAAATATTCGTATAATGCCAGCATTGGCTTGTTTATCTAACGAAATTAAAATTTAATTATTTTTCCAAACGGGCGTTAGCTTTAAAGGTAATAATTATTCTCTTTTCCTTGAATTTTCCATCTACTTTTACTGCTGCTAGCACGACTTGTTCATGCAGTTGAAGTGTTCGCTCGTAGGCTCGTAAAATATCTAAAGGGAGTGAGAGTCGAAAGAACGATTTTTAGCCGTTCTTATTTTAACGTTCGCTAGGTTACTTTTTCTACTTTAAACTCGGGTGTAAGATTTCTGCGTAAAAAGTTCAAATTTTGACTTTTTAGTATCTTATTCAACAACATATGTGACCGTCCACGAAAGAAGGGACCTAGTGTATGAAAATCCCATTTCGAGATAAACGCGTTTAAAGTTTTAACTTATGCGCGAATTGGTTTTAATCGCCACCAATCCTGATGAAACTTCATTCTCGACTAGATTCAACATAATAGGATACTCTGAAAAAGTTTTGTGACGATATATCGATATTTAGTGTGAATTTGATGACATTTAGTGGGGCTATAACGGTTTTTTTCCGAAATTCGGTCATCCATGAAAAAAGTGACCTAGTGTAAAAAAATCTAAATTTTCAACTTATGTGCAAATTTCATTTACTCTGACGTATGATAATTATATTAAGCTTCATTCTCGACTAGATTCAACTTATTAGGATATTGTGAGCGAGTTTTGTGACCATATATCGCGAAAAGTGTGAATTCGAGACACTAGGTCACTTTTTTCATGGATTTTAAAAATTGAATAAAAATGAAGATTTTGAGTACAAAAAGGGGTTTTGTGGGGTCATTTTTGAAGTTAGAGACCTGGGAGAAGTTTTGATCGATAGATAAGACTTCAGAGATACCGAAACCGTTCATAAGTCATTTCACCCAAAATGTGACACTAGGTCCCTTTTTTCATGGACGGTCACATATTTTTTTCGTGGTAAAGTTAGAACACAGATACGAGTGAAATTTTAATATATTCAAGTTGAGATAATAACGCTTGAATTCACTTCGCTGAAATATCAAAGCCGAAATTTTTTTGTTGCTCATTTTATACCCATATCTTTGTCAAAATATTACATAATTTTTTAAAATTATTTTTTTTATCAACGCTAGAGTATAAAGCTGAATCCAGCTTGAATAGAAAAATTACTCAACTAAGTAGATTTTAACAAGTGTAATTTTTAATGTTTTTTTTTTTTTTTTTTTTTTTTCTAGATCTGCGACTTTGGCCTAGCAAGAGTAGCTGATCCGGAGCACGATCACACTGGTTTTCTTACCGAATATGTGGCCACCCGATGGTATCGGGCCCCTGAAATTATGTTAAATTCTAAGGTAAGTTGTAATTAATTACAAACTACGTTGTTAAATTTTACGTGAAAATTTATTCTTGTAATTCGGTTTTCATTAACGTAACGTAACGAAGATGAATTCTTTTTCAGCCTTTTTTTTCGTCATTCGTCAAGTTGCAAGGGTATAGAATAAGTCAACAGAAAAATTCTGATGCAAATTTCTGTATTTTTAAACGTTGGGAAGTACTGTCGTATTTTTCTTTATGCAAATTACTCATTATCAAGCAAGGGGATAGAGGGTTAATACTTTTTAATTTTTGCAAATGTTACGAAATGAACGCGTTTAATTTCGAGTTAGTTGAACAGATTAAAAAGTTTCCAAATTGAATGAAGTAGACCGATGAAATTATACGTATTTTAATCTGCAAACTTATCAAGAAGAAATTATTTCGTTTGCAAAACCGTTAGCGCTATTTCAAAATAAAAGTACGTGAAATTGAAATGCAGTATCTGTTTCAACGTTTGAACTAATTCGTATATTTCATTTTCTAAATCCGGATTTTGAGGATTTTGCGAGTGTAAAATCCGAAGTGATTCAAAATCTGCCGAACTCTGCTTTTGGCCCCCTTCCTTTATTCTTTTTTGTGAGAAATAACATCCAATTTTCTGAAATTTGCAGTTTTTCAAACTTGATATCTGTTTTTTTTTTTTTTTTTTTTTTTTTTTTTTTTGTTCTAACCCCTAGAAACTGTTACCTAATTTTCATGAGGAATACTTCCAATTTTTTTATTTTTCGCTTAACTAAATTTCAAGTGGTGTCTTACAGCCTCATCCTGATTTTTCAAAAAAACGAAAACTAAAAAAATTTCAACAAAATTTTCAAATTTAGATTTAAAATAAAGTTGAGGATTGTTTTTGTTTTCATTTGTCAGTTTTTTAATTTTTAATAAAAGGAAAGGGTTCTAAGGCACCATTTGAAATTCATTCGAGGAAAAATGAGGAATTTCTAGGAAAAACTTTGATGAGTTGAAACCAGAAAAAGGCAAAAGTTTGAAAATATGTTATTTATTTTCTTTTATTTTTATAAAGGCTTCACTTGAAATTTAGTTACGGAAAAAAATAAAGAATAGCGAATTATTTTTTACAAAAAAAAAACTTCAAGATGACGAGGGGGGGGGGGGGGGGTTAAGACTGAAAAAAACTCAAAAAAAGAATTTATCAAGTAATTAGGACAACTTTGGTGTACATCCTCATATTTCGCTTTTGAAAAACAGTTTGCATTCCTTATGCAAAAAAAAAGAAAAAAAAAGGATCGTGCTAGATTAAATTCGTGTCATTTTTATCCGTGAAGACTTGAGAGAGAGGTTTCAGTATTTTTTTCCTAAGGACAGAATAAAATATCAAAAACGTGAACGTGAAATATTAAACCGAAAGAAAAAAATTGGAATAGACTGGATGTGTTCAATTTTCAGAGACCCTTTTCGACTGTGGAATTTTCCAGTCGTGTTTATTTTGTATAGGTAAAAGTTTATATTCTGAACCATTTCGGTGCATTGCCTGGACGAGTTTGGTTTCCTAATCTCTTTGGAATTTATCGGCTTGTGCTTAACGTACGTAATTAAGTTGAAAATCCAAATTTATCTAAGCGTTAATATTTTTAGTAAATTCCTCTTATTTTCGATCCGTTCGTTTCGTACGTGTAGGCCGTGCTTTTTATTTAATGTGTGTTAGATAAACATTATAACTCGAGTTCGAGTTATAATATATATTTTCTTCTTCATTGGTGTGTTTATATGGCTTTATCGAAATCAAACGAATCCCAAAAGCCTGTAATTTCGGTTATCTGGAGTACTCGAAATTGAACCTAAATGGCGCTATTGATTCTCAATAAATATTCATCGATGTTGTGGTATTTTTACGAGGAAGGAATACCGCTAGTAAAATTAGGGATACGTTAGTTCCTTCTTTCAGCAATACTTTCACCAGTATATTGCATGAATATTCAATGCATAGGCTTTTACATCGTATAGGAGCGAAGGTTACAACCCTTTCGTAACGAAAAATTGCAAATCGAGTCGATTTAAAAACTTTTCAGCTGGAATAAATCGCACGAAGAAATTTTTTATGAGGTGTAGGCGAAGTGAAAGAAGGACCCTAATGGTATTTTTAGAATTTTAGAATTTTTAAAAATCTGTCTGCAACTTTCAAAGTAAGACGGATTAGTGATCGGAGAATCTTTTTTTCTATGCTTCATAACGAACGATTTTATCTTGCTTCTGACGATTCCAAGGGTCCCATTAAAAATTAATAGCTTATTGAAATAAGAAAATGAAATTACATTTTGGGTTACATGAAATTTTTTGATTTTAAAATGATCTTTCCGGTGTCCTGATAAAACCACCAAAAAATCCCCGAATCTCACCCCTCGGGGAGTTCCCTAAATGTAGACCCAATGTTACTTACTCTTGGTATTTTTTGCTTATAACTCCTCGAATATGTGTTTAATTAAAAAAATTGTCATAACTAAAATTAAAATAGATGAAATTTGCAATTAAAAAGTTCTATAATTTTTTTTTCAAAACGTTAACGGGTGGTGTAAAAACAAGCGTCAAAATATACAGGGTAAATAAAATTAAAAATTCTTCTCTTTTTCATGAATCCAGTGATGATGAGAGGGGGGGGGCGTGCAAAAGAGATTTTTTATTTTTTTTTTTTTATTTTTTTATTTATTACTTTTTCTGAGAAAAAAATCGCCAAAAAATAATTTTTCTACTTCGTCACTACGACCAAAACTTAATATTTTTTCTTTAAAAATTAAAGATTTCTAAAAAAAAAAAAAAAAAAAAAACAGAAACAGAAACAGATTTTTTTGGTTTACTTACTCCAAAATAATTTAAAAAATTAGGTATCTAGGTATTTGTTCTTTGAAAAATTGTGAATTTATTTTTTTTTAATTCCAAAAAACGATTCTTTAAAAAAATTAAGTTTTTTTTTCTCTAAAAATAAATAATTAAGAAAAATTACCTACAGTTTTTTATGCAAAATTGAAAAATTTTATTTTATTTTTTAAATGAAAACCTAGTTAAGACGAAAAATAACTGTTTTTTTTTTCTTCAAAAAATTCTCAATTTTTTTTTTTTTTGAAGCTGTTAGAAATAGGTAGGTATTATTTGATAGGTTTACTTTCGTGAACAATTTCTCGTTTATTTTATTCGAACCGTTTTTTCGTTTATTGTTGGCTACCTATTTCATTTTTTGTAAAAATTTTTTTTATACGATCTTCGTGTACAAATTGACCAATGGTATTTCGTACACGTAAGATCGTAAGCTTATTCCTGAGTGTGATTTTTACTATTCGCACTTCTATTAAAAACGTCGTCATGTAAATGTCAACTTGTCTTATTTTTTCGTACGTATTGTTTGAGTCGAATTTTTTAATCATATTTGAATTTTGTTCCACGCCTCAACATGGTATCAAAGCGTTGGTTTTTGGCGTTCGTTCTCGTTACGTTTTTTATTTTTTATTCGTTCGTTAGAGGTATCGTAATGTTCGTTTAATGTCAGTGCCTCCGACCGGAAAGTATCGAAACGTAATCGACTCCGATCGGAACGAGCAACCGTCGTCGTCAAAAAAACGTCACGAACGTAAGAAAAAAACGCGAGAAATTTTAAAACTCGAACCGCGGAATTTATCGTTCGAATCGTCTTCGCCGTCGGTCGGAGATCACGCGCCGAAAGTACCCTCGAGTTCGCGATATAATCTCCGAGACGTAGTCGGAGCAGTAAGCAGTTTCGGTGATCGTTTTATCCTACGCCGAACCGAATCGTCGTCTTTGGTAGACGAACCCGGCGTAGTTGACCCGGTGTCGCAGCCCGTAGAGCAGCCACACAGTCCACCACGACAGCCCGAGGTACCGCTTTCTTCGCAGCAGTTATCCGACAACGAAATCGTAAGTGCGCACAGCGCCGTTTTTTCTACTCCCGGTGAACCTTCTACTATTCCGTTGATCGTCCCGGTTGAAACTGCTTCGTCGGTCGTCGTTGATCCCGAGCCGATAGCGTCAGTCGCCGTTCCATCCAACGAGTCCCCGTCAACGTCGTTATATCCGTCAACCGAGTTCGAGTACGCGTACGTATCCGATTTTTCCGGTATGACGTCGATCCCGTCGCACTTGATCCTAAAGGGTCAAGAAAATTACGCGACCTGGAAGTCGCGTATTCAATTAATGTTGTCTGGGAAAAAACTAGCCGATACCTATACGACGGATAACGCCTCAGAGGAGCGTAATCTCGAAGCGATGGACCGTATAGTCACCCATATCGACGACTCGGTATATCGTTTAATCCGCGAACAGAAAAATCCAAAAAAATTATTTTTGGAACTGGACGAACGATATACCAAGAAGAACGAAGCCAAGCAGGTAGCTCTACTTTCCCACTTGGCCACCGTCGATATTAAACGTTTTCCGACCGCCGCAGCCTACTGTGACCACGTGAGCGATTTAGTAAATCAGCTCGATGCGGCCGGAAAGAAGATTTCGCCAGCTGAAGAATTTACGTACCTTAAAGCGGGACTTCGTGACGGTAAATATGACATCGTTCGTAAAACCGCCGAAGGTCTGCTCCTTGTAACGTCAGCGACGCCGTCCATAATTCGAAATCTTCTCGTCGGTGATGATCCGGTAGCGTCGTCTTCGTCCACAGCAGCGTCAGCGCCTACCCAGTCAGCGAAAGGTTCGGCGCTCATTTCCGATTCCGGTGGTAATGTACCTAAAAATAAAAATAAACGAAAAAAGTGTAATTATTGCCATCGTTTTGGGCATACGGTCAATAATTGTAGAAATAAGAATAATACCGATAATCGTTCGTCATCTTCGTCCGGTAATTCGTCCGGCAATTCGTACGGAAATTCGTCCGGCAATTCGTACGGAAATTCGTCCGGTTTTATACCTGGAAATAAACAAACGTATAAGTGTTTTCGTTGTGGAGCAATGGGTCACATTGGAAAATTGTGCCCCCGTTATGGGGATGAGGCGAATGCTCGTTCACATACGGGGGGACAAAATTCCAATCGGACTCCGCCGAATAATTCGGCGCATGTAGCTTCCGACGTAGCTCAAGATTTTGATTCACCGCGTGCGTTAATGACATCAATCGCGAAAGTGCCCTCCGATTCGATTACGTTCGTTTTAGATTCTGGTGCTACGTCGCACCTCGTTAATTGTAGGGAATATTTTTTTGAATATAGCGAAATTAACGACGAATCGCGTGATATCTTAGTCGCGAAAAAAGGTATAAAAATGAAATGCCTTGGTGTAGGTAAAGTCCGTGTTCGTAATAATTCCGGTCGTATTTTCATAATTGAAAACGTCAATTATGTACCCGAATTAAGTCAAAATCTTCTCTCGTTAAATTGCCTACGAAAAAAAGGCATCGTCGTAAATATCGGTTCGACCGTCGATTTTTTCTTCGCCGATACGCGCGAAATGATAACGGACGTTAAAGTGGAAAAAAACGGCCTATTCACCGTTAAATTTTCACTCGTAGAAAATCCCGAAAGTCCGTCCGAAGTCTTCGCGCTCAATACGTTGTGGCACCGCCGGCTGGGCCATCCTTCGCGCCGAATACTTTACCGCGTCCGTGATATCGATGTATCACACGAAAATTGCCCCTCGATAAACGATTGTGATGTTTGCGCGAAGTCGAAGCAAACCCGCGGGCCCTATAATTCAGAACGCGATCGGAGACGAAAACCGCTCGACCTCGTACATGTTGATATATTAGACATGTGTACGGACGCGATCGATGGTGAACGGTATGTTGTTGCCTTCGTGGACGACGCCACAAGGTACGCGGTAACGTACGCGATGACGACCCGAGCTGAAGTAGGTACCGTCTTCGAAAAGTACCTCGCAATGGCTACAAACCTCTTCAATACGAGCGTTAAGGAAATCCGGTGTGACAACGCTCGAGAGTTCGTTGGCGGCCGTTTCCGAGAGCTCGTTGAAGAGCGTGGACTTCGTTTTGTCCCTTCGGAGCCATACGAGCCCGAACACAACGGTACCGTGGAACGTTTTTTTCGAACGCTCCAAGAAAAAACTCGCTCGCTCCTTTTCGATAGGCGTGTTCCGTCTAATTTATGGGTCTACGCTGTTTATACAGCGACGTATTTGTATAACCGGCTTCCATCTGAAAATAATAAAAAGACATCGTTTGAATTATGGTTTGGTCGTAAACCAAAATTAGCGAATACGAGAGTATTCGGTTGTATCGCACGGTACTTAGTACCGGAACAATTTCGAAAAAAACTTGACGAAAAAATTCGTCTATACTTACTCGTAGGTTTTTCAGATACCGGTTATTTTCTCCTCGATATTCGCCGTAAAAAAATTTATTCCTCGTCTAACGTTACCTTCGACGAAAACCGAGGCTACGAGGACCTCGTAAAAGAGTTAGATCGTGAAGGTCCATTTTGTGTAGATGAGCCTGCATCGAATTCTGCAAATTTGACTGGCGAATCTGGAAAAAATAGCGAAAAGTTAGCGTTAAGAACGTTTTTTTACGAGGACCCGAAGGAGATCGATTATGCGTTATCGTGTCAAAAGGAGCGTGAACTTACGTACGAAGAAGCTGTAAGAGGACCCGAGGGAGAAAAGTGGAAGGAGGCCATCGATGTAGAGCTTCGAGCGATGAAAGAGAAAAACGTATGGTATGAAGCTCGTTTGGAAGATCTGAAAGAAAAAGGTGATGTTAGTATTATCGATACAAAATGGATTTTAACGAAAAAGATAGAATCGTCAGGTGTCCGATATAAGGCACGCCTCGTATTAAGGGGATGCTTTGATAGGAACACTTACGAACTATCCGAAATATACTCACCTACCGCAGATATGGCCGCCGTTCGTTTTTTAGCCAGTCTCGCAGCCCATTTCGGATGGGTATTAAGACAAGCGGATGTTTCGACCGCATTTCTAAATGGAAACGTTAATCGTCTAATCGTCTTCCATCCTCCGAAAGGTTCTGAAAATAAAAACAACGTAGTTTTTATTTTAAATCGTTCAATGTATGGGCTAGCTACGAGCCCCAAAAATTGGAATGATCGATGTAATACGTACCTTCGAAAATTGGGCTTCGTGCCACTTAATTCCGATCCGTGTATTTACGTTTATGCGTCCAGTCCGCTGGATTGTGTATTCGTCGTATACGTAGACGATTTCCTCGTATCTGGTAGAGATAGGAAGCTAATCGAGAAGCTCCTATCTTCGTTGAATTCCGAATTTGGTATTCGAGACCTCGGCGAATCTTCAAAGTTCATCGGCATCGAATTTTCCCGTTCGGATGATAGGTTGAACCTGCATCAAAAAACGTTTATTAATAATTTGATCGAGCGTTACGGTCTCGTCGACACGAACCCGATAAACTTACCGATGGAACCCTCGTTGAAGCTCGCGAATCAGGTACTCGACGTCTCGTATGAATCAAAAGTCCGGGGTATTATCGGCGCGCTATCGTACGTCGCCCGGGGAACTCGCCCGGACATTGCTTTTCCGGTGAATTATTTATCGCGCTTTCAACACGTAGCGAACCACGAAATATACTCGTACGCGATCCGTGTCTTACGCTACCTGAAAACAACGTTGTCGTATAGTTTAACGTACTATCACCGCGATAATATCGATTCGGCTTACCCGGTAGTTATCTTCGTAGATTCGGACCACGGAGGAGATCCCGTAGATCGTAAATCTACGAGCGGTTTTCTCGTATATCTCTTCGGCAACGTAGTCGAATGGAGCACGAGAAAACAAGGTATCGTCGCGACCTCCTCCGCGGAAGCCGAGTACGTCGCTTTAGCGTCGGCTGGAAAGTTTGCTTCCTACATGAAGCAATTTCTTGACCAGCTAGCGATTGGCTGTGTGTCTGTTCCGATTCATTGCGATTCTTCGGCAGCCATAGCGATCGCAAATACGAACACGACGCGAAAAACGAAACATATTGATATCAATTATCATTATGTGCGCGATCTTATCGAGAAGAGTACTATTTTTACTGTTAAAGTAGGTACCCGCGACCAGATAGCGGATATACTTACAAAACCAACGTCGTTAACTATTTTCCGCGATCTTGTAAATCGTATTTTCGAATTGTGAATTATTTACGTTAATTATTCTCGTTAATTAAATATTGTATTTCGTTTTTCCCGAATTTCGTCGTTTTGTTTATAGTATTTTCATAATTATTACGTTTTTTTTGTATTTGTGTTTTGTTGGATTTGTTGTTATGTAATTTAAATCGTGCCGGTATAAATTTTTTTTGTCTTGCGGTTTTATCGATTGCATCGATAAACCTTTTCGTTTAAATTAGATAAAGCGCGCCCGTTAAATAAATTTTTACGGGGGCGTGTTAGAAATAGGTAGGTATTATTTGATAGGTTTACTTTCGTGAACAATTTCTCGTTTATTTTATTCGAACCGTTTTTTCGTTTATTGTTGGCTACCTATTTCATTTTTTGTAAAAATTTTTTTTATACGATCTTCGTGTACAAATTGACCAATGGTATTTCGTACACGTAAGATCGTAAGCTTATTCCTGAGTGTGATTTTTACTATTCGCACTTCTATTAAAAACGTCGTCATGTAAATGTCAACTTGTCTTATTTTTTCGTACGTATTGTTTGAGTCGAATTTTTTAATCATATTTGAATTTTGTTCCACGCCTCAACAGAAGCAAAAAGTGTGAACAGTTAGGAATTTTTTCTCTGAAAAAATTAAGAGATTAAAATCCCCCCCCCCCCCCAAAAAAAAAACCAAAGGCTCTTATTTTCAAAAACAAGACCAAAAACCATGATGATGATTTTTTTTTTCTTCAAAAATTGAAATATTTTTTCTGAAAATACAGAATTTTTTTTGAGTAAAAATCAAGAAATTTCCTACTTGAAAAAATTTAGAGGTTTTCCTGCAAAATTGAAAGATTTTTTTTTCTTCAAAGCAATAAGAGAAGTTTTTTCACTTCAAGAAGCTAAAAAAAATTTAATCAAAAAAAAATTTGGGAATTTTTTCCCAAATAAGTGAGAGATCTTCAATAAAGTCGTGATTTTTTTATCTCCCCCCCCCCCCCCTAAAAATTGCGTTAACTCCTAAAAAATAAAAGTCTGCAAATTACTCCATTTTGATGTGATTTTATTGGCCTGTAATTCGCGATTTTTGAAGAAATAAAATCGATCGATTTTTACTGCATGGTTTTTCCGAAAAACATTCTAAAATTGGACGTTCTAAAAAGAGCAACTTTAAAGGTCCTGTTAATCTATTTCATTTAACTTTGCAATTCGTATCTACGACTAGTTTACGACCAAAACAGTAGGTATAAATGTACGAGATGGCTGTAAAAGCTGAGATTCTTTGAAAATGTAATACTCTTTTTAATAATTAATTGTTTAGCGAGTTTGCGAGCCGAAAGCCAGTTTATTAATAGCTCACGGTAAAATAGTAGGTAAAGGTATAATATAGAGTAAACGTAAGTTTACGCGAGTTGTAAGTTTGAACCACGATTTTTCAAGTAATCGGATCCTGTTGGAAATTCAACGTTACGAAAATGTATCTGGATTCTGTCAAGATGAGAAAAAAAAATATTCGTCTCGAAAACTAAATAACACTAAATAGGTGAAGCATGTTGAAAATTATGACGAGTTAAGCCATATACCAAAGGATACCTAGTTTTATCGAAGTTAGAAGTTTATCTTGGTTCTCATTTTCATCTCATCTCGTGTCTAAAGTACACGCTCAAAGAAGTTAGGAAACCATTGGTTTATATTTCGCACACTGGCTTAATCTAGGTTAAATCCTTCTTTTCGTGACAGGGCTCAATTTCTAAGGTTAGTTTGTTGGAAAATTAAGCGTTTCCAAGGTGTCCGAAATGATTCGAAAATTAACACTTTGTAAAACCACTATGTTCGTCGTCGTTGTAAATGATAGACTCGACATTGCTAAAAATCTCCCTGTGAGAAAATTTCTCGTTTTTTTTTTTACCTTTTGTTTATCTAATGGTTGGAATGTGTATAGTAATTAAGTAGGTATTAAGTTACGCGAACGCATTAAAATTTCATTTTCTCCGAATTACGTGTACCTACCATATTCGTGAAAAAATGAAAATCAAGCGGAAAACGTTATACGCTGGTATGTTAACAATTTGAAAATGAATCTGATAAGCGAATATTAATTTTCTCGAAATAATATTATCTCGATTTGAAAAAGGCTTAGTAGCCATATCTAGTTGAACTAGGTGGATAACTCGTACCATTTTTAATGTGATCACTCATCAATTTCGTTGTACGATTATCTTCATTTCTTGTTTTTTTCCATTTCCCATGCTGAATTGATGATAAAAAAAATTCGATTGTGTCATCATTAAATTACCTCTGTGAAAATATCGTTTAAGAAGAGAGAAATGTAGACAGGAATTTAGTTTGCATTGTAATCCAGTAATGTAAGGTACGAGTTGGTAATGGGTATTTGAAAAAGGATGTGAATAGGTACATAAGGTACTCGATTAAATTGCTACTAAAGCTTTTCTTTTGAGTGCAGAAACGACACCTATGGAAAGCATTTGGAATAAAAAGTATCGAATTTGTTGAATGATGAAATTCGCTGATGATAGAGTTGTAAAGAACATAGTTTCCAGTTTACTGCTTTTAATCTTGAATTATTGTTCGAAAGGAATTTCATCGATATATTTCAACACTTGGAATAAGACTGGAATAAGATTGATATGAGAAGTATCGCACTGAGGTATCTGGTCTTTGTTCGTTTTGAAGTTTATACGTTACGTTTCTTGTTAGAATATTTTCGTGTTGTTGAATTTCATTCGTTTTGCACAGACAAATAGGTTCACTTAATGAAAAATATTCGTATCTTCTTGAAATTTTCTCTCTCGAGTGTTTTTTTGCTTCTACTTATCTTTTGCCTCGTTTTATATTTTAAAGTACCTACATACTACCTAGTACCTATCTACGTATATAGCAAAAATACCTGCCTGAACGATATTATAATCGTACGAAAAGCGCAATGACCTTTGTTTGAAATTGAAAAAAAAAATGAACTATTCTTTGTTCGTTCAGTTTTAGGAAAATTTAATTTTCATAGAAATAGAATCGATTTTCTGATTTAAAATTTAATATCAACTCATTAAGTTACCTATGTATTTACACTGCTTACTATAGATATCTATCTATATTGAAGGGGAGATTTCAAATCGATTTTTTTTATTCATTTCACTCAGCAAGAGTAAACCCACCCTACAGTTGAATGAATCTAAAAAATCAGAAATTGGAAACTTACAAAAATTCCTCATAAAATTTTTCGAAATTGTTATTTTTTTATTTTCAAATAGAAATTAGAACAGTTGTGTTATACTACACTACGATAAAAAAAAAACACATCTCAGTATGTATGATAACTATTGAACTATAGTCTCGTTTTTGGTTGTTAGGAAAGGTGTACTCCATACTATGAAAGAGAAGATTTAGAAAAAATTTAATTCATCTCAACAACTGTTAAACTTTCTCATAATTTAAATTAGAGTGTTTCGGTCAACTGGTTAAAAACCAACCTAAAATTTTGCAAACTCCTTCATTCTCCCTTCAATCATAAAATTAGACACTCCGGAATGAAAAACTGATAGAAAGAGCCTCATAGGTTGCATAGTTCTTCTAGAAACGGGGAACAAAATGAAAATGTATTTTTCTCCAATTTTAATGTTTCATCTTTCAAATTTTCTTTTTACAAAAAATTTCATCATTGATGTTCCGCAGAATGACACCATTAGAATACAATATGAAAATTATTTTCATTTTCTGAAAGCTCTATGCAATTTTTTCTCTTCAAAAATCAGAATTTCTAATTTTTTGAAGAAAAAAAAAGGAGCAAAACCAGTCTATCATTATTATTATTTTTTTTTTTTGCAAAACTTCAAATTAAAAATTTCCAAGTCCATTCAACAGAAAAAATGACCCCCCCCCCCCCCCTCCAAGAATAGATGCCTAAAAATCGCTCTTGAATAAAAAAAAATTATTAAGTTGAGTAGGTCGGGGATCATAAAGAAATCGGGAAGTCTCAAACACCTGCGGTATTTAATCAAAAAATTTTAAAAAACTGAAAAAATTGAAATATATTTGTATGCATAATCAAAATATTTAAACAAATTGAAAAAATCGATAACAAATTGAAATATTACTTTAATAAGTGTTTATTTTTTAAAAAATAAGAAAATTGAATTTTTGAACAAATTGAGAAACCACAAAGAAATTTGAAATTTGAAGGTGTTAAAAAATTAAATGATTTAGAAAAATTACAAATTGAAAAGAATGAAACAATTTCAATTTGATGAAATTAGAACAATATGATGAAAAATTGGAAAATCTCAGATAAGCCTTATTAAAAAATTTAGAATTCAGAAAAAAGTGAAAAATAAAAATAGGTATGTAAAAAAATGTATAAAACTGAAAAAATTAATAATTTAAAAAAATAAAAAATTGAATAAAATCGAACTAGAATTAAATTTAATAATGAAATTAATATTGAAAAAAATTGAAAATTTTGAAAACCCCAAATTATTAATAATTGAAAAAATTCATGGCTTGAAAAAATGTGAATAATAATGAGGAAATTGAAAAAAAAAACTGTTGGAAAAGTTAAAAATTCGAAAAAATCAAAAACATAAAAATAAAAATGTAAATCGAAAAAAATCAAAAATGACAAAACATTGTGTAAAATAATTGAAGATTTGATAAAAAATGATAATTTTGATTGGTATTTTTTAAAGCTTTTATGATTGTCACATTTTTTGAAAAATCCTTATAATTAGGTAGTCATTTTTTCCGAATTCTGATGATCAAATTATTGATGATAATTTCAGTTTGAAAAATTCTGATAAGTTATCAACTTTTTTGAAAAATTTCGATAACTGCCTTTGAGTATGATATTTAAAAAAAAATTAGAATGGTAAATTTTGATAATAATTTTTGCTTTGAAAATCTTGGTCATCATGGAAGTGGTGTTTTTCTGTCCGTATAATGCCAGAAAATCAAAAACGAGTTCAGAGGCCTAATGCTTAAGAGTAATCGGCGAATTAGGAAATGAAGCGTCGTAGCTTCGAAATTTTGAACTGTGGGTGGGGGAGTTGGCCCGCTAAAAAACGAGAAAATAGGTACTATTTGGAATTGAGTTTCAACTGGTGAAAGTGGTGAAAATTTTTAAAATTTTAAAAAAGATGTAGAAAATCCACGAAGCTTTGTCCACGTCCAGTACTATTGAACAAAATTTAAAATAGAATTTTTCCTGCTATTTGAAAAGTTTTCCGTAATAAATTTGAGTTCCAACTTTTTTTAGAAGGAAAGAGGGGGGCTTCTCGATTTTCAGTCATGTTTAGGAGAAGTAGTTTTCTGAAAATTTTGTTAAAACAGCTGAAAACAGGTAGTGAAAAAAGTAATGAAAGGAAAAACTCCTGTAGACACCATGGTACAAATAAGTTAGAAAGTGTGTTTGAATCACTTATTTAAATAGTTTAAAATCTTAAATTGGTCATCACTGACCGCTTCCCTGTCTGCTACCTATCACTATACCTAATTTTATCCCCGAATAAGAGATATACCAAAGAGTTTCTATTACTTTTTCGTAAATCTAATGCCATCAGATTTTTTCAATTTCAACGTTGAAAGAAGAAAAACAAATACGAATCAGATTTTTGACATCTGCCTTCTACGAATACGAGTAGACGTATAGTAATAACCTAGAATAATGTAAGATGAAATATGAATAATTGAACGTTTCGGATTTGGTTTTGTAACCTTTCATTTCGTAGGTACGTATTTTGCTACGAAATAAATCTTTCAACTAAATCCGTTCAGTGCACTGTGCTATCGTACAAATATTACAATAATTTACCTCAGTTCGATACTTTTTCAGACTCAATATTAGCCTAGCTAGAATTCTATCAAAATTCTTCTAATTACTAACACGAATAAGCTTTATACTCAACTGGTACTTGTAATTCTTATGTGTAGATTCGATTGGATATAAACTTGTCATTTTTTTAACGACCTTGTATTATTTTGCAAGTTGACTAATTTTCTGTTTTTTTTTTTTTTTTTTTTTTTTTTTCTTCCAGGGTTACACAAAATCAATCGATATTTGGTCGGTGGGATGTATTTTAGCAGAAATGCTGTCAAATCGTCCTCTATTCCCTGGTAAACACTATCTCGATCAATTGAATCATATATTGGCTATTCTCGGCTCTCCTTCTCAAGAAGATCTTGAATGCATCATTAACGATAAGGTAAGAATACGAGTAATAGAAAAATAGGTACATTAATCGAAATTTACTATTTTTTTTCCCTCTTCATTTACTCTAGGTATATATATTGCGTGTATACGCATATTCCATGACTTATATTTTAGTATAATGGAACAAAATGGGTATAATTTTGCCTCGTACGGTGACATCATAATGATTTATAATACAAAACAAAAAAGAGACTAGTTTTGGATATATTCTCGAGTATGCGAAGTGACAGTAATGACATCAAAACTAAAATTTATCCTCGGTCCTCGTTCGTTGTTCTAATCTAGTGATGAGCAACGTTTTCACATTCTGCGTTAAGAAGTTTTTCTACACTCAGAAGTGTCAAACTTGAATTTATGCGTAGAATAATTTCGCGAAATAAATGTTTTCATTTTGATGTCTGTGCAGTTGTGCACAATTCACGGATAAGTAATAAAAATATTAGTGCTAAATTTAGTAAAAAAAAACAAAATTCAAGTCAGGTAGGCCTATTAAAAAATTGGTAGGTAGTGTTATGAGGTGAAAATGACACCTCTCATCTCTTACATAAGTGAATGAGGGTAATTCTCCCAAAATCGACAAATTTCAGTAAAGGATAGATTTTTCAAATACTATAAGTGATATAAATTTTTTGAAAAGGGTGTAGTGTAAATACCATCTCAGGCATCATATACAGTAAATTTGTATGCATGTCACCCCCCTCCACAATTACTGAGGTCCACTTTATCCCCAAAAGTTCCATCGTCGTGGCTTGTAGCAAGTTCAGATTTCAATATTTCATTTTGAAAATAACATTGAATCGAATCTTTCACTGGAAAATAAACAAGTACGTACTGTTGTAAGGTATTGAAAGTAAACAATGGTACCATTACTAATCACCCGAAGGATACTTAAACCACTAAACAATAGTCATAAAAAGTGTAGCAGCTTTTTTGTTCCATCGTCGTGGCCAATTTTCATAATTTTTTCCTGGCTTTCTGACTACATATTTTATGCTTTCAGGTGGCTACACTGCATTGTTTTCTTGATGGTAATACCGTCCGCATTCGACATCTCGAATATAAACGCAGTGTACCCATCTGTAAGTGATAATATAAGAAAATTGTCATTTTTACAATTTTTTGTTCCATCGTCGTGGCTTGTCATTTCCCAGCTCAAGTATGATATTTTGTTCCGAAAAAAAATCAAATATATTTCAATGTTGAGTACATTATGAACCAATTTTGAAAATTCATAAATCAACAATTCTACTGACCCTAAAATCGATTACAGTCTGATTTTTCTTACGTCGTGGTCCATGCCTTTATTTCCTTCGTCGTGGATATGATGGTTTTTTACAACCACGACAAAGGAACATGGTTATAATTTCAATATGGACACGACGTAAGAAAAAACGGATTATAATTAATTTTACGGACAGTACAATTATTTATTTAGGAATTTCAACATTTAATTCATTACGTACTTACCGCTGGAGTATGTTTTCATTTTTTTTTTTTTTTTTTCAGAAAAAATTCCATCGCTGTGGTTGCCACCGACAAAGGCTCGCGTTGGCCACGACGTAAGAATTTCCTTCGTCGTGGCATCAATTTTTTTTGAATCGCTCTCCCCTCCCCTTTTGAAAATGAATTGGATCCGACATCATAAAAGGGACAAGGGATATTCCTATAATCAACTCTGTTTTAAAAAAAATTTGAAAAGCGTTTTTATTTTTGAAGAAATCAGGTGTTGAAATTTGCCGATTTTTCGAGAATTACCCATGAATCATCTGCTCCTTAAATTCTGAAAAATTGTGAAAAATTATCAGAAATTTTCAAAAATTCAATTTCTTTGTTATCTTTTCGAATAGGCAATTATGTAATATTGGCCAAAAAATTCAATCCACTTTATTAGGTTAGGTACATATTTACTGAACGAGTGAGCAATTTGATTTTTTGTATTTGATTTGAAATTGATATCGTTCACATGCAACAGTTCACCCAATTCCTCCGAGAATGGCAAAATATTTGCGATACGTTCGCGTAGACGGTGAATACGAGTATAATAAACTATGTCGAGCGATTATAAAGGAAAATAAAGCATATTAAATCAAAGGGTACATACAAAGCTGCTCGAAGAACTGAAAACAATATCGCGATACGAGGCACAGATTATACGTAAATGAGGTGAAATATATTTAATTAATGATAACAAAACATAATCTCGTATATATCTGAAGAATACACGCCAAATTTTCTCGTTGAAAATAATTATATTAAGGAAATTCGTTTTGAAAATGGTGGTAAAACATTCGCGAAGCATCAAAATTATGCTAATATTGCGAAGAATTGGTTCTCTACTATACCCCTCTAAGAAAACATATCTCTCTAGACTCTTAGTGTCTTACTTAGGATCTACTTTATTTCAAGAAAGGGGTGATTTTATTGGCGGTGACATTTCGGAATAGATTCAACGGCGCATTGTGTTTTATTTCTTGAATTTTATACTTAAGTATACGATTTATATATTTTTCGAAATGAATTTTCTATGTATTACGTTAGTACGTGTGAAAAATTTGTTTATTAGTTTTCGTAGGCAGGTAAATAGGCTTAGTTCTCTTGCCTATATTTTTGACTCGTGTAGAAACTGTAAAATTCTTTGTTGATATTATACGAGTACGTACGTCTACGTAAGGACCCTGATATAGGAAAGTTGGCGAAATATTCGAGATAGGTATGTAGTATTGATTTCATACGACAGTATGGGAAATACAATAGTATGAAATGTATTGTACTTGATACTACATATTTTCTTTTGAAAAGTGTTTTCATTTTACCATCACCTATAAGACCTGGTATTAGATTTATGCATTAGTCTTTCAATATATGAACATGGTGTCCGAAGAGCACTTCACTTGGGTTGAGATTTGGATACACCAACGTACCATTAACAAAACATGTTGAATTTATGTGTGGTGCCTAAATTTGAAAACGAAGGTGCTACGAAGCTTTAAAAATTTATAATTT
This sequence comes from Balanococcus diminutus, assembly GCA_959613365.1. Lineage (NCBI taxonomy): Eukaryota > Metazoa > Arthropoda > Insecta > Hemiptera > Pseudococcidae > Balanococcus > Balanococcus diminutus. The sequence goes on along the minus strand of OY390715.1, from coordinate 42,166,024 downwards.
CCGACGCCGGCAGTTGATAAGTATACATTTCGAAAAAAGATTATTATATTGGGATGCATATCTTTTGAAATTGAAGGACTTATAGTAAAAAGAGATGTTGCTTTCCTCAGATTATCAATTTTAAAAAAACATGACTTTTTTCTTTTAAAAAATTTGTAAAATATATTACCTACTCTTAAAAAAAATCCATAAGTTTTTGAAGAAATTTTCTCAATTTTTTGGAGTAAATGCAAAATATTTCACTATTTTGCGAAGGAAAAATGCTACCTAATTTGAAAAAAAATCAATCTTAATTTTTCGTCTCAAATTTTTGGAAAAGAAATCTCATAACTCTTGACTTCTTTTAAAGTGAAAATATTTCACCAAATTTTTAGGAAAAATTCCGAATCTCCCTAAAATAAAAAATAATACTTACAGTAGGTAATAGGTATCTATCTAATTTTTTTTGGAGTCAGTGTGGAAAAATTAGTCATTTTTTTTGTAAGTATCTAGTAAAAAAAAAAAAAAAAAAAAAAAAAAAAAAAAATGGTGAATGTTTTAATTTTTGTTTTGAGATTAAATCCCTAATTTATTGTCTCTTTTTTTTGAAAAAAAAAAATTCTTTAAAATTCTTTCTTAATTTTTTGAAATAAAAAATTACCTACTTTTCAATTTTTTCGGAGAGAAAATTTTTGAATTTTCATTGAGACGAAATTTATCAAAATATCGCTCATCATGATAATTCTTGGAGTCAGGTTTGCCAGCGTAAAATGAAGTTTCTCATTTTTTAAAGTAAGGGAATAGGTGAGAAAATCTTAGAATTTTTTTTAGAGAAAATCCCGTTCAATTTTTGGATTGAAAAATCTGACCATTTCTTTAGATTTTTTTTTTAATTAATAAAAATATTATTTTTGGATTTAAAAAAATCATTTTTAGGATTTAAAAAAATCTCGAAAATTTTGAAATTTCTACATTTTTTTAAAAGAAAAATATCTTTTGAGTTACAATTTTTTCGAAAAAAAATAATAAATTCCTTGGTACCTATAAAAAGATGTAAATTTTTTGGAATGAAAGAATCCCTCACATTTTTGTAGAGAAATAATTTCAATTTTTTGAAAAAAAATAATAATCTTATTTTTTGGAATAAAAAATTCTCTTTTTTTTAAGAAAATTTGTTTGTAGAAAAAATCTGTTTTTTTGGAAGTAAAAAATCGCATTTGTTGGAATAAAAGAATCTCTCAAGTTTGTTTGGAAAAATCATCAATTTTTGAAGAAAAAATCACTGAATTTGTTGGAGAAACCATCAAAAAAATTGCACTCCAAATATTGAAATATTTTCTTTTGGAGAAAATTAGAAGATTTTTTTACTGCCGAAAATTTGAAAAAAAATTTACATCAAGCTTAAAAATTTTCTTATTTAAATTTTTTTTTTTTTTTGAATAGAGATTTTTTTCCAAGAAAAAAATTCTTTTAAAAAGTTAAAAGGCCTCTTTCTTTCGAAAAATAGAAGAAAAAAAATTGTTCCAATTTTTCTATATCAAAAGATGAAAAAATAATTCGCGTTGATTTAAAGGAGGAAAAATAAACTATCTAAACATAGCTATTCTATTCCAAGAAAATTCAAATTTTTTTCTACATTCGAGAGGTATTTTTACTTTAATTAAGTCAACAGGTACATTTTTTTCAAAAAGATTGAGACAAAAAATTAAGATTAATTCCACAAAAATTGAGTTTTTTTGCAATATTTAAAGTTCTTCATAAATTTAAAAAAATTCATCTTCGATTTTTTTGAAAAAATTAAATTTTTCATCCTGTTTTTTTTGCCTTAAAAAATTATACATTTTTTATTTTAAGAAAATTAATAATTTTTCTTGGAAAAAGTGGGTTGTGCCAAAGCAACTTTAGCTCAACTTGCAGTTAGGCCTGCGAATCACACGGACGACTTTTTTTTTTCATTTGCGACTGCACCGTAAATCCAAATCAAAAATTTCAACCCCCCCCCCCTCAAAAAAAATATCTAAAAAATGAAGAAAAAAAATAAATAATAATTGAATCAGTGAGTTTCAGAAGGTACTCATTCCGTTTTTTGGATTGTTGAGTTACGTATGATAAATCCTTCAGACATGAAAGGTACTCATTCCACCTATTTCCCAAGGCTTGATCTACCTTTGACAAAAACATTGAGTGTAAAAAGGAACTCATTCCGGAATGAAGTGAGATAGTTTTTTTGATTATCTCAAAACTACATTTTTGGAATGAGTACCTTCTGAAACTCACTGATTCAATTTCTTTCTTTAAAAAAAAAAGATTTTTCTCTCTTCAAAACTTGGAAGATTTTGACTTTTGGCTTCTAAAAATTTGTAGAATATTGTTACTTTATTACTCCAGGCAATTAAATTTTTTCATCAGAAAAATTAAAATTTCTTTCTTTAAAAAATTGAATTTTTTTCAATCAGAAGTTTTATCTCGAAAAAAATCAAGTTCTTTTCCAAAAAATTCAGATTTTTTGTCAATTTTTTTTTTTTGTGGAATAGGTAAATTCATTCATTCATTTTTTCGTAAGAAATAAAATTATTTTTTCCGAAAAATTGAAATTCTTCCTCAAAAAAATTGATTAAATATTTTTTCCGAAAAAAGAAGCATTTTTTTCCTCACAAAATTTACGATTTTTTCAAGAAAAAAAAAATCTCATAAAAATAAGAACTTTTTTCTTGAAGAAATTAATTTTTTTCAAATAGTGAAAAATTGACATTTTTCAATCAGCTAAAGTTTTTCCTCCAAAAAATTAGAAGTTTTCATTTTTTTTTTAACAACAACAACATAATATTATTTCTTATTCTGAAAAAATGGAGAGATTTTACTTTGTAAGTACAAAAAAACTGCAAATTTTATTTTTCTTATTCCAAGAAAATTCCAAAAAAAAATCTCTTATAATAAGTAAAATTGAGAGATTTTTCCTTTTTCCGAAAACAGTGATGTTTGTCTCTACAAAAATCGGAAGATAAAATCAATTTTTCCGGACACCTTGCACTCGTATATCCGTGTATCGTTCCTTTTTTCACCACGTATAATAATGTACGCTCAATTATCATTATAATTATAACATTAATTTATTTTTCGTTAATTTTCGTAGGCTCGTAGTTACTTACAGTCATTGCCATTCAAGCCAAAAGTTCCTTGGATTAGACTCTATCCCAATGCAGACGTAAAAGCGTTAGATTTGTTAGACAAAATGTTGACCTTTAACCCGCATAGAAGAATTACCGTCGAAGAAGCATTAGCCCATCAATACTTAGAACAGTATTATGATCCAGCAGACGAGGTAAGTTTTTATTAAGAAAAACTACCAAGTATATTCTAACGCTAAAGTTTTTACTTTTTCCTTCTACTCTGAATTAAAGCATTATAAATTTAATACTTCTTTTGAAAATATTACTCGCTGTTATGAGTTCTTCTTTGTTGTATAAACGTCGTACTACAATATCCGCCGCGGCGCTGAGTTATGGAGTAAATAACTATGGTATACAATGTGCAGTATATGTGGTCTGTGCTTTGTACGCATAGTTATTGTATATTTTCTAATCTTGTTGGGATTCAACTTTGATATTGCTGTTTGTATTATATGCTTACATTTTTATTTCTACATTTTTTTCTTTCGCGGTTAACATTTTTTTAATAAAGTGATGCGGTATTTACTTTAGCTTTATTTTTTTTTGATAAGTGCTTACTCGAGGTGAAATATAAAGTAAAAATTTATTTCTACTAAAATAATTTAATTTTAAGAAAAAATTAATGAATACAACGTTCACATTAATGTGAATGTAGATTAGAAATTTATTACTCTACTTACGAATATAATAATTTATTACCTATTAAAAAAATTAAATTAAAAAAAATAGTTTCCAAATAAGTCGAAACAAACCGAATTATTTTATACTTATCCAATGTGATAATAATATCGTTTATTATTTTTATGTTTACGTTTATTAGCCAGTCGCGGAAGAACCATTTCGATTTTCAATGGAATTGGATGATTTGCCGAAAGAAACGTTAAAGAAATATATTTTCGATGAAACGGTTCTGTTTAGAGACAAAGTGCCTACTGCTTGAGGAAAAAATGTAAGTTTTACGCGTTATATTTTTCATCCTTTAAATATTACGACTGTTACCTTTCTTCTTTTTTCGTCGTTTGGCGGTAAGAAATTTCTCTCATAAAACCAGACCACCAAAAGTCGCATTGATAATGACGCATGAGGGACATGATCTCTGTTAACCATTTCGTAGATATATGTATCATTTTGAAAGCTGCCTTTTAGTTATTTTTTTGGACTCTGTAACGTAGTGAAATGACACTAAAACGAGAAAACATGCTACGAATGTGAATTTTCAAATTTACGGTTTCCGTTTGCGAAATATACTCTTCTTGTACATTTATTTAGGGTTTTTTTTCCAAAATGTTAAATAAGTATCAAATGTAAAATATTTGAAATTTTTTATTTTATTTTCAAATTGACCTAGAAAAATTTGAATACGAAATAGAGATGGGTATCGATCTATTTTAGTAGACGTTTTCAATAATTTCAAAGGTTTACAAAATAAGTTTAACGTCAATTTAGATGACGTTTCGTCGACATTATTACGATAATTATATGTCAGCCTAAAAGTAGCTTAGCCGTACAAAATTTGGTATTGGTTTTTATCCAAAACAAATGGTTCGGTTTTCAGCACGATTACACAGTGTTTCATAGCTGACGCAATGCCTATATTATAAATTGAAGGGGAGAGGCAAAATAAAATAGAGAAAATTTAATTTTCGTTTAGTGAAACAAAACAGCCAATTTTTTATTCGTATTGGTAACATTGATTTTTTCTTGCTACTAATTTTTTGAGGGAGTTCTCAATTTTGTGTAATTTTTTGGTGGGGTCTGAAAATTTTGTGGGTAGTAGTAAAAAAAAACAGTGAGAAAGTAATTCTGTTTGTTTTTATTTTATTTTTTTTGTGGGTAGGCAAATAGGTACTTAATGCCAAGAAAAAAGTGAAAAAGTTCATTTTTTTAGTACTATCCATATATTCGATCATTCTTTTCTCCCCTTGCCCCCTAAGCTTTCAAGATAGGCACCATGTATATACAAACCCATTTCTCCTTTTCTTGGGTGGTGTAGGAAAATCGACGAGTGGGTTGCCACAGTATTGTTTTTTTGGCACCATCGAAAATTCATCAAGTCCAATACCATATCACTCCTCAAATACTTCATAAATATAAAATTGTAGGGGAGGGAGGGGTCCAATCGAAATTTTTGTAATAACCAAAATTATTCCTAGGACTTCAAGCTATAACTTTGGTTCGAAATTTTTTTCATTTGGACCCCTCCCTCCTCACCGATTTCGCATAGCACTTCGAAGATACTAACTAAAAATTAGAGGAGTAAGGGATGAAGGGGCCGATTGAAAAAATTTTCAAACAAAAGTTGTAGCTTGAAGTCTTAGGAATAATTTTGGTCATTACAAAAATTTCGATTGGATCCTTCCCTTTACTCTGATTTCACATAACATCAGGTAAATACTTTTTCGAAATTGGGGGAGGGGTCCAAATGGTGCAATTGAAAAAAATTTCAAATCAAAGTTATAGTTTGAAGTCTTAGAAGTAATTTTGGTCATTACAAAAATTGCGATTGGGTCCCTCCCTCTTCTACAATTTTGAATATCAAGTATCTATGTAGTACTGGACTATGAAATTTTTCAAGCGCCGGAAAGGGATTTTTTCGTAGATTAAAACGTTTTGGTAAATAGTAATTTATCTATCGAAGAAGAAAAAAAAACTATAAAATGTCAAGAAATTTTTTTAATCGACTAAAAATTTAATAGACGTTTTTAATTGAAATTTGGAAAAAAATTTACTCGAAATTTTCATTGAAATTTGAAAAAAATTTACTTAAAGTTTTTAATTAATTTTTTGAGAATAAATTTATGCTTTATTTTTTGTAGCAGTTAAAAATTCTAACAAATTTCCACACTCGTAAATAATGTAAAAAAAAATTATAAGGTGCCTAAATCTTTTTAAAAATTTTCGGTCAACTTTGGAAAAAATAGGTTATCAGAAATTTTCAATTTTAAAAAAAATTAATAATACCTACAATTTTTTGCAAATTTTACTTCTGAAATTCACTTCAAATTTCGTTAAAAATTCCTTTTTATTTTGAATTGTTGAAAAACTTACAGAAGTGAAAGTATAGTGATTGCTATTTTTTTGAGGGGGGGGGGGGGGGGGGTCCTGTGCAAACTATGTAGAAGTTTAGAGCTCTGTAGCGCCTTGATTTTCAAAAGTAGAAGAAAATGTCATTGGTAAAAAATGTTCATTTTTTTTAGTAGTTACTACCCAAAATTCGATCAATTTTTTTTCTATTTCATGTTCCATTTCTTTTTCGATTTTTGAGATAGACAGGCAGGCACCTTGGGTATACCATATTTTTCGTTTCTTATGAGTTTCTTATTCACCCTGTGGATTTTCCTACATAACTCGAAGGACACCTTGAATAACATTTTTTGTTCCATATGGGTTGCCTATTCTTTTCGTGGAAGGAACTACATCACCTATGAAACGCCCTTTTCTTTCGGAGTATTTGTCCTGCCCTCGTAGGTTATTAAATTACTCGACTTTCTTTGAAAATGAACCCTTTTTGACTAAAAAAATCGTCGTATCGTATTATTATTCATTCTTGATTTTTTTTTGTTTTTTTTTTCAGGGTGGACGCGAAGTGGTTTTGATATAAATATACGTTTTTTTTTTGAATTTTAAAATTTTGTGTTGATTGGTCATACAGACCCTTTTTATTTGTAATGATTTTAATTTTACATTACTATTTTTAACATCACTTTATATTCAACCCAATTTTTCTTTTCGTTCTCTCAAAACATAGCTACATATTTCAAGACTGTATTAGCTTTGATTTCTGCTGCTTCGTTTAAACGATTGAGGAGGATTGCGACATGATGTAAATTTTTTTTTAAATTTTATGCATGATGCGAAACTAATGAGTACATTAGTGTTTGAGAGTTACCATACATTAATTGGTACCTATTACCGAGAAGAGGGAAAATCGATTTTTTTGTGCTTTGTAATAATTTTTTTTCTCATTCTATTCGTCGTAGTTTTTTATCTTTTTTTAAAATTATTTTTAACGAACACTCATTCTGTAAAGAAGAGAACAAAATTTATTTAATTTAATGTTTCTTTTTTGAAGAATGATTTTGTTAGAGATGTTCAGTTCAGATCGTTGGAAAGTATTCGTTTTAAAATCATGTCAACTTAGGTATCGATTTTATTGTTTTTTGCGTGTTTTTGTTTTTAGAAAAAAGAAGAAGAATGAATAAATGGTTCTTTGTAAATTTGATCGATATTACATTGGGGTTTGCGAGTTTGTATGGCAATCTTTCAATTTTTGTTATTTCAATTTATTGGCCTACCTCTAACTTTAAATAATTTTATTCTTTTTTTATTTATATTATACATATATATGTTTGAATTATAATTAATTGTTAATCTTTTTTTTTCATCTTTTTTGATCATTTAAACTTGATGTTTTTTGACTTTCTGGTTTTTGTGTGTTTGTGAAAGGGGGTGGGGGGGGGCTTAAAATAATTCGAAGATTTCCAAAAAAAAAAAAAAATCATCGCTTAACTTTTATTTAGGTATTAATTTTTTAAATAAAGTTTTAGATTATTACGTAATATTAATATGGGTACGTGTGATTGACGCTTGATCGAATGGAAGTACATACATTAGGAGTAGTATAAGACTATAAGCGAAACGAAAACGAAAACTTTAAATATTTTACAAATAATATTTTACGTATAGTCGTATTCTAATCAATATGTATTTAGTATTCATATCTGATTAGTTGCCGATCTCAAGTTATCTTACATGTACATTCCAAATGTAACTGGTTTACGAATTTCGAGAAGTTTTTTCGTTTTTCGAATTTGGCGGTAATTTTTCTCGATAATTAAAATATTCATTAACAAAGTTACGTTCTATCAAGCGATTTTTCCCCGATAGTAATTTTTTCAAAAAGTTGCCATAACTTAACACATTTTATCACCGATGACAATCATTAAAAATATTTTTGGTGTTTGATTGAAATAAATAAAAATCTTTCGAATGGATTAGCGAATAACGAGTGGAAATGTGTACGATATCTAAGGGTACCTTATATCTTAATTTGTAATGAAAGATACGTACGTGATTGGTGTCTGATGACGGTAATTTATGCGGCGAGTAAATGGAGCCGCTAATTACGACGAAAATAGCGCGCTCGAAGACGTGTTCATTTGATAAGAAATTAGATCTCTATGATAAATTATTTTTGAAATAGTCGAAACGGCGGGAAAACTAAGTAAAAATTAGATGTTAATATGTTAGCGTTTGTTATAAACTTATTGTCAATATTTTAGTAAAATAGTATAATGTAAGTGTTAATCATTTAACCATGGTACGAATACGAGTCGAGTATTTTTTTTCTTTATTATATTTTTGTTTTAAATTACATGTGTAAAAATCAATTTTTAATTACATTTCCATTTTTTTCTCCTGTTCCAGTATTATAACTACTTTTTTTTCTTTCTTTCTTTTAAAAATATATCTGTTGTTGTGAATCGATATCGTTCTATTGTTTTATTTGGACGTATTTTTTTATTACCCGTCTACCATAGAAGTGTTGATTTCGATGCCTTAGCAACTATATGATAGTTTGCGAAGCAGATCTTCTGCGATATAATGTGACGAAAGTTTTTATTGTGTCGTAAAACCTACTTCATGGATTCTGTGGTTGATATAATTAGAAATGCTACGTTTATCGAGCAAAAATACGATACTTGTGATTTAGATATCGAAAACGAACTACGTCATCCATTCAGCTCATTGAGAAACAGCTTCGATTGCGATGAAAGCGAAGAAATTGAATTATCCGAAGCTCACAGAAAAACTACATCGGCGTTGTGTAACGAGTCGGACGGTCGTTGGGGTTCCTTGGACGATATATTCAAAAACTTACGCGTCGAAGAGGATTATCCTTCCGAATTACCAACCGGTATTAAAAGTTGTTTGAAGGAAATGATATTCAAACCTGATTTAAATATTAAGCGCAGAGAAAATCTTAGTCGAAAGTTTAGTAGCTCGAGTGGTAAAAGAAGTAAACTCGAATGGAGGTCGAATATTATCAAAGGGGATATACGTGATGTAAAAACCGAAAGGAAGCTTAGCTTGTTATTTTCTACTCAAAGGAAGAGATCATCGGTTAACGAAAACGTTAGGAAAAAAATAGAAGAAAATATTTTGAAAATTGGTAAACGGAGAGGCGCGGATGAAAGCGAAGGTGAGTGTGAGGTTTGTTTAATTTTATTCAGGGCCGGCAACTTGGAATTTTTGGGGTGTAGCTCAATTTTTTTCCCGAAGGAGAGTTCGGTTGGGCATTTTTTAAAGAGTTAAAAATGTAAAAATTGTTTTTTTTTTCTCTCAGAAAATTCAGAAATGTTTTTTACAAAAAATTTTGATGAATATTTTTACATCAAAAAATTTCATTTCTTTTCAAAAAATAGGAAATGTTTGCTCTCCAGAAAAATTCAAATATTTTCTGAGTACGTTTTCTTATCCATTTATTTTTCTAAGAAATTGAGACTAGGTTCATGGTATAGGTACATTAGCTTGGATTCGCATAAACCCTCACAATCCAAAATCCAGATTGTGGAGAATCCGCGATAAAAAAACAAAGCTATTATCTAATCAAGTCAAATTAAAATAATTCTTTCTCAAAAAATAAGATTTTTTTTTTCAAAAAAATTAGCATTTTTCAGAAAAATTAAGATATTCTTTTCCCCAAAAAGCAATAATTTTCTGCCGAAATAAAAAAAAATTCATGAGGAAAAATAAACAAATTTTTTCTTTCAAAAGAAATCAGACAGAACATTAAGCTTAATATCAAGATTTTTTCATGTAAATAAGAATTTTTTTTCTATCAAAAATTCGAGTAATAATATATTTTCCACTTCTAAACAAATGAGGCATTTTCCAAAAAAAAAAAAAAAAAAAAAATTGTAATTTTTTTTCTAAAAAATTTTAATTAGTATACCAAAAAATGTTTTCAAAAAATGAAATAAGACGTGTTTCCTTTCTCGAAAAAAACGAGGAATTTTTCTTCAAAACAATTGAGACAAAAAAAATTCATATGAAAATTGAGATTTTTTTCTTCAAAAATTTTAAATTTTCAGAATACGTATTTTCACACGAAAAATTTTTTCAAAAAAAAAAATAAAATACCTAGATTCAGTTTCTTTTTTTCTAAAAAAAAAACAAAAAAAAAAAAAAAAACAAACAAACAGAGATTAGAAATATTTTTACCTAGGTACTCTAAAAAAAATGAATGATTTTTTTTCTCCTTGAAAAATTAAGACAAAAATGAGATTTTTAGATATTATCCTCCAATAAAATTACGCAAAAGATTTTTTGGACAAAATTGCGAAAAATATTTTCAAATCAGATAAGTTGAGATATTTCCCATGTGATTTTTTTCTAGGAAAGAATATTGAAACTTTCTTTTTGTTGGTAATGATAGTGGTGGTGGTATTTTTTTTCTTCTTTTTCTTCACCAGAAAATTGAGAGATTTTTTCCCTCTTAAAATGCAATTTTTTTTTCTCAGAAAATTTTTTAAGTTTTTCTTTCCTCAAAAAATTATAAAAATTTTTACTCAAAATTTGAAAAAAAATATTACTTAGAAATCCAAAAAATCGACAGATTTCATTGAAAAATTGTTTTTAAAAAAATTAAAGATTTTTTTCTCCTAAAAAGTTGAGACACAAAATTATGAATTTTTTTTCCTCCAAGAAATTGAGAAATTTTGGTAGGTACTTATCTATTTTCACACTTTAAAAAAGATGATAGTTTTGTATATTTATTTACTTGCCTAAAAAATTATTGTGAATCAATAAGTATTTTCCAAGTCCAAAATATTATGATACCCCCCCCCCCCCCCCCCAAAAAAAAAGAGATTTTAATTGGTAGTGTGTAAGTAATTTTTTAATTTATAGAGATTTCTAGGGTGTAACTCATTTCGTGTTGAAATTTTGGATGTACTTTCACTACTTTGAGCATAGCTAAGTTGCCGACCATGATTTTACTCTCTCGAATGTGGCTGGATATCTATAAATTATAGTTTTCAGGCAGGAAATACAGTACTATGGATGGAAAAATGAAGGTAAAAGGTACCGATGCAAGTGTTACAACCAGTCGAAAACAAAGTTCAGTGTCGCAAAAGTTGGAAAATCGATCTTCAAAAAAATTAGAGTTGAACGTGAACGAATTTTTATTGTCATCTTCTCATTATAATCTATTCAAAGACGTAAATCAGCAACAAATTTCTAAAAACAGTATACCATGGAGTTTGAAAGAACGTACTCGAATCAAAGTAACCCATTGGTTGAATAAGTAGGTAAATGGTACCAAATCATAAAACAAAATTTTATGATTTAAAAAAAATGATCTATCTATTGGTGAGGCAGGTTAGGTACCTATTAGTCATATTTTTTCAAAAATCATTAATATTACGCGTTCCATATCAATTTTTATTTTATCGCGAATTTTTGGCTGCTGGCCATCGTTTTTTCTCAAAAATAATTTTATTTACGTGTAGGTTTTCTTCTGGCAGTATGCTTGGAATATTTTTACGTAAATATTAAGAGAGAAGAGAAACCAACTATTATGTAATTTTGTAATTTTCTACGGGTTTAAATGAAAATTCTCAAAATTTTGATAAATTTGTACCTGCAGTCCTGCACCGATCTTTCCTATGTAGCCTACCTCGATACTTCTATAAGTTCTATTGAATATATACCTAGACCTCCCCTGTCGTTGATTTCTAATTTCTATTAAAATTTAGAAATTATACTGTCGTGTTTCTTTTTTCTGAAGAATTCCATAAAATGGAGAATTTTGCACCCACTCAATTTTTTCTCATGAAGCATAAGTGCCTATACCTGCCTAATTTTTTTTAATATTGAAGTTGACCTACATACCTATCTACACCAGCAAATGCCTATACAGTTATATAGACATAATGTCAGTACCTATAAATTCGGTTTATACTGAATATTTCAATGAGCAGAATGGTTGTAATCTTAATCTAAAAATACAACTTTTTTACTCTTTCACCATGTCATTTTTGCTTCTCTTCTGTTGAGTTTTCTCCTCTATAAACGCATGCGTAATACCGAAGTTAGCACGCGCATCCAATATAAGACATGTAATTACATACGTATATTTTTAAACACACTTCATATGTAATTTCAACTAGCTCGTTTAGAAATAGGAATTTTGAAATCAACTATAGCCCGAAAAGTAGAGAAGGTATCGTTATTCCACTGAGATCCAAGTAGTAGTGTGACTCACGAATTACTGCTAAAGTGTAAAAAAATACCTCATCAAAATGGTAAGTTTTATAATCAGATTTTTTTTTAATAATAATTATATACTTATATTACATAGATTTCTTTAAAAGTTTTTTTTTTTTTTTTTTTTTTTTTTTCATTTATTGTGCCATATACAAAGTGCTATGCTTAGAGGCACATTCTTAAGATTAAGATAGTATGTAAGTATTAAGTGTATATATTAGAAGTTAATTTAGTTACATGCTTAAAAATTAAGGTAAAGGTAATTATAAAAGTTTGTTTAGATGGGTGATTTTTATGAATTGGAGAAGTTTTTCGATGTTGTTTTGATTATCTGAGAGGATGTTTTGTAGATTTCCGTCGAGGTAGGTGTTTCGGGCTTGGTGATATTTAGGACAATCGATAAGGATATGGGGAATGTTAATAGGAACGTTGCAATTAGTACATATCGGAGGAGGTTGTTTTAGAAAAAGGTGTTGGTGAGTAAGGAGAGAATGACCCGTTCTTAGACGAGTGAGAATTGTTTCTGAGCGTCGGGAAGGTTGTTCGGAAGTATACCATGGGTCAACTGTGTTTTTTATAAATTTTAATTTGTTAGAAATGGGAATAGTTGACCAGAAATTTTGAAATTCATGTTTCGTCATGTTTTTTACAAATAGTTTGAGGTCTGATAGAGGAATAGGAATGTTTGCTATGGGAAGGGTATGGTGAGCATGTTTAGCTGAAGAATCGGCTGTTTCGTTGCCTTCTATTTGAGTGTGTGAGGGGATCCAGCAAAGTATGATAGTGTTATTTTGATTAAGGAGAAGATTTATAATTTCTTGTGATATGGGGTGGGCGTATTTTGATCTAAAGTTATTTATAGATAAAAGAGCCGAAAGAGAGTCGGTAAAAATGATACTGTTTTGTAATGAGAAGTCTTTTATGTAAATAATAGCGGTTTTAATTGCATACAGTTCAGCTGATAATATAGAAAAAGTGTGAGGTAAAGCTACTGATATGGTAGTATCATTGTGGATTACTGCACATCCTACAGAATGTTCAGTTTTTGATCCATCTGTATAAAGATGAGAAAAATTGTGGTATTTATGTAATATTCTTGAAAAAATTTTTTGAAGATTATTTGGTTTGTTTCTTTTTACTAAATTTAGTCAAGGATAGGTCAATTGTTGGGTTGTATGTTTGCCATAGGGGTATAAGGTTTATTGGATTGTGGTGAATAGATAAGAAAATAGGTATTTTCTATAATTTCGTTTTCTTCTTTCTTGTTTACAGGAAGATTTACCACCTGAACAAATTTCAGGTAACTAATATTTTTCGTTGTAAAGTTTTAATTTTATAAAACCGTCTGAAAGGCCTTGGGCTATGTAGTGACTTTGATGACGGGTGTATGTTACTTGTTAATTTAATAAAAATATCGTGACATTTTTGGTTTAATAATATAAATAATGTATAGGCGCAGGTATAGGTTCATAAATAAAAAATCGTTAAAAAATCTTGAGGCTAGATTGAATCAATTGAGAAAGTTTTTTTTTTTTGAAATAGGTAAAATCTATCTATGTAATAAAATATTTAAAACGTTGCATTTGGTTTAGAAAAAAAATTAATATCGCTTTTGTAAAAAAAAAAAATTGAAATTTTTTAGCGGCGTATGAGTTGAATATAACTTTTAGTAACGAGGTTCTTGACTTTATCAATATTTTAAAACTTACTTGTACTTTTTCTTTAAAAAGTGTTGCCAAAAATGCGAGACACATGTGGGTAATTTTAGATCTGCGAAGATTGACGAATAATAGTTCATAAAACTTGGATTGCTTTCTTGTTTACCTGCTTAATAAGTTAAAATCTATGTATCTCATATTGCTTCTTTCTTATCCTAAAACAATGAAAAAATGAAGTGAATAAGGCTACCATAAGAATAGAATTTAAAATAAAAGTACATGCCTACTTAATACCTATTCTAATAATTACTTACTCAACTTTCTTCAAAAATTCAAATGTTATAAAGTTTTGTGTTCTTGGCCTTCTCCCAAAAATTTCAATTAAGCATGAATTTAGAGTGAAGGACTAGTTAGTAAGTTTTCTAGGCTCAATTAAAAAGTTACTACAGAGGCGTGCTCCTGCATATTTCATTCCACAAAATGTGGAAGCCCTAAATTTTAGGTGCCCAAAATTAGAGAGTCCAAAAAATAAAGAAACAAATACAAATAAAAATAATTTTTACACAAAGAAGTGAAAGTATTTTAAGAAGTTGAAACAAGAAAATAATAACACTAAAAAGATTTTGCTCATGTAGATGATGTATCAAGATTCAGTAGGTATTTTAATTCAATGCTTTACTCATTTTTCTTGGTTTAAAAAAGCTAATTTTTCAAATTAACGAAAACAAAGTACTTTTTAACTTTAATTTTTTTATTAAAAATCGTAAAATTATTGATTCGCCCAACTTTGAAAATTTATTCAAATTTCAAACCCAAAAAATATTGCATTTTTCCCGATTTCCGTGCGGTAAATGTGTGTTTTTTAATTTAAAAATTGCAATTAAAAAAAAAATTGCTCTCTACTCGCTCGGGCTACATATGTATTATTTCTCTCTCCTTTTACATCCAAAAATCATCGCACTTTTCCCGATTTTTGTGCAGTAAATGAGTGCTTTTTAAATTAAAAATGCAATTTTTTAAAAATAACATTACTTCTTTCTCTTTTCAAATCCAAAAATAATCGTCATTTTCCAATTTTTGTGGAATAAATGCGCAATTTTTTCGAAAATTTTCGCCCTTACTTCACTCAGACAGCATAAGCCTTCTCGCAATTTTTAGATCCAAAAAATTACCGCATTTTACTAACTTTGTGAAGAAAAGGAGTAGTTTTCTTTTCAAAATTACGATTTTTCCTAAAAAAAATTCGCCCTTGCTTTGCTAGGGCAGAATTTTGCTATTTTCTTTTTCGAAGAGGCGAATAAATTCTGAACCTATTAATATGTCATCATTGGAATGCTTAAACTAAACATAAGGTAATGTCAATTCAATATTTAAAAATTTGAAGGAAAGTTGGGAAATTTGAAGAAAATTAGTAGGGAAAATTGAGGAAATAAGTTGAGAAATTTTGAGTCTCACCCCCCCCCCCCCATTAAAATTGCTTTGTCTCACCACTGTTTTTGTACCTACATAAGTTGAAAAAATTGCAATTTTATCAACTCAAATTTATGCTAAAAATGCATTTTTTTTTCTGTCAATAATCATGTTTTTCAAAATTTTTGCCCTCACTTCGCTCGGGCAGTATTTTTTACTGTTGCTTTTTGATACCAATTATTTTTTCAAGAATGGAATATTTTTCAAAATTTTTACCCTCGCTTCGCTCGAGCAATATTTTCTTTCACACTTTTTAATATCGATAGTATGAGTTGGAAAATTTCAGCGATCAAGTTGGAATTTTCAATGACTTTGCCCCCCCCCCCCCCCCTAGAAAAATCGCTTCAGTTCGTCTATGGACTTACAAATGCAAGGGGGCCCAAATTAAAAATATGTGGAGGCCCCAAAAAGTGGGAGCACGCCACTCATAATGAAATAATGTAGACAGGTACTAATTTCAATTGACTTTTTACGTTCCAGTATTGCGCAAAGCCTTCGATGCTTTCGACAGAGAAAGGTCGGGAAGTATCCCAACTGATATGGTTGCCGATATTTTACGTTTAATGGGTCAACCCTTCAACAAAAAAATTCTTGATGAATTAATTGAAGAAGTAGATGCTGACAGTGAGTCATTCACGTACAATATTCTTGCCATTTTTTTTTTTTTTTTTTTTTTTTTTTTTAGTCACCAGTGAATACTTTGAAATATAAAATAACACATAATTAATTTTTTATAGAATCTGGAAGATTGGAATTCGACGAATTCGTTACCTTAGCCGCCAAGTTCATTGTAGAAGAAGACGATGAAGCTATGCAAAAAGAGTTAAGAGAAGCGTTCAGATTATACGACAAAGAAGGTATCAATTCGTTTTGCTCTAACTAAAACTCAAATCACTTGATCATCATCTATCTGTTAAAAAAAAAATGGTGGTTTAATACCTACCTACGAATTATTACATAAATACCTATCTACTTTGATATGTTCTCCAGGTAATGGATACATCCCAACCACATGTTTGAAAGAAATTTTGAGAGAATTGGACGATCAACTGACCAATGAAGAATTAGATATGATGATTGATGAAATCGATTCAGATGGATCAGGAACTGTTGATTTCGATGGTAACTTAATGAAAATTTTCAATAATGAACCATTAACCTTGCAAATTAATTTTATTTTGCTTTGTTTTTGTTGCAGAATTCATGGAAATGATGACCGGAGAATAAGAAACCATTTTTTTGCATTTTTCATACATTGCATTTTCAAGACAGGCAAGAAGAATAAATTCGGATTTGCATCATTCAATACGTGTGATGTGCGCAAACAAATTTAGTACATAATATTTTTACATAATTCTCGTATTTTGTCAGTTGCATATTTTGAACAACCTTCATCTTTTTCTGTATATTCGTACATTATGAACCCGAAATAAGTCGTTAATTTATTATGGATTTTTCTTAGTTTTTGTAACAGTTTTTTGAATGATATTTTGCGTAATACCTACTTTGTAAAAATATAATAATTATACAGTTTCTTTTCATCATTTTTTTTTTATTGTCGTACGTCAAGACTGACGAGACCAAGACATGGGAATTTATTTCAATCTATAGCTAACTTAAACTCAAGTCATATTCGTACCTTTTGTAAAGAATAGGTAGGTAATTAACAATTTATAGATCTCGTTTTTGATGTTTTTTGTTAGTGTCATTCCTCGATTATAAAATCAATAAATTTTTTGAAAAATAAAATAAAATAGGTAATAAATGTTTAAGAAATTAGCATTTAAAAGAAAGAAAGACCTGAAAGAAGGAAAGAAAGAGCGCGAATGAATTGAATTTGTTAAAATGAAATTGTAATCCTACCATTCTGCGGCCATGGAAATAATCTATACTATTATTGATAAGTATATAAGTAATCTTAAGTAATTCACAATTTAGTTTCACAATTTAGTAAGTTATTTGTAACTTTGTAAGTGAAAATGAAAAAGAGTCAGCTTTAGAGGTGAGAACGAGCTAGAAAAAATGGTAGAATCAATCAATTCAGAATTATTCATATCAGATATCAATAATTTCAATTCAATTAAATTGAAACGAGGACTACGCGAAAATAAATACTCGGATAACACGGGTAAATGACGCTTTTATTCTCGTCTATGATACATAAGCATGAGCTACGTGAAGAGCTAACAGAAAACAGAACTCTATCGTACTCTAGCAGTATATCGAACTGATCTATGTTACATAATCGATATCCAGCATCCCTGGTCTCGATCTAAAGGGATGAACCTTGCATAAAACAGGCAGGGGAAAGGGAGGCAAACGTCTCGTCTGACAAGCTCGTAATTACTATGTAATTACGGAACTAGTGCGAGCGGATATTCCCGCTTCAAAATAAAGGAGATTTTAATTTTTTCAAACAAAAAAAATTGATTTCAAATAATTAAAACTCTACAACAAAAAAAATGAAAAATATTTTATTGATAAATTAAAATCAATCATTAAATCATAAAATAAAAATTGAACATTAAAAATTTTTTCCATTAAAATTTAAAATTTTAAAATTATTTATTTATTTACCTAATGTCGAAAATTCCACTCTCGTTCACGAACGATTCTGCGAGTCGTTCGGATCTGTGAACGATAGTTGGTATTTCAACTTTAATACTGTAGCTTCGCTACGTATTAAACCGCCTACCCGTTGAACAGCTGATTTCTCACCCGGTAAGAACCAATCAGAGTGCGACGACTCTGTACTACCCCTACTTGAACCTGTTTCGTCCTACCTACGTAATTTCTCCTTTCCCTACTTTCTTTGCACTTCTGAGATGACTTAACTTCCCTCTAACATTACAATTTTGATCTTGCTGGTGCTTTCTCTGCGCGTCTTCGTTATAGTTTGCCTCAGCGTTTGTTGTTAAATTTGTTAACTCGTTGTTGTTATTTTTTATTCGTCATTATTTCATTTGAACTTTATTTTTGTGTGTAAACTGTGTCGGATATTTGAACATACCTCGATCGTTGAACTTATTATTGTTCCGCTTTTCGTATTGTTTTAATCATGGCATTTACGCGAAGTGCCGGTGGTCTCGGCAGCAAGAAAGTGCCGTCAAAGAAAGCGCCTTTGAAAAAGGTGAACAAGCGCCAGCGCCGGACGTCCAGCATCTCAGAAGCGTCGAATATATCATCAAATACAGTGAGTGCTCGAATCTTTCCTATGAATATTTCCGTATCTTGTTTGTAGTCGCCTCGCCACCCGCCCGCCCGCTTGTATGTATGTTTCGTGGAGTACGCTCGTTTGTCTGTATGTAGGTACCTACTCGAGATGGGTAGCGTACTTAAAGTTCGTTAGAAATTTGTGTGTCAAAGTTTGTCTCTTAGTCTGCGCATTTGGTCGTCGTCGCTCTCTTTCTGGGTCCTTTGGGCACTCACTTAGTTTCGTGATGAAACTAACGAGCGCCTATTATTTTTACAGGTGGTCAAAGGAAAACGGACACATCGGAAATTGCCGCCAAGAAGGAAAAAAGAGGAGGATGAGGTGTGTATAGAATATAGTGAGAATAGGCGCGTGTATATAGGTTAGCTTTAGTTAGTATTTGATTCGCGATGTTATTTGTGCTTTATTTGTGCCTATTAAACTTTCTCTTTCGAATGCTTTCGTTTATCTTTATTGTGTAATGTGAACTTAGCCCAACTTTATAAAATCTTCCACTGCGTCAGTCAGTGTTGTGAAACGGGAATTCCCATTTTGCGGGAATGGGAATTGTTCCCGGGAATTCCCGGGAACGTTCCCACCTTGATCAAAACCGGGAATTCCCGTTTTCAAATAATTTATTTTTTTGAAGCAAAAACGAGATTTAAGTGATGTAATGATGTTTAGAAATGTCAATTTGAATGAAAATTGGTATTGATACCCTAGAAATACTTGAAATTAATAAAATTATTCAGGGATATCGATATCCCATATTTTATTTTTTTAGATGGTAATTTCAAGGTAATTCTTCAGGTTATTACAGTGTTGTGAAAGTTCCCGGGAACGAAGTGTTGTTCCCGGGAATTCCCGGGAACAGGGAATTCCCGGGAATTCCCGGGAATTCTCAAAATTTTCCCACTGAAATTTGATTTTTTCTTCTTAAACGTTTATTTCGTTTTATTACTCATTTTTTAATTGAATTTGAAAGTTGGAAACTACAAAAACAAAAATACTACTAAATAAAAACGGATTAGATACGAATATTGTGTATATTTTTGAAAAATATTTTAAAAAATCACGTGGTAATAACCTGAAGAATTACCTTGAAATTACCATCTAAAAAAATAAAATATGGGATATCGATATCCCTGAATAATTTTATTAATTTCAAGTATTTCTAGGGTATCAATACCAATTTTCATTCAAATTGACATTTCTAAACATCATTACATCACTTAAATCTCGTTTTTGCTTCAAAAAAATAATTTATTTGAAAACGGGAATTCCCGGTTTTGATGAAGGTGGGAACGTTCCCGGGAATTCCCGGGAACAATTCCCATTCCCGCAAAATGGGAATTCCCGTTTCACAACACTGGGTTATTACCACGTGATTGATCCAATTAAAATATTCTTTTTAATTTTAACATCAATTTTTGACCATTTTGATGGTATTAAAATGTATTTTAATCAGAGCTGGCGCGACTCAGAGTTTCGAGTGTGAGTCGCGGGAGTCGCATGCGAGCGACTCTGAGTTTGACTCTGAGTTCGACTCTTTTTCACAAGGAGTCGAAAAAAATTTGAAAAAATCGACTCATCACTAAGAGTCGAACATTAAACTGATTCACGACTCTTCTCAATTTGCGACTCTTTTTTACTCACGACTCTTTTTTTACTTGCGACTCTTTTGATTCACAACTCTTCATATCACGACTCTTTTCATCTCTCAAACTCCATTTTTCCGCGATTCATGGGTAGTGCAACCTCGTGTGTTGTTAGTTTAGTTTTGAAGTTTTACTTACTTGAAAATTAAAAATTAAAAAATAATAAATTGAAAAAAAGAGTTGCGAGGAGTCGGAAAAAAGAGTCGCGAGGAGTCGGAAAAAAAGAGTCGCGAGGAGTCGGAAAAAAAGAGTCGCGAGGAGTCGTTCATTAAAAGAGTCGGACTCATGAGTTTAATCAAATTTGTAAAGAGTCGCAAATTGAAAACTCTTCGACTCAACTAGCAAAGAGTCGAACTAAAACTCCCAAAAGAGGTGAGTCGCGCCAGCTCTGCTTTTAATACCAGGAGGTGTCTAATAAATCTCAATATAATCAGAATCTTTTTTCTTGGAAATATTTTGAGAATTCCCGGGAACAACACTTCGTTACCAGGAACTTTCACAACACTGGCGTCAGTCTTTAGGTGCCCGTCAAACTGCCCCCGTCGTGTCGTAATCAACCGCCTAGTAGGTTTCTGTAGATATAGGGAATTCGACTCTTTCTGTTTCGACTCTGCTCATTTGGCAGTGTTGTGAAACGGGAATTCCCATTTTGCGGGAATGGGAATTGTTCCCGGGAATTCCCGGGAACGTTCCCACCTTCATCAAAACCGGGAATTCCCGTTTTCAAATAAATTATTTTTTTGAAGCAAAAACGAGATTTAAGTGATGTAATGATGTTTAGAAATGTCAATTTGAATGAAAATTGGTATTGATACCCTAGAAATACTTGAAATTAATAAAAT
Source organism: Balanococcus diminutus (assembly GCA_959613365.1). Taxonomy (NCBI): domain Eukaryota; kingdom Metazoa; phylum Arthropoda; class Insecta; order Hemiptera; family Pseudococcidae; genus Balanococcus; species Balanococcus diminutus. Next base: position 42,144,784 of record OY390715.1, on the reverse strand, counting down.
TATTCAGGGATATCGATATCCCATATTTTATTTTTTTAGATGGTAATTTCAAGGTAATTCTTCAGGTTATTACCACGTGATTTTTTAAAATATTTTTCAAAAATATACACAATATTCGTATCTAATCCGTTTTTATTTAGTAGTATTTTTGTTTTTGTAGTTTCCAACTTTCAAATTCAATTAAAAAATGAGTAATAAAACGAAATAAACGTTTAAGAAGAAAAAATCAAATTTCAGTGGGAAAATTTTGAGAATTCCCGGGAATTCCCTGTTCCCGGGAATTCCCGGGAACAACACTTCGTTCCCGGGAACTTTCACAACACTGTCATTTGGTACAAATTACGACACCTAATCGAAAAAAAAAATCAAGTCCAGTTACTCTTTTAGGCGATAATTAGTACCCACATTAACGTCACTTTCGAGAAACTAAGGGATACCGTGAGTAAGAAATTGAAACGTGATTGATAAAATTTTTTAATTTTGATAACCTCGTATGAAATGAACTGAATTTTGCTATTTCGAATTCGAAAAAGTGAAAATAAATAAGGATATAGTTTTAACCGAATGAATCGTGGTTGTTTTTAAACTTCACTACTTATCATACCCGTTAAAAATGTTATCAGGATGTGCTTTAACCAGGACTTTCTTCAACTTCGTCAAACATAAACCTCTTACGTTTCGACCGTACTTGGAGTCAACCAAACCGGTGAATACTTCTCATCATTATTCTACTCGTGTTTCAAAATCCGGCGACGTTAATAAGCCATTTCAACAAGTCATAGAAGATAACATCGAACAAGAGAGAGTTAAATCGAAGGAAATTATAAAGAAAGTGAATGATCATATAGCAGGAGGATCTCACGGACGGTTATTCGCAGTCGTCTACATATTAGGTAAACAGTACAAAGTTACAGCTGAAGATATATTAGTGATCGAACGCTATTGGGCTCCGAAAGTGAAAGATGAACTAAGATTCGAAAAAGTTCTCTTAGTCGGAGGTGCCAATTTCACTCTCATTGGTAAACCCATTCTTCCGAAGAATATCGTCAACGTTAGCGCATCTGTAATAAATAAAGATTTAACATATACGAAATTCCGTTTCTATAGAATACATAAAGAACGTGTTCACAATCTTAATTTTGTCAGAGAGGAGTTGACTTTTCTTAGAATTAATAAAATCGAAGTCTACCCCCAAGTAAACGAATTATCGTACAGCGAGTATACGAGATCATTTTGAATGGATTGTTCTTCATGTTAAGATTCTTGTTGTAAAATGATACGTATTCTTGCTTGGAAACGCGTCGATTAATTATTTTATTATTTTTATGAAATCTTAAATGTGTAAATAAAATTTTGTTACATATTATTTTGTACCTGATTTATCTGAAAAAAGGTCAATAAGTTATCCAATTATTTTGAAAAAGTATTTATTTGTTTCTAAAATGACATATTTTTTGATGAACTTCCTGTCTTGTGAATATTGTACAATAATATTATTAAAAGTTCATCGTATGAATTAAATTATTGTCATGATTGGTCATGATTTAAATTAATACAAAGAAAATACGTTTAGGTATTTTGAAAAATGTTCGAATTATGATTTACAAGAGTAAGTCATATCTCTATTTTGTATTTAAGAATATTGACTAGGTAGGCAGATTGAAAATAATCATTTTGTTCTATTTATGGGCAATTCGTTTGTTTTGAAAGTGTTAATCTAGCTTCATCAATCTGTAAATTATTCAAGTGAGTGTATATTAACGTTCTGGATTCCGGTTCGAGATTTTTGCTTCGCCCCAGCACCCAGATTAAGTCTGAAACACATCGTTAAACAAACACTCGATTATTTATTCTATTATAAACGCTCAGTTAAGCTTACTACTAATTCGAATAGGTACGGCTTTATTCGTAATTTTTTGCGACATTGTGGGCGAATGCTTACCGGAGTGAAATAATCCCAAGTTTGAGCAAGAATACATAATGGCGTAGTTGTCATAATCCGTATCTAAAATAAAATATTTGCCTGAACCGGGCATTATTCTTGAGAGGTACCTAGGTAATCCACTGTTCACTCTATAATCCCATATTGCTGGATTGTAATTTTTAGGGTGGGCGATTCCATCTATGACATTTTTGTTTCCAGTACTGTAACAAAAATTTATACACAATTAACTATGCTTTTAAAAATTTACCAGCAGTTTATAGTTCGACTTAGGTAACAAAAATAAACGAAATTTTGGCAGGGGAAGCTCCTTTATTTCAGTGAGTACACCTCTGTTCCAACCCTTCAACTAACCGGTTATTTTATATCAATCAATCAATCAATTTTATTTAACCGGTTCAGTGTAGAATAACACAGGTCAACAGCCATTTTGAGAATGGGTCCAAAATAGGCTTAATCGATAGTATAGACCTAGAAACAAAAAGCAATTTCTCATTTTTTTATTTTATTTGCTTTTGCGGGTACAGGGGGGGGGGGGTTTAAAGTGGCGAAAATCGGGGTTTTTGCACCTTTTCAACTGCTCATAGCGCCATAAATATTGCTCTACGAACAAAACCAATGGCAGATTCGAAATCTACGTTAAATTTTGAGAAAATATCTCTGTCCGTTTTTCCAATTTCCAATTTTAAAGTACCTTAGTAACGTTTCAATTTGTTTACCAAGACCGCCGACGTTCCGCGTGGGAACGATTCGATAATTATCGGACTGTCTCCGCGCGGAACGGCGGCGATCTCGATAATAAAATTAAAACGCTACTAAGGTACTTTAAAATTTGAAATTGGAAAAACGGACAGAGATGTTTTCTCAAAATTTAACGTAGATTCCGCATCTGCCATTGGTTTTTTTCGTAGAGCAATATTTATGGAGCTATGAGCAGTTGAAAAGGTGCAAAAACCCCGATTTTCGCCACTTTGAACCCCTCCCGTACCCGCAAAAGCAAACAAAAACGAAAAATGAGAAATTGCTTTTTGTTTCTAGGCCTAAACTATCGATTAAGCCTATTTTGGACCCGAACACAGAAAAAAGTTCAAAAATTGTTGACTAGTGTAATCTAACTTTCTGTAGAATTTTTTTATTTTATTTTTTTCAAATTTCAAGCAAAAATCTTTTAATTTGTATGCAGAGAATTGTATTTCCTGAGAAAGGAACTTCTTATTTTTGTAGCAAAAAATCTAAATTTTTAGTCACAATTTTTTTGAAAAACACATTTCAATCTTTTCAAGGAAGAAATCTTTATAATTATTTATTATTATTATTTTTTTTGGGGGGGGGAATCCCCACGTTCCCCAGGGATTTTTTGAAGTACTGTAGATAAAAATACTTTTCAGATAATTATGAGGAAAAAATTCTCTCAATTCTTCTAGAAATGTTCTTGAGATGAGATGAGAATATATGGAGATATCTATAAAATTTGTCATTTTTCAAAAAAAAATTTCAATCAATTTCTCCAGAGAAAACCCCCAGTTTTTGAAAAATATTTCAGAAATTAATGGGGGAGGGGGATCTCAATATCTTTTGTAGAAGAAAAATTTTAAAATCTCTTGGAATAAGAAATTTCTAATTTTTTAATATTTTTTATGAGTAATAAACGAATAATTCACAATTTTCTTTTGAAGGAAAAAATCAAATTAACCATTTTTTTTTTCAATTTTTGGGTAAACTATAAACATTTCTAATATATTTTTGGATAAAAACTTATGCGAAAAACTTTTTTTCTTTTTTTTTTAAAGAAAAGGAATCCCTATTGTTTTTAGAGAAAGAAAAAAACTTTTTTTTTTCAAATTTTTAAACTTTTCTTTCAGAAAACTAAGGTTTATTTTTGGAGGAAAAAACATCTAATTTTTTTTTTGGAGAAAAAAAATTTGCGAATCTTCCTAGAGGTAAAAAATATCTCAATTTTTTGTGAGTAGGTAAACGTAAGAAAATTCTCAATATTTTCAGAATATTTTTTCTCAATTTTTTGTGATTAAAAATTTGAAAAAAATGTTTGGTATAAATATTTTTTTGTTGAAATAACTACACCTATAGGTATTTTTTTAATTTTTTGAAATGGTGATTTTTTTTCTATTTTTCTGTTTAAAAGGCTCTCATTGCAGGTAAAATTATTTTATTTATTAGAAAAAAAAAATGTTATGCGTTGTTTAATTTTTGCACTGTTTTCTTTGAAATCAGTGAAATCACTTACATCTTACAAGTTTCTACATTTTGTAAAAAAATACTTTCATTAGAATTTTGTATGTCTTAGTTTTTTTCTCAAATTTTACAAAAAAATAAATATTTTAAACATTTTTTTGAGAGATACATTATTTTTAAAATTTTTTATGAAAAAATTCAAAAATCCCAATTAGGTGTTGAACATTTTTATTTTAAATTTAAAAATCCTAAATATTAAACATAATTTTTTTTTTTAAATTCTTTTTAAAAATCCTCTATTTTTTTAAAACTTTGATATCTAATCTACCTACCTATTCCAAAATTTTTCGGAACAAAGTTCAAAAAATTTTACGGAAAAACAATGGAAATACGTATTTCAAAATTTTCTTGAAAAAAAAATGTAAAATTCCATTAAAAATTTCACAAAAATTTGTGCATAACTCGAATAGAATTTTTTTTGACAAGAAATATCGATTAAAAATATTCTTAAACAAATTAAAAATCCTACAGAAAAAAATCCACAAAAATACTCAAAATTGATTTTGAAACGAAATTTATTTCAAATTAAAAATTTTATAGAAAAGTTTTAAAATAATGAAATTCTCTAAAAACAAATTAAAAGTGAAAGTATATAAATATTTTAAATTGTTCCTTTAAAAGATGCCATCAATTTAAAAAAAAAATTACCAAAAAAATCCTCAAAAAGTTCTTTGAAAATTAAATACAAATATTTCAACCCTTTTATTTCTTTATAAAAATCCTTTAAAATTTTTTCTGTTAGGTAATTTTGAAATTTTTCTGAAAAATATTAAAAAATCCAACCAAAAATTTCACAAAAATTGTATAAATATTTTTTGGAAATAAATACCTAACTGATTTAAAAATTTTATGAACAAAATTTAAAAATCTTATCAAAAAGATCCACAAAAAATCTTCAGTAAAAATATTATGAAAAACTTGAACTTTTTGGAGTAAATATGCAGGAGCACGTCTCTATGAAAAAACAAAATAGCTTTTGATCCAATCTCATTCATGAGTATGAAAAGAATATATTGCAATGAGATTAGAGAATCTCTGGGTTTATTTTTTCACCATCGAGTCGAATTAACCAAATGTAGGAATTTGTACCTATTTCGATAATGAGAATTGAGAGATACAATAAACAATAGGAATTGTACATTTAAAAAAATGATTCATCTCTGAAAGCATTCTAGTATAATAAGTATCATTGTCAAAGTTCAAATTTATTTTTTTTTTTTTTGTTAAAAGAAAAATGTTTAGTATAACTAGGGTAGTTTTTACGACGAGAAATAAATTTTTTATTTCAATTTAATAGCTATTGTAGGAATTTAAATAGGTAACGGATGATTGTAAATAAGTGAAGCCGAAGGTACCTACGTTAATCACAGTTGATTAATAATTTCCTTTATTGATCTCTAGAACTAGATGTAGGTCTAGGTACCTATACTACGTACCTACTTCTAGAATGTAAATTTGTTCTTCATACTTACACACGATTTTTCATTGTGAATTTCACTTCCATTGTATCGTCTGAAGTTATGGAAAAATTGAATTTAGGACAATTGCCGAGTAATTCAAAGACATAGAATGATCGTTCGATTTCATACCATGCCCCTTGAAACTGTAAAAAACGAAATCATTTCAATAAGTTTAAAAAACAGAAATTTATAGGTAAAGTAAGTAGGTACATGAATAACATTACTGTTGAAAACTTTGTTATATAATTCACATTTAGGCTCAGGCCAACCAATAAAAAAATAAGTTTATGTTCGCATGCAACGAAATGACACATTTTTTTTTCAATTCTTTTCTGGTAAAAAATTTATCGTATGCTTGACATGCAAATGACCGATTTCATAACAATAATAACACATTTATTTTTCTCAAACGATACGAATACGATGCTTGAATGTAAGCATACCTATACTTACTCGAGCTGATAGGGTTACGTTTATAAATATTTATTCAGATAGGAATTATTGAACCCTTTTATAATCTCGATATGTAAGCTGGCTTTTTATAAGGCATACCTGGAACGAGTAATGGACCGAATAAGTGAAATATTTTACTCACTGCTAGACCTAGACCCCAACTAGATCCTACTGTAACATGGTTGGTAATGGATCAGATTCTACGACAGGTGTTTTTTTTTTTTTTAATTCTTCGCTATGGTAATATTGAGTATAGGATATCACGTAGAATTTCAAGTATGCTGCATGGTTATATTATGAAGCAGTACCTTACATTGTGTTTAGATTTACTTAAAAATTTGGAAAAGCATGGCAGGCTACCTCTATATCAATTTCGATGTACTTGCTATAAAAAGTTTTCAATTATTTTTAGGTCCTCTCATATCGTAAATTTAAAATAAATGGTAGCTAGGTAGGTAAATCCATAAATATCTATAGGTACATAGATAACGGTATAATGCACTCGATGCTGGACAGTTTTCATAATTCTCACTGTTTAACAAAGAAAATTTTATAATTTGTACAGAAAAGTTATGAAATAATTACACTCGATGATTGCCTGACGGAAGAAATCTTTCTCAATATATTATTTAAGGTTTTAAAATTTCATAAGTGGGATCACATAGGTTATTATTTTCTTGCGTGAATACTTGAAATAATATTCATATTGTTGCTTTTAATGCAGTCATATTAGAATATGTTCTTGAACTTCATGTACTGTTGAAATATTTGTCTACCCAACGTGAAGAAGGTTAGAGTATTTCAGACAAACTGGTTCCTACCATTCACTTTTTTAACTAAATACGTATCTAGATATCACAATTTTACAAAACATCTACTTATCTCTAATGTAGCTACAGTAAATTCTTAATTTTTCGTTTAAAAATTGATAAATATTTACTTTTTCAAGATCGAATTGATCTACAGTAGGATGATCTGGGCAGCTTCCCCAATTAGTAGGCGTTTGTGCGTTGACCGTCCACAGTTCGACACAAATCAATACGAAACCTACGTACGCGAACATATTTGTTACTAAAATCACCACGAAACCAGTTACACGAAATGACCTAAAAAAAAATTCACATAAGGAAATATCGATCAATCAAACGATTAAAATCGGAGTGAAAATTGAAAAACATAAACTCGCGGCGTTCGAATCGTAAATAGTAAATAACATAATAAACCCTGAGAACCCACTTGCCCACTTGTTGCTGAATTCACGGTACACCAGCGAATGAACAATGAAACACTTTGCTCCTAACGTAGGAAATAACGAATTAATGAATTACTCGAAAGTATTATTTACTGGGGAAATAAATACACTTTTCTCCATCAACAGGTTCACATGTACGCTGTACGTACATTTTTAATTAACCGATGGAATTTTTCATTCGTACTTGAAATGCGAACAATCGTGATATTTTTCCTCTTTTTTTTCTCCTAATAAAAATCAAATTAATAGGTCGTGATTAAAAAAAAAAAAAAATCAGAAGCCTATGTGATGATTTTTATTTGAAAATTTAGGTCTTTTCGAGTTCTTAATTTTGAGTTTATTTGAGATTTTTTTTTCTTTCTTCGAACCTCTAAAAATGAAGTACATAGGTAGTAGGCACCTAATACCTATTCATTCGTAATGAAAAAATAGTTATACTCTTATAGGCATCTTAGACCTTGCGTTTGTCAATCATTTTTTTCTAATAGATTTAAGATATCTAAAAAATATGCTGATACCTTGGATGAATATTGAATAAAAATTTCTATTATTTCTTTTATAAAAAATTGACGATTAATACGTAGAAGTGTTGGTAGATTTTTAAAACACTAAAATTATTCCAGGTAATGTCACCTTTCAACCGCAAGCATACTGTACCATGGAAACCTGATTATGAACTGATTTTCAAACGCGTTTTTGTCCGATATAATGAAACTCATGTTAGTCATTGGTTTATATCATCAGTTTTCTTTGTACCTAACTGAAAGAATATCCGGGACCATTTATTCTTTACGATTACTTTCAATTGAATGACGTCACGCGCATCTACGTTGCGACGCGACTAGATGATAGATTTGAAAGCGGGCCTTAATTTTTCAACAGCACGCGTGATATTCCTAACATCAACAAATCGAGATCACCGTTAGAAAATGTTTTCTTAATGAGAAGCATCCTGACAGGATGCACAGGATGCTTCGAATTTTCATGTTGTAGAGTTTTTTCGAAGCTAAGTCAGTGCATATTTTTTTTTAGCAAAAAGTGAGGCTATTAATGAATCATTTCTACGCAATACCTAGAACACAAAATCATAGCACAATTTTTTTAAATTAAATAAATGGGTTGTAATACACAAATATAATATAGGAAAAAAAATGTTCTACGCACAAAATGGGAGTCTATTGTAATAAATAATAATGGTATATCAAATAGAAAAATGTAATAATTATGCTTTCGATGCACATTCGTATTTTTAATCAAATCCACAAAATTAACCATAAAAGGAAAACCAACTTGCATTATTAGGCATACGACGCAGTTTCGACTACTTAATATCCATATTCCTTACTAAGTCAAAAATATCCTTTAATTTGTTTCGTATTTTTTATTCACCATTTTATATTAAGAGACGCAGTATTTTTTTGAATAGCATGATACGAAGTATGGAGCAATGATTTGGACTTATCATCATTATTTCCAATCCACTCGTCGTAAACTTGTTTAGCAATTTCATCCGATTTTTGAACAGAACACTTGGGTAAATCGAAGTACATTTTCTTTAATTTTTCAATTAGCTCTTTGGACGTAATACCATCAGATGGTCTACCTTGGGCACTTCCATTAAGGCAACCTATTACATTAAAATGATTATCAGCACATATTTTATAAAAGAGCAAATTCAAATAAATCGAAATAAAATCTCACCACTTGGACAAGCCATGATTTCTACGAAATCGTACTGGTTTTTCTTTCTTTTCAGTTTCTGAACAATATTTTGAATATTACGAAACCCATTAACCACAGCGAATCGTAAACTGTCTTCGTTTTTCGTGAACGATATTTCTTGTAAATCTTGATTTCTACACAGTTTAATATTCGAATTGATAAAATGGAATTATATTTTCTCTGGGCTAAGGTGTACAGTTGTACACATGACACATACCTGACAACTTTAAATTCGACATCGGTGAGGTCTTTTGAAAACAATTCTTTGGCAGCTTTCACAAGCAAATGATAAGCATATCCGCCGGAATTCGATCCTTCGTGAATATACACATTTTCATCCGAGTATAATCGATCGAGTGGTTGCGATTCAGCTTCAGATAGATGTATTAGCTCATTTTGAAAGACTTTTTCCATTTCCACTAAACATAAAAAATCGGAGATGAATTAATATAAGGTGAAAATACAACTAAATCGGAAACTTTCATAGCAACAAACCAGGTGTTAAGACACAATCTACATCTTTGGTGTCAGTATCTGGATTATAAAAATCATCTCGCGAAGCTTCTAATTTTTTATCGTAACAAGGCATCAACGTAACGTGATAAATCTCACTAGGATTTAACTGCTTCTGTTCGGCATAAAAATTTTTGATCAATGATCCCATTATTTGTTGAGGCGATTTCGTAGAACTTATACAGGGTAACAAAAATTCGTGCGTTTTTTCCGCATAGCAAATCCATCCTGCGGCGAAGAAAAAAATATTCAAAATATATCTTCAGTGTTTTAATGAGATAACAGTTGAAATAAAATTTCAATAATTACCCGGGCATGCGGATGCAAACATTGGTAAGGACGGAGTACATTCAGACTTTTTATTTTTCCATCTAAGTAAGAACTCCCTCGTGGTTTCTGCTAAAGCTAAATCTTCAGCTATTTGGGTACAAAAAACAGCACCTGCTCCTTTGCTCTTGAAAAAACCTATAAAAAACGTTACACATTATGTACCTTTTATATATTGTGATTTAAAATATATAAATATAAATAATAAATGAGTAAGTTTTGTTACCTGATAATTTAACAAAAGCATCTTCGCTAGAAATATCATATTTCGATGCTAGTGACAATACAGGTTGTACAGATAATGATACAACAATGAATTTCGACTTTTGTCCATCCTGAAATGTATATTCAGTTAAAAGAACTTACGTATGATCTTGGATTAATCTAAATTATAAACCATACCTGCCGCAATTTGCTATTTTCATTAAGAATTCGTAACACTTCATCGTGATTTTGTTGAGCTATCAAAACGGATTCAGCTGTGGTAATACAGCCACTGCAGGCCAAACAGTCATTCAGTGATATATCTACTCGAGCCAATTTCCTTTTAGCTCCGTCCTATAACAATACATAGAAATTAAATAGTTGCAAATTGTAATTCAACCATTTATTGAAACACGAACCTCTGATATTTGCAAATAGGAACCGTCATCCTCGATCTTGATTTTAGATCCTGTCCCAGGAACAGTTTTATCAATTTTTATGGGTTTAATGCATTCCTGAAACAAATTTTAATGTAAAATACTAAAGTCATCTCTATTTTTGAATAATAGATGGACTTCATTCATTATACGGTGTTTTTTCATCAATAAAGTCATTTACCTGAGACGGGACGATGAAGTTATCCAAGTCAGTCAGCTGCAATATTCCACTAAATCCAACAGAGGCCATTATGAGTTACAATTAAATGTATTCATAACCAAAATCATGAATGCAAACTATCCACTTCAATTCAATTTCTAATTATTTCAACAATAATTATAATTTTTAGTGTTTTTTCAGATTATTTTTCGGATTCGGATTGAGACAGGATTGAGAAAGGTGATAACCCGCCGACCCTGTCATGCCATTTGGCAACACTGATACCACAGATGTACAACACAGGACTGGACAATTTCGGTGCACCAGGTACAAGGTGGTGTTGGTCGAGCTCGCTGTCTGCGGCTCGTTTTTGAGCCGTGGTCTGTGGTGCTGCTCCAAGCGGCGACGGCAGGTATCGTGATCCCTACTTCCCATTTTCGCGGCCGCCGATGCGCGTACATCGTGCGTGCGGGAGTTTTAGGGCGGGGAAGAGAGAAGGGCACCTCCCTACCTCCTCATGATAACACTACTACTTACGAGGCGCCAAACATTATCAGGACAGCACTATCAGGAATATCGTTGCTCTTGCTCTACGTCGCACGTTCGGAATACGACAGTTAATATCAGGAATACCTGTAATTTCGCGAAGTATCGTTCATGTTGCATTCACTATACAGAAGAAATTCTATAGTGGAAAGAAGGCGGTATAAAATAGCTAATCAAGAAGAAGAACAGGGTATCGCGGCCGAAGTTCAACAAGATATCGATACCTTTTTGGCAAACCGGCCGGTATTCATTGAACGATTATGTGATCATTTAGCTTTCTACAATCAACATCACGACACCGGTTTTACGTATGATATGAGAAGACAGGCGGAAAAAATCCTCGCCCATATGTGAGTACCAAATAATCAGGTATTGATTTTTGATTCTACTATAAAATTAAATTACTTATAGAATGGTTTCATTCTTAACAGACTTAGGAGTTGCCCTAATCAAGATCCTATTATAGTCTCGGATCAGTTTTATTCAACATCGACTGACTCGGGCATGATGGACGACTCACCCGTTCAATCGGAGCAGGAGCATGGTAAGTACTAAAAATATTGGTATTACACATTCCTATATTTATTCAAACTGAATAACATCCATCCTTTTTTATGGAACAGGAGAACATGCAGTTATTGTTGAACCAATCGATAATGCTCCAGAATCACGAGAGGCCAATCTTCAACCAGGATTATCGCGTAAGTTTTTGACTTTAAACGTTACCTTTCTATAATAAAAGGATACTAATTAAATTTCAACCATTAGATGAATACGAAGTAGCATTACCAGGACCATCGTGCACAGTTTCAAAAGGTGTCTATAATGAGATGGCGGTAACATGTGTTATTGAGCCAAGTTTAAAACGTCAACATGGTATGTTACTTTAAACTATACTTACTGTGATTCTGTTTCTTATGTTCATTAATTTTGACGTTTATTAATCAAATTCTTCCTCCCAGATACCCTTGAAGATATCTGCCCAACTACGAAACGAAGAAGAGAAATAGGTGAGATTTTAGATACGTATGAATTAGCTGATACTACAAGTTTAATTTTCATTTTTAATTCATTGTTATTATAACTAGATTGTAGTTCAAAACTTAAATAAAAATTTAAATCTTTAACTTGAAACAGATAACGAAGATGCTGTGCAAGAAGGTTCCCATCAAAGTGATGTGTGCGTAATTCCAGGTAACATCGTTGAACCAAAAAGTTAATTTAACGTCTACGTAACTGTTTTTTTTTTTGTTTTTTTTCGTAAGATTAATTGCATATATGAATTACTAACTGTTGCCTCATACTATTTGTTGATTAACCAGCCGGTCCATCTCAGGTAGTTGTTCAATGTAGAGAAGAGCAGATGCACGAACCAGCCGGTCCACGAAGCGTAGACGTACACCGCGGTAAGTTACTTTAAACTATACCATGTTCCTTACGAACATAATATTAACCGTTAACGCATAAATCAAATTTCTTCCGCAGATAATGTTTTACCTGCTGTAAATGTTGAAGAAGTTCCTGCAGTACCAGGCGCTAGTGAGTTTTTTTATCCTATATTCGCTAAGAGGGCTTTCGTTCATTGGTACGTAGGAGAAGGTATGGAGAAGGGAGAATTCTCTGAAGCTCGCGAAGATTTAGCAGTTTTGGAAAAAAGTTACAAAGAAGTCGGTTTAGACTCCGTCGAAGCAGAAGGTGAAGGTTCTGAAGAGAACTAAGCCTGCTCTTCTTTGGAACCTTTGCACACTTCGTAATCATGCCTAAGCTAACGATGGATTAAATTAAAGTACTAATTCTAGTTAATATCAAAAAACCACTTTTACTGAAGTATTTGTCGACGTAGTCGCATCCTTCTGTATTATTCTTTGTTTATTGTAATATTTTTCGTTTTTGTATCGTGCTTGTGCGAGTTATTAATTAAATAATTATATTAATTGGATCGCTTCTAGAATCGATGAAAACTCCAAGATTCAGTGTACTACGTTCACTTTGGATTTGAATGTATACCTAATTTCAAATAAAGTGTGAACAAACTTTGAGCCAATTAGATCATAGGAGAGTTTGTTTATACTTAATTTGAGATTAGTATAGGTTCACAATTTCAAACCCAAACTGAACGCAGCTCACTGAATTTTGGATTTCACACTGAGGCATATTTAAAAAAAAAAATTAATAATAAACTTTTATGTTTTTAGGATTTTTGAGAAATTCTTACATTGTCAATTTTGCAAACCGAGTCCGAAGAGTGTTGGAGCAGAAGCTTCATCATTGTAACACCTCGACGCAATTTCTCTTAGCCTCTCAATTAGCAAAAGCAGTAAACTATCCGGAGGACGAACAGAGGGAATTTCACATTTTTTAAATAATCTCCGCGTTACGTTCCTTTGTTAAATAATGATAATCATTTACCTTTATTAAGATACTTTTATGTTTCGCTGTTTCTTGTGTTCAGTGAAAAATATGTTTTATCCGAGTTTCCCACTAGTTATCGTAAATCAAATTATTATTAATATTGTCCAGAAATTGGTGTAATTATCTCTTATTTTTTTAAAGTAAATCTTCATTATTTCATTGGCTATAATTATCCTTAATTTTTTGTATTCAAAAACTGCCTCTTTTAAAATTTAAACGAATGTCGAATACATTGGAAATTTTTTCAAACAGGATTCGGTATTCAATTTTTTTTTAAATAAATTCTTAAATTTATCAATTTTTTTTCGAAAAATGGATTTTCTCTTTAAAAAGGAATTTTTAATGAAAAAAAATCTAAATTTTTTCAATTTTTTTTTTGAGGTTATGAAATATTTTCTTAGAAGTATTTTTAATTTTGAAAAAAACAACAAACGAAAAATTGAAAATTTTGTTCAAAAGCGATTATTTCTAAATTTCAAAAATCATTTTTTAAATTTTATTTTAAAACTTTAAAAAATGAATTACAAATTTTTTTTTGAAATCGTATTTTTATTATGTTTTTTTAATGAATTTTTCATTTAAAAATAATAATAATATACTAAACTTCTTCAATTCTTTTTCAAAAAGATTATTAGGTATTAGTAATTTTTTTTTATTCAGTTTATTTTGAAACAACTTTTATTTCATTTTTTTTTTTTTTTTTGTCGAAAAACTAAGCCTACTTACTTGAAGTCTTTGTTCAAAAAAGTTCATTATTAAAATTTCAACAAAGAAAAAACAATAATTTATTTTAAAACTATTTTTTTCTTTCAAAAAATGAAATTTTAAAATCATAAACTGGATAATTGTTTTTAAAGACAGTTCTTTTGTCTAAAATGAATAATTTTTAGTTTTCTTTCGAAGTTCATTTTTAATTTTTTTAAAGCAAATATTTAAAAATTTTCTTCTCAAATATTCAAGGAACAAATTTTGCAATTTGTTTGAAAACAATATCCTTGTTTTTTAAAAAATTAATAAATTTTCAATCATGAACGAGATTTTAATTTTTTTTACTGCAATTTTTAAAACTTATTTATTTTTTGTCAAATCCTGAATTAATTTTTTTCTCCGAGTATTTTTTATAACAAGTCTTTACCACTTTTTCTACATCTTCAAACCCGTTGAAAATTTTTCGAATTTGTACCTGGGAAACACCATACATTACAAATTTTCTTGTGAGTTTGGAAAATACGGGCACAGCAGATTATGTAACTCTGAGTGAAAATACGATATCTTTCATTTGTTGTGAATAATAATGAATTCTTTCCTAGTTTACGTAGTTCGGAATCATTATGCATATGCACGTTAATTGCATAAACGTTGATACAAAATTAACTAATACTTTTAATCGTGATGCTAATTATTTTTCAGATATTTTTCAATATATCATTTAAAATACGTTACCAATTACGTATCAATTAGGTGGATTGGTTCATTATCGAATCACTTCGTGATTTTTCTCGCAAGAAAATAATAACGAATACTACACTCTTAGGTAAATCACATTGAATCGGAAATGTTCAATTTTAGGATTTACTTTACGGCGCTTGACTGAATCAGTGAATCATCAACGTTGAAAATTTGTTTCGGATAATCGATGACATTGCGTGATGATTCATGCATGATTTACCTAAGATCATTTCGTTCCGATATTGATTCGGTAAAAAAAAGTAATCGCGTAGGAATTAATTCGTTAACAGTGGTTTATTATGTCCTATACATTAGATCATCGTACACCTACTTGAATTAAATTTTGAATTCAGATGTGTAATTGTAAATTGTACACTGTAGAGACGAGACAGAGGAGGAGGTCGTGTAATTATGATGTAATTTTACAAAAATTGTCTAAATAATTGCATATACATACATAGGTATATGCAATTATTACAAACTTTTGCCTTTTTTGTTTCCTGAAACGAACAGTTTAAATAATTTATGTAAATAAGAGAATTCATTCTGATCAAATCTTTAATATTAGCATTTAGCAAAAAGATTTTTCAAAAATCAAAATAATTTCATTTAACCACATCACTCTCTTTGGAATTCCGCTTTTAGAAATTTAAAATAATTGAAAAATATCAGGCATCAAAGTAACAATTAGCTAAATTACAGCGGAAGGAGGAGGTTTTACAGGAAATCCTCTCTTAGCAGCAGTAACAGCACCGTGTTATAGAGCTTGGCGTGCCGTGATAGTAGCTGATGAACGAAGTGATGAAGAGCAGTTCAACCCTAACACAAATCAATATCCTGAGGGAGAAATTCCATATGCCAAAAAAATGTTTCATCAGCAGTTGGAAAATTATCTAAAGAAAGTATTGCCGCCTCCATTTAAACCGACTCACATCGGTGTAGTCTCATTCGTTGATAAAGATTATAAATACCGTCGAGCATGGATGTGCGATTTCAAGGAGTGTGTTTCAAAAGGTAATTTTTCAAAATTTTGTTCCACTACGTAATGAGTGATGAATTACCTTCACTAATTCTAATTTGATTTCTACAGATACTTATCTATGTGATAATTTGCCGGATTGGATAGGTATGGTTTTCTACTTCTTTAAAACAAGCATAGAAAAGCAAGCTGTTTCATTTATTTATGTTTTTAGTACTTCAAAAGTCTACTGCTGAAACGAAAACTACCATACTTCGACGTAACAAAAAGAGACTAAAGCGTAGTCGTCATTCATAATTGTTGCACAGCAGATATAAATAATGGAAAAGCTCAATTTTTTTAAAATCATTTGTTTTACATTTCACACTGTACCTTTTCATCAAAACAATGCCGCCTTTTTTTGAAAATCTTTCACGATTTTTTAAAATTATTGTTCAAATCAGCTCAAATTATTTATAATATTTAATTTACAGCCATATTCGTATAGTAATCATAATTTAAATGATTACATTCGATTTTTTGAAGATCTAATGAAATGAAATTGAATTTTTAAATTTTTCATACGTGGAAAAATCTATTTCGACTATTTCGTAATTCGTATTTCTCTATACGTACGAGTAGGTAGGTACACTCCGGCACTATTCAGTTCGATCCTTCGATCCCAATCAGCTTACTAATACTAAAACTAAAGGGCTTAATTAAATCTTGAGTAAGACATAAATTCATATTTAACTTATAGATAAAAGATTGTAAAGCGTTTAAAGTTTGATATCTTTTGATAACTAATTCTAACCGTCCAGTATCAAAATCAAAAAGTAATTCATATTCATATTGCTCAACTGACAATAATTCTCGGTTCGTCGTACTTGTGCCTCATGTATAAAATCCATATTACCCATAAATACCGCTACAATTTCTAAAAATGTACTTTGAAATGAAAAATTCAATTTTTAATAGCTTGTCATTTCTTTTATTATTGACAATTGTGAGCACAAATAAGACACAGTAAGTTTCTACTCGACGGTAGTTTTTGTTTTGAATTGAGTGGAGTGAATGATTGTATGTTTGTTATAAATATAATTACTAAGTAATAAAGTAGGTACCTACTTTTAATTAAATCAATCAAATATACTTAATTCACTTATTTTTAATTCAATTTTACGTTCTAGACTTTAGAGTAACTCTATTGAATTTTTAAATAACTTTGATTGATGATTGAAGTGACTTTCCTCTTTCGTATGTTTATTGTTTTGACTAAATTTTTAATTTTTAAATACCTAGGTAGTTCTACTTTTACATTGAATTATAATTACCTGCATAAATATTCATTACTCAAGTTGCAATATCAGTTTTAAGCCTTTGAAAACTGATTTCACTACATACTTATAGTTTTTTATTGATATTAATTATTACTCACTTGATCAAAATCTAAATTCAAAGTATGTATTATGTATGTAATGTAGGTATAATAAATAATGACAATTATTTTTTTTAAATCGACCCTTGACGGACTTGAACTTTGAAGAAGACGAAAATAAAACTCGAGAATCAGCTATTTCATTCTTTCGTGTATTTTCTTATTCTTGGTTCTTTTGTTTCTAGTTTTATATTGTATTTTATATATTTTTTACTATTTTGGTTTCAAAAATTACTAGAAATTTGAAAGTAGAAAGTTGAAACCACGTTGAAACGCATATTACAAACTTGAAACTACAAAGTCATCATCATCGAATAACATTTTCATTTTATTTTATTAAATTAGGACGGTACAACAAGTTTGATATGGACATAATTATTACTGTTGTGGAAGATGGAACTGGAATTGAAATTAAATTATCAAAAAATAATGTGAACTCGAATTTTTATAAAGCTCTTAACCAGGGCTGGTGAACAAAACGATCGTTTTGTTCTGTTCTGTTCTGTTCAAGAACAAATCATTTTGTGAAGTTATTGTTCTGTTCTGGTTTTCGTTTAAGAAAAAATTAAATGTTTTGTTCGGTTCTGTTCTGTTCTGTTCTGTTCAGCTCATTTGTTGAAAAAAAGCGAAAAAAAAGGTAGCTAAAGAAAATTTCGTAAGGTTAAAAGCTGGAAATGGTACTGGTACGTCTTGAAAAAATGGGAATTTAAGAACATGAACAGAACAGAAAAAATTGATTTGTTCTGTTCTGTTCTTGTTCATTTTTTGTTCAGAGAATTATTTTGTTGTTCCGTTATTGTTCAACTTAAAATGAAGTTTTTTTGTTTGTTTTTGTTCTATTTTGTTCTGTTCTGTTCTGTTCAACCAGCCCTGCGCTTAACAAAAAAAAATTAAAAATCTATAAAAATAAAAATAATTAAAAATTAAAAATTTGAAACTAAATAATTCAGCATTTAGCAAAAAACTATTATAAACAAAGCCAAAATCGAGAAGATAAAAAATAATTTTGATAAAATTTTTTTTGATAAATTCTAGCGCCTTTTTAAACTAGCTTTGAAGTTTCGTTTCGTTTTTATTATATTTTTGAATAATTATTACTCGATTGATTAATTTTACTATAATTTAATAGTTTCAACAAGTGTGCTCTTCAAGCTATGAATGCAAAATCAAGTTTTTCTGTTTGGTTTAATATGAGATGAACAATGTGTTTTCAAAAATATTAGTGCGAACATTGTCTATAAACTTTAAAACAAACGTTGGAACAATGTCTCAAAAATCTATTCTGTACGTGTCCTCAGTTCAACTTTGCATTCTACTTGTACATATTGCGATGATTAAAAACATTTAATGTATACTTCTTTCAGATCATTTTTTCAAAAACAATCACCTACCGCTTCTACGACGTTGGTAGCAAGTGCATCTTCCAAGGCTTCCACACCTGTGCCTAAAAGTGAAGAATCTTCTGTAAAGAAAAATGCATCTTCTAAGCTTTCCAAATTTGTAGCTAAAAGTGAAGAATCATCGACCGTAAATGCATCTTCCAAGGATTCCTCACCTGTAGCTAAAGGTGACGAATCATCACCGGTAAAGAAAAATACTTCTTCTGAGGCTTCCACACCTGTGCCTAAAAGTGAAGAATCATCTGTAAAGAAAAATGCATCTTCTAAGCTTTCCAAATTGGCAGCCAAAAGTGAAGAATCATCTGTAAAGAAAAATATATCTTCTAAGCTTTCCAAATTTGCAGCTAAAAGTGAAGAATCATCGACCGTAAATGCATCTTCCAAGGCTTCCTCACCTGTAGCTAAAGGTGACGAATCATCACCGGTAAAGAAAAATACTTCTTCTGAGGCATCCACACCTGCAGCTAAAAGTGAAGAATCGTCGCCCGTAAAGAAAAACGTGTCTCCCAAGGCTTTCTCACCTGTACTTGAAAATAATGAATCATCGCCCGTAAAGAAAAATGTATCTTCCAAGGCTTCCACACCTGTAGCTGAAAGTGACGAATCATCGCCCGTCAAGAAAAAGTACAGTTTAATTTTCTTTTGATTTTTTTTTCACATATTTTAGATTACAATGGAATCAATTTTTTTTTATAATTTTTAGTAACGTCAGTTCCGAGATAGATGAAAAAATTACAACTACGAAGACTAAGAAGAAGAGGAAGCGTATAAATGTTGGATCAGACAGTGAAGAAGATTGTAAAGAAGATGTTAAAGTTGCCAAAGAGGATGTTGTGAAGAATGGCGAGAAAGAGGTCGAGGAAGAAATTAAAGCAGAACCCAAAAAAGAAATAAAAACTTTGAGTTTCTTAGGTACGAGTTTACTTACATTCCTACGATTTATTTTCAAATAGTAGAGAGTTATTGGCATCACAAATTTGTGTCTTAATCGTTTCTGTAATTCTTAGGAAGTAAAAAACGTTCAAATAAAACTCCGAAGAAACCCGCTGCAAAAAAACAAAAAGCCAATGAAAATAAGGATACAAATAACAAAACACCCGCCAAAACCGAAATTAAATCCGAAGAAGAAACGAAAAAAACCAAAACAGCAAAATCAGATGAAGAAACGCCTGTTGATAAAAAACCAAATTCCGAAGAGAATAAACCAGTTAAGAAAACAAGTGGAAATTCATTCTTCATTAGTAAAACATCATCTGAAAATGACACAATTCTGGAGTATTTTCCGGATAAAAGCAACTACCATCCGATAGAAGATGCTCCGTGGAAACGTGAAGAACGGTATGCTGTAGTGGATGTGTCTTACAGGTGTACTTCGATAAGGAAATTAATCACTTGCTATTTTTTTTTCAGTGTCCCATATTTAGCATTGGCTAAAACGTTGAAGAAAATAGAAGAAACCAGTTCCAGACTGAAAATTGTCGAAATATTGTCCAACTACTTCCGATCAGTGATTGTTTTAAGCGAAGATGACTTTTTACCCAGTGTTTATTTATGCTTAGGTCAGTTAGCTCCGGCATATGAAGGATTAGAATTGGGCATTGCTGACATGTACTTGAAAAAGGCAAGAAATGGATTTTAATTTTTGGGAATATTTTTCTGTAAATATAACCTAACAGCTTTCCTGCCTGTTTTAGGCTATCGCTGAGTGTACTGGTCGAACAGTTCCTAATATTACAGCGGATCTCGCTTCGATCGGCGATTTGGGAATTATTGCTGAGCAAAGTCGTTCAAACCAGCGATATATGCATCGCCCAGCTCCTCTTACTGTTCAATCTGTTTTCAACCAGTTGACGAATATTGCTAAAATATCAGGAAATCAAGTACTAAATTTTATCATATTTTTAGACGTTCTCAAATTTACAATATTCTATGTGATACATTTCGTTTAATAATTTGTAGGCTATGACGAAAAAAGTCGACAAAATTAAAGCATTGTATGTTGCTTGTCGAGATTGCGAAATACGTTTTGTAACGAGATCATTGTCTGGAAAAATGAGAATTGGTTTAGCAGAGCAATCTGTTTTACAAGTAAATATGATGAATTTACCTACGTCTTGTAAGTGAAATCGATAATCTTGATTAATACATGTTGTTTCAGGCTATCGCTGTAGCGTGTACTACTACACCCCCTAATCAAACGTACCCTCCTGAAATTTTTAATGCTGCAAAAGGTATTTCTGCTGAAGAATTCAAGAAGAAAGTCGACGAAGAATCTTCTGTTTTAAAAGCTACTTTTTGGTACGTCAATTTTGACTTGAGTGAAACTTCATTGATTTAGTACATTAAATTTTAATTATAAATTCTGTTTCCAGCGAATGTCCAAATTACGATAAAATAATACCAGTAATTTTGAAAAAAGGTATCCGAGCGTTACCTGAAGAATGTAAAATTACACCTGGTTTACCGGTCAAACCGATGTTAGCGCAGCCAACCACAGGAGCTCACGCGGTTTTGGAGAAGTTCGAAGGCATGAAATTCACTTGCGAATGGAAATACGACGGTGAACGTGCACAGGTATACTTTTCAAAAAATTGCTAACTTGTTCAAAATTTTAATTTCGATTTTTCACACCTCAAAAATAGATTCATTTAATGGAAGACGGAAGAATGAAAATATACAGTCGAAATCAAGAAGATCATACGTCAAAATATCCAGACATTATTTCAAATATCTCGCAGATATACAAGCCAGAAGAAGTGAAATCTTTCATTTTAGATACTGAAGCGGTTGCTTGGGACCGCGAACAGAAAAAAATTATGCCTTTCCAAGTGCTGAGCACTCGAAAGAGAAAAGTAACTATTACTCTGAATGAATACCGGGTCAAAGTATTAGAAATTTTTTATTATTTCAACTATTATATTATTTCTAGGATGCTGCCGAAAGCGAGATCAAGGTTTCAGTCTGCGTATTCATGTTCGATTTATTATTTTTTAATGGAGAATCGCTAATTCAGAAACCATTAATAGAACGCCGAGAGTTATTGAAAAAAAACTTCGTAGAAGTGGAAGGCAAATTTAGGTATGTCATCTCTTTGGATACGAGTACCATGGAAGAAGTTCAAGAATGCTTGGAAGAATCAGTGAAAGGTAAAACAAATCACATCTGCATTTTTTTTTTTTTTTTGAACTCAAACATCACCTATCTGCTATCTCAATTTCACAGGTAACTGCGAAGGACTGATGGTAAAAACCTTGGAAACCGAAGCCACTTACGAGATAAACAAAAGATCGCGAAATTGGTTGAAACTGAAAAAAGACTATTTGGAAGGTGTCGGCGATACCTTAGATTTGGTGGTTATCGGTGGTTACACCGGTAAAGGTAAAAGAACCGGAACCTATGGCGGTTTCTTGCTTGCCTCTTACGACGAAGAAAACGAAGAATATCAAGCCATTTGTAAAGTAAATACCTACAAAGATTGTAAATTTCAACTAGTAATTATTTTTTGAAAAAATTAATCCACTCACTTGTGCTTATTGCAGATTGGAACTGGATTCACTGACGAAATTTTAGCTCAGCATACCGAATTTCTTAAGAAACATGTTATTGAAGACGCCAAACCGTATTACCGATGTGATCCGAGTATAAAACCTGATTATTGGTTTGATGCGGTTCAAGTATGGGAAGTTAAATGCGCCGATTTATCGTTATCTCCTATATACTCGGCTGCTGTAGGTTTATGTGATCCCGAAAAAGGTATCTCGCTCAGATTTCCGAGATTTTTAAGAATACGCGAAGATAAAACCGTCGAACAAGCTACGAGTGCTCAGCAGGTTCGTTGATTTGTGTTTTTGCTCATTGACAGTAATTAGTCGTGGATTTTAATTTTTTCATTTCTGGGTTTAGGTTGCCGAATTGTATAGAAATCAAGACCAAATAAAAAATCAAGGTACAACGAGTACGTTCAATGAAGAAGACTTTTAATATGCTGTTTTTTATTCACTCGTTTATGAAGTTTCGAATGATTTCATTAAGATGTAAAATTTGTCTAGGATAATTAATTTATTAGCGTTATGTTTGTGAATTAAAATTCAATTATAAAATTACGAATAATGAAAACGGCCCTTTGTAGGTATTTTGAGACTGATTGGTCTGTATTCACATTCTGTAATATTACTTTTTTTAAATATATGTACTGTGTACACGTTCATTTTTTCTGTCGTCTATTCTTCAATGCGAATTATTAGTTAATTACGTATTTGTACTTCTGCAAAACACATGAAATAAACTTTAGAGAATATTCAATTTTAATCTTTCATAAAATTTACTTCATAAGAAGAAGTGAGCATGGCGAAAAAAATACTCTGGTCAGTAGCTTAACTAGATTTTTCCTTTTTAGATAGGCACAAATAGGCCAAGCACACAAGAGGGTCAATTTTCCTTAGCACTAACTCTGGTGCTTCAGCGAACAGCTATACTCAAAACTTCAAATTTAAAATCAAAAATGGGCTACACACTAGAAAATTTAGAAAATGTAAAAATCATAGATAATATGATTATATTAAAATTTCGTTTTTTTTTTGGAAAAAAAATTTCTTATAATTTTTTTGGAGCAAAAATATTTTTCTACCAATTTTTGATTTTTTGGAAACGAATAATATTGAATTAATATTTATATTAAAATCTCGTTTTGTTTTTGTTAGAAATAGGTAGGTATTATTTGATAGGTTTACTTTCGTGAACAATTTCTCGTTTATTTTATTCGAACCGTTTTTCGTTTATTGTTGGCTACCTATTTCATTTTTGTAAAAATTTTTTATACGATCTTCGTGTACAAATTGACCAATGGTAATTCGTACACGTAAGATCGTAAGCTTATTCCTGAGTGTGATTTTTACTATTCGCACTTCCATTAAATACGTCGTCATGTAAATGTCAACTTGTCTTATTTTTTCGTACGTATTTTTGAGTCGAATTTTTTCATCATATTTGAATTTTATCCACCACCTCGAACATGGTAGGCAGACGCGTAGTTTTTAATTCAATATGGTGTTTAATTGTGTTATCCGTTTACGTATTCGTTTTAGTACGTTATCAAGTTCGTAAATTTCGTAAATGATTTTTTTTTCTGAAATAAAAAAATCTAAATATTGTATGTCGGTTCCTCCTCTCGCCCGTGTTCGAAGAAACGATAGTGGAGAAACGTCTCCGTCGACCGCGAGTAAATCAAAAGCGAGAAAGAACCGACGGAAAAATACTCAAGATTTTTTCCGATCACTCGAACCAAAAAATCTTTTCGTTTCTGAGTCGTCCAAAGGTGACCAGCCTGTCGTTTCGTCATCTAGATACGGCCTCCGAGAATTTGTCGGAGTCGTAAATCAGTTCGGTGATCGTTTTCGTTTAAATCGATCCGTTCCGTCCGTCGAGCCGCCCGTAGAGCAGCAAAAATTCGTTGTCGAGCCGCCCGTAGAGCAGCCAGCCAACAACGTAGTCGTCGAGCCGCCCGTAGAGCAGTTCAACGTCGTCGAGCCGCCCGTAGAGCAGCCCAACGTTGTTGTCGAGCCGTCTGGTAATAATCTCGGTACTGCCGTATTCGTCGAGCCGCCCGTAGCGCAGCACGAGAACAGCGTAGTCGCCGAACAACCAGACTTCGAGCAGCCAAACGTCGATTCGTCCGTAAGCGTTGTTTCTGGTCCGAGCCAAGTTGCTGGTACTTCGTTCGTTGCCGGGCAGCCCGTCGATCCGCTCCTCGAGTTGTCGCAACTGTATTCCGATTCCAGCTTCGAGCTTGAGATTCCTGAAAATAATAGCGTAATTAGTGGTAATATAAATAACGATAATTTATCCGATATTGATTACGACGAATCCGATTCCGACGCGAGTGTAGATAATTTATTTACGATGAACATTCCACCACATCTAATCCTCAGAGGATCAGATAATTATGAAACGTGGAAGTCTCGAATGCAACTTTTATTAAAATCTAAAAAATTAGGCGATACGTTCAAAACCGCCGGCGGTGATGCAAATAAAAATTTAGAAGCATTTGAGAAACTCGTTTCTCATATCGACGATAGCGTATATCGTCTAATTCGCGAAAAGGATGATCCTTTCAAACTTTTCGCCGAATTGGACGATAAGTTCCTAAAAAAAGACGAGGCACGAATTGTCGATTTGAGGGCGAAATTAGCGACGGTAGATATTCGAAATTTTAGCTCTCCGTCTCTTTACTGCGATCATGTTACGAATCTCGTAAATCAGCTGGACGCGTGTGGGAAAAAGATCGATGATTCTGAAGAATACGCATATTTAAAGGCAGGGCTCCGCGATGAAAAATATGCAATCGTGAAAAAAACGGCTGAAGGTTTACTTAACGTGACAAGTGCTAAGCCCGCGATAATCCGAAATTTGCTTTTATCCGAAGAAGTTCCGAAAGCTTCGACGTCGTCCGCGAATAATCAAGCTTCGAAAGGAGCCGCGTTAGTCTCGACCGGAAATTTCGAATCCGCATCTAAAAATAAAAAAAGAAAAAAGTGCATGTATTGTAAAAAATTCGGTCACACTGTTGAACAGTGTCGAAATAAAAATAATCGAAATTTTAATTCCGGTAATCGAAACGCGAACGGGAATAATAATAACAATTCGACCGAAAATAATAATAATACAAACCGGAATTCGTATACGTGTTTTCGATGCGGACAGGTGGGCCACATAGGCAAATTTTGCCCTCGGTACGGCGATAATGCTAATGCTAATCGTCGTCCGATCGGTAATTTGAGTCAAAGTGCGCCACCAGTTTCTGCAAATAATACCGCAAACGTCGTCCAAAGTTTTTCGTCGGATTTTAATTCGCCGCGTGCGTTAATATCGTCTTCGTCGATCACCGAAACTCCCGGTAAAGTCTCGTTCGTTTTGGACTCGGGTGCGACGACGCATATGGTGAACGACGCTTCGTGCTTTTACGAGCTCGAGGAAGTAAAAGACGACTCGCGAGATATACTCGTAGCTAAACGAGACGTACGTATGCGTTGCGTTGGTGTCGGAAAGATCCGTGTACGTAACGAGATAAATCAGGAGTTCGTAATCGAAAATGTCTCGTATGTACCCGAACTTAGTCTAAACCTACTCTCGCTAAATACGTTAGCAGAGAAAGGTTGTGTTGTAAATATAGGCAAGGATGTCGAATTCCTTTTTGCCGATACACGCGAAAAAATTACAAAAGTACGAACCGAATCGAATGGTTTGTACATCGTTGATTTTACCGTCGTTGAAAATTCTCGGTCCGATGTATTCGCGCTAAACTCGTTGTGGCATCGCCGTCTTGGCCACGTATCGCGCAGAGTACTTTACCGCGTAAACGATATCGACGCGAGTCACGAGCACTGCCCGTCCACTACTGAGTGCGACGTTTGCGCTCGTGCTAAACAAACTCGCGGGCCTTACAACACGACTCGGGACCGACGACCGAAACCACTCGACCTCGCTTCGTCGAACGTTACTTTTGATGAATCTCGTGGTTATGATGACCTTTTACGAGAATTAGAGCGTGTTGAAAATCCATCTTCGATCAATAGTCTTGACGTTCTTTCGGACGCTAGTGGTATGAGTGTATCTGAAAGAAATAGTGCAAAGTTAGCGTTCAGAATAAATTTTTATGACGATGGTGAACGAATCGAATACTCACTTGTGAGCGAGAACGAAAGAGAGTTGACGTACGAGAAGGCAATCACAGGTCCAGAAGGTGATGAATGGCGAAAAGCAATTGAAGCCGAACTTGAGGCCATGAAGTTGAAAGAAGTTTGGTACGAGATGAAACGCGAGGACCTGAAAGATAAAGACGTTAAGATTATAGACACGAAATGGATTTTAACTAAAAAGGTGGATTCGTCCGGTGTTCGGTTCAAAGCACGTCTCGTCCTACGAGGATGCTTCGATAAGAACTCGTACGAATTATCTGAAATATACGCACCTACAGCTGACACGACAGCTATTCGTTTTATCGTGTGTCTCGCTGCTTATTATGGATGGCTTCTGCGCCAGGCGGATGTTTCAACGGCATTTTTAAACGGCTTCGTTAATCGCTTAATTGTGTTTTATCCTCCTAAAGGCGCTAAAAAAAAAGAATCGATAATTTTAGTGTTAAATAAATCGATGTATGGTCTCGTTACTTCGCCAAAAAATTGGCACGACAAGCTCGATAAGTTTTTACGTACCCTTGGTTTTGTTCCTCTTGCATCCGATCCCTGCGTTTATATTTACGCAGGTGCTCCATTGGATTGCATCTTTGTCGTTTACGTCGACGATTTCCTCGTGTCTGGTAACAATTCCAAAATAATAGAATGGCTTCTTAAGTCGCTGAATTCTGAATTTGGTATTCGTGACTTAGGTCAAACTTCAAAATTCGTCGGAATTGAAATCGATAAACAGCACGATGGATCGTTGTACCTACATCAAAAAACATACATTAATTCGTTGATCGATAAGTATGGAATTCGAGAATCTAATAACGTCTCTACTCCGATGGAAAATTCCTTGAAAATAGTCGACCAGGTGCTCGATTTTTCCTACGAAACCAAACTACGAGGTTTAGTAGGTGCACTTTCGTATATTTCACGCGGAACTCGACCCGATGTAGCCTTTGCGGTAAATTACATCGCACGATATCAGCACCTGGCAAATAAAGAACTTTATTCGTATGGTATTCGTATTTTAAAATATTTAAAATCGACTATTAATTTTCACCTGACTTATCGTAACCGTGTTTCCGTCGATCCATCCTATCCAGTGACAATTTTCGTAGATTCCGACCACGGTGGGGATCCTATCGAACGGAAATCTACCACGGGATATATCGTTTTTCTTTTCGGTAATATCATTGAGTGGTCGACACGGAAACAAACTATAGTTGCGACATCCAGTGCCGAAGCCGAGTACATAGCTTTGTGTTCGGCTGGCAAGTTTGGATTTTATCTCAAACAAGTACTCGAACAAATAGGTATTGAATGTTTATCGATACCTTTAAATTGTGACTCGAATTCGGCCATCGTAATGGCAAACACGTCGTCGTCAAAACGCACTAAACACGTTGATATTTGTTACCACTATATCCGCGAACTCATCAATCGTGGTATTGTTTTTACTAATAAAGTTCACACGAAAGAACAACTCGCGGATATTTTAACAAAATCGACCACGTTGGTAATTTTTCGTTCGTTAGTTAACCGTATTTTTGAACTCGAATAATTCAATGAAAGTTAATCATCGAGCTCGATATTCTCGGTGAAAATTTTTTTTTATCGTGCACTCTCGACGATTATTTTCGGTCGTGCACGATTCTAGACACTTATGTTTATTTCGTTATTACACTCGTTTTGTTATTTTTGTACGTTTTTAATTATAATTACTTTTTTATTTCATAAAACCGGACACGAAAACGTTTTTTTTTAATGTGTAAATATTAACGTTGTGTTTTGTTGGATTTGTTGTTATGTAATTTTAATCGTGCCGGTATAAATTTTTGTCTTGCGTTTTTATCGATTGCATCGATAAACCCTTTTCGTTTAGATGCGCCCATTAAATAAATTTTTACGGGGGCGTGTTAGAAATAGGTAGGTATTATTTGATAGGTTTACTTTCGTGAACAATTTCTCGTTTATTTTATTCGAACCGTTTTTCGTTTATTGTTGGCTACCTATTTCATTTTTGTAAAAATTTTTTATACGATCTTCGTGTACAAATTGACCAATGGTAATTCGTACACGTAAGATCGTAAGCTTATTCCTGAGTGTGATTTTTACTATTCGCACTTCCATTAAATACGTCGTCATGTAAATGTCAACTTGTCTTATTTTTTCGTACGTATTTTTGAGTCGAATTTTTTCATCATATTTGAATTTTATCCACCACCTCGAACAGTTTTTTTAGAAAAAAATCTAATTTTTTTGGAGTAAAAATATTTCTCAATTTAATTTTTTATTTTTTGGAAAAAAATAATTTTGAATTTTCTTGTATTTGAAAATAATCTAGATTTTTTAAAACCAAAAAATGATGAAAAATTTCTCAATTTGAAAAAAAGATATAATTTTTTGGAAGAAAAAATCTTCTGCTTTTTTTGGAGACAATAATACTCTCATCTTTAGAGAAAAAAATCAATTTTCTTGAAAAAAAGTAACTTTTTATTTTTTGGATAAAAAATCAATATTTTCAAAGAACCAAAGGAATGAAAAAAAAAATTGGAGAAAATTTTTTCGTAACTTCCTTAAAAATACCTTGAAGTAAGAAATATTTTTAAAATTTTTGAAGAAAAAAATTATGTGAACTGATTTTTTTTTTGAAAAAAATAACAATTTTTCTCAAATTTTCAAAGAAATTTTTATTTTTAATTTTTGGAAAAAAGCTTACTTTTGTAGAAGAAATTAAATTTTGTTTAAGTACGTAGAAGAATTTTCAATTTTTTGTAAAAAAATTCTGTATTTCCTTGAAATAAAATCTCATTTTTTTTGTTTGAAAAAAAAAATACTATTTCAATTTTTTAGAGAAACAATTTGTTATTTTCAGAGAGAGACAGAAAATAAAAACGATCTTTTTGTTACAATTTTTCAAACTTTTTGGATTAAAAAAATCAGGTTTTTTAATGAAAAAAATCGATTGCTTTTTTTGATAAAAAATTACTTAACCAGTTTGGGAAAAAATTGGTAGGACCGAACTATTTTTTGAAAGTGTCTGGCCCATCCAGACCTGCCTCTAGTTATGCCACTAACTCCGGTTCAAAATTGCACGACGCAGCTCATCGAACAAAAATGTAGGCTATCCCATTCAATTACATTTATTGATTCATTATTACAAAGACACACAATCGTTAATTTTTAAAATATTAGCGTAATATATATATATATTATTATAAAACATTTTAAATACGTATCGAATAATAATGTGTATCGTCTAAATATATCCTAAGCAGTTTCGTACTTACGAATAAGTTGTGTTTTTTCACAAAGATAAATTACGAATACGACAAAATAAAGTGAGAACTTTTGTTACGAATTAAATTTTTTACTCTATTCAATTTGTTTTTCAACACTAATACGAAAAAATCAAACGCTAGGTACATTAATACGTGTTCGAGTAATTGCCAACACTTTGTGAACTTTTTCGAGAATACTTATCAAATTATCACTATTCCACAATGTTTCAAACAAATCACAATTATTTTGCACATCGGTTGAACAATAGTGCACTTTTGTGTCAACTAATAGGCGTAATTGAAATTTGCTATAAATTTACATAATAAGAAAAATGATATTTAATGATTAAACGTACGAAACAGTAATGTACTTGGTATATGAAAAAAGAAAAAAAATTACGGGCATAACGAAATAATATTTTTAAAAATGTATATATACGCCCATACACACGACCTAATAGTAAGAAAAATAAACCAAAAATTAACGAGAAATATTCACGGTTACGCAGAAGGAAAAAAAAATTTAATAGGCGCAATTTAAAAATGAAATAAGTTTCGATGAATTAATTTAACTTAAAAAGTACATAATATAATCGTATCTTCATTACAGACGAGAAAATTGTTGCACCCGCATACCGAGGGATTTATTGATCTGGAAAAAATAATAAAACGAATATAATACGACTATCAATGAGATGATCATCCTTTACACATGCAAAAAAATCACAAGATTATGAAAACAAAACGACGAAATTGAAATGTTTACCGGTGTAAATTTAACGGGAATACGGCTACGTTCATGAATAGTCTATTTCGGTAAATTATATTTCACATATGGTACTTCGATGTCGTTATCCTCATTGTCATTGCAGCAAATTTCAAATACCAAAGCTCTCACATGAGGTTCGATTTTCTTCTTTGAAACTTTACGAACTACCTAATAAGAACAACGAAAATAAATGTACATTAGAATTAGGTATTTCTAGAGTTTCGGGTACTCGTTTAATATTCGACTCACTTCCGATAATGGTAGATCTAGACGTTCTTGTAGTTTAGCTTTTGGCATGAAAAATGAATAAAGCATCGAGACGCCTTGAGACAGCATGGTTATTTTTAAATTTTGCTTCTTTTCGAAGTATTCGAGAAATTCTCTGAGGGTGAGTTCACCATCGACTTCGAATCGGTCCCACAATGTCCATTCGTGATCGTAGTATTTTTGAGTGGGAGCTTTGATGGGTTCGGAGAAACCGAAGAATGGCAACGCCAAGTTGATGAAACCGTTTTTAAATAATTCCAATTCTCGGAATCCTTGGGCTAATTTAATCAATTCTAAGCATACGAATCCGGCTACTACCGAAGTTGTAGTCGCGATGGCAGGAATAATTTTACCTGAAACAGTCGAAAAAATATATAGGTAAATATGGTAAAAATTTATCAAAAGTGGTTAAAACGTGCAATGATATAAGAAATTACCTGCGATAAGTTTACTCTTATGTCGGTCTGCGTTAGGTATTCCGTAATTGGTAGCCCTAAGGTTGGAAGCTGCGACGATGAAATCAATGTGCAAGTTATTATCGTCGTCTTTTTCGAACTCGAGAGGCGTGATTCGGAGATCGGCTAGTTTCTCTTTCGACGGTAATTTATCCAACATTCGGGCAACTTTCTCGCTATCTAAACCTCCGTCGCCGTTTGCCATCTGTAGCTGCGAGTCATTGATGGCGATTTTAACGCCGGATTTTGGTACGAATTCCGGTACGTGAATTTTGGACACCATTTCTTCAATTTGTTCGCGATTACGATTCTGCGGTATAGAGTAAACTTCGGCTTTGAGATTGGCGGCTGCAACGATGTAATCTAAATGCAGCGGTTCTTTCGGATCGAATTTAATAGGTTTAGGGCAACGTTTCGGTCCTGACCAGAAAGGCTGACCGCTGGAGGTCAACTGATCGGCTGGGAAATTGAATAATAACTGCGCTATCTGGTTATGATATTGTTCTTCGAAATGGTTACGAGCCCAAACGACGCAATCTTCGAAACTGAGCGGTCTTTCGTCGACTAATGCAGTTTTCACCGCTTCGAACGCTTCCAAACCTTGAGAACCGGGCAGACGAGCGGTTCTTTCTGCAAAATTCGGATCATCGATGAATTGCGAAGCTGCTTCGGCCGCTTGTCGGAATACTCCTTCGAACATGTCTCTAGCCCATTGTAACGTGTGCTCGATGGCATTGGGGAAATTCTTCAACGTGCAAATAGGTATACTTTTTTCAGGCGGATCTTGCGACGAACTGTACGATTCGGTAAGGAAAGGCACAACCACTTGAGTGTTACCTTTGGTGCCCAGTGTACCGGATTCCAACAATGGTTTCGCGTAATAGACGCATCTACGATCCATGTAAATACGAGCATCGACATTATCTAAAGCGTTCGCCACGCCATCCAAGTTTTCGAAAAACGCATCGTCGTAACATTTCTCCGTCTCCGGGCCTACGCGATTTTCGTGAGCTGTAACTCGCACCAGAGGATTCATTTTTCGTACGGCTTTCGCTGCCGTCACAGATTTCGCTCGTTGAACGTCTTGAGGACGGAACAGGAACTGTCGGTTCAAATTTGACTTCTCGATTAGATCCATATCGGTAACGAAGATGTTACCGTCGATTGCACCAACACCCATCATGGCGAAATTCTTCAACAGCTCGCAACCGATAGCTCCAGCGCCGACGATGAAGTACTTAAGAGCTCCGATTTTCTTCTGGAATTCGTTACCAAATATAGCGGTTTGTCCGTCGTATCGTGTATTGGAGGTTTTAGCATCTTCTTCGGTAACGCCGTTTTTAGGCAGACATTCTATGGCGTCGAA
Source organism: Balanococcus diminutus (assembly GCA_959613365.1). NCBI lineage: Eukaryota > Metazoa > Arthropoda > Insecta > Hemiptera > Pseudococcidae > Balanococcus > Balanococcus diminutus. The sequence goes on along the minus strand of OY390715.1, from coordinate 42,112,041 downwards.
GTATAACCACTGGTATATGGGATGGAATTTACCGCTGCACGCTTTCATAACTTCTTGGGCAACGATTCCACCGATAGCTGCATTCATAGGCGACAAATTACCGGCGCTGACTTTGGCAAAAGTCAGCAATAATTCTTTCTTGATTTCTACTTTATTTTCTTTAGCGCCGTTGATGGATTCAGCCAGTGCGACGAAGTTCTCCGCATCGGTTACATTCCACGAAGTTGGAACTTTGTTGTATTTCTTAACGTATTCGTGTAACGTTTGAAAAGCCAGATGAAGTTGTTCCGGGTGATCGAATTTGGCGAAATCCGAAATTAAAAATTCCGGTTGATTGAGCGCTTTTTCAAGCGGCAAAAAAGATAGTGTTTTAGGCATCTTGACTTGCGTAACTACACCACCGCGAATATAATCGGAAAAGGATGACGTATCTCCTATGCTGAATGTGTAAGGGCCCAAAACACGAATTTTCCTAGGCTCGCAGCCGTTCAGTTCGGTCATACCGAGTATTTCGGAAAACGTAACGTAATCGTCCGATTCCAAACCATGCCTAGTTTCGTCGAGACAAGTAACAACTCCGTCCACATCCTTAGTAATGCCAGCGATCATCGCGGAAATAGGGTTTTCTCCGTTCGTGTCGGTAACCACGAATTTATCACCAAAATCACAAAACACTTGGGCAAATAAGCCTCGTGTATCGGCTACAATCAGAGCAATATCATTAGCGTGAGTTATTTTCGATATTCTCAACTGCTCATCTAGCGAACAGTCGGTCAACACGATTACTCTGTATTGCTTGATGATTTCTTCATCTAATGCACCGGTGTAAACTCTACAAATGACGTAAGAGTTCAAATCTGCCAGCTTTTCGAAACAAGCTTCGGCGCGATTTTTACCATTATCTTCGTTCGACAAATAAAACTGGGACGATAGATCGTTCAACGAGCATTCCACTTGATCGTGTAGAGTTACCGATTTGACGCCGCCTAGGATCACATTTTTGGCGATTTCTACTCCAAGTCCTCCGAGACCCGAAACCAACACATCGCTGCATGCCATTTTTCGCATGGCATCGTGGCCTAAAACGTATAATTGTCTCGAATACAGACCTTCGTCGATGTCTTGAAGTTCTGCACCGTTTTGTGCCATTTTTGCTGCCTGTGAAACGGACGTTTCCGGTGGTAAATCACTCGCGATTTTCCGCTTCTTGGCTGCTGGAGGATCAACGAAATTTACTGATGATTCAACTCCAGACATCGGACACAAAGGCCCTAATCAAATGTGTATTTCACTTAACTAGTCGCAATATGCTGCAATGTTGAGAATTGAGATCAACGTAATAGGACAAAGAAAGCACTAAGATTTTCTCGATAACACGAATACGTATGAATCGTTGACGACATCGGCACAAACAATAAAAATTGAGTACAAGTTGGTGTATGCGTAATGGAAATTACAGACGGACAGAAAAAAATTGGAAAATAGAACTTTGCGCAAATTAAATCAATTCAAAATCTAGGCTAGGCAAAGCTCTTTTGTCTCGTTCTTATCTTCTGTGCTTTGTCTGATGAGCGCGTAAATTCTGGTAAATGTATTGGTAATTTGATTCAATACGGTTATTATTACCGTAAATTACTTGAAAGCTACTGAAACTGTTGAAAGCTGTTGAAAGCTGTTGAAAGTTTGGATTGGACGATTGGACTGCCTTCATGAGTTCAAGATCAAGAAGCAAAAGAAGCAAGAACCATTCTCCAGTCGGTCTTGTTCTTGTTCAGGTTCAAGTTCAATTTCTGTTGAAAATCCTTTTTCGAGAACTTCGACTTTGACGTTCATCTTCTGCGCTGTCGAAAAATAAAATCAACAAAAATTTTGAAAAAACGTTCTAAAAGTTGAAATTTTGATGGCGCATGCTGCATCTGCATCTGTAGTTATTCATTTTTTAGGTAAGTCACTTTCAATTCTTTTATTGAAGCTAGTTTAATGTTTAATGTTAATTTATAAAAAATTAGACCCTATGAGACTATAGATCAGTGAGTACATACATACGCATGTACACAACCTATCCTTAATTTTACAGAGAAATGTGAAGACCGAGCAATATGATATTTTCTTTATCCATTAAATTATGCATTAACCAACATTACCAACAATGGTCGCCACCGTAATAGCAATGGCAGCAACAGATGAACGGAAACACTCAGTTAACTCAGTTCTGTATGAACATCATCTTGACGACATCGTGCTTCTCTTTCGTCAGGGCAGAAGGACTAGATGCCTTACTTTCATGGGATCAGAACGAGGTTCGAGAATGTAATGTAACCATGATTTAGAAATTTTAGAAGCCGGAGGTCAGTTCTACAGTACAATGAGGTATGATAAATGCTCGTCGAGTATCTGTATTGGCTCAAGGCTGTATTTCAAATTTTTCAGATTACTTGCAGTCTCGAAAATATCATTTCTGTCTTCTGTGTTACGACATGAAAGACCATACCGTCTCTGAAGAAACAATACTGCGATATTTGAAACGAAACGAAGAATGTTTTTATAATCGGTAACGTTAACGCAATTAAATACTTCTGAAAATTGAGAGATACTTTCAATTTAAGTAATTCTAATAGCTAACATTTTATTTTCTCGACGCAGGTTGTTAAAAAGTTATAAAAATCAACGAAGGCGTTTATGAAGAAGTATGCTGAAACTATCCGAAAACAGTAGTACGATGCAGTTGTTCCTGAATTTACAGTATCGATGTGAGTATTAGCATTTTTCGAAATTATCAAATACTAACCAAACGGTAGAATTATTGAAGAAAGAAGAGGAAAGTTTGTCCGATGATATCATTTTAAAAATACGAAATAGTAATTCTTTCCATTTTTACACTTAATTCATCGGTGCTACATATGTACATAATTATAAAACAACAAAACGAAAATGAGTTGTATTCCAGAATCGATAATCACTTTGAGAAAACTTTTCACTGAGGAGACAGGACCTAACTCACTTTGTTGTATCTTTTTATGTTATAGAATCAAATGAAGATTCCTCAAAGGTGTTAGATGAAGATCAATGAAAGCCCCGTTCGTATTTTCACAGGTAGATTATTATTATATTACCCTATATATCTTAAATGAAGCTTCTGTAAAGAGTGAGTATTTGCCGCCCTGTTGGAGTATTTTGAACATTTTTGTTTGTAAACTGGGTGCTTGGCGAGTAAATTTCTACGTCGTGTTGATATATTTCATGACTAGATTTCTCACTCGTCAAGTAAATTGTTTGCTTTGAAGTTTTCTTTTCGCTTAGCCGAAGTATGTAATTTTTTATTTGCTATTTTTACGTTACTTTTTTACCGATTTTTATTCTTTTGAAATTTGTTTTGTTTATTGTGATTTATTTTTCATGCTGTAAATAGATTAAAAAATTTTATTTTTGGTATATATTTTTGCGAATTTCATGTAAAAGCTTTTTTTATTTTCTCGTTTAATTTTATGTATTTTTGTCAGATTGCGTACTCTGTTGCCGAATACACATTCTACTTTTGAGCAAAGGGATCTACACAATCAAGAGTTTTTCAATTTGATCTTGTAATTCGCCAGTTGTCACAAGTTAAGTAGGCGTAGTTACGTAAAGATTCTGGCTCATATTGTTAAGTGCGAGATGTGATCTCCAAATTTGTTATTTAATCTATGATCGACGACATTGTCAACTTTTGTACTCATTTTTATTAAAATTTCTGTTGATGTTTTTTCCCATCTTTTCGTACGTGATAGTTCATTTTCTATGGGCTTCTCATATAGGTTACGTCTAAAAATTGAAAAAAAAAAAAATAAATAGAATTTGCGCAATTTTATTCGTTCAATGACGACAAAAAACAATAAGACACATGAGTACAATTACATTTTGTATCTAAAAATTATTGTCTTTACGTAAAATGACGTCTTATTACTTATGATACAATGAAAGCAGTACACCAAAATAAACGTATTCAAGTGGTAAATGAAGTTCGATGAATAAATAATGAAAAATTTGCGACTAGATTGCACTTTTGAAATAATTTAAAACTCGACAGAATTTGTGCGAGTGAATTCATCGAAAAACAACATAAGTGAACATCAACAACGTAAGTCATACAGGAAGACATAAGATTATAAACCAATGACCAAATCTCCCTGAGCTTAGAAGTAATACAGAATACCATGCCATTAAGTACTTAGATCAATACTACAAGAATAGGTAAATACTAATACAGAGGAAAGCAAAAGTGTAACAATGTGTTAAAGTGTTGGTAACACAAGAAACAGATCTCAAAGCAAGGTATTTTTGCTCAACTCTGGACTATTTCAAACGAACATTTTATCATTAGATTTTAAAAATGGTAACATTTACAATCCTTTGTTTGAGTAAACTAATGTTGGTAGGCTTCCTTTGCAATTATTTTTAATTTCTGCGTAACATTGTGGTTCGAATTTTTCCAAGGTTGAAACTTGAATGGAACTGCAAAATAAAATTCACCTAGTTAAAACTTAGCGTGAGAAATAATAATCGACTTCAGTTCATTTTTATACCTTAGCTGAGGGAAAATTGCGCAAGCTGTGGGGACCATAATGGTCAAGCTGAAATACCAACAATGCACTCGATTAGATTGAATAAAAAATTAGACACCAATTATGAAACAATGAAACATACAAACAACCAACGCCGATTGTCTGGAACGGAGCATGAAACCAGGTGTTCTTGCGTATCCATGGATTCGTATTACATAATCTTTGCATCACAATCGGTAATAATACTGAAATCAAATAATTTTAAAATCAGGATCCAATTTCTTATTAAAAAAAAAAAAAAAAAAAACAACGAAATATTCGACAGATGACAGAACATACACATTCCCGGAGCGCACATGATAATTCGAGAAAGTACTACTTGACTGATCCCTTTAACTGCAGCGATCTATTGAAAAAAAAAGTTTCAATAACAACTACAGTAATAAAGCAATTTAAAAATCGTAAGACGCGTACACGAGAAGTTCCAATTTTATTGCCATTTTCATCAAGAACATCCACTCCTTTCGTAATTTCGTTCTGTCTCATCAAAGGAATGTTAGCACAATTGGCAGCTGCTACTGCGGCAAATGGCACATAACGCTGATACATTGGAAATGAAATGTTAGGTTATTCATAATTCTATTCAATTCTTCAGTTAACAGGAAGGTCTTACTTGCATAAATGGACCAGAGTGTTTCGCTAAGAAAGATTTAGATTTGATTGCTGTAAAACATGCCGCTACCGTCGCTGACCCGTATGCTATTCCCATTTGTGTATTAGTCAAAGGTGAATTAGCGTTTCTGTTGGTATAGTTGACTAAAGCATTGAACGACTGGTTAACCCATTGCCAAAATACAACAGCAGCAGTGGACCTGTAAATTTAACAATTCGAATCAAGAATTTAACTACGATATAGAATTAAATTTTTAAAACTTGGTTGCAAGTATGTAAAATCGAAAACGTTTATAATTTCATGCGTATTCATTCATCAAAAAAGAGAAAACATGCCAAAATTAGTAATGTCAGATCGAAGGAAAATTAATTAGGTAAAAATCTCGTTCAAATAAAACTTTCTTTGAATCTTTTACTTGAATTTTAATTATCTACTCTTCTCTTCAGCTGAAAATGAAATACATAATTTAAATCGAGAATTAATACAAGAAATTTTATAAAAGTGAAGTGTTTTCAATTTACTTGTAGAAGGACAACATAACGCCGGTAATGACCATACCACCGGGAACTTGAAAGCACATTCTACCGAACAAATTTTGCTTTTCTCCGGTATCGGGATGAAAAGCACTTTCGTACAATTGTTTAGCTCGCATGATTTGTTCACGTTTAATATCTTTAGGTTCTTGTCCAGATCTATAAAACACGAATAAATAAATACTTGAATTATTGTATAATTAAATTCAAGTTAATTGTCTAAGCACACGATGACAAACCTCCATAGGTTTCTTAAATTTTTAGCTTCATCGAGAGTTTTATCATCGGCGAGACCGAGGCGTGGATCAGTTACCCAAAAGAAATACTTTAATCTGCCTTTGAACGTACTCAAGTCCCACGGAGCTGCATCGAAATTGAAGCGAGATTCGTTCTGTAAAATAAAAGAGATTTGAAAATGAGCGATCGAGTAAACTTACATTTAAAATTCAAAATTTCAAAATGACATAAATGAAACACATGCTTCTGTACTTCATAACTTACCATTCTTTAGTGATGAAAGTAAAACGATTATGTTCAAAAAATTATTGCGAAATAACAGGTAAAAATATTACAAAATAATTAAAAAATGAAGTATAAAATATACTACATACGATATTATCAATAATTTCAAAAATTTGTATGGATTTTTTTTTAGAAATGGAAAAATGGAAGATTAGAGGATCAGCTGTTCAATTGACCTCAAATTTTGAAAGTGTTTGAATTACAGAAAAAAAAAAGTGTTGAATTGAAAATTATAAATTAAACTTTTCTACGTATGACTTTCAAGTTTGTTAAATATATTTTTTGTGTACAAAAATGCTTTCAAAACTTTATTGTAAAATTGAATTAATTTATTTTTTCAGTTTTAAAATTTTAATTAAAGGTTGGAATACGTTCGGTTCGGCATTTTTTTCCAGTGAATTCGAACAACACTGCTTGTGAACAATCATTTTTTTTTAAATTAAATTTTTATCGATCGGAAATTTTGAATAGCCTATTTTTGATTTAATTTATCATCAATAACTATATTCAAAATTCAATATAACGGAAATTTTATAGTTCATTGTTCATTGTAGGTAATGATATTTTTATCAGTTATACAGTATATTTTCTTTTTATTAAATTTAAACACGATCGAAAAGAGTAACTTGGGTGGGTTTTCAATTTTCATCTGTACTCACAATAATTATTCCTTTCAAAAATTTGAATTACCGAATGTAAAATGTGATCGGTGGAGATATTGTTCTGTTTCGTATTTTCTATTTTCTCATGTGTGCATATGAGTTGGTACTTAGATGCATCAAATTTCTTATTCCAATTTAAATTCACCTTAGGCTAACACTTACAGCGATTTTTCTTTGCAAATGAAGAAGGTGTTTTTAGCAACCCAATTGAGAAAAAGTAAGACGTATCATATTTTAATTTTTTTTAGTTTTTTGGTTCAAGTGCTTACTGAGGCTTACTGTATCCTATAAAACATAGAACAAGACCACGTCCAAATAGATTTATACTTAGGTATCTTTCACGATCTTGTTCGATTTTTTCTAGTTTCACGACATGAATTGTGTGCCAAAACGTCCACGCTGTGATCATACCCATTCTAGTGCTATATCAGTTAATTCTAAAATAGACTTGCGCGTTTCTGTTATGAAAATTTTTATCAATTTTGGCAACTTTCTGCAGCAGTTCCCAAGGTTTCAGGATGACCTATTACAATAGTAAGTGCATTGCGTTATTATTGTTTTTATTTGCATTAAGTAAATGCATAAAAGTAAAGTACCTAATATTTAATATGTGAACACAGTGCGATTCAAATGAATGTGTATGTATTATGTTTACCAAAATATCTCATGTGTTTGGTAAAATAAATAATTTTTCTGTAAAGTACCCTGTCCTTCGTGGAATGGTATCTTATGGGACTATCTGGCCCTCTGGATGTTTCCTTCAACAAATCATCGCTGGAGATGAAGAATTCGATTTCAGTAGAGCAGCCAGGTTTTCTTTTTTTGGTTGTTTCTATGTTGCCCCGACGATCAGTGTATGGCTGACCATAGCGAAAAGAATTTGGCCCAAGAATGATATCAAGTCAGCAATAACCAAGGTATTTTTTATTATAAAATAATTTAGTTATATTATATGTATAAAGAGTAGGTATAATTCATCTTTTCACAGTCATTTGAAAATATCATTTCTATATTTTCAAGTGATAAAGTGTTAACACTCATTAAATATATATTTTGAATTAATTTTGACAATTTTCAAATTTCTGCAGGCTGTGGTAGAACAAGTATCTTATACTCCCTTCGCTATGGTTAGTTTTTACACCGGAATGTCTCTTTTGGAAGGAAGAACTCTTGAAGGAGCAAAAGAAGAAGTGCAAGCGAAATTTCTTCCTACCTACAGGGTATTAATATCTTCTTTAATGTATTTTAATTGTACAATTAGATTTTTTAATGAAAATTTTTCAACATTTAATCTGATTTTCTTTGTAGGTTGGTGCTCTAGTATGGCCAGTATTACAAACGATCAATTATATTTACATACCTGAAAGGAATAGAATACCGTTCGTTAGCGCTTGTAGTTTAATGTGGTCATCTTTCCTCGCGTATATGAATAGGAAAGAAAAACCGACGAAAAATTGACATTTTTCACTAAGAAACGCTTATCAAAGTTACCATTACTGAGGTATAATTTATTCATTTTTATAAAAAATCTAGTCAATGTAATTGATTTTTTTTTGTCAAGTTACTGTATTTATTCAAATCTGAATTTGCTACGTCTTTTTGATGTACCAAAGAATGTTGAATATTTATGCAGTATTTTTCATGTTTTCCCCACTTGTTTATCGAGTGAATAATTATATTTTTATTCTCGAATGAGTGTAGCAGTATTGGGTAGGTATACCTATACAAATTGTGATATACATATTTATTTCTATATTGATGTTTTGTTTGAAAAAAGATATTCTGATTATAAAGATGAAACAATATAACTATTTTGCGGAAATTCAATGCTGATATTAATGTGATTTCATTATCTGTATAATTCACAGCTATGGTGAGAACCGAAAAAATGATAAAAATTTTCATTACAGGAAGTGGTTAAATAGTTATTTGATTGAAAATTTTAAGTGAAAGTGAAGAGACAAATAGTTGAGATTTTCGTATTGTTATTATCTATTACTTTTGATAACGAATAAATTGAGATAGGCCTACGAGAATTAGACCTCTGCTCAATAACTCAACTCAAACAAAGTGTATCTGGATTCTAGATCTACTTAAATTACAAACTTGACTAATTATTGATACACAGTAATAGAATTTGGTGTAAGCAAAGGACAAAAATGAAAATCCGGCAGCAAAGTGATTGGATTTTAGAATGAGGAACTAGGGACGAATAATTAATTTCATTTTCACGTTCAAAAATTAATTTCTCGCCGCGGTGATCCCCGCACACCCTTGACTCATCACAGTACGGTTGTTTGTATTAATGGAGGGGGGAAATGAATGATACGTGCGATGGAGAACACTTAAGCAGTTTGAAGCAAACACGTTTCATGTTTAGTCCATGTGCTGTTTTCCTGACGTGAAGTTCGGGGTGATGTCGGAGTTTCGTCGACGGAGTGCGTTTTTAACTATAATTAATCGTTTTGTTATAGCAATTAGACATTGCTGGTGACTGTGATTGTTCTACATCGTAATTAAATTTTTAATAATGCATTTGAAATGCAATGATTCAAAATTTTCGAAAAATTGTAAAGAAAAACGATGACGATATGCTACCTTACTTGAAACGTTCTGTTCAAGCGACGTTTGTCATAATCGTGATTTTTTATATGACATTGTTGTTATATTACAGACAGCGAAATATCAATGATTTCAATCAGCAGGTAATTTTGAATTATTATCACTTTTTTAAAACATAGGTATATTTTACTTAGGTATAATGTTTTTGAGTTGGGAATTGCGAAGTGATAAAACCTTGAATATATACTTGAGTAAAGAGTAAACAATAGAGACGAAGTGACATTTTTTTGTTTCCAGGAATAATTTTGACGTAATCACGTTAATTATAAAATAAATAACGAATTGACCATTCTACATGTACCACTGATTATGACTTATCATTCATTTTGTATGATGCAGGTTCCCGGAAAGTGGCGATCTTCTCCAGAAGAAGGAAATTACCTCACCGCTGTCAACAATAAAAGTGAAAAAACACCAAATATTCAATTTTACACCGATATCACAGCGACTCCCGTGTCTGCTACTACCTACTTGGAGGACATTTTTATAAGTGTGAAAACTACTCAGCGTAATCATAATACTAGATTGAAGATCATTTTGAAAACTTGGTTCCAATTGGCGAAAGACCAGGTAAAGTTTTAGATTTTACCCGCAACTCACGCAATATTTTATTCGACATGTTAAGGTAGCAATTACCTGATAATCTATATTTTTTCGGTCTCTAAATGTTTAACATTAAACGGTTCGTTATTTCACTTCTGAAGTCCTGATGGCTCGTTTCAATCTATCTTTGAAGGGTTGTATACCTATTTATCAAAAATTTTCTCCAAATTGTTGGCGGTTCGGGTTTTGATGGGTTAATATGGGCATTTAACTAAGGCCTCGAACCACCTAGACACTATATTACTTTGAGCATTTGTAAAAGATCAAACCTAATAGCCAATAGGATATATTTTCTATGTCGAAGTCTCTTTTTTTTTAATCTTTTGTAACAATCATCTCTAGTTCTATTTTTTTCTTATTATTTATTTAAAAATTACGTTACAACGACGTACTAAATTAAATTGAAATCAATTTTTCAAAAAGTAATAATTTTATATATCTACGTAGAAAGTTTTACTGAATCAGGCAAATCTTCGATTCCATGGATCATTGATAATCGCCCAAAACGACTAATTTTACTGCATGTTGTCGGTCTAACAGTAGGAAGGGTCTATAAAACTTGCGTATTATTTTCGAGTAAAAAAAAAATCATCTCATTAGAATATTTAATATTTATAAATGATGTTAAATTACCCCATCAGTGACTGAGGGGGGGGGGGGGTGGTTTGAGTTGAAACTCGAATTTTTTCACCTTAAGCCTCGTCTAAGTGGCAGTGAATTTTTCTGCAAAAAAAAAAAATAAAAAAAAATGAAGGAAAATGTTAATTTTTTTTTTTTTTTTTTTTCAAATTCGAAATCATAAATAATGTCAAAATAACTTTCTCAAAACTCATTCTTGCATTTACTACTCTTCACTAAATTCTACGAAAAATATGGAAACGTTTTTAGGAGAGCTTTTTTCTAAAATTAAAAGTTTTCTTTAAAAAAAAAATCTCATAGAAAAAAAATGAAAGAAATGAGATTTTCCCTTTTTGTATTTTTTTTTCTCTAAAAAAAATAGGAATTTTGGTTCTCTTTTCCCCTTTTTTTGTACGGCTTGAATTTTATTTTTAATTATATTTCAAATTTTTTTTGAGCACTCTTTAAAAAAAAAAATGTGTTTTTTCAAGTTTTAAAATTATATTAACATCTTTTTCATAGAAAATTTCAATTTCCATTATAAACGAGCCTCAATTTTCCCTAATTTTTCAACTTCTCTCCAAAAAAAATTTCTGGGCGGGTTGAGGCAGGAGACACCTCCACACCCCTTGGTCAGCACGCCTCTGTACCCCATTAATCTTTTTTCTCGCAACTTTGTTTTATACTACCTCGTTCACAAGACAAAAATGTATAGGTAGTTGCTAGGTAGTAATTTTTTGTATAACAAATCACTTTTTGGTCTTTTCTTTTTCTGATTGCGTTATTTATACAATGTATACAGTCGGAAGTGGATTAAAAAGAAGCTCCGCCATTAATGCAAATGCATTCGATGTTCTTATCTAGCTGCTTAAATTTAGATACCGTGTTTGAATAATTATATTGAAACCAAATGAAAATGTAGTCGTTTCATATTCAAAATAGTTGCCACGCATGTATTAATGTATGAAACTGCTTGTAATAGTCTTGTAGTATTCACATCGACACTGTGAGAAAATTGAGAAATCTTTTCTACTATTTTTAATAAACAATAAATTAACAACTTTTTTACTGTCTGCTTCGACTTACGTGCTGTTTTAATTCATTATAACTTACCGAAATTACTTTCTTTTGTGCTTGATTGAAAGCAAACACTAAACTGCTACCTATACCTAATTAAATATGCGTGTTTGTATTAGAAAGAAAGATGTTGATTTTTAAATACTAATCCATCAGAAAATGATTTATCGGGTACATTAGTACATAGGTACATGCGAAACAAGTTCTTAAACTATTTATTTAGTATGTTCAAGAGACTGAGTAAAATTTTTCGAATAGACTTGATCGAAACTGAAGAATGTACAGAGAAGTTCTTTTTAAAAACCTATTTAGGTGAATTAATTTTTTCAAAGAAAAAAACGAGTGAAACTTAATGATTGTTTCCTTCATGCGATGTTTTATGAAAATTTTCCAACTAACAAATACTCATCAAGTAGAAAGGTACTATAAACAATGGAGTTCACAAAAGGATAATTTTTTAGAAGCTATCAAGCATATCGCCGAATGAAATTATCAAAGTTTCCCATGCTTACGTAATTAATCTACATTTTGCATTTTTTTTTTCAAATAAGTACCTACCTATTTAGACAATGGATAAACTCGGCAGCAGCGTTGTAGTAGTTCAGCTGCATTTTCATATCATAATTCATTGTTTTAAATAAAGTAGAGCAAATTTATGGAAGTATACCTACTATTTATTATTTTACAGTCGTAGAATTGATAGCTCATTGAAAATTAAATTTATGTGTTTTGGAAGAACGAAATCAATTTTAATTTCATCGTAAGAATTATTTTGAACGAACATTAAAGTTAATAGTTTCTCTTATCAGCATAATTGTAGGAATTTTTTTAATTAGTTAACTCAGACGGAAACCATGAGTCATATCCAGGGTTCGGACATTCTTTCTCGAAAAAACGGGAAATATGCGCATAAAAATTCTCTTAAAAAACACGAAATATGCGCGAAAAACCTAAAAATATTCTCGAACGATATGGGTGTCAATTTAAAGAGGAAAACGCCAGCTACATGATTTTGATTCATAATTGGACGTATTTAGAACACATATTGAGAAATTACACAAAAAAGAACGAAAAATGAATTTTATTTTTACTCAAAAGCAAAAAACGTTCTAATTCTAATTCTAATTTGGTAATTCTACTGATTCTAATTAAATCAGAGAAAATAACGAAATTGTATTTTATCAAAATAAGTAGGTAAGTTTGAAAATTTAAGGCTCGTTCACAATGCACCTTAACTTTTTACTTTAACTTTAACCAGCTAAAGTTAAAGTAAAAAGCAAAAAGCAAAAAGCAAAAAACAGTCAAAACTCCTACTAACCAACCATTTCCAAAATGAATTTTAAGCTTTTTTATGCTTAAAATCGTTTTGAAAATGGTTGGTGAGTAGGAGTTTTGACTGTTTTTTGCTTTTTGCTTTTTGCTTTTTACTTTTTACTTTAACTTTAGCTGGTTAAAGTTAAAGTAAAAAGTTAAGGTGCATTGTGAACGAGCCTTAAATCGACTCGCCAAGCCGGCATATGCAAAAAAGTACCACCAGTGTTGCACATTCGGGTGAAAAAAAATAGCGGTATCAGTTTTGCTAAATTTTTAGGTGAGAAATTGCAAATTTGTCAAAATATGCTCGAAAAAACTCGAAAATTGTGAAATATTCTCGAAAACCTAAAATATTCCCTAAAAATACCCAAAATATGCGTTTATATGCGCTGAAAGGTGAAATATGCTCAAACATGCAAAAACAAGTTGGGTCAATTTTACTTAGAATTTTCTGAAACGTAAAGATAACTTGAAAATTCTCGATCTAGTATTAAACAAAAAAACATGCTCGAGCATGAAAATCCGAACCCTGGTCATATCTATGACAAAATATGCACATGCTTTTTGAATTATTTCTTTTATGAAGTTACATACATAGATGAGGATAGGTTATACGTGTATCACGGTTGATTTAAAATTTTGTAGACAAGTATGTAATTTTTTGGCTTCTCCAAGCAGAGTAAAATTGATTAGATAGAAACATAAATATTTCAGAACTCAAGAAAAGCAATAAAAAAAAGGGTAGTATATACTGCCTGATTAATATTGTTTCGAGTTACAGCTAATAATGCAGGTGTACCATGTGGTATGGTGGTTTCATATGTGTATGTGGTCGGAGAAACGATGCATATCATTTGTGCAGCCACCGACCATAACAACAGCGCGCAGACATTTGTGCTTCTGCACTACATTACCTATAGTTTGTGGTTTGTACCTACATACGTATAAAGGTTATTGAAGTGTAAAATCAAAATATTAAGTATCCGAAATAGTTCTGTTGCTCGGGCTTTATTTGTCCTCCGTTTTTCGTATGCACCTGTGTAGGTAGCTAGGTAGTGGATACAGGTCCATTGAAATTCGCTACATTGGCTCTCGTGCATATAATAGTGATTTTTTTAAAAAATTATAAAAGTCATTTTATATTGATTTGATTATAAAACACCAATATAATTATGTATTGAAAAAAAATTATCAGGTTTTCAAGATGGTGCTAGAGGCACCACTTTGAAATTCATTTAGGGGAAAAATAGAAAACAGGTAATTATTTTCTGATTAAAAGCAATTACTTTGAACTATTGAGCGCTATTTCAGAAAATTTGCTCATTTTTTTAAAAATTTTAAATTGGAAAGCTCCTGCTTGAAATTAATTGGGGGGGGGGGGGGGGGTGTGAACTCATTCTGATGACAACGCATCAATTTGATTACTTGGTAACCGGAAAAAGGCAAGAGTACACAAATCGGTCATTTTTTTAATTTTTTTTTTTTTTAAATAGGAAGCGATTAAAGTCCACATAAAATTCAGTGAGGGAAAAATAAAAAATTAAAATCATAATAGGTTACAACCAAAAAAAAAAAAAAAAAAAATGCAGAAATTTTGCTATTTTATAGTTACTTTTTAAGATGGAGACAAATGGCGCCACTTACAATTCAGTTAGGGTAAACATGAAAAATGTGGAATCATTTTTTTCTAATAGAAAGTAACAACTTTATATGTTGTGGAAAAAAATTTGACCAATATTTTGAGGAAAACAAATCTTCATTTTTTGAGAGAAAACATGTTTATTTACAACAAAAAAAATGTTCGATTTTTCAAGATAAAAAAATGTGTAAAAATTAAAAAATAATGTTCATTTTCTGAGAGAAAATGTTCAATATCTTGAGAATAAAATATGTTTAATTTTGCGAGAAAAAAATGAATTTTTTGAGAAAAAAGTGTTCAATTTTTTGAGAGAAAAATATTCAATTTTTTGAGAGAAAAATATTCAACTTTTTTTCAAGATAGAAAAATGTTTAGATTTTTCGAGGAGAAAAAAATAATGTTTATTTTTTGAGAGAAAAATATGTTCAGCTATTTGAGATAAAAAAATGTTCAGTCTTTCATGTCACAAGGTACGAATTGAAATCAAGTTCGGGGAAAATGAAAAATTAGAAATTAATGGTAATAAAAAAATATGGTGGTCAGGTGCCAATTAAAATTCAGTTGAGGAAAAATAAAAAATGAAAAATGGTTCCCTCATAAAAAGAAACAGCTTGGGTGATGAAATGAAACAAAAAATTTAATAGGGTGATTCTCAAATTTCGGGAACGATTTGACATGAGAAAATTGAAAAAAAAATTGTTGTTTTTTAAAAAAAATTTCACTGAAATGTTTTGAGGGAGTGCCCTAGACATTCAAAATATGCATGGTCTCTAATGTGGTCACTAATTGACTGTGAGAAAAAACTTTGAAATTTTTGTTGTTCATGCAATTTCTTCAAGTTGAGAAATTGGCTCAAAGTTTGAGCAATATAAAAAACCAAGACTAATACATTGTAGGAAATTAAATTTTGGATCGAAAAGGTTCTATTCAATTTTTGTCTATCTTCGATATTTCAGGCGCTATGCGAAAAATACGAAAAAATTTAGTATGTATTTGTCCATACTAATTTTTTCGTTTTTTGCGCATAGCGCCTGAAATATTGAAGATAGGCAAAAAGTGAATAGACCTTTTTTGATCGAAAATTTAATTTCCTACAAGTTAACGGTCTTCATTTTTTGATGCAGACCGATGCGGACTCCATAAATGATACGGGCCACGCTAAAGACTTCAAATCTATGGCCACGCTAAAGACAAATCCTAGGAAAAACATGAAAATTCCTGTTTTAAAATTATTTTTGAAAAAAAACTAAAACATTGGTTAAAAGTACGTCCTAATACTCATCTTTCACGATCAAAATTTTGAACCCAATACTACACGTCTTGTAGCTACGAGTACCACGCTAAAGACATTTTTTTTTGTCAAAAATCATACTTCTAATAAATTTTAGCCCTGAGTGCCTGAAAAGAGGATTGTGGGAAACGATCGAGGTAGATAAGTGTTCCTCCCCATTCCATTTAGTACTATGTTTGCATTGAACGATGAAAAAAGGAGAATACTGATGTTTTTGGCAATTTTCAATTTAATGGCGATTTGAGCCACGCTAAAGACAAAAATTTGAGGGACACCCCTATGAAACCTCCGGGACCACTCAATTCGGCTGAAAAATTTAAAAAACCATTTTCCTATGATAAAGTCACTAATTCTTCACTTCTCACACCAGTCATCGAGTTTTTAATTTTATCGAGCAAGGTGTTGAGTGAAAAGTTACACGAGGGACAGGCCACGCTACTGGACATTTTCATGTTCTGGCTTATGAAATGACCTTGAAATATGCAGTCATCTCAAATGTTATACATGGCAGAAGTAGTACTAAATGAGTACTACCAATGTACCAAATTTGAAAAAAATCAGTGTTACTATTCGAGAGATATTTAACGGGGACACGAATCGTTCCCGAAATTTGAGAATCACCCAATAGTCCAAATAAAGGCCACCCTAGTTTACACGTAGCTGACGTAGCTGCATAATAATCTCAAGTAAATTTCAATATTAGATATTAATTTATAATTGTGAAGTACCTACTTTTAATAGTAAGTACCTATTAAATGCTCTGAATAGATAATATTATGCAATCTAAACGAGGAGGACTGACGAGACAAAAAATATGACGATTTTAATTAGGCACCTATACCTGCGATATCTGAATCTGACTCGAATCGTGATTCGTGAATTTTCTAGTCATTCGTGAACGAAGTAGGTATAGGTGTATTAGGATTGTAAGTATAATATAGAAACTCGAAAACGATATCAAAAAATCGGCGCGACAATTGCTCAGTTTTCTTGTCAGTATTCGTGCTATGACTGCTATAGGCTATTCTTTCCTATGTTTATATTCTAATTAAACCAATTTATTGTCTAGCAACGTTAGATCGCGCTAACTGATGCCCATTGAATTAAACGCGTCGTTTAAGCGTCTAGCTAAAATATCGTGACGTTAGCATTATTTCAGATTCGTGAAGATTACTGCAAATGCTAATTACCGTGCAGTGGTTAAAATGTCGCGTGAATTCCAGGTGGCTTAAAGTCGTGTATTAGTTCAAACTCCCAGTTTCTGACAATACCTGAACCCATACTAGTCGAAATAGGTATTCGCGATTTTAATTAAAATTAATTGGACGGCTTTTTGAAGAAAAAAAAAGTTTTTACCTAGTTAAAAAAAAAGACCAACAGTGTTAATTATATTCAAAGATGTTCGCATACTCGTAGAACGCGATGCATAAATTAATGTAAAATACTTGAATTAAAAAATTTGTGATGGGCTGAATCCATTGCCTGCGATGAGAACTTCTCTCTGGCGGTAGTTTGTGTTTAATGTAGATGACGAACATTTGTTTTTCAAGTTGTAAATATGGATCCATACCCATATGGTGTTTTAGGCATGCAAACTCTTTGGTTGATACATATTAGGATCTAATTACTTCCTCGTTCACGCTTCTGGTGAGAGTGTAAGAATGAACTGATATCAAATGTAACATTATTTTCCGATGTGACTTTTCAAAGATTATTTATGTACATCATTGCATAAGGTGCCTACTGCCTACTTCCCAAAAGTTTAATATATGGCCATGGGGATTATCTTTCAATTTTTCAAAGATTAGATCTAATCGAGTATTCGAATTCACATACGTAGCTGCATGTTGTGCCAAGTGTGCTTCAATTCAACACAAACTGAAAAAATATCTAATTTTTTTTAAATAAAGAGACATACTTAGGTTGAAAATATAATCAAATATTCAAAAAAACTTGTTCGAATTTTTCAGTAGAAAATATCTTTACATTGAAAAAAATAAAATTTCAAATTTTCTTGCAAAAAATCTTTATTTCTTGAATGAAAAAAATTTTTAATGAGAAATTCTCCTAATTTTTTGTCGTGAAAAATCCCACATTTTTAAAAGTAAATGAATATATTTTTCGAATTTTTGAAGAAAAAAAATTCGAAAAAAATCCTTTCAACTTTTTTATTGAAGAAACTATTTTTTTTATTTTATTTTTTTTTATAAGATTAAAAAAGAAATATTTTTTAATCATTTTTTTTTAGTTGAAAAATTTACTTGGTGATTTTTTTCAAGAAATTTTTTAAAAGAAAGTTGCATGAAAAATATATTTTGGATACATTAACTAAATAGGTATAATCTTTTGATTTTTTTTTAAACAGTAAAATTTTTTCAGAAAATGTTTGAAAAATTGTCTTGGAAGTAAATAATATAATATAAGCACAAAAGAAATACTTATTATCTTTAAAAAAGTTCTGAAAGTGAATTTTTATTTATAGGTACAAAAAAAATTGTCTTTAATAGAAATTTGCCAAAAAAATTTACCTACCTTTACCTACTAATTTAATTTTTTTTTTTTTTTTTTTGAAAAAAGTCAAAATCCCACGTCGGAAAAAATATTTTGTCAGGTCAATAGGTAGGTAAGTTGAGAATACGTTTTAAAAAAACCTGGAAAAACCAATAAAAAAATCCTACAAAAATGACGTTGGCATTAACTATTCGTATTATTTTAAATATGCTTGAAAAATATGCACAAAATACGCATTTATAATAGGTATCTTGGATACGAATGTGATCAGTATCAGTGTTATGAAAAGCGAAGAATTAAAAAAAATAATACGGTTAGACGCACCAAAAAAATTAAATGCATAATATGAATCTGGGCCCTAATCGTGAGATATAAAATTAAGAAATAATTCGCTTGTTTCATTTTTTTTTTTTTTTTTTTTTTTGATTTGAGAATTGAGATTAAAGAAAGACACATGAGATTTAGTGCAACCGGTTTGAGAAAATCTTCTGTTTTTGCATTCAAGGTGTTACTGTGGTGTTGGGTGGATTTAAACACAACAATATGACTAAACAGACACCTTGCGGATTATCTAGAATACGTTGTGTTTTATCAATCTGTAAAATCTCCATTTTTTTCTTGGATATCTTTCATCTTCGTCACTGTAATACCAACTTGTAGGTATGGTTCTGGTTAAAAATAGCAATGTTTGTTTACCTAAAAATTCGATTTCATTTCGGTCAATAAAATTTTCGCATGGTTACAAAATTTTAAAAAATTTACGAAAATAGAAAAGATGGAATTTGAATGAGCACCATTTAAGTACATTGGGCGATTGGCTGTACAAAAAAAAACAACAGCACTCTCTTTGTACAGATTGTTATTTTATTCGACTCCAGTTCAAAAAATCAAAATGTTTGTACAGATCAAGTTCATCATTATGTATATGTACGTACCTAAGTACGTAAGTTCAAGTACCTACATATTATTGATTGATATCTCGTGTATAATCAACTCTGAAAAGTGAAATATCTGAATTGTTTGGTGGGATTGGTAGGATAGATACGTAGATAGTAGGTCTAGGTACCCATTAGGAAAAAGTTAATCATCGACGGATTGATTTGTCGCTTTAAAATACGTTGGTATAACTACATCTTGAAAAGTAATCCAGCGGCTAGCGCCCGGTTTCCATCAGATTCCACCCATAGGCTATAATAAGTCAAGAAGACGCGATGCGGGTCGCGCGTTAATTTTTCTTCGAGAAGTTTACATGCATTTTGCTGGTAAAATGAAAGTGACTCAGTTGAAATATATTCTATCTGAGAGCTGGGAGTAGTAAGTAGTATACATTTTTATCGAATTAAAAACCAACGAATTACCTATTTCGAACCAGCTCATGCGAGATTTAACCACTTCGAAATAAATCAACATACTACGAACCAAAAAAAGTTCAGTTGGACGCGGAATTAGATTACATTCGATATACATACACAAATTCATTCAGAATCTGTTTCTTATTCTACACAACGTACACGGTATCCAATTTGAAAGGCACTGAAAAAAATTAATTATTATAAGGCGACTTGTTTAGGTAATTCCTTTTGTGAATCTTACATGTTCGCATTAAGTATTAGTATTTATGCGGCTTATACTACATAAATATAGTGTAATATTACCTACATAAAAATAGGTACCTATTTCATTCGAGTTATTATGAAAAGATAATATCTTTTAAGGATCCCGCATATTGTACATTTTGGTGCTTTTAAATTCTATAGCAGTGATATCGGTTCGCTTGTTTATTAATATGCTAAGTACCCACTTGGAATCTGAACGTGAAACGTATCTCGATAAATTTGGTCTTTTTTGTTTTCTCGCTATCGTATTGTTGAATATAATGATTGATAAAAGCGTATTATTTCGACCGTTCGCGTATTAAGTAATATAAAACAAAAAGATTGGAGATTTTGTTTCGTCAAAGGAATACAGAAAAGGCTCCTAATTAAATCACGTGTACGGAATATTGAAAATGAGGGATCCTTTGTAAAAACAACCATAGTCAATAAATCAAACTTTATAGGAAATCAAAAAATATGCTCAAATGAAATTTTAATAAATGATTTATCCAACATTCTCCAAATATCTACTAATTTAGGATATTAACATTCAACTCATTTTTATACTCTCCCTTAATCCAATAAACTGAGATCAAAATAATCTTCAACTTGACTGTGGTTGGTTTTAACCCCCCCCCCCCCCCAAAAGTGTCTTAGAAAAAATAATATATTAGAGGGGTTTGTTGTAGAAAGAATTTTTTTTGATTTTCAATTTGTAGTGGTAAAAAAGATTTTAGAGCGTATCGGCGATCTTTGACCTCACCCCAGGGAGCTGGTGCCTCGTAATACGTGATTTTAACCTTAAAAATTCCAGCATTGCAAGTTTTTCATCGATTTTCACCAAACTGGGCATGTAGGTACAATACTCAAGGGCACTGTCAGGAAATTTTTTCATATTTTTTTGACCCCCAAAATGACCTTGAAAATGACTTTGAAAATGTCAAATCGTCCTGGGAGACACTGTTTGGGTGCTAACAAGTTAGAATTTTTTTAATTTGTTTTCCAACCTATTTTACACTATTCAGAATTTTTTTCAGATTTTTATTTTTGTCGTGATTTGGGAGGGAGGGAGGGAGAGGGGGGGGGTTCATATCTAAATAAAAACCAACAAAACCAATAATATCTGTCATTTTATTGGTACCCTGAATTTTTAGTTATGAATCCTCCTTCTCGAAAAAAATCTGAAAAAATTCTGAGTAGCGTAAAATAGTTTGGAAAACAAGGGAAAAAATTTCCAGCTTGTTAGCTTCTAAACTGTGTCTCTCAGGACGATTTGACATTTTCAAAGTCATTTTCAAGATCATTTCAGCGGTCGGAAAAATCTGAAAATTTTTTCCAACAATTCCCTTAAGGGGGGGGGGGGCTTGTTTTGGAACATTTTTTGTTGAATGCATAGCGTTGATTAGCGGAATTTTCTAAGACCTTTGCATGACGTCATTTTGATTTTTCACCTATGAAGTTTTGAAGAAAAATTGGAAACTAATTTCAAATTGTTTCTTTTTACAAAAAAAATTAATTTTTAATTTTTGAAAAATAAAATGCATAGAGTTCTCAAAAAAAGGAAA
Source organism: Balanococcus diminutus (assembly GCA_959613365.1). Lineage (NCBI taxonomy): Eukaryota > Metazoa > Arthropoda > Insecta > Hemiptera > Pseudococcidae > Balanococcus > Balanococcus diminutus. The sequence continues at coordinate 42,090,275 of OY390715.1, read as the reverse complement.
TTATTTTCATATTGCATTTTGATTGCGTCATTTTGTAGAAAATGTTGGTAGATTTTTTGGAAAATTACAAATTTCAAAATCAAAATTGGAGAAAAACGCGATTTTTACTTTAGGTCCCGTTTCTAGGAAAACTATGCAACCCACAAAACTTTTTCTCAGAATCTTTTTTATTCAGTAGAGTCTTGTCTATAATTTAACGAGAGGATTTTGCAAAACTCGTACTTTCTCTCCTATTTTATGAAACCCTCTCATAGTTTTTCCTCGGAAGTATTCCAGTCGACTCGAAAGAAATAGTTGACAAATTAAAATTTTGCAAAATCCTCTCGTTAAATTATAGACAAGACTCTACTGAATAAAAAAGATTCTAAGAAAAAGTTTTGTGGGTTGCATAGTTTTCCTAGAAACGGTACCTGAAGTAAAAATCGCGTTTTTCTCCAATTTTGACCTTGAAATTTGTAATTTTCCAAAAAATCTACCAACATTTTCTACAAAATGACACAATTAAAATGCAATATGAAAATAATTTTCTTTTTTTGAGAACTCTATGCATTTTATTTTTCAAAAATCAAAAATTAATTTTTTTTGTAAAAAGAAACAATTTGAAATTAGTTTCCAATTTTTCTTCAAAACTTCATAGGTGAAAAATCAAAATGACGTCATGCAAAGGTCTTAGAAAATTCCGCTAATCAACGCTATGCATTTAACAAAAAATGTTCCAAAACAAGCCCCCCCCCCCTTGTACTTGTACCTACATCCCAAGTTTGGTGAAAATCTAAAATCACGTATTTCGAGGCACCAGCCCTCGGAGGTGAGGTTAAAGATCGCTGATGCGCTCTAAAATCATCTTTCATCATCGCAAATCGAAATTCAAAACAAAATTTGCAATTCGGCTCTGTGGATCTATTTTTCAAAAAGAACCATATTCATGACTATGATTGTTTTTACAAAGTTACTTTTTTGGGACCACTTCAAAAAGTGACGAAGGACTTACTTTTTTGAAAAATGGACATCACCATCATTTTACTCGTGAAATTTACATTCAGATTATGAAATTAAAAAAATTTCGAAAATTTTGACCAAGTTGTTTTTACAAAGGACCCCTCAAATTTGGTCTTTTTTCTGCCTTTAAAATGTGGCCTGACCCCCGACGACGTAACGAACCGTGAAGAAACTTAATTTCATCCTTCTTAATGAATACATATCGAATAATTTTTTCTCCATCTCGAGCGTACTAGCATGTGTTAGATACACGTTAGGTAGGTTTATTTTAAAATAAACTAATTTTCTTTCATTAAGAATAAAAAAACATGTACGAGTAAGTATGTAGAAAACCACGTTCTAGCCATCGCCTTGTACGTAAATAGCCTTTTCGAACAATACGTGACAAATACGAAAAATTCGTATACAAAAGTGGACTAATTAGATCTCGGTACCACTTCTTTGTAATACGAGTGTAAAATTTCATTAATGGATCAATGACAAGACTAGGTCTAGGTATAATACCCAGATACGGAGCCGAACCGCAGCCAAGCTAGGCGTAGCAAAGCACGCATGTTTCCAAAATACCGTATTTCAAACTCGACTAGTACGTGTCGCATCGTTAAAATTTCTCAATCTGTACTAATGACTCCCTATTGCCCCTATTCTGTTTTTAAAAGAAACACGTGTCTGCACAAAAAGCGGTAAAATGAAGGATAGAAAGATGCATTCGAATGTTTTCTTATTTGTATAAAAGAGCCTTTTAACTTCCAACTTACTTTAAACCGTGGCCCGGACTCTGCCAGGGTATTATGATCGTGTGTTTACAGGGGTGCCTTTTTTTTTGTCGTCCGAAATGACAGGTTGAAAAAAAAGAAAGAAGAGAATGGTTAAAAACCGTGTGTCGGGTTATTGAATAAATATTGATTCATTTTGAAGGATTTTAATAGGTTTTATACCTCTGTTAGATGGCCATTGCTATAGATCGAATACTTTATAAAAACACTTTATTGGAGGGTACCTATTCTTGAAAATTCTCCTTTTTATGGGGTACTTATAGGTATTTACTTGACTTCATTTAAACCTGACGTCGTTAATGCGATGTATTTACTTAATTTGAAATAAATACTTATACACAACCTACCCCAGACGTACTTTTCATAGAAATACAAACAAAGATGTCAATAATAGTTGATTGTTTTCTTCGAAAAATAAATCATGGTCAAATCCGCGAATATGCCCAGTTTTCGGACCACTGCGACCAAACATCATTAGAAATTTTATTTTTAAGGGATGCCAGCGGTTAGCAAATGTTTGCCAGAATATAACATTTTGTTCGAAGGCTGTTCGATGATCGAAATCGAAAGATGTATGTGGCGACAAGTGAGATGGGCAATTTGACCTGACTCGAGTGAGGGAGAATTATGGAGACATGTGCATTGTGCATGCTGCGTTGACCTTTTAACCAAAATCATTTTGGTCCGAGCGCAACGATTAATAATTAAAATGTGGGACCTCCTGCGATGCAGATCTTATTACACAAGCATTTTTCCATGTTCTTTTTAAAAGAAGTTTATCAAAAATAATTTTATGTCGCGTTCGAGGTACTTGTACTGAAATTTTATTAGAGAAAAAATAGGTGTACGAATGTAAATTATGAGCATATATATACGTACCTACGTATCATTCTATTTTGTTTTTGGTATTGTACGTATAACTAACCAGATGTGTAATTTTTTTGTTTACAGACGTGGTTCTTTACCGATGTTGAGGAAAAACGATTGCAGAGAATAACAAGTAAGAATTATATACCTACCTAACATACGTAATTAATTTATTCATCGAGAAACGAGAAAAATTTCAAAATTGACCCTAAAAGACAAATTTTGTCGACACGATAAGTCTCGTGTTGATTGATTATGAATCGAAATTTTTATGAGAGATTGGGTTGCATTTTTTTTTCAAAGTGGTTTCGAGTTGACAAATTTTTAATGTTTATAGAATAATTTTTCTTCTCCAAAAAAGAGATATTTTTTCAGTCTTGAAAAATGAGACAGAAGATTAAGACTTTTCTTCAAAAATTGAAAAACTTTTTTTTTTCTAGGCACAACAGATTGAGAGTTTTTGAAATTAAAAAAATATATTATTTTTACTTACGTAGGTACAAAAACTTGAAAAAAAAATTACCCAACATTTTTTTTATTCCAAAAATTGAAAGATTTCTTTGCCTATGTGTTTCTTTACTTCCAAAAAAAAAAAAAAAAAAAAAGTAAATAGTTGAAAAAAAAATAAAAACAGCTATATATTTAGCCATTTCAAAAAACCTCAGGGATTTCCCCCTCCCCGAGAATTTAAGAATAACATTAATTTTTTTTAAACTTTTCTTCGAGATAAATAAAAAGTGGAGTTTTTTTTTTTTTTTTGTAAAAAGGTGGACGGTATTCCAATTTTTAAAAATTTTCAGATTTTTTTATCAACATACTTTGGTCCCAAGAAATTCAATTTTTTTTTTACCCAGGTGATTTTTTTTCTTCAAAAAAATGAGATATATTTTTTCAGATTTTTTTTTCTAAAAAGTAGATTGGGCTAAAAATTGCAAAAAATTGCCTTGAAAAAATTCAACAATAAACGCTAAAAATAATTTTGGATGAAAAAACTTCCAAGCAAAATGTGTTTTTAAAATTTTTTTTACCTTAATGTTTTTTTCTTTAAATTTGAAAATTGAATAAATCATTTTAATCAATTTTCAAATTCAACGTTTCATTAATTTAAAGAAAGAAAAAAAAAACAAAAAATGATCTAGTACCTATGCTAATTTTTGTTCTTAAATTCAAAGGTTTTACTTAACTTTTAAAATCAAAGATTTCAAATGGTTTTCCAAGTCGATAATCATTTTATTTTTCAAAAATCCATTTTTATTTTTATTTCATTTTATTTATTTATTATCAAAAAATCGAATTCTAAATATAATAATTTTATGAGCTTTTCGAGAAATCTTCAAAATTGAAAGTTTTAATTGATTTCCTAGGTAATTCAATAACTTTGTAAAATTTTTCAAAAATCAACGATTTTAATCAATTTATTTTAAACAAAATGATGTCATAAATTTCATAAAAATTGATAAATTTGTTTTCCATTTTAAAAATACTTGATTTTAATCGTTTCCTGGATAAAAAAAATCATCAAAATTTTTAAAAACTAGGTCGATGGATTTATTTAATTTTTTAAATAGGTCGTTTTGATTCCGAAATTGATAATTTAGAAAATAGCAAAAATACAAATTTTGTAATTACGTTATACTTATGATTAATTTTTTTTTTAGAAAATAATGGCAATTTTATTGGAATTTTGGAGACAAAAATTTTTATTCAATTCTTCAAAAACCATATTTTAAATGAATCAAACATTAAAATATTGATCAGTTCGATTCCAAAATTTTCACTATGTTTTTAAAAACTCGATAAATTGATCAAAGCAATAATTTTCGAAGTTAATGGTTTTCCATGAATTTCCAAAATCAATCATTTTGATTGAATTTATATTTCAATAATTTTATTAAAATTTTCAAAGTATCGTTGCTTTCGATTGACTTGAAATGTCAATTATTTCATTTAATTTCAAAAATGGGCAATTTTGTCTAATTTTTGAAATTGAGTGGTATTCATTAAATTTTCAAAATCGATTATTAAAAGAAAAATTAATAGGTCATTCTTTTGGTTCCGAAATTCACTGGAGCTGTGGGGAAAATTCCTCCTTTTCGTGTTCCTCTGCTGAATGAAATTTTCATGAATGTAAAATTTATGCATAAACTTTTTTGTAGTTTTCAAAAATATTTAAATTAAGGTTATGTACACATTTAATTTCTGCGAACCAGTTTTCACAATAAAATACCTATGACATATGGTAATTTTTTGAAAAAAGTTTTTTTTTTACAGCGAAACTGCAATAGGTACCTACAATTTAATTTTTTTTCGTTCTTTTGCTGCGTAAAACGAAAAGCGCATTAGTGCTTTTTACCATAAAAAAAAAATAGTTACGAGTAACATTAGAATGTTGAAAACACTTATGAGAACGTGTTTTATCGAAGATGAATCTTTTTTAAAAAAATTACTCATTTCTTCGAAATAAAGCTATAATTAAGCCTATTCCTTAACTAATCATAAACGTTTAGGTTAGGTAGGCAGCATATGATTGCGCTTATTAAACAGAAGGTATATTTTTGGTCGGTTAAAGAGTTAACACGTTAATTAATGGCTTATCACTGGAAGAAAAGGCGTTTCTCTCCCTATTAACCACATAATATTTATCTTCTGATTTCAAGTTTTTAATTAACTGCGTTTTTGAATTTTATAGCAGTGGCTCGGTAGGTGCTATGTTTATAATAATTTCGCTCTTTAAATTAGGCGGTTCTCGGTGCGTTTCCCAGTACGAGTACAATCAAATAGGCCTAATCAAAAGCTTTAGCTTTTATGAATTATGAGCGCGCATTTCGCTATCTCGAGAATAATAAATTAAATAACATTTGAATACTTTATAGGCGACTGCGACAGTTACTGGAAGTGGAAACAGAAACAGCGCAGCGTAGGTAGCCTTATTATCACCGAGCGAGGTCTGAGAGTATGGTGTGTGAAAATCAGAAGCTTATATGTAGGTATTTTTTTATTATATGAGTCATTGTAAAGCACAACTCGCTGCTCCCTAGTAAATATCAACTATATATACACACGAGAGAAACAAAAGAAGAAGAAATATATTTATTTAATATAAAAAATACGTACGCGTATATGCGTAAAACAAGAAGAAGAAAATGTTTATAGGATATTTATAACAATAATGACAGTAATAAAAGCGAGGAAATGGATGATCAAACTAGACTGACAAAGAAAATTGAAATAGATTGATGGAGTTACAACGAGCAAATGCTACAAACGGGTGGACTGCTTGTTTTATGGTGTGTTATAGCGCGCAGGACGTTCCAATTAAAGTTAATTTACAATTCGAATTCACAGAAGTGGAGACTTGTATCAGAATAATTGTTTATATTTCTTTTTATTTTCCCACCGTCCAAATATAGTATACTATAAACATTTTCAAAACCTATATGTATATACCTATTACTTACTTCTATTCTACTTCATAAATTTTATTTCGCTGATTCACATTTTACACGTATTATAATTTCCAATTTTTTTTTTCATCTTCTAAAATGTGACTTTCTTCTTATGTTTCAGATTACCATATGATAAATACTAATTGTTCTGCATCTCATAACAGGTTAGTAAATTTGAAATACTTATTCGAGTATATCTTTGGTAGTTAGTATTTCCATTTTTTTTTTTTTTTTTTTTTTTCATATTCGTCAATTTAAGGTTACATTACAAAATTTTAAAATGAGAATGATTATTACAGCTTCAACTATAGCAAACCACATTGAAGCACTTGAAATAAAAATTATTTCAATGTTATTCATTTTTTTTTTTTTTTTTTTCAGGAAAGCGTTATGTTGCAAAATGTCAGTTGAATTCGACACGTTCCTAAACAGCAATAAAAAGTGAGTTAAAAAAATAAATGTAACACTTACTATTTTTAGTTGATATTGCATTCAGAAAAATAATTTTTCAATGAAACGCCAGATATCTTTCCCTTTTGGATAATTTTTGCTTTTGAAATCGTGATCGAACTCTCAAAAATAACCATCGCAATAGGAATCGACTATTTTAATTTGTTTTTCTCACTTTTCTTTCATTAAAACACCAGTTCCTCCCTATCTACCGTAATACCACCTAATACGTGGTGTTTATTTGAAGAACGCTCGAAATTAACTATTTTATAATAACGCGTTCATTATACGAAGGAGCGGAAATGAAGTTGGGTAGATGCTTTCAAAATAGGTAGATAATAAATGATTAGATGCCTAAGTACTTATATTTGTGGATAATTTCTGTAAAATCTTGTTGCAAGTATTTCTAATATACTTACTTACCTAGGTATTCTCATATTCTGGTTTACAAAGTACGAGTAAAAATTCTAGAAGGTTGAAGCAACGTATTAATTTTGTTTATGGTGAACGACCCTTGGTTGCTATTTCGAAATTGAGTCGTTGAAGTTGGTCCTTGGAGTCTAAAAACTGGGTGATAAAATTTTTGATCCCCTACCTCACGCCTACCTGCTCCGGTAAGGTCAAATGATTTTCATATTTTTTCTCCGAAAATTTGAAAAATATTTTTTCCTAAAAAAAATGAGAAGTTTTCTATGAAAATGATAGATTCATCATAAACGAAGAAAATATTTTTTTCACTATTTTTTTCTCCGAAAATTTGAGAAATAGGAAGTACCTACTTTTATTTCAGCAAAATTGAGAAATTTTTTCTTCAGAATATTTGGCCCCCCCCCCCCTAAAAATTGAGATTAATTGGAAAAAATTTCCCCAAAAATGAGAGATTTCATTCAATGGAAAAACAATTTTTTTTTCTCTAAAATATTTGACAACAATCACAATAAGAAATTTCATCCTAAACAAAAAGTAGAGATTTTTTTTTCTTCTTCAAAAAAATGTAGAAATTTTATTATTTCAGAAAAGCTGAGAAATTTTCTTCATCAAAAATTAATTAATTTTTTTTTTTTTTTTTAACTCAAAATACTTATTTGGAAATAATTGAAATTTTATTCTTGAAAAATTGGGGATTTCTTTCTGCATAAAAAAGTGACTTTTTTCAAAATAAGTAGGTATATCTCTATATATAGTATAAAAAATACATTACCTATTTATATTTTTTTCATAAAAATTGGAAAATTTACCTTAAAAATTAAGAATTTTCAAATTATCTACCTACTTCAGAAGAACAGAAAAAAAAATTTTCTTCAAATTTTAGTAAAATGAAACATATTTAGGTACTTAGATTTTTCACGAACCGGAACGTATATTTTTTTACGAACTGGAATGTATAATTTTTATTTTCCACAAGCCTGAACTCCATTCAAGCTCGTTCCGGCTTCATTCGAGCATACTGTTAATAACTATTGGTGGAGTCTACCACATCTGCAAGTTTGGAAAAATTCGGCTGAAAATTGTGAAAATGAAAATTTATAACAAAATAAAAAAAAAAATTTCACCTCATTGGAAGATGGCGAATTGAGACTGGGAGTCAAAAATTTTATTATCACGTTTTTAGACTACAAGGACCAACTTCCACTTACTATATCTTCTGACTATGCCCCATTGGGATTTTTTCATCCTTATTAAGACTAAAGGAATTCTGTGAAAATTGAAAATTTGCGAGACTTAGGCATTTCTATTTTATAAGTTTGGTAAATACTTTTTTTTTTAAAAACCATTATTTAGTTCTTTGGATCGTGTGAACATGGTGAACTTCTGTCATGTAGGTATGTTAGACTTTTTTTCCAACATTTTAAAAGAAACAATCCGACTACATAAATTAATGAAGTAGGTAGTAATGAATATATTCTAACCACAAAAGATCAACCGGAGTCACCAGTTATATTATCCATCTGAAAGTACATAACTGTTCGATGTTTTTTTCCTCGCTTTCAAATATAAGAGTGTCAACCGTTTCGATAATCAAATTAAAAAAACTAGTTTATAAAGATTGAGTATCGTAGAATCGTTGACATTGGTATGTGTGATACTTACAAATACAATAATATCGTTTTTTTTTTACGAGAATGTCGCAGGGCGACAGTGGTCATTTTTTAAATTAATTGTTGGCATTATCAATTAAGCTGGGTAGTGGGTATACCGATGACGTTTTATTTTCTATAGTGTTTTAATTATAACCTTAATTGCATCCTATTCATTGAAAAAAAAATTGAATTATACATACACGACTGAATATTTTCAATATTTTCAAATTTCGTTTTGAAAGATTAATGTAACCGAATGCAGCATGCGTATTAATGATTCGATGATTTTGATACGAGTGATTCGAGTATAATTACCTATTGAAGCTGTTCGCTTCATCGTGAAGCATGTCGAAGCAAAAATTTGGCAATTCGTTGATGTTGATATGAAAAGGTTGCGGCGAATCAGCAGGTGGTTATTTTACTTTTACAATACGAACCTGTATACGATTCATTTTGATGTCTTCTATCTGTAATCTTCCCTCCGTATAGTGGGTTCTTTTACAGTTCGACCGTTTAGGTAGCCGATCCTGTACTCAAAAGTACCTTATGTTGTGAAATTCTTATTTAGTTTTGTATTTCACGGCATTTTTTTTTTAGTTTTTAAATCGTACGTACGTGCGTAGGGACCTATATATTTTCATGTGTGAATGATGCACCATTATTTGAAATCAGACGATTTATTTGGTAAGGAAACTGTAATTTTTTTTTACCCTGCTCGGATCTTTTTTTTTTACTCGAGCCAACTGTAAACTGATAATCATTTCTTCGAGTGAAGTACGGTACCTCGTTTGTTAGTAAATAGTCCACACGTTTATTTTGTTTTCGAAAGGACGATCAGGGTGTGTAGCTGTGTACAGCAGGAACCTGACGATACGTATTCCAGAAGGGCCAAACCACCCGTTGATACGTCACGTAGTTCATATTTCTAGAAGGTTGCAAGACGCGCCTGCGTACTTGGCCAGCATCAGTATTCCGCCGAAACCAGTCCTCACAGATTAGCTGAGCTGTTAATTCGGTTGGTGGGCTCCGGTTAGTTTCTGTCGCAAATAAATGACACTTTGTGCTCTTCAATCTTCAGTCCCGCCGAGCGACTCATTTCGACACTTGACAAAAATGTCTTTAGCAGCGAAACAGCGGGTTATTTGCGAGATGATTTCGCGTTAATTATGTTCACCCATTTGTCAATTGTGAAGTATGTCGAAACAAAAAGGGCGTTTTGGAAATTTTCGTGAAGATGTTAAAAGCAACTACCTACTTATTTGTATTTTTGGAAACATGGTTTTTTTTCTTCGTGAGTAAGAGGTACTTATTGTTACTTAGGCTCGTACTTACCTATACTTTGGCTACTATTATTTTACGGAGTAATTGAACCGGATTCAATTTCACGTAGCTATGGTTATATTGATCGAATTGATCTTAATTTTAATTACTTTCGGTGGCTTCGGAGCTTGCAGCCGAGTAGCAAATTGAAAACAAGATTTTTAATTATGTTTCATATAAGTCTTCTTTATGTGGGCTCGAATCTAAAAAGAACTGCAAGCTGAGTTAATGATAGGTTTTGCGGTTATTGATCACTGTTTTCGAGCATATACGAGTAAGAAAAGAGAATCTATAAGGGTTTTCGTAGCTCCGATGTTATTGTTTTAAAATAATTTACCGACGTCCTAACGTGTTCTTTTTCTTTTCGACGGTCTATTTTTAGACGCTCAACTGAACAGCGCTCCGAATTTTGTTTTTTCAATGGTGTTAGAACCTGCGGGCCACAATTGTAGCCGCACCTCGACTACCGGCACTATTACAAGACTTCAATATGAGGCATTGCCCTTTTTATATCCGTATACCCTGCAGTCTTTTTTCCAACTATACTTCTTCAAACGCGTGTAATTATTATCTTTCACGACCTGATACAGATTACAGTACACTCCCAGTTTTATTATTTAATTTTTTCGCTTAGAGATTTTATAGTCATCGAGTTTCTTCTGCTATTCGATTTTATTCCACTAATAAGATTGTTTTTGCAATAATTGACTCGGTTATTGCAGTTGCAGCTGCTCGCTGGCTTTTTTTTCATCGTCGTTTTATAATTGAGAGAAGGTTAGTTCCGAGATTGGTTCTTTTCGCGCGCCTGCCATGCCATGGCATCCTATCCTGCCTAGGCTCGTGATTGTTTTAAACCCATCAAAAGATAATCGGTTACGGCATCTCTTATAATGGTCTCGTGCCTATTCAATGTCTATATTTCGAAATCATTTCCACCAGGGAGATATTACCTGGAATGGGCAGTGCTTTGATTTTAAAGATGTGTGAATTTTATTAGGAATAGGTAAGGTGCCTAGTACCCTCTCTTTGATCTTTGAAAGGATAGCTTTATTTGTTATTTTCACTTTACAAATTTTACAAATCTTGGCTCGCCGCAGCTAATTCCAAAATTTTCCGAAATTTGATTGACCATTCAATAAACCATCATGGCGTCCATGGCCAATCAAATTTCGGAATATTTTGGAATTAGCTGCGGCGAGCCAAGATTTGTAAAAGTAGTAAAGTTTGTGAAAACTGAAAACAACGAAAAAAGCTGATATTAGAATATTGGATAATTTTAGTAGCTTATAGTCAATTAGTCATATTATTAGAATGTAGAATTTAATTAGGTACCTATTGCCAATATCTTTGGTTATTTTACACGTTGATATGATAAGAAACATTTGTTATCTACAGATAAAATTCACTACTGGAGATCTAATATGACTCACATTCAATCCAACTTGAATGCAGTGGAAATGATAATTCAGCAATCATTTATCAACAGACTAATTTTACATTCTCGCCATGAAATTATCTGGTTAAGGAATTTTTTGACGTATGCTTTTCTTTCTATTTTTAAAATCTGCTGACAATTAGCTCCATAAAATTATTATTATCGTATTATCTCGCGAATTTTATCAACTCCAAAGTCAAAACATTGAAAAATAATCGACAATTTCTCTGCATGAAACGATAATATGCTGTCTAATCAGCCAAATACGACCCTCCTCCTCCCAAAAAAAACACAAGAGGAGGGGATAAAAACACTGTATAGATAGTTAGTGGTTCGACTTTTTTTTTTTTTTTTTTGCTTTTTCAAATTCAAAAAAGTTTTGACTAGAAGGCATTTACACCTCGGTAAATGATTTATCGAACTCTGTTGCATCCTGGTCTTGATTTACACCGTGTTTGTCTTCTGAGATTAGGTATTTTAATGGTTTTAAAGCGAAGTAGAAGTTATCCGATGAACTGCTGGAGATCACCAATTGATCACGCCTTGATACCTTCCTAAGCCCATTTACCGCGATAGTATGATAAATTAAACGTATCTATGATACGGATTTGTTGTTTGAATATTCGGCACGATGCGTTGTAACGCGGACGTCGCATCATTAAATAAAAAAACTTTTCAAATTGATTATACTTGGAGCAACAGGAGGGAGTCTGGATGAAAAATTTTGTATTAAAGTTTTAAAGAGAAATTCTCATGTTGAAGTGGTAACATTTTTGCTGTATCATTCAGCCACCAACTGATACTTACTAGCAAAAGTTCTCTTACCCGAGGTGTCCGGGAGGCACCTTCTGAAACTCTAGACTTGGATGCAACCTGGTAACACTAATGAAAAATGTTGAGCACACATGGTGTCTATCTCAAAAATTGGAGGAGCAAGGGCATCTGAAAATCAATATTTACAAAAATTAACAGTTTTCTAAAAAAGAAAAGTTGATGCTCCGAAAAAATTTGGAGTTTTTTTTGGAAAAATTTGAGAAATAGATTTTTTTCTTTTAATGGAAAAAATTGAAAAAAAATAAATAAAAATTTTTTATTTCAATTTTTCAGTTCCAGAAAATTAAAAAAAATATAGTAGGTATTTTTTAATATTCTAAAAAAATGGGAAATGTTTACTCCAAAAAAAATCAAAATAAAATAAAATATACTTATTCAAAAAAATAAATAAATAAAAAGAGTCAAATCACAAAAAAAAATTATTTAAAAATTTTAAAAAAAGTTAATTTTATTCTATAAAAATTAAAATAAAATTATTGCAATTTCTTTTTCATTTCAAAAGAATTAAAATTAAATTAATTTCAATTTTTTCAAAAAAAAAGTCTAAAACCTTATTTTTTAAATTTTATACTCATTTTTTATTACTTTTAGATTAGGTAATTTGGAGTGATTCATTGTGTACTTTTTTCGTTGTTTTCTGTATGCTTCAGTTATTGCTAAAAAAAAATTTGCAATAAAAAGTTTTTTCTTCCTTTTTTTTCTTCAAAAAAGAGAGATACAAAATCGATTATCCCAATTTTTCACGACAGGACATTTCATCTTTTCTCGCTCCAGGTAACTCGGATAAAATTCAGGTTTTGTATTTAAAGAACTTTTTTAATTTTAATAATTTTTTGAAATTGGGCCAATAGTTTTATAAATTTTCTGGTGGAAAATTCAAAATTTGTAAAATTGCTGACATCCTATAAAAATTGGAAATTTAATTATTCAAAATTTATCATACCTAGGTAAGTATATCTGAAAATTTGGCAAAATTTGTAATCTGATCATTTTCAAACTTCAAGCCTTTAAAAACGGTTTCATTTCATGATTTCAAACTTTGATAAAATTACCAATGTTTTGAAAAATTATTTGTAGGTACATCATTGAAATGTGGAATATGTGAAAAATTCCAAATTTTTGGTTTTTAGGATTCATTGACAGTGCACAAAGCAATTTTTTTGGCTGTTTTTTTTTTCTCAAGTGATAACACATACTATATCAAGATAGCTTCAAAAAGAGTTTAGAGCAAATTAGAAATTTTTTTTTTTTTCAGATTTTTTGTAGAAAGAGGCGCCAATTATTGTTGTTCATTCGCAAAGTAATCTTGTGCCTTGTGGTTTTTTTGATTTTGAAGTCATTACTCTGACTGCAAAAGAACTTTAAAAACAGTCAAGGAGTATAATGAAGGAAATTAACCGGTCCAAAGACCATCGAATCGAATCCTATTTTCACAATTGAATCGCCTATTTTGAAAACCTACTAAACGCCAAATTTATCGAAAATGAGTTATACATTGTTTCTGATAGTTTCAAACCTCTGGAATCGATTGATAATTTTTAATTTTTTTTAAATTCACTAAATCCTATTTAAATTGTAACTTCTAAATTTGATTTTGTATGAAAACCTGCTGAATGCCAGTTCCCTTAGAGCTTCAAAACCTACTAAAGTAGTTATTTGTATCAATAACTACTAAATCCAATAACTTTTGAATGAAAACATACTAAAAACCATAAATATCTGTTTTAAGTGAAAATATTGAGAAATGAGTAGGTATTTTATTATGGTTTTTAAAATTATTGTTAAAGAGTGCTTATCGACACGTATTGAAAGCCTGTAATCCAAATAAATATCATTTTGTTTCAAAATCTGCTAAAACCATTGTTTTTTTTCTTTCATAACCTGCTAAAAACGTCATTTTTGTTTGAAAACCTGCTAACGCGATTTTCAAACACTGCTGTGCAGAAAACTATCAACTTGTTGGAATTTATTTTTAAGCAATTCGATAGCTCTGCTTCCAGTCAATATACAAACTTAAAAACTCCTCTCTACCCCATTCTTAGAGAATATGGCAGTTTTTCGCGGTTTTCTCAAAATTAACAAAAGTGGATTTAGCAGGTTTTCAAAATAGGCGATTCAATTGTCACATTTTTCGCAGAAAAACATTTTTTTGTTGAAAATTTTCAGATAAAAAGAAAATCTATAATTTTTTAAGGCTGAAAGAAACGTCCTCTCAATCTTGTCTGAAAAACTTTTTTAAAAAATCCTCTTGCTCAAAAAATGTTTGTGGAAAAATCATTTTAGAGGAAGACTCCCATCTTCTTGGGATTTTTTTAAAGCCATGGTAGGTACTACAGGCCTTCGCTGGAAGATTGCCCATTTTCTATTGAAATATTTTCTTCCGACTGCGATTTGTATGTAATGTGTTACCTATATTATGAATACACCATTCCACCATTCAATTCGTAAGGAAGTAATAGAATCGTCATAGAATCCCCGCAACTAACAAATTAATAGCTATATCTACCTACTTCTATCTATGTCTATCTTTAAAAATGCAGTTATAATGAAATAAGCCGCTACCAAAAAATCGCTCTTTATGTTTGCTTATACATTACGTACATAGAATGTATTGTTGATTGACCGTTGTGTACTCAGGTATTACACTTGAATGGGTGAATCGAGCAAGATCAAGGTGGTGGTCTAATTTGTTTTTCACGCTGCTCGATATGGTCGTTTCGTTGTTTACGTTTTGTGAAGTCATTATTCAAAGGTTATAATATCTTCTATCCTCTTAGGTACCTATAGAAAGAAGATCCAATCCTATTATTTTGGCCGCATTATCGTCGCTTTGATAGATTGTAATAACGATGCACGAAATTCGATTATCTTGGTTTTAATACTGACTACGGGCTTCTTCATATTGCGCGTGCGCCACACATTGGTCATTGTATGTATCTATTTGGAGATGGTCTTAAAGTATAAAATTTAATTATTTTTCGGGAAGAATGTGCTACCATGTGGTTCTATGGACACCCTTTTTTTTTCTAAAAGGAATTTTTCCTACTTTCGGGTGTTTTCTGTTTCAATGAAGAGAAAGTAGTTTTTGTGGCTCAGCTTTTCTCTTGAAAAACTTGGAAACGAAAAAAATTCAGATTAATGAGTTTGTTGAGAAAAAATTCTTTATCGAGTCGACTATACCTACGACCTCCGGATGAGATTTTGTTCTCATTTTGCCCCAAACGAAATTGAATTTTCGTCAAAAATAAATCTACATGGTAAATAATTCTGCCTGAAAACCTGTTAATGTTCACTTAATTAAAATTTCGAAAATTGATTATTTCGTCTGGTCCATCGAGGATAGAACGAGACTGTGAAATTGAAACGCGGGAGTGTCGTAACTCGTAAGATTGTTGATTTTACTATATCTATAATAGGTACATAGATAGATTATTATAAAATACCACAGTAATCGATGTATCGGTAACAGAGCTGTACCTACCTTTATCCGCTGGTCTCATTAATTGATCATAGCACTAACCTTATAATGAGAAACACGAAATTCTCATTTATGCTGAAATCCTTCGGATTCTTTTTTCAGATTCTTGACTTTAGGTACCATTAACGAGCGATCTTTTAGATCGGCTTGATTTTATACTTATCTGATTAGTAGCGACGATGATGAAAATCGATGGTAATTTGATCCCTAATAAGTTGTCGATTTTTTCCTCTTTTTAATGAATAGGCATTTGATTTGAACAGGCTAATATTCGTATACTAGGTATACCTAAGCATAAAGGACAGGGTTTACCTATGTTTGTGATGAATACACGTCGTCGGTTATTTTCGAAGTTGACCTGAACGTGACCAATGATGTCGAGTATTTTTTGCTTGCTTCCTTTTAACGAACAATGTTTTGTCGAAGCCGCTCGTACGTGTCCGTATATAAACAAATGTCAACATGAACACGTGCTGCTATTCTACGTTTTTAGTTCGTGGTAGAGGAGAATTTTTTCAATATTTTTCAAACTATGTTTATTTTTTAATTTTGATGAAGCATGCATTTTAAACATTTATTAGAGGTACCTAGGCTTAGGTCTTGAAAAAATAAAGAGAGAAAAAAACACGCTCGACTGCATCACGTGATGTTATGAAATCATCGGAGATTATACCTATCGATAATTTTTTTACCCTATTTGGCATTTTCGAATTCTCAGATTTCCGTCGTTTTTATTTAATCGAGCGAAATTCGAATTTACAAAACGCTGTCACATTATTCGTACTATAAATTCAAAAGCGACAGATTGGCTCGAGATTTGAATAGTCTGGTTTTTCATTATGTCTTTCGTTCGTCGTTTGACTTTGCGAGTAAAAGCTTGTTCGGAGATTGTGTCGACAAAACAAGCTGCGTGAACATTTTCAAATAATGAAAAAAGAAATATTTTTACGAAAAAGGCATTCGTAGATGTGTGGAAATGTTGATGGATAAAAGCTTTGAAAACACTTCTCATATATGTATGTCAAGATTTTAGTTCATTTCATTCAGCAGTAAAAATGATTTATCAACTTGCATCACGTTCTAATGAACATTCCCCCTCATTTAAGAGCTTTTCCAATATCTTGCCCATTCAGGGTTTGTTCAATGTAGAATTTTTCCAATTATAAAATGTTATTCTTTATCTATTAGTAATGTAAAAAAAAAGCAGTATCAGGTTTCTGAATTTTTAACTAGTTGGTAGGTTCACTTGCAATGGAACCTTGTCAATTCGTCAACTCCGATTGAGCTGAAATTTGACTCAATGAAAAAGCATATCAGTCAGATCACAGAACTAAAATTTGACCCACCGAAGTTGATTTTTTGATTTTTGGGGAATTTTTGAAAATGGTGATAATTTTTTTTTTTTTAGCGCCATCGAAAATTTTACCAAGTCCATACTTGTACACAGATACTTGATATTTCAAAATTGGAAGGAATGAAGGGCCCAAACGCAATTTTTGTAACAGCCAAAATTATTTCCAAGACTTCAAGCTACAAATTTTGTTTGAAATTTTTTTTGAATTGGACCCCTACCTCCACCTAGGAGTGGGGATGGGATGGGAGGGGAGGGGAGGGGAGGGTCTAATTGAGAATTTTACAATAACAAAAATTATTTCCAGGACCCACTGCAATTTACAACTTTTGTTCGAAATTTTTTTCAATTGGACCCCTCGCACAATTTTGAAAAAGTATCAAAACGATACTTTGAGAAGTAAAAAAAATCTCAATTTTTCCTTAGAAAAGAAAAAATAACAATGTTTGGGAAGAAAATCTCTCTTTTTTGTAGAAAAAAAGTAATTTTTTCATTGGGAAAAATTTCTCAATTTTGTTCTTTTAATAGGTAGGTAAAAAAATGTCTACTTTTTCAAAGATGAATTTTTTTTAAGCTGTTAAGAATAAAAAAAATCATTTCTTTAGAATAAACAAATTTTCTAGATTTTTTTAATGAAAAAATTATCAATTTTTTTTTCTCGATTTAGTAAGTTAAAAAAGAAGTGTCAAATAAATGGAATTTCAACTTTGTTGAGGTATTTTTTTCTAAATAAAGGAATTTTACAATGTTTTGAGATGCAAAATTTTATTTTTTTGAAATACAAAAATTTTCTAATTTTTGTTTTAATGAAAAAATTTTCAATTGTAAATTGTATGGAATAATTTTTAAAATTATTTTTCAGGATTTAGGACACTTTAAAAAAAAGTTTCAAATAAATTTAATTTCAATTTTTTGAGATTAGTAATTTTTTTTTGAAGTAAAGAAATTTTAAAATTTTTTGAGATGAAAAATTTCATTTTTTGGTATAGACTAATGTAAATTTTATGGAATGATTTTTTTTATTATTTTCAGGATTTAGGAGTTTTAAAAAAAGTTTTATATTAAATTCTCATTTTTACTTTTTTAGCTTTAGCGTAAGATTTTTTGCTCCAAAAGAATTGAAAAAATTTTGTTTAATACTTCATTGAGAGATTTTTTACTCCCCCTTCCACAACCAATTGAAAGATGTGAAAATTGACAAACAATACCCAAATAGCCTCACTTTACGATAGTGAGGAAAAAAATTGTAAATTATTTTCTTACCAAAAAAAAACAACTTGGGGGGGGGGGGGGGGGTGAGACAAAAGAAAATCGAAGGTTCAAAATAAGGGCCATCAGCTACCCGTGTAGCAACGTCGATGCTAATTTCGATATAAATGTCGACACATCGAAAAGTGACCGATTTCGATGTGTCGACATTTATATCGACATCCACAACGACATTTGCAATGGTGAGATTTTGAAAAATATGCTAAGTTCAAATATTCAATATAAGTATATATTAAAATTACACCAAAAATAGTGTTCAAGCCAACATTTCGACATTTTTTGTCAAATATGCGGCATTGAGGCCACCTTTGTAGCTGGACACATGCGAGTGTCCAACTAACATAGAGATGATTTTTAGACCTTATGTACTAATTCACAACACACTTTATCTGCGAGTATCACATTCACCCTCAAGACGTCGACAGTCAAGTCGATGCATTATTCGACCCTCGACAATTAGATCGACATTAACTCGACTTAAAATTCCTCTGGTCAACACTGTCGACAGTTAAGTCGATGCATTATTTGACCCTCGACAATCACATCGACACTATCTCGACTTAAAATTCCTCTGGTCGACACTGTCGACAGTGAAGTCGATGCATTATTCGACCATCGACAATTATGTCGACAATAACTCGACAAGTCGTTGTATTATTCAAAACTTTGAGAAATAAGAAAACTTTGTGATTCTTTCAAAAATTATTTATTCCTGAGCTTAAAATGTTCTTATTAATTGTTTTTAGTTCTTTTTAGATATAAAATTTGTAAATTTAATTGGCAGAAATTGTCGACATAAATGTCGATGCGTTTATCGAGTATCGATTTTTACATCGACTTGTCTATGTAGAAAAACAACGTTTTCTAAATTGTGGGAAAATACTGAGAAAAATTCAAAAATTTTGATTGAACAGTTATGTTTAACATAGAACATTACTTTAAATCTCAAATATCATTTTTAATTCATCGTTAACCGAGAAAAAAATGTGTCTGAATTTTGTCGACATAAATGTCGATGTCGACAATTGCTACACGGGTAATGTACCTACACAAATGGACTATTTTCGCAATTTCAAAAATTCACCAAAAATCGAAAAATCAATTTCGTTGGCTCAAAATTTGGTTCTGAGGTTTGGGTGACTGCTCTTTCAATGAGTCAAATTTTAGCTCAATCGGAGTCCATGCGTTGACGAAATTCCCTAATTAGCAGGCAAAAATTTCATTTTGCATAAAAAAGTACAACTTGTTCCTGAATTTGTAAAAAAAATTCTATCAATATTCATTTTATTTGTATTTTATCTCGATAATCTTGATACAGGTAGATACTAAATTGATCAGTTAGGAATATATTATTTTGACAGAGAATTTTTGAATAATTAATTTATGAAAATAGATATACCTACGGTATGTAATTGTATGGGTTGGTATGGGCAATAGGTAGCAATTTTTCAACCTGAATTTTCTACTTTTACCGTGTAACTCGAACGAACGCGCAGTGATTGTAACATTATATTATTTATGGTAATTAATATCGTATTATGTAATTTATAATTTGGGAAAAAGATATTACCGAGGAACCACACGAGGAGCCACTACCCGGGGAACATTTTACCGTAAATTTTATCGTATTTAAATGCAAATCACTGGAAAAGCAATTAAGTATATTGCATTAACTTCACGTAGACGGACAGTAGCTGTTGGAGTTGTTTGTTATTGCTGAACAAGTCAAATGGAAGAGAAAAAAGTTGTAGGAAATTTATAACTAGTTTGGATGTGAGGTTAGTTTCCAAAGTATGAATAGTTTCTCCTGCGGTGCCTATAGCTTGATTTCCAAGCATTAATAAGTTCCGACTAATGAACAGATTAATATAATAATATTCGACAAGTTCGAGCCGCAACGACGCGTCTTCGAATGTTAGATTAGAATTTTTTATTCATTAGTTTTTTTTTCCTTTTCTTTTCTTCTTCGTGTTCATCGCAACATGGGCATGGTACGCGCCGTAAGACTCGGGTTAAAATTAATTTTTATCCGGCTACGATGCCGATGTTGATGCATTCTTATAATCGCTTTTAAATGGTATGAAAATTTCACCGTATGTATATCATTATTACCTATCTACCTGTATTACCTATTATACCTATACCTAGGTTGGTATATTTTACTTTGATGGACAAAATATATCACATTTGCATTTTCTGCGCCTATACTTACTTATCGATTGAAAAATTATAATGCAGATTGCAGGTGTAGCGAAGCATTATAAAATTCGAGTCAACGACCCCTTTAATTTGTCATCGTTTGCGGTTAAAATTTGTATAACAAAAAGAACTCATGTTATCGAATGTATAAATCACGATTCCTCGAATGAATTCATTTTCACTCGTTCTATACAAACTACAAAATGTATCCATCATAAAAACTTATCTTTAATTATTCACAATTTACACGTTTTAAATTGGTCATATTTTAATTTAACATAACCACTACGTACCTATAGGTCTAGGTATACATGCCTACTTATTATACATACAAGCAAACGTTTACCGAAATATTAACAGTACGTTTCGCACCTTGCATTTCATTTACATAGGCTGCGGCCATCGACGTATCGGGCAATCACTAAAACGTGTCTATTTGAGCAAATAAGTATCAAAGGAATAGGTATAAAGTGTAAAGTGAGCATAATAATATATTCCAGACGGCAGATGTGATCTGGGTGCCGAGGTTCATGTGGACGAACGCATACTTAGCTAATCGAAGTTGGGAAAACAGGTGTTAGATGACCTACCGGTAGAATTTTTCACTCTTTATTATATCATAGATAATTCACGGCATCGTCACGAAGTAGTATTTTCTTTCAACAAATAAGTATTTTAAAAACTGACCGTCTGTTGGCTTTGATTTTCTTTTCGTTCACCGATTATTAAATTTATCCTTTTGGAAATCCTGTTCGAAAATATACTTTTAAGCCTAGGTATGATTATATTTCATAATTTCATCACGTGAGTATTGATACGGCATGTCACCCTCGCACCCGTAGGAGGTGCGAGGTATTATAAGGGACTAAAAAAGTTATATTAATTACTCGATTCGAATATTTCGACCAGAGCTGTAGGTATAGAAATTGAATCGTCTTCGTTTTGAAATAAAAGTGTGGATGCGTTTTCAAAGCATCATAATGGATTAATATTTATGTTTGTGGTGGCTTCAACCTGTAATAATACCTACCATTTTTAAGTGACTTGCAGTTCTAAGATGAAGTAATGATGTCTGAGTAGTGAGTACGCCGAGATGATTTTTTTTCTCATTTAATTCAGCTCGTGGAAAGCGTGAGTTTATTAAAACGCTGTTAAAATACAATGTACTTACGAGTGGGTATTATTTCATTGTGTCGTAGGTATGGTTTGTTTTGTACTTATTGTATGTTGGGTATCTGGCGTTTTAATTTTTTTTCAAGTATTTTTTTTTTTTTTTAATTTTAAAATCGATTTTATTTTACGTATAATTTTATTTAAATTTTTTTAAATCCTGTTTTTATTTATTCAATGTACCTACCTAATACCTATCTGATTTATAAAATATTTGATTTTTTTCAGATGGTTTTGCCACTTCGACGACGATAATTATGTAAATATTCCAAGGCTGTTGGAAATTTTATCGAATTATAATCCGAAAAAAGATTGGTATTTAGGGAAGCCGAGCATCAGAACACCGTTGGAAATTTTAGATAAAGAATATCAAAGTTTAAACAAAATAAAGGTGAGTACCTGTTGAATGACGATTCATATACTTAAAATAATGGCTCTTATTTTGGACTTTCAATTTTTTTTCGTCTCATCTTACAAAGTTTTTTTTTTTTTTATGAGGATATAATTCCCATTTTTAAAAATTTTTCTCTTTACTGAATTTTAAGTGGTCCTATGGTCACTCCCTTTTTTTTAATAAAATGAAAAAAAATGACTGATTTTAAAAATCTTGCCTTTTTTGGTTATAGTCCGTCAAAGTTGTTCCTTTTTATAAGAATTATTTAAATTAATTTTTTATTTATCTTCCAAATTAATTTCAAGTGGTAGGTCTAGGTACTTTGGAGCGTGCCCAATTTTTCAAAAAAACGAAGTGAAAAAAAAAAACAATTAATTTTTAATCTGGAATTTAAAGTTGTTGTTTTTTATTGGAAAATAATTCCCAATTTTTTATTTTTTCCTCGATTAAATTTTAATTGGTGTCAGTGTCACTAGCTCCCACCCCAACAAAAAGAGAGAGAAAAATTACCAATTTTAAAAATGGGAAGTTTGTTTTTGTTATGTTTTCATTGAAAAATCGGGGACAAATTGGAAGGAAACTAAAAAATTGTGAATTAACTAATTGTCATGAAATGGAACAACTTTTTGACGGGTAATAAAACGTACTTATAATAACCAAAAAAGTTAAAATTCGGAAAATGGGTCATTTTTATTAAAAAAAAACAGTGATGCAAGCATCACGAACTTTCCGAATCAAAAAGTATTTTAAAAAATATTAACAAAAAAATATTTGTAAAAATCGATCATCGAATATTATGTAAAAAAAATTGATTATCGAATATTTGTGAAAAAATCGACTATAAAATATTTTTTGTATTTAAAACGTCAGCAATTACACTGAAAAAAAGTTAAACATGACACAAAAATATTCGGCAAAATCACACTTGCTCCATTATTATTAATCGTGAAAAAATATCATGATGATGTAAACAAAACAACCATTCGAATACCCGTACATCTTATCATGAATAAGACAAAAATGCAAAGCATTGCGCAATGCGCATGTTAGGGAAAGGAGAGCAAACCGGTACACCAGCGGACATATCCGGATATAGATAAACACTTGAACCGTTCCCTTTATCGACATCTAAAACACGACAAATGTGAAACTCGACGATCTTTCGCATAAATCGCTCGTAAAATTTTTTCTATTCAACGTAAAGGCCCCAAATTCTTGCGTAGCCTTCGCTTATATAAACCACTACTCATCGCCGAATTTCAACGAGATATCTCAATTAGGGCGGTTGGAATCGTGTTAACAAATTTTTCGCATAAATCGCTCGTAAAATTTTTTCTATTCAACGTAAAGGCCCCAAATTCTTGCGTAGCCTTCGCTTATATAAACCACTACTCATCGCCGAATTTCAACGAGATATCTCAATTAGGGCGGTTGGAATCGTGTTAACAAATTTTTCTGCACACACATACACACATACACACACACATACATACGGAACATCATCTGGAAATTGTTCAAAACAAATTTGTACGAAGTCGAAATTTGTCTAAGTGCAATATTCGTGAAAACGCATTTCGCACCGAAAACAATACTTTCCTTACAACGCTACGCGCTGTTCGGAAAGTAAAAAGGCGGTTGACCAGGGCCACTTCAAATTCAGTTAGGAGAAAAATAGTTGATTAGGTATTTTATTTTAAAAAGAAACAATTCCGGGGGCGAGACAAAAACACAAATTAAAAGTCCAAAATAAGGGTCACCTTAATACATACACATGGTACCTATCTCAAAAATAGAAAGGTATAAGGGAAAATAAAATTTGTAAAGAAAGAGCAGTACAGTACTAAGAAGCACTCTTGACGTTTCTTGTCCAATTTTGAAAGTGGTAACACATAAATCGTTAAAAAATCATTTTATTTTACGAAATCAACAAAAATCTTTCTTTTTTGATAAATTAAAAATACAAATAAAAATTTTGAAAATATTTTTGATGCATTTTTATAATTTAATATTTAATACCTAGAGTAAGTTTTTTCCTAAAAAATGAAAAAAAAAACACTAAGAAACAAAAAATTTAGAAAAACATGCTGAAAAAATGCCAAAAGGCCAAAATGTGACTGAATGTTAAATTACCCAAAATAAGCAATATCAAAATATAGGGCTCCCAAAGTAGGAAATTTTATGAATCGTAAAAAAACACAAGAATTATTTCGAGACAATTTTTAAATAGTAAAAAATGGACTTTTTAAAAAGCTAGTCGAAAAGTTCATCATTTTAGGATTTTGTTTGGACTTTTTTTTTTAGAATTTTGTCAAACAAGTTTTTGAGCTTCATCCATATTAAAAAAAAGGGTTTTTTCTAACTTAATTTTTTAAAATTTTATTGTAGACCTTTTTCAGATTTTGAGCATTTTTTCAAATTTTTTCAATTTTTTTTAAAAGGAATATTTAAAAAATTTTGTTGAATAGGTATCTTTGTTCGCAGTCAATTATTCAAAATATTCCCTATAAAAAATTTAAATCTAAAGTTTTGCATTTTAAATGTTGTGCTCAAAATATATAACCCCCTCCCGCCCTCAATGCGTTATGATTTATTTATTTTTAATTTTTAAAAGAATACATTTTGTAGATAGACAGCCCTCTATTTCAAGATTTAAAAAAATATTTGTACCTACACATTTTAAGGTTTATAGGTAAAAAAATTACTTCATCCGAATTCAGTAGGTACATATTTTTGATTACCCCAGTGATAAATTTTTATTTTCAAAAATGAAGGTGCTAAGGATCCTTCGATCCTTAAACTTCACCAATACCAATTTCCAAAGCTTTGTAATGCCTTTGGGCAAAAATTTTCAAAAATAAAAAATAATATTCATTTTTAAAAATTTTTCTCTAAATTTTATTATTCTTAATTTTATTTTCCTTCGCTTTTGTAATTTTTGAGATAAGCATCATGTATACATTGTAGATTTTCCTTAACTACGTAATGAATACCATTAAGGTACGATTGCTCGACTCAATTTTCACTCTTAACCGATCGTAGTGCAACTTGAAAATTTTCTATTCACCATTTTTATTAGAAAGTCAACAACCGCTATAACCTATTTCCAAGTTTATATTACTGAAATTTCATTATCATCTTGCATAGCGTTAAGAGAAACATTTTATTTGAATAGATTACTTGAGTGGTGCCTTGATTAGCCTACGTACGTAGAACATTTGTATAGGAAGCTGAACTAGTTCGTAGCCACTTTTAGCCGTAGGTTTTACGCTACAAACAGTTCGTGCCCCTCCTCTATTATTCCAGTTTTCATCGTATTGAAAATTTAATGTTAAAGGCGGCGTAATTATTTGCTGCCAAAGGCATTTTAGTAATTCATTTCTGTCCGTTCTATATGTAAAAAGCTGCGAGCGCTCGCTGAAGCGTGCCATATGCGAAGTTTTATTCGATTGTCTACCTACCGATGGTTCGTGTTTCTTTTATCATAGTTTTCTGTCGAAGTTTTCCTCCGGGCTTATTACTCCTTTTTTCTCTCTTACAGCTTGAATTTAATGATAGTGTTAAATTTTCATTGGGATACTGTTATTACTTCCGTAGCTCACTTGATAGCAGAACTTTGACCTCGCGTGATTTAAATTATAATTATTGTTATTTTTGTTCTAAAATTTTAGCTTATTCGAACAAAAAGCTTCGTTTAATATAATACATTGGGAGCTTTGAGGCATATTAAGTTGTTATAATTCGACCATATAAAGCGAGCCGAGCTATGAATTTATTATTAGGCGGTTTTTTGGAAGCGTGCCAATATTAAGTACCTACATTGATTTTAATATTTTAAATTTTTTCTGTAGGTAGTTTTTTTCACGAAAAAAAAAAAAAAAAAAAAAAAAATTCAGAAGCGTAATGATCGTTAATGTGTTTCGCTCCTTCAAATCGCAACATAGGCAAAAAGTCCAACGTACCCTTCTTTCATAAATTCCATCCCAATTTTGTATTTTTTTTTTTCTTTTCAACGCAGAGTAATTGTGAGGTACATAAATATAAGATACGAGCCAACGATGAATAATGATTTTCGTAATAATATTTCGGTGTCGTCGCAGTTCTCAAACTAAAGATTTATTATAAAGTAATATGTACCTTGAAACTTGAAGAATAAACAAATGACTTTGTTCAATGGCGAATAATAATTTTTCTAGCGGTCTTCTATCTTACATACGTACTTAATATGCCTTACTCGTACGCAATGAAACATTTTTTCTAACAAATACATGTTTCTATTTGATAAATACCCATTGCCGTAGTTGTAATTGCTATGCATTATTATATGGGTAGGTATTTGTTGTATTGTTTGGTTGGTTCTTAGTGGTCACTGCTCAACTAATGTGAGCTTCGGTATTTTATACGATGGACAATTTTTTTCTCAGGTTGATTCAATTTTGTATATACCGTATGTATATAAAATTTTTAAAATGAAATATTTGGTCTTTTTAGATTTTCCTCTTTCTTTAAAAATTATCTTCAGGAAGATTTTCTCTATGATAAAAATATTTTCATAAAATTTTTTTATTATTAGGAAAAATCGCAGGAAAAACTTATATTTTGTTACAGATTTATTTTTGAAAATTTACTTTTGAAATCTTGGAAAAATAGCCTTAAAAGTTCCAAATTTTTAAAAAACGGAATAATAATATTGAAATAAAAGCGTAAAAATAGAAATAATTTTTTATACGCTCATAAATAAGTGAATCTTTCACTTTTCTTCAGATTTTCTGTTACAAATTCGCCGTAGGTAATTTCTTTTTAAATTTTTTAAAAAATTCGGCTGAAAAAAAAATGTTTTTAAAAATCTATGAAAACTTTCCTAGAAAAATCTCATTTGTGAGAAAAATTTTTCCCAATTTTTTTTTCTTCAAAAAATCCCAGAAAACGTTGAAAATTTTTCCATAAAAATTCGTGATGATGGGAATTAAATTTTTTTATTGAAATATTTCCCCTGAAAAATCTTCGTCTACTTATATCTCAGCATCAAATTATTTTGAAAAAAAATCAGAAAAGAGTTTTTTGAAAAATTCTTGCATAACATTTTTTTGAGAAATTCCCAAAAAATACTTTTGAAAAGTCAGAATCATATTTTATACTTGACATTTAAAACATTGGGAGCTAGGGGTCCTCAATGTAGGGTCACATTTGAAAAAATGTGGGTTTTCGCTATTTTTGGGTTAGTGGTACTTGAGTGGGATCATAGCACACCCTTCTGGAAAAGTGCAATTTTTGTTTTTACACCTCCCTGAACCATTGATTTTGAAATTTGAGCCGCTTTAAGTCCTCGACAGGGTGTTTGAAAAGTTGTACAAGCACAATCATCATCAATTTTTGGGATATTTCCTTGATATTTTTTATAAAAAAAATTTGGCTACTTCAGGGTAGAAGTTTTTTTGTTTTTTCCAAAAATACAATTTCGATTAAATTAAAATCATCTCAATGTTGCCAACTGCATTTAACTGCAAGCACTATTTCAGTGATTTAAAAAGTGATATTTTATAAAACTTTATTTAAAAAAAAATAAGTCACAAGCATTTCAAAATAAATTTTAAAGTAATAAATAAATTTCCAATATCAATTTTAGAAAAGACTTAAAAGAAAAATTTGGGAAAAAATTTACAGAAAATTAAAAAAAAAATTATAATACCTAACAGTTTACTTGGGAAAAATGTTGATGAAAAATTTGGAGGAAAATTGATTCAAAAATAAATTTGAAAAAATTGACGAAGAAATGGGCGAGGGGAGGGAATTTTGATGACAAATTTAGAAATAAACGTATTCTACAATTTTCTTGGAAAAAATTGAAAAGAGATGTTTATAAAGAGATGTCAATGAAGACTTAGAAATTATAAATACTTATTATAAAAAAAATTGAATGATAAATGGCGAAGAAATTGAAAAAAATTCGGTTCAATTTTTTTTTAATGAAAAAAAAATCCTCAAAAATTGAAAAAACACAAAAACTACCTTACCTACTTACTTATTGTGTTTTTAAACGTTATAGTTTATTATAAATATTATAGGCATGTAAGGTAGTTGCACCAGTGGTGGACCCTTATAGTGGAAGTGTCTTATAAAAAACATTCTGGTTTAAAAACTAATAACGTTGGCGAAATGGTGAATATACCAAACGATTCCTTGTGTATTCTACTACAAAATGCGCTATAATTTTTTAATTTTACTTCATTTCTTTGAAAATTACGACCATTTTAAGTGAAAAAATAGAAAAGTCCAGTAGTTGGTCAAGATAATCTAGTAGTTGACCACCCAGTAGTTGGTCACGCGCTAGTAGTTGATCACCCAGTAGTTGGTCAATCAGATTATGACAAAGGCTCTCAACCATTTAATTTTTAAAAAAATCAATAAGTATTCGGTAAAATTGTCACTCATTAGCCATGAGAAAGAGAAACTATCATTTTTCGTAAATATTTACCAATTTTTTGCATGATCAACCACTAGAACTTTACAAAAATTTCGTAAGTCTAGTACTTGATCAAAATGATCAACTACTGGCTAAACACCATTTTTTCCTTCCAGTAGATAGTCACCGCCATATTTGATAGAATTTTGGCAATATTTTTTATTTTAATGAAGAAATGGAATCTCCAAACTCTTCTGATTCAGGTCCAAATGGTTATATTTCAAGTTTTATTAATCTTAATAGTGTAAAATTCATATTTCGACAACACTTCGGCTTAACAAAAATCTTTAGAATTGGCATCATTTTGAAAATTGTTCTAACAAAAAAATTTCAGACGATCATTATTAATTACTTGAACAGAAATGTTCCAGGTTTGCTCTAAAAAAAATTTCTGAAGCTATTTTAAAAATACGCTTAATTATAAATATTTTTCTTCTCAAGTGACCCACCACTGGGTAGTGGCCAACGACTGGTGCAACTACCTTATTAAAAAAAATCTGGATGATAAAATAGCGAAGAAATTGAAAAAATTCCCCCAAAAAATTGAAAAAACACATTGTGCATAGTTTTCAAAATTTCATTTTATTTTTTGATTATTTTTTTCATTTAAAAAAACTTTGATGCCGATTTTTTTTCTTCATTTTTTTCCTCATTTGTCATTCAGTTGTTTTTTAATTTTTTTTTTAGCATAGTATAGATAGGTAATATTATGTTTTTTAAATAAGAAGTTATAAATATTTTTTTTTAAATCTAAACGATAGAATGTAGTGAAGAAATTGAAACAATTTTGGTTTAAAATTTTTGAAAAATGAAAAAAAAAAGTTGAAAGAACACAACCTTACTTATTGTGTTTTTCAAAATTTTAATTTAAAAAAAAAATTGATTTCCTTGAAACTGATTTTTTCTCCTCCCAAAAAAAATGATAAATGACGAAGAAATTGTAAAAATTTTAGCTTAAAATTTTTTAAAAATGAAAGAAAAATCCTCAAAAAAATTGAAAAACACAATATTTACTTACATTTTACTATCTAGTTTTCAATATTTTTTTTTTTTCATTAAAATCAAAACTGAAACCAATTTATGTTCTATTCTTTGAAAAAAATCTTTTTATTTTTCTAAAAATTTTGCTGAAAAAAAAAAACACGTAAAGATTCACTATAATTATGAGAATTAAAATTTTGTTCTAGAAAAATTTGCATAAAATTCTCCTTCGTGAGAAAAATTTTCTTAAAACAAAGTGAAATGTTACTTAAATAAAACAGAAAACTGCAATTCTTAATTTTTTTTTGCAGTTTTTTTTTTGATGTTAGGTAATAATTTTATTATTCTTATTTTATTTTATTTTTTAAAAATCTTATTTATCTTCAGATTTTCAGTGTTTGAAAATTTCTCTTTAAAATCTTAAGGAAACCTCCTATAGTTCTCTCAATGCTTTTTAGGAGAAATAATTATGTCCTATTTTCACTTCACAAAAGTTAATTTAATTGAAACAGCTAATAACTTATATCAATTGTGAATTTATTAGACATTTGAAATCAGAAAACTTCCAATTATCCAAACTCATTTTTGGAACATGCCAATTAGCAATTACCCTACTTTGTAACCACCCAAACAAGGCAAAACTGCACATTACAACAAGCCACGAAAAAAAAATTGTACCTAGATATTTTGGAACGAAAGGCTTCCAATCCTCTGATAAGTTGTTTACCTACATTATTTATTCTAAAAGATTCAGGTTCACTTGTAATTTGTACGCTTTCATACAATGCGTGTGTCGAAAGATTGTAAGTAGAGAACCGTTGGATGAAGTGTGCAGTGTTATCTTATACATTTAAATGCCACATGTTTAGTATCAGAAGCTGAGAAGCCTCAGCAATGCTTACGAACTGATAAAGCAAAGAGATAATCGTCGCAGGGTAGGCGATAGAGACGACATGGGAGTCGCCATAATTTAGGATATGTGTGAGTGCCACGAAACGGGCTCTAAGAAGATTATGTCGTCGCGTCGCATCGGTTACTGTCGCTATAAGGTCTTTATTGGTTTACTATAGTGACATAGATAATCTCCCCTGATAGGTTTTCTTCTATATGCTGCGCCATGTTTCATTCATTTCGAAAAAATTGAGTTCAATTTTAGCCTAGCCATTCTATTGAAAGGTATATGTACAATATAGGAGATAGGACGACCCATTTCTTTAAAAATTAGTTTTTAAAATAGAATAAAAAGTATGGGACTGTGTCCCTGGATATATCTCATTGTATCATTTTATTGGAGTTTAGCCAAAGATAGGTATTGGATTAATTGCGAATTTACACAATGCAATTAATATATTACTTATAAAAGTATATAGATAGGTAATCTAAAAACAATATTTATGCACATATACATATCTACATATATATCGTAAGCGAATGTATATGAAAATGAAATGTAGTAGGCGTTTTGTAGTAAGTATCTAACACACGCATGACTAAAGCTGAGGCAGTGTTATCGAAACAACATAAATATAAAAGAGCTGTCGTAGAATGAGAGCATTGTTATTATGTAGGTAGAGGTAACTCAGTGTGCTTACCTTTACATATTATTTCGTTCTGGGCGAAATTTTTCATCTAGCTTAGATTCCAATTGTTACGTAGCACGAATATTCGATATTTTAATTTGAAATTGTACCTTAAGTCGTTCGTATTCGTGTTACTATTGAAATTGTGAATATTCAGATATAATTGTTTTTGCAAATTTATGTTACTTAATCGATTGTGTCTCATATAACTGAAATATTTATCATTTTGTTTCTTTACAGACCAACATAACATTTTGGTTCGCCACCGGTGGTGCTGGTTTCTGCCTCAGTAAATCATTAGCTTTGAAAATGGTGTCAGTTGCGAGGTGAGTAATTATCAGTTTGTTTGTTTTAAAAGCGAAACTACTCGCAGAACAAATAGGCATTTACGACGTACTCGTATTTCATTCTAATGAATATTTAAAACACGAACCAATTGTATTCCACGTACGCTTATTTTTTGCCCACTTTGCGACAGCAGCGGGCAAAAAAGTGCTAAATGAAAGTCCTCCTGGCTGAGTATTCGGTGAAAAATTAATTTCCAGATCCCCCCCCCCCCCCCCCCCCCCCGAGTCTACTAATTCAAGATAATACTCGTGTTGATTGCGCCAGTCTATTCTGCTGGCGCGTTGCGAAATTATACTTACCGCGAGTTTTTATCCTTTTGTTTTTATTTATTCCGGTATTTTACCGTCAATTAGCGGTCCTCTATCGTTTGAAGAAAAACACACAACTGTTAAATTTTCCTTTTAAAGTCCTAGAGAATGTGCTCGTTAAAATTCCGCAGGGTCGTGTTCATGTTATCCTGTTTCCAATTAAAACAATATCAAGCCGTTGCGCCAAACCTGATTTAGCTCGAAACCTTTTTCTTTATTGTTTCTTTTGATATGCTTTTTTTTTTTATTGTCGGGTCGCTTTTTTTAATTAAACAACGGTGCCGACGTAAAATATGTTTGCTTTAATTAGATAGTAAATACGTACGTCTGAGGCATTAAAAAATCGTCGTCTATTGTGTAAGATGTCCTCCGAATTAATTCGCTCCCAATCACGCGCTCGTTTTATTTAGTAGCTTCGATCCGATCGTAAATATTCGGTGTGGATATCCTACTTATGTGGCGTCATTAAAAGGTCAATTGGTGGTTGGGATTTGGTTTCGGTTTATACGCTCAGGTTGAGGCTGAGAACGCCAACGGTTAGTTGACCATCGTCGTGGGTACGAGGTTGCTCGATTTATCAATTCGGCTGACATGTTTCATGTTTGGTGCTCGCAAAGGCCTGAATATTTCAAAGCGAAGCAATGTGTTGTTTTGAAATTATTTGGTATTAGTTTCTAACGAGCGAACTTTGCCAGCTCGTGACGTTAGATTGAGCTGAAAATTGGCTCATTGAAAGAGCATGTCACTCTGACCTCAGAACCAAATTTTTAGCTGCAGAAGTGGGTTTTTCGATTTTTGGCGAATTTTAAAAAATTGTGAAAATGGTCCATTGGTAAATCAATTTTTTAAGAAATTTGTAAATTTTGAGATAAAATTATGAAAATTTGGTTTGTATACAAATATTGACCTCCCGATTCGATTGAGACCATTTTCGAAGCTATCTGGAGCCTCCAGCAAAAGTTAAATTTTCTTCAGGGCACTGGAATCGCTCCAGAAGCTGAGCTAAAAATAGAATCCTAACCTCAGTATGGTATCATCAGTTGATTAGTACAATTGAACTCAAAATCCGAGGTGACGACGACGAGTTGACACATAATGTACCTACTTTTTTACAACTCGAAAATCTTGAAAAGTCAAATTTTTCTGGAGGCTCCAGATCTCTTCGAAAATGGTCGCAATCGACTTGGGGGGGGGGGGGGGGGGTCAATATCAGCATATAAACAATTTTTCATACTTTTATTTAAAAATTTACAATTGATGTGAAAAACTGATTTGCCAATAAGCTGTTTTTGCCATTTTCAAAAATTCGCCAAAAATCGAAAAATTAACTTCGGCAGCTGAAAAATTGGTTCTGAGGTCTGGATGACATGCTCTTTCAGTGAGCAAAATTTCAGTTCAATCAGAGGTGATGAGTTGGTAAGGTTCCTCTGTGAGTGCAATTTTTATTCGTTTTTTCGTGCTAAAAAATTATCATTTTTCTTTAGACCTTTTTACTGGTTTTTAGGAGTCATGGTCCTTAGCCTTTTATTCAGTGTTTTTCAACAACTAAAAAAATCAGTTTCAAACTCTGTGAATTTCCAAAATTGTGAAATTGCCAAAAAAAAAATTATAAAAATTTTTTCAGCATTTTTATTATTTTGAAGTTGAAAAGATTCTGAAATAAGTATGTATGAAATTACGATTTCTTCAAAATTCTAGCAATAAATTATTGTAAAATTTGATGAAGACATTAAAAATTTGTAAAATCTTTCTTATCCCATTGATAATTTTTCAAAAATTATTAAATTTTTAATTTTTATAAAAATATACTTAGTGATGACCGTTATAAATTATTTTAAAAAATTGGAAAATTTTCAAGGTGTATCAAATCTTCAAAAATTTTCAAATCATCAAAAAATGTCAGATTCTCAAAAATTGTGAATTCTCAAAATTTGTCATATTGAAAAAATTGTGAAATATTTACAGCAATGTAATTTTTTCAAAATTCCAGCGATCGTTAATTGTTGGAATTGCATAAAATTTTTAGGTATATAAGTACCTACTAATTTGATAAATTTTCAAGTGGTCAGATTTTCAAAAAACGTCAACTTTCAAAAATCTCCAGAATTTCAAAAATTTTAAAATCTTTAAAAATTGAAAATTTTTCAAAAATCGTTAAATTCTCAAAAATTGTCAAACTGAAAAAATTGTTTGTAAAATAGTGATTTCCTCAAAATTCTAGCAACTGTAAATTTTTGGAAATGCATAGTAACATCTTTAAAAATATGTAGTTGAAAATTTTTTACTAAATAGGTAGGTAATGAATTTTCAAAATTTGTTAAAAATAAAATTTTTATAATGAATGGTAATTTTTAAATGGTCAGATTTTCAAAAATTGTCATTTCTTCAAAATATTCCAGATGTTCAAAAATTTTGAAATAAAATTGAAAAAATGTGATTTTCTTCAAAATTCATAACAATTGTAAAATTTTGGAAATTCTTAGCATTTTTAAAAACTCTAAACTTTTAGTACTTAATAAATTTTCAAAATTTCAAAAATTAAAATGTTCCAAAATTATTAGGTAAATTTTATAAAAATATTATTTTATTATTTTTTCAAATGTTCAATAATTATCAAATTTATATCGGTAATAATGACAATTTCAAGTCATATTTTCAAAAATATCCAAATTAGGTATGTATGGTAGGTACCTGGTACCTATCAAAAATTGCTGTATCTCCAAATTTTTAAAAATCGTCGAATTTTTCCCAACGGAGTATTAAATTTTAAAAATTGTTTAGGTTTCTAAAAGTTATTGAATATTTTTAATTTAGGAAATGGTTCAAATTTTAAATTTTTACAAAATTTGCTAAAATTTTAAAAAGTGTAAAATTTATTTTAAAAATAGGTACAAAATTAAATTTTTTCAAATTAAAAAAAAAAATCACGGTTGAATTTTCAGAAATGGTTAAAGTTTTAAAATTTGTTAAAATTTAAAAATTGTGAAATTTTACTCCGAATATTGTTGAATTATCAAAAATTGTCGCATTTTAAAAATGTTCGAACCTCAACCACCCGGGGGGGGGGGGGGAGGGGCTTTGCAATGCGTCTGCTTGTATTTCATTCAAACGATTTTGACGTTTAATTCGCAGATCAACCTACCTTCATATTGCGAATAGAACAGGTTTGTACTTCGTAAACGCAAATGTTTTCAGCTATCTGACTCATTAATTGTATTTTTTTTTTCAAATTCTGGAAATTTATTTCAAATACCTGCGTCTATATTTTAATCGCAATTATTCGTACCTACGTACACATTTATATCGAACAAAAGTATTTTTTTCTTCATTTATTTATTTAAATTCTTGCAATTCAAGTTTTTTAAATACAAACGTAAATAGGTATGTATGGACTTTCATGTTGTTTGAATCCGTACTCAGATGTTTAATAGCTTTTTAGTCTAAATAGTCTTTAGAAGAACCGGTTTAAAATCGATTTAAATAATATTAACAGCCTCATTGAAATTGAAACAGGTTGAAATCTGTTTATCGTCTTTAATTATTTGAAAACTGTTTTGAATTGTATTCATTTCATTTGAATCAGTTTTACTGGATTTTTTAAATTTTATTCATTTCAATAAAAATTTGATAAGTAATAAACTGGTTACCTATACCTACGTTAACGGGTTTGCACATTTCTAATTATAGTCGCGTAAAATAAGATTGGAAAAAGTTTTACGTTACTGATGTTTTTTTTTCTCCGAATGTGTCACCTGTTGCAAGGGATTTTTTTTTCATCGTAAAATGAATAATTTTGAAGTTTGCGATAAATATAAAGTTATTAAGAAATTTCTCTCTAAAAATAAGTTTTTTTGTTCAATTTATTTCTTTTTTTCATTGGACTTTACGAAGACGTCTTATTTTCTCTTCCATGTCCTTTCCCACCCGCAGAATTCATTAAAACTTTCTAATGGGTAGAGAAGGTAAATGAGTGATGTAGAGGGGGGAGGGAGGGTAAAGGCTATTTTCTTAGGTAAGAAGTTTCACCGTTTACGGTTTTTATACCGGCACTTGAAACATCCCCAAAATTGATTAAATGTGGTGGAAGTAATTTTTTAATTGATCAATACAACTGTAATACTAGTACGAGTACTTTTCGAATGTTCAATCGTTAGTAAAAGGGAAAAAATTGGAAATAAGCTCAATTTGCCAACACTGTTCCGGCTCAATGCGTTAAGTAGGTCTTGGAGTAGGAGCCAGGCGCGGATTTTCGCTTTTCCGTATTTTTTTCATTTTTATTGGTCATTGGTCGTGTTTATTGTTCGACTAAGAATGTGATTTTTTTTTCCAAGTACTTGTTAAATTCTTAATCGTCGAATGCCTATTATGTTTGCATTTAAAAATTTTAAAATTTCAATCGAAATTTACTTTGGTATTAACATTTTTTAAATATTTGTTCGCAGTGGAGGAAGATTTATGACAATCGGTGAAAAAATTAGACTTCCTGATGATGTTACCATGGGATACATAATTGGTAATTATCTACTCATTTTCTGTACCTAAATAATTTTAATGTGTGATGTGTTTTCTAATAAATAAATATTTTTTTTGCAGAATATTTATTAGGTAAGCCTTTAACTGTGATAGATGAATTTCATTCTCATTTGGAACCAATGAAATTTCTCCAACAAGATACATTTCATAAACAAGTAAGCATTTATTTTTATTTTATTTTTTATCTCAGTTCTTCAAGAAGTAGGCAAATTAATTGTAATTGAGTTGTATTATTGATTTTATTTTTTTTATTTATTTATTTTTTTTAGATTACGTTTAGCTATTCAAATTTGGCGAAAGAGGAAGAAAATACAGTGAAAATTGACGGATTTCCTGTTGAAAAAGATCCTACAAGGTGATTTTTTTGACATGAATTTATTTTTACCATTATCTACGCACGATTGATTTTGTACGAAGGGGTGTTCAGTTGAAATTTTTTGAAATTAATGTTGGATGTGAAAATGAATTTTCTTCTCTAAAAAATAAGGATTTTTTCCCAAAAAAAATGAGAAATTTCTTCCTCAAAAAATCAAGTTTTTTTCTCACAAAGTTACCCCCCCCCCCCCCCTCCAAAAAAAGAGAAGATTTTTTTATCCCAAAAATTTTCAAATTTTTTTTTTTAAAAATGAGGCAAAAATTAGAATTTTTCCTTTATAAGTAATGATTGTAGGTAATAGGAAATTTTTATCTAAACAAAAATTCAAAAAAATTAGACTCATCTTACCTTAGGTATACTTAGTTCTTCATTTCGAAAAAAATTTTACGTCAATTCCAAAAAATTAAGATACCTAAGCATTATTTTTTACTCCAAGAAAATTCAGATTTTTTTCTCTTTAAAAAATTGAAAGATTTGCTCTCTGAGAAAATTGAATGATTTTTATTTTACTCCTAAAGTTGAAAATTAAAAATGTTTTGCATGAGATTTTCTCATTCTACAAAAAATGTTTAGAAAATTATGCA
This sequence comes from Balanococcus diminutus, assembly GCA_959613365.1. Taxonomy (NCBI): domain Eukaryota; kingdom Metazoa; phylum Arthropoda; class Insecta; order Hemiptera; family Pseudococcidae; genus Balanococcus; species Balanococcus diminutus. The sequence continues at coordinate 42,053,036 of OY390715.1, read as the reverse complement.
AAAAATTACGAAATTGAAAGAAAAATTCTGCAAAAATTTGAGAAATATTTATTTTCATATTATAAAACAGTTTAGTTTTTTTTCCTCAAATAAACTGAGGCAAAAAATTGAGATAATTTCTAAAAAAAAAAATCAGATTTATTTTTTTTCAAAAATTTGAATTTAGCTAGGTATTTTTTACTTAAAAAAAATTGAGACTTTTTTTTTATTCCAAGAAAATTCTGATTTTTTTCTGGAAAAAGTAAATGGTGCCACGTGCCAAACTACTCTTGGCACCACCTGAACTAAATCTGTACATCTCATACATCTCAACTTTGCTTGTTTTTTTTTTTTTTTTTTTTTTAAATCATTCAGCATCGTAAAACTAATGATTTGTTTTTAAATTTAATTTCAGATTTTACTCTCTGCATTGTTATCTATTTCCACATTTTTCCATGTGTTCTACTAAAAAAAAATAACAACTGCTGCAGAGTTCATTGATGATATCGATGTTGGTGTATTTTTTCATTACAAACTTTCGTTGCCTTCTTAGGATCTGAGATCTGATGAAGATTCATATTATCCATTGATTGATTAATTATGATATTTTAAAACTACTGCTCAATTTTTATAATTGTTTTATACCAATCTATTCCATGTGCTATATATGCTGTTCTGTGAACTACCTATATACATTGTTATTTGATATTATTATGCCATTTGTTTTTTAATCTACTCATTTATATATTTGTTTAAGTACACTGTCTGGTAATCATTCATTCTTCTTATACCACAACTACGATATGGTAAGAGAAATCTCTATATTTTACTGGGGTAAAAAAATATGTTATATAAATTTTCATTGAATGAATTTGTTATCGTTATGAATTAATAGGTATACGAAATATGACTGTATCGAATTAACCATATCACTTAGTCGTTTATATTTTTTTGTACCATTGTTGGAAATATTTTTTATTTTCTAGACTGTGATATTTACTTGTATAAGTTTATGTATAAGTTTTTTGTGTTTTATTTTTTGTTTTTTATTTTGTTAAAGATGACATCGTTTGTATTTTACGTAAAAATTTTGCTTTGGTCGAATCTAAAAAAAAAAGAAGATGCATTTATTGATAATTTTCTTAATTATCATTTTGATGAATGTTGCCTTTTTGTGCCTGTGGCATTAAAAAAAAAAAGTTCAATAAACAAAGGGAATTAAGAGAAATATTATAGTTAACTAACTATAGTTAGATATTTAAACACCCTTTCCTTATAATGTTTTTTTCTCATCGAAGTGCCATTGGTTGGTGTCTACTTATCTCTAAGCAGATATTACTGTTATACTTGAGTTGCAGTCATTTAATACTTACGTATAATGAAATAAGTTTTTTAAAAATCTCCATTGAAAAAATATATAATGATTTATTTTATTGGATTTGATTTATTTTCCTTTGTTATTTTTTTCTTCGCATGCATATTTTTTGTAGGAGCAGAAGCCTCATTTTTTTTTTTTTTAATAATTGGAAGATTTTTCAAAGAAGCTCTGTATGTTATTGAAATGAAGAGAGCCCATGCCATTCTTTAAATTATTTTATTAAAAAAAAAAAAAAAAAAAAAAAAAAAAAAGGTTATTGCGTGACGAACAATCTTGAAAGTTGATTGAAATTTGAAAAAATTGAATTTCTTTAAAATGCATTTTTTTGGAAAATAAAAATATGAATATTTTTGGAAACGTGTTCTCATTTTAAATTTTTATTTTTTTCATTTCTGTAGTAGGTATAAATAAAATTTGTCGATTCAATACGTGATACGTAAGCACACGCAACTGCATATTTATATTACACACAATTTACAATTCAAAAACACGATTTTAGACAGAAAATGTAATTTTACGAGGGAATTTGCTTTTAGGCGAATCATATTTTATGTGCGTATGAATCCATAACGCGGGTTTATGTAGATAGACCTAAGCGGGTAATTTTAATAATTAATAAGTATAACATATAACCAAAGATTATTTGGCGCACTATGAAGAGAATTATTAAGTGGAATGGAAGTTTGTTTCCTTTGTAGTTGAAGAAAATCTGTGAGATGAATGGGAAATTGTTTTTTGAAAAGATTTTCCAAAGGAAGCGTGTTTTTAAGTACCTACAGATGGAAAGAATAGAAAATATCACTGAAAACGCAATCGTGTTCAACTTTAAAAGCACTAAAAGTAAAACCGCATTCGTTTCTGCTCTTAAGAACAGATAAATTCTTTATTTTTTGTATTTTTTTTTCGGCTTTTACTTTAGCTAAAATTACCATTAGCTTTTTTATAAACAACTTACGCCTAATTATTAAAAAAAAAAAAAAAAAAGTGGTAAAACAAAGGTAAGTACCTATTTGATGAAATTATTTATAAGTGATGGGGTGTAATTTTTATTACCTACTGCGATATTTCAATTTTAATAATAATAATAATAATAATAATAATAATCGATTCATTCCTCGAGAATATTCTTGTTATGCCAAAATTGTATTGTTTCGACTTCTATTTATTTGTACGTGCGAGATATTCTTCTTCTTATCGTTAAAAACGAATCGTAGGTACCTACATACATACATACAAACGTATGCCTATAGAACTTTCGCAAGCCTAACATAAGTATATAAAGTATAGGCTTTCGTGTAAAGTTACAAACAATATTATTTTTAATCGAAACAATACTTGTATGAAAATGAAAAGAAAGAGAAAGAAATGAAGTTCACGGTGATAATGGTACGAGGCCTTGGTAGATTCAATTTAAGAGAAAAAGATGAAATGAGGAGAGAACGTTTAAATCTTTTCACCTTTTAAGCATACTGCGCTGAACGTATTGATCTTTCCTAACAAGTGTTGCCATCGAAATTCCCTCACACCCACTGGGAAATTTTACAAACGAGCGTTGCCTATACTAAAGGCTAAAGGGCTACACTAATCCTGAAGTCGTTGGAATTGGAATTAAATAAATGTGCAGCGAAATTCGTACGCTTGTGTTCCATAACGGACCAAGTTGTGATTCAGTTTGGTATTTCGTGCCGAAAAAATTCGTATTTTTCGAAATTTTTCATGTCTTGAGTTGTGGACGAGTTCAGTTATGGTTCGGTGTTGTTAAATTCATTTTGTGACTTGATTCCTGAAGTAGAAATTTTCCATGAGATGGGTGAGTAGTGTTTTACCCAATGGGTAGTTCGATACTTTTTTTATTCGATTGTCGTAAATTATAATTTAGGTGGTTACTTTGGTGTCTGGGTGACAAAATGTAGCTTCCTTTTTGATATATTTCTCGTGTAATAAATCATTATTGACAAAACAACAAAATTATACGTGTGTACTGTACATAAAACTAGGTATACTAGTGGAAGTAAATATTGCTACGTTTTTTCAATAAATTTGAAAATTGCAATAATTAAGATATTAAATGATTTATTTCACGAATAATTTGATATCTACTAAGTAATGATAATGATAAAAATAAGTACCTTACTAGGTAGATACTTATATCTGTTTGTTTAATTCGATTCATCAAATCTGTTAGAAAAAAAGTAAAAATTCACAATTTCCCAATGATAAACAGGCAGCTTTCTAGAATGAAATGTGACGGTTGAGATTAATTGACAGATGTTATCTTAGTTAGTCTACGTACCTATCCAAAAATTCTTTCGTTACCTATTATGGGAATAATTTTACCCAAAATCCCACTCTTGGAATTTTTATTCAATTCTAACAAATTCTTATATTAAAATTAGAATACCATATGAACTTACGTGAGCGCATAAAAATTCGAATAGGATTTTAAAATTTCTTCAAAAAAGTAACCTTCCTGTAGAGGGTTGACCAATCACCATTGACTTTTTCGTTTGTGAGTATAATGTAGTTTTATTTATCTCTATTTTTCTCGGGTACAAAAATGTTTTCGTTTCCATTTTCAAATTATAATTCAATTTCGTCTCGAAGAAATCTTTGTATTTTTACAAACAACCCTTCGACAATTATTTGGATGCACATAAAAAGGTATGTAGGTCTAGAAACCTATTTATCTGCCGGCCAAAATTGTGGCTGAAAAAAATAATAAAAGCAGAGATGAAATTTGAAATCTCTCGTGTCTCATATTTCCTCAATCTTAGGGTTTAAACCAGAAGACACTGATTACTGGTTTTAATTGGGTTACGTAATCTTATTCAAAACTTTTCATTAAAGATAACGATGTTTCGTCGGGTTTTGGTTTGTATAATTTCTGAAACACTGATACTTGAATAAGTAAGTACACGATATACCAAAAAATATTATAAATAAAAAGTTTTTTTTTTTTTGGTGTGTTTGTGGTTGCCACACGCACCACACCTGTGTATACAGGGTGTCCGGGGAGCATTGTACGAGACTTCAGATTTGGAACAACTGAGTACTACTATAACAAAAAACTTTATAATGCACATGTCGCCTATCTTAAAAATTGAAGGCGAGGGGAAAATTTGGCAAATAAATAAAGAGAATTTTTTTTTTCTGGTTGGGTATGTGGGTAGTACTAAAAAAATACACATTTTTTATCCTTGATATTTTTTGCCTACGTTGAAAAATGAAGGTGCTACCGAGATTTTTCGTTTTTCATTTGAAATGGTATAAATTGGTAACACTGCATTGTAAAAAATTTCTGAAGCCACCAGGAGATAGTACTTTGAAAAAGTAAAAAAAGTTCTAATTACAATGAAATGTCTATCTTTGAAATTAAATGAGTTATAGCATGACCGTCTACATTTAACAGGCCAGGAAGGCTAAATTTGGCAACGTCAAAACGTAGGCTGACTTTTTGGTTTTTCCATAAGATGTAATGCTAATTCAAATTGCAATAAATCGAAAAATATCAATTTTACGAAAAAAGTCCAAGAGACCTTTTTTAAAGAAAATTGAATAAGCTTTCCATTGATATAGAATTTTTTTGGATTTGGTGAAATTTTTAGTGAAAAGTGAAAAATGCCAATTTCGTCAATTTCACTCAAATTCAAAAAATTTATATATGAATGGAAAGCTCTTTTAATTCTCTTTAAAAAAGGTCTCTTTGACTTTTTTTCTAAAATTGATAGTTTTCGAGTTATTGCATTATGAATTAGCATTGTGTCTTATGGAGAATCCAAAAAGTCAGCCTACGCCGTCGAGATATTACAGCGTTGTCAAGTGAGCCTTCTTGGCCTGTTAAATGTAGATGGTCATGGTTATAGCAAAAAGAAATCACATGTCAATAATTTTGCCTTGCTCAAATTATGAAGGGGCACTGTCGAGAATTGAAAATCGTGATTTATTCCACTTACCAATGCATCCAGTAAGTGTAACTTTTTGAGACGAGCAAAAAAGTTATGTGATGAATTTGCCTATCTTCAAAAATGAAGGCGCTAGGGAGCTTCAAACTTCTGAAATTTCAATTTTTATTGGTCGTAGCGCCTTCATTTTCGAACTTATGCAGAAAAATTTCAAGAGTAAAAAAATGCTCATTTTTTAGTACTATCCATACATATAAATGCTTAATCAAAATTTTTTTTCTTCGTTTGATTTTCCGTTGCCCTTTAAATTTTTAAGTTAGGCACCATTTGTATATAAAGTTTTTTATTAGGTAGTGGTATGTCGGTTGTATCCAAATCTGGTCTGGTACAGTGCTCTCCGGACACCCTGTATAATTAGGTGGGTAATAGGTAGACACCTATTACAAAAATATGGGTCATAGTCTAATTTGTCAGAGTACACTGAGAGAAATTCAGATGGTGAAAATTACTAGATTCAGATAGTCCAAAGGCATCCTACTTGGGTTCTCGTAAAAATCACTACTCAGATGGTAAAATTTAATACGATACCAAGCTAGTACATTTTACTATTCACGCTGTAAAATTTTTACCATACAACTAGTGATTTTTACGAGAACCCAAGTAGGATGCCTTTGGACTATCTGAATCTAGTAATTTTCACCATCTAATTTAGTGTAATCACGGCTAAACGGACAATCAAGATGGTGAAGTAAGTTCAAAGATGTATTTCGTTATTTCAGTAAATTCAAATGACTGAAACTGTATTATTGGCATTCATTTGCTGCACAATTCGAATTGGAATATATTCTGCATTTTTCAATGATTCGAACATGAAATTTAAAAAGATATCATGAAAAATCCGCCTTTTTCGATTTCAGACCAATTTTCATTGTACAGTAAAACTCATATAATCATTTAAATTAATTCACTGTCAAATAAGAACAAACCACTCTGATATCATTAAAAAAAAGAGAGAGCGAGAGAGAGAGAGAAAGAGAGAGAAAAATAGGGGGGGGGGAGCAGTATCTTTGCATGAAAACTACGTTTCTTCCTTGAAACCTTATTTCTTAAGTAAATAGGAGGGACTGCTCCCGCCCCTATTTTTCTCTCTCTTTCTCTCTCTCTCTCGCTCTCTCTTTTTTTTAATGATATCAGAGTGGTTTGTTCTTATTTGACAGTGAATTAATTTAAATGATTATATGAGTTTTACTGTACAATGAAAATTGGTCTGAAATCGAAAAAGGCGGATTTTTCATGATATCAGTATATTTAATTACTTTACGAGTTAAATTTCACAATATTTCATTTCATACCATAACTCAATATTTTAAAAAGGGTTTTTTTTGAAAGAGATATTTTTTTTAAAGAGACGTTTTCTTAGGAGCCTGGGGAGGGCGGTGTTTAATTCTTTTTTGAAGAGTTTTTTTCGAGGATATCAGCTAATTTTTCTTGGACGTTGTTTTTTGTGTTTGTTGGAATGAATTTTTTCCAGTGATGAATTATTGAGAAGTTTACACAATGCTACACAACAGAGCAACCATAAATATAGAAACCACTGTTTGTTGCTACAGATGCATGCATACTCTTTATTTTGCTTACATGTTACTTAAAAGTGTGGCGATGCTTTAAACAATTTACACTTCTCAAAATGTGCATAAGTTTAGGTGTAGGATGTTATCAGTTCGTAATGCAATGAACTAATAATCTTTGTAATAATGATTAATAAATATAAAAAAATTTAAAAAAAATTTAAAAAACCACGCTTTTATTTAAAGTTGGTCGCTTTGTAAAATGTTATTCATAGGGAAGTAGTAAGTAATGCCTTAAAAAACAAAAAATAAAATTTACTTGAATACAAGAATGTGTCATAGAAGAAATTATTTTTTTCTCATAAATTTTAATGATGAAATCGTGGTGGGGCATTAATCGATAAGGCGTTCGTTAGCTTCTCGCACACCCCACCACGCTTTTCATCATTAAAATTTATGAGAAAAAAATAATTTCTTCTATGACACATTCTTGTATTCAAGTAAATTTTATTTTTTGTTTTTTAAGGCATTACTTACTACTTCCCTATGAATAACATTTTACAAAGCGACCAACTTTAAATAAAAGCGTGGTTTTTTAAATTTTTTTTACATTTTTATTTAACTCTTTTTGTCGTTGAAAATATTTGAATTTCATAGTTTTACAAGGTTAAAATCATTGACCTCCTTTCAAGGGCTCACCTTAAGGTCGGAGGTAAATTCAAGTTTGAAAATCGAATTTGGCGACCTCAAAAACCTACATTTTGACACCAATGTTGTAATTTTTGACATTTTCAAAATTGAACCCCCTCATAGGGGCCCAATTTGGGGTCGGAGGTAAATTTCAGTTCAAAAATCGAATTTATCGACCTCGAAACCCTATATTTTGATACCAATGTTGTGAATTTAAAAATTTTCAAAATTGAACCCCCTCATAGGGGCCCAATTTGAGGTCAAGGGTAAATTCAAGTCCGAAAATCGAATTCATCGACCTCGAAAACCTACATTTTGATACCAATTTTGTGAATTTAAAAATTTTCAAAATTGAACCCCTCATAGGGGCCCAATTTGGGGTCAAGGGTAAATTTCAGTTCAAAAATCGAATTCAGAGACCTCGAAAACCTACATTTTGATACCAATGTTGTGATTTTCTGAAATTTTCAAAATTGAACCCCCTCATAGGGGCTCAATTTGAAGTCGGGGGTAAATTTGAGTTCGAAAATCGAATTCAGCGATCTCGAAAACCTACATTTCGATACCAATGTTGTGATTTTCTGAAATTTTCAAAATTGAACCCCCTCATAGGGGCTCAATTTGGGGTCGGGGGTAAATTTGAGTTCGAAAATCGAATTCAGCGACCTCGAAAACCCCTAATGTAAGCACTATGTTCTTTCAATTCCAGTAAAATATTAAATGAGAGAGGATTGGTCGAAAACATACATTTGGTTCCATGAGACAAACATACATACGTACATACATACATACATACCAAGCTAATAAAAGCGTGGTAAAAATAAATTACAAAAGAAGTGGTCTGTGTGAAGATGAATTTTTACCATAAATTTTGGTTCACTATTTTTACCCATATTATATCTTATCATTTTTGTTTACATATTTTTAAAAATTACAAAGTAGAACTGAGTGGTAACACTGCACTGCAGTGGTAACGCTGTAACAACTTTCATTTTCTTACCGCTAGGATCGCGACATTATCATTTGATAAACGTTAAATTCAAATTCATTTCAATACTTCTTAATTGAACTTTCATTAATCGGCTCTGCAGACTCTTGTAAACATCTGATTGAGCTCAAATTATGTATATATATAGTTAAAAACACGCAGATGTGCCTTTTGCTATCGGTTTTAATGAACGGATAACCATTTTGATACATTTGATGTCTAAAGTGAGGTTAAATCTCAAAATTTCAAAATCTTTGACCTCCTTTATCTGCGGTTATAATTATCCGATTGAGCTCATTTTTGGTATACACATGCATTTTGATGTGTAGATGAGCTTTTAAGGGCAATTTTGAATTTTTTCGAAATTTCGGGGCCCAAAAAGGGGGGTGAAGGGGCAATTTTTGGGAAATTTCAAATTTCGTTGTACGGTTCGCTAAAACTCAATACATTGAACCCAATTTTCAAATTTGGTGAAAATCCATTCAGTAGTTTGCCGTATAGTAGAATTGTTGTCTATGGAAGAATTTTACCAAAATGACAAAAAGCAGCCGATTCATATCTTCCTCAAATTCCATCGTACAAATTTCGTTCTTAACTTTTCTGAAAGCTTTTTGAAAAATAAAATCAATTTCATTCATGCAAAATTTTGATAAAGTGCATAGTTTCGGTGGAAAATGCGTTAGCGGCATCGCAAATAACAAAGGCGAGTTATGTACAGAATTATACTCTGCACTAGAAGCCTGGGTAGGGCGGGTGGGCGGCACTAGCGCGCCGCCTGATGCCATCTAATGTATTGGACCCAGCAACCACATATATATGCTAAAAGTCACAACCCAAGAAATACCAATAATTCAGTTTCAGTCATTTGCACTACTCAGATAACGAAATACATACATCCATCTTTGAACCTACTTCAGCATCTTGATTATCCGTTTCAGCCATAATTGAACTAAATAGGTACATCCAAAGATCAAACACCATACAAATGAAGATTTAACACATTTTTATACACTTCACAATCATAAGATGCCTCATATTTTGAGCATACATTTTAGACGATCGAACACAGATTTAACACATTTCTAACTTTAAGTACACTAAACACTTCACAATCACAAAACGACACATATTTTGGTCATAATTACATTATTCACAATCGAACACATTTTCAATTCACTTCCACAGTATTCTTCATTCTTCACTATCACAAGGCAACACATTATACGCGATCGAACTATTCAAAGATTGGGATATATCAAAATTCAAAACACCACAAAGCAAAACATGATTTAATTACAAGACATAATTGAAATATTCGATTGAAAACGGAAGGATGATTGGGTGTGCATCAGATGTAACCTCATTACCAACTAGCACTAGCAGTATCTCACGAATTCAAATCAAAACCAGTACTTTTTTATATAGTCAACCATGCCAGATAGTAAAATTCACCATGTTAAATGATGATTTTTACTTTCTGTAGATTTTACTAGCTCATATGGTGATTTTGACAATTTAAATGGTAGTTCTTCAACAGCTTGTAAAAAGCACAATTCAACATAGTAAAATTTACTAATACATCGTGAAATGTACTATTCAGTTCTCTCAGTGTAATTTCATTTTTTACTACTTTTTTTTTTTTTTTTTTTTTTGACCGATCATAATATTCGATTGAATTCAAGACATTCGAATAAAATTGCAATTCTATCCACAATGGGAGATATTTATGTTCTTGTTATTTCATCTGTCTCTGACATACACAATCATACACTTACTCAAAAATTTATAATGCACTGTGAAACAGACGTGTTTTCAAAAAGTTTTCTGGTGTCTTTTTCCAATTCATAAAAACTTGGAAAAATGTTTCTCGCAAATATTTACCTACCCATAACGAATTGAAAACATAATCTATTAAAAGAGTTGAGTTACACGTGACACGTGATGCATGACGCGTGCTGACATACGTCCTTACTTCGGAAATTTTGTTTGTATGGAATACGTTAGTAAACTAACATTTATGTACACTCGACGAATTTAAGTTTTTTTTTATATCGAACTGGTGACGGTGAGTATTCTTTCATTGAGACTTTTCTCCCTTTTTCTTAAGGGATTTTGTTATTATTATGGATTTTAAAATAAATAGAAGAATGAATGAAAAATAAAAGATGGCTCTTGAGGTTTAAAAACTCAATGACAATTTTTTGACCCACTACTTCACTCCCACCCCTTCATTGAGGTCAGTTGAGTTTTTTCATTATAAATTTTCTTATTTTACAATTCTCAATGGAAATTTTTTCAAAGGGATGATGGACCTCCCAATGTTCATTCCTGGGAATTTTTTCAATTTTTTTTTTTTTAGAATACTGCGTGGGATGGAGAATTGACACCTATTTTTTAAAATAATTTTCTACTTGGGTAGAAGATTTCCAAAAATGTGAAAACTCAATTTGTTTTACTATTTTTTAATGAAATGGTAATTTTGGTCGATTTTTTTTGGCAATACCTCACCAAAGACACCGAAATACACCATTATTTGGAATTTGGAATAAATTCGTTCATTTCCCCCATTTAACCCAATTTTCTTTTAAAATACCCAAATGAAGCCCAAGGGCGGAGACCTAGAATTTTTTGGCATGTCGCAAAACCTCAAATTTGAAAATCCCTACAGGCCTGATTTAAAGGAGCCCAGAGTTCACAAGAAAATTTGGCATGTCACATTTGTGACATATGTGACGCAGAAGTTTCCGCCCTTGATGACGCCATTTTGGGAACTCAACCGCTCCCAAAAATAAAGGGAGTCTAAAATTTTAATCTGGTTTTGGATATGTTTTACCTCGATGTGCCTAATTACATACATGGTGTACTAGATTGAGAGTAAAGCCTTCCAACCACTAACTATGCAACTTATGATGAGTCGATGTAAGTGTATTTGCCTAACCTCCGGACTGCAGGGGCTGAGTTATGATTATCGAATTTTTTTCTTCGTTTTGGCAGAGTGTTTTGTTTTCAACTTTACGCTTTTCAACAACTACAATTATAATAGTTGGAAAGTTGTACTTTGTGGCATCAGATGGTAAATTTTGGCCAGAATTTTTTCATAGGATTGGTAACTTTTATAACTGGACAAGAAAGTCAATACCGAGTAAAATATTTGAAAAAAAAAAATTACAAAAATTGAAAATTTTTCTTATTTTTCTGTGATAATTCAAAAAGTTGTCCTTTGACCAAGCTGTTATTATCAATTTTGATGGCACAACCCCCACCCCTCTATTAATCTCCAATCAAAAGTTATGTGTGAATGAGTTGTTGAAAAACATCTGAAATCTGAAACAAACCATAATAATTTTTTTTTCAGATGCTTTTCTAAAAAAATGAACTGCCCATAAGTTTTGATACATTAAAAAAAATTATTTAAGAAAAATAATTTAAAAATTTTTTTAATCATGATTTTTTCAGAATTTTTTTCAACAAACTATTCGCTCATAACTTTAGATTAGAGTAAGATAAAGGGGTTGGATTGGCGCCATTAAAAATATCAGCCTTTTTTCATATAGAAAAGTTGACAATAACAGCTTGATCAAAGGATCACTTTTTGAGTTATCACAAAAAAATAAGAAAAATTGTCACTTTTTAACATGTTTTTTCAAATATTTTGTTCGGTTTAGCTTTCCTTGTCTATAGTTATAAAAATTACCTGTTCCCTGAAAAAATTCTAAACAAAATTTGTCATACGATGCTACAAAGCCCAACTTTCTAACTATTATTGTTGTCGAGAAGCGCAAGGTTGAAAACATTGTGCCAAAACGAAAATGTTTTTCGATGAGCATAATTCAACTCCTGCAGTTCGGAGGTTAGGCAAACATACTTACATCGACCCATCATAAGTTGCATGGTTACTGGTGGAAAGCTTCACACTCAATCTGGTACACCTTGTATGTACACCAGGTGTCCAGTGGTTCAAGAAAATGTCAAAATTTTGTGAAGACAAGTTAAGAAACAGGTTAAACTTGAAATGAACATTTCCACACCAAGGAGCATTTTTAAAAAAATTGAAAATTTTCTGGGAGTGACTCACTGCGAGGTCCATCATCTCTGCAACTTATAAAAAATTTGATGGAGAATTGTGTAAAATGAAAATTTATAACGAAAAAATGCATGATAGGGGTAAAAAATTCTATCATCAAGTTTTTAGGTCCCAAAGACCAACTTCTACTACCTACTTAATTTAAAAATCACAAGCAAAGCCGATTCTCCATTTTTGTCCAGCTATTTCACCCCTTTTCTACTTTGTGTTTTTTTCTTCGAATTTTCATTAAATAAATGCGATTTTGGGTAAAAATTTAGAATAAATAAATGAATTTCAAACGATCCATTCCAATTAACTACTTAATTAAAGATTAAAATATGCAATCTCATCTGAATGACGTACTACGTTGAAGACGTCTGCGTCTATCCTCTCTATATAAACCAAAGACCTTAGATATGGAAAAATCATGAATCCGGCCGCAATTCGTGTTTAATTTATTCTCTACTTTTTTGCAGATGAAAGCGCGGTAGAAAAGTGTACTTAATTTAAAAAGTAGTAACGTAATTGCTTATTTATTCAATTGATGCTGGCGTTTCACAACGAACGATATAGTTTGTGTATACAGGGCACAGGGTGAAGCATAAGTCATTCTAGCCGCTTTCAAGCTTTGAACTTTCTTTAATTTATCGTACCCATAACTTACTACGAGCAAAGTTCCACAGGGGGTAAGATGTGGAAAAAATTGCTCTATATACCTTTCAATTGTTCGCCTTTTGAAATAATTTTCATTGTAATTGAGTTTAAAATAGATTTTTCAAAATTCAAGCAAACAATTTAAAACCTAAACTTTATTCCTAATTGAAATTTATACGATTTAAGTTACAGAAGGGAGATTTACGGGACACCCTGTTCGCAAGTTTTCTGAGATATGATTATTTTTTTTAGCTTTTTTTTTTATACATATCTAATTTTTTATCAGTCAGAATAAGTACATCTATAGGTAATTTGTATTCCATTCTATTTTTTTACTTGTTCAGTGCGCGTACTTGGCGTTTATTTGTTTATAATACTCGTAGGTATTTGCTAAGTAAAAACTGCTCATTTCATTATGCATCCATTATCATTTGCGCAACAATGAAAAATAGCAGCTGTTTTCACTTCTAACGATACCGGTATTTAGAAGAAAAAAAGTAACCGTAATTTGCGCTTGTATTTTGTGCGGAGTCAAGTTTTTACCTCATTTAAGTATACGCCAAAGTTACTGCTTTTGAATAAAACGTAGGCACTCGTTGTAAAAGTATTCCACTCGACGATTAAATGGAGGCGTATATAAGATTCCAAGTTTAGCTTTTACAAAATATGAGGGCGAAATAAGTTACCAAGCTTCGATTTTACTTTACCTCGACTCCGTTCGTGGCGTTGGTATTCGTTAAAATTCGCCATTTGAAAAAAATTTAACCCGATTATCGAGTTATAAGTACAAGTGCCTAGTTATTTAAATGCGTAATGGAGGCACATACGAATACAAATCGAGCCGCTCTGGAGTAACATTTCACTTCAATTTTATGTTACGTTTCGTTGGCGTGACGTAAGTGGGCCACACATAACTGCAGAAATTAGCACATATCTGTATTATGGATGTACCCGGAGTCAGAGGGGTCGTTACGTATTTTGTGAAACAGACAAGTGCGATAGGTTGCCTATTTCGCAGCTCGTGGCGTAAATACGAGTGTATGACTGTCCAGATGTTAAGTACATACTTATTCGTTTTGGTTACAAGTCATAATCGTATGGAAAACAAAAATGGATCTACTTCAGATTCTAAATGGAAAATTTATGTGGTCTATTTAAATAGGTCATTTAAGTATGTATCATACATATGTACATTTTATGAAATGTAGGTATTCAGATAGTCCGATTAAATTAGTAGGTAAATTACATTTTGTCAACTATTTATCTACATGATGCCCGATGAGAAGTGGCGAATACTTCAAATAATTTCGGATATCGAGATCGACTCCAACAAACAAAATATTTCATGCACTCGGTTGCCTATCTCAGTTTTAAAGGTGTCATGACCTACAAAAATTTCAAAATTTTATCAAAACAATACCTAACTCGGATGTACGTGGCTTTTTGTGAGGAACAAAAACAGTTTTGTAGAAAATTTAGCTACTTTTGAAAATTAAGGCATTACAAAAATTTGAAAATAATTATGTAGATCTGTAAGTATAATTATTTACGAAGCTGAAACTTCAAAAGCTGTGGAGTACTATTCAAAATTTTGTATCTTTGGATCTTTAGATGCAATTTTCTAAATTTGGGGTCTGTATCTGCCCAAATCTGATGGAAGGCTTTGGAGGTGGCATTAAGCACACAAAAGTGACAAAAATCTAATTTTCTAAACAAGTGACCCCACTTTAAGGGTCCCGGTCTTTGGTCATTCCCTTTTTCTGTTCCCCTTATTATTTCCATTTGTTTGATAAATTTACTTTTTAGAATTTTTACTATCAATTATTTTTTTTATTGGGGTAATTCAAAATTTAGTATTAACTACATGAAAAAGGCCTTTGTCAGATTTTTTTTCGATTTGAATAATTTTTTTTTTTTTTTTTAATTTCGCCCCAAAAAGAATGTCTTAGCAACTTTGTTCAATTTTGATTTTTTTTGTAAACAAAAAAAAATTGTTCATACAATATTTTTTTTAAATTTGTGTTTCCACACAAGTTTTTCAAAAATTGTGTTTTAAATAAAAATATAAATTGAAACATTATTTTCCAAAAAAATTTCTCAATTTTTGTACACTTTAAACCTTTTTTTCCAGTGTAAAAAATTGATTGAACAGGAATTTTAACGATTTTTTTTCGATGCTTCAGCTGCGAATAAATTTTGAAATGCGTTTTCCAACAAAATTGTAAAAAAAAATACTGGCTCAAAAAAATCTCTTCAAAAAATCAGGGTTGAGATCGTGAAGATTGAAGTTGATTTTTTAATTTAAATTCAATTTTGAACAAAATTTTTATGTAGGTACAACTAATTTCAGCAGGAACAATTTAAAAATGAAACTTCACCAACTCGTTATCTTTAATTGAATTCAAGTTTGGCTCACTGAAAGAGCATGACACCCAGATTTTAAAACCAAATTTTGAACTACCGAAGTTTATTTTTCGATTTTTGACAAATTTTTGAAAATGGCTGAAATAGCAATTAATACTTAAATCAATTTTTTTTTTTTTAAATAAGTAAGGTTTTCTGTGAGCAGGTTTTGATGAGTGGATCGCCGCAGTACTGTTTTTTTTGACACCATCGAAAATTTACCAAGTCTAATTTTACATTAGATATTTTGATGTTCAAAATTGGAGGGGGAGAGGAGTCCAATCGAAATGTTTGTAATAACCAAAATTATTCCTATAAAATCAATCTACAACTTTTGTTTGAAAATTTTTTCAATAGGACCCTTCCCTCGCCACCGATTTTGCATAAGGCTCGGAAGATACTAATTAAAAATTAGAGGAGTGAAGGAGGAAGGGGCCAATTGAAATTTTTTTCAAATAAAAGTTGTAGATTAACATCCTAAAAATAATTATGATTATTATAAAAATTTCGATCGGATTCCTACCACTACAAGTAGGTAAATATACTTCTTTAAAATTGGGAGACGGGTCCAATTGAAAAATTTTTCAAACAAAAGTTGTAGATTGAGGTTCTGGAAATAATTTTGATCATTAAAAAATTTTCGATTAAGCCCTCCTCTCCTCTCCTCTCCCTTCCAGTTTTGCATAATATGAATGAGATACTTAAATTATTGAAAACTGCCGGAGGTAGGGCTCCAATCGAAAAAATTTCCAAACAAAAGTTGTAGCTTGAAGTTTTATAAATAATTTTTGTTATAAAAAAAATTGCGATTGGACCTCTCCCTCACCTGCAATTTGGAAAATCACATATCTATGTAGTATTGGACTTGGTAAATTTTTGATCAAAAAAACAGTACTGCCATTGCGGCGGTCCACTCGTTTTCTTTAGCAAGGAAGGGAAGTGGTTTAGAATATAAAAAATATGCACAATGAAAATTTCAACCTTTAAAAAAATGAAATATTTTACAAAAAAAAAGTCTCAAATATTTTCACAAATTTTTTTCTCTCCAAAAAACCCATATTAACAAAAACTCGATGGATGTGTCGTTTTCGACAATTTTTCACCTTTGAGGGCATGATGGATAAAATTTCACTTCTTTTTCACTTCATTTTGCTCGTAAAAAATTCGTAAAAAATTGAGAATTTTTATTTTAGACATGATGAATTATAGTTTTTTGTAAACAAAAATCGAAAAAAAAATTAGGGAGACATCCGTATCTACTTAGGTATAATGAAGCTCGTTGGGGCATTGGCATATTCCGCTTGTTAAAATTTTAACAAATGATTCGATGAAATTCTCTTCGATATCATAATAATGGTTTTGATCGTTTGAAAATAGATATGTTTTGTCGTTAAACGGGACATAACGCGGCTCGTATTACACGTCGTCATATCGCGTCGCACCGCGTATCAAACTTTATTAAGTAAACCAACTTTATTAATATCTAGCCAGTAAATTGGGGCACATTTGCAAAAGTTCGTATTTCAGTAAGTAAGTATATCATAATATTGAATCAGAAGTATAGATACCCTTTCTTTTACTTGTAAGTTCAACAATAGCTCGGTTACAATTTCACAAAGTTAATCGATACAATAAACGTAGAATGGTCGGGTGGGTATCGAGATTCAAAAGTTAAGGAAATCAACTCGGCACATGACTAATTTTCCGTAATATTATTTACCGCTATTGAAAATATTAACCAAAGACCCGAGCGACTCGGTGCGAAATTAATTTCTACAATGTTTGATTTCACGATGTACCTAATTCAAAATTGATACTCATCAAGCGACTGGCTATGGCTATTGATTTTCTGCGATACGAATTTGACCTGTCTGTCGGATATAAGATAGGGGCGATATGATGTTTTTTGAAAAAAAAAAAAAAATCACCCCGGTTTATTACACGCCGATTGAAATGCTAATTGTATTTATACTTTAGCTTTAAAGCGTACGTATTTCACGGTATAAATTTATATTAGAGATTATTGTAGTAGAACGCGAAAGGTCGCTAGATGTGCAAAATATTTCATACCTACCTATTATATAGGTCTTAAAAATGACCATTAGGGAATAAGCGGAATATATCAGTGCTTGGACAAGATAAAGGTATATGTATAGTATACGGAAACGTAGCATAGGCCTAAGCATGGTTAGGTCAGGTTTGGTAGGTACGCGAGCGAGGTAGGTAGGTATGCACGAGCGGCGACTAGATAAATGATCATGGTGTTTCAAGTGAGATACAATGTGCTGGTATTTACTTTTGAAATGTGTAGCTTTGACTGGATTTAAAGGCATCTGTGAGCAGAATTATAGCGTTTATTTTGTAAAGGAAAATATTTTTAATACATTGATACGTAGTACGCTTGTGGTAGTGCCATCGTGAAACAAGAACAAGCACGCAATGTATTATAACGCAGATATCTACGCCGGTGAATATTCACTCGCTATATGCTTAGAATTACAAAAAAAAAAAAAAAAAAAAAAAAATGATTTCGCATTTGTAGCGACAGGCCTTTTCTTCCTTTGATAGCAAGATTTTTATTTCTTTTTTATATACGTCTTTTTGGAGAATACAAATATATTAGTATATTATATGTATTTTGCAATGAACCAGGTACCTATTACAGTAAAAGTTATATACAGCTTATAAGTTGGCCCGCTGAATTTTTTATCACAAACAAATGTCTACGTTTCTAATCATATTTTTTTCCACCCCGGAACGCCTGCCTGCATGCGATCCCAATTTTTCTTTTTTGCGAATTTTATATGCAATAAAAGCGACGTAGCCGGTATGAAAAATCCACAGGACGAATAAGCAACCCATAAGAGAAAAAAAGTTATAAACACGTGGAGCCTATCTCAAAATTGAAGGGGTGAGCGAAAATGAAATTGGAGGAAAATTTATGTTGACCAACCCGAGCAGCACAATCGACAAATTATCGAAATAAAAAATCGACAGAATATCGAATTCGATAAAGTGTCGCGTTAGTTCCGCATAAATCGTGAAATTATCTTTCGATATATAGATAGATTATCGACGAATTATAGTTAGCAAAAATTTCGAGATTATAGTAAGATATTTTATCAATAATATATCTATAATATCGAAAGATAATTTCACGATTTAGGCGGAACTTTCGCGACACTTTATCGAATTCGATATTCTGTCGATTTTTTATCGATTTTTTATTCCGATTTTTCGTCTTTTACTAGCTTTTTTCTATAATTAAAAATCATTAATTAGCATAATTAATACATTGAACTATGCCTAAACACATTATTCATGTTACGGTAAGAGGATCATTTCAGAAAAAGTAAAAAAAAATTATAAAAAATCTGCCACCCGTGGGGCTTGAACCATCTACCTCCTGCATGGTAATCCTCTTCCTGAACCACTATGCCATACCTTATCGTTGAGGAATTAGCAATAAAACGCTTATAATAGGCAGTTTAGTACTTCCAGACGTGTTGGACTTGGAAAAATTTTCACCAATTTGGAAATAATTTCAAATATCGTCACAAAATCGTTGAAAAATCGAATTCGAGGAATTTCATATCACGTGTCGATAATATAGTTTCAAATATCGTCATAAAATCGTTGAAAAATCGAATTCGAGAAATTTCAGATTACGTGTCGATAATAAAGTTTTAAATATCTTCACAAAATCGTTAAAAAATCGAATTCGAGAAATTTCAGATTATTTGTCGATAATATAGTTTCAAATATCGTCACAAAATCGTTAAAAAATCGAAATCGAGAAATTGCATATTATGTGTCGATAATATAGTTTCAAATATCTTTACAAAATCGGTAAAAAATCGGATTCGATAAATTTAATATAATCTGTCGATAATATAGTTTCAAATGTCGTCAAAAAATCGGTAAAATATCGAAGTCGAGAAATTTCATATAATCTGTCGATAATATAGTTTTAAATATCTTTACAAAATCGTTAAAAAATCGAATTCGATAAATTTAATATTCTTTGTCGATAATGTAGTTTCAAATATCTGCACAAAATCGGTGGAAAATCGGAATCGATAAATTTAATATTCTTTGTCGATAGTATCGTTGACGAATATCGTTATAAAATCTTAATAATATCGAATTCGATAGTTTTTAGATTTTTTGCCTATGAAGATGTACCGATAAATCTTTATAATATCGTGAGAACATCTATAGATTTTCAAACGATTTTTTATCGATACGTTACATCTTCCGATATTATCGATCGAGTGTGCCGCTCGGGAAGCATATCAGTATAATACTGAAGCATCATTTTTTTTATTCTCAATTTTTTTTGTCCAATTTTGAAAATAAAGGTTCTACAATGCTTTGGAAATTGCTATTTGTAAAGTTTGAGGCTCCATAATGCCTTAATTTTTAAAAATGGACGAATATTTCACATAAAATTTTTAGTTGCTCCCAAAAAGTTAATTTCAAGCACTGCCTTGAGGAAATTTTGAAATTTTCAATTTTTTAAAGTGACGAAAGGAGCAAACAATTCAGTGATTTTGTGAGAGTAATTGTGCCTTTGCAGTAGGTTATGCTAATTTCAGGGACATCAACTTAAAATTTTCCAGGGTGAAGCTCGATTTTTTCAGAAGAGGTGACCAAGACCAGTTAAAAACGTTTCTGTGTTGAATTGAATGAAACATGAAAGAATATTTTTTTTTTTGTAATTCCGAAAAAATGAATTTCCTTAGAGAAAAAAAAAGGAAATTTATGTAGCTATTTCGAAAAATCGAGACAGTTCTTACCTTTCCAAGTTCCTATTCGACTAATATCCCCCCCCCCCCCCAAATGAAAAGTTTTTCTCCTGAAAAATTGGACAATTTTTTTACCCCGAAAAGTCAAAAAAATTACCTCGAATTATTTTAAGTATTTCAAAGAAATTAAAAAGAATACCTATAAATTATTTTAAATAATTTGAATTTTTTTATTTCAATGATATGAAAAATTGTCAGATTTTTTACAAAAATTCTAATACAGAAAGTTGACATTTTTTCTCAAAAAAGTGGGCTTTTCTGCGAAAATTTGAGAACAACTTTTTTATTCAAAAAATTGAAATAATTTTTTTTTTTTTTTTTTTGTAATAGGTAAGTTTTTTTTTTTTTTTTCAACTATCCAATATATATTTTTTTCATAAAAATTGTATTTTTAATTTATTTACATATGTATTTACTTATTTGAAAAAAACGTAATAAATCTTTTTTTATTCTAATAAAAATCCAGATTTTTAAATTTCCAATCATTGACGTACGTTGCAGACTGCAGTGCGAGCCTATGAGTGCCTGTTTATTATTTACATACTGCATAAAGTTTGAAACGCACTCTAACGAAGGTTGAAAAATAGTTGCAAAATTTCAAATTCAAATCCGGCTAAAAACGAGCGCAATTATCAACTCTGCAAAATTTTCAATTCTAGCCAATAAAAGTATTTCAACCATTGCTTCTTCAGAAAACTTCACCTAAAGCTGCAGCATTTATTGTCAAAACTTCAAAAATTTCGAATTTTTTTTGCTTATTTAAAAAATATTTTCCCTGATAAATTAGGAGCTTTTTCAAGGTACCTCTTCAAATTAGGTTTAGGGGGAAATAAAAAATTGAGAGATACTTCTCTTGAAAACAAACACTTTTGATTCATTTTCAATTTTTCTTGAATTTTTCGAAAAAATAATTCGATTATTAGGGCGAATAATTATTTACGGCGAACCAAGTATGCAATTCTTCAAGCATTATGCTAAATGTTATCTAAATAAATGGTAATGCAATCTAACTAAATTTTTATTTTATTGTCTGACATTTCATAGTATTTTGGAAAACTTTTGCAAAGGTATAAATCAAAAAATATGACTACCTACCTAATCGAAGTTGAAATTGATGAGAAAAATGATTTTATAAATTTCACAAAAAGCCACCATTGCGCAATTTTCTTATTCTTACCCTTATTTTCATTTTTTCAGAACTGTATCAAGGTAAATTTTTTTCAAAGAAATGCAAAAGTTAGAAAAATTCTTAATACTATTTTTCAGACCCGGGGGGAGGGGTTGTGATACCACTTGAAATTCAGTAAAGGGAAAAATTATAAATGGAGAATTATTTTTTAATAAAAAGGAATGACTATAAAATTATGTATTCGAGGCCAAAACAATATTTTGCTTATTTTCAATTTTTTTATCTTCTCATTTTTTTTTTTTTTGATAACTTAGGAGTCTTCTAAGGTACCACTTAAAATTAATTTGACAAAAAATAAAAATTGGGAACTCCGTATATACTTCTCACAAAAACTCATTTTCGTGAATTTGTCAAAAATAATTCAATTTTTAGAGTGAATAATTATTTACGGCAAACCAAGTATGCAAATCTTCAAGAATATGCTAAATCATAAAAAATCAACCGCAAAATAGCAATATAAACTAATTTTTTGATAATTATGAAAATGTTATCAGACCCAATTCTATATTTTTGTCTGACTTTTCAATATTTTGGCAAACTTTTGAAAACGTATAAAGGATGAATAATTTAAGTTAAAAATGATAAGAAAATTAATTTTTATAAAAACGAAATGTCTCAGCAATTTTATTATTTTTTATTTTAATTTTTTTCAAAGCTGCGTTTGTCAATAATAGTCTATAATTTTTTCAAAGAAATACAAAAGTTTGAAAAATTGATAATATAATTTTTTCAACTGAGGGGGGGGGAGGGGGCTGATGACACGACTTAGAATTCAGTTAGGTGAAAGAGGTGAGAAATTGAGAATTATTTTTTTAAATAAAAAGGAATGACTCTAACTTCTGCGTCAAAAATTTTGTTTATTTTCCCACGCCTTTTTTTTGTGTTTTCTTTTCTTAATAAATTGGTAGGTGCTTCAAAGTACAGTATGAATTAAGTTGGGAGGTAATAATTTTTTAATAGGAATCATTATACTTAATTCATGTTTTTAAAAAGGAAAAATGAAATTAAAAATTTCAGAAATTTTACTTGAATTGAACAAAATTTAAAAAAACATTTCAAAACAAAATTTTCAAAAAATTTCATTCAAAATTACCTTTTTGACAGAAATTAAAACAAGAAGTAGGTATATTTTGATAAATATTGTAAAAAAAAATTCTAATTCATTTTTTCACAAAATTTTCCACAATTTTTTTAAACGCCACGTACAGCAACTAAAGCTGTTTTTTTTCAAGCAATTGTCTCTAAACAAAATTTTATCCTAGAAAATTAACAAAAAAAAAATAAATAAATAAAAAAAAAAAAAAAAATAGTAATAACTACTACAGCAATTATTAAAAATTTCCAAAATAAATAAAAAACTTTTATGAGCCTAAAAAAAATTAATTTAGATAACCGATCGTCGAGTATTTTTTCAATCGTAAAAAAGCGACAAAATTTTCAACGTTGACGTCCTACGTTTGAATTTTATCGCGTTGACATTAATAACTGCAGATACGAGTATGTTTACAGACCCACCGCTGCGCCTTTGTATAACTTTTGGAGAAAAAAAAACCAAACGCGATTCGTTATCGTTTATATAAAAGGCTACCTACCTTTTCATGCAAAATTATCTTTATAAAAAAGTAAAATCAACGGGTTGGTAGCTGTGCTCGAATACAAAGTTGAACCACATTTACACATTAGGCCCTAATTCTATTCATTGTAACTTTATTTTTCGCCTACGGTATTGTTTTATCAAGTCACACTTAGCTTAATTTTCATTACATTACCGCTCAAAGTTGATATTAAGTACAATACAAAGAGACTTTCACTTAAGCACCTATTTTAAAAAGCCGAAATATCTAACATAAAAGAAAAACGTCGAGATTTCTTCTCATAATTCATTTAAACTTGACGCAGTTTATGAAAGCGCATTGTTTTAAGTACTCGTATAGTAAAAATCAATATGTTAAAATTCTATCTTACGAATTTCTATTATTAATAATACGAGTACCTAAAATGACACGCATGCGTTAGGACACGCAATGAAAAACATTACGATGCTTTTTTTTTTAAACAAAAAATCTGTGGCATACGCAAACAAATACCCACATTAATGTTCTATCTAAGCATCTAAAAATAAAGTACTTTTTGGAATAAAAACATCGTAAAGGTCGGTGTATCACACGATGTATCTACTTCTACTTTTTCCAAACAGGGTAAACGAGCACGAATTGTAATAATTGTTCGGACAAATGTTGAATTTTTATTTATTTTTTCGGAGCAGCCATTTCCCATTTCAGCACAAATGTTAATTTTTCGAAACGTGAATCAAATTCAAACAAGAAGCAATTATTGTAGATAGGTTATTTCATTTCAGCGCAGAAATATCTCACCTTAATGTAACTCGCTCCGAACACTTGAACTTAATAAATGTCTTAATATGAAAATGCTATTTTAACTGTTCTTGAATGAAAACTGGCCTGTCATAATTTCAACGCAAAAGTAGGGATTTTTCATTAAATAGGCGTACGTGAAACATTTTAATTCCAAGTGCAGACTGTTTTAATCACCTATAAACTGCTTAAAGTAACAGGTAGTAATACGTTAAAGATTAATTATACGATTAATTAATTTTTCTTTGATTCCGATATCTATAGATAGGTAATTATACCAAACAAAAATCCCATCAAAGATACCGACAAAATTCAAACGCCACCATAAGCACCCTCCCAGACAACGAATCGAATTCATCTGCGATAAAACGAATAATGTTCTCAGCTAGGTACCTACATTTTTAATTTCAGTTTTCAGCGCCGAAACAATGGTCAATAACTATTGACAAAGTCTTCCAAAGAAAAGGAAACGAATTAATAATACAAGGGTGTAGAGAGATAAATGACAGCGGAACAGTTTTAGCCATCCCTAGACTCTCCACGGCGATGAACGGAATGAAGGCACCGCTTCTAATTATAATGTCAGTTTATCGGCAGAAAGGATATTCTCACATATCAACTTGATTAAATAATTAGCTCGATATTTCATTAAGTATTTTGCACAAGTTAAAACTTGAAATGAAGTTTGAATTATTTTTCAAAAAAATAAAGGCAAAAAAGATGAACAGGAAATTACGTTAAAAGTTTTATAATAAGTTGTACTTGTGCAATGGAATTAGTATTTTGCTTCGATAGGAAACAGAAAAAGGGAGGTGAGGGGGAAAAGTAAATTAAAGAAAAGGAATAAAGGGAGAAGAAATGAGGGAAAAAAGAGATAAACTAGGGCCCGTCGAGAGAGAATTGGAGCACAATTTCATCAAGTATCGAGTTTATGGGAGAACTCGATATTTAAAAAAAAGTTATTATTATTTATTTCACGATAAAAAAAAAATGTAACGATTTAAAAATGATAAAATGGCAAAAAAAATATTAAAGACTTAAAAAAACAAAAAAAAAAAACTAGGGACGAATATTCAGTATATTCACCTTCTGGATCTTTTCAAAGATTTCTTCTTTCAAAAATTTAAAAAGATAAAAATAATACTTATTCTCAATTTTGGCATTGCAAAAAATGCTTCAAAATTTCAAATAGAGCATAAAACTATTTTTGAAAAATATTCGCAAATTTGACCACCTAGTACCTATATAAAATTTTCTATAAAATGATACTTACTTATCTATTTTTAAAAAATATTTTTATTTTTCACTTTTCCACTCAGTTTGTCATTATCCCTTCATTCATTGGAAAAATAATAGTAATTGAAGGGGGAAAATGGTGTATTATTGAATAAGTAGGTAATTATGAAAAAACTTAATAATGAAAATGATTTATCTATAACCAGTGGCTTCACTTTGATTATATCTGTGGTCTCCCAAATTTTCTCACGCTGATCATGATGC
This sequence comes from Balanococcus diminutus, assembly GCA_959613365.1. Classification (NCBI taxonomy): domain Eukaryota; kingdom Metazoa; phylum Arthropoda; class Insecta; order Hemiptera; family Pseudococcidae; genus Balanococcus; species Balanococcus diminutus. Next base: position 42,027,536 of record OY390715.1, on the reverse strand, counting down.
CGTTCCAGGTACCCCGGGGCCCCCAAATCAACTTTCCAAGTCCTTACATTTTTCATTCAAATAATACTTTTTTTCCAATACCCATGAAATTTATTCTGATATTATTCTTAGAATTTTTTCTTGAAATTTGTCCTAAAAATGTTTTTGCCCATTTTTTAAAAATATTTATATTCAGAATTTTTTATAAATTTTTAATGAGCATTTTCTCGGAGTGCATCAAATGAACTTCAATAAAATATGTACAAGTGCAAATTTCGCAGAAAATTTTGTATCGTATTTCTTATTGAAGAATTTTAATATAAATTTTGATATTTTTACTCAAAATATTTCTTAGTTAGATTTTTTTTCATTTTCAAAATGAATTTTCGATTTGGGCTTTCGAAAAAATCCGTTATTTCAACAAAAGAAATATTGTCTAAAAATTCAGTATTTCTTCAGAAACAATAGGTTTGTTCGTTTTGCAAAAACCGTTTTGGTTTCAGGGGTAGATTCCTGCACTTTTTATATTTCAATGTAAACAAAGTTTATAAAAAGAAGTGGAATCAACTCCCTGGTTTCATTCAGAATCGCAAAAACCGTGACAAAACGAACAGACCTAAGGTCTCGTCGAAAAAAAAGTAAATGAAAAATAACATTTTTTAAAAATAAAACTACTAAACAAACTATTTTTGAAAAATATTCAAATCGTCGAAAAATGATGATTTTAAAAAAATGCCCCAAATTTAATTCAAACTTTTTGAGAAAAATTGAGAAAAAAAATCCTCAAAAATTCCGAGTAAAATAGTTTTAAAAAAGTGAAAAACATTGAAATAAAAACACATTTCAGAAAGGGAAAAATTTGTAAAAAGAAATTTTCTTCAAAATTTCTTAATAGTTTTTTCAACAATTTTTAGGAAAAAAAATTAAAGGGGACTTTATACTACCTGAGCACACAAACGTTGCCAATACTCAAATAATTTATTTCATAAAGGCTAAGCCTTATTTTATGAAATTCTAGCCATCAAAAACCGTGGGTGCTGAGCATCCATGCGATAGCAAAAATTTGAAGAAAATACGTAAAATTACGCTCGCGTAATTTGATACCAAAGTTCAAGTTTTTACTTGAGAAATTTGAAAAAAAAAAAAAAAATTCCAACTCGTGTTTTTTAATTGGAATCAATTCCTCTATTTACTTACTTAATTGAAAAATTCAGAATTATTTTCTCATGAAAAGGAATAACTTTGGGCAATCTAAAAAAAATTTTTAAAAAAAATTGAAACATTTGCCAATTTTAAGTATGAGGAAGCTAGTTGCACCTGCTACTTAAATTTTAGTTAGTGGGAAATGAAAAATTGAAAATAATTTCTCAGAAAAAGAAACAAACTTTGATGCGTTAAAAATTTAAAATTTTTTTTTAAAATAAAATGTTTTTTCATTTTTTTTTAAAATGGGGGGGAGGGGGCTAGTAGGCACCAATAAGTTTAAGGCGGGGGAGGGTTAATACAAAATAGGGAATTATTTTCCAATTTATAGAAGAAAAAAAACAGTAACATCAAATTCTAAATCTGAAAATTTTGATCATTTTTTTTTTCAAAATTGGGGGCGTTGGGGTGCCCCCAAGGCACCATTCAAAATTTAGTTAGTGTAAAAATGAAAAATTGGCAATTACTCCTCATGCAAACGAACAGCACCTTTGACGCTCTTTCGTGAATTTTTCAAAATAAAATTCAATTTTTAGAGTAAATAAATATTTACGGCAAACTAGGTATGCAAATATTCTAGCACGTGCTAAAAAATAAAAAATAAATCCGCAAAAGATCAAAATCAACTAATTTTTTGAAAATATGATACCTATGTCGAAATACTATGTATGTACATATTATTATTGTGATTAAATTTTATATTTTTGTCTGACTTTTAAATAATAAATATGTACTTATTTTGGCGGACTTATGAAAAATAACAGAAATCAAGTTGAAATTGATGAGAAAAATAATAATTGCTATAAATTTCACAACGTCTGAATAAAATATCAAATTTTATTATAAGTATGTAAATAAATTAATCAAAAATTTTGCATTTATTTGAACATATATATTATTGTAACCATACTGCAGAGAGCCGGACTAAATGACGATGAAAAATGACCATTCCACCCATTCCTATTTTATTCGATTGTCCCCACTACTTCAATTATTCTATCTCTCCCAATCCATAAATTACAGAAGCGCGTTATGAATATGCATAAATAGGTATTTACGTGAGTTGATGTATACGTAAATATAATTTACATCAGTTCGGTGTAAAATATTTTCTAGCTTTTGTGAAATAGCTAAACACTGTAGTATGACTTTATGTAGGTATAGAATCACTTACATAACAAATAGGTAGATGAATTCAATTTTTTTTTAAGAATGATTTGAACCTACCTATGGTACCTACATACTGAAAATCCCCTCCGAATAATGAAATAATTCCTTCAAAAATGATTAGTTTGTAAATATCTCGGCGGGTTTTCCATCTACGATAGCTATTCTACGTAGAAATACCTCAGAAATGTGAAATATTCGTTGAATTGCCGTATAAGCGGCATATGTTCATTTTATAACTACGCCTTATATGTATTAGAGTAAAAAATACGACGTGTACACTTTTCATTAAAAATGTACATCCTGCATTTTCACGACAAAATTAATATGGTTCAAAAATTCTGATTAAATTCTTCGAATTATGCGGTCTAAATTGCCTATGTAATTTAATTCGTCCAGTTTGAAAAAACATTTCAGTGAAATTTCTCTCCGAAATGTCTATCTAAAATTATCGAGTTTCCTCCAATTATTGAATACGTAGGTACAAAAATTTACTTTCTTTTTCAATGAGTTGCGATAAAGACAATAAAACCATAAAGTTGTACGTATAAACTCAATTTGAAAAATTCGCCGAGTGAAGAAACCATGCACAGCCTATTCCCAAATGTTTTGTCGGTAGATTTTCTTCAACTTCAACCCGTATGTATTATCTTTCTTCTTTGATTACTCTAGGTGCAAAAAGTCACGGTCTCACGAGTCCAATGAAACTGTTTTTCGATCTTTATACTTTATTGTCCAATCCGTAATACTTGTTCCCATTTGTACTGGAAGCCTACACGAGTATAAAAGAATGAAATATAGGAGTAGTTACATGTAGGTAATGATTAATTGATTAACGAATATCGGGTCCAAAAATTCTCTTGTCTTTTTGAAAACCGAATAGCAAAATAATTTGATAAAAATCACACGAGCTCGTTAGTCGAACGTAGGTATTTTATTTCGAAAACTAAGACCTATTTGTCAAAAATAAAACACCTACGTAGACATTAATTAAACCGAAAAGGTAAAATTTTCACAATGAGGTCTGAAAATGTTCCAGCCGACAAAACAAGAAATAATTATAATCGAATTGATTTTTGGGAATTTTTACCGAAGGGTTTAATGCGAACGAATAAATTATCAATAGTTGTGACCAAACCTACATTAACTACGGGTTGCGATATTTTTTAGTATTGAAGCGGAAAAAGAGCAAAAATGTAGAAAGCACTTGGACTATTGCCAGATGCTGGTCGACACATTTTCATTTGCAAAGAGGCATTCTTTTTAACATTTTTCCAATTTCCATTTACGTTTTCGATCCGTTTTCCGGCAGGCGTTTTCTCTCTCCTCTATTCTATACATTTGTATGTACAATACTCGACCGATTATTGCAAAGAAAAAGCCATTTTTTCTACATTATTTCGACTTGCTAGTTTCGCTGTTGTTTTAGCACGTTTTTTTTCTTCCTTCTTTCTCGACTTCTATTCTCTCATTTTCCATGTTTTTAAAGCAGTAATTTTTTTCCTTTCGTTTTTTGGCGATTTGTTGAAATTTATCGGCGAACGTGGTGTACGTATGGGCCTTTTTTTTAAAAGTAGCCTCGTGTGCTATAGGTACCTTCATTATATGTATAGTCTTCTTTTGATAAGAATGCAAAAATTAGTAAAGTAGAACAGTATTATACTTGACCAAGATATGTGAAGTGAAGGGAGAATGTAGAGGTTCAAAAATTAGTTTAATCCTGCATATTAGGTAGGCCTTTGTAAAAACCTTTTAGGTCCCATGTAAAATAATGATAAGCAGATACAATATAGAATAGATAGATATGTATCTAAGCTGTATACCTTTACGTATATGTAGATAGTTTGATATTTCACCTAATTTAATATGTACGGTACCGGCTATTTATACGAAAAGAAGCATAAATTATAGAGAGTAGGTATTCATTTTTTTCAGCCGAGTGCTTCAACCTTAGACCATTCAATTTTAACCCTGCGTTATAGGGTTAAAGGGTTTGCAAATAATTCTATAATATGGAATACCTACTTATTCGAACCTACATTTCTTTATAATATTATAAAATAGTTAGGAATAATATATTACTAACAAACTATCCTACTTGGCGCTGTTTCTTATATAAAAAAATACATACATATAGGTACTTATCGTTTGGAAATAGTGCCCAAGTTACACAGGAAAAGAATCAAAGAAAAGGAAGCTCTTATATGTACATACCTAGCGCATTAGTAACGTGGAATGCCCGCCTCCTCCGGCAATAAATCGATTCCGTATGAAAATTCGAAGAAAGTTTAGTAACCTTATTTTATTAAAAATTATCAAACTGAGAAAGCAACTAGAAAAGGGTTGATTACAATTAGAAAGTTCATCAATCATTTCTAAAAAACAGGGGTTACACAGCAAAACATCGACCATAAAAGGAAATGGAGGATAAATGATGGAGCGGAGAGCAGGCCTACTAACAGGATATGTTTTAGGACAGTTATTAATGGTTTTTCCAAGATCATTGCTGTCAGTTATTCGCCAAACGGTTGATATTTATTTTTGATAATTTTCACCAGCGCCAATAACAAAGCATCAGGTGCAAAATTTTTTATTTACGTTCGCATCTCGAGCTCGACTCGACTTCCTTTCTCTTCAAAATTAATTTTCATAATTCATAAAGAAAGCTGTGACCGAGCTGCCACGGAGAAACTTTTGCATTTGTATGTGACTCAAAATTATCAAAGTTTTTACCCGTAGACAAAAAGATAGGTATTATTGATTTTATACTTATGCCTTTTTACCTATCGAGTTGGTCAATTTATGTGTAGGTAGGTACTAGGTAGGTTATCCTTACATGCATTATGGACAAATGACCTGAGCAGAAAATTTTTAAAGGCGGCATTTTTAAGATTTTTTTGAAATTTAGAAATTTATAGCGTGCCAGTGTCAATAAAAAAATTTGTTCACTGAAAAAAAAATCACTGAACCACTAAACTAGGCGGCAAATATTCTTTGGTCCAGAGCAATAAAATATTAAACACTGCTATTAGTAGTTGGGCACATCTCGTAATATGAAAAAAACACCGCACTTCAGCCTTTTTTTGGCTTTGAATCGTATTCAATGTGTGGGAAATGCTTACAATTTGATTGTATGCACATACTGTATATTATACAGAACACATTTCAGAGAAATTTGAAGAGTATCCCGACGAATACAAAAAAAATTAATATAATCACGATTAATATTACTAGGTATTAGTTATTATTAATCACTATCAATGATTAATACTTATGATGAAGTGACTAATTGATAACTACTAATAGTAAATTAGTAACCAATGGTAACTAACGTAAGTACTAATCAATTGTTATAGTTTCATACTCGCAGGTAATAAACTGTCTTGCAAAATGTATATAAGCTAAAAGATGAATTTGTAAGGATGTCAGCATTTGGGCTCTCAGTTACTACAGAGATTAGTAGTAAATACTATTAATCACTACAGTGACTATTAATTACTATTAGATATTATTAATCACTATTAATAGTAAATGATGAATGTGCCCAATGATAACTGGGTAATTCTCAGAAAATCGACAAATTTGAGTAACCAACTGATTTCTCAACTCCTGTACTATGCACAACTTTATTTTTTTGGTTATTTGTACATTATAACCTCCTAAATCCACCATGCCCAATTTGATGAATACCAACTCCCTCCCCTTGATTACAATTTAGTTTAAACATCAAAATGTCCTTCGTCGTGGCCTGTAGCCCACCATGTTTTTGAAAACAGATTTCAAAAATTATGGAAATCACCATGTTTTTTTGAAAAAAAAAGCAAGTACGCATCATTAGGAAGTTCAGGGTATAGGCTAGTGTGAATGATGATCACAAAAAGTGTTTAGTACAACTACACCGGAACATTGAAAACTGTAGCCAAGATTTTTGTCCATCGTCGTGGCTAATTTTTAAAAATTTGTCTCGGTTTGCTGATTGAATATTTTTTGCTTCTGAATGGCTACAATGATGTGTTACTTTTATAAAAATACTATCCGCATTTCAGATTGCGAATGCCAATGCACAGAGCGATTCTTTACGTAATCATCAATTTTTACAAAAATTGTGTCCGTCGTCGTGGCTTATCATTCCTCCGGTATAAAATGTCCCATCTTCCTGAAAACTGAGAAAATGTATTCTAATTAGTAAGTATCTTATTATAGCTTATTAATAATTAATAAAATATCAGTATTATAGCTTATAGAATAACTAATTGTCGAATTGTCCATCGTCGTGGATCACAATTGGTTGTCTTTCGTCGTGGCAATGATAAATTTTTACAGCCACGACGAAAGACAACCACTTATGATCCACGACGATGGACAATTCGACAATTAGTTATTCTATACGCTATAATACTGATATTTTATTAATTATTAATAAGCTACGAGTATAATAAGATACTTACTAATTAGAATAAATTTTCTCAGTTTTCAGGAAGATGGGACATTTCATACGGGAGGAATGATAAGCCACGGCGATGAACATTCTTACAACCACGACGAAGGACAGTCTTACGTCGTGGCGAGGAAATTTTTGAATCATCCTCCCCCCCTCCCTTTTGGGAAATGAATTGACCCCAACACCATAAAAGTATTCGGGAGCATATATATTTTCAATTACCTTAAGAAAATTTTTTAAAAACCTGTCAAATTTCTAAACTTTTACAGTAGTGAAATTTGCCGATTTTCTGAGAATTACCCGACTACTAATTGCAGAATAATGACTACCTAACAGTAATCAATGGTAACTTCTAATCAATTGATATAGTTTCATACTCGCAGGTAAACTGTATTGCAAAATGCATATAAGCCAAAAGATGAATTTGTGTGAATGCCTGTATTCGGGCTCTTGGTCACCACAGAGATTAATAGTGATTTCCTATTAGTACTATTAATCACTACTATTCCGTATTGGGATCCATTAAACGAAGATATACGAGTAAAAAAAATTAATTATAGTGATCTATAGTATTTTTGACACTATTAATTATTAGTAGCACTACTATAGTCACTAATAATCATTATTAGTGACTAGTATGTAGTACTAATAGTGATTCATAGCGTTGAAAATATTCAATATTAATCACTATTAGGTTAGTTATTTTTTTTATTACTCTTGAGGACACCTTGGTGTCCTTGATACACAGTACCTACTTACTAGCTTTTTCTTTACAAAAGAAAGAAAAACAAGGCTAAAATAAAAAAGGAATCAGTCGTAATTTCATTTGAATCAAAACTGTATCCTTATTTGCGCGTTAAATGAAAACCTTTACAGAAGAAGTGATTTCTGCGGTTAATACACGTATAAATTTTGAAAGCAGAACTATTTAGTCTCCGACATCCGTGGCTTTAGTTCAATAGATAGATATGTATTATTCAAATAATTTGTTCAAGAAACATTTACCAATAGAAAATTTTCAATTGAAACTTTATTCCTATGTAAATGGTTAGTGGGATGTATTTTAAGCTGTACGCTTAACCTAACTGCGTGCTTAACACAATCCCTTTCACAACTTCACAAGTGTTAACGAAACACCCGGACCTTTAAATAATTATTAGGTATCTCAAAGGAGAAGTTTAATTTTCCACAAATCGTGAATAGTTCCTTGGCAATTGAAATATAATTAAATGATTCCCAAAATCCCAAATATACCGAGTTTTTGTTCAAGTGGACATACTTACTCAATTTATTTTTGTGGTTTGGTCTACAACTAAATTAGTTTTACCAACGAAATTTTTAATTATAGGGCAGTATTCTAAAAGTCCTGCATACGTTTGCATAAATATTTACCATTTTATAAGCAGATAGGGAGGTATAAAAAGTTTATTTAGGTATGTAGTTGTCATACTCACGTATCTACATAGAGATTCTAAGTTAACTTGAAAATAAAATCATATTTTTGAGTTACTGCGTTCATTTCAAATGATTCGTTCTTACAGGAAAAAGAGACACGAAAATCTAAACTTGAAACGAAAATAATACGAAATCTATTTTCATGTAATAATCTATCTACAGCTAGATACCTAAATAAATTTTTGATATTATGATTTCATTTGAATCGATTTTTTATTTTTTGGAAATTGATTTTTTCGGTTCACTGAATCGAAATGTTTCTCGAAAGAATCAGCATCACTTAACATTTGAAACTACACACTTATCGAATCGTACTTCTGTCAAATTTATAGATAGGTAGGTACCTATGTTTTATGTACAGACACCATCTACAAATACGTCAATATTTTTTAGTAATTTTAAGTCCATTAATGTAGAAAAAATATACTTATCTCATACATGTTCTTTTTGTGTGTGTTTTTTTGAACAGAATCTACGACATTGAATGCAGCAACCAAATGTTTTGTAAGCCTTTTGTTTTATATTTCCACATTTCGTATCTCATCGACTACAGATAGCACATGTAAACAATCTGAATACCATTGTCAAAATGGCAGATGCGTTCCTGCAAACCATTTTTGTAATTCCGTTAACGATTGCGGTGATAATTCTGATGAGCCTAGATTTTGCACACGTAAGTATTTCAATTTAAACATTTCAAATGTTGTTTCATTCTCGTTTCAATTACTGGCATTGTGTAAGTCTATCTTTCTTTCTCTAATGGTAGAATTTGATTCGAAACGTGGAAAATGAAAAACAATATCTGCCGGGTGTTTTGATTGCTGTTTCCAACTTTCTATTTAGCAGTGTAGGATGAGATTCAACCACACGAGTGTAAATTCTGCTGAGTAGGTAAAATGATTTGAAGGAGTGAATTCAAGTCTACCATATCTCATGTCGGTATCGCATGGCATTTCTTCACATTAATTTTCCATCATTTTTCACCTTGGAATTTCACAGTATGCAAATGTATCAATGAAATTCATTTAAAAAAAAAAAAATAAATAAATAAAATAGGGGATGGAAAATTGCTTGACCTATATTTAAAAAAAAAAAATAAGATGATTTTTTCACAAAAAAGGGAAAAAATTTTTATTCAAAAAAATGAGAAATTGTCTATGCGACAAAATTGAGAAGTTTTTTCTTTCTAGTAAAATTAAAAGACTTTTATTTTAAAAAAATGAAATAAAAAAAATATGGAAAATGGAAAATTATTCTATGTACACGGGTATTAAAAAAAAATGAGATTTTACGAGATTATTTCAATGTTCCAAAAAATTGAAAGATTTCTCATTCCAAAAAAAATCGATAAATCTCCCTTTCCCCTCCAAAAAAATTAAAGGTATTCAAAAAATTTAAATCATTCTTTATTCTCAAAAATTAAAATATTTTTGTCATTCCAAAAAAATTGAGAAAAAATACTTTAAAAAAAATAATAAATATTGTTAAACTTTCGAAAAATAAATAAATTTTTTTCTCTAAAAAATGGTGAAATTTTTCAAAATGCAAAATATTTGTACTCTCAAAAAATAAATACTTTATTCTACAAAAAAGTAAAAGATTTTTCATTAAAAAAATTGCTTTGAATGGATACTTTTGTCCATTAATTTTCATTTTGGTATATTTGAAATGATGAAATTTAGGTCCCAAATATCAAGAGGGCGCCTATTGCAGCTGCAACATTGCAAAATTTCTTTGGATGCCTCTGATGGGCAACACCGATGGTTTAGTACTCTAAGTATATCCCCCCCCCCCAAAAAAAAAACACACACACCAAAAAAAAAACAACGTTTTTTTCCCTTAACAAAATGAAACGAAACTTAATATACGTCTTTTAGGCGTTATTTTTGAATAATGAAAATCAAAACCCAAACGTTTCGTTCTGCCAACGCTGAATGTATCGTTAATTCATTTAGGGTTGTTTACGTTCCAGTTACGTTATCAATAGTAAGCTGCATAAAAATTACGACAAAAAAATATAGCTACCTTATACATAACGACCATTTTCTAATTTCATCAAATGGCCAACGCCAGTTGAATTTTTCATGGAAAACAAAAAAAACAAAGGCACCTACTCGCAAAAAATCCTGTTGAAACGACATTTTAATTTTTAATAATCGTACCTACCACAATGAGTTACTAGAAAAGAAAAATCGTTGAATAAATTATGTTCGGGAGAAACGAATCTTGGTGATGTAGTGCCTATTGTGATAACGGTGGCGATATTTTAAAAATTCATCAAAACACGCCATATAACAGTATTGTTTTCTTCAATGAAAGTTCTTTATTTCGCGAATTTTCATTTTTTTTGATCCCATCTTCGAATAGGTAATTCGAAGGTAATTTCATCAAAAGAATATTAAATTAGATGTTTATTCTTAAATGAGATTACTCACATAAAACCCGATTACCTATACGAGGCTTTTTGTTTGTAGCATGCAATCGAACATATTACGGTGAAGTTGGAATAACCTATGAAATGGAAATACATAGGCCAAAAATTAACCAGTTACCATTTTCTTGCTCTTTGACATTTTCCGGCGGAGGCGGCAAGTTTGGAGATATTGTTCAGGTACTTGCGTACATTTTCTATCCTTCCAGTAGGAAAAAATATTATTTCTAGTTGCTTAAATACCTACTTGGGTATTATATTTTATCATCTTTATGCATGAAAATTGCTCACTGAATGGATGCTTATTCCGTTCGATGTCTGATTTATTAGATTACCTTCAGTCGATTTACGCTGGGACGTTTCCATTCATTTATGGGCTCAATGGGTTGCCAAGATGGCGAAATGCAAATTTCGGAATCCGAACGTCCTTTTACCGGTGGAAGCTGGTGTGGCAGCGCTGTTAAACCGACGCATTATTTTAGCGAATCGTCTTCCGTTAAAGTTACCATTAAATTACATAAATTACCCGATGACAACGACGATTATAATTACGATATTAAAATTATTTATAAGATGTTACCAAAAAAGGATTCAGTTATCAGATACGGTGGAAGATATTTCGGTAAGTTATTGATATTCTTTCGAAGAGAGCATTAGAGAGAGAAGGGTGGAATTGGAATTAGCTCGAAAAAGTGCATACTAGGAAAATTAGTCAAATAATATTGCAAAATTTTACACATTTGTCAATTTTATTGTCTGCAAGATTTCATTTAAAAAAGGGCGAAAATTTCAGACGGCAGATTACAAGGGTATCTGAACGGAAATATAAGCAGTTCCGGTACGTATCGTGAAATGTCACCTCGTTACTTTCTAGGCGATTTAATATCGGGTACCTATTGTTCGAGAATATTCAGCGATTGCGATCGAAATGACTGCCGATTGCAGTCACCCAACTTTCCAGGAATGTATCCTCGAAATTTAACCTGCTATTACGCTATTCGACAACAATCCATACCGCCCAATAAACATGCACTAATTAGCATACGCCAGAAAAACGGTCAACTGCTATCCGTACAATCCATTCAATACGCAGAAAACAAACACGAAACGAAATTAAAAGTAATAACCCTTTTTTTATTTATTCCATAATGGCTTACCTAATGTAGAATTAATGTTTTTAAAAAAGTTTCGCTCGTTTTGTTTATTTTAGTTTTGGCACGAATGTGATACCGTACAAGATTATGTCACCGTATATGACGGATATACCACCAGAGATCCTGTACTATTGAAATTTTGTGGCGGAGGAACGGCCCTTCCTGAGATTTTCACCAGTGGACCGGAGCTTCTGGTGGAATTTTCTACTTCTCCGTATGGCACCATGTTGAACCCGACTCATTTGTTACCTTTGCATGGATTTCAATTACAAGTGCAGGTAAAAGTTAAACGTGTTGAATAAGAATTGCTAAAAGGCTATAGCAGGGCAAGCATGGTGATTTGGCCCTAATCCATGGAGTTTCAAATTCGCGATTTGTATCTCACCTCTGAGGGTGGACCAATGAAAAACGTACTTTTTGTGACTTTTCACGTTTAAAAAAATCGTACCTACGTCTTTTTCTATGAGAATGTGAGATTTTCTCGAAACAAAAAAATTCCTGCAACAATTTGAAAAACATTTTATTTTTCCAAAAAAATAATGAGATTTTTTTCTCTAAAAATGAGAGATTTCATTCTAACAAAAAAATTATTTAAAAAAAAAAGATTTTTTTCTCCAAAAATTTGAGAAATACTAATATTTCAGAAAAATTAAGAAATTCTCTTCTTGGTACCTACCTATTCTTCTTTAGAAAATGTTGCCCCCCCCAAAAAAAAAAAAAATTTGAGATTTCCTAATTTTATAAATTTTCTCCGAAAATGAGAGATTTCATTCTAAGCAAAAAAAAATTTCCACTAATAAAAGGGACAGCGATCAAGATTAGGAATATTTCTCTTAAAAATAAATGGACAATATTCTAATTCTTCAAGTATTCAAACACACAATTTTTAAATTCCTTAGTATTCAATCAGACATTTATTAATTTCAACAATTTTTTAATTCACTTGGATTCAAACATACAATTTTTTATTCTTTATGTTGTTTGTAATCAAAAAGAATTTTTTAATTCTTTAGTATTCAATCCGATATTTTGTTATTATTTTGATATTATTTTTAATTTTCTTGTATTCATACAGAATATTTTTTAATTTTTTAGGATTCCAACAAAAATTTCTTCATTTCAACAATTTTTTTAATTCTCTTTGGGTCAAGTAGACAATTTTTCAATTCTTTAAGAATTCAAACAGATAATTTTTTTCTCTTATGTAGTTGGGATTCAAACAGACAATAATTTCTTAATTTCAACAATTTTTCATCCTCTTGGATTCAGGCAGCCAATTTTTCATTTCTTATGTAGTTGGAATTCAAACCGACAACTTTTTAGTACTTTATATTATATGTAAGAGATTCAAACAGACAATTCTTTGATTTTCTAAAAAGGGAACCTTGCCAAATCGTCACCTCCGATTGAGCTGAAATTTGGCTCACTGAAATAGCATGCCACCCAGACCTAAAACCAAATTTTTAGCTGCCGAAGTTGATTTTTCGATTTTTGGCGAATTTTTGAAAATGGCTAAAACCGCCTTCAAAAATTCATTTTTTGAAAGAAAAAAAAAATAGATTTCAAGATAGAATCCTGAAAATCGGTTTGTACACTAAAGTCGGCCTCCCGAGTCGATTGGCACCATTTTCGAAGCGATCTGGAGCCTCTAGGAAAAGTTGACTTTTCTCCAGCGCACTGGAATAGTTCCAGATGGCGCTGTAATTAACTTCGGCAGCTGAAAATTTAATCCTAACGTTAGTATGATACCATCTAATGATTGACGTAGTTCAATCCAAAATCCGAGGTGACGAGTTCGCGCGTGTTTTTTTTAACAACATGAAAATTCGGCATCTTTTAAAAATTTCCAAAAAATCAATTTCTCCAGCATATCATCCGAAACTTCGTCTACCACCCCTAAAGTCGACCCCCGAGTCGATTAGCACCATTTTCAAAGCTATCTGGAGCCCCAGAAAATGTTGACTTTTGCAGTCTGGAGAGATTCCACGTGCTGGAGAAAAGTCAACTTTTTCTGGAGGCTCCAGATCGCTTCGAAAATGGTGCCAATTGACTCGGGGGGGGGGGGGGGGGTTACTTTAGTGAACAAACCAATTTTCAGGATTCTATCTTGAAATTTACAAAAATTTTTTCAAAAAATGTTTTTTTGGAGGTGGTTTTAGTCATTTTTAAAAATTCACCAAAAATTGAAAAATCAACTTCGGCAGCTAAAAATTTGGTTGTGAGGTCTGGGTGGCATGTTATTTCGGTGAGCCGAATTTCAGCTCAATCGGAGGTGGCGAGTTGGCGAGGTTCCTTTGTAAGAACCAAATTTTTTTTTATTTATTTCGACAATTTTTTATCCTCTTGAATTCAAACCGATAATTTTTTAATTTTCTAAGAATCAAACAGTCATTTTATTAATTTTGAAAATTTTCTAATTCTGCTGGATTCAAACAGACAATTTTTTAAATCTTTATACAATTCAAACAGACAATTTTTCATTTCTTATGTAGTTGGGATTCAAGCAGATAATTTTTCAATTCTCTAAGATTCAAACAGACATTTCATAAATTTTTTATGTGATTCGGATTCAAACAGACATATCTTAATTTTGACAATTTTTTATCCTCTTGGATTCAAACAGATATTTTTGAATTTAAACAATTTTTTAATTCTCTAGCATCCAAACAGACAGCTTTTCAATGTTCTAGGATTCAAACAGACATTTATTAATTTCGACAATTTTTTAATTCTCTAGGATTCATACAAATATTTCTTAATTTCTACAATTTTTTAGGAATTAAAACAGACTATTTTGAAAATTCGTCAAAAAAAGAGAATAGTAAAAAAAAAACATGAAAATACCAAAAAAACAACAACAAAAAAACGAAAAAAAACAGTTTTAAACATTTTATTTATGTTTTAAACGCCGCGTCGTCTCGTTTTTGTCGGGTGTTTAAAACACCGTTTTTTTTTTCTGTTTTAAACACTTTTGTTTAAAACATACCAACCCTGATTTTTAATTTTCATTCATACTTTGAAAAAACAAACAAAGATTTAATATGAATGTTTTCCTATCTCTGAAATCGAAAGGGCTAGAAGTGAGTGTTATTTTAATCAGATTTGTTAGAAATTAATTAGTAACGTATAGCATTCATTAGAGTAAGCGAAATTTAATTCGGCATATTTTTGCCTATCTGCGAAATTGAAGGGGTTACAAGTGGAAATGCTATTTTAATTGGATTATTTCGAAAATAAGTATCTGGTGATTTTGCATTAGTTTAACAAATAGCCTATTTCAGGAGGATTTATGCGTAGGTCGATTACAGTTCCGCGAAACAATGGTAGGCAATTTTTGAAACACGTTAACAAAAATCGTGCAAACAGGAAGGGTACATTTTGTCGGACGAAGTCCAAAACGGCAAAACCTGCAAAGTCTAAAAATTTGAAAAATTGTTGTTGTTTTTTTCTTGATTTGGCATCAGGAGTCACTGATAAATCTGTTCCACAGCCACTTTTCATACCATGAACTTACCATGTTTTGCTATAGCCTTTGAGTACCTATTTATCGGTTCTCGTAAATTAATTAGTTCGTTTTTTAAATTCACTTTTCAAGGTATATTTCGTAGACCGTGATTCGCACTTGTATACCCATAATAAAAGATGCGAATTTTGGATTCAAGGATCCGGCAACGGTGTCTTAGAAAGTCCAAAACATACTCTTCCCCCTAATACCACATGTTTATATCATTTACAAGGTAAGCAACGTTCGTGAACAATAATTCTACGTAATAAGATTCACCCAAAAATACAATCTCGTCTTGAAATCGTTTGCTCTATCAATAGGTTTAGAACCCGGATCGACTCCCCCTACAAAATATCAAGACGATTCGAAAAACAAGAAATATGTCAGATATAAAGTTTGGTTATCAGTTTTGAAATTTCACGCTTCCGGCTTAGAAGCTACGCCGATGTCAATGAAAGAAGAGCAAGATTGTCGAACCCAGCTACAAATTTGGGATAGCAACGTTCGAACGTAATTATTAAATTATATTAGACACTGTCGAGCAGTGTTTCTGTGACTTTTGCCGAACAACGTATAAGTATTTTTATTGCCTCGTAGGCAAAAAGAATACCAGAATATCTCTCATATGAACGAACACCTCCTCGCTCGATATTGTAAAAATTTAATACCAAGAAGTTGCGAACATTCGTTATTGGAAAGATCATCTAGTCGACCCTGCTCGCTGTCAGAAAGTTTTTTATCAACAGAAAACGCTTTAACTTTGGAAATGAAAACTTTCGAATCAACGGCGTTGCGGTAATTAAAAATTATGCTAAAAGTTTGATTTCTATCAAAATCACTCGCGGCTTTTTATATTATTTCAATTTCTACTTACTTTTTAAAATATCCTATATCTGTAGATGCATTTTCATTTCTTTTATTTTCTCTCTCTCTCTTTCTCCACTTTACAGGCCTGTTTCGTTTCGAGCTTTATACGAATTCGTTGATTTGCATCAAGATGGAGAGCCTATGGGAATAAGACCATGTGATAGGAAATTCCAAAGTCGGACGCATATTACCACTAACACTTCGTATATTTTCGCGTCGCCTAGAAATGTATTTTTGTATGGTCGAGGAGGTTCGACTAATCTAAGGTATGTATTTTAAATAATTTGAAGAAAATATCAGGGGGGGGGGGGGAAACCTCGGAATCGTTTTTGAATTTGATATTAATTAACTTAACATTTCAAACCACTAATTTTAAAACGATTATGCCTCGTTACAGCTGTACCTATAGATTCGAAGCTCAGAAGGGAGAAAAAGTTAAAATTACCATAACGAAATTAGCATTCGCGAACAGAAATGATTGCTTCACCCGTCGTAATTACGATAATCAATACCTACAATGTGTTGGAAATTGTACAGCTACACTGAGATTTTACGATGTGCCATATAAAGATGGTGGCTACCCCATACCAAGACATTGCATATGTTCCGGAATGGAAAGCTTTTTACCCTTCACGTATGAATCGTCTTCTAATACGATTGAACTTGATTTTTTCATCAATGCGATGAATTTCACCGAAGACTATAGACATCATTATATGGAAGGCACATTTCAATTCATTAGAACTTCCATTTGTTCAGAAAACAGGATAGTGACCGGATCGAGTGGAGATCTTGTTTTTAAGTCACCGAGTAGAACTCCTGTCGAGGTATGGTTGATGTTTTTTTTTAGATAGGTATCCATCCAGAGTATCACTATGATGATCGAAATCAACCTGTAAATTTTTTTTATAGGTGAATTGCGAAAAAGATGCTTGGATGATAAAGCCTCGAGATGAACACTATTTGTATGTGAAAATGCACGGCGTAATTATACCTGGTAGTGAACCGTGTATCAAAAACATATCGTATCCAGTATTGTGTTCTACGGCGAACCGAATTGTGATATATTCTGGGAAATTTATCCACGCCCTCGTATGCCCATTACCAATTCCGTCGCAGAGACATCATATCGTCGAAGTAAGTTCTTCTTTTTTGTTTCGAATACCTAAAGTGCAAATTAAATATACACCAGTCTCATATCGAAGTATTTTTTTTTTAATGTAAAAATATGTAAAATCTCCGTTCTTTTGATGGCTGAATGGAATAAAAAATATCTCAATTTTTTGGAGTCAAGTGTATTTTTTTTTTTTTTTTTTACATTTTTTGGAAGATAAACCTGTTCTGGGAGAAAATGTTATCTTACCTAATAATTTTTTGGAAGAGTAAAAATTCTGAATTTTCTTAGGTAAAAAACATTTCAATTTTTGGGCGGGTCAGAGTATTTTTTTAAAACTTGCAATATTTTGGAATAAAAATTGATGAATTTTCTTGGTGTAGTTATCTCAATTTTTTAGAATCAATGTAATTTTTTCGAAATCTTATTTTGAAGAAAAGTAAGTATTCATTTTTTTAAAATAAAGAAATCTGAAATTTTTGGAGTAAAAATATTTTTTCAATTTTTGTGGCAAAAATCTCCATTTTTTTGGTGTGAAAAAATTCTGAATTTTCTTGGAATAAAAAATATTTTTCAATTTTTTGAAGAAAACATAAATCTATCCTTTTGAAGAAAAATTCCAGAATTTTCTTGAATTAAGAAATATCTCACTTTTTTTTGGAGTCGTTTATTTTTTTTCAATTTTTTTTTTAGCATAGTATATGCTTTTACGATGACCAAAATGGAAAAAAACGACAGAAAAATCCGAGACTAAAATCCGAGACTAAAATCCGAGACCAAAACGCGAGACCAAAATCCGACACCAAATTGGGTTAGGTTAGGGTACATTAAGTTAGGTTTGGATGACATAAAAAAACTTAGAAAATTTTTAATAAATTCGATTTTTTAGACATTTTGTCAGACATTCTGAAACTTGGAAATTTTTTCAGAAAGATGACTTTCAGACATTTTCAAACTTAGAAATTTTTTTAGAAGGATGACTTTCTGACATTTTGAAACTTTTTTATGACTTTTGGACATTTTGTCAGACATTCTTTTTAAATAAATTTTTTAAATAAATTTTATGACTTTTGGACATTTTTTTATTACAAGAGTCAACCAAGAGGGGTCCCCCTGGCGAGGCGCAGTTTCAATTTTTTTTCTCTCCAAAAAAACTTGTTTTTTTGGAGAAAAAAATTTGAAATAGAAAATATCTCAACTTTTTGGAGTCGGCGCATTTTTTGATTTTTTGAAACGTAAAACTCTTTTTTGGAGAAAAAAATTTGAAACAGAAAATATCTCAACTTTTTGGAGTCAGCGCATTTTTTGATTTTTTGAAACGTAAAACTCTTTTTAATTTTTTCAGAGAGGAAAATTAGTTTTTTAGGGGGAGGAGGCCAATTTTTTTGGATAAAAAATCCTACTTTTTTAAAAATACCTAATAAAATTTCGTAAATTTTTTGGAAAAAATTAAGAAATTTGTTTTTTTTTGTCTCAGAACGAAATCTTAATTTTTGCATGTTTTTTAGAAAAAAAGTTTTTCTGTAAAAATATTTATCAATTTTTCATTTTTTTCAGGTGGAAAAATTTTAAACAATTTTTTGAGCGTAAAAAATTTCCCCATTTTTTGAAATAAAAGAATTTAATAAACAATTTTGTATAACTTGGAATTTTTCAGATTTTTGTCAAGAGGGGGAGGGTCATGCCTAAAAATACAATAAATCAAGAATATCTCTCATTTTCGATAGTTTTGAGGAGGTAAAATGACAGATAGTAGATATTAGTTTCTCGGACTTATATGAATGACACCCCCCCCCCCCCCCCGACAAAAATCTGAAAAAATTCTAAGTAGATAATGTCATTTTTAAGATCATTTCAGGGATCGGTAAAATCTTTAAAAATTTCCTAATATTGCCTTTGGGTACTTGTACCTCATGCCAAGTTTGGTGAAAATCGGAAAAAAAAACTCGCGTAGTTGACATTTTTGATAATCCCATATTTCAAGGCACTGGCCCCTGGGGATGAGGTCAAGGATCGCCGATAGGCTCTAAAATCATCATTTACCATTATAAATCGAAAATCAAAAAAATTTGAAATACAACTCTGGGGCCGATTGACCCTCTTATCCCACCAGAAATTTTCTCCTTTTTATTTTTTATTTTCATTTTTTTATCCTGAAGTAACTAAATCATCGAGAAAAATTTTCAGTTCCTTTGGAAAAGAACTACATCCTGCATACTTACCTACTTACTTGTTTTTTTAAATTTTTTCCTTTTTTTTTTGAAAGAAATCTTAATTTTTTGCCACTACTTTTTCAAAAAAAAAAAAAAAATTTTAATTTTTTGGAGAGATGGAGTAGAAATACTTTTTCGATATTGTTTTTAATGAGAAATAGGTAACGAAATTTTCTAATTTTTTCAGAGTAATTTTTTTGGAATAAAATTTTTCAAAAATTGTTTTGATTTTTTTCTGTGTAAAAAATGTCTCCGGTTTTTGTTTAAAAAATAATATTCTCAAATTCAGAATTTAAAAATTTTCAACTCACACTACATTACATTCAGGAAATAAAAAAAAACGAACTACATTCTAGAAAAACCCAAGTTGCCGCATTTTTTTTTTTTTTTTTTTTTGATCAGAAATGAATTTATAATGGTAAACAACCTAATCATGGTAATACTTCCTTAGGTCTTTTCTGATGGATGGATAATTGGAACAAATGCCCCGCAATCGATCAACGAATGGTTTAAATTTGTAGCTAAGAACCAATCGAAACACATAATCGTGGAATTTTTATCAGTCGAAGCCGGAACTTATCATCTTTCATGGTTGGAGATTTCTAAAAGGTAGGTACGACTACTAACATGAGGATATTTTTTGACTAAATTTTTTGCTGATTTTTTAATTTTTGTTCAATTCGTAAAATTGAGACTTAGATATGTTTATCAATATTAAAAATGAAATATTAATATTTGAAATTTTTATTCGCAGACGTCTTTTACTGCCGGTAGGATTAACCTACGTGCAAGAAGAATGTTTTCACAAATGTCCCGAACTAAACGGATGCATAAACTCATCTCTATGGTGCGATGGAATCGAACACTGCCCATCTGGCTATGACGAATCAATAAGACATTGTTTTTTTCTACTACAACTGCCCGCCTTATACGTAATAATTATATTAACGGGTTGCACGTTGATTTCGTGCAGTACCGTGGTCGTTTGTTATCGTTATTATAAACATCAGATGACCCTCCATACACTGCCAATTGACACCGAGGCAATTTTTGGCCCTAGGGAAGTGATTTGCTGACAAAACGCCGATAGTACCTCTAGGTACATTGAAATCGACCGGGTCACTACCGTTTGACAGTTATTCCATTCAGAAAAATATTTTAGCCTAATTAATAACTCGATAGTTATTTTTTAAGTCATTCATATACCACCATCTGTGTGAAATAATTTCATGTGTTCAACATAATTATTACTTTTTTCTATGAAAATTTATTTTTCATATTTTTGCTCGATGAGAGCGATTCCATTTTAACTATTTGAGTTCTGACTGATGTAAAACTTGGCTAGATTACTAGGTATGTACAAAATGAATTTTTATTCGTAATTATAGCCTATCGAGAATAATTTGCTGATAAAAAAAATACCGAGTGTAACTTCGTATTTAAAGGTCTTAGAAAATAGTCATTATTACCTATTACTGTTCTGTGATAAGTTTCGATAATCAATGTATTTAATGTATCTACTAAACGTTATTAACATAATTATTGTATAGTTTGGAAAAAATTGCTTCAAAATTGCGCAAAGAGACACCAAATTAATCTTATTTTCTTTTTTTGTACGAATTTTAAAATTCGAAGTATTCTATAAATTCTTCTAATTCTAATAGAATAATACTAATATCTAAATAAAATGTAAATACTTTGAGTGACATGAAGATTTGCAGCTGGAATGATAGATTTATATACATAATGTACCATTAAAAATTGTTGTAAAGGAAAGTGCAATCAAAAAAAAAAAAAAATCGATGAATGGTGGGGATAGGTAGATGAAAATATTTTTGTAATTTTCTCGGTAACGTGCCTGAATTTGTATTTTTCATTCATTCGTCGTTTCTTAATTCTTACTCGCCTATACTCCTTTGTATACATTTTTTCCACGATGAAAATTTTTATACCTATTATATTTCCGCGCAAATGTACATTCGTGTATATAAAAAAAATATACGTAATAAGAAAACTTCCGAACAAATTTTGGCTCAAAGCATCGAGTTAAAATTTTCTACTTTGGAATACTTTTTTTAGTAATTTATTATTTTTAATGACTTGTAATTTGAAAAGGCATTTTTAATGAAATTTAGTGTAATGTATGACTTTCTTATTTCTGTATTCTGGCGTCAGAAATGTTCATTATTAACAAGCCTTCCTTTTGAAATTGGCCTCCTTTTGATATAGCAGATAGGACAACAAGTCATTGGTGTTTGTAAGTTGTCGCGTTCTTCCATAAGTTTAATTATTCGTAGATATTAATTTTTTATTATTTTAATCAAATTCTTCGTAAAAATCGTCGATAAATTTCATCTAATTTTGAAATAACAGGGTCATCGCTTGTACAAATTACAAGTACAATTACCTCGAACGGGTATATAGGCTATAAATAGTACCTCAGCTGCTTATTAATTCTCATTTTTCGATACTTTTTTAGATACATGTTCCTTTACGTCAAATTGAAATTTCATTGTATATTTTAATTCTGAAAAAATTGAGAGTGTTCTTCAAGAAGCTTTATATAACTTATCAACGTCGTAACAAAAAATTGAACCATGGTAAAAATAGGTACCTATCTATTACGAGTTCAAAAAATTATCAATCAAATATGATTTTCATATGGAAAAATAATTTGGAAAAATGTAGTGAATAATCGTGAAAACGATCAATATTTACTTCCAGTTCCTATTATGTCGTAATTTACCATTATTATGATTATGTGCTTTGTATAAAATTATATATTTTAATAATCGAATTAGGTCTTCTTTACCTGTTATATTTCTAATTATTTTATTTTTTTACTTTGTTACCTCGTTATACTAATTTATATAATTTGTTATTCATTCGTTATATAGGCAAAATAATGTACTTTATAGGTTAAACGCGTAGATAAAAGTTTATCATAAATACCTACCTACCAATGAATAATGCATTTTCTTCCACAGAACTGATGTGAAAATTTGATCGATCCATTTATTACGTGAAGAAGTTAGATGCATTTATCTCCCTATGATTTAAATGAATTAGAAATCGTTCGTGACCATTTTTTAACACGTTATTTTACCAATTTTATGATCAGTTTGCAAACTGACTGGAATTGTTACATCTTTGTAAGGCTTTGTAAAGAAAGATACGCGTCATTTAGTGCAAATGTTAATTATATGATGTACAATAGTACTATAAAGACTTTTTGAAGATATTGTTAGTTTTTTTTTCTCAGATTCAGGTAGGTATTATGCCTAATTTTTTGGAGAAATAAACTTCTCATACCGTTTGAGATACAAAATTTTAAAAATTTATAATTCTAAAAAATTCTCAATTTATGAAAACTGCACAATTTTTGAAGAGTTCTCAGTTTTTAAAGAATTCTCGATTTTTAAAAAATTCCCAAATTTTGAATAAATCCTCAATTTTTGAAAAATTCTTAAAGTAAAAAAATTCTTAATTTATGAAAATTCTCTATTTTTGAAATTTTTTTAATTTTTTGAAAAATTCTTTAAGTTCAAAAAATTCTCAATTTATGAAAATTCTCAATTTTTGAAAATTCCTAATTTTTGAAAAATTATCAAAGGTTGAAAAATTTTGATTTTTGATTGATAAATTCTAAATACCTATCTAATTCTCAATTTTTGAAGAAATTCTCAATTTAATTCCCATTTTATGAAAGATTGTCAAAATTTTCAATTCTTAGAATGACCCGTGTAGCAATTGTCGACATCGACATTTATGTCGACAAAATTCAGACACATTTTTTTCTCGGTTAACGATGAATTAAAAATGATATTTGAGATTTAAAGTAATGTTCTATGTTAAACATAACTGTTCAATCAAAATTTTTGAATTTTTCTCAGTATTTTCCTATAATTTAGAAAACGTTGTTTTTCTACATAGACAAGTCGATGTAAAAATCGATACTCGATAAACGCATCGACATTTATGTCGACAATTTCTGCCAATTAAATTTACAAATTTTATATCTAAAAAGAACTAAAAACAATTAATAAGAACATTTTAAGCTTAGGAATAAATAATTTTTGAAAGAATCACAAAATTTTCTTATTTTTCAAAGTTTTGAATAATACAACGACTTGTCGAGTTATTGTCGACATAATTGTCGATGGTCGAATAATGCATCGACTTCACTGTCGACAGTGTCGACGAGAGGAATTTTAAGTCGAGATAGTGTCGATGTGATTGTCGAGGGTCGAATAATGCATCGACTTAACTGTCGACAGTGTTGACCAGAGGAATTTTAAGTCGAGTTAATGTCGATCTAATTGTCGAGGGTCGAATAATGCATCGACTTGACTGTCGACGTCTTGAGGGTGATTGTGATACTCGCAGATAAAGTGTGTTGTGAATTAGTACATAAGGTCTAAGAATCATCTCTATGTTAGTTGGACACTCGCATGTGTCCAGCTACAAAGGTGGCCTCAATGCCGCATATTTGACAAAAAATGTCGAAATGTTGGCTTGAACACTATTTTTGGTGTAATTTTAATATATACTTATATTGAATATTTGAATTTAACATATTTTTCAAAATCTCACCATTGCAAATGTCGATGTGGATGTCGATATAAATGTCGACACATCGAAAAGTGACCGATTTCGATGTGTCGACATTTATATCGAAATTGGCATCGACGTTGCTACACGGGGATTGTCAAATTTTTACAAAATATCCAACTTTTGAAGAATTCTTAATTTCTGAAAAAATTCTCAAACTATTTTCAAAAATTGACAAATTTTTCAAAAATTAAGAATTTTTTAGAATTATACATTTTTTCAAAATTAAGAATTTTTCCAAAACTGAGAATTTTTCCAGAATCGAGAATTTTTTCAAAATCGAGAATATTTACAAAATTGAGAATTTTTCCAAAATTGAGAATTTCTCCAAAATTTAGAATTTCTCCAAAATTGAACATTTTACTAAATTTTTTTTTTTTTGGAATAAAACAATCTCTCGTTTTTTTTGAATGACGAAATATTTTTAAATATTTTCGAAGTTCAAATTTGTCAGTTTTTTAGAGTAGGTAATAAATTTCTCAACTTTTTTGGAATAATAAAGAGCACTGAATTTTTTGGAATAAAAAAATTCTTAATTTTTTAGAGTGTACAATGTACATACAATTTCTTAATTTTTTTTGAGTCAAAAATTGTTGAACTTTTTGGAATAAAGAAATCTCGGAATTTTCAAAAAGTGATTGTTTTTTACTCTTTGGAAAAAAAATTCAAAGTACAAAAAAAAATAGACAAACACACAGAACAGCGAAGTCTTTTTATTCAATATGACATAATCGTTACAAAGGTTTTTTAATCAACAGGGAACTCATATATACAAAGAATTACTCAAATAATTCAACTATTAATATATTATGTCCTTAGAAATAAAAACTTAACAGATACAATGATGGCTTATTTTTACTATTGCTTATGCTTCATTGAATTCCCTAAATCAAGGTATTAATTTCATACACGATAAATACGATAAATAACAAAAGAAAATATAAAAAAATCTTGGAGTATCGGTACCTTTAAAAATATGATGAAAATTTTCAAAACTTTGTATTTAAAACTTTACAAAGAGATCTTTGAAATTTCATCATTATTGCTTTACTTATCATTAAGAAAAAAAAAAAAAATTTAAATTAACAGTAAATACAGTATAAAAGCAAAAATAAAATCCGTAATATTATCGATAAAAAAAATCACGAATGAACAAGTAAGTTGACCGAGGAAAAAAAGCGTAAAATACGTTTTTGAAAAACATTGTTGCCGCTTATAATCGTTGCTTTCTTATTTTGCTGTAGGTAAAAAGGTATACATTGGAGAAATTAAAAATAGGATAACGTAATATCTGCATATTTTTAAATACAAATTGCTTTTTCATATACGTACATTTTAAAATGTAAATGGTAACTTAAAATTTTATTCATTTTTTGAAATGGGTATATTTACAAAAAAAATAATAACACGCGGATTGCTTTACTATTGATAAAAATTTTCTGATTAATTTTTCGCTATTTTGACCAATCTATTCTAAATAAAAACCATTTTTTTATCGAATACAAAAAATAAGGAAGGTAACACGTGGGAATTTTTTTAATAACATATTAACTGAGCTATAATGTCAACTTTGTAAGTTGACATATAATTTTTTGATTTTGTTAGCAGAAAATATAATATGAGAGAAACAAAAGAAATTTATAATAAATTAAAATCGACTGGTACGACCAAAATTTAAAAAATAAATAAATAAACAAAAAAAAGCACCACTTTAAAAACTCAGCATTTTAACCAACGTCGACGACGAATAATTATGGTTTGTTCGGTGGAAATACAGAGGACATTTTTTATAACTGAAAGTTATCGTTGTTATTGCATAAAAGACGAAAAAGGTTACTAATGCCCCATCGTGTATTTCGATTTAGATTTAATTAATAATTTCGACCATTCAATTTAACATGATTTGGATATAAGAATAAAATCTTAAAATATTTGACTAGCAAAATGATACAATTTGTTTAGTAAAGTGAAATTGTTCAAGTGATCGGCATTTCAATATACTTATAGGTAGGTACCTCGGGTTTAATTATAATAATCTTAAGCACAACAAAGGATAAGTTAACGAAATGATCGTACAAATTAACGTAACGTTATAATATACCCAAAAAATGAAGTAGAAAAACACAAAACTGTAACAAAAAATTTGCTTAAAATAAAATAAATAAATAAACAAATAAAGAACACATTTGTAACATTTGGTATGTATACAATCGAGTGTTAAGAGAATAAAAAAATTATAGCGGGGGGAAATTGCTCATGATTCTGCGTAAAATAAATACTCTCGGGCGGTGTAATGATTCGAAGATTTTCTTTCAAACCCAAAGGGGAAAATAAAATCGATGGAATGAAAAAAAAACTTACATTTTCTGTCATAGCATAGTATGATATCGGTACGCTAATTTGTATAAATTATAAATAATTTATCATTATTTAGAAACAGAAAAAAAAAAAAAAAAAAAAAAAAATTAAAAAAAAAGTATTTTGCTATC
Organism: Balanococcus diminutus; assembly: GCA_959613365.1. NCBI lineage: Eukaryota > Metazoa > Arthropoda > Insecta > Hemiptera > Pseudococcidae > Balanococcus > Balanococcus diminutus. The sequence continues at coordinate 42,000,907 of OY390715.1, read as the reverse complement.
TTAATATTTATCTATGTATGTAGATATTTTCAATAACGTACATAAAATATTTTGAAAACCACGATACTCCGATTTAACATCGATCTGGTCTTTTAAACCTTACAAAATAGGGTACCTTATAAAGAGAGAAATAAAAACAGCGTTAATTTTCTTAACAATTAAAATTTGTAAACTTAAAAAATAATCAACATATTAAAAAAAGAAAAACTTCATAGAGATGTTTTAAAAAGCCAACAAATGATAAAAACATTTTTTTTTTCAAAACTATTTCGAGGCAGTGGCGTAGCGTTGGGAAGACAAGGAAATTTATTCAACAATAAAAAAAAAAATTGCTGCGGAAATTGTCACAAATGTAAAAAAATTCTAACCTACGCTACGCCTCTGTGAGAAAAACACGAGTTAATTTACAAAACAAAAAAATCGATTGTACGTATTGTTAAATGACGAATTAGTGTCTAATATATTTTTTTAATCGAAAAAATTAACTAAACGTTACAACTTCATTATAAAATTTCGCTATGAGATCAATGAAATCAAATATCGTACAAATTCGTTCATATAGTGACGATTTTGATGGAAAACACTTTCCGTAACGTATTTCGACAAACGATAGGAAAATCATCGGTGCTTAAATACAACTCAATTTTCATCTCCTTATTACGAGCTTCATTTCATTTAAAAATTTTATTACACATCACAAATAAACGATTGAGTTGATCACAGAGATATGAAACATAATAATAATACAATAATAATAATTATTCGCCTATTCGACTTCCATAGGAAAAAAAAATCAAAATAAGTACTGAATAGTTGAAATTTTCGCATTTATATATTTTCGTATTATTGAATTTTGAAAATTTACGATTCCCCTTTCTCCAAAATGAAGTAACCGAATTTCTTAACGCAAAATTTTTATCCAATGTTTTTCCCGATTTGTTCGCGATCAATTTCAATTCATCGGTTTAATGCACAGGACACTTAACAATAGTTGAATCAATTAACTTAAAATTAACAATTTTTTTTAACAGAAGGAGCAATAACAGACCCGTGGTCCAGTTTTATAATAAATTAGGAGAAAAAAAATTATATAAGTATATGAATTGACCAAAACAGATGTTTATAATTTGAAACCTGCGTATAACATACAATTGCATGCCGTAACATTATCAGTCTTACCCATTAAGCAGAAGTAGGTACATAGGTTTTCTTTTGTTAGTGTAGGTGTAAAGTCTTCAGTGTAATCAGTAAAGGTAGCTAGGTAAGTAGGTATATAAGCTATTGTAGGTATTAATCATTTTTTTTTTCAATGAATCGAAAAAAAGTATCTAAGTGTAACTGCAATAATGAAACCTGCACGATTCAATCAATTTTGAAGATGAAAAAAATAGGAACTTTTATTATCTGACAAATTTCCTGTGAATCTTTTTTAGCTACCAAGAAAAATTTAGAATCATCTCAAAAATTTTTTTTTTTTTTTTTTGGATTTTGCAATTTTTTAAAATTATTCTATTTGTCCTTTTAGGTTTTAGAAATTACGCAAAATAAAAACCACGCATGCAATGTAGGTAGATAAGTAAGTAGATAATGTAAATTTCATGTCAACCATTTAAAAAAACAAAAAACAAAATAACAAACAAATAAACAAACATAAAGGGAATTGAAAATATCAAAAATCATGAAAAATGCGGCGGGGAGGTGTTGAAACGCGATTATGGTCAAATTTAGTGTTTATAATTTAAACACGATTCAAGATCAAATTAAACACTATTTGACATAAAAGTTGGTTAAATGAAAAAGTAATTCTTTACACGAATGTACAAGTTACAGCACAGGAATTATATGTACAATTAATTGAAATGAATTTTAAATTCATGTTTAATAAACAAAGTTGATGCATTTACAATAATACCGATTTTTTAATTACAGTTGAAACAATTGATAAAAATCATTTATAAAAGAATTGCAGTTCAGTTTATTTTCAACGTCAATAAACGATTTTATATTTTCATGATATTAAACATTTATGTGAAAAGGATCTTAGTTATTCTGAAACTGTCATGATAAAAAATAAAAACAAATTTACGTATTTCGTTTCGCAAAGAAAAAAACAACAAAAACAAAAACAAAAACAAAAAAAAACTAAAACGTATAAAAATTTTTAAAATTTTTTTTTCGTATTGTTTATACATACAACAATCGATACTTACTGTTCGAATAAATAATAACACTGACGCAGGGTTTCTTAAAGATAACTAATGTGCCTTAAAAATAAGAAGATTAATTGCACCTTAAAAATAAATTAAAAAGGGAAAAGGGATTGGCAATGGGAATATATTGCTTTTAAAAAGATTGCTTCCGTTAATACACCTGCCAGCACAACGTTTCACACTGTACCTGTAACAAAATATAAACGTACATTTTTAGTCACATATGTAAAGTTCAATAATCATATTACATTTTCCACAAAAGTAGGTATACACATGTCGCAACATTAATTATTAAAAACAAATCGTCTACTTGTTCTAAGATATTTACGCGGTAGGCATGAAACTCTAAAAACTTTATATACCGCGAAACTGTATCTACCTAAAATACCTTTCTACGCCTTTATTCTCTCGGTATTATTATAATCCTATCTGCGCCGGATTTGAAAATAAAATTTTACAGAATTGTCTTGAAAATTTATTCATTTTTTTAATTGAATTTTTGTTTCATTTTATAAAATGGATACTTATTGCATACCTATTTGTAGTTTTCATTCCGTCGATTTTCAATTATTTTCTTACTTAAGGGGTGTTCCAATTCGAGTGCACTTCCTGCTAACCGTATGTATTGCAACTCAATTCACTAACTTGCAATTGAATTTGCCTACCCTAAGATTAAAGGGGCCCAGATATGATACTGAAATTTTTTTAGGCACCTATTTTCTTTGTTGGTTCAATTTTGAAAATTCATCATCCATACACTATGAAATATGAGATTGACTGAAAAATAGCGGACACAGTAGCATCCTCCGAAAAAAAATTCTTGAAAAATTATCAAGTGAGTATTAATATTTTTCAAGTATCATTATTATGTCTGCTCCTTCAATTTCAAAAATAGACAAACTCTCTTGAATGTTAGTAAATTGAGTTGCTACACGTAAAATTGCAGGTAGTTTGCCCGGATTGGGACACCCTAAACGAGGATGTTTCTTGAGTAATGTAGGGAACTCCACAAAGTGAATATGCAACCCACAAGAAAACATTTTTTTCATATAATTATGGTGCACATTTCAAAAACTGAGAAAACAATGGAAAATAAATTTAGAAGGAAATATGTTTGATAAATCGTTTAGTTGGTACAACAGACAATTTCAACTCTTGAAATTTCTGCTCAAGTTTGAGAATGAAGGAGCCACAAAGCTATGAAAATTGGCATTAGTGAAGTTTAAGGGTCCTTAGTGTCTTCATTTTTGAAAATAGACAAATTTAGCATTTATTACATTTTTTGATGCTTTCAAAACCTCATGTAGGTAGGTACTTATACTTTTTTCATGTACTGCCTGGAGGGAATTCTGAAGATATTCCATGATCACATTCGATACATAAAAATTGAATTTGCCTAATGCCTATCTTTAAAAGTAAAGGTGCAATGGAGCCTTGAAAATAAGAAAAACAGTTTAAGGAATGTTGAAGAGTAAATTTTTTTTAGCACTACCCATATGCTTGATCAATTTTTTTCCTAACTTTATTTTTCCTTGTTCCAATAATTTTCGCGATGAGCACCACTTGTAAAAAACTTTTTTGGTTTTTTATGTGTTGCCTATTCCCCCTGTGTCATTTGCACCTTACATTATTCAGGGAACATTCTGTGAAAATCTACTTACGTTTTCATTCTGTTGGTATGAAAAAATACCAACCAAATTCGATCGAGAGTCTGAAAAAGGTTGAACCTGTTTCTTAACTTGTTTTCACAAAATTTTGACATTGTCTCAAATCACTTCCCCTTCAAAATAGAGATAGACACCTGGTGTTCATACAGGGTGTACCAGGTTGAGAGTAAAACATTCCAACTACTGACTAGCAACTTATGATGAGTCGATGTAAGTATGTTTGCCTAACCTCCGAATTGCAGGGACTGAGTTATGCTCATCGAAAATTTTTTTCGAGTAAGTTTCCAACCTTGCACTTCTAGAGAATCATTGCATTGTGGTTAGAAAGTTGCGCTTCGCTATATATTTTTTTTCATGGGACTGTTAATTGAAAAAACATGCATAAAAAGTGACAGTTTTTCTCATTTTTCTGTGATAACTCAAAAAGTTGTCCTCTGACCAAGCTGTTATCATTAACTTTTCTAGATGAAAAAAGATGCTATTTTCAATTAGGCAACCCCCACCACTATTATCTTATCCTAATCAAATGTTATGAGCAAATAATTTGTTGAAAAACGTCTGAAAAAAATCACGAATAATTTTTTTTTCAATTTAATTTTCTTAAGTATTTTTTTTTTCAGATGTTTTTCTAAAAAAAAATAAACTGCTCATAACTTTTGATATGCCTACATTAAAAAAATATATTTAAGAGAAATTTAAAAAAAAATCAATTGTGATTTTCTGACTTTTTAAACAAATTACTTGCTCATAACTTTTGATTGAACTAAGATAGAGGGGTGGGGTTGGCGCCATTGAAAAAAGAAGCCTTCTTTCATCTAGAAAAAGTAATAATAACAGCTGGATCAAAAGACAGCTTTTTGGACTAACGCAGAAAAATAAGAAAAATTGTCACTTTTTTACATGTTAGGTATTTTAAAATATTTTGCTCGATATGGACTATTAAAAATTACTAGTCTCATGAAAAAATTCTAGACAAAATTTGTCATCCGATGCCGTAAAGCGCAACTTTCTAACTATAATAGTTGTCGAGAAGTGCAAGATTGAAAACACTCAGCCAAAACAAAAAAAAAAATTGATGAGCATAATTCAGCCCCTGCAATCCGGAGGTTAGACAAGCATACTTGCATCTACTCATTGTAAGTTTCATAGCTACTGGTTGGAAGGCTTTACTCACAATCCCGTACACCCTGTATGTAGGCACATATACTTTTTTCTCCATTTTCAGGCGAGTGAATCGAGACAAAGAAAAATTCCAGAATATATTTTTTTCATCTCCATTTTAAACATTCTATAATTTCACGGGTAAAAAAAATTAAAAACTGGAAAAAATTATAAAATGAACTGAAAATAATTTCTCCCTTCAAACAGTAGATAAATAACTACGACAGAAAACTTCTTTATTCTCACCACAATTGAATCGCAGACTCGCAAACCTCGCACGTCCTCCTAAAAAAGATACCAATTTCGCTAATAATTATTAAAATAATAAATTTCGAAACGAAATAGCATTTTTTTAATGGTTTCCCGAACGTCGTTCGAAAAATGAGTATCCCAAATTTACGCTAGCATACCTTAATACGACTCAGTTAGCGTAAGTAAACTGAAAATTACAACGGAAAAAGATTATAAAAATGTTTATCAACGACGAAATAGCAGAAGCTGCTTCATTAATTTTCCGTTCAAGATAATTATACGGCGGGAAATAACCTCAATTAAGCCGTTGGGGTGGGTTATCTTTAAAACATTCATCGTTAAAAGCTCAAACAATTTTTAATAGGTGATAAATAAAGAAAGAAAGCAGATGAAGAATTGTTTAGTGCGCGACGCGACTTAATTTCGAAAAACGTCTTCGGCTTATTTCACTTTCAAAATCCACGAAAGCATGAAAATTTCAAAATTCAATAAATAATACCTAAAAACCTATTGCGCAAACGTTACCGACGAATATCTAAAAATATATAATTATATAGGTAGGTAAACGAAGTAATTTATTTACCAGCGAGTATAATTCAACTACCTACTTTATTTACTCGTAAAACTCTTAAACATACATGGATAATAAATGTTGTTTACTAAGTAAACTATCTCGTAAGCTGAGTTTTTTCTTTCTTTCTTTCCTTTTTTTTTTTTTTTTGGAAAAATAATTTAAAAAAATTAACTATAAGTTATACGGTAGGTAGGTAATGAAAAAAACAAAATCCTAAAAACTATCAAATTGTCAATACTCAACGACTAAAAATAAACTTTCACTAAAAACTGAAAAATAAAGCGATAAAACTAACGTATAATATAATCCATAATGAAAACACCGTCAACGGCTTACAAAAATAAAAATATATAATCGAGCAATAAGGTAAAAAAAATTCATCCAACGTCCTATTCTACGTGTTTACACGGTTCACGAAAGTTTTCTTTGTTTGTTTTATCACACAGCACATAGAAAACGTGTGAACGTTTAATGAAAATATTTATTTTAAAAAGTATATAGTAATCATTGAAAAACTTGTACGCTACCATTTTCTCGAGTAAAGCGTAATATTGTGTACATTGCCAAACATACCTATCAATAAGTAAAAAATTTTCCATCTGAGAAAAAAAAAACTGAAAAAAAAAAAAAAAAAAAACTAAGCATACCAACACCAAAAAGCATTAATATCAAAAGGCGATTCGCATGCAAAAAACCAAGTCACCGATGAAATAACCGTATTTGTCATCGTTTCAACTAAATTTCCCACTAATGAACGACCCTGTAAGTATTTTGTTATTTATACATGAAATTACATACACGAAGACATGAGCATGAGCGTACGTTTTGTCGCCATAATACAAACAAGTGGATTTATTTTTCTGTGTATTATAGCACAATATACATGTAATTACTCTTTTAAGGTACCGTTTAAAAGTCATTTTTGCCTTAAGAATCGCACATACCTGCAGGGAAAGTATTGCTTTTAATTACTGCTTAAATATTACATGCAAACGTTCAATGGTAGCCATTGGTAAAAGCCGCTGGAATTAATGGGCCCTACAACAAATACATAAAACAATATTATTTTATTTTTTTTTCTTCATCTTCGAAAATATCGTAGGCTACACCGTACACGAAAAAATAGTTTCGAATCAAAGATGGAAAATTCCTCGTCGAGACCGTACGTATGCGAAAGTGAAACGAATGAAATTTTCAACTTTTCCCATCTTTGATTTACAATCGATCCAAGTTGCATCGTGTTTTCGCATCGTATTTTCGTAAAAATATTACACGCGATACATCATTGGTATAATTCTAGGTACGGCATACCGCCAAAGTATACGACATATTTGTAGTTTTAGTTTTCGTTATCGTTAAAACAATAAATTATTATTATTTGATCAATAAATGCCATGTTCTATGAATTCCTTCGTATTGTAATTATATCGCTGAAATATTTACTATAAGGTTGATTTTATTTTTCACTTCATTATTCATCGATTCGTAGAGGTATTTGTACCTATCTATACCTAAATTAAACATCACCGTCAGCGGAATTTACCCGAAACGATATTGGACATCTAGTGTAGGCTTATGTTTGTTTCTTCGCAACTCTTATCTAGCCATAATGGTACGTTTTCAATTAAGTAGGATTAATCGATTATGCATATTTCTGTTTGTGCTTCGCAAAGTCTAAGTTTTGCGCAAAAAAAAAAATCAAAGACGAAACAGTCCAAGGAAGGCTTTAATGACATATACCTATTTAAATTTTGCAAAGGTACCTAAGCAATGCCTACCAAACGCAATTCAAGTACGTCAGATTGTCAACTTCCACACAAAACAAGCTTCAGATATTTTCATAGGAACTTAGGAAGTTGAAGGTTTAAATTTCGTAATAAAATGCACCTGAAACGTTGCCATAGGCAAAATATCAAACATAGTCTGACCAGGTGTGACTCAATTACGCAATAGAATACGTAAATTGGCCTTTTTGGAAGAATTTTTTCCAAAAATGACCTATACAATTACAGGGTATCCGGATAAAAAAGTTTATGTACACATGCCTAAGTTTGAAAATGAAGGAGTCAAGAAACTTTGAAAATCGGTATTTCACCAACTGGCAACACTGCGTTTAAAAAAAATTTCGACCCGGCAGTGGATAGATTTTCGAAAAAGCAATAAAAGTTGTAATCATATTGGATTGTCTGTCTTTGAAATTGAAGGAGTTACAGCAACGCAAAATCCTAGTCAAAACTATTGCCTATCTTAATTTATTACAGTGCAGTGGTGATCCACGAAAATTTCGAATTTTGGTCGAAAAATACACGAAACAGGTGTAACTTTTTGAGAGGAACAAGAAACGTTGGGTGAAGATTTTACCTATCATTGAAAATTAAAGCGCTACGGAGCCTTAAATTTCGAAAATATCAATTATTTTCAAAGCTTTGTAGCGCTTTCATTTTCAAAGATAGGCAAATTTTTGACATAACTATTTTTGTTCCTTTTAAAAAGTTACACCTGGTTTGTACATTGTTTTCACAAAATTTGAAATTTTTGTACACCACCCGTGTAGCAATTGTCGACATCGACATTTATGTCGACAAAATTTAGACACATTTTTTTCTCGGTTAACGATGAATTAAAAATGATATTTGAGATTTAAAGTAATGTTCTATGTTAAACATAATTGTTCAATCAAAATTTTTGAATTTTTCTCAGTATTTTCCTATAATTTAGAAAACGTTGTTTTTCTACATAGACAAGTCGATGTAAAAATCGATACTCGATAAACGCATCGACATTTATGTCGACAATTTCTGCCAATTAAATTTACAAATTTTATATCTAAAAAGAACTAAAAACAATTAATAAGAACATTTTAAGCTCAGGAATAAATAATTTTTGAAAGAATCACAAAATTTTCTTATTTTTCAAAGTTTTGAATAATACAACGACTTGTCGAGTTATTGTCGACATAATTGTCGATGGTCGAATAATGCATCGACTTCACTGTCGACAGTGTCGACCAGAGGAATTTTAAGTCGAGATAGTGTCGATGTGATTGTCGAGGGTCGAATAATGCATCGACTTAACTGTCGACAGTGTTGACCAGAGGAATTTTAAGTCGAGTTAATGTCGATCTAATTGTCGAGGGTCGAATAATGCATCGACTTGACTGTCGACGTCTTGAGGGTGATTGTGATACTCGCAGATAAAGTGTGTTGTGAATTAGTACATAAGGTCTAAGAATCATCTCTATGTTAGTTGGACACTCGCATGTGTCCAGCTACAAAGGTGGCCTCAATGCCGCATATTTGACAAAAAATGTCAAAATGTTGGCTTGAACACTATTTTTGGTGTAATTTTAATATATACATATATTGAATATTTGAACTTAGCATATTTTTCAAAATCTCACCATTGCAAATGTCGATGTGGGTGTCGATATAAATGTCGACACATCGAAATCGGTCACTTTTCGATCGTACATGTCGACACGATTGTGGATGGTTTGTCGAGCTTATGTTTGTCGACCGTCCAAATAGTCAAGCCATATTTGGACGGTCGACAAACATGTCGATAATAAGCTCGACAAACCATCCACAATCGTGTCGACATGTACGATCGAAAAGTGACCGATTTCGATGTGTCGACATTTATATCGAAATTAGCATCGACGTTGCTACACGGGCACTGTCCCTTAAAAAATCGAGATAGGCACCATGTCTACATAATGTTTTTTGTTAGTGGTACTCGGTTATATCCAAATTTCACGTTTGACAGCCCACTTCCCGGACACCCTGTATATCACTTGGTATTTCTATTTCTAAGCAAAATTAATAGGCAACACTGCATTTCAAAATTTTTTTTCGATCTCGTCTGTGTATATTGCATAGCACTTCAAAACACAAGAAACGTTATAAATCACGTCTAAATGCCTATCTTTGAAATTTAAGGAGTATGACGACAAGAAATTTTTGTTAAAAGTATTGCCTATACTTCAATTTATTACGGTGCACTTTTGAGGTATGAGAATTGAAAAATTCTGTCAAAACAATACGGGAGATTTAACTTTTTGAAAGGAACAAAATAAGTTATGTGAAGAATTTGCCTATCTTTGAAAATGAAGACGCTACCGGAGCATTGAAAATCGGCATTTTCAATGTTTTAGGCTCCATAGCGCCTTCATTTTTAAATTTAGGCAAATGTTTAACATAATTGGTTTTGTTCCTCTCGAAGAATTACATCCGTTTCATGGACTGTATTGACAAAATTTCGAAATTTTTGAAACCATTGCCCCTTCAAAATCGAGGTAGGCAACTTATCATAGTAGTATGTTGCATCTATAGTGGACACTTCAAGGAACATTCTATTGTAAGCAGCTTCGATTATTTTTGATGGATAACGAGTAGTTCGACTTTTCCCAAAGGGGTGTCTGGTTAGGATTTTTTTTTCGATTTCAGAATTTTTAAAGCAGACTTTAAATTTTGAAAAAAAATATTCGATTTTTTACTTTTAAAAAATTACCTACCAGTTCGTCTACATCAAAAAAATTAAGAAATGTTTTCGAAAAAACTCCAAAGAAAATAGTTTTTTTTCGTGCCCCCCGCCCCAAAAAAAAAAAATATTTTTTTTACTTACTCCAAATGGAAAAAATTGTCACTTCACAAAAATTAAGGAACTTTTGTTTCCAAAATTATTTCAAAAAATCAAACAGTATTTTATTCCTAAAGAATTTAGAATTAATTTAAGCTCCAAAATTTAAAAAAATATACTGAAGAAATTGAAATTTTCCCAATTTTTTTCTAAAAATGTTTCTTTAAAAATGCGAATTTTTCTAAAAAAAAACTATTTTTTTCTTCAATTGAAAATTTTACCACATCAACTCCAAAAAATTTGGAATATCTGAAAAATTACAGATTTCTTTTTAAATTAAAGAGTTTTTTTCTTAAAAAAAAAAAAAATAATAATATAAAAATTTTCTTTATTTTTTTTTTAAATTGAGAAATTTTTCATGTACCTAACTCTAAAGAAGTTTGATTTTTTTTCTTCTTTCAAGAAATTGATGTATCTAGACCAGAAAATTGAGAGTTTATTCAAATTTTCTCAATGAAAGACTTTTCTCAAAAAAATGAGATTTTTTTTTTTACTTTTGAGAAGGAATTTTTAGATAAAAAAATCCTCTCCAATAAAATTGCATTTTTTGACGTCCAATCAAATGAAAAAATTGTTTGCTTGGACTATTGAAATAGACTGGGGTCTCGATATAAACGTTTTTCCCTTACACGAATGATACAATTACAAAGGTAACACAAACTACTTCTATATGACACATCCTAAAAACTTCCAGTAATCAATACACCAGAATAAATCGGTACCTCAGAGTACTATTTAAGGCATAAAAATGAAAAACCTCCCGCTCAGTTGTAAACGTTTCTGATCTAATTGATTCGAATGAAAAATACATCGATAGGTATCTACTTTTGATTCACAAAAATCACCATATCGATTTACCTAGCATATTAGCAAACCCTCGAGAATTTTTTCGAAATGTTCACCACCGTTGTAAGAAATACGTTATCGTAGATGATTAAAATTTGTTATAATTTTCTCTGAATAATCATACCTAATACTAGCACTAAAATGCAAAGGAAATAAAAACTATAGGTATTGTTTTAAACATGCTGCAAGCATCGCTACACCAGGAACTAATAAAAAATCAAAATCTAAACTTACACGCTCAGGTCTGTTCGAATACGAAAAAAAAATATGCATGCAATTTTCTATGTACAAAAAAAACCGTAAATTGGTATTTGATAAGAAATTTTCAAAAACATACTGGATTGTAGCTGATTGGCGCTCGCGAGACTCCGATTGGAGGAAATCCGGATGGTTGAGGCGATGCTGCTTGAACGTAATTGGCAACGTTTTCCGCATTAGTTGAATTATAAATTTCAGTTAAAGGGCCTGGTGAGGTATTCGTTGCAGGATATCCTGCTCTATTTGTGGCTTGGTGAGGGGAAGTTGGTGGAGCAAAACCTTGTGCTGCTACAGCTTGATAATTACTCATAACTGCGAATTATCATCATAATTACATTGGTGATATAGTAGTGTACATTAAGACATCATTCTATTTTTTTAAATAAAGATCGACTATTTCGTATTTTCGCTTAATTAAATTTACTAAAAATTTTAAAAGATGGGTACTTCTAGTATAATTTGAGGCCTAATCGTTCAAAAATAGGACATATACTTTTAAAAGGGTGGGGTAATTTCTAATGGGTGGGGACATCAACTCGAGAGTGGTGGCATCCTTAACAACTTTTCCACCTAGAAAATCTTTATGAAATTCACTCTACAGACTGGATTTTTTTTTGCATTCTTACTCTTACACAATAAAATGTTTTAAAAAAATGATAAATAAAAATTCAAAGGGATTAAAAAAAAATTGTTTCACTTCAGGGATTGATTTTTTCGACATCAACTCGAGAGTGGTGGCATCGTTAACAACTTTTCCACCTAGAAAATCTTTATGAAATTCAGTCTACAGACTGAAATTTTTTTTGGCATCTTTACTCCTACTCAATACAATGTTTTAAAAAATAAAAAAAATAATAAATAAAAATTCAGAGGGATTTAAAAAAAAATTGTTTCACCTCAGGGATTGATTTTTTTTTTTAATAGGTACAGGTAAGTACATATCACACCTTGTTGAAACATTAAAAAATATTAATATTATAAGGAAATGAAAATAAAAGTAGGTATACCTGAAAGTGCTTGCGTTAACATTGGATTGTTATTGTTTGGTGTCATCTGACCATTCGTTAAATCAACTGAAAAATAATATAAAAAATAACACGAAAAAAAAAAAAGTTAAAGACATGAAAAGGCCCAGAAAAGCGATGTAATGCAACACAACCAAATGACTGTAGTTGAAAATTTGTTAGTATAGAATGATAAGCGGGTGTTATTCATTTTATACAAACACTATCACTACTTGGAATAACGCTTGGTGCAATATATAAAAATACTTATGATTTAAAAATCAAGAGAAAAAAAAAGAAAATTAGTTAAAACATTACCAACTAAATCTAAAGTATTATTATTCCTATTTTAACGATGGCTCTACACCTAGGCGTATTATAGAAATTGCGCATGTATGAAATAAGATAATAAGCGACAACGGAAACTAAATAAAATTTCCGAAGTATAAAATTTTATCAAACCTAAGACTTAATATTACAGCACGAGCTACTTGTATCGAATTCTCTTGTAACAAATTTTAATCTCAGTTGATTTCGTATACGTAGATCTAGATTTATATCAATGACGTAAAATGTAATATGTAGGTACCTATTTGGTATAAATACCTACATAAATTATCGGGAATTTTTTCATTAATTTAAACGTATAAAACATCGAAGATGGATAACTTTTTATTGATATTCATTTTGAAAAGATTATCACCTCGAAAAGTATAGGTATAGAGATGTATACCTACGATATACGAATATGCACGAGTATACGAGTAACGTAACACTAACAATAACTAATAATAACGACTACCTGACGTGGTCTATACATGTGAGGATAAGTATATATATGAAAAGTCATTAATTTTACCATGTGCTACCGCTAGTGCCATGCCACGTGAATAGGCCTAAAGCATTGTGGCAATCCGGCTGAACGAAAATTTTAATCATTCAAATGTTCGGTTGTAAGTAATAATATATAAATGACCGAAATCACAAGGCTGTTTATTTTCAATTATATTAATTATTCATCTTCGCGTTTAGTAACAGGCATTTCAGACTAGCAAAAGTTGGCTTTTGTGGAGATGTCTTTTGTTCGATGTTTGGGCTGTATTGTTTACCGTGGAATCGTTATGTCGAGTGAAATGTAACGAATGTATCAAAACTTTAATCAATGAATGGAACGATATTAAATTATTCTTAAGTTTTTTACCCCCTCAATTTATCAAATTATTGTAGGTATCCTATTTGTATTTTTCAAAATTAAACGAACGTTATTAATTTAGCTTAGTTCGAGTACCTTCGTAGGTAGGTACCCGCCTATCGTTGGAGACATTAGTTTTTATTAGTTGTAATCTCATTGATGAGTTAAAACTTTGTTAGTTTGATAAAAATAGTAGAAAGAAGCCTAAATATAGTTTTTCATAAAAAAATTTTGATACTGGATAGCAAACATTTTTAATGAATAAATATTTTAAATTATTTAATTTTGCATTTTTAGGTTGCATAATTGGTCAATTTGCATACCTTTGAGTAATTTTGGTAGCTAGAGGATTGTAGGGTGCTTGGAAAGCTGTTCGCAAAACTTGAGATTTGGATAAGGCACAATAAAGTACCACTAACAATAAATGTTAAATACTATTTAAATACTACTACACACAGGAAGTCTAGGTACCTCAAAAATTAAAGAGGCAAAGAAAAACAAAATTGTGAAAAAATAATTTTTGATCAAGCACGTAGTATAGGTAGTACGACTAGTACGTACTAAAAAAATAAAAAGTTTATCACTTTTGGCACTTTTTGACCACCAGTGTTACCTACGACGAAGAGTCTGCCAGAGTCGCATTTCTTCAAAAAATATTTCGGCCAGGAAAGAAAATTATTTTTTTCTTCAATTAAGTCCACCCCCCCCCCCCCCAAAAAAAAAAAATCAAGAGATTCTCTTCTTCGAAATATCAATTTTATTTTATTTCAAAAATTGAAACAAAAAATTGAGATTTCTTTCGAAAGAATTTGGAAACAAATAAAAGATTTCTTCATAAAAAAAAAAAAAAAAAAAAAAAAAATGAAATACCTAAATAAGAAATAAGTTGCTAGGTAAGTAATAGTTTTTTTCATAAATAACGGCAATTTTTTCCATATTTTTTTTTGTTAGGTAATTCCAAAAAAACTTATTTTTTATTTCAAAAAAATTCAGAAAGAATTTTTCTTTGATTTTTTTCAAGTGACAAAAATTTTTTTTTTTTTTTTATCTATAAAAACTTTCAAAAAAAATAATAAAATAAAAATACATTTAGTCCAGTGAAATTAGAATTATTTTCTTCAACGATTTAAAAATTGTACTTAATTCAAAAACTTGATATTTTTTTCAAAAAAAAAAAAAAAAAAAATTGTATAAAATAAGAAATAAGCGTATTTTTTTCTTGAAAAGCAATCCATTTTATTAGGTACCTACGTCAACAAATTTAGAAAATTTTCCAAGCTGACTACAAAAAATAAATTATTTTTCATTTCAAGAAAAATCCGAATTTTTCTTTTAAAAAATCCGAATTTTTCTTTTAAAAAATTTGACAATTTTTTCTCCAAAAAATGGAAACTTTTTCTTGCTAAAAAATTAAAAAGATTCCCCCCCCCCCAAAAAAGTGGATTTGTGCATTTTTGGAATTTTTTATAATGTAGTCTAGCGAGTGTACCTGAACCTTCTTCTGAATTAATTTTTCTGTGCATTTAGCCCTTTTGTATCCAACCAAAAATAAAATCTTGTTACGCCCCTGTTTTTGCCCTAGGCTAAGAATGAAGGCACTAAAAAGCTTTGAAAATTGATATTTCAAAATTTTAAGGCTCCGTGGCGCCTTCACTATCAAGGATAGCCTATTTTTAAAGTATATAATTTAAAGGATTTACAGACGCATGAAATTGAAGGGGACATGGAATGATATTATTGTGATATTATTTTTTTAGGTTCAACTGTGACAATTTATTAGTAATAAACCATGTTGGAGAAAAACATTAGATTTTTATCAAAAAATAGGTGATAAAATGTAGTGTTTGTGAAAAAATGAATATAAAATATAGTGGTCTGAGTAATAAACACGAAGATACAGAAATCATCGTGTGTAAAAAGTGGGGGAACATTTAAAAAAAATAAAAATAGACATTTTCCACAAATGCTAACTTGGGAATACTTTTGTAAAATTGTAAAATCAAGGCTGTATGACCCTCTTCCAACACATGCCATGGGAAGAAAGCTCTCTCAAATGTTTTTTTATTGAAAAAAAAGTAATGTTTGGAAAAGAATGAAAATATTGTTTTAAACAAATCATCAGTAGGTTGATTGAAAATTAAATTTCATCGACCGGAAAGGTTGAAATGAATTTTTCATAGACTGGAAAATGTTGAAACTGCTTGGAAATATGTACAATTGTACATCTTAGACATCAAGAACAATAGCACTTCTGTTGAAGACAAAAAAAAATGAATAGTACATAAAAGAAATTATTTTATCTTAATTTTCTTCAAGCATAGATTTTCCTCTATGGAATGTGTTAGAAGGTATCGTCGCCCCAATCTCCCAATTTAAAAAAAATACCCAGTGTTAGTACATTTTGTAGGAAATGTTTTCAATTTTTTTTTAAATCTCTATTTTCTCCTCACGAATATTCCTACTCGTATGTTTTCTTACCAAAAATAGTGCACTGTATTCCCTATTTTTTAAATGCGAATTTAAAATTTTTATCTGTCGTAGTCTATTGATACCTAATTAATTTTCAAAGTTGAACCTAAAAAAGAAAAAAAATTAAATGGCATATCTCTGCTCCTTCAATTAAAAGGGTCGGCAAATCATCTTGTATGTTTGTGAATTAATTTGCTATACATACCATAAATAGGCAGTGAGTCTCAACGCGAACATCCTGTATACATTTTTTTGATAGTGGTACCTACTACCTAGTTGTATCCAAATCTCAAGTTATGTCAAGTACTCATTCCCAGACACCCCATAATTCCAAAAACATGGGTTTGAAAATTTTATAAATCGTGGGCCTGAATTAAATTTTAAAAATCATCCAAGGATTCTAACGTAAGACAAAATGGATTGAACAAGAAATTTTAGTTCGCTATAGTCACTAGTCAGAAAATAAATCAAACAGCGCAGCGAATCACTCGGGACAAAAAACTTAAATTTTCTGCGATTTTTTATTATTCATGAGACTGGCAAAAAAAAAAAAAGAAGAAAAAAAAAAAAATGAATGAACGAAGAAAATTATTACCAAGTAAAATATGTGGGCAGTAAAAATGTACCA
The DNA here is from genome assembly GCA_959613365.1 of Balanococcus diminutus. Lineage (NCBI taxonomy): Eukaryota > Metazoa > Arthropoda > Insecta > Hemiptera > Pseudococcidae > Balanococcus > Balanococcus diminutus. Next base: position 41,984,008 of record OY390715.1, on the reverse strand, counting down.
AGTCGAAAGATCAATTTTATGGCACTTTTATAAGAATACTGAAATTATGTTGTATGGATAAAAATCAATACCTAGGTTAGTTGCTGAACGTTAAATAAAATTGATGATTAGACAGCGATGTTTGGCAAAGCAACAATTATTATAACCGAAGGAACCGCTGCTCATATAGATAAATTATGAAACATTCGTATTTCGTTAAATCATCGATTTTTTTTTTCACCAAAACCTCGCAAATTGAACAATTTTAAATCTAGCGTATAGAACTAAATTAACAAAATTTCAGCCTTAACTTAACAATACGAATAGATAAATAATAAAAAACTGACTCTTACGATTTTGGCATTGTACTCTATTAAAACTACCTACGTAGTGTACTTAATCGACTTATAATTCAATTTTCAACTGTCAGAGGTTTTCGAGAAACATTTTTATTTTCCATTTTGACGACGATTCGGTTCATTATAATACTCGTATATGTATATTAATCTGTCAATTAACCAAAGTGGAATCTTACCTGTGACATAAGTTTTTACACGTTCGTCCCCCGAATACATGTCCGAACGCATTAGTATTGGCTGGGGCGGCGGTGCTTTACGTTGGGATCGGTAAGTCACAGCATTATTCACTTGACCCGAGTCGCCGCGATGTAAAGGCGAATCATTACGAATTGCTGGAGCTGATGCGTTTTGTTGGAAATCGTAATACGTGGTCGTACCTCGGTCAACATTACTAGGAGTAGTGGTCACTGGTGGTGGAGGAGCAGGAGCGCCAGCCGCTGCTCCGGGATTTGGATAGTATCCGTAGCTAGGATATCCTGATAACAGAAATAGTTTCGTTAATATTGAAATAATATTGGGAAAAAATTTGTACAATGAAGAATAGGTATAAATGAATTTGGTATAAATCTATGCATAAAAACCAATCGTACAGAAATTGGAATTGAAAAGAATACGTCGACAGATTTTTGTAATGCACGAAAATAATGTGTCTATAGTAAAAATGATGATGGTAGATACAATTACACAGCATTTAGAAATTTCACCGTTTTCTAATAGGTATACTCAACAATACTACTGCTTTTGATAATCATTAAAAGAAAACCCATCATAGGTACTCAACTAGTTTCTGGTTTACTCAATTTGTTTACATGGTGGCTGATCCTTGTTGAATTTTACCAAGTCCAATATACATACTATATTACATAGATACTTGATATTCAAAATCGGAGGGGAGAAAGGGGTCCAATCGAAATTTTTGTAATAACCAAAATTATTCCTAGGACTTCAATCTACAACTTTTGTTTGAAATTTTTTTCAATTGGACCTCTCCCTCACCTCCAATTTCACATAACACTCCGAAGATACAAATTAAAAATTGGTGATGGAAGGGAGGAAGGGGCAAATTGAAAACTTTTTCAAATAAAGTTGAAGATTTAGATCTTGAAACTTAATTTTGGTTATTATAAAAATTTCGACTGGATCCCTCCCTCTTCTCTGATTTCACAAAATATCAGGTAGACATTTTTTCACAATTGAAAGAGGGGTCCAATTGAAAAAATTTTCAAACAAAAGTTGTAGATTGAGGTCTTGGAAGCAATTTTTGTTATTGAAAATTTTCGATTGGACCCTTCCCTCCACTCCAATTTTGCATAATACATACTATATCCAACTTTGGATACTTATATTATTAAAACTTGGTGAAGAATGGGTCCAATCAAAAAAAATTTCAAACAAAAGTTGTAGATTATAGTCCTAGGAATAATTTTGGTTATTACAAAAATTTTGAGTGGGCCTCTCCCTCTCCTTCAATTATGAATACCAAGTATCTAGTATGTAGTATATTGGGCTTGGTAAAATTCAACAACAACGATCCGCCACCATGTAAAAAAATTGAGTAATCTAGGCACTAGTTCGAACTCCTATTAATTATCTAAAATTAACAACAAAAAACCACACAACCAAAAAAATAACGAAAAAACAAACAAAAATTCTGCGTTGCACCCTCACAACCATGTTTGAAAATCACTACTAAAACACACCTGTTCTCAAAATGCTATTCAATGAGAATCCGAGAGCAAATGAATGACTAGTGAATTAAGGAAAATGTTAAAATTTGTACGTAGACGAAGAAATAGGTAGATATACTTTCTAAATATACTAATGTAGGTACTGCAGTTGGAAAATAATTCGGAATACTTTTTAAATTTGAGTGAAGATCATTCAAGGTGATAAGCTACTACCTACGTGGAAAATCATATCTAAGTATAAGATATTAAAAAAATTGAAACTTTTGACGCTCACACATTTGTGTTGTAGTAGACGAGATACAAGAAAATATGCATCGACGTAGGTTCCATCCACAACTTATTAATAGAAAATTATGCTCATAGAATACAAAGCGATAATGACGGTGCTATGTTATGAAGGAAATTTTACAGGCATATAAGGTAATTTTATAATGTATTATTATGCACTAGTACTCTAAGCGTGTGCTATAAGGTAGTTGCACCAGTGGTGGACCCTTATAGTGGAAGTGTCTTATAAAAAACATTCTGGTTTAAAAACTAATAACGTTGGCGAAATGGTGAATATACCAAACGATTCCTTATGTATTCTACAACAAAATGCGCTATAATTTTTTAATTTTACTTCATTTCTTTGAAAATTACGACCATTTTAAGTGAAAAAATAGAAAAGTCCAGTGGTTGGTCAAGATAATCTAGTAGTTGACCACCCAGTAGTTGGTCACGCGCTAGTAGTTGATCACCCAGTAGTTGGTCAATCAGATTATGACAACGGCTCTCAACCATTTAATTTAAAAAAAAGTCAATAAGTATTCGGTAAAATTGTCACTCATTAGCCATGAGAAAGAGAAACTATCATTTTTCGTAAATATTTACCAATTTTTTGCATGATCAACCACTAGAACTTTACAAAAATTTCGTAAGTCTAGTACTTGATCAAAATGATCAACTACTGGCTAAACACCATTTTTACCTTCCAGTAGATAGTCACCGCCATATTTGATAGAATTTTGGCAATATTTTTTATTTTAATGAAGAAATGGAATCTCCAAACTCTTCTGATTCAGGTCCAAATGGTTATATTTCAAGTTTTATTAATCTTAATAGTGTAAAATTCATATTTCGATAACACTTCGGCTTAACAAAAATCTTTAGAATTGGCATCATTTTGAAAATTGTTCTAACAAAAAAATTTCAGACGAGCATTATTAATTACTTGAACAGAATTGATTAAAAACTTGTATGTGGTTCTATGTAGAAATATTCCAGGTTTGCTCTAAAAAAAAATTCTGAAGCTATTTTAAAAATACGCTTAATTATAAACATTTTTCTTCTCAAGTGACCCACCACTGGGTCGTGGCCAACAACTGGTGCAACTACCTTATATGAAAATACTAGATATAATTTTTTTAAGACTACAACCACAACTATGTATTGCGTTTTTAAATCGATTACCACGGGATATTGCCAGATATTGCGACAGTAACACGGTAGATAAAACTTCGTTTAAGGGTTTCAAATCTACAAAATGTGTTTATATTATTAGTTATTAATACCAAACAATAAGTATATTATTTTCACATAAGACTTTCACTTTACCATCAATTTAATTTCGTTTAAATTTATTTACAGTAGAATAAATGTATTGCATCGCCGGCTCTGCCGGTGGCCATATTTTTTATCTTGTAAATCATTTTCTAAATAAGAAATACCACGTAAAATAACAACTTATTTATTTTAGGCAATAGATAAATTGGTGTTGTCAAACTATACAAATCACTAATCAGTCAAAATGGATATCTTACAATATTGTTAGAATACAGAGTAGGTAGCTTAGCTAGGTACGTAAGTAATTTTTGAAACATGGGAAAAGAGCAGCTGATCTTATTTGGAATTTACAATAGTAGGTAAACAGAGTGTCTAACAAAATGTCAAAATTAAAAAGAAGAACTTTTGCAAAACCTTCGACAGTTTTTTATTTAAAATGTTCAAAATTTCAAAAATTTACCTACCAGAATATTTTTTTTTTTTTGATTTCCAGATTTGTAAAATCTAAAAATTTAACGAACTTTAAAATGGATCTAATTTTTAAAATTTTAAAAATATCAAATTTCGGACTTTTACAAAATTTTGAATTTTTTTCAATTTCAAAAATTACCAAATTTCAAATATTTTTATAAAATGTTGGAATTTTGAATTTTTTCAAAATATTAAATATTCTATCTAAATTTACCAACTGATCTTTCAATTTTTTGTTGAAAATTTGGCTGAATAATAAAATTGATACTTAGGTAGGTAGTTAGGTACGTAGGAAGTTGGGTCAAATTACAACATTCCGAATTTTCACTAGTGTATAATTTGAAAATAAAAAAATTATTCAACTTTAAAAATTGATCCAATTTTTAAAATTTAATCAGATCAAAAAATGACTAAAATTGCAATTTTTATAAAATTTTGAAAATGTTCAATTTTTGAAATATTTTCTGATTTTTTAAAGCTTTCAAATTTTCAAGCTTTTACCAAATTTTTGAAATTTTACAATTTTACCCATTTAAATTTTTTTTTTAAATTACCCAATTTTGAAAATTTATTGACGTTGAAATATTAAAACTTTTACAATGACAAAAATTGCAAAAGTTTTACATTTTTATTCATTTATTTTTCAATAGAAATTGTAAGTAGGTAAAATTTTCTTATCAAATTTAAACTTTTTTTGAAACTTGATTGCCTATGCACTAAAATTTAAAAATTGGCAAACTTTGAATTTTCGCCAAAAAAATAAAAAAAATATCATTGGTAATTTAAAAAATGACATTCCTACCTAATTCCAAAAATTTACTAAAATTTAAAAATTATTCAAAATTCATTCTTATTGATTTTTTTTTTAAATTTTCAAGGTTTATTTTCCTCAATTTTAAGAATCTATCAAACTTTTCCAACAAATTATTTATTTTTATTTCATTTTTTTTGAAAATTGGACTGAATTTTGGAAATTGATAAAATTTCGAAGATTAATATTTTTGAAAATTCATTTGAATTTAAATTTTAGTTACCCAAATTCTAATTTTCACCAAATTTTCTAAATTTTTCAAGGTTCACTAGAAAAAAAAAAAAAAAAAAAAAAAAATATATATATATATATATATATTAGAACATAACAATGACGACAATGACGAAATGTTCATTTTTCATCACTTCTGAAGATAAAACAAAATTTATTAAAATTTAATAATTATCAAAATACCCGTTTTCATTAAAAATTTTGAAAATTTTGAAAAAGTTTAGAGATTCCTCGAATTTTATAAATTTTGAAGATTTCACGTAAGCTTGAAATCCCAAATTTGAAATCATGAAAATCAAAATGGAAAATTTATTCAAGCGGAAGAAGAATCAAAATCCGAATTTTTATAAACTTTACAAATTTTAAAGATTCTGGGAAAATGAAACAAAATTTTGAAAATTGTAAAAATAAGTTGCCACTTGAGATTTTTCAAATATAATAATAATTAATGTATTTGACTATTTTTGGAGGGTTCAAAAATTTTTTCCATTATACAACTTTTGCTTGATGGCAGGATTTCAAATTTGAAAAAAAAACAAGACTTCCATGCTTTTTTGAAAAATCAGTACTAACGTAAGCAAAAATACATTATGCAGCAGGATTGTTAGACACTCAGGTAAAAAAATAACCAATTTTTATTGAAAACCATCAGTTCTATAAACTGAAAAACGGAGCAGAGTGACAAAGTACCAAATTAATTAACATAAAAAAAATCAACTGAGAATCTCTCATTGATAATGTCATCACAGTCATGCAAAACCAAAATTTTCATTAAATACCCATACTTGATTGAAAAAAAAAGGATAAAAAGAACACTTTGAATATTTCTCTGAACAACAACTGATTCATAATTTCATATTTATGTAGGTAGGTACTATAATTATATGTAAGTAGGTATAAGTACTATCAATTTTGGCAAAGAATCCAATAAAATTCTGTAATGAGTTTTTCATTTCAACAAAATTATAACATCAATTGCAAGTTATTCCTTTTCATTTTTTTTAAACGTTGCTCGTCGAGCACGATCATGGAAGACAATTCAAAAAATAAAACAAACTTCCATCTCACTTACAAATTAGTCTGGGAGCCGAATCTGGTGAAAATTGGCCGAGAGGGTTGAAATCTGGAACCTGTCCCAAAAGTTAGTATACATACCCCCTTTCTCAAAAATACTGGTTTGCCGATCCGCCGCTGCTGCTTTCAAGCACAGCGAAAGCTCAAAGTTCACGAAAGTTCGCGAATTTTTCCGAACTTTAAGATGAAAAGTTTGAAAGCCGAAATTGTTGTCTATTTATAGGATTTTTAACGCTGAATCCAAATATGCTAGTCTGCCGACCCTCAGATGCTGCCAAGGGGGTGCCAGACTGGATCAAAGGGGGTGAAAATCGCGAAAAATCTTATAAAATCTGGTATCTTTGCCTTATGGCTGAGTTGAAAATGGTTGATCATTAAAAATGGGTTTTTCTCATCTAATTGGTATCACAGAACCCAGATATGATGGTCTGCCGAACCTCAAGTGTCGCTAAGGGGGTGGCAGACCGCGTCATAATTGGTCGAAGTAGCGCGTCGTGTTCGAGTTTCTCCACGACAACGCGTGGCAGTCAGGTTTCGTCGTACTCGCACGAAGGCATTTAGATGCTCAATTTCAAAGTGTGGCCTCACCTTCCTCACAAGATTTGGAAGAGTTTGTGGCTTTAATGTACGAGGTCTGGCTACGAAGTAATGATACAAAATTCATAAAAAATAGATTTTGGAAATTTAATCAACTTTGATGTTATCACCTTATAAGTAGTACCCTTCTACAACTACACACAAATTTTTGTGGATTTTCCAGTTTTATTAACCGCTCTGGAGCGCCTAAAGTGATACCCCCTCAAGCTGCCTCGTTACAAATTTTTGAACGACTGTCGCGCCCAGAAAATATGTTCCTTTTACGACTTATTCGAACAGAGGGAATAGAAAAATGTCACAGAATGATAGATTGAGGGGGTTGGGGGGTTGGAGTGCCATAGGAACGTCTCTGGAGGTCAAAAATTGTGTCGAGTAGAAGGCAGGAGGGCAAGGTGCATTATTGTGATGGAGGATCTAAGTGTTCACAACGTCTGGAGGGACTTTCAGGACCCCTAGTCGAGCACTTTGGGGTGGAAATGGGTTGGTCACGTCTACCCTGGTGATACGAACTGGTTAGGCACCAATCTTGGTGAATAAGAGTGCGCACGCGCTGCGCATTCTTGTTTGTTTGAAGTTTATACGGATTGTCACTTCGCGGCTCACCCTAAGGTGCTTTTTCGATCGTTTTTAAAATTTTTATGTTTTTGGAATATCCGAGTATGACTCAAGACTTCATCACAAACCATTTTTACCAATTTTTTGCTTTGAAAATTACCCGCACAGCAATTTGAAATTACCTAGATCAATTTTTCGAAATTACCTAGACTCATTTTTGTAACGAGCACCACTGTCATGTTCTTACAAAACGCAAAAGTTCTGGAGAACAAATGATGCCACGAAGGTCTCCAATGTGTCTATCGATAAAGAGGGGATAGAGGATCACGCTTGCGAAGTTTTGGGTTCGCAGTGTTACCACAAGCGCGGCAAAAAAATCAGTATCATTACTTCGTAGCCAGACCTCGTACAAAGTAAAAAATTGTCGAAGTGTTAATGAATGTCGTTTTATAATTTTTAATCAACGTTTTTGTCCCAAAAAAAATGAAAAAAAGTTATACAAGAAGTTGAATTATTCATCTCGGAGCATTCCCCCCTGTTCTAGAAACCTAAAAGAACATGTCAGGCGATGTAATCACATCTACAGCATATGGCTTCAACCAGAGGGGTACCACTGTTTCACCCAGTGCCAGTGGATGGCTTCTGCACGAAGGCCAGTATGTACCCCACTGGTATGAAGGTGAAATGGTGCCTTCTCTGGTTGAGGTCACCAATGTGGCAGAAGACAAAATTGATGAAAGTAGCGGGGAAGAGACAGAGGAATCTAGCTCAGAAGATTCTGATTTCGAATAATAATTGTTGTTTTTTCGTAGTATGGAGCACTGCTCTATTGTATGTTGTCGTAAACATACTTTTCGTTCTGATTTTCGTTTTATAGGTAGTAATTTTCGTACCTAGTTGTCCTAGTTTGTAAAATATCAATAAAGTTTATGAACTTTATATGAGCATTTTTGGGGATATTTTACCCTTGAAACACCAACATTATGTAAAAATGCATAAAAGTTCACACTTTTTGTAACTTATACTGAATTTGGTACATTTTTAATCTTGATTTTAAATCCTGAAACGCTTTTTATTTGAGCCCCCTGAAACAATTTTTTTTATGCCATTGGAAAAAAATCTGAACATTTGATGTAAAAAAATCACAATTGAGCTTAAAATCATTGTCTTTGATACGAGGTGCGTCTTTTAGGATGTGGTAATTTAAAAAAATACAAGGGGTGAAATAGGGTGAGCGAGAAAGGTGAGGCCACACTTTGAAATTGAGCATCTAAATGCCTTCGTGCGAGTACGACGAAACCTGACTGCCACGCGTTGTCGTGGAGAAACTCGAACACGACGCGCTACTTCGACCAATTATGACGCGGTCTGCCACCCCCTTAGCGACACTTGAGGTTCGGCAGACCATCATATCTGGGTTCTGTGATACCAATTAGATGAGAAAAACCCATTTTTAATGATCAACCATTTTCAACTCAGCCATAAGGCAAAGATACCAGATTTTATAAGATTTTTCGCGATTTTCACCCCCTTTGATCCAGTCTGGCACCCCCTTGGCAGCATCTGAGGGTCGGCAGACTAGCATATTTGGATTCAGCGTTAAAAATCCTATAAATAGACAACAATTTCGGCTTTCAAACTTTTCATCTTAAAGTTCGGAAAAATTCGCGAACTTTCGTGAACTTTGAGCTTTCGCTGTGCTTGAAAGCAGCAGCGGCGGATCGGCAAACCAGTATTTTTGAGAAAGGGGGTATGTATACTAACTTTTGGGACAGGTTCCAGATTTCAACCCTCTCGGCCAATTTTCACCAGGTTCGGCTCCCAGACTAAATAGAACGATGCTCACTTATACGAAGAAAAATATTGTCATTTTGACGGAATTAAAAGAGAAATACCTATGTAGAAATAAATAAACAGAAGCTTATGCAATAAGTACATACGCACAATAAATATGGAATAATTACAGTTCGCATTTTGTTACTGAAATATGACTAGTGGGTATAATTATTATTAGGTCTTCAAGTCTCAATTAATTGTTCTGTATCCATAAACGCAAAGTAAAATATTCTGCTGTCTTCGGTTAAGTACTCGTCGACTACCCTAGTTCGGTTTTAAAATTTTCAAAACTATTTTCAAGCTACCATACACTTGTGAACACGTTAAAAAAATTACAAAGTGAATTGAGTTTGAAAAACGATAGTTAATATTTAATTTTGAAATGCAAAGCTATGACTTTTGGGAAGAAAAGACAATTGGCATATACCTAATATAATTTTGTTCACAGTGTTGGGAAATGGGAAATTAAATTAAGTATTACCTACCTAAGTATTTCTCTAATATCTAAAATACAAATAATTAGCTACTTGATACTTATATCTGCTGTTGAATTTTCACAATGTAAAACATAGACTACTAACATATGCAATGATTGGCTGTTAAGTTAGGATACAGTGTAGCTATGTCAGAGATGAAATTTGTCAAACAATTTTGATTAGGTCCTATTGAAAATTACTTTCGATTAATAATCGAGTAAAGTTCTGATAAATGGGTAGTTATCTACGTATAATCAACAAAATACACAGAAATAATACTTAAGCGTTAGCAATTCCTTGGGTAGTTATTGTACATTGAACAAATTTATAAGTTTTAGGTCTAAAAATACAACTTTGAAAAAATCATTCTAATCAAGTGGGTATTTATGTAGGAACATAATTAATTGGTCAACCCGAATCGACGTCAAATGAGTATAAATCTATGGGCCTTGAGTTACACCATTCATCGCCTTTCAATTATGAAATTTTTCAACTCAAAATAGTCTTTGAGAAGTGAAAAATAAATCATCATGACGATCTAAATGATCTAATGATAAAATACTCTCAAAAAAACTCAAAATTCCTTCATATTGAAAATATCCTGATCCTACTTCCACATCTTATACGTACCTATTTATAATTTTTCTTTTTTTTACCTAGATACCTACTCAAGATTCAATTTAAAATTCACTCGAATATTCATGTCCACCATAAAGATATTATAGAAGAACTCTAAAATGATATTTTCTGTTTTACAAAGACACAATTATTGCTCGTTATATGATCAAAATGTAGACCTATCGGAATTACAATCAAAACCAGTATCACTCGAGCTCAAGAAGACTCAGTCCAATAAGGAGCACCAATTGAAAAATAACAGATGTCAACGAAGAAAAATTCAATAAAAAAATTATTCAATCTGGCAACCCAGCCATTTGAAGATTCAAACTTAAAGTAGGCATGCTAGGTATCTAAAAAAGCATAAATTACTAACACTTTATTGGGCGTCACACTCAGCCACCAAAATATATCTACATGGGTCGAATATCGTACCAATAAGTATCTACGAATACATTTCGGATAATACCAATTTTATTGAATAAAATTATTAACATGTTTACCATTTAAGTATACGCATATAGGGAGCAAAACGCAACCGATATGATAGCACAGCCGTTATCGCGTCTAATAGGTAGTCTACCCATTTCTCGAAGGGTTCACATGAAAAATCATTTCAATCTCAATTATACAAAGCGATAATCCCTTTGTTATTGCGTTCATAATTTTATACACACAAAGCACCTTGCGCGTGAAAACTGGTAAATAAATTGGCTAAAAGATAAGAAATTCTTATTTTTGGTTTACGAGTATATATGTATGTATAGGTCTGCCATCTATTCTATTGTAATAATATGTACGAACTTAAATTAGAAATATCACCACCTAATTACAAATATTATTTAGTTTTATTCGTATACTGATACCCTACCTTGAAATTACTACATAATTGTGGATAGTACCTACGAGTTTGAGGAGGAAATTAAGTAGGTATTTTAAGTATTAAATGTAAACGATCGATACTTGATCTACGAATTAATTGCAAGAATCATTCCAACTGCAGTAACAAATACTTACAGGTATTATTCATCTACATACAAGAAGTAAATAGAAAGTAGATATACCTGCTTCAATATTTGAGAAAGAAAACAGTTAAGCAACCAATAGTAAGAATGTTCAGGAATAATAATTTTGAGCTCCCTTATATCGATTCATTCGAAGAATTTTTTTAAACGATTAAAAATAAATAATTCAGTAAAAATAAAAAATAATATAAGTAGGTAACTTTTAGCGTGCTCGAGGTTAAACAGAGTGTCTGGGGAGGACCTTATGAAACTTCAAATTTGGACATGAGTGGGTATCACTAGCAAAATAATGTTGTATACACATGCTGCCTACACATACATAAAACTGAAGAGGCAAGGGAAAATGGAATTGAGGATTTTTATTCAATTGAGCATAAATGAATAGTATACTGACAATTAAAAATTAACAATTTTTTTACTTTTGAGATTTTTTGCTCAAGTTTAAAAATGAAGGCTCTATTACAAAGTTTCGAAAATTGGTAGCTCCTTCATTTTCAAAAATAGGCAAATTTTTTACACAACTCTTTCATTTCGTTCAAAATGCATTTTCATAATGGAATTGTTTCGATTTTCACATCTCGTAATACTCCTCAATAATTTAGAGGAAGGCAATACCGTTGACGTGTATTTCTTTTCGCTATAACGCCTTCAATTTCAAAGATAGGCATTTCAATGTAAATAGGATTTATTTTGCTTTTTTTGTGCACTAATATTTCCTGGTGATGGCGGAAAAAATTTTAAATGCAGTTTTGCCAATCGATTTTGCTTAGAAAGCTCTGAAGTGCCTTCATTTTCAAACTTGGGGAAAAAATCTCAAGTAGTAAAAATGTTCTTTTTTTCAAGAACAGATCATAAGAGCAATCAAAAAAATCTAATTTTTATTTTTTACCGTGTCGGTCCGTGTCCCTTGGATTATTGATTTTTTTTTATTGTACCTATACCCTCAAAGTTTTTTCATTTCATAACAAAAAAATTCCCTAATTTTTATTTTTCCCTAACTAAATTTCAAGTGGAGCCTAGCCACCCTCATTTTATTTATAAATATGAAAAAAATCAACCAATTTTTAAAATCTTTTTTTTTTATATTTTCCCCCTTTATACTTAGTTGTTCTTTTTCGTGAGAATGAATTTAAAATTTTAATTTTAAGTGATACCTTCTATACACCTTGGCTCTTGAGGCACCCCTAATTTTTCAAAAAAAAAAAAAAAAAAAAAAATGAGCATAATTTTTTTACATTTTATTTTGAAGTTGTTGCTTTTGATTACAAAATAGTTCCCATTTTTTATTTTTCCCCTAACTCAATTTCAAGCGGCACCACCAGCTCCCCATTTCAGAAATTGGCAATTTTTAGTTTTTTTTTTGTTTCTTTTTTTTTAAAACGGAGGATTTTAGCACAACTTAAAATTCAGTTTGGCGAAAATAAAAATTGAGGAATTATTTTCCAATCAAATGCAACTACTTTAAATGCTGAGTAAAAATTTTCATTCTCTCTTTTTTTTTTGAAAAATTAATGGTGCCTCAAGGTACATTATTTTTGAATTTCAGTTGGTGTAAAATAAAAAAATGTAAATTCATTCGCATGAAAAAGAACAACTTTGATGGGTTAAAAAAAAAGAAAAAAAAAAGAAAGGCAGAAGTTTGAAAATCGGGGAATTTTTTCAGCTTGCTACAAAATGCGTTGGTCAACTGGGTGACACTTAAAATTCAATTAGGAGAAAAATACAAAATAGGGCATGATGAAATGAAAAAACTTTGAAGGTAAGCCAACAAAAAATTCAAATATCGAAAATAAGAGCCATCCTAATGTATACAGAACATTTTTTGATGGTAGTACTCGGTTCTATCAAATTTTATTTTATTTATTTATTCTGAATTTGAGGTTTCATATATGGCCCTCAACTGACACCCTGAATTTTCGACATTTTTTCCTACTCAGTTTGCTCAAACAAATTTTCGTTAGCATAAAATTACACTCAACTGTACTTTTACAAATCAGAAAAAAAAATCTTCAAACTTCCCCCCCAAAAGTACTTATAGTATAAACTTCACCTTCGAAACAAATCACGAGCAAATTAACAACTCATCATTTACGTATTTTTCATCCATAACAACTCATAACACGGTCGTTTTGATTTTCACACAAAGACAATGAAAAATAAAAATAAAAATCGAGATTCAAATATCGCCGAATATCATAGTTAGGTAAAAGTATAAACGAAAACAACATAAAATTTCAAAATGAAAAAATAAAACAACAAATTTATCGTTAGTTTGGTAAGCAGCACGTAAGCGTAATATTGTTAGTTAAGTGTTCACAATTGCATGGCATGCACGTGACATCAAAAAATGACCGGAATTAGTTCGATGCATAAACGGATTCGGAAGCAAAGGTATATTATTACCTGCTGGATGGTATGGCAGTCCGAAACTAGGGTAGCCGGAGTACGCTCCGCGATTCGTGGCGTATGCTGCGTACGCTGCAGCCGGAAAACCTGCAAATAAAGTTACAGTTAAAAAATTAGGTACTGCAGTTGTACGTCAATTAGTTTTAAAATTCGATAAATTACCAATATCTATAGGCCTATACCTCATACACACAGTTCCCCCTCCAAACGTTTTATACCTAATCGATTAATTAAATTTAGCTACCAAAGTTGGAAAATTTCAAAAGCCACGTCTATCTCTATGTCAACTGAAAGCTTTTAGCAATCAACCGAACGCTATCGACGAATTAGCAGGGTACCGACATAAATATAAAATGTCAAAATCCAACTTGAAAGATCTAAATTTTATGCCTACTCGACTCGAATTCTGTTCTCTGTGCTATGCCAGCGAAGAAATTTTATACTGGCAGGTTCAAAAAGTCGCTTACTCGATACGTACTACTCATCCGAGAGATTCATTTTAATAATTAGTGTGGATCCTGTCGCAGATGTCTCATTATATTCGAAAAAAATACTCATTTCGATGAAACAATACCTTCAAAAAAATATCAAATGTAATTTTTTGGTCTCACCCTCCAAAGTTGTTTCTTCTTTTATAAGAAAATAATTCCCTATTTTTTATTGTTCCGCTAAGCGAGTTTTAAGTGATGCCCCCCCCCCCCCTAAAAATAAAATAAAAAAATTGATGTCTTATTTTCAAACGTAATTTTTTCTCAACCTGAATTTCAAGTGGTAGTGCCTTGAAGTCCTCACTCCTCACTTTCTCAAAAAATTCAAAAACTAAAAAAAATTAGTAAAATTTTCAAATTTAGAATTCAAAGTTATTCCTTTTTACAAGAAATTATTAATAATTTCAATTTTTCTTTTTGCCCAACTGAATTTTAAATGACGCATACTTCCCTTCCCCATTTTTAAAATTGAAAAAATGTTTTCTTTTCATGAAAACTTCTTTCTTCGAGTAAATATTATAGGGTGGCCCAGTTAGGAGTGTGCTCAATTTTTTTTCTATGCGCAGTACAACTTCTACCGAAAACACGCGGGAAACTAAGAGGGGGAGGGGGGGTGGTCGAACAGTGAGTTTTTTGTTTTTCATACAAAATTTGAACAAATTCAGTCATTTCACCTCCAACATTTTTGTTTGAAAATTTTTTGAAAATTTCAAAACAAACGAAGAAAATATTGCCCAATTTTTTCGAAAAAATGTTCACAGATTTACCCAATACCCACACAGCGCCCACCTCCCCGAAGAAATGATACACTGAATTTTCTTAGTATAGGGGGTGAGAATTCAAGAATGGTGGGATGGGGTAGGGTTCAAAATTGTGGGCACTGTGTGGGTAGTTGGTACTTCTGTGATAATTTTTTCGGAAAAATTGGGCAATCTTTTCTTCGTTTGTTTTGAAATTTTTTATAGGTGACATGGCTGAATTTTTTTAAATTTTGTACTTATATGATACGTACCCTTTAGTAGGTAGGTATAACATTTTTTTAAAGCCCAAAAATGATTGAGACATTGTTTTAAAAATTCAAATAAAAAAAAAATTAGGAAGCCCGTCACATTTATACTTGAAGCAAGAAGTTTTCATGAAAAGGAAGGAATTACTTTGGGTTACAAGCAAAAATAAATGCAAAAATTTGGGGTCAAGAGCCCATTAAACCGTCTTATAAGGGAAGGCCCTCTGGGGCAAATTCGTCTCTACTTAAATTATTTTTAAAAAAGTATACTAAAAGCTTAATTTTGAGAACCCAAACCCTCTTCCTCAGATGACTTGAGGATATAAAATTCATGCCTAGACAGAGTTCACTTCGATTTAAGTCACATGTCAAAATTTTAGCACAATCGACATGCTTCAATTTTTTTGCCCACCATTTCAATATTTTTGACGCTGGAAAAATTGAACATTTGTGAATTCAAAAATTAGTGGGGGCTAAAAAAAGCACCCCTAAAAATTCACTTGGGGAAAAATGCAAAATAGGAAATTATTTCCTCGTGAAGAGGAATAATTTTGAATTATAAGTTTCAAAACTTTGCTCATTTTTTTAGTTTTTCATCGTCGAGAAATTGAAGACTCCAAACACCACTCAAAATTGAGATGAAGGAAAATAAAAATTTAAAAATTACTTTTTATGAAAAATAACGAAATTGAAGAGTACGAATTGAAAAAAAAAGGCAAAAATATGAAAATCTATCCATTTTTTAATTAACAAAAAATTATTGATGACTATAGGTAGCACTTTTAAAATTCAGTCAAAAGAGGGAAAATAAAAAATAAAGAATTATTTTTTCATAAGAAGTAAAAACTGACGTGAGAAGGCTGAGAACAAAAAAAAATCAAAAAGAAATTACCAAGTAAGTATAGATAAGTAAGGACTACCCTATAATACATATAAATATACTTAGTCTTACGACTCTATCCCTATAGTCTGCTTTCTAATTTTAGTTTCACCTACCAGTCCGAAAATTTTATCTACCATCAACTTTTGTAACCGAAAACCGAACGAAAGTTCGAGATCTAGGCACTTGAAAACTGATTCCAACGAAATGTCAACATTATACATTTATACATATGAATGCGTAATAGCAATTTCGAATAAAATGAGATATCTACGCAGGCTGGGAAAAGTTTTCAAACATTACTGGAGCGATTCCAAAACTTTCAGAATAAGTATAAGATTATGTCTCGATAATTCTACACAATTACAATTAACGAATTTAAATTTTTTCCTCAAAAAATTAAAAGATCCAGTAGATAAAGTTAATAAATAACGAGCGAACAGCGTCGATTTTATCATTAGGGTTTTACGTAATTTTCATTTTCATTAAAATTTTTTTTTTTTTTTAATACGAATGTAAAATTAAAGACAGTATATAATCAACGAAAATGTTAATAAAGAACTTTTACATCATTACGTACAATGAAATAAAGGTACCAAAATCTAACGAATTAATTATCCCCTGCGAAACCGAGCAGTTGAAATTTCATAAAAATATGAAAATCGTTGGCAGGTAATTTTTATCATTCGCCCTCTCCCCGAGTTTGAAACTAATCAACGAAAAACCTAGACCAATAGATATTCAAACTAACGACTATTTCTTGGTCTTTCAAAGAAGCTGGTTTATTATTCCCCCTCGATATATATTTTTTATACCCCTATAGACTAAAAAAAAATGTAATCAATGGTTTATCGTCAGCATACATTTTACAAAAAGTTGTCATATTTTTGACGTTTCCAGCGTAATTTTCAAGCAGATTAGTTTTCCAAATTGATTAATTTGTGCTCACTCGCCTTTTGGATTTTCATAAACTTGTGCAGGCCGACGACGCGACCATCGTGTAATGAAGCAATTTGAATCGCAAACACGTTAAATTAATCTCGAAGCAATACATTTTGAGAAAAAGCAAACAGCTTATCCCGAGCAAAAGTAATCGATTTTTGGGAATTTTCCAAAGTTGAAATTCAAACTCCACTCGCAAGCCAGCTACGATTCGTAATGCGTGTTGGGTCATGATAAAAGAGTTTCTAACGTGAGTCGTTCGCTTTCATTTATTTTAAAACAAGAAAGGTAATTATTTGTAGGTATTGTTTTCCAATTCGATAGCAATCTGTAGAGGCTTGTTAACCCCCATCTTTTCCGCTTATCTCATTCGAGTATGGGGATTTCTTTTGATTTAAACGGTTAATAAGCATCTACCTATATATACACGTGCCTACCTTATTTATAAAAAAAAGAAAAGAAAAATAGTTCAATGTGTGGGTGTGTGTGGTAAAAATTTTCAAACAAATAAAAATATAGATTCTATTTACGTCGAAGAAGAACTAAATATTAGAAATAGAAACGCTATATACTGTACGAGGCATTTCCGATTTGAAACTTTAATTTACGTTTGTTTTATAGTTACAAACTTTAGCTCGAAACAAAACTTAAGTTCAAAATGGACGACTTGATTTTCCGTTTGAGACATTTAGTTCGCGTTAGCACTTGAAAGATATATTTTATTATCCTTTCGAAATAAAAAGAACTTTTATGCCGAATAAAATGTTAAAACTTTAACAATAATGTTTACAGGCAATTTTGATGTTTTGAAATTATTGTTCGTTAGAATCAAATTTTTGATTTTAAAATTACCCCAAGGTTTGTAAACGTGTAATACCTAATTTATTGGCGCGCAGTCTGCGAATAAAATATCAATGAACTCGCATCTCGCAGACTAGTCTCGCAACATTTTTATAAAATTATACAGGGTGTCCGCGGAGCACTGTACAAGACTTCAGATTTTACCACTAACAAAAAATGTTGAATGCACATGGTGTCTATCACAAAAATTGAAGGGGAATGGGAAAATAAAATTGAGATTGTTTTTCTCGATAGGGCATAAGCATAAGGGAGGTACTTGAAACATTAAGGCCCAGTTGTACCAAGTGAGTTAAACTAGGTTTAATTATTTAAACCGAGTTTAGAAACGCTGAGGTTACACTGCATTCAAAAGAACCAAAAAAAAATAAACCAATCATATTCCATCCGGCATACAATATGGTCGAATTTAGGTGTAGCAAAACCACCGAAAATACGTGGTTGATTGTTATTTGGATGTTAAATTAACTGATTTCTTTGTTATCACGGCTTCATATGAAAATAAGTTGAAAATGTTGATGAATAAATTTTTTAAAAAACATTTTCAGTGCGAAAACTTCAGAGATTTTTTTTTAAAGTGACATTTCTTCGAGTTTTGTACATAAGAAAATTTTTATATTTTGTTGGAAGTGAAAATATCAAAATATATAACTTAAACCAGTGTTACGAAGTTAATTCGCCGATATCGGCGGTTTAGTTAAGGCTCAGTTTAACTGTTGAAAACACGTGTTTTCTTCTTTTTGAGCATAGTTTGAAGAAAAGACAAAGTTTTAAGTCGTACGGTACAGCTAGCCAGAAGATTTTTTGAATGTTGGTGAAACGTAATTGGCTAAAACGTTTGTTTTATTGTGTATATCGCGAATATGGTGCACCCACAGCCTAATTGCGGTTTAAAGTTAGGCCGAGTTTAACAAAATATTGTACAACTGGGCCTAAGAATTTTTTATTCTTGAGATTTTTCGTCTATGTTTGTAAATGAAGGCGCTACAAAGCTTTGAAATTTGGATTTTCAAATTTTGATGCACCTTAGCTCCTTCATTTTTAAAGATAGTCAAATGTCTCACATAACAGTTTTTGTTTCTCTCAAAGAGTTACACCAATAACATACATTGCCATAATGAAATTGTTTCAATTTTTATGCCTCGCTAATTCTCCTTGATATTTTGAGGAAGGCAATACCTTTGACGTGAGTTTTTTCTTGCAATAACTTCTTCAATTTCAAAGATAGGCATTCTGATGTAATCAAAACTTTTTCTTCTTTTTTGGAGTAGTATTCACTGGTGGTGTCAGAAACATTTTTAAATTCAGTGTTGCCATTCGATTTTGCTCAAAAAGCTATATAGTGCCTTCATTTTCAAAGATTGGAAAAAAATCTCGAAAATAAAAAATATTTACTTTTTGAACACTACCCATTAGCCCAATCAAAAAAAAAATTCTCAGTTTCATTTTGCCTTGCCCCTTCAATTCTTGAAATAAGCACCACGTGTATAAACATTTTTTGTTAGTGGTACCCGGTTGTATCCAAATCTGAAGTTTCGTAAAGTGCTCCTCGGACAGGGACATCTTGTATAACATTCTTTTATTAGATTTTTTTTTTGGAAAAACACACGTAACCAATCAAGTTTATTAAAAAATAATTATTTGTAGTTTAGAATTAAAATTGAACAAAAAAATCTTACCATCTGGTAGCGTTCCTAAAGGCCACATAAAATCTGAAAACACAAAAACACATAATTAATACTCATCGAATTAAAATATTACACAATAACACTTTTAAAGTGAAGATTAAAAAAAAAACTGAATGCGGATACGCCTAAAATTTCCACATGAATATATCATCATTTCTAAAACGCGATATCATTCAAAATATTTGAAAAATTACAAATTACACTTTTGACTGAAATCTGTATGACTTCAGTGTTCTCAATTCATACATCAATAAGTTATATCGGTTAGTGATATTTTCGATCTACTAAATCTACGTTAAACTAAATAGAAAAAAAAAAAAAAAAAATTGAAAACACCATTTTTCTCTCTATACTACAAATCCCTCTCACTAAATACTACCACAAAATCACCAATACACTGAAAATTGTTTCTAAATCGTTCGACCTTCCGATGGGCAGAATAATTTCAAATAGGTAGGTATTTTCATTTAAAATTTACACTCTTTATCTCTATAAAACTAAATCTAATTACTAACATCTATAACAATTCTGACTAGGTCTATTGAAACTCGCTTCGAATGATGAAGAAAATTCAATTCGCTAATTTATATTACCTAATAACTGCAACGTTACAAAATTTTGATACTTTCTTCATCATTCAAGTTCACTAGAAAGTTACACTTAGTCTAAAATATTAAAAACTAAAAAAAAAAACACTAAACATTGTAAATATAAAAGCTATAACTCCTCGATGTTTGTCGAAGCAAAAAAAAAAAAAATATGGAGTATATAATATAAAATTGTTAAGAAAAAAAAGAAAAAAAAAACAGTCAACTGAATTGAGAAATTCCTTTCAACCGATTACTTACGTTTACTGCTAAGGATTTTAAGCTATGTACCCTTTGTTAAGTAGGTATAAATAAACCTAATCCTAATGCCTTTGTCAACTACATTTTTATTTTAAAAAACAGTCAGTTTATGCAGGAGCGGACGTGTGACTTTTAAAAGTATTAACCGGAATTTTTTAAATAAAAAATGTATTCTGAAGAAGGAGGAGTCAATTGAAATTCTAGAAAATTTTATAAAACCGTGTTAATTAATATTTATAGGTTTTTTAATTTCTCGAAGGCTCAGGTTATTTCAAGAAATTTTTGAAACCGCCAAAAGCTAAAGCAAAATTATTTCTGTAATCTATTCTTAAAAAAAAAGAATTCTTGAGAAAAATTTCAGAACACGCGTCTGTATTTTTTGTGAACTCACATTTTTTTTTAATTTTTAATTTTTGAAAATTTCTCTTTAAAATCTCAGAAAAGATTCTCAAATGACTTAAACATTTTTATAAATATTTTTGAAGAACATATGTTTAAAAATATTTCTACATGAAAATTCTTGATGAGAATTGAAATTTTCTTATTAAAAAATTTAAAGTAAATTTTTTTTTTTAAATTTCATGCAATAAAATTATTAAAAAAAAAAAATTCGTACAAATTCCTAATTTGACTTAGGGTTTTCAATTGAAAATTTCCCTCTTGAAAATTATTGAAAAATTTCATTTGAGAATGTTTTTCTATTTTTTAAAAACTTCTTCAAAAATAAATAATTTTGAAAAAAAAATTCATAGAAGTTCTCTATAAAATTTTCTCATTAGATTTTTTTCTAAAAAAATATCATTCATAAAAAATTTTCCACCTAATTTTTTTTAATCGCAGAAGATTTTTTTATTAGATTTTAAATAAAAATGGTTACTTTGTGGGGAAAAACGTTGAAAAAGTTTTTTTGCATAAAATTATTTCAATGGATTTTCAAATTCAATAATTTCTTTAATTTATTTAAAAATCCATAACAATTTTATTTTCAAAATTGCTTTCACTTAGTAACAAAATCAAAAATTTTCATAGTTTTCAAAATCGATAATTTTATTTAATTTTTGAATTCAAGAAATTTGTCGAACTTTTCTAAAAACAAAAATTAAATTAGATTTGTGAAAGCAATATAAATTTTTCAAAAGCAATCCATTTAATTCAACTTTTGTTATTTTTGTTTCCATTCAATTTTAAAAATTGATCATTTTAATTGACTTCATGAAATTTTCCAAAATTTATAACTTGATCTAATTTTTGAAGTCAATGGTTAACTTTCATTCAATTTTAGAAATCAATCATTTCAAAGTATACATAGTATTAAAAAAATTAAAAATTTTGTACGTCATTCTTTCGTCACCACGATCCATCCGCCCCTGATTTTATGGGACATATTGATACCTATTTTATTTTTGTATTACTACTAGATAAATTTTCAAATTATGGTCAAGTCTAAGACTACACCAAATAAGCAGACCTACTTATACACACAAAAAAAATTAAAACCCTCAAAGTTTTTTTTTTCTCCGTGTAACTTTTCATATTCAGCATGTGGTTTCGAGATGCTACAAAAATTGAAGACTTTCCAAACTCGGATATAGCAACATAAGGTACCTAACTTGTTTTTTTTTTTGTTTTTTTTTTTCTACAAAACAAACCACATTAGCATATTTCTCCAAAACCGATAGCTAAAAAATGATGGCGAAATCGCCACTTTGTATGTGTACAATCAAGCTAATAATTGAAGGAAAAATCACTTTTCAAAATTTATAAAAATTTTGCAATAAAATCAGTTGTTTATCAATGATAAATGTAAACAGAAAACCAGCAAATAAACTTTTTTTCCTACGAGAATACCTTTGTTGAAGGATAACGATCATTTTGTGTTCGTGAAACACGAAATAACTCGGGCTACTGCGAATATTACGTTAAATTTTCAACACAATACATAGATAGATGAAGGTGCCTCGGAAAAAATTTATACTTTGGTATTTTCCATCGAGTAAGGTATTCGAATTCTCAGCCAGACATCTAATTATCACGGTCAAACGCTAACTTGAGAAATACTTGTACATTACATAATATAAAAATACGATGAAAAAAAAAAAAAAAAAAAAAAACTTAAAATGTTATCAAAGACACATTTTATCGTAATAGGTTAATATTCTAATTGTAAATAACTAAACGACTAAAATAACGTATTAACATATCGGTTAAGAACTATTTACGATTAATCGACTAACCGAAAAAAAATATCTACTCTATTCTAAAAATTAGTACCTATCTAAGAGTTTAAGGGAAAAAAGTAGAAACAAAAAAAAATCTAACTAACAAGCTGAATAAAAACTGTAAACCCTAAAACACTTACAGTTTAACTTTAATTTTTTTTTTTTAATTTTCTTAATCACTAGAACGCAGAAATCCAAAGTCGAGTTTGCGATCTAAAGCGAAAACCAAATCTTGTGCCTGTACATCCACTATCGTACAGTTAATTTCCATCGTCCGAACAAATTGTATAATGATGAACACGCAATAATTTTTCTAAATTTATTAACAATTCTAAAAACTAGATTATTAACAGGAAACAAGTCCATTGTCATATTGCCTAATTCAGAGTAATTATAATGACTAAACTATAAACACAGGTAGTTATGCAAAGAAGTTATTATACTAAGAATCGTTTCAGCTTCCGTATCTCTTTCTCAAACCACCAATCTCCACCAATCTATTGACATTTTATATGACGCCGAGAAAAATATTGCCAAAGTACCACCCAAATTTCGGATCGAATAATATTATACCCAGGTACTTAGAACTGATGAAAATGATCGAGTTATTTTCAAATCATATGTATCTACTAGGTTAGGATGTACCTACCTAATTGACAAATCATTTTCAAACCTCATAACCTCGAATAATGTTTTCTTGTTGTAGGTATCTTTCTACAAACTCGATATGTAATTTACAAATGATCGCAAAATGAATGAAATTCGTTCGAGAGGCCGGCTAAGTACTAGATTGGTACCTGGTTTCGCATTCTATATTTCATCACCACACCGGAGTTCTATCTCTGATATGATTCTCTATAAATCTATTTTTTATTACGATTACCTATAGAGTCTATTCTAATATAAGTAGAGAATTACACGTATATTAGTCAATACGTACAAAACATTAATACATTACGAATACCCTAATAATTATATAATCTATCTTCTACAAACATTAAATATTTTAGGTTAAAAGTTTATAGGTTTCTAAGCTAACTTTCATAACAATTCTCATCTATTCTATACCAGTAACACTTCGTTTTCGTTATTTCGTGATAACGACACCAAAAAAAAAACTTAGGTTATTATACGACTAGATATTTTTATCTAACTGAAATGAAAAACAATTAAGATCCTTTTCGATCGGCGAAAATGTACACAGGATACGATTAAATTTATAGAATATGAGAAACAAATCATAAACAAGCCACCGAAAAAGAGAAAACAAATAAATAAAAAAAAGTGATAGGTACACAAGAAAGAAGTTCTCGTTCAACAATAAATTGTAACAGGTACAAAAGAAATAGAGACAGAAAAATGAAGGTTTCATTAATAAGCGAGAAGAGAGAATTTCAACAACTTTTTGATTAACCTACAACCTCGGATAAAATTTACTAACCCTGGTAGAAATATCGCAATTGGATAAATTTAAATCGAAATGAACCGGAATCGGATTTGAAATTGCGTCGACTATTCAACAAACAAATAGGTACCTAGACCTACTAACAATCATTTTAGAATTTGTTTTTGCACGATTATTGAAATAGGTAGGTACTATAGGTATCTAGGTATTGAATAGGAAAATTTTCCAATAGGAACATAAGCAATCTCTTATGAGTTCTTTTAAATGTACCTAAAAAGCACAATTTTTGCAGAAATTTCAACAGGACTTTTTCAAATTAAAAAAATGTTATAAATTTGAAAAACCGTAAAAAATTACCAAATTTTAAAAATAGCTCCAATTTTAAGAATTTGCTAAAAATTAAAAATGACCAAATTCCAAATTTATTTTCACTGAATTCCGAAAATTTAACAAGCACATACGAGTAGGTACCTAGATTTAAAAAAAATTACTGTTTATTTTTATTAAAATGTTGAAAATTTACCAAATTTTGATTCTATTTAAAATTTATTTTTCATCAAATTTTTAACATCCAAGTATCAATGACCTTTTAAGTTATGAAAACTTGTCTGAAAATTCTAAAAAATTATTCAATTTCAAAAATTCATTAAAATTTAAAAATGACAGATATTAGGTATAATTTTTTTTTCTAATTACCCTAATTTCATTTTTTCAGTGACCTTCGTTTGTGCTGGTTTGTGCCGCATGTAGGTAATTTTCAAAATTGATCAATTTAAAATTTTTATCAAAATTCAAGAATTAACGGAATCCTAATTTTTATTTAGGTAATTTTTTAAATTTTGCACTTCCAAAAGTTTTTTTTTTTTTAATTTAAAAAATTCACTGAATTTGATAATTTTTTAAATTTCTTAATCTGTCAGAATTTATTAAACTTGAACAATGTATCGAATTTTTAAAATTCATTCAAGTCCCATGATCATCAAATTATGAATTTTGAAAAAAAAAATTGAAAATTTTATTATAATATCCAAATATCAATGTCCTTTTATATTTGAAAACCAAACATTAATGATTTAAAGATTTACCTCTAATCCAACTCTAAAAATTCATCAAAATTTAAAAATTAATAATTATCAGCTACGCCACTTCAAAAATAAATACGTAGTAAATTTTTAGAATCACAAAAATTTCTTGAACTTTGAAAATCGATCCAATTCAAAAAAAAAAAAAAAAACAATCATAAAAATTGAAAAATTAAACAATTTCAATTTCAACTAAATTTTTCAGCATCGTTTTTTGAAATGCGTGTTGAAATTTAGGATTTTCAGGTTTAAAAGGATTTTTGAAGATTTCCCAAAACTCTAAAAATTTCAGAAGTTTGCTAAATTTTTAAATTAAAAAAAATATTTAAAATCGTAATAATTTATTAACGTTGAAAAATATTTTAGTCCAATAATAGGTACTTAATCAAATTTTGAATTTCGCCTAATTTTAAACATTTATCAAGAAATTCAAGTATCGACCTTTTGAAATGACAGGGTTTTTTGAAAAAGTACCACCTTCAACACCAAAACAAGACTTTTGCAGAAAAACAGTACCTTCTAGCAGAAAGCAAATCAGAGTAATCATACACCCTGAACAACCTACCTATGAAGTTCAAGAATTGAATTATTCTTAGGAGTAGTCATTTCTTCAATAACCGGGACGCAATTACGACTCATGAGGAACGCGTAAGAATTATGTCAAATTAATTGACGAAATTAATACTCCCTCAATATAACTCATTTCGACATTGAAATTTCTCATAAAAAAATAGTTGATGCGTAAAAAACGAATAAGTGAAAACAATTTTTTTTTAAATAACGATAAAAAAAAATGCAGCGAGCAAATGTGAACTTAAGATAAAAATAAGGAGCGAGTAAAAATTACAATGAAATGGCAGCCGTAGGAAAAACCGCGGTTGGAATGTCGAAACTCTGCACCCCCAATAAATCCGACATGCTGTATGTTAATGGAGGGTTCGCCTGGGGGACACGTAAACCTAACAAACGTTTATACACTGCGGCCTGTAATCCGCCATATACAGGTGTCGCAGTAGGTACAGGTATATAAGCGGCTGGAAATATTGTCGGAGCGGTCATATTAGGGGGGTTATTTGTTGGCAAAGGATAAGGAGTAAAACGGTAAGCGGAAGGATTTCCTAAAGCAGTCGTTACAGACGTATTTGCATCAATAGAGGTAGAAACTTCACATTTTGATGCTAACTCACCGTAAGCCCCTCTGCCAGGTAAACGAGATTTTGCAACTGCAACCGGTAACATGACTTCTTTGGGCTGTGCTTTTTTACATTCCACCTGCGAATTAAAAAAAAATGACAATCAAGTTACATTTAAGAAAAATAAAAATGTAGAAACAGGTAAAAATAAATTGGAATTATAATTATGAGTAAGTAAGTACGGATAGTAAAAATCATTTGTACCTACACAAATAATATTACCAATGAATTTTCAAGTTGCCTATCTTGTGGAATCAATTAGGTATCATTTCTCATTTTTTTTACAGGCATGTGAATAATTTACAAAAAAATAAAAGGAGAGTGAAAATAATAAAAAAAAAAGTATTTAAAAAATGACAAAATAATTATTGAAAAATCACCTGGAGATTGTAAAAATTAAGAAATATAACTAATGAAAGAAATGGTAAGCATAAAAAAATTAAAAATTAAAAATATAAAGTCAATGAGACCCTCCCACCTTTAAATTCAAGATGTTGTGTAGAAGGTTTCGCTCGTGTTTTTAAGCTATCTCAATTTCTCATACATTAACTCACTCAGCTTGAATTTTGAACATATTTTACATAATTATATATTTTTCAAAAGTTTCCAATATTTTACATCATTGGTACGTTGGTAAGCAGTTTTCAACTCGAAAATAAGATATCCTCCATATTGAAAATTCCAAAGGTATACTTCCAGTGAGTTATTCCGCAATTTGTTAGGTCTAATCCATAAAATTAAATTTTTATAGCTCGATATAGAGGAAAAAACTCGAAAATTACATCCCCTAAAATAAACGTGGAAAATTTATTCGGCAAAAAAATCTACGTTCAACAATCGATACGGTTTACGTGCGAAGTGAAAAAGTTTTTCTTGCTTACTGCACTATAAAATATAAACCAATCACTGTATATTGTACGAGTAAATCACCATAAAATAATGTTAGGTATAAACATTTGGCGAATACGCCTCACAACTATGGGAATACTATAAAATGATTAATTTTTTTAAAAGTTGGAAATGTTTAGTTTTAAAACGAGAAAGAGTTATTATCTGCTGAGAAACGCATTTTTCCCAAATAAACACACACACACGAATCCGGCCGAATACTTTCTCAAAACGTTTGAATTATTATCGGTTTTGCAGCAGTTCTATTGCTGCAAAACGAATAAGAAAATTTCATTTGGTAATTTATCAAACAATCAATTTACATCAGCGAATAAAAATCTGATAATGTTTCCTCAAGTCGTTGATATCCTGTACGTCTAAAATCATTTGATAAAAATTTCGGCAAAATGATATGTCCTACATACCCGCACCTAAGTACATAAATTATTAAAGAGATTTGAAGCTTGTTAGCGACAATAGTGTAAATCATGTGAAGCAAACGTGCCATACCACTTGGTATAAATGTATGTACCACTAGTTAATTCCATGTTTGTATGTATTAATTTTGCCTAATTTTGAAAATATACAAAGTTAACATAAAATAAGCTTATTTAACTTTAGATACGCTTAAATAACCTATATTATCTCTAATTTGGGTGGTTGTCTATTTTAGGTAGAAGTGCAGCATACAAATCAGTTTTATAAATTTTTGGTAATTTTTGTAGAGATTTTATAATTTTAAATAATTTTTGACTTTTCAAGATCTTGCAACTCTTATGCTTGTTTAACGAAGTTTTTTTTGAAGTGAAATTTTTTCAGCTGCATTATTCAATGAGATATGAAAATCGCTGCATGAATCCCCCATTAAAAAAGGGTGTGAAAAACAAAAACTGGTTTGGTAATACCTAATACCTGTTCAGAAGTGGAGTGGCAGCGGCAGCGATATCAGAGGACATTCTTCTCTTACTAGTGGTGGGATGTGCATGAAAAACAAAAACCTGTTTTCTAATACCTAATACCTGTTAAGAAGTGGGGTGACAGCGGCTGCGATATCAGAGGACATTCCTACGTTACTAGTGGTGGGATGTGCATGAAAAACAAAAACAGGTTTGGTACTACCTAATACCTGTTCACTAGTGGAGTGACAGCAGCTGCAATATCAGAAGGCATTCCTACCTTACTAGTGGTGTGGGTTGGGATGTGCATGAAAAACAAAAACAGGTTTGGTACTACCTAATACCTGTTCAGAAGTGAGGTGACAGTGGCTGAAATTTCAGAAGTCATTCTTTCCTTACTAGTGGTGGGATGACAGTGGCAGTGTACCCATGCCATGTGTGTAATAAGCATACTATAGTAGGACTTCTTCCACACACATTGCTGTACCTTAGGAGGACATTTTACCATGGTCGGACATTTGGTGATGTCCTACCAACGTTTTGTCTTAATAGCTGAGCCATTTCAAGTATGATGCATCTGATACTGTACTGGTAGAGTCAGTGAAGAGTACGCTTTTCGTATATCTAAGTTAAATTAAAATATTTCAATTGGTATAGGAGTTATGGCATGTTTTGCAAAAACTAACGTTGAGAGGACATTAAAAACACTTCGCAAATTTAGCTAGACGTTGGGCAGACGTTAGAAATTTTATAAACGTTGGTAAGACTTCATAACGTTGTTTCAAATGGAAAAAGTGAAGTGTTAAGCGTTACTATTGTGTGTAATATTATATTTTCAATATAAAAAATTTATTTAAAAATATAAATTAACTTTATTTTTTCAAAATAATATTATAATTATTTAACTATTTAAATTTATAAAATTAAAATTAATAAAATAAATAAATATAAAAAATAATAAATTTAAATAACAAATTTTTGTCAGATTACTTGGTAATTTTTTCAAAAGGAAGAACATTTGTAATGTTACTGTGATTAAAGAATAAACTTTTTTGAGGTCCGCCCATGGTATAAAAGAAGTCAAGTGTCCGCCTATGATACCAAAAACACACATGGGTGTATGTATTGTGTACACAGTCTCTCATACCGTGTTGTGTTTTCATCCTAATTCTATTATATCCCTTCATATTATCAATAAGGATTATACATCAACTTTCAGGTCCTTTATGCTTTTTCAATTATTCTTTAAAATATATTCTTTGAAATTCTGTAGGTGTATTCGCTGTCATACGGGGTCGCTTTGGTGGTATCAAGAGGTTGCATACATCTATACTTATTCTTCAATTCCTGGAGTATCTCATAGTATCACATAGATTTTTACGTATATGGAGAGCTGGATGTATTTTCTTTTCAAATTATACAAAAACTGTTTTCCTTTCAATTTCATGAATCATTGTAATTTGTGATACATAGGTATTTGTAAGTACCTATTAATTCATCAGCATTAACATAACTTTTTTATCTTAATAATTAATTTTTGGTTATTACATTTCATTAAGAAAACAAGTTTTACCTCTATCGTGATACACACTTTTTTTTTCAATTCTATCAAAGTCAGTGTTGAAAAGCAATTGTTAGCAAAATACTACATGTACAATTGTAATTTAACAATGGCTAATGGTGAATACATAATAGGGCGTATGTAAATCTTGCATTTTACATTCTCCTAGGCCATGGATGGTAGGCAACCAGGCATCTATATTGATAATGCGAAAAGAGGAAAATTTCACCATGAATATATGTATGATGACTAAATAAATTCATGCGGTTTTAAAAACGGTGACGAGAATTTTCATTTTTGTACTATTTATCAGGAGGCAAGGCGCAATGAAAAACTAACGCAACATCACCGGATTACATAGAAAAGGTAACGAAAGGCAACTGATGCGGTTTATTGTAAGAAAATCCAGAATATTACGCCGCCTATATAAGCAGTCATCATCAATCTAGACTTCCAACAAAAAGCTTGTCACGATAGAATTAATAACTTATAAATATAAGGGTTCTTTTGATGCTATAAACTTTCTATTTTGAAATACGCACAAGCGGAAGAAAGACTTGACATCGCCGAGGTATGCTAAAACCTGTCGTACCGTGTATTCTCCTTATTCGCTTGCAAACCATGTATATACGATTGTAATTCCTTCGAGTTGCCGTTTCAATATACCAACATTACGCGTAAAATTAATCGCTTGTATTGTACCGCTATGCTATGCTATGCTATGCTATGCTATGCTATGCTATGCCATTCCGTCTCATAGTCAGATGAAAATTTGTTTTATCTTAACACACCGTGTATTATTTTTTTCTAGTTAATTTTAGCAAACGTGGAATGCGAGTTCGTGGGCGAATTTTCGAAATATACCTTCGTACAAGTAGGTACTTAACTACTTATCTACTCCTCTGCACGTGTGTGTATTCTATCAAAGGCTGAACATTCGAATTGTTAGCCAATTTTTTTTTAATTCGTCATACTTTTTGAAAGTTGGGTGACTGATTCTCTCAAATCTTTTCATAATCACCTAAACTTGCTCTCAGAATTTTTTCAAAACTTTTAAAACAAAATTGAACCGCTCCTAAAAGTTTTTACTAACCCAGTCAAATTAGGCAGATTTAATGGACAACAAGAATAGTCCGGGCAAAGATATACTAAAAATCACAGTTCCCAAATGTGGTGCTTCATTGAGAAACCAGTATTGGAGACCAATTAGACAATTAGGATACAAAACTTTTTCCAATGTAATAGGAACCTCCCAAACTCAAATAGGTATAGTGAGTTTCTGGAAAGCAGCGGAGAACCAACTGCTGTAACACCTTCAAATCCAAAGGGGTAATTCTCAGAAAATCGGCAAATTTCACTACTGTAAAAGTTCAGAAATTTGACAGGTTTTTAAAAAAAATTTTTTAAGGTAATTGAAAATATATATGCCCCCGAGTACTTTTATGGTGTTGGGGTCAATTCATTTCCCAAAAGGGAGGGGGGAGGACGATTCAAAAAGGGGTATAGCCGGGTAAAATAGGGTGATTTGGCCCCCCAGAGCGAATTTTTAAACCAACTAGTGGAAGTTGGTCCTTATGGTCTAAAACCCCCGTGACCAAATTTTTAGGTCGCTACCTCACCCCCACCCCCTCCTAGAGCGAAAAATGTGATTTTTCGATTATAATTTTTGATTTTGACAGTTTTTAACCAAATTTTTTCAAACTCGGGTAGATGTTAGGTATTAGTGAGTATCTTATTATAGCTTATTAATAATTAATAAAATATCAGTATGATAGCTTATAGAATAACTAATTGTCGAATTGTCCATCGTCGTGGCTGTAAAAATTCATCATTGCCACGACGAAAGACAAACACTTGTGATCCACGACGATGGACAATTCGACAATTAGTTATTCTATAAGCTATAATACTGATATTTTATTAATTATTAATAAGCTATAATAGGATACTTACTAATTAGAATAAATTTTCTCAGTTTTCAGGAAGGTGGGACATTTTATACCGGAGGAATGATAAGCCACGACGATGGACACTATTTTTGTAAAAATTGAAATTTTTACAGATGATTACGTAAAAAATCGCTCTGTGCATTGCCATTCGAAATTTCAAATGCGGATAGTATTATTATAAAAGTAACAAATCAGTGTAGCCATTCAGCAGAAAAAAATATTCACTCAGCGAGCTGAGACAAATTTTTAAAAATTAGCCACGACGATGGACATAAATCTTTGCTACAGTTTTCAATGATCAGGTGTAGTTGTACTAAACACTTTTTGTGATCATCATTCACACTAGCCTATACCCTGAACTTCCTAATGACGTGTACTTAATTTTTTTTTTCAGAAAAACATGGTGATTTCCATAATTTTTGAAATCTGTTTTCAAAAACATGTTGTGCTACAGGCCACGACGATGGACATTTTGAAGTTTAGACTAACTTGTACTCAAGGGGAGGGGGGTGGTATTCATCAAATTGGGCATGATGGATTAAGGACGTTATAATGTACAAATAACCAAAAAATGAAAGTTGGGCATAGTACAGGAGTTGAGAAATCAGCCTGTTACTCAAATTTGCCGATTTTCGGAGAATTACCCAAAGATGGTTGGAACTTCTTTTGCTTTTTCAGAATGCTGTTCACTGCCTGCATCAACAATTTTTTGAATGCAGTGTTCAAATCCTGCAGCCCCTTCATTTACAAAAAATGGGCACCGGGTGTTCATAAACCTTTTGTTTGTGGTACACGGTTACATGCAAATCTCGCATAACAGTCGCTTCCAGAGCACCCTGTAGAGTTAGTCGGATCTTTTCACTTCCTAATTGGCTGTGGTCAAAGTAGATATTTGAATTTCAAAAGCTATTTTCGAAAGGGAAAAATTAAAAATTTTGCAGAGAGAGCGTTCACCATCAAAACGGTATCTTGTGGTATATTCTAAAACTAACCATATGCCAAAAATGAACACAATAAAGTGTAGGTATAGGAAGATACCAGCTACCAGGCTGTTTACGTGAACTAGCTTGTAGACCGTAATATTCAACATTTTTTCATGATATCAACGCAATGAGAGCTTTGGGACACTAAAGAATGTTGACGTAGTTTACGCAATGAA
Organism: Balanococcus diminutus; assembly: GCA_959613365.1. NCBI lineage: Eukaryota > Metazoa > Arthropoda > Insecta > Hemiptera > Pseudococcidae > Balanococcus > Balanococcus diminutus. Next base: position 41,951,275 of record OY390715.1, on the reverse strand, counting down.
AGATGGATGATTTACTCACTTCTCCTTAGGTATACCTTTATACACACGGAAGGTTTTTATAATGGCATCTATCTCACACAACGACTAGCATATATTTATTTTCTTACGCTGCTTTCTCAACTTTAGCAAACAAATTCCATCATGTCAGCTTTTTTTTGTTTGTGTTATTTCCTCGTTATTACATTAAAATACAATATAATATTCTTCAAGTTTTCATATACGATGTAGGTATGTAAGTAGCATATATCTACATTTATATCTTTTTAAGCAAGATTTTTTTTTTTTTGTAAGAACTCCCATTTTCATTGATGGAAAATTCTTCCTCGTAATATTCGCATAGACCTACTTTATTTTTTAAAAACACCGAATTTATAATGTAATAAAATGGTGTTTTGTCATTCTCATTCTCATTCAACTTAATTTATAGCTCTATTTTATTTCGTTTGATAAATAAAAAACACACCCTACATCGTTTTAAACTTTTTTTCTGGGTGAAATACACAGGCATAGATTAGGCAGGGAACGGAATAAAGATGTGCCAAGTTGACACGATAATTTTATTTTAGGGAATTTTGGAGTCTTATCCTCTCTGAATTGCTCCTTTTATTAAAAAATAAAATAAAATAACACTCTACAACTTTTTTGTGGACCTCGAAAGCGGATACAAAAACAAAATGATGAAATTTTTTTGAAATTTGCTACCATGATCATGATGGTGCCCTCTCTTTCTCTCACCGCCATGAGTATACATACATAATATGACTCTGATCACAGCCACCAAAACCTCCACATCGTAAAGAAAGAATGATTGTTCTGCAAAAGTTCACCCATTTTTATCTTGTCTGGTATCGCTGCCATTGTCATCTCACTTCTGATGTTCTGAACAGGTATCGCCGAACGTGTTCTTCTTTTTCACATACATCCATAACAAGTTTTTGTACCATGTTTTGTTACGTGGGGTTCTCGCAACGATTTAATTTAACTCACATCTCAAGATTAATAACGCTGCTAAAGAAGTTTCACTTCAGAAAAAAAAATTTGGAGATCGTAGTGTAATCAAAATTTTGAAGAGGTTTTGAAGCAGCAACTTTCCAAAAATTGTGGAGGAGAACTTGGTTACTTTTGAAATAGATACCTAAATAATTGCATTTACTCACCATTTTGTTATTTATTTCATGGAAATGTATTTCACAGACTTTTTCAACAACATCTTCCGAATGAAACGTGACAAAACCGAATCCTGCAAGAAAAAAGGACAGTTAGATAATCTATCGATTAATCAATCTACTTATAGTTAAATACCAAATACCTATTTAAATAACATGGTACATATATTAAGTACGTATGCGTCATGACTAAGACAAGAAATAATTTATTTCTTCCATAGCACCATTGAAAACAAAGAAAAAATACAAAAGAATGAAACATTGGTGTCTTAGACTACACCAAATCGTTAAATTTTTCCAACCTAACCGTCTCACAAATTGCAAAAGAAAGGATATACGCGCTAGGCACGAACACTCCTTGAGAATAAAAACAATGAATTGAGATGGGGGAAAAAACTGTTTCCAAGTTGAATAAACCCGCGAAGAAAATTTGCAAAAAAAGGGTTTACTCAATGGTACATCTATCATTTATTAGATCCTTCCATTTAAATAACTGCGGATTACAGTGCTATCGAAATAAAATCGCAAAAAAAAAGGAAATGAAAAAAAATTAATGCACTTTTCCCAGAAATAGGAAATACGATTTTTATTTCCGACTGTCATTCGTACAAAAAACTGTTTTCATAACGGCAGCCACTGCTGGTAAGTATTTGAAAATTAAAAAAAAAAAAAGGGAGATGGCATGGCAGTATCAGTATGAACTTATGAAGATAATTCTTGTCCAAGAAAACTTCCTAATCTATGAATTGAAGGGACATTTAATTATAATTTTTAAAATAGGTAACATTTCAAAAATTAATTTAATCGATGAAAGGAATATAATTTTCAAAACGTACCTTATCAGACCTTCGAAAAAGTATATATATTTTTTTTACAAAAGTTATGAGTATTTTTTTCATTAATTTTCATTAAACCAAAAAGATATTTATTGGTACCTATTTCCAGCGAAAAATAAGTAATTTTTTTTTCTATTCAACTTGGCGTTTTTATTTAAAAATTCCATTTAGACGTTTACAATATACACTGAAATGTTCACAAATTCAGTTTTTCTTTTGACAATTGTCAACAAGCACCGCTTATCGCGTTTTCGAGTATTTTTACTGGCACAATCGTACCTACGTACATATCGTAAATGCATTCGATATCCCGGAATTTGATTTTTCAAAAAGGAAGGAAAAATTGTAATTTCGATAGCGTCTTTCATTTTGAAATGGGTAACAAGGGCTATTTTCTTGTTGTAGTATTTTTTGTTGGCAGTGCCGACCTGCGGTTGATTTTTTTGTACAATGATACGCGATAACACATTTCAGCATGACATTATTTTTTTTTTACAAATAGTAAGAGAAATCATTTGGTTTTTTTCACGCGTTTTATCTTTTTCTTTTATATATTTTTCTCTCCTGCCCTCCAATATTATCTTTTTTCAATTTTTAGCATTTCCAAAACGCTTCTGTCGCAAGTGACGCGTATGTTTGACGCGAATGGAAGAAAAAAAAACAACTTGACGGATTTTTGCTTGGGTGTGATAATACGTATCTTGAAAAAATAAAAATCTACCGTCATTGATTCGCAAAAATATTTGCCAGTGCCGATGAAATTTTCAAATTAATTGTTTCGTGTTTTGAAATTGAATTTATAATTTTCCTTTGGCAAAATTAATAGCAGCACGGTACGGTTATAAACTCGCCAACGTTCAAAATGCAGTAAAAAATATGAATAAGTAGGGAGTTATAAAAAAGAAATTTATATTTTGAATTATAACTTGGCGCAGATTTTTTACGAATACGGCAGCAAAAAAATCTTTTCAAACGGTCAGCACAAAAGTAACACATTCCAACAAACCATGCTCATTTCCAAAGTGGGTTTCTTTTTATTTCGTTATCTGAAATAATTTTACTCCAAACGTGCTGTACTTACAAAAGAAAAGAATTTGTCCGCACCGTGATCAGATTTATAACCGCCGGATACTGTTCCAAAAGAAGTGTACTTATCAAAAGAAAGGCCAACCGGAACACGAATATTAAGCAACCGTAGATTTTTCAAATACGTACTTACAAATGAAATTTCAAAGAACTTCTTAAGGTCGAAGATAGTCGTTAAGTACAAGTTTAAAAAGTAACTTTTGATTCTTTTATAAGCACGTCGTCAACAAATTCGCTTGATTTGCATAGTCTTACAGATTTAGTTCCCAATTTATATTTCGCAACGGGGATAAAAAGTAGAAGAAATTATCTCAACGGGGAAATTCTTCTCGTAAAATTTTATACTTTTTTTCTTCTTCTAATATTTCGATCGTCTTCGGGTCCATTTTATTGCGTTTTTAAAAGCTTTGTTTATCATGGCCAAGACTGTTTTCCAGAAAGAAATTTGAAATATGCATATGGGGATCTTTATGGAAGGGAATTTCGTTTTAAAATCTGAAAAGGTTGAGATTTCAAATCTGGTCAATTTTTCGGTGAAAAAGTAGGAAACGGTTTTAGGCCTAAGACATTTTTCCTAACTAGGTATGTATTTTTTTCACTTTATTTATTTTTTTCTAATTTGAAAATAAGTGTTTTTTCCTCTAAATTTCCATCTAGGTAGGTACATGAAATTCTTCATTTTGCACAAACTCAATAATATCAACTATCAAGATCAAGTATGCATTAATTTTTGCAGAATATGCTCATCTGCTCAGACAAAATGAACATATATTGCACAGTGTTTTAAAAAATGTGCTATTCACTCTGAAATAGGTTTAGGATTATCTCAATAGAAAAATTTATGCGAACGATTTTTTTTTTTTTACAAAAATTTGTTTCTAGTAAAACTTTTTCTTCTGGATCATTAAGACTGTTATCACACAAGTTTTCTTCAAAAAAAATTTTTTCTCATTTTTTTTTTTAAATTTCCAATGAGTTCATTTTTTTGAAAGTTTTTTTTCCAAATAAATAGATAAGTAAGTACTAAGTACATACTAGATTGAAAAAATGCTTATCGATTTTTAAAAAATATGTAATTTTAAGCATCAAAAAACTTAGGGAAAAAACTATGGTGTGAAAATATGTGGGTATAGGTAGTAATTTTATTATAGGAAAAAAATGAAATTCGTAAAAAACTAAACATGTAAGTAGGTACCTCTACCTAATTAAGTAGTTATTTTAAAAAAATCTGAAATAAATTACAAAATCTCATCAAACATTTTTTTAAAACATATTTCTTGGAAACAATCATTTAAAAAAGGGTGAAACATATTTAGTTTTTAATAAAAATTTTCTATGAACAAAAGCCACAAAAACGGAATATTTGAAGAAATTGTGCCTAAAAGAAAATTTTTAAATCCTACTGTGGTGTAGTGGGAAGAAAAATGACAATTTTTTAAACGGTCGAAGGATTAACGATTACGTAGGAAGAATAATTTAAATAGGATATACGTTGGGTAAGGATTTATAGGGAAATGGGAATTTTTGAATAGGAAATTATTTAAGGATAGGAAAACCTACCTACACTCAGAATTAAGTAAACCTAGCTAGCTCTAAGCATATATTTCTAAAGAGAGTTCTTTACCTATACGAATATCGAAAACTGTAGGTATAACCTACTTCTATTTTTGAATCAAAACAATACGTTACATATGTAACGAGTATACAAATAATTTTGAATTTAACCAAATTTAGAATTTCTTCAAATTATTTACAACACAAGATCTACAAAGAGATCATATCAAAATATATTCAATTACACAAAGTCGAGAATCGACTATTTCATTTTAAGAAGATTATATAGATCGTCATAGCGACCATATTTCATTTTTGTATATTACTCTAAATCCAGAATGGATTATATTACTTACGAATTATTTACATGGGGGAGATCTCTTGAAAGAGATATATCGAACTACAACATGACCATTACACTGAACTAACTCTTCAGTAAGGATTCATCCTTACCTATTCGACCATAGGCACTCGGCGCCTATGGTCACTAAACTAGTTCATATTAAATTAGATCTCTGAATCGAAAATAAAAAATTACTTCACATTTCAACTCAAAATTAAACTTTTAATTAGATTTTAACATAGATCATTACACTTCACAAAATTATAAAACGAAATCTTCGAGTATTCAAAACGACAACATTAATAATAATATAATACCATAATAAACGTTACAACCAAAATCAGTCTCGAAATCTAACGAGATCTTTTCAACTTCCGAGCTAGTCCGAAATATTGCGATCGAAAACGATCGTACTTAGAAGAAATTTTAGGCTCAGGAATCCTGTCTATACTACACTACCAAAAAAATGAAAAGATAATCTTAAAAACAAGTTTCCTTTAAAAACCTTTGTGAGAAAAAATTGTTTAGAAACATTTTTTTTGGTAAAACAAATTTCTTAGATAGAAAATTTGCACAAATAAAATACACAAAAAAAAATTCTAAAGTAAAATTTAAACAAAAAATCTTAAAAAGTATTTTTTTTACAAAAAAAAAAACAAAAAAAAACCTTCACATCTTGAAAATTGTTTTTGAAAAAAATTCAAAAATTCATGTGTTTAAAAAATATTGATTGTTGTCACAAAAATAATCATGAACAAAATTAAAGTTGAATGAATGAATGAATGAATGAATATTATATTTGTAAAATGAAGAATTGCTTCATTTACAACGTCCATATAACTGTAAATAATACTTCAGTAATGAAAGAAAAAAAAATTACAGTATAAAAATAAAATAAAAATAAAATATTACAGAGTATCATTTTTGATGTTCATAATCAAAAAGTTGAACAAGTAGTTGATACCTACTAATAAAATGATATTTTAAAAAGAAAATTCAGAAAAAAAGTTCAAAAAATTCTCTTGAAAAAAATTCAAAAATCCTATCAAAAAATTTAAAATATTTTTTACCATGTGCAAAGAATTTCTTTTTTTTTAATTTTGAGGAAAAAAAAATCAGAAAAAACTTCAGAAAAGGTGATAAAGAATACTTTTTGGTAGATACAAAATCATTCTTGGAAAGAAAACAGTGAAATAAAATAAAATTCAAAGATTTGAAAAAGTAAGTAGGTAATTTTTTAAAAAAAGTATCACAAAAAAATTTCAAAAATTCTAAGAATTTTGGAAAATATTTTATTTTATTTATTTATTTATTTTTTTTACAAAAAATCCCTCAATTTGAGTTTTAAAAAAAATCGGAAATGTTTTCTTTTTGGTGAAAAAAAACTTGTTTTAAAAAAATTCTCCTGAAAAAATCAAAATTAAAAAGATCCAGGATTTTTTTGTAAATAAAAATTTTTCTTAAAACTTGAAAAAACATGTATTTTTTCATATTTTGGAAATAAAACTGTTAGGTATCATTGTAAATAAAGCCTAAAAGCCTGACCCTATTAATATCTAAAAATCTCTACGTATGTTGGCATCGTTTCACCAAAAATACCTACTCGTATTTTAAATTATAGGCAACTATGAAAGACAATATGGAGTAGGTACCTAATTACATATAGTATATTGAAAATTCAGAAGAAAAAGGATACTCAACAACATAGGTATAAGAGTCTTTCTACGAGTAAGTACATCACACCTTACACATTTATCAAACATGTAGGCACTTGTATCTATGTATATGTGCGTACTCACATATGCATAAAACTTTCCAAGTTTACAACTCCTCGTATTTTTATTCCTTATTATAATTGAATTGCCTTAGCAATTACAAAGCCTTCTCACTTTTATAGTCTTAACCCCTGTGTTTTGCATGTTCTCAACAGGACTGCCGAGATAATCAACGCATCACACATGAAATCCATACGGGCAAACCTTATGGTAATGAATACTCCAACGTGGTACAAATTTTTTTTCCACAAGCTACCTCGAGAGCTAGAGACAATTTGAACAAGGTAATTCATAATATAATTTAACTTCTCACCAAGTAAGTTTAGATTTCAAAAATACGCTCTGAGCCGCCCTTGACAGATGCGAATCCATCATCGTGCCCAGATATTAATTTCTGTTAGCTCGTTTACTCTACTGCAGTCACATGTGTTCAAACATACGCATATAGGCCTACATATCTTTCACCGTGGACTACAAAATCGCGTTATTCTATACCTTAATTTATAAATGAAAGGAAAACACCGTCGTTTTGGAGGATTTTTCGCTTTCAAAATAAACCTAATGCAGATGTTTTCACCAATTCGAGTATTACGAAAAAAATAAAAAATAAAAATAAGGTCAAACTTTACGCAACATATCAGATAATTTCATTAGCAAGAGATCTACGCCAACCTACATTATACGAGCATATCACGCGGATTATACGCAGATGAACTAAATAAAATGATGAATATTTTGTCTAGGATTAGCACAGGGAAAACTCCACGAATAAATACCCATTACGATAAAAAAATTTTATTCAAAAAAGAATTATACTTGGCGCATTTTTCACGTTTATATTCGTTCCGATAAACGGGTTAAATATACACTTGGTCCTTATACAAAGTTACACAAAAAAATCCTCATGCATTTCATTTTGAAAAAAAATTATTTTTTATTAATTTTATTTTTATTTTTTTATACGCCAAGAAAATTACATTAAATGTTTATCCCAGTATAAATTATATGCCCTCGGTTTAAAGAGCTCTTTGTTTAATAAGAAGCTCGTTATCGCAGTAACAAAATTTTCAAACAAGACGCAAGGGGATCGAGTAATTAAGGGGGCTGTTAATGGATTTTTAAATGGACTGTTTTTTTTTTTTTTTTTTTGAAAAGATTCGTTTTTGTCGCTTCATTGCTCTGGCATATTTCGGTTATCTCTTTAGCCTTTTTTTTTTAAATCGTTAATTCTCGCTTCTTTTACGCATGTACTATACTTATACACTTTTTTTTTCTTTTACTAGATTTATAATTTTAAATTTTATAAAAACTGTTTTTAAACGTTCTGTTACATGATGTTCATTGTAGCGTTTAATTTCCTTTTTTATACGCATAAATTTCAAACACACTTCTATTTTTCGCTGCACTAATTCATTTTTTATGGTTGTGTTTTTATATTTTTTTGTGTTTTGTTTTTACGAAAAAAGAAAAAAAAATTAAACCGTTTGAATTAGCTTTTATTATAATGCTGGAAACAAGTTCTAGATTTTTATGTAGGTACGATATCGACGGCGTGCGGCGATAAATTGAACCTTCTCTCGCCAAATCTTATATAGACGTAAAATAATGCAGTTCACGCGAGAAAAGAGAAAACGCTCCACTCGAAATATACAAGTGAAAAAACACAAAAATTATTCACAAATAAAGCTGCGTAAAAAGCGATACAAATCCATCGAATAAAAAAAATCACAAAGCGTTATAGCTGAAAAAAAAACGACAACTGAAGAATGGTAGAGTAGCATTTTTCAAACTTGGCAATTTTTGGAAGTAAAAACCTAAAAGAGTGGTACAGTTAAGATTAACAATAGAAACGAAAAAGCACTTTAAAAAGTCACCCCCATCTAAAGGCACTCATTGACTGAAAACAATGAATGATTTAGAACTTTTTTCAATGGCTGTTCCTATTATGTTCCAGAGAACGCGGGCTACCAGCTTTTTAATCACGTTTCTGGAATGCGGTTACCGCATGCATCACCTCTGCCTATTAGAAAATACGACCAATTATAAAAATTTAGAAAATACTTGGCCAACTTTTATCACCGTTGTTTGAATTATGGCGAGAAACCGATGCGCCGCCCACAAACTAATTGGACACACATTAAGGTAAAAAATTATGGCAATTCCATTCTCGACTCGAGAGCAATTTTACGGCAATACCGAAATTTTTTGTCGTCGTTTTCTCCCCTTATTAAAAAAAAATTACCGGAATAATTTACGATATTCGTGGAAAAACATCGCGCTGCCGTTACACGTTATTAATACAAAATAACGACATTTTTTCTCACCAGGTTTCTTTATCGCAGGGTGCAAAAAAATATTAATCAATGTTAAGAAATAAAAAATTATGTAAACGTGTTTTAATTAACCAATTCATTATTTATAGACACTGAGTGCAAGAGCACATAAGGAAAGATATGACAGACTTCTTACATTCTGATTATCTACAGGGTGTTTCATAACTTATCTACCTTTGAAAATGAAGGTGGTACAAAGTTTTAAAAATTGGTCGATTGGCAACACTGTATTCATAAAAAATTTCGACTTTACCAGTCAATGATGGACAGATCCGGATTCCACCCTATTTTTGGATCTGATCTTTTCATTTTCAAAAGATCTGATCTGGATCTAAAGATCCTCCAATTCTTAATGGAAAAAAATTCAGATCCACAAAAATAGTTTTAGCATAGCATGCTTTTACGATGACCAAACTCGAAATAAAAATACTCGAAATTCAGACACGAAATTGGTTTAGGGTGAAAGACTTTTGGATATTTTGTCAGACATTAAATAACAGAAATTTAAAAAAGAAATTATGACTTTTAGACATTTTGTCAGACATTCTGAAATATACCTAATATTTTCATTTCTTTTTTGTCAGACATTCTAAAACTTGAAATTTTTTTTTAAAAATGTGATGACTTTTAGACATTTTGTCAGACATTCTGAAACATAATAATTTTTAAATTTTATGTGACAAACATTCTGAAACTTGGGAATTTTTAAAAAAATTTGATGACTTTTAAACATTTTGTCAGACATTAAAAAACTTGAAATTTTTTAAAAAATTTGAAGACTTTTAAACATTTTGAAACATACTATAATTATACATTGTTAATTGTACCTGATTTGTCGACGCAAATGACTAAATAGTCGAGCGTCGTAAAATAAAATTATTATGATGATGATATTTTCATTTTTTTTTTTTTTTTTTTTTTTTGTCATACATTCTAAAACTTGGGATTTTTTTAAAAATGTGATGACTTTTAGAAATTTTGTCAGACATTCTTCTGAAACATAATATTTTAAAATTTTTTCTGACAAAAATCTGAAACTTGGAATTCTTAAAAAAATTTGATGACTTTAAGACATTTTGTCAGACATTGAAAAACTTGAAAATTTAAAAAAAAATTGATAAAATTTAGACATTTTGTCGGACATTCTGAAACATAATATTTTTGATTTTTTTTGTCACATTCTGAAACGTCGGAACTTTTAAGAAAAATTGATGACTTTTAGACATTTATTTTGTCAGATATTTTAAAACGTAATATTTTTACATTTTTTGTGTCAGACATTAAACAACTTGGAACACACCATGAAAATATCGATTCTAGGCAAAAAATATCAGGAATAATTTTTTTACAATTTTTTCAGTGCTTTCCATACCTAATTATATATCCAATTAAATAAAAAAATTTCGATTTTATTTTTCTTCATTATGTACATGAATTTTGAGAAAGGAAACGTGTGTATGTAATATGCATTCGTGTGTAGGTAGGTACATAATTATCACATTTTTTTTCTTAGGGGTACTCGGTTGTAACCTAATTTAAAGCTTCAAATGAGCTCTCAGGACAACCCGTACATATATTTTTTTTGATTTTTTTTGCAATTGAGATATAGGTAATTAGGTAGGTATGTAAGTGTAGTTTAGGATTTAAATTATGTCTCTTTGGTTTGGTAGATAAACCCTTATTATTCCAACTGGATATTACTTTACGTAGTGTAGGTTAGGTACTAGAAAAATTGTTGAAGTAAATTGCATTTGTACTAGACGCTATAGAGCTTAAAACAGCAAAAAGTTTCAAAAAGTTCTCATGGTGTATTCGTGTACTTAACTAACTAACTACCCGGTAAACACACTGTATGCGAATCGCGTACTAATAGAGCGCTAAATTCGCATTTATCGTATACGAATAGCATGCGAAAATAGCGTACTATTAGCATATCAAAAATGTCCGCTTTTTTAGCGGCTAATTTCGAACGCTAATAGTACGCGAAATTAGCAGCGAATGTAGCGTTCTATTCGCTGTTAATTCGCTTGCGATTGGCGTTCGGAATTCGCCTCTAAAAAGTAGGCAAATGATTTTTGACGATTTCCACTCAGCAGTAAATTAATTATTCGAAATATATCATATTTGTGATCGCAGATCTGTGGAAAATGAAATTATGCCGAATCGTAAAGTTTTTGGAGTACCTATCAGTGGCATTTGATAAAGTAATTTTTAGGAAAATCAAAATTACTACCAAGATTTCAATCTACAACTTTTGTTTGAAAAATTTCTCAATTTGAGCCCCCCCCCCCCCCACCAATTATGCCCAATACTACGTAGATAGATAGATAGATAGATAGATAGATTAGATAGGTATAAAAACGTATATTTATTACTCTGAATTGTGAGAGGGAAGAAGGGCTGTCCCGCAGTCCCAAATGAAAATTTTTTCAAACAAAAGTTGTAGATTGAAATCTTAGAAATAATTTCGATTATTACAAAAATTTCGATTTGACTCTTCCTTTCCTTATAATTTCGCATAATACTGCGTTCAAATTGGAGAAGGAAGAGGAACAATTGAAAAATTTTATAGCACTGATAAGACGTCTAAAATTTTTACGATTTGATAAAATTTAATTTCACACAGATTCACGCGATCACAAATAAGATATAAATTCAAAATAATTAACTTACTGTGAGTGGAAATCGTCCAAGAAATTCTGCCTTCGTCTCCATTCTTATCACTTTGAAATCAAATCATTGGCGTTTTTACTTAAAAAGAAGAAAAAACATCAAACAAAACACAAAATTCCCCAACAAAATGAAAAAACCCAGAAAAACCTTTATTTTATTGTTTAAATGTCACTGCAATACATTCAAGTACACGTTCATGTTTGAAACTGACTTCTCTCATTTGTAAAACGTATTGAAAGAAGTTGTAGTGAAAATCGCATGCTATTCGCTAGCGAATATTGCGCTAATATCGTAAGAAATATCTGCACGTTTTCCACTGCGATTTTAGCATACGATTCGTATGCGAATATTGTGCTAGTATCGTAAGAAATATTTGCACGTTTTCCACTGCGATTTTAGCATACGATTCTTATGCGAATATCGCGCTAATATCGTACGAACTTTTTGCCTGTTTTCAATGTGATTTCAGGCATGCGATACGCAAGCGAATATCGCGCTAATATCCCACAAAACATCTACAGGTTTTTAAATACGATTTTAGCATGATATTCGCTCACGAATAGTATACAAATTTATCTGAGAAAATTTTCTTCGATTTTTGCTTTGATTTCGCATTCTATTCGTATGCGAATAGACCGCGATTTTCGTCTCTGTGATTTTAGCATACGAATAGCAGGCGGTGTGTTTACCGGGTACCTACTAACCTACCTATCTACCTATCAACATAAAAAAATAATGAAATCTACACCGAAGTATTGTGACGTTGAATTCTCATGTTTATTTCCATTCTAAAAAGAAATCTACATCAAATGGTTTTTTGGTGAGCACTTGCATTGTGCTGAAATAGGTAACAGAAAAACACTTGCAAGTGACAGATTGAAGTACACATAAAAAATTATACGGTGCTCAACAAATATAGCGATAACACCGACGAGAATAAAATATGCAAAAAGCAGCAAGAAACACGTGAATTTTGCTTTAAATGATACTTTACCTACATTTACACGCGCCCGGTTTAGCAATTTTTTTTTGCATCATGAATGAATTTATGTTTTATTTAATTTCACAACTATCGAAGAACACCAGGGCATGCTTTTTCATCGTAGTTATTGAAAAAAATTTCCAAACGTTTGTCCTATATCTAGACTCTTTAAAAATACTTTATTGATAACGACGGTCTATTGAAATGGGCCTGCGAAAAAGTTCTTTTTTTATTTCCCGTATGGTAGTCTTATTCTTATGACTAGTTGAAGATTCAGTCAGAGCTTCCCTATACTTTCGTCTTCTTATTTTTTTTACAAGTGTAGCAGTCGTCGTGAAAAGCCTTTATCAACGATTATTTTCACCAATATGATATGTACGTAGATGCACCTATATACTCTTATTGAGCACCTAAAATATTCTCTTTCAGAAGTTTACACCTCGACAAATAGGAATAACATTATTCGGTATTTTCTTAAGAAATGAATGCAAATGGTCAGCTCTCTGGATGCTTGAATTGTCCGTTAAATCATAGATTTAATGGAGTTCTGTTTTTTCAAAATTTTCCTTGAAAATTTCATACATAAAATGACATATGAAACGAGTTGAATAAAAGGGGTTTAAAAAGTTTCAAAAAACCACTCTTCTGTAAAATGACAAAAAATGCACTAAAAATTAGAAAAATAATCCCTATTTTTTCAAAATTTTTGAACCTTTTTGTTGATCTAATTCATTCACAAAAAAACCTTGGGAGCATTTGTTATCCAGAGATATGATTTCAGATTTAGATATATTTTGTGTTTGTAACAATGATGGTATCATTATACTTATTACAATTACATTTTGACAACATCATACTGGTTTCATTCCGCAGACGCATCTGTACACCAAAGCACTAAAAATGTCAGGGAAGCAAAAAAACCCATCATTCAAACCAGGATTCGACAAAATCCAGAAAAAATGGGATTTAAAATCAAAATCCAAAATTATTGTGATATTTTTATTTAAAGTTCAAGATCCCAAATCCTTTTCACGTCTGGATTTGAAATCCAAAATCTAAAACCCTTTCCGAAATCCAAAATCCAAAATTTTTTGTCTTCACTCATCCCTTAATTTTTTTAGAAATCTCAATTTTTGTCCTTTCTTTTTAAAATTGAAAAAAAATATATTTTGCAGAAAGAATACCAATTTTTCTTACAATTATTTTTTTTTTTGAGTCAGCGTACCTATAATAAAATTTCTATACTTACTTATTTTTTTATTTTGAAAGAAATTTATTTTTTATTTTTTTGAATTACAAAATATTTTTCAAATTCTTGAAGGAAATTTTTTTGAAAAAATACTCAAACTTTCAAATTTCAAAAAAAAAAAAAATCAATCAAGAAAAAACTAAATTTTTGATTTTGGTCTCGTGGTCAAAAAAATCTTTCAATTTGTTGTTTAAAAAGTTTCTGAATTTTCTTGAAATGTGACCCGGCACGTTAAAAGGGACCTAGTAGGTATTTTACAAATTTTTCAGGAGAGCAAAAACAAACTTTGGAAATGAATATCTCTGGAACGAATAGACCGATTTTTCTAAAACTTTGGGGAATTGTTACTGGGTATAAGTGAAATATTTTCCAATATTAAAAAAATAATTATGGGCGAACATTTTTGTATAATGGCGCAAAGGAAATTTGACCAAACTCAGTGTAATGAAAAAATTTTTGTGATAAGTAAATTTTTGAAGTTTACTGATAACAAGTGTAACATTGATTTTAGGCTAAATTATGAAGATTTCGTGTCATAGGTGATCATAAGATGAAAAATACATCGAAAACCACAGTGATCACAGATTTTACTAGGTCCCTTTTGTCATGCCGATTGAAAATATTGACTTTTTCGAAGTTTTTAGTGATTCAGGTGATAACCATTGGTAAGTGGACCTCAGAACACCAAAAAAGTGAAAATCGATTTTTTACTTACTAGGTCCCTTTTAACGTGCCGGGTCACAAATGAAAAAAATCGACTATTCTTGAGCCAATCAAACTGAAAAACTACTCACTTTCTTTGAAAAGATCTCTATTAAGTATTTTGGTCGTTTTTTTTACCTATATTTAAAAAATTTTTGGGAAAGAAAATCTCTTAATTTTTTCTGAATTTAATGATTTCTCAATTTTTTTGGAGTAAATATTTTTTTTTTACAATCGGAATTTTTTACTTAATTTTTGGAGAGAGAAAAAAACTGAATTCTGTGGCAAAAAATCTAATTTTTTTCATAGTTAGGTAAAAAAAAGTCTCCTAGTATAATTTTTTTTTTTTTTTTAGTTCGTAGGTAGTGAAATTTTCAATTTTTTCGAAGTAAAAAATGAGTAATTTTTTTTTCAATTTTATCAGAGAAAAAAAACCTAGGTACCTGTTTTTAGTGAGGAAAAATACGAGTATGTAATGTACCTACAGAAATTTGGGAGTTTTCTTGGAACGATACGAAATCAATTTTTTTGAAGCCTAATTTTTGGAAAAAACTCATAGAGCATCGCATTTGCAACAATCATTGAAATAATAATAAACTGAAGAAAAAAATAATTTCTATTCCAAGATTTAAAATCAAAAATCAAAATCCAGATTATGAGGATTTTGTAGATTTAAAATCCATAGATTCAGAGAATGTAAAACCCTCAAAGTCCAAACTTTAGTGCACACAGACTTTTATTTCAAGCATCATGTTTAAGGGTTACACGCACAGTTTTTTCCTCTGATTTTTGTAAAAAAAAAAAAAAACACATTTCCCCTCTGATCAGAAAATTATTTCCCTTAAAATCTCACAGTAGGCAAATTTATTTACATAAGTTTAATTCGAGTCGCTAATTACCGAAAAAAAACCAGCACGAATCGTCAAGCGGAACATTCACTATACTCACATGGATGTAGAGTGTAGACATTACCCTCTTTTATGAGAATTTTAAAAATCCATCAGTCAAATCACTCTCAGACACAAAAGGGTTAACAAAGATTTTAAAAGGAAAATTAAAACGGGACCAGGGTGCTACAGTTACGCTCTACTGCAATGGTGCTTTTTTTCCTAAAGGCTACGCTGCGTTTCGATACATCCACAATATCAAGAACCAACTAAGCTAGTAATTCACACAGACACATGAACTTTTTTGCTATTTGGTATAAAATACGCGTAAGTACGTATTTTAAAAAAGAAAATCATGTCACATATTTTAGTGTTATAGCTTTACTAACGGTTGTATGCGTGTTCGCGGAAATGTTCACTAATCTGGACACTCTATACGACAGTGAATTTTAAAAACTCACACGAGAGCTTGAGCTTGATATCCGAAAAAAAAAAAAACTATAATCGCCGTGAACTTTGTAATGGATAGAAACACGCGACATCATTACATTTCATTACCTTACCCATGCTAGACATTTTATTATCATGGTATACCTACCGTTTTAATGCAATTAGAAATATGAAATTTTAATTTCATCTCACGCATGCAACATATTAGCGTAGTATATCTAACGTTTTAATTTTTTTTTTTGAATGAAATCGTATGTACAACAATTATTGCACGTTTTTCCACTACACAGATTTAGTTAGGCGAACAAACGCGAATTTTTTCTAGCCTAGTATGTATTATTCGTTTGTCACAGTTTGACACGATCATCTCCCTTCTTCGCTTTCATTCGTTTCACGCAAATGAAATTATAAGGTTAATTTTCAGTTGCACGGGTATTTTACGCGTGCACCCCAATTTTCTTGTCTGAAACAATTACAGCGGAGCGCAGTGCGCTAATATAAATCATAACGCTTCGTCACCATTAAAAATGAAAACGCTTCCTTTTTCAACACAATAGTAGTAAACCATTTTCTACAACGAGAAAAATGATAATTTATTTGCGACAAAAACATAGACCACTTTAGCTAACAGCAATCCCCTCAATTACATTACCAGTTGCACCCAGTTACTTTAAAAATATCAAAGAAGAAATCTCAAAAGAGTAGACCACGGTAAAGCGCCCGGCTTAAAGAAGAGGCATAAACTAAATGAAAAATATACGAGTATAGGTGGCAAAAACTGTAGGTAGGTGTACGGTGTAGCATGGACTCGTACAGCGCAGCGAGAACATTGGTAGAGAAAAATCTGACGCTGCAGTTATTATATTTCACACCTATAAGACTTGCAATATCATTTTATAAGCCTGGATAGATGTAGAATTAGCGCCATATGACGTCACTAAATGAAAGGGTTTTCAAATTCAAACCGTATAACCGCATATACTCGTATTCAGTAAAATGACCACCGTCACCTTTTACAAAATCATTTCGACCGCAAAATACCTAAAGGTATTATAGAAAAAAAAAGGTGCGTGCTAGTGCCGGCGCTTTTTCAGTTTCCCGTTTCGAATTCGGGTTAATCGAATGAACGATGAGAGAGATTTACTGAATAAAACTATATAATATATACGTAGGTGTGGGTGTACCTATGGCTGGGTAGGGTAATAGGTACCTATATAAAATACTGCATAAACGCGGATGCAGTAACGTTATAACGAGTATATATACTACGTAAATACTGGTACGTGCTACGGGTAGACTACCTATACACTACAGGGTGTTCCACGAAGCGTCCGCAATAATTCAACTATACAGGGTGTCCCGGTTCAGAGTAACCAGACTTGAGATTTGGAACCAACCGAGTACCACTAACAAAAAACTTAATGTACACATGGTGCCTAAATTTGAAAATGAAGGAGCTACAAAGATTTGAAAATTGATATTTTGCCATGCAAAATCGTCTGGCAACACTGCTTTCGAATTTTTTTTTTTACCTCGGTAGTGAATATCACTTTGAAAAGGCAAAAAAAAGTTTCAAGTACATTCGGTTGCCTATCTCTAAAATTGATGTAGTTATAGCTATACGAAATTCCAGTCAGAAATATTGCCTATTTCAATTCATCACGGTGCAGTATGGAGATATGAAAGTTGTAAAATTCCATTTGGACGATACATGCAACAAATGTAAGCTTTTGAAAGGAACAAAAATAAAATTCATTTCATGTCTTTTTTAAGGTCCCAAATTACAAAAAAAAAATGAGAATTTTTTTATTTGAAAAATTGAGCACTTTTTATTTCGAAAATTAAGCATTACAAAAAATTAGCATTTTTTCATTACAAAAAATTAGCATTTTTTCATTACAAAAAATTAGCATTTTTTCATTACAAAAAATTAGCATTTTTTCATATCGAAAAATTAGACATTTTTTTGTTGCAAAACTTGAGCATTTTTTCATTCCAAAAAATTGAGCATTTTTTCATGCCAAAAAATTGAACATTTTTTCATGCCAAAACACTGAGCATTTTTTCATTTCAAAAAACTGAGCATTTTTTCGTATAAAAAATTGAGCGTTTCTTCGTATAAAAAATTGAACATTTTTTCATATAAAAATTGAGAATTTTTCCGTTGCAAAACTTGAGAATTTTTTCATTCCAAAAAATTGAGCATTTTTTCATTCCAAAACAATGAGCATTTTTTCATTCAAAAAAATTGAGCATTTTTTCATTCCAAAAAATGAGCATTTCTTCGTATAAAAAATTGAACATTTTTTCATATAAAAATTGGGGATTTTTCCGTTGCAAAACTTGAGCATTTTTTCATTCCAAAAAATTGACTATTTTTTTTCATTCCAAAACACTGAGCATTTTTTCATTCCAGAAAATTGAGCATTTCTTCGTATAAAAAATTGATCATTTTTTCATATAAAAATTGGGCATTTCTTCATTCCAAAAAATTGAACATTTCTTCATTCCAAAAAACTGCGTATTTTTTCATTCTAAAAAATTGAGCATTTCTTCGCATAAAAAATTGAACATTTTTTCATATAAAAAATTGACCATTTTTTCGTTGCGAAAATTGGGAATTTCTTCATTTCAAAAAATTGGACATTTTTTATCCTGAAAAATTGAGCATTTTTAATTACAAAGGATTAGGCGTTTTTTCATTCCAAAAATAAATGATTTTTTTTCACTTGAAAAAAAAACTCATTCCATATTTTTTTTAAAAAGATCTTTGAAAAATTCCCAAGTTTTTCATCACTTATTTTACATTTGAAATTTTTGTTAACCACTGTCCCTTTAAACTCCAGGTTATAGGCACCAGGTGTACATAAAATTTTTTGTTACAGGCAGTCAGTTATGTATACCTACTTAGTTGTTTTTTTTCTAAATTGTAAAATTGCAAGATTTTTTTTTACTTTTTTGATTTAAAAAAAATTTAGGTAAGATAATTTTTTTCACTTATTTCTTGGCGAGATTTTTTGAAAAGATTTTTATTAAGAAGTTTTCTTGCAATTCCAGTAAGTTTTTTCGTAGTTTCTTGTTTATTTCAAGTTGTGAAAGCCTTTCCCCAAAAAATTTCTAATCATTGAATTTTTTTCAATTTTCAAGAATAATTTTCCTGTGGCGGATGACTTACTTTAAGCGAATTTCTTTTTGATTTTTGTTCACTTCTATTAAAGTAGGTATTTAAAAAAATATTTTCTATGATTTTTTTTTCTAGTAAACTACTTAAATTCAATTTTTTAGGTAATTCTTCTGAGTGTCTTTTTTCGAATTATTTTTTCTTTCAATATTCTAAAAAATTTTTAAGGTGTTTTTTTTTTTAATTCAAAAATATATTATAGGTAGGTATATTTATTTTCTTTCAAGTATAAATTTTTTAAGATAATTTTTTATTATTTTGTCAGACATTCTGAAACTTATACGAGTAATGTTTCAAGTTGTAACAGCATTTTTCAAGAAAATTTTTCAATAATTTTTAATATTTTTTTCTCAATAGTTTAAGTACTCAATTAATTTTTTTTTTTTTTTTTTTGTAGAAGATTTTTCAAGATATTTTTTCAGGTATTGAACTCATCATTTTCAAAAGAACAATTTTTGAGGTTAAACTTTCTCTAAAAATAATTTCTTAAAAAAAATAATTTCAGAAAAAATTCTTAGTTTAAAAAATTCTCTGTCAAAGAAAAAAAAAAAAAAATCAAAAATGCTGTTCATAATTAGGCGCTGTCAAGACTCTATAAAATGTTCGAAGTTGAATAAATTCGAAATATTAAACAGATTATTAACGGTATGACAGAACTTTGTGAAGTGTTGGTCGCCATCGGTGTATAATAAATTTTTGGCTTCTTTCATTACAATTTCAAGCTGGGCACTTAGAAAGCATTCGCAATGTGGTAATAGTTTTACTTTCGGTGTTAATCAGCAATCTTGCTAGTAATATTTAAATTATAGTGTGGCAAAAGGTAGATAGTACGTATATGAAGGTAAAATGGACGAAAGAACCTTAAAGCGGTGTGGCATATAAAATGATTACTCATAGGTCGCCAGGTAGTAAAATTGTGAACTAGCCGCACGCGGCACGGTAAGCTAACGGCATTCGTCTAATTTACAATCCCCGATAAGATTTCGGTTAATGCACATTTTAGGGGTTAACTATCATTCTGTTAACGTTCACGAATTACTCGTCGGACGGGAGAGGGCGAATAAGAAAATGAATTTGCGGAAGGGGCTGAATCTCGGAATAATAATTTTGGGTAATAAATTCGAGTTGAAACAAAGCCAGATAATACGACCGGAAACAAAACTTGTACGAATGCGTGCCGAGGTGGTAAGCTAGCGAAAGGATAAGGGAACATTATGACTTGGAAAACCTTCGACCTCGGCAGTTTTCACGTTCATGTGTTTAAGGAAGTTGAAAATGGGTCATACAATATGCCCGCTAACTGGGGCCTGCTTTGCTCTGCTCTGCTCTACTCCGTTCGGCTGCAGCATCGAAAAACACAAGTAATTTAAATGATAAAATACGTGTGGAATTGGCCTGGCTGCTTTCTAGTGTACTCGTATGTGGATGTGTGGAAAATCGCGAGGTTTTCAAAATTATCTCGTATGTGCTCGTCGCGTCGCATCGCATCGCCTCGCGTCAAGTCCTCCTGCACACTGATACATAAAGCTGTCTATACAATTACAGGGTGTTCCGTGAAGCGTCCGCAATAATTCAACCATACACATAGATTGTACTCGAGTAGACAAACAAAAAACTTCCTTATGATAAGTTGCCTATCTCGTAAATTGAAGGCGCGGTAAAGCTTTGAAAATTTAGTATCTCTAAGCAAAATTAGTTGGCAACACTGCATTCAAAAAAATTTCAACCTCGCCAGTGCATAGCACTTTGAAAACACAAAAAAAGTTGTAATCACAAGAAATTTTTGTTGAAAGTATTGCCTACTTCAATTATTATTACGGTGCATTTTCAAGACATGAAAATTCAAAAATTCTGCCAAAAAAATGAATGATACAGACTCAACTTTTGAGAAACAAAAAAAGTTACGTGAAAAATTTGCCTATCTCTGAAAAAGAAAGCGCTGCAGCGCGGCAGGGTAGTGCCTTCATTTTTTAAGATAGACAAATTTTTCACATAAATGGGTTTACTCCTTTCGAAGAGTTACATCTGTTTCATGAATTGTATTGCCGAAATTTCGAATTTTTTGAAACTACTGCCCCTTCAAAATTGAGATAGGCAACTCATCATACCTAAATTTTTTTTGTTCGCCTACTCGAGCTTTGACTATATACAATAATGGACTGGTAGAACAGCTGGAATTCCTTAGCAGAAACCCCAAAAATCTCGAGTGGAAAAAATTTTCATTACGGGTATGCTGGTCCGCCATTTTGCGTAGTATTGAATTTTATATTTGCTCATAACTCTGAAAATACGAGTTTAGCAAAAAAATGTCAAGAGATATTTTTTGTATAAAATTGAAAAACCTTTTGAATGCAATAAAAAAAAATTGAATTTGATTTGAGTTTAAAATTTTTGAAAAAATATCAAGGCACAATATGGGGGCCCAGCGGTTCTCTACTGTGATGTTTCACTGTTTTGGCGCATGTGCAGAAGATTTTTTTCAACTTTGCCTATGAAATTGCATAATCGGAACGCCGGCATATCGGATCAAAAATTTAACATTGCTCTTATGGGGCTTTACCAGTCCATTATTGTATATGTATAGTCAAAGTACTCGAGTTACATCTAGTTCAGAATAATCAGACTTGAGATTTGAGTAGGTACAAAAAAACTCTTTGAAGAATTCCCAAAATCTAAAAAACACTCCTTGGAGAATTTAAAAAATTTAAATAAAATCGTTTTTCCGGAAATAAAAATGAAAGAAAATTTCTCAATAAAAATACTTTACAAAATTATTTCAAAAGAGGTGTAAAAAATGAAAAATTCTGTTATTCTTCAAAAATTTCTACAAGAAAACTCACTGTAAGTAATAGAAGAATAAAACACTTTTCTTAAGAAACACTCAAAAAAATATTCTGAAATTTTTGAAAATTTTTCTTATTTCAAAAAATTTATCAACTCCAATCATTCTAGAATTTTATTTTTTTAATTTGCCAATTTTTTATCATG
Source organism: Balanococcus diminutus (assembly GCA_959613365.1). Lineage (NCBI taxonomy): Eukaryota > Metazoa > Arthropoda > Insecta > Hemiptera > Pseudococcidae > Balanococcus > Balanococcus diminutus. The sequence continues at coordinate 41,929,070 of OY390715.1, read as the reverse complement.
ACAAAATTCTTGTTAAAAATTAAGTAAAAATTTTCTATGTATTAGTTTTTGATTATTTTCAGACATTTTTGCTCCCCAAAACTTTAAAAAACGTTTTTACTCCAGTAAAATTGAGATTTCCCCCTCTCTCTCTTAACAAAAAACTGGGCAAAATTTTCCCTAAAAAAAAATTACCTACTTAAAATTATTTTCACTTCGACAAAATTATTTATTTACCAAAAAATGAAAAAAACTTTTTACCTATATCGGTAGGTCTAGGTACGTAGAAGTATTTTAAAAATTTCGAAACATTTTTATTTTTGAAAAACTGTTGATCTTTCTTCAATTGAGTGGTTTTCTCCTGAAAATTGGAAGAATTCGTTACTACAAAAAATTGGAATTTTTTTCCCCTCAGAAGTATGAATGATCTTTTCTTCAAAAATTTGAGAAAAATTTTTGCTTCAAAAATCAAATTACCTAAATTATTATTTTCTTCAAAAATTTGAAAAATATTTAGTTCTTATTTCAAAAAAATTGAGAAACTTCTTAAAATAGTTTGTCTTTAAAAATGATTGAAATTATTTTCAATCTAAAAAATTGGAGAATTATTTTAAAATCTAAGTTGAACAATTTTGTTATATCCAAGTCACTTCAGAATTATTTTTTCAAAAAAGCACGTTGCACAAATTCTTATCATTATTTTTATTTTTTTGAAATCATTTGAAAAAATGTTTCTATAAAAACCTACAGTTAAAAAATAAAAATAAAACAACAAAATGTGCAGCACATTAATTTACTGCCCTATTGTGCTCGAATCAGGTCTCGCGAGGTCTGCACTTGAATAACGACGTAGACTGACAATAAAAATCATGAAAATGAAAATCCTACAGATACAAATAGGTATAACGGGTTGGTATGCGTCATGCACCAAAAACTGCAGGAAAAATTGCAGCAAGTACGAGTACAATCGAATTTGCATAGATTAGTTACGCGATGCGAAAACCTAACAAGCACGACAGTCCTTTACTCGGGTGCTGAAAAGTATGCGAGTATATCTGACTGCACTAGGTATTTCCTTTCACGTGAAATAATCGAGTTTTCATCTCGAATTTCTGTCTGCACATTGACAAATCAAAGCGTTAAATTCGCAACTACGTACAATGGCGAAAGTTTCACACAAATTATGAGATAAGTAGGCACGAGTGCGAGTATAATTGCAATTAGAATGAAGAATCAAAGCGACACCATTGTTTCACACCTCCAGACTAAGAATTCTGGTAATTTTCAAAACTACCCTCATATACCCTCATTACGCAGTTTAATCGTCCATCTTTGTTACTTTCATCAACTACGAGTATTATAGCGGGCAGCAGTCGTCAGAAAACAAAAATAAATGAATTAAAAAAGGAAAAAAAATCGCAGAAAAGGCGTAGGCTGCGATTTAATTGCATCTGCCGAAACAGTATTCTATTCTTTTCAACTTTAAATCAGTTTAGCGAATATTATACTGATGCGGGTTAGTAGTAGGATGAAAATCTCCAACAAATAATGAGACGAATGCGCCGTCTTACAAAAACCATTTAAGTTTCTGTTAAGACTTCTTAAAATATCGTTTCCCGACAACTTATACTACTTATATGCTATGCGGGTTACGCTGTCGCAAAGTCGCAAGCGTAAGCGTTATTACATTAGAGTTAAACCGCAAACGTTACACAAAATCATGATACTATGCGAAAACTTTTAACCCTAGCCCGGTAAACTTTGTATTAAAGCCCATAGCGAAGTAACGAAATACACGCTAAAGGTTCTTAATGAAACTGAATTCGCAAATTTTATTTTCCACATTTTTTTCACCTCAGTTGCATTTTATCATTGTATCAGTACGTAGCTGTAGGTATGCAATGGAAAGCACACCCACAAGATACAGGATGTCCCGGTTCAGAGTAAACAGACTTGACATGTAGATGCAATGGAGTACCATTAATAAAATAAAAATTATGTACATATGTTATTTTGCCTTAATTTGAAAATGAAGGAGCTACAAAGTTTTGAAAATTGGTATTTTGCCGAGCAAAATAGATTGGCAACACTGCTTTCAAAAAAAAATGCGACCCCGGCAGTGGATAACACGTTGAAAATGCAAAAAAGTTTTAAGTACATTCGGTTGCCTATCTCTGAAATTGAAGGAGTTATATCCACTCGAAATTCCGGTCAAAAAGATTGCCTACCTTAATTTATCACTCTGCACTGATGAGACGAGAAAATTGCAAAATTCCATCAGTACAATACATGGAACAGGTGTAACTTTTTGAGAGGAACAAAAGAAGTCATAAAGAAAAGTTGTCTATCTTTGAAAATGAAGGCGCTACAGAGCTTTGAACTTCACAGATTATCAAAATTTTCAAAAATAGGAAAATCATACACATAACTTTTTTGTTCCTCTAAAAAAGTTACATCTGCTCTATGTAGTTTCTTGACAGTACATAGAACCTCGATTATCCGAGAAATTTTTTTTCGATTATCCGAGGTTTAAAAATCATACACATAACTTTTTTGTTCCTCTAAAAAAGTTACATCTGCTCTGTGTAGTTTCTTGACAGTACATAGAACCTCGATTATCTAACTTCGATTATCCGAGAAATTTTTTTTCGATTATCCGAGGTTTAAAATTTCCCGAGCAGCACACTCGACAAATTATCGAAATAAAAAATCGACAGAATATCGAATTCGATAAAGTGTCGCGTTAGTTCCGCATAAATCGTGAAATTATCTTTCGATATATAGATAGATTATCGACGAATTATAGTTAGCAAAAATTTCGAAATTATAGTAAGATATTTTATCGATAATATATCTATAATATCGAAAGATAATTTCACGATTTAGGCGGAACTTTTGCGACACTTCATCGAATTCGATATTCTGTCGATTTTTTATCGATTTTTTATTCCGATTTTTCGTCTTTTACTAGCTTTTTTCTATAATTAAAAATCATTAATTAGCATTAATTAATACATTAAACTATGCCTAAACACATTATTCATGTTACGGTAAGAGGATCATTTCAGAAAAAGTCAAAAAAAAATTATAAAAAATCTGCCACCCGTGGGGCTTGAACCTTCTACCTCCTGCATGGTAATCCTCTTCATTAACCACTATGCCATACCTTATCGTTGAGGAATTAACAATAAAACGCTTATAATAGGCAGTTTAGTACTTCCAGACGTGTTGGACTTAGAAAAATTTTCACCAATTTGGAAATAATTTCAAATATCGTCACAAAATCGTTGAAAAATCGTTCGACAAATTTCAGATTATTTGTCGATAATGCAGTTTCAAATATCGCCACAAAATCGTTGAAAAATCGAATTCAAGGAATTTCATAACACGTGTCGATAATATAGTTTCAAATATCGTCATAAAATCGTTGAAAAATCGAATTCGAGAAATTTCAGATTACGTGTCGATAATAAAGTTTTAAATATCTTCACAAAATCGTTAAAAAATCGAATTCGAGAAATTTCAGATTATTTGTCGATAATATAGTTTCAAATATCGTCACAAAATCGTTAAAAAATCGAAATCGAGAAATTTCATATTACGTGTCGATAATATAGTTTCAAATATCTTTACAAAATCGGTAAAAAATCGGTAAAAAATCGGATTCGATAAATTTAATATAATCTGTCGATAATATAGTTTCAAATGTCGTCAAAAAATCGGTAAAATATCGAAGTCGAGAAATTTCATATAATCTGTCGATAATATAGTTTTAAATATCTTTACAAAATCGTTAAAAAATCGAATTCGATAAATTTAATATTCTTTGTCGATAATGTAGTTTCAAATATCTGCACAAAATCGGTGGAAAATCGGAATCGATAAATTTAATATTCTTTGTCGATAGTATCGTTGACGAATATCGTCATAAAATCGAATTCGATAGTTTTTAGATTTTTTGCCTATGAAGTTGTACCGATAAATCTTTATAATATCGTGAGAACATCTATAGATTTTCAAACGATTTTTTATCGATACGTTACATCTTCCGATATTATCGATCGAGTGTGCCGCTCGGGTTGGTTAACTTTGTATTATCAGATTTTCATTTATTTCTACACAATTATGTAAGTATATGATCTTACATTTTATTGCTCCGAAAAAATTCTGAGATTTTTTCAGAGAAAATTTGAGAAATAAGTACCTATATTTCTTTTATTATTTCAAAAAAATGTTGAAAAATTGCAGAAAAAATGATTAAAATTTTAGAAAATTTTATTCCAAAAATTATAAAACAAAAATCCAAAAAATAGGTATTTTTTTATTCTACAAAACAATAGAAAAGTGGAAAATTTGAAAAAAATCAAAATGAAATAATATTCCAATTTTTTAGGTATCAAATCACAAAAAAATCAAAAATTTCATTCCAAAAAAATTGAGAAGTTTTTATTGCAAAAAATTGAGAAATTTTCCATTGCAAAAAATTGATAATATACTTTTTCATTGCAAAAACTGAGCATTGTTCATTCCAAAAAATTTAGATTTTTTATTGCAAACAATATGAGAATTTCTTATTTCAAAAAATTGAGAATTTCTTCATTCCAAAAATTGAGCATTTTAAATTCCAAAAAATTAAGATTTTTTTTTGTTCTAAAAAATTGAGAACTTTTTATTGCAAAAAACTGAGATTTTTTTATTGCAAAAAATTGAAAATTTCTTCATTCCAAAAATTGAGCATTTTTCATTCCAAAAAATTAAGATTTTTTTTTGTTTTAATAAAATTAAGATTTTTTTGTTCTAAAAAATTGAGATTGTTTTTGTTCTAAAAAATTGAGATTTTTTTGTTTTAAAAAATTAAAATTTCTTTGTTTTAAAAAATTGAGATTTTTTTTTAATTCAAAAAATTGAATTTTTTTTCAATTTTTTGGCTTTATATACCTACGTATATATAGGTATAGGCTTCCGGACATGTCGGCCACCTTGCGGGTTATTCTTACATTACAAGTCAGCCACCGTACATCTCGGCCATGGTTTGACGCATACGGGTTATTTCTACATTACAAGTCAGCCATTCTCAGCCACCTCGACTGCAGGGTTTCACAAACTCCGCGCAACCCTTAGAAATCATGTCACAGGGATGAGCGCGGGCTCTACAATTAATGCACAGTGTGTAGAATCACAAGCACTGACCGAGATGTACGGAAATATGCCGAAACTAGATATACACGACCTCAACTTTGACTCATAATTTTTCAGTATTTTATCGACGCACAGAAAAGTTATTGATACCAAAAATTTTAGTACACTGCAGGCTTATACCTAATCTGAAAACCTATTTAAAATTTGAATTAAGTAGGCCAATTTTTAAATTTTTTTCCGCAAACTTCATCCTAAGAGTCTCATTATTTTTTCCAATGCGTATTTCTTGTATATTAGATCGAATCTGTGATTGATATATATTTTTAAAATTTTGGTCATTTTTAAAAATTTTTATTCATAAACCCAATTTTTTCAAAATAAAAAATGTCACTCTTAAAATTTTGGGAGCTTAGCTCCTTTCAAAGCTGAGCAAAAAGCTCCCAAAAGAGCGGGCTACTGATCATCTCTGCCTCACTCTTCAAATTTTTAATTAGTATCTTCAGCGTGTTATGCGAAATGGTTGTGGAGAGAGAGGTCCAATTGAAAAAAATTTCATACAAAAGTAGTTGTAGCTTGAAATCCCAAGAATAATGGAATAATTTTGGTTATTACAAAAATTTTGACTGGAAACCTCCCTCCCCTTCAATTTTGAATATCATGTAAGTATTTATGTAGTATTGAACTTGGTGCTATGCAACCTTGAATGAACTTCAAAAATATCGATTTTCGAAGCTTTGTAGCGCTTTCATTTTCAAAGATGGGGCAAATTTTTTACACAACTTTTTTGTTCCTCTCCAATAGTTACATCTGCTTCATTTATTATCTTGGCGAAATTTCAAAATCAAAATAAGGCACCTGGTGGATATGAAGTTTTTTGTTACTGGCACCGACTGGCAGTCAGTTATACCCAAATCTCAAGCCAGCTTACTCTGAACCAGGACACCCTGTATAGCATAGGTACGTGTACGTAATACGTATATGTACTTTTGATAATCGTATTACACGGCGAGAAAATTTTCAAACGCCACACCTGAACTAAATGCCGCGTTTCCTTATTGGATTAATTACAACCTTACGTTAAGTATTAAACTAACACCGAAAGTAAATAATGTTTTCAGAATGGGGATATTTCACCATCCCATTCGGCGCACTCTATGCCCCACCCTGCACCCGTCCGCTTTTCACAAGCTTGCAAAATGAAAACACATAAAATAATCTGTACTCTTTAGACCACGCATACACCCCAGCTTTGAAAATTTATCGAAGTTGCGCGCCGACAAATATTTCCATAAATCAGATGACCTACAAGGAAAACAATATCAACACCGAGGCTTCGTTCCAGAATGCTATAAAAACCATTTCAATACAAATGAATTTATACTCGTCCGTTTCACTCGACTACCTCCTTACCCTATCTACCCAAGTACCCATCATACTGTAGTAGATTTGCAATTTAACGGCAGCAAAAACTTATTTTAATAAGAATTCAACGACATACATCAATGTTTTTGTGATATGTACTATACTTACTGTAGTAAAACAGAAGCTAGATAGGTTTAGGTAAACGTAGGTAGGTCCTATGTCCTAGTAGGTACATAATGTAACATCTTATCGAAGATAGAACATCCTTCTTTGCAATATTTAATTTACGACTGATCAACGGTGTACAGTGTACACCTTTATAACTTGAACTCGGCATTAGATTAATAAAAGTTGGGCGAACGTTGAGTTCATTTCACAAGCTTGCCTGCTGTGAAAATAAATGAAGCGTCTTTGCAGCTTTATCGCGCTAAGAAAAGCTCTTTTTAAAACGCCTAGGAAAAAAATCATCATCGTTTTCAACATTTAACTAAAGAAAGCTGCCAAGATAATGGCCAACCATTTTATACACCTGATTCGAAAAATTCGATAATTACATTTTCATAAATCATTATTGCTTTATTTAGTTACTGGATAAATAATAAATACGTATTGAATAACAATATAGGGGCCAATTTGTTTTGGTATTATTTGAAAAAAAAAAAAAAAAAAAAAAAAATGTATTGAAAGAGAAGCAAAATCAGTGTGTAGGTATGATAAAACCTTAAAACCAAAAAACAGAACTTTTGCAGAACCTATACAGAGACCTTTTCAAAATAAAAAAATTATTCTCCAAATTTCCAAGAATTTACAAATTTGTAAAATCGCAAAAACTCAAGATCTAAGAGTACCTAGATCTGAAAATTTTATTTCAGTTCAAAAATCAAGATTTCAAAGATTTACGAAATAAATTTTTTTCCAAATTAAAATAAAATATTCCATTTAACATATATTTTCAATATAATTTTGATGATTTTTCTAAGTTCAAGACATTCCAAATTTTTATGAATAAACTTTTAATAATTTACTAAATTGAAAAAATCGCAAATTTTTAAAATTGCACAAGTTCAAATTAAAAAAAATTATTTACCCATACCCAATTAAAGAAATCCATTAAAATTTGAAAATTACAAACGTTTGAATTTTTGTCAAATTTTAAAAGCGGGATAAAATTAGAAATTATCACACTTCAAATGTTAATTAAGTAAATAGGTAATTGTTAATTTTTTCCAAGTTTTTAAAATCTATGAAACGCCACAAATTTGCTTTTGAAATTATTTTAAAAATTCAGCTGGATTTTAAAGACTGGCCCAATTCCAAAATTTACTTATATTATATAATTTTTAATTTTCTACAAAATTTTCAATTTTCCAACTTAAGCATTTTAAAATAAGAATATTCCGCATTTTAAATTTTCGCCAAATTTTAAAAATCTATCAAACTCTATAAATTTTACCTTGGAGTTTTTATTTGAAAATTAGCTGAGTTTTACAGATTGGTCCAACTTCAAATATTTATTAAAATTCGAAATTACCTACCAAATTTTAAAAATTTTAAAAATTGATCCAATACAAAAATTTATAAAATTTTAAAATGACCAAAGGCTCTGGTGCAAATGGACACAACGAAAATTCTTTCCCTCAATTTTTCGAACCATTTTATATCATCCAGAATTTTTTTGGAATTTATTGGTGAATTAAAACATTGTCAAAAATGCGAAAAACTGATTTTTCGCGATTTTCCGTATACCAATAACGGCCATTTTTAATAAGTTTTTTTTTTTCAATTTATCACCAAAGACACCTAAATTACATCATCAAACTAAGGACCAAATTCGTTGATTTTTCCATTTTTTTAAATGCCTGAATGGCGCCAGTTTGTAATCCAACAACCTCCTTCCGGATGTTTCCCGAAAATGTAGCTGCATTGTAAAAATTATACAATTTGAAAATTTTATTGAAATTTAAAAATTAACACAATTTCAATTTTTATCGAATTTTAAGAATTTATCAAAGGTGAAAAAATGGCAAATTTAGAACTTTCATCAAATTTTGAAAACTTTCCCAACTTTAGGTAAAATTAAAGATTTACTAAATTTAAAAATTGTAAAAATGAGTTACCTACGGGATTTTTTATTAAATTCGAGATTCGATATCCATTCAAATCAAAATAATAAATTATCATAAAATTGCATTTACAATAATTAAAATTATGAAATACTCGTACAAGACATATTCATTTAATTTCAGACTTCAAATAGGAATTTACTGATTTTATAGTTCGAGAGATTTTTCTCGTCAAGTACCTAAGTGGGCACAAATTGAACATTTTCTTGGCCAGAAATCTGCTGAGAAATTATAACTTGTATCTAAGTAAAGTATCACTTCAGAAAACTCGCGCATAAATATCGTGAAAATATACCTACCTAGAAGAAATGTTAAGAAAATTACACTTTTAATTTACGCTATAACTTGGAAAACTGCGAGAGTGCGAGACCAACAAAGTTTGTGAATTCATTTTCGAGAAATAAAAGACGGGAAAATTTAAAGTCAGCATCAAACTATGGTACAAACATACAAATTATTTAATACCCACTATGTAAATTTTCTAATTGACAAAAAATTAAAACATTTTCCATCTCACGGAGAATAATCAATCCCTCATGTGAAACCCTTCCTTCGTGTTAGAAATCGCTGCTACAGCTACCGAACCGAACCCCACGGTTTTTATTCAATTTTGAGAAACCCATCGAGCTTGTACTTGAGCGATTCTTCGATTTATTCCCCTTTTTTCTAATTTAGCCGAACGTTTCATGTTGTTTCAATTGCTCACTTGACTAGGGCGTTTAACGTCTGCGACACTATAGCACTTGTGATGTCCCTTTAAAACGCTTCACGCCCCCTCTGCTTGACGTTTTGGAAATTTGGAATATGGATCTTTTGAAAAACGTAACCTTTGGTTTTTGGTAACAAATAATTCGATCCCTGGCGCTTTTATCTATTTTTATCTCAATTTCAAACATTATTCTCAATTCAATTTAGGCTACATCTTGGGATGAGTCATCGAAAGGATATGCAGGGTGTTCCATGAAACGTCCGCAATAATTCAACTACAGATGCAACCTGAGTAGGCAAACAAAAAACATCATGATAAGTTGCCTACCTCGATTTATAGAAGGGGCAGTAGTTTCAAAAAATTCGTAATTTCGTCAATACAATTTATGAAGCCGATGTAGCTCTTTGAGAGGAGGAAAACCAGTTATGTTGAAAATTAGTCTATCTTTGAAAATGAAGGCGCTACGGAGCTTCAAACTTTGAAAATACTGATTTTCAATGTTCTGTAGCGCCTTCATTTTCACGGATAGGCAAATTCTTCACATAAGTTTTTTTGCTCCTCTTAAAAAGTTGAATCTGTATCATGCATTGATTTGGTAGAATTTATCAATTTTCATGTCTCGAAAGTGCTCCGTAATAATTGAGGTAGGCAACACATTCAGCAAAAATTTCTTGTCGTTATAACTCCTTCAATTTCAAATATAGACATCCCAATGTGATTACAATTTTTCTCGTGTTTTCAAAGTGCTATGCACTTGAGGGGTTGAATTTTTTTTTGAATGCAGTGTTACCAACTAATTTGGCTTAGAAATACAAAATTTTCAACGCTTTATAGCGCCTTTAATTTTCAAAATAGGCAACTCATCCTAAGAAAGTTTTTTGTTTGTCTACTCCAGTTGTATCTATGGTTAAATTATTGCAGACATTTCATGGAACACCCATGCACTTAGTACTTACCTACGACTAAGTACATATAAGTTCATTAGGCTCAAGAAGTACCTACGTTGCATCGAGTGCTTCACGTGGCCGGCTGATAATTACCACAATTGGATTACTAGTTCAGAAATCATATACGAATTCGCCAATTATGCCAATTCACATTATTCTCCAACCGACCACATGCATTTCGCAGAAAACATGTTAGGTAATGCGCAAAAGTACGCCTATATAACGTTTCTATTAACTAATCCTCTTCCATATTTACTCTTTTTGTTCGAACAAAAAGGCAGACAAATAATTTACTCGCATAAAGAAATCTCTTTCAAAATCAGCTAGGCGTTCTTTGAAACACGTTCTCTCTTTTAGAGGTGAACAAAAAACAATCCATCCTCCTCCTTTTCAAAAATAAGAGAAGCGAATAGTAAAAGCGTATTCGCTTTTCCATTACTAATGGAAAAACAGAAGTGATTGTTTTTAATACGAGAAAATGGAAATTAGGAAGGAAAAGAGACGTTTTTAACAAAGCAATTAGCTGGATAACTGTCGCCCGCAAAATGGAATTTGTAAAAGACGCGTAGAGAGAGAGAGGGAGGCGAAGTATGAAACGACAGTAGGATGGGAAACGACGATGGATGGGAAACGCATAGATATGGATTATTAAACTGGATCGGCAACTCGTGAAGCAAAAAATCCGGAGAACTCTCTTCTGATTGGCCGAATCTGTAAGAGGTGAAGTTTTTGTTGTTGTTGATTGATTTTCGAAAAATTCGGGGGGAAAGGGTGATAATCAAGGTTTTTGAGAAAAAATTTAGCCCGAAGGCCCGTAATATGTCCCCTGAATTCAATTTAAAACATTTTTTTCATTTTATGACCCAAAAATAAAGCAAAAACTTCAAAAAACCGTACTAGAGAGATTTTACCTCTTGGAGGCGGAGCCTAAATTCCGTTTCTCTCATTGGTTACTTTTTTTGCTTCAAATTTTCATGTACATTTTAAATCAGAGTTGCCGATCCAGTTTAATAATCCATACCTATCTATGGGGAAACGCGTAGAACTTGTTCGAAAATCGTTGTCAGATATCGTCAAGAATCAGGGATTCTCAACATACATATTTAATCCAACTCATATTACCTTTCTCTCGGATTAACTTCGAAACGTACGAGTAGTATACATTGACAACGTTATCATATGTACGAGCTGTCTACACCAACAAGCTTGATATATGCCGATTTTTCTGCCAATTTATTTTTTCAAACGGAAAATAACTTTTACCTTGGCTTTTTTTCAATTAAAAACGTTGAAAATTGTTTCGAATATTTCTAAATTTTAGACCAACTAATAAATTATTATCGAGTCGAGAAAATTAATCGATAAAGCAAGTAGGTAAATAATTTTTTTTACCCAAATTTGGAATCGAAATACGACACTAAGAAGCCTCGTCTCGTCGACCATAATTCACACTGACATTTTGGTAAAAAATTCTCGCCCATGTATTTTTTTGAATCCGACTACATTGAAAATAAATTCACACCATGTTTACACTTCATTTCGGAATGAAACATAATCGCAAACGGTAAAAGAAAGAGTAAAAGATAGCCCAGACCGACATACTGAGAGGCCCTAGGATGAATGACAAAAATTTTCAAGGAATGATGTGAAAACCGAAAAGGGGCGTCCTGTATCCGCCGCAATCATTAGTCTCTTCATGTCAACAGAATGTGCAAAATATCCCAGTCATCCCTCAATTATTCGCCCTGATACTCCTTTCGAGAAGAACGAAGCTAGGGGAAAAATTGTCACCAGTAATCAACCTTCTGGCACGAGGCTTTCTCTTTTCTCCTTTTTTTTTCAAAATTCATCGCGCCAAAACGTTTCTCTTTTTTCGCCTCGAAAAAAAAAACCTTTTATTCCAACTTCATCCGAGTATCGGTGCTTCGGTATAGTAGGTACATATTATCATGAAACGTTTTTTCGTCGCTTTTCTTTCTTTTTAACTTTATACGTTCAAACGTTTCACAAGAAAACTACTTACACTTACGAATAAAGTGTGTACTGTAATAAGCGGACGAGACGAATACTCCAGTCATAACGCATTAGATATCCACGTCGTGTCTGCGAGGCTTCTTCCCCCTTCTAATTCTTACGTGTGATTCGTGATTCGTCCTAGCGTTTTTGAGAAAAATTCCATTTGAAAAATGTTAAGGTCAAGAGGTCAAAGTTAGCTAATCAAATTACGTATTTTTTATAGTCTACATTCTACAAGCCTCTGATTTGACCACTTCATTTACACATGAATAGTTTCAGTTGCAGCGTTAGAAAATTGAAGGCGTGAACAGGAACTTGATATTCACGTTAGCTGAGGTTCGACATTTATACGATTTCCACCGCCCCCACCCACTCCCAAAAACCCTGAAGTGAGAAAGTGACTCGGTATAGAAAAAACATGCAATTTCACTCGAAAATAATTTTTTTAAGGGAGATGAGAGCCTTTCAAAAAATTTGTTGAATGCACCTACACAGTAAAAGAGCGAATTTTCAAAAACCCAGTGCTCGAATTGAGTAAAATTATGAACCGGAACGCATTTTGATCCAAAATTTTGGCCAAACCATGGAAAACCCTCAAATTGAATATTATTGTTCCACTTTATTAATACCTAAGTACGTATTTTGCTAATCTTTCTACAATTTTGGAAATTTTTTTTGAAAAATACTTTTTCCCCAGAAAATTGAGAATTTCTTCTCTATGAAAGATTTCATCCTGAACAAAGAAGATTTTTTGAACATTTTTTTTTCTCCAAAAATTTGAAACTATCTACCTAGTTAGGTACTTTTACTTCAAGAAAATTTAGGTGTTTTTTTTTTCAAAGAAATTGAGATTAATTTTAAAAAATCCCCTCAAAAATGAGAGATTCCATTCCAAATGGAAGGACAGATTTTTTGCTCCAAAATATTTGATAATAATCAAGATTATTTATATTCTCAAAAAAATCACAATTTTTTTTCATAAACAGTAGGTACTAAACAAAAATAGAAATTTTTCCTCCAAAAAAAAAATGTAAGATAATTTTCTCTTTTTTTTAGAGAATTTTTTTTCTTTATTAGCCTAAATGGATTTTTTTTTCTACAAAAAATTGAAAGATTTTTTATCCAAAAATTTGAAAAAATAACATTAATAGGGATTCAGAGAAATTTTCTTCTCCAAAAAATTGTTTTCTTTTCTCAAAAATTGAAATTTTTTTCTTCTTCAAAATTTATTGAATAATTAAAGTTTTATTCTAAAAAAATGATAACTTTCTTTCTATAAAGAAGAAACTTTTCCTCAGAAAATGAAAGATTTTTATTTTTCATAAAAATAGAAAAAAATTTCTATAAAAATATTGAAAATTATTTTGATAGGTAATTATTATGTACCTAGACCTACCTACTTCAGAAGAACTAAAGAGTGGATCCACTTTTAAATGAAAAATTGAAAAAAGAAGCTTAAAATTTTCTTCAAAATTGGACGACTTATATGTAGAGATTTTGTCAGACATTCTGAAACTTATATTTTTATAAAGATCGATTTTTTAATTTTTTCCTTTTTTTTTCATCGTACAAAACTGAGCTGATTTTTTAAAAGGTGGCTCCAAAAAATTAATGTAAGTATTTTTTATGCCAAGAAAATTTAAAGAAAAAAATTGTTTTTCTTTTTCTATGAGAATGCAAGATTTTCTCCAATAAAAAATTAAGATTTGTTTTTTCCAAAAATTTGAAAAAATATTTTTCCTTTAAAAAATTGAGATTAATTAGGATTTAATTTATTTTTCTGAAAATGACAGATTTCATCCTAAACAAAAAATAAATTTTCCTTTTAATTTTTTTTTAAAAATATAATATTAGGTATATACCATGTTATATATTTTTTTCATTTCAATAATCATGTTCATTTAACGTCGCTCAACCTTGAGGTTGAGATTGCCATTCATTTAAAAAAATTCTCCAAGAAAATGAGAGATTTCATTCCAAACAGAAAAAGAAATTTTTTTCTCCATAAAAATTGACAATTTTTTTTCTCTTAAAATGAGCGATTTCATTCTAAACAAAAATGAAGATTTCTTTCTGTAAAAAAAAATAAATAAATAAATAAATCCCTATGATAAAAAACGACGAACAAACAGAAAAAAATATGAAAATTTACGAAAAATAAAGTTTTTGCTTCATGTCCCGTTTCTAGAAAAACTATGCAACCTATGAGGCTCTTTTTTTATTTTTTTTTAATTCAGTAGTGCCAGATCCATTATTTAAAGGGAGAATTTGGCAAACTTTTAGTTTGTCGGTGATTTTTATCTGTTACACTACGATGAAAATTATGAGAAAGTTGAACAGTTGTTAAAGTGAAATGGTAATTTTTCGAAATCCTCCCTTCAAAGTGTGGAGTAACCCTTCCCAATAACCAAAAAAAAAAAAGTTTAGTTCAATAGGATCATACATTCCGAGATAATAAGGCACTAAGGGGAAATGGGTATAGGATGAAAAATAGTAGGTAGGTAATTTAGGTATTCTTTCGGTTTTTGTGTATTCTTCATCGAAGTGCAATCTGAGGGCAAAGCTGTTCTGACTTCTCAGAAACTGTATGCATTTATTAATTTGAAATAATACAAAAGTAACAATTTCGAAAAAATGTTATTTAAAATTTTGGAGGGATTTTTTAGTTTATTTAATTTGTGTACCTAATATTTATTTTTACATTTTTTTTTTACAAATTTCAATTTATTAAATTTTGGGAAATTTTTGCGAATTTTTTTCGTAAATATTCGAAATGTATCTATTATATTTTTATGACCTGAGAATTTTTTAAATTTTATTTTATTGAAATTCTTACTAATTTCCAATTCAATAAATTTTGGGGAATTCTCAGATCTGTTAAATTTTTATTTTGTTTATTAATTAATTCATTAGATATAGGTACCTAACTGTCTATAACGTTGCAAATTTTATTCAATTTTTTCTGAAAATTTATTTGATGTTTTTCTCGCAGCCACCGCCAATTTGATTAAACCTTTTTTTCTTCAATATTTTTGAGAATATGAAGTATTGTTAATTTCTCTTGAAAAGCTCTCAAAGATACAAAACTAAGTCGTGTCGAAAATTCGAAAACAAATTGAAATTATGATAAATTTTCATCGGCGTACGACGACGTACTAATTGATAAACTATTCCCAAAAGTTTTAATCCAATTTTTGAATTGTAATTCGATTATGAAGTTCGAACATCGCTACCAATTTATGATGTATGATAATGTATAAAATTCTACAAAACTGCTCACGATGTTTTCTTTTTCAAGAAATTAGATAATTTTCCTCATTGTCGAAGAATTATAAAATACCTACCCTATAGAAAATTATAGATAATGTAGGCAGCGAGAACATATAAAAATATATATACAGCGTAAATAGAACGTCTTTATTAACGTAGTAATATTGTAGCGCAAGGCTCGGGTGATAAAAAAACGTACATCGTACCGCATTTTCGTATATAAAATTTCGAAAAGCTGCACACACAGCTTTTGATAGGTTAAATTTGGACGAGTAGCGCGTAATATGAACAAACTTAACCCCACCCGATTCTTCTTTTTTTCCACAAATGCCATTAAGGATTAAAGGACACATATATCTTATGTCAACGGCAGGCAGTGTCGCAAATTGCGTTTAATATCATAACGAACCACTCTTCCGGGTGTAACTGCCCCTTAATCATCATTCCCCCACTCGCGTTTTTGGTTTATGTTCGTGTTCGCGTGTGAAAAAAGGAAAAAATCTCAACGTGCTACAGAAATCAAAAGGCAAACAAAGCACCCTAGTTATTTGTTATAAAAATGCTACGCTTGTACAAAAATTTCTCGAATTTTTTTTCGTTTTATTATATTTGACATGTAGAGAAAACTTACCTCTATGTCTATTCGTTTGTTTATCGAACATTAACATAGCATCTTCAATCTGTAAAATAAAATAAATACTCGATAACAAATATTTACCATAAAAACTGCGTAAATAAATAAAATTAATAAAAATACGACTAACACTACGTATACGTATCGTAATCTAGATATTTCTTTACTCGAGTCGAGAATGGATGTTTTTCTTTTTCTACTCGAAAGAATCAAAAGACGTAAAAAGAATATGTAGGGTGCCTACCTTCATTTAAGGAAAATTTTTCTTTAAACGATTTCAACAAATTAATTACTTTTAGGCAATTTGAAAATGTGTAAAACTTACAGAACTAATTTTACAAATTGAACGTAAGTAAACTACTTACCATACGAATCCATTTACAGAATAATACATTATGAGACCGAAATTAATATCCATTTAATATCATTTTTGTTCTTTGACATATTA
The DNA here is from genome assembly GCA_959613365.1 of Balanococcus diminutus. Taxonomy (NCBI): domain Eukaryota; kingdom Metazoa; phylum Arthropoda; class Insecta; order Hemiptera; family Pseudococcidae; genus Balanococcus; species Balanococcus diminutus. Next base: position 41,912,443 of record OY390715.1, on the reverse strand, counting down.
TACGAACTGAGTATATATTATAACCGAGCGATATAAATCAATGGTTCTAAAAATGACCTGTTCTACATACGTTGTTGGGCAGAAAATAATTAGAAAAATGATTTATTGCGGTCGCTATTCGTATTCGTAATATATGAAAATATTCTTTAGAAGCGAAATTCGCTTTCTTAAAAAAAAAAAAATCGCGTCAAAAAAATCCAAGTATAAATAATTTTCAACTTTTTTACCAACACAGCGATATGATGTAAGCATAGAAATTTCAAACTGACAGAATTTCTATTCTCCGGGTGACACTTTATTTTATTTAAGATGTTTTTCAATTTTTTTTTTTTTTTCTATACGTAAATATGATTATCGTGTCCAAAAACGAACATTTTTAAGTGCACTGTATAGATTAGAAGTCGGTATAGAGAATTTTCACCCACACATTTTATTCCCCTCACATACGAGGGTAAAGTTTGTACGTTGTGTAACTGAATCATTGAGATACAATGTGATATTTTATTTCTTTTGTTATACTCATTACATTATTTCTTTCGTTTAAAATAATAGGACGTATCATTTGATCCTTTATTTTATCACTACACAAAGAATTCATTTTCGAGTGAAAAAGAAGAAGAAAAGATTATTTTATACAGCGTAGTGTGGAAATTTTTTTCTTCATTATATTGATATCTACAATGAGGTGGAAAGTGTTTTGAAGCACCATACACTTATCATTCAGGATTCAAGAACAACAGATTTTTAAGAGCATGAAGTTAGAAATTTTTTAATGAAACATTTCCTATACAAAAGCTATCGACGAGGTGATTTATTTTTTAACCCGAAATAATTTCATTCAGTCCGGAACTGACTCAGCCTCAGTAGAGTGTTTCAGAAATTAATGTTCAAATTTAAAATATCAAAACTGATTCATAAAAAAAATGTTTTAAAAAAATAATAATAAAAAAATAAAATAAAATTTTGAAACACCGAATAATTTTCTTTATAATTTAACTCTTAAAAATATTGCCAATTTGAAGAAATAAATGAAATATATATATTTAAAAAAATCAATTAATGTAAATCAAAAAAGAAATGAACAACCAATTATCAATAAAAATTTAAAAATTCTTCGATAAGGATTTGAAATTTTTTGTAAAGAAATAAAAATGACCAATATTGAAAAATTAATTTTAAAAAAACAAATGACAATAAAAAAAATTGAAATATCAATAAAAAATTTGTAAATTTACAGAAGAACATCTTTATTGTAAGAAACACAAATTCATAAAAAAATTCAAGAAAAAACGTTTTGGAAAAATGTTCGCAAAAATTTTCATTTGGGAAATTTTTATTCACAATCCAGGCAAATTAAGTTATTTGCCTGAACAAAATGAGGGAAAAGTTTTTTTTTTAATTTTAAATTTTTTTTATACAGGGTGTACCAGATTGAGAGTAAAGCCTTCAAACCAGTAACTATGCAACTTATGGTGAGTCGATGTAAGTATGTTTGCCTAACCTCCGGAATGCAGGGGCTCAGTTATGCTCATCTGAAATTTTTTTCATTTTGGGCTTGGGGTTTTCAACCTTGTGCTTCTCGACAAGCATGATAGCTAGAAAGTTGCCCGTTGCGGCATCGGATGAAAAATTTTGTCTAGAATTTTTTCATTGGATTGGTAATAATTTTTATAACTTCGCAAGATAATACATATTTGAAAAAACGTGAAAAAAGTGACGATTTTTCTTTCTGTAATAACTCATGAATTTGTCCTATGACCAAGTTATTATTATTGACTTTCTCAGACAAAAAAAGACTGCTCTTCGTAATGGCGCACCCCCTGCCCTTCTATCTTATTACCCCAATCGAAAGTTATGAGTAAATATTAACTTTTAGAAAAAGTCTGTAAATAGGTCATAATATCTAATTTAAAAAAAAAATATTCTATTTATTTTTCTTAAATAGGTAATTTTTCAGTTTATTTTATTTTATTTTTTTAAAATAACCTGCTTATAAGTCATACCTAACTCTTGATACATCAAAAAAAAGTATTTAAGAAAATTAAAAAAAAAAAAATATTAATTATGATTTTTTCGAACATTTTTCAACAAATTATGGGCACTACTAACAAAAAATCTTAATGTACCTAGACATGGCGCCTATCTCTAAAATTGAAGGAGCAAAGAATTGAGATTTTTTTTTTTTTTATTGACTATTTGGATGGTACTGAAGAAATGAGACATTTTTTTTAAGTTTAAAAATCAAGACGCTGCGCTATAAGAAATTGATATTTTTAGAGTCTGATACACCGTAGCTCCTTCATTTTCAAAGGTAAGCAAATTTTTCACATAACTTTTTTGTTTGCTTCAAAGAGTTAAGAGTTACAATCATTACGTACTTGTACTATCTTAACAAAATTGTAAAATTATCATATTTTGCTAGTACCCCTTGATAAATTTTTAAGTAGGCAATATCTTTGAAGTGAATTTCTTTTTGCTGTTAACGCCTTCAATTTCAAAGTTAGGCATCTCAATGTAATTAGATTTTTTTTGCCTTTTTGAAACACTGTCCATGCGGTATCAAAAATTTTTCGAATGCACTGCTGTCGATCAATTAATTTTCAAAGCTTTGTAGCGCCTTCATTTTCAAACTTGGACCAAAAATCTAAAGAGTAATTCTATGTTCCTTTGCCCCTTCAATTTTTAAGATAGTTACCACATGTATAGAACATTTTTTAAGTGGTACACGGTTTTATCCAAATCGTAAGTTTCATAAAATTCTTCCAGATCATTCTGATAATCTGTTAGTAAAATTGACGATCTACTTTCAAAACGAGCAAATCATCGCAGAAAATTGCAAATTACAATAATGCAACAATCATTAATTACCATTTAAACGTTAACAAATTTAACATTTTAATCATGTCGTTAAGCAGCATCTCTGCTGTATCATGTGTAACCCATACACCCCGAAAACCAGTAAAGATTTAAATACCTACAGCCAGAAAAATGTTTTGTTTTATAGCCTAAAAACAACGCTCATGTGGAAATAATATAACGCAAAACGCGAGTTAGCTGCATTGCCACTAACGAGTTTTTCAAAAGAATCACAAAATCCTACAAATGCCGCAGAATTTTATCTAAAGAAAAAAGACGACAATGTGAAGGACCCTTTAATGATGATGGCAAAGCTTGAGCTCGAGACACGAAAGGATATATGTACACCGCTACCACGACCGGGAATTACAGTAAGCAACGCACAGAAGGGGTTTAATGAGAACAGCCGCAGGAGGAGGCAATAAAAAAAAATATGAAATACTCTGCAAGAAACGACATAATGACCTCTTGTAATCTCTTTAAGCTCGAAACCGGAATTCGCAACCCGTTTTTAAAGTAAATGCATACAAAACCTCGTGCATTCGCCTTGTTTTTCTTTTTCGTCACATCTCTATCTTGACACAATATGCTTCATATTATTTCCTTTTTTCTTTTAATTTCTCTATTTCTGCCCACCATCCCCCCCACCATTTTTTTCATCAATATACCATACTTAGAAACATATTGTATTACATATAAGACTTCACAGTTTCCATGTTCAAAGTATTATGTTTGCGATCGAATTATAATAAAGCTCGTTATAAAAGATTTTCGAGAAAATTTCGTTTCACTTATAACGACTTACTTTTTAAAAAAAGTTCACGCAAAAATGAAGGAAAAAAAATCATGCATTAAACGTGACTTAAATAAAAAATGCTTAATATTAACAACTAAATATCAAATTCAGGCTGATTCTAAAATATTTTTTAATGCGATTCCATTTTGAGAGAAAAAGTTTTATTCTCCTTTTTTCCTCTTTTCTATTCTAAATTCGAGAAAATGCGTTTTCAACTTTGGCCCAAGTATTTACGTCAAAGATTTCTTCCATTCAGTAAGTATAACTACGTATTTCACGATGCTTCCTTAAAGTTTCATTTGACATAATTTTTTCAAATTTAGATATCGCATTGTTCTGAAGAATTCGCTATGTGGATTCTAGGTAGATCGAGTTGACGAAACTTGGTTCTTTTTGCGTGGAAGACGATTAGGCGCGAGATTCTCCTAGGGGCGAAAAAACTCACGCTTCAAATAATAAATATCGTATCCGAAGGATACTCAGTCAACTTGAGAATTTCATATGAGGGTAATCACAAACGTATAAATCATTTTAGTTGGACGTATACAAATATGCCCCAGGGAGGAAAGGTAGAGGAGAACGAAAGAATCTGTTAAATGGTTCGCCTTTTGCTTTGTTTTTTTTTTGTCAGTCCACTTAACAGAATATTTTTAAAATAACAAAAAGAGAAAAAAATAAAAATAATTTCCTAGAAATAATACGAATGACAGTAACTAAAAAATATCGAACGTGTGCGTGAACCTCACGGTATTGGCTAAATGTATGTTTGGAATTGCAAAATGTAATGAAATTTCTATTTGGATAATTTTGATGAACCGTTAAATATAATGTAATCATAAAATATACGAGTTTGTTAATGGATAACTTTAAAAAAAAGGCATTCAATGCGTTCCCTTATCATTCCTTTTCCACGCCATTGCGTTGATTTCATTGTCAAGATGTACTCGTACATCGATTCCGGCAAAAATGTTTCTTCTTTTCCTATATTTCTGTTAATCCGACAAGTTTTTTCGCCATTTTTTCATTTTCAACTCGCAATAAAAAGGCTGAATACCGATGATCGGTTTTTAGATATTTTTCAAACAACGAACCATGCAGCAGCAAAGAAGCCTACCATATTTTTCCGAACTATCGACATGCTAGGCTAATTCTCGAATAAAAATAAATTTCAGCCAGAAAACTGCAGGGTCTCGGGAGGGACTAATAGAACGAATCTATTCAACAATCTTTGAAAATACTTCGAAGCACTTAAAAAATTGTCTTTGCCTCCATTTAATATTTGTTTATCGAATTAATACGAAGAACGTTGGAAAAAATCTTCGAACAAGATATAACAATAGAAGACACAGCGAAACCCAAGCTCAGGAGTAAAAGAACAGTTATAGAAAATGGCTCTACAGACATAGCGAAAGTTATAAAAGAAAAGTAGGTACTAGTAGAAGACAAAGCGTTAAAATACGAAAATTTTAAAATTCAACTTCAATACAGAAGCAAACGCTAGAAAAGAAACACACAAAGTCACTTTGCTTTTATACCATGGTAAATACATATAAAGAAATCTGAAAAAGTAGCTGATCATTTTTGGGTGAAAAAAAGAACGTATAGGCGCCGACTAAGTTCTGCATTACCAACTTTTTTTTTTCATTCCATTTAGCCCCCTTTTGCGCAACACAAACGCTACAAACAAAAAAACTTTTTCAAGTTCTATACATTCGGTTATCAAACATTTCACGAAAAATACGTAAGTAACCCGAGTGTACATTTCTTCCTATATATCGAGTGCCCGCTCAATATCCAAACATCGACGAGATACATTTTTCTACAGCCTAAATCTATTGCAGAATACACGAGTTGGTGACCTTATCAGGCAGTCGTAGAAGTCCACGAGGTTTGCATCTGCCATACCCACTCAGAATATCGTTTTAAGTAGGTAGCATATAGTAACAAAAAAGAAAGAATCATCATTTTTCCAATAGGTACAAATATGCCTAAAATATAATATAAAAAATTAAATATTGTGAGTATCATCTGAGAAAAAATAATGATATCTAATTAGGGCACTAAAAATAATTTTAAAAATTTGACAATATAAAATGTGGTTAATTCTTCCAGATTTTTCTACGAGTAGGATACTTATGTATGCATTATAGTCAACATAGCAGGTAATAACGATTTTCTCAGCAAAAACTTTCCATTAATTAAAATCTAAAAATCGCTCGAAACTGAACCAACTCTTTTTCGAATTTGAAAAACATCATGTTCCTGTACAGAAAAATGACAGCTGAAAAAAAACCTTCCCAAAAGGAAAATGGTAAAAGACAAAAAAAAGAGGAGAAAACCTGGCTGGTCGCGGGTCCTTTCTCAAAGTTGATTATTCGTGTCATACACTAAGTATTAAAAAAGAACTGAAGGTTGGAAATTTCAAAATGACGAGATGCTTTTGTCAGGAAGTAAATTGAAAATAAAAACCGACATTAACCGAAAATGATAAAGTTTAAAAGCCCTTCTACGTCTAACGAGTAGTAGGACAGCAATAGTGAGTAATTCGAAACTTTCTCAAACAACTTTTGTTCGTTTTTGTTGGATTGAAAAGTCAGTATTACGTGCGTCATACCACACTACTTTACAGAAAATCAAGCATGAAGCGTAAATGGACGTCAACGATTAGACATTTTTAGTCTGAACGAAAATTATACGTTTTATTAAAACCTAATTGCAGTCGAGCAAATTATTTGAATAATACTCGTATATAAAAAGAAGGAGATACCTATAGATATCGTTTTATTTTTGCAGCACTTCAACGAGAAATTTTCATTTATTAAACAAAATGAAATTTCCGGCAGGACGAACCAACCGTATTACTTGAAATCAAAATCAACGATAAATACTCAATTGTTTTCAATTTTTTTAAAAAAGTCCCTCGTTCGTATTAAATTTGGGAACTTATCACGTAAAAATTCTTTGTACGAAAATCGCTCACAAAAATTTTGTAAAAAATTGAGATTTAAAAGAAGTACTTGGTTTTGGAGTTTTTTTTTCTTATTTTCTTCTTCCTTCTCTAGGCAATATTTTTTTGAGAGTTTTTTTTTTTAAAATAAAATTCTCTCAACTTTTTAAAGAACTTGCCCCTAAATAAATGTTATGGATGCACAAAAAAATGCTTTTACAAAGGAAAAAGAGGTGCGAAGAAATTTTCACTAGATAGGTATTTAAAAAAAATTGATTAAATTTCCAATCAGTACAACTTTTTTTCTATTTTATTTATTTTTTTAATGAAAAATTCCTTCAGTTTGTATGGGGTTTGTATTTGATATCGGTTATGCGCTTTATGAATATAATGCGTTTAGCAGTTCGAGAAAAGAAACGAGAGCATGCTGAGTTATACACTTAGTTGTTTAGTTTTGCTAGTTTTAAAATCGATGATGATACTGGTGAGATGGACGGAGTTAAAATGGTCTGCTTAAAAATTGGCTTCAAGTTGCAAAACTTTAGCATTCCAATAATGTAACAAACCCTTTCTGTTATTTCGCGTAAACTGAAAAATTATACTTCATGATGTTAGAAGATGGAAAAATCTAAAAATTCTAGGCACGTCATTTGGTCCACACACATTTTGCCTTATCGTATGTAACAGTTCGACATTTTCACCTCATTCTCGTCGGATAGGCCGAATTTCTTAAACGTTAAATTTCAACTTTGGCTGCAAGTACGAGATAATAACGTAGAGGTAACGTTCGAGAGCTGTTCTCTTTTCAATTACATGACCACAATTTTAAATTAACGAAACTCGATTTGTATTTTTTATCGTTGCAGTATTTTTGTCGTTTTGTAATTTTTCATGTTTACTGGAAACCTACGTAGGTACAGTTTTGGTCTATCAACCGTGAACAACACTAGGTAGTTTACAGTTTTCAGCTGTTTAAATCACCAATCGTGATTTTAATTTTAACAAAATTGTTTTTTTTTTTGTTTTTTTTTTCACATCGCGTAGAATTTATTTTTATTCATAGAGCGAATTGTTGAATTGATCGCTCGTTTAATCTTCGTTTACTCGAGAAACGATTTTAAATTTATTCAAAGATTTTTTTTTCTCCACTGGAGAAATTTTCGACGATTTTAAATTGTTATTTTGATTTATCTACCCTAATTTGTTCCAGAAATCTTCAATTTACGCGCTCATTGAATGCTTAAAAAATAAAAAGAAATGGAACAAATTAAATTAGCATTACCTTTCCAATAAAAACGTTAAGAAAGCGATATCTGTAGCGAGGTTTTCGTTCTCATTTTTACATTTAATTCGACTGTCTCTACAATAGAGCTGACACTGAGATGATGTTGGCATAGATCTTATTCATGCAAAATACCAAACCTATTATCTACCTACGTACATAGAATTTTGCATTGAAAAGAACGAAGAACTATATACGTATCTAAAATTTGAAAATTATTACAGTTATTTGGATTAGAAACGGGTGCTGCATAAGTCAGTAATAAACTAATAAGTATCCCGTTTCGAAAAAAAAAAGAAAAAAAAGAAACAGAAACAAAGACACAATTAAATGGAAAATATTTTTATGTGAAAGTCACGTGATTTTTTTTTGTTTGTTTACACTCTCGCTGGTAGGAATTTTCAATAAATTTTCCCAAAACGTCGATGTTTTATCAGAAGCTCTGATATAGTATCGTCAAATTCTGATAACCAATTTCCTACCATCGAGAAATTTGACGTCACTTTCGGAAGTCCCTAAGGCAATTTTTATGAAATAAATTTTTTATATAATTTTTTTTTCAATTTTTTTTAAATACCTAATTTTATTTTTCAATGAGATTTTTCCGAAATGATTTTCTACCTAAGTAGGTATATGAAAAAATTTCCATTTTAATCAAAAACTTTTAAGAAGAATTTTTTTTGCAATTTTAAAAAAAATTGTTGTTTTCAATTAGATACCTACGCCTTATAATGAACGGTTTTTCAGAATAAACTTTTTAAAGTGTTCAAGTATAGGTACATATTTAAGAATTTTTTCGAAGATTTCAGAGCAAAATTTTCAACAAAAAAAATCTGAAGGAAAATGTGAGATTCATGCAAAAAAAAAGTTTGGGATTTTTATTTTTACTATAAGAAATTTCCAACAGAATTCGTGATTTTTCCCAAAAAAATGTCTCAAAGAGATATCAGAAACGAAACTAGGGGGTGTGGGGGTGGTCTACTCCTCTTTTTTTTTAAAAAAAGGCCGACAAATCCTGAAAATTCGTCAATCTTGGGAAAAATTGGGCATATTTTGTTAAAATTCTGCCATCTTGATCAAACTAATAAAACACATATTATATTTTGTTTTTAGTGATTTCTAATTTAAATCTAATTGAAAAAATCGTGTTTTTAAGTATTTTGTTCAAAAAATTCTCTGTTAAAAAAAAAATTCAAACAAAAATTTTTTTCAACTTGAAGTGACTAGATACTCGTAATTTAAATCCAATTATTGAAAAAATTGTTGTTCTTTTAAATAATTTTTAAAAATCTGTAAGTAGGTACCTACCTATTTAAAAAAAAATAATTTTATCAAAATAAATTTTCAACTTGAAGTGATGTTTTGACCCTTTTTGTGGGAGGGAGAGGGTGCATTTTAAAAAAATTTCCGAAAACAATAATTCGTGAAATACCTACATTGCCACTGATTCTTCAAAACAAAATTTTTTCCCCTTAATTTTAAAAATTATTGACTTTTAGAATGGGTCACCCTCTACTTCAACTCGAGATCCCAAAAAAAAAAAAAAAGAAAAGAATAAAAAAAGATATTTGCACATATTTTTGGTTACCCCACTTGTCATCAGGTACAGTCTTTACATACTTTATAATTGGACTATTTTTGCAAATTTCTATATTATCTATTATAAAAAAATCTTCTAAATGAAAAATGTTTTAGTACCTAAATTAAAAAAAAATAAAAATATAGGTATATTTAATTGTATAAAATTACAAGAATGAAACAAAGCAAAAAAATAATCCGAAGTTATAAACGAGGAAAGAGTTAACAACCAAAGCAAACGGTCTGTTGGATGAAATTTCAAAAAATTTCAATCCTCTTTAGCAGAATAATTCGACTTGTAGAAAGTAGGAGTTTCCCGAACCTGTTCTTGACAGCGTATTTTCCATTTTATACGACTTATTTCAGTTTCACGTCCTGTTAATTGCGTCGCTATCATTAATATCTTTCATTTCGTTAACATACGCACTGAACTTTTCCACGAACCATTTCACCCGCTAAAAAAAAATTCTACCTCGAACGATCCATTATTATAATATTATTTTAAATTTAAAAAATACAAAACCAAATATTTTCAAAGTTTTGCGTGGGCCTAGCTTTTTTCAATTACAACAAAATTACACGTCCACGATAAAGATTAATATTACACGAGATAGTTTGCTATCTTTTGTGAGTTTTGATGGTACTCTTTAGTTTGAGAAAGAAATAACGGTTGTGTGGTTGGCGAGTTACTTCAAAGAAATCGATTCTAGTATTAATTTTACTCTGTATTCTGATCACTTGGGTTTAAATGAAATCGTAACAACGGCACGTTTCTTTCGACACACATTGCGTTGCAGATATGCGTTTAATATCCTATAAGCGCATTATTTATGGCAGCCTTACAAGTATACGTGTTAAATTCACTAACTAAAAGCCTCAATTACCGAAGATAAGCTAGCGCAAAATGAAAAATCGATACTAAAACAAATCCCATAAACCATAATTCAAATCAATTTGAGATATTCCTTACAACGATCGCATAATACCTACGTTTAACCTCTTGTCTATACTTCGCTTCGAAGGCGCCGTGCCGTGCCGCGATAATTGGAAAATTTTAAACTAAACGTAAACGTAACGCCTTCCAAAACAAAAGATAGACCTTTTTTGACGTAAAAAATCGTAAGTATCCGTGTCGAAAATTTCGCTGGTACGAAATTTCGTTAAAGTTACTCGATACGTTTAATGATATTGTGCATACAGAATTACTCATTCAACGACAAATAAATTTTCATTCGATGCCATTTCACAGAGAATACGTACAGTTTCGCATCGTTTATAATCGTGTTTTATAGTAAAAAACAAGTGCGATTATACAATAAAAGCCATTACTCGATGGCGAATTTATACTTACATAAGCAATTTAAGCCCGTTGAAAGTGTTTAATTTGTAAAGGTCGCTTTCGTTAACGCGACCCATTAACATTAACATTGTAAACTAATGCCAATGCTCACACGATCGCAAAATACAACCACTTATTATGCCACATGTAACCGCAGCATAAAATAGCTGACATGTGAGATGAGAAGAACAGCGAAAAAGCTGCATTTTTTCCCCTCTCGCGCAATACCTTCGAGGCTTTGTTAGGTACATCATTTTATATCTATTGCAAAATGCCGAAATAGTCAGAAACACCTATACCATGTGCTTTAAACAAATCATTCAAAAGTGCTTTAAAACGTAAAATGCGAGATAACCAAAAAGTTTAACAACCTACGTAAATAGATTGGTATAGGTAGAGCCTTGCAGGTATACGTATTAGTACCTATTTAAAATTAAGTAGGCCTACATTTTTTTCAAAGGACCGAATTTAAAAAAAAAAACTGCAAGTGTGCCAACTTTCCCATGGCAGAAAGTGGCAAATTTTTTTACTCGCAAAATTGGAAGATTTTATTTTATTTTATATTTTTTTTAATGGATACGACGAAAAATACTCATCTGCTTTTTCTTAAAAAAAGTGAGAATTTTTTTTTAAATAAAGGTACAAAAAGTTGAAAACTTTAGGAATTTTTTCTCCCAAAAAATAGGAGATTTTTTCAGCTCCCCCCCCCCCCTGAAAAAAGCGGAAGATTCTTATTTAAAAAAAAAAAAAAAAAAAAAAAAAAAAATACTTACCTAATAAAAAAAAAATATATATGGCCAAAAGTCATGTTTTTTTTTCTTCCATCAAAGTGTTTTTTTTTTTGTTTTTTTTTTAGTAAAAATCAAGAGATTTCTAACATTGAACGGTCAACTTCCAAAAATAAAATAAAATAATAAGTAAAATAAAAATATGACAAAAATTGAGTTTTTTTTTCTCCCAAAAAATAAAAAGTTTTTTAAAGTTAATTTCTTACTCAAAAAATTTAGGGATTTCTTTCTCCAAAGAAATGAAATTTTTTTAAAGAAGAATTTAAGTAGTATTTTAATTACAACACAACAGAAACATTTTTCGCTTCAAGAAAATTTCAATTCTAATTTAAACAAAAAATTGAGGTTTGTTTTTCTCTAAAAATATAAGGGATATATTTTTTTGAAAAAAAAAAGATTTTTCTACCCCAAAAAATTATCAACATTTTTTTTTAAATCGAAATAAGTACTTTCTTATTCCAATTTTTCCCCATAAAATTGGAATACATTTCTCCAAGAAAATTCTTTCTTTTTTGAAAAATGAGAATTTTTGTAGCAAATTGTGGAACTGAAAGATGTAGACTGTGAAAATGTAGACTGTGAAAATGTTTTCAGTGATGTCATAAAAATATCGAATGACTCTCATAATTGTGATTATTATTACTTCACTTTTTATAACATTTCATAAAATAACTTTTGTCGAAGCTCTTTCTAATAACTATACAGAGAGTAGCGGATTGAGAGTAAAGCCTTCCAACCAGTAACTATGCAACTTATGATGAGTCGATGTAAGTATGTTTGCCTAATCTCCGGATTGCAGGGGCTGAGTTGGGCTCTTCGAAAAATTTTTTTTCGTTGTGGCAGAGTGTTTTCAACTTTGCGCTTCTCGATAACTAAGTATACCTAACAGTTAGAAAGTTGTGCTTTGCGGTATCAGATGGAAAATTTTATCTAGAATTTTTTCATGGAACTGGTAATTTTTTTAACTGGATAAGGAAGTCCATACCAAGTAAAATATTAAAAAAAAAAAAAAAATGTTGAAAAAAGTGGCAATTTTTCTTATTTTTCTGTAGGCCTTAAGAAGTTGTCTTTTGACCACGCTGTTTTTACTGACTTTTCCAGATTAAAAAAAAAAAGGCTATCCTATCCACTAGCACAACCCCCACTCCTTCATCTTACTCCATTCAAAAGGTATGAGCGAATAATTTGTTGAAAAACGTCTAAAAAAATCACAATACATTAAAAAAAATAGTTTATAAGAAATAAGTTGAAAAAATTTTAATTATCTTTTTTCAGATGTTTTTCAACAAATTTTCGCTCATAACTATTAATTGGAGTAAGATAGAGGGATTGGGGTTGGTCATTAAAATTAGTAGCCTTTTTTCGTCTAGAAAAGTTAATAATAATAGCTTGGTCAAAGGACAATTTTTTGAATTAACACAAAACAATAAGAAAAATTGTCACTTTTATACATGTTATTTCAAATATTTTGCTCGGTATAGACTTCCTTGGCCATTTGAATCGTTTTTTTATAACCGCATAAGTCACATTTTTGACGAAATGCGTTTTTTGATGAAATGGGGTTCTCGGACGTAGCTACATCACATACTAAAAAAAAATATTTTTTACTCTCATAGAACAGCCTCCAGACGACACTAAAGATTGCGTTTTTCATAAAACAGCATAAGTCCAGCTTTTTTAAAAATTCCTTATTTTTAAATAATTATCCGAAAAAATTTTCATTATTTTTAAAATTACATAATCGATGCATGAAATATATTTTTTTCATTTTTTTTTGGCGAGAAATATAGGTGTTTGTATGAGAAACGTGTTCATTTTCTATAAAACAGCATAAGTCCTTCTTTTTTTTCGTTTTTTTTTTTTAAATGATGAGGCAGAAATTTTTTTTCGTTATTTTTAAAATATCCATAATCGATGCCTGCAATGCATAAACTACATATTTTCAATTTTTTTTGTAAAAAATATAGGTCTTTGTGTGAAAAACGTGATAATTTTTTATAAAACAGCATAAGTCCAAAAACTTTGGAGCCCCCTGGAAGGGAAGATTTTCACCCCAGGAAAAAAACCGCGATACCACGTTATACATGTTAGATAGGTTCACATTGTGATCCGGTCATATTTTGTATCAAATCATTATTTCATCATGCTGTTATAGTTTTTCTCATTACCTGAAAAAAATGTACAATGTGACTTATGCGGTTATTAAAAAAACGATTCATTTATAAAATTTACCAGTCCTATGAAAAAATTCTAGACAAAATTTTCCATCCGGTACCACAAACCGCAACTTTCTAACTATTATATGTATTTGTTAAGAAGCGCAAGGTTGAAAACACTCTGCCAAAACTAAGAGAAAGATTTTTTCGGTGAACATAACTAAGCCCCTGCAGTCTGGGGGTTGGGCAAACTTACCTACATTTACTCATCATAAGTTGCATAGTTACTAGTTGGAAGGCTTTACTCCCAATGCTGTACACCTTGTACATATTAATCCGATTTAAAATAAAAAGAAAACATGTTGAAAAATTATTTAAATTCATAAGTACAAATTTCGAATAAATTAATGAACCGACTATAGGCATTCAATAATGAAACGCTGATTCAGTATGGCGAGTTAATTATTACTCGACGACAGACAATCTCGATGGAAAATCAACGTGCGTGCAAAATATGCAATAGCAAGCGTGTCCATTGTCCACATAGGTAAAACGTTAGCATCGTTTCGAATAATTAAGCAGATAATATCTTCGATGAAAACCGTTTAATGGAGAGAAATACGCCGAAAGAGTTCTTCGTACTAGCCCCGAGCTATTTAATAATTTTTTGTTTATGGCAATTATGGCGCGAAATGCCTTTAGTAACCGGTATCGCATCTCGTAACACATTAAGAACGACAAATATTATAAATAAACTGGGAGAAGAGCTTACGAATGGAAAATATACTTTAATTAAGAGTTCAAGGCACATCCACAAAATTAACTAGGAACAAATTAACGGCTAATGGATTCGTGGAAAAGGTAAACCCGTCATGCTAAGGGTAAAGAATGAAGTACCGAGTTAAGCAAAAGGGAAATCAAAATTACACGATAAAGGGTTATGTTTGTTTGGATTATCAGAGAGTACGCGCTAATGACAATTCGTCAGTTTCTAATAAAATATCCATCAACGGGGTTAAAGATAACGGAAATTATTCCATTAAGAAAGAGCAACGCATTTCTACGAAATTGATGCGCCCGGTAATTGAAAAGCAGTCTCCGTATTTACGTTGCCCGGTGGAACAGAAATTGGCTACTGGCATGCGTTAGATTGTATAAATTTAATGACGATGCGAGCCGCTCATTCGCATAGTTTTCATTTCATGCTACCAACTTGAAAACTTCATGATGCAAGTTTTAACCGGAATGGAAATAGCGTTGGAAATCTTTTTAAAATTTTATTCTTCTAAAGAATTTTCTTTGTTTGAATAAATATTTGATTCTCGTTTGTCTGGAGCAGTTGACAAAAAAATTACCTAAAATGCCACCCACTTGGACATACTAAATTAACAACCAAACGTTCATTTTTCCTCTAGAAGGATTTGCCAAATAAGTAGTTTTTTTTTCAACGGATAATGTATAATTAATAATGAAAGGGAGGACGTCGACGAGTAAATTTACATGATCGAATAGGTTGAAATCTGCCCAATTAAATAATCAATCATCATGCTATGCTATGCTATGCTATACGTACTCATAGACATAGAAAAGTATCTAGCTCCCTTATATACGAATAATAATTCATCACACCAACTGGATAATGTAATAATTAACGTGCCCATATTTTATACTGCAATTAAGCAGAAATTCTGCATCTCCAAAATAAAAGATTACTGAGCAGATCGAAAAAATCTCGTTTTCTTTCAAGTTGTGTTCAAACATTATTTTTTTTCAAAAAATAAGTAAGTAATTCTAAAATAATTTATCCACATGATTTACCTCTCGAATATTGTTTGTATTTAAGCTCAGTACAAACCTATTTTCATCATAGGTCGATTTCGAGACACACCAAAGCCAAAAAGGCTTATATAATAGGACGTCTTAAGTACCTATCTACTTCTTACCTACCTCATCTGATTCCATCCCATTAACGTTAAATACAACATGTCGAACATCTAACAAAATGCAAACAAAAATGTCCTACATCGTCATGTAGTACCTTATTTGCAATAACTTGATCCTGGAATTATTTTGAAATGCTTTTAGACGTCGATGTATCTCTAAACAGAAACTAGGCTAGGATTAAATTTAGACGCGGACACCCCAAAACCTCCGGACAATCAGAATTCATTAGAACACCCATTTTGCAGTCATCTACGTTTAACCAACGCACTCGTGTGGTTTTCATACTATGTGCGATGCGGCGACATGTACGTATTGTTCAAATGCATATCAACTGACCCAATGCGGTTTTCCTGTCCTATTTTTAGTTTGGCAAAACTCCGAAACTACCTAATTAATCCTGAAATGAATCTATTCCTTGTCTTATGTTCCAACTTTTAAATACCAACGCAACGCAACGTATAGCGTTTGATTTCGAAACTTGCCAAAGGCATGAACCTCGAGCGGATAAACGAAAACGAACATCGCATCGTCGGTATAAATTTATTGACGAAATAAGTGTACTTACTTACGAAGCTTATCAGGCATCCAAAGTACTTATCTCAATTGACTCGTAAATCCCCAGCGGAGAATTTATTTTCCGAAATTTTAAAATAAAATACTTAGATGGTGATTTTTAATTGCTACCTTCGTTGGCAGATTTTAGAGCGGACTGCATCTTAGTGACGCAAAAGCCACAAAATTCACGCGAAACAAACGCAAAATAGTAAGTATTCAAAATTGTTCGAAAACGAATTTTTCGAATTGACCACGAAAGCTAATTTTTTACAAATTCTGTTCGAAGGAAATTTTTTCAAGTTTGGTAAAAAACGAAAGCAAACATCATTATTTTGGCAGAGCGGCTTCTGCGCCAGGAATTCCTCGAAGACAAAAGTTTAAAAATGAATAAAGGTAATTTTACAGAAACAAACATCATTATTTTGGCAGAGCGGCTTCTGCGCCAGGAAATTCTCGAACACAAAAGTTGAAAAATGCATAGGTAATTTTACAGAAACAAAGTCATTATTTTAGCGGAGCGGCTTCTGCGCCAGGAAACTCTCGAACAAAAAAAATTGAAAAATGCATAATATAGGTAATTTTACAGAAACAAAGTCATTATTTTAGCGGAGCGGCTTCTGCGCCAGGAAACTCTCGAACAAAAAAATTGAAAAATGCATAATATAGGTAATTTTACAGAAACAAAGTCATTATTTTAGCGGAGCGGTTTTTGCGCCAGGAAACCCTCAAAACAAAAAAATTGAAAAATGAATATAGGTAATTTTACGTTGTTTATTAGTATGGTTAAACATACCCGTTCCATCTTTTTTTAGCTACGAATTGCAAATTTTGTGCCATATGACACTATTTGTATTTTTCTCAAAGACAAAAAATATTTCTTAAATTATTTTTGAACTTGATTTTTTTTAGATACAAATTTTGTAGGAACGAAAACAAATTTTACTTTTGAGGTAAGTACATTTTATCTTATAAAACAAATCTTTCAAAAAGGTGTTACCCTTTTTCCATTTTTCTTTCCTTGGAAATTTGCTCAAAAACATTTTTCACTAATTTCATACAAACACAATTTTTTATATCTACTTAAGCACGTTTCTAAAAACAAATTTATGTAAAATTCATTATAATTTTTTCAACTGTTCCTTAAAAAACAATAAATTAAATTTCAGGATAAAACATATTTTTTTTCAATTTTTCCAAATACTTCTGGATATCGAATATTTTAAGATTTTTTTTTTTTTGAAATTGGGCAAAACGACATTTTTCCATGTTTTTAAAATAAATTTTTCACTTTTCTAACGTTTTCTTTTAAATTTTGTGATGAGACATTTTAAAACATTTTTTAAAAACAACTTTTAAAGAAAAAGTGATACTTCATTTTATTTTATCTCATTTTTGGAAATTCTTTATTTTTTCCAAATTTTATGCAAAACTATTTTTTGAAATATCTACTAACAAGGAAACCTCGCCAACTCGCCGCCTCCGATTTCGCTGAAATTTGGCTCACTGAAAGAGCATGCCACCCACACCTCACAACCAAATTTTTAGCTACCCAAGTTGATTTTTCGATTTTTGGCGAATTTTTGAAAATGGCTAAAATCACCCCCAAAAACCAATTTTTGGAATAAAAATCGCCAATTTTGAGATAGAATTCTGAAAATCGGTTTGTGCACTAAAGTCGACCCCCGAGTCGATTGGCACCATTTTCGAAGCGATCTGGAGCCTCCAGAAAAAGTTGAATTTTTTCCAGCGCACTGGAATGGCTCCAGACGGCGGTGTAATTAAATTGGGCAGCTGAAAATTTAATCCTGGCGTTAGTATGATGTCATCTGTCGATTGGCATGGTTGAATCCAAAATCCGAGGCGGCAGGTTCGCACGTGTTTGCATATTGTCCAAAACTTCGCCTACCTCCTAAAATCGACCCCCAAATCGATTGGCACCATTTTCGAAGCGATCTGGAGCTCCCAGAAAATGTTGACTTTTGCCGTCTGGAGAGATTCCAGTGTGCTGGAGAAAAGTCAACTTTTTCTGGAGGCTCCAGATCGCTTCGCAAATGGTGCCAATCGACTCGGGGGGTTGACTTTAGTGTACAAACCGATTTTCAGGATTCTATCTCAAAATTTGCTATTTTTATTCCAAAAATTGGTTTTTGGGTGTGATTTTAGCCATTTTCAAAAATTCGCCAAAAATCGAAAAATCAACTTGGGCAGTTAAAAATTTGGTTGTGAGGTGTGGGTGGCATGCTCTTTCAGTGAGCCAAATTTCAGCAAAATCGAAGGCGGAGAGTTGGCGAGGTTCCCTTGTGAAGAATTTTTTCTAAAAACAAATTTTTGAAAAATTTACGAAGAAAAGTTTCACTTCCTTTGATTTTTTTAAAATTGAAATTGGCTCAAAACTTTTTTTTCCGAATTTTAAGTACCTATGCAAAATTATTTTTTTGCAACTAGATACCTACCTTTTAGACATTTTTCTCTGAAATAATTTTTTTTGAACTTATTAACTTTCTGTCTTTTTTCAACTTTTCATTTTTTTTTGAAGTTTTCTTGAAAGCAATTTCTCTTAGATTTTTGTTCTTTTTGAAACTGTTTTTTTTTTGTACGAGAAAATTTCTTTAATTTTACTTCAAAGAAATTTTTTAAAATTTTTATAAAACAACTTTTCCAAAAAAAAAAGGAATTTCTTTTACTGTTTGGAAAATTGCCCTGAAACTTTTTTTTTCAAATTTGATTCAAAACCAGTGTTAGGTGTAAAGTGGCAATTGTTTATTTTCATCTAGTTTCGGTTTTCGTTAATATGTAGGTTGGTCCTATTTAATTTTGCCTGCTCGATGTTTTGTACTTAGTTTAGTTATTGTCTCGATTTTCTACGAATTTTCGTGAATTTTCTAGTAGCATAGTTGATAGTTGTAATGTACGCTCGAGATTGAATAATGGAAATAAAGTGAAATTAACTCTCGTGTAGTAAAGTTCATTCGTTGATTATTGGAAAGAAAAATGCGATTAATACGTGAACAACCAGTTTTTTAAAATTAAATTAGGTTTATAAGCACTTGAAAATGGTATTTTTTTAAAAAGTTGTCCTTGACACATTTTTTTCAGTTTTGAATAAAACGACATTTCATGAATTTGTGTTGAAGAGAATTTTTCTCAAATTTTCGTTTGTTTTTACCACTTTTTTATTACCTTGACATAGTCAGATTTCAAGATGTATGTTTTCGCTCAATGTGCTCGCAGTTAGTCCCCTATCGTAGCTAGAATTTTTTTTTTTTGGGGGGGGGGGAGCTTTCAACGAGTTTTTGAAACGTAAAGTATAGCAGAGGAAATATTTTGATTCATTTGAGAGGAGGTGCCAAAATTTTGAAATTTACAATATTGATAGTAAAATGTGGGGTTTTGAGGTCGCTGAATTTAATTTTAAGAACTTAAATTTACCTTCGACCAAAAAATTAGAACCTGAAGGGCGTTGAATATTTCGAATTTTGAAATTTACAATGATTATGGATATCGAAATTTAAGTTTTTGAGATCGTTCAATTCGATTTTTGAACTTGACTTTACCTTCGACTCCAGGTGAAATTTTGAGATGGCTCAATTTTATGTCTGCATTTCAACTCATCTTTGATCCTAAAATGAACATTTGAAGGAGGATCAACTTTTGAAAACTTTTTTTTTTTCAAAATACAAAACAAATTTTTTATGTCTAGGCACTTTTTTAAAAACAAATTTTTGAGTACCTAGATATATTTTGCAATTTTTTTTAGAAAACATAGACTTTTTGAATGCGATCTTCGGCCATTTTTTAAAAAATTTTTCCAAATTTGGTATGAAACAAATTAAGTAATGAATGAAAAAGTAACCAAAATCTTGTATGGCTAAATCTTGGAAAAATTATATATCTGAAATCTAAAATGAAATTACTGTCATGCGAGTGCTTAAAAACTCAATCTGGAAAAATATTTACTGTAAGATTTCAACCGCAATGAGCTGTGACAACTGTGACAACTACTCTTCTAAAGCTTCATTTCAAGCTTGCAAGGTAAGTAATCACCAACCCACTTCGTAGAATGAATTTTTTCCACCTTTAAGTGCGCTCTCATCTTTTCCACACTCGACATTAAAAGTATACAGGTGTTTGTGATGTAAGACTTATTGCATAACTTCGTACAAGCTCGCTTTCTACCACACTAAAACTATAAGTTGTATACGACTATAGATACGTACGTCGTACACCACATGTACTTATAGCGAAGAAAAGAAATGCTTTTCTGAATCTACGAATACTTAACATAATAATACAACAGTTACCAAAGAACCAATAAATTTCTGTTTCAACTCGTAATAAGATCACGTTCTTGTAAATAAGATATAGTTTTCTACTTTACATTTTTTGCATTAGGACTTTCGACAATTTTATTTTTTCTTCTTCGTTGATACGGAATCGTAAATATTTAAAAATCGAATAGTAACAACTTAAATGTAAATTATGAAGCAGAAAGGACGTGCACTTTCGTTAAAAAGTTGATAAATCGTTTTAACCTTTCCACTTTGGAAAACACTTTAGAGTTGCCAGCTTTTAATCGCAAACAACACCCGCCACCTCCTCTTTTATGAATCGTTTTTTTCTTCTTTTTTTTTTCTTCTTCACTATCAGGATGAGATTTAAGTTAAGTTTGCGCCGTAATGTATTTGCCCGTTTACGTTGTAATTTATTATATTGCTCTTTCGAAGTCCTCGTCCCTGCACCTTTTTGCGTTATTTCTTCTGAGAAAAAAAACCCAGCCCAATGTTCGTTCATATTTTTGCAGCCTTTCAATATAAAAATGTAGTTGGTTCTCTTCTCTTTTCTCTCGTCTTTTTTCCTTTTCCAAATTTTTTTCCTCTTCTTTTTCTCCGCGTAGGTAACTTTTTCTGTCTTTCTCGCGTGTAGCATTAACACAATGAAAGTGTTCGCGGAGAAATTATTTTTCCAACTTGGAATGCAGTTTGAGGGTAACAACGTCATCTGGTATTTTATATTCTAACGAAAAATATAACGTATAGGTGACCTATCTAATAAATCTAAATGATAAAGTACGTATTTCCAAACAATACAACATCGTTATCAATTTAGCAAATGTAACAAATTTCTTATACTAATTTATAACAACTTGATATATTAACATTATGTTCGTAGAAGATCGAACTTATGTACGTAGACAGTTTCAACATAGTTAGGTAGAATAGTACATACGTCTATAGATGGCGCAGTGCGAAAATAAGGAATTTACAATAATCGAATAATTAATTCAAATTATCAGCTTGCTGAACAAGAACAGCATATACTTGGATACGACAAGTTGCCAAAAGCGTGTTGAAATCGGGCCAAGATTTTTTCTTTTTAAATGTCGAAAATGCGAAATATCAGATTTTTCCCTCTTTTTCATTACGAACGCGCGATAAACAAACGTAAAACCTTTGAAAACCTAGTAAAATCAATGTCTAAAATGAGACAATATTTTTTTTCCGTCGTTACTTTTAATAATATCGAAACGCAGGACCGGGGGAGACTATTTTCACAGATTTATCAACTTTTTAACGTTATCTTCTTGCTCTTTTTTCTGTCACATTTTCTGTTTATTTCTTTCACCGTCGTAATTTACATTTAAATCGCGGCTCTGTCGGTAACTTTTTAATATCGTCTAAAGTCTCTTCGAGCAGCTTGATAAAAGCGAAACGAATACATAAAAAACCGTTCGGCTCTCGAAAATGCTATTAAAAACAATCTGCCGCTCCGACTAAAGCTCAATTTTAATTTTGAGAAACTAATTTTGAGGGAGAAACCTCTAGTAGCATAAGATTAATTCGCTATCCGCGGACGTTTTTATTGAGATTCTAATGGCGATATTTTTCACGCTACATTCGCCCGGTCTGAAAATCGTTACTTCGAAACATCCATAGCCCACCGACCATTTGCGGAGTATTTTTTTCAACGTTTGTTTGTATCGTATACCTTCGATATACGTATTTATATGTACGAATAAATGTCCAAAAATGCCTCTAAATTTACCCTCGGCAAGTTATTGCTATAATTTTACTCGAGAAAAAATACACCACTTCTAGCAATCACTGATTTCAATAAAACGTCCTACATTAAGGTTATAGATTCAAATCAGTCCTTCGTAAAATAACTCGAATGCAACTTCAAATTCATCTAGGTCAGATTGAATGGGGGGGGGGGGGCTTACGATGCCCAAACCCCAGGGCTTTCAGAAAAAACAATTTTTAAATAAATAAGTAATCAAAATTTCCAGATTTATTTTAAAAAATGACTACCTACCATTTTCAAGAAAATTATGGATGGCTGGGGCGCAATCGGTGGAGATATTCCGGGCAGCCGTTTCAAGAGTACAGCTATGTGTGTGGATCTCCAACCTCCGGAGAGGAGAAGGAGGATCAAGAAGAAGATAATTATGGCAAGCAACTTATAGTATTAGCAGGGGCTCGAGTAAACACACACAATTTCAAAAGTGAAATGAGCTAGAAATCTCTATAAAAATTCAAAAATTAAGTACCTATAGGTACACCAATTACGAAAATCTCATGTTTTCTCAAGAAATTTTTTTACAATTTTTTCAAAGGTAAGTAAAAAATAATATTTTAATTTTTTTGGGCAAAAAAATTGTTAATTCATTTCATATAAAAAATATTTCTAAATTTTTCTAGAGAAAAAAATATCCCAACCTAATTTTAAGTGATTTGGAGTAGGTATACATTTTATCCTCGATAAAATTTTGGAAAAAATTCTCTCCATTCTATCTGAGAAAAACAAATATGAATTTCTTTGGAATAAAAATATTTCAATATTTTAAAAATCAGGGTAAAAAAATTTTTTGTATGATGGAAAGTTTAAAAAAATTTTGGAGAAAAAATTGAATTTTCTGGAAATAACAAACATTTTAATGTTTTCGGAGCCAGCGAGTGTAAAAATATCTACATTTCAATTTTTTTGATATCACAATTTTTTTAATGAAAAAATATCTCAAATTTTCTGAAGTAAAAATGTTTTACAAATTTTTTAATTTTTGCGAAGAAATCAGTCTCTTTTTAAATAAAAAAATTTACCCAGGTTTTTGAATAAATATTTAAATCGGTATAATTTGTTTTGCGTAAAAAATTTCTCATTTTTATTCCTTATTCATGTAGAAAAAAATCTCTCAATTTTATGGAGATTTTTTTCCAAAGTGAAAAAATTGACGAATTTTATAGGAGTGAACTACTTCACAAATTTTTTTAAATTAAAATTTTTTCAGTTCTTTTGGAATTTTGGAATTAAAAACCTCATCGTATTTGGCATAGATATATTATTTTTCAATTTATGGAAGCAAAAAATTTTTGTGTTTTTTTTCAAATACAAAAAAAAAATCATGATTTTTTTGGAGTGTAATATCTGTTTTTACAGAAAAAATCTTTCAGTGTTTTGAAGTAAGAAATTTCTCAATTTTTTTTGGTCTATGAAATCTTTAAATTTTTTTGGGAATAAGTTACCTAGGTAGTTATTTCTCATTTTTTTTTTTAAATTAAAAAATCAGTGTTTTGGAAATATGAATATTTTAGGAGTGAAGTATTTTTTATTTTTTTGGAGAATTTTTTTTCAATTTTTTAGAGCGAGAAATTTTTTAATTTTCTTGAAGTAGGAAAACAGTTGAAAAAATTTTCTCGAAAAAATCTATGTTTTTCTGGGGAGAGGAATCATTCTCACGTTCAACACTGAAAATTTTTCACTCTCTCCTTCTCCTCGAGAAAAAATTAGGCCATACCGCTAAAAAATTTAATTTTCTGGACCTGCTCCCCAAAGTGGTAAAATCACTCGCACTCGCTAAAAAGAAAATCTATCCCTGGTCTATTTTTGAAAATGAAGACTCCACAAGCTTTGAACTTAGAAAAATACTTGCTATGGTTTTCTATAAAACACGTATTTTCAAAGCTCTGTAATACGTTTCTTTTCAAAAATAGACAAATTATTCGTATCACTCTTCAAAATATATAATAATAATTCCAACAAAATGGATCAATAACTGCAGTAACGTTGAGCCAATTTTGGTTTTTCAAGAGTAACACAGATTTCCCTCAACAATTTGATTCCTGTATTTCCATTACAATTTTTTCCCCAAAAGAACTGAAAAAAAAGTTTTGGAAAAATATTTTCCCACTGGGATTTTTTTATGGGAAAATAGTAGCACAATTTCGCCAAAATTTAACTACTGTCCCATACCGCCGAAATCGGCTCAAGTCCTATTTATCGTATGAAAACTCAAGCATAACCTGCGGTACTTATAGATTAGAATAGCACGAAAATTGCTATCTTTGTCCAGATATGAGTATCGCTTGTGATATTTAGCAAATTTGCAAAATTTTTACCACAGGCAGAACACCTATGAGGTTGGAAACTTTCGTTTAAATGTATGATATGAATAAATGTTAGTCCATAAAGAAAATTAAGAAATTTTTTCTGTACGTAAATAATGCAAAGAAGGTGCGCCAACTAGTGAACGACTCTATTGGGAAAAATATCTACCATTGTGTGTTGGCAGCCTTCACCGAAATGATTAAAATGGATGAACCGTATTTTCTTGGATTTTATTATTAAAATATGCGTTTTTTATGAAAGAGAAAAAGGGCTGTTTCGAAAGCTGTGAACGTTGTTGTTGTTTTCTTTTTTCTTCTTTTTCTTTTTCTTGTTTAAATAAATATAATTTATCTAGATATTTTCTTCTCCAGTACCAACGTTGAGAGAAGAATTTACTGCGAGCATTTGTTTGTCTTCAACGGATAAAATACAATAATTTAATTTCAGATTTAAGATTATTCAAAAATTAGATTATAGGTAGGAATACGGGTACTTATGTAGGTTTGTTCGGAGGGGGAGGGGTGTTTTACTGGGAAGTGAAATTTTTTAAAAACAATTACTAATTGAAATATTACAGTAGAACACTGATAAACTGAATTGATTGGGGCGAAAGATCGAATGTCGTAAAAAGTGGGGTAAGTAATCATTTCGTTTTTTTTTTTGGAAAAATGCAACAGCACACTTCGTATTGAAAATTTGTTATAGAAATGACTGAACGAACAGAAAAAACGATAAATGTACTACACAATGGATCCTTTTAGATCAATCTAAAACCATACGTAAATAAAAAATAAGTGAATGATAGGCATAACAAATTCAATTTTTTGGGACCGTTTTAGAAAAAAAAATTGGGATAAATTTCATTTTCATTGTTTTTTTTTAGTTTTTTTTAGTTTTTTTTTTTTATAAACGCCATATACAGCAACTAAGGCTAGAGGCGTGAAGTGGAAAAGAAATCAATTTTTCATTTTATTTTTTAAAGATAAAGATAAAGATTTATTTATTTATGAAATGACAATAATATTGGTATTAAAAAATTCTCAATTTAGAAAAAAAATAAAATTATTGATTTTTTTGTGATTTGGGCTATTTAAAAAAATGGTACCTACCTAGGTATTTTTATTTTTATTTTTTCTAGAGTAAAATAAATTTCCAATTTTTTTTTTTTTAGCCGAATTTAAAAAAAAAAATTTAGGCTATTGTGTTCGACCCTGATTTAGAAGGAGGGGGGGGGAGGGAGAAGAGTTCTGACCCCATTTGTTGACGTTTGGGACCAAAAGATGACGATCTGTCACATGTCACATATTTTTATATATATATTTATTTTATAATTTCACCCCTACTTTTGGAACTCTGGGGCCGAGCCTAACAGGTCAAATGAGGTCAAACTTGATATGTAGGATCCCCTCGGTGTAGGAATGATGCAAAAAAAATTTTGGAGCCCTAACTCAAAATTGAGGATATGACCCCTTTTTGAGAGGGGTGCGGGGGAGCCCCAATATCATGAAATTTGTTGAAACTTGCCCCAGGGATGAGAATCCTAATTACCTACACCGTAGTCAAATTTCAGCCCCCTAAGTCATCCCCACCCCATTTTAGGGCCCAAAAAGTGGATTTTGAGGTCATTTTTTTCACGTTGATCAGGCTACAGACCCCCCAAATGGGGCTGGGGGGCTAAAATTTTCATCATGGATCAAGTTTGTGCCCCTAATGTGCCTTTTGTAGGTTTCAACTTTTGGGCCCCCATTGACCCCTGTCAAGGGTCAAAAATCAAGATTTTTCACAATTTTTCATGTTCTTTCTCGCTTCCCAGTACGTTGATCAGCCTGCAGCCCAAACCAAATGACCTTGGATGCTAAAATTTGATATTTAGGATAGGTAAGGGTCACTGAGGTGCCTTTTGGGATTTTTGACCCTTGAGCCCCAAAATTGGGGGTGGCCCCTTTTTTGAGGGGGGCTCTAAAGAGGCCCCAATTTGGCAAAATGATTTGAAATTTTTACCAACAACAGTGACTCTGATTGTCTCCACTGTATCCAAATTTCAGCTTCCCAAGTTATCTCCACCCCATTTTAAGGCCCAAAAAGTGGATTTTGAGGTCATTTTTTCACGTTGATCAGGCTACAGACCCCCCAAATGGAGCTGGGGGGCCTAAATTTTTATCATAGATCGAGTTCATGCTCCTGATATGCCTTTTGTAGGTTTTGACCTTTAAACCCCTTTTAACCTCGATTCAGGGTCAAAAATCAATATTTTTCAAGTTTTAACCTGTCTTTTCTGACGCGTTGAACAGCCTACAGCCCAAACTAAAAGACCTAAACAATCGAAATTTGGGATGTAGGGTCAGTAGAGGTCACTGATGTGCCTTTTGGGGTTTTGACTTTTGAGCACCATTTGAACCCCATACAGGGTCAAAAATCAGAAATTTTCACATTTTAACCTCTTTTTTGGTGTGTTGGCCCTCGTCTGAAGAGCTGAAAGTGTGAAGGGGATTGAGAGCGAAGCCCTCAATCCTCTCCTGCCATGTCCCTATTGAGGGTAAAGACCCCAAATAGGGGCATGGGGCGGAGCCCCCATCCTAAGAGCCGAATGTGATGAGGGGGTTGAGTCGGAATCTCAACAGGGGTATGGGGGCGGAGCCCCATCTGAAGTTGAAATCTTCGATGCAGAGAGGAACTAAAACTGAAGACAAAAACCTGACATTTTTAAACTGAATTTGAAGTTAAAACTGATATTGAAACTGAAATACCATGGATGAAAACGTTTTCAAAGTGGTACACTAACTTGAAAAAAAAAATTCGGCTGTCGCGGAGCATCTTGACTGCTACGCGTTTTTTTTTTTGATTAGGTAGGTAATTTTTTTTAGAATTTCCAAATGAAATAAAAAATTTAAAAAAAAAATCTTGGAATTTTTTTTGAGCATCGATATAAGATCGCCAGTGCAAAAATGAGGAGCAATCGGAAAATGAACCGTTTTTTGAACATCGATAATTTGAAAGAAATCGTTTGCAATTTTTTTTTCGGATTTATTATCTGATTTCCTTATATTTTTGTACTAACGAAATTGTTTCCGAAAAAATTAGTAGATTTTTTGAAAAAAAAAAATTCAAAAGTTGAGAAAAAAATAATTTAAAAAAAATGAGAAATTATTATTTTTTTTTTTTTTTTAATTAAAAATTATTCAGCTCATTTGAAAATTATTTTCAAAAATTTGATTCAAAAATGTTGGGAATTTATTTAACTCTAAAAAAAAAATCAAAATAAAACTAAATGTCCCAAATCACAAATAAAATTTAAAATTTCATTTTAAAAAAATTAAAAAATTTCTATTCCAAAAAATTAAGATTTTTTCATTTTTAAAAAGTAAGATTTTTTTATTTCAAGATTTTTTTTATTTCAATTTTTTTTTAAATTTTATTCCAAAAACGTAACAAATTTTTTTATTCTAAAAATGTCTTAAAAATTGACAATTTTTTTATCATGCACTTATTTTTCATATTATATACATTTTAAGATTAATCTGAAGTGATTCATTGTGTACATTTTTCGTTTTTTTTCCTGATCGGAAGTCGGATAATCGAGGTTCTACTTTAGTTTTGAAAATACATCCATTTCCGACATACCTAATTAGGTATATTAAAGTTAGCTACGGATGTTTTGAAAATCAACAAACAACTTACCGAGCCAAATTGTTCGAAATAATTTTTGACATCTTCTAAAGAAGTTGCGGCGGATAATCCACCAACAAATATTTTCTTAGTTCTGGTAACCATCTGAAACACAAATAATTAAACAATTAGTTACTGGAAATGACAAATTCAAGCAGAAAAATATGTAGTGGTATATATCTAATTTTCCATAAAAAATTCAAACAACCCCAATATTATTTGTACAGAAATTGATGTTTTTTTTTAAATTGCTCATTGTCATTACATACTTATTTGAAAAAATTTTAATTCATTTTTTGTAATTATTTGAAAGTACTTTGTTAAAATTTTAAGCTGAAAAGCACTCCCAATCAAAGGTATTTTTGCGTTCACATATTCCAGCGAATCGAAGAAAAAAGTTGAAACGGTAAGCACACCTAGAGCACGTTCGATTTTGCGAAACTTTATTTCAAGAACCACCCCAAGTATTATCTAGAATTTAAACTTGCTTATGCACTTCATTGCGAATCCGTTTCTATAAACACAGAAGAAACATCGATTAAACAATTAGCTACCGCAAAGTTTTCGACCGCCGAAAAGCGTAAGTATAGAAAATAGGGCCAGCAGATACACATTTTTTATCGGTACGTTAAATTAAATGGGCAACGCTTACCACGGCGATTATTTTGCAAAAGCCACTAAATACGAAAAGAAATTTCAGCGCGTTAGATTAGAATAGCCAACAGTAGCGCATTATTATTTTAAAAAATTCCGCCATCTTTGGAAAAATTAATAAACGCGGTTTTATAATTAAACGGTAATTACACGCTTCACTGTTTTAATTATCAAATCAATTCGAGATCTGCTGATTCGTCTGAAGGGACTTGAAAACTAATAAGATCGCGACTGTAATTAGGTAATAATTAAAAACTACGTATATAAGCGAGCAAATATGCTTTAAAATGAAGTCGCCGTGGAATACATTAATTTAATTATTTAAATGTATTCCTTTTGCAAGGCGGATAAGCACACCGAGTATTGGAATAAAAACCAAAATTTCCATAAAAATGAAGAAATATTACGTGCACCATTCCAAGACAAAGACAAGGAAACATTACAGAGCCAGCTTTCCTACCACGTTATGCCACTCTGTGTATAGTGCAGTATATAACCCACATATACATATATATTTCGACTGGTAATTAATTACGCATTTTCACATTTACAAAAGATGTAAATGAAAAATGCTGCTTCCATATTTACAAAACACTAGCGAAAACATATCTCGTTGAAATTTAAAACATACCTATACAGCAGCGTACTTTTCAAGTGATTTTATACTTACAGATCACAGCATAGCAGAGCGGAGCATACCCGTATTGAAATATTCGCACTCTTACACTACCTACGACTACGTTCGCTGGCGTGTTTTTTAAATCGAGCTTTTTAAAGCGCGAATAATTTAATTTAAGAATACGAGCATCCTTTGCCTTAAAATCGCAAACAAAGAAATAATTAATCACTCAAATTGCATATCATTGTCATTGAGAAATATAAACCTTTTATTTAGTTCCGGTTGAATTAAAAGAAAGTTCAACTTTTCCTCATTTCAATTTCGCTCTCAGCTTATAATAACGAAATCCCGAAGCGCGACGCATGAGTATTTGTCGTGGTGCGGAAGGGTGCGGTGAAGTGCGGTGCACGGCGGTGTCATAAGCCACACAGATTTAAGGGGTTCTTTTTTCGCGAATTATAAGAATAAAAATTCACCGTTTGCCCACAAAGGTTTCTCCATTTTATATCCGCGTATAATGTACACACGTATAGGTAGGTACAACAAAGCAATGAATTTTATATTAAACCACGCTGCAAACTTATAAAAGTCGATAAACACATTTTATCAAGTCTCGCATCGAAGTCGATGCAATAAATACGTCCGAGTGAGTTACTCTTACCTAGTTGGCTTTTATGTTATATTTTTCTAATGCCAGCAAATTACATTCAATAGCACAATTTCGTTGGTTTTATTTTCAGTTCGAGTTTACTGTGCCAATGCGAGAGATATAAAATACACCAAAGTTCGTATCTGATCATAAATTATCCAGATTATTCTCGAAATCCATATTTTTTATCGAGACGTTTCAATATATAAACCCTCGTGTTTATACATGTAATTACAGATCATGAGGATATGGGATGGACGAATCCATTTCCTTAGTGGAGAGCTGCATAGGTAGGTGGGGAAGTGGAGAGTCATCTCAGTCGAGCTGTCGTGTGTGGTCACAGTTGATCTCTGATTCGTAATTAAAGGAGAAGATTATCGAAAAAATTAAGTAAAAATATAAGTATGTACATTTTTTTCACCAAAAAATTATTCATTGCGAAAATTTTGTTCAAAAGAAAAGAAAAAAAAAAATCTAAAAAGATTTTTCTCACGAGGATTTTTGTCATTTTCTGTAAATTTTTTTTTAGAGGTATTATATTTGATAAAAGCTACTTGACTGTAATTAGGAGGTGATTTTCTCAGTAAAAAATTTCGATCGTGAGAATTTTTTTGCTTAAATTGATTCATTTCCTAAAAAAATTGAAGATGAGTATTTTTTCTTTGTTTGTTTATGTTTGTTTTCCTAAAAAGATGTCGCAAATTTTATCACCATAAGGTTATGTAAAAAATTTGTTCATCTATGAAAATTAAGAATAATAAAGCTTTACAAAATTGGTATCCAATAAAAATGTAAAAAAAATTTAAAAAACCACGCTTTTATTTAAAGTTGGTCACTTTGTAAAATGTTATTCACAGGGAAAGAGTAATGCCTTAAAAAACAAAAAATAAAATTTACTTGAATACAAAAATGTGTCATGAAAATTTTTGTATTCAAGTAAATTTTATTTTTTGTTTTTCAAGGCATTACTCTTTCAGTATGAATAACATTTTACAAAGTGACCAACTTTAAATAAAAGCGTGGTTTTTTAAATTTTTTTTAACATTTTTATTTAAATCTTTTTGTCGTTGAAAATATTTTAATTTCATAGTTTTACTCCTCGAAAACTAACATTTTGATATCAATGTTGTGAATTTTGAAATTTTCAAAATGGAACCCCCTCATAGGGGTCCAATTTGGGGTCAAGGGTAAATTTAAGTCCGAAAATCGAATTCAGCGGCCTCGAAAACCTACATTTCGATACCAATGTTGTGATTTTCTGAAATTTTCAAAACTGAACCCCCTCATAGGGGCTCAATTTGGGGTCGGGGGTAAATTTGAGTTCGAAAATCGAATTCAGCTACCTCGAAAACCAACATTTTGATATCAATGTTGTGAATTTTAAAATTTTCAAAATGGAACCCCCTCATAGAGGCTCAATTTGGGGTCGAGGGTAAATTTAAGTCCAAAAATCGAATTCAGCGACCTCGAAAACCTACATTTCGATACCAATGTTGTGATTTTCTGAAATTTTCAAAATTGAACCCCCTCATAGGGGCTCAATTTGGGGTCGGGGTAAATTTGAGTTCGAAAATCGAATTCAGCGACCTCGAAAACCCCTAATGTGAGCACTATGTTCTTTCAATTCCAGTAAAATATTAAATGAGAGAGGATTGGTCGAAAACATACATTTGGTTCCATGAGACAAACATACATACATATATACATCATTACTATACAGCTCTAACAGAAAAGTCGTGGTACTAAATTGAAACACCTACTTCTACTATAGCTAGAAGGCTAATTTTTTTTTTAATCGAAAGGTTCCGATGAGTACATTAAAGGAAAATTATAAAAATGGGCAATTTTGGAATTGGGAGGCCCCAAATTTGGGGGAGGAGGTGCCAAAATTGAGATATCGAAATTTTGAAAAAGTAGTTTTTAACATATCGCATACTCATTGCATATACCAACTTTCAGCTTTTTAACTCCCATAGGGAGGGAGGTACGCCCCAAAAACCAAAATTTCGGTATTTTCTCACCCCCAACCCCCCGAATTTTTCAAAAAATTAAATTATGACCACAACAACTTTTTAGCATCAACGGAAGGCAAAATTCCACAACATTCCTAAACGCCGCTTATTTTCTAAAATATCTTTCGTAATTGGGGGATTGTTTACGAAGGGAATTTTTAAAATTTTCACCCATACTTTCTGTTGTGAAATGGCAGATGTGATTTTTTTCAAAATTAAAATTGAATCACGGAAACTTGAGATGGCAAAATTTTGGTTTTTATTTAATATAATGATTACCTCCCTACCTATGGGACTAAAAAAGTTCAAATTTTCTAGGTATGTTAAGCAGAGAGTATAGGACAAATTGATGAAAAACAAAATTTGTCCTATGGAATTTTGATGAAAAAAAATTTTGAATTCAAGCGCAAACGTTTTGAAAAGAAAAACCGTTACACGTAGCACGATTCAATGTGTAGTGCCGACGCGCCGACGCGCGCCTACGCGGATATGCGCACACAACATTACCACAACATTTCGTAACGCGGCGTTTTGAAAAAAATATCTTTCGTCATTGCGGGGTTCTTTACGTGCGGATTTTTTGGAAATTTTTATACAAACTTTCTGCTTTGAAAAGGCAACTGTGGATTTTTTCAAAATTAAAATCGGATTATTGGAACACGAGATAGCAAAATTTTGTTTTTATTAAATACCTCCCCCCCTATGGGGGCAAAATTGTTCAAAAATGGCCTAGGTAATAGGGTACAGTATGAAAAAAGTTGTTGTGGTCATAATTTAATTTTTTGAAAAATTCGGGGGGTTGGGGGTGAGAAAATACCGAAATTTTGGTTTTTGGGGCGTACCTCCCTCCCTATGGGAGTTAAAAAGCTGAAAGTTGGTATATGCAATGAGTATGCGATATGTTAAAAACTACTTTTTCAAAATTTCGATATCTCAATTTTGGCACCTCCTCCCCCAAATTTGGGGCCTCCCAATTCCAAAATTGCCCATTTTTATAATTTTCCTTTAATGTACTCATCGGAACCTTTCGATTAAAAAAAAAATTAGCCTTCTAGCTATAGTAGAAGTAGGTGTTTCAATTTAGTACCACGACTTTTCTGTTAGAGCTGTATAGTAATGATTAGCAGAGTAACTGAAGGCAACATAAATGAATGATTAATCATCATGTAGAACTGAGAGCGGAGCGAGCGAAGCGAGAAAAATGGGGGTTTGGGGGCGGAGCCCCCAAGGGCGGTTCGCGAAGCGAACCGCCGTGGGGGTTGGGCCGCGAAGCGGCCAGGGGGCGAAGCCCCCTAGTACATATATACATACCAAGCTAATAAAAGCGTGGTAAAAAAAGCTTCAAGCACATTAGGTTGGCTATCTCTGAAATAGAAGGAGTTATAGCCACACAAAATTCTGATGAAAATATTGCCTACCTCAATTTAGCACGGCGAAGTGATGAGGATATGGAAATTGCAAAATTCCATCACGATAATACATGGAACATATGGCATTTTTTGGGAGGAACAGTGAAAAGGCGATATGGAGCCATAAACTTAAATAAAAAATACCGATTTTCCAAGCTTTGTAGCCCCTTCATTTTCAAATATGAGCAAATTTTTTGCATAACTTTTTTGATTTTCTCAAAAAGTTACACCTTTCCATTCAATCACTCCCTCCCGTCCCCTCCCTCCATCCCTCCATCCCATTTTTCAATAAAAATCGTCTTAGTACCTACTAATATGCGAAATTAGAAGGGAGGGGAGGGTCCAATCGAAATTCAATTATAATAACAAAAAACTCTAACGCAGTTAACGCGTTAGAAAAGCTGATTTTCTATTATTATTATTATTATTTTTTATTTCATTTTTATTTTTCAAAAATGGGAAATGACGATCTTTTTTGAAAAATGAGAGGGAAGTAGGGGTTAAATTGAATTTTTTTTAAACAAAGGATGTAGATTAAGGTTCTAGAAATAATTTTGTTTATTACAAGAATTTTGGTTGAACCCTCCCCTCCCTTCTAATTTTATATTAGTACAAAGACAAACTTTATTGAAAAAATGGAGGGAGGTAGGAGTTGAATTTTAAAAAATTTCAATAAATAAAAATTGCAGATTAAGATCCTAAAAATAATGGTGATTATAAAAATTTCTATTGAACCCTCCCTCATTTCTAATTTCGTATATTAGGCGTTTATGTAGTTTTGTATGCAGAAAAATAAAATTCAGCGAAATCCCGATCTTGTCAGTGCAAAGTAGGAGTTAGTCACATTTCTTGCTTTTTTCAATTTTTTGAAAATAATTTATAAATAAAATTTATAATGTTAAATGTTATAATTTTGCTTTTGAGAACCTCAAAGTATTGATGAGGTACAAAATTAAAATACCTATTAAATTTGTGAGAAATATTTTTAAAAATCCTATTTCAACTAAGAATACAAATTTTGAGCCTTTTTACATAATTTAATAAAGGAAATTTATCAAAAAATTACGATTCAACAATGTTTCATCATTATTCATCAATAATATTCTACATCGTAGGCCGTGTTCAATTCAATCAGCATTGATACCCCTGCTGTGAATTGATGATAATACGTTGATTGGGGACACTTATTTTATGAGAATGAAGGTAAGTATTGATGAGGTA
The DNA here is from genome assembly GCA_959613365.1 of Balanococcus diminutus. Classification (NCBI taxonomy): domain Eukaryota; kingdom Metazoa; phylum Arthropoda; class Insecta; order Hemiptera; family Pseudococcidae; genus Balanococcus; species Balanococcus diminutus. The sequence goes on along the minus strand of OY390715.1, from coordinate 41,877,590 downwards.
CAAAATTAAAATACCTATTAAATTTGTGAGAAATATTTTTAAAAATCCTATTTCAACTAAGAATACAAATTTTGAGCCTTTTTACATAATTTAATAAAGGAAATTTATCAAAAAATTACGATTCAACAATGTTTCATCATTATTCATCAATAATATTCTACATCGTAGGCCGTGTTCAATTCAATCAGCATTGATACCCCTGCTGTGAATTGATGATAATACGTTGATTGGGGACACTTATTTTATGAGAATGAAGGTAAACAAAATATGTGGACTGCTCTGGTCATATTCTCATCTTTTCATCAGATAATACGAATAGCTCTTAAATACCTAAGCACATGTAAATAAGTTTAGATTGAAAATGTCATTTCGGTTGCCGTATCGCCATGCTGAAGGCAGTACACAGCGTACAAAGCATCCAGTATGTGAGCACCTTGTTAACATATTACAATTGGGGGGAGGGGGAAGCATATCGTTGTATAAAATACGTAAAATGTATCCTTAGTGTAACGAAGGTACAACGGTATTTCTTACATCAAAAAACCGAATCGTATTTTAAAACGCATTACAATGGTATGCAACGTCAATTCGTATCACCGCATGCAATCGAATCGAACAATGGTAGAAATATCAGTAAATAACGATTACAACGAGTATTACTCGAAAACAAAGGCAAGTATAAAGAACATGAGAACACAATGAAAGTTTATCGTCGCGTATAAAACGTCAATGGCGGAATACATGGCAACAAAAAAGACCACGTCGAGTGACGAGAATTAGTTATAAATGGTAGCGAAGGTTCAGAGAATCGCGTAGCATTAATTGTCATTATGATTTATCCGAAATACTGTTAACTTTAACAATAAAACATGTCATATGGTGAAAATTTACGAAATTCTCCCAATTTATCCACTACAGTCGAAATATTTTAAATTTTCCTCGAGGGATAAACAATAAAATGGAAAACGGAGAATTCAAAGAACAATATCCGTTTCGCATCGTTTAACCCTGGCAAGAAGTATTTTATTGCGAAGGGACCATAACGAACAACAATAATTAGTATGGAAGAGGAGCGGCAAATATCAATTATGCAGCCTATACAGTATTAAAACAAAAGCTCATTTTAACTTTTTCCTCATCTGGTTCTCCGTCACTGATGAAAACGAAAATAGATAATTCCATCGAATTGTGGATATTAATAGCGGCAAGAGTATCTTTTCCCTTTAATTCTATTAAGAGCTCGTCCAATTACGTTTAATAACTTATTATAAACGGAACAACGACTCGCCCTTTCTCTACGAAAATGAAAATTTACCTACCTGTACCTACGTATGCACGATTATCTTTATACTTTAGTCGATCATTTATAAAATAATGTAAAATAGAGCAAGTCGAACTCACAACAACAACAAAACAAAACAAAACAAAAAAAAAGTATTTTGGATTTCAATTCCTTTTGATAACTTGAAAAAATCCAAAATCCAAATACTTTCAAGAATTGGATTTAAAATCCACAATTCAAATTCTGATTTTGAGGATTTTGTGGATTTAAAATCCGAAGTGATTAAAAATCTACCAACCCTGGAATTATTAGATACCTACTAACTTATTTACGTATTTGATATACCGGATGTCCACTAATATTCTGTCCCCCTCATGACATTTTGTTTATAAATTGTATACAGGGTGAGTCAACTTCGTTTCCCGACCTTAAACTAGTAGATAGCTCAGTATCTGTGTATAAAAAGTTCATATAATAATATGTGAATACGCAAAGCCGCTCAAGGTGGAAGTTACACAGATTTAAAAATTTCTTTTGATGCTCGATAGGAAAATATCATTGTTATAGAGAAAAAATTTTCAAACAAAAATTGTTCGTCGTTCAATTTCCTATCGAAATATTTCTATACATTTTTTTGGTAACTCTTCATTGGAGAAAGTTATGTTTCATTTAGCATCACAAAATTTTTCATAATTTTTTTTCTGAAAAACAAAAAATTGATACTAAAACAAATTTAACTTCCTCCAGTGGAAAAGTACAAAAAAATGAATGGAAGCATTTTGATAGAAAATTTAATGAGAAACAATTTTTGTTTGAAGAATTTTTCTCCAACAATGACTGTTTAGCGCATAATTTTGCATAATTTTGATTATTACCCGTCAAACAATTTCATACTAAAAAACTAAAAAATTAGACGTCTCCGCCGCTATTTATAGTAGAGCTGTGCGCCGATGAGAAATCGGCGGCGGCGGCGCAAACTCAAAAATTGGTCGGCGGCGGCGGCGTAGATAGCGCGCCGCTGACAACTAAATCGGCGGCATAGCCGACTGAGTGAGCAATTTTGGGCATTTTTTTCCTTTTTAGAGCTACAGCTTTCAAAGCTACCTCATTGTAAGCTGCTTAAACCTAAAGAACTTAGCTCTAAAGAGCTTGAGAGCTGCTCAGCAATGGTACCGAGTAGTGAGTGTACATTTTTACTTTATTTACAGCCTGTTTACTTTCGATGAACGAGGCGGAGGGGTCAAATTAAGACACGCGCCGGTTCGAGCGGCTGACGATTCGGCGGCGACGGCGGCGGCGCGTCGGCTGATGGAAAATTTGTCGGCGGCGGCGGCTCGACTCGGCGGCGCACAGCTCTAATTTTATAGTCTTGAATTAGAAATTTTTGCAGCCAAAACCTATTGTTAAATTAGTGCCCGCTTCCATTTTGGCACCCGTTTTAGATGTAAATGTTTCTACTTTGCGTCCAAGTTCATTAGTAGTACAGATGCTAAAATGATTCTAATTTACGACTAATTCTCATTAGTCATAAATTAGGAGCATTTTAGCAACAGTGCAACTAGTTTACTTAGACACAAATTAGAAACATTTACAACTAAAATGGGTGCCAAAATAGGAGCGGATGCTAACTGACCAATAGGTTTTAGTTGCAAAAAATTCTAACCTAAGACTATAAATTAGCGGCGGAGACGTCTAAATTATCGCTAAAATACAGCCCCCTTCCAGATCCCAATGGACATAGAAGAGGATGAGTGGGGATACAGGTATCCTAAAAATTAATCCCTAAATCACGCATCCTCTTCATACTTAGAAATTTTTACGAAATCATCTACATAGATAAAGAATTTTTACAATAAAAATTCTTCATCTATGTAGATGATTTCGTAAAAAAATTTAATTATGAAGAGGATGCGTGATTTAGGCATAATTTTGGAAAACCTGTATCCCCACTCATCCTCTTTATGTCCATTGGGATCGGGAGGGGGGGGGGGGGGCTTCTAAACTGTACGTACAAAATTTCTTATAAAACTTTAACAAGTTTTTCAAAATTCATGATTAATTGCTCCAAAATTTCGTATAATCATTTTTTCAAAAAACAAAAGAAAAATTTTGGTAATTTTTTTCGTGAAATTTTCAAAAAAAATTTTTGGCAGAATATCAAAAAAACATGTTTTTACAAAATAAAATTATCAACAAAAAAACGACAAAAATTTTTAAAAACGTCAATTATTTTGGCAGAATTTTCAAAAAAAAGCTGCTGCAAAATTTCATAAAATTGTTATTAAAATTTTAGAATAAAAAAATCACAAAAATACATAGCTTTAATTAGTAAAATTTCTTCACAAATTTCCAAAAAAATTATTTTTTAAACACATGTTTTTATAAAACTTGGAAGAAATTCTACAGATTTTTTAAAAAATTACAATAAAAATCATAATAGGTACATTGAAAAAAAACTGAGAATTTTTTTTTTTCAAATTAAAAAAAAATCATAAAATTTCAACAAAAAATTCAAAATTTCATAAAATTTCTAACAAAAATGTAGAAAAATATTTAACAAAACAACAACAAAGTTTTGATGTTTTTTTAATTTTCAAAAAAAAAAAACTGTTCAGAATTTTGAAAAAAGAACTGAAATTCACGAAATTATTAACACAAAGAATTGTATTCTTTTGTTTATACGCATATTTGCAGATTTAAAAGCAAAAAACAATGAAAGGGTCACTTGCATTAGACACTTCCGAAAGCTGGGGGGGGGGGGGGGGGCTAAGGAACTTTTTAACATAAATGAACATTTTAAAATCAAAAAATCTCTAGGTAATGACACAAAACACAATTTGCACCATTTTTATGGTTTAGTGTACTTGGCTATATTATCATTATCATAATGTAGGTAGGTACATGCATTTTTATTTTAAGCAACTTACTCTCTGTTTTTGCATGAGGAAGATAAGTACTCTTCAATTCTTCATGACCCTTCGAAACATTTCTCCAACCAGTCACAATGTTACTTTTTCTTCTCATCATTTTTCACGACACATAAATCTCGAGTTCATCACAACCAACGTAACACATCTGCTTCACGACTGACCATTTCACACAAACTGAATTAAATTCGTCACCTTCACTCTTAATTTAAACCTTATTATGACCTAATGCGAGCAAAAAAAATGCATTAGATTTAAATTAGCTGCAAAAATTAGCAGCACTTCTAAAAAATGTTTGACTCAAGGTTGCGGTGGGAAGAAAACAGGTTCGGCGATGACGTACCCCGGTACTTGCGCGCGCTCTAAAACGCTCCATCATGAGTGTGAAGCGGGTTGCCTACCTACATCGTACACTGAGGGGGCATGTGGTGATAAAATTTTTTTATTTTCTTCTTAATTGTTTTCTTTTCAATTTTCTTCATCAACGGTTGGTATTAGCAAACAATTTATAAGGACCAAAATTGTAGATCGAGAAATTTGCAATCTATTTTTATGAAACTAATTTTTCAATACAACCCTCTGTTTCCAAGATATTGCCCAAAATAAAAAAAATTGTAAAAACAAAGAAATTTTTTCTCAGATTTGAGGATTTCTTGAGGAAACCATTGATCAGAACGAATTTTCGATAATAAATTTGGATTCGCCATAAAAAAATACATAAGAAGTGCTAAGGAAAAAATTTTTAGTAACAAAACTAAAAAAATTATTACTTTTAAAAAAATGTTTATAGTGTGTCACACGAGGGTTAATGCGCATAAAACCATTTCTTAAGCGCATAATAATCCTAGCCCTAGTTATTATAACCCTGAACCGGTATTGTTGAAATTTTTATAGCGCAAGAGCTAGCGCTATCACACACTATCCAAAATTTTCAATTTATTTTTATTTTTGCATTGTGCTTTGGTTTTGACACTAATAACTATCATCTCACAAGTACTTTTTTTAATGATAAACCACAGGAACCATCACATTTCTTCATTTTATTGTTAACTGGAATTCACTTCAACATAATTAATTGCATACTTCAATTAATCAAAAAAGATTCTCACGTCAAATTAATTCAAATTCATCCGAATTCCGAAGTGATAAGCGAGACAATTTTGATAAGCACCAAGCACACAATCAATCTCAATGGGATGGTAACACTGGCGGAAAAAGTGTGAAATAACCTTCAATTCGTAACCGCTAGGATCGCGACATTTACATTCGAATGAAACGTTAAATTCATTTCATCGCGTTGATTAAACTTTCATTGAACGGCTCTGCAGACTCTTGTAAACATTTGATTGAGCTCAAATTATGTATACATAAATAGATAAAAACACGCAGATGTGCCTTTTGCTATCGGTTTTAATGAACGGATAACCATTTTGATACATTTGATGCCCAAAGTGAGGTCAAATCACGAAATTTCAAAATCTTTGACCTCCTTTATCTGCGGTTATAATTATCCGATTGAGCTAATTTTTGGTATACACATGCATCTCGATGTGTAGATGAGCCTTTAAGGGAAATTTTTAATTTTTTCAAAATTTTGGGGCCCAAAAAGGGGGGTTCTTATTTTCTACATGATTTTTTTCAATTTTTCTAAAAATTCAGTGAATTCGAAAATAATTTTTAAAAATTTTCAGAAAAAAGCGAAGTATTTTTTAAAGCCATAATACAAGGATGTTCGTCGTATAATTTAGTTTGGTTATTATTTAGCAATTACATAGGTTTAGGTATGTCAGATGTGACTAATTTATCATAATTATTCATTCCAATCAATTTGATGATTTAGAAAGAAATACTTAATCACTCTTTGTTTTTGCCTCATTACTCGAAAAATATTGGTCAGAACAGGAAAAGTAGGTCAGTAAATTTTGATCTGCATTCAATTCCTCGTCGAATGAGGGGATAGCAAACTCTATCACTTGCTCCAAAAAATTAAATGATTTTTTTCTCATAGAAAATGAAAACATTTTTTGAATGAAGACAATTTTTCATTTCATCAAAATTGACATTTTTCTATTTGAATAATTTTTTATTAAACTAAAACTGAAAGATCTTGTCTTCAAAAAAAAACCCCCTCAAAATCTCTAGAAGGGAGTAATTTTAGATTAGTAAGCCACTGTGATTTGTGATTTGTCAGAAAATTAGATGCGAATTCCTAAAAACTGTATCCTGCTACTACAGGTGCGGCTGTATCCCCCCTCATGGAAAGGAAACATGACCGAACATGGATTTTTTTCCCTAACCCCAATTTTTGAGAAAGTAAGGAAAAGTTACCTGCTCCTTTATAGTGTTGCTCGACCTTGTCGCTATCTATCGACATATTGGGCATAATGCCCCAATTGGGCATACCTGTATCAGAACCAGAACCTCAGTAGGAGCAGGACAGAGATAGGTAGATCCACTCATCAAATAATTTAGATCCAGATCCAGATTTTTTCTAGCTAGTGGATCTGTAAAAGATCCATATTATCGAGATCAGGTCCACTTTGGATCTTAAGATTCAAATCAAATCCTTTTATTTTTTTTTTAATCAATAGGTACAACTTTATCCTCATGTGTTATTGATGAAACAAAAATAAAAATAACTACCTAATTTTATAATCATGAGTTGGCACAGATGAAAAATTTAAAGGAAAATTATTTTTATGGGTCTGGTTTTTTTTCGCAAAAATTGAAGGATCTTTAGATCTGGATCAGATGTTTTGAAAATAAAAGCATTTCATCTAGATCATATTCAAAAAATAATAGCGGATCTTCGGATTTAAAGACCCCTTTCAAAATTTTAGGATCCGAATTTGTCCATTTCTGGAGCAGGGAAAATTTTTCAAGAAAGGTACAGCGATATTCTCGCGAATTACCTTAAGTATTTTTTATGAAGACAATAAATTTGTTCGGATTCTGAAAATATCTTTCGTACAGACGAGATTCATTGAAATTATACATACAAAGGGATTTCATAAACCCCTGGGAGTATATTTCTATCATTCTCATTTTTCCATTTTTTTCTCGAGAAGATATTGCAATAAAATTTACTCAGCGGTACAAGTATCTTTTGACGAGAAAAAAATTTACGCTGCATCTGTACACTGAACTGAAACTGAAACGTAACGCGGAACTGAATTCGCGCAGGTTCAACGATCCGCTTAAAGCTCGAAACATCTCATTACCGTCGGCGTCGGTGTGATTTATTCCAGATGTCGCTTTAGAATTAACAATGCAAAAATATTAATACAAACTTTGGAAATTTCAACTTAAATGATTATGAACGAATTAAGACAATATTGTTCAACCTAACGCAATTAATCATTATCAAGTTTTTCACGCTGCATACAAAGAATAGGATGAAAAAAAAAAAAGGAAAGAAAGGTGCACATGTATCGATTATCTTCTCTTTTAAGAATCGTTATAATTAATGAAAAAGATACCTACTTACGAGTATTTCTTTTTAATTAATTAAAAAAGTTATAGATTAAATAAAAGACAGTTGCTCAAACTTTCAAAATTGTTTAATTTATACAAAAAACTCATGAACTCATGGTACAAAAAAAATAAAATAAAATTAAATTAAAATTAAGAAAGAAAAGTACACACAAAAACAAGTTTCCGGTTCAACTGCTAAATTGTTAAATATCTTACTTTTCTTTTTGTTCAACTTGAAGAAAACTACCTTAGTTAGATTAAAGTATTTGAATTTGTGAGATAACTAACACAGGTAGGTACCTCCTACCTATGCGAATTGAAATGTTAACCATGTGTGTATATTATAGCTTTTATGCAATCTTATTAATAAATGAACATATGAAATTCATGGCGCTGCTGGTTGGCAACGAGTAATATTAACCAGATGATTGTGCAAACAAGAGTCCAAGACTATGAATTTTTCAACAAAAAAAAAAAAACTCGTTTTCTACATAAATGCAACATCATGAACATGGTCTTTCACGTACACCAAATAGAATAACTCTTCCGAGGAATCAAAATCATTTACAAAGGAAAAGAAAAGACCTTCATTAAGTACCTAATTTATATGCAGAAACGAAAACAAACGCCAGATGGCGTTGCCAATAACTTACTCTTTACATCATACTATGTTACATGCCTTTACATAATATGCGCCGCAAAATTGGTGAGGCCTCCCCGCGCGCTTTTCTATTTTTGGAACCATCTTTTTCCGGTCACATTTTCATCTGAAAAAGCAGCCATAGACGGTGTTGACTTTACTGAAAAGTAATGTTCTTCTCTTTTATTACAAACGCGCTCCTGTTGCCCACATCGCGCCACATCAAATCCTCCAGCAAATAAAACTCCCTTTATTTTGTTTTTCCATCATGATTCTTCGCCTCTAAGTATCGTCCTTTGTTTACACTTTTCTATCAAAGCTTGAAAAAACTTCATCATTCAGCGGTTGGCGTTCTATATTGCGGTAAAATCTTTATGCTTTACATAATATTTATGTATCTCCTTTTACTTTTTTCTTCCTATATACACAACTAGCATACTGAAAGTAAATCTATGAAGTGAGAAGAGTGCTGTTCAAGTGAAACTTTTAAAATCCATCTGAATACATTTTATTTCAGAGCCTTTTCATCGTAGTATATGAAGCAAAAAATAATAATCACTGAAATATGTATTTTACGTGAAAATTTTTCTCTGCCTTAGACAGGCTTTCACCAAACCAAAAACTCGGCTTTAAATTTTCAAAACAACTCGGCTCAATGATTCGATCACTTCGTTAATCAAATTAGAATCACAGAAGATGGTGTTGTTATTTCCACCAGCCTGGGTGAGTAGTTCACTGAAACGCATCAAGTGAATTTACAATAATTATTTTATCTGGACTTAAAATATTTCTTTCAAGTTTCGATTTTCAAAATTGAAGGGGAAGGAGGGGTCCAATCGAAATTCTTGTAATATCCAAAATTATTCCTATAGGTCTTCAAGCTATAACTTTTGTTTGAAGTTTTTTTTTAAACTGGACACCCTCCCCACTGATTTTGCATAACAAACCGAAGATATTGATTAAAAATTAGAGGAGTGAGCGAGGAAGGAACCGATGAAAAAAAATTTCAAATAAAAGTTGTAGGTTAAAATCCTAAAAATAATTTTGATCATTATAAAAATTTCAATTGGATCTCTCCCTTTCCTCCGATTTCGCATAATATCAGGTAGATACTTTTTCAAAATTTGGCGAAGAGGTCCAATTGAAATTTTTTTCAAACAAAAGTTGTAGATTGAGGTCCAAGAAACAATTTTTGTTATTTTACCATTTTCGATTAGACCATTACCTTCCTTCCAATTTTGCATAATACCTATGGCTTAGATAGGTATATGTATATCATTGAAAATTGGTGGAGGTAGAGGTCCAATTGAAAAAAATTTCAAACAAAAGTTTTAGCTTCAAGTCTTGGAAATAATTTTAGTTATTACAAAAATTTCGATTGAACCCATCCCTCCCCTTAAATTTCGAATAAAACACATGTTAATTGAAAGAAATATACCAAGTCCAGAATCTGGACTGATGGAAGTAGGAAGTGTGAGCAGTTTCGTTCATGTTCACTACAAATCCGAGCAACTACTCACCCAGGCTGGTGAAAATAAGAACATCTCACCGAAGACTACAAAGAATATCACGTTTCATGTCGAATAATTAGGGCTCCAGACCTTCAGCAAGTTTCCTCAGCATCGTTTCTTAGAACTGACCTTAATCGAAGGTGAAAAAGTAAAAGAAATGATTGAAAATTCCACAATTTCGAAACAATCTCGCGTCATTAGCCTATGCATAAAAATTTATGCTCATAACCGTAAAGAAATTAATATCCAAAAAAAAAGAGAAGGAAAAAAACGCACCAAATGGAACATAAAAAATAAAAACCAAACCGAGTGTAAGTAAAACATATAAGAAAAATGAAAAACTTTCAGTTATACGTAAATCTCTCTCTCTTTTTTAACTTCTTCAGCGCAAAAAAATGTAATTACAAACAGCACCTGCATTTTCCCAACGCTTTGCCGTTATTTTCCGTTAATATTAAACTTCCAACGTCGAATTTCGGAAAAGGAAAACCAGAGCGCATAAGGAAATCTGAAAAATCCGTAATCTTAAAATCTTCGGCGCGACGCACATATTGAAGTATTTTTAATAAAAATTTCTCCGCTAGTATGTTTACATTTTTTTCTATAAAATTACGCCAGATACGATTTTGTTCCATGGGTACTAAAAATATCACAATTTTGCTGTAATTCCAAATAACTTATATCTCTTACTTCACGTGTACAAGTCGTTTTCGTTAGTACTTTCTCCCTTGTTTGTTTTTTCCATATTTTATTACTCTATTTTTGAAAAAATATAAAATTAATAACAAAAGCGATACAATATATGTACCTATTTATTCATGGGATTTGTGAAGAGACAAAGCGAAGCCATACGTATCCATAATTCCGATGCAAAATTTCCCATCAATAGAATAATTCGAATAATTAACCGAGAAATTTCAAACATAACAAAGCAGGCTTCATGGTAGTATAATAGTTGGCTATCTGTATTAAATTGTTTCAAACATTCCTATCGTATACCTATACTAATAAAAATTCAACTCGATGCCTGAGATGAATTTATTCGCATCGCCATGTTTCGAAAAATCGATCAAACAATCCAACGGTGTTTACAGATACACTATGAAATAATTTCAAACACAATGGAAAAATAGTTTCGAAGGTTTTAAAATCCCCCCCCCCCCCCATATCACTCGTATAATTATGCGTTATATATGCACGTATTGAATTTTAAATTACACGACTCGTATTTCAGTCACTAAAGTAATAAAAAACTAAAAATTCTCTCGGTCGTTCTTCGAAAAAAAAAGGTCACAAATGAAACGTTAAATAATGCAATGATCTACGAATAGTCGACAGTCGTTGGAAATTAAATAATTTATTAATCACGTTTTCACTTAAATTTTGCCTTAGACAACTCTTCCCACGTTTCAATAAAAAGAATTCTCCGACGTCGACGTCGCATCACTTTGAAACGAAATGCATTCTTTAAAGTTTTTCTAGCGATCTACGTATCCATAACATGAATAAGCTAGCGTAGTAGAATGCAGCTGTCATAATATCAGATTACTCTTCAATTATGTACATCGGTAAAACAAATTTCATTTAAACGTATTCGTTTGATTTGAATATTTAGTAACGTTTTGATAACTTGAAAGTTGAGTTTAAAACACAAAATGTCATTTCAAGAAAATGAATTCGAAGAAACAATCCGCATACTATCATTAAATTTAATTTAATACGTTTTCCCAACTATTTATCTATCAACAACTTACAGAAGAAAAAATATATTCTCAAGAGTTTGTCGTGTTTGAAGAGTCAAAAAGCTAGAAAGTTTAAACGCTCTCTTCGCCACAAGTTCTCCATATAAGGATGTAATATCGCTACATTTCTTCATTTTGGCGCAAATATTTCTCATAGAAGATGAAATTATTATTAAAATTGAGAATAATTTTTCTTTTATTATTTAGATACCTACAAAGTAATAGGATTTTGAATCAACTTCCGCGAATGTGTACGATTGTACAGTTGTACACCTTTTCCTCGCTTCTTTGTAAATAATAAATCAAATTTATATCGTTTTATTGTTTCGTTGTTGTAGGCAAATATAAGAATACGGAGAGAAAACGTATACAAGAGTGCAATATTCTCGAATAAAATATTCCTTTAAATCGAAATTAATCCAATATTACGGTAGGAATGTGGAATGGAAATTTTTGGAAATGTTTTTTATTGCCAAAAATAATGTTTTATGCATGGCTTACCATATATACTTAACATAAGTACGCTGCAAATAGATAACAAACACTTACTCAGAATATGGGTAATGCCTAAAAGAGAAATTTGAATGTTTATAATGTAGGTAGGTAATTTCAAAGCTTTTCGATGAAAATGAACTATGAAATTGCTCGATGAACTGACATAATCCAACTCCATCCCCGCTGCATTTCGATTGCGGGCCAGCTAATGACTTGGCCCGCAAATTTTCAACTCTATTACGGGACAAAAAATATTGCTGTCATTGCCTTTGTTATTGAGAACAATGGGTCAAATTTTAATACCATTTCGGGCCAAGAAAGAAGAGTTTCCGTATTCGATTCCTTCGTGTTTATTTTCTCGAGTTTACAAATGAACACACGAGCTTTTCAATCAAAGTGGTATTTTTATGAAAAATATAATTACACCAGAAAAAATGAGAAATTTTTTATCCCCCCACCAAAAAAAACTAAAGAAAATTTCAAGGTTCAAACAATTTTAAAAAAATCCAAAAAATTGAAAAATTGTTTCATCTAGGTATTTATTCCAAAAAGAAAGATCCTGAATTTTTTTCATGTGATCCCAAAAATTGGAATTATTATTTTATTTAAGTAAGAAAAAAAAACGAGAAATTAAAAAAAAAATTAAAACATTCTTTAATCCGAAAAATTGAAACATTTCTTAATCCATAAAAAATCATTTTTTTAATGAGCGAAATTTTTTTGGTAAAAAACTTGCCTATGGGTGGCTCTGATCTTCCGTATTAAAAATTGAACGATGAACACTTCAACAGGTTTACAACTGAATCTTTGTTCACATCTTGGTCCCCAATAGATAATTTCTTTACCACCACAATCATTAATCACTTCCATCTTTTGTTCACACTTGACCCGCAATCGTATTGCTTTTTTAGGGAGAGAAAACAATAGCTGGCTCGCAATCGATCGACGACCCCTATCCCATAATAATTGAGATCCCTTGAATGCAATAAGTATTCACAGACTGATGGTGAATGTTAATTACATGTGAATATGTGATAGTCATCGGTTCATCACTCATCACTATCAATTCACTCCAGAAATGTTTTCTTTTTTTAGGGGGGGGGGGGGTGAAACTTTTTTTAAATGAGTTATGCAGTTATCGCGAAAAAACCAAAAACGTAAAAAATAAGATTAGCGGTACAAAATTCTGAAAATTGACTTCCGGGGGATGGGGGTTTGGAAAGCGCTAAATCTATTTTTCAGGTCATTTTGACTCTAGACCCAAGGGGATCTCAGGCCTCTCAGGAGAAAGCATAAAAACTAAAAAAAAATTAAAATAATTTATTAAAAAAAATTAAAATGTCATAAAAATTAAAAACATGGACATAATAATGAACATTTTAGAAAAATCGAAAAAAGGCAAATGTTTCAAAAATTTGAGAACCAAGATTCAGAAAAATTACAAATTATTGTTGAAAAATGAGGAAGTTCGGAAAAATTAAAATTTTAATAGAATTAGGGAATTACAAAAAAAAATCAGAATAGAGGACGTCTTTGATTCTCAAAAACAGGTCATCTGGGTAATTAGATCTGGTGTTTTTTTTAGAGTGGATCGTATAATTATGGTGTCCAAATTTATTCGTATCAAACAACTAAGACTGATGTCTTACAGGAAATTCAATTTCCGATCAAAAGTGTTAAATTCACTTTTAACTTATCTTCAGTATTTCAACCGCTATGTAAGAAAATTAAAAAAAAAATTGCATGGACAAATACATACTAAATTTTTTCTTCATTTTTTCGCATACCGCCTGAAATATTGATGATTAGTAAATAGAACCTTTTTGACAGGAAATTTAATTTCCTATAATGTATGAGTTTTAGTTTTTTGATATTGCTCAACATTTCAGCGTATTCATCAACTTTGAAAATTTGCATCAATAACAAAAATTTCAAATTTTTTTCTCATAGTCAGCTAGTGACCATATTAGAAACCATGCATATTTTCAGTGTCTAGGGCACTCCTTCAAAACATTTCAGTGAAAAAATTTGAAAATTCAACAATTTTTTTTATAAAATTCTGTAATGGTCAAATCACTGCCAAAATTCGAGAATCACGCAGATATCATTATAGGTACTTTTGAAAACCCCATCTAAGCAGTTGTAAATAAAATTGAAAGAGAAGAAAGCGTAGACCGATCAAGCATCAAAATGGGAAAAAAATGTAAACTGCCATTTGTTAACGTTAAAGTCGAATAAATAAAAAAATTATCAATTTGCGACAAACTTTCAAAGTTTCAAATAAAGCCTTCGCGTATAAAAATGCTTTGTTGATAGGCTGTCGACAACCGACAACGGTAATAACTGAAATACGCTATTATTCGACGAATTTGGCTTTGATCCCAATAATTTCATTCAAAATAGCAAGCATTTATCGATTTAGAATTTAAGCATTGAATCGTACGCTACGTTTCGTTTTATCCGAGTAAGTATACGACTGAAATGCATGAATTTAAAATACCCACAGAGAGTATCTACCATTAACTCAACATCACAAAATAAAAAAAAAATAAAAAAAGGACAGGACAGGACAGAGAAGGTAAGTACGAGTAAATAGAAAAAGAAAGGCTACAAAAATAGGTAGGTATATACGAACCGCACGATGAGGAATGTGTCAAACAATATTTAAAATTACCCTTCGGCCGAAATAGCAACTTGACGGATAATTTAGCCAGCGCAGCGTACATTGCGGCGTACTTCGGCTGTAATTAAGAACGTAAAGAAAAATAATAAGGCGTAACGAAGAAGAATAGAAACCATTTTCGGAACAATTTTACGTGCAATTTCGATACCGCAAGAATTAACTCGAACGCGAGCAGCATTAACTGTTATAGGGATAAATGAGGACATAAACAAACGGAAACGAATATTCCCCAACACCTGCAATTTCAAATTCTTATTTCCGACTCGAAGAGTAAATTATCGAAGAACTGGAGAATGGCAGAAGAGAACGGAAAACTACGAAATCGGGAGAAGCGTTGAGGGAAAACCTTGATGCAAAGATACCGGAGATAATGTTATTTCCCGAGACACCCCTTTCCGCTAAGAAATCACTACTTAACGCGAATTAACCGCCCTTAAACGCTATGAACTGAAATTTCCTTTCCCTTTTATCCCACTCGGTGCATACCCCCACCAATCGAACTCGCAAGGGGTTTTCCAGTTCGCCTTTAATTCAAAAGTTTTAACGATGAAACTTCGTTAAAGTTAGTCTCCTCGTCATCAATTATCGGTAAATGTAGTTGGAGAGTTACCAAATGCGATCGAATTACCAGAGAAGCTTTTTCATAAAAATATTTCAAATTAAACCATACGCGAGATAATTTCTTAGATTTTAATGTGCCTGTGCGGGTATGCTCGTTGCTCGCCTTCCATATCGCATCCTCTGCTTATTTCATTTTCATTTCTCATTTTCGTATCTGCAATCAACTCGTACACATACAGGATGTACAGGATTCAGAGTAAGACCTTCCAACCAGTAACTATGCAACTTATGATGAGTAAATATAGGTATGTTTGCCTAACCCCCAGACTGCAGGGGCTAAGTTATACTCGTCGATTTTTTTTTTTTTTTTTTTTGGCATTGGCATTGGCAGAGTATTTTCAACCTTGCACTTCTCGGCCTTTATAATAGTTAGAAAGTTGTGCTTTGCGGCATCGGATTGAAAATTTTGTCTAGAATTTTTTCATAGGATTAGTAATTTATAGGGGAGCGACGCCAAATATCGGATAGCATCTTTAAAATTGAAATATCTCTGCTTGTAATTGAGTTAGGATCAATCTCAAAGTGTCTAAATATAGCTAATAGAGTTAGTTTCAGGTCCTAGGAACGAAGGTTTCTACAGCGCACTAATTTCCCCCCACTTCAAATTTTGTAAAAAGTACACTTTCAAAATTTTGAAAAAATGGGTGCCTAATTTCGGATACCTATTTTTTTTGTTGAAAAAAAAGTAAAAATTACGTAAATAAACGATCGAATTTGTTTCAAATGTATTATATTATAGTATATGTATTGATGTAAACAACGTTCTTTTAATAAAATTCGCAAATGAAGTTAGTTGACTCTGCATCCAGCAAAATCCACGTAACACCACTTATGTTTATTCCTTAAGCATGATTTTGAGTTTCCACTCATCTCAAAAAATCTGTATAATAACACCAAAAGACCCTAATTATTAGTCACCATTACGAAAAACAATTATTTAACTGAAATTTACAAGTATCCGATATTAGGCAACTCGTATCATTTTTAACAAAAGTGCTTCTAATTTTTTTGTTTTCATCTTTCGATCAAAATCAAGCACATATTCAGAAACTACATATTTTTCTCTTTCAGAAGATATTTTCAAAAAAATTTTCAGATAAATTTTTCTTGTTCAAATTTCAACTTCAAAAATTTTTTGAGAAAAAAAGAAAAGTTGAAAAATCACGGTTTTGTCAATAAAACACAGATAGCGTTTTATTTCATCACGAACCCTCCTATGGCCAAGCTATAAGACCACATCTACAATTTCTGATGATCGCCGGTAGAATGCGCTTTATACCAGCTGAGAAATCATGGTATCCGAAATTAGGAACCCGTCCGATATTTGGCGTCGCTCCCCTACAAATGGGCAAGAAACCGAGCAAAATATTTGAAAAAATATTGTAAAAAAATTACAATTTTTCTAATTTTTCTATGATAACTCAAAAAAGTGGTCCTTTGACCAAGCTGTTATTAACAAATTTTCCCAATGAAAAAAGGCGTCTCTTTTCAATGGCGCAACCTCATCCCTCTATCATCCTTCAATCAAAAGTTATGAGTGAATAATTTATTGAAAAACGTCTGAAAAAATTCTAATCAAAAAATTTTAAAGATTATTTTTCTAAAATAATTTTATTTTGTATCAAAAGTTATAAACCATTTATTTTTTTAGAAAATCACCTAAAAAAAATTATTGTGTAAGAATAAATTGAAAAAATTTTCAACTATGATTTTTTTAAACTTTTTCAACAAATTAATTAGCTCATAAGTTTCGATTGGAGTGAGATAGAGAAGTGGGGATTATGCCATTGAAAAGAGAAGCCTTTTCTCATCAAGAAAAGTTAATACTTAATAACAGCATAGTCAAAGGACAACTTTTTGAGCTACCACAGAAAAATGCGAAAAATTGTCACTTTTTTACTACAGTATTTTTTCAAATATTTTGCTCGTTATTGAGTTGACTTCCTTGTCTGGTTATAAAAATTACCAGTCCCATGAAAAAATTTTAGACAAAATTTGCCATCTGATGCCGCAAAGCGCATCTTTCTAACTATTAAAGTGATCGAGAAGCGGTTGAAAACACTCTGTCAAAACGAGAAAAAAAAAATCGATGAACATAACTCAGCCCCTGAAATCCGTAGGTTAGGCAAACACATTTACATCGACTCATCATAAATTGCATAGTTACTGGTTGGGAGGCTCAACTTTCAATCCAGTACACCCTGTATACTTATTACGTATGCGTTCATACATTTACACAGCAGCGAAAATAATTACTCAGCTACGGGCATCTATTTATTCTAAAAAAAAGGCTATACCTTTTTTAAATCTTCATCGTACCGAGCTTGCCATACCTATAGTACCTTTTAATCTCGACGGAACCACCTAAAAAGTATACGAATCGATTTGCAAATGAAACGTTGGAATAAAAAATCACCTATATATCGGAGAATGTACACACACCGATCATTCGTATGGTTGAGTTACTGCGAAAAATACATTAGCTTCTTTCCCAACGGTATTAGTACGCCGCCTCCGTTCGGATATATGTCACAAATAGTCGAGAAATAAACAGAAAAAACAATTCCAAATATAGGTAGTATTTTTTCCTCTTAAATAACAAAATAGGTAAGTACGTATACATGATACACAGACATTATACGTACTATCGTAAATCATTACAATATTTTAAGTTTTACCACGTTTTTACCACTAATCATTAATTCAAACATGGGCAACACATTTTTCAAATGAAAAGATCATCTTGCCATTTCTGCTCGCAGCCTTAGAACTTAGATATATATTCCCACCTCACCGCCTATTCGCATTCATTTGAAAAGATTCTCAGACGTATAATTTATATCCATATTAACAACATACCACCGCGCATTCATTGCGAAAACAAAATTCCCATCGACTGAATTCTGATTTACTACGAGCGCCCCAAAAAAAACATATTTCTCCCCGCAACGTTTCGCAGCCTTGCGTAACATATGTGTAATGAAACCGAAACCGAATTTACAGCACAATTGTTTGGCAATTTTTCAAAACTCACCACTAAAACGAAAACAGCGGAATAGATTTTTTTGGCCGAAATTCCCAAATACAAACGTATAACTTTAACCAGGGAAAAAAACTAATTCGGTAAAGTTGCCCAAAAAATGTTTCAATCAGTAAGATGAGGTTTTATAAAATTTTTGATTTTGAATTGGGTCTAGTATAATCGTGATGGAATCAACTGTAAATTGTACGTGAAAGTTTTTCAGAATTTTTAAGATTTTCTGAAACTTTAAGTGACTCAAGGGTCATGAAATTTTTATGTACATTTCATTATAACCCAAAAATGCAACAAAATTTCCCTATCACGTTTTGGAATTCGAAAAAATGTTATTTTCACTCCACTCTATTTTACTACATAAAGTGCTTTTTGGTAGTTCTGCGCCAGGAATCAAAGAATATAGATGTACATACAGATACGAAACCTCATTGAAGCAAGAGATGCGCGACAACGACTACTCTTACGCATTAATTCTTTTCAAAAATTTTTGAGGAAAAATTGCTAAGTCAAAATTTCAAGAATTTCTATAAGTATTTTTTCTGAAAAAATTATTAAAATTGAAAAATATGCCCAATTCTAGAAAATTTCCAAATATAAAGTTCTCCACATTTTAAAGATTTATTAAAATTTTAAAAATTTGGCTGCATTTTGAAAATTTAAGTAATTTCAACTTTTCAAGTTACCAAAATTTAAAAAATATAAAAATTTGAAAAATTGATAACCAAAATTTATTACAATTGAGGCGTGTTTTTCCAAAAAGGCTCAAGTCCGCTTTTTTTCGAAATCGATTTTATGACGCCATTTGGTGAAGGAGGCCTATATACATAATCCTACATCATCAACCTACTAAAATATCGCGTTTAACCTGTTCAAAAAGCTAATATTTAAAAAAGTAAAAAACAAAGGATGGTGCGAAACAGCCTTCAAATTTGTCTAAAAATTCTTCCAAAACGGCCTCTGTTCATGTACTTGAGTTCACAACTAAAATAATCGAGGACTATCTGCTCTAAAATTGAACCATTACCTCCGAAATAGCTTTTTAATATACGATTTTATTACGTTTTTTGCTTCGCCTGTAAAATTTTAAAAAGTGGACTTAGCCGTTTTGGAAAAACACGCCTCAATTTATAAAATTTTGCAAGTTTTGAATTTTTACTCAATTTCAAGTTTTTTAATTTCTATAAATTTATTCATTTTGTAAAATCGTATTTTTCAACAGTTTATTTGAAAGCATTCAACTATTTGCGATTTTCTTTTCACTAAGAAATTTGAGCCTCGTGTACATTATTGGAAATAAAAATAAAATATGAGCGTTATTTCTTGGAATGATACCGGTCCCCCTCCCCCTCCCCTCCTCAATAGGTTTTTAAATTTTAAATTTTATTTTTGTACTTTTCTACTGTATAACTAATTATTAGATTATCAAGTTTTGGATTTCCAAAAATTTTAAAAATTGTAAAAAGTTATCAAACTTTTATTGAAAATTTTCCAAAATTCAACAGAACTTTAAAAACTAACTCAATTTGAAAAAAAAATCATTACCTAAATATGCCTAGAATTTTTACTGAATAAGTATTTAATTTTTAATAAATTTTGGAAATTGTCGAATTTTAAATCTATACAAAATCTTGAAAATTACTAAAATTAGTAATTTTACGAAATGATCAATTATTGTGGTCGAAGTCAGTTTAATTCAAATAAATGAAATGAAATGAAATTTTTGCTAAACCTTAAGAATTTTAAACTTTTACCTAATTTTGAAAATTGTAATAGGTAAAATTTTAAATATTGATAAAATTTTGAATTTTTATTGAATTTTTAGTTTTTATTAAATTTTGAATTTTTACTGGGTTTAAAATTTATTCAAGATTTTGAATTATAACTAAATTTTGAAGATTTATCAAATTTCAAATTTTTATCTGATTTTGGATTTTGATCAAATTTCAAATATTCGATTACTAAATGATTCAAACTTTTCTGAGCTGTAAACATTTTGTCAAGATTATCATCAACGAAAATGACGCAATACGTATTTAACGATTACAAGGTCTATACCAAACTGTTCATCATACATATTCCGATGTCTGATGTGCAAAGTTCTGTTGTATTGTACCTACTTATTTTTTTTACAAAATTTCAATATAAAAGTAGCATTTAAAATGATCTCTTTCTTTGATCATTCTTCGTATTTCAACTAGGTATACATATAGAAATACCTAGCAAGAGTTAAAAAGAATAAAAGAACCGTATACTACTCCGCACACCTATCTACTTTCTTTTCAAAATGCGGATAAACGTCATTCAAAGCAAAAAAATTTCCGCTTTTGGAAATTTCAATCGTGGCTGTAGTAGTAATATGAAATGCCAAACACAAACGAAATAAATCTAAATAACCAGACAAAAGATTCAAAATAACGATGAATCGGTGAAAAAAATGCTACAGACTGGAGTTTCATAAAATTAAAAAAAAAAAAATAATAATCAACTAAAATATCTCCGCAATGGATTTCCGCATAGTGCAGTAATTTAAAAAATAAAAAAATCTATCTCATCGTAGCAAAAATGACCCTACATCAAAAGGAATTTCATTATGTAACGATGAAAGGATATTATACAAATACATACTCGTATACGTAATTTTGTAATTTGTCGGTGACGCGACGTTATTACATATTATTCATCTTAATTCATCGTACAGAAAATAGACAAGTAACTACAAGGTAATAAAGAGATTTTTTTACTCTGCTTTGAAATATTGGTGAATTATGTACGCTTGTAGAATTGCTTTTGATTTTTCACAATTCGACTGTGCCATGGGTTCTAATACGAATAAAACGATAGATACGAAATCTGCGAGCTCATTTCTTGGCGAAATGATTTCTGTAGGTAGGTATATATGTTTTAATGCTTTATTGCATGAATAGGAAAGGAATATGTATCGTTATTACAACTTGGGCTATTATCAGATGGAACGTTAGCCAGTCACGCATTTCCGCTTTAAAAAGTTACCCAATGAGAGAACATTCGAACAAATGTAATATTTTTCTCATTTTTCGTTAGGATACAGACCTCTAAAAAAAGTCAAGAGAAAATACTGCAAGTATTTCAATTCATTTTTTGAAAATTGCTACCAGCTATTCTAACTCAGCTTATAGCGAAAATATACTAGGAAAACTTCAAGATTATGTAAACATACATTACCGTGTTTTTTATCAACATGTTTTCATTGAAAAATACACAGAATGAAATAGCAAAAAAAACAACAACAAAAAGAAGATATTCATTTTATATATGTAGTACATACCGTTGTAAGATAGTTTGAAGTTTTTTTTTACGGTAATTTATAGTACGTTACTCTCTCAATCTGAATCAGTTAAAATCCACTGAAGTACAGTGGATTTTCACTGAATCAAATAAAGAAAAGGGGACCGCAGATAAAATTATTTTTATTAAATTTTTTTTTCTATAATTTTATTCTAATAATTTTTATTTTATTTTCAATTAATAATTGATTTTTAATTTGACTATTTATAGAATTAATATTTTTTATAATTATTATATTAATTTCTTTAAATAAAATTTTTGATTCAATTTTTATTTATTTAATTGTGGATTTAACTGATTTGTATCAGTTAAAAACCACTATTACCGCTTTCAGTGAATTTTCGCTGATGAAATAGAGAAAAATAAAAATTATCACTGTTAAAATTATTCAATTTTATTTGATGAATCAGTGAATTTTGATATTGTAGTTCCAGGTAGTGATAATAGTGATAACACTTATACCTAAATGAAAAATTTGATTTTGAATTTCATTCAATCCAAGGATTTAATTGCACTTTTTACAGTGGGAGTAAGTACTTGGTAAAAAATACAATCAAATCCATCAATTGAACAAAATCCCAATGTAACAACTTGTTATTCCACCTCCAACCCACCGCAGCAAGATAATTACGTATTTATTTCTGCACAATTATCTAATACATAATATGTGAAATATGCATTACTCTTGGTGAAACTTTCAAGTTAGGCTTATAACGCACAGTGGATACACAAAATCCGGCACTATAGATACCAAAACAGAAGTCTTATCAGTTATCACATTTCATGAAACAAAATTATTATATTACCAAACAGCCATCTGAATGCATGTTCGAGCTTTTTCCAACCGATAATCAATAAGTTTTCACTTGTAAACGCAACTTTTCACATGATAACATATCTGCTGTTCAAGTTTCCCATATCGGATTCAAGTGCCGGATCCATTCTTTATCCACTATACAGTTAAGTCTTACAAGCAAATGAAAAACTAAAGAGAACGAAATTAAAAGCAGATCAAAAAACAACTGCAAAATTACGTATATTTTTCACTTTCTCACTTCATCACACTTCACATTATCAAAAAGCTAAACACAACTAGCCAAACTCGAACGTTACTTGTAAATTTAATATCTATGTGCATACGCGTGACAAAATTCACTGATTAAACAGTTGTTCCGTGTTGAGATTACTGATCATTCAGTTTTTTATGTAACGACTTTTTGTATTCGCTGATACAATGCAGTCATTTATAACTTCACTTGATACATTAGCTATAATTCACTGAATTGAATCAGCACTTCATTTTCTATTGAAATTGACTGGATTTCAGTGAAAATTGACAGATTCATCACAAATACTTTACATATATAATACTGGAAACTTCAATGGGGACAAGTGACCCCAACAAAAACGCTCTTTTAGCGGCTCGGCATGAAACTATTCTCAGACTTTCGACCGATCGTCATGTCTTCGACCAATCAGAGGGCGAATCACGCGACGATTAGTCGAAAACCTTGAATTAGTTTCATGCCGAGCCGCTTAGAGAGCGCTCTTCTTGGGAGTCAAATCAAAAGCACAGAGTTTCCAGTATTATATATGTAAAGTATTTGTTCATCAGTTAAATAAAGTTGACTGCCCGAAATAGTGAAAAATTCACTGATTCAGATTGAGAGAGTACCGAGGAAAGCTATGCAATTTGCAGTTCATATAGAATCAGCATTCAAATGTCTTTTTTACAAATTACTTTTAAAACTGTTCATATTCGTAATAAACCACGCAATAACAAACAGATCAAGTACCATGTCAAGTAGGCAATTCATACCTACCATTGGATTTTTAATTTTGTTTTGGTCTCAGTACCTAAAGTTGTCTCATTTTATGAGATAATAATTCCTTATTTCTTAGTTTTTTCCCAACTGAATTTCAAGAGACGCCATGCCCTTCCCTAATTTTTTATAAAAACGAAAAAATTGACAAATGATTTTTTTCGAAAAAATAAGCATTGAAAAATCAAATTTTCGATTTTTTTAATTTTTTGGTTCCAACGCAGCCCAATTTGTTCCTTCTCATGCGAAATAGTTACTCAATTCCCAATTTCAAAAAATTCAAAGGTTAAAAAATTTGCTAATATTAAAATTCTTTCCAAATGGGTGAGTTATTGGTCCCTTTTGAAAGTTCAGTTGGGGAGAAATGAAAAATATAACTAATTATTTTGTAATAAAAAGGAAAAACTTTGAAATTCGAAAGTGAAAAATTTTGCTCATTTTTTTCTTGTTTGAAAAATTGGAGACTTGAAAAAATTAGAAAGTAAATACATACTCATTTCTCACAAAAAGAAACAATTTTGATGAGTTGAAAAAAATAAAATAAAAATAAAAATTAATAATTTATGCGAAAATCAAAAATAGGGAATTATTTTTCTAATAAAAAAGATAATAAATGAAGTCATCGTCAGAAAGTTTGACTTATTTTTCCACCAAAAGAAAGACGAACTTATTTTCAAAATTATGCACAGATAAGTAGGTAAGTAAGTAGTAGGTACATATTTTACGACAAGAGGTACGTCTACGTATAGGTAGGTATTGTTTTTCTTTTTCGAAGAACAGCTATGATCCAAGACTGTATAAGTTATTCAACGCTTTGAAGTCTTTAGTTGAAAATTTCATTAATCTAAGCACCTTTAACTGTAATTAGTTAAGATTACAAGGGATTGTACGTACGTATTTCAGTTCCTTCCTTTGATAATAGAATTTATTTTAGACCATAATTATAGGACGTTTAAAAGAAAGACGTTATATTAGTTTAATGCTGTTTTGTAAAACGTATAAATAAGAATTTTAATTTTTGTATTGTCGAAAAATTAAATTCAAAAAATCTGCTTTTTAGAACCACAGAGTGTTAATCCAAGATTAAATACTCCAGCTTGGTGAAAATTAACTTCCAAACTTGAATAAAATCATTTTGGCGATGAATTACTCAAAAAGTGAAGGAAATTTTGTCTAATTGATGGAAATTTTGTACAGACAGGATTTCCTCTATGAAGTGACCAACGAAGTAGGTGGTGCGTCAAGTTTACGAGTACGTTTCTATTTCGATATAAATGTAATACGTATTCAGTTTCACCCTTTGTACCTTTTCATTAGATAACTCTCGTACCTGAGTACATTTACCTTTGGAGCACCACATATTGACTCGATTTCACCATATAGTTGTAAAATGCCTGCGGGTTCGGGGGAAATATCACGCCAATGCGCGTAGATGCGCGTTCAAGCCTGTATTCGTACAAACACCAACTAACACATAGTTGGTTAGCTTTTTCTTTTGAGTTTCATTTTCAATTCTTTCGACATCCTGCTTATTTTTATTTCGCTTAGAATGTTGGATACGATCTAAGAATATAAAAGTGGTTCATTTTCAAACCATAGGTAGTGAAAATTGCAAATTAACAATTTTTATAAATTTCGCAGATCATTTTTTCAACATTAGGTACCTAACCTACGATTGTGATTGGAAAAAAAAATTCACACAGGCCATCGCCATCGATAGTTAAAATTTTATTACAGTAAAAATAAAGAAATGAAATTGCATTTTGGGTTACATGGAAATTTTTTCTTTAAAATGTTCCTTTCGATGTTTTGATTAACCAAAAAAAAATTCCCCGAACTTCATATCTCAGGAAGTCCCCCAAATGTGAACCCAAACTGACCCCTTCGTCGTTTTTCGCTTATAACTCATCAAATATGCGTTTAAACAGAAAAATAATCATGACTAAAATTAAAGTAGATAAAATTTTCAACAAAAAAGGTTATATTCATTTTTTCAAAAAAGTGAACGGGCGGTGCAAAAACGCGCGTTAAAATACTTACACCTACAGAAAAAAAAAATGAAAAATTTCGGAAGGAGTCGCATATATTCGAATAAAGTCACACCATAGATTACGAAAAAAAATCACCCTGTCTTGCCCCCGAAGTGTCTAACATGTGGACAGTGCACGTGGTAAGTTGGTAACCCCCTTTCTTCTATAGTCGTAAATAAGCTTCAGCCGTAACTACCCTGATTTTTTTTTTTTTTTTTTAAAGGTTCAAATAAACGTTAAAATACATGAAATTTTCTATACAAACCAATTAATTCATTTCTTTCTATTAGTAATCGGTGACATGGTATCTTATTCATGAAAAAGGGTAGGTATACCTACTATCATTCTTAATTATTTTTAACTCTGTATACTTTAACGCGCGTTTTTGCGCCACCTGTTCACTATTTTGTAAAAATAAAAATAACCTTTTTTGTTGAAAATTTTATCTACTTTAATTTTAATAATAACCATTTCTCTGTTTAAACGCATATTTGAAGAGTTATAAGCGAAAAATGACGAGAGGGTCAGTTTGGGTCCACATATTGGTGACTTTTCGAGGTGTAAGTTTCGGTGACTTTTTTTTTTTTTTGCTAATCAGGATACCTCAAGAAACATTTTAAATAAAATAAAATTCACTTAACCCCGAATGCAACTCGCGCCATTTTTTGATCTTATTTTACTGGGCTAATTTATCAACAATTACATTGACATTGACACCTTTATGACTGAAATAAATTATTTTTGATCGGGCCAAATTATACTATAGGGGAATATGAAACCCTTGTATCGAAGTTACGATAGAAAACGATCAGTACCGAACATTACATTCTATTGAACTGAGAATAAGTACTCAACATTAACGTCAAGTTTAAAAGATGGATTTTATTCGGATTTTTCCGTTTCTATTCGGTTATTACATTTTAACCAAATTGAACCACGCCTATAGAAATACCGATACTTAAACTAATATCTACCGCTATCGCCATACTTTATAATCGGGAACCGCCTCCTAAGCTACATTATTATGGTATCTTTGGTAGAAATGAAAAATTATTTTCTATTTTTTTTTTCTGAATTTACCTTCGGATCTTTCTAGGTTTTTGAATTTTGCGAACTTGCTAGGTCTATTGTATAATAAATTCACTCGAATAATTAAAACTAGATACCCATCTATGCAATATGCATTTGCTATTTTAAAGTGCTATGTTGGCGTAGGTAGTTTTTGAGATTTGAATAATGATTTCTTCGAGCAGGATGTGTCAATTATTAGTGACTGTCCAGTGTCCAGGCATGATATTTCATTTTTCAAATTTTTTAGTGACTTTAGTGACCATTTTTTTAAAGAAGATAAAATAATGACAAAATAGTGACCCAAATTTTCAAGAAAAACGAGCTTACTAGTCAAAATTGAAACCCCCTTCCACCCAAAAAAATACATTTTTTAAAGAGAAAGAATATTTTGTAATTTTCTAGAAAACAATTTAAAAACCTTAAAAATTGAAAAAAAAATCCAAACGACTTTCCAGAAATTTTTTTTGAAAAAAAAAATACCTATAAGTATTATTCAAATTTTTTGGAAAAAAATCTTCAATTCGTATCGATTTAAACAATTTTTCTCAATTTATTGTTAAACTCTGTACCTACTAAAAATATTTTGGTAAGATTTTGAATTTTTCTAAAAAAAAAAAAAAAAAAAAAAAAAAAAAAAATTGAAACAACTTTTAATACCTTCTGGTAAATTTTTTTCCTTTTTTCAAGAAAATTTTAAAAAATTTCTCTTAGGTATAAAATTAACTTCACCTAATCATAAACTCTCTCGCCGTTGGGTGTAATAATCTAGTAATTAAACACCCCCTCCAAAAAAAAAAAAAAAAATTGATTAAAAAAAATAATTAGGTATATAGAATTCTTATTTTTTTTAAAAAATGAAATAATATTTTCTTTTCCAAAAGAATTTTTGTTTTTGCAAAAGTTGTCTGAAAAAACTATAAGTAAGTA
This sequence comes from Balanococcus diminutus, assembly GCA_959613365.1. NCBI lineage: Eukaryota > Metazoa > Arthropoda > Insecta > Hemiptera > Pseudococcidae > Balanococcus > Balanococcus diminutus. The sequence goes on along the minus strand of OY390715.1, from coordinate 41,850,003 downwards.
GTATTTGTAGTTTCAAGTTTCAAATTTTTTCAAGTCAATAATTTTGAAAAAAAATTTAATAAATTTTTATGCAAATTATTTTTGGAAACACTTTTATAAAGGAAAAAGAGGTATACCTATATTATGTACCTATAATTCGAAATATATATTTTTTTAATAGGTATTCCAAACACATATTTTTGATTTTGAATCATTTTTTTAAATGTATTTTTTTTCTCTCAAAAATTTAGCTATGCACCTTGCACTTGATTTAAATTTAAATTTAAAAAAATGAGAATTTTAATAATTTGTTATCCAGTTTTTAAAAAATAATAATAAACGAGCTCTAATTTCTAAAAAGAAAAATACATATATAAATATTATACGTATACATATGTGCACCGACAAAGCAATATACGAGTAATTTGACTTTTTGTTATTTTGGTACCTAGACCTACCTACGAAACAGGAGCAATAAATTAAATTTTCCCTCATACGAGCTCAAGAGTATACCTAATACAATTTATTATTACAAAATACAATTGCAATTAACCGCACGTGTTGGGTTTTTATAAGATGTCTAACTATTCGTTTAAGCATCCGAGAAAAATTGTATAACGAACATTTTCAAATAAATTGCCGTCAAAATATAATTCAAACTTTCAAAAAGATTCTTTCTATACGATGAAAGGGGAACCGGCGAAGAGAGACGGTAAAGTTTTACTCGTAATATGTATAATATAGAGTATGGGGTGGCTATAAAATCTTTTTATAATAACTGTGCCGCGCCGCGGAATATGTGTTTACACCAATTTCTGAAACGTAGCAACGCTTAAGCTACATCCATTCAAAAGGATCTATCCTCTTTTCATAAAACTGGCCACCCATCTTTTAATTTATCAGATATTTCAGGCGAATAAGTTCTGAAGTTTAACCTTCGTAATTTTACAAATTATATTAACGCTTTTTCTCGATCCGTTTTGTCCGCGCGTTCTGCCTGTGTGCTTTTCACAAACGCATGCACACGCACATTTCACCAAGTGCACACGTATAATTCCAAAAACAGTCGGAAAACCGCCCAACTTTAAATAAATGGCCATTTACATTGGCACAACCGAGCAATTTGGCTCTAGACTTGATTTCAGTTTCACAATTCCAAATTAACGCGTAATTCATTTTGAACTAAAAACACACGCGCAAACAATTACAAAACTTGAACACGTATTTTTCGCCTTCGCCCATCCGGTCCATCGCCATCGCATCGGTTTCCCATATCATCGGAATAAACAAGCGCAGGAATGACGCGACTTCCATTCCAATACATACGTATACTTTTCCAAGTAACTTATTGTCGTGTTTAATTAAATTAATCTTAGATACTTTTATAATTAGAACCTCGGCCGAAAAATGGTCGTCAATTTTTATCGGTTTAGGTATTGTCAATGGAACAATATCTTTTCCAGATTCCAGAATTATAGTCAGTTCTTTTTTTTATTTTTTCATCTTCAAATAATTTGCTGTAATTTGGGTATAACTAGATACAATTTCTTCTTTTATTTTCACCAAAAAATCAATATATTTTTCTTTCAATATGTACTTAAGTTTAGTTTCAGGAGAAAAATGTGATTATTTTGAAAAAAGAAAATAATACCTAGGCAGATAATTAAAAATTTTCAAAAGTACAAAAATAAATTTTTCAGGAAAAAAATTGAAAAAATCATTTTAAACATGAATTTTGATTTTTTTAAAAACAAACAAAATTTTGACAAAAAATAAATTTAAAAAAACTAATAAAAATAAAAAAATAGATTCTCTTCTAAATTTTATCAAGTTTTTATTAAGTTATTTTTAAAATGACTGGAATAGTAAGTTGCCTATAACACACAAAATCGAAGCACCAGTTTTTCAAGTATGAAATTATTAACGTAAGTATGGGAGACCACACTATCCTAAGAATGAGAAACACAAATCACTCGACTTCAACACTGATATCAATGCTTTTTAAAGCCATAGCCACCTTTCTTAGAGCCCGGATTTTTCTCCGAGACTCAGACCCCCCCCCCTCACTTTATAAGGCTCTCAAGGTAAAATGGCAAAATTTCTTAACCAATAATGTTTTCACTAACTAAAATTAACTCTGAAACCAAAAAAATAATAATTTCGGTTGCATTGAAGTTAAACATTTTCTTCCCAACAAAATTGGAAAAAAATCAAGAAAGAAATTGAATTTCGGCTAAAAGTTTTTTCTTCATCTTTCTTTAATTTTCGATTTTTGAAAATTTCTGTGAGAATTTTTTTTTTCAAACAATTTTTTGACGGTTTCTTTTTTGCATCATTTTTTTATTCAGGAAATGTTCAAATCTTTTGAGAACCTTTTTTTTTTTTTTTTTTTTGGAAATGTGGCAAAGAATTTTTTAAGAATTCTCAAATTTCCCTTCAATTTTTATTTAAAATTTCTTTTCATTCTTAAAATTTTTTTCAATTTTTTGAAAATCAGTTATTTTTTTGAAATTTAGGCAATTTTTTTGCATTTAAATTTTTTTCAAATTTCTTTGAGAACCACTTTTTTCGAAATTCAGTGAAAATAACATTTTTTTGTTGAAATTTGAATAAAAGAATTATTATTTCACTTTTTTAATGAAAAATTTCCTAATTTCTTTTAATTTCTTCAAGTTTTGTACAGGAACGAGTTTATTATTGAAGTTTTTTAAAAATTTATTCAATTCCTTCAGGTAAGTACCTATAATATAATATTTAAAAAAATTTCTAATTCCTTTGAGAACTTTTTTTTAATTCAGTAAAAAAAATCGTTTTTTAAATTTTGGTAAAAATTTTTTTCACTTTTCTCAAGTTGAAAATTTTGTTCAAGGAATAATTTCTTGGAAGTTTTGTTGGCTTTATTTTTTTTTGAAATTTATTGGTCAATTCTTTTACATTTAAAAATTTTTCAAATTCCTTTGAGAATCATTTTTTTAAAAATTATTCAAGTGAAGAAACGTTTTTTTTTTTGTTTGTTAAATAAAATAAAAATATAGGTGTTTTTTTAGAAGAAAAAAAAAGGGACATGAAAATTTTTCGTCCTGGGACCCGACCTATGGCTTTCGCCGACCCTGTTCAGAATAATAAAACAGTAATAAAATTAAAAATGACTAGATAAATACTTTTTTTTAACAATTTGAAAATTTTTGAAAAATTTATGTTTTAAAAACTTGAAAGAATTTGTAAATTTTTCAAAAATATTTTCAAATTTTAATTTTTAGGTAATTCTAATTTTTTTTAAATGCTTGTCGATTGAAAAAAAAAACATCAATATTTTAATACGATAATTTGCTCAAATATTTTACTCAATGTGCTTCCTCTCACTTAGAAAATTGCACCATCAAAAAATGAAGAAACTAACACAACGTATTTTGTGTTGCTTTAATAATCCCACACGAACATCGTAATTATTATTCTCTGCCTATATTTGTATAAATCCAAACATTTTGAAATCCTGCTTGCATGTAAACAATTTATAGGTTACAAAACCACAATTGGACCGAAAAATTTTGCTTTCATATTAAGCAGCATATTTCTACGTGTATATGTATGTAGATATCAACTATTGAATGTATTGTACGTGGGTCTGGATACCTAGTTCACTTTTTCAGTAGTTGAAATCATACCGTACATTTCTCTCAGGAAATAAATAAATACGCGAAAATAACGAAAACACAAAATACGTTCATAATATTATTACATAACCAAGCTACGGAAATAACTAGAATACTCGTAAAAACAGACGCATGTATGTAGATGTATCCATAGACTGCATACGTATAATACGAATGTGAATATATAAAAGACTGTTAGGTATATGATACCACCAATATCTATCTATTTTTAAAACATATTCGCTAATAGAAAATAATTTAATATAATTATTCACTCACTTTTGGATGCGCTCTTCTAGGAAAAGCTACTTTTGGATCGATCTGAAACAAAACAAAAAAAAAAAAAGATCAATTAAATATTTTAAAAAACAAACCATCAACAACATGCTCCTCTGACAAAAAAAGTTCAATTTCAACATCTTTCTAAAAAGTAATCGGCCGCAAATTTGAAATTTTCACTAACAGATAAGTTGTTTAAAAAAACTGAAAAAAGAGTTCATTTTTTTTGGTAAATCGTCAGCTGAAGGTTTTAGAGGAAAATGTGGCAACTCGGATAGGCTTGGCGTGACGGCTTTGATGAATACTTATAGGGCCCGAATCGTATCATTTATCATAACGTCAGTGCTACTGCTACTATTTCTCCTTCAACCTTTTATGATTAATATTCTGACAAAATGTGAACTAAGTAGTAAGTTTTCTACAACAAAATGAACGCTAGACTCGATCTTTACTCTCGATATATTTCACACAAAATTCGTTTTCGTGCCGTAGCTGAGAAGGTAAAAAAAAAATGGTAAAAAAAAGGTAAAAACAGTATTATATCTATACGTCAAATAAAAGCATTGGGAAAATCATTTCATACTATTTCTGTATTTAATGTTGATTATTCGTAGATAAACTAACCGCTTACGTAGGCATTTTTATGAATTTTCACTTTTGTCAAATTTCCTTTAAAAATCATAATCGTTTTGTTTGAAAAATAATATAAAGACACGTTTCGCAACTTTGGCTCATTTTGGTTCTGCGTATTTGCACATTTCATAAATTTTGCACGTTTCACCCACAGCACACCGCAAGAAGGTAATCAAAAACGTTCGAAAATTCAAACATAAAAGAAACTGGTAATTTACGTTTTCATGCCAGGCTTTTAGATAACAACTCTCGTAAAAAACTGAATGAACATTATCCCATTCTCAGAACACTTGATCAACAAAAACTTTTCAACTTCCTTTTCTCGCAAATTCCTTTGCTTTATCTCGCAATAAAGGTCGTCTTAAGCGAACCCAAAAACACCACCGCAACTTGCGAATGCTTTTTAAATTATTGCACAACTTTCCCAACAGAATCATACAATTTCGTTTGGATAAAGCCGCAAAATTCTTATTATCGCTGTCATCAGTATAATTAGCAAACACCAATAAATTCGAGTAAATTATATTACTTTTAACGCCCTGTCCGCATTTTTCGTCGATAGTTCTGTTTTTTATTTTGTTTAAATATGCGTAAGTTCCTCACCCTCGTGCACCTTTCCAAAAACAGGGCTTGGAAATAACTACAATGATTTTGATAAAGACCACAATAGAGGAGAAATTTTTCTTGACGAATGAATCTTATATTTCGTGAAGCTGAAAGTTTTTTTATACCATATACGTTTATCTCCTGAATTGAATGAGTATTCATTATATAAAAAAAAAACAATCTAATTTCATTCATTACAAAAATTGATTATTATTTATTTATTAAACAATTTTTTTTTTAAATAGGTACCTACATAATTTTTTTCTCATGAGACTTCCTTCAGACATTTGTTTTGAGAGAATTTTTCCAGTTTTTAAAAAAATTCCAACTTCTTTTAAGGATTTTTTTGGTGAGAATTTTTATTTACCTACTTATTTATTTATTTTTTATTTTTGAAATTCGAGGCTTCATAGCGCCTTCACTTTCAAAGATATGTAAATTTTTCACATGACTTTTTCTGTTCCTCTCAAAAAGTTACACCTGTTCCATGTATTGTCCTGATGGAATTCCGCAATTTTAATGGCTCATCACCGCACAGTGATAAATTGATAGACAACATTTTTGACCGGAATTTTGGGTTGATATAACTCCTTCAATTTCAGAGATAGACAACCAAATGTGCTTAGAACTTGTTATGTTTTTTCAATGTGCTATCCACCAGAGTTGGGCAGATCCGGAACCTAAAATCTGAAAATTGGATCTAAAAATCCAAAGATCCAAAAATTTGGATCTGATCTAGATCAGGTTCTTCAATGTTGAAAAGGATCTGATCTGGATCTTTAGATCCTTGAATTTTTGAAGAAGAAAAAAACAGATCCATAGATCCAGAAAACAAATCTACTATTCATCGCATTTTTCTCAGTGAACTGATCATTTTTCATGTGTTTTCAATATTTAATCTGTGAAATGAAGGAAAAGTAAATTGTAAAGGAAGCCAAAAAACCTTAAAAACTTCTGACTGTCCGACTTTATCCGGATTCTATAATTTGGAAATTGGATCTAAAGATCCAAAGATCCAAGATTTTGGATCTGATTTTGATTGGATCCCTTAACTTTAGGAGAGATCTAATTTTAAAATTTAAAATTTTATTTAACATTATTCTTTTTCAGAATTTAAATGATTAATTTTGAATTATTTTATATTTTTAATAAATTATTTTTTTTATATAAAATTATTTTCTTATTTAATTTAAATGATTTCTATTAATATTAGATTTCATTACCAAGTGTCGATTTTTTTTTGAAAGCAGTGTTTCCAATAGCTTTTGCTTGGCAAAATACCGATTTTCAAAACTTATTTTTAGCTCCTCCATTTTCAAATTTAGGCACCATGTGTACAATTGAGTTTTTTGTTAGTAGTACGTCTACGTACTCGGTTGTATCGAAACCTCAAGCCATGTTATTTATAACCGGGACACCCTGTATACGAGTGATTAGTACAAGAAATCAAAAATACGAAAAAAACAAAGCCGAAGTAACAAATTTCAACTTTTAATGTAGTTAATTGGAACATTTTCAACATTTCTTTCCCGACATTTTTTTTTTTTTTTTTCATTTCTTCTCAAACGTATCGTTATAATCTCGCAATCGCAAAGAAATTTTTCACGTCCAGCGTCCGTCTCCGACTCTTCGCACACTTTTCCTGGTTTTCATTTAAGCTTAGCCTTACATATTAAACGAATAAATGAACTTTTAATGAATCCTAAACGATTTCCGCACTGAATGAAGACCTTTTTCATTTTTGAATAAAACATTTTTATCAAAGCGTAAAAAATAAAGCCTCTCATTTTATCCAAGTAGGTAGGTAGGGCTAGGTACACTCGAGTAATTCGACATATTACCGAAACGTCAACAAATTTCTATCATAATTGTTTCGCAGCTAACGTAAATTTAAAATAACCTATTTATTTTCCAAGACAACGGCTTAACGTAATTTTATGACTATTGTTGAAGCAAGTGGTCTTAAATTTCACGAATTTGTACGTGGATATCGTTGGTAAAACGTTAATTTGAAACAACAATAGGACCAAATGAATATAATTTCAACGGATAATTCATTTTGTTTCGAATATAGTCAAATATTTGACGTTTTATCGACTCCGTCGCAATACTCGTTTTTCCTTTTTCTTTTCACCCTTTGGACATAACACACTCGTATAGAACGGTAGTAGAAGTATAAGGAAAAATAAAATCACGACGATTGGAAATTGTCGCGATTCCCTTCAATTGGTATACCTTTTCCTGGCTATTCTTTTCTTTCCTTTCTACATTGTTCGCAAAACCGCATAGCTCAAATGCGATTACTGCGGCCATTGTTCGGAACTAAAATACACCTAGCTTTGAATTAAATATCGGAATACGCAATTTTGCAAAATGTACAATCTATTACGATCGAATAAAATGCTACATAAAAATAATTTCCGTAATGTGTTAAGGTATTTGCTGCTAATTTAAACAGATCAAGGGCTGATTTTCTCCCTATATTTTGGTCAAAATTGCTGCAAGTACTCGTAGGTTTATACAAGTTTTGAGAAACAAGTTCGGCATTATCATAAGTTTCAACTAGGTACATACTAAATATACGTTGGAGTACTCAAAATGATTTCATCCTAAAAATAATAATAAGAAATGACTATAGTTTTTCTCAACAAAAAAAAATCTCACAACTTCAGTATTTTACATGAAATTATCACTAGAGGTAGAGATTCTTGCCAAAAAATCAACCAAAAAATTTTTTTTCATTATTTATTTGTATTTCTTTTTCAGAGGAACTTTTCTATATAGAAATACTTCTTAATTAATTATTTGACAGGATTTCCCACTTTAAAAATTTTGCAGTTAAACTTTTCTTTCTCAGAAGAACTTTTCTTGAGTAGGTGGGCCTAATTATTACTTTTTGATATTTTTTTCTTACATTGGTTTAGGGGAGATGTGGGGGGGGGGGGATGAAGTACCTTGTGTATTTTGTCTGTTCAAAGTAAACTGACAATTTTTTTTAGAAATCCTTGAAAAATATTTTTTAAACAAAAAATGAATAGGTATTCAAACCATAAAAATAATCGTTGATATCAATTAAAAAAAAAAAAAAAAAACGCATTATATTTACTCGTAAAAATTTTTTATGTAAATGATTCATGAAATTGAAAGCAAAACAATATTTGTGGAACTTAAAAATAAAATATACAATACAGAATTTCAAAAATAGATTTTAACCCCACAAAACCATTTCTCGAGTTTGACACGACTTTGAACAAACCTCCCCAAAATTTTCAGTTTTTTTACCAAAAAAGGAAAATTTTGGCCATTCTACTGTATTTTTTCATGACGAATAAAAATATATTTTGCTCGGTGTTTTTTTTTTTCTCAAAAAATTCTCACATTTGAGAAAATTTTGGTTTTATATACAGGGTGTACCAGCGAGTAAAGCCTTCTAACCAGCAACTATGCAATTTATGATGAGTTGATGTAAATATATTTGCCCAAACTTCTGAAACGTATAAAATTTTTGAACTTTTTAGCGCATAGTAGGTACATGATTTTATTTTAACTTTTCAATATTTTATTATTTTTATTAGACTTTTTAATTTTTTTCAATTATTTTGCTTGAATATTTTTTTTCAGATGTTTTTTTCAAAAATAAACTGTTCATATTTTATGATAGTACATCTGAAAAAAATAAGTAATTTGGAAAAAAAAAATGATTAAGTATGATTTTTTTTCAGACTTTTTCAACAAATTATTTGACCTGTTATAGTTGTTGAGAAATGCAAGTTTGAAAACTCTCACATGCCAGTCGAAACAAAAAAAAAATGTTTTTCAATGAGAATAACTCAATCCCTACGGTGATGAGGTTAGGCAAACATATTTACATCGACTTGTCATAAGTTGCATAGTTACTGGTTAGAAGGCTTTACTCATAAGGTGGTGTACCCTGAATACTCAAATTTCTTCATTTTAATGAATATCTTGGAAACAAGATGTTGTATTGAAAAACTAACCTTATTATTTTCTCGATCTACAATTTTGATTATTATACATTTTTCTCAAGAAATAAATTGTTGATGAGAAAAATTAAGAAGTAAACAATTAACCAAAAAGTAAAAAATGAAAATAAATTTAAAAAATAAACTTCTAATGCAGTATTTTAATTCGCAGCATTATCTTTTTCATAAGTAATCTTACATCAACACAAATATGTAATTGATTTTTTGAAGCTATTTCCTTTGTATTTGCATCTGTGCATTTGAAAGTCAAGCATTCATCATACAACACGAAGAAAACGAGGCTAAAAAAATTACAACAATTGTTCATATCGCTTGCCTTTTTGTCTATCCAGGGCGTGTGAACATTCCTAAATGAAAAATCCAAAGACCTTAGTCAGCATTTTTAGAAACGCGTATGGGTGCGTTATAAGTAGTAAAAATTCACTATATTACACGCGTGTTGTAACATTCTTTCAACTAGAAATAAGGAATTTCAGTATCTAACGTATATAAAACATTATATAGAGAAGCATCTCGTATTACAAATTACTTTTCATTTTCGCGTTACCTCGTTTTCCTTACATTTTTTTCTTTTTTTCTCATAAAGTGTACTCAGGGCTGAAAGAAGGGTCTGAGAATTTGCTCCAAGAAACGTACTACACACCTTATCACTAATTTACTCGCATTGAATGGCGCGTATTGCTTCCAACTAAAATACTCGTACACTACATATATAGGTATCTTCCTATCTTCTCAACCAACTGAAACATCTGACGCTAAATAAATGCGTGAATTGGGCGAGAAAACGTACTCTTACTTCTTCGTATAACAGTACAAGTTGTTACAGTTTTTGCTTAATAACAGAAATGTAACATTCGTCGGTATCTTATTTCACCTTCAGTGTCATATATGTAGATAAAATTTATACTTATTCGCCAAAAAGTTGATTGAAAAATAGGTATAAGTATTAATAAGTTTGGCAGTTATTTTATCTTCAATTTATAAGTGCTATAGGTATTTACATTTTCAAAGCCAATTAGGCCATTAAAGTTTTAAAGCCCAATTCAACTGAATTAAGATTCCAAAATAATATTGGGTTGAAACAAATACTTCGGGGATTTTATACGCGTATTATTAAATAACGTTGCCAAAATTATTAATGTATTTGAAAATAAGCACGAAGGTACCTAGTTGAATTTAAATTTCAAATTCTAATGCTTTTCCTTCTCATGTTTTCAAACTATTACATTGATTTTTACACCAAAAATTGAAATAACCAGAACATTGAAATTTTATAAGATAACTATTACCCAAATACCTATAAAAAATATGACAGTCATCCATTTTTATATGTACTTTCAGATATTATCTACAGACTATCAATTTTGCAAGCATTTTTTTAACGAACATTTTTCACTCCCCATCTTCATTTATTTTATTTTATTTTTTTGTTCTTTTACACCATCTTCACCATCCAGATCTTTATTAACATGTACGTACTAGATATGCAATAGGATATCCAGAAACTTAATAAATTGTTAAACATGCCAAGTGTTCGAAACATTACACAGAAGAACCCCAATGTTTTCAAAAAACTTCCTCTTCACTGAAGAAAAAAATTCAGATTTATTCTTTTTTCAAAATTCAACTTATTAATCCGAACAAATTCAGCGAGAGTAGGGTCAAAGGGCCATAACCTATTTACAAGAGGAGAAGTAAGAAAAAAAAGTTGCCAATATTTATCAAGGATAGAATTTATGCATTTTAATCTTCATAGTAGCATTTTTCTCAAACTTTTACGCGCTTCGTCGCGTCGATTACCAAGTAAAACATTTTGACAACGTAAAACTCCAGAAACTAATATTCGTCGTGCAAAAATAAAAAACGAACAATGCGATATTTTTGCTCTTTTGTGAAAAAAATATGAGAATCATTCGGAAGTAGTATTAAGCTGTACAGTTGAATCAGAAAATCGAGATACCTTTCTAAACATAAAGCAAGGTGACAAGACAACAGAGCTGTATTCTATCATTAATGCTTCTACAATATTTATAAGCAAGAGGTCGCCGTTCCTGAGATAGGTATTCGAAAATGCGGACATCTGTATCGCAGATAATGAACGTTACGTTAATAATTTACCTATTTTACAGCGACGAATCTGTAATAACAAATGAACAATTAAGCTGATAGCGAGCTGTAAAAATTGTTTTGCAAAATGAATGAAATAAGGTAAAGTAACTCGATTAAATATTAACTTGGACGATTTTTCTCGACAGTTTGAAAATCAAAAACTGACCCAGAGTGAAAAAAAAAAAAAATAGAGTAAATTGTATTATTTCAGCGAGCTGATCAATAGTGTAAAGTAACTATACGTAGGTACAATGGAAGTGAGAGGACAGACTATCTTGATACGCTGAAATGTCATCAATAAATTCTAAAAAAAAAAAGTTATATGTACTGAGATGAAATATCGCACACCCAGCGTAATAAGGTCATATCTGAAAAATAAATAAATAAAAAATGAAGGAAAGGATTTAGTGTGTTGCTTTCTGCACCCCCCCCCCCCTAAAAAAACACTCCAATGTTATAACTCAAAATCGAGAGATGTTGAAAATATCGAGAGCAATCAGGATGTCCAAAAAAAAAAATTAGTTGAATAGATTTCTGTATTTTTAGCCGAATTTAAAAAAAAAAATGATGGCTATTGTGTCCGACCCTGATTTAGAAGGAGGGGGGGGGGGGGGGGGTAGGAAAGTTCTGACCTCATTTCTCGACGTTTGGGACCAAAAGACGACGATCTGTCACATGTCACATATTTATATATATATATTATGTATATATTACATATTATTCATCAATTTCAATAAAATAAAATTGAAGAAATTTTATTTTATTGAAATTTTTACAATTTTCAGTCAATAAATTTTGAAAGATTTTCAGATCGATTAAATTTTTATTTTGTTTTTCAATTTACCAGGCGGGTAATTAGCTTCCAAATTTTATTTATTTATCTTTTCCTAAAAGTTTATTCGATTTTTCCAATCCTTTTTTATGGGCATTGTGCTGTGCATCATATTTTTTGTCAAAATTTGAAACACCTCCAGGAAAGAGTTCAGAAACTACAAAAATCCGAAGCAAGGCGATTTTTTTTTGGGGGGGGGGGAGGGGAGAAAATAGGTAGTGACAGCGAGTTCTATTCGATAAGAAAATTCAAAACCAAGAAAATGCTCAAAAGTCAAGATAGCATATAACTCGAAACGGGTTTTTTAAAACTGAGACAAAACAAAATTAGCGTTGAATAAAAACATTCAAATCTTTGAAAAGTATAAATTTTGGTTTTAGTGTGTTTGATGATTTTGATCGCCTGAAATAAACACGTTAGAATCAAGAAAATGCCTATTTTTATCATTCAGCACGAAGGTACACTAAAGGGTATCGCATTTCCTTCATGGTTTTACCAAATTTCCAGTTTATTTTTTAGAAAAATTAAGGCCAGTAAAAAATTATCCACTCTTGTTTGTAAATTCACATCCACTCGACACGTAAAAAGATCATTTTCCGAAACGTTATATCTACCTAGCTACTCGGGTCGATTTATATCTACTTGGTTTTTGATTCATTAATACCATTGCTCAAATTACTCACACACACACCCAACAAAACATTCCAACAAGAACAGTTTCTTTCGTCACATAAATTTATTGTTAAGAAACGATACCTTATACTTACTTAAAAGTTCATTTAAAGGGCCGTAAATTTTTCTAAAACTACAGGGAACGCCACCGTTGTTAAAAAGGAGAGAAAAAAAACGTAGTAAATAATACGGCCATTTATTAAATGAGATATCACGCAATATAAACTTGTGTATATATAAGTCTTTTGTAATATTGTTCAGCGTTGCGTGAATCACTGATAATGTGAAGCATCTTCCTCACCCATTTATAAATTTCCAACACAGCATAGAGAAACACCGTTGAAAAGGGATGAGTTGAAGAAAAAATTATAACGTTTGAAAAATAACTGAAACTTGTTCACTTAAGAACCGAGGCGATAATTAAAAAACAAAAATCACCTTTAAAAAATCTTTTTCATCTTTTCGTTGTTGTTTTTTTCTTTCTCGTATATTATTTAGCAAATCTGAAGAAACTTGTAAATTGAATTGTTTCCAAAATTTATTAACGTAGATAAGAATGAATTACTTATTGTTTAAAAGCGGTTATCAATTATCACCTATTTATCTATATTGTCTATACCTATCTACAAATGAAACACAAATGAGACGACGAATTAGGTAGGTAGCTAGGTACACGTATGAAAAATTTCTAAATAACTAAGGTAAGCGTATTTTTCCTAAATACAAAAATTAAATAATTCGTAATATTAGGTATGCACTTAACACATCTTGGCAAATGTGTGTAATTAGTACATACAAATACAATTTATAGAAATCCCTGACATTTTAACACTTCACCTATGAAATAATCTGGCCGCATTTTCATTTAATAAGTCCTCGAGTATAATTAAATGGTCATATACGCAAAATTTAACTGACATTGAGGATTTTCTATCAACTGGAAAATTACATAATATGTAATAAAAAGTAAGCATACGAGAGCTTACCTAAAAGGTCATTCATCTCGTTGATATTTCGACTAACATAACTTTATAAAAGGATTAATGGGAAACTGAAAATGTAGGGTAGGTAACCACAAATCTCATCGCATGCCAAATTTAAACATAAAATTTTCATCCAATATTAAGCCCACAGTTACTTAATAAAATTCCCTTCTCACTTTGCATAAAGTTCACAAGTAAAATACTTTATTATTTTTACCTAAAGCAAAAGCAATGAACTGTCCGTAGTAATCGTTAAAACCCGGAGAAAATAAATATCGGCCACAATTCGCTTGTATAAATAAAAAGTAATTCAATTAAGCGCCGAATACAGACTTACAGACAACAAAGTCTGACAATTAATCTAATTCAAAACATTAAACTTTGAACCTTCAAGTATAATCAGATTTTCCGTGATTTTTTTTATCTTTTAACGACGCACAGCAACCGGCAGCTTTGGGCCAATGTTATCATATGCCAATCTATTCAGATGCACGAGTCTATGAGTAAAACATTTAGTCTTATCGGAGTTTTTCGATAAAAAATGCCACGTCGATCTAATAAAATTCACCCCTTTTATAATCTACGATATAAATTAATGCAACTTTTAAACTCTGTTTTTTCTCTCCGGTCGTACCTAAAGGGTGTCCGGGGAGCACTGTACAAAATTTCAGCTTTGGATACAACCGGGTATCACTAACAAAAAATGTTATATACACAAGGTGTCTTATCTCAAAAATTGAAGGGGCAAGAGAAAATAAAATTGAGATTTTTTTAAAAAATAAGGCATATGGATAGTACTTGAAAAATTTAACATTTTTTTACTCTCAAGATTTTTTGTCTATGTTTGAAAATGAAGGCGCTACAAAGCGTTGAAATTTGGATTTTCAAATTTTGATGCACCGTAGCTCCTTCATTTTTGAAGATAGTCAAATTTCTCACATATTAATTTTTGTTTCTCTCAAAGAGTTACACCCATAGTCAAATTTCTCACAACAATTTTTGTTTCTCTCAAAGGGGTGTGGCTAAATCCACAATAAGTAATCACATTGTAAGGGCGATGTCGTTCTTTTTTATTCATCTTCTTTATTTTTGTACAAGTTTTTTTTTTTTCAAAGTTCAACCAAATTTTTTGCAAGTTTTCCTCTGAAAACTTTGGTGTTTTATTTAAAACGAATCTATTCTTTCACAAAATACTCAAAAATATGTTTTTCATTTTGGGTAGGATGCAAGGATGCTGTATTTATATTTTTTTTATGTTTTAACTTTTAATTTTTTATTAATTTTTTTTTTTCAACAAGTCAATGAGTATTGAGTAGTTAATGTATTGTAGTTGAGTACTTACTCAATTTTGAAATTTGAAAAAATTAAAATTTTAGTGAATTTGAAGAAAAAAAAATTGAAAATATTTTTTGAAGGACCAAGGAGTCAAGGACATGAAGGAAAATTGGAATTTACTGGAAAAAATTTAAAAATTACTCAATTAGAAGAAAAATTTTGATGAAAATTATTGGAAAAATTCGAATGAGAAGTTAAGTTGCCAGTTGGGAAATGAAATAGGAATATTTTGATGACAAATTTCATTTGAAATCAAATTCCAAATTGACAATTTTATTGGAAAATTGGGAGGGGTGATGAACAAGAACAATTATTTTCTTGAAAAAAAATAAATAAAAAAGGTCGGGAAAAATTTAGATAGAAACCTCAAAAATAAACTTGATAAAAAATTTACTTGAAAAAAATTTCAAAAGAAAAATTTGAAAAGTATGGTAGAGATTTCGAAGCATTTCGATGAGAAAATTTGATGAAAAATCTTTAAAAATCTAAATGAAAATTTAAAAATAAATTTAATTAGGTAACAATATTCATTTAAAAGTTTTTTAAAAATAAATTGTAAAAATTATTGGCAAGTTTGAATGAAGAAATTGGAAAATTAAAAATGAAGTTTCAACTTTTAAACGACAAATAGAAAAAAATTGATGAAATATTTGAGGAAAAATAGGAATAAATAATTAAGTATTTGATGAATGATGATTAATTTCTTCAAGAATTTCTTTTCAAAAATCGAATGAAAATTGAAAATGAAAACAAAAAAAAATGAAAAATTTGAAGAATAGAAAACTTGGAAAATTTTTAAATATTTTATTAAATTAAACTTAGGTAGTGGAAAAATCTCGATGAAAATTTTGTGAAAATCAATTTCGATGAAATCCACCTTGCAATGACGACAAACGCGACCACGACAACGATTATTCAAAAATTTCAAACAAGAATATGAGATGAATCACGATGAATTCTCGTTCGTTCATTTTCATGATTACTTGTTGTGGATTTAGTCACTCCCCTCTCAAAGAGTTACACCCATAACATGCATTGTCATAATGAAATTGTTTCGATTTTAATGCCTCGCTAGTTCCCCTTGATAATTTTGAGGAAGGCAATACCTTCGACGTGAGTTTCTTCTTACAATAACTTCTTCAATTTTAAAGATAGGCGTCTAGACGTAATCAATTTTTTTTTTCTTTTTTGGAGTACTATTCCCTGGCGGTGTCAGAAAATTTTTTGGATGCAGTCTTGCCAATTGATTTTGCTTAGAAAGTTCTGTAGTGCTTTCATTTTCAAAGATATAGGCAAAAAATCACAAGAATAAAAAATGTTTACTTTTTCAAATACTACCCATATTCCCAATCAAAAAAATGTTTTCTCAGTTTTATTTTGACTGACCCCCTCACTTTTCGAGATAGGCCCATGTGTATATGACATTTTTTGTTAGTGATACCCGGTTGTATCCGAAGTTTCGTAAAGTGCTCCCCGGACACCCTTAAGTATAATATGAAGATAGATATTTTATTAATGATATCATCATGAATAGGTAATTTTTTTCAGCTTCAATTTTTTTTGGAGTCGCTAATTCAAATTTCAATTATTTTTAATTACAGAATAAAATACTTACAAGAATTTTTTTTCGATCCGAAAAGACATTTTTAGCATCCGCAACGTTGGGAAAGAATAAAATTACCAAAAGAAGTCTTTATTCCAAGGCAAACCAAATTGATATTAGTAATTTAATATAATCAATCACGCTGAGGTCGCGTTTTTCCACCAGCCAACTTGGGCTACACATATAACCGCACTGAATGCCGGAATAGCACTGCATTATTCATTAAGGCGGCCATTATGAAAGCTAAAATTAAAATGTCAACGATAAACAGACCGTTTATCAAATTTACGTTCGCAAAGATTTTCCGGCTCAACATACAGCGATGGTTGTGTTTTCAAAAACAACGCAAACATCTCCTTTTCTCTTACGTACTTTCTGCGGTAATTCTATATTTTATTGGTATCGTACACTGTACGGATGACTTAAATAAGTACAAAACGTTTTACCTATGACAGGAAAATTTCATTTTTCCAACTTTTTCAATTGAATGCAACTTTATTTTAACTTTTTTCACCGATGCAACTATACAGGTACATAGGTTAATGGTATAAAAATGCGGCCTCACTGAATGCCGTATTTTAAAGTTTTAATTATAATAAACTTTTTTCTGTTATGAATAAACCTTTTTGAATAAGTATTAAAATAATATACCTTATAGATACAGACTGCCTATCAACTTTACGCTATCCACCACGTTAGGTACTCACTACTCAGAAACAAGACAAAATTAAAGCAGGAACTTATTTTCAAATAGGAACGTACGTACTTCTATAGTTACCTACCAACGTTTATTTTCATTTTTATTCAAAGTTTAAAAAGGGTGTTTCGAAAATGATATCAATAAAGTGATGTGAAAAATTTGTCTATCTTTAAAAATAGGGGCGATATAGAGCTTCAAATCAGGGGAATTTTTTAAAAGTATTTATTTAAAGTAGCCCGAGCAGCACACTCGATCGATAATATCGAAAGTTGAAACGTATCGATAAAAAATCGTTTAAAAATCTAAAGATGTTCTCACGATATAATACAGATTTAGCTGTACGATTTTATAGGCAAAAAATCTAAAAACTATCGAATTCGATAGTATTACGATTTTAGGACGATATTCGTCAACGATACTATCGACAAAGAATATTAAATTTATCGAATCCGATTTTCCACCGATTTTGTGCAGATATTTGAAACTATATTATCGACAAATAATCTGAAATTTCTCGAATTCGATTTTTTAACAATTTTGTGAAGATATTTGAAACTATATTATCGACACGTAATCTGAAATTTCTCGAATTCGATTTTTCAACGATTTTGTGACGATATTTAGAACTATATTATCGACAAATAATCTGAAATTTCTCGAATTCGATTTTTCAACGATTTTGTGAAGATATTTACAACTATATTATCGACAAATAATCTGAAATTTCTCGAATTCGATTTTTTAACGATTTTGTGAAGATATTTACAACTATATTATCGACAAATAATCTGAAATTTCTCGAATTCGATTTTTTAACGATTTTGTGAAGATATTTACAACTATATTATCGACAAATAATCTGAAATTTCTCGAATCCGATTTTCCACCGATTTTGTGCAGATATTTACAACTATATTATCGACAAATAATCTGAAATTTCTCGAATTCGATTTGTTAACGATTTTGTGAAGATATTTGAAACTATACTATCGAAAAAGAATATTAAATTTATCGAATTCGATTTTTTAAAGATTTTGTGAAGATATTTAAAACTGTATTATCGACAGATTATATGAAATTTCTCGAATTCGATTTTTCAACGATTTTGTGACGATATTTAAAACTATATTATCGACACATTATATGAAATTTATCGACTTCGATATTTCAACGATTTTGTAACGATAGTTGTTGAAACTATATTGATTTTTTTCTAGTCAAAAAATACCTACTTTATATTCAAAATTGGATGGGAAGAAAGGGCCAAATCGAAATTTTTATAATAACCAAAATTAAATCCAGAATATTATTCTACAACTTTTGTTTGAAATGTTTTTTCAATTGGACCTCATCTCTAGCCTCTATTATTTTGCATTTACCTACTTACGTGTAACAGTAATATGCGAAATCAAAATTGAAAAAATTTTCAAACAAGTTATCTAGTTTTTTTGGTTTACTAGGTATTTTACTTGAAACCAGATCGTTGTTCTTAAATAAAATTTTACCAAGTTCAATACTACGATTACTATGTGAATACTTAGTATTTAAAATTGAACGGGAGGGAGGCGCCCAATCGACAATTTTGTAATGACCAAAATTATTCTTAGAACTTTAAGCTACAACTTTTGTTTGAAAATTTTTTCAATTGGACCTCTCCTTCTCCTCCAATTTTGCATAATACTCCGTTGATACTTATTCAAAATTGGAGGAGCGGAGGAAAAAGGGGGCCAATTTGAAAAAATTTTCAAACAAAAGTTGTAAATTAAGGTCCTAGAAATAATTTTAGTTATTATAAAAATTTCAATGGACCCCTCCCTCTTCTCCAATTTTGCATAAGATGTTTGAATATTATAATCCAATTCGTATTATGCGAACGAACTCCGATGTTCGCAACAGACGCTTGTTTTGGTAGAAACTGCTGTATTTGGAACGAAATTCGCCAGCCTTAAGCGTAACTACGACTTCAAACTCGCCAGCCGGTCTTGAAAATGTGCGCGCGCATATACCCATATATGCTAAATTATCTACAAAAAATCGATAGAATATCGAAACTAGATAATCTACAAAAAATCGTAATACAAAATCGATAGAATATCGAAATTAAATCGAAATAAAAAATCGATAGAATATCGAAACTAAATCGAAATAAAAAATCGACAGAATATCGAATTCGATAAAGTGTCGCGTTAGTTCCGCATAAATCGTGTAATTATCTTTCGATTTATAGATAGGTTATCGATGAAGTATCTAACTATAATCTTGAGATTTTTAAAAGAAAAATCGTTCGATTTTATCGAAAGTTTATCTGTTGATGGATTTTGCCAACTATAATTCATCGATAATCTGTCGATATATCGAAAGATAATTTCACGATTTATGCGGAACTAACGCGACACTTTATCGAATTCGATATTCTGTCGATTTTTTATTTCGATAATTTGTCGAGTGTGCTGCTCGGGAGGATATTTATTCAATTTATTTGTTTTATTTTTCTAAGAAATTTGTTTAGACAAACTGTAGCTAGGTACTTAAGTGTTTTTTTCTCTCAACGTAAGTATCAAGCATTTGATCGAGGAAAATTTTATTCAACTCATAAACTCAAATTTCAACAAAAATTGACAAAATTGATGAAATTTTTCTCGAAATTTTTACAGTTGAAATCTAGGCAACAGTTATGTATAGAGTTGAAAAAACGAAAAAATTACCAAATCTTCTGGGAGGGAAAAAAAATTCATTCCAAATAAATTTTTCAACTCATAAATTCAAATTTCCTCAAAATTTATGAGTGTGTTCTCGAAATCATTACTCGAGAAGTCCTACAGTTGTAGGGTTGGAAAAACGAAAAAATTGACGCTAAATTTCCACAAAGTTGATGAAATTTTTCTCGAAATTTTCACAGTTGAAATCCTACAGTTGTGGGTTTTAAAAAAGGGAAACAATTATCAAATCGTCTAGAATTGAAAAAAATCGATACTACGTTTGAAAGTTTTTTTTTTTTTTTAATTCATTTATTGTGCCATATACAAAGTACTATGCTTAGAGGCACATTCTTAAGATTAGGATAGTATGTAAGTATTAAGTGTATATATTAGAAGTTAATTTAGTTACATGCTTAAAAATTAAGGTAAAGGTAATTATAAAAGTTTGTTTAGATGGGTGATTTTTATGAATTGGAGAAGTTTTTCGATGTTGTTTTGATTATCTGAGAGGATGTTTTGTAGATTTCCGTCGAGGTAGGTGTTTCGGGCTTGGTGATATTTAGGACAATCGATCAGAATATGGGGAATGTTAATAGGAATGTTGCAATTAGTACATATCGGAGGAGGTTGTTTTAGAAAAAGGTGTTGGTGAGTAAGGAGAGAATGACCCGTTCTTAGACGAGTGAGAATTGTTTCTGAGCGTCGGGAAGGTTGTTCGGAAGTATACCATGGGTCAACTGTGTTTTTTATAAATTTTAATTTGTTAGAAATGGGAATAGTTGACCAGAAATTTTGAAATTCATGTTTCATCATGTTTTTTACAAATAGTTTGAGGTCTGATAGAGGAATAGGAATGTTTGCTATGGGAAGGGTACGGTGAGCATGTTTAGCTGAAGAATCGGCTGCTTCGTTGCCTTCTATTTGAGTGTGCAAAGTATGATAGTGTTATTTTGATTAAGGAGAAGATTTATAATTTCTTGTGATATGGGGTGGGCGTATTTTGATCTAAAGTTATTTATAGATAAAAGAGCCGAAAGAGAGTCGGTAAATTGTAATGAGAAGTATGAAACATACTTATAGTACAAAATAATGTTTTTACTCTGTGACAAAATGTCTAGAACTGATAAATTAATGAAAATTTTAAAAAGTTGAAAATTCCCATTGAAATATAAAAATTAAAAAAGTCTAACAAAATATGGAAAAGTTGAAATAAAATTTTTCCTAGTTTTAATAATATGTCGGAAAACGTGTGTAAAATTCATGATTTTTTTTTATTGTTGTTGAAAATCTGTTTTTTAATGTCTGATAAAATATGCATATACCAAAATATTTTTCGTTCTACACCTAACTTAACCAAACTTTTTTTTCTCTTTTGGTGTGCCTACCAATTCGGATGATTTTTGAGTGGGACTTATAAAGCAACAGCAATTGGAAATTTATAAAATCTCAAAATTAATTTTCATTGAAATACTGGTCCTAATTCACTTACAAAACCACAAGAAGAATAGAAACAGAAACAGTTTTACGAGACTTTCATAACCTTCAGAATCACGAATCATTTTATAATACTTGTAAAATTTGTGAGAAATTTTAATTCGCATCTGCAACTGTGAAGAAACTTTCATTTACTGAAACGAAGATAAACAGAGGCTTAATGTATAGCTTTCTATTTTTCCACCAAGACGAATATGCATTATTTAAAGCGCATATTTGCATTTAGAATTTGCTGACTTTGGAATAATTCAGTCTACATAGGACGGCTTTTTACCTTTTACTTTAAAATGGAAAACACCCAAGTACAACTTGTAACTTTCTTTTTTACTCGCAAGTTGCAGTTAAACAGAATGAAAAACTGGAAAGAAAACTTCCACGTTGAAAGACAAACGTATGGTGGTAAGAAAATACAATCAAGTGTTCAAAAACTACTGAATTTAAAATTTACAATGAATTTAATCTCGTATACTTACGTCTTCGTGTTCGTATGTATATGCAGCATATGATATAACGTACGTTATGCAGTATAAAATTCTCTTTTAATAAAAATGAATTTAGAGATATAAGAATTCTGAACGCGAACGTCTCGGTAGTAAGAATAGGAAGGTATCCTGTGTATTCGTTTTATTCGTAAGTGGGTGTGTTGTAGGTAGGTACTTACTTTTAAAAATTTTCGTAATCGCTCAGTTACACGAATGGAGAAAATGATCTTTTTTTATTTCCTCCCTAACTGAATGTTAAGTCATGCTTGAGGCTTCCAATTTTTGAAGATAATTTTGA
Organism: Balanococcus diminutus; assembly: GCA_959613365.1. Classification (NCBI taxonomy): domain Eukaryota; kingdom Metazoa; phylum Arthropoda; class Insecta; order Hemiptera; family Pseudococcidae; genus Balanococcus; species Balanococcus diminutus. The sequence continues at coordinate 41,827,642 of OY390715.1, read as the reverse complement.
GCAAAATTCTCATGACATTTTCAATGATTTTTTACTTTTTTTCAAAAAAAAAAAAAATTTTTGTGGTTAAAACGACTTTATTTTAACATACTTGCACATTTTTATCCAAAAAGACCATTTAAGTACGGCGATTTTACATCTTTACCTACATTTTTGGGAATTTAGGTACATTTTCCATATTTTCTTCGATTTTTGATGCTTTGTTTTTTGAAAAATTCTGGCAGACACGACAATAATGAAAAATTGCAATGGAAAATCTTTTTGGATGAAAACGTTTGGGTTAAAACCATGTTAATTGCAAAAACTTCTTTTTCAATTTTCAATGTTTTTCAATTTTTTTTTCTTCAAAAACCTAGGTAGGTAGGTACTAGGTATATAAAAAAAATACATTTTTTGGGATAAAAATGAGAAATCATTGAAAATGTTCTTTTGTGAATAAATGCCTAAATTGTTGCCTTCTTTTTAAAATTTTTTTGAAAATTTTCAATCTATTTCCAAAATAAGGAGTCCTTAATAGTATTCAGGGGTAAAAATAAAAGATAAGAATTATTTTCTGCACATATATACAACCAAGTGACGGATGCTGCCGTAAAAGATTCGAAAATTTTCAAAGTATTTAATATCAACTACCCTAGTGCACAGGTTGTCTTTTTTTGTCCACTTCTTCCAATGGTGTAGTTCTTTATCAAAAAATAAAAAAATAAAGAATAATTTCTAAAATGCACATACCAAGTACATGTTTACATCTTCGGATTATAATTCCAAGCTTTTCTGAAAGTTTATTCTTGCTCAATTAAGTTTTAAGCAAGTTTTGGTATTTTAAACTTTTTTCCCTCCAATTTAGTTAAAAGTTTTATAATCATTTGTGTATAAGTACTTCGAATTTAACGAGAAACTAGGTTATTTTTTTTTTAAGTAAAAGAACACCTTCAGGAGGCACACTGCGTATTTTTTATCATTTCAAGCAAATAGCCGAACCGTTTGGGAATTTTCATTGAAATATTGGTTAAAATGGCCAATAGTGAATGATTAAAACTATTAGAGTATGTATTAGGCCTATTGAGTACATTGCAGCATCTCCTTGATGAGTACGATGTATCGAAAAAGATCAAAAATACATTTTTAATCAAATATTTTTCTTTAAAATATGTAAATTATTTTACAAATAGGTATGTACTCGCCAGTCCCTTCCCTTACTTTTTGGAATAAAATTATGAAACTGACAATAATTAGGATAAGTAGAGATACAAAATGACGCATCGGATACGAAAAAGACGATAATCCGTAAGAGTTCCTATAATATGCTGAAATAATATATCTAGTTACAAACACGAAAAATAATTTGACTTCAGCTCTACGAAAGAGAATTCGTACCTACCTACCTAGCTAGGTACCTTACCTACCTACGTATTAAGCAACGTTACTAATTACAAAATTAAAGCCTACTTTTTGTCCAATAAGGTCTCAATAACTGAACAGATACTCGAAAGCATAATCCAAAAGGATTTAGCGAATATATTAACTTAATCGGATTACCTCTTCGTTATACTTATATTTGTTGGGTAACGTTACATCATTCCATAGATAAAATAAACCAATTCGCGCGTCGCATCGTGTAAAAACGAATAATTGAAAATTTTCAGTTTTCAATTTTTATATCAAACCAAACTGCATTAATTTTAAGAATTTATTCAATTTCCCAAAAGATTTATCATACATTTTTTTTTTTTTTTTTTTCATTTTTCATTTATAAATATTAATTTGTGTGAGCCTAAGATAATAGAATATGAAAATATGCGAGTTGGGTGTTTATTGATTTATTCTTTCACAAACGATAAAATGGCGAATGAGGATAAATATCGAAAGTATCCCTAACAGCCATTGCTATTGTTTTATTGCAAATAAACCCTTTTTGTTGAAATATCGAGTCAGTTCTCGCTCATCAACTGTTTTCGAATATTTGAAATTCTCCATCAATCAATTCAAAAATTATTTCGCTTGAAACCAGTACCAGTACCAAATATATCGATTAGACAAAGCTGCTTCACGTCTCAAAATTGAATCATCAAAGAAAAGCATTACAAAAATTTTCAGGGTTGTGAAACGTAATGAAACGAAAAACAAAATACTTAACGAAATAATAAAATAATTTTTGAGAAAATAAAACAAAACAAAATAAGGAAATTTTAAATTTTAAATTTTTTGAATTTTGAAAACGAAAATAACTACCTAGGTAAATGAAATAACAAAAAAATTAATTTTTTTCGTGTTGTTATGTTTTTAATAATTACAGTAGAACCTCGATCATCCGATTTCTCGATTATCCGAGCAAAAAATTGAAACGATTTTTTAAAATTAATTTGATTAATTTTTTATTATACGATTTTCATTTATTTTTGCACATCTGTAGGTACGACCTTTGACCTTATACATTGATGCTCCGAAAAAATTCGGAGATTTTTTTTTTCTGAAAAAATTTGAGAAATAAAATTTTTTATTTCAAAAAAATGTTTAAAAATTGCGGAAAAATTATTAAAACTTGAAAAATTTTATTCCAAAAATTAAAAAACAAAATCCAAAAAATAGGAATTTTTTATTCTAAAAAACTAAGAAATATTTTTATTTCAAAAAAATCAATATAAAATGAATTCCATTATTTTTAAAGACCTCAAATCACAAAATCATTCAAAAATTTTATTCCAAAAACATTGAGCATTTTTTCATTCTAAAAAAATTGAGGATTTTTTCATTCTGAAAAAATTGAGAATTTTTTCATTCCAAAAAATTGAGAATTTCTTCATAGCAAAATAGTGAGCATTTTTTATTAAATTTTTTAAAAAATTTATTCTAAAAAAAAGAGAATTATTTTTATTCCAAAAATTGATTTTTTTTTCACTTGAAAAAAATGAAACTCATCCCATTTTTTTTTATTCATGTCATTTCTATAAAATTTTTGCAATAAAACTTTTGAGAAAAAATGTACCTGCATTTTCGTGAGTAGCAAAATTTGGGAAGAATTTCGGGAAATCATTCTAGATGAAAGGTTCGGGATAAAACATTAGGGAAACATATTTCGGACACACTTTCTTTCGGGAAATTGTACTTCGGAGAAAAAAGTGATCAATAAGTCAGCTTATAAACATCACGATAAATTCCATTCGAATACGAATGGAGTTGATAATAATTTGGTAATGTGCTTTTTTTTCAACTAAATAGGTAAACCTGTAAGTGTGCTTATTCATACTGCCTAACGATGTAAATTAATTTCGAAATTCGGCTCGGTATTTGTTAAGAAAAACAAGGTGGCTTAAACATCGGCCATTTGTAATTGCACTTAAACCAACCACATTTTACAATTCGACTACCACTTATGAAAAATTCTCAACTTTGTTTCACCGTCTCATTGACGCTGGAAATAAATAAATTCGGCCAGCAAAACTTGAAAAAATATAAGGCTAAGACGTAAACACGAAGATGAAGAAAAAAGAAAGCTTAGTTGGAAACTGTCTGCAGGAGACATGACGAGGATATTAATTATTTCGGATAGTGCCACAGAAACTTGCCGTTAACAAACCAAGCTATAAGACGAAATTTAGGTAGTCTACCTAACGTTAAAATGAAAAGGCTAAGTCCAAAATAGTATATAATGATTTACCCCGCTTTATCCGATTTTTCCTCTTTAATGACGTTTGAAAACAGTAAATCTTGATGTTGGCTCGGAACTTACTTTTATTAAAAATACAATGTAAAATTTCATAACGCATCGTACCTTAAAATTAAAGACCTTTATTCCGAACATGTACCTCGCAATGTCAATATTATTACGTTTCAATCGGAACGAAAATTCCATGCCCTTGTCATTTGACGTACCCATACTCTGCGGAAGCGGAACTACAAAGATGTTGGTACCTACATTTAATAATAATCGAGATACAAAACAGGCATTGCAACGTCGTCATCTTCAGGTCCGAAAATTGTTTGTTTCTCCTCAAATATAGGTACGTTAAACAATACTGCACTTGTGGTTTGTCTAATTTATGCCCACCCACTTCAATGAACCTCTCGTATTTTATCCTATAGTTCCTATTCCGTTTGATGAAGTACGTAGGTATATTATACGAGTACAATCTGAAAAAAGCGTATTGATCGATACATTTGCAAATAGATAGGCACTACAACGTTATAGGTAGGTACGGAAATATCCAAATGCCAACGTATTTCAATAATAAAAAATCAAGTGTATCGGAGATTAAATCACCAAATACGAGGAGTAAATTTTTTTTAACGCAAATAAGATCCCTCGAAATGCACATAACACCGCGCGTTTAATGTGCTTCAACAACGCAGCCTTTCATCTTTCTACTCATCTTTTTGCTTTTCTCTTTTGCTTTATTTCTTTCACCATTGTCAGCAATAAACCTTCTTTATCCCATCAACAGCGAAATGATAAAAATAGAGAAAAAGTATTAAAAAATGTCGTATGCGTCATTTCGACGTTATCAATTTTGCGAAAACGAAATGGAAAAAATCTAGATATTTACTGACTTGTAAAAAATTCATTTTTACAAGTAATGAGGAAAAAACTACTGCAAAATAATAACCGACTTTCTCGGACTATTTCAATCATTATAAATAAATCAGATAAACAATATGTATTTTTTCAAAAGCGAAACGAAATGCGGGATATGGAATCTTTTAAAATTACTAATAAATTCCATTCGCCTTTCTCGTTATAATGTAGATAGTTGAGGCAGTGATCGTGCAGTGATACCGAATCTTGCAACGTGTTTACTTTACAAGTTGAAAGGTAGTAAAAATCTACATAATAATTTGTTTTCTTTCGTTTAAAAGAGTTTGCACTGGTTAACACTTTAAACCACGGTTTTGTTTTCAAAAAAAAAAAAAAAAAAAACACGAAATTATTTTTGAAAAATTATTTCAAGGCGATAGTCTGTCAAAGTGGTTTTTGATATATACGAGGGGTGTTCAATAAAGACTGTCACTTGTGCTTTTTTTCGCAGAGAAATGATCTGAGGGGTCTGAAACCCTCATAAATCGATTCCTCGCGTCATTTTACATTAGAATACCAAGTTTCAAGTTCCTAAGTCGACTGGTTCTATTTTTAATTATTTTAATAAAACGCGAGTAAAATTTTCGCCTCTAAATTTTTAACAAAATTTATTATAAAATTTTGAATATTCTTGGATAAATCGCTAGTTGAAACAGGTTGAAACGTACGAGGGGTTGAAATAATGTTTTGGGGATAGTGCAGTGACTAAATGATCGTGTTCTTGTAGGCACCAGTCCTTTCTGAACATCAGAGGCAGATGTAAGGTGTAAAGGGGGAAACGGTGCACCACTTGCAGCCCTCACCGAAGATGATATCGACACTAAACAGAAAATATCCGCACCAATCGCCGCCTAACTATCGAAAAACACTCTCCTATACTTCAGATAACATTATCAAGCGCAGACACCTACATATGCGCATGTCCCGCGCCTGCGCACATTGGCTCTCTCATTACCTGACTCTGGAGAGTGAATGTGCGAGTTCTGCTTCAACTTTCATGGTCCAGAAAAAATCGAAACAGTGTCGCAACTGATCCAAAGTCTAAATTCGACTTCGACCATCTTTTTCCTTTACCCTCAAGCTGAAAAACACATGAAAGTTCCACGTTTACCCCCCACCCCCGCAACAAAACAAAGTTTAGAGGCGAAAATTTTACTCGCGTTTTATTAAAATAATTAAAAATAGAACCAGTCGACTTAGAAACTTGAAACTTGGTATTCTAATGTAAAATGACGCGAGGAATCGATTTATGAGGGTTTCAGACCCCTCAGATCATTTCTCTGCGAAAAAAAGCACAAGTGACAGTCTTTATTGAACACCCCTCGTATTACTTAAATTTTGTGTCATTTTTATCGTCGGAAAATCCGGCTAAAAATCAAACGCGAGTTCACACATTTGCGTACGTAAACTAGGCTCATTCGAGAAACCTAGTGCTGCGATTTCGTCTAAAATAACGTTTGTAGATTTTTTTTACAAACTTTATACCATCTAAATCTTGCTCGAGGTGATTCATACTTAGTTATTTGAATATTTTGAGAAATCGCAAAATGAAGGGGGAAAATAAAATATTATTCAAATACTTATCACGATTTACAGCCAAAGAAAAGAATTATATTTTCAAATAAGAAATATGATGATGTTGTTTTTTAAAAAACCAAACTATCACAAAAAGTGACTATACGGAAGTAAGCTGTGGTTTTTTAAAATATTGAAATACATGTTCTAGCTCTAGTACTTATTCTAATCTATGTACGTACTTCTACGGAGGTGCCGGAGGTACAAAGAAAAATTAGTTATAGGTATACCTACAGCGATTTCTGTTCTGTTTCGCTCAAGTAAGGTTTTTAAAAAATTCACTAACAAAGTTGAGAAAATTTTGGGAACTTGTTTTCAAAATTAAAATTTTTTATATTTTGAAAAATATAATATTAATTATATGTAGGTATAGGTACCTAAGTATAGAGAATCATAATTTAATTTTTTTTCAATTTATTTTTCTTGAATCATTTTTTTAAACATGTTTTTCTAAAAAAATAAAAAATAAACTGCTCATAACTTTTGATAATACTAAAAAAAATATTTAAGAAAAATAATTTTAAAAATTTCAATTCTGACTTTTTTCCAGAGATGATCAACCTTCCACTTTTTTGGGAGCTTACACTCTCCGCTCTCTTTAAGCTTTTTTTTTCGATCTTCAAGCTCTTTTCCACGTTTGTTGTTCGTTAAAAAAAAGTTATTTCGAAAAAATTGAAAAAAAAATTGATTTTTTGTCAACAATTTTTTTTTTTTAAATCTTACCCCGATAAACACACCGTGTGCTATTCGTAATGCTAAAATAGCAGATACGAAAATCGCGGTCTATACGCATACGAATAGAATGCGGAATCAACGTGAAAATCGAGGAAAATCTTCTGAGATAAATTCGTATACTATTCGTGAACGAATATCGTGCTAAAATCGCATTTAAAAATTCGTACATCTTTCGTACGAAATTAGTGCGATATTCACTTACAAATTGTATACTAAAATCGCATTGGAAAATGTGCAGATATTTCATACGATATTAGCGCAATATTCGCCTACGAATCGTATGCTAAAATCGCATTGGGAAACGTGCAGATATTTCATTCGATATTAGTGCGATATTCGCTTGCGAATCGCATACAATTTTGGCGACAATGTCTTTCAATATTTTTTATGAACGAGAGAAATCATTTTCAAGCATGAACATGTATAATTGAGATTGTTGCAGTGACTTATTATCAATAAACTGAATATTTTTCTAGTTTTACTGATTTTGTTGGGGGATTTTGTGTTTTGATTGATGTTTTTTCTTCTTTTTAAATAAAAATCCCGATGATTTGATCAAAATGACAAGAATGGAAACGAAGATTGAGTTTCTTGGACGACTGTAAGTTAATTATTTTGAAGGTACGTATATCTATTTGTGATCGTGAATCTGTGTGAAATGAAATTTTATCAAATCGTACGTAAAAATTTTCGACGTCTTATCAGTGTTATAAAATTTTTCAATAAAATTGTTTCTCTGCCTTCTCCTGTTTGAAGCAGTATAAGTACATATTATGCGAAATTAGAAGGAAAGTAGAAGTCAAATCGAAATTTTTATAATAATCGAAATTATTTCTAGGATTTCAATCTACAACTTTTGTTTGAAAAAAATTTCAGTTGGGCCAGCCCTTCTTTCCTCTCACAATTGAGAAATTTTTCAAACAAAAGTTGTAGATTGAATTCTTGGAAATAATTTTGATTTTCATAAAAATTAAAATTGGACCCCTCCCTCCCTTCCTTCCTTCTAATTTCATCTAATACTACGTAGATATTTATTATTCAAAATAGAAGAAGGTATAGGGTCCATCAAAAAATTTTATGAAAAAAGTTGTAAATTGAAATACCTACGCCCTACTTATTTATCAAACACCACTACTAGGTAGGTCAAAATCTTTACCATTCGGCATAATTTCATTTTACACAGATTTGCGATCACAAATGAGATGTATTTTCGAAATAATTAACTTACTGCTGAGTGGAAATCGTCAATATATCATTTGACTGCTTTTTAGAAGCGAATTTCGAACTCTAATCGCCAGCGAATTAACAGCGAATAGAATGCTACATTCGCTGCTAATTTCGCGCACTATTAGCTTTCGAAATTAACCGCTAAAAAAGCAAACATTTTTGATATGCTAATAGTACGCTATTTTCGTATGCTATTCGTATGCGATAGATGCGAATGTAGCATTCTATTAGCACGCGATTCGCATACGGTGTGTTTACCGGGTACATATTTACCTACCTGAATACCTAAATAAAAAAAAATCTTTGTCATAGAAAATTGAATCGATTTTTTTTTCAGCAACCATTAGAAAAAATCTATTTTTTTCAATGTCGGGAAGCGCAAGGTTGAAAACGCCCTGCCAAAACGAAAAAAAAAAAAAAAAAAAATTAGATGAGCCTAACTCATCCCCTGCAGTCCGGAGGTTAGCCAAACATACTCACATCGACTCATTATAAGTTGCATAGTTACTGGTTGGGAGGCTTTCCTCTAATCTAGTACACCTCGTATAAGTGCGTGATTCTCAAATTCCTGGAATGATTTGATCAATACAAAATTAGAAAGAAAGTTGAATTTTAATAATTTTTTTTTTTACTTAGTTAATTGTTCACCCAAAATATGCATGGTTTACAATATATGATCACTATACTCGTAGTTCACGGTGAGAAAAAACTTACAATTTTTTTTTTTTTGAAAATTTTTCAAACTGAGAAATTGGCTCAAATTTTAAGTAATAGGTATAAAAATTAAGACTAACACAAGCAAGGTAGGAAATTAAATTTCCCATCAAAAACGTTCAACTCGCTCTTTGCCTATACAGGGTGTCTCGTCACCAGTTAACACCCCTTCACCAGCGATATAGTCAACTCAAACTAAGCTCATGTATGCATGTTTGCCGACCCTATGAATTGAAGGGGCAAAGATATGCTCAACTGAAAATTTTTCTTTTTCAGTTTCGTTTCAGATTTTTAACCATGCGTTACTCGATAACCGAGATAGGTAGAAAGTTGCGCTTTGCGGCGTTGGAAAGGGAATTTTGTGTAGAATTTTTTAGTGGGGTCGATCATTGTACTAAGTAATCAGGGAGGTCTGTACTGCATTAATTATCTTAAAAAACGTGTTCAAAAATTGTGACATTTTTGCAATTTTTGAGGAAATCTCAAAAAAGTTTCATCATTTGGTATTATTATTATGACTTGTCTCAGATGAAAAAAGTTCGACCTTTTGAATGCCGCAAACCAGACTCTTCTATCTCACTTGGTTGAAAAGTTATAGCAGTTTCAATTTCAAAATCAGGTCTGAAAAAAAATAAATAAAAAAATTCAAAAAAATTTTTTTTTCTGAAATGTGGGTTAATTTATTTTAAACATCGAGTTTCACTCAAATTAATCATTTATGTTAGTTATCAAGTTCCAAAAATAATATAAATAAATTTTTTTTTTAATTTTTAAAAAATTAATTTTTTTTCTGCTAAGATTTTGAAATTGAAATTGCTATAACTTTTCAACCAAGTGAGATAGAAGAGTCTGGTTTGCGGCATTCAAAAGGTTGAACTTTTTTCATCTAAGACAAGTCATAATAATAATACCAAATGATGAAACTTTTTTGAGATTTCCTCAAAAATTGCAAAAATGTCACAATTTTTGAACACGTTTTTTAAGATAATTAATGCAGTACAGACCTCCCTGATTACTTAGTACAATGATCGACCCCACTAAAAAATTCTACACAAAATACCCTTTCCAACGCCGCAAAGCGCAACTTTCTACCTATCTCGGTTATCGAGTAACGCATGGTTAAAAATCTGAAACGAAACTGAAAAAGAAAAATTTTCAGTTGAGCATATCTTTGCCCCTTCAATTCATAGGGTCGGCAAACATGCATACATGAGCTTAGTTTGAGTTGACTATATCGCTGGTGAAGGGGTGTTAACTGGTGACGAGACACCCTGTATAGGTGTGTTCAATATTTCAGGCTCCATGCAAAAAAATTAAAAAAATTAGTAGAAACAAACATACGAAATTTTTTCGATTTTTTCACATAGCTATATCATTGGCCTTCTGACGAGTTCAATCAGTAAAGGAGAATGAATTTTGCTTCAGAACTTCAGAAGATACTTAATGTAGCAAAACTGCCAAGCTTAATTATATTTAGTCTTTAAAATATTTTTTTTAGAAGTTGTATATTTTTTTCAAAAATTGAACACCATACTTGAGATTTAAAATGAGTAGAATGTTCAAGAACAGATACTTACACATTTGACATTTTTTGACATTAATTAAGTAAACTATTGAAAATTCAAATATTGTCCAGAATTTTCGGTTCACTCAATAAGAACTGTAAAAATAGAAGTATTGATCCCGCAAAAAAATTCCACCAATATCAAGCCAAGTTTATGTAGGTACCTATCACCTACCTACACAAATCGACGACTGATTTAATTTAATTAATGCGTATTTCAAACCCCCGATTCTTTTTTTTTTTCTTCAGTTCGCAGAATGATCATATCATAGATACCGTGCATTTGGGAAAAAAAGAACCGAATTAACATTTCGTTTCGTTTTCGTTTCGCACGTTGAAAAAGCTGTAAATAAAGGTGTTACGTCGCGTAAAAAGCGATAACTGTCTATTTCGGAAGCTCGTAATTTGGCAATCGTTTCTCATTCGTTAGCTATAAGTAAATTTATTCTTAAAAAATTCGAACCGAAAAAATCGGTACATTGTTGCGAGGCGAGAAAATTTTCACACTCGAGGCGATATTATACGTATTTTTTCTCGCAAGATGACGATTGTAATACTAAGACTAACCCAATTCCAAACATCCAACTGGAATGATTTCATACCAAAACAACCGAAGAGCAGATTTCTCGATAGAATAAAAGCAAATTTTCGTTGATTTAACTCCTTTACAGTAGGAGAAGCATCATGCGAAATGATAAATTCCACCACACAAATACCTCGAAACGAATTATCTGATAGCGAGAAGATTAACAAACCTTCGCGTCTCCTGTTCATTGTTCAATCCGTTAAAGCCGCTAAGTAAACTCCATCTAGGAATCTTCGAAGCTTAAGCAAACGAATTCGAATTGCAGATATTCCTGTAGCATTCCCGTTACCCGTTTCCGGCAAAGACCATTATTGAAATTAACTTGGTGCAAATCTGGTTCTACTATATTTACCAAACGTTGTCCTTTTCTATTTTCTCGAAACCGTTAACAAATATCAAAATTAAGGCTCGCGAGCAACGCAAAAAACTAAAAAGCTCACTTTAATTTTTTTCGCTACCGTTTCTCCTTTCGATGCTTAAAAATATATTCCACAGTGGAGAAAAAACGCTTCGAGATCACTCAAACGATTATAAATAATCATTCTATAAAATACTCGGATAAATTGAAGTTTAATCATCAAAATGTATAAGTTAACAAGGGGGGGGGGGGAATCATACGGTCAAATTATTATCAAAAAGTTTCCCCGCTAGTTGAAAATTCGAATCTAAAAGAGCTGACTTTACATTAATCGCCAATTCTATTGGGAACATTTTTATAGCGAATTTCCCAACTAAAAAATAACATATGTATAGCCGGAGGCTATTACCGCGTACCTATAGCGACATGAAAAAATTTCAACGTTATTTACGTTTACTTTTTTCCATTTTTCGTTGTTATTTTTTCTATTTTTTATGGCAAAATCGATTCAACAAGTGATGCTTGCAGGATTACAATAAGCGGAATATAGTATAGATATATTAATTCGAATTGAAAAACAGAATTATCTTACCTTTTTACCATCTAAATCATGAGTAACAATTGCTAATACTTTATCTACGCTAGAAGCTTCTGCAAAAGTAACAAATCCGAAACCCCTGGAACATAATAAAAATACAAATATTATAGTAATTTTGAAAACCACTTCGCTCCGTTAATTATGAGCAGTAAAATGCGAAATGCATTGCCATAAAAGGACATAATACAATAATACCAGGTGTTTTAGATGCTATTACCCGCATTCTGTCTGATAATAAAATACCTTTAAACCCGATTAATACAAATGTTTGTACGTAGATTTACAAAAAGAACGCGTAGCTAATTCGGAAAGGGAAACATCATTATTTTTATACTATTTTTCCAACATTATGCTACTCCTTCAATACCGTTGATAGGCAAAATTTGTCACTCAAAAAATTGAATCTCCTCGCATACCTATTTGTTTTTGCATTGAAACATCATTTTCATTACATACTATCAACCAAAGCTGCAATAAGTTCCAAAGGAAGATGGAAAAGGATGCCAATATAAAGACAGACTCTGATGCGAAATACCTATTCGCAGTAATATGCGATAAGTTGAAAATCCAAGAATGTCGAAGTACGAGTAAATAAGACTTTATAGGCATCTTGAATGCAATACTTACTAACTCGCAGTCAGAATATCAAATTGTGATATGTGATTTACTCAAATACATATAGATACCACTTACATAATATGTGCAACTGTTTACACGAATCTACATACATATTTCTGTACACTAAAGCACCGATGATGGAAGTCCATTTTTTTTCGACTTCGAGATTTTTATTGTTTATGAACCTACAAGTGTCCAAAATTCAAAAAACGTAAAAACCTCGAAGTTGAAAAAAATGTGACTTCCATCATCGGTGCTTTAGTGTACAGATTTACTATAAATGCAGTATGCACGTCTAATGTGAGAATTCAATTCTGTACAATTTTTCTACATGTCTCCTATCGACTTAATGTTATGTACCTATAAGGGAAATAGACGCACGCACGACTAGTAAGTGTTTTTTCTTCAAATAAAAACAGAAAATTTCTTTGAAATGAAAATTGAGGCCCGTATTTTAAAAATTTCCTTATACTTAAGGCGAAGCGTTCTTACACAGACCAAGTAGTTTTGTTTATTTTTTCCATACAAATAAATGGCTGCTCGATGTAAATTGACACGATACGTGTGAAATCGCCTCGGCCTTAAGGTCAATGTTTGCTTAAGCAAATTTTTAAAATACGGGCCTTAGTTTCATTTTTACAAGATACCTACCTACTTAAATGACTCACAAAATGTATACATAGTGATATATAGCTACATAGGTATGGATATTTTATTTGAATTTGAAAATAGCAGAAAATCAGATTCATTTCATGAACGAAAATTTGTTTAAAAGCATTTACAAAGTTTGTAAAAAATTTGCCAAAATTCGAAATAAAAGTTATTTTTTGATTTCTTCAAAAAAAAAAAAAAATTTTGTATAATTTCTTTAACCTCTTTTTTGTTTTTTTTTCAAAAAAAAAAAAATTGAATAAATACATTTTTTTTCATCAATTTTTTAATTTTTTTTTTTTTTAACAAAAAAATTGAACGCATCCCGAGCAGCACACTTGACAAATTATCGAAATAAAAAATCGACAGAATATCGAATTCGATAAAGTGTCGCGTTAGTTCCGCATAAATCGTGAAATTATCTTTCGATATATAGATAGATTATCGACGAATTATAGTTAGCAAATATTTCGAGATTATAGTAAGATATTTTATCGATAATATATCTATAATATCGAAAGATAATTTCACGATTTAGGCGGAACTTTATCGAATTCGATATTCTGTCGATTTTTTATCGATTTTTTATTCCGATTTTTCGTCTTTTACTAGCTTTTTTCTATAATTAAAAATCATTAATTAGCATAATTAATACATTAAACTATGCCTAAACACATTATTCATGTTACGGTAAGAGGATCATTTCAGAAAAAGTCAAAAAAAATTATAAAAAATCTGCCACCCGTGGGGCTTGAACCTTCTACCTCCTGCATGGTAATCCTCTTCCTTAACCACTATGCCATACCTTATCGTTGAAGAATTAGCAATAAAACGCTTATAATAGGCAGTTTAGTACTTCCAGACGTGTTGGACTTAGAAAAATTTTCACCAATTTGGAAATAATTTCAAATATCGTCACAAAATCGTTGAAAAATCGTTCGACAAATTTCAGATTATTTGTCGATAATGTAGTTTCAAATATCGCCACAAAATCGTTGAAAAATCGAATTCGAGGAATTTCATATCACGTGTCGATAATATAGTTTCAAATATCGTCATAAAATCGTTGAAAAATCGAATTCGAGAAATTTCAGATTACGTGTCGATAATAAAGTTTTAAATATCTTCACAAAATCGTTAAAAAATCGAATTCGAGAAATTTCAGATTATTTGTCGATAATATAGTTTCAAATATCGTCACAAAATCGTTAAAAAATCGAAGCCGAGAAATTTTATATAATCTGTCGATAATATAGTTTTAAATATCTTTACAAAATCGTTAAAAAATCGAATTCGATAAATTTAATATTCTTTGTCGATAATGTAGTTTCAAATAACTGCACAAAATCGGTGGAAAATCGGAATCGATAAATTTAATATTCTTTGTCGATAGTATCGTTGACGAATATCGTCATAAAATCTTAATAATATCGAATTCGATAGTTTTTAGATTTTTTGCCTATGAAGTTGTACCGATAAATCTTTATAATATCGTGAGAACATCTATAGATTTTCAAACGATTTTTTATCGATACGTTACATCTTCCGATATTATCGATCGAGTGTGCCGCTCGGGATTTTTTTGTTAATTACCTAATTATTTTTCAAAAGAATTTTGAACCTTCTCCCCTTCCCACACAATCATGATTTTAAAAAAAACGCAAGTCGCAATTTTCGCACCTTAAATTTTTTAGCATAGTAGGTACATAATTATATAAATTATAGGTATGCTTTTACGAGGACCAAACTAGAAAAAACGACCCGAAATTGGTGGGCGAGGTTACATTAGGTTAGGTTTGGATGAAAGAATTTCGGGTATTTTGTCAAACATTAAAAAACTTGGAAATTTTTAAACAAAATTTGATGACTTAAGAACATTTTGTCAGACATTTTGGAACTTGAAAAATTGTTTTGAAATTTTTTGTCAGACATTGAAAAACTTGAAAATTTTTCCATTTTTGATGACTTGTGTACCCATAGACATTTTTTCACATTTCCATGTAAATAAATACTTAGGTATTTCTAAAAATATTATATGATTTTTAGACATTTTGTCATAGAGTAAAAGCATAATTGTGACATGACATGAGGAAAGTATGCTTAGATCAAAAAAAATATTTTTTTTATTTTTATGTTTTTTTGTACTGGAACACCTCCTCTATCCAATGGTATAGTAAAAAAAAAATCAAAACAAATTCTTAAATGCTTAAAAATGCACTCAAAGTGACCAATTTATACTACAAAATCGCTTTGTTTCTTGGCTCTCCTGTAAAATTTACATTTTTGATCTAAACATACTTTCCTCATGTCATGTCACAATTATGTATCTTTTTACGATAGATTTACTCTTAAAGAAATTGTGGTGTATAATTTTAGGTTTTTGAAAAAATACTTGATTCTTTTCGAAGAAAATGTGAAAAATAATTCAAAAGTCGCCGCAGAAGTACCTACTTGATAAAAAGTAGCTTATGGCAGTTCAAAACTAGAAATAATTTACATCGAACTGCCATAGCATTTGACTAATAACTCATCGAAACAGCATAATGAATGGAGTCGAGAACACGTCATTGACAGAAGAGCGACTGATGAAAGTAGAAAATAGGGTGACTAGCCTTGCAAATGTATTATTCGTGTTGTAACAGTCAAGCATCTCGTGGTCTACCGCGTACAGCTAATATGCTATTCAACGACGCAAAACCTTCCTTCTCTTATCAAATTTTCTACAAAATATCTAGTGATCTACTTAAATGTTGTATTATTGTAGGGTACACATCTTTGCTGTCAACTGCTTTTCAAAAACCACTACTGATGAAATTATTGTGGCAAAAATAAATTTTTAAATGTACGATGAATGGGGCTCATGCAACATTGAATGTTGATAATCAAATTGATTCTTCATTGAAAATTAAATGTAGTATACTCAAGTATTGTAAGCAACTGCCTCGCCTTTTAAACCTACGGGCATTTCAAAATTCCTTTTTCTCATTAAAACGCCAAGATAGGAAGTTTAATATAGGTAGGTAGGTAAAACATTCTGGATTCAATGATGTTTTATTTCAGATTGTTCTACGCTTTACGTTGATATTATGCAGATAGGTAGAGGTACCTATACCTACACCTGTCTATGACTAGTGGAAAATAAGGAAGGTATAGGTAATGTGAAAACGCGTCACCAAGAAGAAGCAGGTAACTAACGAGTTGTTTACAGCAAAACCGTTCTCTCCCTATATAAGCACAAAATATAATGTAACAGAGAAGCGATGCTATGATGATTCGTTTCCTCGTCTCACTGTAATGGTTCCTGTTCCTCATCCCTATTCCCTATACTTGCTCTTATTCACACGAGAAGGCAATTTACCCGCGGGATTCCATCGTTGACATCTCTTTTATCCTTTTCTGAGATTAACTAAAAATTCAGCAAATCTGGAAACACCATAAGGGCTTGAATTTTTCCTCAATTGTCGAATAAAAAACGTGATCGGTAAGAGGAAAAATATACGAATATCGAGAGAAAATAAACCATATAATTTGACAGTTCAAAAATTCATTTAGTAGAACAATTCAGGAATCATTTATAGGTATATGGCATTTGAATGATTGAAAAAACAACAACAAAAAAAACACTTAGGTAAGTATACCAGGGTGATTCTCAAATTTCGGAAACGATTCGTGTCCCCGTTAAATATCTCTCGAATAGTAACACTGATTTTTTTTCAAATTTGGTACATTGGTAATACTCATTTAGTACTACTTCTGCCATGTATAACATTTGAGATGACTGCATATTTCAAGGTCATTTCATAAGCCAGAGCATGAAAATGTCCAGTAGCGTGGCCTGTCCCTCGTGTAACTTTTCCCTCAACACTTTAGAACAAGCGCTTGCTCGATAAAATTAAAAATTCGATGACTGGTGTGAGAAGTGAAGAATTAGTGACTTTATCATAGGAAAATGTTTTTTTTAATTTTTCAGCCGAATTGAGTGGTCCCGGAGGTTTCATAGGAGTGTCCCTCAAATTTTTGTCTTTAGCGTGGCCCAAATCGCCATTAAATTGAAAATTGCCAAAAACATCAGTATTCTCCTTTTTTCATCGTTCAATGCAAACATAGTACTAAATGGAATGAGGGAACACTTATCTACCTCGATCGTTTCCCACCATCCTCTTTTCAGGCACTCAGGGCTGAAATTTATTAGAAGTATGATTTTTGACAAAAAAAAAATGCCTTTAGCGTGGTACTCGTAGCTACAAGACGTGTAGTATTGGGTTCAAAATTTTGATCGTGAAAGATGAGTATTAGGACGTACTTTTAACCAATGTTTTAGTTTTTTTTTCAAAAATAATTTTAAAACTGGGGATGTTTTTTCTAGGATTTGTCTTTAGCGTGGCTGTAGATTTGAAGTCTTTAGCGTGGCCCGTATCATTTATGGAGTCCGCATCGGTCCACATCAAAAAATTAGTTGTTAACTTGTAGGAAATTAAATTTCCGATCAAAAAAGGTCTATTCACTTTTTGCCTATCTTCAATATTCCAGGTGTTAACTTGTAGGAAATTAAATTTCCGATCAAAAAAGGTCTATTCACTTTTTGCCTATCTTCAATATTCCAGGCGCTATGCGCAAAAAACGAAAAAATTAGTATGGACAAATACATACTAAATTTTTTCGTTTTTTTCGCATAGCGCCTGAAATATCGAAGATAGGCAAAAAGTGAATAGAACCTTTTCGATCCAAAATTTAATTTCCTACAATGTATTAGTCTTGGTTTTTTACATTGCTCAAAATTTGAGCCAATTTCTCAACTTGAAAAATTTGCATGAACAACAAAAATTTCAAAGTTTTTTCTCACAGTCAATTAGTGACCACATTAGAGACCATGCATATTTTGAGTGTCTAGGGCACTCCCTAAAAACATTTCAGTGAAAAAATTTTTAAAAACAACAATTTTTTTTTCAATTTTCTCATGTAAAATCGTTCCCTAAATTTGAGAATCACCCACCAGCTACGAGTACTAGGTACAATTCATCAGCAAATTGAAGTTTTTCAAGATAGGTATCAATCCAGCAGATACCACAGTTAAAATTTTAAATAACGAGTAAACGTGTTATCTATGTTCCCAATGCCTAATTCTTCAATCACAAAATAATTATGTGCAATTTTAGTAATACCGAAAACCAATTTCATTCCATTCAACAATTTCGCAGCACACAAAAGTAAAATGCTTTCAATTAAAAAGTTTCATGCACAGGTGCATATCTTGCGATGCAAAAAAATGTTTTTTGTTGCCCTATCAACTTTTAATTATCGAGAAGAGAGAAAAAAATCGCTGGGCAAAGAACGAGGTACACCAATGCTTTAGAAAAGTTATACGAACCTAGAATTGGAACAGAACTGTACGGTAATGTGAATATTACTTTGGTACGAATACATTTGACAATTCTTTCCTTCATTTACCAAACGATAAAAAACATTTTCTTCCTGGTGAAGCTTTCCATCCACACTGTAAATTATTCCGCCTACTTTTTTCTTCAGCATAATAACAAACGTTTTTCGGAATAAAATTTACATTAGTCTATTTCTTTAAAAATTGAAATTCGCAAAATTTTATTCTGCTTTCGTTGCAAATCTTTATAGTTTTTTCGATGTTTTAAACGACCGTGTATTAAACCAAAACATTATTTTTCTACATGTCAACTTTTATATCCAGCATTGCTGAGTGTTGAAAATTGATTTTTTTTTTCAAATTTATCTTCAAGTGACAAATTAAAAAACATAAATTTTTAGGTACAATTTAAAGATTTTTTTTAAAATGGAAAAACTTCCATTTGTTGATAAGTACAAGTTTATAATTTTATGCCACTTTATGTGAAACAAATCAACACTTTTTTGAATTTAATACCACTGCTCGAAATTTCAACCACATTCTCACATTGTTAAGGGTTTCCAAAATGCAAAACCATAACTTTCTCCCACTCTGAACATAACTTTAATTCGTGAAATACGCGTAAAAAGGCGCGCACAGACGTAAAAAAAAGTAAGACGTTGACGTTGCCAGAAAATATCAACATTAAGAAAAATATAAGTAGCGAATTACCGGATTTATCGTTTATTCTTAGGCCATTATCGATGATAACGGCGTTGAGGATATTTCAAAATCTAATGAATCGCTTCAGGAAGCAAAATAAAAAGGAAGAAATAAACTTTACGTCGAATCAAGTCAGCTTAGGAGAAAAGCCATTTTCGATAGACTCATCATTAAACACATCATTGGCATTAGTGGATGTGCCTCAAGTGTAAGGTCAATTGTCTCAAGCTATATGTTGTATATGCGGAGCGGTAACGTTATATACAAGCACCAGCTTAAAACATCAACCGAAAATAAACCTTTGAAATCTCATCGAAAAGGGGGAAAATATTCTTGGTAGATGAAAGACGATTCTAAAATACCAATTGAGGCATATTTTCCTCAATGAAAATCTATAGTAAAAATATAATAATCACGTCGATTAAGCATATCTGCGAGTTTTAAATCGTACTTATTTTTGGGCCAGCTTTTACATGTCATCGGGTAGCTACAGTTCATTACCTACATAAAAATTTTCTGATCTATATTCATCTTCAACGTAGCAATTTATTCGCGAATAACACAAACACAAGCGTAGAATTCCTTTGCTACAAAATACAAAATATACCTCACATAGAGCTCTACTTTGTATTCAGAATGTCAGATGTGTAGTAGTGTATGATATAGCCTAGTATGGTAACCCGTTTTGTCTGTGATACTAAATTTGTATGTAATAATTGAAAAAGGCTTTTCCGTTGAGACATACTCGCTTTCATATGCTAATATGGATTATTTTTTATTTCACAAAATTATTCGCTCCATTTCTCTTTGTTAAAATTTCATTTTGCATTTTTACTATTTCTATCGCCTTTCACCATATTCCCCCAGTATTTTTTTCTTGTGGAATTCTCTTCCATTTCTTACCATTCGATCCTTGAGGTTCCTTATTTTTTTCCTATTATTCCTTCAACATAAATTTATGATAAAACTGCAGCGGTAGCAATATTTTCAACGAAAATAGCAAGACTGCTTTGGAATATCTTGGTATAACTTACATCAATAGTTCGAGTAAAAAACATCAATAAATACGCTATAGGTAGGTACACTCGATGTACACAACGAAAATGATACGTATGTACTCACGTACTCTGTAGGTATTGAGAACGTTTACAACCCTATACATAACGATTTATAAAAAGTGCATTAGCTGTGTAATCGACCCTCGATATTTCCAAATCAAGTACTTACCTATTTGGCTACCATCTTAATACGAGAATATCGTTTATTATGCTATACATATCTACATACAGAAAAACTGCTGCATGCTTATATATTGTAATCAGAACAAGAAACAACAATTTTTTTTAAAAATATTCGAATTCGATCAACAGTGAATCACAAAAGGTAGATACAGAGCCGGTGCGAGGGGGGTGTGGGGGGGTGGAACACCCCCCCGGTGATTCCATTCGGCAAATTTTCGAAAAATTTTCGACAAATTCGGCAAACTTCCGACAAATTAAATTAGGTATGTTTACAAAATTTGGTAAAGTTTTGAATTTCAAATATGTAAATTTTTTAGAAATTCTAAATCACAAATTCGGCAAATTTTTGAGAAATTCCGAATCATAAATTCGATAAATTTGAGAGAAATTCCAACTCACAAATTCGGTAAATTTATGAAAAAAAATTTCGCCCTCGCTTCGCTCGCGCAATGTACTTCTACTACTTCATCTTTCTCTCAGAATCAGAATAGGAATCAAAAATCAGCGCATTTCAATTGTTATAACTTATAACGTTAAAAAATGAACATGATCTTTTTGAAAATATTAAAAATTATGGTTAAAGTGCATTATTTTTAATTAAAAATTCCAATTTTTTCAAAATTTTCGCCCTCGCTTCGATCGGGCAACATATCACTTTTTCATCTTTTAAAAAACCAGAAATTATTGTACGTTTTCAAAATTTCTGCAAAAAAAGCCCATCTTTTCTTTTAGAAGTGCAATTTTTTCAAAAATTTTCGTCCTCGCTTCGCTCGGGCAGCAACAGTCGTTTTGATTCAAATCATAATGCTACCATAAGTTCTTCAAAATTTTTCTATGAGGATAGTGAGAAGTTCTTTCGAAAACTCACTTTTTTCAAAAAATTCAGCGCAGGGGTTTACTTCCCACTGTTGTACCTATTAATTATCATTCGGCATTTTCGATCTACACCCCCCCAAAAAAATTTTCTCAAACCGTCTCTGGGTAGATACTGTCAATCGTTTCAGCATTTTTGATTTAACATACTTACACTTACCACAAGAGATTTAGTGTCCATGAAACCATTTTTTTTTTTTTTGGTCAAAAAGCACCTCCTTCATCCTACTGTATGATTAAAAAATTATTCAAAAAGTTTCTCATGTCATGTATTTGTATGAAGCTACCTTTACTATTAAAAATACAATATTTTCAACAAAATTGTTGACTAATCAGGATTCAAAATGACATGTAAAAGAAATTAAATTTATTTAAAAATACCTGCTTAAAAACTAATGTTTAGTTTTATTTTTCTTCATTGCCTCAGGTGTGAATATTTCTTTTTTGTTTTTGTTGTTTACTAATGATCTTATATAATTATAAAGGTATCACTGTTGCTCAGCTGACAAAAGCTTTGGTGTAATGTCTTTGATTCTCAGGGCTGCCACAATTTGTAATATAAACTCTTGCAGTGTGTAGACCACTGTCAACTGTCTCATATAAATTGTAGTGGATCTTACTAGTTAGCTCAAATTGCAGAATTTAACTCAGATGGTGTAGAAGGAACAGAAAAGTTAACGCATTCACAACATCTTCAGAGTAGTCACCAATCCTGCACAAAAGAATATAATCATTTTCTTCATGGAGCAAACTATGCGTGGTATATCAGTAAAAAATGACAAGTTTTTTATTCCTGCCACTGGAGATCTGCGAAAGCAAGTACTGAAAGACAACATTATTTTTGTTTTGGCCGGCACATATTGTCTTAGCTCAAAATAGCAGAATTTAAATCAGATGATGTTGAGGAAACCTAAGAGTTGACACAATTCACAATATCTTCCAAGTAGTCAACAATGCAGCACTAGTAGCTTTTCTTCATGAAGTCAAATCTGCAGCCTGGAGCAAACCTTGTGTGGTCTACCAGTAACACATTTTTTTTTTTTTAATTTCTGCTGGTAAGGATATGCCTTAGGAAGTACTGAGGGATAGCATTGTTCTTATTCTGGCCCATACAGTTATCTACAAAAAATCAGTTCCTCCATCTGTTCCGTATCAGTTGGATCTCAATTTCTGTAGTCTAGATGGATAAGGTAGATTTTCAGCAAATTCGAATGGTGATACTGGTTTTCTGGCAACACTAACTATAGTTGGATAATAACATGCTTGCATTTTCAGTGCTTCGCTTCTTTCTTCAATATGTGGATTTGTTTTCTCTCTGCATGATATTCACGTGATTATTTTGACGCTAATAACATGAAATACAAAAACCAACAATCATCAATGTAAGTTAAATATGAATTGATTTATATTGTACTTACACATACACTGAAAAATATTACTAGGGTGGAGTACCCAGTTTGCAACACATTAAGGGAATTCCCAACTTTGAAAAATCAGGAAAATTCAATTTTTGATGGAAATATAATATACCATATATTTTTGGATTCGTTGCACATTCTACTTCACGAAAAATATATAATCAAGGCCCTTAATTTCATAGATTTTAATTAATTTTACATAATTATTAAAAAAGTGAGATTCCCCAGTTTGCAACGATTTTGGATCAGTTCGCAACATGCAATATACCCAGTTTGCAACACCCCTTTTTTTCAACACAAATGATCATAATTGAAAACTATAAGTATTATTTGAAGCTTTTGAACGGTGATGTGACGAAGCGATACGTATTGGGGTAAAACTCGAATTTTCCCAGGTAATTTTCCATAATTTTTCAAATTTTTCCCAAAAATTTTCCATAATTTTTCAAATTTTTCCCAAAAATTTCCCGTCTTAGTCAACTTTTTCCCAAATTTCTGAATTTTGCTCCAAAAGGTCTTCTGCTTGGAAAGGGGTAAGCCACCCAGCCCGTCCCTGTTCATCAGGCCTCCGCTTTTAAACATCATTAATGAAATAACCACCTTGATTCAAGATATTTATTATGTAATGCGCAAATGTAAGGTACAAAAAGTATAAAAATATTCAAAATTTAAGTCTGGGAAGTGAATTAACTCAGGTACAAAAAGTAAAGTTGGTATAGAAATACATATTTAAAAGTTTAGTCGAGGTCTAGGAAATGAGGCCCTCCCCCCTCTTTTGTCATATAGCTAAAGGTACCTAAGATAATATAAATTTTAGTTCTTTTTATATTTTCAAGGTTGTGTTACAAAATATCACTCCTTCCTAGTCATTTCTAATGTTTTTATCATGGTTGATACTTCAATATCGTCATCTTCGCTGTCACTCATATTTCTAAACACGTGCTCAAATTATCATTATTATTGTGTGTTGCAAACTGGGGTGTGAAATTTTTCTCCAATAAGCCAGTTTGCAACAGTTGGTTGCAAACTAGATTTCCAGATTTTTCAGAACCAGTTTGCAACATGCAAAAAAAATATTATTAATTAATTTAAAACAGTGAAATCAAGTAATTTTGACAAAATTCAACTCTTACTTGACCAAAAAAGTCTAGTCCATACGTATTTTTAAAAAAAATTGGGAAAAAATCACTTTCAAAATTTTCCCTACTGGGAATTCCCTATAAGAATACAGCCAAAAATCATAAAACGCCCAACTCGCACATTTTGTTCTACGCTATAAACCGTAAAAACATAGATAAAAATCATTAGTTAGGCTTATTTTGTAGGGAAACTCAAAAATTACCGATTAAAATTATTGGATACAATTTAAAGTCCAAAGATATCTTATTTTTCAAGTTTTTTGTGATTTGTGTTGCAAACTGGCGTGGTGTTGCAAACAGGGGTGTTCACCCTACATATAAAAAACTACATGTTTCTAATTCCAAATAAAAAGTAGCAAAAATAACACATTTTTATAAAACATTCATTCTTCCAAATTGTACGTATCTACAACTAGCGTAAATGCAGAAAATTTTCATTTTTTAATCAACTGAGCTATTGGGTGCATTTACAATGAACTTAATGAATCCATAAATGATAGAACCTATAGAAAAGAGTTCGAAAAGGTCTTCCTATATTGACAGTATGTATCCGCAGATCGTGAGTTGTGGTTAGAATCTGATAAAAAATTCAAGCAGTCTACGAAAAACTTGCCAGAAAGTTTTAAAACGTTGAAAAATATACATACATATACCCAATTAACTAATCATCAATCAAGGAAGTGAATAAAAACAACAGGAATGAAATTTTAATAAATAATTCGAAGAAATAGAAATACTTATTAGGTAAATGAAACCAGGTTTTACCAACTGGAAAATGGAACGGTTCAAGTTAGATATCGAACAATTAATTACTTTATTTATTTATTTCGAGATTAGAAGAAATTTTATAGATAATATTTTGAACAAAAGCAAAAGCAAATGCAAAAAAAAATCATGAAATGTCGTTACCGAACATAAAGAATAAAAGAAAGATTAAGTCAATATTAAAACATTTTCAAGGCTGTGAAAGGGGTGGCCCCAGAAAAACTTTAATTTTTATAACGAAGTAAACTTTTTCTAATTTAAACTCCAACCAGAATTTTCGAAGCTGTTGGTATTCTCTAACTGTATCAGACTTTGTATATAAACGAAAAGTTTCTAATTATTAATCCCCACCGTCCTTACTATTGCTTATACAATATGTCTGTGAAAATGCGGTAATTTTGTTGAAATTCAAATTTGAAATCTTCATTTTTCGTCATTTCAACACCTCCAAGCACAATAAACTTTTTAACGTTTTTTATCGCGTGCTAGTTCTATTTCTACACAAAATAAATTTCCGTCGCTTATTCTATTGCTGATAAGATTTCCAATTTAATTTTCTACAACCGCACCAACATTTTCGACTTTCGTTTTTCACAACAACGCAACGGCAACACGTTCGCAAGCAAGCCCGCGATAACTTTATTTTTCTTGCTCGACTTTAATTAGCTATTTATTTAATAACTGCGCGGTTTTCCGACTTTCAACTCTTTAGATTTAAGACGAAATAAAAAAAATATTGCATCGATAACCTTTGATTGAAAAAATCATCCCTTTAAATCTTAGTTTTTTCAAATATAATTTTTTTTCAAATATCTCAAAAGCTCGCCTCCCATCCAAAAAATAAACATCGAAGTTCAAGTAGGCGATAATAAATGCTACAAGTCCTTGAAACATTAAGAAATCTATTAATAAGTTTAGGAAAAAATCGTCATTGTGTAGTTGTGTAAGTAGGTAAATACAGTATGTAAAACTCGCCTACCTACTTAAATACCGAATAATAGACAAATGCAAACACAACAGTTTTATGATGAAATTCTAACAACGTGAATGTAATATTTTTAATATCATAAAAAGCTCATATATAGCTTCAACAACGTACCGGGTAGGTGTAGGTACCGGGTATATCTGCTATTCAAAACTTTCCAGCAAATTTCCATATTTTCGTACGTTTGTTATTATTTTCCACTTTTCATTTTATAACTTCTCCTTTCAAAGCCACTTTAATTCTTTTTTCTAAATCCAACGTTTCTTTTTAAACCGACGTCATCTTAATCAAAAAATATGAATTTAATTAAACGTTTAATTAAATATAAAAACTTTCCAAAGAAGATAAAAAGAAAAATGGATTTTAATGAAGAGCCGCGCCGTCAACATAGATAGCTAGGTACCTCCATTTATACAGATGAAAAAGAACAAACAAGTCCCTAATGACACACACAAAAAAGTTGAAATAATTTTTACCTTTTTTTTTCTTTTTTTTTAAACGAACTTCTATCTGCGGTATTAATCAAACCATAATATAATTGCGGAGAATATACCTAGGCTTATAATATCTACCTTTTCAAAGTATTCATTTCAACATTTAAAATAGGTAAGTAGATCCATAGGAATGCATTTTTGACCGACGATCGATCACGAATTGAAAATTAAGAACCTACTCTTACTCTTTACTGACAAGATAGGTAAGAATTTACAATATTATACGAACTACGAAGTTGTAAAATCGATCAAAACTTCCAACTCGATCATAACGACCGATGAAAATTCGTGTTCTTTCATTGACTTTCTCATGAAAATAACTTTTGTTTCGTTATGGGTATACTTATACTATTTCATATACATACATAAACATAAACAAATTTAGAAATACCAATAGTCAACTCAATTTCTTTCATGTTTTCTTATACGTTTTCTTTTCGGTAAGTATCAGGTCAGGTTCATTTTGTCGTAAAACTAAATGCAATAGACAATTCCTATTTTAAAGAAAAGTTTTTGGAAACTTTGCCGAATAAGTAAAGTGAAACTTTTCCAACTTTTATTTACATCGTTTTGTAAATGTAATAAACAGCAGTCTGGGGAACTATAAACTTACACTAGCAGATATTACACCTTTAAATGCGCTGATTACTTCAGATCACAAATTTCAAAACTTCAAATTTGCAGATTTGAATAACGAATTATACGCGCATGTATTCCAAATTCCTGACAGCAAAATGGTTTACAGAAAAATTACCATTTTTTATGGCCTTCGCGTGAAGATGAAATAATCACGCACAAACGTGATGAATCGAAATTTTCAAGATAAAGCGAAGCGTTTCTTCAGAGTGTTTTTGTAAGGAATTTCTCTCGCGGCCATTGCTCCCAAAGGTAGGATTTTAGATTTATTCCCCCCCCCCCCGGTTAATCAAGGCAAACTTCCCTTTGATGGTCAATGGTCATTTTAGAAATGGAACTACACTATAGATACATTGAAAAAATTTGAAAAGAGAATTTTTTTCAACACGATTTCAATTTTTAAACAACATTAATCACCTAACAACTAATGGCAGGCAATCATAAGGGCAAAAAAAAAATGAAACATAGCAAAGCACATAATATGAAAGCCATTCACTTATCTACCAAACTAGAGTATTGAATATTTATTTTTTGTGGTTATAGTTGTGGTATTCGCATCAAGTGAAAACAAAGCAAAATTTGAAAAAGTAACTTTGATAAACTATTTTGGATTGAAGTAACTACAAAAGTAACCACCCCGAAACATTTTCAACATTTTTGATTTAAAGCAATTTAAATTTAGTTTTAAAACGTTGAATTTTATATAGACTACCTATTTTAAAGCAGAAATTATTTTAAAAATTTTCAAAAACATCATTTTTCAATTTTTTTGCAGTTTTGCAATTTTTTTCCACTTTTGTACCAGTGATTATTAAATTTAATTTTGAACACACACATAATTCTTTCAAAATTAAATTTTTAAATTTTTAGAAATCAACAGAATGTCAATGTTTTAATTTTGAAGGCATACTTTCAATATTTTTTTTGTTGCTATTTCCCGAGCAGCACACTCGACAAATTATCGAAATAAAAAATCGACAGAATATCGAATTCGATAAAGTGTCGCGTTAGTTCCGCATAAATCGTGAAATTATCTTTCGATATATAGATAGATTATCGACGAATTATAGTTAGCAAAAATTTCGAGATTATAGTAAGATATTTTATCGATAATATATCTATAATATCGAAAGATAATTTCACGATTTAGGCGGAACTTTCGCGACACTTTATCGAATTCGATATTCTGTCGATTTTTTATTCCGATTTTTCGTCTTTTACTAGCTTTTTTCTATAATTAAAAATCATTAATTAGCATAATTAATACATTAAACTATGCCTAAACACATTATTCATGTTACGGTAAGAGGATCATTTCAGAAAAAGTCAAAAAAAAATAATAAAAAACCTGCCACCCGTGGGGCTTGAACCATCTACCTCCTGCATGGTAATCCTCTTCCTTAACCACTATGCCATACCTTATCGTTGAGGAATTAGCAATAAAACGCTTATAATAGGCAGTTTAGTACTTCCAGACGTGTTGGACTTAGAAAAATTTTCACCAATTTGGAAATAATTTTAAATATCGTCACAAAATCGTTGAAAAATCGTTCGACAAATTTCAGATTATTTGTCGATAATGTAGTTTCAAATATCGCCACAAAATCGTTGAAAAATCGAATTCGAGGAATTTCATATTACGTGTCGATAATATAGTTTCAAATATCGTCATAAAATCGTTGAAAAATCGAATTCGAGAAATTTCAGATTACGTGTCGATAATAAAGTTTTAAATATCTTCACAAAATCGTTAAAAAATCGAATTCGAGAAATTTCAGATTATTTGTCGATAATATATTTTCAAATATCGTCACAAAATCGTTAAAAAATCGAAATCGAGAAATTGCATATTATGTGTCGATAATATAGTTTCAAATATCTTTACAAAATCGGTAAAAAATCGGATTCGATAAATTTAATATAATCTGTCGATAATATAGTTTCAAATGTCGTCAAAAAATCGGTAAAATATCGAAGTCGAGAAATTTCATATAATCTGTCGATAATATAGTTTTAAATATCTTTACAAAATCGTTAAAAAATCGAATTCGAGAAATTTCAGATTATTTGTCGATAATATATTTTCAAATATCGTCACAAAATCGTTAAAAAATCGAAATCGAGAAATTGCATATTATGTGTCGATAATATAGTTTCAAATATCTTTACAAAATCGGTAAAAAATCGGATTCGATAAATTTAATATAATCTGTCGATAATATAGTTTCAAATGTCGTCAAAAAATCGGTAAAATATCGAAGTCGAGAAATTTCATATAATCTGTCGATAATATAGTTTTAAATATCTTTACAAAATCGTTAAAAAATCGAATTCGATAAATTTAATATTCTTTGTCGATAATGTAGTTTCAAATATCTGCACAAAATCGGTGGAAAATCGAATTCGATAAATTTAATATTCTTTGTCGATAGTATCGTTGACGAATATCGTCATAAAATCTTAATAATATCGAATTCGATAGTTTTTAGATTTTTTGCCTATGAAGTTGTACCGATAAATCTTTATAATATCGTGAGAACATCTATAGATTTTCAAACGATTTTTTATCGATACGTTACATCTTCCGATATTATCGATCGAGTGTGCCGCTCGGGTTTGCAGATTTTGTATAAATTTTTCTGGAAAGCAATTTTTTTAAATTTAGTTAAAATATTCCGGTACACAAAAAATGAAATTAGGAAATTGTTTCATACCTATAAATATGATCCTAAAAAGTTTTCAATACCTACATAATTTTTTGAAATTTTCTTGATTTTTTAAATGAAATTATGCTTGAAAGAAAATTTTCAATAGACCGTTCATTTTAAATTTGAAGAAAGCTGGCAATTTTTTTAAATTTTATGTTTAAAAAAATATTTTTATAAAAGTTGAGCTGTTGTAAGAATTTTTCTTGAATTTGAATTTTAAAACCAATATTAAAATTTTTGCATACTTATTTCCTTCTTCTTTAAATTTTGCCTGAGAACAAATTTTTCAAAACTGAGCCCCAAAATGTGTTCGTCATGTTTCATTGTGAAAGATACTTACTTATTTTATACAAAAAAAAACAAAAAAAAAAAAAAAAACCGAGCATACTTTTTTCAGTTTTGAATTCAACTTCTTTTTTTGAGAAATTTTTGAAATTTTGATTTTTAACACAATTTCTTCAAAATTTAATTTGGAATAAAAATTTTCTCAACTTGATGCAATCTATTAAAAGGTTTTAAAATTTCTGTAAAGCCCTACTGAATTATTTTAAATTTTGCTAAAACAATCATCTAAATTAAATTTCGGTGAATTTGATTTTTTGAGGAGGGGGATAAAAGTTGCAATTTTACTAAAATTTCAGATCAAGAAAATACTGAAATGTTGAAAAAGAATCTTTCCCAATACTACCTATGTACAAGGAACACAAATTTCACGATTGACTGCAATTCAAAGACACTTCCATGTCAATTACTATTGTAAAATAGTTCAATTTTTTCCCAAGAGAAAATTGCAATATTCGTTGTGAGAAAAATGTTATCTATCGTACAAATAATTTACCAACAACTATTAGAACAAAATAACTGGCATAGTGGTAAATTTGTAGGTAGGTAAGGTACCCAATATCTTTGCTGTGAAACAGCAATCTACCATTATCACTCAAGACACAAAACAAAAGAAAAGCCAATAAATTCCATGGAATAAAAAAAATTTCCAACAATTTTAATCACTGAAACTTATATTGTAACAAAACCATTCGGTCACGACAAAGTTTTGCTCAAACTATTATTAATAAAGGACCGATTATTCATCCGTTTATAAATAATAGCTACCGACTAATTTTGAAAGTATCCACCTAAAACCCCTTTAAATGGGTCATCACTGCGAAAAGGGGTACTACTGAAACTGAAAATAGTTACCGCGCTTTAATGTTCACGCGTTTCCAGTAAAATAACGCTTAACGTTCGAATTTATGGGAAAAATTATGGTAGTTATGGAATATTAGAAAATAGTTTTTATTATAGGACAAGCTAACGAAGCGCGTTCGCTCGAATGTAAATTGTAGCAGATGGTCCGAACATATCCAGTTATCTTCTTTTACGATCATGATGATTATCATTATTATTATTATAATTCATTACGGTCGAAACTTTCGAAAAAAAATTCAACATTTGATTAAGTACTACAATCTTGGAATACCTTATGAGATTTTGCAAAAGCAAGTTTCTAGTTTTTTCCTATAATTTTGACCATATATACGGGCACAAAAACATTGGACCAATGTTATCCCCATCAAAAATGAATTTAATCATTTTTTTATACTTATGTATAAACTTAGAAACGGCAACTAATGAAATATTTTATCAAATATATATTATATACGACCGAATCTGTAATTTGATTTCATTAAAACAGCAAATATCAGAATTAAAAGTATTACTGAAGATTAAAGCCTTCCAAGTCGAGGAAATACTTATCAAATTATATAGAAAATACCAGCAACAACTCATCATGAATAAAGGAAAAATTACAACAAAAGAGGAAAAAATCAGGAAATATAAAATGGAAATTGTTTGTTTCGTCAACACGGCGCCTTTATTTTCGTCCTGTACTATACTACATTTATTTCTTTGCTTTTGCAACATTCATATTTAATTTCAAGAGATTAACTGCATCATGATTATTTGTAACCGAAACTAAGTAAATTATTATTGAAGTAAATAACGTCAGATTTTAATTTAATGAAACGTTAATTTTGCTATCGTGTTCGATAGGTACTTTCAATTCTTAATTCAATCAATTATTTCCCAATTCCGATCGAATCATATATCGACAAAAAAATAAAACTATAGACGACGCAATGAGAGACCAGGTAACTATACCTGGAATACGTTGTATAAAAATCAAAAAAAAAAAATTATAAATCTACGATATCTACCTATGTGTGCACTTACTCTATGTACACATTCTTGTTCCATACACATACATTACTAATATAGTAGATATCTAAATAAGAGTTTCATGCGAACCAAACTTCTAAACGAGCTTCTTACACGTCATATTGCATGCCAATGCTTGATATACTAAGGGCACATCATCAGGCACCGAAAGGTACACGTCCACACTACTTTTTCGATCCTTTTTTATTCGACTATTTCAACTTTACAAAGTTTTCTCCTTGCTTTAAAAGTCGCTTCCTGTCTTATCGGCGAAAAACTTTCACCTGAGCTTTTTCAATATTTTAAATTATCTTCTTCCTCCTGCCTGCCTCGCACTTTTTTTAATTGCTTCGAACTTACAAACCTACGAGCTAAGGAACTTTAATGTTTTACTATTCCAAGTTTGTGAAGTACTCAAACATCCATTCAAAACAACAAATGTCATCCCCCTACTTACAACACGAATACAACCCGAGCCTTCCGCCAGGCGAGTGGCAAATGGTATAAAGAATGCATTCGCGATTAATAAAAGGAAAATAGAATGCGGTGTGGGGGGGGGGCTATAGAGAAAGAGTATGCAAAATCATCCACAGTCGCGTCTATAGTATAAGTGTAACATTTTTTTCAAAAAGTAAACGTCGTGTCGTTTTTATTTTTAATTGAAACTATAAATTATTCGTTACTATGGCTTTTGATCGGCTCAAAAGATTATAATTAATTTGGTCCCATTTTTATAGATATGGAAAGTAAGAAATTAATAGAAGATGAGATTGCCGCAGGCTCGAGTATGAATTAGTGTGATAATGGGGAATTTTAACATCTAAGGGGGTTGAATAGTATACGTACATAACACAAAGGTGAGGATATAAACGATAAACGAGTAGGTAGGCTAGATATAGGTAGGCATTGCGGTAAAGATTATCAACATTTTGGGTTACATGTTGAAGCATATTTCGAAGGGTTGCGCGGTCGAATTAAATCAAAACGACGACGAGTAGGCAAATAATAGTACTGAAATTAAAAACAGATAATTTTAACAATTTTTGTATTTATTGAACAAATGGAAGAATAAAGTTTTATGCCATTAGGCAAGTACGTATAGCTTCAGAATTTAAAATGAGTAATCCTGCAATTAAACGAGTTGTTTTATTTGTTCTTTTCTTTCCTAATGATGTTATATCTCAGTGTCAAGAAGTAGTAAAAATAAATAGAATTACATTCCGCCTAAATTAAACATAAAAGGAAAAAAACCTCGCACTTATAACGGAAATTCTTTTAAACATACCATTGGCTAAAAATTCTGAATCTCATAAGAATTTTTTGCTTCAACAAACCCGATGTACACCAAAGGAGGTTTTAGAAAGGTTAACACCTTTGGTTGGAAATACTTTATTAGACGGTTCGTCCGCACATTCTTGTAAAGTCATCAGCAATACGAAGGTACGTTCAACTTGTACGTATTATTTTTAGTATGTATCTCAGGGTTGCCTTGGACCATTGACTTTTTTTCTGTCTCACATGCCAAAGTTGTTTCTTTTTATAAGAATATAACTCCCATGGTTATCCCCTTTCTTAGAAATTAATGAAAAATTGACCGATTTTTGAATATTATTTTTCATAACGAGTAAGCAGTTCCCAACTCTTTTCCCCACTTGATTTAAAGTGATAGATAAGGTAGTTGCACCAGTCGTTGGCCACGACCCAGTGGTGGGTCACTTGAGAAGAAAAATGTTTATAATTAAGCGTATCTTTAAAATAGCTTCAGAAATTTTTTTTAGAGCAAACCTGGAACATTTCTGCATAGAACCACATAAAAGTTTTTAATCATTTCTGTTCAAGTAATTAATAATGATCGTCTGAAATTTTTTTGTTAGAACAATTTTCAAAATGATGCCAATTCTAAAGATTTTTGTTAAGCCGAAGTGTTATCGAAATATGAATTTTACACTATTAAGATTAATAAAACTTGAAATATAACCATTTGGACCTGAATCAGAAGAGTTTGGAGATTCCATTTCTTCACTAAAATAAAAAATATTGCCAAAATTCTATCAAATATGGCGGTGACTATCTACTGGAAGGAAAAAATGGTGTTTAGCCAGTAGTTGATCATTTTGATCAAGTACTAGACTTACGAAATTTTTGTAAAGTTCTAGTGGTTGATCATGCAAAACATTGGTAAATATTTACGAAAAATGATAGTTTCTCTTTCTCATGGCTAATAAGTGACAATTTTACCAAATACTTATTGATTTTTTTTAAAATTAAATGGTTGAGAGCCGTTGTCATAATCTGATCGACCAACTACTGGGTGATCAACTACTAGCGCGTGACCAACTACTGGGTGGTCAACTACTAGATTATCTTGACCAACTACTGGGCTTTTCTATTTTTTCACTTAAAATGGTCGTAATTTTCAAAGAAATGAAGTAAAATTAAAAAATTATAGCGCATTTTGTAGTAGAATACACAAGGAATCGTTTGGTATATTCACCATTTCGCCAACGTTATTAGTTTTTAAACCAGAATGGTTTTTTATAAGACACTCCCACTATAAGGGTCCACCACTGGTGCAACTACCTTACTTGGGGCACCCAAATTTTTCAAAAAAAAAAAAAAAAAAAAAACACTTGAAAATAATGAGCGAAATTTTATCACATGAGTATAATTCAAAGTTGTTCCTTTTTATTAGAAAATACTTCCCTATTTTTCATTTTTCTCCAAACTGAATTTCAAGTAATTCTGATACTTAGCTCATTTATCTATTTTTAAAAAAATATTAATTTTCGAACTTTTGCATTTTTTTTTCTTTTTTGTAGTTTTAACTAATCAAAATTGTTTCTTTTCATGAGAATTGATTCCCAATTCGCCCCCTCACTGAATTTCAAGTGGACCCTAGTCACTCCCCATTATTGGAAAAATGAAAAAAAATCGTCAATTTTTAAACTCTTGATCATTTCATATCAGGACGGACACGTTTTTTACTCGGGTCTTCGGATTTCGTGTTTTTGATGGTGCTTATTAATTCTAAAATTTACTTACCTTTGTGATTTGGGTCTCCCAAAGCCAATTACTCGTTTATTTCAAGTCTTGAGGGATAATAAAAGGCCAAAAAGACTCCAATTACAAAAGTAAGTGAATATTCGAGTTCAGCACCATCAAAAATATAGCAAACGATATGCCACACCATACCGTTGTTCTCGCCCACGTTTTTCAAAATTTGAGGGGTTGTGGGGAGCTTGAGAGAGCCTTATTAAAAAATTAAGACGATATTTGAATTCAGCGCTACCGAAAACATATTAAAAAACGATATGCCAAAAGATTTTTTCCATTTGTGTCAATTTTTCTTTAAATTTGGGGGTCGTAGAGAGCTTGGTAAAAACCCTATCAACAATTAAGATGATATTCGAATTCAGCGCTAACAAAAATGTAGCAAACAATAAGTATGCCACTTTTTTTTCTAATTTTGAATTTCGATCAAAATTTTGGGGAGCAATACCCCCAGGAGTCTTGAGATCCCACGACGAAAATCATTTCAGTGAATGTAAAATGAAAATATCAACTCGGAGGAAGTTTTTGAAATTTTTAAATTATAGCTCCCGAATTTGGTATACTTACTTTTGAAAGTGGAGCTTTTCTCGAAAAAGCTCAACTTTTGATTTTTGAAACTTTCATTTGTGATTCTGAATCTCCTTTCAATGCTCTTTAAAACCCCGTTTACAGATTTTCGCTGTATATCACCAATATTGACTTATGCTTCACCAAACTTGAATATTATAACAAGAAATCACCAATAAAGTTGAAAACAAAAGAGCTCCGCTCAAAAAACCTGTGGATTCACTAATACTTTTGGGATTAGGAGAAACCATAAAAAAAATTTGAACGAAATCCGAAGACCCAAATAAAAACGTGGTTGTCCTGATATGGAATGAACATCTGACTTTTTTTTGGTATAACTTGACAAAAGTTGTCCTTTTTCATGAAAATTAATTCTAAAGTGGGACCTTTGGGCATCTCTAATTTTTCAAAGAAAAAAGAGAGAGCGAGAAAAATTTGAGCAATTTTTTTACCCAGCATTTTAAAGTTATTCCTTTTCATTAGAAGATAATTTTATATTTTTATTTTTTTAATTCATTGAAATCTTTTCTTTCAATTTTTAATGAATTTTTTCCTTTATCCATGTCCCATGAAAACGGTGGTAAATATGGAAATCATCGTAAATGGTATTTTTATAGGTATAATAATACCCACCTTATGACCATTTGCTGAACATTTTTTAAATTTTTTTAAATTTTCTATTTTTAATCATTTTTTTAATTTTTTAAAAACTGCATGGAGTCTAGCGGCAGGCATGGCTCAAAAGCAGTTAGGGAAAATTTAAAAAATTGGGAATTATTTTCTCCATGTGTGTTACCAACTGACTCCAAAATTTCCAAAATAAGGGTCATCCTATGCAAGGTACGCAGACTGGGGTATAGCAACCAGTGGTTACCCTCCTTAGATACCAAAAAAAATTGAAAGATTGGCAATTTCGAGTTCAAAGTTGACAAAATTAATCAATAATATTATAAAAATTAGGAATAATTGGCAATTTTGAATTTCCAGGTTCGCAAATTTTTTATTTTTCGCCCACTTGGAAAATGCTTAAGCCTACGCTATGCCTCTGTATACAGGACAGAATATAGAGAGGCGCGAAATACAACTCCAGATAGGAAATACTACACGCGGTCAACTTTTTTCAAGCTAGGGTAGTGCGAATGCGAACGATAGTAACACATTCTCAAAGGGATTTGGAAAATGTTCACTATTAACGAGGGAACTGATTGATGGTATGCGTGACCGCAGACAACAAACTCCCAAATCAACTTTACCCAATGCTTGCAGCTTTGTAACTACTGGCTTTTTCGCTTTCATTCACTCTTTATTTTACGTCTTTCCCAACCAAATTGTCTTAAATACAATTTTCCTGACGTTGTCCGATTTAATGCATCCTAGCGAGAAACTGTCTGGAAACGTGGAAGCTTTCGAATTAACCGCAATTTTCACGAATAAAGAATCAACTTCTTTGAACTTAAGCTCCAGGGAAATTATTTTGAATTAAATGGAACGCAATACCAAAATAAAAATTTAATACGATAAAGTCGCGTGTGATATGTACCAACGAGTCAACAGTGTAAAAGAACCGTTTTTTTCTCTCCTATGATCTAAAGAATAAATACAAAAACTCGTCTCAGAAGCGTGTCCGGTGTCCCCTGATCAGCCTTCATAGTACGAAAAATAACACTTATAAATGTAATTCCTTCTATTCAACTGTGTCCTTCTTCCGTGTGTACTGCTCTAATGTCCTACACCACAGCATTCTTACAAATGGCACAACAAAGCTTAAAAAGCATTACGGTAACCTTACCAATCCTACACGTATAATAC
The DNA here is from genome assembly GCA_959613365.1 of Balanococcus diminutus. Taxonomy (NCBI): domain Eukaryota; kingdom Metazoa; phylum Arthropoda; class Insecta; order Hemiptera; family Pseudococcidae; genus Balanococcus; species Balanococcus diminutus. The sequence goes on along the minus strand of OY390715.1, from coordinate 41,790,464 downwards.
TACACCGATTCTTTACATTCAATTACAGATTATTAGAAAATTCGATATATTTTTTCCATTTGTGCGAAGCAATCGCACTAATAATTTTAAGAGGTAAGGTAGGTGTTTTTTTTCTTCTAAATTGTCCAGAAAAATCAAAAAGTTTTCGTGCTTTTCGATATTTCATTTCAACATTATCATCACTTTTCCTACTTTCGTCTTTAGAAAATTACACGGAGGACAACACCCTTTACTAGCGAACATGAGTGACCTTTTTATTTGTGTATTAAAGTCTACTTTATACAGTTGTGCAAAGTCTTCGAATATCTTTTTCCCAATAAACTATTTCAACTCCTGCGATAACCCAGTAAAAGTTGACCAATCAAACAGAAAACTTTGTTGTTAAATTAGTAGGTGATGTGCCTTTCTAGAACTGATTGAAAATTTTCGTGAAGTTTGATCCGTCAGTCAGCCGTCAAGATGAAAGGAATGGAAGAATGAATTTTCGTAATTTTCAACGTTTAATTTTTCACTTCTTTGCAAATATTAGGCAAAGTATGCATCCCAGAGAAAAACTTGTCACATAAGGTAGGAAGATAATTTAATTCTCTACAACTTTGGTTCTATAAATCGTTTTCGTAGGACGCTTGGTTCAGCTGAAAAATCACATTTGAAATTTCCAACATTGCATTTGAAGAATTAAAGAATGTGTAGGCTGGGTAGTCTTTACTTAAAACTTAATTTTTTTAGTCTCACTACGTACTTACCTACAGGATTTTCCTTTTATGAGAAAATATGTAGGTACCTACTTAATTGCTGATTTTTATCCTTCTCTGCAATTTTTCAGAAAAATAAAAAAATAACCAATTGTCAAACATTTTTTCTTTTTTCGTCATATCCCATCGAATTTTCAAACTTTTTTATGAGAATTATTTCCAATTTTTCATTTTTTTTGCTGCCAACTTAATTCCAACTGCTAACTTGGGATGTCCCAATTAAAAAATAAAAAAAATTATGCTCAAGGTACTTTTATTTTTCACTAACTGAATTTCAAGTGATGCCACTAGCCCCCTAATTTCAAAAGAAACAGAAAAATCACTAAATTTTCAAACTTTAGAAATTTTTTTATTCTCTTCTGTCAAAGTTCGTTCGTGCTTGTATGTGGGTGACTGGGCCACACATAATTCATTATGGGGAAAAATAAGAAATAAGGAATCATTTTCTCATAAAAAGAAATCACTAGCTCTGACATGAGACCAAAAAATTATTTTAAAGTAGAGACTACCCTAGTTCAAGTTTATGCTCTTCTACTCGTTCATTCCAATATTTCTGTTTACGTAAAATTCTATGTTATTTCAGTCAGCCTAATTTCCCCTCATTTTTAATATTAATTTTTAATTAATGAATTATCAGCATAATCCTTTTAGATTTAGACACAGTTTCTATTTTTATTCATTTTATTCATTTAATTCAAGATCTGCTTATTAATTTTTGATTTTGATAAGTTTTTTGGTAAAATCAAGCAACAACATAGGTAAAAAAATTTACGGCACGAAATTGTTTTTATAGTTATAACTCACCCGGATCTTCTTTACTTTCTAACCAAGGAAAATACTTAGACAACCCTGAAGAAGGAAACACTAGCACATACACAAAACCATTCGCTAAAAACAATTTTATTTGAGAAAAAAAGTACGCTTACGTGCTTCTTTAAATGTTTGAATGTTTTATACTTATGTTAGTGTATGCAGACAGATGGAGGGTTTGCAATTGAGTACGCATTTTAATTTGCACAAACGACAGTAACTCGCATTTTCAACCGGGTAACATTCTATTTTCAATTATTTTAAAGCATTTTTACGCCATTTTGCTAAATTGAAATTGAACTGAGAGTAAGTGCAGATAATCATCTTTGAAACTTCATTTGCTGTTTATGCCTTTTTTTGTAGGTAATGAATAATAAACAGGTCTTCGTATATGGGGAACCCTAACCCAGCAATACCCATACTTGTATTTTCAACGTGGCTATCAATTGTAGGTACCCGAAGTAAATGTAAAAACATTTTTAACACTTATTGTAATTCTATATTCATACATTTTACACAGATAGAAAAAAGAATCATTTTTTAAACTACAAATTGGTATTTTGTAGCAAATAAAAAACCGAAAGAGAAAAAATAAAAAAAACATACGTTATTTTAGTATTCTTCCATCGCATCGTACGTTGCACCAAACATTGTACAGGGTGTTCCGAAAGTGAATGAAAAAACTTCAGATTTAGATAAGTACATAGAACCGAGTACATAACATACCTATCACGAATACACTTTATGTATATTTTGGGTGTCGTAATTTTGTAAATGAATGCGGTAAGGAGCATTTAAAATATATTTTTTCAAAGCAAAATATATAGGTTGGAAACACTGCATTTGAAATTTTTTTAGCAACAAGAAATTCTTCACTCCTAAATTTCATTCAAAAGATTATGAAGGTGTACTAGCGAGACACATTTTTTATTGCTGATATTCAGTTGGACCCAAATCTATAGTTTTGACATTTACATTCTGTACTTCCGAAGCACCCTGTATTTGGTATTTTTGTTCTTTCTTGCTGTACCTGGTTGCACTTCGATCTGATGTAGGTACCTAACATTTTGAAAAATAAGTACCTAGATATTTTCCAACTTTGACATTTAAACCCTAATTAGAGCAACTAACAATATGAAAATTCATCGAAGCAATACGTTTAAAAATAAGTGAAAGTGAAACTATGCTCGAATAAATAATAAGGGAATTTTAGAGAAGAAAAATCTAGTTCTTGTGTTTGATCATTTTTTTTCCAATTTTCATTCGACATACGTTACGCTGAGATGGAATTTTTTGTCATATCAATAAAATATTTTTCAACTCATTGTTTGTAAATTTTTGCGTTTTTGTAAACAAATGAAAATGTTTTTCCAATAGTGCTTCGTCGTGATATCGTCATTTTCATAATCTATATATCATTCTTCGCCACCATTCTTTTTCCTTCTTTTATATCGTAATGTTTTTCATCAGATCCCCACGGAATTCCGCATTAGATTTTCTCTAGCGAATGATTTTTGTATCATTTCCGGTCTGTTGCAATTCAATTTTATCTTTCTTCTGCAACGGCTAATGTAATTTTAGAAGTGGAAAATTTCAATGAAGGACTATTTCCGTTTACTTCTGTAATTTTTAATTTATGCACTTTTCCGTGTGAAATTGAAAAAGCCCGCGGACAGCTAATCCACCTCGAATTAAACTTGATTAAGTCTTATGATTTTCAAACCATTCGCCCTATTCAGAATTTAATGCTCGTCTATCGGTAGACTGCTTATGTAGGTATTTTTTTCACCTCTGTATTATCGTCTTCGTAAATTCGGTGAATTACGAAATTGAAATGAAATTGAATAAAACCAACGACTGTACTGAAAGAATATTATTTTCACCCTTTTACATCAGATACCTACCAAATTGTCATTTCGCAGTATGAAAAGCCAACCGTGTGAACACGATTATTAATTAATTTTTTATTCATTTTTTTCAACTAAGCAAATTCAAACTCGAAGAAAATTTGAAAAAGTTTACCTTTAGATCAGTGTTCCTCAAAGGGTAACATGTACCCATTCTCAGAGGGTAGGTAAGTAAAGACAATGACAACTTAATGATATAACTACTCGTATATTCACTTCTCATTTTTTGATTAAATTCAAACTTTTTCTTAGAATTAAAAAAAATCTTTCATTTTTTTTTGAATAATAATTATACATTTTCTCGAGAAAAAAATGTCTCGTAGTTAGAGCAAAAATAAATTGAAATATTTTTTCGAGAAAATATTTAATTTATTTTTAGTAAAAATTTTTCCAGTTTTTCATGATACGAGTAGAATTTCTAATTTTTTGAGAATAGAAATATTTTTATTTAAAAAAGATTCGTTTTGGGGAGAGGGGGAAAGTGTTTACTCAATTTTTCCGGAGTGGAAGTATTTTTGCTAAGAAAAAAATTCTCGATTTTTTTCGAATAAATAAATGATTTTTTATTTCACTTTTTTCTTCAATGAAAAATCTTTTGAATAAAAAATCTTTCATTTATTGGAAAGAAATTTTTTTTGCACAAATTTTTTGGGAAACAATTCTCGTTTTTTTATCAAGTAGAAAAATTCATTTTTTCTGAAGTGACAGTAAAGTACAATTTCTCATTTTTAAGTAAAAATTTCTCCGTTTTATTGGAATAAAAAATCGCTTGATTTTTTGAATTTTTTTCATTTCTTCAAATTTCTCGTTTTTTGGGAGTAAATTTTGTTTTGATTTTTCTTTTTTTCAGAAAAAAAGTTCTTGAAGTTTCTGGAGTAAAAATATTTTATTTTTTTTTATTTTTTTAGAAAAAGATTCGATTTTTTTTTAGTAAGAAATCTTCCAATTTTCTGGATATTTTTTCTGATTTTATTGTGGGATAGAATTTATGATTTTTTGGGAATACAAATATTTTTCATCGAAAAATATTTTTTGATGGGGAGAGGGGAGGGGGGAGATTTCTTAATTTTTCCGGAGTGAAAGTAGGTCTAACTGTGTATTTTTCATTACTTTAAAGGAAAAATTTCTCAATTATTTTGGAAATAAAACGATTTTTTTTTCATTCTTTTTTTTATTTTGAATGAAAAAACTCCTAATTCTTTGAATAAAAACCCGAGCAGCACACTCGACAAATTATCGAAATAAAAAATCGACAGAATATCGAATTCGATAAAGTGTCGCGTTAGTTCCGCATAAATCGTGAAATTATCTTTCGATATATAGATAGATTATCGACGAATTATAGTTAGCAAAAATTTCGAGATTATAGTAAGATATTTTATCGATAATATATCTATAATATCGAAAGATAATTTCACGATTTAGGCGGAACTTTATCGAATTCGATATTCTGTCGATTTTTTATCGATTTTTTATTCCGATTTTTCGTCTTTTACTAGCTTTTTTCTATAATTAAAACTCATTAATTAGCATAATTAATACATTAAACTATGCCTAAACACATTATTCATGTTACGGTAAGAGGATCATTTCAGAAAAAGTCAAAAAAAATTATAAAAATGAGGTGAAAATATTACTCATTTTTTTTTTTTTTTTTTTTTTTAAATTCTCCATTTTATTAGGATAAAAAAATCTTTTCAAGTAATTTTTTGAATTATTTTTTCTAGAACGAAATTTCTCGTTTTTCGGGAGTATATTTTGTTTTGATTTCTCTTTTTTTTTAACGTGAAAAATTTCATTTTTTGGATAATTTTTTTTTAACGTTTTAGGTGTTAAAATACTCAAGTATGTAATTTAACATTAAAGAGGATTTTCAAATGTGTTTTTTGGGATTTTCAGATTCTGAGAGATTTTTTTTTCATAATTATCCTATGGTGATTTTTAATGAGACAGAAATTTGTATGCAGTATTTTTTATTTTTTTTTTCAATTAATTTTTTCCCGTAAAATTAAAAAGAAATTATGAAATACGTAATTTCTTCAAAACCTTTATGAGTTGCTACCTCATAATAAAAAAAGTTCGGGTACCCATGCTAATTTATCGCCCAATCACTAATTTATTTTCTGTTTTCAAGAAGGGGTACATGAGCAAAACTAATTGAGAACCATTGCTTCAGATTGAATCACCATTGACAGCCTGATAGTTTGTGAATGTAATCAAGGCTCTGATGTATTACACATATTATTCAAACACGAACCAATGACATTTCTTATGACGTACAGGAATCTAATGCTTCAACTATTTCGACGCAAATTTGACCATAGGTAGATCTAGGTACCATAACTTCGCCGCAACTTTGCCGAAAGTTATTTCATCAGGTACGGTATACTTACGCTAAAATGTCAATCACAGCGAGCGAAAACACATCAAGCACAAATTTAACGCATTTTCCTCGATACTCTGTGGAAATACCTCGAATCAAGGTTAATTTTAAGATGATCATTCCACCACATATTATAGGGTTGAAATTCACGCTAGACGACGTTTATCCGGCAGTTAATCTAACTGAAATGAATAACCACTCTCATTAATGCGACGTGAAAAAATAAAAATGCCAAAAATTCTCAACAGCCAAGGTGTAATCGTGCGAGAAACATTTGTAATCAACTGACAGAGAAGATGTGGCGGAAAAATGAACGGGCACATGCGACAACCAAACAGGTCGGTGGAAAACAACGAACGATAAGAGAAACTGGGGCCTGTTTATTGGCAATGCGGATTTAGATTGCGCTATTGTTCAACTTAATGCAAACGATTGTAAAGCTTCCATCAAAAATAAACTAACGTTCCTCTGACCTTTAGTAGCGTAAGTATACCCTCCATGCACGGTACCCACCGAAGGCTTCGTTAATTCCATTTTGTGTGTTCAGAATCATACCTAATGAAATCAGTTTTGGCTTTTTACACAAATTTTCCTCCTACTCGTATACGTACCTATCGATGAATCGCAACGTAATATCAACTTCGATATTTTAACACCGAGGTCAATAAAACGTTTTAATCGTCGTTTCATTATTTTCTGATGGGCACTTTTACCAACAAAAAATTTAAAAACCAGCTTCCTTCTTCGAGAATAAAAGTAAAACGTTACCTTTACATAGTATTATAAATGTTTATACGACCCCTTATAGTTCAACGTCCAAAAAATTGTAAGGAGAAAAAACCACACATACAAAATGTTTCGAGCTAAAGCAAACATTTCCCTTTGATCGAATGTTATTTAAATAGACTATTTTTTAAAACTCTCCACTAATTGCTTTTTACAAAGTAATACCGCCTCTGCACTGACGACATTCAACCAGTCCAGGCCTACCTTGTAGGCGACCAAATCGGGTATAAAAAAATCACGTTAATAAATTTGCAGAACTCGCACATTTAAGGCGCGATTATAGGTGAATAATATGATTCTTACCTCGAACGTCGTGTAGTCGGATCTTTCATCACCATCACTTCTGTTACTTCACCAAATTTACTAAAATATTCTTTTAATGATTCTGAAACAAAAATACAATCAGCGATTATTTTTTTGCAAAGATTGAAAGGCGGTTTGTTTAAGGTAAATGTAGTAAAAAAATACGACATAATGGCTTATTTCGTCGTTATAAAATAAAATGAATCCTTTTCAAAACGGATTGAGAGGTGATAGAGAACCGAAATGAAACCTCTAAAAAGTACATCTAGAAGCTAAAGTACCTGTTTATTTAATCTTAAAACCATGTATTGTAGTCTGCCTACGAAGTTTATTCGGTGTAAGGGGTTATGGAATAGAATCCCAATATAAATACATGTCATCTGTATTCTCAAGTGGCATTCGTTCCAGCTCAAAATCTCGAATATATCATCTCACCTTTTGCTGCGGAATTCTCTACACGCGGACTGAGAAGCGTAGGTTTCGTTGTGTTTTTAATATTAGCCACCGTGTGCAAGTTTTTATGCAATTTTACACAGTTCCCCGAGCTCATCCTTCAAAAATGCAATGCATAAGTACAAGGTAGGTAATTCCATTAAAAAAAATTAAATTGGAAAAAAATCTTTAAAGAGTTTTTAAAAAAAAAAATATTATCTCCCAAAAATTTGATTTAAAAAAATATTTTGAGAAGAATTCTCTCCTTGTGCATCTATCCTCAGCTGCTGTGAGTGGTAGGCTGGGGAAAATATTATCTGAAAAATTATTCGTATAGTTTCTTTAAAAGAATTGAAATTTTCTCATTACAAAATATCTTGGAGATAAACACAGGAAAATTAATAGAAAAATTTTCAAGTTGTTTTTTCAAAAAAAATCTCATGAAATTTTTTTAATCTCATACTTACTTATTTCTTTTTCTCTTTCATTTATTTACTTATTTTTATTTTTATTTTTTTGAAAATTTTCTTTTAAAATCTAGGGAAAAGCAGTGATGCCGGAACGTAACGATAACGGTAACGAAAAACGAAAAATAACGGAATTTTTTTCGTTACAAGTAATGGAACAATAACGGAACTTTATTTTTGAACAGAAATTGTGTAACGAAATAATAACGTTACAATAAAATGGTCTTTATGTTACGTAACAAATAACGAAAAAATTTCGTTACGTTCCGTTACTTTTTTTCGTTATTTTTTTCAGTTTTTTGCATTGCCTGCACTGCCAACCGCAGAAAATGTTCACTAACGTCTAGTTTGATTGTTTTGTTTACATTCATGGGGTGCAACTTCGAAAATTTTTTACCAAGTCCAGTGCTACATAATACTTTATAGTCAAAATTGGAAGGGAGGAAGGGGTCTAATCGAAATTTTTGTAATAACTAAAAGTATTTGTACAACTTCAAGCTACAACTTTTGTTTGAAAATTTTTTCAATCGGGCCCCTTACCTCCCCCCTGTTTTTAAAAATGTATTTGAAGGAGTTGGATTATCCAAAATTGGTGGGGAGGGAGGGATCCGATTGAAATTTTTGTTATCACCAAAATTATTCCTAGTACTTCAAGCTACAACTTTTATTTGAAAATTTTTTCAATCGGGCCCCTTACCCTCCCCCTGGTTTCAATAATGTATTTGAATGAGTTGGATTATTCAAAATTGGAGGGGGGGGGGGGAGGGGTCCAATAGGTAGCAACACCACCAAACTTGTATTATTTTCTTCTTAGTTCTTGATGTTTATTTTATTCTATTGGACTTGATAGTTATTAATTTACATTGAAAAATGAAGATAGCAATTTTTTTATGATTTCTGGCTATTTCGGAAAAAATTACGTTGTAACGAAAAAACCGGAACGGAACGGAAAAAAATAACGTTACTTGAAAAATAACGTTACAAGGCCCTGTCGGTACCATTTTCGTTCCAAGTAACGTAACAAATAACGAAATTCAGGATTTTTAGTTACAGTAACGGAACGAATACCGTAACGGAAAAAAAAATTTCGTTACTGACATCACTGGGGAAAAGTTTCACATTAATTTTTATGAAACATTCCTTTTAAAATTTTGTTGAAAAAAAAAAAAAAAAAAAAAAAAAAATCCTAATGAGAATTTAATTAAATTCTTCCATGAAAAAATTCAGTTTAGAACAAAATCATTTTGAATCTTGCATAAAGTCTTTTTAAAATATACTAAAAAAAAAGAAACACTTTCAAAAATCTCCTTTTTAGAAGATTTTTTAAAAATCGAAATGATATTCAATAAAACATTTATGGCAATAATTTTTCTGATAAATCTCTCATTATTTTTGAAGTTTCATGTTGAAATTTTTCACTCACAATTTTTTGAAGATTTTTTTCTGAAATGTCTCTACATTTTTTTTACTTTCTTCAGAAAATAATTTTGAAACAAATTTTCTCGATAAAATTTTGCACAAAAATTTTGGAAGTATAAAACTTGAAAATTTTTCACAGATGGTATAAAATACCTACATCTTAATTTTTTAAACGAAAAAATATGAGAAAAAATATCAATTTTTTGGGGGGAAAAAATCATCAAATTTTATGGAGTATAGGTACAAAATCTTTTTCTTGTAAAAACCGCATTTTTTTGGTGTTAAGGGTTCTTATTTTTGTAGCGAAAAAGTTTCAATTATTCGAGAATTACCTACCTAATCTCAATTTTTTGTTTCAATTTTTCGAGAAAAAATCATATTTTTTTCTAAAGTAGGTAGGTAATAGGTATAAAACCTTTTTTAATTTTTGCAACAAAAAACACATTCAATTTTTTTGAAGGGGTGGGGGTGAAATCCCTCATTTTTATACAGCAAAAGTTTCAATTATTCGAGAACTATTCTTAATTTTTTGTTTCAATTTTTTTGGAAAAAAAATCTCTCATTTCTTAGAGTAAAAATATTTCTCAAATTTTTGGAAGGAAAAAAAATCAATTTTCTTGAAATAAAATGCTTTTGGTATTTACTTTCTTTTTGGAGTTTGCGTGAAAAAAATCCTCAATTTTCAAATATATAAAAAAAAAAAGGGTTTTCAGGAGAAAACACTCTCTTTTTACTTAAAAAAAAATTAATGCAAAAACCTATTTTTAACCTTGGGAAGCAAAAAAAATTTCTGAACTGTCGAAACACAAAATCAGGCATATTTTCTTTTTCTTTTTTTGCAATCAGCTCAAAACCCCCGTTTTTATTTTTCCGAAGTAAAGAAATAGATAAAACTTTCACTTTTTAATTTTTTGACATTTTTTTTTCTTTTTTCGAATGAAATCCCGGGAAAAAATCTCGCGGATCAAATTTCATCAATCTAGATCAGATTTGATCAATTTTGATCAAATATCATTAAATTTCGTCAAAAAGGTTAATCCGATTGGATCAAATCGTATCCAGTTATATCAGAGATAATCCACTCTCTTACAAAATGTTTTGATCAAAATGGATATAATCATACACCAGTAGATTTCTCATATTCAATTTGATATGATCAGATCAAGTTATATCAGTGAGAATCCGATTGTATACAAATAGATCATATCAAAATGAATAAAATTAGATCCAACTTGATTCTTTCATATATAATTGATCAAACTGTATCAAGTTATATCAAGAAGAATCCAGTTGTATGAAAGATATTTATATCAAAGTAGATCAAGTTCGGTTAAACTAGATCTCTACAGATATACTTTGATCCGATTGTATTGAGTTATATCAAAGAACAGTCAAATTACATCAAAACATTTATATCACAGTAGATCAAATCAGATCCAACTGGATCTTCAAGTGTACAAACTGATCAAACTGTAATAATTTATATCAATGAGAATCTACTTATATCCAAAATACTTATATCAAACTGTATCAAAACACATCCAATTATAGATTTTCTCATATACCATTCCCGGGAAAAAATCTCATGGATAATCTGATCAGATTTGATCAAGTTTGATCCAAATGTTGATCTGATTGGATAAAATTTAGTCAAATTGGATCTAGTTATATCAGAGAAAATCCACTGATATCTAAAATGATTATATCAAAATAGATCAAAACATATCAACTAGATCAAGTCATATCAGTGAAAATCCAGTTATATGTATAGAAATGCTTATATCCGAATGGATCAAATTGGATCAAATTAGATTCTCTCATATATAATTTGATATTATTGGATCAAGTTATATCTGTGAAATCAAAATGAGTCAACCCAGATTCATTTCAAAATTTTAGGGGCTACGAACAGTGCCAGAATAGGGTTCCATCAAAAAAGTAAGGCAAAATTCGGAGTAGGCACTATTAAAAATGTAACAAACGACATGCTACATGCTTTTTTACATTTTTTTTTTGATTTGGTCGAAAATTTTGGGGCGCAGTGCCCCCATGGGGTCCTGAAGGTATCACGACAAAAATCATTTCTGAATTTAAGTTGAAATTATCTACTCACAGGAATTTTTCCTGATACTTTTAGTTATACAACCTTGAGTAATTGTTATCTTTGATTGTGTGTCACATAAATACAATTAAACTGTCTCATCATACATCAAATGGTTCGTACCAAGTTGAGTGCACCATCATTGATCTGATTGGAAAAGTTAAGCAGCTTCGGGTTTGGTTACTACTTGGATGGGTGACCGTTGAGAAAAATTTGGGATGGGTATGGTCAGATCTAACCATAATAAATGGGAAATGTACCTATCAAATATGATCCAATCATATTTAATTTTATCTCATCATACATCATTGGATCAAATTGTGTATAGTTTGATCAAATTATATATGATTTGATCAAATTAAATATGATTAGATCAAATTTGATAGGTATAAAATTCATATATGGTTAGATCTGACCACTTCATATATGGTTAGATCCAACAGATTTTTTCCCGGGATACTGTCGTATTTATGAAGGAAAAACATCTGTCAAAATTATTTTGAGAAAAAACCCCAATTTTTTGTCTCATTTTTTTTTTTTTTTTTTTTTGAGGTAAAAAAATTTTTTTATTACTTTACTCGAAAAAATACTTACATTTTATGGAATAAATTCTCTGATTTTTCGATTACGATCATTACTTTTCAAGAAACAAATAAATTTTTCCCTCATAAAATTTGGTTTAATCAATGCACATTAGGTATAACCTACATTATGATTCAGTGTAAAAATATTGAAGAAAATTTCGAACGAAAAACCTCTATGAAACGTACACGGTAGTAAAAAAATACGCGATGAAATTATTTTTTTAAAATGGAATTCAAAATTTACACGAAAAATGACTCCGTATCATGTTTCTTTCACAAAACATTACACGAAATATTTCCATCAAAAAAAATATTACTCGACAAAACTGGCAATTGTCTTTCACCAGGTGTAAGTATACTCTTACAACATTTTGATCTATTTTTACGCTACAATTTCCGCTTCGTGGGTGAGCGAATTGAAACAGTAAAAAAAACAAAAAACGAAATAATGCCCGAATTACTGTAACGAAAAAGGAAAACCCTTTGCAGATTAATCAATTTTATACATTACACGATCTAGATAAACGAGAAATCTTTCATTCGAAAAACAAAAACAGTCATAAATTTCGACATTAAGAAACTAAATAATTTTGTCTAATGAACATAAATCACGCATGCAATATATTCAAATCATTTATACTGCATTGGAGTGAAACCGCATTAAAAATGGCGTTCTAACCAAATCGCGTTTTACCATGATTCTCTCTTTGTATCCATACCAATGTTACCGCCTTCGCAATCCCTAATCTGCAATATAAGATGATTCTTAGGGTAATAAATGAAATAACGCTAATATAATCCTAAATTATAATTATTAAATTATACAACCGTAGTCAGCCAAACGAGAATAAAAAAATTATCTAGATCGAGACAATTTTCTCATAATGAAGGAGTTGTTTTCTTCACCCTTTTGACTGGAAAACTCGTACAGAAATAATTCTCAACGCGGATTTAAGAAGAATTATAACGAAATATCTCGTTTAATTGGAGGAGTGATCTTTTCCATTTTTTTTTCCTTTTCCAAAGTTTTTATTAGGTACTTGAAAAGTTTCGTACGAAGGTGGTTGGTTTTTTTTTGCGCTGCGCAAAATTTACAAATTTCAATTTCAAATAAAACAATATAAAAATGAACGCGCAATAAACTTAGTTCGCATTAAAGTCAAAAACAGCCACTTTTGACAATAATTCATCCAAACTGCACCTCTACGAATACCCTTAACACGTCATTTACAATAATTTTTCAAAAAACATTTACGCAGACAATATAAGCAGCGTCGAGCTACAAACTTCACGAATAAAATGATAAACGGTTCATAAAGATGTTAGTTTCTTAGTACTATACGGTTCGGGTTAAATGAGCTAATTGCATTCTGTCGTGAAAAACATTTTTAATTAATATCTACAACATTGAACACAGCGACATATTTTGATTACAAACGTATAATTCAAATTTGGCCGAAAACCAAATAAGAAACATTATGTAACAATGCTGTTAATATTTTCCACAACAAATCTTCTCTAAGCCGACATTTAGGGCTTTTAAAAAGCCGTAAAAATTAGTAATAATTAAATACTGATTCTTTAATCGTTCAAATGTTCAAATACGAGTATTTGAAAAAGCATGAAATTAACAACACGTCGCAGAGCATCGCAAATGTCAAGGCTGGTAAAAAGCCTCCCCTATGAAGACCGTTTGCTCGTCCTGAACACTTCAAAAGGCATAAACATATGTTCGAGATTTATTTCGAGACCAATCTATTCGATCGAGCATACCACAAAAAACATCATACGTTTTCCTTCCAGACAAACGTACGCTAATTCAATTCTCATTACATCCGAGTGCAATAACGTTTGCATAAAAAATTCAGCAAAGAGGAAAATCTCATTGGAACGAGACCGTTCGTGTTCAAAGTTCCATTTGAATTGCAAAAAAATTCAAACGAAACCAAGAAGAAATTCTTAAAAAGGTAAATTTTTTACAATCTGAAAATTTCAAGCAGTCACGAAAAGAAAATTGCTCGTATAAAGATAAGAATATTTATGATAAATTACAAACCTACTTATACCCTCCTTCTTGTCTAAATGTCGTATTACTTTTAGGTTTTATTTACTCGCGAGTTTAAACAAATTGTATTAATTAAATTTGTTTATTTACTCCTTTACGCTGCTGGCGATAAATTGTACGAAGGCGTTGAAATTTATCGATCTAGCAAACAAACAATACAACGAATCGAGTCTATGGTCGAGAATTTCTTCGAGCAAGAAGGATGACAAGTCGTAAAGAAGACCTCGCAGTCTTTACGCGATTTGTGGGGAAGAAAAATTTTCAACGTTGACTCGATCCTTGGCCTCGTTTAAATTACGCTCGTTAATAGTTTAGCGGTTGAAATTTGTTTTAAAAAAATAAAATCAATCTCTTCGGTATAAATTAAAGATTAACGAAGTGTACGAGATTTGAAAAGATTCATCTTGACATTACTCTCCCAGCCTTAAGCTACATTGGAAAAAAATCAAAGCGTGATCATTTAACTTTAACGGATACCAAATGGAATTAAAACAAGAACGCGGAAACGTCGGAATGCCCTTATGAACTTATAGGATGCAAAGTAAAAGAGAGGTATCTAATATTGTATTTCCTTTCATACTTATAGAAAAAGAAGAAGAAGCAGGGGAAGAAAAAAAAAGAAGAAGAAAGCATCAACTCATTGCTTTTTATTTTTAGACTCGTATCTTTATCAGTCATTTCTAAACGTTATGAAGCAGAAATACTCTTCCTATTAGTAAAGGTAATAGCCTCGAAAAGTTTATTTTAATTAAAACGGCACAAGGGCCGACAAAATAGTATATCAAAAGGGTTAACGACTTATTTTAATATTTCGGTTTGGATTTTCGATTACTTGAAAAAAAAAGCATACACAAAACCAATGATATTTTCGATCCATTTGCATACCTGTTATGGAGATACTTAAAGTATACGTGTAATACGAACTTTACTCTCAATTTACATATATCTCATCCACCCTTATAATACTATTATACGACGACACGTGACTGTTCATAAGAAAATTGCGTAAAAGCGGTTAACTGTGTAAATGGATTATGAGACATTAGCTTTAATGTAAACCAGCTAGTATATTCGAATTCCTTCAGAATTTTAATAACAATTTTACGCTGGTTTCTTTTCCTCCGTTTACTTACGAATTTGAATTTTTATCGAACTTCATGGATGATCGAGTTTTTTTTTTCCTTCTCCTTTTTATCACGCTTCAGCTAATAATCGAAATCAGCCAACTTTCCCGATTTTTCCCTACATTTTCCCACCTCTTCACTCCTTCCATCTTGCGAACGCAATTTTAATTCCATATACCTACCCAAAGTTAAATTGCATAGAATGAAACATTCACGATGTTTTTTTTTTAGTTTTTTTTTTAACCTAAATAACATTGCCGTGGATTGATACAAATGCGTATGCCTTCTCAATATCAGCAGCAAAAGAGGATTTAAAATTTCCACTAATTTAACCGAAATTGAAAAATATAGAGTTTCGAAAACTAGGTAGGTAACCTTTCAAAGCTATACTTACACAGGTGTTAGGATTTTGGCACGTGCTGAGCCTCATTAAAGCACAATATGAGGCAAATAGGCAATAGCTTGAGTAAAATTATGTAATTTTTTACCACTTCTCTCAAACAGGATTCCTGTTGAGAAAGTTTTCTTCATCTTGGAGAATTTTCTACTTGTCGTCCTTTTTTTATTTTTTATTTTTTGTAATTTGATCCAGTTCCAAAACACCATGTCGTATATTCCTCAATATCGATAGCTAGATTCTTCGTTTTTGTAAAATACCTATCATACAAAAGAGACCAAAAAGTGAATTCGGTGTCTTTCATGAAAAATCTGAGTTTAGTCAAAAACAATCAATTTTTCAATAGTCCAGTAAAAGGTTTGGGTTTAACTCGAAAGTGCTGTATTTTGAACTTCTTTTTTTGCGAAATTAAATGGGTTTCGTACAAAATATTATTATTTATTTTTTTTTTTTGAATTCTCGGACATTTTGAATTCAACTCAAATTTTTATTTTTCCCTCAACTTTCAGCCATTTCTGATTATATTCCTATTTTTTTTTATTATTTTTATTTATTTTTTTAATTTTCAACTATTTACAGCCATGAGTTATTTTTCAATTTTTTAAAGAAAAATTCGAAAAAAAGTTAAATTTTTTCAGAAAAATAGGTACAATTTCAAAAAAATTTCGTAATTTTTAAAGAAAAATTCGCAAAAAAAAGTCTAATTTTTTTCATGGAAATAGGTGTACAATTTCAAAAAGAAATCGTAATTTTTTTTAAAAACTAGGTATCAAAAAGTTGCCTAAAAATTTTTGTTTGAAAGGATTTTTTTAATGTTTTATTTTCAAAAAAAAAAAAAAAAAAAAAAAATCGTCAACAATTTTAGTAGAACCTTTGATTCTTTTCCGAACAATTTTGAGAAGTGTCTTATTTGTTTCAAACAATAAAATTAAGAATTTTTTAATAAATTATTCGAAATATTTTGATGGGATTTTTATTTTTTTAAAAGAATAATATTGAAATATTTTCTACAAATATAAGAAGAATTTAGAAGATGATTTGAATTTTTTTGACAATTGTTGTAAATTTTGAGAAATTTTTGATTAATTTTTTCAGGAAAATTTGGAAATATTTTCTCTCAAAAAGTTGATATTTTAGACGATTTTTTGTAAATTAAAAAAAAGGGATTAGATTTTTAATTCATCTTTTTTAAAAAGATCAAAGGATTTTTTTTTTTTTGTAAAAGTAATTATTGAGTTAGAAATTTATAAATTTTTTAGAACAAATTTTTTAACAATTTTTTTTCTTTTAATTTTTGATAGGATTTTTGATTTTGTACAACGAAAAAGTGTTAGTAAGTATCTACAATACATTTTTTCTTTTACCTTCTATCTTTCTACAATTTTCATTAATTTTTTAATTTGATTTCAAGTAGACAATAGGTAATTTATATTTTTTTAGTACTTTCCAACTTAGTTCTATGCATTTCTTGTTTTTTTTTTCGATGTAAATTTTTTCCTTTTTTTTTGAATATATTATTTGAATGAACATTTTTGCACAATTTTCTATCATATACCTAAGTAAATTGGTATTTTCGATTTGATTTTAACTTCTCCCAAACCTTGATTTTTTGAATAATTTAATTCAATTAAATTAAATTATAACTTCATTTTTTCTGAATTTTCGCCAATTTCATATTACCTACTTATTTTTATTTTTTTTACAATTTTTTATTTTTTTATCGTTTCCAATTTTTAATTTCAATTTAATTTTTTTCAGTTGTGATTTAAGAGTAGGTAAACGTTTTTCAATTTTAAACTAAAATTTGTCAAATTTTCAATCATTTTTAATTCAATTCGAGTTTTGATTTTTTCTCATTTTAAATTTTTTGCCAAATTCTTGATTTTTTAAATAATATTAGATACCTACCTACCTACCTAATCAATGTTATTGAATTTTATTTTATTTCCAATTTTCCTCCTTTCTCAACTTTTGATCCTCTATTTTTTCGGAAAATTGTCAGATTTAGCAGGTAGAAATTTTTTTTAAGGTAATAATTTAAAACTTCATTTAAACATCGATAAATACCACAATAATATTATGAAAACTGAAATTTTCTTTTGATGCTTTATGTTTTGATTTCTTTTGAACAAATAGGTAGGCTCTAATGAAAAATCAGGATTTGAAATAATTTAAATCCGCAGCTATTGTGGACCAAAATGAATTTTCGATCTACATTACATCACTTAACCCTTTCAGGGATGGTGGTATACTAGATCGACCACCTAAAAATATTTTTTTTTTAGCCAAGCGGTACGGTGGTTGCGCTAGTCGACCACCTAGCGGTGTTCCCAGTGTTGCCATATACCAAATATATTTTTTTCTTTTTCATCCGAACAGTTTTCGTGAGTTTTCTGATTTTTTTTCGTCATCCAGTTTTGAAATTATCACGTTAGATGATAAGATGATAAGAAAGTGCATAACAAAACTTGCATTTCTTGGTAAACTATGGGTCGTACGAGGAAAATGCACATAAATAAAATTTGGACCACGAGCGCGGAGTGGCTGAATTCTATCGGAAAAACTGAAAAGGTTTAAAAAGGTGCACCATAAATGACCATAAACAAAAATTTTCTTATCACTGAAATTTTTCAAATGTTATCACGACTTGATCACGACCAAATCATGACGAAAGGCACCTTTATTAGTTGAAATTAGGGAAATCATCACAACACAGCCATCTATTTTTAAGAAAAATAAACAAAGGTGCACCTTTTCAATACCTACTTGATAGTAATGCACACTAGCGCGCCATACCTATCCTTGGTCCGAATTGAAGAGGATGAAATTTGCTATCTTTTATATGTCATTAGGATTTTTTATAAGTGTTAGTTTTCTAGTTATATGCGTGGCTTCGTCAAACTTTGGATACGTTTTAAAAAAAAGTCGCGAGAGGTGGAATTTTTTTGAGCACTTTTTTATCATTCCTACCACATTCTCAACACATATATGCAAAAACTTTCAATAATTTCCGATTTTTTCAACATGCGTACCTGAAAGGGTTAAATATTTCAACCAATTAAAAAGTTGATATCAACTAACTCGAGTTTTCAAGTTTAAAAAGATGCCAACTTAAAACGATAAATTTTACGATAAGTAATTCCACAATTTATGTACTTAGGCCTATTGAGTTGATAACTCTCGACTAATTTGTGTTTTTGAAAAAATTAATTTCTACCGCGACTAATTTAATTTTCAACCATTCATTACTGACACAATCGAGCTTATTTGAATCTGTTAATTATTCTTTCTTAATTATTCAATATTTTTTTCAACGTTGCGGTAAAACTTTCGGCATATTTTGTGTACGACGCGCGATGACGCATGTCTTCCCCTCCATACCCATGTAAATAGGTACGGTGCAATGCAACGCGTGCTTATATAGGGTGTCCGGGGAGCACTTTACGAAACTTCAGATTTGGATACAACCGAATACCACTAACAGAAAATAATATAATTTACGCAATTACGCATGGTGCCTATCTCAAGAATCGAAGGGGCAAAGCAAAATAAAATTGAGATTTTTTTTTTTTTTGATTGGACATATTGGTAGTATTTGAAAAAGTAAACATTTTTTATTTTCGTGATTTTTTGCCTATATTTGAAAATGAAGGCACTACAGAACTTTCTAAGAAAAATCGATTGGCAACACAGCATCCAAAAAATTTCTGTCACCGCCATGGAATAAAACTCAAAAGAGATGAAAACGTTTTGATTACATCTAGATGTCCATCTTTGAAATTGAAGAAGTTATTGCAAGAAGAAACTCACGTCAAAGGTATTGCCTTCCTTAAAATTATCAAGGGGAATTAGCAAGGCATAAAAATCTAAACAATTTCATTATTACAATGCATGCTATGGGTGTAACTCTCCCGAGCAGCACACTCGACAAATTATCGAAATAAAAAATCGACAGAATATCAAATTCGACAAAGTGTCGCGTTAGTTCCGCATAAATCGTGAAATTATCTTTCGATATATCGACAGATTATCGATGAATTATAGTTGGCGAAATCCATCAACAGATGAACTTTCGATAAAATCGAACGATTTTTCTTTTAAAAATCTCAAGATTATAGTTAGATACTTCATCGATAACCTATCTATAAATCGAAAGATAATTACACGATTTATGCGGAACTAACGCGACACTTTATCGAATTCGATATTCTGTCGATTTTTTATTTCGATTTAGTTTCGATATTCTATCGATTTTTTATTTCGATTTAATTTCGATATTCTATCGATTTTGTATTACGATTTTTTGTAGATTATCTAGTTTCGATATTCTATCGATTTTTTGTAGATAATTTAGCATATATGGGTATATGCGCGCGCACATTTTCAAGACCGGCTGGCGAGTTTGAAGTCGTAGTTACGCTTAAGGCTGGCGAATTTCGTTCCAAATACAGCAGTTTCTACCAAAACAAGCGTCTGTTGCGAACATCGGAGTTTGTTCGCATAATACGAATTGGATTATAATATTCAAACATCTTATGCAAAATTGGAGAAGAGGGAGGGGTCCAATTGAAATTTTTATAATAACTAAAATTATTTCTAGGACCTTAATGTACAATTTTTGTTTGAAAATTTTTTCAAATTGGCCCCTTTTTCCTCCGCTCCTCCAATTTTGAATAAGTATCAACGGAGTATTATGCAAAATTGGAGGAGAAGGAGAGGTCCAATTGAAAAATTTTTCAAACAAAAGTTGTAGCTTAAAGTTCTAAGAATAATTTTGGTCATTACAAAATTGTCGATTGGGCGCCTCCCTCCCGTTCAATTTTAAATACTAAGTATTCACATAGTAATCGTAGTATTGAACTTGGTAAAATTTTATTTAAGAACAACGATCTGGTTTCAAGTAAAATACCTAGTAAACCAAAAAAACTAGATAACTTGTTTGAAAATTTTTTCAATTTTGATTTCGCATATTACTGTTACACGTAAGTAGGTAAATGCAAAATAATAGAGGCTAGAGATGAGGTCCAACTGAAAAAACATTTCAAACAAAAGTTGTAGAATAATATTCTGGATTTAATTTTGGTTATTATAAAAATTTCGATTTGGCCCTTTCTTCCCATCCAATTTTGAATATAAAGTAGGTATTTTTTGACTAGAAAAAAATCAATATAGTTTCAACAACTATCGTTACAAAATCGTTGAAATATCGAAGTCGATAAATTTCATATAATGTGTCGATAATATAGTTTTAAATATCGTCACAAAATCGTTGAAAAACCGAATTCGAGAAATTTCATATAATCTGTCGATAATACAGTTTTAAATATCTTCACAAAATCTTTAAAAAATCGAATTCGATAAATTTAATATTCTTTTTCGATAGTATAGTTTCAAATATCTTCACAAAATCGTTAACAAATCGAATTCGAGAAATTTCAGATTATTTGTCGATAATATAGTTGTAAATATCTGCACAAAATCGGTGGAAAATCGGATTCGAGAAATTTCAGATTATTTGTCGATAATATAGTTGTAAATATCTTCACAAAATCGTTAAAAAATCGAATTCGAGAAATTTCAGATTATTTGTCGATAATATAGTTGTAAATATCGTCACAAAATCGTTGAAAAATCGAATTCGAGAAATTTCAGATTACGTGTCGATAATATAGTTTCAAATATCTTCACAAAATCGTTAAAAAATCGAATTCGAGAAATTTCAGATTATTTGTCGATAATATAGTTTCAAATATCTGCACAAAATCGGTGGAAAATCGGATTCGATAAATTTAATATTCTTTGTCGATAGTATCGTTGACGAATATCGTCCTAAAATCGTAATACTATCGAATTCGATAGTTTTTAGATTTTTTGCCTATAAAATCGTACAGCTAAATCTGTATCATATCGTGAGAACATCTTTAGATTTTTAAACGATTTTTTATCGATACGTTTCAACTTTCGATATTATCGATCGAGTGTGCTGCTCGGGCTTTAAAAGAAACAAAAACTGTTATGAGAAAAATTTGACCATCTTTAAAAATGAAGGAGCTACGGTGCATTAAAATTTGAAAATCCAAATTTCAAAGCTTTGTAGCGCCTTCATTTACCAAAATAGACAAAACATCTCAAGAATAAAACATGATTTAATTTTTCAAGTACTACCCATATACCCTAACAAAAAAAAAAAAAAAAATCTCAATTTTATTTTCCCTTGCCCCTTCAATTTTCGAGATAGACACCATGTGTATAATAACATTTTTTGTTAGATTTCAAGTTTTGTACAGTGCTCCCCGGACACCCTGTATGTATAATTGTATATATACAACTATTTGTATTTTTTCCTTTCGTTCGGCATTCGAGCTTCAAAGCAGCGGTAAAAAAAAATCAATGAGCGAGGAGAATAAATGATTTGGGGAGTACGTTTCACTTTGTTTCACAAACGCCGGTGTCTTTCATTTTCGTAAAACTGAACAAATGATAGCCAGCTGTTTCACTTTATCTGCAGATTTCTCCATAGATATGCACTCCCATTTATTACCTTTATATTGCTACGTGATATAGAATAAGGGGTGCTTTTGCAGAGCCCAAAAATGGACCACTTGAAATAAAAATTCACTATCGATAATTAAGTGTAGGTATAGGTACGTATGCGTGTACGAGTAGGATGCTCGTATACGTACTACATAATATTTGTATATTGAATACGGCGAATAAAACACGATATCGACCACTCGTCGGCCACCTTTAATCGATGCAATTTGGCTATGATAACTTTATACACGTAGAAATTATCAACAAACGAAATAATTAACGAGATTAATGACATTTTCATTATTACAGTCAATCCTTTTTGCACTTGAAGTTATACGTCTGATAAATATATATTAAACGGTGAAACGTGAGTGTTAAATTTAAGCGGTTCATCTGCGAAATGTTTAAACGCATTTTCTCGCGGCCCACGCCATCGCCATCGCCATCGCCATCGCCATCGCCACGTATATTTAAGGGAGAAAATATGTATTCAAAAAATGGTATCGAAAACGTTCCACTAAGTTTACGGTCGGGATGTTATAAATTTGATTTATGTCGACAGTTTTTTTTCGCCGAAGGAGCGGGGGTCGCGTACTTCGTAAGCCGAGGGGACACCTTCCAAATAAATCAACGCCCGATGTTACTCGCGATAATAGCCCTTTTTGAACGTTTTAATATTCGTACCACCCCCTTTACCCCTTTAACTAAATTACGTTGGAATTTGCCCGAAACGGGTCACGTTTACAATTCGCAGCTAAACAAAGCAATGATAAAACATTAATTTCGTATTTGTTCCTCGTAATATACGTACTCAAGTCAATGGATCACGTGGAATTGACGTAGAATTTAGCAAAGACCTACTAGGCCCTGCCAAGTATACAGGGTGTCCAGTGGAGTAGTGTGCCAAACTTGAAATTTGGATATAACCGAGTACCACTAAAAAAAAAATCTTCATGTACACATGGTGCCTAACTCGTTTTTGAAGGGGCAATGGTGTACAAAATTTTTCAAATTTTGGGGAAACAATGCACGAACCAGGTATAACTTTTCAAAAGGTACACAAAATAGTTATGTCGAAAATTTGCCTATCTTTGAAAATGAAGGCGCTACGAAGCTTTCAAAATTGATATTTTCGAAATTCAAGGCTCTGTAGCGCCTTAATTTTCAAAGATATGCAACCTTTTCACATTATGTTTTTTGTTCCCCTCAAAAAGTTACACCTGTTTCGTATATTTTTTGAACGAATTTCGCAATTTTCATGTATCACTACTGCACCGCAATAAATTGAGGTAGGCAATATTCTTGACTGGGATTTTGCGTTGCTGTAATTCCTTCAATTTAAAAGATAGGCAATCCAATATGATTACAACTTTTATTGCTTTTTCGAAGATCTATCCACTGCCGGTGTCGACATTTCTTTTTAACGCAGTGTTGCCAATCGATTTTGCTAGGTAAAATACCGATTTTCAAACCTTTGTAACTCCTTTATTTTCAAACTTAGGCAAAATGTGGACATAAACTTGTTTGTTAGTCGTACTCGATTATATTCAAATTTCAAATTTGACACACCACTCACCGGACACCTTGTATATCGCGTGCAATTTCTACGCGCAGATCACGTTAATAAAATACCCTCTCTCGTATAATATTACGTAGGTACTTTACCTTACATCGCGTCAAATTTTCACCTCCAGTGCTTAGCTACCTATATTTATATTTACTTATCATAAAAATGAGCGATTTTCTTGCTTTCTTGCCGTCATTTTTCTCCCAAAGCTACTCCTCTTCTGTCGGTTATTCTCGTCGCCATAGTAGCTAACATTCTTATAAGGAAATTGAAAATTAGAGCGACGTCATTTTCAACGTTTACTTATATATTCTTTGAAATGGAAAAAAATATGCAAAAATGAATTCGAGCAAATTCCTCGGTGGTTAATATGAATCATATACCATCGTTGCTCCACGCTGCCTTCGCTCGTAACGACCCATTAAATTTTATCTTTTACAAATGCAAGGTGTATTTACTTAACTCGCTCCACATATACATACGCACACGTATATACATCAGGGATACTCAAAATGACAACGAATCCTAGTCCAGCTGAAATAGTTTTTCCGCTTTTGAAATTTACGGGCCATTTGGTTCAACTCTCACCCCTTCTCGATGTTCCTATATACGACCTTTTATTTATCGACTAGAATTTAAATTTACTGTGAACGTTTTTGTATATACAGATTCATTGCACATATTACCTACCGACGTACGAAGTGGCATTTATTTTCCGTACCATGTTTTACAAATTACGTACAAACGAATGTTTCATTTTATTCAAAAATTTCGCTGCAACTTTCGTTGTTGTTATTCCAAAACGAATCGTTTTTTAATTTACAACCACAATAGCCTACACGATAGATAAGATTTATTTTCATCGCGTATTTTTAACCTTCTTTTTTTCCTTCTCTGAAATTTCTCCTCCGTAATTCGAGCACTTTTATATATCGACACGTTATCTCGCACTAAATAAAAATTCAAAAAGTTTCCACAAACTGCGAATATTCGTATATTTCAACTTTTAATAAAGCGATCTCGATTTTTAATTTTTTCGTCCCCCGACTAAATTTGCAATCTATTTTCGGTAAATTTACCCAAAAGTAAATACGTTTAAAATTCTGCGTAAAATATCGCCAATAAAAAGTGATATTTGACAAAGCCGAGCAATTTGAAAAGCCAGTTGTAATTTCGAAAAGCACCACGGTTATGATAAATGGTTTTGTTCAACGGCAATTCTCAGCAAGTTATCGTCTCATTTGTTTTCTAGATCACTAATTCGTTAAAAAATTTACCCTTTTTGGGAACGAAGCGCTGAAATAAAACATTATGACACTACATTATCTCCTTTAACGGATGTAACTTTTGAAGCAACGAAAAATATATAAAATTAAAATTTATAAAATGCGAGTATTATTCGCCACATGCGACCTTTTTTTCGTTTTGTTTGTTTCACTTCTTCAAAATGAATAAGATTTAAACTTTAGATACTATAAGTACACGGAGGAATGAGATTGTCGAGAAAATCAACACAATATGAATAAAATATAAGCAACCAATCGTTAGATTACAAATTTAATGATCTAAATTCGAAAAGTCGTCGTATTTGCATTTCGCACCGTAGCTCGAGGTGTGAAAATCAACTTACACGAATGGTTTGAAAATTATTCGCGCGACTTTTAAATTAATACGCACGTTCGTGGTTGAAATATTGCCTAGTTAGATTTCGAAGGAGTACCGCAATCGCGACTGAAACACATTTTCACGTCATGTCATCAAATTGGTCTTTTCTGTGATTTTGTTAAATATATTTTTTCAAAGTTCTAATCAAAATTGCATTTTTTTGGACTTTACATTAAAGTTAGATTTTTCTGATTCCGATCAAAGTTTTAGATCTTTTCGAATTAATAATGAAACAATGCTTAATTTTTCATTTGAATTATACTTCAAAAGTTGTAGGTATTTTAATTTTGTTTTGTTCAAAGTTTTTTTTTTCTTTTTTTGTTCAGAATAGGATTATTTCAAAATTTTGAACAGTCAATTTTTTAATTTACTGCTTTCAATTGAATTTTCAATTTTCTTCAAATTCAACTCTTCTCTAATTTTATACAATTTTTTTTTCAATTGATATTTTTTATTCGGTTCAAAAACTGATTTTTTTCAAATTCTGAACATTTTTTTTTTTCAATTTTGTTTCAAATTGATTTTTTTTTAAATTGGTATTTTCTCCAATTTTGTTCAATTTTTTCCCAGGTTTTGATAACCTTTTTTTAATGGTGAAAATTCATTTTTTTATTTTTTTAAATTTATATTCATGTTTAAAGTTAGTACGTACATCATTTTCAAATCCTTAACATTAAATTCTGATTTTACTTGAAATTGATCTTTACTGCTCCAAGTTTAAAATGATTTCTTTCGAGTTCTCATCCAACATTATTGTTTATTTCGTTCATAATTAGAACTTTTACATAAAATTCCGAAATAATTTTTCTAAATGCTTCAAGTTGAATTTTTTTTTAATATGATTTTCTTGATTTTATATTCAAACTTTTCATCATTTTTTTTTTAGTTTGATTTTTCGTCAATTTTTTTTAATTTTTAAAAAAAAATTTAAAAAGAATTGCTTCGAGATTATTTTTAAGGGGTTTTTCTGTAACATTGTTCATTTTTTTCAAGTTATAAGTATAAATATAATAGGTAAAAAATAATTTTTTTTTTTAATTTTGGTAAAAAATTCATATTTTCTTGATTTTATCCAAAGTTTTTTTAGTGTGAATAATTATGCTGTTTAAAATTAAGTAAAAATAAATTATTTAGGTCTCCAATTCCCCACCTCAACTAGTTTTTTTCTTCGTTTTACTTAAAAATGAACTTCTTTCAAATTTTGAACAATTTTTTTTTTTTTTTAAATCTTCAAATTGAATGTTTTATTTTTTTTAAATGGGCCTTTTCTGTAACTTTGTTTGAGTTTTTTTTTAGTCTTGCTACTTTTTCAAGATTTTATTCAACGTTTTTAAAAATTTTCATTTTAGATCAGAGAGCACATTTTTTCCAAATTGTGAACCAAATTTATTTTTTTTACACTCATTTCGCTTAAAATCTGAGTTTTAGTTTACTACTAATTTATTGCATGATCTCTGCTCTAATATAATTTTTTTTTTCAGGTCCTCATCAAACTGATTTTTTAAATCTTGTGTAAAAATAGATTTTTTCAAAAATTAATAAATTTTAAAATTTTCAACTTTCATTTTTATTAATTATTACCTAGATATTATTTTTTCAATTTTACTCAGCGTTATTTATTTCGTTTTTTTTTTTTTGTTTTTTTTTCATAATTTTATTTCAATTATAGAACAATTTCGATTTTTTTCAAATTTTGTTTCAAGTTGATTTTTTAAAAACTCATCTTTTCCGTGATGATGTTCAAATTTTTTTTCCAAGTTCTAAACAATTTTTTCAATTTTTCCCCTTTCAAAGTTCGTTTATTTAATAAAATTGTTTTTTTTTCTGTAATTCTGTTCAGATTTTTATTTTTTTATTTTGAACAAATTTCATTTTTTTAAACTTGGTTCAAGTTGATTTTTTCAAACTCATATTTTCTGTATTAGGTACTTATAATTATGTTCAAATTAGTTATTATTTTTCTCAACTTCTGAACATTTTTCAAATTTCCTTAATTGAATTAAGTATATACTGATTATTCTTGTATTTCTGTTCAGATTTTTTTCAAGGTTCTAATTCCAGTTGTATTTTTAAAAAATTTCTGAATTTTTTTAAAGGGGGTGGGGTGTTAAAGTGCCCGAGTGATTATATTTTGTTCATCATATCTTTATCTAAAGTGAAGTTCTATTCTCATTCCATTTTTTAAAATTCATCTTCAGCTAAGAATTTGTTTGTGGCAGGGACCTCGATCTATCAGAAAATAAATCAGCGTGAAAACCAGTTTTCCCAAAGCAAATCAGACAGGAAGCCATGCTCAAAAAATAAAATAGAGAGAAAATACATTTCCCAAGGAAATAGGTAGGTAACACTAATTGATATATTTTTTCCTCGAGTTTTTCACACAGCCAAGTAAAATACTTAGTATAAAATACCTGCCTGCAAAAAATCCCACTTTTTCAGCAAAAAATGGTTCATTATTACTTTCATCACTAAACAAAAAATAATTCAAAAATGTTTCGCGATTAAAATTTTCCGCCGAGCACGTTCCTTTTTTAATACGAACCTTAGAAGAGAGAAAAAACGCTGAAAAATTACATTTTATTTGTAGGAATTTTTCAAAAATAGTTTTCTTATTTTAATTAGAACTTTTTGATTTATATCTGGTAATTTCCACTTAGCCAAACTGTGACGTAAAATCCACCTAAACAGAATAAAACGTGAAAAAAATTCTGCATTTTAACCCCGGGTGGCATGGCATTTCTAAAGGGAAAAATATGAAAAATTAGCTAATTAAAGGCCACATTATGAAAATAGCGAATCTTAACCCAAAACGGAAACCGTTGCAAATTGCGATTTGGATATAAATGTTTTTTTTTTCTGCTAACGCCCAACAATTTTTCTTTTTCGTTAAGGTTCCTGGTATAGCATTTACTCGTATATTGAAAATGCACACCGGAATGAAAATTCAGTAAGTAGGTAATAAGAAGTATTTCAACAACTAATAAAATATACGTTCGGAGATTCATTAATTATTGTAAATTACATTAAAACACAATTTCTTACGAGGTGCGACTAATTAACACAATTATCATTTCGGCTTCAAATCAGGTAAAATATTGTACGACAGAAGTCAATGTTCGCGTTTTACTTTTAATTACACAACGTCGCGTCGCGTCGCGTCATCGTAAACATACAGACAGTAAAAATTTCATTGTACCTATACCGCATTACAGTTTCCGATTTTACTGCTGTGCGCTTTTTGCTTTGCTAACCGCCTTCATTCGACGTTACCATCGTTTACTGAAAACTTTGCAACTTGCAAAACTTGAATAGTTGGTCTTAAATTTATAGCGCGTAAAATCGAGTTCGTTGTTGCAGATTATTTGATATCGAATGCACCGAAGTAACCCTTACAGATGGAACATTTTTCTTGCTTTTTGTACTACAGTACATACACGGCAATGATTTTCACTTCCTAGATACGTACATCACCGCGAAATCGTTGTACTTCTTCTTTGATAAAAGTTTCCAATATTTATGCCAATTTTATTTACTAGCATTTTTTTTTTTCAATATCGTATATAAAATATCTAAATAAGGTACGTAGGTTAGTAAAGGAAATATTCCAGTCTCGTGTGAACTGCGAATGACACGTCACATGAAGATTTTAATGGAACTGGTACCTAAGGATGTTCATTATTTTGAAAAATTTTGAAATTGGGTAGTTTATGGCGCTAGATTTTTGCTTCACCACCTAAAATAATTTGTTCTCAGAATTTTTCTGATTTTTAAAATAAAATTAACAGCGGATAAAATTCTAAAAATTGTTGAGTAAAAAAATTTTCAAGTAGAAAATTTAATGTTCTTGTGACGATTTGAAGTTGGATAAAATACAAAATTTTCAAATTAACGTGTTTCGTACATTTTTTTTGTACAGGTGATAATGTATATATATTTTTTCAAAATTTATCCTGGTTATTTTTTTATGATTTCCCCAAACTAGATACTTTCACACAAAAAAATCAAGCTAAAAATTAAATTTTGATTTTTTTTAGACGAATTTTTTAATATAGGTACTTTACATTGTTGCATAAAAAATTTTAAGCTTAAAAATCAAATTTTGAGAGTGGTTTGAAAAATGAAATTTTTAAATATAAAATATGTGTTGTACGTGAAAAAAAAGTCGACAGGAGTCCTAGTTTTTTTTTAGAGAATTTTTCTCAAGACTCTAAAGGAAAAGTTTCAACAGAAAAATATGTATAAACACGAGATATAGAAAAAAATGCCAGAAGAGTTGTTTTCAAAAAAAAAAAACAATAGACGAATTTTTGCATAAACAAAAATTTTTAAAGTTACATTTTCTGTAAAATTTGATTTCAAGAAAATTCTTCCAATTTTTCAACAAAAAAATAATAAAAAATAATAATAATAATACCTAATAATAATACGTAAGTTAGGTAGGTACCTAATAATAAAAAAATAATTTTAAAAAACATTATCTGTGATATTTGAAAGAATTTTGTTCGGATAATTTATCTCATAAATTGAGTTACTTTCCAAAGAATTTATAAAGAAAAAATTTCAAATGAAGAATTTTATAAAGAACTTTTTTCAAAATGATTTTTGAGGAAAATTGAAAAAAATTTAAGGAACTTTTTTAAAATAAGTAAATCTTTCAAGATTTTCAAGTAACTTGCCACAAATTTTTAGTAAGGGAATCTGAAAAAAATTGAGAAGTTTATTCACAGAAATATTTCAACAATATGTCTAATTTCATTTAGCAATAGAATTTTTCCGGGAGAATATTTCAATGAGAAAATGTCAAAATTTTTATGAAAAAATTTTTTCGTCAAAATGTTTAAAGAAATAATTATATCATTTCTTCGTAGGTAAATATAATATAATGGAAATTTTTTCCACGGTTGAGAAAGAAAATTCAGGGGGGAAAATCTGAAGAAAAACGAGAGATTTTTCAATTGTTCTTAGATTTTCAAAAAGGAAATTTTTAATGAGAAATTCAAACTTTAATTCCCATTGGGAAATTTTAGAAAGGATTTTCTGAAAAAATTCCCAAGTATAATTTTTCAAACAAAGTTTTAGTAAATTAAACAACAAAAAAATTAAAAATTTTGTATTTAGGTAAACTTTTTTTTTTAAAACAACAAGAACAACAAGAACAACAACACCGGTAATCCTACTGTAAATATCAAAATTAACGTATAATAATTTTTATTTTTGCAGTTCAAAAATATTCTTAGAATAATCGAACACTTTTTACCAAAATTTGTCATATTTTTTTTTTTGCGTTCATTATTATTTTTTCAAACATTGTTATGTAAGAAAGTTTTAAAATTAGGAATCGAATTTTGCCAGGGGTTCAAATTTTAAACTAAAGTCTTAATTAAGAAAAAAGTTTTAAAAAGATAGGCACTTTTGAGCAAATTTTCCCAATATTTTGGTTATTAATTTTTTTTTTTTTTTTTCAAAAAATAGAAAATTGAATTTTCAACAGTTGTTGAGTATTTAAGATTTACAAAAAATGTTTATATCATTTTATACGAAAAAATTACATTACCTGGGCATATATTTTCCAAAAAATGTTGTCATAAATTATTCCATTCTTTATTTTTTAAAACACTGTTACGAAAAAAGTTGTACAAGCCAGAAATTGAAATTTCAAACCCCTGCCAAAAATTAAATTTTAATTTTTAAACTTGAAATTTTTTAATGTTACAATTTTTGAAAGAAAAAGAGAAGTATTTATATGATGACAAACTTCTTGTTTTCCTTTAACATTTCTGCGTAAAAAAATTTCAAGTTAAAAACGAATTTTTGGCAAAAGGTACACGAATTTGAAAATTCATATTTTTTTTAACTCCTACAAAAAATTCAATTTTTGAATTATAGGTACATAAAATTGTTTGCTTGACAATTTCGAAAAAAGAAATACTTATTGAAAATTCCTGTAAAAATAAAAAACAAATTGTGCATTTTACTCACTCTTCAAACCATTATTATCCAAAGTTCAACTTTTTTTTTTGTGATGACGTTTGGAATTCCATTTATTTGCAAGCCTAGATTTTGGGAAATCAAGTGCTTAACATACGATAAAATCTTTGTAAACCAAGTGTTCTGTTACCCAAGTGCTAATTTTATTTTAAATATCTGAAAAATTCTGAGAATAGTTTTGAGTATAATGCTACATGTTGATAACATCCAACTACAATACATACAGCGATCAAAGACCTAACTTTAATCAATAATTTTCTCATTAATTTAATTTCAACTTTTCGGATTCACCCCCCCCCCCCCCCTCCCTAGCATATATGTGCTTAGTATGAGTACTATTTGTACTATAAAACACTTAACCCGTCATTCAACTCCAAAAACCAAGTAAATAAATAATAATAAAAAACGAAAGCTGTTTAACGAAGCAAAATTTCAATAGGGAGGAAAATGTTCGAAGGGACGGTGAAAATTCTTTTCTAAAAAAATAAATAATAAAAATATAATAAAATGAAATCTATTTTCACAGAAATGGAAAACTTGAAACCTTTTTTTTCTTATTTATGACCAACAACTTTTTTCTCATTTTCGAAAAATTTTGAACTTGGAGTTTGGAAATATATGCCCAGTAGAGTATACGAAGAAAGAGAAACCAAAAGCGAAGGGATCTAACACGCTTAAAAATCTGAATTCAAGAGAAACTCGCCTGTAAAAGAATGATAAACGATTAGAAAGAGCGAGCGTTCGGGAAAAAACAGGAAACGGTGGAAAAACTTTTTGGAAAAAACAAAAAAGAAATTCTCGCGCAATTATTTGTTACTTGTTTTCATCCGGCATAATTCATTTCCCCCTCGTTAGTTTTTAAAGCTGAGTCCGGACACATAAACTTTTCTTTTAACTTGCACCGCGATGGCTACGCGAGTTCTCTAAGGGAAAACTCACATTAAAGCTCTAACGAAGAGTTGGAAAACCGAGAAAACATAGAAGTCTGTTTAATATAATCACAATAAATCTATAGCTAGCGATTTGAATCTCAAAGGATTCGGAAATGGAAGCCGAAATAAGAAAAATAACAAAAAAGAAACAAAACCCTTAATGAAGATGGACTGATTTTTCTTCCTATGAAACGTGTAATCAACCGAACCTATTTCCACTTCGGTAAATTCCTTTTTTATAAATAAATTGAAAGCTTTTATTTTTATTTTTCTCTTCACAATATTCTTATTCTTGTTAAAAAAAGAAGAAAAAAAAAGTAAAGTTGGAGAAATATAAAACGAGAGAAAACCACCGATAATCAAAAACTTATAATTAAGTACCTTACCCTTTTTTCCTTTATTACGACTTTTTTTTTTATTAATTTCAAGACAAATTAACAGTTTTCTTTTTTTCGTAGCGCAATTCTCGAGATAAAACAATTTTATTTGTGCAATGCACTTATTTCCTGAGCGAATATACTATATACCTACTTCAATTTGAAATTATTTCTGACTTTTTATCATTTCGCAACTAATGACTCCGTAATACTACAACGAGCCAACGACATTCTTTTTTCATCAATGAATGAGGAAAGAAAAAACAGATGTCTACAAGGAAAGAAATTAGAGTGAGGATTTGCAGCTCCTCGTATTCTAAAACTGGTAAAAATAAAATGTCACCGAAAAATTATACTACCACCTCTTTGACGTATTATAAAGGGTGTCCGGCGAGTCGTCTGCCAAAATTGAAATTTGGATATAATCGAAAACGACTACCAAAAAAATTTATGTACATATATTGCCTAATTTTGAAAATGAAGGAGCTACAAAACTTCGAAAATCGGTTGGCAACACTGCGTCCAAAACAATTTTCGACACCGGCATCGGATAGCACTTCCAAAAAGCAAAAAAAAAAAAAAATTGTAATCACGTTGGATGCCTATCTTTAAAATCGAAGGAGTTATAGCAACATGAAATTCTTGCCAAAAATATTGCCTACCGACCTGAGTTTTTAAGGTGCACTGGTGATACACAAAAACTTCAAAATTCCATCAAAATGATACATAAAATGAGTAGGTAGGTATCTTTTTGAGAGGAACAAAAAAAGTTATGTGAAGAGATTGCCTATCTTTGAAAATTAAGGCGCTGCGGAGCCTTAAACTACGAAAATACCAATTTTCAAGGCTTCGTAGCCCCTTCATTTTCGAATATAGATAAATTTTTTATTCAATTTTTTTGTTCCTTTCATAAAGTTACATCTGTTTCATGTATTGTCTTATACGAAATTTTGAAATTTTTGTAGACCACTGCCCCTTTAAAATCCAGATAGGCACTAGGGTGGATCTTATTTTTCTAATTTGGAATTTTTGGTCATCCATTC
This sequence comes from Balanococcus diminutus, assembly GCA_959613365.1. NCBI lineage: Eukaryota > Metazoa > Arthropoda > Insecta > Hemiptera > Pseudococcidae > Balanococcus > Balanococcus diminutus. The sequence goes on along the minus strand of OY390715.1, from coordinate 41,756,825 downwards.
CCTAAAGATGTTAGTTACCTCTTGTGAGAAAATATTTTTCTATACCTATTTTGTTTTCCACTCCGTTTTTCAAAAAATAAAAAATAAAAATTAATCAAAATTTTCAAAAGTTAAATTTTTAGTTCCAGTGTCTCAGTTTGGCTCTCTATCGTTTAAAAATGATCCTCACCCTCAGTACGACTTTAGCCCTTCCCCTCCCTCCCCTAAACTGAAAAAGGCTGTCTCAAAATATAGGTAACGTTAATTAGTTAATTTTCATTCAAAATCTTTTTTTTTTTTTTTGAAATAGATTCTTATGAATTTGTCTCAACAATGTATTGTAATGAATGAGATATAAACCTCCTCCTTCCCATCCTCACCAAAAATTATTGTTCATGAGAGGGTTGAATTTTTACACATTAATAAGTTTATAACGTTGAAATTTTTATTTCGCATAACAAAACCGATGAAAAGTTTCAAAGATTCAATTGAACAAACAAAACGAAAAAAAGTCGAGTAGATTTTTTTTTTAAGAAATAAAGTGATTTTTTTTTTTCAAAAAAATCAAGTCAATCAATTTTTTTCAAAAAAGTGGAACTTTGCTTTCAAAAAAATGGCAGGTAATTTTTCTTTACACCTGTTCCGAAAATAAGAATAATTTTTTTCCTCCAAAATACATTACTTGAAATCTGTTTTCTCCAAAAATTTGAAGAGATATTTTTAAGTGACTTTAATTCTTTAAAAATCAAGTGATTTTTAATAATTTGGAAATTTTTTTCAAAACAATTGAGATTTTTGTTTTTTTTTTAAATTGAGAATTTTTCACTCTAGGTAATTCCAAAAATATTGAAATTATTATTGAGAAAAATCAGTTTTTTTTCAAAAGAGCGAGATTTTTTTCCAAAAACGTTGTGTTTGTTCCAGATTTTTTCCAAAAAAAAAGATGTTAGGTACATCTCTTATCCAAAAAATTGAGAATTTTTTTAAGCTGTTTAAAAGATTCCCGTTCATTTTCCCGAATCCATCGTCCCGAAGGACGTTTTCCCGAATGAAAAAGTTCCTAAAAGTTGTTCTGCCGAAAATTTTTACCCCGAAATTTTTAAACCCGAATTTTTTCCCCCGAATCACTCTCTATCGAACATCACTAATTCGGGGAATTGTCCTTCGGGACATTGAGTTCGGGGTTAATTTAGTGAAGGAAGGGATATGGTACATACCAAAAATTTTGTAATAACCAAAATTATTACTAGGACTTCAATCTATACCTTTTGTTTGAAAATTTTTTCAGTTGGACTCCTAGCCCCCCCCCCCCCCTTTTAATAATTTTATAACTTTTCAAGTATCTAAGTCATTTATTATGCGAAATTAGAGGGGAGAAAAGGGTCTAATAGAAAATTTCATAATAACAAAAATTATTTTCAAGACCTCAGTCTACAACTTTTATTTGAAAGTTTTTTCAATTGGACCCCTACTCCCTCCGTTTTTGATTATTCAAGTCATATTATGCGAAATTGGAGTGAAGGGAGGGGTTCAATCGAAAATTTTGTAGTACCCAAAATTATTCTCAAGACTTGAATCTACAACTTTTATTTGAAAATTTTTTCAATTGGACCCCTACCTCCCCCAGTTTTTGATAATATTAATTAAATAAGTCATATTATGCGAAATTGGAGGGGAGAGAAGGGAGTAATCGAAAATTTTATAATAACCAAAATTATTCCTAGGACCTCAATCTACAACATTTGTTTGAAAAAATCGCCATTTTCACTAGTAAAAAAATTCGGGAAAATTTTCGGGAAATCATTCGGGGTAACGGATTTAGGAAAAAGAATTCGGGGGAAAAAATTCGGGGAAAACACATTCAGGAAACTGACTTTCGGGAACTTTTTTATTCGGGAAAATGTCCATCGGGAAAAGGGATTCGGGGGAAGAGACGGAAACCGTTTAAAAAAATGCTCATAAGTATTTTTTTATCCAAAGAAGATTCAGATTTTTTCCGAGTATTAATTAAGAAATATTTTTACTTGGAAAAAATAAATTTTTCTCCAAAACTACTGAAAAAAAAAAAAAAAAAAAAAAAATACATAATAAAGAGAATCAGAGATCTCGAATGGTAATGTGTTTAATTCTTGCACATTTTGGAGTTTCCTAAGTTGTAGCTCACTTTCATAGGTATTTAAAAATTTGTAGTGAGGGAGTAGACTAGGTTTATATTTTATTATTACAATACATTGTTCAGACAACTTCATAAGAACGTATCTAAAAATATGATAAAAAATTGCTAATTTTTGTTATTTTGAGAAAGCCATTTTCAGTTGAGGGGAGGCGTGGGGGCTAAAATTGTTCTAAAAGTCATTTTTATATTATGATGGGAGCCACACTGAGACACTGGAAACTACAAAATTAAAATTTTGAAAATTTTGATTGAAACTTGTATTTTTTATTTTGAAAAATGGGGGTTCACCGCGTGTGGTTTTCACAGAGGAGGAAAACAAAAATAATAATTATTTTCTCACAAAAGTTAATAATTTTGGAGGGTGGGAGCAAAAAAAATCGCAAAAAAATTTTACATTCATAAAATAAGGACCATCCTAACAGGCACTACATGCACTCGTGCACATAATGTTTTTTGTTGATGGTACTCGATTACAACCAAATTTCAAGATTGTCAGCCTACTAGCCGGACATCATGTATAAAAAACAAACGTGTTGATCAGCTAGTTCCATTATTCAAGCATCCATCGTCTGTACTTTTGGTCGGAAAATGAAACTGATCGTTTTTACAAACTACGTACAATGTACATAGGCCACACGATGTCCACGTAGCGAGTAAAATTAAAAGTTGTTACAGCCGCAGCCATTCATAATCGTACACGTACCCAGCATCTGCGCTTCCACCTCGCTACGAGTACGTAGACGTAGACGTACCGTTGATAAGAGGGCATATTTGACGTTACCTTTTCAATGAAATATTTTGAAAAAAATTAACGTGTTTCGAAATGATCTTAAAAATAGAATCGGGAAGCGCCTACGCGCTCGTTTTTCGCCAGCCAAACGCAGACACTCGTTCGTTTTCGTCATCAGTACATATGCGTATAGTATGGACGGGCAAATGATGTGAACTGACAATTATTCAGTGGCGGATTTTAATTGGACGAGGTGCGGTATTTCTGCTTGTGTAAGTTTTGTACCGTAAACAAATCTCATTTATAATGAAGCTTGCATCGGTGGTTAATTATCGCTGTCACCAACGAGCATCGGCGTGTAGGAATCAACAGAATTTTCTGTCTTTTATGAGTGCGCTCTTTGATCTTGTTACGCCCTGTTATCAGCGTTCATATCTTACGTTCGTGTCGTGTTTTCGCCTTATCGACAACTCTCGGCTCGTTCATCTAATTTCCCAATAATAAATAAAGGTACGCGAGGTACCTATAGCTAGCTATTACGCACATTACGTAATAGCATTATTGGTAAAGGTAAGCTGCGTGTTTTCAAAAGCACATGTGACTTTTTAAAATAATTTTTCACCACGTTGTGTCGCCATAAACGAATGAAATGAGGCGAATAAATGTGAAAAGTTAAATTTTCAAATTCGTTTTCCCACGTACATAGGTATTAAGCACCTACCCGGTAAACACACCGCCTGCTATTCGTATGCTAAAATCACAGAGACGAAAATCGCGGTCTATTCGCATACGAATAGAATGCGAAATCAAAGCAAAAATCGAAGAACATTTTCTCAGATAAATTCGTATACTATTCGTGAGCGAATATCATGCTAAAATCGTATTTAAAAACCTGTAGATGTTTTGTGGGATATTAGCGCGATATTCGCTTGCGTATCGCATGCCTGAAATCACATTGAAAACAGGCAAAAAGTTCGTACGATATTAGCGCGATATTCGCATAAGAATCGTATGCTAAAATTGCAGTGGAAAACGTGCAAATATTTCTTACGATACTAGCACAATATTCGCATACGAATCGTATGCTAAAATCGCAGTGGAAAACGTGCAGATATTTCTTACGATATTAGCGCAATATTCGCTAGCGAATAGCATGCGATTTTCACTAGAACTTCTTTCAATACGTTTTACAAATGAAAGAAGTCAGTTTCAAACATGAACGTGTACTTGAATGTATTGCAGTGACATTTAAACAATAAAATAAAGGTTTTTCTGGGTTTTTTGATTTTGTTGGGGAATTTTGTGTTTTGTTTGATGTTTTTTCTTCTTTTTAAGTAAAAACGCCAATGATTTGATTTCAAAGTGATAAAGAGTGGAGGCGAAGGCAGAATTTCTTGGACGATTTCCACTCACAGTAAGTTAATTATTTTGAATTTATATCTTATTTGTGATCGCGTGAATCTGTGTGAAATTAAATTTTATCAAATCGTAAAAATTTTAGACGTCTTATCAGTGCTATAAAATTTTTCAATTGTTCCTCTTCCTTCTCCAATTTGAACGCAGTATTATGCGAAATTATAAGGAAAGGAAGAATCAAATCGAAATTTTTGTAATAATCGAAATTATTTCTAAGATTTCAATCTACAACTTTTGTTTGAAAAAATTTTCATTTGGGACTGCGGGACAGCCCTTCTTTCCTCTCACAATTCAGAGTAATAAATATACGTTTTTATACCTATCTAATCTATCTATATATCTATCTATCTACGTAGTATTGGGCATAATTGGAGGGGGGGGGGGGGCTCAAATTGAGAAATTTTTCAAACAAAAGTTGTGGATTGAAATCTTGGTAGTAATTTTGATTTTCCTAAAAATTACTTTATCAAATACCACTGATAGGTACTACAAAAACTTTACAATTCGGCATAATTTCATTTTCCACAGATATGCGATCACAAATATGATATATTTTCGAATAATTAATTTACTGCTGAGTGGAAATCGTCAAAAATCATTTACCTACTTTTTAGAGGCGAATTCCGAACGCTAATCGCAAGCGAATTAACAGCGAATAGAACGCTACATTCGCTGCTAATTTCGCGTACTATTAGCGTTCGAAATTAGCCGCTAAAAAAGCGGGCATTTTTGATATGCTAATAGTACGCTATTTTCGCATGCTATTCGTATACGATAAATGCGAATTTAGCGCTCTATTAGTACGCGATTCGCATACAGTGTGTTTACCGGGTAGCTACCTACGAAGGGAATAACAAATTGCGTAATTAATGTAATAAAATGAAACACTTTAAAAAGCCAATTCTCCAGCACTCTACGCAAGCTAAATCTGCCTCATCACCTACCATTTTTACAGCCAAAATTAAGATAATCCTCAGTTTTACCCAGAGCAGCAAAATTTTCATTGGTATAGTTTGAATTAGATTTCAAAAAAATAGAAGTTTCTTCAAAAATTCACGATTGATGCTAAATTTGATTTTTTTTTTAAATACTTTTAAAATGTAAGTATTTAAATTGGTAAAAATAAATTTTGAGCACTGGTTTTCAAAAAAAAAAAAAAAAAAAAAAAAAAATTAAATCGTTTTTCATTTTTTTTTTCTAGATTTTAAATTATTTTTTGAAAACATTTCAAAATTTAAGATAATTTTTTTCTATAAACACCATAATATTTCTTCACAAAATTAGCGATAATTTTGTCCAAAATTGAAAAAGTTTACATTTTTACCAAAAAATCCAATTTCGGTAAAATGAAAAAAATGGTAGATAAAAGTTTAACTTTTTCAATTTTGGGCAAAATGATCGCTGCAAAGGTCTAAATCGAGGTAGTTTGACCTGCCGAACTCGAATCCGCGATTAGTTTTTTCATTTGATCATTTCGCGTGATTACTCAATTTTAATCACATAAAATTAATGAAAAACCTAAATTTACGAAAAATGAATGAATTGAGGTGAAATTCGGGCAAAAGGTGTATAAAGGAGTATCTAGTGATGTTCTTCGAGGAAAAAATTTTTTGATGAAAAATGAGCGTTCAGTGGAGGAAAAAAGCACGACTAATTGGCTTTTTGAATATTTTGGGAAAGTTGCACAAACGATAAAAATTCGAAAAAATTCTGGGTAGTGTAGAAGGGTGTGAAAAACTGAAAAAAAAACATTCCGCCGTGTGCACTCTAAAACTGTACCCTACAAGGTGATTCAAAGTGTTAAAAGTCGTTTTCAAGGTCGTTAGAGGAGTCGGAAAAATCTGAAAAAATTTAACAACATCCCCTTGGGTACCTCTACCTACATGCCAAGTTTGGTGAAAATCGGTTCCAAACTCGCGGAGATGGAATTTTAAAGCTAAAAATCGCATTTTCGAGGTTCCAGCCCCCGGGGCGTGTGGTAAGTGATCGCTAATTCGCTCTAAAATCATATTTTACGATACAAAATCGGAATCTGTGAAAAAAATTTCGAAGTTTGACCGGGGTCGGATTGACCCCCTTATTCCACCAGAGCCTTTCAGGAAATTTGATAAAAATTAAAATTTGGTCATTATTCTTTTATTTTCTCAACTGGTAATTTGTGCCAATATGTTCACAACCTACTTTTTCAAGAACACAAAAAAATCCGGATTTTTTCGGGATTTTTTTGAGCGTAAGTAAAATACCTACTCAAAATTTTTGCAGGAAAATCTTCATTATTTGTCTCAATTTCTTTTTAGAAAAAATCTTTTTAACTTTTCAGGTGAAAACAAATTTCTCACATTTTAATACGTAGATTTATGAATTTTCTATAGAAATAAAAACAATGGTTTTCAACTGTTTTGAGTCAGCGAAAAAATAATGCATAACTTTTTTTTAAAACAAAAGAAATAGTTAGATAAAAAAAATTTCTGTAACTCAATTTGTTTTAAATGTTCAACCTAATGTTGGAAAACCCTAACAATTTTACAAAGTCCTAGTTTTTTTCTTTTTTTAATCTTTCAATTAATTGGAACAATTTTTTGAGTAATTTTTGAAAAAAAAAGTTTTAAATTTTTTCTAAAGGAAAGAAAAATTTCTCATTTTTTAAAAAAATAATGAAAAAATATTAAATTTTTTGTAGAAGAAGAATTATTCTCACATTTTAACATTTTAAGATTTTCAAATCGACACCTTTTCGAAAAAATCCAAGCTACACGTTGAAAATATTTTTAGTTGCAACTCCTGAAAATAACACAACCTAATAAAAAGATTCAATTACCTAAGTTAATGAACACTTCCCATTCTGTGTAATTTAACCAAAAATATGAGCTAATTCGGCTGAAATATTTTTTTATAAACCTTAAAATATGGACAGGAATTTGTCTCTTGAAATACAAGGAGGCCCATTTACACATAGTACGTTCTTTTAAAAATTAAAAAAATAGTACGACATTAAAAAGGGGGCAATTACGAAGTTACAACACACAAAAAAAAATTAAAAACTTAAAAAAGTTATTAGTTTTTAAACAAAGTTTAGAAAAAATTACTGTTTAAAAGAATTTGATTTTTTTTCAAATACGTAGTTCAAAAAAATTGTTCAACAAAACTTTTTAAGAAATGCAAACAAAATCCCATGAAAATTTTTTAAACAAAATTCAAAAAAAAATTTCAATAGAATTTTAAAAATTATGATTTTGTGAGTACCTATAAGCTTAATCTTTTTTTAATTTTGAAAATGTAAATGGGCCAGCCTGTATGAGAATTTTTTTCAATTGTTACCTATCTACTTACTTGTAAATTTTACTTTTTCGAACAAGTGTCTATTTCTTTAAATCGCACCTGTTCAAAAACATATCGAAAAAAAAAACCAAGTTCGAGATTTTCCACCGCAAAAATCTAGTTGTCGTACCTTTAGGTAATCCTGCACTCACTTCTTCTCTATTAACTACTTATTTCACCAATTTCACCTTCGCATCGTGTCGCGTCGGTTTAAAGTATTATCCCTGGGAGAAAAAATAATTCCCCGATAAAAGAAACCGATCAATCAAAATTGGCCTCTATCTCAAACTTGACTATTATCGCTATAGAGCTGCCAATTAATATATCACTTTTTAAAACGGATTTAATTATCAAAAAAGAATAAAGAGTCAACTTGAAAACATCTTCCTACACAAATCTTGAAATTCTTAATCAAGTCGAAACTTTTTTAATTCGAATTAAAAACATTAAACCTTTTTCTTTTCTTTTTCGTTCGGAAAAATCTGAAGATTACTCTTAATACCGAGTATTGAAATTTTATTTTTCATTCTTACTTATTATTCGCTGAATGTTTTTAATTACGAAATGAAACCGTTTCGTTTGTGCAGGTAGGTAGGTATCTTGATAATATGATGAAAGCAGAAAGTACCAAGCAAGTTTTTCTCGGATGATATTTTTGTATGCTGTTCTTATACTTACTTCCGTAGAATATCTAATTTAAAATGCTTAATTGCAATCAAATGACCTTAGTCATCATTAAAGAGTTTTAAACCCTCGGTATTTTTTGATTAAACTTTTTCATAAACCAACGAGAGGTTTCTAATTATTTTTTCCTTTTTCTAAAATGGACTCTTTTTTCTTGTACTTTTGTTAGTCGAGATTCTCAGTGTAATCGCCGAATACACTGCGAATTATTCTTTCGTCTACCTAACAATAACATAAAAGCAGTTTGCTTTCGATGTCGTTTTAAAAGTAGGTAAACCATTTTATAAAAGATTTTCAACTCGTCGATTTTAACGCGGATAATGACGAAATTAATTTACTCCAACACGGTATCTACCTATCTATCTACCGTATCTAGCTACTCCAGGTATTTTTCTTAAGACGGTCGAAATTTCAACAACCGCGTGCATGTGCAAACACTACGTATGTAAAAATAAGAATACGACGCCCGGTGAAAATAATTGAAAACCTGTACGATATAAATGATCTCATCAACTACGATTTATACTCGTAATAAGTAGGGCACGTATTTATATAATTTTTTTTGGGCGAAATATGCGCATATATATGAATTTCAAAACGTTGAAATATGCAAAAAATATGCTCAAAAAACACGAAATATGAAGAAATATGCGAACATAATATGGGTATCAAAAGAAAGGATTTTTCAAATGGAGTTCAACTGTTGTGTTAAAAAGATCGATTTTATGAATGCAAACCTGAAATTGAAGGGAAAATGATGAAAAAATAACCAAAAATTTTCGTTTTTTTAATTTTTGAAAATAGCATAAAAACACTTTTTTTTTTTTTTTTTTTTTTTGAGAAAATTTAGAATTACCGGAAATTTAGGAAAGTCAAAGTTGTTAAAACTAGCTCAAAACAGAAAAATCATAAAATATGCTTAAAAAATAGGAAAATCGATGAAATATGCGCAAAATATGTGAAATATGTGCTGAAAATGCCCAAAATATGAAAAAACCGTGAAATTTTGGTCAAAATATGAAAATTATGCAAAACCATATTGGGCTCATTCGACTGGAAATTTTATGAATCGTAAAGATAACCTGGATATATAGAAAATATGAAAATATATATAAATACTTGCCCTAGTAATAAGTATACAAGTTGAAAAGAGCGTTAACGCAACGCTGGCTACCTAACTTTTTTTTACAGCAGCGATAATTGAGCACAAACGCCAACATTTGAGCATGTTCAATTTACATCAAGCCCGAAAAGAAACTACTGACAAATACTACGAAAGCATGAAAACAGCAGAAAGAAAAGCGAATTTCCTATATGTCGACAACACGATACCTCGCGTGCAATAAATAAGAAATAACTGAAATAACTAAACGAATAGAAGATGAATTGTATGATTATTTCGAACAAATTTCACTTCGATAATTTTCCTCGAAAGTACGCGTCGTTCATTTTATTTTAGTCAAATAAGTACAAGCACGATGCGAGCTTTTTTTTCCAGTTCAAATTTTCTCGTACTTATAATTCGAACGCGAGTCATCAACTCGCGTATAAATCAAGAATGAAAACGCAATCGATGAGATTCCGGCAGTAAAAGGTGAAATTCGACTTCGGATACGTTCTCACTCGAGGAAAAAAAAAAAAAAAAATAAAACAAATCAACAAACAAAACAACACAAAGCACTATCGAGTAAATCCATAAAAAGGAAACCAGCGAGCGGCTAGAAGAAGAAATACGTTGAAAAATTTATCAAAGTTTTTGATAATTTTTTTTCAAAAAATTCCTCTTTTGTTAAATCTTTTTGAAAATGGAAAAGAATAAGACAAATAACACGAAATGTAATTTAAACGAGGAACTTGTCGGTGTGAAATCTAATTTGATGGGACTGGAAAAGTCAAATGAGCCGTTGAGCGTATGTCTGGTCTCTCGGGATGAACCCAAACTTTAATAGCGGTTGTCACACTTTCCGGCACATAGAACTTCTTTCAGATCAGTTTTTTGTTTTGTCGCTTCATTGACGTCGTTTTCTACTCCTTAAAAACATTTCAAGTTTTTCACTACATTTTACACGCCGAATAAAAGAGGAAAAAGAAAAGCAAATGAACAAAAGCACGTTGTTTTCAATTTGCGACAGTATAAGGCGCGGTATTAATTTAGCCCGGCTACATATCGTCCAACATTTTCAACCAAAAGGTATGTTTCTCGAAGATAAAAACCTTTCTCTAATTTAATTGTATTTTTTCCTCATTTCACTCATTATAGTCCCCTTGTTTCAATTGTAACGATCAAATGACAACGTCCTATAATGGAGCAAACCTTCGTAGTCGTTATATCTTTATCGTCGAAAACTGGAAATCGATTCGAGAGCTTGGCAAACATATTTTCTATATAATTTTCAATTTATTAAAATTAAATGCGTTAGTCATTCTTCACTATGGTCACGAGGTCAACTCATTGATGTAGAGCCCACAGCCAATTTATAAACATATTTTCAGGTTCACGATGCACCACCTAATATTTCTGATCACCTTTTACCTACTCGTGGATCTGCAAAATATTTGACTTTTATCCCCCTTCTGGAATATAAGTTCTAGATTAGATGAGATTTAGCACAATACAGGGTGGCCCGAGAGTAATGGACACTTTTGCAGATAAGCATAGATAGAAAATAATCAAACTAACAAAAAACTTCACGCACATATGGTGTCATACCATTGTAAACGAAGGCACTGCAGAGGTTTACAGATGGAAATTTTCTCAGTAAAATCGATTGGCAACACTACGTTTAAATTTTTTGACCCTGCTGCCAGTAGATAATACTTTATTAAACACAAAAAAAGTTGTAATCATATTGGAATGCCTATCTTTGAAATTGACGGAGTTTAGTAACGAAAAATTCTTGTCTCACTAAATATTGCGTGTCTAGATTTTTTGAGAGGTGCTAAAAAGCCAGGAATATACGAAATTCCTTTGAATAAACGCTCCACACTTTTTTGTAACTCCAAAAAAAAAAAAATGTTTGCAATTCGAAATCACTTTGTGCACTACGCAGCTACAAAAATTCGAGTGATTTTACATTTTTTTTTTTTTTAGTTAGTAGGTATATAGAAGAAAACAAAAAATGAAACAGACTTCGAACAAGAGCAAAATGAAGACGAATATCCAATCTAGTAACGCAGCTTAAATCTTGAAGAAGTCTTTTAACAATACTTTTTTGATGAAAAATCTCTATAAAATATATTTATCAACAATAAGTACCTATCTATAAATCTTGAAAAAAAAATGTTGACAAAAAACTCTTGAGAAAATGTTTTCAAACAATTTTTTTTTTTTTAATTTTTCGACAATAATTAATTTTGATTTTTTTTTAGATTTTGTCAAAAATAGAAAACAAAAAAAAAAAAACATTTTTTCAAGATTTTATTTTTTTCACTAATCTAAAAAAAAAAAAAATTTTGGATGAAAACTTCTTTTGAAACAAATTTTGAACCATAATTAACATGTCTTGAAAAAAAAAAAAAATTGTAAAAAAATCTTTAAAATGTTGACTAACATTTAATACGCGTACAATGATTTGTACATTGGGAATAAAGTTTATTTTCAATTCATAAAAAATGAACCGTACGGTGCCCTATGAAATGCAGTCAGTGACTCGAGGGAATATTGGTAAGGTATACCTGGTGCACAGCATAATATTGGTAGAATACAATGAATACCTAGATCAACGCAGCAGTGCATTCTAATTACTAACTTTACAAACTAGTTTTCAAATAACGAATAGCTAAACTTCCTTTTAACAATAAAACATTGACTGTGCGTTTCAAGTCAAACTATAAATTATTGCATTCGCAAATCTTCTGAATCCATTTCCTTTCAACTTTGGTCTGGGCAGCATTATAATTAGTGAATTTAGTGTCAGCTTCATTACTATTGAGAAAAAAATCTTTAAGAAAATTTAGAACTGCGCAAGAATAGCTCCATTACCAAGGTCACTTCCGTGTGGGTGTGTATAAGGGGATCTGACCTCAGTTTGAAAATTTTTGATGGTTTTTCGGAAAATTTTGATATTTTTTTTGGTCATCGTGAAAAATGAAGCCTCTAATTATTTTAAAGCCAATAGAGAAATCGAATTTCAAATTTCCGAGGAATATTTTTCTCAGTTGCTGAAACTGAATTCCTTCTGTTAGGACATTATAGAAAATTTTAATTTTTTTATTATGAAATTTATTTTTTAAATTGAAAAACAAACACGAAATTTTCGGTTGAAATAAATACGACTAATTTTTTAGATTTTTTTTGGATAAATTTTTCATTTGTATTAACTATTATGTTGAATAATTTTTTCCACATTTTTTTGAAAATTAAAAATCAAATTCATTTTATAAATTAACAAAAAAAAACTGAATTGTTATTCCAGTTTGAAAAAATCGTATTTCTATTTCAAGAAATAATTTTTTTCAGATTTAAAAGAATAATTTTTTTTCAACTCAGATTTTTTTAACGTCTAAAAAATTGAGCTTTCTTTTTCAAAGTGATTTAAAATTTGTTCAGAATAAAAATAAAAAAATAAAATTAGGTCCTAGAGGTATCTATTGTTTTTGTAGGAAATTGTTAAAAATTTGTTTTAAAAATTTTTCAGGATTTTGTTTTTGAAAAAAAAAAGTTATTGCTTCTTAATAAATTGAACTTTTGGGACTGAATTTCTTCTTCTTCTTCTTCTTTCTTTTTTTGGAGCTGGGTGTTTTAGAATGAAGTTTAAAACGTACTTGAATACACACAAAAAAAAAAAAAAAAAATGAAAAAAAATTATATCAATTATTTTTTACAAAATTAGTTTCCAGAGATTTTTCTCGAAAAAATTTTTGGAGCGATTTCATTCACAACTTTTTTCTGAGATTGAAAAAAAAAATTAAAAATAAAAGATGACGACTCTATCGTTTTTTGAGATAGTTATAATTACGTTATAGATAATCTTATTTTCCAAGATTTTGCCATAAGTAAGCTATTTTCTTTCAAAATTATAAACACATGTTATTTAAAATTTTATTCAACCCACAATTCTCTAAAAAAATATTTGGAACTTTTTTCATGATTTTTATTGAAAAATAGTCGGGTTAAAATTCATTATATTATTATTTATAATACCCACCTATACATTTTATTTTTTTTTAATTTTCAATGTTTATACTTTTTCTCTAGGTACTGTCTCCTAGATCATTATAATTTATTCATTTTCTTATGATTTCTAATTTTTCTCGATTTTTTAATTAATTAATTTTTTCAAATCTTTTGGCATTTAAATTTTTTCTTGAATTCTTTTGAATTTTTCAATTACTCAAAATTTTCCAGATTTTAAGGTTCCTTTTTTAATTGTATCGTGATTTCTCAAGGTTTCCAAACTTTTAAATTTTTAAATTTGTAACTTTTCTGAATTTTTTCATTTTTTTAGTAGGTATACCTTGAAGTTTCTAAATTCTTCACGACGTCAAAACTTTAGTTTTTTGATTTTTATAATGTTTACTATAGGTGTTCACAACTTTTTTTTCAAATTTTCATAACATTTCATCTATTTTTTACTGAAATTTTCATTCAAATTGGTAATTTGAAAAAGGAAAAAAACCATTAAAACCCTTCTTAAAAAACTACTTGTCTCATTCCCGCACTCAATTCCACCTCCAACATTTTTGAGAAAACTTATCTACTGATTGTTCGATGTCAAGAGTCACTTCTCCCATGATTATGGTAGAAAATACAAACCTTGGACTCTAAATCACACAGCCGTCATTTTCGACTAAAATAATAAGTACTCGAGCTCTTTTTCGCGAGAGAAAGGGCATAAATGATCAAACTGTTTTTGTCGAAGCAAAATATATTGAAGAACTCTTAAAGAATTAGAAACCTGTCATCAATTCACGCTTTTCATTTGTACGGAATCTATTTCACTGCAAAGGCACTTCAACCTAAACAACGCGGTTTTCTTTTCTGGTACAATTGAATTTCAAATTTATACGTTTATAAAACGAGATTAACGATTATAATATTTCAAACTAATCCGCAGCTAGTTTTTTGTAAACGAACGCTAATCTTGTGGTGGCTTATTTTAATGATGGTTTAAAATCGTTTCGAACATTTTTATTTAATATAATCAGAGTTTTGGCAAACACGTGGACTTACATCGTTCTGGTTGTCATTTTACGCAGACATGAAACACTTCGTGCGAGAAAAAGATGTACTCACAGGTGAAATTTTTAACCATTAAGACGACGACGGTTACTTATAGAGCTTAAATGAACGGTGACGATTGTCGACTTATTATAAACGAATAATACGTTAAAGGTGCGGCGTGTGGCGACCAAAATGAAAGGGGTAAGGCGAACTGAAGTCGAAAAAATAAACAAACAAATTCATCGGCTGTTTATTATAGATATAAAAAATATCATCTTGACAAGCCAACCTTTTTCCACTCGAGCGCACGGGCACGTCTTGTGCGCTGGAGGAAAACATAGCGAGCGTAAAAAAAAAAAAAATCATCAAATTACCTCCATTACTCAGACACTTGACTCGTACACGGCGATCAATTATAAAAATCTGGCGAAATCATAAATTCTTCGACACTCCTTTTGATCATGAGAAATTCGACTTAAAAGCTACAATTACGTATTTACGTCAAAAAATAAGACGAAGACGAAGCTCGAATAGACATTGTTTTCGGCGTTTTGTTTACACAACTCTGTCGGATAAACAAAAGCGCCGAAGAAAAATCGTTTCAAGATTGATGGGGCAGCAAGGCAAAAACGAAAGAAATAACACCACTGAGTGCATTTACGACGTTAGACTGAAGAAAAAGAGAGCACGCTGTCCGACGTTAAGCCCTGTGGCCGTCGGCGAAGAGGGGCCTGTTTTCTCGACAAATATGATAACAAAATATTGATTGGAGAAAGCACTGTCTGACTTCCCCTACCAAAGGCAACGCTCGCAAAGGGCAGAGGATCCCTTAGTGTGGTTTTCTTTCCTTTCGGCATCGGCGCGGCGCGCCGCCACGTAATGGACTTCCATTCTACAGCGAAGCAGCGAGAGCGAGGAAAGCGAGTAGAGATAAAATGGTCCTCGGTGCATTAGGTTTACCGCTATCATTATTTATAATCTTATAAACTTAACCGCACTTCAAAACCTCGCTTTACGTCACCGACCACTTTCCTTCAAAATGTTCAACTTTTCCACTTCATTTGCTTTCCCTACAACGATATAATGATTGTGTTTAGCACCACCCAAGAAATTCAATCATTTCAATTTCAACGAAAGCTGAACTCGAAACAGCAATTACACCCAATTTCTCAAAACAATGATAGTTTTCCCAACTTATCGACTTTATCCTTTTTTTCATACTAATTGGTCTAATGTAAGTCAACAACGCCAAAGTTTCAGTTTTAAGTATAATAACGATGCTGGATGCAATTTCCCGCGATGCTGGTTGGTATATGGTACATCCGCCCTAGAATAAATTACCTATACGTATCATCATTCTACCAACGAACACCAAAAATAAATGAGTCGAAGAATTTGTGATTGGAAAACAGTACTAAATGTGAGTAAATCAACAGCATATGAAGAATGATGAGAATTCCACGACATGCGGTAATTGGAATTACACCTACCTCATCAATTTGGTCCAAGGGACGGGGAATCGTTTGCGCAAATGTGCTTTGCCAATAAACTGCAATAAGTGGTTCTCAGAACGTGACAAAAACAAATTGCTACTGTTATACCGCTACGTAGATGTAGGTATAGATATATAGATACTGTAATTTGGTATTCATTTTTTTTAAAGATTTCTTTAGGAAAAGTAGTGATAAAATAGTGACTTAAATTTTCAAGAAAAACCCATAGATTACTAATGAAAATTGCATATTAAAACCTGCCACAAAACCCAAACAATTTGTCCATCTCTTTTTTTGAGAGAGAGAGAGGAAATATTTAAAAATTTTCTGAGAAGAATTTTAAAATTCTATCAAAAATTTGAAAAAAAAATTAACAAAAACAAAAGTCCAAAATTTTTTTTAATAAAAATATTTCAAAAATTTTATTGAAAAAAATTGAATTGAAAAATTCTCTAAAAATTGTTTTTAAAAATAAAGAAAGTATAAAGGTAAGTATTAAAACAAATTTTTAGAGTACCTACTCCCTTCCAAAAAAATAAAATAAAATAATAAATACAATTTCTTGTGAAATAAAAGTAAGATAATCATTTATTTCAAAAAGAATTTTGAATTTTTTCTGAAAAATTTTGAAAAATGATGAAAAATTTATTTTCAACGAAATACAATTTTTAAATAATTTTTTGTGAAATTATTTCACATGTTTTGATGAAATTTTGACAAAATTTTTGACTAATTTTTTGGTGAAAATTGAAGAAAAAAAATTGTTAAAATAGTTGAGTTTTTCAGAAACATTTTGAAATAGGAGCTTCTTTAAAAAAAAATTGAATGACTTTTTGGAAATATTTGATAGGATTTTAGTTTTTTTTTTTCAGTGAAATTTTTAAATATTTTCTGTTGGGATAGGTGTAATTTTTTTTTGATCTAAGAAAAAATCATCAAAAAAATTGAAATGTTCAACTGTTTTTGAACAATAAATTGGTAAATTCTTGTGAAAATTGTTTTTGAATTTTTGATCGTGTATTTAAGCTTTTTCAAAAAATTTGCTGGCGGTTTTTTATCAATTTTTTTTTTTTTAGAAATTCTTGATAAGATTTTTGCTTAGTACAACAGGGAATCGTTTTCACCACTTTTGTACCAAGTAACTCTCGATGTGTGGAAGTTTCCAACAAACCAAAACGTGCAACAGGCTTTTTAAAAAGTAAAAGTAATTTTTTTGTCTGATATAAAAATTTATAAAAAATTAGGAAAAGACTTTTAGGTAACCTTTGAGTAAAATAATGATTAAAAAGTGATTAATAATGTGAAATATGGTAGTGAAAAAGTTGCCATACAAGTGACTTGTAAATGACAATTTTTTTTAAGAAAACTATGCTACGTACATTTCTTTTTGTAAAATATTTTTTTTTGCATAGTCATTTTTTTGGCATAATTGTTTCGATAGAGAATTTCATTAGGTACAATAAGTTTTTTATTTATGAACTTTTTTCTCTCAAGTGAGAATCATTTTCAGAAAGTTTATTTCACTCATGTACAAACATTTTACGTCCCTTTTCAAAAAAAAAAAAAAAAAAAAAAAAAAATTGTTTGAATAGATAACTTTTTGTAATTTTTTTAAGTAGGCATCTAAGCTGTGTTTTTTTTTATTTGAAATTCAAAATGTTCAGAAATTTTTTTCTAAAAAAAAGTTATTTAATTTTTAAAAAAGAAATTGTGAAATAAGTAATAAAATTTTTTGTGGAAATTTTTTTCTAGAATTTTTTTTTCAGTACCTATAAATAGACGAATATTTTGATTTTTTTATTTAGGTATTTATTTTTTGTACAATTTTTTCTGCAGAGGATTTCTTTGGGATAATGTATTATCGAAGTTCAATTTACTCCAAAGTACAATTTTTTTCTTACTTTTTTCAAATGAAAAAAAAATAAGAAATTAAAAAATTAAAAATTGAAAACTGAGAAATTTTTCAATTTTTAGAAAGCTTTCCTCAACTTTTTTTGAGGTTTTTTAAACTTCTTATTCTGAGATTTTTTTTAAGTCACATTTTTGATCTAAGCTTTAAGATTAATTTTAGAATTAGAAAAAAATTAATTGAACGTAGGTAGATAATATACAAAGTAGTTGGAGGAGAGAGAGAATGGTAAGATGAATATAGGGAGTACGTATGGAAAGGGATTCTTCAAAATAACTTTGCTTACCCTTTTCCATATTACAGCTATACTTATGTATTTCAATTTTCATTCGATTATTTTCTTACCTGAAACAAAAATAAAATCGTTGTTTTAACAAATAATATTTTTCATTGAAAAAAAGCAGAACAAAAAGCGTTTGTTTAAAAAAATAACCAAATAAGTAATAATCCATAAAAACCATCCACACCTCGCATATATATACTCGTAGGTAAATCAATACAACCAATCAAAATCCTCCTCCAAAATTATGTACATAATTACACATACACTTTCATAATAGTTAAGTAAAAATATGCAACTCCGCCGTTATTCTTTAAACATAATATAGTTTTTTGTTAAAGAAAAAGACAACAAAAGGGATGTTTCATTAATAAAACACAGCGGCTGTGAGAAACAAGACAATCACATTAAACAGTTGTTAAAATCGCGTAAAACTATAAACAAACGCAGTCGACAATATAAAAATGTCGAGCAAACACCGTTTCCAACGTTTACATGATAAATTACCCCCGAAGGAAAATTTTCTCTAGTTTCTAATCTACGTTATTTTAAGCGCTGTCTCCGAACGAAATCTCTATCTCCTGCGAATGAATTCTTTTAAAATAAATTGGAAAAATTCAAAGCTGTAGGAATGTATATGCAGATATTATACCTACCCAGTATCAACCCTACCTACACTCATATACGCCAAGACATTTTGTAGATGAGTTTTGAATAGATTAATAATAATTTAACGTGGATTTTCGCTTCTTTATAAAATTAATATTATTCTTTCAACACCTCTATTTTTTTTCTTGTGCCAGTGAACTACATATGAGAAGTACATATTAAAATTCTAACTTGGTTGCGCACACATTTTAGTATGAAAACGATACACTTGAGTAATTCAAAATACAGTTTTCAAAAAAAATAAGTTGGTTCTATAAATTATTCAAATTTGTTTCAGCAATTTAGGAACCAAGAAAATCGGATAGGCACGTGTTTGAGTACTCAAGAGTTCGCATCTTGGGAAAATATTTCTCAACGTTGTGTTTGTTAAATCCAAAAGTAACAACATCTCACTTTTAAAAAAGAGGAAACTCGAAACTCGACGTGTGAAAAATCAATTTCTTCCCCTTGCCTTTACCCTCCATATACACGTAATTACTTTAAATATCTGTCTTTTGTGAAGAAAAAATGTCACTGAAGTATATAATTAAGATGCATAAGTTTATTTCATTGTTAGCTAAAAGTTTAAGTAAAACATTTCAAACAATAATAAACCATTTAATTTGATTAATAGCCCTGCAAAAAATAATGCCGCGTAGATCCGCCTTTTTCTCATATTTATCGTCTTTTTTTTGTTCTATCACAATATACAAAAATATTCAATAAAAGCAGCATCATTTAAACAGTTTCTTCAAATAAGAACCCTGGTAAACGGTCATCAAGGGATCGTTCAGAATGATTTTTATTAAAATAAATACATGAAATGTACAGCGTCATGAAGCAAAGATTCCAAAGAAAGTTCAATTTTTTTATTCAAAAACTAAAAATATAGTTTTTGGATTTCTTTAATGATAAGAAAAATTTTAAGGGGGAAGGGGTATAGGAAAGACATACCAAATTTTTTTTTCAAAAATTCCAACAAATTTTGAAAATTTGCTCTTATTTTCAAAATTCACTGAAATTAAAATTTTCGAGTAATTTTTAAAATTTTTTAAATTGAAAAATTTGTCAAACTTTGAAAACTGATGATTTTTAATTTTTTTTTAATTAAGCTGAATTTTAAAAATTAATCAATCTTGAAAGTTGATCAAAATTTCTAAATTCGCCCACTTTTGAATCTTTACCAAATCAAAGTTTGTTTGATAGTTTTCGAAAATTTAAAGTATTTTGGGAAGAGGGGAAGTGAAGTCTTCATCAGCAATATCACGACACTCATTTTCAAATTTGAAATACATACCCGTGTAGCAATTGTCGACATCGACATTTATGTCGACAAAATTCAGACACATTTTTTTCTCGGTTAACGACGAATTAAAAATGATATTTGAGATTTAAAGTGATGTTCTATGTTAAACATAACTGTTCAATCAAAATTTTTGAATTTTTCTGAGTATTTTCCTATAATTTAGAAAACGTTGTTTTTCTACATAGACAAGTCGATGTAAAAATCGATACTCAATAAACGCATCGACATTTATGTCGACAATTTCTGCCAATTGAATTTACAAATTTTATATCTAAAAATAACTAAAAACAAAGCTCAGGAATAAATAATTTTTGAAAGAATCATAAAATTTTCTCATTTTTAAAAAGTTTTGAATAATACAACCACTTGTCGAGTTATTGTCGACATAATTGTCGATGGTCGAATAATGCATCGACTTCACTGTCGGCAGTGTCGACCAGAGGAATTTTAGGTCGAGATAGTGTTGATGTGATTGTCGAGGGTCAAATAATGCATCGACTTAACTGTCGACAGTGTTGACCAGAGGAATTTTAAGTCGAGTTAATGTCGATCTAATTGTCGAGGGTCGAATAATGCATCGACTTGACTGTCGACGTCTTGAGGGTGTTTGTGATACTCGCAGATAAAGTGTGTTGTGAATTAGTACATAAGGCTCTAAGAATCATCTCTATGTTAGTTGGACACACGCATGTGTCCAGCTACAAAGGTGACCTCAATGCCACATATTTGACAAAAAATGTCGAAATGTTGGCTTGAACACTATTTTTGGTTTAATTTTAATATATACTTATATTGAATATTTGAACTTAGTATATTTTTCAAAATCTCACCATTGCAAATGTCGATGTGGATGTCGATATAAATGTCGACACATCGAAATCGGTCACTTTTCGATCGTACATGTCGACACGATTTTCGATGGTTTGTCGAGCTTATTATCGACAAACCATTCAAAATCGTGTCGACATGTACGATCGAAAAGTGACCGATTTCGATGTGTCGACATTTATATCGAAATTAGCATCGACGTTGCTACACGGGTATGTCAGGAGTGGTAATAAAAATTCATGTTCGACAGAGAGCAAAAATTTGGATTTGTTCGAATAAACAATTTAAAAAAAAGTAATTGAGAAAAAATTTTTAAAAAACCACGCTTTCATTTAAAGTTGGTCACTTTGTAAAATTTTATTCATAGGGAAAGAGTACTGCCTTAAAAAACAAAAAATAAAATTTACTTGAATACAAAAATGTGTCATGAAAATTTTTTTTTCAAAAATTTTAATGATGAAAATCGTGGTGGGGCGTTAATCGAAAAGGTATTCGTTTGCTCCTCGCACACCCCACCACGCTTTTCATCATTAAAATTTTTGAAAAAAAAAATTTCATGACACATTTTTGTATTCAAGTAAATTTTATTTTTTGTTTTTTAAGGCATTACTCTTTCCCTATGAATAACATTTTACAAAGTGACCAACTTTAAATAAAAGCGTGGTTTTTAAAATTTTTTTACATTTTTATTTAACTCTTTTTGTCGTTGTTGTCGTTGAAAATATTTTAATTTCATAGTTTTACTCCTCGAAAACCAACATTTTGATATCAATGTTGTGAATTTTGAAATTTTCAAAATGGAACCCCCTCATAGGGGTCCAATTTGGGGTCAAGGGTAAATTTAAGTCCGAAAACCGAATTCAGCGGCCTCGAAAACCTACATTTCGATACCAATGTTGTGATTTTCTGAAATTTTCAAAACTGAACCCCTCATAGGAGCTCAATTTGGGGTCGGGGGTAAATTTGAGTTCGAAAATCGAATTCAGCTACCTCGAAAACCAACATTTTGATATCAATGTTGTGAATTTTGAAATTTTCAAAATGGAACCCCCTCATAGGGGCTCAATTTGGGGTCAAGGGTAAATTTAAGTCCGAAAATCGAATTCAGCGACCTCGAAAACCTACATTTCGATACCAATGTTGTGATTTTCTGAAATTTAAAAATTGAACCCCCTCATAGGGGCTCAATTTGGGGTCGGGGGTAAATTTGAGTTCGAAAATCGAATTCAGCGACCTCGAAAACCTACATTTCGATACCAATGTTGTGATTTTCTGAAATTTTCAAAATTGAACCCCCTCATAGGGGCTCAATTTGGGGTCGGGGTAAATTTGAGTTCGAAAATCGAATTCAGCGACCTCGAAAACCCCTAATGTGAGCACTATGTTCTTTCAATTCCAGTAAAATATTAAATGAGAGAGGATTGGTCGAAAACATACTCTTGGTTCCATGAGACATACATACATACATACATACCAAGTATATAAAAGCGTGGTAAAAAACCAATTAGTCCGTTTTGTTCGATCACCTGATAACAGTATCGCTGAAACACATTAATACAAGCTACGGTAAGAGAGGAGGGGTGTAAAATAAAATCATGATTTCTTTTCTTCAAAAGTAAAAATATTTTTTCTTGAGTAAAAATAGAGAAAAATTGTTCTGAGTAACTGAAAGTCAAGAGATTTTTTACTTCAAAAAATTTAGAGATATTTCTGCAAAATTGAAAAATTTTTATTGTAAAAAAAAAAGAAGAAGAAAAAGAAGAAGAAGAAGAAGAAGAAGAAGATTTATTTTACAAAACAAAACAAACTTCTGCATTAAACACTAGGGTGGAACGATTTTGACTTTTTTTCGAAAATCGAAACGTAATACGGCACAAAAGTTGTGAATTGGTGTCAAAATAACGTGGTAAAAATTTGAGCCCCCTCGGTCAATATTAACCCATGCTGCAGGGGGTCCAAAGTTTTCAAATTTCAGTAAAGTTTCTCATATGATAAAAAAAATTAAAAAATAAAATTAATAATTTTTCAGATGTCTAGTCGATGGTGGGGGTCCTCTTGGTGACCCAGAACTCGGTCATCCATCAAAAAATTGCATAAAAGTATAAACAGGGGTTTCCAAAATATTCACATTTTTGCATAATTACACCAAAATCAAGAAATGCCCGAATATTTTTATTTTATGAGATATGTTGTACATTTTGAGGTTTACATAATTGAAAATATCTTCAAAATGAAAGGGGAACCCCATCGCCACCATTCCCCCTCAGAAAATGGGACATTTTTCCATGAAAACTTTGTCCAAAGTTTTTTAATGAAATTACTCATTTTACCTACTGCGTGTTAGGGCAAAGTGAAAAAAATTATCACTTTAATTACTATATGCATGAGAGCGGTTCATTTTGTGTTGAAAGCATCCCATCAAAATATTAGACCCCTTCCTCAAAGGCGCAGGGCGTTAGGGATCCTCAAAATGGGGTCAATTTTGGAAAAACAAAGTTTTCATGGCAAAATGTCCCATGTCCTATGGAGGGGTGAGGGTGATGAGGTTCCCTTTCATTTTGAAGATATTTTAAAATATGTAAACCTCAAAATGTGCAATATATCTCATAAAATAAAAATATTCGAGCATTTCTTGATTTTGGTGTAATTATGCAAAAATGTGGATATTTTGGAAACCCCTGTTTATACTTTTATGCAATTTTTTGATGGATGACCGAGTTCTGGGTCACCAAGAGGACCCCCACCATCGACTAGACATCTGAAAAATTTGTAATTTTATTTTTAAAGTTTTTTTTATCATATGAGAAACTTTACTGAAATTTGAAAACTTTGGACCCCCTGCAGCATGGGTTAATATTGACCGAGGGGGCTCAAATTTTTACCACGTTATTTTGACACTAATTCACAACTTTTGTGCCGTATTACGTTTCGATTTTCGAAAAAAAGTCAAAATCGTTCCACCCTATTAAACACCCAAAAAATAAAGATTTTTTTTTCAGAGAAAATTGGGAAAACTCTAAAAGTAAATTTATTTTCAATTTTTAAAAAATAGAAAAATAAAAGACAATAGATTTTTACTTTTTTTTTAAAAATGGATTTTTTTACTTCAAATATTTATAATAATATAGAGAGATTTTTTTCTACAAGAATTTCAAAAGCATTTTTATTACAACACCAGAGAAAAAATTTTCACTTCAAAAAAATTTCAATTTTAATTTCTTTAAAAAGGTGAGATTCGGTTTTCTCTTAAAAAAAAAAAAACACAAAAAAATTTTACTACCAAAAATTGTTAATAATAATTTTTTTTAGGGAATTATATTCCAATTTTCTCTCAAAAAATTAAAATAAGTACATTTTTCTAAAAAAAAAAAAATAATAATATTTTCGAAAAATGACAATCTTTTAGCAAATTGTGGAACTGAAAAATGTAGGTGGCGAAAATTTTTCATCCATGTCACAAAAATTTGAATGACTCTCATCAGAGAAAGTTCCAAACTGACTAAAAAGGGCTCGCAAATTAAATGATTGCACTGTGGCCCCACTCGGCTGTTCGAATTGGCATTGCCTTCGAAAACCTTACATACATCCTCCACCAAAAGGTGACTAAGCGCATATTTCGCTATAAATAATCCACTGAGAAAAAAAAGTTCAAATTCGCAACAGAAAAAAAAAATTCTAACCACGTTATGCTATAGAAAATATTTCGACTTGAATTGTCACTTAATGCTTAGAAATTAACAGAAGTTGCTTTCTGCATTGGCGCTTTTATATTTTAAATCGTCCATTATTCGGTTAATGTTTTATTCATGTTGAGCGATAAAAAAAATTGTGCAATCTTTGCAGCAGAAAAAAACAGTACCAAGATAAACTACCACCAAGCTGCGATAAAGTTAGAAAATGTAATTCAATTTCGATTATAGATGTCCGGACCGGAAGGCTCCTCTTCGATATATTTTCATTGTTCCATCATCGCATCACCAATTCGTTGTTTTTTATTTCTCATTCGATCGGTTAGAAAAGCCGCAAAAGACAGAACCGAATCAGTTATAAAGGAGTAAAAGGAAAAACGGCGCGTAATAAAAGAGGAAAATAAGACACCAACTATATAGAAAAACGGTCACGATACGTTCATAAGTCGAGTGACGTTGAAATAAAAAAATTATTTAAGCAGCTATATACGAGATGATAAAAAATAATAAAACTAACGCCTAACCTAAAAACTACATTTTAATACGACAATGCGGAATTTTCCGGCGCACATTTGCAGCCAATTTTTCAAGCAACCGGCTATTTAGTCAAAAGGAAAATGTGGCTTGTCGAAAGAAAACGACAAAATACCGTACACGATAATCATAAAGTCGATTGTCACGACTAGTCGTTAGCTACGTGAGAAGGGTGTGTAAAAGCTCTTCAAAATGCCATACAAAAGCTTTCGAAAATTTTCAACCGCCAATATGTCCTACAATTCAATGAAGAAAAAAAACAAATTGCATACTTTGTTTTCCAAGTATGCGAACAACACGACGACTTACCTATTCCCCACACAAAACGCAAATAAAAAGCCGATGGTCTGCGCGTTCATTAATTTCTTTTCTAACACGCTCGTGTAAATCATTCTAAAGCTGTACTCGAAAGCAATTTCATATTAACTCGAAAAAATATATTATACATTATACCCGAGTACCTATAGCGATCTGCGAGTAAGTAATAGTTGAAATATTACCATGATCGGCGCAATGCTGCTTTGACAGTTCATTTCGTCACACGGGTGGTTCAGCAAAATATCTTAGGTTTGAAAAAAAAATACACGGAAACGCCGCTATTCCAAAATAAAATCGATAACTACACTACACACGTAAGGGCAGTTATTTTTTTTTCCTCCTCACTTAATGAACAAGAAATGAATATTAAAAGAAAAGAAAAAAAATGATCAAGTATAGACCGAGTGAAATAACTCCTTCGGGTAAGTTCACCGATTAGCAACACTCGTGTCCCAAACTTTGTGTTCTTTTTTGCGTTTTTTTTTTCTTCTTTTGTATCAAAAGTTGGAGAAAAATACTTTCACAAAACTGTAAGAAGTTGAAACTTGCATAAAAAAAAGGACTAACTCGAAAATTCCCAACAAGAAGAAACCGACAAAAAATAAGTATAACTATACTATAAAGTAGCACAATACGTTTGCTGAATAATAAGAGACATACGAATTTTCATTTTTAAGGTCCTCATTTTACTACTGCAAACAAACTAAGTGTACAAATTTAAGCTAGCTACATTCTGTTTCTTTTTCTCATTAGGTATACGATTATTTTCACAAGTTGCCAGATTTTTACAGATAGATAATAAGTACTATAAATGGTAACTAAGCAGATGGAAGTTGAGTTTCTGCAATCGTTTATAATTTCAAGAAAAAACTTCACTGAACAGTGAACATGGATTTTCAAAATAAAAGTTTTTTGATGAAATCATCCCATGGTCTAACGTGTACAACGAAATAATTATTCAACTTCTTGCAAACATTAACATATTATCACAAACACCTAAAGACACCATCATTCTGAAATTCTGGATTTGGACTGGATTCGTTAATTTTTTTTCAATTTTCTTTTAAAATAACCGAAAAATGCAATTTTGTAAACCTGAAACTTCCTTCCAAGAGTCCTGAAGAACTAAAATTCATGCATCAGACATACGAGTATTTTTCAAAATTTTCAAAAAAAAAAGTAATTTTAGTAACTTATTAGGATAAGAAAAATGACCAAAATTTTATTGATCAAAAAAGTAACTTTTTTCTTTTTTAAATTTCAGTAAGTACGTATACAATGTACATTTTTTTCGAAGATTTATTTGGGGGTCAACTGCTCTCAATTGAAATTTCTCTCCTACTCAAAGAATTCTTCAATTACCTAAAAAAGTTATCAAAATTTCTCAACATTTTTTTTCATCAATTTTTTTGAAAGCCATCATTTTAAAAATTGAGTAGATAAATGATATAAATTTTTTCGAAAAAAAAGTGTCAAGACTGAAAAAATATGAAAGACAATAGCCACACAATTTTTTTCATTATCACTCGTTTTTTAAAATTTTAAGGTGAATTAATTGTGCCAAAAAAAATATTGAAAAGTCTATGAACCAAAAAGAACTTCATAGAAAAAAAAATTGAGAAAATATTGAGTAGGCGTACAAAAAGAATTCTCGAAAAATTGTCATTCAGCATAACAAAACTAAAAAAAGAAAAAAAAAATTAAATAAGCATACAAAAGTTTTTCACCCTAAGGAAATTCTATAAAAAATAATATTAGGTATCATTAGAGAAATTTATCAAAGCGTCAAAAAATAAACACGAAAAAAATATGCAAAAATTATCACTAAACGTGAAAGAAAATTAAATAGAAAAAAAATTGATACACGGTGTCCAGAAGTTTTTTTTTTCTTCAAAATCATCACTTTCTCGCCATCTACTATTTTTACTACCACCCAAAAATTTTTTAAACCCATTGTAAAATTAAAGAAAATTCAGGACCCTCTAAAAAAAATTAGGATCCAAATTTAAATTAAATTTTTCTTTCAATTTTCTGGAGGCAACATTTGAAAAAACTTCAATACAGAAAAACAGCTTTGTTTTTTCTGAGAAAGGTATTGCTCACTTTGAGAGAGAGAAAAAATTTAAATCACAATTTTCTTTTTAAAAAATCCTTTAATCCTTTCCTCGAAAATCTCAAAATCTTTTTGATGAAAAAAAATCACAAATTGTTTTGAAGGGGAAAAAAAATCGGAATTATTTACGTCTTATAAGTAGGTATGGAAAAAAATTCTAAATTGAAATAAAGATACTTCCAAACTATTTTTAGAAAAATAAAATTTCTTGATTATTTTGTAGAAAAAAATACCGAATGCACATGAAATTACATCGTGACTACAAAATTTTTTTTCAAAGTTACTACGAACTTTTTCATTATTTATTTATTTTTTAGCATAGTATATACTTTTACGGAGACCAAAATAGAAAAAAACGACAGGAAAATCCGTCACGAAAATCCGACCCCATTGGGTTAGGTTAGGTTTGGATGACATAAAAAAACTTAGAAAATTTTCAATAAATTCGACTTTTTAAACATTATGTCAGACATTTTGAAACTTGTAAATTTTTTTGAAATTTTATGACTTTTAGACATTTTCTAGACATTTTGTCAGACATTCTGAAACTTGAAATTTTTTTTAGAAAGATCACTTTCAGACATTTTGTTAGACATTTTGAAACGTAAATTTTTTAATATTGTATGACTTTTAGACATTTTCCCGTGTAGCAACGTCGATGCTAATTTCGATATAAATGTCGACACATCGAAATCGGTCACTTTTCGATCGTACATGTCGACACGATTGTGGATGGTTTGTCGATAATAAGCTCGACAAACCATCCACAATCGTGTCGACATGTACGATCGAAAAGTGACCGATTTCGATGTGTCGACATTTATATCGACACCCACATCGACATTTGCAATGGTGAGATTTTGAAAAATATGCTAAGTTCAAATATTCAATATATGTATATATTAAAATTACACCAAAAATAGTGTTCAAGCCAACATTTTGACATTTTTTGTCAAATATGCGGCATTGAGGCCACCTTTGTAGCTGGACACATGCGAGTGTCCAACTAACATAGAGATGATTCTTAGACCTTATGTACTAATTCACAACACACTTTATCTGCGAGTATCACAATCACCCTCAAGACGTCGACAGTCAAGTCGATGCATTATTCGACCCTCGACAATTAGATCGACATTAACTCGACTTAAAATTCCTCTGGTCAACACTGTCGACAGTTAAGTCGATGCATTATTCGACCCTCGACAATCACATCGACACTATCTCGACTTAAAATTCCTCTGGTCAACACTGTCGACAGTTAAGTCGATGCATTATTCGACCCTCGACAATCACATCGACACTATCTCGACTTAAAATTCCTCTGGTCGACACTGTCGACAGTGAAGTCGATGCATTATTCGACCATCGACAATTATGTCGACAATAACTCGACAAGTCGTTGTATTATTCAAAACTTTGAAAAATAAGAAAATTTTGTGATTCTTTCAAAAATTATTTATTCCTGAGCTTAAAATGTTATTATTAATTGTTTTTAGTTCTTTTTAGATATAAAATTTGTAAATTTAATTGGCAGAAATTGTCGACATAAATGTCGATGCGTTTATCGAGTATCGATTTTTACATCGACTTGTCTATGTAGAAAAACAACGTTTTCTAAATTATAGGAAAATACTGAGAAAAATTCAAAAATTTTGATTGAACAGTTATGTTTAACATAGAACATTACTTTAAATCTCAAATATCATTTTTAATTCATCGTTAACCGAGAAAAAAATGTGTCTGAATTTTGTCGACATAAATGTCGATGTCGACAATTGCTACACGGGTTATAGACATTTTTTTTTAATTT
The DNA here is from genome assembly GCA_959613365.1 of Balanococcus diminutus. Taxonomy (NCBI): domain Eukaryota; kingdom Metazoa; phylum Arthropoda; class Insecta; order Hemiptera; family Pseudococcidae; genus Balanococcus; species Balanococcus diminutus. The sequence goes on along the minus strand of OY390715.1, from coordinate 41,727,428 downwards.
TAAAATTTCTATGGAAATTAATATTTGTGACTTTTAGACATTATTTTAGCATAGTATATGCTTTTACGGAGACCAAAATGGAAAAAAACGACACCAAAATCCGAGACTAAAATCCGACCCAAAAATTCGACAGTTGGGTTAGGTTAGGTTATATTAGGTTAGGTTTGGATGACATAAAAAAACAGAAATTTTTTAATAAATTCGATTTTTTAAACATTATGTTAGACATTTTGAAACTTGTAAATTTTTTTGAAATTTCATGACTTTTGGACATTTTCTAGACATTTTGTCAGACATTCTGAAACTTATAAATTTTTTTTAGAAAGATGACTTTCTGACATTTTGAAACTTGGAATTTTTTTTTTAGAAAGATTACTTTTTTATTATACTTTTTAGATTTTTAAATTTCCATGGAAATTAATATTCATGACTTTTAGACATTTTGTCAAATTATAGTGAATTTTATTACTTTTAATTTTTTGTAATTTTATGACTTTTAGACATTTTTTAGATATTTTGTCAGACATTCTGAAACTTGGAATTTTTTTTAGAAAGATGACTTTCAGACATTTTGTTAGACATTTTGAAACTTGGGAATTTTTTTATTTTACTATATTACCAATAAAATTTTCAGGATCCCCTCCAAAAGTCTACAAAAAATTGAGGACCTTCTAAAAGAAATTAGAATATATAAATTTACCAGTGTTACAGAAGAGTTTTCAAATGAAAGAAAAAACTTTAATTCATTTTTCAAACATGGAACCCTTTGTACAATTTAATTATCGAATACTATGGGCCCACAAAGAATCATGAAAACATTAATTTTTCAAATCTCTTTGAAAATGGACCCCTTTGTGCTCATTATTTTTTACAGACAAATTGACAAATTTTTTATGTAAGTATTTCCAAAAATTGAGAAACTTTTTACTTCACGTCTCCATAGAAATGAAAAAAAATCATCTTTGAAATATTTAGAGAATTTGCGTTTTTTTTTTCAATGAACACCCCACCTCCTATTATTTAATTATCAATTTATTATTTTTTTCATTCATACTTATTTTCCAAAAAAATTCACTTTCAATTTTTTTGTGATATTTTTTTTTCAAAAAAGTAACTTTTTGGAAATTTTGGAACAAAATTTAACCACGTAACATTTGAGTAAAAAATGTAACCAAAATTAACTTTCTCTGAAAATAGTTTTGGTTTTGTCTCATCAGCTCCTCTTCTTTTTTTTATGAGAAAGTAATTCTCTATTTTTTTTATTTCTCCCTAAACTGAATTAGTAAGTAGCCTTTGTTGAAGCCTTTTTGGAAAAATGAAAAATTGACCATTCGCCATTCTTACTAGCCTAATGCTCTTTATAAAATAATACATACGTACTTGGGTACATCAGCAGACAATTCGAATTTCGCTAACAAGGAATGTAATAAAATAACCCATCTACAAAATTCAGTCAAGTACTGAAATATTCTACACACCGATGGTCGAACTCGTCCCATCACAAGATCAAACAAATAAAACAGGTCAAATTCGCAACCGCCAGTACGAGATGTAAAAGATTAGAAAAATCAGATTTCATTCTTTCAACCACATCTAGATGCTGTTTTCAATTTCTTTTTTTCATGCGGAATTAATTTTTCTGTATTATTTGGGTCACCAAGCAAATAAGCAATAGGTACAGCACCGATTCTTCTTTTAAACTGATAATTCGTAAATTTTTTGTTCATGCGGCAATGAAAAAAAGTATCTGCATATTTTTTCGATTTCTTGTTGCAATTTTGAAGCTGGAAGTTTCTGCTTCTAAATTCCTCGAATTATTCATTTGAAATGTCGAAGCTATTTTTCAACCTCAATCCATTTCACATGTACGAGTATGTATCTATCGTCGAACGCTAAAACTAGGTACATACTTATACTATGCAAGTACCTACGTCTGTAAGTTTCCAAAATATCACACTATGGCACAAATTTCAAGATTCGTGTGTGTTTAAGTCATAATAATATCATTCAAGTGAGACATTACACGGTGATTCGTTACAGCACGGTCATAACTGGTTAACTAATTGATAAAAACGATTCAATTAACAATACGATAACGAAGTTGACAAGTACTTTAAACTGGGACAAATTTTCGGACGATGTGTTTCAATTAAGTGTACGTCATGTCATTCCATTCATCCGACAAACAACGAAGGAAACTGCATTAATATGCATACGAGTATCGATTCAACGACTCAATGTTACCTTCATTGAAGAGAGAAAAAACTCATCACTAGCTCGTATATGAAAGGCAAATTGACGAGCCTTCCACTGCACAAACTTACTAAGTATATTTTTTTCAAACAAAAACATCCCTATGCCCTTTATGGGGAAAAAATTCACCATCAATACAGAGCATTGAAATTTATAAAAATATCAAGCAAATGCTGAAAGCATGTCCTCTTCTTTAAACACACAGCCATATAAATTCATACGTACAGTACATACTACATACCTAAACATCTACTATACGTATCTAGTTATAAGATGGTATAGCGAGTTAACGTATTTCCAACATTAAATTCATTTTATGCCTGTTACCTTAGCTTAAATAACAACTCTTCAACGAATGGGCATTTTCATAGCAAATTTCACATCCAAGTACGCGGTATTCGAATTCTGGATTATAAAACTAACATATTTCATAAAGGTAGGTATACTTTCATCTTAACGTTGTAGTATGCATATCGTGTTCGTATGGAACGACGAAAAGCGCATAAACTTATGTAAGTACAACACCAGAACTATTCCTCTTTACTGAATGTTCAATTTCCCGAGTTTTATTACTCACTTAATTTCATTAAGAGCTTAAAACGGAAGCCCCGAATAAATCCAGATAATTCCTTTTTTGGCTCCTACTGTGTGAAATTTTCCTTGAGTATGCTTCATAATACCTAAGATTTAGACAGGTTAGGTAGTCTCCGCGAATTCCGTATAATAAATCATTACGAGATTAATAAAACGTTCGTGCGATAATTACACAAATATTATACATTTCTTATCGTGTGTTATATGAATAACGAGGGAAATATTCGAACCATTTTTAATATTTTCCATACGAGGATTGCGGGATGTGAAACATTTCAAGTGAGATAAATCATAGGTACCTACAGGTAGATCTTTTATCTTTCATCTTACAACGTGTAAAGTTGCTACGCATAAGTTACACTTTGGTGAGGTAAAAAGTACCATCCAAATGTGAATCATATTATGCCAATTGAGAATCACTGCTACGATATCTAACAGGTAAATAAAGACAGGTGAAAAACGAAAGAATCAGATTTAAATAGGGAGGAGGGATATTTAGCAACATTTTTTCAAATTTTAACAGTACGAAATATCAAAAATTCATAAAGTTAAGAAATTATAAATAATCGAAAAGTATCAAACAATTAAAAGTAGAATAATTATATAAAAATAAAAAAATATAAAAAACCAGAATTTAAAAAAAAATTGTTGAAAAAAATAAAAAATAAATCGCTTTGAAAGCATTAAAATAAATGAAAGATTCAAATAAATAACAAGTTTAAAAAAAATGAGTAATTTTAGAAAGATTGTCGATCGAAAAATTTTATAAAATAAAAAAAAGTTAAAAATAGAACAAATTTCTAAAATAAAAAATGAAAAGCTGGAAAAACAGAATGAGGTAAGAATTTTGAATTTAAAAAAAATTGTAGTGTAGTAAAGTTGAAAAATCGCGAGGAAGTGAGGAATTTGAATGCTTTAAAAAATTGAGAAAAATATAAAAATGTTACCCAAATAATTTTAAGGTTTAGGAAAATTGAAGGGGCCAGGGGGAGATAAGGTCATAAGAATCAAAAAATTATAAAAGTAAGGTAACACTTAACATATAGGTACTCATTCCGAAAAATAAATGAATTAAAGTATTAAAAAACAAAAAAAATAAAAATTGAATTAACGTATTGAAATATTATTATGAAAAACTAAAGAAATCACAATGAATGAGGCGTTTTATGATACTGAGAAAATTTAAAAATCGAGATGAATTACAAGTTTTAAAAAAATTGTGAATTTCGTGAAGAATAAGAATTTTATAAAATCTTGAAACTGTGAAAAAAAAATACAAATCTATGAAATTAGTTGAATAAAATTAATTCAATTTTAAGAATAGTTGAAAAAATAAAATAAAATTTATAAGTTATAGCTTTATAGGAAGGTCTGGCAAAATGTTTGAACGTGAAAGTAATACGTTTTTTTTTTTTAAATTTACAAGTTTTAAAATGTCTGACAAAATATTTAAAAGTGACATACAATTTTTTTTTTTTTTAATTCCAAGTTTTATAATATCTGACAAAGTACTCTAGTCTTTCGTCCAATAAACCAAACCTCGCCAAACCAAACCCAACCCAACTGCAGGAATTTCGTTAGGTTTTTTCACATTTTGGACATCGTTAAATTATTATACTTAATTAAAAAATAAAAATTGAAAGTATCAGAAAAATTACAAATTGAAAAAATGAATAATTCTGGAAAATGAGTACGAAAAATTCAATACGAATCAAATGAAATCGAAATTTTTTCAATTTTTAAATACCGGCTGAATTTTGAAATTCAAAAAAAATTGAAAAATTGAATAATTAAATCCGTAAGAATTTAAAAAATAGACAATTTGATTGAAATATTGAAAAACATAAACCTAAAAAGAATGAAGATTATGGTGAATTCATAAAAAAGTGGAAAATACGCTCACCCATTTTGGGTATAGAGGGGCCGTTATGTTTACTTTTGTTGTTTTTACTGATTCTGAAATATATACATTGATTGATTGTAATTATATAAAATGTATCTTAAAAATTTAGAAAAATCAAAAATATTGACAAATTCCAAGTAATTAATTACCTAATTCAATAAAATAATTATTCAGAAAAATTACAAATTTTAAAAAAATGAGCAATTTCGGAAAATATGAAAAATTTAATAAAATTTAAAAATATTATAAAAAATTGGAAAGTTTAGATAGGTACATAACTAATTACAAAAATTAGTCAGTCGTAAGAATTTCAAAATTTGATTAATAATTAAAACATTTAAAAATAAAAACCTAAAAAAGAAGGAATTGAAAACTTACGAAAAAACGGTAAATCTGAATGTACCCGAGCAGCACAATCGACAAATTATCGAAATAAAAAATCGACAGAATATCGAATTCGATAAAGTGTCGCGTTAGTTCCGCATAAATCGTGAAATTATCTTTCGATATATAGATGGATTATCGACGAATTATAGTTAGCAAAAATTTCGAGATTATAGTAAGATATTTTATCGATAATATATCTATAATATCGAAAGATAATTTCACGATTTAGGCGGAACTAACGCGACACTTTATCGAATTCGATATTCTGTCGATTTTTTATCGATTTTTTATTCAAATTTTTCGTCTTTTACCAGCTTTTTTCTATAATTAAAAATCCTTAATTAGCATAATTAATACATTAAACTATGCCTAAACATATTATTCGTGTTGCGGTAAGAGGATCATTTCAGAAAAAGTCAAAAAAAATTATAAAAAATCTGCCACCCATGGGGCTTGAACCATCTACCTCCTGCATGGTAATCCTCTTCCTTAACCACTATGCCATACCTTATCGTTGAGGAATTAGCAATAAAACGCTTATAATAGGCAGTTTAGTACTTCCAGACGAGTTGGACTTAGAAAATTTTTTACCAATTTTTAAAATTTGGAAATAATTTCAAATATCGTCACAAAATCGTTGAAAAATCGTTCGACAAATTTCAGATTATTTGTCGATAATGTAGTTTCAAATATCGCCACAAAATCGTTGAAAAATCGAATTTGAGGAATTTCAGATTATTTGTCGATAATATAGTTTCAAATATCGTCACAAAATCGTTAAAAAATCGAAATCGAGAAATTTCATATTACGTGTCGATAATATAGTTTCAAATATCTTCACGCAATCGTTAGAAAATCGAATTCGAGAAATTGCATATTATGTGTTGATAATATAGTTTCAAATATCTTTACAAAATCGGTAAAAAATCGGATTCGATAAATTTAATATAATCTGTCGATAATATAGTTTCAAATGTCGTCAAAAAATCGGTAAAATATCGAAGTCGAGAAATTTCATATAATCTGTCGATAATATAGTTTTAAATATCTTTACAAAATCGTTAAAAAATCGAATTCGATAAATTTAATGTTCTTTGTCGATAATGTAGTTTCAAATATCTGCACAAAATCGGTGGAAAATCGGAATCGATAAATTTAATATTCTTTGTCGATAGTATCGTTGACGAATATCGTCATAAAATCTTAATAATATCGAATTCGATAGTTTTTAGATTTTTTGCCTATGAAGTTGTACCGATAAATCTTTATAATATCGTGAGAACATCTATAGATTTTCAAACGATTTTTTATCGATACGTTACATCTTCCGATATTATCGATCGAGTGTGCCGCTCGGGTAGTTACCTAATAGATACTGAAAAATTAAGAATGAAGAAATATAGAAAAATCAAATAATGTTAAATGCTTCAAAAATTTATAAAATCCAATTTAAAAAAAAAAATCATAAAATGAATATTAAAAAATTGGAAAATCAAAAAAATACCATAAATAGATATCTACAAGTATTTTAATAATATAATTGAATTTTGTTCCATACAAAGCAGCACATAAAGGAATGACTTTTCAACGTTATAATGCATGTTTGAATTCATATGAGTATTTTGATAAACTCTGCACGAATTCAGGTTATATCTTCGCAAATAGGACAAAAAAAACCACAATATTTGGCGATGTTAGTTGGGCTATTGAGCATACATCAATCACGTGATCATCACACGATGAAAATCAATAATTCAACAATAAAGAAGTAGATACCAATTACACCTTACACTTCACATTATCACAAAATTCGCTTTTGTTATTCCACATATAACACACAATCAGTATTATATGACTGTTGTACCAGCCTAATTCCACACAAAGTAATAATTGTGTTAGTGGGTAGGATACAACATTTATACCTACAGAATGCAACAAACCAAAATTTAATGGTCGAAGTTTCTTATAAAATTTTTCAAGACTTTCACGTAGACAGTTAAAGCAAAATTTCATAAAAAAAAAATGAGCTCAAATCGCAAAGGAACAATTCAGCCGTATAATTACTAAGTATTTCAAAACTTAATGGTTTTTAAAACCAAAACAGTAAAGTTATCCCATTTACTTGGTAATTAGCTGATTAAAGTGAATTATGTTCAGACTTCAATTATATGTAATGAGAAACTGCTTTATATGTACATTATCAAAGTATTCATTTTCGTTAGTTCAGTCATTGCTCATTGAATAGGACAGGAGTATTTCAATCTACACAAGTGTAGTAGAATTAAGTACAGGTATTTATTCAAAAATCAATTATTTCAACTCAAGCTTTGTCACAGCAACAAAACAATTCCAATTTAAATTAATAACATAGGAACTAGGCAAGGCAGCATTTGAAAAAAATATCCCAAGCTAAGTACGTTCATAAAAAACAGTTTGATTAATAATAAAATCGTTTAAAAATGTTCACACTAAGCGCAGTTTTCATCAAAACAATTTTTCACATGTAAATCAAGAAGCTCTCTAGGATACCTACGAGTACCTAATTATACCTCAAATAAGAAACCTTTTGAAAATCATGGATATATGCAGTAGGTACCCGATAAACACACCGTGTGCTATTCGTATGCTAAAATAGCAGATACGAAAATCGCGGTCTATTCGCATTCGAATAGAATGCGGAATCAACGCGAAAATCGAGGAAAATCTTCTGAGATAAATTCGTATACTATTCGTGAACGAATATCGTGCTAAAATCGCATTTAAAAATACGTACATCTTTCGTACGAAATTAGCGCAATATTCACTTACGAATTGTATACTAAAATCGCATTGGAAAATGTGCAGATATTTCATACGATATTAGCGCAATATTCGCCTACGAATCGTATGCTAAAATCGCATTGGGAAACGTGCAGATATTTCATACGATATTAGTGCGATATTCGCTTGCGAATCGCATACGATTTTGGCGACAATGTCTTTCAATATTTTTTATGAACGAGAGAAATCATTTTCAAGCATGAACGTGTATACTTGAGATTGTTGCAGTGACTTATTAACAATAAACCCGAGCAGCACACTCGACAAATTATCGAAATAAAAAAATCGACAGAATATCGAATTCGATAAAGTGTCGCGTTAGTTCCGCATAAATCGTGAAATTATCTTTCGATATATCGACAGATTATCGATGAATTATAGTTGGCAAAATCCATCAACAGATAAACTTTCGATAAAATCGAACGATTTTTCTTTTAAAAATCTCAAGATTATAGTTAGATACTTCATCGATAACCTATCTATAAATCGAAAGATAATTACACGATTTATGCGGAACTAACGCGACACTTTATCGAATTCGATATTCTGTCGATTTTTTATTTCGATTTAGTTTCGATATTCTATCGATTTTGTATTACGATTTTTTGTAGATTATCTAGTTTCGATATTCTATCGATTTTTTGTAGATAATTTAGCATATATGGGTATATGCGCGCGCACATTTTCAAGACCGGCTGGCGAGTTTGAAGTCGTAGTTACGCTTAAGGCTGGCGAATTTTGTTCCAAATACAGCAGTTTCTACCAAAACAAGCGTCTGTTGCGAACATCGGAGTTCGTTCGCATAATACGAATTGGATTATAATATTCAAACATCTTATGCAAAATTGGAGAAGAGGGAGGGGTCCAATTGAAATTTTTATAATAACTAAAATTATTTCTAGGACCTTAATTTACAACTTTTGTTTGAAAATTTTTTCAAATTGGCCCCTTTTTCCTCCGCTCCTCCAATTTTGAATAAGTATCAACGGAGTATTATGCAAAATTGGAGGAGAAGGAGAGGTCCAATTGAAAAAATTTTCAAACAAAAGTTGTAGCTTAAAGTTCTAAGAATAATTTTGGTCATTACAAAATTTTCGATTGGGCGCCTCCCTCCCGTTCAATTTTAAATACTATTTATTCACATAGTAATCGTAGTATTGAACTTGGTAAAATTTTATTTAAGAACAACGATCTGGTTTCAAGTAAAATACCTAGTAAACCAAAAAAACTAGATAACTTGTTTGAAAATTTTTTCAATTTTGATTTCGCATATTACTGTTACACGTAAGTAGGTAAATGCAAAATAATAGAGGCTAGAGATGAGGTCCAATTGAAAAAACATTTCAAACAAAAGTTGTAGAATAATATTCTGGATTTAATTTTGGTTATTATAAAAATTTCGATTTGGCCCTTTCTTCCCATCCAATTTTGAATATAAAGTAGGTATTTTTTGACTAGAAAAAAATCAATATAGTTTCAACAACTATCGTTACAAAATCGTTGAAATATCGAAGTCGATAAATTTCATATAATGTGTCGATAATATAGTTTTAAATATCGTCACAAAATCGTTGAAAAATCGAATTCGAGAAATTTCATATAATCTGTCGATAATACAGTTTTAAATATCTTCACAAAATCTTTAAAAAATCGAATTCGATAAATTTAATATTCTTTTTCGATAATATAGTTGTAAATATCTGCACAAAATCGGTGGAAAATCGGATTCGAGAAATTTCAGATTATTTGTCGATAATATAGTTGTAAATATCTTCACAAAATTGTTAAAAAATCGAATTCGAGAAATTTCAGATTACGTGTCGATAATATAGTTTCAAATATCTTCACAAAATCGTTAAAAAATCGAATTCGAGAAATTTCAGATTATTTGTCGATAATATAGTTCTAAATATCGTCACAAAATCGTTGAAAAATCGAATTCGAGAAATTTCAGATTACGTGTCGATAATATAGTTTCAAATATCTGCACAAAATCGTTGAAAAATCGAATTCGAGAAATTTCAGATTACGTGTCGATAATATAGTTTCAAATATCTTCACAAAATCGTTAAAAAATCGAATTCGAGAAATTTCAGATTATTTGTCGATAATATAGTTTCAAATATCTGCACAAAATCGGTGGAAAATCGGATTCGATAAATTTAATATTCTTTGTCGATAGTATCGTTGACGAATATCGTCCTAAAATCGTAATACTATCGAATTCGATAGTTTTTAGATTTTTTGCCTATAAAATCGTACAGCTAAATCTGTATCATATCGTGAGAACATTTTTAGATTTTTAAACGATTTTTTATCGATACGTTTCAACTTTCGATATTATCGATCGAGTGTGCTGCTCGGGAACTGAATATTTTTCTAGTTTTATTGATTTTTTTGGGGGATTTTGTGTTTTGATTGATGTTTTTTCTTCTTTTTAAATAAAAATGACAAGAATGGAGACGAAGATTGAGTTTCTTGGACGACTTCCACTCAGCAGTAAGTTAATTATTTTGAATGTATATCTATTTGTGATCGTGAATCTGTGTGAAATAAAATTTTATCAAATCGTACAGAAAAATTTTCGACGTCTTATCAGTGTTATAAAATGTTTCAATAAAATTGTTTCTCTGCCTTCTCCTGTTTGAAGCAGTATAAGTACATTATTATGCGAAATTAGAAGGAAAGGAGGAGTCAAATCGAAATTTTTATAATAATCGAAATTATTTCTAGGATTTCAATCTACAACTTTTGTTTGAAAAAAATTTCAGTTGGGCCAGCTCTTCTTCCCTCTCGCAATTGAGAAATTTTTCAAACAAAAGTTGTAGATTGAATTCTTGGAAATAATTTTGATTTTCATAAAAATTAAGATTGGACCCCTCCCTCCTTTCCTTCTAATTTCATCTAATACTACGTAGATATTTATTATTCAAAATAGAAGAAGGTATAGAGTCCATCAAAAAATTTTATGAAAAAAGTTGTAAATTGAAATACCTACGCCCTACTTATTTATCAAACGTCACTACTAGGTAGGTCAAAATCTTTACCATTCGGCATAATTTCATTTTACACAGATTTGCGATCACAAATGAGATGTATTTTCGAAATAATTAACTTATTGCTGAGTAGAAATCGTCAATATATCATTTGGCTGCTTTTTAGAAGCTAATTTCCAACGCTAATCGCCAGCGAATTAACAGCGAATAGAACGCTACATTCGCTGCTAATTTCGCGCACTATTAGCGTTCGAAATTAGCCGCTAAAAAAGCGGACATTTTTGATATGCTAATAGTACGCTATTTTCGTATGCTATTCGTATGCGATAGATGCGAATGTAGCATTCTATTAGCACGCGATTCGCATACGGTGTGTTTACCGGGTAGGTACCTAAATCCTATATACGAGTAATCATAATATAGTTCAAAAAACAAAGTATAAAATCACATTTTTAAATTCCAAATATTATCGAAAAGTTTGAAAATAGCGCATAATACATAGTTGACATGACAATCAGAACATGATATGAAAAAAATAAATAAAAAGCAAATTTTCATTTCTACTATTCTTCAATATTTTTAAAAACAACTCGGTATAAAAGTTTTAAAGCACCACTTTTTTCAAATTTGATAATAAAAAAGCTTGCAGCAAAACTTTCAACTTGGAATTGTATAAAACGTATCATAACTACGTATACAATTTTATAAGGAATAAAGGAAAACTCGACGATACCAAATATACCACTTTTTGCACATTTTAATAACTAAAAAAAAAAAGAAATACTTATCTAATATAATACGTAAAAAATAAGATTGCATTTCGTCTAGAAAAGCGGATTGTGCGAATTGCGAATCGGCACTTTTCAAAATTCCTCACATATACCTGCGACAAACTCGACGTGCCATTTAACGAAACACCAAACCTTAAATTAATTTTGGTACTTTTGTGACGATTGAAGAGTGAAAAAAAAATACGAATTACGAATAATTCCCTACTTTTAAATCTTTCACACGACAATTTTCTCCATAAATATTTTTACCCTCTTTATTTTTCCCTCATATACTGATTTGCATAAAAATTTAATATACTGATTTTCCATCCAGATTTCTGAATCAAAACTTTTTTCATCATTCGACAACTTTATTATAAAATTTCCACTCGAACAGGCCTAAATAAGAAACGACCTTGAACGTCGACGTTATTGTAACGTGGTTGATGAATTTATAACCGCACTTGGCGGTATTAATTTATTCTCTTCAAGAAAAACTTCATACGTATACTTTATACTTTTTAACCAACTAAAAAATACATTCGCACTTGATGTTGCGATCCTCGCATTACAAACTTCAAATCATGAACGAGAACTGTCTAAACGAGTGAACACTACGAGCACCGTGCAGTCATTGAAAAGTTTGATAATAAATTACATCTGAGTAAAATATAACAAGTGAGAAATTTTAATTACAACCGCTCCTATCATATTATACTAATATTTCGCAGTCAAACAAGATAAAATAAGCTACGTAGTATACCAAATACCGAAATACCAAAATAATCACGTTAACTGGAAGACTCTATAGCAAACATAGAAAATGGTCAATTTCGTAAAATGAATCGCACAATCGAAGATTTTCCGAGTAAAATTACGATATCTATTCAGGAACTCTCTATTCGGTTTTAAAAATACTGGTAAGTGAGTACTTACCCAACCGTAGAATCAATTACCAAATTGAATGAATTTTTTCGTTAATAATATAAGGAAGGTAAGTCAAGTATTGTATTACTGTAATGGGATAAAGAGCTCCATAGAATTAGTTACTTTAATAATATACCAAGCTTGATTGAAAAAAAAGAAAAGAAAAAGGAGAAAAAAGGACTATCTATTGAACTGAATATTCAAAGAAAATTATTTAAAAGATCGGCTCTTTTCGAAAACAGCACAATTACATCGCATCAAGATCAAACATCAAAAACGGAAACATAATCTCAGAGCAATGAAACGCCAATTTTACAGTTTCCTAAGAGAATTTTTTTAATTTACATAAATGTTTTTGATGATTTTTTTCGATAGTGTAAAATATTGAAAAGTTAAAATAATAAATAATAAAAATGCCTAGAAGTAATCCAAAAAATTCAAAGATTTCATGTTTCAGAATATCTGACAAAATGTCTAAAAGTCGTAAATTTTTTTTAAATTCCAAGTTTTTTAATGTCTGACAAAACATCTTCAAAAATTTTATAAGTTTCAGAATGTCTGATAGAATTTCCCAAAATCATGAATTTTTTTTTTTAATTCAAAGTTTTTTAATGTCTGACAAAAAATACCCAAAAGTCTTTCATCCATTTTAAAAAATTTACCAAAAAAATGAAAAAAACAAGTTACAAATAAAACACGTTTAAAAAACAACAAAAAAAATTTTAATTTTTTTTTTTTTTTTTTTAAACATCGTCTTTTTTTTGACTGTTTACAACACTGCTTTTTCACGTCCAAAAATTTTTTTTGTAATGAATTTTCTCGTAAACTTTTTCTTATTAAAAAGTCATATTAGAAAAAATTGTTGAAAAAAAATTATTCAAATTTTTTTATCTTTACTCTGTTCTTCATTTTTTTTTTTTTTTTTTTTGATAGGTAACGTATTTCCCTTTGAAATTACGAGAAAATTTGTGAACGGACAACTTGAATATTTAATTTTTTCTTGAAAAAAAAAATCTTCCATAAAAATTTCTTTGATGAAAACTCCTGATGCGAGCTGAAATTTTCTCATTAAAAAATTCTCCACCTTCATGAAAAATCCATTGCAAAAGGAATTTATTTTTTTTAACTGCCAAAAATTTTATAAGAAAATTCTCGCATAATTTTTTTGAGTTGCTAGAAACTCTTTTTGAAATCCAGTCTTACTTTGAATTTTTTTTTTGAACATATTCAATAAAAAATTTGTCAAAATAGTTTTTTGTATTCATTTCTAACTATTTTTCAGATTTCCCTTTGAAAAGTTTCCTCTTTTGAATTTTCGGTAAATTTCTCAAAAGTGATAAATTTTTTTCGAAAAGGTTCCTTCAATTTTTTCAATTATTCCTTCACCAAATTCAGCTGGAAACATTTTGAAAAAAAATCATGTAAATCACCTTGCTTATTTTTGTATGGAACATGAATTTTTTTCATTAAGAACTCTCAAGAAAAGTCCATTCGTGAGAAAAAAATTTTGTTTACCTACAAGTATAGGTAAGTATTTAAAATTCGTTCGAAAAATCGCAGAAAATATTTTTTGTTAAAAATTTAAACTTTATTTGTTTGAAGGGATTCTCAAAATGAAATAAAACTTGATAGAAAATCTAATTGTTGAAATTATTATGTTTTTGCAAAAATTCTTGGCTATTTTCGCTATTTTCGGAAATTCGGCAAAAAATCGAAAAATTAACTTCGGCTGATCAAAATTTGGTTCTGAAGTCTCGATGAAATTCTTTCAGTGATCCAAATTTCAGCTCAATCGTGGTTGACGAGTTGACAAGGTTCTCTTATGTTCTGCATTTCTCAAAATTTCATTAAAAAATTTGAATAAGTCAGATTGTAATTTCACGAGTTAAAGATATATTGAAGAAAATCATTATTTTTGTTGATACAGCGCTGGATTTAAACTCGAAATTAAGTAGGTATGCCTTTCTACAAACACGTGCGTGCGAGTGTATTTTATGTACACAAGGCGTTCGCGATTTGCATAACCAAAATAAGCAAAAATAAAAAATACTCCAACTTTAAACAATTTTCCTGTACTATGTAAAGTCACACGCTCGTTGATTCGTCCGAGATTAAATTTTTATCAATTAAGGGTTACTCAAATAATTAATTAAAATCAATTTGAAAGATATTTCTAAAACAAGCAACCGCGTTATTAGAAAATGGATTTTTCGAATTAGTCCATTTTATATGTATACCTACACGTGTTTTCATTCCCTTACATTAAGAAGGGGCGAGCAGATGGAAGGTAATTTCTATACGAAAGTTTGAGTACACATTGGCGAAACAACTTCGTTTAAATAGAATTCGGCTTTGTAGCCCTGTAAATACATTCAGTATTACACCCTAAAACGTACCTATACGTTGGAAAATTACGACAGTTTTGGAAATTTTCGCCAGTAAACAGTGTTAAGACGCAATAAAAAACAAAAACTAAACATATTTTTTGGATAAACTCTTTATTTTTCGTTCCAGCGATCATTTATTCGTTGCTGGTGAGCGTTTTAAATAAATTGTTTTAAGAAATTTGCGATTTTCTTTGCGAAAAGCGATCTGTTTTTATCTAACTTCTTTTCTATCCGTATTGTATACGAACATACGGAGTTTCCAGCCAAATAAACGCATTGCGAAATAACGCATTTTGTTCGGTTGAATCGATAGAATAGAAAATACATATACATTGCAGATACAGAAAATCCGGATTTTTTTCATTTATCAAAAAAAGTAGAAACAACGTAATAATTTATCGCCATTACTGAAACTGATCTCTTCATCATCGATACTGAATTTTCATTTTGCATGCCAACGTTTATAAGTGTAGCTTTACTAGTTAGCTTTTTAAAAAAATTATATAATCTAATGTTTACGGAAAATAGTAAGTATTAACCCTGTCTATTTTCCAAAGCTCGTTTTCCGATTTGGACTGTATAAAATTTCTTTGGCAATATTCCTATTCCATTCATATCTTAAGTAACTATTTTTTGCATGCTGTAGAAAATATCTATTCGAGGTTCTATTTGAAAAAAAGAAAGCCCAAACGCAACCCCTTTACATAACTTTCCAGTGCTGTACCAGGTTAGAAAACACGAAAAAAAAAGTTCCTTCTGTAAACATTCTACTCCACGTAGCTTCGCGACTTGCTCGTAAACTGTCTGAATACAGACTAATTGACATTTAGTACATGGTTTATGCGCGTAATTTTGAATTCGTAATATGCTTTTTGAGTTTACAAACGAAAATTTATGCCTCTTGATTTAATTGACGCGAGAAATTTTATACTGCTGCTTCGCTATCATTCACGGCGAGCATTATTAATTCTACAAAATCTGTCAAAATGTTTAATCGATGAAAATGGAAAATTTTATTCTCAAAAACAAACATTCGCGAATCCATGCCACGTACTTATCGGTTTGTTGAATAATCGTTTAGGTTTGATTACCATCAGATTAACAGATCGAAAAAAAAATTTTAAAGCTGGAAATTATCAAAGTAGACTAACTAGGTACATGTTTAGAAGATTCTTGACGAAAAATGAACGAAACAAAATTTTAATTTTTAATAAGGCTCGATATGCGAAAGGATTACAACCGGATTTGAAAAAATATGCTCCATCGATAAATCTGCTAACAATCTGTGGTTTCAGTTTCTAAATCACTGGAGCTGGACAGACGACAGGGAGAATGGGAATACAACTGGCAGTGCCAAAATAATATATTATACTCGTTCTTCGCCAAAAAATGTAACGCTTCTCCTCCTATTTTTATGCCTTAAATCATGAGAACCCAATTTTCCCCAGAGAAGCACAATGTTTCGTGGTTTGAACACTATTTTAAAAGAATATGCGTTTTATGAAAATGTAAAAAAATTCGAGTCAAATGAAATTTTAACAATTATTTTGCAATAATACATAATTTATAGGTACCTAAAACTGTATTTTCAAAAAACTCGAAAAAAAAACCAATTGGTTTATTTTTTAAATCATTTTTTTTTATAAAAAAAATTTTCATTCAAAAATTTTTCTTATAAAGCAGGGTCTTTTAATCCTTCTAACGATTTATTTTTTGCAATATTGCAAAAGTTGATAGCATTATGTTTTAACAGTTTTTTTGACACTTCAAATAGAAATTGTATTACCTAACTTGAAAAAAGTGTTTACCTACCTACATAGGTATATATAAAAAAATAAATTTAAAAAAGTCAGAAAAAAATTCGCAGTTTTTAGAAAAATGTGATTTGAACAAAAATTTTTTTTTAGATATGTTTTAATAAATTATCTAAGAATTCAAGTTTTGAATAATTTGAAAAAATTTTCACAACGATTTTTTCCAAAACTGGTTGTCAAAAAAATTTTCAGATAATATTTCAAAATTTTAAGATGAAAATTTTTCTGGTTCGTGCAGTTTTTTGTAATTCAACTGAAAAATCATATTTTCTAATTTATTATTTCTCAATTTTCATAAATTTCTAATATTCCTATAATTACTTGCTCATCTTTTTTAAAACCAATTTCTGGACACTTAAATTTTTCAATATCTTTGAATTTCGCTTCTCTTTGAAATTCTTTAATTAGGTATTTAAAAATATTGATTTTTTTTTTACATTTTTGAATATTTTATATAATAACTTATTTTATTATTTTTTCAGACTTTTTACTGCTTAACTACATAAATACATATACATACGTTCTATATACAAACTTTTCACTTCTGTTTTTTTTTTTTTTTTAATTTTTAAGTCATTTAGATATTTTTTTATGATTTGATTTTTCAATAGGTATTCAGTTTAATCATCCAAATATCACTTTTCTTTTCTATTTATATTTTATATAAACATTTTAAATTTTTTCCGAATTTCTAAATCAAAGTAAGTTTTACTTCATTTTAATTTTTGGTACTCCCCAATTTTTCCAAAAAATCAGTCATTTTTATTTTAAAGTAGTATTTCTAAATTTTTCAAATTTATTAATAAATTAAATTTTCTGCACTTTTAAATTTGTAATTTCATCAATTTTTTCAAATTTTAAAAAGACATCAGAAATTATGAGGGAGTGGAAAATTTTTCATTTTTCCCCCCAAAATTTGGGAAAAAATTAAAATCTTGAATACATAATTCTTTTTTTTCATTATTATTTCTTTATTTTGCAATATTTCAATCCGACAGATACTAACTTGTTCAAATTTTTCAAATACATACTTTATTCATTTATCACTTTTTGCTTTTTCCAAATTTCTAAAATTGGACATATTTTTTCACACATCGTATTTTGGCAGCTAAATTATTTTGAAATTAAAACATTATTCTCCTCGAAAAATGACATCATCCCAACAAAATAGGTAAATAAAATTTAAAAACACATATTTTTACATACTTCGTTCAGAAAAAAAATACCTATAGATAGATAGCTTATCAAATATTTTCAAAAAAAAAAAAAAAAATGTTATTCTTAATAAGTACTTAGTACTCTTGAATCAAATTCAATAAAAAAAAATCATCTCATTTTTTCATTATTTTTATGTTAAAAGCATTTTTTTGACTTTATTTTAAAATACTACCCGATAAACCAGTCATCGATTTGACGTCGAATTGCGGTTAGTAAAAAGTTTTCCCAATTTTCGACTCAGTATTGACCAATTTCACATTTTCACAGTCTATTTTCCGGCATTCTAGACTCATTTTCGACATCGAATTTGGGTAAAAATTTGGTCGATTTTAACTGATCTTTCTCAAGTCAATATCACTCTTAAATCGACCTATTTTCGATGTGCTTTTAAAGTCGATTAAAGGTATTCAAAATTCAAAAGGTCCAAGTCGATAAAAAAGGATATTCGCTTCGTAATAGACTTTTTTTCGACGTCAATTTGGAGTCATATTCGGGTCTATAAAAAAATTAAAGTATGTAAAAACCCCACAATCATCTCTGGTCGATATTTTGAATTATTAGACCCAACTTTGACGTCAAATTTAAGAATACATTTTTTCGACGAAATTAAGACGTTTATTTTAGGTCGATTTTTGGTTTTTTTGTGAATACGTTTTCAAGTAACTAATCGACCTTCATTCGACGTCGATTTTTAGCGAAATTTTAGTTTTCTCATGAATCGACCAACCTTCGACGTCGATTTTTGGTTTTCAAGATTTTTTTTTCATTTATATTCTAATTAGTGTTCTATTTACCGTTGGAGACTGATAGACGTGTGGTTAGTAATAAGGATTCCCAAGCAGCAGGTCATGGGATCGAAACCCAGTGAGGTAAGGCTTGAGGAATTTTAGTTGTAAAGTTTGGTTTCGATAGTTAGGTAAGGTGAATAGGAACACAATTGACCACATTCGAACGAAGATTCACGGTTCATGTTGATACACACTCACACAAAGACACATACAGCCACGGCGGTAAAAAATTGAAAACAACGTTAAGCATGAGCGATTGCCATATATATAAGATTTTCATGATTTTCAATTGCATTTTTCGGCATCGTAATTAGATTAATTTTAATATATTAATTTAAAATCGAAAAGCGCATGAAAAGAGCTTTCGTTTGACGTATTTACTTTCTAAATTGATAAACTCTGTCAAAAGTTATAGCCTTATCATTTGGTCTATCTCCGTTTTTCCACCTCTGTACTGTTATCATCTATCATTATAATCAGTTACGAGTGCAAGTTACCGGCGTTTTGATTTTTTGAATTAAGTTTAATTATAAATATATTTTCAAAATGATTACCGACGATCAAATTAAAGAATTTATTAAAGAGGAAAGCATTGTGACACATTCATACCTGATATTTTTTATCCACTTGTGTCGAGTTATTCTGCTCGAAGGGAATTCATGTAGTGAACAAATCGTGCTCCTACTTCGGTGGTCGCAGAAGGGAACAAAACACCGCGACATTATTGCGAATTATTACAGAATATTCCACAAATGACACAATTATTCATTAGAAATGAAATGGTGAATTGGCGAAGGTGAATGTTTACGCGAAAGAAATAACTGATAAGGCTATAACTTTTGACAGAGTTTATCAATTTAGAAAGTAAATACGTCAAACGAAAGCTCTTTTCATGCGCTTTTTGATTTTAAATTAATATATTAAAATTAATCTAATTACGATGCCGAAAAATGCAATTGAAAATCATGAAAATCTTACATATATGGCAATCGCTCATGCTCAACGTTGTTTTCATTTTTTTCCCGCCGTATCACTTTGTTTATGTTGCTTAATCGTTCGTTCAATCTCGTTCGAATGTGGTCAATTAGTGCAAAAAAAATTCAATTCGGTCATGCCAACACATTTTTTAATTAATTAATTAATTAAATTTTATGACAATGGAAGCCTAAAAACTGACTTTTGATCGACATCAAAAATTAGTCGAATTTAACTCAATATCGACCAATTTTCGACGTCGATTTCATATCACGAATGAGTCGAAATATGGTTGAAATGGGCGGAACTAAATCGACTTTGAATCGACGTCGATTTCAGTACGGAAAATGGTAAAAATCGGGTCGATTTCAATGGTCGATTTCAGGTATGTTTTGACGTAATTTCGACGGTCGATTTTTGGTTTTTTGGTTTATCGGGTACCTACTAATTTCTCAAATTTCATTTTTAAAAATTTTAAAACAATTTTTTCAATTTTTTTCAAAACTAAAAAAATGAAAATGTTATTTTTTTAGAATTAATAATATGTTTTACAAATTTTACTGATTTTTTTCAAACACGGGTTTCTGAAATTTCATATCAGTGTATTTTTTGGAGGATTTTGTGCATTTTTTTTTCAATTTTCATGAAAGCAATATTTTTGAATATTTGTGTGTGGCTAATTTTTCAACATTTTTTTCAATAAAAAAATTTATACTTGAAAGTTTTGGTTACCCTATTTATGATATTTTCATTTTAAAATTTTTTCAATACATAAGTATAATATTTAGAAATCTAAAAAAAAAAAAAAAAAAAACTATTTAGAACCTTCTTGGAAACGTACCTACTATACAGGGTGTCTCGTCACCAGTTATCACCCCTTCACCAGCGATATAGTCAACTCAAACTAAGCTCATGTATGCATGTTTGCCGACCCTGTGAATTGAAGGGGCAAAGATATGCTCAACTGAAAATTTTTTATTTTCAGTTTTGTTTCAGATTTTTAACTATGCGTCACTCGACAACCGAGATAGGTAGAAAGTTGCGCTTTGCGGCGTTGGAGAGGAAATTTTGTGTAGAATTTTTTGATGGGGTTGATAATTGTACTAGGTGATCAGAGGGGTCTGTACCGTATTAAATATCTAAAAAAACGTGTTCAAAAATTGAGATTTTTTGGCAATTTTTGAAAAAATCTCAAAAAAGTTTCCTCATTTGGTATTATTATTATGATTTGCCTTACATGAAAAAAGTTCGACCTTTCGAATGCTGCAAACTAGACTCTTCTATCTCACTTGGTTAAAAAGTTATAGCAATTTCAATTTCGAAATCGAGACAGAAAAAAAATCAATTTATTTTTCATTTTTTTAAATTTCCAATTATTTTAATTTTTGGAAGTTGATACCTATCGTAACTAATAATTTTGAGCGAAACTCGATGTTAAAGATGAATTAAAGAACATTTCGGTAAAATTTGTTTTTTTTGAAAAAATAATTTTTTGTTTTTCAGTCTTGATTTTGAAATTGAAATGGCTATAACTTTTTAACCAAGTGAGATAGAAGAGTCCGATTTGCGGCATTCGAAAGGTCGAACTTTTTTCATGTAAGGCAAATCATAATAATAATACCAAATGAGGAAACTTTTTTGAGAATTTTTCAAAAATTGACAAAAAATCTCAATTTTTGAACACGTTTTTTTAGATATTTAATACGGTACAGACCCCTCTGATCACCTAGTACAATTATCAACCCCATCAAAAAATTTTACACAAAATTTCCTTTCCAACGCCGCAAAGCGCAACTTTCTACCTATCTCGGTTGTCGAGTGACGCATAGTTAAAAATCTGAAACAAAACTGAAAATAAAAAATTTTCAGTTGAGCATATCTTTGCCCCTTCAATTCACAGGGTCGGCAAACATGCATACATGAGCTTAGTTTGAGTTGACTATATCGCTGGTGAAGGGGTGATAACTGGTGACGGGACACCCTGTATATAATGTGTTTTTTTTTAGGTAAGTACATAATTATACTTCTCATCATTTAAATAAGTTGAGGTAAGTAGATAGGTAGGTAGGTATTTGTCCAATTCCTGCTGATAACTGAAGCACGTCAGTGATATCAGATACAAAAAGCTAACTTCATCATTACTGGTAAGTGAGGCTAAGATGAATTTAATTATTCATTATTCATAATAAATTTTTACAACACCAGTACATATTACCTAAGCATAAAACGCTTCATTTTATAAAAGATTTTACGAAGCATTAACATCATCCAAAAAAAAAATTCAAGCATTGAATAATCCACCACTATTAAGAAAATGAAAGCAAAATTTGACAACTTTTTTGTCATGTAAATTTCCTCCTTTTTTCTGCGCTCTTTGAATACCTCGAGGTTCAATTGAATTACATTTTTAAACCATTAGGTACTGCGAATAAACGTTCGATAAAAATAAAGTACCGAAATGTTATTGAATGAAACGTTGGTTTGTTAAAAACAACAAAAAAAGCACGAAAATACCCCACGTAAGACACGTCACAGATCACCGTTCACACGTAAAAGCGTTACTACCTTTAAACGTGTTAGGTAGTATAATTTATCAGTACGCGATGAAAGCTCCCAAGTGCCTGTACATCAAGAATCATGGTAGTACGCTCACCTCGGCAGGTCTGCGCCGCGCCGCGCCGCAAACGTAGCATGTGCTTTTTGTGTAGTCTGTAAAAACGCAATTCGGCAAATTTAAAAAAGTGCAAAAATGAGTCGTTTCGATGACGCCGTATACGCGTACTAGGGATGCTTCTAACTGTAACAACACTTATGCTGTTTTACAGCCGTCGTCACGATTTTTTCTTCAAGTACTATTAGCATTCTACATTTTACAGCGTCCTTAATGACGGCAAATTGTTCTTACTGTTTTAATGCGGTAAATTTTTAAAACTCTCTCCCTTTTGTACGATATCAAAAGATATACACGTATAGGTGCATCTGCATAGTGAACGCTCGTAACCCAAATAAATTTTTAAATATCTACTACATTTATGTACGAGCACATTCGTATATTTGGATCTATTTGAATTATTTTCGTTATCGATGAACATCTACGAAACCCTACACAAGTCCTACATACAGGGTGTTCTATGAAACGTGCGCAATATTTTCACCACAGATGCAACTCGAGTAGATAAACAGAAAACTTCATTAGGATAAGTGGCCTATTTTGAAAATTGAAGACGCTATAAAGCTTTGAAAATTTGGTATTTCTAAGCAGAATTAGTTGGCAACACTGCATTCAAAAAAAAATTCAACCCCGTCAGTGCATAGCACTTCGAAAACACGAGAAAAATATTGTAATCACGTTGGGATGCCTATCTTTGAATTTGAAGGAGTTATGACGACAAGAAATTTGTGCTGAAAGTATTGCCTACCTCGGTTATTACGGCGCACGTTCGAAACTTGAAAATTGAAAAATTCTACCAAAACAATGCATGATACAGATTCATTTTTTGAAAGGAGCAAAAAAGTTATGTGAAGGATTTGCCTATTCTTGAAAATGAAGGCACTACAGGCTACAGAACATTGAAAATCGGTATTTTCAAAGCTTGAAGCTCCGTAGCGCCTTCATTTTCGAAGATAGACTAATTTTCAACATAACTGGTTTTATTTCTCTCGATGAGTTACATCGGTTTCTTTAATTGTATTGACGAAATTTCGAATTTTTTGAAACGACTGCCCCTTCAAAATCGAGATAGGCAACTTATCATAATAATGTTTTTTGTTTGCCTCCTCGAGTTGCATCTATAGTTGAATATTATTGCGGACATTTCGTGGAAATCTCTGTATATATCCTCCATATAAATAATAATACCTAAACAACTATCGAATTATTTATTTTTCATTTCGTTGCAAAACATCAAAAATCTTACCTTCCCCCAATTAAAATAATATAAAACGAATACCTACATATATTTGTCAAACACTACCTACTAAGTATTTATACGAAACGATATCTCGAAAATTGCAAACAGCCTGAAGATATAGTTGTTGAAACAAGTTTTATGAAAAGATGTGAATACGCGATACGCATAAGTTTCACGACAAAAAAAAACTGTCCCGAGCAATTGATTTCCTAAATTAAAGGCTAAAACTCATTTTATACGGATTTTTTTCTTGTTTAAAATATTCATTTTTCATAGGATGACTGTTTTGTTTTAGTACAAGAGACGTTGTAGTTGTACGAAATGAAGAATCTTTTCACTACAGGAGTAAGGTACTTCAAAGCGAGGGAAGCTTCGTTAAAATTTTCATATTTTAAAGTTTTCATCCTTTATATAACGGTTTTCTTACCCCTCTCTATGGTATCCTGATGCATTTTATTTTTACTCTTGTAAATTTCTCTTTGTAGTGCTGCTGCTTTTTCGTACTTGAACATGTACATAAGAGTCCTATTATTAACGAAGGTTTTCGATTGTTTTTTTTCTTTTTTTTTCGGTAAGTATGGTTGCTTTTGCTACACTTTTTCAATGTTTTGCTTTCATTGTATTTCGCCATATCAGTCGTTCGTTATAAATATTTCAGAATTTCATAAAGTTTTTCGCAATAATTAACTTTTTTTTCTACGCTTGCCTAACGCAAACATGAATGAAAAATGTAACGTCGGTAAGTACGAGTGACGCAAATATGAGATTTAATGCAAAAGTAACAACCCGAGCAGCACAATCGACAAATTATCGAAATAAAAAATCGACAGAATATCGAATTCGATAAAGTGTCGCGTTAGTTCCGCATAAATCGTGAAATTATCTTTCGATATATAGATAGATTATCGACGAATTATAGTTAGCAAAAATTTCGAGATTATAGTGAGATACTTTATCGATAATATATCTATAATATCGAAAGATAATGTCACGATTTAGGCGGAACTTTTGCGACACTTTATCAAATTCGATATTCTGTCGATTTTTTATCGATTTTTTATTCCGATTTTTCGTCTTTTACTAGCTTTTTTCTATAATTAAAAATCATTAATTAGCATAATTAATACATTAAACTATGCCTAAACACATTATTCATGTTACGGTAAGTGGATCATTTCAGAAAAAGTCAAAAAAAATTATAAAAAACCTGCCACTCGTGGGGCTTGAACCAACTACATCCTGCATGGTAATCCTCTTCCTTAACCACTATGCCATACCTTATCGTTGAGGAATTAGCAATAAAACGCTTATAATAGGCAGTTTAGTACTTCCAGACGTGTTGGACTTGGAAAAATTTTCACCAATTTGGAAATAATTTCAAATATCGTCACAAAATCGTTGAAAAATCGTTCGACAAATTTCAGATTATTTGTCGATAATGTAGTTTCAAATATCGCCACAAAATCGTTGAAAAATCGAAATCGAGGAATTTCATATTACGTGTCGATAATATAGTTTCAAATATCGTCATAAAATCGTTGAAAAATCGAATTCGAGAAATTTCAGATTACGTGTCGATAATAAAGTTTTAAATATCTTCACAAAATCGTTAAAAAATCGAATTCGAGAAATTTCAGATTATTTGTCGATAATATAGTTTCAAATATCGTCACAAAATCGTTAAAAATCGAAATCGAGAAATTTCATATTATGTGTCGATAATATAGTTTCAAATATCTTTACAAAATCGGTAAAAAATCGGATTCGATAAATTTAATATAATCTGTCGATAATATAGTTTCAAATGTCGTCAAAAAATCGGTAAAATATCGAAGTCGAGAAATTTCATATAATCTGTCGATAATATAGTTTTAAATATCTTTACAAAATCGTTAAAAAATCGAATTCGATAAATTTAATATTCTTTGTCGATAATGTAGTTTCAAATATCTGCACAAAATCGGTGGAAAATCGGAATCGATAAATTTAATATTCTTTGTCGATAGTATCGTTGACGAATATCGTCATAAAATCTTAATAATATCGAATTCGATAGTTTTTAGATTTTTTGCCTATGAAGTTGTACCGATAAATCTTTATAATATCGTGAGAACATCTATAGATTTTCAAACGATTTTTTATCGATACGTTACATCTTCCGATATTATCGATCGAGTGTGCCGCTCGGGAATTATCTTTTATAATTTTATAATACTGTTTCATTGGCTGGGGTTTTTTATATTTGAGTAAATTTCGTCTTCGAAAAAATTCATTACTTTTGTTGAGACACACTGTACCCAAAATTTTTACGGAATTCATGTTTCTATACAAAACTACATAGTACCTGATGAACTAACTCCACATTTCTCGCATACTTTTCACTTTTTAAGTAACTCAAAAATTAGCAAAAAATTCCACTCGAGTAAAAGGTGAAATAAAAAGTTCATTTAGACATCACAGAGTAATATTATTTCGTATATGTTTCAGCAACATAGAAACAAAAAAGATAAAGGGAAAATTTTACGTTATTATTTATAGTCGTCTAGCCCAGATACAATAAAGTCAAGTGCCTAAGCTACAAATGATCCGTAACTATATAACATTGATGTTAAAATTAATCAAGGATTTTCATAACTATACCTACCTAATTATCAAGACAAAACCTATGTAATATATAATTTTTTATCTTTCTTAAGAATGAGTCTGCCCTTCATTGTTGATTTTAATACTCGTAAATTGTTACAGAATACATAAATAATTGCAATTAGATAGATATTAGGTGGATAAAAATGAATCAATGCACGTCATTTTGATTAGGATTTTGAATTATTTTTCAAAAAAAAAAAAAAAAAAATCTCATTAGAATTTTTTATTTAAAAAATTTTCAATTTTTGACAAGACCTATGAATTCTTTTCAAGAAAATTTTTCATTTCTAGGATTTTTCAACAGTATTTTTTCATTCAATATTATTCTTCAAACATTGTCTAAAATTTGTTTGGAATTTTTCTTTGATTTTTTTCTTCAAGAAAAAATTGAAAATTTTCAGTAAAAACATAGGTAGGTACAGTAAATATTCATTTTTGAATTTTATGATAGGTCTGTCAAATTTTTTTAGGGAAATTTTTTTTTAATTTCCTCGTCACGATTTTTTTTGATTTTTTTAATAGGTAATTTTTTCAAGTTTATCTGAGAAGATTTTTCCCTAAGAAATTCGTTTTACTTTCAAAAAAGTCAATTTCGAAAAATTGTCCTATCAAAAAGTAAATAAATAAAAAATAGAAAATTCATTCTTTGGGAAATATGTTTGCAATAAAATCTAGGAGAAAATTTTTTGAAAGTAATTTGTAAGAAAAAAAATTCTAAGATGGTTCAAAAAAATTCCTTGTAAACAAATTTTTGTGAAAGAAAATTTTTACTTGAATACATTTTTTTATTGAGATATTATTGTAGGTAGTACATCTGTTCTGGGGATCCCTAGCATATTTACCCATTTTGAAGACCACACCTAAATAAATGTATTTATATTTAATTTATCTTATAGTCATTAAAATACGTATAACATCAAACATACGAGTAACTTACTCATTTTCACTAGATATTATTCTTCTACGTATCTTTATGACAACAATTTGTACTAACCTGCAACAAAAGAAATAAATTAATTAATATATTATTCATTGCTACGAGTACAATGATTCAAGCATTTGAAATATTTTATTTTTGGTATAGATGGTTGTGCCCCGTCTACGTGAACTGGATAAAATTTTAATAAATTTACCAAACCTAAAATTAATAAATAAGCCGTCCTCTCATAAGTTATTATAACGATCTTTCAAATTCCTACACACTGATCAATTCTAAATTTGAGTGAATTTTTTCAAATCATTTAAACAGAAACTGGAAGTTCATTTTATACATTACGTTATTACCAAACCAATGAGAAATTCTTTTTCGATACAATAAAAATTAGTTGGTGGAAAAATGCCAGCACCGTTCCGAGATTGCTAATCTCATTTTGTGAAAATTCCAGTTCAATTCAGACAGTATTATAAAATCTTCATCAACCTTAGGAAAAATAGTGAAACACAAAATGCGAAAAAGGCGTTAAAGGAAAAAATACGGAAAATTGTAGTAACTAGTACGACTTCGTACAAATAAATTGTGTAAATAAAAGTCGATTTAATTAGATCTAATTATTATATTTTTCTAGAAAGAAATGTACATGAAACGTTGTTGTTTTTTTCTGTCTGCGCAGAAATGATTATAAAAAACACTGGACTGTAAATAATTATTCAAAGGTTGAAAATAATTCCGAAAGAGAAAAGAAAAGGAAGCAGCAATTAAATGGAATACAACGTAGAATTTTATTACATAAATATTGTAGATATATATTTTATTTCACTTTTTTTCTCACTCAAGTTTTCCCCGATTCGCGCATGAAATGAAAAAAAAAGAAATGAAAATTTTCTCCACCTTTGAGCGAAATAACACCAACTAACAGCAACAAAAAAAATTTCTATTTTATTTCATCAGACGAACATTCTTAGCGAGTAATTCGGAAAATTCGATTTAATTTGGCATCAAAATGTGCAACTCGTTTCTTTCGATAGTTCCTTTTCGACGAGCCTCTATCCTTTCGTTAGAGGTACTTCCACCACAAACCCTGTTTATTTTATATGCTCGCTTCAATGAATGGCTCCCTGCTAACAGCCATTCCAAAGAAATCCGCAGAAATAAAATATACGTTTCTGAGGTGTATCTCTTTTTCGTGCTAACAATCTGGACTAAATCCAAATACCGACGTTGTTTTACTCTTATCGCTGCGATTACCATCTTAACCGTTCAAAAGTATAAGAATTGATGCTTAAACGCGTATTCCAAGGGTTTCTCAAAAATAAATTTCAACTTCAGACCATCCAGGTATGCAATAATTTATCTAAACCTACTCTAATCTCTTTCATAAAATTTCTCTACTTTTTTTTATCAACGAAGGAAAAGTAAAAAAATAAAACGAAAGGGAACGAAAAAACATATAATTCATGAATCATATTGTCGAAATATATACCGCAAGAGGAAATAAATTTTTTAAATATAAAATTATTATCTTATATCTGGTGCACGAATTTCGAAACCTTAAAATACCTTCGAATAACGATTATATTCGCCCTGCTTTTCAACTTTTAGTTAAGATTGTCTCGCGGCAAAATTTACCAACGTAAATATATAAATTCTAAACAATGTACTTACATGAGCTGTCAAAACAAACATTAATAAAATCTGTAAACACACTGAACTCATCATTCTACAAGGTGTCATTTTGTTAAATAATATGCATACATAAGACACTATGTTTACTCAAAAGAATAGGTTAACTAATTTTTATTTTAACTGGTAAGTACTTGTTTTTAAAATTTACTTACATATCGATTAGTGTACTTATTTGTATCACAAGGCACATGCTACATGCGAGATGTGTTTTATACTAACTATTAATCTTTTTCTTCTCACTCCAGATTTATAAAAAAAAAACCGCCTTCTCAAGCTCAAAATTATGAAACACGCCTCGTTTTCGTGTCTCAATCAATTTCGAAAATTCTCAACCTCGCAAAATTTTTTTCGGACGGTTTCGTCATATGAAGAAAACGTGATATAAAATTAGAAAGAAGGTGAGACATATGTAGCGTCTCGATGACACATTACTCTTGGGCGTATAACGTTTTTTTTTTTCAAACTTTTGCATCAACGCTTTTAAAAAAGATTCGACTTCTTCTCAGTCTTGATGCATTTTTTTTTTTTTTTTTGTAAAAGAAACAATATAAATTATAGTTATACAACTTATCGAAAAACGTGCTTCTCAACACTGTAGGTACTTCTAGGTAAGAACTTATATAAAATAATTTGAAAAACGTTATCGATGAGAAATAAGTAGGTATGTAGGTTGATAGGTAGGTAGTAGGGTGGAATTAAAAAAATTATGGTCTTCGATTTTGCTCATTTTTGAATAATTATGTTGTTCATTTTGAATTGAAAACTCTCCATATCAATTTTTAGCCCCCTAATTCACTCAAGAGGAGAGCTATAATGTCTCAAAAAGAGGTCCATTTTCAAAACAAAAAAAAAAGTGGTTTTTTGCATTTTTGTACCCCAAAAACCTACCCAAACAAAAGCTGAACCTAACGTGGGTTTTTAGGTGTAATTTGGGACTCTGCATCAACATGAATAGTTGTTTTTAGCTGAATCAGCTATTAAATTTGACCCGTTGGTAGCAGTGGGGGGTGGGAGTGATATTTCTCGACGTTTTATGACAAAATATGACGATTGGCACTAATTTCGCATTTTGGTATTTCTTTATATATAACTATATATATGTATGTATGTATAGACCAAAATTTGTTGGTGCGATAACTCGAGTTATAATTGATGGAATTAGTTGAAATTTATGTCAATGGTAGAGGGTCATTGGGAATAGAAGCCTATTGAATTTGAGCGAAAACGGTTCGCGGGTTCGCGAAATATTCGCGATCAAAATTTTCAAGGCTCATTAGCTCCTCAAATATGGCAGATGGGTGAAATTTGTTCATAACTTTTTCTGTAGTAGTGATTGAGATTTAACCAAAAACGTAATAATAACGTTACAGTAACGTTATTAATCTGGTATTAATGTTGTTATGACGTATCTATCATTTGTGTGAAAAAACATCATTATAACGCTTCAATAACGTTACTATAACGTTACTGTAACGTTATTTTTGCATTTTTCGTTATATTTCATCAATAGCATCACTACAATACGTTTCTATAAAGTTATTGTAACGTTATTGTTTCGTTTTCGGTTGAAAAAAATTTGTTCATAACTTTCTGTAGTAGTGATTGAGATTCAATAAAAAACGCAACAATAACGTTACAGTAACGATATTTTAATGTTTTTGAACTTATGTTATTGTTGTTATGACGTATCCACTATTTGTGTGAGATTTCCATCATTATAACGCTTCATTGACGAAATGTGTTCGATTATTCATTTCTCACAATTTTCTTGTGTCCAATAACCTTTATCAATTTATAGGAGTAGGTAATTAAATATTGAAGAAAGGAAATGAATTCCATCATAATTCAGGATCAGGTAATTTTATAATTGAATGAAAGCTACAATGATATGACAGGAGTGAGAGACATTCATAAGAACAAGAAAAATAAAAAAAAATCAGCTTGTCTACCGCAGATGCTGGGGTAGAGTTTTTTTGATTTGAACTCATCTTATTTTTCCATCCACAATTTTATGTTTGCAGATCTGTGTTTTTCGAGTATCTAAAAATCATTTTTTTTCACCTAACGTAAAAATTATGCTTCCTATGAAAAAAAAGTGTTCAACTAATTTTATAGAGCATAAAATTTTCCACCCATGTACGTGTTTTAAATTTTACGTTGACTCGATATTACGAGAGAGAAAGAAAAAAAAGAAGAAAATAAAACGAAAAAAAATTACATTTTCTCAATTTTTTTCTCTCTGCTTATATGGAGTCGAAGTAAAATTTAAGACATGTACTTAGTGGCAAATTTTATGCTCTACAAGATTGGTCATTATACTTTTTTTCATTTAAAGCATATTTTATTCCAAAGAAAATTGAGGTTTTTTCTAGAAAAATGTAAGAAATTTTTTTATTTTTCAGTGGTACCTATAGTTACTAATAAAAAATTTAATTTAAATATTCATTTTTCCAAAAAAAATTAGGGTTTTTTGTCCCAAAAATTGGGCTTTTGAGACAAAAATCAAATTCTTTTTCTAAAAAAAAATTGAAAGTTTTTTTTTTTTTTGTTGAACTCAAGAAATCTTTTATTATTATTATTTTTACTTATTGCATCTAAAAACCCGCGTTACAGCTTTTGTTTGGAGGGGTTTTGGGTTCAAAATGCAAAAAACCACCTTCCTTTGAGACACCGTAGCTCCCCTCCTGAGTGACCTAGAGTGCTAAAAATTGGTATGAAGAGCTTTCAACTCAAAGTGAAGAACTTATTCAAAAATGAACAAAATCGAAGATCATCGATTTATTTCATTCCATTCTAATACGCTCATCTAGTTTACATAAATGATGATCACCTCGGTCTCAAATAATTTTTTTACTGTCCAGCAACATGAATTATTCAAATACATAACTTGAATTTTGAGATGATTTTTTTCCCACTTCGAGCCTATGTGTGATGGGTTATTACTATTTATTTCACCAATGTAAACTAAATCGTACACACGCATTACGAAAATAAACGAGTCAGGTATGATGTCAACCCTGTGATATAGAAAGTACATCAGTTTCTCATCCGTAATCTACAGCATAACTTATTATCTGATATATTTGGTGTGGTAGGGACTAATCGAATACGTACGGTTGATGTTTGGAAGTATCATAATTCTGTCTACCTATTGTAATGTATCTTCGTACGTCGACCGGTTTGTATATGAAATAAATATAGTTCAATTGAAATATTCTTGAGTTGATTTTTGAGTAATTTGAGTAAAAATGTTTCGAGTTTGTGATTTTTGATATTCATCGTTCAAGATGATGGAGTAATTTAAATCGCACATGGCTAGGTAAGTCTAGTTGTGTCGTCGCCCCCAATAATCCCTTAATTTAGAATGTAGTTTTATGTTTAGGTAGAAATACTTCATTGTGAAGTAAAAATTTAAATTCAAAATTTGTAGATTCGATATCTTCGTTTCGAGTTAAAAGCCTCTCCCTTTCGATTGAAAAGTTTTTTCTAAAATAATTCAAAATTTAATTTCCGATTTGTAATACTCAATTTTGAGTTCAAAAGTATGTTTTCGTAAATTTGAGATACTCGTTTGAGTGATAATCATAGTGTTAGTTTTCCGAATTCGTCCGTATAGGTAGGTACCTATACGTGACAATTTTCCAGTTAGATCAGATGGATTTTTGAATAGGTATTATTTTTCTTGTCGTTTATTTTGGTTTTTTATTTCTGTTGTTTAAAATTAATTAGATAGGTTGTATAATTTGATAGGTAGGGTTTTACTCTTTTGCTTTTTGCTGTGTATACCTCATCCTACTTCCTCTTCCAACGTACCTACTTATTTCGTATTTCGCACCCTGTTTCTCTGAGCTAGTTTTTTCCTATTAAAATGTACAATTCCTTTACCTACTTTTTTACCCATGTTATGAGATAGGTATTCACTTTCTCTCGTTCCTCATATTTTTTCCAACCCCTCTCTCTCTTTCCTACACAGCAACCCAGAGGGTAACATGTTCATGAAAATATTTCAACGATATCAAATCAAAATGAAATTACTTCAATATAGCTAAATCAACAAGGCTATTTTCATAGTCGACTGTTGAAGGTATATGTAGGTAGGTATACGTTCGCATCATATAATAGACAATGATAAAACTTCATCTTCCAAACACATGAACATGTAGTCATAATCCCAAGTCGTATATCACCTATGTTACATAGGCAAACACATTTATATGGAACCCATTTTGTAAGTTATCATCAACAACAAATGTAAAGATAGATAAACTCAAAAATTGTTTACATAAATCTATCTTAATCGCTTGGAACATGTTTGCGGTTGAACAGTTGCAGGAAACGACTACATAAAAGGAAAGAATATACCAAGATTATTACAAAGTTTATACAAATTCCAACATATATACCTCGCTATACAAAAAATATTTTTTGCATAGGTGCTTATATAGGCCATAAAAATTACAAATTTTATCTTCAGAATTGAAAGTTCAACTTGCAAAAAACACCCATTTACCTATTTATTTTTAGTGGAACGAAACACGAAGTTGAAAAATGTTTTTCAAGTATTCCCATAAAGTTAAATTTACAATATTAACCGTATCTCGTTTTTTACTCGTAATCTGTACCTAACCTATATATTCCCTGCCTTCTCCTCTCACACCGGATAAAAATGAAATACTAAAATGACAAATGGAAAAATTTTATTTCTCTCGTCCACGAGACAAAATGTATACAGCATTTGATTGAATCAATTTGAAATCTACCCACTCGATGTTCGGTACAAAAAATTTAAATACGCGCACTTATGTTTGTCAGATTTGGTGCAGGTATACTAATGATGCTTGCGTAAGTAAAATTGATTGAACGCCTGCGGTATTTGATCGTTGGTAAATTACTCTTGATTTTGTACGAGGAAAGTTTATAAATTTACCTAACTCGTTTGTAATGTGACGAGCATGAGATATAGAGGGTGGCTCAACAAATACATCTAGATTGGTAGATATTTCCAACATTTAATCCAAAAAATTAAAGCTTAATCTTTATATATTATTGTCTTTCATCTGACGCACAGCAATGCGAATGCGATGGAAATTTACGTACAATCTTTTGAAATGTAAATTATCCGTTGCAGATTAATCACTGTAGAGGTGAAAGCGAGGTTTTTTACCCATCTTGAAGTAATGTAGGGCCCTAATTCAATTTTTTTCCCCATTTTAAAAAACTTTCTTCTATACTAATATTTCTTGGAAATAATTTTCTATTCTCTTATTGAGAAAATCACAGTGCAGCAAAATTTCAAAACCAAAAAGCAGGACTTCTTGCAGGGTCTTGACGATAATTTTTCAGAATTAAAAAATGTTTCAAACTTCAAAAGTTTACCAACTTCGAAAAAATTTTCAAAATGTACTCAACTTCTTTACGAAAATCGTATAAATTCAACTTTTAAAAATCATCAAATTTTCAAAATGAATTAAAGTTTGAATTTTTAACCAATTTAATAAAATCTATCAAATTTTGCAAATTGACCTTTTGAAATTTTTTTGAAAAATCCCAATTTAAAAATTATTCCAAATTCATAAAATTATTACCTATTAAAATTCAAAAATTATCTAACTACGATGTTATAGGGGTGATTTTGGATACTACGAATTGGGAACACGTTAATTTGCAGAGTTCAGCAGATGTTAACTCAGTTCGAATTTTAAAACCACAAAGTCTTCAAAATCTGGATTTTGGATCCTTAATTAAATTCTTAAAAGGTTTGGATTTTGGATTTTTTCAAGTTATCAAGAGCAATTAAAATCCAAAATCTTTTTTGTTTGTTTGGTTGGTTGGTTTGGTTGTTGCACTGGTTGTTGGAGTGCGACTTGCTTCATGAGATTTTTTTAAAAATTAGGCTTCAAAAAATTGATTTCGTATTGTTCTGAGAAAACTCAAGAAATTTTTTTACTTCGAAAAAAATGGAAATTTTACTGCATAGGTACCTACTTACCGACTAATATATATATATATATATAAAGACATTTTCTATTGTAAAAAAAAATCAATTTTTTTGCAAAAGAATTCAAGAAAAATTCTTAATGCAAAAAAAATTATTTACGCCAAAAAAATAGAAAAATCATTAAAAAAATATAAGATTTTCTTTTACAAAAAATTTTACTTAAAAAAAAGACCAAAAATTGCTGTTTTCAGACAAATTGAGAGACGAATAAATACTTTAAAAAAAAAAAAAAAAAAAAAAAAAAAATTTTACTAAATAATACTTAATAGGGTTCTTTTCAAAAAAAATTGAACAGTTTTTTAGTTTTTAGCTAAAAAAAAAATTTTCCAACTACCTAAGACCAAACCA
This sequence comes from Balanococcus diminutus, assembly GCA_959613365.1. NCBI lineage: Eukaryota > Metazoa > Arthropoda > Insecta > Hemiptera > Pseudococcidae > Balanococcus > Balanococcus diminutus. The sequence goes on along the minus strand of OY390715.1, from coordinate 41,692,070 downwards.
AAAAATTGTTTTTTTTTCGAATTTTTTTTTACAAAAAAATTTTCTTCGAAGATTTGAAAAATATTTTGTAATTTAAAAAAATTTTGAAACTGATTTACCATTTTTTTGAAATTTTAAAAATTAACCAAACTTCAAAAATGGGTGTATTTTTACGAATTCCTTTATTTAAGTTTACAGAAGCAACGCGAATTGGATTTTATCATTACTATTTTTTAGAAAACGTGCCAAAATTTCAGACTTTTTCCCATTTTACATACAATTTTAATCTAACGGAAAAGAAACGAAAATTTACAAAATATCAGAATGGTGCATATGGATGTATAAATTCGTTCAATCTGACAACGTGATTCTATGATTAAACAGGCGTTCGCGATGCTAGTAAAGTGTAATGTACCCTTAAAATTTGAAATACACTATCCATTTAACATCGTATCTAGCCGATAAATTACATCAACTACAGAAATTAAACGTGAAGCGTATTCCATACACGTCGAGTATTTTTAATGAAATTACGAGGTATTAAATCAACTGTACAGTAATACTGCAACAATAATGCATAACGAGGATTAAATAAATGAACGAATCGATTAAAAACTATAAAAAGTTATGTAAAAAAAAGAGAAGAAAAAATCGTACGAATTTTCAATACGCGGTCTATACCGAGCTTAAAATATGAAATGTATCGTATGACACACGAAATAATGAGCGTAAATTTAAATAACAACTTTGAAAACTAGCATTATCACGGGGATGTTGCTCATAGGTCTAAAATGTTTTGAGAATTTCACCGCGAATGCCATTTTCGCTTTCACAATAACGGATAGTCATAACAAAATTTCCTGCTAAAAGAGAACAGCAATGTGTAATAAATTTTGCAACAACCGGAGCGTGTTTAAATTGTTATCATTCAATATTTATGTCTGCTAAGAGATACAGGAAACAGAATCCACGAATCCATTAACTTCGAACTGTATCGTACGTATAGAGATAAACTAACGAAATATGGTTCATCTACTGAATTGGAATTAAAAATCAAATGTCAAACAATTAAAGATGCGAGCAACGTATGACGATGCAAAGCTACTATAAAACGTCATCTTGTATCGTACGTGTATTTACATCCCCAATTCCCCAACTCACTACCCAGTGAATTTATAATAATCGATACAAGCACTATCTCGCAACTTCAGTTGAAATAATCAATTCCTATTCCTTATTTTTATGCACAATATTTAAACCTTTGGAATGGGCGATTCTGAATTTAACAGAATTTTTCGAAGCTCTAGCAGCCCTCTGGGAGTGGTGGACAATTCCTCAGATATAGATAGAATCCAACTGACAAAAAACTTATGAGATGTCTCTTTTTGAATGAAGCAGCTACAGACGCTCTGAGACTACAATTTTCTTAGTTAAAAAAAATCACAAAATTTTGTACTTAAGAAAGGTGAAAATTTTTATTTTTAAACTTTTGTGGATAATTTTTAAAGATTTTTTTTCTGGAATCTGCCCAAAAAATGTTCTCATTTTTTGCCAGAGCGGCACACTCGATCGATAATATCGGAAGATGTAACGTATCGATAAAAAATCGTTTGAAAATCTATAGATGTTCTCACGATATTATAAAGATTTATCGGTACAACTTCATAGGCAAAAAATCTAAAAACTATCGAATTCGATATTATTAAGATTTTATGCCGATATTCGTGAACGATACTATCGACAAAGAATATTAAATTTATCGATTCCGATTTTCCACCGATTTTGTGCAGATATTTGAAACTACATTATCGACAAAGAATATTAAATTTATCGAATTCGATTTTTTAACGATTTTGTAAAGATATTTAAAACTATATTATCGACAGATTATATGAAATTTCTCGACTTCGATATTTTACCGATTTTTTAACGACATTTGAAACTATATTATCGACAGATTATATTAAATTTATCGAATCCGATTTTTTACCTATTTTGTAAAGATATTTGAAACTATATTATCGACAGATTATATTAAATTTATCGAATCCGATTTTTTACCGATTTTGTAAAGATATTTGAAACTATATTATCGACACGTAATATGAAATTTCTCGGTTTCGATTTTTTAACGATTTTGTGACGATATTTGAAACTATATTATCGACAAATAATCTGAAATTCCTCGAATTCGATTTTTCAACGATTTTATGACGATATTTCAAACTATATTATCGACACGTAATATGAAATTCCTCGAATTCGATTTTTCAACGATTTTATGACGATATTTCAAACTATATTATCGACACGTAATATGAAATTCCTCGAATTCGATTTTTCAACGATTTTGTGGCGATATTTGAAACTACATTATCGACAAATAATCTGAAATTTGTCGAACGATTTTGTGACGATATTTGAAATTATTTCCAAATTGGTGAAAATTTTTCTAAGTCCAACACGTCTGGAAGTACTAAACTGCCTATTATAAGCGTTTTATTGCTAATTCTTCAACGATAAGGTATGGCATAGTGGTTAAGGAAGAGGATTACCATGCGGGAGGTAGATGGTTCAAGCCCCACGGCCGCGGGTGCCAGATTTTTTATAATTTTTTTTTACTTTTTCTGAATTGATCCTCTTACCGTAACATGAATAATGTGTTTAGGCATAGTTTAATGTATTAATTATGCTAATTAATGATTTTTAATTATAGAAAAAAGCTAGTAAAAGACGAAAAATCGGAATAAAAAATCGACAGAATATCGAATTCGATAAAGTGTCGCGTTAGTTCCGCCTAAATCGTGAAATTATCTTTCGATATTATAGATATATTATCGATAAAATATCTTACTATAATCTCGAAATTTTTGCTAACTATAATTCGTCGATAATCTATCTATATATCGAAAGATAATTTCACGATTTAGGCGGAACTAACGCGACACTTTATCGAATTCGATATTCTGTCGATTTTTTATTTCGATAATTTGTCGATTGTGCTGCTCGGGTGATGCACTTTAAATTTCAAACTTGAAAACATTTTTGAAATTATTTTTCATGATGCCTAAAACCAAAATTTTGAATTAAATTTTTGGAGCTTTCCTCATTATTGCTTTTAAAATAATTTTTGTGATATTTTTTTCCAAACTGAAAGTTTCCCTGATGTAAATTTAATTCCAAGAGAACTGAAAATAATTATGAATAATTCAGCAATTAATTTAATCAAAAATGATGAAAAAAATTTTGGGTACAAAAAATTCTTATGGAATTAAATTAGGAAAAAGATGACATCAAAAAAATTAAATCAAAAAGAAAAAAAATCAAAAATACTACAAAAATGTAAATAAATAAATAAATGAATTTAAAAAAAAGGTCAATATACACAATACAACTTCGTGAGGGGGAGGGTTAATACCTACAATTTGAAAATTTCAAATTACCTACATTGAAAAAAATTGAATAAATACTACGAAAAAAACGATGTTTTCAACTTGAAGAAATTTAGCAAAATCAAACCAACTTGAACAATTGCTATGCTGGTTTTGTGGATTATTTTCAAAGGCTAAAACCCTCTAGAAATGAGCGAGTAGTTCATAACTTGTTTGAAAAATTATTGTGTTTCACTTTCGGCGTTTATTGTCATTATAATTAATGAAAAAAGGTAACTTGTACACAAAAATACCGTAAAATTGAGGTATATTTCGTGACGGCCGTTTCGGTGAACCACCCTAACTTCAGATGAAACAGAAAAACAAAGAAAAATTTCGCGAACACAAAGAGAAGCTTAAAAATAATACGTGGTATACAAAGATCGCAAAAAAAAAATATATATACAAAAAATACAGATATTTTTTTTTAAAAACACATAAAAAATTAGGAGTGGGACAAATTCTGTACCTATCATATTTTTTTTTCGTGGAACGTTATTCGTAGCTGTGATGTTTTTATTGAGAACATTATAACGGTACTTTCCTAATAATTGATGTAAAATTTCAAATTCTTTGAGCATATCCAAGCGTTTACTTTTTTTCTCAATGTGTAAAATTTTGAAATAAAAAAAAAATGATAATTTCGAAAATACAAGAAAAAATCAAAACTTCGTACCTCATTGTCATATTATTTATTTGCTACTGGGCGAATTTTCAAGTACCTATTTTAGAAACAATGAGTTCACTTCAATTAATCAAAAACGATTTTCATTACCATTGTACCTACTCTTGTTTTGTGCTTACTGCTTATGCCCCCCGGCCTCGTTGAAGTAACATAGAGCAATAATACAGCGAATTAATAATCCTCGATACTTGATACTAATCGAATTCTAGAAATAGAAGCTTTTCAAATAGGTAGCACGATTCATAAACATCCAAATAACCCAAACGAACCTTTATTACAAGACCAAAAAAAAATCACTTAAAAACAAGCCGCGGCCTTGTCTTTGTATTTATGAACCAAAATGACATACGTAGATATCACACGTACCTAACTTATTTATTTTTGTGCGAAAGAATAAAGCGATTAACAAACGTATTTTATCACCTGTAACTCAACCAAAATTGAGCAAAAAATGTAAAATACGAGAGCACTCGCATAAACAATGAATTTCAGATTTAAAATTTAAACGAGTTGAATACAACTTGCAATCTGAACTAACTGGGTAAAGTGCCAAACAAATACCTACGTCACAATTAAACCCATCAACTACATGCATTTGATTGCACTAAACTGTCAAACTAGAAAGCAGCGGAGATTTATCTTAAAATGCACCTTTCTTGAAGCTGCTCAAAACGTTTTCCAAATTAAAATCACGTTGCAATAAAAACCAGAGCAAGATGTCGTGTAGTTTGACAGCGCAGCGCTATTATCATTTTGTTATGCAGTATTTACCCCGCCGCACGTTACGTTATTCTTGGATGATCATGAACTTATTTGTTTATTTACGTTTACACGCATTTTACGTATAAACAAAAGTACCTAACTACAAACATCGTAACACACCACCTACGAGGAAGAGACGATATCGACGTATATGCGTAGAACCACTAAAAAAAAAAAAAACTGTTCGGTAATGAGTACATGGAAATTCGGTAAAAAAGACGACCAGAATAAATTTCTGAGCTGATTACAGTAAGAAAATGGAATGAAAACTAAAAAATTGGTAATCAGTACCTATTTTTCGTGCTGATTACTTGATAAGTACCTATATTTTGTATTGATTACAAAATTTTCAGTTCTCATTCCATTTTCACATAATCAAAATCTTGTCTCGTCATTTTGTACACTGATAAAACTGTTCTGTTATGAGTACAAAGAAATTCGTAAACAAAATGACGAGATTTTGGAACTTATTATCTACTGTATGAAAATGGAATGAGAAGTGGAAAGTTTGTAATCAGCACAAAATATAGGTATAATTATTCGTTATCAGTTTTTTAGTTCTCATTCCATTTTCACACAGTAATCAGTTTTGAAATCTCGTCTCGTCATTTTGTTAACCTTTAAACGGTAACATGTCACAATTTTCCGTGAATGGTATCATCGTTAGGGATTCCCCGCGCAAAACGTAAATGTATCATAATGAGGGAGTCCCTCACATTTTCATGTCGCGGGGATTCCCTCATTATGATACCATTGGCGTTACAAAATTATTTTTTCAAATTTTTGTAACACCAATAGTATCATAATGAGTGGATCCCTCACATCTGAGAATTTTTCGAACTATCGTAGTGTATTGCAAAAAAAAAAAATTGAAAGATGTGTTTCATCACGATGTTCAGAAACAATGTTTTTTTACAATACAACATGGTACCCTGAACAAAAAAATCAAAAAATTATATTTTGGTACATTTTTTCAGTGCTGTGAGGGATTCCCTCATTATGATACCATTTTCCGAGCGGCACACTCGATCGATAATATCGGAAGATGTAACGTATCGATAAAAAATCGTTTGAAAATCTATAGATGTTCTCACGATATTATAAAGATTTATCGGTACAACTTCATAGGCAAAAAATCTAAAAAATATCGAATTCGATATTATTAAGATTTTATGACGATATTCGTCAACGATACTATCGACAAAGAATATTAAATTTATCGATTCCGATTTTCCACCGACTTTGTGCAGATATTTGAAACTACATTATCGACAAAGAATATTAAATTTATCGAATTCGATTTTTTAACGATTTTGTAAAGATATTTAAAACTATATTATCGACAGATTATATGAAATTTCTCGACTTCGATATTTTACCGATTTTTTAACGACATTTGAAACTATATTATCGACAGATTATATTAAATTTATCGAATCCGATTTTTTACCGATTTTGTAAAGATATTTGAAACTATATTATCGACACGTAATATGAAATTTCTCGATTTCGATTTTTTAACGATTTTGTGACGATATTTGAAACTATATTATCGACACGTAATATGAAATTTCTCGGTTTCGATTTTTTAACGATTTTGTGACGATATTTGAAACTATATTATCGACAAATAATCTGAAATTTCTCGAATTCGATTTTTCAACGATTTTATGACGATATTTGAAACTATATTATCGACACGTAATATGAAATTCCTCGAATTCGATTTTTCAACGATTTTGTGGCGATATTTGAAACTACATTATCGACAAATAATCTGAAATTTGTCGAACGATTTTGTGACGATATTTGAAATTATTTCCAAATTGGTGAAAATTTTTCTAAGTCCAACACGTCTGGAAGTACTAAACTGCCTATTATAAGCGTTTTATTGCTAATTCCTCAACGATAAGGTATGGCATAGTGGTTAAGGAAGAGGATTACCATGCGGGAGGTAGATGGTTCAAGCCTCACGGCCGCGGGTGGCAGATTTTTTATAATTTTTTTTGACTTTTTCTGAAATGATCCTCTTACCGTAACATGAATAATGTGTTTAGGCATAGTTTAATGTATTAATTATGCTAATTAATGATTTTTAATTATAGAAAAAAGCTAGTAAAAGACGAAAAATCGGAATAAAAAATCGACAGAATATCGAATTCGATAAAGTGTCGCGTTAGTTCCGCCTAAATCGTGAAATTATCTTTCGATATTATAGATATATTATCGATAAAATATCTTACTATAATCTCGAAATTTTTGCTAACTATAATTCGTCGATAATCTATCTATATATCGAAAGATAATTTCATGATTTAGGCGGAACTAACGCGACACTTTATCGAATTCGATATTCTGTCGATTTTTTATTTCGATAATTTGTCGATTGTGCTGCTCGGGTTACTTACGTTACAAAATTTTTTTAAAATAATTTTATAACGTCAATGATATCGTAATAAGGGAACCCCCGCATTAAAAAAAAAGACACAACGATATTGCGAGACTGCGTTTTGCGACGTTTTACATACGAATACATAGGCATTCCAATGTTCTCGCTTATGCGGGGTTTCCCTCAGAGTGATACCATTTAAAGGTTAACCGAATTTCTTTGTACTCATCACAGAACAGTTTTTTCAGTGTACGAAATGACGAGACGAGATTTCGGATTTCGGAACTGATGAGGTACTTGTATGAAAATGGAATGAGAAGTGGAAAGTTTGTAATCAGTAGAAAATATAGGTACTCATTATCAATTTTTTAGTTCTCACCATTTTTTCACAGTAATCAGCTCAAAAATTTCATCTCGTCATTTTTTTACAGAATTTCTTTGTACTCATCACAGAATAGTTTTTTCAGTGTCCCTAGACGTACACCTACACATCATTCATACCACTAGTATAGGTAAATAAGTAAATCCCGGCGCCTAGTTACCTACATATCTATACTTTTCATTTTATTCCAAAAAATTCTTATTGCCGCACTTCCGGGTAAGCGGATTTTTTTCATAAATTACCTACCGCCTTCTCTAACAATCAAATCCTTTTCAGGGCAGCTCGTTGCGACATTTTTATTTTGAAGGGGCTATGAACGGGAGAAAGATGTATCGCAGCTGTTTAACGATTACGTTAAAAAAAGTGTATACATACAGACGCGGTTAGAATCACGATGCGCACGCGGAGTTTTGAAATTTCAAATACACACTGCACGAGAAAGCTCGCAGTCTTTTGAACCCTTATAATAAAGGAAGTAACATGTGTACGATACGACGTTTATTGTTTTATGCCATTCATTTCTTCGTTATTTTTTCCCTTCTTTGAAAAATATTCCATATAGCTTTTCAGCACTTTATTAGTAGGTACTCGTAGTTAGTTTACATATCATGAATGCAAGTTTACCCTAAAAATCACTACATTAAGGCGATTCAATTCAAAAAAAAAATATACACCTAGGGTACAAAACATTTCAGAGTTTTTAACATCATCCATCATCAATTAGGTATATACTTCATTAGCATTACTGAAAACCAGCCACAATTCAAACTGACCTATCTCATTCGGGTCAATAACCTAAGCCGTAATCTACTTCAATATCAAAATATACACGAGTGAAATTGCGATACCCAACGTGTGACCGTCCGTCTACCCTTTTGCATCATTTTAAAAATAACCCATCACTCGATATCTTCTCTGAACAAATGTTTACAACAACAATACACGTATGAAATGTGTATTCTTCAAATTAATACCAACGTCTAGACACGAATTCGACCTACGGACCAACATCTGCTGCATTCGCATCTAGTACTAATTTCATTTTCGGATGTAATTTTTTGTCCTTCCAGTTCGATGTCTGCGAAGTGTACTAATCTAAAACTATTTAGGTATGTACTTTTGGTATCTAATGGAGGTTTATATTAAAATGCATTCCCAAAGTTCTAAGGTACCTTTTTGTCATTGATAAATGAAACAGAAATGCGAAAATTCAGCCTCCGGGTTTTGAACGCTACCATACTCCAAGTTTTTTCCACAAACTAGGTTAACAGTTTTCCAAACGTTTTCTTTCTTTTTTACTTTTTTTTTTTTTTTTTTTTTTTTTTTTTTAATGCGTTGTGTGATTAATGACTTCTCTAAAGATGCCGTATATTTTTCTATATTTATTTTTCACGATTGTTTTTCTCTTCTCCTTAATCTGTAAGTACATATTCTCCTTAAAAAAGTTACCGTTTAAAAGATCATTAACGATTGGTTGATGAATAATTTTGGTATTTGGCCAACATTAATAGCAAACATTTTTGACAATCCAATAGGTAGGTGCATGGTTATAGAGATACACATACTTGTGCTTTATGCATTTACCATTTACTATACCTTAGACATACTTATAGAGATGAACAGTGTCTCGTACACTCGTATTTTCTATCGGTTTATTTATATCTTAAAGGTGTAATTCAAGTCAATCAGGGGCAAGCATGTGCCCAGGACTTTGGCAATGGCATTAAGAAATAGATTACATCGTCACACGCGACAAACTTGAATACTTTTCGCTGAGAATAACAAGACCGATATTGTTTGCATTTGGAAGGCATTTATTTTTTTGGTTGATTGCAACTCAATTTTTATTTTCGAATTGAAATTTTGCAAAACGAAAAAATCGACAGATTTTTTGCAAAATTAAAAATTAAATCATTGCAGCTTGCAAAAAAAAAGTTGTTTTGTTTTACCCCGTTTCCAGAAAAATTATGCAATATGTGAGGTTTTTGTTTTATTACTGAATAATTGATTAGGCAGTACACTTCAATTGAAAGAAGGAACAAAGAATGACCAAGGAAAAGAGCAGATGATAGCATTACGAACTTTTGAGATCCAGAGGATACGACGACAAATATTATTCAGGAGTCAGACATGATGTTTCAGTTTTGAATTTTTTTAGTGACATTAGTTACTTTTTTTTTCTTGGGGGGGGGGGGGGATAAATTAATGGCAATAATTACAAAATAAGGGCCTAAATTTTCAAGAAGAGGTAGCTTACTAATCAAAATTGTAAGTCGGTATCCCCTCCCCTCAATCTCGAAAAAAACGTTAAATTTTGTTTAGAACGAATATACCGGGTGGCCCAGTTAGGAGTGTGCTCACTTTTTTTTTCTATGCGCAATACAACTTCTACCGAAAACACGGGGCAAACTAGGGCGGAGAGGAGTTGGTCGAACAGTGAGTTTTTTGTTTTTTGTAAAAAAAAAAAAAATGAGCATAATCCTAACTTGGCCACCCTGTATTTTAAAATTTTCAAGGAGAAAATTTCAAGAATCCTACCAAGTTTTTGCAAGTTCACAAAAAATTGTATAAGCTTTACTTAGAAATTTAAAATTTCTATCAAAAAGCCCTCCAAACATAAAATATTTCTGAAAAATGTTTTGTTCCAAAAAAAACGGGAATTTTTTTGAAAATTTCTTGTGAAATTTCAATCAAACATACCTTAGTAGGTATGTAGGTACCTACAAAAAAAACTCTTGATTTTTTTCAGAGAAATTTTCAAAAAATGCCACTTAAAAAATGAGGATTTTTTTTGTTGAAAATATTTTAAATACTTATTTTTATTTTTCGGAAAAAATCGTCAATATTTCTTCTTTCGAAAAAAAAAACTATGGAGTACACTCCAATAAGTATTTAATTTTTTCAAGAAAAATTCAAAATATGTACCTATCTATTTTTATTCAAAAAAAAAAGTGAAAACAATTTTTTGTAATTTTTTTATCCGGAAAATTTTGAAATACTTTCGGTCAAAAAATAATTTTTTAAGACAATTTTTTTTTAATAAAAAATAAATTTACAAGATTTTAAAAAATCTATTAAAAATTGAATTATTCCTATAATAAAAATTTTATTTAGACCTAATACGATTATCCTGAAAAATTTTTGTTCTAATATAGTAAAATAATTAAGTACCTAAAATTTTTATTAATATTTATTTATTAAATACCTAATAAATTAAATTAAATTCCAAACTTGATTATTTAAATATTTAAAAAATTAAATTAATCCTTTCGTACTAAATTTGAATGAAAGTGAATTTGAAAAATTTTCAATTTGATAACTATTTGAATTTTTTCAGATAAATTTTGAAAAAAATTTCAAATTAGCGTACTGAAAAGATTTTACGTTTTTTATTCTTGTGATTTTTTTGCTTAATTTTAAAAATGAAGGAACTAGGTATAAAGTTTGAAGCTTTGAAATTAGTATTTTCAAAGTTTGATACACCGTAACTCCTTAGTTTTCGAAGATGGGCAAACGTTATGCATAAATTTTTTTGCTACTTACAAGAAGTTATACTTATTACATGCATTGTCATCACAGAATTGTGAAATTTTCATGTCTCCTAAACAACCTTACTAAATCTTGAGGAGAACTCATTCAATTTCAAAGATACCTAGACATCCCAGTGTACAATGTACACATTATAATTGGAATTTTCCCCCGTTTTTCGAAGTAGTTATAATACATAATTATTATATTTACCGACAGTGTTGGAAATGTTGAATCATACCTAATTTTCGAATCGATCTCAAAAAATTACCATTCAAAGTCTCTCTTCTTGTAGCATATTTTTAAAAAAATTAGTCATGCGTTCATCTGATAATTATTTTGCAAAATACCAGGTAATTGGAGTGATACTCGTATACGATGCGGTTCACGTGATGTGATTAGGTAGATATAATAATTATACCATACCTACCTATAATACCTATTTTTAACGATATCCAACGAAACAATCAAACCATAAAAATAAATCATCCGATTAAGGTGGTATACAGGTGCATTCTTTTTTTCTCTCAAATGAAAGACATTAAGAGGGGAATTAATGAAGTTGAATGGGATATCAAGGCACTTGTCTTTCAACTCAACGGTTACTATTTTGATTTCTACTAAAGCCACCATTTTACCAGAATAATAATTCCAGTTTCCCTCATATAATAACCTAATCCGTTCGTTCATTAATATTACAGCATTTTGGGCATGAGCGAACTGTAACCTCATTGCGTTTATTGTTCAAAATCAAGTGTTGACTTCATTTCATTTGTAAAACATGTAACTCGCAAATGCAGTGACCAGTGAGTACTCATTTGAATGTTTGAAAACGATCAATGCTCGTTGTTTATTTCATTTTTTCCAAATAATAAGGTCAAAGTGTAGTTCGCTAGGTGTTATTTTGTTGTAGGTGTGTAGCTGTGTACATTTGTCAAAAATTAAGGTGTCGACGGTAAACCTATGTGTTTACACGATCGATGCTCGTTTAAAAATTCCCGCACTCGTTTCCAAAAAAAAAAGTGAAAATTAAGCATAATTTTGTGCGAGTAACACCAACAGTCGTTAATTTAATTTAGTTAGTTCGAGTTAGTACATATTTGTAGTTCATACGTACGTAGGTATGTATATTGTATTACCTATACACGAATGTGTAAGGTACGAAACGAACATCCAGCTACACAGACGCGTTAGGTAAGTATATTCTTCGATTAAGAGCGAATTGGGGGGGGGGGGGGTGTCTTGAAAACGAAAAGTTCTATGTATGTCTGCTTGTCGGCGGTTTAAAAAGGTGAACTTCGTTTTGAAATTGAATTAGCTTCGCAAAACGACGAACACAACGAAAAGACGTAAATCGTTTCGCTGCGTCAGTAACTTTCATAAAGAAAATCGGATTTTGGTTTCGATGCGCATAGACGAAGCAAATCTGCTACTAAACGGATGTGAAGTCTCGGATGAGCTACATGAATGAGAAAAACGTTCTGATCCGAGGAATGACACTGTTTTATATTAAAGCTTCTTACCTGTCGAATTAGCTGGTGACAAATGTCAAACGAAAACAACTATACAGTCGACTTCATCAATAAAACACCAATGTGGCCCGATAGCGGGGCATTGTGAATGTAATGTAAGCTTCAATGGCATTTAATGGATCCGCGTCTGCAATGCTGGAATTTTTAGCGAGTCGAATATACATACGTATGTATAATCGAACACAGAAGTGCACTATGTTATGTAAACGAGGTAGGTACAAATATGTGACAAAAAAAGAAATCAATATCATAATATTTTCTGCGACGAAATTATGAAAAATTAACGTTCGAATGGAAAATTAGACTGGATGAATGAATTACTGGTGCATTTTTCCAACAGAATTTGGGTAATTCTCAGAAAATCGGTAAATTTGAGTAACCAACTGATTTCTCGACTCCTGTACTATGCACAACTTTCATTTTTTGGTTATTTGTATATTATAACGTCCTTAATCCACCATGCCCAATTTAATGAATACCACCCCCCCCCCCCCTCCCCTTGAGTACAAGTTAGTCTAAACCTCAAAATGTCCTTCGTCGTGGCCTGTAGCACAACATGTTTTTGAAAACAGATTTCAAAAATTATGGAAATCACCATGTTTTTCTGAAAAAAAAAGTAAGTACACGTCATTAGGAAGTTCAGGGTATAGGCTAGTGTGAATGATGATCACAAAAAGTGTTTAGTACAACTACACCTGATCATTGAAAACTGTAGCAAAGATTTATGTCCATCGTCGTGGATAATTTTTAAAAATTTGTCTCAGCTCGCTGAGTGAATATTTTTTTCTGCTGAATGGCTACACTGATTTGTTACTTTTATAATAATACTATCCGCATTTGAAATTTCGAATGGCAATGCACAGAGCGATTTTTTACGTAATCATCTGTAAAAATTTCAATTTTTACAAAAATAGTGTCCATCGTGGCTTATCATTCCTCCGGTATAAAATGTCCCATCTTCCTGAAAACTGAGAAAATTTATTCTAATTAGTAAGTATCCTATTAAAGCTTATTAATAATTAATAAAATATCAGTATTATAGCTTATAGAATAACTAATTGTCGAATTGTCCATCGTCGTGGATCACAAGTGTTTGTCTTTCGTCGTGGCAATGATGAATTTATACAGCCACGACGATGGACAATTCGACAATTAGTTATTCTATAAGCTATAATACTGATATTTTATTAATTATTAATAAGCTATAATAAGATACTCACTAATTAGAATAAATTTTCTCAGTTTTCAGGAAGGTGGGACATTTTTATACCGGAGGAATGATAAGCCACGACGATGTGAGCAAAAAAATCAAATTTTCTCAATTTCATGAAAATTACTGTTTATGACAAATATCGGTTTGAAACATGTCCAAACATGAATTTTAGGCTCTCCAGACACCTCGAGGGACACTGAGTGTTCCCAAAATGGCGTCACTCAGTTAATTTAAATGAAAATTTTAAAAAATAGAAAAAATCAACGAATTTCATCCAAACTCGGGTTGATGGTGTATATAACTACGTATTTAGTGATATACTACGACGACAATTTTTTTCGACCAAAAATGACTGTTTTTTGCGCGAAAAATGATGAAAAAATCAGTTTTTTGCATTTTTGAATGCCTTCCACCTATATAAAAAATTCTGAAAAAAATATATGTTGTACATCCAGACTAGGTGTATAATATATATTTTTTCCATTATTGCACCTCTGAAAGAACTTGTCGAAATAGCCGTTAGAAAACTTAAAACGCGCATTTCACAATGAAGATAGGTTTGAAATTTTTTTTTTAAATTTCCATGGATGACCCTTGAGTATACCTAACATCTACCCGAGTTTGAAAAAATTTGGTTAAAAACTGTCAAAATCAAAAATTATAATCGAAAAATCACATTTTTCGCTCTAGGAGGGGGTGGGGGTGAGGTAGCGACCTAAAAATTTGGTCACGGGGGTTTTAGACCATAAGGACCAACTTCCACTAGTTGGTTTAAAAATTCGCTCTGGGGGCCAAATCACCCTATTTTACCCGGCTATACCCCTTTTTGAATCGTCCTCCCCCCTCCCTTTTGGGAAATGAATTGACCCCAACACCATAAAAGTACTCGGGGGCATATATATTTTCAATTACCTTAAGAAAAAATTTTTAAAAACCTGTCAAATTTCTGAACTTTTACAGTAGTGAAATTTGCCGATTTTCTGAGAATTACCCATTTACACCATAATACGTACGACGTACGTGTCATAGAATAACTGCATGAGTACTTACGAAAAGTGAATTTAATAAAAATGACTAAACAACGTGAAAAACTCCATTTATGTACCTAGCTATACTACGTGAAAATTCACGAAAAATGGCTACATTCATTTTGCTTTATTAGGTACTGTTCTTCGTAAACGTTCGCAACAGAAATTTCGAACTCGAATATGAAATAAATTGTGACAGGATGTAATAACTCAGCTCATCAAATCCCGACTCAGAAACTGACATGAAAAGAACACCATGCTTGCATATGAAACATAATACCGCACAATCTGGCCTAAGCAATAATACCATTTTTTTGCGCTTGCACTTAACTTCGTTGTCAAACAAGAACTTGAAACGCCCAGAGGCGCATTGAAGGGGTATGGAGTGACTCGCACCCTTCCCAACAATATCTTCGAACCATTCGAATTTGTTGGGAAAATGCCATTTTCCACAATATTAGATTTTAAAAATTCTGACGTACCTATGCGTCAGAAAAACTGATTTTTATTACCAACTACGTAATAATTCTTCGCAAAGTTTAGTAGATTTTTAAAATCAGTCGAAAACTAATAATTTGATGAAAATCCAGAAATAAAGATTTGAAGTTTTAATAAATTTTTGAAATTAAAAAAAAGTAATTTTCGAAGTTCGTACCTATACTTGTACAAAAGAACTTAACAAAAGTTCAAAAATTAATTTAAACTCTGAAATTTGGTAGGTAATTTTTTTAATTTCAATAAATTTTAAAAATTGAGCAATTTTCACAATTATTAAGCAATATTTCTCCAATTCGGCTAAATTTTCTAAAAAAAAATTTGAAAGGTAATTTTTCAATACGATGCTTTGAAATATTTTTAAATCGTACCTACCATCAAGTAATCCGCACATTAAAAAAATTATTCCTTGAAAATTAAAATTTTAGTCAAAATTTCTATTTGAAAAAAAGTTGAAGAAAAAAAACGTTATAAAATATCCCCTCTGCAAAATTTTTTTAATTTCACAAAATCTTGATATTTTACAACAAAAAAAATAATTCTAGAGAATTATTTAATTCGCAAAAAATGTTCTAAACCCCTACTCAATTTTCTAAAAAAAAAATCTACTTTGTTGATTTTTGAAAAGGTAAGCAAGTGCCAATTTTGCATAATATTATGATTTATACCATTTTGGTGACTTCCAATATTTAAATCACAATATTTTCTTAAAGAATTTTCAAGTTGGACAACTGGAAAAGGTCTAATTTTAGAGAAGAATGATGAAAGAATAAGGTTTGTTGTCGCCTCAAAAAGGAGGTATACCTTTGCACGGACACACTCAATTTATTACCTAAAGAAGATTATTTTGATTAAAAATCCTCTCAAAGTTTTACCAAAATTTGAAAAATTTGAGGAGTTTGATGAAACTTGAAAATTTGATATTTTTTATACTGAAAAATTTTCTCAAAAATGAATACTCGTAGCTCAATTTTCAAAAAGATTATAACATTTCTTTTTTATGATTATGACAGTCAATCAATTTTTTAAATTACAAACTAAAAAAAAAACAAGAAGTCTTCAGAATAGTTTTTCAGAAGAAGAAGCAAGACAATTTTTGTACGATTTTTAAAAAAATACATTATTTATACAGAACAATAATGAAAAAAAAAATCAAATAAAAATAACGAATTGATAATAATAAAATGAGACGTAAAAAAATTATGTATCAAACGAATGAAATTATTCGAGTTTACAAAAATTGAAAATTATTTTCATTTACTTTCTTGCTTGTAAAAACTAAAAAGTTGAAAAATAAAAAAAAAATGACACTAAAATTAAAAATTTAGAAACCTAAAAAATAAATCGAGAAATTCCTGGTATAGGTAAATGACCTGTATTATATATTTTGCTCGAGGTTTTTAATTTTGAACGTTTCGTTATTTTTTGCAGATAAGCAGGCCTATAATTTTTCATTCGTTGTCAGAAAAGAAATGTATTGTATCTTTTGTCTTTTTGTTTTGGATTGTCGACAAAATAAACAGTTTCACCCCCTCTCACCAAATTAAGACACCTTCAATCCGTCTCTGGATACGCCTCAGTCCTATAATACGAATTAAATTGTCTCAATGATTTATACAATTTTTATAACTCAATTCCAATCCAAAACAAGGCGAGAAAGTAGCCTCATTATTCTTTTTAAAGTCGTAATTATACGCGAATGCGAATCTCGAAGATAACTGAATAACAGCTATTTCGGGCCTCTATGGTAGAGTTTAATCTCGGCGGCGTTTGCGTAGGCACAGCAATGTGAGCTAAAAATTCAACATATCTGGATAAAAATCTCAACTAATTCCAAAGAGCTTATCGTTTTTGTTGGAACGAAGGGCAACGCGACGTGGAAAATAATCATGAAGAAACCTAAGGATCGGACATTACTATTGTTGTAATGTACTTTTAAAAAGATAACAAGCCGAAAAAGGAAACAACATCTGAAAAGTGAGAAATTTTCTAATCGTTCAACATAAATGTACCAGCACTGTATGAAATTGCTAAGATTTCGATAAAAAGTATACCTATTTATTTCGAATTAATTCTTTTCAACTCGAAGGTATCATAAGCTTTATAATACATCTGCGATTTCTTACAATGATTTTTTTTTACATATCCACCAGAAATCAAACTTTTTACGAGCAAAAAACACGTTTCGAACACAATTTACAGCCCCTTATTCCATTCACTTCACAATTTATACCGAAAACTTTTCTTATACTTAACCGATTCTTTGTGATGTCCACATCGATATTCTTATTTCCTCGAGTAGGTACCTATACCTCGATTATGTATCCCCATCTACCAATAAAAAAATATTTAGGCATGAGAAAGTCTTACAGTTGGGAAATACCTAAACGGCGTCCACTTTTCCTTATGTTTTTTGCATTAAATTTATTATTTCGAACATGGCGAAAAAATAATTTATTTTCAGGTTTTAGAATTTCCATTTTCTTTGCAATGTGTAGTCGTAAAACTTTTCAATGCGATCTTTTCGTACCATTAAATTGTTGGAAATTTTTGACTTATTCATGACTGGAAAAATATAACTACCTACTTAACTTTTTTTCTTGATTTTTTTTGCGGCCTATTCCTTTTTTTTAGAAAACAATTTCCATCGAAGCTTGGAAAATTGCTTCACCAACTTTCGATCCAAAATTACCAACAATTTCATCACATTTTTGATTTTTCAAAGTGAAAATTTTCACATCAATCGAATCAAAATCAGAAATATTTTATTTTCGCGAAAAAAGAGAAAAAATGATAAAAAGTTCATCTATACAGGGTGTCCAGGGAGCACTGTACAAGACTTCAGATTTGGATACAACAAGGTACCACTAACAAAAAACTTTATATACACATAGTGCCTATCTCAAAAATTGAAGGGGCAGCGGAAAATAAAACAAAAGATTTTTTTTATTAAGCATACCTATCTATGAATTAGATATAGTAAGTTATTTAAAAAATAAGTATTTTTTACTCTCGACATTTTTTGCATACATTCGAAAATGGAGGCGCCATCACGGACCATTGAAAATTGAAATTTCAAAAGAAATCTGAGGCTCTCTAGCGCCTTCATTTTTGAAGATAGGCAAATTCATCACATAATTTTTTTTGTTCTTCTTAAAAAGTTACACTCATTGGATCTATTGGTAAGTGGAATCTCACGATTTTCAATTATCGCCAGTACTTCTTCATAATGTGAGTAAGACAAAATTTTTGACATGTGATTTCTTTTTGCTATAACTCATTTAATTTCAAAGGTGAACATTCCATTGTAACCGGAACTTTATTGCTTTTTCAAAGTACTATCTTTTGGTGGTTACAGAAAATTTTTATAATGCGGTGTGACCAATTTATCATTTCATTTATTTTCAAAATGAAAAAGCTCGGCAGCACCTTCATTTTTCAACTTGGGCAAAAAATATTGAGAGTAAAAAAATGTGTATTTTTTTAGTACTGTCCATATACCAACCAAAAAAATTTCTCTCAATTTTATTTGTCAAATTTTCCCTTGCCCCTTCAATTTTTGAGGTAGGCAAAAAATGTTGAGAATAAAAAATGTGTGTTTCCTTAGTACTACTACTACTCATATACCCCGAGCGGCACACTCGATCGATAATATCGGAAGATGTAACGTATCGATAAAAAATCGTTTGAAAATCTATAGATGTTCTCACGATATTATAAAGATTTATCGGTACAACTTCATAGGCAAAAA
The DNA here is from genome assembly GCA_959613365.1 of Balanococcus diminutus. Classification (NCBI taxonomy): domain Eukaryota; kingdom Metazoa; phylum Arthropoda; class Insecta; order Hemiptera; family Pseudococcidae; genus Balanococcus; species Balanococcus diminutus. The sequence continues at coordinate 41,672,895 of OY390715.1, read as the reverse complement.
ATCTAAAAACTATCGAATTCGATATCATTAAGATTTTATGACGATATTCGTCAACGATACTATCGACAAAGAATATTAAATTTATCGATTCCGATTTTCCACCGATTTTGTGCAGATATTTGAAACTACATTATCGACAAAGAATATTAAATTTATCGAATTCGATTTTTTAACGATTTTGTAAAGATATTTAAAACTATATTATCGACAGATTATATGAAATTTCTCGACTTCGATATTTTACCGATTTTTTGACGACATTTGAAACTATATTATCGACAGATTATATTAAATTTATCGAATCCGATTTTTTACCGATTTTGTAAAGATATTTGAAATTATATTATCGACACGTGATATGAAATTCCTCGAATTCGATTTTTCAACGATTTTGTGGCGATATTTGAAACTACATTATCGACAAATAATCTGAAATTTGTCGAACGATTTTTCAACGATTTGGTGACGATATTTGAAATTATTTCCAAATTGGTGAAAATTTTTCTAAGTCCAACACGTCTGGAAGTACTAAACTGCCTATTATAAGCGTTTTATTTCTAATTTCTCAACGATAAGGTATGGCATAGTGGTAAAGGAAGAGGATTACCATGCAGGAGGTAGAAGGTTCAAGCCCCACGAGTGGCAGATTTTTTATAATTTTTTTTTGACTTTTTCTGAAATGATCCTCTTACCGTAACATGAATGATGTGTTTAGGCATAGTTTAATGTATTAATTATGCTAATTAATGATTTTTAATTATAGAAAGAAGCTAGTAAAAGAAGAAAAATCGGAATAAAAAATCGATAAAAAATCGACAGAATATCGAATTCGATAAAGTGTCGCGTTAGTTCCGCCTAAATCGTGAAATTATCTTTCGATATTATAGATATATTATCGATAAAATATCTTACTATAATCTCGAAATTTTTGCTAACTATAATTCGTCGATAATCTATCTATATATCGAAAGATAATTTCACGATTTATGCGGAACTAACGCGACACTTTATCGAATTCGATATTCTGTCGATTTTTTATTTCGATAATTTGTCGAGTGTGCTCCTCGGGACCCAACCGAATTTTTTTTCTCTCCATTCTATTTGTCAAATTTTTCCTGGCCCCTTCAATTTTTGAGATAGGCAACATGTGTATACATATAAAGTTTTTTGTTAGTGGTATCCGGTTGTATTCAAATCTGAAGACTCTGTATATATTTAGTTGTTAATCTATTATATTTATCTGTCATCGACTCATCGTATCTTATATAGAACTATTCACCTGATGGTAACACTTCTCTTGATGTGTATAGATTGAGAGTAGCGGTGTTGATTTATAAACTTAACATTAACACACCCACGTACCCAGACGAACAAACAGGCTAAAGTTCGTAATGTAATTCATATACCATAAATAATATTAACTTTACGTGGTAATTAGCGGATCGCCGTTGTATACGGTGGTAAATTACGCAAATTTTACGAACACGCTGTTATTTCAGCTTCAGCTCTTGTTTTTAAACGTGACCTGACGCTAGCGAGACTGAAAGTAAACTTCGTTAGCGCGAGCACTTTCATTTCTCGATTTTTACCACAAACTGAACGGAGAAAAAAATCGTACCTCCGGAAAAAAATATATCAGGCTATACGGTCTTATTAATCTAGTTTTTTGATTTGAAACGAATACGAGACTGAATGATGCTTCAAAAATAGTATAAATTTCTCTTCGAAGAAAACGCAGTTATTCGATTTTATTTTCAATACATTCACTACACCTTCACATGGCATAAAAATTTATAAAAAATTTAATACAATTACGCGATATTACAAAACGTGGGGTGTAGAAAAAAAGAAGTTTCGAGGTGCGATAAAAAAATTGTAATGTATTCGCTTTTGGATTTCTTCGTTTACAGTGTAATTTCCATAAAAAAGAGCGAGCGCAATTTCATCTATTTTACTTAGCTTTTATGATAGTCAATTCGCCCGTTTTTCTGGTAGTATACGGCTGTGGCAACAATTCACAAAAGGGGAGACTTTTTTCCACGAAAAGATGTAAAAAATAATGGAAAGTAATTCATCACACGTTCAATATTTAATTTACGCGGCAATAATTTAACAATCAGCAGGTTTTTTTCTCGCAAAAGATTCTCAACATTTAATGAAGAAAACACGTTATAGCTCCCTTAGAAATTTACCCAACAGGCCACTTATCCGCAACAAACCCGACATCGTGAAGCAATTTCAAAAAGTTGACGCAAATTGGAGAACTGTGTTTAAAAATTTTCACATTTTGGCGTCAGTGTGCGGACAAAAAAAAAGGCCAGAAAAAAATCAATTCCAGCAGTCGTTTGGTTTTATACAACTTAAAAATCAATATATTTGCGATTTTGCTCGCAGTTAATCCGCTCGTATTGTATATTAAATTTAGTATATTTGCGGGCTGATTTAGGGGAGGGCGACACGAATTGAATAAAATAAATAAAACGTGTTTTGGCCATTACACAAAGAGGTATTTAATTACTAATATTGAACTGAGAAAATGAAAACGAAACGAATGCCAAAATTTCGACATCAACTTATTCACTTTGTTTATTTCTAGTTCTAAGCCTCACAAGTCCCTATTATGTATCGAATGAATGGCTTTTGACGACAGATGTACATGACAACAGACTATTTCTTAAACAAAATATTTTTACCGCCGCGCCACCCGTGCGAACGTGGTATCAAGTAGTCACCTTTTTTTTTTGTTTAGGGCGCGAGATTGTTAATTTAAAACTTTCGTGTTTTCATTTTAATATATTAATGCTTCATTAACATACTTAATGATGATATTCGCAATTATATTCGAATTCTACGAATGATTTAAAAAATTATTTTTCTTTTCTTCTTCTTATTTCTTTTTTCAAACGTCATTTTTGTCAACGGATGAACTGTGAACACAGCTAATTACCTACGTGATATTTTATTTTATTAGAATATCAACCGTGGAGGTACCTACCTAGACGTACGTAATACATATTTCCTACGTACAGCTCGTATACCAAAAAATAATATTTTCAACAATGAATTACTTACATAAGAAGTCTCAGCGTCGCTATGAATTTGAAATCGACGAGCTACAGCAAAAAAAATATAATGCATTCAACTACTTGTGAAAAGTAATTTATGACAGACTTTACCCAAAATAATCGAATAAACGTAGCTCGAGTTATATGTGTTAAAACTGTTGGAATATTGCCACAAGTTCAAGGGCTTTAATGACTTTAAAATGGAAACACTTGAAAAATTTCATATTATACCTACTGGAAACACGCGGTGCAATTTGTTCTACATCATATAAATTGGAGGTTCTCCGCTTTGAGCGAAACCACATTTTTGTAAAAAATTTGACATCACTTAAAAAAAACATTATCTCAACTTATCATTTAAATTTTTTTGACATCTAACCCAATTTTGATCATTAAAAAAATGTACGTATCTTTTGAAACCGTTGGAGGTTAGACGAAATATTTCTGCATTCAAGCTTGAGGTCGATAGAAAATAAGTTGGAAAGTTTTTGAATGAAGAAATGAAAAATGTACATCCAGCGTAAGATGTGTTAGAGGGTTTTGAAACGAAAAATTTTTTGTTTCGTTACCTACCTTATTTTGTTTTGCAATTAACTAATTTTTTTTTGTTTTTGTTTTGTTTCATTATTATGTACATCTCAGGTTGTTTGCTTCATTTCTTTATTCTTTCTACTTTTCGTTATGTTAATCTAAATTATTTCGTTATTTCGTTTCGCTATTCCAGTCACATGCATGTGGGTCCTTACAAGTCATAATATTGGAAATTTTATCCAAAATTCGATTCTGTGATTACATTTCAAATTTCTTGCTGGAATGAATCTACACGGTGTCCGGGGAGTGGTCTGCCAAACTTGAAGTTTGAATACAACCGAGTACAACCAACAAAAAACTTTATGTACATATATTGCCTAACTTTGAAAATGAAGGAGCTACAAAACTTTGAAAATTGGTAGGTATTTTTCCAAGCAAAATCTATTCATGTCAAAAATATAGCCTAGGGCGAACCACCTTACACATCCTCTAGTATAAGGTTACACAAATTCTTATATAGGGAACACCGCCTTACATGAACTTTTGTATAGGCTTACACAAATTCTTGTATAGGGCAAACCAGCTTACACGACTTTTTGTATAAGGTTACACAAACTCTTGTATAGGGCAAACCAGCTTACACAACTTCTGGTATAAGGTTACACAAATTTTTGTATCGGGCACACCACCTTACATGAACTTTTGTATAGGATTACACAACTCTTGCATTTACACAAACTCTTGTATAGGGCAAACCACCTTACACAACTTCTCGTATAAGGTTACACGAATTCTAGTATAGGGCAAATCACCTTACACAACTTTGGTATAGGGTTACACAAACTCTTGTATAGGGCAAACCAGCTTACACAACTTCTCGTATAAGGTTACACAAATTTTTGTATCGGGCACACCACCTTACATGAACTTTTGTATAGGATTACACAACTCTTGTATTTACACAAACTCTTGTATAGGGCAAACCACCTTACACAACTTCTCGTATAAGGTTACACGAATTCTAGTATAGGGCAAATCACCTTACACAACTTTGGTATAGAGTTACACAAACTCTTGTATAGGGCAAACCAGCTTACACGACTTTTTGTATAAGGTTACACGAATTCTAGTATAGGGCAAATCACCTTACACAACTTTGGTATAGGGTTACACAAACTCTTGTATAGGGCAAACCAGCTTACACAACTTCTCGTATAAGGTTACACAAATTTTTGTATCGGGCACACCACCTTACATGAACTTTTGTATAGGATTACACAACTCTTGTATTTACACAAACTCTTGTATAGGGCAAACCACCTTACACAAACTTTCGTATAAGATTACACACTCTTGTATAGGGCAAATCACCTTACACAACCTCTGGTATTGTAGAACACTGCACATTCAAAATCGAGATCGGCACCTTGTGTACATAACTTTTTTTATTAGTGGTACTTGGTTATGTCCAAATTTGAAGTTTAAAAGACCACTCTCCGGACACCATGTATATTGTAAGAAAAAAAAAACCATTTTTAGTGAAGTAAATTGAAGTTCTAGTTTTACTCTTGAATTTTTTGAAAGTTCTTGAGAGTAGGACTATATAAGAAGTACAGAGGTAAATTGGACGAAAACGGCATAAATCATTCAAACAATATTAAGTATATTCAGTTTTGCTATTGAAGAAAAAACACAACTACTGATTGAATACATTAAAATTCTTGCAAATTAAAAATAATTCAATTTTTTCATACGCAATTCAGATTAAGTATATCAATCAATCATCACCGGTCTTCTTCATTTTCTTTCGTTACCAAAATTTTTCATTTCTATTTTTTTCTTTTTTTCTACATTTCATTTTTACGTTTTTCGTTTCATTTTGTTATTTGTGTTTTTGTTCATTTCAGATTTCCTTTTTTAATTTCGTTTCGTTTTCCCAAAATTCTTTTGTTATTTCGTTTTTAGCTTCGTTATATTTCACAACCTGGCTGTGTAACATTACAACACAAAAACTCTACAAAACTCGCCTAAAACAACTACGTGTAGTGTATAACTTAACACTACTCGAGTAAAATATCGATAAACATAGGATAACCAGCAGCAAATTCGTCACTACATATAATGGTGTTTACTTCCTTTTTTTTTAATATACCTGTATATATACTATAAGAAAGGAAAAAATGATAATCTGCGACAAACTCTAGCAAGCGGTACTTTTTCATCGATATTTTTTCCCATTCAGCAAAAGCGCTCGCAAGCTGAAACTGACTAGGAACAGATAAACGTTTTCCTCACTTCAACTTATCCCGCACTTCTTCACTAATATTCGAAAACCGTCTAACGAAGACAGAAGGAGGAAAATACGAAATTCATAGCCGATTACACCGATGTGCAGTGAACTGACAGAAAACTCTGATGATGCTTCTGGTGATGGCGAAGGCAACAAAATGCAATATAAAGATATTCCATCGAATGAATCTATCTCTACCGTCTACGTAGAGCGTGTTTTCTGCCAAAGAACTATATTGTAAATATTATCATACCGAAAAGGGTTAAAAGTGGCAAAGCAAAGGGAAAAGTGTGTTTTTAAACCTGAAAACTTCGTTACCAAACAAAGTTCCTCTTCCTTTTCTTTCGCGTTATCTTTTCTCTTTTCACTTCAGCTTACACATATAGTTTTTTAAGCACCTTCTAGGTCCCAACACCGACGAATTTGCCTTTTTCCCTTCTTTTTTTTCGCGTAGGTATTATATTCTAGGAAAATAAATAATCCGTAGGTTGGAGCAGAGACATTGCAATGAGATGGTTTATAAGGAATAGTAAGAAATCTGTTTCGTAAATCTTTCTTTCCTTTACTTTCTTGGCAAAAAATATTATCGATTTATCAAACGACAGTAGCATCGTAATTCGTCAACCGGGTAGGTTAGTAATAGTATAGGTACTTCGTAGACCACAACTTGAGTAAAACGTACGTTGTATAAATGCCTATAAATCAAATCCTCAAGTTTTTTCTTGATCGTCTTGATTTTTATTTAAATATAAAGAGTTCAGAAAAATTTTAAATTCCATTTTCCAATCGAAATGTCCCTTTTGTACTCGGATAGAAACCAAGGCTGGGCAAAATCAGGAAGAAGTTGAGGAGTTGAATCTTTTTTAGCCGGAGTCTGAGATGAAAATTTTAAACTGTTTTCCAACTGTAGGTAGGAACGTAGAATAGGTAAGGTATGTACGTTAAATAAATGACTTCTTTATTCAAAGATTTAATCTAAAAAAATTGTAAAATACTTCTAAAAAAATTTTGGAACCTAAAAAATATATCTAAGTACCTATTATTCTTTGTTTTTTTTTTAAAGACACATAGGCCTATTATTTAGTTTCTTTTTCAAAAATTGAAAAACATGAAATTTTTCTGGAAAAGTTTTACAATAAAACTTGAAGAAATCTTTACTTTTTCAATCCCAACATTTCGAAAACGTAGAAATATTTTTCAAGTTTCGAAAATTTTAGTCCTAAATGAATTTTTCAAAAAGATTCCCAAATCATTTGTTATGTTTTTTTACATTTTAATATCCTAGTACCTTACGAGATTTTATTAGTATTAATTTTCGAAGAAAAAAATATACTTGCTCCCTTGTCCCTCCTTTCAAATACTGCGATTTGCATTTCTTTTTTTTTTTGCAATTTAGAGCTTTTACCCTTTTCAAATTGGTCACTTAAAAATATGACAATAACGGATCAAATATAATTGAGAAAAAAAATAAAGAAATAGAAGAATAAAACGACAATATTACGCAAATAAGTGAAAATACGCTGCACGAATTTTCATTAAATTCTCAAGATTTTTCGAAGTTTCTAGACTTAAAAAAATTGTAAAATTGCAAAAATGAAACAATCGTGGAAAATTAAAAATTCCAATAATTTTAAGATACGTCTGAATTTTAATAATCTGTTCTAATTCAAAAATTTATGAAAATTTATTATTACCGAATTTGATATTTTTTTAAAATTCTCCAAATTTCAAAAATTAGTCAAATTTTCAAAATCGTAAGTTTAAATAAAAATCAAAGAATCTTGGATTGACTTCAATTTTCAATCATTAAAAAAATTATAAAAACTTGAGAATTATCAAATTTAAATATTTATCAATTTTGAATGATTTACCAGATTTCAAAATTTACCAAATTAATCAAACTTGGAAATTGACCATTTGAATGATTTTAAAAATTTGGCAGAATTTTGAATAGGTATTTATTTACGTTTTCATCAACTTTTGAAAAATTGTTTTAAAGAAATTATAAAATTAAGTAGGTATAAAAATTAACCAAAATTTTAAAAAGTTATTCATTTTCAAAAATTTATTAGTTAATTTAAAAATAACAAAATTTTTATTTTTTTATTTTTATTGAAATACCTGAATTTCAAAAAAAATGGTGTCATTTTAAAATTGATCGTAATTGAAAAATTGTGTTTGCAACTCATCAAGTAGGTATTTACTTATTTCTTGTAGAATGGATTTAAATTTCAAACTTGAGCATGGAATTGAAAGTCTATATTATATTCATATGATTTTTTTTTTTTTTAAATTAACCATCAGTTTTTCCTAGAAACGAAAGCGTAAATTCATTTTGTCAGGAGCAATATACCTATATGCAATGTTATTCAATACACTGTATTCTCTTTCGCTTCGTGATCCCACATGTTCGCGTGTCAATTGTTATTTTCCGTATTTGCATTTTGTAAGTATTTATATACGGACTTTGCAACTAACTACACCTACCACCTTATAATTTTTATTTTAAATCAACAACATAACTAGTCACTATGTACATAACGAAATAAACAAACATAGATAAGCATAATTTTCATTTTTTGATCGCTTAAAAAGCGAAATTTTCACGAAAACACACCAACATCGTGATCAAAGTTCAACAGACTTTTCTCAAAAACGTCTCTTTAAAAACTGTAGTCGCATCGGACGAAAAAATAAATTAAGCAACTACCACCTCTTGCGCTCAATTAGGTTTGATGAACAACTTCTAACGAAGAATTCGATAAGTGAAAAACTTTGCGGAACAATGAACTTGGAATACGTTGACTAGACACCTTTCAATTTATATCATAGGAATAAGGGTGCGTTCTACTATAATCTTTGTATAATCTAACGAACGCCTCAATATCGATTACAATTTGAGAATATTACTCGTATATAAACTTTAGAATATAAGTACGTATTGTCGACAGATTAAATATTTCGAATGAATATCAAGGTACAATATTTTAACAGTACTTGGACAAGTAACCCGAAATCTGTTCGATATAGCAACGTTATATGAAATTAAATTAATCTCAATTAACGCACGCACAACTGATTTCGTTTCCTTTCATATTTCTCAGCGAAACACAAAAGCGTCAAAATTTCAATACCGCGTAAATTCCTTTCAAAGACCAAGTGTGAATTAAGAACGGCAGAGGAATTTTTTTTTAAAATTAAGTCGTAAATTACATTGAAAGGAATAAAATACACTAATTTCGTTTAATCAGTAACAGCGAGTAATATAGCCGCTCATAAATTTACAAAACAAATGGTAACTTTTTTCCAGAAAGAAATAAAACGAAAAAAAAGATAGAAAAGAAAATTTAAAAAAAGAAGAAAAAAACAAAGAAAAGAGGAAGTCGATAAAAAGGGGAATGAGAAAATGTAATAACGTCGATTGTAAATATGCGAACTGATAGTTGAAAAAGGTCCAGCATGAGAAGATAAATTTTACGTGAAAGGAAAAGCAAATGTAGAGGTATAAGAAACTATTTACTATTCTACTTTTCTTCTTTCTTTCTTTCTTTTTTTTCTCGATAACCACAAAAATCAAATTCTCTACATAAAATGGCATTTAATAAATTAAACGCTCGCGCGCTGTTTACCGTTAGAACGTTAAATAAATATTGATATTTTTCGAAATAAGAAAATAGTAGACTGTAGGCGTATCTTAGAAGTGTACATAATTAATAATCGATAATAAGTCGAGCCAAAATTAAAAACAAATCAGTATTTTTAAGCGATTATTTATTTTTTTTTCGTAACATTCTGTCACAACTTACCAGGCGAAGATGATAGTTACTAAATTGATTTTTTAATCTCTTTCACGTTATTATTTTGCAATTATGTAAATTTTTACGACTGATTAAAATTGGTAATCAACGACATCGTCGGCGCAAATGTCCCCCTTGTCGTGGTTTAGCATTTTACGTCAATGTAAGATCATTAATCACCGCCCTTGTAATATACGCAAATTAATTGCACATATTTTCCGTAATTCCATTAGCATGGTTTTCTTTTCCATCCAACTTTTCATTTTGTTGACGAATTAATTTTATTCAACTTTACACCTGATTAATCATCGTTCAACTTCCTAAATACTTGTTTTTCGAAAATCCCGAGCGTTTGCTTCTGACCACAGAGTAATTAATTAATACAATGAAAATGGCTAAAAAGGATTATGGAGAACCTAACTTCGAAATAAGTTACACTGCTGCGATGCGATGTGTTACAAAATACATCATAAATTTTGCTCCTCTATCGTAGCCTGCTTTTTTTCGCGTATTGGGTCGAATCTCTGACGAAACTTTTAAATCCGTGAATTTACTCGCGCTTTATTCGAACCAGAGAGTAAGGAGTGGTATTAAGTGGATTCTTTTTATGCAAACCTTAACCGTACGTGTAATATATCAGCAGTAATAATGGTACTCGAAAATTTTATGATTTACGGTTCGAATAAGAAATAATTTTCAGCTGCATTTTTGCTTTTTAAGGAAGCAATAGATTTGAAAATTTCCCCTAATATAACTTGAAAAAAATGGAAGGTGTTTTTAGTTTATTTTGTGGAAAACGGCTGATCTAGGTTATTATACCTATACTTACTGAAAACTTTTCCCAATCAGCCACCCCAAGAAATTTTTGTTGAGGGTACAGCCCTTCAGAATCAGTTTTTTTTGCATTTATTTCATCGGAATTCAACATTTCATACATTAGAGAGAAACTTGAAAAAAAAATACGTCAAGTAACCTGATATTTCAAAAAAGTAATCAAAATTAAAATTTTGATTATTTTATAAAAATTTTCAATTTAAAAAAATGGTTGTTTCTAAAAATTTATGTTCATTCAAATAAAAAATTCCAATAAAAATTATAATGCCTAAAAATCATAAAGTTGAAAATCAATTTTTGTGTCGTTTGCAAAATGGGTACAGGAATAAAAAATTTTCATTTGTGAAGTCTTCATTTTCCAAAAAAATACAATTTTGAAATTTTTGAAAAACTTTTCAAAATTTTTGAATTTTGGAACGTTTTTCTTATTAAAAAAATTCCAATTTTTGAAGAGTTTGAAGTTCATGAGTTGAACAAATTTTATACTTCGCTTTTGAGGAATTCTTTATTCGATAAGTGATAATTTTCAATTTTCAAGCACAGCTTTCAAATACTTTTGGTCACATTTTTATTAAATAAATAAATTGCTGATAAATTCTCATTAAAAAAAGTTTTTAGTGAGAAGAATTTTTTTTACTCTTCGACGACGTAAATGAGTAACTTTTAATTTTTCTGAAAAAAATTACTTACCAATTTTTTTAGAGAAGAAATTTTGATTTTTGAAGAAAAAATCGTTCATTTGTAGAGAAAAGAATCTCTCAGTTTTTTCAAAAAAAAGCTCACCTCTTATCTACTATTATTTTTTATTAAAAATATGTTTCTTTTCTCTTATTTTTAGTGAAGAATACATCTTAATTCTTTTTTGAGAAAAACTCAATTTTTTAAATCTTTTTGGAGCAATAAATTTTTCTTTTGCGTTTTAATACATAAAAATATTCCTCCAGTTCGTGGAGAAAAAAATCTCGTTTTTAAAAGAAGATTTCATAAAATTTGTAACTTTATTTAATATTTTTTAATTAATTTGAAAAAATGTGTTCCCCTAGCTCAAATATTTAGAGTGGAGCCTCTAACGGTGTATTTTGGTTTCAATTTTTCAGATTTTCACCAAATTCAGTTTTCAATTTTTTGAGATGACTTTTCGCAGAGTTATAGGGCTTTGAAAATTATGTATACTATTTTTTATGCATTAACTCCACAATGCTTCACCCTCGTTTTCAGCACTCCTCAACTCCACCTTTACGGTTCGCACAGAAAAATGTTCAAGAACAAAATTGTAGGAAATTTAATGTAGAGTAATTTACTTTCAGATAATTTTCCCCAAAAAGTTGAACCCGAACGAAATAAATTCAAAAAACTGATTTTGAAGGAGCTGGAGCCTCAAAAAAAGTGACTTGGGGTGACGGATAGTGAGGTTTTTTAGTATGATTGTGAAAGAGCAGACCGCCTTCTGCAGAATAAACCAAAAAAACTTCTATAGCAATTTTTTGGAAATATTAGCATAACTGTGAGGTATTTAGAACCATGATCAAAATAACTAGCATATTTTAAACCAAAACTGAGGTGAAAAAAAATTAAAAATAACTACAAAAGGATCGCCTCGTCGCGAGATGAATGCTATGAATCTCAGCCCCAACAGTCCTGTTCAGCATTAAGCCATTACACCTATTCTGTTCGTATAAAAGGGTTGATGTCAAAAACACTTTGACACAAACTCTCAAGGTCTTGTAAATAGCACACGTCGGCGCTTAGCGGTTCGAGATTTTATTTATAGTCAGAAGGGGTTATTGTCATTAGATATTTGCGATTCTACATTCGTGATAACTAGCGCTATAACTTATAACTTATAAGTCATAAAACGTTTTCTCAGATATATCTAATGAGCGATTTACATTTAAGGATAGAAAACGAATTTCATTTTCTTTCATTAACTTTTACTACCGTTTGAAAAACTACACGCGTTTGATAATTTAAAACGAGGGTTAAAAATTGAACGATCCGATGAAAAATAATCATGGAATCGAGAACGTTTTAAAGCAAGCTCGTTCGTGGTGTTACTGCAAAAGTGAGACAAGTGTAAAAAGGCAATCTCCATTTTAAGAGACGGTTATGACATAATAATCAGATGAAGCGTCCGTAGTTTGTTCGATTTTGATGAGCTTTCCTATTGATAGTGGCATTTACAACACAAACAAGCGTTTGTTTGTTTTTGGGCTTAACATGTCACACAGGTATATGGTGCACGTAGTTATTTGATGTGGCGAATAGATTATTCAGCATTTTTTTACATTTTGTGCTTTTAAAAGCTTGTTTCGAGAAGCGACTTGTCCTCTCTGGTAAAAAAAAATTATAACTTATTCAAAGATATGTACAATTTAGGATGATCTTTATTTGAACTTTCGATATTTTATTTATCTCACCCCAGTCCCCAGTCCAATTCCTATTTTTCATTTTTCTTCAAATTGAATTTCAAGTAGTCCCTGGTCAGTTGTCACCAACTTTTTTTTAGAAGAATTGAAATATTTACTGAATTTCGAAGTACCTATTATATTTTTTGGTTACAATCCATCAAAGCTGTTCTTTCTCTAAGAAAATTAATTCCCAATTTTTCAAAAAAAAAAAAAAATTAATAATAAAATAAAACTATGTATTTAAAACTTGTTTTTTGGCCTTTTTCAAAAAAGCTAATTTTTCAGTACCTATTTTTTTCTAGAAAATTTTGAATTAAAATTTTTTTAAAACTAATTTTTGAAAAAATGATTAAGGTAAATGATTTCTCAATAATGCATTTTCAATTGTTTTTGGAACAATAAGGTATTTTTGAAGAAAATCATTTTTCTTTTTTATTCTAGATAATTTCCTTCATTGATTTTTTTTTTTCTGAACACATGAATATTTTTTAATAAACTTTTTGACAAAAATTTCAAGAAAATCCTTTAGAAAAAAGTAAAATAATTTTCTTCAAAAATACCTACTTAATTTTTTCAAAAACAATTGAAAATGCGTTAACTAACTATTGAAAATGAAAAATCATTTTTCAAAAATTATAGTTCTGAAAAAATTGCAATCCAAAATTTTCTGGAAAAAATACAGACATTTTTTTTTATTTGAAATTTGCCAAGAAACGTATTTTTAAAAGCTTTTATTGTTTTCATTTTTTATCTTTGGGGGGGGGGGGGGGTGAACAAAAGTTGAAAAATGATTTCTGACAGAATTACGCAAAATCCAAGTATGAAATTTTAGAAGATTGTGTTTGAAAAGAATTCTGAAGAAGACTTGAAAAAAGTTTCTCATAAAATTGTATTCCAAGGAAATTTTGGAAGGAGAAATCTGTCAGAAAAAGTTTTGAAGATTTCAATTTTGAAAATATTTTAATTGCGTTTCAAGATTAAAAGTTGTAAAAATAAATTCACCTAAATCACTTCCAACGAAATTAAATCGAACCCAAGCTTGTAAAAAATTATCGAACGCATGTTCAACTATAACATAACATATAACTAATCAATTTTTATGTTCTTCGGGAAAGTCGAAAAGATGGAAAAACCGAAAAATGAAAAATTGGCAAGCGTTATTCGAAAAAAAACCACACACAAATTGAAGAAAAAACCTCGATTCCAACAAATTACACGCGCATAGATATATATTTTACAGTATTATGCCCATACTGCGGAATCACTATTTATCTATAGAAAAAAAATCTAAAATTGTAGGAAGAGAAATTTGAAAATTCATTCATTTAAAGATGTAATAAAAATTTATACAAAACCGTTTTTTTCACGATTTTCTAATATTTTTCCATATGAAAATGACATTTTACGTTGAAAAAATATGAGACATTTAACAAAAGAATATTTTTATGCGAATTCATTTTTCTCACCGATGTCAAAAACGCAAAAGGCAAGACAAGCATTATTCTCTAAAATATATATACCTATATATATACCTATATAAATACAAAAGTGTCAAATCTACCCTGTTCCCTTTATGAAAGAGCATAAAAATTCCAGGAGTTTTTTCAAAATCAAATTTGTGTTTTTTCAACACCCAGACACTGTCGTCTCTCTATTTCACGCTCCGGAGTTACAAAATTGAATCTACAATCGACAATGCAACGTACTCAGAGCCGGTGCGAGGGGGGGGTGTGGGGGGGTGGAACACCCCCCCGGTGATTCCATTCGGCAAATTTTCGAAAAATTTTCGACAAATTCGGCAAACTTCCGACAAATTAAATTAGGTATGTTTACAAAATTTGGTAAAGTTTTGAATTTCAAATATGTAAATTTTTTAGAAATTCTAAATCACAAATTCGGCAAATTTTTGAAAAAAAATTTCGCCCTCGCTTCGCTCGCGCAATGTACTTCTACTACTTCATCTTTCTCTCAGAATCAGAATGGGAATCAAAAATCAGCGCATTTCAATTGTTATAACTTATAACGTTAAAAAATGAACATGATCTTTTTGAAAATATTAAAAATTATGGTTAAAGTGCATTATTTTTAATTAAAAATTCCAATTTTTTCAAAATTTTCGCCCTCGCTTTGATCGGGCAACATATCACTTTTTCATCTTTTAAAAAACCAGAAATTATTGTACGTTTTCAAAATTTCTGCAAAAAAAGCCCATCTTTTCTTTTAGAAGTGCAATTTTTTCAAAAATTTTCGTCCTCGCTTCGCTCGGGCAGCAACAGTCGTTTTGATTCAAATCATAATGCTACCATAAGTTCTTCAAAATTTTTCTATGAGGATAGTGAGAAGTTCTTTCGAAAACTCACTTTTTTCAAAAAATTCAGCGCAGGGGTTTACTTCCCACTGTTGTACCTATTAATTATCATTCGGCATTTTGAAAATTTTCATTCAGCATTTTCGATCTACACCCCCCCAAAAAAATTTTCTCAAACCGTCTCTGAACGTACTCGTACATGCTGCCTCCAAAACCTATTAAAAGCGACGTCGATTTCCAGGCTCAAAAATTATATAAAATACGAATATTAAATTTCTCCGGTTTTGTAATATAATGAGTAAAGCCGTCGCTTTCAAAAAAGGAACAGTCAACACGCTTTATGAACTCGTAATCTAATTCCACTTGGATTTTTTCCCTCTCTAACCCTAAAATAAATCATCGCGCAATTTTCTATACTATGTACCGGTCGAGAACGAAGTTTTAAAATTATCACCAATCCAAGTTTCACGTTGATTTCATTCTTGTACTTTTCAGATACAATCGATAATGAAAACTTTCCGCTCGATAAGAACTAAAATTCTTCATAAAGCTGCAATTTTTTCACATAAAAAAATATCATACTGATGAGTGACGATTGCTATAATTTTTACAAAGATAGTTCGCTTATACACAAGATATATATAGATATACCTACCTAATTAAAAGAGGATAATTAAAAATCTAAAAAAAAAACTCTATACTAAAGAATTGCATAAAATGTGTTTGTCGTCGCTAAATATAAAATGCAAAATTTGTAGAATGAAAAAACGTGCCTGCGTTTAACGCTGACAGAAAAACGGACAATTATACCCCACGACGTGATTATTTTCCAAAGAGTGAAATGAACCAGGAAAGCATAAAAATATGGAAAAAACTGCTGCTTTTGTTGTTCATTCGGAGTTTATGGTTTAGTTAAGTGGCCTTTCAACGTTTTTGAAATATTAACGATGCCTTACACACAACGTGAAATATATATGAAAAGTTCGTAATAAATAATCGTTGACACAAATTGTTACGAATTTCAATGCAGCAATAGCAAGGAAAAATCCTTTAACCAATACTTTTTGATTTTCTGTTCGGTTTCGTTTTGATTTTCCAGTAAAAACTTATACTTATACAGTGTGTCACGATTGGCTTATTATGGGGTTATTCAGCGCAATACGATTATTATTTAAAAAAAATATATATTTTCGTTTATCGTGGTAGATCTACTCGATATGTTTGAAACACATCGCAGAAACATTACAAATTTTTGAATAGCGTTCAAGATACTAGGTATCTATTTTCTCTGGATTTCTGGTCAAAATAATTGATAAAAACTACCCAACTATAGGATACCTAAGTCGTAGATTAGTAGGTAGGTATTTATTTTAGAATTTAATATGTAGGTAGGTACTGAAAATCCATTCGAGTATTTTGCAAAGGTACCTATAGGAAGTTGTACTAAAAATAGGTACCCGTAGACTTATTGTCGTCTCTAAAAACTTGCTTAAATTGTGTGAAGTATTTCACGGTATAACTTTTATTGAACCTTAAAAATTATATGATAAAGACCTAACGTACAATAAGTTATTTTCTATTTTTCCTGGTACTGGTTAGTATGGCCTTAATCAATAATAACAATAAAACTTTTCCATGCTTCAACATTACTCTTTTCGTAACACACATAGCAATAAAGGTATTCCATTTGAAAGTTGTTGTTTTTTTTTTCAATCAAGAGTCAGAGTTAATTGAGAAGTTATTTATAATTAAGAGACTTTTTTTTTACTGTTTTTCTATCTACATTCTTGTATAGCTACGACTGTAGAAATGAAAACATGGAAATAATTCAAGGCATTTGGGTGATAATTAATCACACGAAATACAACCTACCAATATAAAACACTCGTGTCACCAAAACAAAACCAAGAAAAACAACAAACGAAGTCTTAAATATTTTATATAGTGATTTAGTAACCATTTACATGAGCTTTG
Source organism: Balanococcus diminutus (assembly GCA_959613365.1). Lineage (NCBI taxonomy): Eukaryota > Metazoa > Arthropoda > Insecta > Hemiptera > Pseudococcidae > Balanococcus > Balanococcus diminutus. Next base: position 41,655,688 of record OY390715.1, on the reverse strand, counting down.
GCTACCAAAAACAAAATTCAATACATTACTGTTCACCTTTGTCTCTCAAGTAGATGAAACACTTCAAAACACAGGCAGATAATTTTAAATAATTTTCATAATTAACGATTGCTTTGTACAGATGTTATAAGACAATGTTAGCTGGCGTGAAGCGGGTAAGATTTCGTAATAAAAATATGACGGAGTGAAGTCGCATAGAATTCGCATACACTTGGAAAGAATGAAAGTAAAAAAAAAACCATTATGATGCGGAATTTTCTCTTCTATCGAACTTAATCTGCTTTTTTCTGGCTTCACTTGTTTCCGGTGTTGAACTATTAATCTTTTGTAAAAGATGGTTTCGCCTTCTTTCACTATGTGCTAGGGCGAGAGAAGAAAAGTTCTAACGTTTCATCTTACTTTATCGTCTGGCGACATCGATCCAATATACTAAAATTACAGCGTAAAAATGTCTTTTACTTGGTCACGCGATTTTTCGATTACGATTTTTTTTCTAGTCCAGTACAGTATCTTTTCTCCGGCAACCTTTACCGATTTATTAGAGAGGGTGAAAAAATTCAAAAATGAAGTACACAGTGTGCTTTATAAACACGCCTTAACAGCGGGAAGAAATCTACCCGTTAAGTCTCGAACAATAAAAACGTTTTAAAATTAACCCTATCTGAGGTATTAATGGTTATTTTTTTGCTATCTATTTTACTCTTTTTTGTCCATAAGTTACTTTGCGCTGTATTTAAGTACTCGTACTTGATATTTATTTAATGAAAACATTCGCGAAAATCAACGAAACAAAAAATTTTGCTGAATAGCAGCACGTGTGCAACTTGATAAATACAACGAATATATTCCGAATAAAAATATGAAATAATTTAAAGCACGATGAACGAAAAAGCAATCAACTATAAGGGTATAAGTAAATTTACATAAACGAAAGCTCGATAAAAAGCAAAATCATCTTGCAAACGATTTGCCTCTATTAAGGGATGATGTGAACCGCTTATTTCCAAAACATGCTAAGGGCACAAGATCACTTTTTCAGAAAAACACGAAAAACTGCACAAAACCTTCTGTGATAGTTGGAATGATAATTTTTTATTTATTTTGTAGATGGACAACACTGTTGACGATATAGGAGATTCCAACTTCTTCAGTTTATTTTTTCCATGTTTTTTCCCTATTTGAAATATCCGTTAGCAGGTTTTGACTCTAAACTATGGCGTTAGTAGGTTTTGGAAAAAAAATCCTTTAGCATGTTTTGACACTAAACTATGACTTTAGCGTGTTTTGACACCAAACTATGGCTTTAGTATGTTTTGGAAAAAAAAGTAATTATCGGAGGTGCAATTAATTTATTTATTTAAAAACGTTTGTTTAATTATTTTGAGAATAATAATTTAAAAGAAATAAATTAATACAAAATAAAACAAAGTCTGACTTTGAAAGGATCGTGCTAAATGCAGATGGCTTCAGCAACATGAGGTCATCTTACTGCATGAAGGACTTGGAATAATTTTCTACAAAAATGAAAGCGATGTTATTTAAAGGAATGGAAGGTGCCTAATTGAAAAATGTTTGAAACAAAACTTGTAGATTAAGATTTGAAGAATAATTTTGGTCATTATAAAAATTCTGATTGGACCCTTCCCTTTCGTCTAATTGTGTATTATACTAAATAAATACTTATATTATTCGTAATTGGAGGAAAGGGAGAGGGTCAATAAAAAATGTTTTCAAAGAAAAACTGTAGATTAAGATTCTGAGAATAATTTTTATCATCACAAAAATTTTGATTGCACCTCTCACACTCCTCCAATTTCGAATAAAACGTATTTATGTAGTATTGTGATTGTGAAAAATGATAATTAGAAGAGAAAGGGATCCAATCGAAATTTTTGAAACGACCAAAATTATTTCCTAAGATCTCATTGTACAACTTTTGTTTGAAAAATTTTTCAATTGACCCTCTCCTTCTCCTTCAATTTCGAATAATATAAGTATTTATGTAATGTTATACAAATTAGACGAGAGGGAGGCGTCCAATCAACATTTTTATAATGACCAAAATTATTCTTCAAATCTTAATCTACAACTTTTGTTTGAAACATTTTTCAATCGGGCCCCTCCCTTTCCTTTAAATCACATCACTTCTATTTTTGTAGAAAATTATTCCAAGTCCTTCATGCAGTAAGATGACGTCATGTTGCTGAAGCCATCTGCATTTAGCATGATCCACTTTGGAATTAAAATTATACCTATTCGAATGCAAAATTTACACATTTAATCAACATAGACACCATTAAAAACTAACAAACATTGGCGGTAAAGAGCAAAATGTAATTTATTTACGAAGTTTACCAACAAGTGTGACTTCTTGCTTGGTTTTTTTTCAAACAGCATACTGATAATAAAAAATTGTTACCAATCTACTTGAAAAAATAAATGAAAAAGTAATATGACTCGTGTCTTTAGCAGGTTTTGAAACGAAAAATACCTTTAGCATTTTTTGGAAACAAAAAAAAATTGCTTTTAGCAGGTTTTGGCACCAAACGAGATTTTTAACGGTCATTTTCAGTGGTTTGCAGTAGGTTTGGGGAAAAAATGATGGTGCCATTCGATCCGCAAGCTTAAAATCTATAAAGATCAGTCAAAAAGTCATTTTCGGTTATGTTGGCCGTTAGTATGTTTTGGAAATAGGCGGTTCATGTGACGTCCAAACGTATAAGTAGGTACTTCGATCGGTGCAGGACGACGTGTTAAAAATTATACTTACAAGGGAAATGAATAACGAAAAATCTTAAGAAATATCTTCATAAGAAAGGTCATGGTAAGTTTTAAAAGCTGATTTCAACAGTGGTCAGTTGCATTATTATTTATTAGATAAAAAGACATCGCAATTAGTTTCTTCCAAGGGGAATTAATCTCTTTATGTGATTATTCGACCGCTTCAGTTTTATCTTTCTTTCGCGAGTCACATGTAATTAAATTTATTCTGGAAATAGAAAGAAATATATTTTCTCTTTGGTTTTATTTCACGTGTAAAGCAGATTAAATGCGAATATAAATCCGTTTAGTGGTATATTAATCGAATTACCAGCTCTATACGATTCATGAAGATACTAATCCTATGGATTCTCTTTTTTTCCACCATCAAGTATAGTTATATAGCCTACAAAGTACATACGATGCATTTGGTATACAATATACACGCAAGTACGTACGTAGACGTACCATACGATACATTACGGTCATCATGTGAAAGGTAAACCTGAGCGTAAGATATTTACTAGCTCCTGTAGTTACTACTACCACTGTCAAGATCGGGATTTCGGCGAATTTTTCCAAATACATAGGCGCCTAAAATGCAAAATAGAGATGAGGGAGGAGTCCAATCGAAATTTTTATAACCAAAATTATTTTTAGGATCTTCATCTACAACTTTTATTTGAAAATTTTTTCAATTCAATGATTCAACCCCTACCTCCCACCCATTTTTCAATAAAAATTGTACTAATATGCGAAATTAGAGGGGAGTGGAGGGTCTAATCGAAATTCTTATAATAACCAAAATTATTTCTACGACTTTAATCTACATCTTTTGTTTGAAAAAATTTTCAATTGAAACCCTCCTTCCTCTCTAATTCTTCAAATCAATACATGGATACTCATTATTAAAAATTGGGGAAAGGTAAGGGTTGAATTGAAAAATTTTCAAACAAAAGATGTAGATTAAGATGCTAGAAATAATTTTGGTTATTATGAGAATTTCGATTGGACCCTTCCCTCCGCTCCAGTTTTGCATATTAGTACAAAAACAATCTTTATAGAAAAAAGGGAGAAAAGTAGAGGTTGAATTTAAAAAATTTTCAAACAAAAGTTGTAGATTAAGATTTTGAAAATAATTTCGGTTATTATAAAAATTTCGATTGGGTCCCTCCCTCCTCTCTAATTTCATATATTAGGCGTTTATGCATATAGTTTATGTGCATGGAAAAATTCAACGAAATCCCGATCTTATGGCAGTTCAAACTAGGAGCTATAGTTCAATAAATTGATTTGCAACCGAAATTCGATAAAAGAATTCGTATAGTATAGTAAAGTTTCGACGATAAAAAAGCACACCTTCTCAAGACGTAAAATACCACAGTCAGAAATTATTTTAGCTCTACCCCTGTACGAAAATTTATATCATTTGAGATTTTATTTCATTATTTGCAAGCATTTGTTACCTAATACCTACCCTTATACAAGTTACAAAATTCTAACGGCATAATCTAAAATATAACATTTTACGAAACCAACTTTCATTTCGAAGTCTTGTTTCGCAAACTGAGTAAAAAATTTTTTCACTATAAGAAACGTTTCAACTTGTCAAAAAGTTTTGATTTTTTACATACTTCGATGAAATTTTAAAAATAATGAGGCGTTTAATAAGCGACAATTTAAAAAAAAATCAGCAGTCCCGACGGTATATTTTTTGTCACATTTTTCATATCAGACACAGTATGACGTTTGGCAGCACCTGTTATTAATAACAAAACGCAATATGAAGCGAGAATACTATACCGTGCAAGGCACGTAAGAAAAGTTTCTTTATTGTTATAATTATTCAAAGTTTTAGCTTAAATGGTTTCAGTTGAATGCATGGTTTTGGGTTTTAAACGCGAATACGTACATATTTTTAATTTATGCGAATATCCGCACCCAAGTAGCTAAAGTGTTCTTCCCCGCCAACACATTACAGATGTACGAGCAGGTACATGAATGATTATCATATAACACACGTGTATGGTGCGTTCTTTCACAGTTTCTTTTCTAGACTTATTTCAAGAATTTGGTACAATGAAACAATAAATCATCTTATTTATGTACTTATAGCACAAAAATACCCAAGGTAATCAGAGGAGAATTTTTGAAGAAAATACTAAATAACTAATTGTATTGCATACTCTTACTCGTACTTTCAAATTTGAATAAGAAATTTTTTTTTGCTCACGATATACTTCAAAATTTGCTTAAAATTAAAAAAATATATATATTTGAAAATATTTATTGATTTTTTTTTGTTTAAATTTTGGCCAAAAAATTACAATTAACGGTTAATGATTATAACTTGAATGAAAAAGAAGAATTTTTCGATGAATCATGTAGGTATTTTGGGATAATTTTTTTTTAAATATTCGTATGGAAAAAATTTAAATTTTTCTAAAAAAAAGTGTAGGTTACCATTGCAATAACTAACTCATTAAAACAGACGTAGACTATTATTTATTTATTTTTTAGAGAAAAGCTTTTTTGAAATACATAAGTACTTTTTGAGAGATTTTTGATAAAAAACATTTTTACAATTTGATTAAAAAAATTAAATTACCTACCTACTTATATTAAAAAATAAAAAAAATAAAAAAAATAGAACAGTACGTACCTAATAACTTTTTGAACATTCCTTTATTTTTTATTTTTCTTGTTTTATCATTTTTTTAATACAAATTAATAATTTTTTTAAACAATTTTTTTTCAGGTGATTTTAACATTTTTTTTTTTTTTCAAAAAAAACTTTCAATGTTTTGAAGGAAAAAGTCTCTAGTTATCCCTTATTTTTATAAAGAAAAATCTTAATTTTTTTGAGAAACAATCTTAAATTTTTGGCCTCAATTTTTTTGGAAGGAAAAATCCCTTATGACATAAGTATTTCAGAGTCGGTAAAATAATTAATTTTAAATTTTTGGAGAGAAAAATTTCTGCATTTTTTTGGAATAAAAAATAACGCTCACTATAATTATTTTTTTGGAGGAGATGAGAAGAAATTTCTCGAAGTAAGAAAAAGTGGATTTTTTAGAGATTTTATTATTTAAAAAAAAATAAAATATCTTATTTATTTTGCTCGAATTATTTATACCTACCTATACCTACCGTCCTACCTATTACTTTTCTAGTTTCTTTTTTAGTTTTTCTTTTTTGAAAACGCAAATTTTTTAAAAACTGTTCATTATTAAAAATATATATATTTTTCACTTTTATAGTATATTTGCCAAATTATAAAGGAAAAAATCTCAATAAATTTTTTTGAAAAAATTCCGTTTTTTTCTAATTTTTCAATTTTTATGGAATAAAGAAATTTTTCAATTTCTTACAGTAAAAAATATTTCTAATTAGGTGCATAAGATAAGCTTTTTTAGAGTAAAAATCGATCGATTTTCTCATGAGAAAAACTTTAAGTATATTTTTTTAAAGAAAAAAAAATTCTAAATTCTATTGAATAAAAAAATGCTAAAGATATCTTATTTTTTGGAGCGTATGCAAATTTTATTTTTATAAATAAATGAGTAAAAAAGTCATTTTTTTGGAAGAAAATGCTCTTTCAATTTTTCAAAGATTTTTTATTTACCTACCTACGTAGAAAAGAAAAATTCTCATTGTTTTGTCTCAATTTTTTCGAGACAAAAATCTTTCATTTTTTGGAGAAGAAAAATCATCCTCACGTTCAACATTGAAAACATTTGAACTGGACACTCATTCGGAGAATATCAAGTTACATCCTACAAGATTCCAAATTACTACCCCATGAAATTTTATCCAGTTACGTTTATGCAAAAATGTTTGCAAATCACCTATTTAAAATTTTATTATTAAAAAAAATCAACATCAAAATTCGCTATTCTAAAATTCTGTCATTTCACATTTCACCAAAGTTGTTATAGAGCACTATCCCGAAGCAAAATACTCAAGTACTAAGTAGATATGTAATAGCTCGCAAAATACCATACTAGACCGAAACCTTTCTCTTATTAACAAATTTCCATTTTAAATTATGAAAAATATCACGTCCCAATCAATTATCCGAATCATCTAAATTTTCATGCGGCAAAATGCGAGACAAGTATATATCGTTTCGCAATCTTTCCGATTTTTTTTCTACAGTCATGTAATACACTCACGCGAACATAAATCAAATTTACTCCCTCCAACCTGGCAAATGCTCCGCCGTACCTTGAGCCATCGCTACCACACATACGACTACATACATGCACAAAAGAAAAAAATATATAGCAAAAGGAAACTTTTTTTGGGGAAAATTACGTTAGTGTGGTGTGTTCGAGGTATATAAGTTGAGACTCCCGAAGGTTTGTTTTACACCTAGCATAAAATTTTCAACCCTTCGGTCGAATTTATATTTTATAAGTTTTCCGGAAAAGCTTTTTCTCCGGGCTTTAATTGGATATTAAATCATAATAAATGCGGTTATGCGTTAGTGTTTAGAATCTAATGGCCGGTTTCGTTATCGAATGGTATTAAATATTTGAAGCGCAAAATTTTCTAAAAAATGACATATACTTGTTGGAAAGTTTAACGCGATTTCGTAGAGTGTTTTTCGCAGTTTTTTCTCTCTTTTTTGTGGTTCGTTCGAGTTGCGAAGAAGTTGGAAAATTTTTTTCAAACAGCTAACCTAGATTGTTACAGTGCGCGTGGCGTTATATTTTTATTCGGCAGGACGTTTTACACATTCATTTTTCGTAACGCGATACGATTTGCTCGTTTTTAACTAAATTTTTCAGCAATGTTGACTGGAAATTGTTGGCCGAGCGGAAATAAGACAAAACGATGCGGCGTATTTTTCAACTGAACGCGCAATTCGAATGAGACTGAAATATCAGATATAGCACGATGCAATGTTATACATATTAAAAAGTTTTTCGTGTTTTGTGATGTTATAGCATTTATGCTGGATATTGTGTAATCTCCTATCTATATAAAGTTGCATACCTAACTGCTAATAGCGGGCTAAAATTATTACCATTTCACCCGTATAACATTCAGCCACGACATTTTCAATTTGTTAATAATGGAATTCAATTAATATCTACCAATAAAATTTCAATAATTAGATTTTTTTAAGACTATATCGAAGAATAGTTTTATTTAAAAACAATGTTAATCAGTAATCTCGTGTAAACAAATTTCAGCAGCAGGAGATCAATTAAAATCATAATGCGATCGCAATGACCAAAAATTAGTTGTACATACGTTTTCAATTTCAATAAATAAAATTGATAATTTCAAATATTATACCTGCATTTATATCGTAGCAATATATACCAAAGCGAATGTAAATTTCCAGATAACGTTCGCATTTAATTTCCCATTCCCTGTTAAATATTCGGCGGAAAATTACAAACATTTGTTACTGAATTATGGGCAGTAGGTAGTAGGTACCCTTCATAAAAGGTAGAACAGCTTCGGGTTATTCCTTATTGCTGCAGCATCCACGTAACATCATTTTTTTCAGCAGAACACGTGTAAAGTCAATAATTTTATTGGATTTCGTGTTTCGTTTTTTATTTCAATCGAAATACATATTTTGGTCAATAGGATGCTTACATAGGTGTACCTATTATACCCATATTATATATTTCTCGTTCTATACATACCTATTTCACATGTAAGTGCTAGAGTGATCCCTATTTCATACTTGGTGGGGATTTTTTGATTTTTTTTGCATCCAACCCCAAAGTTATTTATTTTCATGAAGAAATAATAATTCTTATTTTCTTATTTTTCCTCCCTTATAAGTGATTATCAAGTGCCTAAGTGGTACCCTTCAGCCCCCCCCCCATAGTTTCTAAAAAATTAAAAAAATCCAAAAAAAAATCTCAAATTTTTTTCAATTTAATAATTGGTAGTACCTAAAGCTATTCGTGATTTTTTGTCTAATTTTCATGAACCTAATACCCCTAAAAATTGGAACCAAAAATTGATTACTTTTAGTATCGAGGATTTTTGAAATTTCCAAATTTTCAATTTTTTAGAAATCAAAGTTCTCTTGTACTGTATGAAACAGAAAAAAACTATAGTTTTTGCCAACACCTTTTGCCCCCTCCCCATTTAGGAACTAAAAATTTGATCATAACTTTTTCGGCATAATATCTCACTCTCACCCCATCCAGTGAAGCTTAATGAGTTTTTCATATAAATTTTCATTTTCTATAATTTTCAACTGATTTTATTCGAACATTCAGGTATAATGGACCCCTGTACGAGCAATTCCTGGAATTAAAAAAAAAATTAGAATGTTTCATGACAGTATTTCTTAAATGGTGGTACATGTACCCCAAGGAGTACGCGAAGATTTTTCAGGGGGTACGTGACGGCAATGGCATCTTAGTCCTAAAAAATAATTTTTTTTTTTTTTTTTTCATTTTTCGGGATTAAAACTTTTAGATACCTATCATTTTTTTTTGAGAATTTTTTTTTCGAAGTTTGTGGAGTAGGTATATTTTAAAATCTTTTCTCAGAAAAATGTTTCGATTTTTTTTGCATAAAAATCTTCCAATTTTCTGGATATTTTTTCTAATTTTTTGTACCTAGTGTGTATAGAAGTTCTCATTTTTGGGGAGTACATAGACATATTTTTCATTAAAAAAGAATCATTTTAGAGGCGAAGGAGATAACAATTTTTCCGAAGTAAATACCTATTAAATGTATTTTTCAATTTTTTTTTAAATAAAACGATTTTTCATTTTTTTTTTTTTTTTTTTTTTTTTTTTTTGTTTAATAAGGATTCTTTTACCTCTTTAAAATTTTAAAATGAAGAATATTTTTGATTTTTTGAAAAAAACTCTCGCTTTAAACATTTTTTCAAGTAAAAAAAAATATTTCTAAAGTGAAGGCATTTCTCATTTTTTTTGGAAGAGAATTTCTCGATTTTTGGAATAAGAAATCTTTCAATTTTTGATTTTTTTTCAATTATTCTTTTTCTAAAAATGAAATTTTTCGTTTTTTAAGAGCATTTTTTTTCTTTAATTTCTTGATTTTTTTTTTTTCAATTTTTCATGTGTTAGGTAAGTATAATACTATGGATGTGCAACTTATATAATTTTTCAAAATTTTTTATAACGGTAAAAAAGTCCCACAAAGACGCGAAAAACTTTTTTTTTCATCATTTTTCGCCCTTAAAACAGCAATTTTTGGTCTAATTTTTTTCCTTATACTATTTGAAACGCCTAAATATATATACCATCATTCTAAATTTGGATCAAATTCGTTCAATTTCTTCAATTTTTTCAATTTTTATTGAAAATAAGTACACAACTTCCTCCAAGATGTCCTCGCAGGGAGTCTACATAACTCCTGTTCTAATTGAGACAACGATGTGAATCAAATATGAGAATGTAGCCCAGACTTTGCATGTGTCATACTTACTATAAAAAAATCCAGATTCCTAGCATTCACCGTTTTGAAGGTACATGTACACCTGGAAATTTGGAAGTCATAAAAAATGACTCGTAATTTTATATTTTTTCAACAAAACATTTTTTACCATAATTAGGTATGTGGAATTGTGGAGGGAGGTGAAAACCATATTTCAACCCCTCGAGGATCATCTTAGGGCTGTCTTACTTCAATCCTGCCTATATCTGATAAATTACGAAAATTTCATCCAAATTCCAGGTGCAGGGACAAAAAAAATTCCATTTCGTCTTCTTCTTGTTCAGCTTTTTAACCCTTTTGTGCCCCAGAAGAAACCAACGGTCACTTTTAAAATAATTTTCTGTTAGAGTGATATCTAAGGTAGGGTTGAAAGAAAATGTCGATAAATTTTCATGAAACTTCGATCCTTGCACAGGAAATAGGTACCTACCTAAGGTGCCTATACTTTCATTTCCTGTGTGAATTTGGAGAATAACAGCAAGCCTATGTGATAAAACTCTTAATTGCTAAAAATTAATAAGACCTATCAGAAAATTTCATACATCCACCTCCCCTGCATATCAGAGCCCCCCTTTTAAAAATGAGAAAATGTCCAAAGCGTGAAACGTCGTTCCAACTTTTTTTGGATACTATTAATTCAAAGTGGAAAGTTTTTGGATTACAAATTCTTTAAATAAAAGGTACAGGGAACAAAGAGGGCGTTTTTGATTTTAAGGAAATGTCGCACAGGAAATTTAAGTTTCAAAATCATTCGAGTCTTTAAAATAAATTACCCAAGTTATACAAATTTCGAAAAAAATTTAGGGTTGTTGACTTGAATATTGTCAAACAATGTATTGTGCACAAATATTGCAGGTACAAACATAAAAATGGCACAGGAAATGGACATTGAAAATTTCAAAACACAAAAAAATTAGTTTTTAATAAAATTGAAAGAGACACTCACACAAAATTCCTGTCTGGTTTACACTAATCAAAATTTCTTCAATTTTATTTTGCTACAGTTACTGAAATATAACTTGAGGGATGAAAATTTTACAGATGAGAGATAATATTTTTTTCACTTCAGTTAGATATCGAGCCATCGACCACAGCCATCGCCTTTTCTGCTGTGAGATTTCCAAATTCCTGTGTGGTATTTCATTTAAATCAAAAAAGCCCTCTATGTTGTATGCATTTTCTATTTATTTATTTTTCCACATTAAAACTTTTTACATTGAATTAATAGTATCCAAAAAATGTTGGATCAACTTTTCAAGATTTGGATTTTTTTTCAACTCTTGTGATTTGAAAAAGGAGAGATTCTGCGGTACAGGGGAAGTGAAAATGTAAATTTTTATATACGTTCTTATGAATTTTCACCAATTAATAGTTTCTTCACTTTTACCCATAATTATGCATATATTTCACACAGGAAATGCAAATGTAGGTAAATATTTGCAGCTTAAGTAGGCATTTATTTCCTGTGCAAGGGATCAAGCTTTCAAAAAAATTTTAAAACTTTTTTGTATTTTATAGCATAGAGAATATGTCTGCATAAAAATTTTTAAAAAGTAACCGTCAGTTTCTTCTGGGGCACAAAAGGGTTAAAGCCAAAATTTACTTCATTTATTTACAATTATTTCAGGGCCCTAAACAATGTGAAATATGCGGCGCGGCGGTAATTGAAAAGACAATTTTGATCACATTTTTCACTCATTTTAATTTTTTTTTTCAAAAAAGTGAAAATGACATTTTTCATGTTCTATAAAATCAGGGGTGACTGCTAAAGAAGAGAAATTGCAGGAAATTGAATTCTTGGGGGAAAATAAGTACGTTGAGAGTTGAAACAATTTATTTTTTGAAAATTTCATATTTTTTATATTTCTTATTTTTTATTATTTTTTTCTTAAGATGGCTCGAAGACACGACTCAAAATTCAGTAAAGGAAAAATTGCTAATAAGGAATTATTTTCTCATTGAAACGAGAAACAATTTCAGAGGGTGGAAGTAAAAAAAGAATCAAAAGTTGAGAACAAGGGCCATCGTAGTATTAATCTAGGTACTTGTACTTCGAAAGAATTCCGAATCACGAAACTAAACGAATACACTCATTCTAAATCTATTTTTCGTACGTAATAAGCAGCCTGCGATGAATAAAAAAATTCAAGAATAAGAAGCATGGCGATATGCGCACGTGTCGTTTTTTCAAAACGTTATTTCGAAATGTCAGAAAAGGTAGATTTTGTGGCAGCGGGTATGTAATGGTGTGATAAAGGTACGCAATAAATTACGATTATTGATTGCGAGGGATTGGGTGAGGTGTTTGTGCAGGGAGTGGTTGGGCATTTAAAGTATATACCTACTACTGTGTATCTAGGTCGTTTTAACATAATTCGTTCTTTGCTTAAAATATAATTCGGCGCGTTTTGTTTGTGCTTTTTAGAAATACTATCATAGGTACCTGGTACGATTTATTTTTTAAATATTCACTCCGCTCGGCCGCTCCGAATAAAAGGTCGTTCCGTTGTAGTATGAATTTTTTGGCGCAAGGTTATTCGCAAGATAATGTGAACACTGTACAGTGTATATTCGTTCAAATTAATGAGATTTTAATCAATGGATTCCATTTAAGTACACTTACTTACGCGTAATATGCGAAAAAATTTAGATGACGTTATTTTAAATCGCACATATTACGATACATGCTAGAATAGCACGCGGTACAAGATGGAAAGTTAGTTTTACGCTCGATAGTGGAAACAACTACCAACAAAACGTAAACAAACAGCACGTTGCGTTCCAAAGAATATTACTAAAGTATAGAAAAATATTTCAAATAACGTAAAAATACAGTATTTGAAACATTTTCATAATTTTAAGTAAAATTTATTCGTATGGTGAATCGATGTACCATTGAAATTCAATTTGCTGCTAGGTTTGAATAAATGTATGCCGGTACAATAAATATACGCGTTATTCTCATAATAATTTCTAATATTATAAAGGTAGGTAGGTAGGTAGGTATTTTATGTTCCTCAGTTCCCATCTTGTTTTCCAGCTTAATTCCATATATAAGAATGTATGGATTATTGAATAACGTTTGTGTTTATGTCTAAGTTTTTTTTCTCCCTCTTTTTTAGCACACATGCATATTTTGTGCTACAACATCAAACAGGTACGAACCTCTTAACGAAAGAGAAGAGGTGAAATAGGAAGTTGTTATAGTGAAAATGAGTCGAAATAATCGAAGGATTTTTCAATTATCCCGACATAATAGGCGATAGTTTCGCATTTTTACCATAAAACTATAATATAGTTAATTATTATCATTATGCAATATTAAAACTTTTCTGCATTATAAAGAACCAAGAAGAATATTTATCACTCTATAACGTTGAGAAGTTTACGAAGCTTGAAAACCAAAATTGAATTACCTACATTATTTTAATTGATGGTTGGGCTTTATATCATACTTGAGTTGATCACCTAATATTGAAGAAATGTCCAAGTTGAAAATGATCGAATTCGGATTTAATTACAGATATCAATCAATCAAAAAAACAAAACAAAAAAAGAAATAATATAACGACCAATTTTGAAAAATAAACCACAAAAATAATGATTAGTTTTGTGAAATTCTCATTTATTTTATTTACCTTTTTCCAACTTCATTGGAAAAATTTTCTCAAAAAAATTAATAAAAAATGTGATAATTTTAAAAAAAAGTAGGACTTTTTGAAAAATAGTTTTTGATAAACATTGTCCAACAAAAAAAATAATATTTTCTATCAAATTTACTTGAAACGCATTCTTTTGACAATTTTTAAAATCATACCTATTTAATATGTTTATCGAAGTATTTTTCTGCTTAAAGAATTTTGTATCAGAATTTTTTTTAATTTTTTAAATAATGATTCCGAAAGGGTAATTTTTTATTAATTTTTTGAGTCAATTTCTCTTTTTTTTCTCATTACTGTTTTCTAGAGTCTTTTATTCACAAAAAATTTTCAAAACATTTTTCTAGTTGAATAATTAGTTTTATGTGTAAGTATATATTTTTTGATTCACCTAATTTTTTTTTATTTCATCAAACTGCTTTTCACTCTTACAAAATTTTTTCCTAATCAAAACATTTCTCAAGATTTGATTTTATATTAAAAGAAGCACTTCATGATTTTTTTTAAAAATAAACTTTGTGATATTTTTACCAAAAAAAAAAAAAAAAAAAATGTGGTTTGAAAGTTGTTTCTGCATCTTTGGTAAAATATTTACTTGAAATAGCAATAATTAAAATTGTCCTTTTAACTAAAAATTTGAATAAAAAATTGAAAGGACGAAAAAAGAGTAGCAATGGCAAAGTATTAAAAAATGATTTTAAAAAATATTTATTTCTCAGCACTGCAATTGTGTCTGAAAAGTTTTCAAAAAAAAATTTCGAAAAGTTGTATTTGAACAAAATTGAAACAAAAAATGATATTCCAAAAAAAAAATGTTGGATAAAATTGTGTTTGAAGAGCTGAGGATTTCAAAGAATTTGGCTCTGGACAAAGTTTAAAAAAATAATGTGCTTACCCATAGGTATAAAGTTCGAATGCACTTTAATTTTGAATAAAGTATTGATGAATTGTGGGGTCCGTGGTAAAAACAACCATAGGTAGCCAAAAAATCATTCAGAGAAGATCAAAATAACAAACTCAAATCGTGTTTGGGATGAAAATTAGATTTAGTGGATGTTATATTGTTCACCAAATTTTCTTTACTGCCAAGAAATGTAATTTTTTTCAAATTTTGAGAAAATTTACAAATTTCCTTTTGAAAATGTTGACTGCTAAAACACGTACTTTTAAAATTGGAAAAAATTGATGAAAGCTAAATTTAAAAAAAAAACCTAGGTAGTATACTAGTATCTCTGTCGTTTTTCTCGTAAAAATTTAATTTAGGAATTGAAATTTTAAAACATTTCAAATTTTTGACTATGGTTGTTTTTACAGCTGACCCCTCACTTGTATTGAACAATTTTTTAAAAATTGTGCATGAATAATGAAATTCAGAAAAAAGTTGTAACTTAAAAAGAAAGGAAAGGGAGAGAGTTTGAATGCAATTTTAAAAGATAATAATTTTACTTCGAAAAATTTTTGTCTGAACAAAATTGAGTTAAAATTGACTCTGAATGTATTTAATTTAAAAATTTTTTTTAGTTAGGTTTGTATTTTAGACAAAGTTTTAAAATTGTGTTTGAACAAATTTTGAGAAAATTATCTGAACTGAATTTTAAAAAATTCGATTTTGAAAGAAATTTCGAATTGTGTTTAACAAAATCATAAAAACTTCTGTAAGTTGTATCTAGTTTTTTGAAAAAAAAAAAAAATCATTATTTTTTATCAAGAATTTAAATTTGAAAAGCCAAAACTGCTAAAGGTCAAATGGAATGATAATATAGTGACAAAAAAATGACAGTCTCAAAAATTAACGTCTTTTGTGCAAAATAATTGATTAATTTACTAACATTGTTTCATTAAACCATGTTTCTATAAAAACTCGATAAATATTCGTACATTATAATATTATGGCTATATATTTTAAATCGAAAAATTTCATTTATCTGTAAAAACAGATCCACGCTGTTCTTGAGGGAAAAAATTCCTCGTTTCATTTATTTTACTTAACGAAATGATATCTACAAATTGACGATAACGTGGCATTGTAGTGGCATCACTTACATATATTTTTTTGGAAAGGTTATCATTTACGAGTAGAATCATTATTTTTATTATAATTAGGCTTCGTGACTGATAACCGCGTTATCTTTGAAAGATTCGTTCATCTTTGCTGGATCGCCATGTGGTTATCATAAAAAACGAATATTATTGGTCAGTTTAACGTAGAAAATAAAAGTATACTTGGTAAACCTACAGGTACTTAATACATTCCATATACCTAAAAGTTGTGTTATGTCTGAAAAAATTTTTGTGATGCGAGGAATCATATTTCTCAGGCGACAAAAAGCTCGATAACTAGTCCATTATTGTCTTGCGCATTATAATGAAACTGTTTTACTTCGATATTAACTTAGAAGCGCTGAAATTATACACCACAATCAACTACATACAAAGTAATCAAAGAAAAAAAATGAAAAAAAATTATTTCAAGCGCTATGTCATCTATTAGGATAACCAAGGCTATAAATAAAGAACGAAACGTTGTTATAATTAATGAAATAGATGCGTCTGCAAAGAAGAAGCAGTTGAGGATATTATCTCTAGCCAGGGGTCTATTACACCAGAATTTACATGCCAACAAATCGTGAATTACCACCGTGTCATTTATCCTTCTCACCCTTTTAAACCAACACGAGTAATAGGCTACGTATACCGCTACGTTTCATTCCACCATTTTCTGCTAAAATGCTAAATTAAAATCGAACTATTTTAACAACAAACCTCATCAAGTGAAGCGGGCATTGTGTAATAGTGGATAAATTAAATCATTTCAAATTTCGAAATCAATCAATCATTGAATGAAATGACAGTTCATACAAAAGTGACCATGACTGTGTTTGAGAATTATTAAGCTCAAATATTGAAATGTCGATGGGATGGGGATGGCAATTTACGTGGAAAACTTTCTCAATGTAATAATTTCTACGAAATATTCATAAAATAGAGATTATTTCACTCAAGACGAATCTTTCTGATCCCAATAAAAGTGTAACTTTCGTCAAATTTCAATTTTTCCCTTCAATATCATACCTATACTAGGTATAAGTTGAATTTGTATAAGCATACCTATCTAACACTACGCACTACATTCAGACTTGAGTAGTTACCTATCATTTCCTCATAATTTGCGATCAACGATAACAAAATACTTATTGCATTCAATTTATACCTACACCAACGAAACCGTACATCAATTTTTTATTGAGCGTGGTCATTAAACCACTAACAAACAAGGAAGCAAATTCCCGACAAAGTTCAAAAATTAACTGTCTTATTTAAATTAAAATAATCGTGATTCGTGGATCGAAGAATCGTACGAAGTGTGTAAATTTTCATGCATGCTGTGCCATCGTCCAGGTCATCAGCGATATTCATTAAATTCAAATTAAATTTTGAAAAGCCCTATATCATCAGACAACTTTATCATTTAATTAAACTAGTGTATTTCATGCAAATGCGTTGATACAAATCAAAGCTAACTTGGTAATTAATGTTAATTATTGGAAGCAAATATTGGCGCTTGATTATTTTTTCCAAAGACCGAATCGAATTCGACTTTTATCAAATTCTTATCGCGAACTCGAAAAGCATCACAGTTTACCTTGAGCGGTAACAGATTATAATTATTTGTCGAATCGAAAAGTATAGGTACGCTGGTACACGCACCCAGAAACCCAGATAATAGCATGAAAAACACAGTTTGATTTTCAGTAGATACCTAATATTACCCACCAATATCACACATCAACGTTTGAAAATTTTATTTCGAGTATCCAATTTGGATGCCGTTTAATGTAAACTTACCAAAAATATGACTTTCTTTTTTTAGTACCTACATCTACTATACCTAATTACCTACCTAGCTAATTGAAAATTCAATTTATACTTCGAAAGTTACAGTTGAAAATAATTTATAATACTCGTTCATATTCACCCTAACAATTTTGCTCTTCTTCGTCTCCGATTTCCTCTCACTGCGGTTTTAGGCGTAGGTAATTATTACATCATCGTTCTCTTTTTTTTTAAAGTGCTGCTGGCACTAGGAATTTCTCTCTCAAAAAAAGGAATCGGTGCTCGAAAATGATTTTACTTAAATTTTAATGACAATAATGATCAAATCAATCAAACAAAAATTGTGAAATATGTTCTCATGGTGTCTGTTTTGAAAATGAAGGCCTTGCAGAGGTTGGCGCCTGGAACTTTCTTAGTAAAATTGGTTAGCAACACTGCAATCAAATTTTTTTTCGGCCCTGCCAGCGGATAAAATACTTCAGAAACCCAAAAAAAAGTTTTCATCATACCTATTGGCATTTGGATATTGAATGTGTTAAAAAAAAAAAAAAAATTTAGTCAATAGTATAACATGTCTAGATTTTTTGAGGGGCTAAAATAGACTTGAAAATGCATATTAGCTGATTTTCTCAAAGAGAAAAGTCAGCTATTAAATTTGACCTGATGATAGAAGTTGGGGGTGAGGGGTATTTTTCTCGACGTTTTGGGTCAAAATAAGACGATTGGCATGATTTTCGCATTTTGGTATTTCTTTATATATATATATATATATGTATGTATGTATCCCCAAAATTTGTCCAGACGATAACTCGAGTAAGAATTAACCGATTGAGCTGAAATGTTCATGAGAGGTTTGTTACTACTGGGAATAGAACCCTATTGTTTTTGAGAAAAATCGGTGAACCGGTTCTCGAGTTATTAGCGATTGAAATTTTCAAATGCTTCTAGCGCCTCGAATTAAGCAATTACGCAAAATTAGTGAATAACCTTTTTAATAGTACTTAAAAAGACGCACAAAAAAGGTTCTAAGCATTTTTCATTTTAATGAACCGGTTCTCGAGGAATTCGCCATGGAAAATTTCAAAACAAACAGCTGATCATCATTTCCCATTTTTTAAAAATAAATGGCTAGCAAAGTTGTAAAAATTCAAAACTTTTGCAATGCCTATCTAACTGCCTACTTTTCATGATAATGTCGTTTTTTATTGGTTTAAAACTTGTTAAAAGTTTTTATTTATCAAAATAGCTGGCTGTAAATCGTATAATTTTTTTAATCACTTTAAAGTTTTCAATTTGAAGTTGTTATCATTAAGTACATAAAAATAATTTAATTTACACATGAATTTACATAAATTTTGAAAAATAAAATTGAAAATAAAAAATAAAAATAAAAATAATAGAAAATCAGATTTTCTAGCGCATTAACTGCGTTAGAGTTTTTTTTTTCTATTTTCTTTTTTTTCAAGAATTAGTTTCACGGTTTTTTCCGAGAATCTGTTAATTTTTTCTTTTCAATTTTGTTAAAACAAATTTTAAAAAATTGATTCAAAAATTAAATTTATAAATTTTTAAGAATTTTATTCAAAATTATTTTTTTGCTTTTGTGTACCTATTTTTTTTCTTCAAATTTTTCCGAAAGAAATTTTTAAAAAATTTATTAAACATTTGTACTCGTACATGGTTTTTTCGAAATTTTTAGGTATTCAAAGCATTCAAAGTAAACTTAATTTTTTTGTTTTTTACTCAAAATGTTATTTTTTACATTTTTAAGTAAGTACCTACAGCTGATTGAAAAAAAAAATTGCACATCATTTTAAAGTTTATAGAAGAAAACATTCTGGTTGTACACCTACTATTAGTAATTGCATTAGGTTGTTTTAGATACTGACAAATTGTATTTTATTTCATTTTTTTATGCAATTTGACGTTTTGTAGATTGAAGTGTTCTTACCCGTGTAGCAATTGTCGACATCGACATTTATGTCGACAAAATTCAGACACATTTTTTTCTTGGTTAACGATGAATCAAAAATGATATATGAGATTTAAAGTAATGTTCTATGTTAAACATAACTGTTCAATAAAAATTTTTGAATTTTTCTCAGTATTTTCCTGTAATTCAGAAAATATTGTTTTTCTGCATAGACATGTCGATGTAAAAATCGATACTCGATAAACGAATCGACGTTAATGTCGACATTTTCTGCCAATTAAATTCACTAATTTTATATCTAAAAAGAACAAAAAACAATTTTTAAGCTCAGGAATAAACAATTTTTGAAAGAATCACGAAATTTTCTAATTTTTTTTAAATTTTGAATAATACAAGTACTTGTCGAGTTATTGTCGACATAATTGTCGATGGTCGAATAATGCATCGACTTCACTGTCGACAGTGTCGACCAGAGGAATTTTAGGTCGAGTTAGTGTCGATGTAATTGTCGAGGGTCGAATAATGCATCGACTTAACTGTCGACAGTGTCGACCAAAGGAATTTTAAGTCGAGCCAATGTCGACCTAATTGTCGAGGGTCGAATAATGCATCGACTTGACTGTCGACGTCTTGAGGGTGATTTTTGATACTCGCAGATAAAGTGTGTTATGAATTAGTACATAAGACTCTAAGAATTGCCTCTTCGTTAGCTGGGCACATATATGTCCAGCTACAAAGGTGATTTAAGAGCCGCAATTTTGACGAAATGTCGAAGTGTTGGCTTGATCACTATTTTTGGTTAAATTTTAAAACATATACCTATTAAAAATTTTGAACTTGGCATTTTTTTCAACATCTCAGCATTGCAAATGTCGATGTGAATGTCAATATAAATGTCGACACATCGAAATCGGTCACTTTTCGATCGTACATGTCGACACAATTGTGGATGGTTTGTCGATAATAACCTCGACAAACCATCCAAAATCGTGTCGACATGTACGATCGAAAAGTGACCGATTTCGATGTGTCGACATTTATATCGAAATTAGCATCGACGTTGCTATACGGGTATATTATGAGAATTTTTGGCAAGAAAAAATTGAGTACCTAATTATTTTGTAATATCTAACTTGATAAAGCGTACTTGGACATTGTTTTGAGAGAGAATCTTTAAAAAAAAAGTTTTGAGACATTTTTGTCAAAAAATGCTTTTTTGACCAAAAGTAATTTTTCAGAAAAAAAAATTCAAGTGAACTTTTCTCAAAATAGTTTTTTTTTTTGGACGACTTATTAAAAATTTAGAGCAGGTTTAAAAAAAAAGAAATTTCTTGAAAACTTTTGGGTTTAAATAATTTTTTTTTTGCATATTTTTTTTCTACCTACTTTTAACAAATTTTTTCATCGAATTTTTTCTAATATAGGTACTTAAAAAAACTTGGGGTAGTTTTTTGACTAACATTTATTTTATTTTATTTATTTTTTTTATTATTATCATTTTTTTTTTAAGAAATCCGTTGAGAGGTTTTTTTATTAAATTTTTAAAATAGATCTTATTTTTTCTCTTCCAAAAATTTGAAGATAATTTTTTTAGTACCTAACTTATTTTTTTCATGTCACAGACTTCTATCATAATTTCTTTCGAAAAGCTTTGGTTTAAAGAATTATTTTTCAATTTTTTTTGCACATGTTTTTTTTTTTTACTTCAACAGGATTTTTTAAGATACCTACCTAATAATTTTTTTTTTGATAATTAAAAAAAATTGGGGTAGTTTTTTGACTAACATAGGTTTATTTATTTTTTTTAAATAAATTGTCAAGATTTTTTTTAAATTTTTGGATGAGTATATCTTATTTTTTGTCTTCAAAAAATTTGAGGGTATTTTTTTTTATCGACTTTTTTCTTTCTATCCCACAGACTTCTATCATAATTTTTTTTAGATTGAAGAGGAAATTATTTTGAGAAAAACCTTACGAATACTCTGTGAGAGATTTATTCGAAGGAAGAGCTCTAGTGTTTTATGATACAGTAACTCTGGCGAGTAAAACTGTAGACAACATGACCGAATGCCTACAAGTTTATATCTATAATGTATACATACACATATCGACAGAAGTTGGGTATTCGTTGCACACTGGAGAATGGAAAAATCAGATGAAATGTTAAACAAACCAATTCCATATTTTTTCCAGACTAATTTTCAATTAACATTGTCACTCGATCCTTTATGTACAATACCGATACCATCATTCATCATTGTGAAATTTCTAGTTCCAAAAGTGCTTGTTTTTCCACTAGGTGCATGCGATTTTTCAACCCTGCATCTCTACACGCTTACGGTCGAGCAGTCACAATCGGTTTTCAAATACAAAGGGTAAATCGCGTCGCATTTGATCTTTGACCCTGTGACCTAAATTACCAATAAAAACGGAAATATTATAGTTTGAAACGACAACGTTGCCTACTCTTCGTATGAGAACAATTTAATTAATTTAAACGCTTCGATAAAGCTGTATAATTTGTCTGCCGATTCGTCCATTCGTCCAACCAACTAGTTCTATTATACACAGAGTTATAGTCTACTCTAAATATGTAACACGATAATAAGTCATTATCCTTTTATTGACCATGATAGGACATTTCCTGTACACTAGTAGTACTAGATGGTTAATTTTGCATTTTACTACACATCATTATTAATACCTAGCTCCGTCTACTTATTCCCCTTCCGTTTAAGATTTTTTTAAATTATTTTTATTTCTCTCAAATCAAATGTAAATAATCAACCCGTTACCAGGAACAAACATGATGCGTGTCACTAATTTTTACATATTATATGTATTTAGAAATACATATTTACCTTGAAAGTTTACGCTTTGTAAAGTATAGACGGAGAACTGAACACCATAGAAGAAGCTATGACTATGAGGAATATTCCATTTTGCACACTATAGCTGCACTGTTCACTGTGTACATCTATAAAATATGTAGTCACTCGTAGGTACCTATACATCTATATAATTATTTTATCTCGCGACGTACTTGTTTGAAACAGCAACGAAATGTCCTCACATGACACCAGAAATATATAAACAATTACAATAACCAAAAAAAAAAAAAAAAATCTCCCACAAAAGGTCATTCGTAAACTGTAAAATGCAACAGACCGTATAACTAGAACGCCTCGTCGTTTTCCTCTGTCACATACATATACGTACGCTAACAGAGATACGTACGTAAATTCATAAAAATGAAAAATATTATACAATCGCGAAAACTTTTTGAATTTCATAATTTAATCAAAGTTTAATGACATTTTTGCAGAGCACATTACGCCGGCAAATTTTTCTACACGACTCGTCCGCAAATTCTACGAGCAAACTGCGCTGATATGACGGTAAACAAAAACTTTAACGTTTCGAAATGGAACAAATTATCGAACAGCATTATCTATGCGATCGCAAAAGCAAACTCGACTAAAGTTAATCTATAAATTCAATATGAATCAATGTTAACTATTGTTTAAAATTCAACACCGAAATACATATTCGCCAGTCGGGCTGGAAGTAAAAACCACACGAGGGTTGTTTTTCATCGTGTTATAGATATTCTTCTCCATTCTGGACATGTCCCAAATCTGTTATTATTTTATCATACGAACCACGCGACTTTTCACGTTTTTTTTTCTTCCTTAAAAATGTTGCGTGGTTGAAATTTTGCCTATATACATTTATCTACTTATTTATTTTGTTAGGTACCTACGAAACGAAGTACCTACGTACGATTTCTTTAAAATTTACACGAATTCTACGGTTCGTGACTAAGTAAATACAATTTTGAATAAAGCATATACGAATTAGACCAATTTATAAGGGGCATGGTTCATACATGTGTTCAGCTCCGGAACACCAACAACGTATTAATAAATATTTACTCTTGTAAATAAAGATGAATTCTTACCTGGAGTTGTTTGCCAACTTAAACCTCCGATAAACATTTTCCTGTAACAAAAAAAAAAACAAAAACATTATAAGTATAATCAATCAATCTTGAAATTAAGTTCTACTGCAGACGAAAAAGAAATCCAAAATAGATAAGTAGATTATTTTGTACTAAAGTAGCTATAGTTTAGTTGTACTAGCAGAAAAACGATCTTATTGGGAAATTAATCAAATCAATAAGAAAGTAGGTAACAATCGTTGCAAGATAGAATACCCTGCAATCCAAAATAATCATAACATTTCTTTCAAGAGAAAATATTTTAAAATTTTCCTGTCAAAAAAAAAACGCTCTTTTTTTAAATTGCAAACAATTATCTAAAAACTTTTTTAAAAGGAAATATTTTAAAGTTTTGTTGAAAAAAAAATCAAGCATTTCTTAAAAAAAAAAAAAAAAAAAAAATCT
Organism: Balanococcus diminutus; assembly: GCA_959613365.1. Taxonomy (NCBI): domain Eukaryota; kingdom Metazoa; phylum Arthropoda; class Insecta; order Hemiptera; family Pseudococcidae; genus Balanococcus; species Balanococcus diminutus. Next base: position 41,631,651 of record OY390715.1, on the reverse strand, counting down.
TAAACGATTTCTTATGAAATTTTTCAAAAAAATAAATTTTAATTTCCGTTAAAAAAAATGGAAGATTTATTTTTTATTTTTTTATAACGCCACGTACAGTTACTAAAGGCTAGAGGCGTATACTAAGGATGTTTATTTACCATAGGGGTCGTAATGAGGTTTTGTGAAAATTAAATCAAAAATTCGATATGAATATTTGAATTTTTCAGGAAAAACTTGAAATGTTTACTCTTAATATACAATGCTATATTTTCTATAGACAATATTAGGTATTTTAATATAAATTTGAAAAGAATAATTTCTGTTTTAAAAAAATTTGAAAGAAGCAGAGTAGGTACAGTAAAACCTCGACTACTCGACTTTCAATTATCTATAATTTTTCGATTATCATCCGGGAAAAAAATTACAACAGACTTCTTTCGATTATCCCATTTCCAAAAGTAGATTAATTTTTTATTACCCGATTTTTCCTTATTTTGGCACTGAATAAACATAAAACGAATAGGTATACTTAATATCTACACAACTTTGATAGGTACTAAAATTTCGAAAAATTTGAGAAATTAATTTTTTTTTAATTCGTCATTATTGAATTTTAAAAAAAATTGTAGTTCCCAAAAAATCTTTTGTTCCAAAAAGATAAATAAAATTTATTCCAAATTCTAAAAAATAACCCCCAAAAAAATCTAAAAAATTTTTATTTAAAAAAAATTGAAAATTTTTTCATGCGTCGTTTTTTTGTTTTCAGTTTGTTCAGTCAGTGGTATTAATCTAAGCGGTTAGCACGAAAAGAGGGAGGCATACTTCGTTTTTTGAACACGAGTTGACATGATGTTTTTCTTTTAGTATGAACCCAAAGGAAATTTTTGAGAAGGGGAACCATCAAAAACTTCCCTTAATGGGTGAGCAGGAGGGGGTTTTAGGAGGGGAAACACCTCCATTTTTCCACATACCGGGGGAGGGTTGTGTTTGGTATCGTATCCATATAATTCGGACCTCCTGAACTCGAACTTGTATTTGGTTTCCAAATAGGAAGTAGAGAACTCTCGCATTGGTCAAATTTATGTCGCGTAAAATGGCCATTTTCGCCAAAATAGTCCAGGAAAATTACAAGTTTTATTTTGAGAACGTTTTTCATAGAAAATTTCACCCTGAAAATTTTATGTTATTATCATTTTTTCAAAAAAGTGTGTATTTTTGGAAATAAACGTAAAAAACGTCACGAGGGGACGAATTTCACCCCCTAGCACGAGACACAAGCGTCCTACGACATTGCGTCATAGCACAATATTGAAGAGCGCATCTAGTACTACCCATTTGTAAAGAAAGAATTTTGTTATCAATTCCTAAAAATAAAACTTGTAATTTTCCTGGACTATTTTGGCGAAAATGACCATTTTACGCGACATAAATTTGACCAATGCGAGAGTTCTCTACTTCCTATTTGGAAATCAAATACAAATTCGAGTTCAGGAGGTCCGAATTGACTTGGAGAAAGCTTCTATACTACAATTTATCAAAATTATAGGAGTTGGGAAATGAGAAACCGCGATTGTATGCCAATTTCGACGAAAACTGGCTACTTTATTTGAAATGTTTTTCTCTGAAACAATTCTCTCAACTCCAGAGAATTTTTTTTATTACTCGTATATCAAGAAAAAAAAATTGAAAACTATTAGGTAAACTTAAAAAAACAGGGCCTACAAAATTCTCACATCAATTTTTTTTTTACCCAAAACAAACTTTTCACGTGAAAAAAATTTCTTATAAAAATTACATCCCCGAGCGGCACACTCGATCGATAATATCGGAAGATGTAACGTATCGATAAAAAATCGTTTGAAAATCTATAGATGTTCTCACGATATTATAAAGATTTATCGGTACAACTTCATAGGCAAAAAATCTAAAAACTATCGAATTCGATATTATTAAGATTTTATGACGATATTCGTCAACGATACTATCGACAAAGAATATTAAATTTATCGATTCCGATTTTTCACCGACTTTGTGCAGATATTTGAAACTACATTATCGACAAAGAATATTAAATTTATCGAATTCGATTTTTTAACGATTTTGTAAAGATATTTAAAACTATATTATCGACAGATTATATGAAATTTCTCGACTTCGATATTTTACCGATTTTTTGACGACATTTGAAACTATATTATCGACAGATTATATTAAATTTATCGAATCCGATTTTTTACCGATTTTGTGAAGATATTTAAAATTTTATTATCGACACGTAATCTGAAATTTCTCGAATTCGATTTTTTAACGATTTTGTGAAGATATTTAAAATTTTATTATCGACACGTAATCTGAAATTTCTCGAATTCGATTTTTCAACGATTTTATGACGATATTTAGAACTATATTATCGACAAATAATCTGAAATTTCTCGAATTCGATTTTTTAACGATTTTGTGAAGATATTTAAAATTTTATTATCGACACGTAATCTGAAATTTCTCGAATTCGATTTTTCAACGATTTTATGACGATATTTGAAACTATATTATCGACACGTAATATGAAATTCCTCGAATTCGATTTTTCAACGATTTTGTGGCGATATTTGAAACTACATTATCGACAAATAATCTGAAATTTGTCGAACGATTTTGTGACGATATTTGAAATTATTTCCAAATTGGTGAAAATTTTTCTAAGTCCAACACGTCTGGAAGTACTAAACTGCCTATTATAAGCGTTTTATTGCTAATTCTTAACGATACGGTATGGCATAGTGGTTAAGGAAGAGGATTACCATGCAGGAGGTAGATGGTTCAAGCCCCACGGGTGGCAGATTTTTTATAATTTTTTTTTACTTTTTGTGAAATGATCCTCTTACCGTAACATGAATAATGTGTTTAGGCATAGTTTAATGTATTAATTAGGCTAATTAATGATTTTTAATTATAGAAAAAAGCTAGTAAAAGACGAAAAATCGGAATAAAAAAAATCGATAAAAAATCGACAGAATATCGAATTCGATAAAGTGTCGCAAAAATTCCGCCTAAATCGTGAAATTATCATTCGATATTATAGATATATTATCGATAAAATATCTTACTATAATCTCGAAATTTTTGCTAACTATAATTCGTCGATAATCTATCTATATATCGAAAGATAATTTCACGATTTATGCGGAACTAACGCGACACTTTATCGAATTCGATATTCTGTCGATTTTTTATTTCGATAATTTGTCGATTGTGCTGCTCGGGTCATTAAGAAAAATTATTCCTCCTGGAAAATTGCATCTGACCAAATAATTCTTTCATCTTTAGGTACTCCGATCATATTATTCATAACGAACTTTTCAATATTAACTATCATTGCTTTTCACTTCTAATTCGACATTTCGACAAAAAAGTAAATACACAACTTTTCTGTAAAAGCACACTAAAAGGAAAACTTTAGTCCTATAACACATCAAAAAGTAAGTTTCCGAAGCTGATAAAAAATTATTAAAGAAGCACAAAAATCAGTATTTTCTACTTCGAGCGTAACCCACTCAAATTCAACTTTTAGCCACGCTTGACATGAAAAGTTCAACGGTTAAAACAAAACAATTACGATTTTTTCATAAATGACAAGCGATGTTGAAAAATTTACACCCAGCAAGTCCGTACGTTTGAAAAAAGTTCGCATTAATAAATTATTCGGTTTTTAGAAACGAACGTACATTAAAAATACATTATATATATTTCAATTTTTAATACTTCCATTCAAACAAGTTCCATATATGCGAAATTGCACTCAACAGCGCGAATGTTTTTGTATCAAAACTTAGCTACGATGTCATATTCAAAGTGAAATTGAAAATTTGAAATTTAGACTTGCCATCGAAAAATATGACGTAAAACGTACGAGCGGTAAAAACGGCTGACTTCATAGAACGGCAGCTTAGACAGAATCTTCCTTACCCGTTCAATTTTCTAGATGAGAGAACTTAACGAGGAATTTCATATAAGAAACACGTATTCGAAATTGAATATTATGCAGGGCAACACACAGTGTACAACCGGAACTGTTTCCTTTGATTTATCGTATAATCACGCCATATCATACCGCTGTGCATTGAAATGCAAACTTTAAGTAGGTACAAAACTCAATTAAAATCAGCTCAACTATCGTTCGTGATAAGTTAGAGGGGGAAAAAGCGAGTGAAAAAAAAGGGAAGAAAAAATTCGCTCGACGAAATTTTCGCATTACCTGCAAGAATTGAAATTGTCACTTATAAAGCATTCCTAACAGATTAAGGTGAAAAAACTTTTTTTATTTATTTATTTTTTGAAGCGATTATTTGCCGAACCCTAACAACCGTGTCTCAAAACAAAATTACAAGAAAATGAATTTTACATTCTTCAAATTTCACCGTGAAATAGGTTTAGAAGAAAACTAACTCTGCTTTCATTTTTCGACGAATGAAAAATCTAATAGGAAGTTGGGAACTGGAAAAACCATTTTCCGGTCTTCGAAAAGTATTTCTCATCGAAAAAACTTCCCTGTTTTTAACCCGTCAATATCAATTTTTATTTCTTTTTGAAGCATTCCCGAGGCTATAAGTCGATTCGCCATATTATGTATTTTTCATCCATCCTAATCAAAGGTACTGCGTGTGTGTGTGATTTCACTTTGAATATTAAAATCCGACGATGAAACAAAGTAAATTTTCAAAGAAAGCTGTACGTTGATAAAAGTTTGATGAAAATTTTTACAATATAAACTTATTGCGCCGAGGCCCGTAATGAAAAACAAAAATTTCATAAAAAAATCTTCAGCTTTTGCCTTGCAACGAAATTCAACTTATAAATATTTTCCTATCTTTCACGTAAATTGTGTGTGATGGGAAAAAATACCGTTCAAAAACAAGCTCGTGAAAAAAGTAAAGTGAGTATCTAAGGAAGGGAAAAAAATTAATCGAGTAAGCTATTGAAAATGGTCTAGTACACGATTTTATTACAAACGCCATATTTGCTAACCTCGTGTGAATAGGTAATTCGCAACTTGAAACAAAGCTACCCTAAAATTGAATAAATTTTTTCATGTTTTTGTTTGACGATTTAAAGTATTTGTAGCTGCAGGTAGGGCCAGTTTTTTTTTTTTTTTTTTTCAAGTAGCATGTGCCATAGGCAGGTTAGGTTAGGTATTTTCAACGATAAAGTATAAGAGTAATATGGCCATTTTCATTCAATCGTAAATTACTCTATCAATTTCCCATGCTTCTTTTTTGCAGAATTTATTTCATTTTTTAAAAAAGCCAAACCAAGGATACAGTTGCTTTTTACTCCATGAGACGGAATTTTTTCCAGTAATAATTCACATCGCTTCACAGACAACTGAAATTATATCAGCCGGTTGATTCGTCCACACACGGTAGTTATAATAATTAATTACTAACGCTGCCGACGTAACTAAATATTGCAGTACAGAAAATACACGTACCCATACCAGCACACCAGACAATGGCAACCTTGTTCAAAATTATGACAATGCTGCAAGTTCGACAAGGACATTTTGAAAAAATCGTAAAATAATAAAAACTCGTTCTACTTTTTTACCACGTAATGATTGATAATTTAAAGTAAACGAATTCGCATTCGCTTGGTTCACTTTCTTATACGATTTGCTCTTCTGATTACGTAGGTATACTGTACGAATGGGATGTGGTAATTAGCGACGAACAATACGGTTTAATCAACCTATACGGCAATGGTTTAATGGCAGGTGTCGCTGAACCACTCATTATAACGCGTGTATTGCTCGATTCCATCAATTTCCGCACGACCAGAACCGGATTTTTGTAACAGATTTTTTATATATTTTTTTCATTTAATCAAGAACTTTTTTTATCATTTCGCACGAAACTGGTTCATCAATATTTCAGTCTACAATTTTTGGTAAAAAATAAAATATTACTTTTTCATCAACGTAGCAAAAACAGACACGAAGTTATTTAGCTAATGAGACAACGAGGACCAGAGTGTCTGTGATTGAGCCAATTCTTTAAATATTTTCTCAGCGAATGACAAGCGAAATGCTCGAGCATTGGTTATTAATAAATTTTCGGAAGTGTCCAGAACTAATTGGGTAATTATTCTCCGGAAAAAAATTTCAAAAAAAAAGTCAAAAAGTTCAGAAAAATTCTTTCCAAAAATTTTGTTCATAAAAAAATATTTTGCAGGAAAAGGGACACAACAGCTAAAAAATAAATTTTACAAGAGGAGCATTAAAAAACGAAAAAAGTAAAATTATTTCTTATTCTTAAATAATCCAAAAAAAAGTGGAAAAATTAATTTTTTGTTAAAATTTGATGTTTTACCTTAATTAGATTGAAAGATTTCTCAATTTTTCAAAATACGAACCAGAAACCACCACTTCCATTTGATTTCTGAGGACTTTTTTTCACATAAATTTACTAAAAAAAAAAAAAAAAAAAAAAAAAAAACAACTGAAAATCAAAAATTTAGCCCTCTTAGGTCTTTTTTATTTTCCCATGCTTCCGTTTAATAAAATTTTGGATTTTTTTGGGGAAAAATTCTCAATGAGAAATGCAGGGTTCCAATTTTAAAATTCTCCAAAAAAAAATTTCAATGCAAAATAGAATTATTTTAGAGAAAAAAATTTGCGAAAACATATTTTTTATAAAAAATTTCTTGCACATACATAGGTATTCCTTGAAAACTTTTTAAAAAATTCAAAAAAATCACTTTTGAAAAATATTCTTTTATTTGTTTGAAAATTTTTAAAAAATAAAGTGGCATTCAATAAAAAATTTTTGTAATAATTTTTTTAGTGCCTCATTTTTCTTCAGATTTTGAATTGAAAATTTCCCCTTTATAATTTTGGAAAATTTCTTCTGAAAAAAGTTCCTCATTTTTAAAAAAAACTCCTTCAAAAAGGTAATTTTGGAAAAAATTCAAAAAAAAATCTACAAAAACTCTCATTCTTTTTAAAAAATCCCAGAAGATTTAAAAAAAAAAAAAAAAAAAAAAAAAATGGAATAATTCTTTATAAAACATAAAAGAATAAAAAATTAGAGAAAATCTAATCTAATCCTTGAAATTTGGATTTGCGAAAGTTCTTGAATTTTTTTTTATTATTTTTGAGAAAACTCCTCACGATTTTTTTCAACAGATTTGTTCTGTTGAAAATTCCCCTTTTAAGATCATGAGAAAAATTCTGTAGGTAATAATTTTTCAGAAGAATTAAAACCAAATTTTTTCTCTTCACAAAGATTGATTATTTAATCAAAATTTGTCAATTATGAAATAATTTAAATTTGAAATTGCTGCACTTGAAACGTTCGTAGTAGCTAAAACTTTCAACTACCAAGCTCATTTTAGTTACCATTTTGGAACTGTCCAAACAAACCAGAACAGCACATTAAAATAACCCATGCGTAGCAAGCAAACTGAGCCCCTGAATATATTATTTTCTTCCATTCTTTATAGAAATTATGTGTGGGATTTTTTTCCTTCAAGATGATTTTGAATCTGAATTAATTCAATCATGATCTTATTCTAGGTGCTGGGGAGAGAGAGAATTTGTCCAAAAATTAGTGATTTTTTTTCGGTCAGAAGATACATAAGGTATCTTTTTTGTAAGAGAATATTTTTCAAGATTTTTTTTTGAGAGGATTATTTCATCAGGATATTTATGTAAAAATTACTTTCTATAAATAATTCTTCTTCGAGAAATTTTTTCTATAATTTTTTGGCTTGAAAAAGAGCTTTAAAAAAGATCTAGTAATTCGTTCATCGAGTTACCCCCCCCCCCCCCCCCGCCGAAAAATACCAATTTCTTTCTCCTCAGAAACACAAATAGTTACGCTTAAAAATGCAAGAGCATATGTTTTATTACTTTTGCTTGAAATCCTCGAGCATTTCTAAATAAGCATTTATTCATCCACCAACATCACTTATACGAGTATTTATAGGTACACACAAGTATGTTTTTGAACTAAAACAACCCTAGGATTCGACAAAGTTGATCTACTCCTAATATAAACGTAATCGTGCAGTATATATCTACACCTTCACATAGGTAAAACGAAGTAAACGAAGTATTTCTCATATTCACAACAGTATACATACGTCTTAAATGCAGTAGGTTACACTTGAAACTAGAATAAACTGGTATTTATAGAAGTTGAAACGAAGAAAAAAATTAACGAATATTAGTCATTCAAAAAGATTAAGTATTCGAGCCAGTGTAAGTATTGAAGGCATTAAAACATCATAAATATTTTCTTAAGTGACATATACTTAACCAGCATTCTCATAAATGTAGATATTCGAAAAATTGATTTCAAAATAATAAAATTACCTATAATTTCTAAAGCGTTGATAAAAAATTCAGCGTTCCTTCAATTTAAAAAAGAAATTCAAAAAAATTTTCGATCGATTTATTTCGAAAATTATTTTAGTTCTAATTAACAGCCTAGTCTCATTTTCCACATTTCTAGAATATCGGTTTAAAATTCATTCGCTAAGTAGGTGCGAAATGTTAATACACGACAAAATTCTACGACTTACAACTGCGTCATCATTAAAATTCATTTACTATGATTGAAAATACCATAATAAACTCTGTCAATATACCCAAGGGCGTTATTAAACAACACTTCGACATCGAAAGGTTTTACAACAAGAACAATCGTTTGAAGATTGCTGCTGTCGTATTAACTTCCCCTTTATCGAACTTTATCCTTAGACAATCCGAAAAAATATAATATACTTCTACGTAATATATATACAGGTAAATATAGACTGAATATTCACAACATAGGATTAAAAATCGAACAGAAACTACAGATGGGTGGTTGTTTCGCCACCTACTTCATTAAGCAAGTATATATGTAGTTTACTCATCATCGTTCATTTTAATATTCCGAAGCAACGTATAATTTTTCAAAGTTCGTACAAATACCTACCTAACCTGCTATAGCGAGAAATAAACAAATACCTAGAATAGAAAAATTTAAAAAGTTGATATTTAATAGTAGTGTAGAAAAAAATTGTACGACAATTTAATGCATAATGACACGAACAATTCATGATGGACACAATATAAATAATTCTTTTCGGCTGAATACAAAGAAAAAGAACTGCTGTTTACAATAAAGGAGAAAGAGTGTAGTTTATTAAACGTGGAAGTGAAATACGATTCTTTTTTGGTTGAAGCCGGATACACGTTGACATTTTTTTTCTCCCATTTTAGTCATGGTTTTGAAAATTTATTTTTAACCCCGGTGTACTTTCTTTCTTTTTCTAAAGGCTAATGCGATTTCTTATCGACTAAAATCATAATTAGTATTAATCCGACTTTCGTATAAAGCAGAGTATAAAAAAATTATTTTATATTAATTACCTAAAACTACGTACGTCTATGAAACTCGCAATAATTTTTATGCCCCATTACATCCCAAAGAATATAATAAAATGCATTTCAACTGTGAAAGTAAATTGTCGAGAGCTAGTCTCTGTCGGAGTGAAAAGATTCAATATTACTTTGAGAGATGTGCTAAAGAATGCCGCCGCAGTAGTAACTACACATTTGCTGTTCAAACGTCTTACTAATGGACTTTTCTGTTTTAGGGTCGAAGAGGGAAGGCGGATTTTGAAAGCCAAAAATAAACGACAGATCATCGACTACACGTAGCAATCATTAAGAATTACGATAGATAATTTTATTTTGCATCAGCAATTTTTTTACCTGTACTTTTATATATAAGGGAAGAAAAATACTTCAATCATCGAGTGATCAATGATCGCAAAAAATGATCCATATTTTTACATAGAAATTAGATTTTTCACATTGATATAAATAAACAATAAACGAGTGAAAAATTTGCATCTGTTCGAGTCAAATGATTGTTAATTTGGCCGAAAATTTCATATACACTTTGCTTACGATCCTGATTACATTCACAAGTAACGACTATTTAAGCTAATTTTATTTTTCGTAACAAGATGTGCTTCTCAAAGACGACTAAGTATAATAGATATGAATCATCAACAAAGAAAAAAAATTGGCTAGACTTCGCAAAGCGGTATGAATATTAATTACAGTAAACAAACGCCACATAAAATAAAAGTTATTTTTTCTTACCTTTGCCGTATTTTTATGAATTAAGCCGCGAAACAGCGTATGTTTACAAAATAAATGTATAAAAAATTTGTATTTGTTAGAAAATATTGCATTAATCTTTCAACGTTCTGGTGTAAACGTCCTCGTAATTTAGAAAATTTAAAAAAAAATGTTTGAAACAATTTTTTTTGTTCTAAGTAAGTAGTACATTTTAAGTACCTAACAAATTAATTACACTTTAATTTGATTTCGAGTTAGATAATTTTACAAATTCTCCGACCCCAAACCTACGCAAGGCCTGTACTGGCCCTAGACACACACGATGGTGCCGTATACGAAACTGCGAATACACTGAAATTTTTTGAAGATTGTTCAATTGCATCAAAAAACCTCGGAAATTCTATTATTATTATTACCACAACACCATGAATATCGAACGGACTTCACGGTTAAGAATATTTTTGCTTTTGCAGGTTGCATACCTCAGTTGGTAAAGGGTTATCCTTCGAGAATACGCAGGGTGTTTCTCAATTGATTTTGGGGGAAATCTATAGGGTGAATTGTCAATCTTTATGAAACAAAAAAATCTTACATACCAAAGGTGCATAATATTTCAAAAATTGAAGGAGCACAGGAAAATTAACTATGTGGAAAAGAAAATTTGGATCAAGCATAACACAAATGAGTAGTAAGTGCATATTACAAAATGAGCAAAGCTTTAAAAATTGGTATCTGAGAAATTTGAGCCTCCTTGGTCCCTTCCATTTTGTAAATAGGAAAATTCATATAGAAAAAAAAAACAGTTTTAAATGTTTTTATTGTTTATTTAAGTGTTTAGGAACTGTTTCTTAAAGGCATTTAAAACACTTCAAACACTTTTTTGTGTAAAACATATCAATCCTGATTAATTTGAAATCTGAAGAATAAAGATAAATATAAGATACTAGGGGGCTTCGCCCCCTGGCCGCTTCGCGGCCCAACCCCCACGGCGGTTCGCTTCGCGAACCGCCCTTGGGGGCTCCGCCCCCAAACCCCCATTTTTCTCGCTTTGCTCGCTTTTTTTTTCAAGCACAAGCGTGTTGAAAAAAACCGTAAAGATCAGAATGATACAATTTAACGCATTTACGCGTGGACCAGTGTAGCATCAACGGAAGGCAAAATTCCACAACATTCCTAAACGCCGCTTATTTTCTAAAATATCTTTCGTAATTGGGGGATTGTTTACGAAGGGAATTTTTAAAATTTTCACCCATACTTTCTGTTGTGAAATGGCAGATGTGATTTTTTTCAAAATTAAAATTGAATCACGGAAACTTGAGATGGCAAAATTTTGGTTTTTATTTAATATAATGATTACCTCCCTACCTATGGGACTAAAAAAGTTCAAATTTTCTAGGTATGTTAAGCAGAGAGTATAGGACAAATTGATGAAAAACAAAATTTGTCCTATGGAATTTTGATGAAAAAAAATTTTGAATTCAAGCGCAAACGTTTTGAAAAGAAAAACCGTTACACGTAGCACGATTCAATGTGTAGTGCCGACGCGCCGACGCGCGCCTACGCGGATATGCGCACACAACATTACCACAACATTTCGTAACGCGGCGTTTTGAAAAAAATATCTTTCGTCATTGCGGGGTTCTTTACGTGCGGATTTTTTGGAAATTTTTATACAAACTTTCTGCTTTGAAAAGGCAACTGTGGATTTTTTCAAAATTAAAATCGGATTATTGGAACACGAGATAGCAAAATTTTGTTTTTATTAAATACCTCCCCCCCTATGGGGGCAAAATTGTTCAAAAATGGCCTAGGTAATAGGGTACAGTATGAAAAAAGTTGTTGTGGTCATAATTTAATTTTTTGAAAAATTCGGGGGGTTGGGGGTGAGAAAATACCGAAATTTTGGTTTTTGGGGCGTACCTCCCTCCCTATGGGAGTTAAAAAGCTGAAAGTTGGTATATGCAATGAGTATGCGATATGTTAAAAACTACTTTTTCAAAATTTCGATATCTCAATTTTGGCACCTCCTCCCCCAAATTTGGGGCCTCCCAATTCCAAAATTGCCCATTTTTATAATTTTCCTTTAATGTACTCATCGGAACCTTTCGATTAAAAAAAAAATTAGCCTTCTAGCTATAGTAGAAGTAGGTGTTTCAATTTAGTACCACGACTTTTCTGTTAGAGCTGTATAGTAATGATTCAAAAAATGGAAACTTTTGGGAAAAAAACTCAAAAAACCAGTAACAAAAAACCATATCATTCAAGATGTTTTCATTAACTGAAATTAGGTGAAACCAGAAAAAAATCGGGTAGCAACCCTGTTGTATCCAAATCTCAAAAGGTGCCCACCACTATAACGAGCCACCCTGTATATCAAAAGTGAAAAATTCTCGTTTTTTCGGTACCACCAAGTACCCATATGCTCGATCAAAAAAATTCTCAATTTCATTTTCTTATACCTCTATTTTTCCTAGTACAAAAGTATAGACGCCTAATATATAATATTGGAGAAGAGGGAGGGGGCTTAATAGAAATTTTTATAATAACCAAAATTATTTTTAGGATCCTAATCTACAAATTTTGTTTGAAAATTTTTTCAATTCAATGATTCAACCCCTACCTCCCACCCATTTTTCAGAAATAAAAATTTTACTAATATGCAAAATTAGAGGGGAAGGAAGGGTCAAATCGAAATTTTAATAATAACCAAAATTATTTCTAGAACCTTAATCTACATCTTTTGTTTGAAAAAATTTTCTATTGGAACCCTCCCTCCTCTCTAATTTTTCATATATCAATACATGAATACTCATTATTGAAAATTGGATGTAGATTAAGATTCTAAAAATAACTTTGGTTATTATAAGAATTTCGATTGACCCATTCCCTCTCCTCTAATTTTGCTTATTAGTACAAAGACAATCTTTATTGAAAAATGGGGAGAAGGTAGGAGTTGAATTTAAAAAATTTTCAAACAAAAGTTGAAGATTATGATGCTGAAAATAATTTCGGTCATCATAAAAATTTCGATTGAGCCCCTCCCTCCTCTCTAATTTCGTGTATTAGGCGTCTATGTAGTTTTGTACTTGGAAAAATTCAGCAAAGTTCCGATCTTGGCAGTGCAAACCAGGAGCAAATTACATTATGTACCACGTGAGATGAGCACAATTGCTTTTCGATTCATCGGATTATTTCATCATGGCCTGATATGGAAACCACTCGTGGAATTTTCACTCTTAAGGTGAAAATTCAAAGTACTTGTAGTAAACAAACAAAACAAAATAGGCAAATAAAAAGTGAAACGCGAAAGTCGAAGATGAATTAAAATTAACGCGAAAAGATTTAACAAACGGGTCAAGATCCATCGTTTGATAAATGCGGGCAATTTTTCAGAGCGTTTTCCATCTGGCCGATGTCCCGAGATGCCCGCTACGTTCCTTATAAGTTCCCTGCGTTCAGCCGCCGAAGATCCATACGCAGAAATACGACGAACGCAATTACGACGACAACGCCCCCTTAACTCTTCACTTACCCCCATCTAACGTGTTCTCATCGAAATTGGCAACGAATTTACGCCGAGCCGTCATTTTCTACACCGTTGTAAGGTACGAAAAAATCCGTTGGGAAAACAATGGCACAGATTCTCCGTTGTCTCTTCGCAATTTGGGAAACGATCCAAAGACTTTGTTCCCTTTTTCCGTCGCATACTTTAAACGCAATGAGAAAAACGACTGAGATATATAACCCTCGGCGTTTTAATTTCGAAACTGGCAATCGAAATATTTTACTTATTACTTATTTTGACAGATTTTGCTCAACTTTTCTATTAGGCAGTTTTCGCAGGCAGTGGCAAAGATTTACGCGAAAAGGAAACAGAAAATCATACGCGAATCAGCATCTACTTTTTATTCCAGAATGGTAATAGCGCCACGCTGCGTTACACAAATTCAACAACAATGGCGCTACAATAAGTCACCATTATGGAAGTTGCTTCGATTAGGTAGTCTACGTGCTCGATACTGCTTTTTTTCACAATTTATAAAGCCACCGATGCAGAAAAGCGAGAAATTCGTGCCATCTGAGCAAAGTAGGTAGGTACCTAACCTACCTATTACCTGTATTAGCGTAAGCTAGTGTGTACAATGGCATTCAACGTTTTCATATTAGTGCTAAAAATTTATGTTGGTCTTTAATTTTGGAAACGGCGCCTTTACCAAATGGTAAACTTTTTTTCTATCGCGTAGCTTTTACGAGTATATGTATGAAAATTTATGATGGTTGCGTATTTACTACTTGAAGTTTATTTTCACTGCTCCATAGTCCATCTCTCTCTCTCTCTCTTTACCTGTACTATACCTATGTAGTGCCTATATCATCTACAGACCTAGATCTGTTTCTTATCGTAACATCATATCCGATGGATTTTTTATATCAATTTTTTTTTTTTTTTTTTTTCATTAGCAATTTATGATCGTAATTTTGTCAAAAAAATAATAATAATAAAGGGAGAAGGATACACAGATTATCACAGTAACTCGATTATTCCTAAACTACCTAAAATTTCCAAGTCCTCAATTCACTGGTGTAAAATATTCAATCATTCTTGTACTTACGTACATCTATTCCGAAATAAAAAATTCGCATTTATTGACGAGCACTAAATGATAACCAATAAACTCCAATCCAACCAACGAAGCGTATATTTTTAAAAATCAGTTTTTATACCGCAAGTTATCAATGGTGCTACGTAGTACGTACTAAATGAAAGAAAAGAAATCAATACGTGATAACACTTTACTACTTATCTCTGTAGTCTGTAGTACGAAATAACAATCATCTTCCAAACCAACATTAAGGCGCGTTAATACAGTACAAGTATAATTAAGTATGCTGGTGTTAAGTTTATATAGAAGACTGTTGATAAGGGCAGAATAACGATAGCTATACATTGTTATCGGAGGAATTATCTCTCTGACACAATGAATCATCGTCGTCTATGTTCACAATATCTTAATTCGCCACCGCGCTGACTTTCCTTGAAAATAATTTTTTTCATATTGAAACGAGCGCGATGGCAAAAGATAAATTTAAGCTTCTTTGAAAATCCAATTCAATTTTTTCCCTTCGTTTTATCGACAAAGAAACGAGCGATTTTTCGCATACCACCAGTAATAAAAGCACTATACTGAACCGCAACCGCAAGAATGTTAAGGAATGAGCGAGTGATATGTAAAACTTGCCAAGAAGTTGTTTTAAATTTCACAAGAATCTAAATGTCGGCGTTTTTCGATTTCTTGAATTGGAAAGTTGGACTTTTTGAGATTTACCTTAGTACGAATGTTCTGGGAATATTTAGAAATTTTAATTAAATAATTGAGTTTTGAGTTTGAAAGTTGCCAAAATTGTAAAATTGAATACCCATGCTTGTAACTTCTCATTTCACCAAATGCAAGAATGTTTTCTAAGCAATGGACAAAAATGAAACAATCTTAGTTTTCAGCATATTTTTTTTCAAAATCAAGATTTTAGTAAAATAAAAAAATAAAAAAATTGAAAAAATTGAAAAACGTTGAAAAATTGTCCACGATCAAATGTATACATACATAATATTAAATACCTTACATATAATTATTATGTATTAGTTACAATATTCAATATTGATGCTTCGAAAAAATTCAGAGATTTTTTTTTCTGGAAAAAGTTGAGAAATATAATTTTTTTTCATTTCAAACAAAGGTGGAAAAACGAGTAAAAAATATATATTTAAAAAAACAACAAATAAAAAACAAAAAAAAAATTACCTTAAAAAAACACCTAAAAAATTGAAGAAAAAAAACTGGAAACTTTTTTACTTCAAAAAAATTAAAATTTAATAGCTCGATTCAATTTTTTTATATTTCACTTTAAATCAGATCGCCAATTTTTTTAATTTTTTAAAAGTTGGAAAAATTTAAAAATCCAGTTTAAAAAAATTAAAACTTAACTTTAAAATTCTTGAAAAAATTTCAGATTTTTCTGAAATTTTGTTTATAAGTAATTTTTCAAATTTCGTTCAAATTATTAAAAACAGAATTTCAATTTTTTAAATTTTATTTTACAAAATTTTGCTCCTTTTTTCAAATTATTTTCAACAGATTCTTTTTGAAATTTCTTTCAAACATGATTTTTTTACTTTTAATTTCAAAAGCAATTTCAAACTCTACTTTCCAAAAAAAAAAAAAAAAAACTATTTAATTTCTTGCATTTTTGCCAAATAAAAAAATTACTTAAAAGTTAAAAGTGTTTCAAAACTGAGTTCGAAAAATTTGGTCTAGTTTTGGTCCAAAACATGTAGATACCTACTACGTACTTGATTTACCTACCCATTATAAAAAGTTCAGCTGTATTTTTTTCAATTTCATTTATTGTCGCTTTACTGAATTTTAAACATTTTTAAAAAGTAATGTTTTAAAATTTCGTTCTAACACAAATTTTTTTTTTCAAATTTAATTCGAACTTTTTTTTTTTTTTTTGAGTTTTACCGAATTATTTAAACTTTTTATTCCAACCACCAAGATAGAAACGATGAAGATTAAAAGCAATAATTTAAACTGAATTTAAAATGAATGTCAATTTTTTTGTTTTTGAATTATTATTTTTAAAATAGTAACTTCGGACAAAAAAAGGAACCATATTTTGATGCTTAATATCAATGAACAAAATGTGGCATTTTGAAAAAATTAGGCATACTAAAAAATAGAGCACATCAACTAAATCTCGCACATCATTTGGCAACGACGTTCCTTGAGAAACCTTTTGAACGTGATAAGGTCGCGGTTTTATAATACCGAGTTTCATTATCATAAACCTTATGTAATAAGTACGAAAACGAACCTACGTCTCTAATAAAATGAGACCATAATTTCCACAACTTGTGTTATGAGTATTTTTTTACGTGTAATCTGAAAAATTCTCATTATGAAGGGTTTTTCGCATTTTGAATTAAAACTTCTTTTCAATTGATTTTTTTTTTTTAGCCGAATTTTTTTTTTTAAATTTAGGCTATTGTGTCCGACCCTGATTTAGAAGGAGGGGGGTAGAAGAGTTCTGACCTCATTTGTTGACGTTTGGGACCAAAAGATGACGATCTGTCACATGTCACATATTTATATATATATAGGTAGCGGTTTCCGCACATGTCAGCCACCTTGCGGGTTATTCTTACATTACAAGTCAGCCATTCTCAGCCACCTCGACTGCAGGGTTTCACAAACTCCGCGCAACCCTTAGAAATCAAGTCACAGGGATGAACGCGAGCTCTATAATTAATGCACAGTGTGTAGAATCATAAGCACTGGCCGAGATGTACGGAAACATGCCAAAACTAGATATACACGACCTCAAATTTGACTCGTAATTTTTCAGTATTTTATTGACGGACAGAAAAGTTATTGATACCAAAAATTTTAGTACACTGCAGGCTTATACTTAATCTGAAAATCTATTTAAAATTTGAATTAGGTAGGCCAATTTTTTAATTTTTTCCCGCAAACTTCATCCTAAGAGTCTCATTATTTTTCCCAATGCGTATTTCTTGTATATTAGATCGAATCTGCGATTGAAATTTTTATAAATTAATTAGAACAGAGTCAAGAAATTTTTTTCAATTTTGACATTTTTCGTAAATTGGACAAATATATATGAAAAGTGGCCGAGATGTACGGAAACGGGCAAATATATATATATATATTTATTTATTTATAATTTTACCGCTACTTTTGGAACTCTGGGGCCGAGCCTAACAGGTCAAATGAGATGAAACTTGATATGTAGGGTCCTCTCGGTGTAGGAATGATGCAAAAAATTTTTTGGGGCCCTAACTCAAAATTGGGGATATGACCCCTTTTTGAGGAGGTGCAGGGGAGCCCCATTATCATGAAATTTTTTGAAACTTGCCCCAGGAATGAGAATCCTAATTACCTACACCATAGTCAAATTTCAGCCCCCTAAGTCATCCCCACCCCATTTTAGGGCCCAAAAAGTGGATTTTGGGGTCATTTTTTTCACGTTGATCAGGCAACTGACCCCCCAAATGGGGCTGGGGCCAAAATTTTCATCATGGATGAAGTTCGTGCCCCTGATGTGCCTTTTGTAGGTTTCAACTTTTGGGCCCCCTTTGACCCCTGTCAAGGGTCAAAAATCAAGATTATTCACAATTTTTCATGTTTTTTCTCGCTTCCTGGTATCAGCCTGCAGCCCAAACCAAATGACCTTGGATGCTAAAATTTGGTATTTAGGATAGGTAAGGGTCACTGAGGTGCCTTTTGGGGTTTTTGACCCTTGAGCCCCAAAATTGGAGGGTGACCCCTTTTTGAGGGGGGGGGGGGGCTAAAGAGGACACAATTTGACAAAATGATTTGAAATTTTTACCAACAACAGTGACTCTGATTGTCTCCACTGTATACAAATTTCAGCTTCCCAAGTCATCCCCACCCCATTTTAGGGCCCAAAAAGTGGATTTTGAGGTCATTTTTTCACGTTGATCAGGCTACAGACCCCCAAATGGAGCTGGGGGGGCCTAAATTTTTATAATAGATTGAGTTCATGCCCCTGATGTGCCTTTTGTAGGGTTTGACCTTTAAACCCCTTTTGACCTCGATACAGGGTCAAAAATCAATATTTTTCAAGTTTTAACCT
The DNA here is from genome assembly GCA_959613365.1 of Balanococcus diminutus. Classification (NCBI taxonomy): domain Eukaryota; kingdom Metazoa; phylum Arthropoda; class Insecta; order Hemiptera; family Pseudococcidae; genus Balanococcus; species Balanococcus diminutus. The sequence continues at coordinate 41,612,858 of OY390715.1, read as the reverse complement.
GTCTTTTCTGACACGTTGAACAGCCTACAGCCCAAACTAAAAGACCTAAACAATCGAAATTTGGGATGTAGGATCAGTAGAGGTCACTGATGTGCCTTTTGGGGGTTTCGACTTTTGAGCACCATTTGACCCCCGTACAGGGTCAAAAATCAGAAATTTTCACGTTTTAACCTCTTTTTTGGTGTGTTGGCCCTCGTCTGAAGAGCTGAAAGTGTGAAGGGGATTGAGAGCGAAGCTCTCAATCCTCTCCTGCCATGTCCCTATTGAGGGTAAAGCCCCCCAATAGGGGCATGGGGGTGGAGCCCCCATCTGAAGAGTTGGAAGTGACGAGGTGGTTGGGGGCGAAGCCCCAACGCGGGGGTATGGGGGCGGAGCCCTCATCCTAAGAGCCGAAAATGACGAGGGGGTTGGGTCAGAGCCTCAACGGGGGTATGGGGGCGGAGCCCCCATCTGAAGATGAAATCTTCAATGCAGAGAGGAACTAAAACTGAAGACAAAAACCTGACATTTTTAAACTGAATTTGAAGTTAAAACTGATATTGAAAATGAAATACCATGGATGAAAACGTTTTCAAAGTGGTACACTAACTTGAAAAAAAAAATTCGGCTGTCGCGGAGCATCTTGACTGCTACGCGTTTTTTTTTTTTTTTTGAATTCATAAGAATAAGATGATTCGAGAGTCAATTCCTCTTATTTTTCTCATTCCGTTACGTTCGTCGAATTGATCCAAGCATGAAAATGAAAATTTACAGATTTCGTATTATTTAGACATTTCTTAAACCGCGTATTATTACTTGAAAAAATACGCAATTACATTTTATAAGAGGATTAAAAACCCAGCAGGTTACAGGCTTACATTGTGGTATAATACACCATAGGGGTATTTGAGATTTTTATTTTAGAATCGATTTAGAACGAACGAATATTACCATCTTATCTTCTATTTCCCTCTACCGGTACCGGTCCCTTTCCTCCCTTCCCCTCGTCGTTGATTTTAATTTCGTATCAATTTTTGAGATAAACCAGGATTATTATGTTTCTTATTTTTGTACTGTATAGTTGTATCGTTCGTATTTAATTTGTATCAATTTTTAAACCGCCTCATCATGTGGTTCGAGGTAGAGCGGGTGTTTGTCGGTGATTAATAAATGGATAAATAATTATTTATTATTTATTTAGATTACTAACGATGCCTATACTTTTCCCTTGATTCCTTGATGGGCGGACATTGAAGCCAATTCGATATGGTCTATCGAAAGATCTGAATTTGGGGACAATGTTCGCTCATCCCAACCATTTTACCTTATGGTCAATAAATGATCGGTAAAATTGGTAACCCCATTTTTCTTTTCTTTTTTTCAACAGGTCAATTATCATATGATCAATCAAATGATCGGTAATTGATCCTAAATTTTCTGTTTATTTTTATTTTCCAAATTTCAACCCAGATTTAGCACTATGCCCCAATGGGTGGCTAAATCACAGGTTTATTTCAATTTATCCTTTTCTATAGCCATTATTTACCTCTATAGGTTTTCCCCCCAATTTCTTACTTTGTTTAATTTTAAAGGTAGTTTTTGTACCTGGTTAAATACCTAGGTAATTGAACTAGGATCGATAAATTTATATATTTTTTGACTTGTAGTTTCGAGTCAGGCAAAATCATCCGGTAAGTGGATTTATTGCATAATTTGTGTCTGTGTATCTAGCCCCTTCTTGTCTATTATTTGTGGTCTATTCGATAAATTTCGTTTGTTTTTCCCACGTCCCTTTGAACCCAAAAATTTAAGGTAATTATGTTGTATCACATAATTAATGGCGCCCAACGTGGGGCCCAAGTCTTGCTGTGACTTGGTAATTTTAACAGCTTTTTAGTGGAATTTCAACCATTTAAAATGTGTAAGATAGGTAATGAAATTTCGTGTAGGCAGAGGTTTTGGGGCCCGTACCCGCGCCCCAATTGTTTAGATAGTCCTTAGACTTTTACCAGATACAATATGCAATAAATCAGGTGGATGAGATTGTGTATAATTAAGGAATTATTTAAATATTCGTGTTATTTGATTAGGTGATCTTAAGAATATGTGCTTCTAGGGTGACGATTTATTTTGGTATTATCCAATTATTCTTTTCCATCGTAGTCATTTTAGAGCACATGATCAAAATTCTGCATCCTATTTGGAATTATTTCTAAATAGGTATTGTGTAAAAATTAGGTGTAAATAAAGCATTCTGGTAGAAATGCGAACAAAAAGTCATCACACATATCGTCAAGCTGATTTTTGTTCTTGTTTGTACATGTACATAGGTTTAATGATAGAAGTAGGCTTAATTAGAATAGGTATTATTAATTTGTATTGGTGAAGAATTATTCGTGTCAAAAAGATTAGAATAGTATACGTAGGTATTTGGTTTTAAATCTGCGTATTAAATCGAGTTCATCTTTTTATTAGAAGTACTCCTTATTGTGTAAAAATTGAAGGTTTAGGCGTACGAATGTGTGTGTGTGTAGATAGAAAAAGATTTTTGGTACTCGTTTTTCGTTTGTACTGTTTGCTAATATTAACAGATAGGACATCATTGTCGATAGCTGATTATTTTCTTCACCAATACTAAATCTGTTACTTGAGACTGTATGCATTACCTTGTCACAAAAATGACCAATAGTCATGTTGTTATTGTCTTATCCTTAATATTTTATTTTGGTCCAGCTATGTGCTAAGACAAGGGAACAAATACAAGCTCAATATTTTTTAGAGTAATATGGTTCAACAGTGTTTAGTTATTTTTAGATAGCTAGTAGATAGGTAATTTTTAGAGATATGTAAGCTAAGTAGGAATAGGTAAAATCGTGGGTTCGAGCCCCAGCGTGAGTATCGTATACGTGGGCTATTGTGTTGGTACGTACGCCGAGTACAAGTTGAAGTGTGAAGTTTGCAGCTTGAGTCTTATCGCTGTAGGTACATAGATTTTCATTGGTATATACGCTCGTATGAGCGTACGTAAGTACGTACGTATGTACAGCGAAATGTTACCATACATTATCTCTCTCCCTTCGCATTATTTTACTGGTTTTTAATTTTCAGATTTATACGTTCGTGTGCGAAGTGTGTGTGAGTACGAGAGAGGATGATTGCGATCAGACATATTTTCGGCGTGTTAATTTGTTTCCTTTCGTATTGGAATAATGTAATTGCTTGGGCGAGAAATTGATCACTTTGATCTGGCGCCCAGCATGGACGAATTATTCCACATTTTCTTGGACAGCCTGTGCAGTGACCCAGCAGTAATATTATCCATTATTGGTATTTTTATTTGCATAAATTAGTTGTTTTGTGTACTTCTATTTTCCTCCCTAGGCATCGTTAGTGGTTAAATAGGTAGTGTATAGTTAGGTATTCGTATACTTGCAATGTAAATTCTAAATATTGCACAAATTAGCTGGTACATAAATGTGTGTTAGGTATTGTTCAGGTATCGATGATTAGAATTTGGACAATCTAGATTGTCTACTGGACTTATTAATAGGCTGATTTTTTATCAGATTGGTGTTGAACTTGTATCCTTATTGCAAAGGTGACTGTGTGTTTTTAGTGACTGTGTGTTTTTAAATAGATTCTTGTCAAGAGTCTATCGATCGATTTGAGTGGGATTTATTTTCATACTCGTTTATTTTGTCACCTCAGTGGGAAGACTTCTTTCAATAGGTACGCTTTCGTCATGTAGATGAGGCCAAATTGGATGGATGTCGAAATTTCTATTGATTCTGGCTATTTCGTTTTCGTATGACTTTTTACAAATATCAGAGTAGGTAAATGAATTTCTTTTGGAGATTTCCTGATGATTGTAGCTATCGCCAAAATTCATCTGTCTTAGTTTAGAAATTATCGTCCGGTGTATTCTCATTTTGAATAGAGCAGTGAGGAAGTCATTCATGAGAGAGGGTAATTTAGGTTTCTTTTTTGATCAATTTCACAAACGAATTCAATAGCTGAATGAATATTTATTATAGGTAAGTAAGTGCAACTCTGTGGTAATCAAAATCATTTTTGAGTTACTGATTATTACTGTACATCCATGATTAACGTAAACAATAGTTTGGTAAACTGAAAATTTTAGTTTATTTTATTTTCATAATGAAAATAGAAGTTTAAAATCTTTTCAAAATTTATTAGATTTTCAATGGTTGTTTTAGTCTGATCTAAGAGTGATGGAGGTAGTTTCTGGTTTATTTTTCAAAATTGTGCACTTTTGAATTGTAGATATTGAAATTATTTTCTGATCGGATTGGGCAAATAATTTGAGTAAAATTAATTCAAATAAATAATTTTAAAAAAAAATTAAAAATTTATATGTTTTAGAATTTGTATTTTTTTAAAAATAAAATTGGATGATTTTCGACGTAATTATTTTTGGAATTTATTTTTTGATGTTGGATGAGTCAAAATTTGATTTTTTTGATTTGATATGTACCTTCAAAAAACGTTGAAGACGCATTATTTTTACCGAGATGAAGCAAAAACTTCAGTTCTGTGCAGAGCTGGCGCGACTCAGAGTTTCGAGTGTGAGTCGCGGGAGTCGCATGCGAGCGACTCTGAGTTCGACTCTGAGTTCGACTCTTTTTCACAAGGAGTCGAAAAAAATTTGAAAAAATCGACTCATCACTAAGAGTCGAACATTAAACTGATTCACGACTCTTCTCAATTTGCGACTCTTTTTTACTCACGACTCTTTTTTTACTTGCGACTCTTTTGATTCACAACTCTTCATATCACGACTCTTTTCATCTCTCAAACTCCATTTTTCCGCGATTCATGGGTAGTGCAACCTCGTGTGTTGTTAGTTTAGTTTTGAAGTTTTACTTACTTGAAAATTAAAAATTAAAAAATAATAAATTGAAAAAAAGAGTCGCGAGGAGTCGGAAAAAAGAGTCGCGAGGAGTCGGAAAAAAGAGTCGCGAGGAGTCGGAAAAAAGAGTCGCGAGGAGTCGGAAAAAAAGAGTCGCGAGGAGTCGGAAAAAAAGAGTCGCGAGGAGTCGTTCATTAAAAGAGTCGGACTCATGAGTTTAATCAAATTTGTAAAGAGTTGCAAATTGAAAACTCTTCGACTCAACTAGCAAAGAGTCGAACTAAAAGAGTTCGACTCCCAAAAGAGGTGAGTCGCGCCAGCTCTGGTTCTGTGTCATCCTGAATGTGTTCTTTTTGAGAGTGATTCCCATCACTGTTTTTGTAATTCCGGATGGTTTTCCCCAATTAAATTCAATTTACCCATGTATATGTTAATTTAGATATTGTATTTAAATTATTACCAAATATTCGAAGTTGTGTGCAAACCAATAATACATATGTCATCGCCGAGGAAAATCTGGAATTTTGTATAATGGTTTGACATGGACGGAAATTTCACCCAGTATCCAATCGACATCGCCATAGAAATTCGCCATACCTATCCGAAGGATCTACATCATCTTATGTGTTCAGAATCCGATACCTGGTTATGTTTCTGACGTGATTATTTGGAGAATGTTTTAGTGAATTATGCCTGCAATTACTGTTTATGGAATTGCTACTTGGCAGTCAACTTATTTCTATCTGTACCTATGGTGGCCAAAGATTATCACCAGTTACCAGTTTTGAAAGACCATTTCAGTTGCTATTGACCATTTCGTCAACTTTGGTCGTTGGTCGTCGTCGTCGTCGTCAATCAATCCATTCAATCCATCTATCGCAGATTCTAATATTGGAGTTTTTTATCTCTGGAAACATAGTTGTTAGCTCCGAGTTGATTGCACTAGTTCTATCCTTACTAATCCCACCAACTGTCGTAATTCAGTTCCTGCCTTATTATTTCTGAAAGATATTACTGTTCTATTGCTGATTTTACCATCGTCAATTGTCAATCCTAGCTAATTCAGTCGCTGTAATTCCTAAAGTGATTAACAACAAATCTGAATTTCCAGAAGAAGTAGTCTAAATCGCAGAGTATATACGTCAAAGATGGCTAAAAAATTCAAGAATCGAATATCGACGTACAGTGTTGCCACAGTCCTAAACGCGTATGTTTTTAAAACATCATTAATTAGAACGCTATTTCTTCTTGTTGTGAATGCGTCATTGGACTGATGCGGATCGGTTGTCAGCAGAAAGTTGTTTGGTGTTTAGATTGCCACTGAATTTGCTGACTGTTTCTATGTTGCGAATGATTTCTTGTGCAGTCTTTGGATAGCAAATGACTAATTCTATGAATAGTCTTCCAAAACGTCAGAAGAATTCAACTGTCAGAACTTTGGGTATCGTCGAAATCCTGATTGGGAAACTGATTTGATTTACATTTACTGATCCTGTCGTTGTGTGTCGTCATCATTTTGCGGAGCATCAATTACCTATTTACCAGAAATGGTTCCAACTCCATGTTAGAGATAGGTAGTCCAGATCCTGTGCAGTTTTGAAATTTACGTGTCAATGAAATTTCGTACTAATTTATGTATCACCCTGTTTCTTGTGTACCACCATGTTGTTGCATAACTGTCTACTGACTATATTCGCCTGTTTTTTGCGATGTCTTAAATTGTATAGTTTGAAATATTTCTCCAATTATTTGTATAGGTATTAGTTGCTTTTGTTCTTCTGCTTTACTCGAATCACAATTTTTTTATGTTGTATGTCTTTCAGGTCATGCTGATTTACTTATTAATGTATCATTTTTTCTCTAATTTCAATAATTAGGTACATAACTTTAATTTGTTAAGATTGTAATATTTAATTAACCCCTTTTCAAAATGGATATTTTTTTTTGCAAATTTTTTCTTTTGGTAAAAATTTTTCCTTTATGGGGGAATATATGTGGTATAATACACCATAGGGGTATTTGAGATTTTTATTTTAGATCGATTTAGAACGAACGAATATTACCATCTTATCTTTTATTTCCCTCTACCGGTACCGGTCCCTTTCCTCCCTTCCCCTCGTCGTTGATTTTAATTTCGTATCAATTTTTGAGATAAACCAGGATTATTATGTTTCTTATTTTTGTACTGTATAGTTGTATCGTTCGTATTTAATTTGTATCAATTTTTAAACCGCCTCATCATGTGGTTCGAGGTAGAGCGGGTGTTTGTCGGTGATTAATAAATGGATAAATAATTATTTATTATTTATTTAGATTACTAACGATGCCTATACTTTTCCCTTGATTCCTTGATGGGCGGACATTGAAGCCAATTCGATATGGTCTATCGAAAGATCTGAATTTGGGGACAATGTTCGCTCATCCCAACCATTTTACCTTATGGTCAATAAATGATCGGTAAAATTGGTAACCCCTTTTTCTTTTCTTTTTTTTAACAGGTCAATTATCATATGATCAATCAAATGATCGGTAATTGATCCTAAATTTTCTGTTTATTTTTATTTTCCAAATTTCAACCCAGATTTAGCACTATGCCCCAATGGGTGGCTAAATCCCCGTTTTTTATTTTATACCAAATTAAATAGGTTTTTGTAAAAAGACTTTTGAGCCTTATAGTCAATCGAATGACTGGTGAAATTGTCTATAATTTATCCAGATTTAGCACTATGCCCCAATGGGTGGCTAAATCACAGGTTTATTTCAATTTATCCTTTTCTATAGCCATTATTTACCTCTATAGGTTTTCCCCCCAATTTCTTACTTTGTTTAATTTTAAAGGTAGTTTTTGTACCTGGTTAAATACCTAGGTAATTGAACTAGGATCGATAAATTTATATATTTTTGACTTGTAGTTTCGAGTCAGGCGAAATCATCCAGTAAGTGGATTTATTGCATAATTTGTGTCTGTGTATCTAGCCCCTTCTTGTCTATTATTTTTGGTCTATTCGATAAATTTCGTTTATGTTTTTCCCACGTCCCTTCGAACCCAAAATTGTAAGGTAATTTTGTTGTATCACAACATATAAAACCGAAACTTGACATGTTTAAGGTTCAACTTTTTATACGGTGGTGCTTCGTTCCAACTAATCGATACATCTATCATACCTTACCGAAAAAGAAAAAAGAAAAAAGAAAAAAAAATAGAAATTAACAAACAAAAAACATAGTCGAGTCGAAACAACCGTAAATGAATATTCAAAAAATCTAACAAATGCGGCTACCCGCGTAAAATCAAGCAAGTTGAAAATTTTCATCCAACTTTGAAAACAGGGTACTTTATAATTTCCTATAAAATCATAGCGTACAAAATACAAATTCAAAGTTTTAAAAAAAGAGCACTCCGTATTCAATTATTGAACTACTGGTTCGATCAATACTATACGTTGGAGTATTTCCCCCTTCCCCTCAAATGCCTGAAAAATATATTCTTCAATGCCACCTCTGAGGCTGAAAACCGAACGTATCCCATGTTAATCATTTAAAAAGCAATCCTTTCATGATTAATATAAAATCATAAGCAAGAATCGAATAGCGAAATACTTCATCATTAATAACGAAAACTTCGACCTGCACCCCGAATTCATCTCGGTCAATTATTTATCGTTCGCTTATACCGCTTAAACTGATTCCGTATCACACATCTCTTAATTACTCTTCATTACGGCCCGCATATTATGAATTGTAAGGAGTTTTCAACACATTATAGAAGAATTGAATCAACGTTCAATGAAAATATTTAGCTTTTTAAATTACCCATTGACTAAACAAGCTCCATAAAGATGATATTTATCAAATTTCGTACACCGCATTTTTCGTCTAATTTATCTTAATTTAGATCGTGCTGCGAATTACCTATCGAGCAATTTTGATTTTTTTTTGCCAGACCAACGATTTTTTTAATAGTACAGTAAAATTAGGCCATTTATCTACCCAAACAAATTGTAGAATTTTTTTTTTTTTCGTAAAGTTGCTCGTAAAGGTGTCTTAATTAAGATATAAAAAGTCCTCTAAAATCCGAGTGGAGTTTCACCCCCCAAATATCTACATTTTTGCCCCTTAATTTTTTACCCCCACTTTTTTCGAGTATATCTCAGTTTCTAATAAAGTTATGAAAAAAAAATTCATACAAAAAATGTACAGAATTGAATACATTCTTCCAAATTAGCTATTTTTAATTTTTTGATAGAAATGATAGTAACGCCAATCGACTTCAAAGTTATTAAAAAAAAAAAAAAAAAAAAAAAAAAGATAAAATTAATATTTTTTTGTAAAGTTGCTCATAAAAGTGTCTTTATCAACATATTATTATATAAAATCTGTCAAGATCCGATTGCATCATGACCCCCAAGCCCACATGGTTTGCCCTCAGATTACTTTTTTTGAAGTAATTCACGTATATCTCAGTTCCTAATAAAGCTGCTGAAAAATTTTCTGAACAAAATATGCAGAGCAGTAAATTTACTAAAAATTAGTTATTAGTTATTCAAAATTTTTTCGGTGGGAGCGATATTTATGCAAGCAAATCGACTTCAAAGTTATCGCTCAGGCACAGTGCCCATAAATCCACACACGAACATTTTCGCGAATAAGTCGATTTATTTCGTAACTATCATTCCTACCAAAAAATTGCAATTACCTAATTTTTAGAAATGTGATATTGGACATATTATGTATTAAAAAATTTTTAGTAGCGTTATTAGGTACTGAGATATACGCAGGGCCGGATTTAGGAAAAAAATGCCCCAGGACCATATAATTACTGAAGGCCCTCTTGCCTCTTTAATCCCCTCCCCCCCATCGCAGTAATTGAAGTACACGTTTTCATTTTATTTCTTAGGTAAATACTAATAAAATCAAACTTAATAATTAATTCTAAATTAAAGACACGCGTCGAGATTTTTTAATAGCGAAACTTTCAATTAGATCGTCAAAGTTTAATTCGCGAAGTATGTCGTTTTCGGAACTCAACATTACCAAATTTTTTATTCCCTCCCCAGAATATTAATCCATACGCCATGTTGGACTGGAATAATCCGTAATATGCTAGCTTCAGTGTTTGTAAATTTACCAAATTTTTTAGTTGCCATAAGAGGAAATTTATTGAAGAAAGTTTTCCAGAAAGTTGGTCCACATGAGTGTTCTAGCCTAATTGAGACTCTATGTGAACCCCTAAAAATTTCAAGCAATTTACTTTTTTGACTGGTACTTGTATATCTAAATTTTGCACCCCTGATCCAAAACACATCATATTTGTTTTACTTACGTTAAGTGTCATTCTATTTGGGAAAGTGTTCATCAACCATTTTTTTAGAAAAAATTTCAATGAAAAGTTTTGAAAAAATTTGGGAGAAAATCAAGATGAACGATTTGAAAAAAATCTAATCCGCGATTCACTTGGAAAATCTAGGCATAGAAATGAAATCGATGAAAATTATTAGGAAAGTTTAAATAAAAAATTGAAAAAAAAATCAGAACAATTTCGATGAAAAATCTGAAAATTAATTCAATTAGGTAGAATTTCACAATTTACATGGAAAACTTTTTATACAAGTTTGAAAAAATTGAAAATAGGGATTCATACTGATTTTGAATTTTTTTCGTTTTTTCAACCCGATATAAGGTTTCTAGAGTCATAATTTTGAGAAAAATGTCGTCAATTTGTTGAAATCAAAATTTTATCAGTGGAAAAATTTTATTCAATTAATTTTTGTTCATTTCAAGCTAATTTTGCAATTTTTTTCAATTCTTGCTGACTTTGCATTTTTTTAAACCCTGCAACTCTAAGGTTTCTCGAGTATTAATTTTGTGAAAAATAGCAATTTTGTGGAAATTTGAATTTATGAGTGAAAACATTTTATTTTATCAATTTTCGTCCAATTCGAGCTAATTTTGCACTTTTTTTTAATTTTTGCGGAATTTGCATTTTTTTGTTTTTTTTACCTGTACAACTTTAGGGTTTCTTGAGTGATAATTTTGAGTTGTGTTAAAAATCACGTAACTTATGCGACGAAAAGTGCGCATGGGTAGATATTCGTATACACGTCCGGCGCCACTCCGATAAAACCGGCGAAAACAGCTGACTGCGTTTGATGCGTGTCGTTTAATTTGAACGAGAGTTATGAAAATCAGTATGAAATATCTTTTCACCATCTGAGCGTCCGTACTTTGCATACCCGCGTAATAACTGTAATTTTCAATTTTTAAGTGATCTGCCGGTAGCCCCTTTTCAGTGAAGGGCCCCTTTTGATGATGGGCCCTAGGGCCATGGCCCCGCTGCCCCCCCCCCCCTAAATCTGGGCCTGGATATACGTGAATTACGTGAAAAAGTTCATGTATATGAATATGTAACAGGTTCTGCGCAGGAGCAATAACTTCCCAGTCGATTTGCGGCGTTGCGGCGTTACTATCATTCCAGCCAAAAAAATGTGAACAACAAATTTTTAGGAAATTTACAGCTCTACATATTTTTTGCTGAAAATTTTTCAGTAGCTTTATTAGAAACGAAGATATACGTGAATTATTTGAAAAAAGTAATCTGGGGGCAAAAAAGGTAGGTTTTCGGGGAAGAAACTTTCACGAGCAACTTTATAAAAAAAATAATAATTGTATTATTTTGGGGGGGGGGGGGCGTTTTTTAGCACAATTTGAATGGACCAATAACTTTGAAGAAGTCGATTTGCGGCGTTACTATCATTTCTACCAAAAAACTGAAAATAACCAATTTGGAAGAAAATTTAATTCTATACATTTTTTGTATGAAAATTTTTTTTGTAACTCAATTAGAAACTGAGATTATATGCGAATAAAGTGGGAGCAAAAATGTGGATATTAGAGGTGAAGCTCTATTCGGATTTTAGGAGACTTCTTTTATGTTAATTAGGGCACCTTTACGAGCAACTTTACGAAAATAAAATTCTTCCTTCAGCAATTTATTTGGGAAAAAGCTATTTTTGGCCTAATTTGACTGTATTATATATTGCAGAAAAAACGATCGTTAAAAATATAGGTACGTATGATAATGTAGGTAGTATTCATTTATACGTAGGTATACTTATAGCGTACAATACGAATATTATTCAGAAAAAATTGAAATTTTTAAAAAAGGTAATAAAAAACAAAAACGGATTACGAGATTGTTTTTTTTCCCGTTGCTAACAAAACTACAAAACGCTTTCGGAGACTGAAACGTTCAAGTATTCTCGAGGATTACGTACGTAGTACCTACCTACGTACCTACCTACCCATATATACGTCCTATACGTAGCGTATATAGACCATAAGGGCTTAGGTATGTATATCTGCTGAATACATCTACACACATTGAACATACATACAAATTTTATTAGCAAGTAAGAACTTATAACAACTCTTATTCGCCGGCAAGAATGTTACAGCGGCAAGAAAAATATGATAATTTTTGCTCGAGTTACAAACATTTTAACAGATTTTTGTTGTATAGTGTGTATCGCTTAAAAAAGCTGCCGGTTTTTGGCGACGCGACGCGAAGGTATCCGAATATTTTCACCACCATTCGAGTTCTTAATAAAATTCGAGCAAAAAGAACACGATTTTTAATCACCATCATACAGTCGATTAACTTCTCATAAAATTCATAATTTTCTACAGATAAAACGTACCAAAGATAATTCGGTGATTTCATGTTACGGGCATGCGGCCAAAGGAAATTACTAATAGGCGGGCCTCAAAAAGAATAATAAATAAGTTGCTGGTTAATTATTACACATTTCAAACGTTCTGAAAGAAATTATAAAAAACAATTTATTTATTTGCCCCACCAATGTAATTTTCATTTGCTTCTATTAATTCCAATTATCTCATTACATTCCGCTTACGTAATATTTTCCCCAAGTCTGCTGAAAACTTTCGCATTTTTTCCAATTAACCCGCCTATTTTTTTCCTGCTTTTTTATCGTCAATACGATACGTAAAATCATAACGATACGATATCGAAATATTAAAAAACATCAAAAAAGGATTTCGCCGAGAACACCGCGCGTTCTATTTTTTTTTTTTTTTTTTTCACGTTAAAAACCAACTTAATAAAGGCGAACCAGCGTTTAAAAAAACGAATAGAAAATTACTTAATAAATAATTCAAAGATATGCAAAGTGTTTAATGTAAACCCTTATATAATTTCGTTTCGTACTTTCTGCATAAAAAGTTTCACTCGTTGGTAAAATTAATTAGTACGAAATACTCGGTGTACTATATCGATTCCACCCATCACCCTACCATATAGAATACTACATACTCGTAGACACACCATCTGGCATATTCGCTGTTCTCGTGCTTTGATTTTTCAAATATAATTTCCACTTCTTTTGATCATATTCCAATTTATCTAGATTATTTCTCAAAAACACCATCACTCAGAAAATATAACGTTCAACTGACGACTGCTGCTCGAGCTCGACGAGTATTCGCACAACTTACCAGCTTCAGCGAGCTTTTTGCTTTATTTATTTTCATTTTTCAATTTATAAATTAATTATTACTCTACTTTCTCTATAATTATTTCCGTATTTCGGAGTGATAACAACTGCGAAGCTTATATTATTTTCAAAAGGATGGTATACGAAATACGAATAATGAACTGTCGAATGCATTTTTAGAGTACCTACTGTTCATTACACAAAAGATCGTTTGACATTTTTTGAAATGAATTTCGTAAGCATTTGCGAATCAAAGTACACTCGTACTACTCAATTCGGATAATACCTCTTACATAGACGAATATTACTCCGGCTTTATATTACCACAATCTCTAAATCAATAACTTATTGAATTAATATGCGGAGGGTGTTTCAATTCGATGTATAATTATATATAGGAGTACGTTGTCGTCGTAAAGCTTTCGTGAGAGTATCTACATTATAAATCAAAAGAAAAGAAATGATAGCACGAATACGAGCAGAATAGCATAAAAAATGTGCAAATAAAAATGGATACCGATGTGTAAATTGTACATTGTGGTCTTTCAATATTTTTTTGTCTCAGTACCAAAAGTTGTTTCATTCTATGAGAAAATAGTGTATTTCCCAATTTTTATTTCCCCCCAAATTGAATTTTAAGAGGCACTTACTTAGCCCTCCCATTAAAAAAAAAGTGAAAAAATTATCAATTTTCAAACTCTTGCGTTTTTTTTTTTTTTGTAACCCATAAAAGTTTTTCTTTTTCATTCATTTCACAAAGGATTATTTTAAGTAGTACCTACATTGGAACAGCTTCAATTTTTCAATTTAAAAAAATAAAATAAAATAAAAAAAAGAATTAAAAATGTTCAATATAGAATCCAAAGTTGCTTCTTTTTATTGAAACACAATTTCCTATATTTTTAATTTTTCACTTGATTGAATTTCAAGTGGTACCTCGTCACCCTATATTTTGAAGTAAAAAAAATTGAGAACATTTTTTTTCAAAATTTCGCATTTTCTTGTTTCTAACACGTTGGCATTAAAATTGTTCCTTTTAATGGAAAGTTATTTCCAATTTTATCTTTTTCTCTTTGCTGAATTCTAAGTTCCACCTGCTGGGAAATTTTCTAGCTTCTGCATTATGTTTTCTGTTTCGTGTTTTGAACTTATCAACACAGTCCATTTCATGAAAATCATTGTACCAAGAAGGTAGCCAAGTAAAAATGCTGAATTAATCGCAGGACCGTTGAGAGCCAATATCGAGTCCAAGGCAAAAATTATTTTCGACCCTCTTCCAAGGGCATTTTGCATTTTTGACCAAAAACTATGTGATTTTTCCAACTCATTTAAATGCTATGTTAGAAAATTTTGCTCTTTTTTTCGTTTTTTTTTCTTTTCTTTTTGAAAAATTGGAGGTGCTCCAAGGTACGACTTGAAATTAATTAGGGAAAATAATAAAAAATTGAGAATTAATTCTCATGAAAAGGAACAACTTTGATTGGATGTAACCGAAAAAAAAACGTGAGATTGAAAAATCGGTCAATTTTTTCATTTTTTTTATAAAATGGGGGACTAGAGGGAGAGGCCATTAAAAATTCAGTTAAGGGGTCGTGGAGTCATTTTTCCATTAAAAAACCACTTTGGGTAATGAAACTAAACGAAAAAAAATCGAAATTCGGAATTCCGGCTTCAAATAGAAAAATTCACCAACAAGAGTTTTCCTATATATTTTCAACAACGAGCCTACTAAATCAGAGCAAACTAAATTGAATAAAATTTGGGTTGACTTTTAGGTACTCGATTTCGTACGAGTATTTATTCAATCGTAGGAAACTAGGAATATTCCAAGTTATTGGAGGAATATTAAAATTTGGCTGAAGGCTGCAAAACAACTGGAAAACGTTTCCAGTATCTGGCAAAGTGCCAAACTTACGGGATTTTTAATTTTCTCGACAATGTCACGTTGGCATGTTCAGGATGAAAATCAATTTTTGAACCTAGAAGTAATAAATTTCCCAGAATAGATTTTCAAACGCATTTCGAAAGTTCATTTTTCTCTGTTCTGAAGGTATTCATGTTCATAATTCACCGATTTTTTTCCAGATAGATTTCTAACATGCAAATAGTAATCATACGTTATACCTTATTTTTTTTTTAATTTTTGAAATTTTGCTGAAAATTAATATCTAAATTTATAGTTTTGATTTTGACAGTTTAGTTTTTTTATTGGTGCATTTTAAAAATCAAGTTTTAATCTGACTCAATCCGATACCAATTCCAGTTTGAATTAGTACCTTGCAAAATTCAGCCAAAAAACTTTACGATGGACTAAAACTTTAGCCAACTTGAACAAGAACCATGCATAGCTCGAAAAGGAAGAAGAGTAGGTACACAACACAATAGAAATATACAACAATCGATAAATAATACACAAATAATTCCATAATTAATTTTACTTCTAGTAATTCACGCATACATAAATATAATTAAAATTATTTTTCAGTGACGCCGCTCAACTTTATAATCTAATTCAATTTTAGTACTTTGAAATTGTTTTCTTAGTTATGTCGACAGTAAAACGTTTAAAACGCTTCCTACCGCTTTACGAAGTTTCATCACACTACAACGATGTTCGCCGAAAAACATTTTAAAATTTTCATTAAATTCGTACCAGCTAAAGCGCAAATTCATATTTAAAGCACGTTACTTCGGTTGTGCTTCTTTTTAATTGATAATTATAATTAGAATGATAAACTCGCGCACATTTTTACAATTACGAATTAAAGGGAAGAATACAACTGCGTACCATTCCGCAAAATCTCTTTCCATTCGCTTTTTAATCACGATCAATAAATAATTAAACGTATTTTCGAATAAAATAAATCTACAATTATAAATGTCAATTAATTTTAAATTCACTTTATCGTTAATTGCGCCAGACTGGAAAAATTAAAATTTAATGAGACTTCATTAACATTTTCTTCTGATATTTGGTCCGCTCATACACGTCAACTTATACACATTAAAGGATCATTCATTTCGCAAACGGTTAGACACATTTGTTTACACAGTGCCTATCGTAGGTAGGTATACCTAAATATATACCCCATAATAATTTATTTCGTTATAGTAGGTATTCAACGTATAATATAGTACGAACAGATCTCCAACACTTTATTTCAAAAACACCCAACCAACCAACGCACCTATCTTCTATCTTTTTGTTTCGCACTTTCAACGCAGCGCAGAATTTCTCCTGCGGCGAAATTATTTTACCACGTTGTTAAAAACGCGAATTAAAAATTTTTACGCGCTACATATAATAAAGGCAAATATAAAATATAGCCATTTTAACTCCTAAATGCCATAAACACTTTGACGCGTTATTCGATATTCTCGTAAAATTTACCCATTTTACGCTTTTATGTCTTCTGAAAGTTGTACTTCTCTTCGACAACAGGCAATTAATGCGAACTGAGGATTGAATTTAAATCAAAATCAGTAATTTGAAATTGAAAAATTATACTTTTGAAGAAATATCGATTTTTTGCTCGATTTTTTACAACAGAGCAGCCTATACATGGTTGTTCTGGAAGTGTTTGTCAAAATTTGAGAGTATACCGCGAAATATTTATTAAAAATTTGATGAAAATAGGAAATCATATAAGATATCGGAAGATTTCAAATACCTATACCTAAGTACAAAATATTATGTGATTATAAATAAAAACTGAAAATTTTGATAACAAATTAAAATTACAATATAATCGAGAAAAAAAATTACAAATTCAAAAAATTAACAATTCTGCAAATTAAAAAAAAAAAAAAAAAAAATGAAATTAGAAAATAATTTTAAAAACGGAAAATTTTTGGTGATTAATTAATTTAGAAAAACTCTATAAATTCAAACTCTATAAAAATTTAAAAATCCTAAAGTAATCAATATCGACTTAGAAATGCTAATAAAGTTGATAAGTAGGTAAAGTCGTTAAAATATAACGAAATCAAAAACTTAAAAAATCAAGTGGGAAATCAAAAAATATCAACAAATGAAAGATTTAGAAGAAACTGAAAAGTTCGATACCTAGCTCAAAAATAGTACAAAATCAAAAAACTAAAAACATGAATAAGTACTCAGTACTTACTCGTATTTTAAAAACTTGAAAAATCGGGAATATAACTAAGTGAGAAATCTGGAATAAATGGGTACCTATCTTATAAAATTTAATATAAAAAAATAAACATCGATAATTAAGCAATTCTTAAAATTTTGAAAAATTGATAAAATTGAAAAATAATTTTAAAAATTGTTACCTAAATTTTAAAATACCTAGTTATCAAATGAAGATTTGAAAACACGAAAAATCTTAAAATAGCTATCAATGTTCAAGAAAATTTTGAAAAATTGATACCATGCAGCTTGATGCTTGAAATACTATAAAAATCAAAAAACTAAAAAAATTAATATCTACTTGAAGAAAATAAAGAAATCATGGAGAATTTATACCTACAAATTAGAAAAAAAATCGAGTAATTCCTGGAAATTAAAAAAAAAAAAAAATTGGTAAAATTAAAAAATTATAAAAAAATTGAAAATCTTATTTACTTTCCTACCAAGTATTTTAAAAATTTAAAAAGAAACTAAAAAAAATTGAAATGCAATAAAAACTGAAAAATTTGGAAAACCTAAGAATGATAATTGATAAAATAATCAATGTTTTGAGATGAATAAATCTATAACAATTTGAAACAATAAAAAAAAATTATTAGGTCTTTTGAAAAAAATGATGAAATCAGGAAGACGTGAATAATTTGAAGGTAACAAAAAATTAAAAATTGAAAAGAGTCAAGTATAATTCTGGAAGTTTTAAAAATTGATGAAATTTAAAAAATCACGAAAAATCGGAAAATTTCAAGTAGGTAGTAGGTACTCATGTATTTTAAGAAATGTTGAAGAATATGCTAAAAAAAAAATCAAATGTCATAAAAATTTACAAAGTTAGAAAAATAAAAAAAGAACTCGTAAAAGAATCAAAGTTCAAAAAACGAAGGAAAAAAAGGTAATTGTAATGAAGAAATAATGAAGAAGACAAGTGGAAATTTTGGAAATATTAAAATCAAAAGGTTCAATGAAATTATAAATTAAAAAATTGTTCGATTTCAGTTATTTAAATTTTTTTTATGAAATTAGGAAAAATTTGAAATATCTAAAGGATTGAAAAAACTGATATCAAAATATTGATAAATTAAATCTGTAAAAAGAATGAATACTTGAAGGAATTGAGAATTAACAAAAAAAGTGAAAAATTTTAATTTATTAAAAAATTGATATAACTGAGAAATCATGATAAATCGAAAAAAAAATTATGATACAAAAAATTGGGAAAAATAAATATTATCTGAAAAAAATTTAAAACGAAGAGTCTTTACGTACCTAATGAATGAGTTGACTATTTTTCTACATAGTGTAAAAAGACGAGATAAGCAAACAAGTAGGAAAACAAAAATTTATTCGCAAAAATAAAAAAATAATTTTGAAAAAAAATAAAAAGTTCAAAACTCTTATAGCCCTACATAATAATTCATGTTTTGCAGCTTCTTCATTCCTAAAGATAGGTAAATTTTTCACGTAACTCTATTCACTTCTTCAAAAAAGTTACACACGTTTCATGTGACTGTCCCGTTCCTAAGGAATTTTGACATTTTTGTGAACCGGCCCCTGATCTTTCAAATTCGAGACAAGCACACAGGGTGTGTATATAGTTTTTTGATAGTCGTACCCAGTTATTCAAATCTCAAGTATTAATAACCAATCCTAGGACACCCTGTATACCTGAGATCACTATTTGAAATAAGAAGAACCGCGTCGCAGAAAACCGAAATAAACAAAATACCATAATGAAGAAAAATTTTGAAATCCATGACCAAATAATTCATAAATAAATTAACATAGGTATAGTATACCGACTATCAACTCTCTAACGAAGAACGAAGCTTCAACACCGAGCATGACGAAAAGCTCAAATTCGTCACATAGACAAAAACAAATGAACGCAGCTACACATATAAGAAACACAAAATCGAAATGTGCATGCTTCGTCGTGAAAGACGGCTTTATAATTGAAATTGATTTTTAGATATTTGCTGAGAAATTCGGTTAATAGATTAAAACACCTCGATTTTGCAAAATTATCAAATCACTTTCCAGTAGATTTCTTAATCGGATATTAGAGTATTAAAACCGATCGATGCGTCGAAAAGTTTTCCTATAGAAGTTTGTACTTTCTTCGTGTAATACTTAATTGTATGTTTAATTTCTTAGCACAAAACTATACGAAAATCGAATAAGCCTACGTTCGTACATGCGAGCGATGATTTAATTTGGTACCAATTCTCCTAGTCTTTCTCTATCTCTCGTAGTGTTATAAAATATATAATATATATCGGGATGGTTTCACGTAAATTATCATGTACTTTTATCCCATATACTTGAACTAAATAAATAAATGAGATAATACTTCAAATATTAACACTTCTTAAACTAAATTTTTCTACCTTCGAACAAGCGTTAATGTAGCTTTAGGTAAAAATCAAGTACGTAATTTCGCTTTTTAACAATTAAACTCAATCAAAATACAAATACGTTTAAAAATGTATCGATACAGTTACACGCGTAATTATAGAGTATTTCGATGCGAAATTTATCAAATAAAATTACCTTTCATTCCTCTTATTTCCTTTCCAATACACGTAGCACGAACGCAATAATAGCATTAGCATAATATTTTTTTTTCGATTTTATTTATTTAAGTATTTTATTTTCCTACCTAAATTATGCAATTGCAAAGAGATCAAAACCGAGAATAAAGTTTTAAAACTAAGTACGTGGCGTAGGGTGAAACATCTACGCAAAGAATTCTACATAAGTATAAAAAAAAAAAAAATTAAAAAAAACTTGAACACTTGAATTAAGTAAATAACAACGTAAAGTATTAACTTCAAAAACACAACCATGAAAAGCTTAATTCATACGGTCAGGTTTTTCTAATTAATTTAACAAGATGAAAGAACATTTCCAGCAAACAAAAGCCTTTCAACGCGTAAAACTGTGTACTTAAAATTGCAATATTTTCAGTAAGTTGGAGCGCAGAAAAATTTAAACAGTTGGAATATTCATCGTTTGTCGAATGTCGATACTCAAATGAAAAGATTATGCAGTTGTATCACTACAACCGAGTTTCTTTTCAATAAAAATTCTAGCCTACATAAATTCTTTTTTTTATTTTTTTATTTATTTACCCATAGCTTTTTATTCTCTACTTTTTTAAAAAATCAAAATCTTTTAAAAAGTATTTCTATTAATATTCTCATGATCATAAACGCCTCGAGAATAAATTTAGAACAAAAGAAAGCGCTACTGTGAGCTGAAAAGCGGAATAATTTACCGTTGGTAGGTATTTATATTCTAAAATTGTCAAATAAATAAAAGAGGTTTTGAAAAATTCTGCTTTACTGAATTGATTTTTTGAAGAAAAAAAAAGTCCCCATAACCACCGACGTTGTACCAGAATAAAATGTATACATTTACATATATATCCTCGTACGTAAGTATTACTACCTATATTGAATGTTCATTCAAAGCAAGTTCTCAATATTGAGGCTTTAGAAGCAGGTTTTTGGTAAAATATAATGATGCAATGATTTTTGCGATATGGGGTCATATAACGTACTATTACAAAAGAATGAATTAATTCGTTAAAGTAATTAAATTAATGTAGACTTATCGTCGTACATGTACATACATATTATACAACTGCCTTATCACGGCTAACAACTTGTAGCGCGAAAAAACACATTAAATGTCAAACATTATAGCGTTTTTAAAAAATGCAAAAATTAAAAATACCTCCAAAAAATACAGAAAATACCCCTAAAAAAATTAAAATCTCGTTCAAAGCCTAGTGTTGTTGTTGTTGTTTTTTACAAATAATTTGGAAATGATCGCGAAATGGGAAAATTTTTATGATTTTTTTTTTACGTAAGTAACCTTATAAGTATAATAATGTACTTATTTATTTATTTATTTTTTGAAATAAATACTTGGGATTCAAAATCAAAAGCGACCTTTTTTTAATGCAAAAACATCGATTTTTTAGACCTGGATATGTATAATTGGTTGGGGTCATCTTGAAAACTTGTTCACACTTTCTGTCTCATTTTTGGTAAGTAATTTTTTTTTCAACTTCCTGACATTTTGTTAATAAATTTTGAAAACATACTTTTCTTCAACTCTTTGATATTTTGTTGGAATTTCAAAAACATGAATTTCTCAAAAAACAAAAAAACCAATCCAATAGGTAGGTATATCAAGTACAAAAAAATTTCAACTTGAATTTCAAAAGTTGTGAAAATTCATTTTTTAATTTTTTTGTTGAAAACTTGTCAGAATTATAAAAATTGATAAACACACTTTTAATCAAAATTATCAAATTTCTAAATAAAATTCTATCAGATTTTGAAAATTGTAAATATCCAAAAAAAAACTTTCAAAATTGTTCAAGTTGAAAAATAAATAAGAATTTCAAAATTATCAATTTTTACAAGTTCTTTGGGGAACTCCAAAAAAATTTAAACATCAAAGAGTTATAGGTACTTGAATTTTTTATGTTTTAAAACTTTTTGAAAATTTTGCATAATTTTAAAAATTGTTTCAATTTGAAAAATGAATCAAAATATATTATAAAAATACCTGAACAAATGGTTGAATCACATGTCATACCAAATTTTTAAATATTAAAGGTCAATTATTATAAATTTTTATATTTGTCAAACAGTAGAAATTGTATAAATACCCTAAGATTTTTTTGAAAATTTGGCAGCATTTTAGAAATGTATCAAATTTTAAAAATGAATTAAAATTTAATAATAGTTAACAAACTTTCAAAATTTTGAATTTTCTTCAGATCTTTATTGATTCGCTTATTTTTAAAAAGTTGCCAAATTTCAAAAGTTGTAAAAATCAAACTCTAAATTTTTTAGTCTCAAAATTCTCAAATTCTATCAAATTTTAACAATTTTGAACAAAATAATTTTAAAATTCAAACTTAAATAATTCAGGTACTTGAATTTTAAATGATGGTAAAATCTTGAAAGATATCTGAGTACCTGTACCTACCCCATTTTTGGGGTTCAGTTTTATTGGGGCGTTTTTCTTCAAAATGGATCAAAACCCCAAAATGTCATCATAGGTGAGGACTGAGGAGTGAGCAATGAGCACCAGATATTTGTGTAAAATGTTTTTTGCCTCAAGATGGTCATTTTTCAGATCTCCTTAATTACCATTTTGGACTTAGCTGGTTTAGAAAATAACCGCATCAAATATTCATTTATTTAAATTTGAAGTTTTATGATTGTAAAAACCATTCTTTTAATTTCTTCGGAAAATTCAACAGAATTTCAAAAATTTAATGAATCCGGAAAATTTTGAAATTTTAAAATTTCAAAATTCCATCAAGTTTGGAAAATGGGTTATTTTATTTTTATGTTCAAATATCAAGTATTTGTATTTCTGTTCACTTCATTCGGCCATTTCATCAAAAATTTCATTAATTGATTTACAAATATTTATCAAATTCTATACAATTTAAAATTTTGCAAACGTAGACGTACTCGTAACAAATTGTTTTAAAGTCAAATTTTCAGCGAATTCAACCCAAATCTGTGGAAATTCCCAGACGTGAAATCGTTTGGGGTATTATTTAAAAAAATCCTCTCGAAATGAGCGAACAATTTAAACATTTGTAGGTTAATTTTTCATATCAATTTAACGTAATTAAATTGAATGTATTCGAGAAAAAAATGTATGAGGAGATTGAAATACATATATCGAGTTCATTTCACTTTTTCCAATTAATTATCATTCATCCAGATCCGTATATTTCGATAAACTAATTACAAAATATACTTATTAAAAAGCATAAAAATCGTTATAAAAATATAACCACAAAAATTGAAATTTTTGTTACCAGTTACCACCTCATTATTTGAAAAATTTACGAATTTTCGAAAAAAAAATCCAGCAAAATACCACGAAAATAAAAAACGTGAAAAATAACGATTTTATGTTGCCACAAATTATGAAAAAAAAAAAGGTAATGGAATGCGATTACCATTAAATGTCGACTAATTAAATTGTTAACCTCGATAGTGGGTAGATTAAGGTATGTACAAAAACAAATATGATTTTTTTTTTCTTCAATTAGTTAGAGCTCGTGGAAAAAAATGAGGAAATTTCAACCCAGGTAAAAATAAATTTCGAATATCGTATTCGATTTTTTTCTAACCTACCTACTACCAACGTAATCGAAGTGAAATAAAAATATACCCGGCATATATAATTTTACATCTAAGTAATAGTTTTCTTGCACTGACATGGCAAGACATCATCTGACAAACAACCGCTTCCTATATCAATTCATCATGATTCACGCGAGCGTATCTTCTAACGACAACGCGGTCAGCTGTCAATTTTTCATAATATAACCGAACGTTAGTAAAACCAAGCATCGCTTGGCGTCGTTTGAAGAAAACTTTTTTTCAATAACACAAAATAGGGAAATACCTATACTTTTTGCCGTCATGTTACTTGGCTGGTAAAGTTTTCATTAAAATGTCCCCATCTAACGTTAGAAAGCTAATACAGCGAAATTAATTTCACTACCCGCTGTACTTTACAAGGGTATCCAGTAATTCATTTTGCACAAAACGAACGTTCTGCGTTTTAGAAATAGACATTCAACCTGAAGTACAGCGAACGAGAAAAAAAAAAGATTTATAAGGTAATTTTGGTTGGCGAGAAAATGTCAACTTTTTGGACTTTTAATATTTTCACATGTAACGTTATAAGGCCAACCTTTACCCTAGTGATATTTCAATAATGCTTCAATAACGAACGTTGTTATGTTTTTCGTACGCCCGAGTTTATAATAAGGATTAATATTTCATTATTTTCTGTCAACGAAAAAAATGCTAGATAATACATATTATACAGGGTGTTTCATAGCTGACTGAGTTCCTCCCACCAGGTGAATATAAATGCCCATGTTGCTTCTTTTGAAAATTTAAGGGGCAAGGGAAAATTTAATTGAGAAAAAATAATTTCTGATTGGGCCAATGAATAGCAGAGTTGGGCAGATCCGGATCCTAAAATTTGAAAACTGGATCTATAGATCCAAAATTTTGGATCTGATCTAGATCAGATCCTTTAATTGTGGAAAGGATATGATCTGGATCTTTAGATCCTCAAATTTTCAAAAAATCAAGATCCAGATCCAATAATTTTTTTTTCTTCAGTTCATTGTTTTTTCTCTGTGAAATGAATTTTTCATTGATGTTTTCAACAATTCTCCAATAATCAATGAAATAAATTTAAAAAAACATCCTCAAATTTAGGATTTTTGGCTTTCTTTTTGGTTTATTTTCATTAATTTCGCAGATTAAATGTTGCGAAATTGAGAACTTAGATGAAACTTTTTCAGAGCTAAAAATTTCAAATTGTCCGACTTGTATAAAATTAAATTCGAATGAAATTTTAAAGTTCCGAGCTGTATTAATCAATTTATTAATAAGATAATTAATTAAAAATTTGATAGAAGGTAAAGGTGACATTTTTCATGATTTCAAGTGAAAGTTATAAATTGGCATCATAGAAATAATTTTGGTTATTATAGAAATGTTGCTCGGATCCCTCCCGAACCAATTAATTGAACCAAAATTCTTGAAGTTAATTTTATCTGTTATCAATTTTATTTTATACTTTACAGAAAACAAAGAAATGAATTAAAAACTAAATCCTCCATCCCTCAAAAAAGGATCTGGATCTGGATCTTTTGAAGATCCAATGAGGCAAAAGATCTGGATCTGGATCTAGATCCTTTCACCAATGGATCTGCCCATCTCTGATGAATAGTACTAAAAAAATTATATTTTTCTGTAGGTATTAAATATTTTTTTTGCCTATCTTTGAAAATGAAGGCGCAAGAGAGCTTAAACCTTTGAAAAACAGGTTTTCCAATTTTCAAAGCTCTATAGCTCCTTCATTTTCGGAGATAGGCAAATCCATCACATAACTTTTTATGCTAATCTCAAAAAGTTCCACCTGTTTAATGTAACATCTTGACAAATTTTGCAGTTTTCATTTTCCAATGATGTGCGCTGATAAATGTGAAGCTCAAATGATCAATTTATACAAACGAGACATAAAAATTGCATAATTTCGTCAAGATGATACATGAAAGAGATGTAACTCTTTGAGATAAGCAACAAAAGTCATGTGATGAATTTGCCTATTTTCGAAAATGAAGGAGTTACGAGCTTAGAAAATTGAAAACCCTATTTTTTCAAAGTTTAAAGCTCTCTTGCGCCTTCATTTTCAACGGTAGGCAAAAAAAGTCTAGAACAAAAAAGTTTATTTTTCAGTACTATTCATTGCCCCAATCAGAAATTATTTTTTCTCAATTTACATAATTTTCCCGCGCCTCTTAAATTTTCAAGATAGGCAATATGTTTACATAACATATTATGTTCCTTATTGGTTGCCTATTCACCCGGTGGGAGGAATTCAGTCAGCTATGAAACACCCTGTATACGCGGACTAGGATGAATTTTTAAAAATATAGACATCTTTATGTTGTATCGAGCGTATAAAACACGTTCTTATACAACTACGCACATAAACATACAAACTACGAAGTAGTACCTGAAATTTTGTAAGTAAGTACATATATGATTTAACACGCCATACACAGTATAGGTACCTAGCCACCTACTAAGTACGTACAAATTTACAGAGTAAGTCAAAACGTCACGAGTGGTACGAGTTATAAGTAAAGTTGAAAAAAATCTGTTGAACAGGTAATTTGCTGTTTTTACCGAATATAAAACTCCACGTACAACAATTTCAAAATAAATTAGTTCCATTTTGGTTGACTAAATTTTCGCATCGTTCCGATAGGTAGAGAAACAGAAATGCGAAAGAAAACTTTGCATAAGGATATTCGACGCGGAAACGAAAGAATATAAAGTTAAGCAGCCGATGGAATTTTAAACCAGGATAAGATGGATGCAGAAGGGACGATAAGGATTGGACGTAATAAGCCAATTTTCAAACGACAGTAGCGAAGGAGAGAGAAAAGCGCAAATAAAAAGCAACATGACTTATGTCTTCTCAAACCATACGCGTTGCGGTAAAATCTATCTCCCTGGTTTTAAACGAATATTACGCCAATTCTTCATACATATACGTAGACACATTTTGCTAACTTACATATTTTTTACACGACGAATGACGAGAGATGGAAAATAAAAATCGTTAGAATCTTGCTCGTCACATTACACCAGATTAGTTGAGAGTTACGTGGCACGTGTTGGGAGATTTTTTTCCAAATTCAAAATCATTTTACGTTTTTTAAATTGAAATTCTGGTCTATAAGTATCATACCTACCCTCGAAATGAAAAGAATGTTATACTTTTATTCGAAGGTACTACCAATGATAAGAAACGAGATAACATAAACAGTGTCTTTTTGACTGAATTAAAGGTCCTACGAAAAAAAACCCTGTTAGAATCAAAATTGTAAAACCTGAAATTTTCCAGGGTAAGAAAAACCGCAATTGAATAAAGGTTTGGTTCCAGGTTTCGGTTAAAAATTTATGATGTAAAGGTTTAGTTTTCAATTTAAGTTTTTTCGGTTTTCAGTTTACAATTTTTTTCGTAACCAATTTTTTTTTTGATGTTCAACTGATTAAAAAATGAAAACATCCACTGCACAATGACCAATAATTACTTAGTTATTTTATTAGGTACAATTAAAATATTTGTCATTTTTCCAATGTATAAAACACGAAAAAAATGTTTATAAAACCAAAAATAAAAAATAAAATAAAATAAAAATACTGGGTATTTTTTTTTTTTTTGGTTTAGTTTTCGATTTTGGTTAAAAGTTGAAATTTTCTTTCCACGTTAAATGATCGATTAGTGTTTTTCAGGGAGGCGTAGTTTTTAAAATTTTTGCAACTAAAGTGTTCGTAATTCAAGAAATTAATATTGATGCAAAAATAAAACACAATTTTTTATTTTATTTAGTATAGTATTCTTTTAACCGAACTAGGGGGTCCTACGAAAAAAAAATTGAATCAAATTTGCAGTCATCAGTTCGTAGTTGGTAATGTAAACATTTTTTTATGATTAAATTTTGAAATACGACATAAAAATCATGAAAATAAAGCAGAGTTGTGAAACGAAACTTTTTTGTTTCACAATAATACTCGATTTATTCGTTTTCGTTTCGGTTCGTTATTTCAGCAGTACTCATGTGTAGGTACTCAAAATGTTGAGAATTTTGTCCAGAATCAATTTGTAATTAGATTTCAATTTTTGTGCTGGAATAAGTCGGTATGACAAAAAATAATACTTATTTTTTTGATTTTTTGAAATATTGAGCGAGTTTTTTTTTTTTTACAAAATATCATTTTTTCAATTAAGTATTTTAAAACTACCGGATAAATTCCTCTAAAAAAAATTCAAATAATTTTTTTTGTAAAAATTTTGATTATACAAAAAAAACTGAATTCCTTTTCCAAAATATTTTTTTTGAATTTCCACCGAAAAGTTTTGAAGAAATTGTTTAGGTATTATTATTATTATTTTTTAATGTAGTAAATAAATAAATTTCCTATGCTGCTGTTCTCATTTTTCCCCAAACAAAGTCAATACTTTGATTTTTTTTTAAAACCTGAAACGAAACGAAAAAACATTTTTTTTTGTCATTTTGTTTTGTAATTTTCAAAATTCAAAGTTTCGTTACGTTTTTCATTTATTTTTAAATTTGTGATGCGATCTATGAAACTAAAGCAAAAGTCAGAAAATGAAATTTTACAGGAGAGCGTTTTTTCAAATTTTTTTCTCTAATTTTTGGATGCTAAGGGTCTAACAACTCGTTTTTCTCAAAAATTTTGAAAAATTCAAATTTAGATTTCATAAGTTTGAAAAATTATGTAAAAATAATGAAAACACCTAGCACACTCCGGTTTTCAATAAAATGACGAGAAAATGACGAAGAACCCTAAAATGCAAGAAAAAAAATAATGCCGACTTCTGCTTAGGTTTTCTAAATCGATCGCATCACATTTCATTTTTTCGTTTTCAGTTTCGTTTCGTTTTTTACCCATTTCACATTTCCTTATTTCGTTTTTCGAAATTCCTTTATTTCGTTTTTCGTTTCGTTACGTTTCACAACCCTAAAATGAAACCTCATTGAAAAAATCAATCGCTTGTCGCAGAAAGAAAATTCCACGCTCGACAATTCTGTTTTTTGACATTTTTTTCGTAGAGGGCCTTTAGTTCGATCAGAAATATATTATACCAATTTCTTTTGTCATTTATACAAACAAAAAAAAAATCACCTACTAGGCAAGTACCAATACCTACATCAATGGACAAAATGTCTTCAAATATGCCGATATGATAGAAGAATAAGCTAAAAATGAATATAATTTTCGAAGCTACGTATTTATAAAAGCGTCGTACTATCGACAAAAGAATTATTAATATATTAAAAAAATCAACGTTTATTGTATCGTCCGAAGGGACTAATTTAATAAAGTTTCAATTATTGTATTCCGATTTGAATAGAAAGAAAAAAATGGCGGATGGGCGGCATCCTAACAAATTGAATCAACTCGACTTCGCCAAATGGACAGTAATTATCAGTCAATGCATTAAAATATCACGTTTTGTACGACATCCGTGGTAACTAGATTATAGGTTGCAAATACGTTTTAAATTCTGTATTAAATCCGTCAATTACCCATTTCAGTTTGATGCCAACCAACGTTATAGGTCGACTTCAATATTTACCTAGACGTAGACGCTTCTTTTCAATTAATTTATCCAAGCCCCTCCCTTCTTTAGTGATTCGATTTATTAATATGTAGATGTACCCTGAACTTTTGAGGAAAATACGAGAAAAAAAAATTAAAAGTTTCACAACTTTTCAGTAATTGATCAACTTGCAGTAGAAGTTAGATCGAAATAAGTATAAGGTGAAAAGTCAAAACTACAAAAAAATTCACAGGAGTAGCCAAATACTAACTGCGAGGAAAATTTACCTAAGATATCCCCAGACCCTTTAAATTGTCCTTAATAGATGTATGGAACGACTGATACACCTAAAAAAAATCAACTGTAAAGTTCTTTACTCCAATAATTAAATTTCTTGTAACGACACGAGTGAAAATATTTCCAACTTGCATAATTAACGTTTGAACGGCACAGGAATAAAACAATTGAGTCGACTACAATTTCACATTTTTTTAAAAGAATATTTTCATCAACGTTTTCACATCATCTTATTAATGCAGAATATTACAGCGTAACTTTTAACATTATTTTTTTTCGTAATTTGCATATAAAATAATCTACATCGTAAAGTTTAACACTTCTAATTTTACAGCTTTGAGCTTATCAAGTGACTCCTCTTGAAACTTTCAATGTTTCGAACCTCAAAGGTTTTTTTCACGGATCAAGATTACATTAATTACAAGGCACAACTCAAACTTCATACTTACGCTCAAAAATGATAGAATTTTCGAAAATTGCACAGCGTGCAATTTTTAAATCTACTTAGATAGGCATTACAAAACTTGAAAGCTGAATTAGTGGAAATGAAATAACCTAGTAGGTATTGCACCTTCAAAGTTCAAACCCAAGTTTATGGTTATAATTTCAAAAAGGTTAACACATTCTCATCAAAACAGTTTCCATTTCTTCAATCGCTTGGACAGATTTAGTTTGTTAAACGAAGTAAATATTTCGACTCTATCAACACACCCTTTGACATGACACTGTTTATTATTTTTCCACGACTTGATTTCAATGGTACTTTTTATAGAGCACCTCAATTTTCCAACAAAAAAAAACGAGAATTTTTTTGACTTAGCATTTGAAGTCGTTGCTTTATACAAGAAAATAATTCACAATTTTTTTAATTTTTCCCTCAACTGTATTTTAGGTGGCGTTATACCTAACCTATAACCTTCTCTCCTCTCAAAAAATTAAAAATTATCAAACTTTCGAACTTCTGCATTTTTTGGTTCTACCCAATCAACATTCGCGAGAAATCATTTTCAGTTTTTCCATTTTTTCACCAACTGAATTTCCAGTTGAACCTTAATCGCCTCCACTTTTTATAGAAAAATGAAAAATTCGACTGATTTTCAAACTTTTGCTTTTTTCAGTTATAACTCATCAAAAGTTGTTCCTTTTTATGAGAATCAATTCCCAATTTTCCATTTTCGCCTCAACTTAATTTCAAGTATGGTATCTTAAGATGACTCCAATTTTTCAAAAAAACAACAACAACAACAACAACAGAAACGAACCAAAATGAATATTTTTTTTGAGCTAAGTAGGTGTAACGTTGTTGCTTTTTATTAGAAAATGATTCCTTTTTTTCATTTTTCACCTAATTGAATTTTAAGCGGTGCCACAAGCTCTAATTTTGAAGGAAAAAAAATGGGAAATCGCCAATTTTCCAAATGAGAGGTCAGTAGCACTGTTTAAAATTCAGTTGGAGGAAGAAAAAAAAATAGAGAATCATTTTCTCAGAAAAGTAAACAACTGGAGGGGGGAGACAAAAAACCTCTACGAAGTCCAAAATAAGGGTCACCCCCAGGTAGGTACCTAGTAAATAATCATTTTTTTTACACAATTAGCAAATCTTTATTCAATATAAAGTAAATGTGGCACTAAATTCTCAAAAAATATACTTTGCACGAAAATAAAACATAACTTCGATCTTGAAATTTCAATCAAATTCATTTCAAATTTTACATCGATAATTAAAGAAGAGAAAGATCGAATCGAGATAGTGAAAAAATTACATCGAAAAAAGCTACGTTCGAAATTCAAATAATTATGTAACTGCGGGAGAAAAATAATAATACGGCAAATGTAACATTTCTGTGTATTTGATTCAATTTCAAATAGTCAAAAAACATCGCGCAATAAAATGAGCTTACATTACTTTGAATAAAAACGTTCGAGTCGATGACTTTTTCACGAATAGGTTGACGAATTCGTTAAATAAACCAAGCAGATAAAGAATTTGTATTCGAGATAAAGGAGAAAAAACGTTAACGTGGTATCAAAATATTCTTTTAATCTGAAGTTTACTTTTTCTTTCAACTAGGTGACTTGAAAAAAAAAATACACAACTTAAAAATCCCAATGTCAACTTTTTTTTAAAGCTAACATGTCACTAAAAAAGCCTGCAGTTGCCCCTTTTCAAATTAGACAAGGTTCAAAGCTTCACAATAGGCATAGTCTCGCCTTAATTCATTATTATGAAATCAGTCAACTCGAAAAATATATATAAACAATAATAATATTATACAATTTTACACAAAAACGAACACATTTTCCGCCAATTAAGTAAGTTCATTAATACTTTGACTGGAATGCTTTAAGATAATACAACATTTAGAAGTTTTTTAATACGAAAGCTTTTGGAAAAAAGTTACCAGGGATTAAAGCAGCGTTCCGATAAAAAAAATAATAATGAAAAAGTTGGTTCAATTTGAAGGAAAATTTTTTCGTGTCTTTCAATTTAAATGCATTTCACGATGGTGGAACAAAATCAAAAAACTGAGACAGTGAAACGTTTGTTTTTAACGAATACGAGTACGAACCACAGACGAATAAAAAATTCAAAACACCAAATATTATGTTGTGTATTATTTAAATACACGCGAAAAAAGAATAGGTTTGTCGTTTGTATCCCTGCATGTTCATTATGTAAGAACTGGAGTGTATATTTTGAAATTTTGTTTTATTGCTATACCATTTGAGACACAATGCCGACAAATGGCGAAACATTTTAAACACGTACAATATAATTAAAACAAACCCACACTTTTCATCGATTCGTTTACCACTGACACGATCGTACATGCTTAAAAATTACAATACAAGCGTGCATGGATCGATTTGCTACTGTACTGTAGTCGGTTTCTCACGTTTAAATTAAACCGAATTTTATAATTTCTAAATCCGTATTATCAAGAGGTTTACGCCACAAAAAAACGTATTAATCGATTCAATTATAATACACGAAGAAATTCTTTCACCGAAGAATTAGGTACTTCCGTGTGTAACTGATAAGCTATTCAAAAGCTTTATATAATTTTTGAACTATGCTCGAAAGTATAAAAAATACTTTTTATACTTGGTAGCAAACTGCAAACCTATCTTTTTTTCTCTCTCGAAATTATTCAGTACACTGAAAAGCGGCTAAACCGATACGGTAGAAAAAATATATGCGGCGATAGAAAATAAAATGTAAATATTTATTTACCCAGGATCATTGGGTACTTCAGAAGGAGCTCCTCGGATACCATTTTGATGATGATGATGATCCATTTTCGTAAAATAAACTGATATTCGCCTTTTCGCGAAACCACTTCCGGAATATTCGAACCAAACTGATACACAAAATGCACAAACAAACTATCAAAACATGAGTAAAGATGAGAGATGAATTTTTTTCTAAATTTTAAATATTCCGGCGGATACAAAAAAATAAAAAAATGAAAATATCATAAAAAATAATGTATAACAAGTTCGCGAACTCGCGAAAAAACCAATGAAAATTGTACGTGAAAAACTACGGCACTAATATATGTCTAAACGCTACGACGCCTAAAGACCGACTAGTCGGCCAGTTGAAAACTCCAACTGGCGTCGTTATCTGTGTAGTGCCAAATAAACTGAAATCGGGAACAATGTCGAACGAACGTAAAGATAAAAAAGCTTTCCAGAAAAACCCCGAAACTACGCCGTACCACCAGCACTGTTGGACAAAAAAGTAAAGCAGGAACAGCTGCTCTCCTGAAACATCTCTTCTATACCCTTTCAGCCCACTCAATTCCTGATTCTTTTAAGGAAATGCACGCCTTTCTTGCTTGCCACACTGAAAAACACATGCGCCGCGGAGCGCTCCATCGCGGTTGGAAAAATTACTCGCGGTATCTGTCGCGACATTTTCGTATTAACGTTTATTTCTGGTCCTTGAGCATGCACTACAGAAGCCGCATTCGTAATTCCGTACGACGTGTGTAGGACTGTAGCCTGTAGGTAAGGTATTTCCATTGCAACGCTGTTATTAAATTTAACTATATTTCATCTCTCATTATTCCACAGGAGCAGCGTTTTAAAGAGGAAGAACCATTTCATTTCAATGGTAGTTTTGTAGGAAGTAGGAACTAGGAAGTAGAAACATCAA
This sequence comes from Balanococcus diminutus, assembly GCA_959613365.1. NCBI lineage: Eukaryota > Metazoa > Arthropoda > Insecta > Hemiptera > Pseudococcidae > Balanococcus > Balanococcus diminutus. The sequence continues at coordinate 41,579,175 of OY390715.1, read as the reverse complement.
AATTGTACCCAGCAACCCAGCGAATAAAATTAGTCAGTCCCTCAACTGCATTTATAAATATAATGATACACCTATGGTAATTTTTTTTTTTTTTTTTTAGATAATATTGTAGGTAGGTGTTAGAATTTGTTGTTAACGATGGGACGAGCAGCTAAAATATGATATTCCAATTCACAGCATACCTCAAAAAGGATTTCAATGGCTTCGAAACGTAGATCAGTTACTAGTTTGCAATTCGCATTCAATAGTGTTCGTAATGTAAAACAATCATCATTACTATACAGCTCTAACAGAAAAGTCGTGGTACTAAATTGAAACACCTACTTCTACTATAGCTAGAAGGCTAATTTTTTTTTTAATCGAAAGGTTCCGATGAGTACATTAAAGGAAAATTATAAAAATGGGCAATTTTGGAATTGGGAGGCCCCAAATTTGGGGGAGGAGGTGCCAAAATTGAGATATCGAAATTTTGAAAAAGTAGTTTTTAACATATCGCATACTCATTGCATATACCAACTTTCAGCTTTTTAACTCCCATAGGGAGGGAGGTACGCCCCAAAAACCAAAATTTCGGTATTTTCTCACCCCCAACCCCCCGAATTTTTCAAAAAATTAAATTATGACCACAACAACTTTTTTCATACTGTACCCTATTACCTAGGCCATTTTTGAACAATTTTGCCCCCATAGGGGGGGAGGTATTTAATAAAAACAAAATTTTGCTATCTCGTGTTCCAATAATCCGATTTTAATTTTGAAAAAATCCACAGTTGCCTTTTCAAAGCAGAAAGTTTGTATAAAAATTTCCAAAAAATCCGCACGTAAAGAACCCCGCAATGACGAAAGATATTTTTTTCAAAACGCCGCGTTACGAAATGTTGTGGTAATGTTGTGTGCGCATATCCGCGTAGGCGCGCGTCGGCGCGTCGGCACTACACATTGAATCGTGCTACGTGTAACGGTTTTTCTTTTCAAAACGTTTGCGCTTGAATTCAAAATTTTTTTTCATCAAAATTCCATAGGACAAATTTTGTTTTTCATCAATTTGTCCTATACTCTCTGCTTAACATACCTAGAAAATTTGAACTTTTTTAGTCCCATAGGTAGGGAGGTAATCATTATATTAAATAAAAACCAAAATTTTGCCATCTCAAGTTTCCGTGATTCAATTTTAATTTTGAAAAAAATCACATCTGCCATTTCACAACAGAAAGTATGGGTGAAAATTTTAAAAATTCCCTTCGTAAACAATCCCCCAATTACGAAAGATATTTTAGAAAATAAGCGGCGTTTAGGAATGTTGTGGAATTTTGCCTTCCGTTGATGCTACACTGGTCCACGCGTAAATGCGTTAAATTGTATCATTCTGATCTTTACGGTTTTTTTCAACACGCTTGTGCTTGAAAAAAAAAGCGAGCGAAGCGAGAAAAATGGGGGTTTGGGGGCGAAGCCCCCAAGGGCGGTTCGCGAAGCGAACCGCCGTGGGGGTTGGGCCGCGAAGCGGCCAGGGGGCGAAGCCCCCTAGTACCTAAATACTAACGAAGTAACGACGAATGCACCAAACAATGCTCTATGAAATTTGGATTAATGGATTTGGAGGTATCAAGTCAGTAACATAATTACATAATCATGAATTCATAGAATTCCCACATCCCACAGGTAGTCTTTTTTGTTAGGTAGTAAAAACTAAATAGTTTCATTCGCATGGAGATAGCATTTCAATAATAATATAAATAGTTGTCAGCAGATGAGAAAATGTCCTTCATCTGATCGTAAGTATTTGTACAACAACTGAAGAGATTCGAAGACTGAAAAAAAAATGTACGAAAAAAGTGACTTACTTTGTAATAATGCTGGTTTCATCCTTCTCATTAGGTACCGCGTGCTCTGTCGTATACGTATTTGTGCATTCTCTTGGAGGGAAACATCAAATTTTCTGCCTCACGGACTGCTCCGGCGAAAAGGACATTTCCGAGTCATTCTCATTCAACTACACATTTCACATTAACAGTATCAAAATCGGGGATGATACGACACATAACTGCACACTTGAAGGAATAAACGATATAAAATTCTCACGTATCACGTATGGCAAAATGTCTTCTAATACGTTTCATTGTCACGTTTAGCCATATTAACAGTCCTCGGCAGGCAGACACCACACAGAGCAATAGCATTACGAATACGGAGACATATACACGACACGACACCAGACAATATATACAAGTAATTAATTAGTGAACAAAATATTATAAACGGACTTTAAATAAAACTACAACTAATTTCACAAAACAAACGAATCACATTTTTTCCTATTGCCATCTTCGGCGAGACCCGAGACCGAGACTGGGAGACGAGACGATCACTGATCAGAAGAATGACGAAACCGCAAAGTGTGTTGGACATTAGATGATTAGAATTAGAATAAAGGTAATCAGTTAATCACTCGTGATCACTTAATCAACAGAACAGTCTCCTCAAGGCTCAAGCGCTTTACTCTAACCTCTCGAACTCAATCTCAAACCAAAACCAACAGCAAAAAAAAACCAACCACAATCTTTTTGGCAGGGAAGAAAACCAATTGAGACCCAATTGGTGATGGTGGTTTTGAGAAAATTTTGAAATTACTGGTGGTTCCAATTGGTTTTCTTCCCTGGTTTTCAGTGAATTGGTTTCATATGGTTCCATTTGGTTTTTAAAAATTTTCAAAAGGTTTTGGTGCTAAAGTGGTTCCATTTAATTATTTTTTTTCGATTGGTTCTGGTTCCGGGCTTTTGGTTCCGCTTGATCAATTGGTTGTGATGGTGGTTCTCAAATTGAAAACCATTTCAAATGGTTCTGGTGGTGGTTCTCAAATTAAAAACCATTTCAAATGGTTGTGGTGGTGGTGGTTCCGTTTTGGTTTTTCAATTGGTTTTCATCGAATTGCTTCCATTTCGTAGTATGAAAAATATTTCCCAACATTTAAACCTTTTATCTATGACATTAACCATCAGAACCAGATGGAACAATTTTCGTGCTTCCTATTATACCACAAAAAAAACTAAAAAAAGATCAGATCTTTGAAATTTGAATAAAAAATTCAAATTGTAAAAAAAAAAAAAAACTATAAAGAATAAAAAATAAAAAATGAATTTTGCCTACAAGTTACAAACACAATATAACTTGTAAGTATCAAAAATATCAAAATGAAGTTTTCCCTTTTTTTTTTAAATAAAACAATACCCACGAATTTGTCAATTTTTCAAAAAGTTTTATTATTTGAAAATGAAACCATGAAAAATCAGAAAAATGAAGAAAACAGGCCACAGCGGGTAGGTAAGGGGCCCAATTAAAAACATTTTCAAATCAAAGTTGTTGCCTAAAGTTCTAAGAATAAATTTGGTCATAACAAAAATTTTGATTGGACCCCTCCTTCCCTTCCAAACCCACTATTTTTCTTTTTAGAACCAAAAAGAACCAATTCCATTAATTGGTGGTGGCTCTGGTTTTGATTGTAAAGGAAATTGAAAATGGTGGTGGTGATGGTGGTTTTTTATTTTCGAACCACTTTTTTGTGGTTGTGGTTGTGGTTATTTCAGCAAATGATTTTTCGTTGTGGTTCCAAACGGTTCTCTTCCCTGCCTTTTCGAAAGAAATTGGTTCTTTTTGGTGGTGGTTCTTGAATGAATTTTTGAAGTTCATTGTAATGGTTCCAAATGGTTTTGAAAACCAATTGAAATATCTGGTGGTGGTGGTTTTACCCGGTTTTGGTTCCGATTGGTTTTCTACCCTGCTTTTTGGTTTCTATTGTGTTGCATATCTTTTCCGCCAGAGGCGCTCTAATTCTAGTGTGAAAAAAGTTGCGAGTTACGACTTGCTTATCTTCTATTGCCTTTGCCTATTATTATTTTATTTTTTTCGTTTTTTTTTAAAAGTATTTACTTATTAAATTATTTTCAATTTCAGAATTCAGATTTCGACGCTGGTAGCAGTTGCAGTAATGAAGATTTTAAAAATGTCAAAATAATGAATTATGAAAGTTGAAAATTTTAAAAATTTAAATTAAAATTAAAGATGGCTGGTCTATAATTTAAACTAAAATATCTGGTATACGTAGAAATGATATCATTGATAATTATGTACCTAGTGACAAATGGAAAGGTTATTAGGAGCGATTTCATGATTGATTCGTAATCTAGGATGTACTTTGAAGGGAAAAAAATGAGCTGGACTGTATTTTTAAAGCCTTCCTTTTTCCATGGTTCACCTCTTTCCAAAAATTTATATTTCTATACCTACTAAAGCCCCAACTGATAAATTTTCAAACAAAAATTATGTAGTGTGTCTTAGCTCTCTTAGCAGACACAGACTACTTTTAGTCGTTTACAAGAAAAAAAAATTCTTGTAATGAAAAAATTCTTAATTTTTTGAAGAAAGTAAAAGAATGAATGAAGAAAAAAAATATTAAGTAGATACAATGTTTCAGGGTTTTACTTTTTACAAAGATCGCATGTTCGGATTCTACGTTATTTTCTAGTCATTTTACTGAAAACCGGAGTGTTTTGATTATTTTTGTCTAATTTTAATTTTCCAAAATTTTTGAGATAAACGAGTTTTTCGACACCTATGACTTAACTATGCAAAAATGAAAAAAAAAATTACTAAAAATCAGAGCTGGCGCGACTCACCTCTTTTGGGAGTCGAACTCTTTTAGTTCGACTCTTTGCTAGTTGAGTCGAAGAGTTTTCAATTTGCGACTCTTTACAAATTTTATTAAACTCATGAGTCCGACTCTTTTAATGAACGACTCCTCGCGACTCTTTTTTTCCGACTCCTCGCGACTCTTTTTTTCCGACTCCTCGCAACTCTTTTTTCCGACTCCTCGCGACTCTTTTTTTCAACTAATTCCCGACTCACTCCCCCCGACTCCTTCTAAACTCTTATTTTTGTTCTCATACGATTCTTTTACAACTCTTTTCTCTAAATTTTTCTTTTCACTTTTCAAATTTCATTTTCATTTAAAAACTAAAATGTTCTGTAATTTAATTTCTTTTTTTGTTTTTTTAGTGCGACATATTTATTATTTTTCAATTTTCAAGTACAGTAATCAATTATAAATTTATAAATTGATCAATAAAATTTATTTTAACTTTCATGTTTCATATTCTCGTAAAAAAAGGAAAAGCTAAAAAATTTTGAAAAAAAGGTTACCACAGTATCATTGCCTTTTGTAGATCTTGTGTGTTTAAAATAGATTTCGAAGTTTTTCATCACTGAATGATTTTGAAACAATAATTCGAAAATTAATTGAAATCAAAACTAAACTAACACAACACACGAGGTTGCACTACCCATGAATCGCGGAAAAAGGGAGTTTGAGAGATGAAAAGAGTCGTGATATGAAGAGTTGTGAATCAAAAGAGTCGCAAGTAAAAAAAGAGTTGTGAGTAAAAAAGAGTCGCAAATTGAGAAGAGTCGTGAATCAGTTTAATGTTCGACTCTTAGTGATGAGTCGATTTTTTCAAATTTTTTTCGACTCCTTGTGAAAAAGAGTCGAACTCAGAGTCGCTCGCATGCGACTCTCGCGACTCACACTCGAAACTCTGAGTCGCGCCAGCTCTGCTAAAAATTAAAAAATCACTCTCCTGTAAATTTAATTTGCTGACCTCTGCTTGTGTTTCCTAAATCGCATCACACTTTTAGAGTAAAAATATTTCACAAATTTTTGAAGAAAATTTTTTTCTGAATTTGTTTCAGATAAAAAGTAAATTTTATACAGGCCCGTAGTCAGAGGGGGGCTAGAGGGGGCTAAGCCCCCTCTAGCGTCAGACTGAGCCCCCTCTAACAAATTAAAAAAATTCGTCAAAAATCACATTTTAGTAGGAAAAATTCGCAAAAAAAGGTTCAAGCCCCCTCTAATATTCAGCCAGCCCCCTCTACAAAGTCACTCTGACTACGCGCCTGATTTTATAACTAAAAGATTGATACCATCACCTAGTTTTTGGAAAGGTATCTAAGGGACAAAAAGTCGTTTTTCGGATTTCAGATGTTTTCGGTGTCTTTTTAAGTTTTAAAAGTAAAAAACATCTAAAATCATCAAAATCCGAAAAATTACTTTTGGCTCCTTAGGTACCTTTCTAAAATCCAGGTCAGATGGACTTGGTGTGGATTTTACCAGGCAGGTAAAGATATCTAAATAAAACATTTCAGTTTAAATTTTTAAGAGAAAAAATCTTTCACTTTTTTCGAGATTAAAAAAAAATCATTCAATTTTTTTTATGAAAAAATGTTTCTCAAATCTCTAATTTGTCCCCTTTTTTTATTTTTGGAAAAAATGAAAATAAAAATTTCCCAAATTTTGCAAGGTGAAAATATTTCTCAAATTTTTAAAGGGAAAAATTCGTACGTTTTCCTTAAGTAGGTAGTGTAGGTACCTAAAAATAATGCTTATCTTGTTTCTTTCTTTCTTTCTTTTCTTTTTTTTTTTGTAGTCAGAACAAAAAAATTATTTTTGAAGGGGAAAAATGAGTAGGTAGGTAATTAAAAGAAAAACGTTCAAATTTCAATTTTTTGTTTAGAGAAAAACTATTCTTTCATTTTTTTCGAAAACCCCCAATTTTAAAAAAAAATTAATAATTCAATTTTTGCAAAAAAAAATTTCAGATTTTTCGTGAGAGAAAAAAAATACTTTTTTATTAAAAGAAATAATCTTAATCTTTTGCCTCAATTTTTTTTTTGAAATTTTTTTTCAACCTGTTTTCATTTTTTTAAATTTCTCATTTTCTTCATAGGTATAGGTAATATATATAGGTACAATTTTCAAAAAAAAAAAAAAAAAAAAAAAAATGGAGCGAAGAATATTTTACTTGTAATTTTCTCAGATCGAAATTCCTGAAATTTATTTTAATAATAAATTACTGTTAGTCTTAATTTTTTTGAAGTCAGCACAAAACGGGTCCGGGGCAGATAACCCCAGCTGCCCCCTCTCGTGAGGCTTGATTGCGTGAGTCCACACTCATTTTCAGAGTCGAATGCAGTGAGTAGGTCTAAGTACGTATATCTCAATAAGAAAAAAATTAATAATTCAGATTATTTTATTCCTATACTTTCATTTTAAATCTCCTTTCAATGGCATTAACACTATTAACTTAACGATTTTCTTATGCTCGCAAGTAAGTATCATTTGGCACAATAAAAAACAATTTAATACAGGACAAAGACCTATACAATACTTAGGCTTATTGTAGAAATTTGCTAACGATAAATTACAAATATCTAAGCAGTGGGTACATCGTACATCCATAATAAATGTAGGTATAATTAGGACAACAACAAAAAACAGATAGAAACGAAAAGGATACCTACTTGGTAAGTTGGTACAGTACAGATATAATGGATTATTTTACAATAAAAATATGATGAAATGAAATTGATTGTTATTTATGTACGTATGATAGTAAGGTATAAATAGATACTAATTCATTAGATAAATGTACCTACCTATTATTTACATTTATTACATATTTTACGGGTACTATTATGCAAGTAGGTGTACAAGTGGGGAAGGTTTTATATATTATAAAATAGAAATTTCATTTCATTTACCGGTCGGAGAATTTTGATCAACTCTGGAAAAAATTTCATTTAACATTATTGACGGATTTTCCAACAAATTAATGCCATCCAGTGGATCCGAACAATCAGCAACAACATTAGTAACATCGCAATTTTCTAACACATCCAACATATTTTGAAAACTATCTGTATCTAGGTAAAACATCGAAAAATTTACATAATTGATACAATTTTTTTTTCAATTTTAAGCAATAACGCAGCAAAAATAAACCTTTGAAACAGTGATAAAAAAGAGAATAAGGCCTGATTGATAGAATTTCAAAGTAGATACGTATAAAACCATAAAATAAAAATATGCAAGATTGAGGACTATTTCAATAAATCTTAAAGAAATGTAGTGAAAATTAAATATTTCGCTAAAAATATTACCTGACCACTGGCTAATGTGATGCACCTAAATCATAAAACATAAGTATCAAACTCAAATAAAATCATATTTTTGTTCGTTCAAGGTATAGATAGGTATAATCACTCATTTTTTCTATGAAAAAAAATAATAATTAAAAAAATACAAAAATGAGATCGATTTTTCAATTACGAACAGTTTGTGTCAATTGAAATAAAGAAACAAAAAACAATTTCAGCAAAACAAAAAGCAATAAGTAAAAAAAATCAGCAAAGAGAAAATTTCAAAATTGAAAATGATTTTTAAGAACAGAACTGTTAAAAGGATATTTACATCTCACCGTATCAACGATTAAATAGGTACAATTGTAGGAAAATGGGATCACAAATTTTTTCTCGAAGTAGCAGCTATTTTGAGACGATTTCGCAACGTTCTTCGTGGAATGCCGAATTTTCTTTCAACGTAACGTTGAGATCTTCCTCTTGAAATCAGTCTCAAAGCTTTCTGCATTGCATCTTCCGTCCAATTACTCTTCGGTACTTTTTTCTTCTCTTTAACTACAAACAACAACACAACATGTGCACGAAACAAATTCGTATATATCTGACAGAACTGAGACATAAATAACTCATTCAGTAAAATTTTAATTAATTGCTGATGGAGATTTATGTACTTATTATAACTCTTTCTCGAGTCTTGATTTAGATCGAAAGACGAAACTGAACTATATACAAAGGCCTTATTCTCTTTTAATCGGCGTAGGGTTTTGAAGGGATAAACATAGGTAAGTGGTAAGATTCTGCTTCCAGTCACCACGACAAAAAAAAATTACCTTGTATTAAAACATTGGTGGGCTGTATTACGCCACTAGCAATATTTTGGGGAGGATCTTGATCCATCTAAAAATGAAAATTAATAAAATTACGGTAAATAAGTAGGCGAAAATTTTATAATTATTTTTTCAATAATGCATAGCTAAATGAATTTTTAAAATAATTTACCAGCGTATGATTATCCGAAATCGAGTTATTAAATGAAGAACTTGGCAACGTTTTGGAAGAATTTCCTGCACTGGATAAATTTAATTGATGAATGGTTTCTAAATTTCTCGTCGTTTTCCCATGGGTGATAGAAAAACGCATTTTTTTCAACATGAACTCCGGGGCTTCAAATCCTTTAAGTTCATGTCGTAACACACTAGGGTTATTTCTGAAAAAAATATTTTCATATAATTAGATAGGTGCCTAATATTTTGTATTTATGAATTTTGGTACCTACTAACTTGTATGGTCTACCTACATTAATAAAAAAAATCAAGTTCAATGTTCAACTCACCTATAGCACTCTAAATTCAAAAGTTCTCTAATATCATCTAATATCAAAATATAAGAAGAACCGGACGAGTTATGCGACATGTAATGCAATTTATGCCTTATCAGCCATTCTTTATCTTCTAAATCAACGGAGTAACGAAACAAATCCGGGTGCTTGACAAACAATTTCCCTCGCATGCCTCCATATCCTAATACCTACAAAAAATATTTTTTACAGTTCATTAATAAAAAATAAGTCTAATCAGTTTTTAAGAATGTGAAAAAGGTGACGATTACTTTATTGACTCTCGAAGACATGATGAATAATGTTTTAGAAGTGATCCTCGAAGGGTAATTTTTAAAAAGTCCGGACGGAACACTAATGATTGTTTTTCTCTTCGAATGAGATAACAATAATTGAGTTGAATTGACGTTGTTTAAACTGTCCATATCTTTACGTTTTCCAAAAATAAACATACGCTATAAAAAAAAATATAACTAAAAATAATAGTTATGAAAATCAAAAAACTACAATACAGGTAGGTAGTTAGGTACCTACTTTTCTAACAATATACACATTAGGGTGATCCCTTTTAAACTTTCGAATTTTTTTGTTGTTCCCCAAAGTTGTTTTTTTGTATGAGAGAAAAACTAAGTAATTTTTTTCCTCAACTACCCACCCCATATTTTTTTAGAAAAGTTTTAAAAAATGACAGATTTTCACAAACCAGTCTTTTTTGGATTAATAGGTATCACTCATTGAAATTGTTCCTTTTCATGAGAATTAATCCCCAATTTTTTATTTTCCACCGTAGTGGATTAAGAATTCTGCAGCCTTGGACACAAAAAATTCACCTTAATTCTGATTCGTGAAAAAAATTCTCTAAACATAAAAAGTATCTACAAAAAAAATAGAAACAGAACTATTAATTTCCTGAATTCTACTTCCGCATTTTTTCACAAATTCTACATTCAAACTCAACTCAAGTGAAGTGATCAATTTTGGCTATTTATTACCCCCCCTTTTTTAGGAATTAATAAAAAATTTGATTTTATTTCATAACAAATTTTCTGAAATTTTCTCATACAAAATATTATTTTAAAATTCCAAGTACGTTTGATTAATTTTCTCGACATTTCTGTTTTCGATTTTTTAAAATTTTTTTGGGTTTTGAACATCAAGCAATTTTTTATCGTGTGTCACTAGATATTGAACACTTTTTTCAATTTTTATTAAAACGTGTGAAAAAAATTTATGAAATTTTTTGTCATTTTTTGAAAAGCTGTCAAAAATGAAATTTTATAATTTTTTTAAAAATCTCACGTTTAGGCCAATTTTCATAAAATTTATATTTTTTCTTTTCTTTTTTATTTAGTTTTTGAACAATTCGATTTTTTATAAGCGTTACGGATTATATTATGCCGCCTACACAGTATATTAGTTCCTAATACATGTGTTGCCTATTTCTAAATCCACCACTGTTTGGAAAAACGGATTCAATTTTTCAAAAAAATGAATAAATAAATAGTAGGTAATAATAATAATAAAATAGTTAAAATAATAAAAATAGCTTTTTATTAGAAAATAATTCCCCAATTTTTATTTTTTCTGTAACCGAATTTTAGGTTGTGCCACTAGTAGCACCACTTTTAAAAATTTAATAAAAAATTAAAGTGACCAAATTTTCATTTTTTTTTTTTTTTTGTTCCAACCTATATCGAAGTTGTTTTTTTTTCATGAGCAAATGATCCCAAATCTTCAATTTTTTTCCTCAATGCATTTCAAGTGGACCCTAGCCCCCCCCCTTTTTTTAGAAAAATGAAACAATTGACCGATTTCTTAACTCTTGCTTTTTTTGTGTTATAGCCCATCAATTTTTTTTAACTGAGAGAGGATAAAAAAATTGTCAGTTCAAAAGGACATCCTGATGTACCTACTTACATGATTCATGAAAATGTAGGTAAGTATAGGTACTACCTATATTATAAAAATTATAGTATTACCTTGTTATCTTCATTATCATCCTGACTATTGCCAAATCGAGATTCAATCAAAGCTCCAGTGTCTGCAGCAGCATTAAAAGGAGAATCGCTTCTAGATAAAGGCGAATTTAGATACAAGTGTTTAGCTTCATCTAACATTGTGCGACATAATTCTCTAACATGTTCCTCATTAACACTGCCTTGGCCGAGGTTTCCACGAATGTTGCTAATTGCTGGTACAAAATACATCTGCAATTATTTTATTAATTACTTCAACGAAATCGTAGTCTTCTTTATAAGTCTATAGGTAATTTATACCGTGCTTATCGGGTAAAGCATAGGCTAGACTATCTGTAAGTACGAGTACAATATTAATTATTATTCGAGCACTTACGTCCAAATATTTTTTTATAACGCGGTCAATGTCGTTGTTAATTGCAGATTGAATATTTTGTCGCAGTAAATCGAGAGATTTAGCGGCATTTACTACATTTCTACCTCTCATTTTTGCTGCCTTGACAGCATTTTTTCCTCCATTTTCATTAATTCCCATATCAGCCAAATTTTCCAAAGTCACTTGTCGCATATGGAAAGTATTTTTCTATAGAAAATAATTAACGAATAATATACCTATAGGTAATTTAATAAAAATACATATAATTACATACCTACCTATCTATCTGATGGATGTCGTAAAATTTAATTAAAATAATTTTCATTAAAAATTAAAATATCCAGGATAAACCAAACTTACCCATTCAACGAGAGGTTCACTAATCGTGACCGATTCGTTTCCTGAAAATCTGTCATTATTGGTCCAATTATTATTCGCAGCGGTATTATTTGAATTCACGAATCGAGTATAAGAATCCCACGAAAAGCCTCTTTGTAACTTATTCACAACCATTTTTGTAGGCTTCAAATTAATTCAAATTCCACTGAAAACGGATGAAAATAAAATATGTTCCAGTTTCTCACTGGCGCATCAATCGATAATGCAAAGAGCGAGTAGATGTGCATGCGAACGTAAAATATTGAAACATGGTTACTTTAACTTATCGAAATTTACTTACATTATTATCGACGTAATCATCGCAACTAAACTCAAATATGAGGTTATGGTGCTGGTATTAGATACACTGCTATTGTAGTTACTTCGAATAATGGAAATTTCATCTCGAATACTTCACATAATCGTCCACAACGCGAATGCTTTCTTCGCAGCTTTAGGTATTTCGTTTAAATGAAATCTGGACTTGCGCACATATGGTGAAAATAACGTAGTAGTAGAGGTGAGCATTTGTTTTTAGATGCTACAGCTTCGAGCTTCCAACTAAATGTAGTGAAGTATACAAGTTTACAAGTATTATTATTTTGTGCACAAGAGGTGTAGGTACCTAGTAAATGTTCCATCTCCATGCTTTAATTTCTATATGGAATACTATCCCCTGTGGTGTAGCCCGTCGCCCCATGCACTGCACTGGTATGTACTTAAGGGTGACGTGACCCCGTATTTTGAAAATGTTTTGAATATCAGGAGTCAATGGTGACATTTATACTGGAGAAAATAATTCCCTATTTTTCATTTCCTCGTGGTGTAGCCTGTAGCTTCCGTCGCCCCGTTTATAGCACTTGTATGTACTGTACCATAATGCACTTGCCTTGCACTATGAAAAAAACCTGAGTATAATAATTATAATCACGATTTTCAACAAATAATTTTTAATATATAATAAAATTATTACAGAAAGAAAGGAAATTTGGAAAATTATTATTTAAAAAAATTTGATGAAAAACGATTCTGAATAAAAATTTCAAAAAATGAAAACTTTCTATCAAAATTGAAAAAAAAATTATAAAATTGAAAAAAAAATCAACCTAATTAGAATTTTTTGAAAACAAAAATAAATATTATGAAATGAATGACTGTCTTGATACTTGATAGATTAGTAAATTTTGATTTTTTTTTTTACAATAAAAGTTGAAATGAGACATGAGTTGACAAAAAAAAAAAAAAAAAATGCTGAAGACCAAAATATTTATTATTAAACTTTGGAATAGGAAATTTATTCGAATAACATTTTTTAGAATAAACCCTTATTCATAATTTTATTATTGAAGATTGTTTTTAAAAAGTTCAACATTTTCAAATTTTATCATTTAAATTTTTTTTCAATTTTGGTGGAAAAAAGTAATTTAAAAAAAAATTAGAATCATCTTTTATCAATTTTTTCAAAATGAGAATTTTTCAAAATTTCATTTCAAAAAAATTATAATTTTAGAGTTACAGTTCCCAATGAATTCTTTTATTTTAAAATTTTGTTAATGTTTGATTTTAGAACGTTTAATTATTTGAATTTTTTTTCTTAATGCAAATTTTGCTGGTCTTATTTGAGAAAAATTTGAAATAAATGCCCTGAAGTGTTAAAAGATCCATCTTGAAATGTAAAGAACCAGATCTTGAATCGGAAAGGAATAGGGAGTTCTTCCCCGCGGTGTAGCCCCGTCGCCCTGTGTACTGCACTTACTTTTTATAAAATTATTGAAAAAAATGATAAATTTAAAAAAAAATCAATTATTTGAAAATAGGTATTAGAGTTTTTTGAAAACCAATTGAAACATAAAAACTAAAGATCCATAGATATTTTGAATCTGAAGGATGATAACAGTGAGTTCTTCGCCATAGTTTTGCCCCGTTGCCCCGTGCCCCATGTACAAACCTGTTATATAACTATAACGATTTTCAAAAAATGAGGAAAAATCCAGCTTGAATTTTGAAATACGTAAAATCATGCAGATCCTGAATCAGGATGATTATGATGTACCTATAACTTAGTTGTTATTCCCCGTGGTGTAGCCCCGTCGGCCCCGGGTGCTGCACTTACCACTTTACACTATGAAAAACGTGAATTAATGAAATAATAAATCAATAATACTTGATTATTTTGATGATAATAAAAACAACGAAAAAAACCACGAGAAAAGTAGAAAACTAACTGAAGACTAAACAAATCGCTTTTAACGAATACCGATTTCATTTACAATGCGGTGTTAAAAGCTTAAAAATAAATAAAAACACGAAAAAACACGCGAAAAACATCAAAAAATTCAAAAACACGCAAAACTTGGTCGGGCTCCGTTTTCGAGCCGCTTGCGTTTTAGCTGCGCGGTAGTTTCTGTTTGCCTACCAAGTTACCTACTAATCGGTAATGCTGCTCGAGAAGTCGACCACAAACTGTTGAATCTCGAGTTTTAAAGAAAACTCTCTCGCCTATGGGGAAATTTCCTTGAATGCGTCGGATCCTAGGGAAAGCGTTTCTACAAAGGCAACCTTATCGGTCTACCTTCTAGCGCGATATCATGACCGTCTACATTTAACAGGCCAGGAAGGCTCACTTGACAACGCTGTAATATCTCGACGGCTTAGGCTGACTTTTTGGATTCTCCATAAGACACAATGCTAATTCATAATGCAATAACTCCAAAACTATCAATTTTACAAAAAAAAGTCAAAGAGACCTTTTTTAAAGAGAATTAAAAGAGCTTTCCATTCATATATAAACTTTTTGAATTTGAGTGAAATTGACGAAATTGGCATTTTTCACTTTTCACTAAAAATTTCACCAAATCCAAAAAAATTCTATATCAATAGAAAGCTTATTCAATTTTCTTTAAAAAAGGTCTCTTGGACTTTTTTCGTAAAATTGATATTTTTCGATTTATTGCAATTTGAATTAGCATTACATCTTATGGAAAAACCAAAAAGTCAGCCTACGTTTTGACGTTGCCAAATTTAGCCTTCCTGGCCTGTTAAATGTAGACGGTCATGGCGATATGCGAAGTTGGTTTCATGTACCTCAAAGTGTACATTTGGGTTACCGGTTACCATGTATCACCACGGTATCACTATTTTCAGACCTTATTTCGTGTGGAGTGTAATAATTATTCGATCATAATACATTTTTTCATTCTAGATATTATTTTAACTCAAATTTCATTGATACCACCCATTAAAATTCGATACGATTCTATACGTATTTTTAACGCTCTTTTCGAATATCGATAAATAAATCTGATTCGATCAGTCTTTCTGCTCCATTTCGATCAAAAACTTTGAAATTCTTCGATTTTTTCATAATTCTTTGATTTTTTTGGTACTTTTGGTCATAAAAAGTCCATTATGAAGCTGAAAACTCGAACGGATTGAATTTATTTCTACATTTTTGGAAAGAATGAAAAAAATGCGACTAGAAAATGATGAAATATATTTGAACCGTAAAGATTTGTGAGATTTTAGAAAAAAAATGATGAATTTTTCAAAAAGTGCGAAATTGGTTTCATGCGAGGTAGACCGCATGGTTGCCTGTGTTTTAATTAAAATTTAATTCGAAATCCATCGCGGCATGCTATGAATATTTCATTTGTTTCTAGAAGTATTTTTAACGCTCTTTTCGAATATCAAAAAATAAATCTGATTCGATAAATATTTCAGCTCCATTTCGATCAAAAACTTTGAAATTCTTCGATTTTTTCATAATTCTTCGATTTTTTCGGTACTTTTGGTCAGAAATGTCCATTTTGAAGCTGAAAACTCGAACGGATTGAATTTATTTCTACATTTTTGGAAAGAATGAAAAAAATGCGACTAGAAAATGATGAAATATATTTGAACCGTAACTATTTGTGAGATTTTAGAAAAAAAATGATGAATTTTTCAAAAAGTGCGAAATTGGTTTCATGCGAGGTAGACCGCATGGTTGCCTGTGTTTTAATTAAAATTTTAATTCGAAATCCATCGCGGCATGCTATGAATATTTCATTTGTTTCTAGAAGTATTTTTAACGCTCTTTTCGAATATCAAAAAATAAATCCGATTCGATAAATATTTCAGCTCCATTTCGATCAAAAACTTTGAAATTTGTCGATTTTTTCGGTACTTTTGGTCAGAAATGTCCATTTTGAAGCTGAAAACTCGAACGGATTGAATTTATTTCTACATTTTTGGAAAGAATGAAAAGCTTCAAAATGGACATTTCTGACCAAAAGTACCGAAAAAATCGACAAATTTCAAAGTTTTTGATCGAAATGGAGCTGAAATATTTATCGAATCGGATTTATTTTTTGATATTCGAAAAGAGCGTTAAAAATACTTCTAGAAACAAATGAAATATTCATAGCATGCCGCGATGGATTTCGAATTAAATTTTAATTAAAACACAGGCAACCATGCGGTCTACCTCGCATGAAACCAATTTCGCACTTTTTGAAAAATTCATCATTTTTTTTCTAAAATCTCACAAATCTTTACGGTTCAAATATATTTCATCATTTTCTAGTCGCATTTTTTTCATTCTTTCCAAAAATGTAGAAATAAATTCAATCCGTTCGAGTTTTCAGCTTCATAATGGACTTTTTATGACCAAAAGTACCAAAAAAATCGAAGAATTTCAAAGTTTTTGATCGAAATGGAGCAGAAAGACTGATCGAATCAGATTTATTTATCGATATTCGAAAAGAGCGATAAAAATACGTATAGAATCGTATCGAATTTTAATGGGTGGTATCAATGAAATTTGAGTTAAAATAATATCTAGAATGAAAAAATGTATTATGATCGAATAATTATTACACTCCATACGAAATAAGGTCTGAAAATAGTGATACCGTGGTGATACGCGGTAACCGGTAACCCAAATGTACACTTTGAGGTACATGAAACCAACTTCGCATATCGCGCTAGAAGGTAGACCGATAAGGTTGCCTTTGTAGAAACCTTCGTAGAAACGCTTTCCCTAGGATCATCCGACGCATTCAAATTTCCTTTGATGTTCGCCGCGTCTCTTTTTATATAACTAGATAATAAGTTAAGATAAGATTTAAATCATTTAAGAAATAAAGCTGACAAGCTGTGCTTACTTTTGTTTTAGCTTACTGTGAATAAGATTGATCAACAATTGATCATCCCTCGCACCTTCGTAGTGGCGATCGAACTCACGAAATGTGATTAAAAGTGGAGGTGAATTTTCAGAACTTTGAACAACACTACAACTACAAAATAATGTAAGCAATGAAATATTCTTTTAGAAATGGTTCATATCTCTTCAATATCTCTAACTAAACGAGATTAGTTTGCTTTGAAAACGAATCACAGGGCTACTGTGAAATTAGTTTTTCCATCGGCGTGTAATGTAAATTAGAAATTCGACTCATAAATGATATGAGTAAAGTGACGTTATATGTCTTAACCTCTTATCATACTGGATTTTTTGAAACATACGTTCATCCATGTATTAAGTACAGATTAAAAATTACTTCTTAGGATCTGATTCGTTTTCAAAGCTTTAAAATATTTCGCAACTAACAACATATTTTTCAATTACAGTTGCTTCTTTTTTGACCAAAGATGGATGTTACCGAAAACTTAATCACTGGTATAAAGAATATTGAAGAAAAATGTGATGATAACTTTCAAGAGCCTAATTCTCCTACCGATAAGAGCGAAAATAAATTTTCCAACTCTTCCGGAAAAGGTAAAATATTAATCTTAGTGCAACGTTCAACTCTTGACTTGAAAATTAAAATTGTACTCATTTTATCCATTACGTCATTTGATTTTAGTGGACTTATTATTCAAAGCTACGGGCAACGCACCCATTATGAAAACAAAAAAATGGAAAGTCTCTTCGAATAAAACCATCGGAGGCATAACTACATTTTTGAGAAATTATTTAAAATTGAGTCCAACCGAAAGTTTGGTAAGAAACTGCTCTTAACATTTTATGAAAGCAAACACCGAATGATTATTGTACATTTTTCTTTATTGATTCAATTGTTATTTTTAGTTTTTGTACGTAAATCAAGCATTTGCTCCTGCACCAGACCAAATAATCAAGAATTTGTACGAATGTTATGGAGCGGAAGGTACTCTGGTGATTCATTATTGCAAATCTCAAGCATGGGGATAAAACGAAAGATTTTTGGAAAAACTTAAATAAGACCAAATAAGGTTTGACGGTTTGACTTTCAATGTTGTAATTTTTATTATTTTTCATCAATTTTTTTTTTATGCATTCGTCATATTTTACGAAAAAAAAATATCTATATTGCATTGATACGTGTCTACTCTAAACGCTGCAGTTTACTCGAGGATAAATCGCAAAGTATTACATCATGTTTTGAGATCCTTCAATTACTTACGTATTCCTAGGGAATGGGAGATTGTTGTATAATAAAGAACGATACAATAAATGATCAAATATTTATTAAAAATTTACAGAACGTTTAAGTACTCAAAGAAAATAAGTAGAATGGCATTACTTAGGCGTAATATAAAAGAAAGTCGTTCAGAAACAGAAATAGATATGTTTAGTTTTTCAAACAAATAAATGTGAAGATAAAATTTTAATAGAAGTAATGCATTCGTCAAAATTTTCAACTATCTATGTCAATAATTTCTCTGACAAAATGAACAATATTAGACCAACAAAATTCGATTCTTAAAAAAAAATGAAATGGAGGAAAGGTAAGGTCGATTATCATGAATGAAATTTTTTTAACCAATGTTTTCGAATGTATATTGTGCATGTACGTACATAAGTATTATAATAAAAATAAATTACGTTTTCGGAAATTTTTCTTTAAATGTTTTTAATTTCTAAATTATTTACAAAACACAGCCATTAAGTTAACGAATTATGACGATTTAAAGAGTAGAAGTAGGTACTATAGGTAGCTGATTGAAGAAATAGCTAGAATTGAATTCGAAATTATTTGAAAATATGTAGTTCGAGGTATTGTATTCAAAATCTACAAAATCGTTTGAATTAGGTATTGAATTATTCGACGATGAAATTAAATTTGATGAGGGAGCTACCTACATCATGGCTAAATTTGGATGCTTAAAGGAGATTTGTGTTTTGCGTTTAACTTAAATACATCGTAGGAAAAAATGTAATCTATTCACAATTCATATGAATTTTAAAAAAATAGAGAGGTAACATTGAACTATAATTCTTAGTAATAGAATGAAAATCAATGTAAAAAAGTCGTACACATCTGAAGTTTTGAAAAACATGAAAAAAAAATCGGCGGTGATACTGTTATTAAAATAATAATTATTAGGCCTACTGTAACATGTTTTATCAACATGGAAGAGATGTGTACGTAAATTCTAATTTAGAATAAATATGTAAAAAAAAAAAAAAACAATGAAATGAAAAACACACAAAATATGATAAGTTACATAAAAATCACACATTAATTATACTGCTTGCAAAATCAAAAATATATATAATATGTATGAGGAATTTTTATCGAATGAAACACAGTAAAACTAGAATTTTCCCACCGTTTAACAGTTTTAATTTTCTTTTTTTTAAGCATTTCGAGATATTATTATTCCAGAAATGAGAAAACTTCTATTAGGTACCAATCACTATATTTTAAATTGATTTCTATATGATTGAAAAACAATTTCAGGTTTCAGAATAATTTAATAAAATTGGCCCACAGGGAAAAAATAATATATTTTGGTTCAAGGATTGGTATGTGTTTTTCAAAATTTATGCTTGGAATTGGGGTTTGGATGATAAAATTCAGGAATGCGTTCATCCTTGTCCACAAAAAAAACAAAAAAAAAACAGAAAGAGAAAAAGAAACACCTTAAAAATATAGGAAGTATAAAAATGAAGGTAACATTTTTAAAAATAAATACTCTATTCCTTTACAACTCTACTATCTTTGTACATATTTGATTTGTAAGAATCACATTTTGACTAAATTAATGGATGAAATTTTAAAGATTTTGTGGAAGGCAACGAAATAATCTGACTTCGAGTTTTTACCGAACTTTCAGCTATATCACCCACACTGTATCGGTGATTCTGAGACCGCCAAAATACAGGAGGTGGAAATGTTTCGTTCATCCATTCGGGGAAATTATTTTTCCGACAATTCCACGTACTTTTTAGTTTAGTATCTAATGAAAGTTCTTTTCCATCGGAATTTGATGGTAACATTTTTTTGGAATCTATTGACAACCACTGTAAAACCTTTTCCGAATTTTCTAGAACGAAATTATGAAATAGGATCATTATGTCGTCAGTTTGACTGCTGTTATTGACCATATGACAGGAAGTCTTTTCCAAAGAGTTCCACGAAAATATTTCCGGAGGATGAGATGAGCTTCTCTGCAGTTTTTGAGACCGTTGTTGATTAGCATCTGGCAGGTTGGGGTTAGAGGCTGGTAAATGATTGCCTGTTCGACTTGCCAGCATTGAGGTGTTGGTTGAAGCTAATTCTTGTAAAACTTGAATAGCATTCCTCACCTAAACACAAAATAAAAATATTATATTAAATCGTAATCGTCCATTGAAACATATTGCATTGACAAATTATGTAAAAATTACTTCTTGACTCAATGTTGCCACGTGTTTATGTAAGGAGGTAACTTCAGTATCCAACCGAGTGACGTTCACCTTTTGCTCTTGATCATTGCGAAAACTGTGCCTAAATCTGCATATTGTTTATAATGAATACAAAATTATCGTAATTAAAAAAAGGTACAGAGATACCTGGTACTGAATCTTGTCGTGCGAGGACTGCCATTTGCGTGCATAGGAGATCTTGGGGGAGGCGATGTAGGTGACGTTTGGCCTTCTTCTTGAGCGTTTTCATCATCTTCGCTGATCGAAGGTAAAGTCAAAACGGGTACTTCGTTCATATCGAGGTCCTGTAAAAAGATCGAGTATTAAAACGTTTAAAATTTCAACTATGGGTAAATGTATGTTGTAATTTGCTCACTTCAGCTTCGTATCCTTCTCTTAAATTGTATGTGAGATCATGTTGAATATCATGAGCAAATTCTTGCTGGTATTCCGGATAAAGTCGTAGAACATCGATGAGACCTTGCATGTTTATACATTTAAGATCACAATATGTTAAAGCTTTTACATCACAGCTCGACTTCACAATAACGTCGTTAGGGCCTTGGTTACCGCTGTTTCCTTGTCCATTGGCATTTGGTTGTAACCAAGTACTAATATCACAACCTACTAAATCGCCTTTTCCTAAACATTCAAAATTTCAAATTATCTTATAGTACACGTTTAGTTTTCAAAATATCTAGGCATCGTCTTGGCACGAGTTTAAATGAATTTACCTAATATGGCAACAACCATATCATCATGGACTACTTCCATAGATCCATTACAAAGGTAGTATATGGAGGATAATGCATCTCCTTTATGTACCAGATACTCTCCGGGAGCACAAAAATTTGTACGAATGTGCAATGATAATAATTTTAGACAACCTTGAGCTGCTCTTTCAAAAATGGGAAGCTGCAGTATTTCTCGGTGTAAATGCATGGAAACATCTCCTCTCAGTTCTTCAGGAAATTCTTTCAAAGTCTGTAATTAAAAATGAACAGCAAAACAACAATGAATGAAAACAGGCATTTTAAAAATGATTCAATAAAATTAATATTTGTCAGTGCTCGTTCACTCTTCATCCATTATTAAAACAATTACCTACTTACCATTTTTACTTAAGAATTAACGTTTTTAAAAATTTCATTATGAAGATACCTTAACATACCTCCCTCACCTCATGTATATCAATTCCATGATTTAAAGACCACATAGTTTGAAAATAATCTTGCATTCGTTGTTTTAGTTCATCCGGAATTTGATGCAAAGTTAAAAAGTCCTTCAAATCTCTCCATTTGGACTGATATAACGATCGCCTTGAATACATTCTTTGTATAATGGCAGTAACATTTCCGAAAACGACGGCATGCATTAACGCTGTAGTAATAAAATTGATATTTTAGACGCTCCTTTTCGAGTTTTCAAACATAGACACCTAACCTACTAATTTTTATATTTACCTCCAATTAACATGGTGCAAATACTAAATATTTTTTCTGAACTCGTATTTGCGGATACATTTCCAAATCCTACACTCGTTAAACTTGAACACGTGAAATATAAAGCGGTAATATAAGCTTCTCCGTACGATATTGCATCGACATCAATTTTAAGTCTATCGGCTAAGGTGTGTAACCAACCTAGAAAATTAAAAAATAAATACCGATGTGAAATATTTGACTCAAAAAATTTAAAATAAACGTATTATTAAAATATGCGTAGGTACCCAAGTTCCAGTCTTTAGGAAATTTTGATCGTTCCTTTTCAGCAATAACGTACCAGATGCAAGCTAACCAATGAGCAACAATAGTAAAAGACAACATGAGTAAAGTTAAAATCATTGCACTGTACTGAGAATATCTATCCATTTTCTGAAGTAATCTTGCCAGTCTCAACAGTCTAGTTAATTTTAATAAGTGAATCTGCCCACTGCCCGGATCCTGAAAATAGTCGAAATTGTATACAATTGGTTTTAGTTGAAATTTTGTGCCATGAGTAGGTACCTAATTAAACATCGTAACATGGAAAGAAAATACTTACATCTCCGCTATATAAATCGTATAAATCCGTAGCATACAGCAGATCGAATGGTAAAGCGGCAAATAAATCCACAACAAACCAGCTTTTAACATAGTTGATGGCAATTGATCGAGGATTTGAAACAACTTCTCCTTTTTTACTGACGTACGTGGTACGAAAATTTAAAATTATATCTGTAATGAGAAATAATAAACAAAAGTCGGTTATAGTCATGTTTTAAATTATTTTCAAATTATTACAATACAATATTATCAACATTAATGATTAAACGGCATTCTCATTACAGAACGCAGTGAATTAAGTAATTTTCAATTTTGTAAATCAAAATGATATTAAACTCAAATGATGAAAGTGAAAAAAATGAACACGTTGATTTCATGATTTCTGAAAAATTAAAAAAAATAAAACAAAAAAAATCAATTTTAATTTTTATGGTAAATCGTGTAAAGGGCGTAATTACAACGACCCGTTGCGCAGTGCGTATTGCGCAGTTCATGAAATTCATACCTCGCTCGAAACACAACTTCGAAATTCGCTGCATAATATTTTTCTCTCCGCTGATGAAAAAATGTTGTAATGTTTTTGTGATAACTATTACGAGTGTAAATTATTGAAATTGTAATTCTTTAATTATCTAATAAGTAGTTTAATTCAGTTCAACATTCTTTGAAATGTCTTCTCAAAATGTAAAGTATATTCCTAAGGACGCTCAAGTCATAATGGCTATTCTAAAAGAATTGGGTATCAACGATTTTGATCCGAGAGTTATCAACCAACTACTTGAATTTATATATTGTAAGTATATTTCCGATTTACATGCACAGTAGAGTATTCGAAGTAAAATTTATGTAAGATACGATTTTTTTCATACAGGGCACACAACCATTATCCTTGACGACGCTAGAGTGTTTGCAAATCATGCCAAAAAGAAAACTATCGACGTAGATGATGTTAAATTAGCGATTCAAATGCATGCAGAACAGATGTCGTCTTCAGGCCCTCCTAGAGATGTACGTTAAATGAATTAGTAATTCCAAAGAATTCTAATTAGAGCAAATTTTGTAATTATAATCTTTCTTTTAGATATTATTGGAGCTAGCCAGAAGTAAAAATTCTACATCTTTACCTCCAATTAAACCGCAGTCAGGAATTCGATTGCCGCCAGATCGTTATTGTTTATCTCAACCCAATTATAAATTGAAATCAAATTTGAACAATACCAAAAAAGTAAGGATTTATTTTAATATCATTTGAAAAAAATGCGGAGAGAATCAAAAAAGCTGAAATTTTTTAGAAATTGAGTTTGATTGTCGTGGTTCTTTCCGTATTGACGTCCTTCATTTAGTATATCTAAATAATGTGTATAAATAATTTTACAAATCAATAGGTAGCCTAAGATGAAATTAAAAAAAAAAAAAACACTGTTTTGGTCAAAAAGGTTCCCATAATTAGATTAATTTGTTACTAATACGATTATGAAATCGAAAATCGTAAGATGAATCGTGACTACTAGAATTCGAATAAGTGTTTCTAAAGATTTTAAAATTATTCCTTTCAAAAAATGTTTTGAAGATGGGTTTAAATTTTAATTAAACTCAAATTTATTCCAACTTTTGCCAGAATTCTTTGATATATTCTCTAATAGATATTGTTTGATGTTTTCAGACTGTTAATAGTACACCTACAACTAATGGAACTACTCACGAAGTTAAATTTAGTACAACTCCCGTGTTGAAGCAGATGCCTATGATACCTCGTAATGATCCATCATCACCAAACTTCATGTCGAAAGGTATTACACATTTCGAACGCAAAGTCGAGTTACATAGAATTTTCAGCGAAAATATCGCTTAGAATGATAATGATCTTTATGGCTACACTCGTTATTGTTGTCATTGTGTGTTTTAAAATAATATTGGTTTCAATAATGACACGATCGCTTCTGCTTATAGCACAAAATGCACCTCCGTCTTTCATATATCCACTTTTTTTATTTTATTTTAATTTTTCAAAATGGGACGATAAGTACCTACTAATTTTCTAATATTGATCATCTACAAATTTTGTTTAGAAATTTTCTCAATTGTACCCTTCTATGCCTCAATTTTAAATAATAAGTATCTACGTAAACTGTAATGTTATGTAAAATTAGTGGGGAGGGGACTCCTAGCGAAACTTTTACAGCAACCGACATTTCATTTCTAGGATCTTAATCTACAACTTTCATTTGAAAATTTTTTCAATTGGACCCCTCTTCCAACAATTTTCATCATTCAAGTGTATTATTAAGTAAATAGGAAGAGAGAGAGAGAGAGAGAGAGAGGGTTTCAATCGGAATTTTTGTAATAATAAAAATTATTTCCAGGACCTCAATCTACAACTTTTATTTGTTAAAAAAAATTCAATTGGACCACTCCCTCCCCTCCAATTTTGAATAAAGTTTGACTTCAGCCAGTGAGTTTTGTGTCGAGTAGGCGATCGTAACCCATGTTTGCTATTTTTCTTTGTTCAAATTTTATCTGATCTGTATAATAATTCGAGGTCTTTTTTGTTTCAGATATTACCTCAGATTCTCACACTGTACCGGATATTTTGATGACAGATAATATAGTGATAGGAAATTCTAGATCATCTGTTAATTCGTCCAATCAAATATTAGAAATTAAAACGGAAAATGAAATAGATTTAATGGAAATAGATACAATCACTGATCATCTTTAGAAATAATTTCGTATTTCAACGATGGGTCTGAAAATGAGTTGTTTTACGAGCTAGAGAATTCAACTAGAAAGGAAATGAAGAGGAGAGTAATCATCGTACCATCAAACAAGGATCACTTGATATTCGACAGCATTTATTAGTTTCATTTTTATTTTATTTTTTTGTAAATGTAAAAATTGTGAATATTATTATATAATTTTGTAATTTTTTTCATTACCTATTAAAAAGAAAAAAATTAATTTTTTGTGACCGTTGAGTCGAACTTTAAACGCGGATATCTGGATAACTTGTGTAACACGTCTATATAAATTGACAAAACCGTGCTCGTGTTACAGTTGTTTTTGAAATTAAAGCGATACTTGATTTTCAAAAATGTTGGAATTTTAATTAAACGATTTTCATCTTTGAAAGGAAAACTTAATTCGAATTTAAATAGTTTTATCTCAAACAAAATAATTAACTTGTTCAAAAATACCAAAATTTTCATTAATTTCGGTAGGTAGCGTGTACAATGTGTTGTTAATTGCGATTAAAAGTTGGCAAGTTTTCGTTTAATGTGAAATTAATCGTACTACGAGCTTACATCGCTGAATAAAGTTTTTTGATATTCCTATCCGTAGTTTAATATTTCATACGAGGTATTATCGTTGTGACTGCTTTTAAATAGAATGTTCTCTCATTAGTTTTCTGACAATAAGTACCGAGATTTACCTTATAGGGTAAAATTAAACATCGCTTGTATGGATGAGAAATAGCTCCTTTACTAGTTCAATTTAGGGCTGCTGTTTTCGTTTTAATATTTGGATATTACTTCAATCAATATTACTCAACTTGTGAGAAAAAATTCAACTAAGAAGGGTACGTTATAACATTACGCCGTCGTTTTCCCAACCACTGAACCTTGAAGCAATGAATTGCTCATTTGAAGCACGTACGTATATATGGCTGAAGAGCTAATTTTCTTCTACTATTACTAATTTTCAACTTTTTACCGAGAACCCGGTAGAATTTAAATGCGGCGAGTACTTTGGCTTTATTTTCTTACCCGTAGTACGATACGCAGTACCTATCTCCTTTCTCCTTTTGACCGAAATGCTTTCTTACTCTTACAATCGTTCCACATAGAACGTGTTTATGAAACCTTATCGCGTCCAGATTGCTTAAATATCGTCATAGATACTAATAAAATTCCCAATTGATATTATTGGCCATTTTAGTAATTCTATCCCCAATTATTTTGCCACGAAGAAAGTGTTTTAAAAAAATGAAAATCATTTATCGCCGGAGAAACGGAAAGAATTTCGATATTAACTGCTTGCTAAACTTCACTGCCTAAAGATTTTTTTCGCTTCTCAAAAAAAAAAAAAAAAAAAGAAGAAGAAGAAGTTTATATCATATTGAAAGAAAAATTGACAGCTGATCGCCTGGAACAACATTACTCTTACTCTTTTTTCTTTTATCGCGTCATCAACCTAAAATGCATTAATTTTAAATGACAAAAAGTTTTCATGGTAAAAAATCTAAAAGAGAAGGAAATATAAAATTAATTTGAATCATTTTGCGCGTTCGTTCGTTGCTAACTCCGTTGTTTTAAATACGTTGAAAGAGACACAGATAGATTAATATCTGTTTTTAAAGGGTTCGTCCCATTATTTAATTCTTGCGAGTTAATCGTCACTTGGCAGATGGTATAGTCAATCCAGAATTTTCAAACGAAACATCTTTTTTTTTTCTTTTTTTTTTTGCGAAAAAAAACCTAAAATGTCATTAAAATAAATCGTTGATTGAAAAGAGAATTGAACAACAACTGAACTAGGATAATTTATGAGAAATATCATACGTTTCAGTTCCATTATTAAAATACCAATTTATCAATAGCGAATTTAATCCAACATCAAAGTAGAACGAATTTGTTCTTCAAAAGAGACATAAGTAAATAATTGTACCGAAGCGTGCGAGAAACTTATTTCAGTAAAACTTTCCAGTTCAACGTAATCACTGTTCAATCAATTTCATTAAATTACTCATCAGTCAAGCTCGATGAGAAACGCTTCTGATAACAAACTTTGCTAGGTTTATTTGCTCATAAATGTTTTATTCGGGATTTATTTTTAAAGAAAGACGAAAACGAGAAAACACTGAAGAACGAAGAACCAATGCGAATGCGATAGGTACCTAAATCTAAGCAAAAAAGTTTACTTGAAACGTTTCATAATTATCTGCCTCTCTTCCTCGGAGGGAAATTCATTTTAATTTAAGCATATCATCGCGACTATTTCACCAAAGTACTTCTGCTTATACATAATTGGCGAACGTACTAAAAAGGTTCATTTTGACACACCACGTTCATATATACGCAGCACTTGCTGCGTGTGAGAAATTATCAGGCGTTGGCGTATTAAGTGAACGAACACGCGATGAAATATTTGACAAAATTGAAATACTTCAACCAAACAGTTGGTACAACTGTCTCGATTGCGAAAAAAAAAATCCATACAATAACGATAAATTATGACACAATGTAAACCGATTGCGGTAAAAAAAAAAATGGTTTTATCAAGGAAATTTTATAAAAAGATTTTTACCAATGTGGGGAGTTTTTTTCAAAACCAATTTTTACGAGATGAAAATCGACGAAATGTCTCGTACGGTTGAAGAAAACCATGTATCTAATTGTTTGAAATGCTTTAAAGACAAAGACAATAGCAATCGAATCATTCGCGCGTACTTATTCGGTTGATTCAACGAATAGAATGGATTAGATGAAAGAAACAGGAAAAAAATCAACTGGAAGTAATCAAGAATGGAATTAATCAGGTCGTTTTTCCGATTACAACGACGCATAACTGGGTCGGCCGTGCCATTTTCGATGTTTATTCTATCTACTTGTACTTAAGCCTCAACTTATAATAATTTCATTCAAAAATACTCCAAACAAGAAGACTAAGGCAGCATGAAACAATTAAAGTACGAGTATTTGTAAAAAAAAAAAATGAATACCCAGGAAAATGTTTTAGGCAATAAACAATTCAAAAAAAGAACTGATGGTGGTAGGTAAAAGTATAGGCAAGTAACTAGGTATCTAATAAAATACCCAGTCAACTTCAATTTTCATGTGCACTTTCCTACGCACGCTAGAACGAGCAATTTTAGGAGCATTTGTTTTTCAACAAGATTACTTTTTTATTGTAATTGTTCCAGATGTATTTTATTTTTAAGGAATTACCCGTCAAGGAAGTGGAACCTAATATGAGGTAGGTTGAGAATATAGGAACATTTTAGTCGGTAATTTGTAATACAAAGCAAAATCAAATACGTTTGAGTGAATATGAGAACCCACTTAAAACTACTTGAACAATTTCTTTCTGAACCTCGTCACTAGAGAAATAAGTCCAAGTTGAGGGATGTCGGACTAACGCTGATTTTTTTAAATGTTGAATGTGAGAATTTTTCCTATAAAAGAATTGGAGATTTTTGGAGAGAAAATAGATAGATTTGCCCCCCCCCCCACTAAAAAAGCATTTTTCAGCATAAAATTAAGATATTTATTTGCTTTGAAAAATATAAAAAGTTTTTAATCTGAAAAAATTAAGTAAGAAAATTTTCACTAAAGAAATTAAGAAATTTTTTCATCCATAAAGAAGGGTGATTTTTAAAAAAATGAGACAAAAAATTAAGCTGAGATTTTTTATTCTCTAAAAATAAGAGAGTTCTCTCTCTCTCTCAAAAAACATACATTTTTCAGCGCCAAAAAAAATAATTCTTTCACGCTGACTCCACGAAGTGAGATATTTTTCACCTATCCTAAGAATTAAGTGACCCCCACCCCCCAAAAAGCGTTTTTTCCTAAAAAAAATTGAGAGTTTCTCTTTAACAAATAATGGGAATTTTAAAATTTTTCCGACAGAAAAATTGAGATTTTTTTCTACAAAAAAATATGGTCTCAATTTTTCAAGAAAATTAAGAGTTTTTTTCTTTCTAAAAAATGGAATTTTTTTCTGCTAGGTACAAATACCCAAGTTTTGATTTTTTGGTAAAAAAATAGTATTTTTCTACAAAAAATAATTAGGTACCTAGTTCTGTTTCACAAAAAATAATTCGATTTTTTCTCCCAAAAAATTTATGTTATTCTACAAAAAGGATTTATACCAAAAAATAAAATAGCTTTTTCCCTACGTGTTTTTTTTTCTACCAGAAAAATGTCTTTTCATTATACACGCACTGAAAATTGAACTTATCATACGCGCCAATCGGGAGGGAAGAGTACTTTTTCAGTGGTACGTTATTTTCCCTCCCGCCGAGAGGGAAATTTGCGATTTGCATTTTTCCCACCCGGCTTTTTGTGATTTTCCCTCCCGCCGGGAAGGAAATTTGCGATTTGCATTTTTCCCTCCCGGCCTTTTGTGATTTGCATTTTCCCACGTCTTTTTGAAGTTGTTAGTTTGAGCTCTTGTAGTGATTACATTTAAACGAAATTTTGGAAACAATTTCAAAATAAAATGTAAAAATTTAGGTACCGGAATGTTATCATGTTGAATTTGTTTGATGCAATTTTAATTCAATCTAGACAGATAGATTGTGATATTACGATAGGAGGTATTAGATTATAGGTCTTTTTGTTCATTAATAAAAGATTCGTTTTGTTTTTCTTTCTGAATGAGGAATAAAAAAAAGTGTTGCAATTTGACTAATTTTCAGTGCAGTGTATAATGAAAAATATCTTACTATACAAGGGTGGAGGGAACTTACAATCTCGCGTTATCTTTGCTCACCTCGCCTTCGGCTCGGTTCGCAAACTTTTTTTACTTCACTCGCTTCGCTGGTTCGTAAAAATGTTTGCTTCACTCGCTGCGCTCGATTGTAAAAGGTTCCCTTCCCACCCTTTTATAGTAATATACTATTTTTTCCTACCAATTAAAAAATGTAATTTTTTCTACTAATTTTTTTTTTTTGATATTTTTCTACCAAAAAATCTGTTTTTTTTTTCTAGTTACCTACTTACCAAAAAAAATCGATTTTTTCTACCAAAAAATTTGAATTTTTCAAAACAAAAAATGAAGTGATTTTTTTTATCCTCTAAAAAACAGAGATCTTTTTTCCAATGAGATTTTGTTCAATCCAAAAAGTTGAGATTTTTCTTTAAAAAATTGAGGCAACAAAATGAATCTATTTTTTTTTTCGAAAAAAGGAGATTTTTCTTCTCACAGGTAAGTACATATTTTTATTCCATAAAAATGAGAGGTTGTTTTCTCCAAAGAATTCAGATGTTTTCTGCTTAAAAATTATGAGACCAAGGATTTTCCCTCTCAACAGAATTGAAGATTTTTGAAAAATTAATTCAGTCATATTTTTTACTTTAAAAAAAAATGTTCCAAGTAAATTAAGAGATTTTTCCTTCAAAAATTAACTAAAAAGTAGGTAGCCACTTTTACTCAAAAAAAAAAAAAAAAAAAATCAATATGACGTGTGTATTTAGTTTTTGCATTTTCTGAGCTTTCAAGGGAACAGTTCATTTACTTTTGAAATTTTGGGTGTAGCTGGAACACACAAGTTACTGCTAACGTAAGTTGCCGGCCTGCAAGTAGTAATGACCTAGGGAAATCGTGATTCGTATAACTAAATGAAGGTGCCTATGGTGTAGTATGTCTAAAACTTGCTGATCAAACCAGGGGTACGTTAAGTTGTCTATACGGACTGCTGCAGGAACCGAACCACAGCGAAAATTTTCTTGATTGAAAAAGTGTAATTTCAACTGATACGTTTCATTCGAGTCATTCAACGCACTCGACTTAACCAGGATTTGCACTTATTTGTGACCTTACGTTTAAAATTTTCTACATAATAATAATTATAGGTTAAAAATAAAAATGTACTACTTACCAACAATGAATAATGCTTCAACGACAACGTCACTAACCATCGAAGGCTTGTCAACATTCACAAAACTGGCATTATAAGGCACTACAATAGCTACATAAAACGTAGCTATTAAAATTAACCAATCCCAGCAACTTTTGAAAAGGCCGTAATGAGACAATACAAATCTAGACTTCTTTAAAGCGGCTGTTTTGTATTCTGGTAAAGGAGCTGAGGACGGCTGTAATAAACTCTGAAAATTAAATTATAACGTTATTTTAATGAAGTACCTACGTACAATACAATACCTACAGTTAGAATTATACGTATACAAATTATTTTAGTAGGTGTGATAGCACGCATTCTACTCTAATATGATTAAAATAAATAGGTAGGTAATAAGTAAGTAAGTAAGTAGGTAGGTAGGTAGGTAAACAAAGGTAAAAATATGGGGAAAAATACTGCAAGTGGTTTTTCTATTCATTACGTCGTATCACGTATTCTCTCGTAATCTAGCAAGTAACCTTATTTGATGGTAGCTGAAATCTTTGCAAAAAAATGGGATTTATTTATAGATAGATAGGTAGTAGATAACTAGGTAGTACTATAGGAGTATAGGTAAAAAAAACCCTAACTAGGGTAAGTAAATAATACCATGACACCATCCTTCTTGCTTGAAAATTGATAAAATATTTTTTGTATGCTTACATTAGCAGATAACTGAATTTTTATCTAGAAAAAAATTTGAAATGTGTCAAGAGGGTTTTATATCACATGAGAAAAAGGATGACTAGACTTCTAATGCTTTACATTTTTTATCCTCACTTTCACACCGAAATTCAACTCAACGAACAGAAATCTTTTCAGAAAGAAAGTAATAATAAGGTAATATAATTTAATAAACATCAAATTTCTTCGACTAAACGTACAAATAATCGTTTTCATATATTTTTCCATCAATCAACTTGCCTTCTGGAACAAAGAGTATGACAACAACTTCGAAATTTTTTACAACACACCAACTCCAGCTACGAGTACTACGACCGTACAACCGGCGTGAAAAAAAAAAATTCTAACCAAACTACTAATACGGTTTTTGCCAGTTCTCACAAACTTGCGAACTTTAATTGTAAAACTTTAGCACTTTGCACGGAGCGTTTCACTGTCGGGGTTGCTATATAATTTTTTTTCCTTAAACGAAACGTTACTTTTATGCTTGCCAAATTAAAAATAAACTTTAATGTCACACTAATGAACGTAAACAATTATGATTTTTTAAGACTAAACATTTTCAAAAACAAGATCTCAAGCGTAGGTGCTTAGTGCTTACTTCGATATTGTTTTTCTTCGTTTTAGATAGCTATATCTACATTTATACATAGGTATAGAATGTTTCTTAAGTGAAGTGGGAAAATTCTCAAGGAGAACACTTTTTGATAAAGCCATTTTTTCAAATTTACGAAAACTGCGTCTAAAAAATTTATTTTTTGAGGGGAACTGCATTTCAAAACTTTCCTGTGAAAAAAATCAAAAACCTCTATCAATACACATAATTATTTTTTTATAAATTGCCGAAAGTTTCCCATTTTTTAAAGGAGAGATTTCAAAATTTTTGTGAAAAAATTCAAATATTCTATCTAAGAAATTTTTTTCTTCAACTTTCATGAAAAATTCAATATCTCATATCAAAATATTATTAATAATTTCAAAAAAAAGGAAATTTTTCAAAAAATTCTCAATAAACCTTAGATGTTATTTTCACAAAACTTTTATTATTTCGAAAATGTCTATAGTTTGAAAATTATTTTTTGTTCAACGTTGATCTACCACAGGCGATAAAGTGTGGTTACTCTAAATTGCCTAAATTAATTTGTTACTTTCTTTGTCTGAATAAGTTACTATTTTGTTCATAGTTACGTGCAAAAGTTACGACGTTAATTTTCCTTTTAATTTGTTAACTTAGATTGGTACTATTCTGTGGAAAACTGACTAAAATTTGAAAAAAAAACATTCATTTGAAATTTAGTTTAACAAAATATAGACCTAATTGTTTTTGAGAAAAACTTGAAACGATTCAGAACAACTGTAAAAAAAAAAAAAATTTGTCTTCATTCAAAGTTTGGAAAAACATTACCTAATAGGTACCTACTTTAAATAAAATTTTGAAAAATCAATCTTAAAAGAAATTTAAAAATGTTAACAAAATAATAATTAGGTATGTTTTAGACAAGACGACAAAAAAGTTTTTGAACTCAATTTTTAAAAAATTGCATAATACTGATTTTTACAAAATTAAAAAAAAATTTCTACCAAAATCAAAATGTGAAATACCTAATTCTTGTTTTAGCATACCTAATAATTTAAAACGCTTACTTTTAAAAATAATAATTCTTGATAGAAAGTGAAATTGGGTAAAATTTAAAAAAAAATCATCTTATTTTAAAATTAAAATTGAAAAATAAAATGAACAAAATTTGAAAAACAAAAATTAGAAAAACTGCTAAGAATTGTGTATTAAAAACTTTATAGATCATTACTGCTTAGAAACAAAAAAGATGATATTTTGAATTTTATTTTAAGAAATTTGTAATACGTATCGGCATGAAAACGAAATTTGAAACTTTTTTTGTTAAAAACAAAATTTCTAAAAAACTGCGAAATTTGCAAAAAAAAAAATAAACAAACAAAATATGCTTTGAAAATTAAATTTTAAAAAGCTGAATTCTACTCGAACTAAATTATAAAGAATTTATACCTACCTACTTATTTGAATAGAGTTTTTAAAAAATGCTTCTGGATAGGCGAACATTTTTTTTTTTTTTTTGAATAAAAAATTTTCAAAAAATTGAAAAAATCGTGACTTATTCTTTTTAAAAATAATGAAATTAAAAAAAAAATATGTTTCAACAAAATTCTAAGAAATTGTTTTCAAACAAAATTGAAAAGAAATTTTAAAAATTGCGAAAATATTCAAGAGAAACGTCTTCGATAATTTTAAAAAGAAATCTTTGTACATAGGTAAATTAAATTTCGAAAAAATTACGTTCGAACAAAATGAATTGTTTTAAAACAAATTTATTAAAGACGTAGGTATTTGAAGAATTTTGGTTAAATGAAAAATTCAAAATACCGTTATGAAAATGCACGTCATGAGTGTAACTTTTTATGAGGAACAAAAAAGCTTTTTGATAGATTTGCCTACTTTCAAAAATGAAGGCATTCGGAGCCTCTGAAATTTAGAAAACAGTTTGTTTTTCAAGTTTAGTGCTCTGTACTTATTGGTCATTCATTTTCAAAGGTGGCCAAAAAATGTCAAAACTACAAAACTTTCGTTTTTTTTTAGTACTACCCTTCAGGGTGGAGTAAAAAAAGACATAACTGGGATTGGGGTTGATTTTGAGTTGGAAACAACCAACAAATTTTTTTAATTTAGCCTCCTACCTCAAAGGGGAGGGAAGGTTGTAGTCCTCAAAGTAAGGTATCTAACTGTTGAAAAAAAACTCGAGTTTTGCCACTTTTGGATAGTTCCATTAGGAAAAATTGTTGCAAAATTTGTTCAATTTTTTCTGATCTTTTACTCTGTTCTTCATATTTTTTTTTTGAAAAAATTTCACTTTGAAATTACGAAAAAATTTGTAAACGGACAACTTGAAAATTTTTTCAAGAAAAAAATCTTCCATAAAAATTAAAATTAAAATTAATTTAGAAATTCCTGATGAGAGCTGAAATTTTCTCATTAAAAAATTCTCTCGAAAAAATCCTGTTGCAAAAGGAATTAATTTTTTTAAATGCACAAAATTTTATGAAAAAATTCTCTCATAATTTTTTTTAAATTGCTGGAAGTATTTTTAAAAATCCCGTCTTACTTCGAATTTTTTTAAAACAATACGATACCTATTCAATACCTAAAGAATTTGTTAAAATATTTATCTGATCAATTTCTGATTCTTTTTCAGAAGTTTCCTCTTTTGAATTTTTTGAAAATTTCTCAAAAGCGATAAATTTTTTTTTAGAAAAACTTCCTTTAATTTTTTCAATTCCTTCAAAAATTTAGCTGGAAACATTTCGAAAAAAAATCTTATGATATACATCATCTTGTCTCTGTGGAAACTGAAATTTTCTTATTAAGAAGTAAGAACTCTCCAAGAAAAATCCATTTTTATTCTTTGTCGATACTTCGTTCCTTTGTCGATGTTCCGCTGACGTCAACTAAAGTACCTCTTTTCGAAGGTGTAAAAAATGCCAAGAGTAGGTGGAAATAATTTTTTTTCTCAATACTATCCATACGCCCGCCCGACCAAAAATTATTCTTTCACAATTTAATTTTCTCTTGCTTTTCCATTTTTGAGGTAGGCAGTAGGCACCATTGTATATAACATTTTTTTGTTCCTTTCGGATTTGCCTATTCACCTCGTGGAAGGTACCACATCAGTTATGAAACACCTTGCATTGTCTAGAGGAATCAAAAACGTTTTTGGCATTTCGACAGTAAGAATAGATGAATTACAATACGTGGGTAATTCTCAGAAAATCGGCAAATTTCACTACTGTAAAAGTTCAGAAATTTGACAGGTTTTTAAAAAATTTTTCTTAAGGTAATTGAAAATATATATGCCCCCGAGTACTTTTATGGTGTTGGGGTCAATTCATTTCCCAAAAGAGAGGGGGAGAACGATTCAAAAAGGGTGATTTGGCCCCGAGAGCGAATTTTTAAACCAACTAGTGGAAGTTGGTCCTTATGGTCTAAAACCCCCGTGACCAAATTTTTAGGTCGCTACCTCACCCCCACCCCCTCCTAGAGCAAAAAATGTGATTTTTCGATTATAATTTTTGATTTTGACAGTTTTTAACCAAATTTTTTCAAACTCGGGTAAATGTTAGGTATACTCAAGGGTCATCCATGAAAATTTTAAAAAAAATTTTCAAACCTATCTTCATTGTGAAATGCGCGTTTTAAGTTTTCTAACGGCTATTTCGACAAGTTCTTTCAGAGGTGCAATAATGGAAAAAATATATATTATACACCTAGTCTGGATGTACAACATATATTTTTTTCAGAATTTTTTATATAGGTGGAAGGCCTTCAAAAATGCAAAAAACTGATTTTTTCATCATTTTTCGCGCAAAAAACAGTCATTTTTGGTCGAAAAAAATTGTCGTCGTAGTATATCACTAAATACGTAGTTATACACCATCAACCCGAGTTTGGATGAAATTCGTTGATTTTTTCTATTTTTTAAAATTTTCATTCAAATTAACTGAGTGACGCCATTTTGGGAACACTCAGTGTCCCTCGAGGTGTCTGGAGAGCCTAAAATTCATGTTTGGACATGTTTCAAACCGATATTTGTCATAAACAGAAATTTTCATGAAATTGAGAAAATTTGATTTTTTTGCTCACATCGTCGTGGCTTATCATTCCTCCGGTATAAAATGTCCCACCTTCCTGAAAACTGAGAAAATTTATTCTAATTAGTGAGTATCTTATTATAGCTCATTAATAATTAATAAAATATCAGTATTATAGCTTATAGAATAACTAATTGTCGAATTGTCCATCGTCGTGGCTGTAATAATTCATCATTGCCACGACGAAAGACAAACACTTGTGATCCACGACGATGGACAATTCGACAATTAGTTATTCTATAAGCTATAATACTGATATTTTATTAATTATTAATAAGCTATAATAAGATACTTACTAATTAGAATAAATTTTCTCAGTTTTCAGGAAGATGGGACATTTTATACCGGAGGAATGATAAGCCACGACGGTGGACACTATTTTTGTAAAAATTGAAATTTTTACAGATGATTACGTAA
Source organism: Balanococcus diminutus (assembly GCA_959613365.1). Classification (NCBI taxonomy): domain Eukaryota; kingdom Metazoa; phylum Arthropoda; class Insecta; order Hemiptera; family Pseudococcidae; genus Balanococcus; species Balanococcus diminutus. Next base: position 41,542,045 of record OY390715.1, on the reverse strand, counting down.
AAAATCGCTCTGTGCATTGCCATTCGAAATTTCAAATGCGGATAGTATTATTATAAAAGTAACAAATCAGTGTAGCCATTCAGCAGAAAAAAATATTCACTCAGCGAGCTGAGACAAATTTTTAAAAATTATCCACGACGATGGACATAAATCTTTGCTACAGTTTTCAATGATCAGGTATAGTTGTACTAAACACTTTTTGTGATCATCATTCACACTAGCCTATACCCTGAACTTCCTAATGACGTGTATTTACTTTTTTTTCAGAAAAACATGGTGATTTCCATAATTTTTGAAATCTGTTTTCAAAAACATGTTGTGCTACAGGCCACGACGAAGGACATTTTGAGGTTTAGACTAACTTGTACTCAAGGGGAGGGGGGTGGTATTCATTAAATTGGGCATGGTGGATTAAGGACGTTCTAATGTACAAATAACCAAAAAATGAAAGTTGTGCATAGTACAGGAGTTGAGAAATCAGTTGGTTACTCCAATTTACCGATTTTCTGAGAATTACCCACGTGGTAACGTCAAGAAAATGTAAAACAGAAAGAAGAATTTCTAAAATGAATAGGTATTCCTACGCGTACCTACCTATCCGTCATTTTGCTCGAATGAAATTCAAAATACCTCAAATTAAGTAATTAAAATCGTAATTATAAAAGAAAGCATTACCCAAGCTAATACGTTTTCCATTTTTCAACGTGCTACGTGGGTATTGGGTAAGTCCAAGTACATATTATGCGTTTCTTCATTTTACAATAGGAACCGAGTGCAACAAAAAATGTATACGAAGGTAGTACAAAAAGATGTTTTTTCCTCATACAAAACCTGCATCTCGCAAAGAGAACAATACATTTTCTCTACCTATTGTTTTACTATAACTAGGTTATATTTCTATAGAAGTTTTCAAAACAATACCTACCACATAAATTATTAAATAGCTTAAACAAAATTACTTGCTAGGTAACCACAATTTTGAAATTATTTTCAAGTGGTTTATAAATACCTACAATATGAGGAAAATTCATCGCATGGGGTAGCTTAGCTACAATGAGGACTACCTATCTACATGTACGTAGAAATTTGTGCGTGATATTAGGTTGAAATGAAATTCGATGGGTATTAGATATAAATGGTATACCTATAGCACAGTGCAATTAGACCCAAAAATGGTTTAAATTGCATTTTAGGTCATCAAAGATTTTTTGATTTTAAAATGTTCCTTTCGGTGTCCTGATTAACCACCAAAAAGTCCCCTAACCTCCTCCTTCGGGAACTCCTCCAAATGTGGGCCCAAAGTTACCCCCTAGTTTTTCGTTTATAACACTGCAAATATGCGGTTAAATGAAGAAATGATAATCACTAAAATTAAAGTATATAAAATTTGTAACAAAAAATCTTGTATTCATTTTTCTGGAAAAGTGAACGGGTGGCGCAAAAAATCGTGTTGAAATTATACGTGGTGAAAAAAAATGAAGATTGACCCCAATTCCACAAATGAGGTACGATTTCGAATGGAACCGCATATATGCGAATGTAGACCCACTAAGGCTTCTGAAAAAACCGTCACCTTTCCTCCCCCTCGAAGTGTCTCATATGTGGACACCCAGCTGGCAATGTGCTGCTAATTTTTAACAAGCACTGCTATTTCAATGCTGCTAGAAGCATGTATGGGGGCACGCGAACTGGTTTTGTAGTAGTGCTGCTATAGTTTGCTTCCATGCATGCTGCTATGCACTGCTAGAAGCGCTGCTAGCGTCATATGGATGTGTACACTGCCAAACCTTCTGCTGTAGTACACGCTACCATCGCGCTGCCGTACAAGCTACCGTAGCGCTGCCGTACAAGCTACCGTAGCGCTGCCGTACACGCTACCGTAGCGCTGCCGTACACGCTACCATCGCGCTGCCGTACACGCTACCATCGCGCTGCCGTACACGCTACCGTAGCGCTGCCGTACACGCTACCATCGTGCTGCCGTACACGCTACAATCGCGCTGCCGTACACGCTACCGTAGCGCTGCTGTAAACACTGCCATATCACATAATTAAATTGCAAAGAAAAATCCATGAAGAATAATTGTAATTAAAATCGTAAATACAAATACATTTACAAAATTATAAAAATTATGTTACATAACACTTATATACAAATTACTTATAAATATATGTACCAACTTATGGATTATTTGTAGACGGATATCACTGGCTGACTTGTTTGCGACTTTTCCAGCACATATACAACATATTACTTGCTTTGTTTTTTCGGATCGGAATTTCTTCATTATTAAAAAAAAAAATTGGATGGAATCTGTTGAGAAAAGATGTTGAATTTTTAAAAAATTCAAATTTATACAATTAAAGTGCAATAAGATAATTATGCAACACTGAATAACGAAAAATTAACCTCCATTATAGTACCTACCTAAAAAACAGCTGGCAAAGATAGTGTCCTTAAAGTTCAACATTTCCAATTGTTCATTATTTTTTCTGGACTGACATCATTGGTAATGTTGAAAAATAGAATTAGTGAACACGATCTTGGTGGTCTTATATAAGGTGGACTGCGAAATTCGTTTGTTTTTCATACCGAACATAGATACTAGATATGCAACCTAAAAAAAATTCAAAATTTAAATTTGAATAATTGAAATTATGAAATTCAGTTCGCATACTCACAAATTTCTCTCTCTCTTTTAAATCTGCTAAGCAGTTGTTAAAATCTTCGAGGGAGGGGGTGATTGGGGATGAAATAACCTTGAAAAAAGTATTTTAATGAAAAATGAAGTTTAAATCATGAAAATCATTTCGAAAATTCTTGAAAATCATTAAATAATTTTATAAAGAAAAATTCAAAATTATGATTCAAATCATGATTTTTTTCACCATGAAAAATCATTACCAAAAAATTTTTTCAATTTTAACTTCTTTTTTTGACTAGTAGCAGTAGTGTACATAATTTTGAAGTTCAAATCTTCAGACAATTGCAGTTTTTTTTTTCTTTCGACATTTTTAGTTCACCTTAAAAAAATCATCAAAATTAAAACCATAGTTTTACAAAAACATGATTTTTTGATTTTGACAAATCTTCAGACAATTGCAGGTTTTTTTTTCTTTCGACATTTTTAGTTCACCTTAAAAACATCATCAAAATTAAAACCATAGTTTTACAAAAACATGATTTTTTGATTTTGACAATCTTAATTATTTTTTTTTAGTTAATGGTTATGCCAATCCCCGACTTTAAATGAAAAAAATTGTGAAAAATTGCACGTAGGATCAGAAAATTCAAAAAAATCAGAGTCAGAACATTGAAAATTTTTAACTCTCTTCCACCTGTCAAGCCAACTTCAGTTTGTCTCCGAATGTAAATAATAACCAATCAAAAATATGTAATCATAAATAACTTATACAGAAAAGATGTTAATTGACTTACTTATTTTTGGATAATCCACCAAATATTGCTCGCACAAATTTAACAAACTACACACACAAATTTAACGAACTTGATGCACAGATTTAACAAACTTCAATTTTTAAACAACATAAACATAACATTCGAAGCATAAGACAAACGATATCGCTGTGAATGACGAATTCTGTTCAACTGAAAGATACCCTTCGATCACAGTACAAAAAACCACCCTCTATCAACAAAAATAACTCCTAAGGAGGACATTTATTAACTGGTTGAACGCTAACTTCCATTCCCATGCATTCGCACTCGCATGCACCGTTACAAAGTCTATTGTATAAATTTTCTCCTTATTCAGATGAAGATATAACGCAGACGCTTGGGCGAGGAATTTCAGTGACATTCTTAGAAGTGTGGATTGCTGCACTACTAGTTGCGCTACCGTAGTACATAATTTCCTTTCATGGTAGTATGCGCTGCTATACGCTTCTATTCTCACTGCTGGTAGTGTGATTGGCAGTGAAAGGTAGCATTTGCTACTAGCAGTGTGAGTAGAAGTGTGGATAGCTGCACTACTAGTTGCGCTACCGTAGTACATAATTTCCTTTCATGGCAGTATGCGCTGCTATACGCTTCTATTCTCACTGCTGGTAGTGTGATTGGCAGTGAAAGGTAGCATTTGCTACTAGAAGTGTGAGTAGAAGTGTGGATAGCTGCACTACTAGTTGCGCTACCGTAGTACATAATTTCCTTTCTTGGTAGTATGCGCTGCTATACGCTTCTATTCTCACTGCTAGTAGTGTGATTGGCAGTGAAAGGTAGCATTTGCTACTAGAAGTGTGAGTAGAAGTGTGGATAGCAGCGCTGCTAGTAGTGCAGCGGTAGTACAGCATTTTTATACCTTGATAGTGTGCACAGCTATACACTACCAATTCCACTGCTACTTCTAAGACTACAACAATGACAAATGAATGTGTAATTTACATCCATATTTGCGAGTGTGCTGGTAATGGTAGTGTCGCTGCTATACGCTTCTAGGAGCACAACTAAAATTTTGCCAGCTGGGCACGCACGAACACCCTTTTTTTATAATTCTATTAACTTTTCAGCTGTTCCAAAAATCCAAAAAAAGTTCAAATAATTGTTGAAGTACGTAAAATTTCCTACAAAACAGCTCACGTACTTCAACATTCATTTGAACTTATTTCGGATTTTCGGAACAGCTGAAAAGTTATTATTTTAGCATTGTAAAAAAAAAGGGGGGTTCACGTGTGTCCACATATGAGATGCTTCGAATGGGAGGAAATGTGGCGGATTGTTCAGAAGTCATAGTTGGTCCACATTGGCATATATGCGATTCCATCCGAAATCGTACCTCATTCGTGGAATTGGAGGTCAATCTTCATTTTTTTCACCCCGTATAATTTCAATTTTCAACACGATTTTTTGCGTCACCCGTTCACTTTTCCAGAAAAATGAATATGAGATTTTTTGTTACAAATTCTATGAACTTTAATTTTAGTCAAGTATGATAATTTTTTCGTTTAAACTCATATTTACAGAGTTATAATAGTGCAGGAAAATTAGTGTAAAAATCGACGTTTATTCTGACAAATTGATACAAGAAATTTTTTTTGGAAATTGGTAGTACTCGATGCACTCTTCAATATTGTGTTATGACGCGATGTCGTAGGACGCTTGTTTCGCGAGCTAGGGGGTGGAATTCACCCCCTCGCGGCGTTTTTTACGATTATTCTCAAAAATATGTCCTTTTTTGAAAAAATGATAATAACATAAAATATTTTACATACAATTTTCTACGAAAAACGTTCTCATAATTTTTTTGTAAAACTTACTCTAATGCCCCTATTGGGGGTAATTCAATTTTCAAGCGTTGTGTAAATTCCAAGTTACATTTGATCTTATTTTGATCCAGGTCTATCTGTCTGTAAAACTTGGAATTTATATACAACGCTTGAAAATTGAATTACCCCCATAGGGGCGTTAGGGTAAGTTTTACAAAAAAATTATAAGAACGTTTTTCGTAGAAAATTGTATGTAAAATATTTTATGTCATTATCATTTTTTCAAATAAGGACATATTTTTGAGAATAATCGTAAAAAACGCCGCGAGGGGGTGAATTCCACCCCCTAGCTCGCGAAGCCACCGTCCTACGACATCGCGTCATAACAGAATATTGAAGAGGGCATCGAGTACTACCCATTTCCAAAAAAAGATTTCTTGTATCAATTCGTCAGAATAAAATTCGTAATTTTCCTGTACTATAAGCGAAAAACTAGGAGAGGATTACTTCGGGTCCACATTTGGGGGAGTTCTCGAAGGAGGAAGTCAGGGGAATTTTGATGGTTAATCAGGACACCGCAAGGAACATTTTAAAATCAAAACATCTTTGAAGACCCAAAATGCAATTTCATTTCCTAATTGCAACACAATGAAAAAATTACTAAACAAATCGAAAATTCCATTTTACCTGTGATGGAAATTTTAGACTCGGAGAGTCTTTGTTATCTACTGAAAAATTTGCTAAGTGAAAAATGTTGTTCGTAATTCTTTTCGTTCGTTCGAATAATATCCTAATTAATTATAAAACGAAGATGTAAAATTTGAAGACAATATAAATACGGAAGGCAATATTTTCCGTTTCCTTTAATATCTCGTCGTTAGCACAAATACCATTTTACACAGACTATTTCAACGTCGCCTGATTCAATTTTGAAATGAAAAACTAAAAAGGAACCGTAGAGTCAAGAAATATGCCACATTCCTTACCCAGAGTGCTTTATTTTTTTCAAAGGTAGGTACCTATACCTATCTACCTGCAAATAATATAACGCGAATATTTTTAAAAAAACGTACGGTGACATTTGCGAGGCGCCTATTTATTATCATTATCCTTATCCGTAACACTATTCTTCGATAAAAGTGACGAATAGGTACCTATATTTACATTCTATTGTTATAAATGTCATTCATGCACGAAGTATACGCAAAATAAGTCCAAACAAAAGTCTCATGATTTTGCAAACCCCGGACAATTTAAAGGTCAACGCTGCACAATTGGAAAATTCAACGGGATCGAATACGTACACGTACAAATGTTATTGCACAGTACCAAAGCTAACCTACCTAGTACCTAGTTACCTACTTCACCTACCCATGCTACATACTGGGAAAACTACCAGCTACCTAGATTTAATGCACGGTACATTTATGCTCAGTATAATGTAGGTACTTAGCTACTTACATTATTGATTATTTTGGTTTTTGGCTTATCTTGTCTATAATGGCCCGATAATTGATACAACACTGCTCTACTTCGTCTACGACCGTAATTGGCGGGTGGTGCTTCGGGATCTAAATTTCCGTTCGAATCTACGCAATTGAAACAAAAGGCAAACAAAATGGTACACAAAAACGGCGTACATGCGAAATGAAATCTATTGAATAATTTTTTTTTTTTATTATTACTACTACACCTGAGTAATCACCTGCTTCGTACTCGTCACAATCGGAGCGTAATTCTGCCAACTTTGTATGCGTTATATCCTTATGCGAGGCCAAAAATAGTACCACTTCCCTTTTTTCGTTTTTAATGGGCACAATATCCAATAAGCACCAGAATGGAGTTCCTATAATCATATGAAATTACACGCTTTCAATACATATATCGAAATAAATAAGCCGACAAATGAAATAATAATTAGGGCAGTAATATCTGCATAGCGCTAAGTACTCTGACGCGCATTTAGGAAATGGATAATCCCTCTACATTGTGGATTTTACAATAGGCTCGCACATACGGGTGTGTGTTGAAGTGAATTTCAAAATGAATTCTAATTTTCGGGTTTTCGAATCATTTGCTAGGAAACTTTACCAAATCATTATAGACATATTCTCTTTATCGTCGAAATTTTAAGATGTAATTTTTTTTCTCAGTCCCAATTTTCGAGTACCATAAATTATTTATGGTACATATTTATATTTAATAGGTACCTAATTCTTATTTTTCAAGATTTAATTTTTCCAAATTTTGTATTGAAAAAATTTCTCTTCATTATGAAAGTTTCCATACTTAATTGACATTTTAACCAGTCACTAGAACTCGCTCTTAAAAATGTCTGAGTGAGTGAATAGAGTAGGGTTTTTTAGTGCACGACTTATTGTATCAACTTTTATGAGGAATCAGTTCCTTTGAAATTTTTAATTGCTTTTCACAACTTTTCAACGACTTTTTGACTGTGTTTTTTTTTCACATATTCAAGTACTTTCCATTAAAATGTCCATAAGGTAGTTGCACCAGTGGTGGACCCTTATAGTGGAAGTGTCTTATAAAAAACATTCTGGTTTAAAAACTAATAACGTTGGCGAAATGGTGAATATACCAAACGATTCCTTGTGTATTCTACTACAAAATGCGCTATAATTTTTTAATTTTACTTCATTTCTTTGAAAATTACTACCATTTTAAGTGAAAAAATAGAAAAGTCCAGCCCCGAGCAGCACCTCGACAAATTATCGAAATAAAAAATCGACAGAATATCGAATTCGATAAAGTGTCGCGTTAGTTCCGCATAAATCGTGAAATTATCTTTCGATATATAGATAGATTATCGACGAATTATAGTTAGCAAAAATTTCGAGATTATAGTAAGATATTTTATCGATAATATATCTATAATATCGAAAGATAATTTCACGATTTAGGCGGAACTTTATCGAATTCGATATTCTGTCGATTTTTTATCGATTTTTTATTCCGATTTTTCGTCTTTTACTAGCTTTTTTCTATAATTAAAACTCATTAATTAGCATAATTAATACATTAAACTATGCATAAACACATTATTCATGTTACGGTAAGAGGATCATTTCAGAAAAAGTCAAAAAAAATTATAAAAAATCTGCCACCCGTGGGGCTTGAACCTTCTACCTCCTGCATAGTAATCCTCTTCCTTAACCACTATGCCATACCTTATCGTTGAGGAATTAGCAATAAAACGCTTATAATAGACAGTTTAGTACTTCCAGACGTGTTGGACTTAGAAAAATTTTCACCAATTTGGAAATAATTTCAAATATCGTCACAAAATCGTTGAAAAATCGTTCGACAAATTTCAGATTATTTGTCGATAATGTAGTTTCAAATATCGTCATAAAATCGTTGAAAAATCGAATTCGAGAAATTTCAGATTACGTATCGATAATAAAGTTTTAAATATCTTCACAAAATCGTTAAAAAATCAAATTCGAGAAATTTCAGATTATTTGTCAATAATATAGTTTCAAATATCGTCACAAAATCGTTAAAAAATCGAAATCGAGAAATTTCATATTACGTGTCGATAATATAGTTTCAAATATCTTTACAAAATCGGTAAAAAATCGGATTCGATAAATTTAATATAATTTGTCGATAATATAGTTTCAAATGTCGTCAAAAAATCGGTAAAATATCGAAGCCGAGAAATTTCATATAATCTGTCGATAATATAGTTTTAAATATCTTTACAAAATCGTTAAAAAATCGAATTCGATAAATTTAATATTCTTTGTCGATAATGTAGTTTCAAATAACTGCACAAAATCGGTGGAAAATCGGAATCGATAAATTTAATATTCTTTGTTGATAGTATCGTTGACGAATATCGTCATAAAATCTTAATAATATCGAATTCGATAGTTTTTAGATTTTTTGCCTATGAAGTTGTACGGATAAATCTTTATAATATCGTGAGAAGATCTATAGATTTTCAAACGATTTTTTATCGATACGTTACATCTTCCGATATTATCGATCGAGTGTGCCGCTCGGGGTAGTTGGTCAAGATAATCTAGTAGTTGACCACCCAGTAGTTGGTCACGCGCTAGTAGTTGATCACCCAGTAGTTGGTCAATCAAATTATGACAACGGCTCTCAACCATTTAATTTTTAAAAAAATCAATAAGTATTCGGTAAAATTGTCACTCATTAGCCATGAAAAAGAGAAACTATCATTTTTCGTAAATATTTGCCAATTTTTTGCATGATCAACCACTAGAACTTTACAAAAATTTCGTAAGTCTAGTACTTGATCAAAATGATCAACTACTGGCTAAACACCATTTTTTCCTTCCAGTAGATAGTCACCGCCATATTTGATAGAATTTTGGCAATATTTTTTATTTTAATGAAGAAATGGAATCTCCAAACTCTTCTGATTCAGGTCCAAATGGTTATATTTCAAGTTTTATTAATCTTAATAGTGTAAAATTCATATTTCGACAACACTTCGGCTTAACAAAAATCTTTAGAATTGGCATCATTTTGAAAATTGTTCTAACAAAAAAATTTCAGACGATCATTATTAATTACTTGAACAGAATTGATTCAAAACTTTTATGTGGTTCTATGCAGAAATGTTCCAGGTTTGCTCTAAAAAATTTTTCTGAAGCTATTTTAAAAATACGCTTAATTATAAACATTTTTCTTCTCAAGTGACCCACCACTGGGTCGTGGCCAACGACTGGTGCAACTACCTTATCTAAACATAAGATTTTGAAAAATATTTTTACAACTTTTTCATCATTTTTATCATTTTTTTAAAAATTTTGAGTAGAATGTCCGGCAACTTAGCAGAGGCTTGAATGCTTAATTGGCTATAACCAAAATTTCAAAATTGAAATGAGCTACATCGTAAAAAACTCTAAAATTACAAATTGAAAAAAATCTCTTCATTTTTTTAACGCCCTTTTAATTTTTCTGTAATAAAACTTTTTAAAATTTTTTGGAATTAAAAAAAAAACTCAATTTTTTCAGAGTAAAATAGGTAAAAATTTTAATTTTTTTGGAAGAAGTGAACAATATTTTTCAATTTTTTTGAAATGGACCAAAAATCATTAGTTTTTTCGAAGGAAGGAGTCTTGAATTTTTTTTTTACAATTTTTTGGGATAAATATATATTCGTTTATACAGGGTGTCCTAGTTCAGAGTAACCAGACTTTGAGATTTCGATACAACCGAGTATCACTAACAAAAAAATTGTATGTACACAATGATATTGACGATTAAATTTGGAAATGAAGGAGCTACGAAGCTTTGAAAATTGCTGGGTATTTCGCCAAGCAAAATCGGTGTACAATGACACTACCTTCAAAAAAAAGATTCGATTCCGGCAATGAATAACACTTTGAAAAGCAAAAAAAAGTTCCAAGTACATTCGGTTACCTATCTCTGAAATTGAAGGAGTTGGGTATAGTTAGTTACACGGAATTCCGGTTAAAAATATTGCCTACATCAACTTATCGCGGTGCACTGATGAGACATGAAAATTTCAAAATTCCATCAGGACAATTCATAAATAAGGAGTAACTTTTTGTGTGGAACAAAAAAAGTGATATCAAAAATTAGCCTGTCTTTCAAAGTGAAGGCGGTTTTTAGCCCCTTCATTTTCAAAGATAGGCAAAATTTTAACGTACACAAAGTTTTTTGTTATTGGCAGTCAGTGTTATACCAAATCTCAAGTCTGGTTATCTACTGTGAACCGGGACACCCTGTCCTTTTTTTTTGAATTGAGTGAAAAATAATTTTATTTCATTTTTTGGAAAAATAAAATAATAAATCTTTTGATTTTTCGCAAAAAAATTTTTTTTTTTGGAACTTCTCAAATTTTTAAAATGAAAAATTTATTAATTTTTACTCCAAGAAATCTTTTAATCAAATTGTTTCAAACAATGAAATTTTCAATTTTTTTTGAGTCAATTTCTCTTCTAGAAAAAAATCTATTTTTTAAATTTTTTTTAGAATAGGTACGTAAAAAATTCAATTTTGTGAAAAAAATTTCATAATTTTTTTTGAAATATGTACTTACCTACTTTTAAAATGAAAAAAAATTTTTAAATCAAAATGATTTTTTTTTTCAATGTTTATCCAAAGAAAAAAAACGTATCTAATTTATTTTGAATAAAGAAATATTGTCAGTTGTTATGGAATATAAGTAAACAAATTTCAATTTTTAGGAATAAAGAAATCTTTTCAATTTCTTGAAATATTAGTTACCTGGAAAAATATTCCTAGGTATTAATTTTTCCAATAAAAAAATCTCAATTCTTTGAAGTGAAAATTTTAAAATTTTTCGGAATAAAATTTTTTAAATTTGTTTAACAGAGAAAAATTTAGATAGATATCAATTTTTGGGCTAAAAAAATGTTTCAGTTTTTTTTGGAAGGAAAACTCAATTTTTTAGAGTATTTTGGAAGTTGAACGTAAAAATTTTTCAATTTTTTTTTTTTTTGGAGGACAAAGAAATTTTGGAATTTTGGAAGAATCAATTATTTTGACATTAAACATCAGAAAATTTTCAATTCGCTACCCCTTTTGGGACAAACTCGAGTTGCACCCATAAAATTTTGGGTTTCCGGTTCATGGTGAGCAAAATAAGGTATCGATTATTATACTAATTCAAGGGTGATTGATGATTATGTATTTAACAACTCTATGTATTTTTACTCATGATTGCTTATTAAGCTAAATTTTCAGTCTATATAGTGGTTTTTTCCTCAGCAACATAAACAAATTTTACCTAAATATTTGCACTTGAAGAATATTTTTTTTTTAACAAACTCTGAAAATCATAAAGCGATTATTGGATAACTAAAACCTCTAAAAAATAAGATAAAAAATAATAATATAATAAAACTACGACGAAACGATTTTTTTGTTTGCCTTTGGAACAGTTTGCATTTATAAAACATACAATCATACATGAAGAATTCACATTTCACATACCTAGATACCCAGTAAAAAATATACTTCTAATTAATTCAAGAATCCCTTTAATTAGTTACCTACACTACACGTATACTCAGTAGGTAGGTACACTGGTACAACACATAAGCGCTGCAATTTTACACGATTGCGGATTTTTACATGAGTGAATCAAAAATATTTTACACAAACAGACTTCCTTTAATGTATTTCCACGTCGTAAAACTATCATCACGCGGAATAAATTTAATTTTAGATAACCCTTTACAAATAAACTGCACATGTGTTGCCATAATTTACATCAATTTCATTTCAATCGATAAAAGCCAAATCGCGAATGAATTTAAATAAAACCACCTCCGTAAATCACCGACATAACTTCAAAAAAAAAAAAAAAAAAACTGTAGCCGAAATGACCTAAATTACCTACATAATTTAGGTAATAGGTATAAGGTATATGTATGTACATTTTTGAGGGGGGGGGGGAGGGCTTTTATATTCGCATAAATGAAATTTTGCTCTTATTTTGAAGTTTTTCAAGGGTAGAACAATATATACCTATTGTATGTAGAATGAATGATACGAATCTATTAGAATCAAATTATTTTTTATTTACGAACATAAACGATTAAAAATCGAATATCCAATGAAGTAGGTACTATATATTTGATACCGAACTCATCTTCATATGAATGTAAAATGTTCATAGTCAGAATGAGATATGGTATTACTAGATAAAATCCAAACGAATGCCTCTATGTTCACTCACTTGTATAAATTCTACACGTCGTAATAATAATTTATACTCATTATTAGAATCTTTGAAAACATTAATAAGCCAGCTCGCACACCCACAGTTGAAATGATACAAAAGCTGCGAACGTTGCTCGGTGGAAAATTGAACAAATGAAAATAGACGCTATCAATGAGCTGTATAAGAACTGCCTGCTTTAAAACCGCAGCTAATTTTTTCTACTCGAACTGCCAATTACACATATAATTTTGCAAGACTGCTACAAAAGACCGAAATTGAAATTCCGAAAGTTTCATAAAGATAACGCAGCCAACGTAATGGATAGCGATATAAAACCCACCTTCGGCAGTATATTTTTGTTTGCTATGGTGGCCTGCTATTAGAACTCGAAAACATTATTTTTATATTCAACGATATGTAGATAAATACTAGATAAGTATTTACTCCAGAAGTTGCGTAATTTATTCGCACTCGTTATAGGTTCACGTTCTATCACTTTTTCCGCCGCAGACTCATTAATAAAATTATAGCTTTTTCCATTGCAAACGCAAACATTAAATGAAAGAACTCGAAATGCAATTGCATTTCGATAAAATAAATAGGTTAGGCGCTTGTAGGAATATTTCCTTCTTTCGTACATACAGCATTTAAACGCAGCTACCTAAAATTTCGTTAAATAAACCCGAAACGAAGCTGATGAAAATACAATTTTACTTTCCTGGTTTTACGTAGATTTTTTTCCCAAGTTACTGGGAGATTTCAAAATCGAAAAACATCTCACCGTTGTTTTGCTTTAATTGAATTTTCTTCTTATTCTTTGAATGTAGACTAACTTTTTTCAACAATATTCCACGGCGTAATTAACTAAAGCTATATAAAATGTAATAAGAAAAACTTCGGACGAATTTGAAAGAAAAAAAAAAAATAAAAATACATTACGACAATGAAGTTTGAAAAAGAAAAGATTTTGTCACGACTATAGTATACAAAGTTGCAAAATTAGTTTCAATTTTAAAAAAATTTTTTTTGTACAAGATAAATTCAGTTTGACAAATGTATCAGGCAAATGGATAATAAGAAACGTAAATTACGTGCGCAAAGTATCTATTAATTGTTCAAAACTAATTAGGTTGTTAGATCTTTAGGTCGCAATAGAAACAATGGCATGACAATTTAATAAAATATCACGTGGTTAAAGTTCATGTAAGTAATAAATACTTAGACGAAGGTAGGCTTCATCATCCTGTCAGCAGACAGCATTACAACTTTTACCTTGCGATAAAATGCCGGAACGAACGTGTTGATTTTCAAACTTTTGTTTGTGAAATATTAAAAAGTGATTTCAAACTGAAAGGTAGGATTTCCTTTAAATTTCGTAAGTCAGCTTCGCAAAGCTATGGAATTATGGAGATCACGACATCTAATTCAAAGTTTTATCGAGGCTCTTTTTTTATCCTCTACGAGCTCGCTAATGTGCTTATTTGTAGGTTATCTAGCCTATGATATTAATCTAAAGGAGAAAGTAAACGTATTTGTTGGTTATGGTAGTACATATTTTCCTTTTTTGACTTTTTTTACTCACCCCCTCAATGTCTACCATTGTCATGTGTAAAATTGACAAATTTCCTCTGAAAATTCAATTTTGAAGGGAGGGAAGGAGAATAAATACATTAGAATTTATTCTCATGAAAAAAAATACTTTGAATTTTAAATTTGAAAAATTTTTGTTAATTTTTTTAGTTTTTAAATTTTTCAAAAATTATGGCTTCAAACAAGGTGGTCGAGCGCCAAGGTGGGCCCGAGGCAAAAATTATATGCACCCTCTCCCAAGCGTATTTTTTTGTTAGATATGATACGGATACGCTTAAATTTCATAAAAACTACGTCATTTTTCCAACTCAAGCTGAAAAAATCAATTCGAACTCCTCGCAAAACTCTGGCCAGGGACAAAGTGCTCCCCTTGCCTCCTGTCGACGGCCTGACTTCAAATCACTCCTTCAAATTCAGTTGGGAGAAAACTAAAAATTGGGAATTACTTCTCATAAAAAGAAACAACTTTAATCAGTTTACAGACTGAAAAGCAAAATTTTGAGAATCATTCAATTTTTTCAACATGAGGTAGTTATAGGCTCAACTTGAAACTCATTTGGCTGAAAAATAAACAAAATATAGAATTATTTTATTTAAAAAAATTACTTTGGGGTAATACCTACCAAAAAAAAAAATTACATAGTGCGTGTAGATAATTATACTTAATTACTTAATTACCCACATAGGGCAATTTTTATGTTGGGTTTTTATTTATTTTTTATCATTTCACAAAATTGTTTTAGTTTATGAGAAAATAATTCTCTATTTTTTATTTTCTCCTCGCTGAATCTTAGGTGGTGCCACTGGCACCCCCATTTTGAAAATTGTTATTTTTCATTTTTTTTTTCTTCAAAATTTAGAGACACCATTTAAAATTCAGTTTGGTATAGCAAATAAAAAAATAGGGAATAATTTTTTGATAAAAAGCAACAATAGGTACTAAGTGCTAGATCAAAAAATTAAAAACGGCGTCCATTTGTTCGGACTCCTGGCACAGTCTCGCTTGATTTACAAATTCAAAAAAGTACAAAATACCACCGAAGAGAATTTCATTTTGCTTTTAAATGAATAAAAAATAAGATAATCTTACTCCTGGCGCAGAACCTCCTACTTGATAATCACGTAAAATCCAAATTATTCGGAATTATTCCAAGGTGTCGTTCGAAATAAAATTGTAGGGAAAATAAAGAATTGGGAATTATTTCTCATCGGTGAATTTTTTATTTTTTTATTTTTTTTAAGGAGGAAAAATAATAAAAAAGGGAATTACTTACCTCTATATTAGAGTATGTATTTCATAATTAAATTTTTTTCGTAACTTTAAGATCCTGTTCTCTAAAAATGATTCTTTTGGTGTAAAAGCAACTTCCTAAAAATTTTTCTTCAAAAAAATTGTTTTGAGTGGTGGCACAGAGCCTTTTTTATTGAAAAAAAAAAAAAAAAATTAAAAATTGGAATTGATTTTTTTCAATTTTTTTTTTTTTGACGCCATATACAGCAAATAAGGCTAGTTTTTTGAAATCAAAAGACGTTTACGAGTATTTGAAACGAAAATTATAGCAAAAGTGGATTTTGATGGCTCCAAATTTTGGGAGGGAGGGAGAGAGGGAGGGAGGTACTAAAGGTAAGATACTGAATTTCTGATAAATACTTTCTTTCCATTTTTAATATAATTAGGTGAGCTTAAATACAAAATTTGAACCTTTTTGGTTTATTATGAGGAGAAATACATAATGTCCCAAAAATAATTTTTTTTTCTAAATTTTTGCAGCCCTTCCTCCAAATTTTTGAAATAACTCAAATACTACCACAGAATACTTTATTTCATATTACTCTCACATTACGCAGAACAGTTTTGATCCCTAAGTTAAAAATGGGAACCACTCTAACACTAGTACAGTACACCTACATAGGTTTTTAGGTACAAGTATGAAACACTTTTTCGGAATTTCGTAGTAAATTTATCAAACTAATAACTTGAGATAGATAAAGTAGGTAAGTACATGGGTAAAGTACTGGTAAGTCTACCCATCTGAATGAAATACTCTTATCTATGGGCTCGTGTAAGTACATACGAGTATACGAAATCTTACAGGTTAGAAACAAATCTCCTGTGGAGCACCGTACAAATACAGGGGTCGTTACAGAAAAATAAAGGTGATCATTTTTTGTAAAAATTATTCAAATAAATTACAATGTAAGAAATACGAGATGGACTGTAAGAAAGAGAGAAAAAAGGAGAAAAAAAAAGATTTCTTAAATCTAGTCGGATTTGGGATGAAATAAAAGACTTTTTTTTACCGCGTTACAGTAGAAATACTCTTTCACTTATGTGGAATGATTTCAAAATGGAATATGATGATGGTTTTTTTATATTCCGGGAAAAGTATAATCCGCGTTTGGTATAAAATGGTTTCGCTCGTAGTCGTAACGTGCTTTGCAATTGTCGAGAATATTTATGTAGCCATTACGAACACCTCTCGCCATTTTGTACTGCTGTCTGCAATTTATTCGCTATACGCGTCTTTCCTGAAATACAATACACCGTTCACAGTTTCACTTGTGTGTCTACTTTTAGCGCTAAATTTGGCGCCAATTTTTATAGCATTTCAAATGACGTAATTCGACGAAAAATTAAAAGCAAAAAGGAACCTAAACACATTCCTCAGATACTCCCGTCGGTCTCATTTGTTATTAGAAGGCGACTTCTAGAAATGAGAGGAAAATTTAATTTCTTCTTGAAAGTATTTTCTATTCGTATAACAGCCTGGGAGACTTTTTCCATTGTTTTTGTCTTAACCATCCGACAATTAATGATGATTCGTCCATATTCAGTAAGTGCATTCATTATCTATACTTAAATGTATAATTATGAACTAACTGCTAAATACTCCAAGAAAATGACAAGTAGACTATGTTTTAATTTTTTATTCTCAGCTGTTCAGAGCTTTTGAGAAATAAGGGAAGATAATATCAGTACCAAAAGAAACAGAAAGAGCATTGATCCTCTCGAATCTATTAAAGAATAACATTATGCCATCTCATTGCCAATTTAAGCACAGGGCCTTTCATTAGAAAACTATATAGAGAATTATTATAAAAACAAAGATTTTATATTTATTCTGTCCCTTATTACCTACGAATTTTTTTTAATGCATATTTAGGCACAGAGGGGTTACGAAGGGGTGAAGGGTGCCTCATCCCCGAGCAGAAGAAATTTTTGGAAAAAGTTAGATAAAATGAGAATTTTGGGAAAAGTTGAGAAAATTTGAGAAATGCATATTTTTTAAATATACCTAGGTACTTTGTAAAAATTAGAAAATCATGTGTCTTCCACGAGTGGGTAGAATTTTTGAAATTAGAAAAAAAATTAGAGTTTTTTTTTATAGTCCTCGGAAAAAAATTGATAGGTTCTTGATTTTTTTGATTTTTTTCAGAAAACTTTAAAATATTCCTTTTCTATTAAAAAAAAAAAAAAAAAAAAAAAAAAAATGGAAAATTTTGAAATACCTCTTTCCTTTCAATAAAAGATGAAAAAACTTTTGAAAATAATTTTTTGTAAAAATTTGTAAGATTTTATCAAAAATATTATGCTACCTAATTTAAAAATATTTAAAAAATATTCTTCAGCAGATTTTTTTCAAACTTCAAGATATTTTTTCTCAAAAATCATACCTATTTAAAAAAAAAAAAAATCAGTTTAGAAAAGTAGTGCGTTCTTGTGAAAAATTTTTCGCAAAGAAATCTTGTTCCGTTTGGGCAAAATTGCAGATTTTTTTTATATCTACTCTTGTAAATAGTTCATAATTATTTGAAATCAAATTACTAAGATTCTCTTCCCCATTTCTTCATTTTTTTTTACAGTTGAAATAAAATTAACAAAAAATTTTAGCCAGGTACTTTTTTTGCTTTCCTTAACCCGGGAAAAAATCTCATGGATCAAATCTTATCTGTTTGGATAGAATCTGATCAGATTTGATCAAATTTGATACAAATGTTGATCTGATCGGATCAGATTTAATCAAATTGGATGTAGTTATATCAGAGAAAATCCACTTATATCTAAAATGGTTATATCAAAATAGATCAAATCATATCAACTATTTCTCCTCATATCTATTTTGAATTTTTGATATAATTAGATCAAGTCATATCAGTGAAAATTTAGTTATAGGTATAAAAATTGTTACATAAAAATTGATCAAGTTGGATCGAACTGGATCTTCTCATATCTATTGTGATATAATTAGATCAGGTAATATCACTAAAAATCCAGTTTTATCTAAAATGGTTGTACCAAAATAGATCAAATCATATCAACTAGATCTCCTCATATCTATTTTGATATAATTAGATCAAGTTATATCAGTGAAAATCTAGTTATATAAAAATGATTATATCCGAATTGATCAAATTAGATCAAACTAGATTCTCTCATATATAATTTGATATTATTGGATCAAGTTATATCAGTGAAATCAAAATTTCAAAATTTTTGGGGTTGAGCAAGACCAGAATAAGGTTCTATCAAAAAAGTAAGGCAAAATTCGAACTAAGCGCTACCGAAAATGTAACAAACGATATGCTACATGCTTTTTAACATTTTTTTTTTGGATTTGGTCAAAAATTTTGGGGCGTCAAGCCCCCAGGGGTCCTACGACAAAAATCATTTCTGAATGTAATTTGAAATTATCTACTCACAGGAATTTTTCCTGATACTTTTAGTATACAGCCTTGGAATTTGATATTATATTTTTTGAAAGATGACACCCCCCCCCTTAAAAAAGCCGGGGTTAGGGACAAAACAAGGGCAGTTGTCTTACTTTTAGGAGGGATGAAACTTGTAAAAATTTGTGAACAAAATCGAAAGATACACTGAAGTTCAAAACTGACCTAGCATGATTTGATTGTATGTGCATAAATACAATTAAACTGACTTATTTTATATGAAATGGATCATACCACATTGAGTGCACCATAATTGCTCTGATTGGAAAAGTTAAGCAGCTTCAGGTATGGTTACTACTTGGATGGATGACCGTCTAGGAACATTTGTGATTGGGTAATTGGGTATGGTCAGATCTAATTATACATGATTTGATCAGATTAAATATGATTAGATCAAATTTGATAGGTACATTTCCCATATATGGTTAGATCCACGAGATTTTTTCCCGGGAATTTTAATAATTGTTGCTGTTATGTTGATCCTTTGTTCTGCACGAACTGAAAATTTTTTATGAGCAGAAATTTCTGAAAAATGGTCCCAAAAATTTAAGAGATACCCGTCATTTCCTAAACTCAAAGCACAAAAATTAAAATCCGACGTTATAAGATAAGAATCTGTGAGAAAAACAACTCCAAAAGTCAATTCAGAAAATTATTGTTTATGAAAAATTATTTCAATTTTGCTGTAAATAATTTTAATTTTTCAGTATTTTTCATTTTACTGTAAATGAATCGTCGATCTTCAGATTTCAATATATTATCTAAATTTAATTTACAATCAGCACTTTTTTTAATGTCAGCCTTTAATTATTAACCAATCACATAAATTGCAATCAACCCTAAATCTAAAAGCCTTCATTTTTATATTAAGATCAAGTAAGTAGGTATCTAACCTATATACTCGCTATATAGCCATAATATTCTAGTTTGAAGTCAGAAAAAACTACATCGGATCCTTTTTTCCCTAATTTTTTAGTTACCAGGTTAACTGAAAAGATACTATTAATAACCTCAACCTGCGTATTAAAGGGTAAAAAAAAAACGCTGTAAAAAAAGTTTCAAACTTTTTACCTAAAGTTTTGACACTGGTTCGTCGGAAGAGAGGCGAATGTTGCGTAGATAGCACATATTTATACCATGAATTTTATACTTAAGAGATTACTGCACTTAAAAAACCATTACTTCATTTAAGGCCTAAATATACAAAAAGTGTATATTTTGCAACACACTTTAGGTATCGTCTAAGAATTTATTGTACAACATTTTGAATAAAACTTCGCTTCTTCGAAATAACTTATTTAGAGGGAAAATAAGCAGCGATTCGAGGCAATTAATTTGAATTAGTCGTTTAAAATCTCAAAACAATACTTTTTTGTAATTATCCATTTAATTAACGTCTGCAGAAAGTTTCGCTCGTAACAACAACAGAAAAAAATTTAGAAAGGAAACGAAGAAAAAAAAGAAAAAAGTCGCGTTACCACCCTATGGTGAATAACATTTATTTCGCAAGTTCAAGACGAAGGAAACTTCCGAGGGAGAAAAATAACAATTCGTTAGAAAACGGCGCGGTTAGAATTTGTAAATTTTTTTCACAATGTTGAGGCGAGGAATCGTGTTAAATGAACCAATATACAAATCTCTATTTTACAATTCATCTTCGCGAGAAATGATAAAAAATTATCAGTCTATTTAACCCCCCCAGGTACACGTTTAATTTAGTTCGCCCGTACACTGCCAGTCAAGTTTGCCATTTTTCATCGAAGAGGAAAACGTTTTAAAGCACGAATACTATCATTCATAAAAATTAAGCGCAAACGATTTTTACGCAAAATTAACCCGAAGCGTTTGTTGTTTTTCCCCCATTCATTGTTATATTAAAATGTGCGAAATCGTGAAAAATTTCTTTATGCTACGTTGTACAATAGAATAAATAAATAAACTACCTACGGAATATTTCAATTTTAACAGCGTTGTTACAATTTCTCATTTTTGTGGAAAAAATATTGTACGCAGGTAATAAAGCGAACAAATACATATACCTACCTAAGGAATCTGGATGATTAATAAAATCCACAAAGAATAAAATTTACCTATCCGAAGGCGAATGGGAGACAGCGAAGATACCGACGATTTCACGATTCGCGCAAATTTGTACAAAATTAACGAGCTTTGAACCACCCATTCCTTCATTCATTATAAATTTTAACTTATTTAACAAGTGAATTTATCACGTGGTGGAAATTATTTACCGAAAGTTCAAGCTAGATAAAATTTCCAAAGTACTTTTGCGAATTTAATGAAGTAGGTAGGTACCTAGCGCATACCACTGACAATATGTCAACGCATTAGCAGACATTTCTCATTCGTATTTTCTTCAGCTTACTTAGTTTCAGTAGAGGTTGAATTTCTCTGCAAACATTACGCATAGGGAGGCATTGTATTCCATAATAAGATGAATTCACTTCTAAGAACAATTCTGTTTGAAGAATTCAATTACAAGATGAGTTGCTAACGAATGTTTGATTAAGTTACACGTTAAAAGGGGATGTTGATTTGTAAGTATTGCTATGTAGGTAGAGGTACCCTTATCTGTATATTTTTGTTCTTAACTTAACTCATATCCGGTGCGATAAGATAAGGCTTTGATTTGAAATATAAACGCGAGCACGTCTCCAAGAATTATTGCATTGTTGAATTCTTATCTATTATAGTAAAAACAAAGCGATGATTCATATCCGGTGTGATGAGATAAAGCTCTGAAAAAATAATTTTCCAACACATTTCCAAGAATTATTGCGTCATTGAGTTCTTTTCTATTAGTCATTAGTACAAACAAAAAATAATGACTCAAATCCAGTGGTATAACATAAGGGATTGAAAAAATTATTTTTGGCACGTTTCCAATAATTATTGCATTGTTAACTTGCTGTGTACTCATTAGTTAATCAAAACGAAGCAATGACTCACATCCGGTGTGATAAGATTAGATCATAAGGGTTAAAAAAAAAATTCTGGCATGTTTCCACGAATTATTGCGTTTTTGTGTACTTGTCATCCTTACCATGATGCGCGCGCAATCCATATGCGTCATCTTACTCCCTTCACTCAATCCTCATTCCTCTCCCACTCACAGTTCTTTCCCAGGCGTTGTTCTGTTCTCACGTTTGTTTTTGCGTTCTCTTCACCTCAATATTCTCTCTCCTCTCCTCTTATCCTCACCCCTCGCTCGTTCCTCACGCCACACCTTCTCTGCCCCTTCAAAAATTATGCATATACTTCTCTTCATACACCAATGTTGTTTTTTTTTTTAGGAAAAATGAGTAGACATTTTGAGGGATTGAAAAGGGAGAGGAAGGGAGAAAATGTCCCTACCCCTTCCACAATTACCTCCCTCCACACCCCCAAAAATTATTATAAGGCACTAAAAAGTGCTGACTCGGAGATGGCGCCTTCGAGTCAGAACTTTTTATGCCATAGATACTTCTCATATCATATACCTATACAGTGATCTCGCAGTAAACTGAATAAAACAAGTAGGTACCAGGTACCTATTCTAGATGCTAAATTAATAATAATCTTTAAAAAATAAAAATATTGATTAGAAGATACCAAATTTTTATATGTATTTCTCTTTCATTGCAAATTACAATCAGATCCAAAAGAACGAATGAATTTGTAAAGAAGGTAACTTCTCGGAGGGTTTATTCAGCTTCAAAAGAATGTCAAATTGTCAAAGAAAAGAAGAAGAAAAAACGCCTGCTCTTTTTTAATTACGCCATTTCAGTCTAATTTTTGGCAATATTTTAAAAGCTTACATTTCATAGCGTATTCGCAATGTAATAACCGAATAAAAATAAATTCTCAACATTGCGATATTTTTTCCGCACAAAATTTCACAGTATATACTAGATTAGCGGATGTTTTTTTCTATCATACTTCAGTAGATACCAAGTATGAGATATACCTACGTCATCGAGTCGTTTAAGCGAGGTTTTTTCTCCATAGGTACCCAGCTAACAACTTAAACATAACTGATTGTGATACAGTCAACCATAAACAGCACTAAATCTTCATTTACTTTTTTTTGTCAACGCTTTACGAGCGATATTTTTAAATGAATGTAACCTCGTGGCATCTGCATATGGTCATATTGACAATGACAGCGTAACAAACTCAAATAGGAATATGTATTTAATTCTTCGTACGCGGAAAATAATATTATGTGGAAAAATGCGGTGAATAAACATGGAGAAACACCTTTCATTTAACGTGTAGTTTACTCGACCTTTTGGGTTTTTTTTCGCACCATAGGATGGTTTAGCAAGCCATTGTAGTAAGTATAAACGTTATGGGTATATTTACCGAGTGCTTTGAATCGAAGAAAATTTTGTTTTTCAAACTTTTCTTTTCGGTAACTTGAAACTACTGGCCATTTTATACAATTTTTTTCGTACTCTTACGCTGCCATAATCATCGAATGTTCTTATAGCGGGTATAGCTAAACCCATACACCTATCAAATCATATTTCTTTTTGTTTTTTTCTTTGAAAAGAATTAACCAAAGTACAAGTCGATAAATCATTTGACGGATGACATGCAGTAATAAATCGAGAAATTTGACCGATAAAAAAGTTGATAGTTATTTATTGAAGTGAAACTTTTATAGGCGCGTTATATGTATCTACTTCTTGAAACAAGAGTAGGTAAATGCGCGTTGTAAGAATCACGTGTTAATACAAAAACGTGTCAGATCCCGCATCAAAAGAAAAACTGTGGTTTTGGTGATACCTGTTCAGTTCAAAAGTGGGGTGGTGACAGGCTGACAGCTGCGATACCAAAACAAGGAATTCAAAAAACAGCATTGACGTTTCCCAAGAACAAGAACATTTAAATTCTTGAGGAAGAACAAGAACAAGAGCAAGAACAAACCCAAAATTTTCAAAAGAACAATAAGGCAGAACAAAGTCGCCATTCTTCTTTCAGTTTGTTCTTGTTCTTTCATTGAGTCATTTATTTTTCACTTTCTGTTCAGATCATTGTAGTATTTGTAATTTCGTACTCGTACTTGTCTCGATACGTTTACATAAATTTAAAAAAAAAAAATTAAAAATGTGACAAAAAATCAAAAATTATTCAAAAATGAAAGAAAATCCTTTAAAAAAAAGGATCCAAAGAACAAAGCAAGAACAAGAACAAAAACGTCAAGAATGCTTCAAAATTTGAAGAGTCAAGAACAAGAACATCAGAATTTTAGAAAAAAAGCAAAAACATCTACATCCTTAAGAAAGAACAAGAACAAAGAAGGCCAAACTTTTCATTCCTGCAACACTGTTTCTGAAAAAAGAACGAACCGGGAACGGGAATAATTGAATTAAAATATCTAATAAATCTTCAAAAGTTTTAAAATGCACAAATATGCTGAAAAGCAGTTTTTTAATGATCAAAACCTCTTCTCCTAAAGTTGATGATAGGTTATTAAGTATATGAAAATGTCCTAAGATTAAAACAGAAAAGGGTTAAGAGAGCTTTTAGAAGTTTGAAGAACAAAGTTAAGAACGAATACAAACAAGAACGCAGCATTTCCTAAAAGAACTGGAACAAAAAAAAACAGAATAAACTGGTTTCAAAAGAACAAGAACAAAGAAATTCATCCCTGGTTCCATAGGATGGGACAACGAAAAACCTACTTTTGAGACTTTTCACCCTAAAAATTATACAATTATCTCAGCGAGTTTTCAACTGATTTTTTTCAAACTTTGTATGGAAGTGAAAATACTCAGCGGTAATACTGTGGATTTTTAAAAATATTTTTCTGATTATAAAAATGACTTTGAAAAATAGAAATCCCCCTCCAGGGTGCCACATTTGAGGATGACACGCCGGAAAAATTATGAAATGTAAATTGAAGTGTTTTGCAGCATTTAAAATTTTTTGAGATTTTTTGAGATGATAGCCCTTGTACACTTGTACAGTCCAAAAAAACCATTAGCATCCAAATTCAAAATTCAAAATTTAAAAAAGGTTTGGATGAAAGACTTTTGGATATTGTGTCAGACATTGAAAAACTTGGAAATTTTTTTAAATCGTCGAGTTTTTTCTCTTTATTATTTTATGTTTTTCTCAAATTCCCTTTCCCCATCACCTTCTTTTTCCCCCATTATTTTCTCAAATATGAAATATGACTTTCACCACTTTATCGAATTCAATAAAACTTTTCAAAAATTGATATTTTGTCTGACTTTTCAATAGTTTCTCGGACACCGTCACCGTCACAAACTCACAACTTTTGTGGCCCAAATTCCGACTGTCCGGTTAAAAACTCATTCATGTTAATTTTTGAATTTTCTTCGCGAGAAAACGGAGTTTCTTGACATTAAAACACATAAATCTTTCCTAGAAGTTCTTTCTATAAATAGAGTACCTAATTCGGAAATATACGAGTCGAATACCTATCTTTTTCAAAAATAAGCTTCATTTCATTTCGCATAGGAAAAAAGTACCGACTCAAAGAAGGTCTATGTAAGTATATTGTAAAAGTCGATAGCTTTGCTTGCAAAAATTTTTATCCAAATCTTCAATTACGGATTACATAAGTAAAATCGTAGCGTATTTTTTCACTTATCCCCATCAACAATCATACATCACATCTTGAATATGTTCTCATGATTTAACGATGCGGAACTAAAGTATACTTTACGAATTCGAATAAGAATCGAAAATCGAAACGTCTACTCGCCTTTTCAACGAGAATATGTTGAAAATCAAACCAAGCGAGGGCAAAATTTTCCTAATGTAATTCGCATCATAAAAGTTTATTATTCACAATTTCGTACTCGGTTACCTATCTAAAAAGAAGGTTGCAAAAACCGCGAATTTGTGCAGTCTTTTTGCTAAAAAAAAAAAAACAGGAAAAAAATCGATAGTTCAAAATTAATAGTACAAACTACATTAATATTCATATCAACAACTCAACGAATGGCCGCGCAGTCGATTGTGAGTTAGGTCTATTTGAATTAACATGCCCTCGCGAAATTACGTTTTCTGCAAACGATTACGCACGTTTGAATAAGTTATTCCGGCGTAATAAAGAATGATTTTGTAATTTAAAAAGTTAGATAGGGATACAGACACCTTCGAGAATTGGACGTCGAAATGCTTCTACCTATATACATGGTGTCCCGAGGATATTCGTGAAAAAAAAAGATCACCGATTGGCGAAAGTTCATCTGTTGAAGAAACTCAACGACATCAACAAAATGTACAACAATACACTTACGCCTAATACTTACATTCTTTTTACAACTATAAGAACGACCAAATGTACCAATAAAATTGTCATTTTATCGCAAGGGTGGAAATATAGCCAAAAAGAACACACGAACACGACGTAAGAGAAAAGAAGAAGGGTAAAACACTAAACAAAAAATAGATAACGGTGAAGTAAAAAGAATGAACTGCAAAGAGTAACCGAAGAAAGAAACATAATTCCATCGTGTTTTTATAGTTTATCAAATCTGTTAGGTGGAATTAAACGATGGCTGTGTTTTGTGATATACACCTAGTTGAGAAGATATTTTTAGAAATAAGCCGACCAAAGACCATAAGGAATTCTCCATTTACAATAAATTTATCAATAGGCTGGTTTCTGGAAAGTTTTCTCATTCATACTACATATGTACTTGGTATAATATCAAATAAAAGTGAAATCGCTCATAACGGAACAGAACGCAGAAAATTACATCTCTGTTCCATATAAAACAAAGACATTGTCGTATATATATACTCACTTATCAAACACGAAGCGAACAAGGTGCTTCAAAAGTCACCGGTAGCAATATTATTCGTAGCTTACACGTAGCTTTCATGTTGTTAACAATCTAACCCTTGGTGTCACAAACGAACATACTAGTTTGATGGCGAAATATGATCTACTACAATTTGCAAACTTATAAATTCATTAAATACCACACGGATAACAAGTCGAACTTAAGTAGAGGAAATTATTGCGTACAAGCGAGCTAAGTTTTAAATGAAGTTTCAATCTTTTCACACACTTCTTCGATTTGTCTTCATTTTGACAGAATACTTCCCTGTAGCATTACCATAATTCATAGCGAATTCAACTTGCTCGTATATAATTATATCAACAATGGTGTACGAAAATGAATAAGCACGATGTGCGCGACATTGCGACACCTACCACTTTAGAAAACATTATTAGTTTGAAGCGAAAACCCCAAAGCATCCACTACCTATCATTTTGAAGAAAAATTATACCTACTCGAGGATACTTTTACAAGGGTGCAAATAAATTAATAGGTAGCTACCGGCATATGGTAAATTTCTGCTCAAAATTAGGTATTTACTAGGGTGGTTCTTATTTATAGTTATTTTGATATCACCCCCAAAGTATAGTTTCTTTTTACATGTGAGAAAATTGTTCTCGACTTCTTATTTTGCCTCCAACTAAATTTCAAGCCATACCTTAAAAAACCTCCTAATTTTTCAAAAAAAAAAAAAAAAAAAAAAAACGAGCGAAATTCGGAAATTCTCAAAGTCAGAATTTAAAGTTGTTCTGCTTTTCTTACTTTCTTCATTTTCTCCTTATACAGGGTATGCCGGATTGAGAGTAAAGCCTTCCATTCAGTAATTATGCAACTTATGATGAGTCGATATAAGTATGTTTGCCTAACCTCCGTACTGCAGGGGCTGAGTTATGCTCATCGAAATATTTTTTTCTCGTTTTGACAAAGTGTTTTCAATCTTGCGCTTCTCGCGCTCTGCGGCATCAGATGGCAAATTTTATCTAAAAGTTTTTCATGGAACTGATATATTTTATATTGTAGAATGAAGTCTAAGTATACCGAGCAAAATTTTTGAAAAAAAAAACATGTAAAAAAAGTGACAATTTTTCTTATTTTTCTGTGATAACTCAAAAAGTTGTCTTCTGACTAAGCTGCTATTATTAACTTTTCTAGATTAAAAAAAACTGGTTTTTTCAATGGCACAACCCACACCCCTCTATCTTACTCCAATCAAAAGTTATGAGCGAATAATTTGTTGTAAAACGTCTGAAAAAAATCATACCTACTTAATTTTTGTTCAATTATTTACCTATTATTTTTCTTAAAATATAATTATATATTTTTTTTATGTAGGTATCAAAAGTTATGAGCAATTTATTTTCTAAGAAAAATAAATTGAAAAAATTTAATTAGACTTTTTCAACGGTGACATCCGGGCCACCCTGTATAGTACATTAGGGTGGAGTGAAAAAAAAAAAAAAAATCTCGGATTTTGACCATATTCAAGTGGGTGGTTCATTAGCCACATTTTTTAATTTAAAAATAATTAGCCAAATTTTTTAATTAAAAAATAATGGCTATTGTGTCCGACCCTAATTTAGAAGGAGAGGGGGGTAGAAAAGTTTTGACCATATTTCTCGACGTTTGGGACCAAAAGACGACGATCTGCAAAAGTCACATATTTATATATATATAGGTATAGGTTTCCAGACATGTCGGCCACTTTGTGGGTTATTCTTACATTACAAGTCGGCCACCGCACTTCTCGGCCATGGCTGACTTTTTCCGGGTTAAACTTACATTACAAGTCGGCCACTCTCAGCCACCCTCGACTACAGGGTTTCACAAACTTCATCGCGTCCGCGCAACCCTTGGAAATCAAGTCACAGGGATGAACGCGGGCTCTACAATCAATGCAAAGTGTGTAGAATCACAAGCACTGGCCGAGATGTACGGAAATATGCCGAAACTAGATATACACGACCTCAACTTTGACTCATAATTTTTCAGTATTTTATCGACGCACAGAAAAGTTATTCATACCAAAAATTTTAGTACACTGCAGGCTTATACTTAATCTGAAAACCTATTTAAAATTTGAATTAGGTAGGCTAATTTTTTAATTTTTTTCCGCAAACTTCATCCTAAGAGTCTCATTATTTTTTCCAATGTGTATTTCTTGTATATTAGATCGAATCTGTGATTGAAATTTTTATAAATTAATTAGAACAAAGATTAGAAATGTTTTTCAATTTCGACGATTTTTGTAAATTGGACAAATATATATGAAAAGTGGCCGACATGTCTGGAAACGGGCCAATATATATAGGTATAGGCTTCCGGACATGTCGGCCACCTTGCGGGTTATTCTTACATTACAAGTCAGCCACCATACATCTCGGCCATGGTTTGGCGCATACGGGTGGCCGACATGTCCGGAAGCCTATACCTATATAAATACATGCGAGAGGTACTTTTCACCTCATTTTTCAAGGAGCGTTTTCGCCTCCGTTTCATACTTTCTGGAACTAACTTTTGTCAAGGAACACAATGCACATGGTATACACCAATATACACCGAAGTCAAATTAAGATAAAAAATACTTTTCACCTCCGTTTTAAAGCTCATCCACAAGCTTAACTTTGAGATTTTTCAAAAAACTTGCAAAGTATGTTTGTAGAGGATGGTCTAAGGAACATTTTGGCTCTTCGTTCAATTTTCTAGCTCAATTAGCAAAGCCTGTGTGAAGTCTCAAACATGAGGTTCTCAGGTTTAGGTGTAAAATACTTTTGGCCTCCGGAAATTTTTGGTCACAGAGGGGATGGGTGAATATTTTTGGATGGTTTAAAAGGCGGAACGTGTTCTCCTGATTTTCTTCTTCGAGTCAAGCCTAAATGCAACTTTTTTGGTGCAGAATTCATAGAGTATACGCGCTCTGTACTTTTCACCTCCGATTTTGGCTTTTTCACTTCAAAAATGAGGCGAAAACTCCGCACGATTTAAGAAAAAGAGGCGAAAAAGCCTTCCTCCAAACATATATATACATATTATAAATTTTGCCGCTACTTTTGGGGCTCTGGCGGGGAGTCCAATGGATCGAATGCGGTCAAATTCGCTATGTGAGGTTTCCTCCAAGGCAGAATGATGCCAAAAAAATTTTGGGGCCCCTACTCAAAATTGGGGATATTGATCCCTTTTTGAGGAGGTGCGGGGGAGCCCCAGAACCATGAAATTTTTTGAAACTTGTCCCAGTGATGATAACACTAATTACCTCAAACATATTCAAATTTCAGTCCCTTAAGTCATCCCCACCCCATTTTAGGGCCCAAAGAGTGGATTTTGGGGTCATTTTTTTCACATTGATCAGGCTACAGACCCCCCAAATGGGGATGGTGCCCAAATTTTTGTCATAGATTAGGTTCATGCCCCTGAGGTGCCTTTTGTAGGTTTCAACTTTTGGGCCCCTTTGACCCTTGTCCAGGGTCAAAAATCAAGATTTTTCACGATTTTTCATGTTTTTTCTCGCTTCCCGGTACATTGATCAGCCTGCAGCCCAAACCAAATGACCTTGAAAGCCAAAATTTGGTATTTATGATCGGCAAAGGTCACTGAGGTGCTTTTTGGGGTTTTGAACCTTGAGCCTCAAAATTAGGGGCGACCCCTTTTTGTGGGGGCTCCAAGGGGGCCCCAATGTGACAAAACAATTTAAAATTTTTACCAACAATAGTGACTCATATTGTCTTCACTGTATTCAAATTTCAGCTTCCCAAGTCATCCCCACCCCATTTTAGGGCCCAAAGAGTGGATTTTGGGGTCATTTTTTTTTCAAGTTGATCAGGCTACAGTCCCTCCAAATGGTGATAGGGAGTCCAAAATTTCATAGTAGTTTGGGTTCATGACCCTGATGTGCCTTTTGTAGGTGTTGACCTTTGAATCTCTTTTGACCTTGATACAGGGTCAAAAATCAATATTTTTCAAGTTTTAACCTGTCATTTCTGATGCGTTGAACAGCCTACAGCCCAAACCAAAGGACCTGCTAAAAGGTTGAAATTTGGGATGTAGTGTCAGTAGAGGTCACTGATGTGCCTTTTGGGGTTTTCGACTTTTGAGCCCCATTTGATCCCCGTACAGGGTCAAAAATTAGAAATTTTTACGTTTTAACCCCTTTTTTGGTGTGTTGGCCCCCATCTGAAGAGTTGAAAGTGACAAGGGGGTTGGGGGCTAAGTCTCCAACGGGGTATGGGGTGGAACCCTCATCTGAAGAGCTGAAAGTGACGAGGGGTTGGGGCGGAGCCCCATCAGTAGAGCTGAAAGTGACGAGGGGGTTGGGACAGAGCCCTAACGAGGGTATGGGGGCGGAGCCCCATCTGAAGATGAAATCTTCAATGCAGACAGGAACTAAAACTGAAGACAAAAACCTGACATCTTTAAACTGAATTTGAAGTTAAAACTGATATTGAAACTGAAATACCATGAATGAAAAAGTTTTTAAAGGAGTACACTAACTAGAAAAAAAAATTTGGCTCGAGAGTAGCATCTTGACTGCTACGCGTTTTTTTTTAGTTTGTACACCACCCAATTTTTTTCTTGGCCTCCTACCTCAAAGGAGAGGGGAGTTAGGGGGCCCTCAAAATAGGGTCAGTTGGTTGCCACTTTTGGGTAGTTTCATATGCGTGGTACCTTGGAAACACCCTTAAAAAAGTGCAATTTGAGTTTCTACACCTCCCTAGATCATTGACCTTGAAATTTGATATCGATTTTCTCACCCTATCATAGGACGTTGACTGTACAAATTTTAGAAATAGGTAGGCATCATTTCTTTATTTCAAAAACATGATGAAAAAATCAGAGAAAAAATTATTTCAAAAAAATGAGAATTATTTATTTTTAAAAAATCACAATTTTTCAGTCTCAGAAAAACAGTTATAAAAATTTTATTCCAAAAAGTTAGAAACTTTTGTTATTTGAGGGAATTTTTTCAAAATTCAAAAAAATCAAAATAAATCAAAATCACGAAAAAAATTCAAAAATTTTATTTGATTTAGTAATTTTTTCATTCCAAAAAATTGATTTCTTTTTCACTTCAAAAGAATGTTGAAAAAATCAGTGAAAAAATTATTTTCACTTAAAAATTTAAAATAAAAATTCACAAGTTTTCGGTTCCAGAAAATAGTCTTGAAAATTTTATTCCAAAAAATTAGAAATTTTTTATATTCGAAAAAATCTTTTTTTTTTTCACTTCAAAAAATCGAAATAAAATATATTCCAAATTTTTTGTTTTTTATAAGTTCTCCCGAGCGGCACCTCGATCGATAATATCGGAAGATGTAACGTATCGATAAAAAATCGTTTGAAAATCTATAGATGTTCTCACGATATTATAAAGATTTATCGGTACTACTTCATAGGCAAAAATCTAAAAACTATCGAATTCGATATTATTAAGATTTTATGACGATATTCGTCAACGATACTATCGACAAAGAATATTAAATTTATCGATTCCGATTTTCCACCGATTTTGTGCAGATATTTGAAACTACATTATCGAGAAAGAATATTAAATTTATCGAATTCAATTTTTTAACGATTTTTTGACGACATTTGAAACTATATTATCGACAGATTATATTAAATTTATCGAATCCGATTTTTTACCGATTTTGTAAAGATATTTGAAACTATATTATCGACACATAATATGCAATTTCTCGAATTCGATTTTCTAACGATTGCGTGAAGATATTTGAAACTATATTATCGACACGTAATATGAAATTTCTCGATTTCGATTTTTTAACGATTTTGTGACGATATTTGAAACTATAATATCGACAAATAATCTGAAATTTCTCGAATTCGATTTTTCAACGATTTTAATAATCTGAAATTTGTCGAACGATTTTTCAACGATTTTGTGACGATATTTGAAATTATTTCCAAATTGGTGAAAATTTTTCTAAGTCCAACACGTCTGGAAGTACTAAACTGCCTATTATAAGCGTTTTATTGCTAATTCCTCAACGATAAGGTATGGCATAGTAGTTAAGGAAGAGGATTACCATGGAGGAGGTAGATGGTTCAAGCCCCACGGGTGGCAGATTTTTTATAATTTTTTTTGACTTTTTCTGAAATGATCCTCTTACCGTAACATGAATAATGTGTTTAGGCATAGTTTAATGTATTAATTATGCTAATTAATGATTTTTAATTATAGAAAAAAGCTAGTAAAAGACGAAAAATCGGAATAAAAAATTCGATAAAAAATCGACAGAATATCGAATTCAATGAAGTGCCGCAAAAGTTCCGCATAAAACGTGAAATTATCTTTCGATATTATAGATAGATTATCGATAAAATATCTTACTATAATCTCGAAATTTTTGCTAACTATAATTCGTCAATAATCTATCTATTTATATCGAAAGATAATTTCACGATTTATGCGGAACTAACGCGACACTTTATCGAATTCGATATTCTGTCGATTTTTTATTTCGATAATTTGTCGATTGTGCTGCTCGGGCTAAATCACGAATTTTTTATTTCAAAAAATTAAGAAATTTTCTATTCCAAAAAATTGATTTCTTCATCGCGTCAAAAAAAATAAAAAATAATGAAACTTATTCCAAATTTTAATGTTTGCTCAGTTATTTCCATATAATTTTTCAAAATAAAGTTTTTTATTTCATTTTTTCGAAAAAAGAAACAAAAAAAAGGATATTCAACTTTTCATGACATTCGAATTCGATCTTCTTTCGCCCAAATCAACTCGGATAATCGAGGTTCTAACTGTATTTCAACTCAATATTTGTTACGCATTAGTCACTTTAGAATTACAACAAAATCCAAAATTTTCATTTTATTTTTTGAATTCATTTTAATATGTATGAACAATTTTACGAAGTTGAAAATACGTATGGCATGTGCCTTAGAAGGACCTTTATTTTGTACTTTGGATTTTTTTCTGGGTCTCATCGCCCCAAGTTATTTATTTTCATGATGAAATAATTTCCTATTTTTTCCCTAAATGCATTTCAAGCGGTTTCCGGTCATTTCCCCTTTTAAAAAATACAAAAATTGGCCATTTTTCTAAATCTTTGTCTTATTTAATTTTGGTTGTATCTAAAGCTATAAAAGTTTTTCCTTTTCATGAGAACTGATTCACAATTCTTAATTTTTCCCATCCTAATTTCAAATGGTACCTTGTCTCAATTTTTCAAAAAAAAAAAAATCACCCAGGGATGCAAATATAATTATACAATTAGTATTGTTGCTTTTTATTAGAAAATTATTTTTTATTTTTTATTTTTCCCTTAACTGATCTCACTGATGGTCGTGTGGGAGTGATGTATGGGTTTTTTATCATGGCGAAAGGACTACACTCCACTTATCATTTAATCAGGGGAAATATAAAAATTATGGAATTATTTTCTCATAAAAAGAACAACTTAGGAAGGTGAAACCAAAAAAAATCGCATGTTGAAAATAAGAACAGTGTTAGTAGGTACTTATTTAAAGTACATACTATATAAGGCAGATAGCTAACTGCATACCTACTTCTTGAATCTAGTCTGTTTTGAATTATTTGCATTAAAAAAAATAATAATAAAAATAAAAATCAGCTTTAGGTATATTTTACGTTCGCCTTATCAATCGAAGATTTATAACCATAGGTAACCATATTTTTTTCGACATGAAATTAAATATTGACGTATTCGGAATGAAAAAGAAATGATACTAAAAAATACACTTTAGGTATAGTATTTTAACTTGGAAGCGGAGTGTGAATTTAACTCATATCATACGATATTTTCAATAACGCTGACTCATTCGAACTATACCTATAACCCTCAGAACATATCCATTGAAAATGTAGTAAATTCGTCGTAATATATCACGGTGAAATTTTGATTGAACGTAGCATTACATTCTACCTACCTTATAAACTGGCATATTTCAGCGAGAGAAATAATTCTCTTCTGATTCTTAAAAATATGACCTCGTAACGCAACTGCAAAAGTAAACCGGGTAACGGTAAAGTTGTCAGATGAAACAAAACCCCAAAATTTATTGGATAATCTTTCTATATTGCTTGATAAAAACAAGAGAAAGGTTTGATTTTTTTCAACTCTACGTAGGTAGAAAGATTCGCGAGAAAAAAAGAGGGGAAAAACTTAGCGTACTTAGCTACTTACCATTTTTTTTATAGAAGAGTACTTCCAGTTTCAGTTCGTGTTTGTATTCGAGAGCTTGTTCAATTTGCATAATATGTTCTTCACCGGTTTCCAGTCCGTAGAGAAATTTACAAGCGCATCCTTTTTGCATGATTTGAGCTCTAGCATAACCGGTCAATTCGCAAAATCCATCTGAGCAGTATACAATTGGATATAATGAAGGCACTTGAGCGTTTCCGAGTACAAAATTGCTGTCTGAAAAAAAACCATCAAAATACAAATAGGCGGAGATGGGACAAATATGTAGGTACACCATAGCATTTAAATGGCAAATAGAATAGGTACGTGCCTAAATATTACCAATTTTATTACATTTTTTTTCTTCAAATTACTACTTACTAATACGAAAAATCAAAAATAAAATAAAATTAGAAAATTGAAAAAAATTGAAAAATTTTGTATAAGCAGTTCAACATTTAATTTAAAAATTTTGAAAAAATTAAAATTTCATAAAACTTAATTTTGAAAAAATAAAAAATGAATAATAAAAACCTTTGGGAAAAATCTAATAAAATTTATAACTAGCCCTAGGCAATTAAAATATTGAAAAAATCACTAGAAAAAATCAATACCCAATTGAAAAAATTGGTACACTAAATAATTGGAAAATTTTACCTTATTAAAAAATCGTAAGATTAAGATACAAATTGAAAAAAATTAGCAATTTCAAAGAAATTAAAAATTCAATAAAATTAGAAAAAATATCAGCGAAAAAATCGACTAAATTTTTCGAGAATTTCTACGAACAAACTTATAATTGAGAAATCGACTTATAAAATTTATTCAGAAGGGAAAATTAGTAAGGTAAAGTAAATTTTCACAACGCGAACTTTTTTTCAGGAGGAATAAAAGAAAAGACAAAAATATCCGCACGATTTTTACCATCGAATTACATACAGGCAGCCCGGTAAACACAGCGCCTGCTATTCGTATGCTAAAATCACAGAGACGAAAATCGCGGTCTATTCGCATACGAATAAAATGCGAAATCAAAGCAAAAATCGAAGAAAATTTTCTCAGATAAATTTGTATACTATTCGTGAGCGAATATCATGCTAAAATCGTATTTAAAAACCTGTAGATGTTTTGTGGGATATTAGCGCTTGCGTATCGCATGCCTGAAATCACATTGAAAACAGGCAAAAAGTTCGTACGATATTAGCGCGATATTCGCATAAGAATCGTATGCTAAAATCGCAGTGGAAAACGTGCAGATATTTCTTACGATACTAGCACAATATTCGCATACGAATCGTATGCTAAAATTGCAGTGGAAAACGTGCAGATATTTCTTACGATATTAGCGCAATATTCGCTAGCGAATAGCATGCGATTTTCACTACAACTTCTTTCAATACGTTTTACAAATGAGAGAAGTCAGTTTCAAACATGAACGTGTACTTGAATGTATTGCAGTGACATTTAAACAATAAAATAAAGGTTTTTTTGGGTTTTTTGATTTTGTTGGGGAATTTTGAGTTTTGTTTGATGTTTTTTCTTCTTTTTAAGTAAAAACGCCAATGATTTGATTTCAAAGTGATAAGAATGGAGACGAAGGCAGAATTTCTTGGACGATTTCCACTCACAGTAAGTTAATTATTTTGAATTTATATCTTATTTGTGATCGCGTGAATCTGTGTGAAATTAAATTTTATCAAATCGTAAAAATTTTAGACGTCTTATCAGTGCTATAAAATTTTTCAATTGTTCCTCTTTCTTCTCCAATTTGAACGCAGTATTATGCGAAATTATAAGGAAAGGAAGAGTCAAATCGAAATTTTTGTAATAATCGAAATTATTTCTAAGACTTCAATCTACAACTTTTGTTTGAAAAAATTTTCATTTGGGACTGCGGGACAGCCCTTCTTCCCTCTCACAATTCAGAGTAATAAATATACGTTTTTATACCTATCTAATCTATCTATCTATCTATCTATCTATCTACGTAGTATTGGACATAATTGGGGGGGGGGGGGGCTCAAATTGAGAAATTTTTCAAACAAAAGTTGTAGATTGAAATCTTGGTAGTAATTTTGATTTTCCTAAAAATTACTTTATCAAATGCCACTGATAGGTACTCCAAAAACTTTACGATTCGGCATAATTTCATTTTCCACAGATCTGCGATCACAAATATGATATATTTTCGAATAATTAATTTACTGCTGAGTGGAAATCGTCAAAAATCATTTGCCTACTTTTTAGAGGCGAATTCCGAACGCCAATCGCAAGCGAATTAACAGCGAATAGAACGCTACATTCGCTGCTAATTTCGCGTACTATTAGCGTTCGAAATTAGCCGCTAAAAAAGCGGACATTTTTGATATGCTAATAGTACGCTATTTTCGCATGCTATTCGTATACGATAAATGCGAATTTAGCGCTCTATTAGTACGCGATTCGCATACAGTGTGTTTATCGGGAGGTAATTGAATTTGCATCAATAATCCCTAAAAGCACTTAAATTTCATTATTTGGGTCATCAATTGACACGAAGTTTAACTATATTAAATTTTTAATGCAAGTTTATTCTGCGAAACAGTTTTTTACGACAGGTACCGAATGTTAAATTAATTTCTGAAAAAATATAATTCTCGATTAGAAAAAAAGTTTAAACAACAAAGACCTTTTTTTCCGCGGTGAAAATTCTATTGACAGATTGAACTAAAAGATTAAGAACAGGTCACAAGCCAGAAGCCAGATTTTTCTCTGGCTTATGTCACATTTATCGTTCGTTTCTACGAATTTATTCGCGATGAAGTTTTTTAATTTATTCGCTAGGTTTACATCTTTTTGAACGTCGAAGAAGCACGAATTTGCTGATATATATATTAAAAAGTTTTTTATTCTTCGTTCATTTCAGCGAACCAACATTTATCTAAAAAGCCGACGAAAAATATTTGAATAACTTAAGTAAATTAATGCGTACTTTGAATGTAGTCGACTGAGGAATAAAGGAAATATTATCGATATTTTTTATGCATTAACCCCTGCCATAAAAAATGGCTTCGTTTCAGTACTTAATGGGGAAATAAATTTCAGTACATACAATTTCATTTACCTACACAATCATGGTACCTATACAACTAAAACTTACGTAGGTCTGATAGTAATTTCTTTAATTACATACATCCAGCCTAGCCCTTTATCGCGCATTGAATTTGGCATTCTCTTTGATGGGTTTATTCTTAGAAGAATTGTATAATAAAGAAAATGAATTAGTTTCACGACGAAAATAAGATTTCGCATTTGAATCTTTCAAATTATGGTAATCAAAGCTCTCAAATTTTTTGAAAAATATTCTATCGGTAGTTCTCAACGTCATAAGTGAGTCTGGCTATTTCTTTTTTTTTATAATAAATAACATTACCAAAAAAATTGATGCGTTTCTCCGTGATTTGTTTTTTTCTAACAAAGAAAAAAAAAAAAAAAAATGGATGACAAAAATCGAAACACAGGAGTCGCTTTTCTTCGGGCCACTTTAGAAAACTAAATCCATAGAAAACAACTTAATCTGCATAGATGCGTACATTTTCATAACTTCATCTCTTCTTTTCGCGTTGATAGCTTCGAAGTTTCTTTTTTTTTCGACCTTGTACGGTAAATATAGAGATACCTATTACTTAAACGTCAGAATTTTTGAATGCTATGGTTTCTGACAACGTGACTTTATATATAGGCGTCGCTTTTTTTTTCAAAATTTCGCACTGAAATATTTCGTCTCATGATACCACTTGATCATTGATTTAAAAATATTCGCAATACAGGGATTTTCATAGCTGACTAAGTTCCTTCCACTAGGTGAATAGGCAACCAATAAGGAACAAAAAAAAATGTTCTAAAAACATGTTGCCTATCTTGAAAATTTAAGAGGCAAGGAAAAATTAATTTGAGAGAAAAAAATTGATTTTACTTGAATTCTCAGGAAAGGTCGGGAACAGTCACTTTAGATGATTTTTTCACATTTTTGATAGTTGTTGAAAAATTCTCACCGGTACCTCAATGATGAAAAATCACCGTAAATGGTCTTATTATATAATAATACCCATCTTATGATGATTTTTCAAAAAAAAATTAAAATTTTTAAAATCGTCTACTTTTTCAAATTTTTTCAATTTTTTTTAAAACTGTAGGCCGACGGCACAACTCAAAATGCATTTAGGGAAAAAATAAAAAATAGGGAATTATTTTCTCCATATATGTCATCAATTGACGCCTAATATTCAAAAAATTTCCAAAATTTCCAAAATAAGGTCCACCCTAATGTCCACTGATTATTTTAAGCTCAAATGATCAATAGGTACGAATGAGACGTAAAAATTTCAAAATTTCGTCAATAATATGATACATGAAAGATGTGTAACTCTTTGAGTTTAGGGAAAAAAGGTATGTGATGAATTTACCTATCTTCAAAAATGAAGGAGCTACAGAGCTTTGAAAATAAAAAAAAATAAAACGTTTTTTTCAACGTTTTAAGCTCTATTGCTCCTTCATTTTCAAAGATAGACAAAAAAATGTCGAAAACAAAAAAAAATCAATTTTTTTAATAGGTAGGTACTAGGTATTCATTAGCCCAATCAGACATTATTTTTTCTCAATTTAATTTTCCCTTGCCCCTTCAATTTTCAAGATGGGAATGAGAAAGATGTTCATATGTCTTTTTTGGTTCCTTATGGGTTGCCTATTCACCCGGTGGAAGGAACTTAGTCAGCTATGAAACACCCTGTATTAAAAAAATTATGAAATAATTAACACGGTCGTACCATATTGTTTTCTTCATTATTAACATTTCTTATGTACACGTATTGGCCAAAAATACCGCTAATATTAAATTTGAATGAAAGAGTCGCCTTGGAAAACTTTAATAATGAAAACTCAAAAATAAAATAGACTGGTGAAAAAAAACACGAACTCGTTCGCATTCCGTCACATTTATTATTAAGTCAAATGTATTTACGAAAATGTTCGAATACTACTGCAGATTCTCTCCGATTCTGTTCTCCATCAACGGTTGAAATTTCGAGTAGTTACCAGTTTGAGAATAAAATTTCTATAATGAATTTTCAGTCAATTTTTTTTTACAGTGTTTCAACTTAGTTGGTGCCACGGATAAGAAGACGACTTATATACTCAGCAAAAGTAATCGTATTAAAAAGCGTTAATTTTCAACTTATTTCATTGTTTTTTTCATTCAAGTAAAGATTTTTGCTTTTGGAAATTGAATTCATTTCGATGTCAACGGTAAAAACACTTCTTCACTTAGAGATAAGTATTCGTATCGAACGACGACGTATTTCAACGAGAAAAAGCAATTCGTATTTATTCTACGTACAATTAAGGATGAAAAATCTCATCTTTATATTTTTTATGCAAGAAGTAAGATCTTCTTATTACGATGAAATATTTAAAAAATATCTACCACGAGTTATGACCATAAATTTGAATTCTAAAAGGATATAAGTAAGCCATTAAAGCAGACAATATTTTCATTAAACTATCTTTGGTATGTTATTAAAGCAAAAATATACAGGGTGTCCCGTCACCAGTTGACACCCCTTCACCAGCGATATAGTCAACTCAAACTAAGCTCATGTATGCATGTTTGCCGACCCTGTGAATTGAGGGGGCAAAGATATGCTCAACTGAAAATTTTCATTTTTTAGTTTCGTTTCAGATTTTTAACCATGCGCTACTCGACAACCGAGATAGGTAGAAAGTTGCACTTTGTGGCGTTGGAAAGGAAATTTTGTGTAGAATTCTTTAGTGGGGTTGATCATTGAACTAGGTAATCAGGGGGGTCTGTGCTGCACTAATTATCTTGAAAAACGTGTTCAAAATTGGCGATTTTTTTGCAATTTTTGGGAAAATCTCAAAAAAGTTTCATCATTTGGTATTATTATTATGGCTTCCCTTGGATGAAAAAAGTTTGACCTTTTGAATGCCGCAAACCAGACCCTTCTATCTCACTTCATTAAAAAGTTATAGCAATTTCAATTTCAAAATCAGGTCTAAAAAAAAGAAATGAAAAAATTCAAAAAAAAAAATTTTTCTAAAATGTTGTTTACTTTATTTTAAACATCGAGTTTCACTCAAAATCATTAGTTATGTTAGGTATCAAGTTTCAAAAATAACATAAAAAGGAATTTTAAAATTTTTTCAAAAAATTAATTTTTTTTCTGCTAAGATTTTGAAATTGAAATTGCTATAACTTTTTAACCAAGAGAGATAGAAGAGTCCGGTTTGCGGCATTCAAAAGGTCAAACTTTTTTCATCCAAGGGAAACCATAATAATAATACCAAATGATGAAACTTTTTTGAGATTTCCTCAAAAATTGCAAAACAATCGCAATTTTTGAACACGTTTTTTAAGATAATTAGTGCAGTACAGACCCCCTGATTACCTAGTACAATTATCAACCCCACTAAAAAATTCTACACAAAATTTCCTTTCCAACGCCGCAAAGTGCAACTTTCTACCTATCTCGGCTGTCGAGTAGCGCATGGTTAAAAATCTGAAACGAAACTGGAAAATGAAAATTTTCAGTTGAGCATATCTTTGCCCCTTCAATTCACAGGGTCGGCAAACATGCATACATGAGCTTAGTTTGAGTTGACTATGTCGCTGGTGAAGGGGTGTCAACTGGTGACGGGACACCCTGTATACGCTTGGCATGAGAACGTACGAGTATCTTTTATGGCAAAAAATTTTCTCGATTCCGATAAAATTGCAATATGACAAAATTCGAGTTGAAACATGTCCAAATATGAATTTTAGGCCCTCCAGACACCTCGTGGGAGATTGTGCATGGGTTCCCAAAATGGCGCCACTCCGTTAGTTTAAAAGAAAATTATAAAAAATAGAAAAAAATCAACGAATTTCATCCAAATTTGGGTTGATGGTGTATTTAGACGCATTTTATGGTATATTACAAGAAAAAAAATTTAGACCAAAAATGACTCGTTTTAAATAGATGCGAAAAATGTTAACAAAATTAGTTTTTTTGTATTTTTAGGGCGTTCCACCACATTAAAAAATTCTGAAAAAATACATGATGTACTTCTAGACCGGGTACATATGTACATAATAAGTACATGATTTTTTATTTTTTTACCTCTAAAGAAAGTCATTGAAAGTGCGCCTTTAAAAAGGATTATGGTGAGCAAATTGTGGAGACAATCGACTAAGTACGTAAAATAACGATTACAAAACTGTACAAAACGACTATAACTTTATTTTCTGCCTCCTACAAACCAAGTAATTAACCGTGTATTTACAAATTACAAAGTTGTGTTCATAAAATATGATCAAGTCGCCACACAAATATTGAAGCTTCTTTTGAAGTAGGTATAGTTAATCCTTTCATAATACCTAGTATCTATTATTAATTATATTTTTTTTAGGTACTTAATTTTTCAAAATAAAAAAAACTTTTTTTTTTAAATTCCTGAAAAGATTTTCTTAAAAATTACTTACTTTCTCATTAATAAAAATTCTCATAAAAAAAATCTCCTCAAAATTATTTTGAAGAAAAAATGACCAAGAAA
The DNA here is from genome assembly GCA_959613365.1 of Balanococcus diminutus. Taxonomy (NCBI): domain Eukaryota; kingdom Metazoa; phylum Arthropoda; class Insecta; order Hemiptera; family Pseudococcidae; genus Balanococcus; species Balanococcus diminutus. The sequence goes on along the minus strand of OY390715.1, from coordinate 41,499,203 downwards.
AATTATCCCCCTCCAAACAGCACTTTTCGAAATCTGCATCTTGATTGAGAGATTTTTTCAAACAAAGTAAATATGAAATTTCATTCAACAAATTTTTTTTTTAAGTTGGAAAATTGTTTTATTCTTTTCCAAAAAATCTAAAAAAAAATTCAAGTGATCCAAAAAATGAATAGATTGCTTACCCTTCAAAAAAACACATTCTTTAATACCTAATTTAAAATAAAAAAAAAACTAATTCCAAAAAATCGAGAATCCCCCCCCCCCCCAAAAAAAGGAGAAAAAATTAAAAAACAGAAAAAATTCTCTAATAACACATTGAAAAATTATTTTTCTTTCCAACAAAATTGAAGAATTTTTCTTTATCTATAGCGGTATTCCAAAAAAAAAAAAAATTAAATGCGAATTGCCATTTTTTGAAATTGACTGAAAATAAAAATTTTGACAAATTCGCCCATGGTAGGATTTTGCATTGGATCAAATGGTAGCCATTGTTATTGATTAAATGCAAATTGCCATTTTTTTTAATCTACTGAAAATAAAAAATTTTGACGAATTCGCTTAGGGTAGGATTTTGCATTGGATCGAATGATAGCCTTAGTCATTAATTATTTTTACGTTACTAGGGAGATAAAGTGGCACTTTATCTCCCTCTCGCTGATCTTTCGGTAGTATAAAGAAGCCTTTTTCTCCCTCGTAACGTAAAATAATTTATCCAACTAGGAAAATAAAGTGATTTTCAACGTTTTTGATTTATTTCCCTCGCTTCGCTCGGGCAATAAACCCTCAAAATCGTCGAACATCACTTTATCTCCCTAGTTGAATAAACTACTATAAATAGCCTACCTATAAGAGTATATAAATGAGATTTTTTTTCACCAAAAAAATGAAAAATTTTATATTAAAAAAAAAATGAGAAATTTTCTCTTCAATGAAATTGAAAGTTCCAAAAAAGAGAATTTTTTTCAAGTGTTCCAAAAAATTGAAAAATTTCTCGATCCAAAAAAAAAATTAGATTTTTTTTCTCGAAAAAATGAGGAAAACTTTATTCTAGAAAAATTAAGAAATCTCTCCTTCCAAAAAATTACAATTGTTTTTCAGGTAACTATTCAATAAAACTTGGGATTTTTTTTTCAAAAAAAATTGAAAACATTGCCTATTACAATAAATTGAAAGATTTGTTATTCCGAAAATAGTTATCGAGAAAAAATTCATTTTTCAAAAAAAATCAAAATATTGTTAGGTACTCTCGAAAAATGAAGGAATTTTTCAAAGTTCAAAATATTTTCACTCTCAAAAAAATAAAATATTTTACGTATTCTGCAAAAAAGTAGATTTTTTTATTCAAAATATTGCTTCGAATGAGTAAGTACTTTTCTTCATTAATTTTCATTTTGGCATACTTGAAATGAGTAAACTTTAGGCCCCAACTTGGATATACTTGGAGCGCCGTAATAAATAGCTAGGAGAGAGTAAAGGATTATTTTCCAAAATGTTTATCCACACTTTGATCGTATAGGTTATGGTATATATTTAAACGCAACACCGTACAAAACGACGACGATACGGTTTATTTTAAATAACGCTCGTAGTCGCGTAGTCGCTGCTTAAAAGCTTTTAGATTTGAAGTAGATTTCAGGTAAATTTTTTTTTCTCCGGAAAGCCTTATAAAAGCCATAAAGAGGTAAGCATATCTTCGGTCGAAAAGGTAAGTAGGAATTGCACAACTGTCATAATTTTTTATTTTCGTTCTAAGGTAATTTTTGTTTTATGAGCTAAGTTTGAGCATCGCAGAATGGAAATACTTTTTATACGAAAAATTAATGCATCTGCAGTTTTATATAATATTAAAATGTTAAGTATAAACGCGGGAGTACGAATTTTTATTTTTATTTCAACGATCTTTTTCGTTTTCCCTATTTTAAATTCTTTCAAAACAAATTCTACAGAATCAAACTCTTATATCTACTTACAGTTCAACATTATGGAAAAAAAGGCGAATTGAAGTTAAAACTTAAGCTCTGCATTCATCTTTAAATCGCAAAGGTTAATTAAAGTAAATAAATTATACTCGTTCTATGAAAGGCCTCGATATACATAAGTATAGATAGATATAAGTGAACTGTGCACCGGAATCTTCATTCAGTTATGTTATTGCTTGAGTCTGATTTTATGCGTATGTAAATCCCATAAAGGATAACAAACGTAATACTGACGCAAAGGAAATCATTTCAAAACCGTTCATTCAAATTTAAATTGTCTATAATAACATCAATTTATAAGGATTTTACACGCCAAAGTTGGTATCTCAATCGCATTCATGCACAATCACCAAATAATACCATACTTATAAAGTGGTATTTTCAGCGATATATGTTTTCCTGTTATGTCAATCAAAACCTCGTTAATCTTTTTTACTTAGCATAGTGAAATACTTGATTCGTAGAAATCTATAAAGTAATTCGAGAAAAGTTAGGTGTTAATTACCTACGTATAAGAGTAAGTACTTAAACTGAGGATTGTATTGTATCGAGGCAGTACTATGCAGTATAATAGGTATACAACCACGACCGTTTCAATTTTCTTAAAATTCCAAAGTTGTAAAATTAAATGAGTAAGTATAGTTTATTCGTGAAAAAGGCCAAAAAATTAAAGTTTCTCGATTATTCTGAAATCGCACTATCGATTAATATCAAGTTGAAATACGTCCAGACACGAATTTTAGGCCTTTGAAAGATCTGGAAGGAAGTTTAGAGTTTCGAAAATTACGTCATTAGGGTATTTCAAGAGAAAATTAGAAAAAAACGAAAAATTTTGTCCACATTCTGGTTGAAGGTGTATTCAGACGTATTTGATGATATATTTGCAAGAAAAAAATTCCAATCAAAAATTGCTATTTTTGATGGAAAAATGCGAAAAAATGTTTTTATATTTTTGACGATGTTCCACCATCAAAAAGTATGAAAAAATTTCAAGTGTTATGTAAAAATGATTTGAAAAATTAGAGGAAAACATTTCTGTCGAGTTAATCCTAAAATTACGTCCCCAGAGTAATTTGAAATTTTCAAAGTCGTTTTCAAGGCCATTTTAGAGTTTGAAAAAATTTCACAACACTGTTTTTGAGTAAGTACTCATAGCTACATGCCAAGTTTGGTGAAAATCGATAAGATACTCGTGGAGGTAGAGGTTTAAACCGTAAACTCACATATTTCGAGGCACAAGTCCCCAAGGGTGAGGTAAAAATCACTTAAGACGTTTTAAAATCATGTTTTACCGTTGCTTGAAAAAAAAAACCTGAAAATTCGACCGAAGGCCATTTAACTCCCTTATCACATCAGTTCAAATTTCTGTGCCATTAAAAAAATGTCATGAAAACGAAAGAATTCCAAGACTTTTTTTTTCAAGTAAAAAATTTAAATCTGTGTATTCGGAAAAAATTACAAAATTTTTTGATCAGATAGGTACTCGAAAAAATCTTTAAAAATTATTCACAAAATTTTTGAAAAAAAAACAACTTTAGGATACATTTTATTTAAATGAGAAAAAAACGAAAAAAATTGAATATACTCGATCGTATATATTTTTTTAACTGAAAAAAGCGAAAATGAGTTCAATAGGTACCTACCTATCTATGATAAAAAAATTTGAACAAAATGTAGGTGACTGTGTATTTTTTTTGCATATACATATACGTAACAAATTCAGAAATAAAAATAGAAATGAAAATGAAATTATTAGATAGGTACTTTTTTTTGGTAGGTAAGTAGTGTAATACACAAAGAAATTGAATTTTCAATCAAATAAAAAGTTGTAACAAACAAAAAAAATTTTGATTTTTTTTTTTTTTTTTTTTGAAAATTATCAACCTTGAAAAAATGAGAAATTAAAAATCCTAATCAAGCCTTTAATTTTGTGATCAAAAAATCCTTTAAAACTAAAAAAAATCTCAAGATATTTTTTTTAAAGTTGGAAATTCAAATTTGTGCACAAAAAATATATTTTTTTTGTTGAAAAATTACTAAAATGTAGGCTGTAACAAAAAAATTGTGAAATAAAATACTCGTATTTGAATCGCCTATTTTGAAAACCTGCTAAATCCACTTTTGTTAATTTTGAGAAAACCGCGAAAAACTGTCATATTCTCTGAGAATGGGGTAGAGCGGAGTTTTTAAGTTTGTATACTGACTGGAAGCAGTGCTATAGAATTGCTTACAAATAAATTCCAACAAGTTGATAGTTTTCTGCACAGCCGTGTTTGAAAATCGCGTTAGCAGGTTTTCAAACAAAAATGGCGTTTTTAGCAAGTTATGAAAAAAAAACCAATGATGGTTTTAGCAGATTTTGAAACAAAATGATATTTATTTGGATTACAGGCTTTCAATACGCGTCGATAAGCACTCTTTAACAATTTTAAAAATCATAATAAAATACCTACTCATTTCTCAATATTTTCACTTAAAACAGATATTTATGGTTTTTAGTATGTTTTCATTCAAAAGTTATTGGATTTAGTAGTTATTGATACAAATAACTACTTTAGTAGGTTTTGAAACTCTATGGGAACTGGCATTCAGCAGGTTTTCATACAAAACCAGATTTAGAAGTTACAATTTGAATAGGATTTAGTGAATTTAAAAAAAATTAAAAATTATCAATCGATTCTAGAGGTTTGAAACTATTAGAAACAATGTATAACTCATTTTCGATAAATTTGACGTTTAGTAGGTTTTCAAAATAGGCGATTCATTTACATTTAAAAAAAAATGAAATGAGATCTTGAAATTGTTCTTCATCTGAAGCAAATATAATAGGTGTCAAATATTAAACAGGTGATACTTTTCAGGTACCCAACGTTTGAAAAAAAAATCAACTTTTCTGTATTCAACATGAAATATGATCTTCCAAAATGTAAAATAAAAAAAATACATTCATATAGGTATAAATTTTGTATACGAATGAAATTCTGAATGTGCCTAAATACCTTACCTACTACCTACTTAATTTATTCTAAATATTTTTGCCTGCATATACGTTTTTAAATTAAAATTATACCCGAACGCTAATCCTAAAACTCATATTGTAATAGAAGGAAATAAAGTGAGTTTTTGCATTCTGGGACATCGTTATTAATTTCAAAGGATTTACGAAGAACCACACTGTACACAACGTTATTTAGAGGGTGAGTTATCATTTGCGAGCCTGTATAATGGATCTTTTTAGTTGAATAAAACTTGGTTAAAAGGAAGGTATTGGAACCAAAAATTCGCAAACACGCAAACAAGGTTAACAGTATTAAAATGCTAACTGAAATTCATCAAAGTAAATATAATGCACTTGGAAAGAAAAAACTTTTCCCATAAGTGTAAGTATCTACCTATCTACTTGAATACGGTGCATGTATGTTTTTATTAATTTATCGAATATAGTATGCGCCTACATTATCATGGACTTACCATACTCTGGACAGTTACTTAAGCTGAACTACGTAAGAGCTATACGTATGTAGATGTACTATAAGGAAAACCCTCTAATATACTTACGTACCTAGTATGGGTACGTATCAATAGATAGGCGTGGGACCTTTTTTAGATTTTAAACAAAAATAGTCTATTTAAATACGCTATAATCAAAAAGGTTATTTAAATAATAAGGGCTATTCAAATAGGTACCTTACTTAGGTAGTTCATTTTAAGCACATTTTGTCACCTGTCACTTATTTAACGATTGAAAACCAAATTCTAAATGAACAGTTGAAAAGGTTTTTGCACTTTTTAGTTTTTTGTCTTTTTCGAAATATCCCCTCCCCCGATTTTGTGAACAAAATTTCTTTTTCTCACATTTAGGTACCTAATAGTCCAGTAAAATGAGATCAAAAATTACCAAAAAAAAAAAAAAAAAGGGGAAAATGCTTACAATTTTTTTTTTGCGGAAAAGTGTTGAATGAGGTCCTAGTAGTCGCCACCCAAAACCATCGGTCCCTCTCTACATAGCTTGGTATCTCCCTTAGGGGGCAAAACGTAGTCCCATTTTCGTTTTTAGCGAATTACACGAGATGTTGGTGAGATAGCGTAAAATAGCTAGTATAAGAAAAAAATCTACATAAAATGTCCTATCAAACGATACCATACATTGCCCTTCACCTTTCAATGCAAGCCCCCCGCAAGGGATGTGGTAAATCAAGCAATTTTTAAAAAAGAACAGTTTTTTGTGAATAATTCGAAAATTTTCACGAAAAGAAAAAATTGGTGTAGAACAAAAAATGTTACCCACAAGCTTTCCTATCGAATGATGTAACTTTAATTTAGCACCTCCCCCTCCCCCCCATTGTAACTCCCAAAATTGAAACGGTTCAGAAAAAAGTTTCAAACAAAAGTTGTTCAATAATTTTCAATTTTAAACAATAGGTAATAGTTCTTACCACTTTCTCATTTTAATCATTACTTCCTCAGAAAACTTCACCTAAAGCTACGGTATTTACTCACAAAAATTGAAAATTTTCGAGTTTATTGCAATATCAAATGAATTTTCTGAATCATTGAATTTTGGAGAATTTTTCGATTCATTCAGTTTTTGTAAATTTCTAATTCATTAAATTTTTGCCTTTTTTACAATTTATTCAATTTTTAGGAAATTTCTAATTCATTAAATTTTTGTAAACGTTTTTAAATTTTTAAAAATTAATTATTTATGTTTTAAATTTAATTTTTCCCAAAATTTTAGCCCATCAGTTTTTTTTTACAACTTTTGGAAAAATTTTCGATTCATTTAGTTTTTTTGAATTTTTGATTATTAAATTTTCGTAAATTTTGGAAAATTTTCAAAATTCATCTTATTATATTATTATTATTATTATTATTATTTTTAAAACTTGAGGATTTTTTCCGATTTTCACTCGTCAAATTTTTTACAAAATTTTTGAGGAATTTTTCGAATCAGCTACCCGTGTAGCAATTGTCGACATCGACATTTATGTCGACAAAATTCAGACACATTTTTTTCTCGGTTAACGATGAATTAAAAATGATATTTGAGATTTAAAGTAATGTTCTATGTTAAACATAACTGTTCAATCAAAATTTTTGAATTTTTCTCAGTATTTTCCTATAATTTAGAAAACGTTGTTTTTCTACATAGACAAGTCGATGTAAAAATCGATACTCGATAAACGCATCGACATTTATGTCGACAATTTCTGCCAATTAAATTTACAAATTTTATATCTAAAAAGAACTAAAAACAATTAATAAGAACATTTTAAGCTCAGGAATAAATAATTTTTGAAAGAATCACAAAATTTTCTTATTTTTCAAAGTTTTGAATAATACAACGACTTGTCGAGTTATTGTCGACATAATTGTCGATGGTCGAATAATGCATCGACTTCACTGTCGACAGTGTCGACCAGAGGAATTTTAAGTCGAGATAGTGTCGATGTGATTGTCGAGGGTCGAATAATGCATCGACTTAACTGTCGACAGTGTTGACCAGAGGAATTTTAAGTCGAGTTAATGTCGATCTAATTGTCGAGGGTCGAATAATGCATCGACTTGACTGTCGACGTCTTGAGGGTGATTGTGATACTCGCAGATAAAGTGTGTTGTGAATTAGTACATAAGGTCTAAGAATCATCTCTATGTTAGTTGGACACTCGCATGTGTCCAGCTACAAAGGTGGCCTCAATGCCGCATATTTGACAAAAAATGTCAAAATGTTGGCTTGAACACTATTTTTGGTGTAATTTTAATATATACATATATTGAATATTTGAACTTAGCATATTTTTCAAAATCTCACCATTGCAAATGTCGATGTGGGTGTCGATATAAATGTCGACACATCGAAATCGGTCACTTTTCGATCGTACATGTCGACACGATTGTGGATGGTTTGTCGAGCTTATTATCGACATGTTTGTCGACCGTCCAAATATGGCTCGACATGTCGAGCCATATTTGGACGGTCGACAAACATGTCGATAATAAGCTCGACAAACCATCCACAATCGTGTCGACATGTACGATCGAAAAGTGACCGATTTCGATGTGTCGACATTTATATCGAAATTAGCATCGACGTTGCTACACGGGTAATGCAAGTATTACATTTATATGCGAGTTTTCACTTCTTGAAAAAATATTTCTAATCAAGAGGTACCTGCTGAATTTTTGTAATCTATTTTTTATTGGAATTGGTGTATTATCTACGTTTTGGTAATTTGGAAAAAAAGAAATTACTAATTTAAATAGGTGGGTCAAGATACCAATATTTGTCCCATCCCTACCTATAGGAATACCAAAGTTACAATAATTGAAAAATCAAAAAATTTGGAATCTGAAAGTGAACTTTTTAAAACTCGTAATCAATTTTTCGTCTGAATGAGTACCTAATTTAAATCTGTCGCCGCAGACAACCGCAAGACTAGAATGCTTCAAATTCTATCAAATAGAAATAAAACACGCAGGTAACTTCATCGAATCAGATTCTAAAATGTGGCATATATACGTAGGTATGAAATAGTGGATTGTACATCTCACACAGATAATATATTCAAGGTATATCATTTCAAAATTTCCAAAATACCCAAGTAACATTTTACGTGTATAGTACAACGTAGGTATGAGTGCAAAAGCGCAGCAATAACAATTTTCACTTTACTCGCATTACATAATGAGCATAAAACCCCCAAAAATGTGAAGTAGCAATTCTAAAAGTTGGAAATTTCGATTTCTTATTCCATATCTCGAAAAAATGGTCTCTAGTTCAAAGAACACTTACACGTATCATAATACATTCGTATAAAAAAATATTAGACAAATTTTTCAGAAGTGCGATAAACGTTTTTCGTGTACGAGGCAATATAGGTAATAATAAAGTCTCATATAAAACGAGAAAAGTACACGCAAATACATTTTTGGTGCTGCTGGCTATGTGCTCAATTTTTTCATTCTACGTGAAGTAGGTACGTAGTACGTACGTAGATACTCGTATATCGTACGCCGAATTACGTGTACTGGTTGCTGTTTAACGACACAAGTTTCGAGGGTGATTTCACGCAATCATGAAATGAAATTCTATTGAAACTTGATTAAAAGACTATACAATAATGATTTAGAGTTTTTCTTCGATTAAGGAAACAATTTTTACCCGAGATGAAATTAGATATTTTTTGTAAAATTCCATGTTTAGAAATCTGAAAAAGGAAAACATCCGAAAAAAGAAAGAAAAATGGAGCTCATCAATAACAAAATCATGTCAAATACATCTAAAATTTCGCTTTCCTCAAATATTTTCTCAGTTTCTTCTACAATTTTATACACTTACGACTAATCGAAAAAAAAAGTTTCAGGGTGAAGGAAACGAAAAAATGAAAGAAAATCGTCAATTTATTTCACGGAATCATTAACTCGTTGATAATAATAATTCAGGAGAAATAACGAGAAACTCATACTTGGCTAATTTATTTATTTATGGAAATCATAGCATTATAACATCAAATCATCAGTTTACTGAGATTAAAAGCAATTTGCATAAAAAATCTATTAGGTAGGTAGTATTATTAAAGAATAAACTTTCAAGTTTCCTTCATTTCATCAACACTCAATTTATGAGAAGCAAATTAAGTAGGAAAATATTCAATTCGCCTAATTATGACTACGTTATTGTCTATCATTTTTTTTCCAAGTAGAAGTTATACTAAAAACTTTTGAGAAAAAGTTCCTTCATAAATAGCATTTTTTTACTAGGTACCTACATAAGGACTTAAATAGTTAAAAACACTGGTTGGAATTTTTGAATTAACTACTTTACATAAACGTGAGAAAAAGTCTCATAGAAATGTAAAATTCTGAAGTATTTTACCAAAAATTTCATTGCATGTGCTTAACTGCGAAAACTTTCTATTTTACTTGGATCGGCCCAGTAAAAATATCACAATAATTTTTTTCCACTTTTTAATACTATGTATCTACCTACTACTGAGAAGGAACCAAACTGAATATCATTTTTTTTAAATATAACTAATAAAAGTAGGTACCAACGAGTTAAGTTGGTACAGTGAATACTTAAAAATTGGTCCATTGTAAATAAAATCTTGGCTTTGGTTTGACAAATTTTCATTTGAAAAAAAAAATCACATTTGAAACGCGAATTAATCGAGGCATTATGAAATTTTATCTGTCACTCAAGACCGCCAATACAATGTCATTTCTTTATGCTGAAAAATATTTCTGATCGAAAAACTCGTGAAAAAACTTGGAAGAGATTGGAATGTTGCAGGGACTTGAATCGAATTAGACACGAGTATTGGTTAAGGTTTTGGTTTTGGTTTTTGTTATTTTAAACTCGAGTACATATGTAACTCATTCTTCATTATCAAATTATGATATTTTTCATTACAAAAAAAAAAAAAAAAAAAAAACAACTGAAAATGAAATCCAAAGAACTTGAAAAAAAAATGCCAAAAAATAGAAAATATTTTCACCGCAAAAAGTTGAAAAAGTTTTTTATTCCAAAAAATTCAGAGATTTTTCTTCCTAAAAATACATTTCCATTCCCATAAGTGAAAGATTTAGTCCCCGAAAAAAAAGGGAAAAAATATAAAAAAGGTACGTGTAGAAATATTTTTTGAATAAACTCAATAGTTCAAACAATTTCAATTTTTTTTTTCTCGAAAAGTAAAAAGTTTATTTATGAAATGAAAACAAAATTCTGCATTGAAGTAAAGTGACTTTTAACTCCAAAAAATATGATATTTTTCTTTTCCAAAAATATGAGATTTTTCACATTCTCTAAAGTAAAAGACCTATTTTCAGAAAAAAACTGGTCTGCATCAAAATGAAAGATTTCTACTTCAGAGTAAATTTATAGAGATTTCTTTTTAAATTTTCATAAAGATTTCATTAAAAAAAAAAAAAAAAAAAAAAAAAAAAAAAATGGTTGAAAATGAAAAGTTTTTAAAAAATAACTTAAAAGTGAAAAAATTTTTGCTCCAAGAAAATAGAAGGTTTTTAAATTTTTTTTTTTTTGTAATTGTGGCAAAATTCAAAATTTGAGATTTTTTCTCAAAGAATTAAAAGTTTTTTTCTCTAAAAAAATAAGAGATATCTTTTCTAAAAATAAATCATAAAAAGTGATTTTTTCAAAAAAAAAAAAAAAAAAAAAAAAAAATGTGACAAGAAATTTAGAAATTATTTTCTCCACAGATTTAAGAATTTTTCTTCAGAACATTGATATTTTCTCTTAAAAAAACTGAGATTTTTTTTCTCAATAAACTCGAGAGGCCTGTTCTCTAAAAAATTGTGATCTTTTTTATTCTAAGGATATTAAAAATCTTCAAAAATCGTTTGAAAAATGTAAGATGTGAAAAATTTTCAAAAAAGAGATAGAAGAAAAATGAATGGCGTCCATCCCCGGCAAATTTCAAAACAAGAGATTTTTTTTCAAGAAGACCCGAAAATTATTGCACTGATGCCTCGCTTGACTCTCATCGCTGTCAATAGGTTTCTCAATATTTTTGATTTTGATTTTTTGTGATTTTTTTTCCTGGTTTTACGGTTTCAGTTTCAGTTTGGATATTGGTGTCATTCACTGGAATATTGATCTCTTTTTTTCAAAAAAAAGATTATACTCGTAAGTAGATTTCATTCATTAATTTAGGTACCTGGAAGACACTTTATGTAGATTAAATCGTCTTACAAAGACAGTATTCACGTTTTATGTAATCAGGTTTCCAATTGAAGCCTTCAAGGTTACCATTGATGGAAAATTTCGAATTTAAAACAAAGAACTGTTTCAAGGAGAATTTGGTAAGTATAACTTAATGCGGCAAAGTAATCTAAAGCCTTTCTGTGCAATAAGGAAAGAAAATGGACCTATCGTGTGGGTAGTTAGTACCTATAGTTTAAAATTAATCGAATTTTCTAATACTCCTCTTTAGATATTTATTTTTTAAACATAAAAAAAATAAAGGATTATCCAAAGTAACATAAGTAATAGGTTGAGACTATATTAACAAATAAAAAACATACCAACAATGAAAACTCGGCCACAATTCAACAATCCGATTACAATTTAGAAAAACATCGAGTTGAAAGTTAAGATAAAGTATAAGTAAATCTGCTCGATAAAAGGACAAACGATATGAATTTCAGGAATATATATCGTGAATGGTGATACACGAGTGTATTGTGTAGTTTTGTTTGGTAAAAGACTTCCTAAATAACGTAAACTCGATCGGATTATTGTTAGTTGGCTTTCACAGTTCATTTAATGGTCGCACGCCAAGCCATAGCTATATGCTAGAGAAATTATTATTTGGCGTTTAAACCCAAAGTGGGATTAATCGTGTATTTTCTTCCTTTGAAAATTTATACGCAGTGGTTGGACATTCAGACCGAAAATATGGCCACTGAAATTTAATGCTAACAGATGACCCGATTTTGCAAAAATAGCGCCGAAACTTTTGAAGTTAAACTTTTTTAGCTGCGTTAATTCAACTTGAGAGGGGAGTACAATCGTTGCAAGAATTCTGCGTTTCGAAACGCGTTACGGAAGAGCACGAAGATGAGAACTGGTTTGACAGGGTTGGTATGTTTTAAATGATAAAAGTTGTGTTTAAAATTAAAACAACAAAAAAAAACCTAAAAAGGTTTAAAAAACAGCTTAAACTTTTTTCCTTTTGTTTTAACCAAGTTTTTTTTGCATTTTGTATTTTTCATGTTTTTTTTCACTTTCTCATTTTTTTTTGGAAAATTTTTGAAAAATTGATGAAAAAAACTGGACACCCAGAATTTTAGTACACCATGGTTGGACTCGAAATTGAGTCGGTAAGAAAAAGAGCTCACCAACTGAAGAAATTTGGTTAAATAACGTTAAAAACATTATTTTTTGCTGGTTTTTTGTCTTTTTTTTTTGGTTGGAAGAAATCACGTTTAAAACAACAACAAAAAAAAATGGTTCGAGAAGTTGAGAAGTTCAAAACAAAACAAAAGAAAAAAAACAAGGTTAAAAACATTGTTTTTTTTTAATTGTTTCAAAACACCAAACCTGATTCTGACCAAAACATTTTAATTACCATACGATTCGAAGCAGTTTGTACAAATCTCAAAATTGTTGAAGTAGAATGTTTTAGCTACTATAAACAAAGGTAAATACCTACTAAAAAAATAAAAACACCATAAACTAATTGAATGATATCAAAAATAACTGGTAAACTTGAGCTTATCATTTCGCAGTAGTTTTTTTTCTTTATACAAATCAAGATAATAAGGGTTCAAATGATGAAAGTTCCGCGCTAACTCGACTATTATAATTGAAATTTAAAGCTTTCGGCGTCTACACAATTTCGAAATATTAAAGATAACTCAGCGTAATTATTTTAAATAATTACGGACTTTGCGTCGTAAAAAATTTAATTTCGGATAGTCCGACGTTAATTTCCTCTCGAGCAAGTAACATCGTGTCTTTAAATGCACAATTGACAAGGAGAACGGCGAAATAAATGAAAAAAAGAAATATGGAATTAAGAAAACGCAAAATATTATTCCACAAATTAAACAATTCTCTCGTACATATTAAAATGAACAGATTTACTCGCAGCTACAATTTCCATTTATTAAAATATTATGTATAAAAATATACTAACCACGTGCCCTACCAGTTGTTTTTGAAGCGTAATATTGTCAAACAAATGTCAACAAAATGGTTTCTATGGGAAAATTCCGTATCAAAATACTTATTACTCACTCGAATAAAAATTTAATTTTAAAAAATTGTACAAAAACAAGGGAAAATGGTTGATCAAGTAGTTTTTTTCTACTCGACGGAAATTTCATTATGGACAAGGCGAATCTTCGTTAATGAACAATGCCTAAAGTGACGAAAATGGAGATTTCATTCACGTGGTATCGAAGTGCCTCTTTTATTTTGGAAACAATGAAATCGCTCTCGTTGTCGCTGCTCCACCATCGCTAGTGCGAAATGGAAAATTTTAATTAAAACTACCGCTCATTAACTTAATTTCTTATTTACAGCGAGTATAAGTTTAATTTAAGCTAATCTTTAAATAGTTTGATCGAATTTTCAATACACTTATTTATTTATTAATTAGACAACCTGAATCGAGCGAGAAAGTTGGACTTGGCTGTTTTTAATAAAATCAACAACAAAAAAAAAGGAAGATAGAGAAAAAGAGGATTCACTCTGGTTAGAGCCTTAAGCCTTAAACATGTAAAATTGATTCAGATAGATGTGTGAAAACTTAGGCAGGAAATTCAGATTTTGCAACAAAATTTAATTTTGGCGCGAATAATTCATGATTTTTGATAAAATTCATTTTTAATGCAAATATCACCGATTTTGCGGCAAATTTCAAATTTAAACGCACGAGGCACGACCGCAACTTATTAAGCACAGGACACAGCAAAAAGGCGCGGAATTTGAATATATTTGACAATTGCTGTTTAGTCTTTCCGTTATTAATAAATAAACATCTCAAGGTGGAAACAAAAGTGAAGCGTATTCGTGCGAAATGATGAATCCCCAACAAAGATAATCTTCTAATTTATCATATTTTACGTCACAAATGTAACTTTTACTTGCAAGCTGAATTACGAGAGACCAACGACTAAGCAAGTGCGGATTCCGCCAAGTATGTATATCCCTCGATTTGTCATTATAACAGACTAGGTAGAGATAGCACGTATATTCGCTATATATTCATTCCACTATAAATAAATAGGCCACAAAATATACCTAACTCTCGATATATAGACCATTTTAATAAAAAGTGTTTCCATCAACTTAAATAGAAGCAAGCAAGTGGAAGTAAATAAATGATAATATAGTGCCTTATGGCCTTTTTTGATGGTGATGTGTATGTGTAAGTATGTTGAAAATATTTTATTCAATAAATCTTTCTTTTTCCAATTTTTAATCTTTTTTTTTCATCAAAAAACGTGAAAAAGTACGTTTTTCCATGTCCCATGAAAATAGGGGTAAAGAGTTAAAAAAATTCATTTTTAACATTTTCTATTTTTTAAAAACTGGAGTCCAGAATTTTTTACTCCAAAAACAATAGAAGGTTTTTTAAAAAAAAATGAAGAAATTTTTCCCTAAAAATAAATGTACCTTACCTAAATGAAAGAAAAAACAAATTTTTTCTCGCAAAATTGAAAGGTTTTATTTTATTTTTCTAAAGGGATAGGGGAGAGTACCTCACAGTGAGACACTTTTTAGTCAAAAATTCATAACTCTACTATATTTATCATCAGAAATGGTTGGTTATGGGATCAAATGCAAACTACATCGTTTACGCTCATAATGCATCCATAAAAACTGAAAAAATATCATTTTAGGACCATCACACAATTTTTCAAAAAAAAATTGACAAGTTGTCTCACTCTGTACACGGGTAGCTCAGAGTGAGACAGATCGTGGTGAACTATGAGACGGTGTCTAAAATGTTATAATTAAATGGAAATACGTGCTCTTGACCCAATATAATATTTAATCATAAGTCCAAGATATGCTATAACTTGAAAAATTTACAATAAATGAAAAAGGGGAGCTATAAATTTTTTTTTAAATTTCATAATTTGAGAAAGTTTGCATTGCATGAATTTTTCTTGTTTTGTTCATTTTGCTCTTTCTGTTGTCATTATTGCCATGAGGTGTACATAATTTGGCAGTATTAGGCAGTATAACATCTAAAAATCAGACTTGGAAATTTTTTGTATGTTATTGCTATTACATTTTTGCCGATATGGTGCACAATGGGACACTGTCTCACTGTGGTCGACCCACGTTTTTTCTTCTTCTAAAATTCATAACTTTTGATATTTTATACTTAGGATTACGATTCTAACGTTAAAACGTACTTATTTGGTTATATTTCACATCAACCCATAAGGGTATTCTCGAACTCAACAGGAAAAATTAAATTTTCAAAAAAACCCACTTTTTACAAAATTAGGAAAAAAACATGATTTTTAGAAAAATTGCAATAGCAGGTTTACCATTCAGCGAAACGAAACATTTGTTAGTTCACGTGATGTATATGATTAAAAGCTATATTGTGTCTGAAGGAGCCCAAAAATTAGCAATATTAAGTAGGTAAAAATAGGCTGTTTCACTCTGTCTACCTTCTCACTGTGGGGCACTCTCCCCTACACGAAAAATAATATTGATTTTTTTTTTCAAAAACGTGAGAAGGTTTTTCAATACAAATAAGTTAAAAAATATGATCTTCTTAATCGAAAAAAAAAAAAAACTAGGTGTACCTATACCCTTATTTGAAAAAAAAAAAAAAAAAAAAAAATGGCCAAAAATCATGATTTTTTTCATCAATAGATTTAGGTAGGTACATAATTATTTAAAAAATTTAGAGATTTTCCGCAAAATTGAAAGATTTTTTTCTTCAAAGAAATTAGAAGAGTTTTTTCACTTCGAAAAACTAAAAACTTTACTTATACTCTAAAATAATTTCTCCGATGATTTATTGTCACAAAACAAACAAAATTCTGCATAAACTCCCAAAAAATAAAAGACTTTTTTTCAAATAAAATTGGTAACAAAAATCGTGATCCTCCTAAAAAGTTTTTTTTTTCATTATTTAAAAGAAGAAGAAGAAGACGAAGAAGAGGAAGAATAAAAAAACTAACAAAATAAAATATGTCAATAGATTTTCACTTCAAAAAAGATTCTTTTACCCAAAAAAATTTGTATAGAGATCACTCCCACCAAAATTTGAATGGCCCAAATTCAAAAATAAAATAAAATAAGAATAAAAATATGACAAAAATTAAGTTTTTTTTTCTCCAAAAAAATGAGAAGTTTTTTCAAGTTCACTTTTTACTCCTAAAATTTAAAAATTCCTTCCTCCAAAGAAATACGATTTGTTTCTACAAGAATTCAAGGAGTAGGTATTTTTATTACAATACAAGAGGAAAAATTTTTACTTAAGGAAATTTCAATTTTAATTTAAGCAAAAAATTGAGGTTTGTTTTTCTTTAAAAATAATAAGTGATACATATTTCTTAAAAACAAATATTTTTTACTCAAAAAAATTGTACTAGTTACGTACCTAATACGTAGGTACATTTTTTATTTATTTATTTATTTTTTTGAAAAATGAGAATTTTTTAAAACAAATTATGGAAATGAAAAATATAGGTTGTAAAAAATTTTCAGCGGTGTTACAAAAAATTGAATGACTCTCGTCATAGGAAGTTCCGAACTGACTAAAAAATACCCTCAAAATTTTTGCACCGGGGCCTCAATCAGCTCTTGCCGTCATTGATGAGAACTACTTCCCAGTTTTTATTTTTCCTCAAATAAATCTCAAATGATACTTTGGGACACCCCAATTTTTTTTAATAAAATAAAAAACGAGCCATTTTTTTCAACTTAGTTATATAATTTAAAGCTGTTCGTTTCTATAATTTTTTTAGCTGAATTTAAAGTAATGTCTTCTGTAGCTTCCCAATCCTCAATTTAAAAAAAAAGATCATCAAATTTTGAAATTTTCATTTTTTGAAATCGGAAATCGTTTCTCATAAAAAGGAAGAACTCTGTTGGATTGAAACAAAAAAATCTGAAGTTTGAAAATTTTTCAATTTTTCATTTTTTTACAAATTGGGAAGTATTACCGCCACTTCAGTTGGGGGAGTTTTTCTCTAATAAGAATGAAAAATTTTAAATTCTCTGTCAGAACTTTTTTTTTTTTTTTTTGAAGTTGTGGGTACCTCAATTGTACATACTTACCACTACAAATTTCATTATATTGAGGGAAAATCAACAAATCGGAATTAATTCTCATGAAAATAAGCAACTTTGATGGATTGATAACCAAAAAAGATCATGAAAGAGGAAATCAGTCAAATTCTCATTTTTCTAAAAAATGAGGGACTACTACTTATAATAGGTGTCACTGAGAATTCTGTTAAGGGAGAAATTTTGAAACAGGAAATTAGTTTCTTATACAAAAAAACAACTGGGTACCGGAGACAAAAAAAAACAGAAAAAAACGAAATTCTTAAATAACGACGGCGACCGATTATCATCACCTCTACCTACCTAAAGCGACATAGAATACTCAACATAGGTACCTAGCTAAATGGTTAGCGGCGAATTTATCATCGTAATAAAAATAAAACCGAATATTTCAAATGGATTGTTACATTAAACATGAAAGGCGATAAAAATTCCGCGCATGACGTGTTAAATACGTGTATAATAAGTTATAACTTTCATTATAAAATTTTCTTTGCTGTTGATGCGAGAATAATTTAACACCATTTTTAAAGCGATTTTCTTCCTTCCCCGATCTTTTGCAAATTTAATTAAACGGTAAACTTCAAAAGAAAACTAAATAACGCTCTGTTTTATAGGGCAACTTTTGATTGAAATAATATAAACGCCCGTTTCATTGTTGCATTTGTTGCTCTTTTTTCCCTCTAAATCCGTTTTAATTCCATTAAAGCGAATACATGTGGATTAAACCGTTTATATGTAAATCTAAATACACACAAAACGTAATATGTACATATTTCAAAAACTATCTTCAACAAGTTTTTCAAAGAGGTTTAAAACTTGGAAGAAAATACGCGAGTTGGTTTGACTAAAATTTGCAAAACGATACGTAAGTAGGTTGTTGTATGTATTTGTATTTTCCACTTTCCACATACGTACATTGATGAAAAAGTTGACTATGAAACTTGAAATTATGCACGAGATTAACAAGAGGAAAAACATAAAAGCTGCAAAAATCGTGTCATTTCATATACGTAACGTATAAAAATGATACTTTTATGATTAAAATTATACAATTGTAAGTGTACATACCTACTAGTCTTAGGTACAGATAAAATGCACGTCAAATACAAAATTTATACGAGTAAGTAATTAGGTATGTATGCAGGTAGATAGATAGGCTGGTAAGTAGGTAGATAGGTAACTACATAAGCAGATAAACTTTTGAAAATTTTCTCGACTACGTTTGCTTGCTTTGACATCGATTTTTTTTTCTAGTTAAAGACTAAATGTAACTCATTTTCAGAATAAAGTGGCCTTTCAATATTCTCAAAGTTTTTGGCCTTTCATTATGCACAATTCAGGATGTACCAACTGCAGGCGAAAAGTTTCGAGTTGAAACTTTATCATTCTACTTACCCTTTTAATAAAGTCAGAAAAATTTCGTAAACTATTTTTTTTTTCACGAGTAAGAACGGGGTAGTTTCAATTAGAAACCATGGATAACATTTACATTTCAGCGAAGAGCAAGAGAAAAATCGATAATTTCGAAGATTAAAAAAACAGCATGGTTCATAGCTACAATTTATTCACAAAGTAGAAATTCTAAAAGTAAGGTGAAAGTTTCATCAGATCCAAAATAGTCTGCGTAGAATTTGGATTTTTTTGTTTTAAAATATGTTCAAATAAGTAGAATGATGAAAAAAAAATTAGGTGCGTATAGAAGTTTTATTAAACATATTATAGGTATATGCCACAAAGACGGAAAATTTTACATTTTGAATTTTTCAAAACAAACTTCTCGAATTTTGCGCTGACTATTATAGTGTGAAAAGCACCACGGAGCAACAGCGCGCCATGTTTTAAGCATTTTATTCAGTAATAAGCGTACCAGCGCGAGCTTAGATAGAAAATGCAGATTGCAACCTCGACGCTATAAAATGACACCATCGCTAGAATAAAATTATTCCGGAATATCCTTCGGTTATATAAGTTAACTGTAGACTAAGTAGTAAGTGCACTTTCAGAGGAATACTTCAATTTATTTTCTCGTCACCATCATCTCACATATTCGAAGCGTACCTACACCAACTACATATTTAGAACAAGAAAAAATTACAAAATTTTAATTATACCTACCTATTCATTTAATTAGGATGATCCTTATTTTGAACTTTTTGAATTTTTTATTTCTTATCCCCAAAGTTTTCTCTTTTCCCGAGAAAATGAATCCCAAATTTTTTATTTTCGCTCCAACTCAATGTTAAGTGGTACTTTGAGGCAACCCCCATTTTTCAAAAAAAAAGGAAACAAATTTTGCGCAGCATTTGAAGTAATTGTATTTTATTAGAAAATAGTTTCCAATCTTTTATTTTTCCTCTTAAGTATTAAATTCTGAGCAGTGCCGCTAACCTCCTATTTAAAAAATTGGTCATTTTTCATTTTTGACAATCAGACAAGAGTTCCGATAGTGCCTCGATAGTAAAAGGTTGTGTTTTACGTGTTTATTGTGCTCCGATAAGAAACCTGTACAGTGTATCGTGATAAAGTAACTATCGTATGCATTCTGGCAAATAGTGCAGTTTGCACAACAGTGTATCGAATTCGTTTTTTCGTTTAATTCCCCACCATGACCGGAGGGTTGAGGTATTCGGCGTGTGTGAAATCTACAGAAATGTTCCCCAAAAGAGACTAGGCCATTGTTTTCCTTTTCCCTCTCGTGGAAGATCTAACAAATGAACAGTACGCTGAAGCAATTGGATCAGTCATCTCACCGTCAAAAATCATCTTTCAATCTAGAATGTCCAAAGAGAGAATGTGCTTCTATTTTGACTCAGTAAATACTCTCAACAATTTCATGCAAGAACACGGTAAAATAGTAGTAAATGATCAGACCCTAGAAGCTCGACACCTCGTAAATCCGTTAAAACAGTTATTTATATCAAACGTATGTTAGGGTACTAGAAATGGGGGGGGGGGGGGGTATAATCGACGGTCGCCATGTTGGTTATAATCGACGGTCGCCATGTTGGTTCGGTGAAGTATTGTTTACTAGTGTAACGCTGAATTCTTCGTTTGTGTGTGTGATTTGCGTTCCTATAAATACACACGTACACTACTTCACCGAACCAACATGGCGACCATCAATTCTACCCCCCATTTCTAGTACCCTACGTATGTCCCATTATTCCTCATACCGTAATCAAATACTTTAAATTAATAATACTGGAAACTTCAATGGGGAAAAGTGGCCCCGACAAAAGCGCTCTTTTAGCAGTTTTAGCGGCTCGGCATGAAACTATTCTCAGACTTTCGACCGATCGTCATGTCTTCGACCAATCAGAGGGCGAATCACGCGACGATTAGTCGAAAACCTGGAATTAGTTTCATGCCGAGCCGCTTAGAGAGCGCTCTTCTTGGGAGTCAAATCAAAAGCATTGAGTTTCCAGTATTATTAATTTAAAGTATTTGCCGTAATCGTAAAAGAGATAATCAACCAGACGAACATAGCGTTACCTATGAGATTTATCACAGCAGGTCACACAAAGCCTTCGCTGCAACACATACTCAGTTTTCGACGTGCAATACAATATGAACCTGACAACACAGATAACGATAATATACCCGATTCTATTGTAATTAATTACGAAAACGAAGAGTTTAGAATTTTCTTATCAACCGAATCGAACATGAAGTGTTTTCTTTGCAAACAAAACGGTCATCCAGCAAGAAAGTGTCCAATGAAAATAGAACCGAAGCCTGAACAGAAGAATATCCTCGAAGTAGCTACAAAACAAAAACTGACAAATGAATCGAATGGTAACAAAAGAGACTCCTCCACATTAACTTCCACTGAAAAATTTATTCAACAAAAACGCAGGAAATCAAAAAAACCTTCAATAGGCCTACTATCTCGAACTGAAATAAAGGAAATAGAAAACTGCCTCGACGTTCATCCTGAAATGGAGAAAGAAACTCCGCTCATACCAAAAAACGACTTTATACAAATGATGAACAACCTAGGCGTTGCTCCAGCCAACGGACACGAATATGCTAGACAGTATACACAAGACCTGGAAGGCCTCTGTGCTCTCTTAGGAGATATTGTAAAGATGGTTACCCCACAAACAGGAGAAATATTCCAGTATTATCAGGAAGAATTAATGTCCAAAGAAAAATCTACGAGCGAAGACAAGCAATCCGACTCCTCTTTACCTGATGATAATTAAAGTGTTGTAAATTTTCAAAAATGACGTAATATATTGTATCTCGAAATTAAAAATTGAACTACAAGCATTCAAAAATTATATATTTTGAGTACTTAAAAGATACCAACCTATTCATACGACCCTATCTAAATGTTTAACTTATCTACCATTTTTGTTTTTGTTGTTGATGTTGAATTTCTATGTTCTATTTAAATTGTTGATTTTTTGTTTTTTCTAGTTATACCATCTTCCTGATTTTTTCTATACCTATCACCTGTTATACTATGTACATTTTATTTTTGTTTTTCTCCTGTTATCAGTCAATCTATGTATGTACTTTCTATTGTAGACGCTAATGGCCTCGAAGTCGGGCGTCTTTAAATAAAAATAAATTATCTATCTATCAATCAGACAATTTTTACATTTCTCAAAATAAAAGGAAGTGACCAGTGACCACTTAAAATTGAGCTAAGGAAAAAAATTAAAATATACGTTTTCTCATAAAAAGAAACAATTTGGAGGGGGGGGGGGGGCTAAAACAAAAAATTGGAAAGTTTGAAAATTTGGTAATTTTTTCATTTTTGACAATCAGACAATTTTTACATATTTCTAAAAAAAAAAGGAATTGACCAGTGGCCACTTAAAATTCAGTCTAGGGAAAGAATAAAAAAAAAAAATTCTCATTAAAAGAAACAACTTAGGTAAGACAAAAAATTCCAGAAGTTTGAAAATTTGGTAATTTTTCATTTTTGTCAGTCAGACAATTTTTACATTTTTCTGTAAAAACAGGAAATGAGCAGTGGTCACTTGAAATTCAGTCAAGAGAAAAAATTTTAAAAATATATTTTCTCATTAAAAGAAACAACTTGCGTAAGACAAAAAAAAAATCAGGAAGTTTGAAAATTGTGAGATCGTGGCTACACTGATGTAGCCACATCCAAGTATTCCTAGATGATCGACTCTCTGACTTCGATAATTAGTTCTCTCGTGGTGTGTATGTACTTTCGAATGTGTTTTTGAATACCTAATAAAGGCAAAGTGAAGCCCCCGTGGTGTTTTGTTCTTTCACGTGATTTCGTTTTCCAACAAAAATTTGGTAATTTTTCTTTTTTGAGAATTCGGACAATTTTTACATATTTTTTCCAAAAAAAAAAAGAAAAAAAGAAATTGAGCAGTGGTCACTTAAAATTCAGCCAAGGGAAAAAACAGAAAAAATATTTTTATTCATAATCAGAAACAAGCGTGGGGGGGGGGAAGCCAAAAAACTAATTTTTCATTTTGACATTCAGCCAATTTCTACATTTTTCTGAAAAAAAAGTAAGTGACCAGTGGTCATTTAAAATTCAGCTAAAATAAAAAATAATAAATATTTTCTCGCGAAAAGAAACAAATTGGGGGGGGGGGGCACTAAGACAGAAAAATTTGATAGTTCGAAAGTTTGATAACTTTCATTTATTTTTCAAATGGGAGGGCTGGAGGATGGAATAATGCAAATTAGGGAATAATTTTTTCTAATAGAATGAAACAACTTGTAATGAGGAGTAAAAAAACTTTGCTAATTTTTTTTTGTTATTGTTGTTGTTGTTTTTTGAAAAATTGGGACCTCTCCAAGGTACCACTTAAAACTGGGTTCAGAGGAAAATAGAAAATTTGGAATTCATTCTCATGAAAAGGAAAAACTTTGAAGAGTTATAATAACCAGAAAGAGGCAAGATTTTTAAAATCGATTAATTTTTTCATTTTTCTGAAGAAAAATGAGTGACTGGGACTTGCTTAGAATTCAGTTAGTGCAAAAATAAAAAATGGGTAAATATGTTCTCATAAAAAGAAAAAACATTGGGAGGTAAGAGATGAAAATAATCGAAAAATTCAAAATAAGGGTCACCCTAATAATATCCATATTTCTTTATTCAAACTGCAAAAACCATCTCAACTTCGTCCTTCGTATTATTTTTTTGTATTTTTTTTTTCAATTAGCTTATTAAAATACTAATCACATAACGCAGAAAAAGTGCGACAGTAAAAAAAATAAAGTGAGAGGAATTTATTTTAAACAGTATTCTTTTGAATAACAAACGCGAAGAAAAAAAGGTAAACATTTTTACTTTCTATAGGTAGTGACGAATAAAAGGTAAATAAGCTTTTGTTATTTTATTTTGCCAGACTGAATTGCTTCGATAAGTTGCCTAATCGAAACTAATCAAGAGAAATTTATATTACAAATAAACATGAAATATCGAAATGTTGTAAAGCTTTCAATAAGCTGTGAAAAATTAAAAAACTAATTTTAAACGCTTCGAACAGAAGTGATTCTGCATTATTCGAATTACGACGGATAAAATAACAAATTTAATTATAATACGAATATCAATGCAGCATCGACATCCTCGAGAGAGGCTAAAATATCACGATTGGGTATATACAAACACACAAATACACGGTTATGCTTTTGTAATACATTTTCAATGGAATGATACGCGTCGTAAAAGATATGTGCTATCTTTTGATAAATATATAGGAAATATTCTCCGGAGACTTTGTCTTTTGCTCTTCAAATGACATCTTCATCTAAAAAATGATTCTAGTTCAAAAGTGCACTTCGTGTTCTAAATATATTCTTTGAAATATTCAAATAGACCTAACATTTCATTCAAAATATTCATACTTGGAATTTACAAGTACCATCGAGATTATTTGTAAAAAGCGAATTCGTTGCAAGTTCTTTTAACGCAAATTTGATGATTTAAAAAAAAAGAAGAAAAAAAAGAAAGAATTGTAAGTAGATCTAAAGCAGATTACGTTTATAAATTACGAATGCCACGGAATTAGGTACAAAGCTATTGTCATATGAATGAGTCCAATTCCAGCGATTAAATGCGCAGTTCTGTTCTAACCGTAAGTCAAACTCAAAGCGATAAATTGCTACAACGTAATTCAAATTAGGTACTCAAACAACCATGCCCTGTTTCTATACTGCGCCAGGAGGCGATCATTATACCACAATGAGGATGAACAATCAATATGATAACTCCAATGATGAAATTAAACATTTTACTCGCAACAGATAAACGAATCATTACATAAATGACCTATTTCGGTGCTTAATTTTAGCCTTTAGATAGGCATTTTAATGCACAAATACTTTATTTCCATACTGCGCCAGGAGGCGATCATTAATCCACAAGGAGGACGAACAATCGATAAGACCACTTCAGCGATAAAATTAAACATTTTAATCGCGACAAAATAATCGAATCGTTAAATAAATTACCTATTTTCGTCGTAATTTTTATCTTCGGATGGGTATTTTATGACATCGTCGCAACTACAAATTTCTATTTAATTGGCAAATTAAATTCAAAGCACTGGAAATCCGAGTTTTGTGAAAAGTACCATTGGAATTTTATTATTTTATGTAAAATTCGGCCATGCCGAATGTTCTAAAAACAACTAGTGTAAGATTTTTGATATTTTTTTCCTTTTGTTATTCCCCTGTCAATCGTTATGAAAAAGTAGCGGAAAAAAGCAAACTACATGTTATATCTTCTACTGTATGCGAAATTTTCCCACGAGAACGATTTCAAATTGCGAGTTTGAATGTAAATAACTTTTGTGTATTCGCATAAAGGTAAAGATATTAGAAAGCTTTAATGTTGGAAATTTCTCCGCAACGAGTGCGATCGACAGTTTTCAACAATATCAAATTTAAAAAAATTATGTTACGCGAAGAAGAAAATTCGAATTTCACGAGATGAAGTTATATACGATTAAATTAAACCGGCAAAAGGGTTCAAAGTTACAAAGTTCGATTTTCTGCTACAGAAATTTTTTAAACACACGCATATGAAAATGTGTCAATAATTCTGATTTATAGCTTTTTAATTTTAAAACTTTCACTTTTTCCAACACATCGAATGTCTAATTATTACAATCCCTATTGACGACAAAGACGCGTATTTTTTAAAAAACGATGGCGTTTCCGCGTTGTTTAAAATAAGATACTTTTTTGGCCTTTTGGCCTGTACTAATGTTGCGTTTTTACTGGTGTTTTATATATACTTACCCTTGGGAAAATTTTTAATATGATCAATTGATCATATCTGGCATCAATTTTAATCGTATAAGTAAGATCATACTACCTATGCTAAGTCTGTAAAATAGTCTACTTATATTGGATCATGTAATTTGTGTGTGGTCATGTACTTATGAATAAGAATGTGTATTCCCAATTTCCATTATACGAACTAATTAGAAGCCTCTTCGATTGTCATCATTAGGGTAAGTTAAATTATTCATTATTTCACCGTCAATGACTATGTGAAAGAAGATTAATACAGCCAATTGAAATTGAGTACTTGCATTTTAAATTTTTCATCTTCAGTTCTTCTTTTAAACGTTCACTCATTTGAAATAATAAAGGATAGAAACGAAATTCTCAAAATATTTTAAGCCCGTCAGAAGATGCCAATATTAAGCTTCGTAAGAGCATACATATATTATCAACATTTCACAACATTCCAACCACTAGTCCCTTTTCTTCTAAAAAGGAAAGCATACCCTTAGGTTCTATTCTCTAATGAATTACAATATACTCGTATAAAGCACAACATATTAATAAACGGGAATTTTTGATTAATTATAAGTTTCGTTTTGATTGTAAAAGCAAACGCTAAATCAGTGAATAGCGGAGACTAGGGGTTTTGAAGTTCAACTCAAATTATCATTTATCGTTACATAGTTTTCATCTTAATGTCTATCATTGATGATATAGTAAAAAAATATGCATTTTTTCACAGAAAAACAAAGTGTAAAAATTCAAATTGTTTGAAGCACTTCTATTATTTTAAAAAAGTGCAAAATATTCGCAATTATTGGTACATTCCATATCAAAACAGCCCCGTTTTTCACATTTATAGGTCTTTGGATTTCGTTAAAAAAAAATTATGGGTTCTACTATATAATCCCAAAAGTAGAAGAACCATCGTTTTTCTCCTCATTGGTTGGATAATTTAGATATATTTTTGATGATGCTGAATTCGATGTTCATTTTTTATTGTGATTGGGGTCTCTCAAGTCTCAAAGTTTTTTAGCCCTCAGAACTTGAAATAAGCCTATTAATAGGCTTTGAGAGACCCCAATCACTAAAATAAGTGACTCTGAGTATTCGAATTCAGCATCATCAAAAACATAACAAACGATATGCCGCACCAAACCATTGTCCTCGCCCACGTTTTCAAAAATTTGAGGAGTCGTGGGGGGCTTGAGGGGATATTATCAAAATATTAAGACGATTTTCGAAGTTCGAACTCAGCGCTAAAAAAACATAAGAAACGATATTCCACACAAATTTTTTTATTTGTGTCAATTTTGCTTCAAATTTGGGGGTCGTAGGGGGCTTGGTGAGGGTTTTATCAAAAAATTAAGATGATATTATTCGAATTCAGCGCTATCAAAAATGTAACAAACGATGTTTCACTCATTTTTTTTTTAATTTTGAATTTATGGGTCTAAATTTTGGGAAACTATGTCCCCCAGGGATCTTGAGATCCAACCACGAAAACCATTTTAGTAAATATAAGAATATTTGCTCACAGAAATTTTTTGAAATTTTTAAATTATAGCTCCCAAATTTAGTACCTACTATACTTTTGATTGTTGATCTTTTTTGAGAAAAGCTCAACTTTCGATTTTTGAAACTTTCATTAGTGATTCTGAATCTCCTTTTAATGCTATTGAAAACCCTGTTTACAGATTATCTCTGTCTATTACCAATCTTGAATGCTTCAGCAAATTTGGGTATCACAACAAGAAATAATCACCGAAGTTGAAAAACAAAAGAGCCCTTTCAAAAAACCGAGAAACCGAGGGGGTTGAGGGGGAAAATACGGCGATTCTATTACTATTTGAGATTAGGAGAACCCATATAAAAATTTTTTTGAATTAGATATACCCGAAGACCCAAGTGAAAAACGCGGCTCTTTGATATGGAATGAAGATTATAAAAGTAGTACTGAATCCAGGTATTTGGTATCAACTGAGACCGAAACTATTATCAACTGAGTCTATAGGTATTTGGTATCAACTGAGTCCAGATTTTTTTTTTTTTTTTGCAAAATATTCGAAATTTGATCTTTTGAATAAACTTTTCAAACCGGAATTTTTGCAAAACACTTTTAAAAATTGTCTTGGCCGAATTGATCTATCTCATTCATTTCCTACAAAACTTTGAATCAAAATATTACTTTTTAGCTGTTTTTCATAAAGATATAATCTTGTACCTGAACCATTATAACACGTACCTAAAAACAAGTGAAATAATTTTTTCTGGCATCACAATCCTACATCAAACAGCTTAAAATGTCAACAGAAAAAAAGGGGAAAAATCATTTTAGTAAACATTTCATTTATTACGTACCTATACCTACGTAGTACATACCTATACATGGGTACTTTATATTACCATTTTTTCCGTTGACACGTCCAAATTTGGGGATTAACGGATTTATCTAAATGTTTGTACGTATAGCCGGATGGGCTATGAATTACTAGGAAGCTTTCCAGCGATGAATTCCATTTCAAAAAGTCAAACTTATTTTTCAGTAAATTTTATACCATCAATATTGATTTTTATATAGCTACGAAAAAATACTCTAGGTACAAGATAGGAAAGCCATGTTTAAATATATAATTATAGTCAAAATTCGAGAAATGACCTAAAGATATTCAACTTCATAAATTCAATTATACATTATATTATGAAAAATAATTTTGAATTTTTTAATTTTTCCTCTGATTATGAAGCTTAGCCCCCCTCCCCGGTCACATACTAAAAAAACTGACAGATCTCAAACTATTGCATTTCATTTCTATTTTAACCAATAAAGTTGTTCTTTTTTCATGAAAATGAATTCAATACTTTTTTTTAATTGACTGAAATTTAAGAGGTGTTCTCTAGCGCTTGATGATTAAAATTGACGGGTTTCAACTTGAGGAACAGTTATAGGAAAAATAAAAATTAGGGGTTGGTTTTCATGAAAAGAAACAAATTTGATAGATTAAAATTTAAAACAAAAACAAACAAATCTAAAAATGTTTGATCAATTTTTAGTCGGCCCTTTAAAAATAAATTATCTGTTGGAAAATAATAAAGAGAGAATTATTTTCCCATAATAATAAATTCGTTTTTGAGGAGAAGGGCAGGGCAAGGCTAAAAGAAATGAACAAAAATTTCACCAAATATAAATTAAGACAACTCTAATGAAAGCCACATATGTATTGAATGGAATTTTTGAACTGTTCACTTAATTGATTTTTGAAGGTTACACTTCATAACTTTCAAATGTCAGCTATTGCTATTTATATCAGTACACTGTACAGGGTGCCGTATGAAACGTCAGCCATGTTTATTCTTACTTCAGGTTTGGGGGATATTCAATAAGAAACAATGAATATTACAATTTAAGAAACACAAGCAGTACTTACCCAATTTAATTATCAGTTTTGAAGATATCATTTTTTTAATTCAAAATTTCAGTAGGTACATGAAAAAATTCATAATTTATCTTGGTAAAAAAAAATCAGAAATCAACTTCTTTGTACCTTGTCTCTTCGTGGGAAAAATTGTACGACTTACGACTCATCCCAAAATATTGAGATACAGTACATCAAGTTGAAATAAACCCAAGTAGCTTCCTTTTCTTACGCCAACTAAATTTATTATATCTATTCCAAGTGAATAATTAATCATACATGTAGGTTTAGGTAGGTCCGACACGAATTTCGAGATAAAAACAGGGAAATTTTTGCACTGATTTTGGTCGAATTAAACGCCTATTCATTAATACACCTAAACATTCGGTACAGTAAATATCCTCAAAGCATTACGTATAATACGTAAATTTGACATAATAATTCTCTTCTTTGCCACGTTATAGTCGTACCTTCTATTCCTGCCTTTGCAGAAGAACGAACCGCGTGTATAATTTCGTGTCGCTTTATTTCATCAAAATATATACAACGACATTGCTCCATTTTAAACCGCTTAATTTTACCCTTGCTCGAAACTTGACAATGGAAACCCACAACACGTAAAAATTTACAAATTTCTTGCCACTTTTTACGTAACTTTGTAAAATGGAAAATCAACAATTTAGAAAATTTGATTTGTCTCTGACATCTTCCAAGTTCCCATCGCACGAGAGATGTCAATTCTTCACCTAGAAATTCATGTCTTTTACTTTTGTAAAGTTGAATTTAATTACGAGAAGACGTAACCGACAAGTTTAGAAGTTCCTTCTTGAAATCAAGGTTCGAATCAATAAGTATCACTTCAATGGTAAAGTTATAAATATCGAATCTTGTACTGACGTTGTTTTCATCCAGCTTACAAGGCGATGTATGTTACATATACGCTTTTTTTTTTAATAGGTCAAATTTTTTTATCATTCGCTAGTACGAGTAATATTTTTTATCGTTAAAATGTTGTTTCGTTTTTTGAAACTTTTATTCCCCAGTATTGTTTCGTTAAAAAAATCTGTTATGTATTAAATAAAATAAAGTCAGACAGGTATAAAAAATTGTCATTTTGAACTCTTGCTTAGAAGTCATTCAAAGGTTAATATTAAGCGGATGTTTAGAAAATTGGATAAAGGTATTTTAGTAAAGTTACGAAAATATTTACTCCAGCCAATGAGGGATGATCAAGAATGTAGTGGTGGACAGATAAACTTTATACTAAGTATTGTTTGGCCTCCAAATAATCCTAACAAACAGAAAAACTCATTTTATGTACCTATTTTCAATTTAATCGGTAAAATGACGTGTCGATTTTCTCTCGTTACCAAATTATCATCAATGAAATTTTTGGTCAATTGGTAGGTACAATAAAATTTTCTATTTTATAAATATCCAAGTTCTTGTTCTCTTGAAACAGGTAATGAGAAATACTCTCGATGACATTAGGTATGTCCAGAAGTGGCAGTGATTTGGGGGTTTGAATAATTATGATTCTTCAAAGATTGCCTACTCACAAATCATACTGGAACAATGCTAACGGCATAACTTTTGGAAGGCTCCACAGTCTAACAATAGCAGAATGCGAAGCTTCACTTATACCTTTGAATCCGATATTTATGCACCTATTTCGCAGTAATTTTGGCAGTCTGTTGCTCTGCCAAAATATATAATCGATATATGCCTGTAACGCAATCTAAACTCCAGCGAACAAATCAATACCTAAACAACATAAATCAAAAAGCATTCTTTTCCCCCACTGCAAACTTTTATTACATGTACCTGTGTAGCTGGTACACTTGGAAATAAACTGAAACTCAAATCGAACTATATTTCCATATCGAAGTCTATAAATCATAACCAGGAAAAAATGTTGCGAAATTCAAATCTTCTTTATTCGTGAAGGGGTATTTCATCATACCTTGGACTTAGACCATTGATTTTCATTTCATCAATTGCTCAAAGTACATAAATGGTACGTGTATAACCGAAAACATAATAGTTGAACACCAAACAATATAGAAATCAGTCACCCGAGACAAAGGTACCACTACCATTAGCACGGTAAACAAAACGGAACAGTTTCCGATATTTTCGTCAATTTATTTTGTTTCCATTTCAACTAACAACGTTTTATCGGGCACCAAACAAAACGCAGATATCGTGTTTAATTTAACAGAAATCGAAGAAGAAAATAAAAAAATCAATTAGTCGAAAAAATTTGCTTTTATCGTAATTTTCAAGATGCAGCGATGACAGCTCGTGAAAGAAAATCTGTATTATTCTGCCTGTAAGGTTGGGATAACTTGAGCTTAAAGAACTAATAAGTACACCCGTGGCCATTATGGTCTATCCCTGCTCATTATTTTAATATATTTTAAAATTGGCGAAGAGAACCCTCTAGATCATTTCTCACCTACAATTATTCTCAGAATTTTTCTTACTTTTAAAATGAGAATCGGTACCCTACCCCCCCCCCCCCCCCACACCCAAAAACTTCAAAGTTCAACATAGAATTTAAATGAATTCGCATACGAATTTTACGTTAAACACGTTGTTTGCGAAAAAAGGTTATTTTAAAATAAATTCAGTGTCGTAATTGAATGTCTTGCCAGTAGATATTCTAACCTTTTTTACGCAAAAAAAATCGAGTTGAAAATTGAATTTCTGGGAAGGGTGTACCTAAAGAATTTGGAATTTATAAATTAATGCGTTTGATCGTTTCTTATATGTGGCATGGCATACCTTTATCAAAAAAAATTTATTACGCTTTATATTATTATTTTTATGCAAACATTGTCACTGAAAAAATTTCAAATTTCAAATTGTATTTTTTTGTCAACGTTTCAAAAATGTGGATTTTTTTTAATTAATCCATTTTCCAAAATTTTTCAATATAAATTTTCATGACTTTTTAAAAACATTTTATTGGAATTATCATATTTTATTGTCCATTCTCATTGTTGATCAATCACTTCCTGGCGCAGAACACAAAGAAGCTATTTATGCATGTTACTCGCTGGTTTTTTGAGTATCAAATTTGAATTTCAGTTAAAAATTGTATTTTAGAAAAAATTTATAAAATGCGGGTTTTCTAACATTAGGTAGGTAGGTAACTCATTTTCCGAAATTCGTCTATAAGACAGTATAAATTTTTGTGCTTTTTTGAAAACTTCTAGGAAAATATCTTATTCATTGATTGGCCAATCTCATTGTCGATGAATAATCGCCTCCTGGCGCAGAACACATAGAAGCTATTTATGCATGTTACTCACTGTGCTTTTTTTTTGAGTACTTACCCAATTTTAATTTCAAGTTGAAAAATTTTAGTTTTGACAAAGGTTTGATAAAATCTTTTTTTTAATTATTGCATTTTTCAAAATTTATTGACGTAAATTTTTGTGCCTTTTTTAAAACATTTTATTGAAATTATCATAATTATGTAGGTATTTATCTATTAATTGTTTGATATTATTATCTTTGTCGAAAAATAATCTCCTCCTGGCGCAGAACAGAAAAAAACTATTTATGCACGTTACTCGCCCGTGTAGCAATTGTCGACATCGACATTTATGTCGACAAAATTCAGACACATTTTTTTCTCGGTTAACGATGAATTAAAAATGATATTTGAGATTTAAAGTAATGTTCTATGTTAAACATAACTGTTCAATCAAAATTTTTGAATTTTTCTCAGTATTTTCCTATAATTTAGAAAACGTTGTTTTTCTACATAGACAAGTCGATGTAAAAATCGATACTCGATAAACGCATCGACATTTATGTCGACAATTTCTGCCAATTAAATTTACAAATTTTATATCTAAAAAGAACTAAAAACAATTAATAAGAACATTTTAAGCTCAGGAATAAATAATTTTTGAAAGAATCACAAAATTTTCTTATTTTTCAAAGTTTTGAATAATACAACGACTTGTCGAGTTATTGTCGACATAATTGTCGATGGTCGAATAATGCATCGACTTCACTGTCGACAGTGTCGACCAGAGGAATTGTAAGTCGAGATAGTGTCGATGTGATTGTCGAGGGTCGAATAATGCATCGACTTGACTGTCGACGTCTTGAGGGTGATTGTGATACTCGCAGATAAAGTGTGTTGTGAATTAGTACATAAGGTCTAAGAATCATCTCTATGTTAGTTGGACACTCGCATGTGTCCAGCTACAAAGGTGGCCTCAATGCCGCATATTTGACAAGAAATGTCGAAATGTTGGCTTGAACACTATTTTTGGTGTAATTTTAATATATACTTATATTGAATATTTAAACTTAGCATATTTTTCAAAATCTCACCATTGCAAATGTCGATGTGGATGTCGATATAAATGTCGACACATCGAAAAGTGACCGATTTCGATGTGTCGACATTTATATCGAAATTAGCATCGACGTTGCTACACGGGCGATGGTTTTTTGAGTACCTGATTTGAATTTCAAGTTAAAAATTGTACTTTGGCAAAGGTTTGAGAATTGCGTGTTTTTTTTTGTTTTTTTTTTAATTAACACTTTTTCTAAAATTCGTCTACACCCGTGTAGCCACGTCGATGCTAATTTCGATATAAATGTCGACACATCGAAATCGGTCACTTTTCGATCGTACATGTCGACACGATTGTGGATGGTTTGTCGAGCTTATTATCGACATGTTTGTCGACCGTCCAAATATGGCTCGACATGTCGAGCCATATTTGGACGGTCGGCAAACATGTCGATAATAAGCTCGACAAACCATCCACAATCGTGTCGACATGTACGATCGAAAAGTGACCGATTTCGATGTGTCGACATTTATATCAACATCCACATCGACATTTGCAATGGTGAGATTTTGAAAAATATGCTAAGTTCAAATATTCAATATAAGTATATATTAAAATTACACCAAAAATAGTGTTCAAGCCAACATTTCGACATTTTTTGTCAAATATGCGGCATTGAGGCCACCTTTGTAGCTGGACACATGCGAGTGTCCAACTAACATAGAGATGATTCTTAGACCTTATGTACTAATTCACAACACACTTTATCTGCGAGTATCACAATCACCATCAAGAAGTCGACAGTCAAGTCGATGCATTATTCGACCCTCGACTATTAGATCGACATTAACTCGACTTAAAATTCCTCTGGTCAACACTGTCGACAGTTAAGTCGATGCATTATTCGACCCTCGACAATCACATCGACACTATCTCGACTTAAAATTCCTCTGGTCGACAGTGAAGTCGATGCATTATTCGACCATCGACAATAACTCGACAAGTCCTTGTATTATTCAAAACTTTGAAAAATAAGAAAATTTTGTGATTCTTTCAAAAATTATTTATTCCTGAGCTTAAAATGTTCTTATTAATTGTTTTTGTTCTTTTTAGATATAAAATTTGTAAATTTAATTGGCAGAAATTGCTGACATAAATGTCGATGCGTTTATCGAGTATCGATTTTTACATCGACTTGTCTATGTAGAAAAACAACGTTTTCTAAATTATAGGAAAATACTGAGAAAAATTCAAAAATTTTGATTGAACAGTTATGTTTAACATAGAACATTACTTTAAATCTCAAATATCATTTTTAATTCATCGTTAACCGAGAAAAAATGTGTCTGAATTTTGTCGACATAAATGTCGATGTCGACAATTGCTACACGGGCATAAATTTTTGTTTTTTTTAAAAAACTTCTAGAGAAATATCATATTCATTGATTGACCATTTAATAATCTCCTCCTGGCGCAGAACAGAAAAAAACTATTTATGCATGTTACTCGATGGTTTTTGAGTACCTACCTAATTTGAATATCAAGTTTAAAATTGTACTTTGGCAAAGGTTTGAGAAATGCGTTTTTTTTTAATTAACACTTTTTTAAAATTCGTCTATATATACATTTTTCTGCTTTTTAAAAGCTTCTAGAGAAATATCATATTCATTGATTAACCATTTAATAATTTCCTCCTGGCGCAGTAAGTATAGAAATAGATCATTTTTGCACATTACTCGCTGGTTGTTGAATACCTGATGATTTTTATTTCAAGTTAAAAACGATATTTTTGGCAAATGTTTGAAAAATTCGAATTTTCTAAAATTAATTCATTTCCCTAAATTCGTTCAAATTTGTGATTTTTCCACTTCTCGTTGAAATTATCATAAATATCTATTGATTGTACTTTCTCTTAGTCGATTAATAATTGCCTCTTGGCGCAGAACAACAAGAAGCTATTTTTTCAAATAATTGCATTTGTGTTTTTTTCCCCACTTCTCATTGGAATTATAATATCTATTGACTGTTCAATTGTCCATTCTCCTTGTTGGTTATTGATCGCCTCCTGACGCTGTATAGAAAAAGGCTATTTTACCTAATACATCTTCCAAATTTTGTTGGTATAAATTTTTGTGTCATTTTCAAAACTTTTCATGCGATATTAGCATAAGTATTTTTTATTTGTCCTTTCTTCTTGTCGATTAATGATCGCCTCCTGGCGCAGAACAGAAAGAATCTATTTGTGCATGTTACCAGCTGGTTGTTTGAATACTTGATTTGAATTTCGAGATAAAAATTGTGTTTTTTAGTAGAGGTTCGTCCAGTTAACAGTAGTTTTTATAAATTTCATACTTTTCGAAACTCTGACGAAAATTCAAATTTTCAACTTCATTTCTTTTTGTATGCGAAAATGTTTTGAATTTTATCTACTTGCAAGACGTTCAGTTGCGATTCTACGAGTTTATTTAATATGCGTATTCGACGTAAAATTTTCAAGTAGGTAAACCCCATGTTAAACTTCAGAGCTTTTGGAAGAAAAGGTTATTTTTATTTTGAAATGCTGAATGTAGATTATAAAGAAAGGATCTAAGGTGATCGATCTCCACAATTTCTACTTTTTTTTAAATAACATTGTAGCGGTTATAATAGAATATTTGGATAAGAAATTTAATGAAAGGATCCAATAGTGTTACTTTTTATTCTTAGCAATGGTGGATTTACTCTTGTTTACAATTCAAATTCCATAAATGAGTTATTGTTCGAAATCAAAATGAGGAAATTTTCAAAATGCAATTTCATGTGGCTTTTGATCATTCAAAATAAGGGCTCTCAGCATGTGACAGTAAAAATTTCATTGATATGAGATGTGTAGAAGGATATAAAACATAATATACTGATGCCGATGGGCCATATACTCGTAGTATGTAACGGTGACAGTAAAATTTGAAACCCCCTATCGAGAAGGTAATAAAATAGGTTATTCATTCAAAAATGATGAAAAGTGCAGATTATAGATACCTAATGCAAACAGCAATCTTTGTAGTACTTTTTGATTTTCTTTACCGAGAACATTGAACTCGAACGTGCCTAGACCTAAGTACACTTTTGTAAAATATCTGTAAAGGAATACCGACGTAGGTATATTAATTTTTGTTATCCAAAAGAAAAACAACAACAATAACAAGAAAC
Source organism: Balanococcus diminutus (assembly GCA_959613365.1). Lineage (NCBI taxonomy): Eukaryota > Metazoa > Arthropoda > Insecta > Hemiptera > Pseudococcidae > Balanococcus > Balanococcus diminutus. The sequence goes on along the minus strand of OY390715.1, from coordinate 41,462,269 downwards.
CAGAAAGGAAAATAAATCAAGCACAGCGAGCGAATCTAATTGCGAAAATTTTCTGGTATCATTTAGATGAAATTTCTACAAAGCGTAAAGGCTATAAAGCTGTTTTTCATGGAAACCCAGAAGTGGCGAAAACCCACCAACATAATTGGAAGGAAAAATATAACGAGGAAAAAAATAACTAAAGTAGGCAGATACTTATGCTAAGTAAACAGTCATTTCATAAACGGATGAAGCAGGAAAAAGAATTCAACTAAAACGTAAGCACTTTCAACTAGATCATTCTCGAACGAATATTAATTAAATGATGATAGGTACCTTTTTTAACAAGTTGGTTAACAAAGAAGTAAAATAATTCGCGAAAAATTCCGCAGCAAAAAACCATAGCTATGAAAGGTGAAAAAGAATCAGATTTTAATTTTAATATTAACCGAAAATACTTTCAATAATTATAAATGTTATTTCTGAAATTCTGATATTTAAAAAAAAAAAGTATGCAATGTATATTAGAGTGGAGCGAATAAAATTGTAGGTCTTTGTTTTTCTCTTTTTTGAATATGTTGTTCATTTTGAGTTGAAAACTCAGCATATCAATTTTTAGCCCTCTAGGTCACTCAAGAGACAAGCTATGGTGACTCAAAGAGGGGTCATTTTCGAAAAAACAAACCCCTCCCTAAACAAAAGCTGTAACGCGGGTTTTTAGGTGCAATTTAAGATTCTGCATCGACCTGAATAGTTGTTGTTTGATTTGAAGCCATCTTCTTTTCCCCATCCTCAATTTTATGTTTGCAAATCTGTGTTTTTCAAATAAAGCAAAATCATTTTTTTTCGCCTAAAGTAAAAACCATGCTTTCTATGAAGAAAAGTGTAATAACCAATCTTTTAACGAAAAAAATGTGCCACCCAGTACATATTTTGAATTTTGCATTGAGTCGATGTATTACGAGAATGAGAGAGAAAAATAGAAGAAAATAAAACGAAAAAAAGGGTACATTTTTTTATTTAAAAAAAATATATTTTTAATTTTAATTCATTTTGACGACTTTAAAAAAATCCGAACTCTTTTCTATTTCAAGATTTAAAATCCAAAATATAAATCTTTCTAACAAGGGAACCTCGCCAACTCGTCACCTCCGATTAAGCTGAAATTTGGCTCATTGAACGTGCATGTCACCCAGACCTCACAACCAAACTTTTAGCTGCCGAAGTTGATTTTTCGATTTTTGACGAATTTTTGAAAATGGCTAAACCCGCCTTCAAAAAACCATTTATTGAAAAACAATGTAGATTTCAAGATAGAATCCTGAAAATCAGTTTGTACACTAAAATCGACCCCCGAGTCGATAGGCACCATTTTCTAAGCGATCTGAAACCTCCAGAAAAAGTTTACTTCTCTCCAGCACACTGGAATCTCTCCAGACAGCAAAAGTCAACTTTTCCTGGAGCCTCTAGATCGCTTCGAAAATGGTACCAATCGACTCGGGTGGTCAACTTTAGTGTACAAACCGATTTTCAGGATTCTATCTTGAAATCTACATTTTTTATTCAATAAATGGTTTTTTGGAGGCGGTTTTAGCCATTTTCAAAAATTCGCCAAAAATTGAAAAATCAACTTCGGCAGCTAAAAATTTGGTTGTGAGGTATGGATGGCATGTTTTTTCAGTGCGCCAAATTTTAGCTCAATCAGAGGTGACGAGTTTGCGAGGTTCCCTTGTAGGAATTGGATTTAAAATCTAAAATCGAGGATTTTGTGGATTTAAAATCTGCCAAATCCTGCCGGTAAAAACCCGCGTTACAGCTTTTGTTTGGGATATTGGGGTCAAAAACGCAAAAAAAAACACGCTCCCCTCCTGAGTGATCTAGGGGGCTAAAAATTGATATGGAGAGTTTTCAACTCAAAACGAACAACATATTCAAAAATGAGCAAAATCGAAGACCATCGGTTTTTTTTTGCTCCACCCTAATGTACTCGTAGTCTCGTATATTACTATAGGACAGCATTTAGCAATTGACACCTAAATTATTGAATATACTGTATACATACAACTACAGGTACAATATATGTAGGTAAGCATAGTACGAAAGCTCGTATGCATAATGAATCACTTGTCAAAAGGTTTCATTTAGCTCCGAGTGTGACAGACAATATTGCCTTTAACAGTCAATATAGGTTTACCAACCGAAAACGTTTCTCAAACTAAAGATAAGCCCATTACATATGCAAAATATCTCTCGTAGATACACAAATAAAATACAAATGTGATAAAAATTAAACTCTCGCAACACGAATCTAGGATAAGTACATAAATTTGGAAAACATACGAGGGGCGGCTGATAAGAAATGCACAGTGACGCATAACTCGCGTAAAAATGGAGCTACAATTATGGTTAAAAAAAATTCATGTAGCTACATGTGTCTCCTCTACACCTCACAAAAATTTGGTCAAGTTACGTTGAGCCGTTCTTGAGTTATAGGCCTTCAACTGAGGCATGATCGGGGGTTTTGTCACTGAAGGTTGATCAACGTACTATGGAACTTTTTTTTTGCGATAAGAAATGGGCTTATCTCACGTAAAAATGAAGCTATAGTAGTGGTTGAACAATTTTTAGATAAGGACATTGTCTCCTTTATATCCCACAAAAATTTCGTCAACTTGAGTTGAACCGCTCTTGAGTTATTCGCCTTTAACTGAGGCATCTTCACTTCATTTGACATTCATGATTGAGGTAAGCTCTGTGATGAGCTTTTTGTCGTGAAAAAACGTGAATATCTAACTGAAGCATCTACAGGTTTATTGAACTTGTACATGTGATTCCATAAACAAAAAAATTTCGTCAGAGTGGGACTGAGAGACACCTCAATTGCGAATAAAACCAGACGTAGTCGACCAAACACCCGTGAGTGAAATTTGATTCATAAAGGTGGTTTGACTTTATTCGAAATTGAGGTTTTCCTCAGCTCCACGCCTCAAAATTTTATCATCCATGACGTTGTAGTACACGTCCAATGAACTTATGCAGAAATTTCAGTAGAATTCGAGTTTTTCACGACATAAACTATATTACATAACGTTCATTAACCTTCAGTGACCAAACGGCGCGACCATGCCTCAGTTGAAGGCCTATAACTCACGAACGGCTCAACGTAACTTGACCAAATTTTTGTGAGGTGTAGAGGAGACATGTAGCTACATGAAATTTTTTTTACCATAATTGTAGCTCCATTTTTACGCGAGTTATGCGTCACTGTGCATTTCTTATCAGGTACAATTTCTGCCACCAGAACAGCGCAGCACACCGACATCGAGTGACAATAAATAAATTATCACTCGATAGTAAAAATCTAATAATGAAATGTCATAATCGCATTGATACACCTCCTCATATTGTAAACAGAAATACCCTTACAGTAAATTGACGTAAGTTTACTGTACCCATGTCCTATGAGTATATACCTCCCAGGTGCCAACTTTTGAACGTCCGCGTTTTTCGAGAACAATAGAAAGGCATAACTTTGAACGTCTAAAAAAAAACTCGAAACGTTTAAAAAGCATAACTTTGAATGGCTGTGTTTACACACAATGGAATATCTTTTATCGGTACCTCTACGTATAATGAAAAATGAAAGGGAAAAGTTACGTAGGGTTGCCAAATATAATAGATCAATGCGTGAAATACGCGACCATAAGTGTACTTTTACTTACAAAATAGAAGTAAATAATTATATCGGCGAAACATGGCCAAAGTTTCGAAATAGAATTAATCGAGGCATTGATAAAATATTCGAAAAACCTCGGAAACGCGAACTAGGCGAAACAAATGAAGAGAAAAAAGTAGTTTTCCGCACGAGATATCTGGTTTTTCTCCTTGGGCCAAATTCAACGTACAAGTCTCATTCATCTACGTAAGTTACTTCCTCGTTGCTCATTTCATTATCAAAGTATCTTTTACAAATTAGATAACATTTAGCAACACAAGACCACTTTTTCGCTCGTTTCGCAATATATACGTAAGAAATTCTATTACTTGTAGGAGCGGATGTTCCAAGTTGTGCTTTTCGAATAATTCCAAATTCTGCCTTTCTCATTGTTCCCGAAAAACGCGGACGTTCGGATATGCACCGGAGTTTAATTCGGCGTTAATCAAAGGAAACTTAGAAACAGGTTAGCCACAGAAACTATAATTAATTCACGTATAACAAATGGTTTTGAACGGCTAACCCATTAACATTATCTTCTGCAAGTAAAAGAAGGAGTAAAATTTTTAATTTTAATTTAGGTACTAAGGTACTAACTCAACCTACGCGTAAAGTTAATTTTATCGAATGCGAGAATATTACCCAAGGTTGTAATAGCCCTTCATTGAATGAGAATACTTGAAAATAGGTGCCTTATTTTTATCACCTACATAAGCTCAATTTTTTTTGGCGCAGTCGACTCGGAAGAAATTTTTTCACGTTGATAAAATAAAAACAAAGTTTTCAATTTGATTCTACTTCAAAAAAAATATGCCTCGATATGTTTATTCTTTTATTATTCCCGCGTCTTTCGATGCATGGTACATGTGGTAATGCGGTGTTTCGTAATATAATCATCATCTGTCAAAAAAAAGTCGTTCAGGAGAATGTCATCCAAAAGGTAGGCTGAACAGTGAACACAGTCTGTGGTCGTTATACACTCGTACCATCTAAATGACTGCAAATGGCACATTTGCCGTTTCCAAAATTGAAAATTTACTTCCTCAGAATCTGTCTGGAGTAATTTTTCATTTGATGTTTGTCGTGTCGTGAACTTTCAATATTACGTTAGATACGATAAACAAATTTTATTTTACAGGGCTGAACATGGTATTAATGAGATTAGCTTTTTCTCTGAGTCTGACACATTCATTACCTAGCTAAATTTGACGCCTGTTAAACATTCGTGCTGAAATCCAGCGAAAAGCGTCGTTAGCACAAAATACACGTTAATACCTTATAAACTGATAGGCGTTTGTAAGCTTTGACATTATGGTTTCATCATAATATAATGAAGAAATACTTGTACTTCGGAGCGTGCAACTTTCTAAAACGGAATTCTGGCTCGTTTGTTTCAAAAAAAGGAGTCGAATGGTAATATTCACACAATTCAATAAATTAATATTCAAATTTGAATTCGAACTGATTTTTAAAAAAAATAGATTCAATAAGTATAGTGGTTCCTAGATACGAGTAGGTATTTTTAATCAGGAATGAGGCATTAGCTTTGTTCGTTTATTTCTCAAACTTTTCAAACTTTTCAAATTTGTTCGGTAGACACAGCAAATTCCAAATTCTACTAGTTTTTTGGCTTTTAGTGGCTTTGTTTGTTTGCTATTCTGAAATTTGATTGGCCATGGCGTATTGAATGGATGGCACGACCAATCAAATTGCAGAATTATTTTAGATATTTTTTGAATGGAATTTGCTGTCTCTACCTGACAAATTTGAAAAGTTTGTAAAATAAACGAACAAAGCTATTTAATCAAAGGAAAGAAAGTAAATCGTGATAACATTTATACCTACCTAAATATCATTTTTCATTTGTAGGATCTACGTAGTATAGATACCTATTACTTAATATTGCGGTAACTCTTCGAATTTTTCGTATTTGAATAACCAAGCCATAAAATACCTTTGAATATGAGGTTAGATTTATGTACGTATGCAGTGCACCTGCCACCTGCCTATAAAGTTTTTACTCTTTCAATTTTTTTTTCTCGTTTTGTAAAGCTATTGTTTAACGTTTCTGAAGGAGCGGTAAGAGAGTTACATGCGGATAAAATGTCTATAGCGAAACCTTGAAAAGAAAATTTCTATTGTGGTGAAATGTATGTACATTGTACTTACATCCGCAAGAGAGACCTTATTTTACGTTTATAAAAAGTGTATGTATATTTTTCTGATATGGTAGGCAATCTTTGAATTAAATGACAGATATTCGAAAGCAGAGTTTTCAACAAAATCTCAAAAGCAAAAAGCAGAACCTTTTGCAAGACTTTCAAAGGAACAAATTTTAAAAAAAATTATGAAAATTTTCGAAAATTTAAATATTGTTTAAAATTTAAAAATATGTATTAACAATTTAAGAATTACCAGCTATACCCATTTTCGATTTTTTAATAACATTTAAAGATGAATACCTAGGTAGGTATTAAATTTTAAAAATTGTAAAAATTCATCAAAATTAAAAAATTGAACTAATTTTGAAAATTGATTTACATTTACTTAAAAATTACCAAAATTGAAATTTTCATAAAATTTTAAAAGTTTTCCTAATTCTGACTTTTTACCATATTTTCCAAATTTTTTAAAATTCTAAATAGCCCATAAAAAATAATTTAAATCGCATTTTGGGTCATTAACATTTTTTTGATTTTAAAATGTTCCTTTCGGTGTCCTGACTAACCACCAAAAAGTTCCCCAACCTCACCCTTCGAGAACTCCCCAAATGTGGACCCAAAGTGACCCCATCGTTGTTTTTCGTTTATATAACTCTGCAAATATGCGTTTAAATGAAAAAGGTGATCATAATTGAAATTAAACTACATAAAATTTTCAACGAAAAGTGTGATATAAATTTTTTCGAAAAAGTGAACGGGTGGTGCAAAAATACCGATCAAAATATTTAAGGTGGAAAAAAAAGGATTATCCTCTATTTCCGCGTATAGGGTGCAATTTCGGTTAGGACCTTATATAAGCTAATGAGGACTCCTTATAGATCTTTAAAAAACCTCAAACCTCACCCTCCCCGAAGCGTCTAAAATGTGGACACCCGTGAGCCTCCTTCTAAAAAAATCCCAATAACTTTTCTAGCGTTTCGAAAATCAAAAAAAAGTTCATATAAACGTTAAAGAGCGTAAAATTTCCAACAAAACTCTTATTTTCATTTTCTTTACAAGTTGACGGGTGAGGCAAAAACGGAGATCCGCTGCATACACAGTGTCCCAAAAAATTTAATGTCGTTAATTTTAGCGAATGCGACATAGTGAAAGGATGACTGTAAGTATAGATCACTAATAAATCATTTAAAAATGTCCTTGTACCGCCCCTTCCCAAATGTAGACCCATCAGTCACCCAACAGTTCACGCTTCAACAATGGCTCAGTGGCCGTTTGACCTCAACCTCCTTGCCCCACCAGAGTCTTTTTATGGCATTAATTTTGAAATTCTTGTTACCTAAGTAGATATTTATAAATTTTTAGATCATTCAATTTTTCTATTTTTCTCAATTCAAATTTTCCATTTCTTCGGGACCTCTCAATTCTTTCAAATAATTTTTTTTTGAACGCTTCGATTTTGTTTCGTAAGTACGAGTATTTCATTCACCTGTACCTATACCTAATTATTAGTTTTTAAAATTCTTATGGCATTTTAATTTTTTCAATTCAATTTTCCCTGGTGTTTTTATTTATCTAAAATTTTCAGATTTCTTATGATTTTCTCACTTTATCAAATTTTTAACTCGACTTTTTTAAAATATGAAATTCTTATGAACATTTCAGCTTATTCAATGCCTACTTAAGTATAAATGTTCCACTTCTTTGTAGCCTTTCCAGCTTTGATGACTTTCTTTTCAATTTTTCTGAATTTTTATATTATATATTCAAAGTTTCTTACTTGCACTTTGAAAAATAATTCATTATTTCAAAGTGGTCCATATTCGATTAGGTAATTCATTTTTTATAATTTGCGAATATTAAAAAATTATTATTCTTTCATAATTTCAAAATGGCCCATATTTAAATAATATTTTCGTATTATTTATTTTATTCGCCATACTTTGTAAAATATCGATGTTAATAAAGTACTGGGGTTTTACATTTCTTTGAGAAAGCAGTCTGTGGCTTGTTGTAAAAATAAATAAAACATAATTAAAAATTGATCAAAAATCTCAATGAAATTGGGCCTTGTTTCAGATGTTCCGAGCCTAAATGAAGTCTATATTAAACTTTTTATTGAAATAGTTATCTTATTAATACTACGGTTATTAAAAAAGTATTCATAAAAGATACATTTTATTACACTGGGCTTATCGCTTTCGTGGGCTTAGTTTCGTTTTTATATATTTTATACATTCGAGGATACATATACTACGTTATACTCTCACAAGTAGGTAGGTATATTATTTTACAACGCCTACTAAACTTATATATTAAGTAATTTTAATTCGAAAATAATATTCAGAAATTCGTCGAAGGTAAATAAATTTTCTATACGCATTATAGACTGATACGATTCGCCTTGGGGATATTACCTACACGTTGATATATCTCACCTCATTTCCTTCATTCGGGTAATCCTTGGAAGTAGAAAAGTTTTGTTTAAATCCCCGTTGAAGTGTTACATAATGACTCATGTTCGGGAAATCACTTGGAAAATCTGCTGTACGGATAATAAACAGTCGATGACTCGAATGTATAGTTGCTTTCGATAGTAAAATTTGTCGTTTTTTTCCCTTAACAGATAGGTCACAAAAAGAAAAACATTAATCGCCTCTACAAATCAGCTCAAATCGTTTAGGCAAACAAAAAAAATTGAAATTCATCCGTTTGTTTTTTTCTCTCGTCTCTTGAAAATGTTGAAGAATGCCGCTAATAGTCGTTCTGGTGTCGTGAAAATAGCATTTTTCTCATTAATTTGGATATACTGTTTAAACACTTTTCGCCAGGCGATGAAATTGAAAAATGATCGGCTTTTATGGAGATTTGTGTATTTCTAAGTATCTTTTCGGGTTTCACTTTTCTCTTCTAATTTCCATTTGAATAATTTGCGAAAAACCTGTCGTGTTGAGCAGATTTGCCTCGAATGTGAATAATTAACAATAAAATACCAATGATGAAAATTAACTCTCGTTTTCACTCGTTCAAAATTTTCTAAATGCGTATACTCACTAAAATAAGTACGATGGGGATTTAGTAGCACCTATACTTTCTTATGAATAGTAGGTAGGTACATATCTATTCTGTTTCTTAAAATCAAATCTAAACTTTAAATATTTTTTCATTTTTGTACCTACTCAATGCCGCAGAAGTACTACTTTTAGGTGGAGGGTTCACCTCTCATAAAATACGTAAACTAATATAGAAAAAATATTTAATGGTAACCCATGTTCACAATTTTTAGTACCTACGTACAAATTTATACATTTTTTTAAAAATTGAAAATATTTTTCAAATTCAGATGACCTTAAGAATTTTTAAAATTTCTATAACAGCTTAATAAAAATTTAATTTTTTTTTAAAATCTGGTAAAAAATTTTAATTTTTAAGAAAATATTTTAAATTTTTGAAAATTTAAAAATTTTGTAAAAATAACTCTGGTGAGGTATGGGGATCAAATGCCTACAAGCTGAATTTCAATTTTTTAGGTTTCCGATACTTAATGATAACAAAAGATTTTAGAGCGTATCAGCGATCCTTAACATCACCCCCACGAGGCTAGTGTGTCAAAATAGGTGATTTTAAGCAAAAAAATCCATCTTTCCAGTTTTCTATTGATTAGTTTTCTATTGATTTTCTGGTCAAAATTGACGTGTAGATTCAGGTACCTACCCAAGGGTATAATGTTGGGAAATTTTTCAAATTTTTTTGGCTCCTAAAATGAATTTTAGAACGACTGTGAAAATTTCAAGTCACCGTTGGGCACAAATTTAGAGCTGAGAAAGCAGAATTCTAGTTTACAAAATTAATTGTATCAATAAGGGAAGAAACCAACAAATATTTCAGTTTTCCCAAGTTTTAAGGATTACCCCCTCCTTCATTGACAAAAATCCGAAAAACTTCAGAGTTGTATAAAACAGCTTGGAAAAGGAGAAAAATTTTCACCCAGTCAACTCCAAAACTATGCCCTCCAGAGATATTTGAAATCTTCAAAGGTTATTTTAGAAGTCGGAATAATCTGAAAAAATTTCCAAACAGTACTTTTGAGCATCTGAACCCACCTGCCAAGTTTGGTAAAAATCCATCAAAATATGCTCGCGGAAGTGGAATCTTATAAGCCTAAAATCACATATTTAGAGGCACCAGTAGATCGACCGATGATAAGCTCTAAAATATTTTACCATCACAAATCCGAAACGATTCTAATCTTTACAATGGTCCGGGGAATTTAGCCATAAATGTGATGTTTGGTGGAATTAATTGAGAAAATTTTTTTTCAAGTTACTCAGAAATGTGTCCTTTTTAACATATATAAAATACGCTGAAATCTGGTCGGTGCTTCACCCCCAAAATCCACATTTTGGCAAAAAATGGTTTTTTACGTTTATCTTGGTTTTTAATTAAGCTACAGGAAAAAAGTGTAATTTAAAAATGTGTAGAATTGAATTTCAAACAAAAAAGGTTATTAACAATTTTTTGATACGAGCGGGAGAAACTCCACAAAGTACCTTCAAAGTTTGCAAGTGAAGTGCAACAGGGGTACAGATGGGAGGTTACTTGGTTTGACTTAGGAGACCAAATTTGGCCAATTGTATGCCAAAAGGATAATTGTGATGCGAAAAAACTTCGACAAAAATTTCAGACCCCCAGGGCAAGTATTTTGGGGGGAGGGCCAATTTTTTTTTAAATCAACAACTTTATATTTTTTGATCAAATGAAGATAAAAAATTTCGTTTTTTCCACGAATCTCCAAAAAAAATATCAAAAATTGAGCAAAAATTTGACTATTTGCGTCTTGAACAGACATAGAAAGAAATAGAGAATTCCTGCTAATTTTCTATAATAATTTCAAAAAATGAATCAGTTTACCTACCGACCTAATCTAGTAGATCCTACTTATACGTATACTATTTCAATTTTCAATCTAAAAATTAGTGTTAGCTAAGTATCATTTAACTTTTGAGTAACGTGTAAAACATTGTGGTGCTCACTACCCAGTATACCTTTATCGCCTTTGAGTTCATTAAAAAACAGACAGTGCCTTCACTTTTTTAAAAAGCCTTTTATGAATTTAAATGACGCTATACTTAATTTTAAATTTCATCTTTTCCAGCTCATTACATCACAGAAATGTTCATTAGCACGCTTTTGGATAAATTAAACAAATACTTGACTTACTATTTTTTATGAGAAAAAAAGGTATAAAACTAAAGCGGGACATTAAAAATAAATAATTTATGAAGAGAGTATAACTGCGGTACGTCGTCGTTTGCGATTTCATTCATCTACGCAGTAAGTACACATACTGAAACCATTGAGTATACGTAGTACGTTACGTACCATACCCATACGTATCATCTACTTCTACACGTAGCTTTAACTATGTGCTTTCATCGGGATACAAGAGCAGCAGCTATATAACCCTTATATATTGGATGTTTGCAGAGCGCATTGTGATAAATTGATTAAATATTGTTCATACCTAACTAACAAGAATATACGGTATCTTTTATTCAGAGCACAAAAAAAAACATCTGGGTACTTACCAACCCTTACAATAAAACCGAAAAAATATGCGAGAACGGCATTTGCGCCAACTGTCGTCATAAACATGTAAAGTCCACTTTTTACCCTCTTGATTTTTATTCGGCGGGATTATTTTTGCCATTAGAAAGATAATAATTAAATATCAAATTTAAAATCAGTTTTGTTTATATTTACCATTGGTAAAGTAAACTTGAAAAATTTTCAATTCTATTAAACATGAAATAACGAATTTTCGTTAAATTTAATACCTACTCAATAGATGAATTATAGTAAATTTTTTCAAATAAAATTTCATTTCCCAAAGTTGTAATTCATTTCACGATGAGAAATGTCACGGAAAAATTATTTTCAAGAATTTTTGTAATTGGAGGGGGTGGTGCACTGGACAACATCTTCATCACCTAAAACTATTCCCAGAATTTTTTCAAATTTTTCAAACGTAAAGTTTCACATGGAAGTTATATTAGGATTTTACGTTGAACACATTATTTTTGAAAAACATCATTTTAAAATAAACTCAGAATATCAAAACTGAATACCTATAGTAGACGAATTTCAAAACATTTTCAAGCAAAAAAAAATAATAATAATAAATAACTGAAATGAGTTGAAAACTGATTTTTTTGCGAAGATTTGAAAAATACGAAAGTTTTAATGCAATAAGTTCAATTTTTCAACGGGTGGAATAGTTTTTCTCAAGTTTTTATACCTGATATATTTTATTTTTTTTATAAATCCAAATTTTAAAAAAAATATTCAAATTAAAAATTGAATTTTCGGCAGGAGTTCAAAAAATATACCTTATGATTTTCCAAACTGACGTAGTTATTTTTTAAAAGTTTTTTACTGGTGCCATGATTTTTTTCTTTATAGGTACAATCATCTCCTAAAAGACAATTCTTTTTTATCAAAACAATTAGAAATTATTTAAAATCGTTAAAAGATGAATATATCGAATTATCAAAAAGTAAGTAAGTAGGTAGGTAATTAAGAAATAAAATTCGCAAATTGTTGTTTCAAAGTGGGAACATTTTTAATACCCTCTCCTTGGAAAATGTGTTCGGTACGCCTCTAACCAGGTGAATTATATTTTAAAAATTTGAAAAATTCTGAAAAAAAGTTTTAAGTTTTACCTACTTCATTCATTCAATAATCCGTTCTTCCGTTAGATAAGTACGATACATACTTATGTAAACTATGTAAGTATGCTTCCTTCGCTTCCTTCAATATAAAAAGTTTACCAACAACGTCGCGTCCCCTCCGATCCTTCCCGTAATAACAAAGCAATGCAAGTATAATGGTACAAATTAGATTTCAGTTTTCGAAGTGTTTAGACAATTCGAACTAAAATATTAAACATAAAACTTGTAAAAGCCAAAATATATTTGACATGCTACATATAGTTGTATCATATAAACTTTTTCAGTCCAAATCCCGAACGTATCATATTACAATGCCAAAGAGAAACTATTTAATTCAAATTTATGACTGGTCAATGTAAATGTGGTAGGTATCTAAAGTACAAGTTTAAGTATAGTAATATCGCTCTATCGAGAAAGGGATTTATTATAACAAATGCACTTAAAAATAACACGAATTTTGCATTGGAATTAATTTAAAATTAATACGTGACCGAATGAAACCATAACAGCTTCGGTTTGAAAGTAGGTCTAGGTGTACCTATTATTATGAATCCTGCATAATATGGGATTACAAAAGGAAACGAGAATTTTTTCAAACGATGAAAAAATTTCCAAATCTTTTAAATTTTTTTCGTCGAATAACAACTCGAGAATAATTTTTACCAAGTTTGAGAAATTTAAAGAATTCTTAAGATAATGTGTAAAATACCTATTTAAATGCCAGCATTTTTCGTTAATTTCAGGCAAGCTTCTGTCTCAAAAGAAAATGTAACGGTATGAGGTGAAAGGAGGTGAACTACCACACCGGAGTTGATGTATGTAGGTGTAGGTACCTACTTTGCCTATTCAGGCCCGTAGTCAGAGTGATTTTGTGAGGGGGGGCTGACTAAATATTAGAGGGGGCTCAAACTTTTTTTTGCGAATTTTTTCAACTAAAATCTGTTTTTTGACGAAATTTTGTAATTTGTTAGGGGGGGGGGGGCTCAGTCTGATGCTAGAGGGGGCTCCTCTGACTACGGGCCTGTTTCATAAAATAAACAACAAAAAAAATGGAAAAATAATTTGCCTACGTATTTCATGAATTAGGTAGAAAATAACGTGATACTGAACTTCAAGCACACTGTGGTGGACAAATCGTACATTAGGTGATGGACTGATATCGAAAATAAATTATAGGTACCTTTGAATAAAAGTTTAATAAATTCAAGGTTACACACAAAAAAATGAATTTTCTGTGAATTTTTTTCTCAGTCATTTACCTAATTCAACTTCTTTAAAAACTTTTTTGGTATTTTTTTTTCTGTTAAGAGGTTTAGGTATTTTTATTTTTTTTGCAAGTGTAATTTGTAACAATTTTTCAACTTTACCCGAATTTTACTTGTCAACACTATCATTTGTCAGAAGTTATTTTAGTGATTATTTTTTTAATGAGTCGCTTTCAGTTGACGTTTTTTTAGTCATAGGTCATTTTTTTTTCACTGGAATTTTCTATCAAATTTGTTCTCAATCAGTCACTTTCTCGAATTTTTTCGGTCAATTTTTATGAGTTTTTTCTTGCCACTATCATATTTTCCTGACAGTATTTTTTTGGTCATCGTTTCTTTTTGTCACCAGAAATTTCTGTAATTTTTTTCTCGGTCAGAATCACTTTATTTCAACTTTTTAAATACTTAATTTTTTTGTGTTTTCTGTGTTTTTTGGTCATATTTTTTTTTTACCATTGCAATTTGGTCAGAGTGACTTTGTAATTTGGTTTGAGTGACTTATTTCTATAGCAGAGTTTTTGCTTGACAAGATTATCATTTGTCAGAGGTGATTTTAGTGATTTTTTAAACGTCACTTTCATTTGGCGTTTTTTTAATCATAGGTTATTTTTTCACTGGAATTTTCTATCAAATTTGTTCTCAATCAGAGTCACTTTTTTGATTTTTTTTTTTGGTCAATTTTTACGATTTTTTTTATTTTTATCGCTATTTCCTGTCAGCATATTTGGTCATCCTTTCTTTTTGTCTCCAAAGATTTTTTTTCCTCGGTCAAAGTCACTTTATTTCAACTTTTTAAATAACTTTTTTGTGTTTTCTTTTGTCACTGTTTTTTGGTCATAATTTTTTTTACCAACGTAATTTGGTCAGAGTGGCTTATTTCTATGACAGAGTTTTTGCTTGTCAAGTTCATCATTTGTCAGAGGTGATTTTAGTGATTTTTTTTTGTTAACGTCACTTTCAGTTGACATTTTTTTTAGTCATAACTCATAGGTCATTTTTTCACTGTTTTATGAGTTTTTTCTTATCATCGTCATTTCTTGTCAGCATTTTTTGGTCATCCTTTCATTTTGTCATCAAAGATTACTGTATTTTTTTCTCTCGGGCATAGTCACTTTATTTCAACTTTTTGAATAACTTTTTTGTGCTTTCTTTTGTCAGTGTTTCTTTGGTCATAACTTTTTTTGCCAATGTAATTTGATCAGATGTGACTCATTTCTATTGTAGAGTTTTTGCTTGTCAAGATTATAATTTCTCAGAGTTAATTTTGGTCAATTTTTTGTTAATTTTGTAATCACCATTATATTTTTTGGTCATTCTTTTGTATGTCAGAACTGTTTCTTCCAGTTGCTATTTTCTGTCATAATTACTTTCCTTTGAGAGCTGTTATTCGTAGAATTATTATTATACTGGAAAGATTTTTATTTATTTATTTTTTTTGTGAAAAGAAAGTACATACGGTCTATTTGCATTATTTTTTGAATTTTTTTTTGTAGCGAGAGCTTTTTTGTTAAGATTATCTTTAGTAAAAAAAAAAAAATTTTTTTAAATTGTGAAATTCGTCCACTGAAGTGTACTTGCAGAGTTCAGTATCACGTTTACTTAAATCGTGAGAAAAATGTAATTTTCTGCCTAATTCATGAAATAGGCAATTTCATGATTTAGGCGCAAAATCTTACTTACAACTTACTTATTTTTATTTTTATAATTAGTATAGTTATACGTGGCATAGGAATTCCGCGTTGAAAACACTGTCGAGTTTTCTTTCTACATTCTTTGCTGCCAATGTTGAACATAACACCGGTGTTAACTTTTTCAACGTACCCAACGACATATTTTTTTTGAAAAACGGCGAGCAACAGTGTAAAAATATAATATGATATAGTGGAATGACTGCGATGTTAAATATTTTCGTTCGCATAAAACGTAAAAATATTGAGCAAAAACGTTTATGAATATTTTTTAAATGTTGTTAGGTATACCTACCTATACTTGATACCTTTACGACCCTACGTGTAGAGCTGAAATGAAGAGAAAATGGTATAGGTATGTACGTATTTGGGTAATACCGCATAAATTTCGCATTTCCGCACTGAAATCGCTTCTAGCTCAGTTTTACAGGTTTAAACAATGAAACGAGAAATAAATAGATAGATTTTAATCAAAGAATTTTATATTTAATTAAATCTACATTGGTAGGATATCCACCCACGCAACGCAACACTCAGTCGTGTTCTTGTACATACGACGATAAAACCAATATTGATTAAATTTCATAACATTTTTTTTTCTTTTTTTTTTTCAGTATTGTCAACAAGTCTTTCAAGCGGAGAAATACATAATATACGTAAGTTCGATACCAAATAAAATATTATTTATTTGAGAAACGAATAGAATTCCCCATCATTTAATCACAAATCAGTGAAAACTTGTTTCCTTCATTGTAACGTATCCGAACCAATTACTCGAAAAAGACTCGCTTTAATGAAACAATACTATCAATGTGACAATATGCTATACGATAGAAAATTTCAACAAAATTTCATATCGAATTACGACGAATAAGCAACACCTATATTTCATTGTTGCGCCTGATTCCGAACTATTATTGATTACACACATCAAGTCGAACCCCTATTTTTTTATTTTTTCAACAATTGTAAAGTACCTATGGTGAAACTTATCGTAAAAAATGTCGATACATGACACACGAATAAACGAGCGCGTGATAGTGACACATCGAGAGTGGACAAATTTGACCATTGCATTGCATTAACGATAATTGAAAGAAACAAAAAACGAAGTCTTATTTAACTGTGACACGAAACGAAATCAGAGAAAAAACAAATGCTCAGATACAATTGGTATAATGCAAGCGAATAAAATGTTTCTCTTGTTCTTAGAATAGAAACATTTTCATTGTTATGAACTCTATTATAAGTTATAATGAGTCCGAATTTTGGTTACAGTTTTAGACGTTGGAAAAAAAGCGAATCAAGATTTTGACAAGAAAATGAAACAACAAACAAGTTTGTGTAGCGAGCCGAAAAGTTGTACGAATGATAAGTTAAGCAAGTTAGGCTTCCAACTGGATATACCTACTTCCTATTTTCCTTTTTAAAAACACGAATCTAAATTGCAGTTCAAAATAAAATCAACGAACAAGCTCAAGTTGTAAACAACAAATTTATGTAGGTAGGTAAGTTGTAAAAAAGTAGGCAAGATCGGTTGAAACCGAGTTTTCAAATTGTATCATTTTTTCTCCTAAAATTGAGCCTTAGGCTCAAGTTTGAAAGACACGCGTCTT
Organism: Balanococcus diminutus; assembly: GCA_959613365.1. Classification (NCBI taxonomy): domain Eukaryota; kingdom Metazoa; phylum Arthropoda; class Insecta; order Hemiptera; family Pseudococcidae; genus Balanococcus; species Balanococcus diminutus. The sequence continues at coordinate 41,445,116 of OY390715.1, read as the reverse complement.
AATTATGACGCAGAAATGATATGATAAGTTACTTAGTTACCGAAATTAGATGGATATGGTTTTCGTAAACTAGGTATTATTAGGATACCTACCTAATGCGTATAAAACGTAGGTGTGTGTTTGAGGAAATGATAATATGGTATCTATGAAGTAAAAAAGTCGAAGTGTAAGGGATGAGTGTCTAATGGGTACCGTAGAATTGTACAAATAAACTTATAAAATGGTTCTCGCTCCAATTTCAAGTAATTAGGTACCTATCTAAAACTTCAAATTTACGAATCCTACATTTCAAGTGTATTCCAATTTCATGCGACTAGTTTTAATTCGAAATTCCTGTATCTAGCTAGTAGTTAGGTTTACCTGATGATTCACAATAATTGACGTTGCAAAATCTCGGAACTAAAAATGTAAACAACCACCGCAGCCACCCGCAGTGCGCTACGGAGCTACGTATAATTGAAAAAGGTGATCATTTGCACTATTTCTACATGAAATTTTCATTTTCATAATTTTTTTCGAATAAAAGAGGGGCAAATATTACTTTTTCAGAACATATGATATGTAAAATTTCACGCTCTTTTCAAAAATGCTTTTACCAAATTTCTATGAGCAATAACTCCGGAGATATTTATGAAAATGAAAATTTCTCCATGTAAAAAATTCATTTGATCACTTTTTCAATACGCTTATCAGTAAGAACGATTTCAGCGCGCCACCACCTCTTGCAACGTCAATACAATACCTATGTGTGTGTGTGTTAGGGTAACTTCACACAATTGCCCCTTTCATATTTTTAACAAAATGACAAATTTGGAAGATTTCCAAAATGTTGCCCTTTTTTTGTTTTATTCCATCACAGTTGTTCCTTTTCATCAGAATACTTCCCAATTTTTATTTTTCTGCTACCTGAGTGTGAAGTGTTGTCTTGAAGCCACCCCCCCCCCCCCCCAAATTCCTCAAAAAAATCAAAAACTAACAAATTAAAAAAAAATTAATTTAGATTTTAAAGTTTTTATTTTTTATGAGAAAACAATTCCCCTTTTTCGTTTTTCTTCTAACTGAATTTTTTAAGTGGTTCTCCCCTTCATTTTTAAAGTTGACGAAGAACATACACAGTCGGGTAAGAATGACGAATCAGTTCTTGGCTCGGATTTTGAAATTTAGTAGGGATAGTTGGTTGTCAGGATCTAAAAACCAGGGCTGGTGAACAACAAAACAAATCGATTTGTTCTGTTATTGTTCATTTGTTCAGAGAATTATTTTGTTCTGTTCTGTTGTTGTTCAACTTAAAATGAAGTTTTTTTGTTTCTTTTTGTTCTATTTTATTTTGTTTTGTTCCGTTCTATTCTGTTCTGTTCAACCAGCCCTGCTAAAAACTCTGTGATAAAATTTTTTGGACCCTCTATCCCACTCCCAGGGCTTGATTTTAAAGGGGCAATGGTATGCTAAAATTTCAAACTATCGGCAAGACAATAAATAATTAAAGCATCAGGGGTAATTTTTTGAGAGGAACAAAAACGTCGAGTAAAAAATTTGTCTACCTCTGAAAATTACTAGGCTGAAAAGCTTCGAAAATTTGTAATTTTGTAGTTCTAGGCTCCATAGCGCCTTCACTTCCAAAGATAGGCAAATTTTTCACATAAGTTTTTTTGTTCCTCTCAAAAAGTTACACCTGTTCCATGTATTATTCTGATGGAATTTTGCAATTTTTATGTCTGATCTGTACACCGTGATAAATTGAGGTAGGCAATATATTTGACTGGGATTTTGTGTGATTATAACTCCTTCAATTTCAGAGATAGGCAACCGAAAGTACTCTTGGTTTTTCAAAGTGCTATCCACTCTGGTTCTTTTTTTTTAGAGAACAGAGTTGCCAGTCAATTTTTCTTGAAAAAATACAAATTTTCAAAGCTTTGTATAGTTCCTTCATTTTCAAATTCAGGCAATATGTGTACATTTAGTTTTTTGTTAGTTGCACTCAGTTGTACTTATCCAAATCTCAAGTCTGGTTACTCTGAACCGGGACACCCTGTATATTCTTTTTTCAGAATTTGTTCTTTTGGTAAAAACCCTCATAATCGCGAAACCCTGATTTTTCAGTATTTTTCATCTTTAAAATGATGATTTTTGGTTGAAAATGGTTTTTATTACACAATAGAAGATATATATTCAAAGACACCTAAATATATCATTAATCTTAATTTTGACCAAATTAGTTAATTCACGTTTTCGAAGACCGACTGCTCCCAACGTCTTAATTTACTGAAGATAGTCTGCAATCCGAAATGGGGAGCTGATCGAGATACTGCAATCATGATCTACAAAGCTCTAATACAATCAAAATTGAATTACGGCACTCAAGTATTGCTAACGATCCCTGATTCATCATCTCGAAAAATTGACTCTATTCATCGACTTGGTCTCAAACTTGCCACCGGTTTATTCGCTACAACTCCGACTTTGAGCATTTTTGCAGATACTGGCACGTTACCATTTCATTATCTACGATTACTTTCTTCTCTCAAATTGTTTTCGACGGCTATCTTCTCCGGGGCATTTTCTTCTGCCCAGAACAGCCAAATCATCTCGAATGTCCACCCAAGAATACCCAAGCCGCTGAACTATTATGTGAATCGTACTGCAACTGAACTAGATATACCGCTGCGAGCTATTTCTCCAGATACTCCAAGAATACATCCGCCTTGGATAAATGCTGCTGTCAAAATTATCGAATGGAAAAACTGCCCGAAAAAAATGCAACACAATCCTGCTTTCATCGCGAACTGTGATTTCTTCTTCGATTTTCTTCAACATTTTGAAAACTTCACCAAAATTTATACAGACGCTTCGAAATTTCATGATGGAAGTGGGTTGTGCAATATTATACCATAATGAACCCATTAAAATTCGTCTACATCCTGCAACAACCATTTATTCGGCTGAATTAATAGCGATTTGCACCGCCATAGAAATCATTATGGAAAAAAGATATTCTCAAAACAATGTAATAATTTCCTATTCTCAAGCTGCAATCAATGGTATTCAAGATATGTGGTCTAAGAACATCATCATCAAAAAAATACAAGATCTTCTGGAAGATGCAAAACGTCAACAAATACTCATCGTTCTACTTTGAATACCTAGTCATTCTGGGATTTACGGAAACCATGTTGTTGATAACTTGGCGAAATCTGCGAGCAGAATGGCACTTGATAACTTCCAGTTATGCAATCCTCTTGATCTCATGCCATTGATCAAAAAGAAAATTTGGAAATCTTGGAACGAAGAATGGAAAAATATGACCAACAATTATCTCCGTTCTCATAAATCCGATACAAAGCGTTGGAAATATAATCCAGAATGGAATAAACAGACAGTATCGATTCTAGGTCGTTTACGAGTAGGACATACAAAACTAACTCTTGAGTACCTATTTAAATCGCCAAAAATCCCAAGATGTAACAAATGTTCATCGATTTTGACAGTCGACCACCTTTTATTGGAATGTCGTTTCCTCCAACCGATGAGACAGAAATTTTTCCTAACTAGAAATAAAGAAAAACTTTTCGCTAATTCCTATAGCAAAATAATCAATTTTCTAAAAGCTACAGATATATACAAATATTTGTAAATATGGGCGCTTACTATTAGATAAGTTTTAATTTTTCATTAATTTAAGTTCCTTTTAAATATTTATACCTCGAAAAAAACTCTTCAAAAAAGAATTAAACACCGCCCTCCCCAGGCTCCTAAGAAAACGTCTCTTTAAAAAAAATATCTCTTTCAAAAAAAAACCTTTTTAAAATATTGAGTTATGGTATGAAATGAAATATTGTGAAATTTAACTCGTAAAGTAATTAAATATACTGATATCATGAAAAATCCGCCTTTTTCGATTTCAGACCAATTTTCATTGTACAGTAAAACTCATATAATCATTTAAATTAATTCACTGTCAAATAAGAACAAACCACTCTGATATCATTAAAAATAAACAGTGATGCAAGCATCACGAACTTTCCGAATCAAAAAGTATTTTAAATAAACAGTGATGCAAGCATCACGAACTTTCCGAATCAAAAAGTATTTTAAAAAATATTAACAAAAAAATATTTGTAAAAAAATCGGTCATCGAATATTATGTAAAAAAAATTGATTATCGAATATTTGTGAAAAAATCGACTATAAAAAATTTTTTATATTTAAAACGTCAGCAATTACACTGAAAAACGTTAAACATGACACAAAAATATTCGGCAAAATCACACTTGCTCCATTATTATTAATCGTGAAAAAATATCATGATGATGTAAACAAAACAACCATTCGAATACCCGTACATCTTATCATGAATAACAAAAATGCAAAGCATTGCTCAATGCGCATGTTAGGGAAAGGAGAGCAAACCGGTACACCCGCGGACATGTCCGGATATAGATAAACACTTGAACCGTTCCCTTTATCGACATCTAAAACGCGACAAATGTGAAACTCGACGATCTTTCGCATAAATCGTTCGTAAATTTTTTTCTATTCAACGTAAAGGCCCCAAATTCTTGCGTAGCCTTCGTTTATATAAACCACTACTCATCGCCGAATTTCAACGAGATATCTCAATTAGGGCGGTTGGAATCGTGTTAACAAATTTTTCGCAAAAAACGCTCGTAAAATTTTTTCTATTCAACGTAAAGGCCCCAAATTCTTGCGTAGCCTTCGTTTATATAAACCACTTCTCATCGCCGAATTTCAACGAGATATCTCAATTAGGGCGATTAGAATCGTGTTAACAAATTTTTCTGCATACACACACATACACACATACACACACACACACACACACACATACACACACACACATACACACACACATACATACGGAACATCATCTGGAAATTGTTCAAAACAAATTTGTACGAAGTCGAAATTTGTCTAAGTGCAATATTCGTGAAAACGCATTTCGCACCGAAAACAATACTTTCCTTACAACGCTACGCGCTGTTCGGAAAGTAAAAATAGAGAGCGAGAGAGAGAGAGAGAAAGAGAGAGAAAAATAGTGGCGGGAGCAGTATCTTTGCATGAAAACGAAAACTACGTTTCTTCCTTGAAACCTTATTTCTTAAGTAAATAGGAGGGACTGCTCCCACCCCTATTTTTCTCTCTCTTTCTCTCTCTCTCTCTCGCTCTCTCTTTTTACTTTCCGAACAGCGCGTAGCGTTGTAAGGAAAGTATTGTTTTCGGTGCGAAATGCGTTTTCACGAATATTGCACTTAGACAAATTTCGACTTCGTACAAATTTGTTTTCAACAATTTCCAGATGATGTTCCGTATGTATGTGTGTGTGTGTGTGTGTGTGTGTGTGTGTGTATGTGTGTGTGTGCAGAAAAATTTGTTAACACGATTCTAATCGCCCTAATTGAGATATCTCGTTGAAATTCGGCGATGAGAAGTGGTTTATATAAACGAAGGCTACGCAAGAATTTGGGGCCTTTACGTTGAATAGAAAAAATTTTACGAGCGTTTTTTGCAAAAAATTTGTTAACACGATTCCAACCGCCCTAATTGAGATATCTCGTTGAAATTCGGCGATGAGTAGTGGTTTATATAAACGAAGGCTACGCAAGAATTTGGGGCCTTTACGTTGAATAGAAAAAAATTTACGAACGATTTATGCGAAAGATCGTCGAGTTTCACATTTGTCGCGTTTTAGATGTCGATAAAGGGAACGGTTCAAGTGTTTATCTATATCCGGACATGTCCGCGGGTGTACCGGTTTGCTCTCCTTTCCCTAACATGCGCATTGAGCAATGCTTTGCATTTTTGTTATTCATGATAAGATGTACGGGTATTCGAATGGTTGTTTTGTTTACATCATCATGATATTTTTTCACGATTAATAATAATGGAGCAAGTGTGATTTTGCCGAATATTTTTGTGTCATGTTTAACGTTTTTCAGTGTAATTGCTGACGTTTTAAATATAAAAAATTTTTTATAGTCGATTTTTTCACAAATATTCGATAATCAATTTTTTTTACATAATATTCGATGACCGATTTTTTTACAAATATTTTTTTGTTAATATTTTTTAAAATACTTTTTGATTCGGAAAGTTCGTGATGCTTGCATCACTGTTTATTTTTTAATGATATCAGAGTGGTTTGTTCTTATTTGACAGTGAATTAATTTAAATGATTATATGAGTTTTACTGTACAATGAAAATTGGTCTGAAATCGAAAAAGGCGGATTTTTCATGATATCAGTATATTTAATTACTTTACGAGTTAAATTTCACAATATTTCATTTCATACCATAACTCAATATTTTAAAAAGGTTTTTTTTTGAAAGAGATATTTTTTTTAAAGAGACGTTTTCTTAGGAGCCTGGGGAGGGCGGTGTTTAATTCTTTTTTGAAGAGTTTTTTTCGAGGATATATATCAGCTAATTTTTCTTGGATAATACTTTATATTCAAAATTGGTAAGGAGGATGGGTCTAATCGAATTTTTTTTAATAACTAAAAGTATTTGTAAAACTTTAGGCTAAAACTTTTGTTTGAAAATTTTTTCAATTGGGTCCCCTACCTTCCCACAGTTTTTAATAATGTATTTTGAATGAGTGTGAATAAGTTATATTGCTCAAAATTGGTGGGGAAGGAGGGATCCGATTGAAATTTTTGTTATAACCAAAATTATTCCTAGTACTTCAAGCTAAAACTTTTGATTGAAATTTTTTTCAATTGGGCTCCCTACCTTCCCACAGTTTTTAATAATGTATTTTGAATGAGTGTGAATAAGTTATATTGCTCAAAATTGGTGGGGAAGGAGGGATCCGATTGAAATTTTTGTTATAACCAAAATTATTCCCAGAACTTTTATCTACAACTTTTGTTTGGAAATTTTTTCAATCGGGCCCCTTAACTATCCCCTGTTGTCAATAATGTATTTCTTCACTCGTTCTTCGTTTACAATAATCGTAACTTGCTGATTCACTTTGGTTGTTCACAATTACGGAATTTTCGATTTCGATCTTTCTTATCGCTATTGGTTCTATAGCGATATTGATCACTTTTCAGATCATATTTTTCATAATTATTTACAATCATCCTTCGTCCATTTCGAAGATCAAGGTGGATCTTGATTGAGACAAATCACAGAATTCGTTTCAACTAGCCGAAATGTCGCTAATGCGTGTAGTAAGATAAACAGTTGATTATTCAACATTCAACTCATCATTTCATTAATAATTTTATTCTAGAGTGATTGTTTTAATGATTATTAACCTCCGGTGTGTAATGTTCTTATCATTTTTGTTTACATATTTTTAAAAATTACAAAGTAGAACTGAGTGGTAACACTGCACTGCAGTGGTAACGCTGTAACAACTTTCATTTTCTTACCGCTAGGATCGCGACATTATCATTTGATAAACGTTAAATTCAAATTCATTTCAATACTTCTTAATTGAACTTTCATTAATCGGCTCTGCAGACTCTTGTAAACATCTGATTGAGCTCAAATTATGTATATATATAGTTAAAAACACGCAGATGTGCCTTTTGCTATCGGTTTTAATGAACGGATAACCATTTTGATACATTTGATGTCTAAAGTGAGGTTAAATCTCAAAATTTCAAAATCTTTGACCTCCTTTATCTGCGGTTATAATTATCCGATTGAGCTCATTTTTGGTATACACATGCATTTTGATGTGTAGATGAGCTTTTAAGGGCAATTTTGAATTTTTTCGAAATTTTGGGGCCCAAAAAGGGAGAGTGAAGGGGCAATTTTTGGGAAATTTCAAATTTCGTTATACGGTTCGCTAAAACTCAATACATTGAACCCAATTTTCAAATTTGGTGAAAATCCATTCAGTAGTTTGCCGTATAGTAGAATTGTACTCAAAGAAGAATTTTACCAAAATGACAAAAAGCAGCCGATTCATATCTTCCTCAAATTCCATCGTACAAATTTCGTTCTTAACTTTTCTGAAAGCATTTTGAAAAATAAAATCAATTTCATTCATGCAAAATTTCGATAAAGTGCATAGTTTCGGTGGAAAATGCGTTAGCGGCATCGCAAATAACAAATGCGAGTTATGTACAGAATTATACTCTGCACTAGAAGCCTATGGGTAGGGCGGGTGGGCAGCACTAGCGCGCCGCCTGATGTAGAATGTCGCTTAATAGCCATAGCAGCTGATAGCGACTTTAAATAACTCAAATATACAAATATACTTCTTTTTTTCAATTTCGTTTAAAATACCCCCAATAACATCATTTTGGGAAATGGGAACCCTCATCCTCTTGCAAGGAATCTTAAGGGTATGAAATTCATATCTGACAAACGTATTTAATTTTAAACTCGATATTTATCATATATACGATGTCAGCGAAATCGAAAACTTATACTTTTTTAAAACTCATCTCTTATTTACTATATTTTCCAAAAGCAAAAAATATTCAAATCGTGCAGTTGTAAAAATGGTCGAAAAATTGAAGTTTTTCAATTGTGCTGAAATTTTGACGTGTGACGTTTATCGAGAAAAGGAATGTCTAGAAATTAATTTTAGTTCCCTAGGTTATCTGGGAGGGGAGGTGGTGAGTTTCCGAAATGGCGTTATTCGGGTATTTTAAAAGAAAATGGAAAAAATAAACGAATTTGGTACCTACACATTTAGGTTGATGGCTTATTTAGGTACCTACTTATGATAATATACTGCAAGAAAAAAATGCTTGTTTTTCTTCTGTTACCTTAGTTATAATGTTTAATTTATATGTATTTATGTACTTCATTGCAGACGTTAATGGCCATGATACCGGGCGTCTTTAAATAAAAATAAATCTACCTACCTATCTATCTAAAAAAAAAAGATGAAAAATTAGTTTTATTCGCGTTTATGGGGTATTTTATCTGCATGGAAAAATCAGAAAAAAAATGTATGTTGCGCATATTTATCAGTACTCTATGAAATAAGTATAAAATTTTTTCAATCGCCGCAAGTCTAAAGCAACACGTATTGTGTAGATATTACTCTTTGATATCTTAATAATTATGCATTTCTTTATCAAAAACATTCTAAAAAAAAAAAAAAAATTAGGAAAAATTCCAGGGTTGACTTTTAGTGAGGTCCATCATTTTTCCTGTAGGTTAAAAAAATAATTGGTCGAGAATTGCAAAAAACTAAAATTTAACTATAAAGGAAAACCCACACATTTGACCTCATAGGAGGAGGTGAAAGTGAGGTAAGAGATCAAATATTTGATCACTTTGATCACCTAGTTCTTATACCTTAAGGACCCATGGCCATTTCCACTGAAAAACTGGGATTTTTTTCATGAAAAGGAACAGCATGGACGGGTAACTTGGAACCTTTAAAATTGTGATGGTTAGAAATTTTAAACATTTAAAAATGGAAAAAGTAGGTAGGTACTAGGTTTACAAATCTGATGTGTTGGAATCAGAAATATAAAATTAAAATATTTCAAAATCTGTTAATTTTTTCATGGCGATTAAAAATATGTAGTGGGAGCGACTAAGCTTAACTTGAAATTTAGTTAAGAGGAAAAATAAAAATAAAAAAAATATATTGAATTATTTTCTCATAAAAATAAAGAATTTGGAGATATCATCAAGTACATATAAAAAATAAGGGCCACCCTAAAGTGTATAGTTAATAGTTGTACTAGGTACTAGGTGTCCGGTGAGTGACGAAGAATATTTTGATATTTTGTGTACAATCGAGTACCATTAACAGAAAACATTATACGTTTGTAAATGAAGACGCTACAGAGCTTTGAAAATTCCAATTTTCAAAACAAAGTTTATTGACAACACAGTATTCGATAGCTCTTCAAAAAAGCAAAAATTTTCTAACCACATTTGGATGACTATTATTGAAATTGAAGGAGTTATTGAAAACAAAAAATACTTGCCAAAAGTATTGCATTACTTTCAAAGATAAAAATTTTTTCAGATAAATGTTTTCCATCTCAGGAAGTTAAACACCTCAGGGTTAATTATGAAGTTGATACGATTTCAATTTCTATAATTAAATGGATATTTCATTGAAGTACTACCTATCTAAATTTCCACCCATAAGTTTTTACTTCAATACATAAAATTTTTAACTAAGTAAGATAACTGTGCGATAGCAGTCGTTGAAATCTCAACATTACTTCGAGAGAAATGAATGAATAAAAGCATTAAAAGAAAAATCTTATTATAAACGAAATAGTTTTTTATTTTATTTTTTTATTTTTCACGAACATCGCAATCAGATTAAGTATAGCGTTTCCTTTCCTTTACTTTTTATAATTCGAAGCTTTTTAAAAAGAGTACAAACTATACATCAATAATAATACCAACTTTACGGAAGTTTTTTTTTTTTTTTTTTTTTTATCAGCGTAAAAAATATGGATTAGAATATTGAATCCGAAACACGTATTTAAATTACCATTTGTAAATTGTAAGTCAGGAAGAAAAACTTTTGTAGGTATCTTGAATAAGTGACTATATATTGTGCCTATAGCCCAACTTTGGAGTTACGTTTCCTAAATTTTTAAACGTACTTAACAAAAACAGTTATCTACCTAGATAAAAAGATTGAAAATATCTTTTAAAAGTTCAGCCGTAGGTATGAATAATTCACTGCAGTGAATTACGCGTTGAATGAGCTTTAGAAAAATTAACTTGATAATTCCGTTTTTTCCAAGTAGATACAATTTGCGAGGGAATTCAATAAATAAGTAATTTTATTTTTTTTAATTTTGTCGCAGATGACTTTTCGTATGAGTATTACTATTCATTTTTTTTAAAAACATTTTATTAATGTGAAAAACTATTTAAACATTTCTAAAATAGTCGATGAATTTTAAAAAAAATTATAATTCTTACGAAATATCCGATCTGTTCCACTATTTACACCGACATGCCTACTCGTATAGAAAAAAATAGTAAACTGAGAAAATATCATATTTTTCACCTTTTACCCATTCTTTTTTTCCTACAGGTTGTACATCTGATCTTCTCGTTGAATGATACCTGATACCAGTGGGAGTTCACTTAAAATACCACCAAAGTAATGAAAGAAATTTTCAACAGTTTGTCGCGTCCATCGTAAATCTTAGATTCGCATTTTTTTATTCTCATGCAACCTTGAACTGAAATACAGGGTGTACTGGCAGAAGAAAAGCCTTCTAATCAGTAACTGTGCAACTTATGGTGAGTAGATGTAAATATGTTTGCCTAACCTCCAAACCGCAGAGGTTGAGTTATGCTCATCGGATTTTTTTTTGTTTTTGTTTTGACTGATTGTTTTTAAACTTGCGATTCTCGACAATCGACGACTACATTTAAAAAATGATGTACGATCGTACACGTCAAAAAATTATGTAAGATCGTACACCTCAGAAAATGATGTACGATCATACACCTCAAAAACGTCAAAAAATGATGTATGATTGTACACGTGAAAAAATGATGTATGATCGTACACGTCAAAAAATTATGTAAGATCGTACACCTCAGAAATTATTTACGATCGTAAACCTCAAAAAATGATGTAAGGAAAATTTCAGAATATATTCTAAAAGATCACACGTCAAAAAATGATGTACGATCGTACACGTCAAAAAATGATGTATGATCGTACACCTCAAAAAATTATTTACGATCGCACATCTCAAAAATTTATTTACGATCGTACACCTCAAAAAATGATGTACGGAAAATTTCAGAATATATTCTATAAGATCACATCTCAAAAAATGACGTACGACTATACACGTCAAAAAATGATGTAAGATCGTACACCTCAGAAAATAATGTACGATCGTACACCTCAAAATTTTATTTCAATTTTTAAATTTTTTTTTTTTTTAAATATTTTACCCCATATAGACTTCCATGTCAAGTTAGAAAAATGATCAATCACATGAAAAAATTCTAGACAAAATTTGCTGACCGACACCGCGACGCACAACTCTCTCCCTATTATAGCAGTTGTGGAGAAACGAAAGTTTGAAAACACTCAGCCAAAACAAAACACTCAAAAAAAAATTCCGATGGGTATAACTTAGCCCCTACGGTTCGGTGGTTAGGCAAACATATTTACATCACCTCACCATAAGTTGTATAGTTACTGGTTAGAAGGCTTTACTCTTAAGCCAATACACCCTGTATAGGTAGTAGGTAAATACTTTTTTGTTCAAAAATCTATTTCTTTTCTATGGTAACATATTGGAATAAAAATATGGTTTTATCCTACAAACATTCTTCGCCAATAACGAAGAAAAATTACTATTTTCATTGCTCGCGACTCAAAATTTCAAATATATTATTTGCTTTAGTGCGGAAAATTATTCGCTGAAAAATCCACGTTAATAGATTTCCTTGTTGGTGGATCAAGAGCTTGGAATAAAATAAAAAAAATCTTCTCTGATATTAACATTTTTATCACCGCACTAAGGCATTTTCCTATTATCGTTGGTATAGCTTAGCTCGAGAGCGAGGGGCGATAAAAAAGAAATAGTCATCAATCTTTTCACAAAGAATGTAGAGATAAAAGGAAAAATGAAAAAATACGAATCATCTTGATGTAAAAATTTAATGAAATTTAAGTGATATTTGTCGTTCTGTGAAATCAAACAATAGAAAATAAAGGAAAAAACGAACCAGAGAAATGGAAATCGCGAAGAAAAAAAATTATAAGAAATGCAAAAGGCACATTTCTAACCGATACATACGAGCGAACCAATCAAGTGAGAATCATTCTTTAAAAAATGAAAATTTGTTTTCCTTAAAGAACAATCTTCTTCTTCTGTATAAAAATCGCTATTCTTTTCAATTCGTGTTTCTAGATGCATATTTTTTGCTCGTGTCATTTAACTAATTTTTTATCGTTATGGTACCCATCTTTATAGCAATTAAACCCACTCCCTGTGAATCGCAATTAAGAGAAACCGACTAGATACTCGTATTCTTCAACTGAAACAGGAGTCATTATCATTTAAAAATTCATCACGCTGGGATCTGCGAAAACAATTGAGTAAACAGAAAAGACCATCTAATCCATCAAAAGAAGAGCCATTGTCATAAGCTATCCATTTTTTCACCGACCCTCGAGATATTATCATACTTAAATAGGAATTATGAATTTAACTCTAAAGGAAAGTAGGTACCTTTTTTAGGGTCATAATGGCTGTATAATTTTGTAACTATTTCACTTCTGAAGTAAGCACCTAGACCTACCTGATAAAAAAAAAATCCTTGAAAGTGTACATTTCATGAAAATGAATCAAAACGAATTTGTTTGTTGAAGCGGAACTTGAATTTTTGAAAAAAGACATTCTTTCTAGGTATTTGGATGGCTGACTCTGACACAGTACACAAATAATTTGTATGTACCAGCAGATGAGTAAGTTACCCATACGTGACAATTTCTGTTAAGTATAATTTGAGAGAACCCATAGATAACATTTTTTTTTCAATACTGGGTGAATTCATTATCCAGTGGGAAATCTCTTTGAAAGTGAAGAAGTATATAAGAAAATTTGAAACCCAGATGCTTAATGATAAGAGATCGCGTTCAACTTAAATACTTCTATACAAAAAAGAGCAATGGGAATTCCATGGGCGTGATAAAAAGGAAAATTACAGCTCCAACACTAAACATCGTAAAGCTGGCCAATGAGCGAGAAATACTTTTGAAACTTTGAACTAACACATTGACATGACAACATACCGGGTGTTCACTTAATTTCGACATACCTTGTGGTACCTTGTGGGATATTTGTCACAAAAATTCATGTTGGCAATACCGAATATGAAAACTTGATTTCTGATTGGCTCATGTTTGTTTACTTTAGTATTAAGTGAACACCCGGTACATACTTACGTCTGTGTTTTTTTATATAGGTTAAGTAAACTTTGAAAGAATATAACATCTAGCAGAAATACAAAAATATTCTTGGGTAATTCAAATTTCGAATATCGATCATTATTGGGAATTTTGAATATTTTTGAAAAAAAATTTGATGAGATATTTTTTCAATTATTCAAAAAAATTGAAATTTTCTTGCAATTTTTTGAAACAATTGGTAGAACTTATATACGATTTTCAAAATGAATACGTACCTATACAGACAGCTTTCTGTAACATTGGAAAAAGACTGTGATAGGTAGTAGGATTATTGATTTTTTTTTCAGGAAATCTTTGAAATATTTCTCAACAAAAAATTTTTGGAGGATTTTCAAAAATCATAAAAATGTTTTAATATTATGATTTTTGAATTTTTTGAGAAGAAATTTACATAGGTAGTCTACTTTCTTTTAAAAAAACTTCCAGCCAATTTCTGTGAAATAAAAAAAATAATGAACTTTTTACCTCAGATTATTGAATTTTTCTAAAAAAAAAATTGCAAATATTTCTTTAAAAAAAATGAATTATTTTTTTTTATGACTTTTTGAGAAAAAAAATTTATATCTAGAATTTTTATAATTTTTTCATTAAAAACATTTTAAGTATTGTCCATAAAAAAAAAATCATTATTAGAGCTGTGAACATTTTTTCAACATTTTCTTGATAGTTAGGTATGGTTTTGAATTTTTTTCAGAAAAATTTCGAAAAAATTCCTGACAAGGATTTCTGTACACTAAAGCACCGAACATGGAAGTCACATTTTTCTCAACTTTGAGGTTTTTACGTTTTTTGAATTTTTGACACTAGTAGGTTCATAAACTATAAAAATCTCGACATCGAAAAAAATTGGACTACCATGATCGGTACTTTAGTGTACAGATTTTTGATATTTTTTTGGAGTATTTTTTTTTTATTTCCTGACAAGGATTTTTGATATTTTTTTGGAGAATTTTAAAATATTTTCTTTCAAAAAAAAAAAATATATATAAGAAAAGTTACCTACCGTGAAATAAAAAATTTAAAAAATGTTTTATGGAATTTCCATTTTGAACTATTTTCTTGAAAATTTTTTAGCTGATTTCTATTGAAAAAAAATTTAAAATGTATCAGCATAAAATTATCATAATTAAAATCTCCGTGCATACCAAATTCACGTGTACGAAATAACTTGAACTTGAACTGAAATTCATTTTCTGGGAGAATAATGATATTTTATTACCTATTTATCAGCAGTGCTTAAAAAACACTATTTAATTGATCCTTTGAAGTTGAAAAACAATTTCCACTTGATATAACTTTTTTAGAATTTCGTTTATCATGAAATATTTTTACTGCCTACTATCACGTCTTAAAAGTGTGATTTTTTTCATACTTCGACATATTTTTTTTCGTAAGTTAGTAATCATTTAAAAAACATATAACTTGATGATTGAAACCTACTCACACGATGAAAAATATGAAATACCTACATCTCGTGACTCCCTAACCAGTCACTATTGTAAAATTTATCTATTGCTTTCGAAAATTGGTTTTTAGAAAAGTTATTACGTTCATTTCCTCTTTTGAAAAATATTTTACTTAACTGAATAGAAAGAAGATATGTCTACTGGAAACTATATCATGAAAGCTCATAATACATTATAAACTTTTTTTTTCTAAAGAAAACACTCTTGCTTGTCGTTTGCAGACGTATAAGTACACATAGCAGGCCCATACTTACTTGAAAATCGACAATACTTTTATAAACGTTATGAGCAAAATTTTTAATTTATTTCTATTCCGAAGCAGTTTTTAAACCCGAGCCATAACAAACTATAAACACATTGGTAACGAAAACCATTCAACTATAATACTCCAGTGTGTTGATTTATCGATGAAACATAAAATAGGAAATACCTCGGGTGCGGGTAGATACAGCACTCGATGAAACAATGGAGGTATAGTTACTTTGAAAGGAAAAAATATGATAGGTAGGTATCAAATAAGAAAACTTAACAAATTATTTACGAATATCTCGAGTTTACTCGTCCAGTTCAATTGAATATATGCAGGTAGCTAGGTAGCTAGGTAGGTATCTAACCCAGCTATGTTTAAAAATAGCAAATAATAGGTAACATACCTATTACAACCAATAATGGACGAAAAATGGGAGTAAAAATTTGAACGTATTACTTCTATTATTCTTCATTAGGGTCGTATAGTAACTTTCCGTAGTAATCTCAATCTCACTTAACCCAGCAATATGACATTTTTCTTTCAAATTACCAACCCCATTTACCATAATAAAAAAATCTAAAAATCGACTATACGATTGGTAATTTCATAGTACGAGTTAACTCATAGATGCGGAAGCAAATTCGTTAGATTCCGTTAAAATAGTGATATTACTACATTATAATACAGTAGCATAATATAAAAATCACTCACGAGTCCCATCAAAGCGAGTGGCTATGGTATCTAAAAATGTATTCTGAGGAGCCAGAAGCCCCTTCCTAGCTGGCATTTGGAATTACATCAGAATTAACCAATCTGTAATGATAAAATGCATGAAATTAGTATTAATATGGAAGCAGGAAGTTCAAAACGTACTATACCAAAATAAAATAACAGAGCACTCGACTCAAACAATCAAACATAGATATTGTCTATATTTCGAAAAATGTGAAGTAGCAACGATTTTGAAAATTCCCAGAAAAAAGTGTAAAACAAACTAAGTAGGTACCTACATTTTTTTGATATTTGACACAATCATTTATTTAATTGGCGTAAAAAAAGAGGAAAAAATAGTTGACTAATTTCAGACTCTGTTCGGATGGTTCAGAAATTATTTTTTAATCCTATAAAAGAATTACGAAATAATACTGTTCTTTATCAGCATTTATTTTGATTTTTTTGACATCTCCAAGTTTGAAAGTACGTATTAGGAATTTTAATTTTGCCAGAATTTGAAACCACGTCCCAAAACCGTACGCTACGGACCGAATTCTTTTTTTTTTCATCTGACGACCAGCACTATACCAACAGCTCATTTTTTTAAAATGACACTTTGTTGACAAACGCTTTTAAAAAAGAAATATATAAAACAAGATACCGTTCCAAGAGCAATATTTTTCTAATGCAATGTTATTAGCGTTTCATCTTATAAAATTAGTTCGAAATAGGGTTTCAACCTTCGAGAAAAAAAGAACACCAAATAAAACATTTGTAACATCATCGTGTGAAATTTAAAAACAATTTATTGTTGAAATGTGAATTTTCTCCTTAGAACGTGAAAGGTGCGATATAAAAAACATTCGAGTTAGCTCCACTCGACGAAAATGTATGTCATAATAATATTTCAAACTGTTTAGTAAATTTGAAATTATTCGGACCACGAGCGCGGAGTGGCTGAATTCTATCGGCAAAAATGAAAAGGTCTGAAAAGGTGCACCATAAACAAAAATTTGCTTATCACTGAAATTTTTCAAATGTTATCACGACCAAATCATGACAAAATCAACACAAAATGCACCTTATTAGCGAAATCATCACAACACAGCCATCTGTTTTTAAGAAAAAATAAACAAAGGTGCACCTTTTCAATACCTACTTGATCGTAATGTACACTAGCGCGCCATACCTATCCTTGGTCCCAATACTATTAATATGTGCAAAATTACTGAATTAAAAATCACCGATTAAAAATGATGGATAAAATCGAAAACAAACAAGGTAAAATTTAGGAAATTAGTTTTTCACCCTTTAAAAATGTATCACTTAATAAGTGAATTTTCTATCAATTCTATTCTATGAAAAATATTAGAAATAGAAATTCAGTTAACCATCGCTAAATAAGCAGGTAGGTAGGTAAGTAGGTAGGTAGGTAGGTATTTAGAGAATTCTTACTCTATAAGAACATAAATAGCCACATAGCACCGACGTAATGGATCCCGAAGAAATAATGAGTAATTTGGAAATTTGCCGGGCTCGAATGAAATAGGCCTAACCAAACCACATAAAGCAAAACTTATTGTCACAAAACCAAAACAAGTTAGCAAAATGACAATCCTCTTAAATTAAGGGTAGATATCTATTCTGAAATCACCGAAAACTTACATTTTCCTTTGTGTTTTCAGCTGTTGCATCGAGATCAAAAAAATATTTTATTTTAGTACGATTCGATATTGAAATTAGTTTTAGGGTTTCAGATAAAATTTGTAAGACTTTGCGAATCAACCGAACCGTATTTAATATGAATGAAAAACTTGGCTGGTGGAAATCTGGGTGTCAATAGCGGCCTGTAGGTACTTAACGGCTACAGAATAACTTTTTTTTCGAACGGGGAATTAAAAATTATTCGTAGGCCTATTTATTAGTTTGACTTGACAAATAATTTATGCATCGTTCGAATCGAAACGAATAGGTAACGAGTACATAAATACGTACTAGATTGGAGTAAAAACGCCGATAATGTCATTCATTATGATAAATCGTTCATACTTTCTATTCGTCATTGTGACTTAATCAATTCAACGGATTTAATTGAACAAAGTTGATTTTGTGTTTTAAAATAAATACCTACCATTTCAATATTTACCTAATCGATAATTTAAAATTTTTATCGTTTATATGATTTTGCATACACAGTGTGTTTCATAGATGATGTAGTTCCTTTCAAAAGATTAATAAGCTACCCATACCCACAACAAACAAAAAATATTATATACTTACTCGTACACATGATGCCGAAATAAAATAATTGTGAATAGAAATTTTTTTTTAAATTGAGAAAGATTGATTTTAAGTCCGGTATATGAACAAACAGTAGTTATGTGTGGATTGAAAAATAAAATATCCTCAAATTTTGACTAAATTTAAGGAGGTGGTTCATTTTGAGTAGAAAGTCTACCATAGAAAATTTTAGACTCTTAGTTCAAAGGAGAGCGGAATTAAAGGCTAAAAAATAGTGCCGTCTGCTTGGTACCAAAAATGGGTTTAAATGGCTCTGATTGATGCAAAAAGATTATTTCGTTGGAAAGAATAGAAAATTTTTCATTGCAGGGTTATCAATTTTCGATTTTCCTGAAAAGTTGATTTTTACCAAAGAAAAATGGCGAAAGTTTGGTTATTTATTAAAAGCAAAAATTGGTAGGTAATCCGGAAACTAAAATTTTTCAATTTTTCTATGGAAATAATTTTTTGCTTCAAAAGAATCCATTCAAGTCCCATTTTAGTACCAAGCAGATGTTATTATTTCTTTTTTTTTTTTTGGTAATTCCAAAATCTCCATTTTTCAGCGATCTGCAATTTTTTTAACCCCCTGGTAACCTATTGCAAAAAAACGAATACCATCTACTTGGTAACAAAAGAAAACTTGAATGGCTCCTATTGATGCAAAAAAAAAAATTATTTAGATAGGTAGAAAAAATTAAGAATTTTCAATTGCAGGTTTGCCAAATTTTGTTTTTTTTTATGAAAATCGAAAGTGGGTCAATTTGCAATAAAATATTTTCAAAAATTTTTCTATCAAAATAATTTGATTGCATCAATAGAATTAATGAAGGCAAATTTTGGTACCAAAAAGATGGTATTTCCTTTTTTTGTAATTCGAAAATCTCGATTTTTCACTTTCAACGATCTGCAACATTTCTACCCCCTGATAAGTGATAGGATGGTATGGAAAACTGAAAAATTAAAAGTTTCAGTTTCCATTTTCAGTTTTCAGTTTTAATAGAGAAATTTCAATTTACAGTTTGAATTTTTCCAGTTTCAGTTTAGATTTTCATTTTTCAGTTACAATTTATTTCAGTTTCAATTTAGATTTTCAGTTTTCAGTTACAATGCATTTCAGTTTCAATTTCGATTTTCAGTTTTCAGTTTCAATTTCCATTTTCAGTTTTCAGTTTCAATAGAGAAATTTCAATTTACAGTTTGAATTTTCCCAGTTTCAGTTTAGATTTTCATTTTTCAGTTACAATTTATTTCAGTTTCAATTTAGATTTTCAGTTTTCAGTTTCAGTTTCGATTTTCAGTTTTCCATTTTCAGTTTTAATTTTAATTTTTGTAGCTTTGGTAATTTTTCAATATTCATTATCATTAGGTGGTATTTATTATTTTTCGTTTTCATTCAAAAGAATTTATAACAATATTATAAGACAGGAAATTAAAACAAATTTCAAACATCTTTATTTTTATTATCAACATTTTGATTTAATTTCAGCATGTGGTATTTAAAAAAAAAATCAATTCAAGATACAATTTTTAAAAAAAATGAAAACCATTGTAGGTACTAAGTAATTAACTAATTATCAGTTTTAGTTTTCAGTCTTAAGATTTCAGTTTCTGTTTCTGAAATAACAGTTTCAGTTTTTATTTCAGTCTTAAAAAATCGTTTTAGTTTCGATTTTTTTTCGATTTCTTTTTTTTTTTTAATTTTTCAGTTTTCCATCCCTGCTGGGCAGGTGTGGTAAAAGTGGCTCTTTTACCACTGCAGAAACTCGAACGCACCACGAAGGTGGCATCACCCAAAAAATGGCAAAAAACTGAGTTAGGTATTTTCAAAAGGGACGCTTACCCCACTTTGAGCTCCTATAGCTCCCTCCCTCTTTGAGGTAGCGGTATAAAAAAATTTATGGAGGGTCTCTAACTCAAAATGAATCACCCTCTTGGAGTTGGTCAAACTTTGAGATTTTAAAAAAAATTTCTCAATGCACTGTACATTTGTCACAATTGAGAATCTTAGCCTGCAAAAATGATCTCTTTTTTACTCTTTGGCAGTTTTGCCTGCCTTTAATAATAAAGGCGCTATAAAATTTAGAAAATTGGTATCTTCGAAGTTTGAGGCTCCATAGCGCCTTCATTTTTGAAGATAGGTAAATTTGTCACATCACATTTTTTATTCATTTCGAAAAGTTGCACCTGCTCATTACTGAGATAGGTAATATATTTGACAGGAATTTCATGTTACTATAACCCCTTCAATTTCAGAGATAGACAACCCAAAGTGCTTAGAACTTTTTTGGCTTTTTTGATTGATAAAATTTTGCAATTTTCACGCACCGCTGAATGCTGATTTCCCCCCATAGTTTGATGTTCAAATGGTCATAGGACACAAGCTAAAAATTTGTCTATCTTCGAAAATGAAGGGTTATACAGGGCTTCGTAAATTTAAAACCCTGTTTTCCCAAGGTTTAAAGCTCTGCATTGCGTTCATATTTCCGAAAGTAGACACAAAATGTCAAGAGTAAAAAAACGTTCATTATTCAGTATACTATCCATAAATACTCGACCAACAGCTACAACTTCTTAATTTTATATTCCATTTCCTGCTAAGTTTTCAAAATAGTAACCACGTGTGTACAAGGTGTCCCCGGTTAAGAATATCATCCTTCAACCTCGTAAGTAAGCAACTCATTTCAACAACGTGTAGGTATATTTGCATACCCTTACTATTGAAGGGGCTGATATACTACATGGTGAAAAAATTATTTTTCATTTTTTCACTTGAAATTAATTTTTTTTTTCTAAGTGGAGACAGATAGAAAGGTGAAACCTGTGGGAAATAAAGTAGGATGGTTGCGTAATGTCTGAAATTTTTTTTATCAAAATCGATGCAATAGGGTGTTTAACAAATTATTTTCACCAAAAAAATTGGGTAAAAAAATTCGTTGTAAAAATTCAAAACTTTTGCAATGCCTATCTAACTGCCTACTTTTCATGATAATGTCGTTTCTTATTGGTTTAAAACTTGTTAAAAGTTTTTATTTATCAAAAATAGCTGGCTGTAAATTGTATAATTTTTTTAATCATTTTAAAATTATCAATTTGAAGATGTTGTTATCATTAAGTACATAAAAATAATTCAATTTACATAAATTTTGAAAAATGAAAATAAAATTGAAAATAAAAAATAAAAATAATAGAAAATCAGCTCTTCTAACGCATTAACTGCGTTAGAGTTTTTTTTATTCTATTCTTAACCGGGACACCCTGTAAAACATTTTTTGCTCCTTATAGGTTGCCTATTCGTCTCGTGAAAGGGACTATATCAGTTATGAAACACCTTGTAATAGGTATACACATCACAAGCGTGTTCTAATCAAAATGTAAATCTCCCAAAGTAAATTTCCTTTTCCTCCTTTTTCCTTTATTTTAACCTCAAGGTTCGAACTTAAATTGATCTCATTGTACGTACTTGAAGCAACAGCATGGATTGACTGTGACAAAAACACAGTAGGTATCTATCTTGACAAGTGTAGAAAATTATCCCCTAAGAAGCTTGTCAAGAGCCAATACGAATTATATCTAATCGCAAACCAGGTCAAATAATCGACATTTTATTGCAATATAAGAAGCCAGCGACAAATCTAAAATACCATAATTGAATTTTTTCGAGCATTTTCTCGTTACGCTCGTATCAAGTTACGTCTCAATGGGAAGGATACTGCGACCGAGCCATCTACGCGTGTGTGCAAGTGCACATGGCGCCAAGAGTTTTGGGGGCGTACGAATAAAGGCGCTTCAAAATTCCACACTGGGTACGTACGTACGTTTTCAGCTTTTCACTGGAATAAATATCCGCGCCACTTTTTTTCATTCGTTTTTCCTTTCCTTCGTACAACATTCGTATGGTATATTCTTTTGTTTGTAAACACGAAAAGTTTCGATGTACACCGAATCCATTATCTATACGTGCGGCAAAAGTTCAAGAGGGAAATTTAGCTGCAGATATTTCATCCCATTAACTACTCGGTGAGTAAAGTAGCATCGAAAATACCTACAGATGGTTTCGAATTTTTGAAAAAGAAATGATATTTTTTAGGTATTTACGTTGCTTCCAAGACCAACGTAGATAAGTACGCGATGAAGTATGACTGAAGTGATACTCCAAAAAAATATTATATGTAGATACAATAGGATTTAATTTATCCGAAGAAAGCTTGTTAACACTTTGAATGACACTTTTAATTTAATTCTAGGGATATAAGAGATAAGATAAGAAAATTCCTAACACGTATTTAATTTTCGCGTCAATTTTCAAAATAAAATATAGCATTTTATTTTTTCTTGTTGCAAGCATGGCTTAAGTAACTTACTCGCGCCTATTTTTTTCTTCTTAATATCTTATGCTTAAGAAGACCATAAGTTCTTAATTTCCTTACGTTCGAAATGATTTCGATTTCGTGGCTGAGTTCAGTAGTGATTCTGGCGAATACATTGGTAATATTTGCTCGGAATGAAAACCCATTGGAACCGCTTTATTTGACACAGTACGTCGAGACAGGACGCATAGAAGATGGACAACGTGAAGCCGAAGTGAAACCATTTCTCAAAGGAATTAAAAGCTACTCTGGGTATTTCACCGTTGACACGAGGTACAACTCGAATTTATTTTTTTGGTACTTTCCGTGCAGAAATTCAAACAAAGATACGCCCCTGGTACTGTGGTTGCAAGGTGGCCCTGGTGCTTCTTCCTTATTCGGCTTATTTACCGAAAATGGACCTTACGAGTTCAAAAAAGCCAAACTAGATTATCGACACTACACGTGGACAAATGATTTTAACGTGCTGTACATCGACAATCCAGTTGGCACAGGATTCAGTTTTACCGAATCCGACTCAGGTTATGCAACCAACCAAACGATAATCGGCCAACAGTTACGCGAAGCGCTGAGGCAATTTTTAATTTTATTTCCAAATTTACAAAAATCTGGTATAATAATTAGCGGAGAATCATACGCCGGAAAATACATACCATCGTTGGCTTATACAATTTTGAATAACAAATACAGTACAAATCCGTTTATAAATATCAAAGGATTATTTATTGGTAATCCGATGATAAGCATGGAGCATATGCTACATTATAATGAATATTTATATTCGCACGGTTTATTAGATGCCAATGGACAAAAAGTATTGAGAGAACGAGAGGATAAAATCAGAAATAAAATCAAAGCGGGCAAATGGAAAGAAGCTAGCGCATTAATGAGTAGCACTTTTTTTGGAATAGATGATTCGAATACGTTATTTTATCAATTGACCGGTCTAGAACAATATTTCAATTTATTGAAAGACAAAACGGCCGGCACAGAATTCGTAAATTTTCTCAATCAGCCAAAAATTCGAAAAGCTCTTCACGTAGGTAATCGTAGATTCAGAGAAATAACCATAAAAGTATATTACAGGTTGGAAGAGGATGTAGCAAAAAGTATGAAAGGTATTTTTGAAACAGTGATCGAACATTACCCAACAATAATTTATTCCGGACAATTGGATGGCATATGTCCTTGGTACTTGCAAGAGAATTTATTTTTACACTTGTCATGGAGCGGAGCATGGGAATACTATAATGCTGAAAGAAAAGCTTTCCATTTGAATCAATACTTGGTAGGATATTATAAAAGTGCGAATAACTTCACCGATATGATGATTAGGAATGCCGGCCATATGGTGCCAACAGATAAGCCTCAATGGGCGTTAGATCTCTTGCAGAAATTCTCTAAAGGTTATTTTAACTCAAATATTGAAAAATGACCGAGTGTTGGAAATTCGGTGAAAAAAAATATGGGATATTCGTCGGAGTATACGCGATTAATTTACGATATCTCGCAATCTAAAATTAATGATTTTCATTCAGCTGTGGGGAATATTTCGCACGTGGAAGATACACATATGGTACCTCTAACCACGCTCTAATCAAATCTTGTACGTAAAATGTACAGTAGGTGCCTACATATTTCAGTAATAAACCGTATACAAAGCGAAATCATGTTTTTTATTTTTTTTATTTTTTCATCCGAGGAGCGAGATTCAAAGCGTGCGAGATTCGTATTCTAATAAAACGAATTTAGGGTTTTAAAACACCACCGGATATTCGCCTTTTTCGTAGTCGTTTCATCTCAACGCCGTTCAATTCATGTCATCTGTATAGGTTCACATGTTGTATTGATGATCTCGTCTATTTTCATCGCATTCTACACAAATATTCTTGTATTTTTAACTTTGGGAACATACAGCTCACAACGATTTTGCATAAGTAAGTTGGTGTACGTTTTTATTGGCGTATTTTACGTTAGATTTAACAATGGAGAGGGTTCAAAATGGAGGGATCTGGGCAGTAATTAACCGAAAAGAGGGGAACCAGGAACTAAAAGTTGGGTCTGGACATCAATCAAACGAAATAGAAATAACCTCCATTATACGAATAGGTAAGTGAATAATTTTATGTTATATATGTACCTATTTCTCGTATCATTTTTGAATTTTTACCATTATTTTCAAAAATAATAGTAGTTGGATAAATTATTTTACCCCGAGCAGCACACTCGATCGATAATATCGAAAGTTGAAACGTATCGATAAAAAATCGTTTAAAAATCTAAAGATGTTCTCACGATATGATACAGATTTAGCTGTACGATTTTATAGGCAAAAAATCTAAAAACTATCGAATTCGATAGTATTACGATTTTAGGACGATATTCGTCAACGATACTATCGACAAAGAATATTAAATTTATCGAATCCGATTTTCCACCGATTTTGTGCAGATATTTGAAACTATATTATCGACAAATAATCTGAAATTTCTCGAATTCGATTTTTTAACGATTTTGTGAAGATATTTGAAACTATATTATCGACACGTAATCTGAAATTTCTCGATTTCGATTTTTTAACGATTTTGTGACGATATTTGAAACTATATTATCGACAAATAATCTGAAATTTCTCGAATTCGATTTTTCAACGATTTTGTGAAGATATTTAAAACTTTATTATCGACACGTAATCTGAAATTTCTCGAATTCGATTTTTCAACGATTTTATGACGATATTTGAAACTATATTATCGACACGTGATATGAAATTCCTCGAATTCGATTTTTCAACGATTTTGTGGCGATATTTGAAACTACATTATCGACAAATAATCTGAAATTTGTCGAACGATTTTTCAACGATTTTGTGACGATATTTGAAATTATTTCCAAATTGGTGAAAATTTTTCTAAGTCCAACACGTCTGGAAGTACTAAACTGCCTATTATAAGCGTTTTATTGCTAATTCCTCAACGATAAGGTATGGCATAGTGGTTAAGGAAGAGGATTACCATGCAGGAGGTAGAAGGTTCAAGCCCCACGGGTGGCAGATTTTTTATAATTTATTTTGACTTTTTCTGAAATGATCCTCTTACCGTAACATGAATAATGTGTTTAGGCATAGTTTAATGTATTAATTATGCTAATTAATGAGTTTTAATTATAGAAAAAAGCTAGTAAAAGACGAAAAATCGGAATAAAAAATCGACAGAATATCGAATTCGAAAAAGTTGCGCCTAAATCGTGAAATTATCTTTCGATATTATAGATATATTATCGATAAAATATCTTACTATAATCTCGAAATTTTTGCTAACTATAATTCGTCGATAATCTATCTATATATCGAAAGATAATTTCACGATTTATGCGGAACTAACACGACATTTTATCGAATTCGATATTCTGTCGATTTTTTATTTCGATAATTTGTCGAGTGTGCTGCTCGGGACGTTACGAGGGAGAAAAAGGCTTCTTTATACTACCGAAAGATCAGCGAGAGGGAGATAAAGTAGCACTTTATCTCCCTAGTAACGTAAAAAATTTAATAGCTAATCGAATGGACACTTGGTGCCCAATAATTGAATAACGGTCGATAATATTTCAATTTTATACTCAACCTACACTTACACAACAGAATGGACATACTATGAGCATCGAATCCATTGAGGATGGAAATTCAAGCGAAATAATAGTAGGTATGGGTACCTTCGCAAAGAATTAATCGATACAATGAAAACTGTAAAAATGCCTTCTGGTGAGATGTCGACTCGGGATACGAAGAAATTTAACATTAGGGCATCGAGTTTATTAAAATGCAAATTTTTATGCAAACGATACGACTAGAAAAAGCCATAAAACAAGAAAACTGCAGAAGATATTTATTTTTTAGACAACTGCCCGAGAATATTTTAAAATTCCATTATCTCTTCTTAATTTATATTATACACACTGAAAATCTCCCTTTTAAAATCAAAGCATGTTTTCGGGTCATTTTCATATTGACTTTGAAACTGTTTCGTTCAAAACTTCAAAAGTCACTAAGAATCATTTTCCCTTCATTTTTCCTTTTAAAAAAATCAATTTTTAAAATAATTTTTTAAATATCCCATGCAGAGCCTTTTTTTTTCAAATTTTCGGTCATTTTGGTTTATTGGAAACTGTCACACTGCAGTAGAAAAATATGTATAGTTGTAAGTACATTTATACATTCTTGTTTGGTACAAAATGGCAGCCACCCAGACTAAAATCGCGATCGGCTGCCACTTTGTCCGTTAGGTATAAACTAGTTACTTGATGATATGACGCTCTGCAGAATAACACCCAGGCGCTATCAGCACCTTTAGACATTCTTCAGAACTACATCTCTAAATGCACCCGACTTAGGAAAAAATACAACAAAGTTATTGGAAATTTTTTTTTTTAAATGGGATGGAATTAAACGATCTGATTGTTTTTGCATGTCGCCTTTACGTAGCTTTACATTTTGTGGTCCAGTTCAAGATAAATTAGCAAACACAATTTCATATGAG
Source organism: Balanococcus diminutus (assembly GCA_959613365.1). Classification (NCBI taxonomy): domain Eukaryota; kingdom Metazoa; phylum Arthropoda; class Insecta; order Hemiptera; family Pseudococcidae; genus Balanococcus; species Balanococcus diminutus. The sequence continues at coordinate 41,417,585 of OY390715.1, read as the reverse complement.
TGATGTTACCCCCCTTGCCAGATTTATATCTCAGGCAGCCATCTTTACCGTTCGATGTATAAATGCTACCTTGAACCATTGCATACATCCCCACCAATATCCTCTAACATACAGGGTGTTTCAGGAAACGTGTGAAATTCTCCAGGTATGGATATAACTCGATACCACTAACAAAAAACTTTATGTATACAAGGTGCCTATCTCGATTTCGAAGGGGCAATGATTAACAAAAATGTAAAAATTTCGCCAAGACAATGCATGAACCAGGTGTAACTTTTTGAAAGGAAGAAAAATGGTTATGTGAAAAATTTGCCTATCTTTGAAAATGAAGGCGCTACAAAGCTTTGAAAATTGGTATTTTTCAAGTTTAAGGCTTCGTAGCGCCTTCATCTTCAAAGATAAACAAATTTTTCACATAACTTTTTTTGTTCCTCTCAAAAAGTTACGCCTGTTTCATGTACAATTTTGACGAAATTTTGATATTTCCATGTATCACCAGTGCACCGTGATGAACTAAGGTAGGCAAAATTTTTGACTGGAATTTCGTGTTGCAGTAACTCCTTCAATTTCAAAGATAGGCATCCCGTTGTAATAATGACCTTTTTTTGCTTTTTCAAAGGTCTATTCGGTGGCGGGGTTGGATAAATTTTTAAACGCAGTGTTACCAATCGATTTTTCTTGGCAAAATACAAATTTTTGAAGCTTTGTAGCTCCTTCATTTTCAAAATTAGGCACCATGTGTACATAAAGTTTTTTGTTAGTCGTACTAGGTGGTATCTAAATCTCAGGTATTTCACACGTTTCCTGGAACACCCTGTATAGGAGTCACATTACCCCATAACTGTATGCAGTATACTAACTTAGTTTACCCTCGGCTGCCACTTTGCGCTCTATGTATACGGCTGCCACTTTGATACACAACTATATATTCGTACATAATGTACAAATAGGTACAGTACAAAATCAAAATTCCTATCAACATTTTTGAATTTAAACAATTTTTTTCAGAGGAAATTTCACAAAAACTTTTTAAAAGCAACTTTCACAAAAATCCTCTAGAAAAATATTTTCGAAGGGGAGTAAGTATACTTCTTTCAATTTTCTTTTCAGAAAATCGAAAGTCTTGTCAATTTTTTTTCAATTCACAACATTCACAAAAAATTGCTCAGTTCATTGTTATTCGAGACAAAACATTTCAATTTCTAGGGGGAAAAACACAGGGATAGCAACCCAAACAGAAAAAAAACAAAAAAATTTTGGTGAACCGCCCCCCCCCCCCAAAAAAAAAAAACAACTTGAACCAGGACCCACAAATTGAAAAGGATCGAAAACTGAAAAAAACAAAACAAATGAAACTGAAACTAAAAACAATTCATGGTTTTCATTTTTCTGTTGTTTTTTCTGAAATCGAAAATAAAACTAAAAAAATCACAACCTGAAACTATAAACTGAAAACGAAACTGGAAACCCTGAAAATGGTAATTTTCTAGTTTTACATCATTGAAAATTCAGATCCCCAAACATTTCATCGAGATTGAGGGTTTCGGAGCAAAAAATTTTATTTCACATTTTTTACGTAAAAAATTCGATTTTGATAAAAATAAAATTTCACACCTGAAAATTCAGGCCTGAATAGTGAATAGGTATTATATTTAGGTATTTTAAAAGATTTTCTTCAACAAAAAATTGAGAAATATCCCCCCCAAAAATTGAGATTTTTTCTCAGAAAAAAATTATACGTACCTACCTACTTGTAAAAATAGAGTTCCAGAATTATTTTGATAAAACCTGGGGGGGCACTTGGACCTGAACCCAAAATTAAAAACTCAAAAAAACTGTTAACCTGAATCCCATTACCCTAAAAATCAACCCAAAACTGAAATTCGAATTCCATAAGTTGAAACGTGAAACCCCTCTCAAAAAAGTTCGGTTGTAGCATTGTCAGTCCTCAAAAACTTCACAAAAAATTTTCTACTTTTTTTTTGAAAAGAAATAATTTTTTTTTAATTTTTGCGAAAGATTTCAATAGTAGGTACCTATTCCATTAACAATTTTAATTTAATTTTCACAAAAAATCTGATACCTACCTAATATTTTTTTCAATTAAAAGAAAATATTTCAAAATTCTATCAAAATAACACAATTTTAGTTATTTTTCGTCAGATTGACCATTCTAAAGTATATATTACAAACTATGCTAATATTTTTGATAATTCCACAAAAAATCCTCTCAAAATATGTGACCCGACATAACAAAAGAGACCTAGTAGGTAAAAAAATCGATTTTCACTTTTTTTGTGTTCTGAGCTCTACGAACTGAGGTCTATCATCTGAGCCACTCAAAATTTCGAAAAAATCAATATTTCTAATCGGTACGACAAAAGGGACCTAGTAGGCAATGCAGCTGTTTTTCAAGAATTTGAATATAAAAAAATGTGTAAAAATATATCCCTAATTTGTTTCAAAATAGCTCCCCCCGGGGCTGATGCTTGAAATTCGTGATTTTAAGCTAAAAAATTCCACTTCTGAGAATTTTTGATCAATTTTCAGAATCATCACCGATTAAAATAATTTTACCTACTTGAAATCGATGAAATCTAATAATTTTTGATTTTCAATATTTTTTTCGTTTTATGACCACTTATGACGCAAAATGCTCATAATTTAACCAAAAACCGATCTGATATTTGTTATCAGCAAGCTTCAGAAATTTGCTTATCACACAATTTTCCCCTTTTTTTGGCAACACTGAATTTGGTCAAATTTCCCTTACCCATTATAATAAAAAAAATTCGCACAAATTTTTTTTTTAAATATTGGAAAATATTTCACTCGTATCTAGTAACTATTTCTCCAAAATCTAAAAAAATTGGCCTATTTGTTCCACAGATAATCATCTCAAAGTTTATTTTTGCTCTCTTGAAAAATTTGTAAAATACCTACTAGGTCCATTTTGTCATGCCGGGTCACACATTATATTATGTATTATATATACGTATATATTTTTTTGAAATCAAATTATTCTGAAAAAAAATTGTCCTATAAAAATATACTTATAGTTATTATTTTTTTAATTTCAAAAGAAAGTGTTCAAGATTTTTTTGATAAGACAAAAAAAAAATTGTAGGATTTTTTGATTTTTAAAAAAAAATATTTTTCAACAAATTTTAGAATTTTGTTTAAAAAAATCAGAGTTTTTTTTTTAATGTATGTATATTGTATACCTATATTGATAGGAGTTTAAAAAAAATTCAAAATAAGATTTTCTTGGTCAGAAAGTTCTTGAAAATTTGGATCACTGTTTTGTCTCTGTTTTACCTTAAAAAGATATCTAATTATTCACTGTAAAGTCACCAAAAAAAGTGAAGAAAAACTGAAATATCCTGCCTGAAAATGGATATAGTGTAAATATTTCAAAAGAACGTAATCTCGATGAATTTTGATTTGAAAAAATGTAAAAATTGATAATTCAAAACCATTTAAAAAAATTTTATCCACAGAGTACCACCTATAGATATGACTTTAAAGTGGTAAAAAATCATTAATTCCGGTTCCGAATGATTAAAAAAACGGATCGATTCATTTTTTAGTGTTTTTACACTGCGGCTGTTCATCATATTATACGTCTATTCTATAAAAAGAAATCTAAATTCGTATAAGTAAATAAAATTTGCCTCGGTAGGTTTCAGCTATATCTCCTGAACTCTTGAATGATTATGTACGTATTGGGTACCCCACTCAACCTATTACCATGTGTTCATTTATGTATTAGCATGCGAATTCGTTACAAAAATAATAACACGACAGCAGTTTACATTGTGTAACTTTCCTGGCAAAATTTCTCATTTTTAAAAAATATTTTTTATTGTGCCGGCAAACAGGACCGTATAAATTTTACGTTTTTTCTTGTATATAGAAGTTCATCGAACACATTCACAGTGGAAGTATCAAGAGAATACCTATTTTACCTATGCGTATTTACTACCTAACTAAAAAAATGCCTTGAAAATACGTTTACACTTGACTTTTTTGAAAGTTGTACAGCGTACGTGTAGGCACGTTCCACAACACATTAGTTCAAAACCATTTGTGTTTATGATTAATGGACCACAATACATATAAATTTAGGAAAAACTACGACCTATGTACCTAAACTATATATGGTACCTACGAACTACATTTATGTACCGGGTGTTCCGTGACCAGTGCACCGCCTTCGAACCTATGATGCGTCTACCCAAACTACACAAGTGTATGCATGTTTGCCGACCCTAACATTTGAAGGGGCAAAGTTATACACTCGTGATGGTGATTTCTTCAGAACGTCATAACTTTGCAAATAATGTAGATAGACAAAATTTGCCTCAGGTTTTTTTGTAGAACTTTTCAAGTCCTACAAAATCGGTTATATTCATGTTTTGCCTAGCTCCAAAATTGAAGGAGCTACAACGATGTGAAAATTTGTACGGCCGATAACTCCTTCAATTTTCAAGTTAGGCAAAATTTGCAAGAATCATTTTTTTTTTTTCATTTTTTTGTGTTCTACAAAATGAGCTATCAATGTTTTGCCTAACTCGAAAATTGAAGGAACTACAGCATTGAAAAAATGAAAAGGAAGGCAAATTCCTTCAAATTTGAGTAAAAATTTAAGGAAATTGCCCTTCTTTTCATTTTTTCAATGTAGTAGTTCCTTCAATTTTCGAGTTAGGCAAAACATTGATAGCTCATTTTATAGAACACAAAAAAATGAAGAAAAAATTATTCTTGCAAATTTTGCCTAACTTGAAAATTGAAGGAGTTATCGGCCGTACAAATTTTCACATCGTTGTAGCTCCTTCAATTTTAGAGCTAGGCAAAACATGAATATAACCGATTTTGTAGGACTTGAAAAGTTCTACAAAAAAACCTGAGGCAAATTTTGTCTATCTACATTATTTGCAAAGTTATGACATTCTGAAGAAATCACCATCACGAGTGTATAACTTTGCCCCTTCAAATGTTAGGGTCGGCAAACATGCATACACTTGTGTAGTTTGGGTAGACGCATCATGGGTTCGAAGGCGGTGCACTGGTCACGGACCACCCTGTACATGCACGGAGAGAACAGTAGTTATAGTAGAATTTACTATAAAATATATTGAAGTTGCTCCAATGCCGATTTTTTAGTTAAAATTACTATAATGATATAACCTAAAACTTGAAAAATTATACAAGGTGTCCCGGCAATTAATAACCAGATTTCAGATTTGGATACAACCGAGTACCACTGGCAAAAAACTTCATGTACAAATTATGCCTAAATTTGAGAATGAAGGAGCTACAAAGCTTTGAAAATTGGTGGTTTTTATTTAGCCAAGCAAAATTGGTTGGTAACACTGTTTAAGAAAAAATTTTCGACCTTGGCGGTGGATAGCACTTCGAAAAAGCAAAAATAGTTTTTAGCACCTTCTGTTGCCTATCTCTGAAATTGAGGAAGTTACAGACTCGCAAAACTCCGGTCAAAAATATTGCCTATCTCAATTTATCACGGTGCCTTGATTAGACATGGAAATTGCAAAGTTCTATCAGAACAATACGTGGAACAGGTGTAACTTATTGAGAAGAACAAAAAAGGTCATGTAAAAAAATTGCCTATTTTGAAAGTGAATGTGCTATGAAGTATTGACCGCTTTCAAAGATTGGGTAAATTTTTTACATAACTTTTTTGTTTCCTCTGAAAAGTTACCTACATACATCGTACATCTGCCTTATTTATTGTCTTGGGAGTGTTTTGAAATTTTTGTGAACCATTGCCCCTTCAAAATCAAAATAGGTACCTGGATGCACATAAAGTTGTTTGTTACTGGGAGTCTGGGAATCGGTTATACTCAAATCTCAAGTCTGATTACTCTGAACCGGGACACCCTGTATATTTTCCATTAAAAATTGTGATTTTTGTCGGAAAACGTAAGTTAGGTACCTAATAATTTTTTTCACTTCAAAAAAAGTAAAGAGGTTTTTCTCCTTTCAAGCAAATTGGAACATTTCTTTTTATCAAAAAAAAAAAAAACACTCAACTCCAAAAAATAGAAAAAAAATTATTTACGTATTAAAATAAATTGAAACATCATTTTCTTCAAAAAATGAGATCTCTTCAAAAATACAGTAAACAGTTTTTTTTTCATAAAAAATTGAGAAGTGCATTTTTTTCCTCCGACAAACTTAACAGATTTTCTACTCCAAAACACTGAAAATTTTCAATTTAAGAAATTTTTTGTTTAAAAAAAAAATTCTTTAAAAAATGAGATATTTTTATAAAATAATAGAAAATAATAGGCCATAGGTATACTTATATTTTTCCCCTGAAATTTTTTTAAAAAATACCTGGACTCACTTTTTTTTTTAATTCAAAAAATTGAAAATTTTTCTAAAGATTTGTTTTCTTTGAAAATCAAGATAGGTAGCTATTTTTTCGGAAAAAATGAGAAAACTTTTTTTCCTTAGTACATTGGGGTCGTCATCAATGAATTGAACTCTATTTAGGTAGTACCCACACCCACGTAAATCATGTATAAATATTCATTTCTTTCTTGAAGACTTCTCTATTGGTGAACACTTGAACAGGCATTTGCCATCTTTACAAAACAAAGGTACCTTAATAACGTTGATAGGGTTAACTAATTCCATCTACCAAGCATATTAATAAGAAAATATAAAGCGATGAATAAACTTACCGAGATTAAAATTATACAATTGGACATGAGAGCTCGAACCGGAGGATGTAATAACAACCCGACGGACAATAGTACTTTGAACGTTCACATCGCTGTCGCTCTTCAAATTATACAAATCGTGTCCCAACTGATCACAAATTCACGACGAATAATCATAAGATATAAAAGCGAATAGGCTTTTTGACCTTTATTTAGTCAATTTTTACCCAGATTTACTCATTAAACGCGAAACGAAATAACATATTGCCAGTTCAATCGAACACAACACCGATAATCGTAAAAATACTTCATAATACCGAAATAGAAAAGCATAATTCTTCGAACACCGACACAATTTTAGTTTAGGTATGATTAACTATGCGTGTATTCTCGAATTCTCGATTGCCGAATAAAAAATACCACGTTCCCAAAACAAATTTTTCTTGAAAACACCAACTGCTGTCTTCGAAAACAGATCAACCACTAGAAAATTCTAAAACAGTTTTTCTCACGTTAGTCATATAAACGATGAATGTTTTCATGTTACCTTCGCCCAATCACTTCCTATTCAACTTGGTACATTATTTTTTTTTCCAGAATAACATAAATTTTTTTAAATGTTTGCTTCTCTTTTATGCTCCATAGAAATGGTAAATTACAAGCGAAATAGCAACACAAACTTGATGTCTCTGTTGGTTCAGTAAATAAATGATTTCAAAAACTTTCGAATTTTAATTGCCTTCGCTGTATTTGAAATTGAGAAAAAAAACTACAAAATTAGCGACGAAGTCAAAACCGAGTTGATATAAAACGGCCAAAGGCAGCTGGAAAAATGTACCATTCTTCGACATTGCATAGAGAGGTATGATTTACCTACTAAAAATTATATTTTGTAATAATTTAGATAAAAATATATTTGCCATTATTTGTATTAGCTTTCGGTAGGTTTGTCAACTTTACGTTAAATTAGGTAAATAAAATTATATAGGTGTCTATGTATCTGATGAGTAACTGTAACATTACTTTACTAATGGGTAGTTGGGTACCCACCTACGTGATTAGAAAACAAAACACGAAAAAAGGATTCTGGTGTTGATAAACATTCTTCTTAATTAGTTAGGTTAGCCAATAGATGAATTACGATTAATTTGAAATTTAAAAAAAATCTAATGTTCAACATTTCTATCCTTTTTCGTAATCATTTCGATTGCATTAATAATTACAGACTGAAATTTATCAATTTTTAATTTTTTAATGTTATATTTGTCTTGTTAAAAAGCTAATTTTCGACTTCGATATTTTAATTATCAAATGACTCGGAATTTATTGATAACTAGGCTAATTTCAAATTTCAATGTAAAAAAAAAAAAAAAAAAAACGATTTAGAAGAAAAAATATTGTTGTTTCCAAAAAAAGCATAAAATTATTGAGTAAAAAAGTTCATAATTTGTATTAGAAAAATTTCGAATTTTAATAACCAATTTAGCATATGTCACATGATCTGTCCTTCTATCAAGTGACAATGAAGATGAATAATAGCACAGGGTAATATTTCAAAACCAATTTAACTAACTAATCTGAGAAAAAAAACTTTCAAATCTTTCTATGAAAAAACACCTGTTTCACAAACAAAACAAATTTTCGACTTTCGGAACTTATCAACGTTTCACACGTAACACTGTCCACACGTCTTGAATATCACTGGATGTCGTGATAAAGCGTAAATCTGTGAAGATCTCATTGCTGCCGGGGAAACTCTTCACCTCAACCCTTCGTGAAAGGAAGCGTTAACTCGGTTTTCGGCGCTTGCGCTTGAAAATCTCTTGTAGGTACAATTTACTTTAGTGTTTTTAAAAGAGGAACAAAGTAATTAAAACCAAAAATTTAAGGAAAAATGATGGTGTGGAAGTGAAGCAGTAGTCTCGCGAGTGCATTTTAAAAAAATGTTTGTAGTCAAATTCGCCAGTATCGAGTAAAGTGAACGGTTTCAGAAATGAGACGGATTAATTTACGTTATAAAATACGATAATTATAATAATGCTGTTTTTTCGTGTGAATCAAAGAGATAAGTCTGAATTTATGATATCGTTTTCGTATTAAAAAAGACACACAAGTCAAATAAATTTGTAATTTATACTTGAGTAATACTATAACGAATCGAGGTGCAGCCTAGTTTCAAATAAAATGTTTCCTGTTAGTTGAAAACAATACCTATAAAATTATTCAAACTATCGCTAACGCCAGTGAACATTTTGGGTTGAATTTCTCAGTTTATTCACCACCTGATGTGTTTTTCCAATTCAAAAACAAACGTATCAATTATTCAAACTCTCAGTTTCGAATTCGAGAAATTACCTCGAAGTGACGTAAAGTTGAACGTGGTTAAATTAACTCAATCACTATTCCATACTGAGAATAAAAAACAGCATTGAAAAAAATATTCAATGCTGCTACACCATTCAGAAAATTTGTGCAAAAAATTGAAATCAATTTTGTAAAAAAAAAGTGTACCATACTTAAAACCACATTTGACGTATCACATTAATTACTGTTGAATAACTAAAAAAATATAGAATAAGTAACGTGAGGTATAAATTTAAAAATTTTTATTCTTTCAACATTATAAATTAGAAAAAGAAACCAAGAATCTTCCCTCCAAGGTGCTTTCTTCTGGCTTCTTCGTGATCCATTATACCACCGCTGGTTGTTAAAACTATGTATCTGCACAAAAAAAGGAAATTTTCGGTTGGTTAGTACCCCAACGAAAGAAATAATTTGAGCAAAATTCAAAGAATAATTACCCGAATTGTCTAGAAGGTAACAAGTTGTTCGTCCATTTTTCAATTTGGGTAATAGGTAGATCAAATCTAGGCGAAATTACACCGCATTTATTAATTCGACCCGTCAAATTTACGACAACCTTTCCAGCTCTGTGATCGTCAACGATTTCAAATTCTTCGATATAACCTGTCGCCGAATTATTCGAGAGATTAGTATTATACAAAGATATACTTCACCGATAAATCAAACATTACATTACCATGCTTCATCATCACTTTCAAAAATTTGATGATGACTTTGGAACAAGGTCTAATCAGTACTTGGCGTTTGCCGCATTTTTCCGCATTGTTGATTGATTTTAAAGCATCGCTTAAAACACTCATACGCACCATGATTGATTCTTCTGCAAACAAAAAATACAAATTAGTCGAAGCACTTTTGAAGATACAGAAAGTCATAATCGAAGATGAAATATTACATGCTAAATAATAATTCAATACGTAAACTTATTCTAATATCGTTGCAAACCCAATTATTGAATATATTTTATTAGAACATGCCACATGTAACGGAGAATTCAGTAGAGTAGGAGGTGTGTGGAGAAAACCTCGACTACATTACTCTATCATTCAGTACAAGAAAAGAAATAACCTAATGTAATTCGATATTTATATTCTAAATACACTTACGTGAGTTGAGGATTCGAGACAATTAAAATTAATTCAATTTATGTCATCAACTTTATGGAAAATAATTAATTTTACACATAAACACGCCGACAGCGTACAATTCGGTTACCAGAAAAGAAATTTTATTTTTTTATGGGTTTCTAGATAGCACAAACTCAAGTAGAAGGTTGGAAAGGTTGACTTTGGTTTGTGGTTTGACCATTTTTCATCAAGAGTGCGTTAGTGAATGATGGAGGATTTTTCATTTTTTTCTTAAATTTTGGTAGTGCTATCTATTGTATGAAGAGAGTATCACGAAAAATTTGGTTCAGGTACGTTCTGTAATTTAGGTGGTTGTTAAAAAATTTTCGAGTTCGACAGCGTCCATCTTGTTTGTCTTACCATTCCATCGAATTTTGCATTCATTTCGAATCTAATCTGTAATCTAAAATCTCTTCGTTTTCGCAAAAATTTGGGGAACGGATTTTACTTAGCTATTTTAAACGATTCACGCAGTACTCTTTTAAATACGTGTTACTAAATAGTATCGTTTTTAATTCAGTAGTATTTTAAAGAAAAGTTTTAATATGTCTAATAACTACTATACACGAAGATCAGCCAACTTGGGTAAGTTGATGAACAATTCAAGCTTAGTTTACAAATTTCTTCCAAATTTGTACTTCACTCATATTGGTTACTTTGAAATTTATAAAACGAATTGTAATGCTTTATTGTTCACTGAGGTATTCATTACCAAAAATTGGGTATAAATCAGCTCATTGACGTGCGGTTAAATGTTTACAGATAAACCTAACATGATGTACCAGCAGCAACAGCAAGTTTTACAACAACCGTCGCAGTACAAAAATTTTGTGAAATCTTATCAACCCGATCCCGGTGTTTCAATTACCAAAGAAGAGAAGCCAATTTTCGAAACAATTAATGCAATTAATCCACCAGTGGCCAGTCAAATGGTAAATTAAGTTGAGATTTTTCCTTCTTGAAAGACTTGCTAGTCTGTATCGAAAACATCGCCAAAGATTTTATTTAAACTATTTTTCACGATCAATTTTGATTTTTGTTTAAATTTCATCTGTCGATTTGGATTTCGAGGAGTTACGATGCAGATTGAGCAACAATAGTCAATAATTGATAGAAATTTCCATAGCTCGCTCTAATAATTATTGTGTTTTTTCCATTAGCGATGGTTAAAAAAACAAATAAGTGAGGCGAGGAGACAATTAGCATTTCTACGTAATACTATGGCTTTTATACTTGTCTCTGTGTGACAACTTTAATAAATGTCTGAAATGAATTGCATTAGTATTGCGAATAAGATATTTTATTCAAAGTACTTTAATGCGTATTCTGTCGAGCAGACTGCGTTGTGAGTGAAATTTAAATGAATATTCGGTATTAGTAGGAAAACACGAATTTATCCTAATTTCCTCAAAATGTATGTAGCTGAGTAGTGCATGATGACAGATTTGAATATGTCACACATGTGATTGGTAAATATGTGTCAGTATGTTCGCTGGGTTATGTTGTGCGCTATGCCCAAACGATATTCATCTACAAAAAGTGATATTTTCATCTTGAAATTATCGTTTACGCGTTGCTTCCAACATATGCAGTGAACGAATTACAATTCATAAAAATTTATGCTTGTTGTCTCTCTGGTTCTCTCGAACATGTAGCAATCGAAACCGTTATCCCCTATTGCGAAAGTCGAAAGCGCCGCTGAAGCGGACATATCGTCCATTTTGAAGGAAGATGCGAAAGCAGAAGTCGCTCGTATGAAAACTGAACATTTTCAAAAATGGAAAGAAGCCAAAAAGAAGGCTGGCCTAAGTATGTAATTTTTAGTTGACGGTCAAGTACATAGGCCTTATACTTGATTCAACATTTCTTGTATTGTATCGAATCAAATTGAATACGTGTTAAAATACTCGGTGCTTTCTTTTTTTTTACAGCGAAAATTGATAAAAAATTGAAAAAGAGACGATTGAACGCTAGACTGGAGAAAGTATTGAAACCAAAGAACGCGTTTTTAATTTTCAATGAATTAAATTTGAAGCCCGAATACGAAATGCAAGAAATAAATAAAACCGGATTTCAAAAAACTTATTTAGCCCGTTTGAAGGTATTGCATTGGTCTTGCACAAACATCGACTCTTTTTTTTGGTAATACGTAATATATTTCAAAAATTGTATTTCGTAGCTCAACAATCAAGTTTACGTTGGAGAAGCTACGAGTGTTTCCGGTGCCAAAATGGTCGCTGCTGATATTGCGCTGAAAGATTGGTTTGTTCAATCGTTCAAAAAACAAGAATCAAGTAAAGTATTTTTTTGAAAATATTCGATATATTTTTCAATTGCTAATAGAGTAATTGTATTGTTTAATAGTAGGCGAGAAAATGGAAGTCGAAACTACTGAAGCGTCTTCATCGAACGAACCTGCCCCATGGTCTGCTGTTGGTTCTTACGCTATGCATTTGCTTTTCACTCGATGGCAGATGAATCCACAACTTCCAACTCCTCCTGTCGCTCAACAACAACCAGAAGCTGGTGTAACAGTTCCGTTGAATGGGACACAAGATAAAAAAGATCCTAATCAAGTACTTGATTGATTTTAGTCGCAGTGTTTATTTTATTTTCGGTATTTATGATTTCAACTTTTTCACAGTTGGTAGACTACGTTCCACCTGCAAATTTGAAGTTTCCTCCGAATCCGGATCAGTGTCAACCACTGTATGTTTTAAATTTGGCATTCCCGAACTTGATGTTCGTTGAGAAAACCGATGACGCTAATGCTGAACAGCGTTTTTATCTGCAATGTAAAATTGCGGGCCGTATTTACGAAGCCAGAGGTATTTTTATTTCTCGACTTGGTGTAATGGTCATTTTCATTGACTTAATTTTAATGTAATATTCATACTTCGTTCACAGCTCGCAGCAAGAAAGAAGCGAAACGTCAAATTGCCATTCAGGTTTTGAAGGATTACGGAATTACTTACCAACAACAACAACAACCACTCGTCCCAAATTACAAGTAGTTATTTTTAAGTCAAGTTTCAATTTTCGAATGTTTAGATTCGTTTGAAGTATGAAAATGTTTTGATTTTTTTATTAATTTTTATGTTGACCAAAAGCGAACATATGAATGCGTGGAGATTATAAATGTAAAGTGTATTTTGATTTATTATATATTTTTTGGTTAATATACTCGCTTCGTTCCTGTTTCGCGTTGAGTGATGTTTTTTATTTGTAAGAGTTTTAGAGCAGTTTGCGAATTGTACATGTTTAGAATTATTTGCATAATTTATTGCTTTTTATTTTTTAAGCATGAATTATTTTATTTTTAAAGAAAAGTATTGTTTTCAACGTTCTTTGAATTTTTTTATCGTGTATTTTCAAATGTACAAACTGCAAAATTTACATCTTATTATAGGTTTACAATTATACTAACATTAAACGATAATTTTGAAAAACTTATTCGATAAAAATTATTTAGTCCAACTGACTTTGGGAATATCAAAATGTTCCGTAAGACTATCTAAATGTCGATTGAATACTTCTACTCTTTGTTTATGAGTCATAGATGCTTTTTCCAGAATTCGTTTCTTTAACTGAAAAACAACCCAAAAAATGAGAACATTAGAATTTAAATCACGAAAATTATTTTTCAGTGATGATAAAACGGAAAGAACAATGAGAACATACCACTTCTTCCTGTTGTTTTTTGAATGCAATTTCAGCCTTCGTCAGTTTAATTTCGGATTTTTCAGAACCATTTGTCATTTCTGAAGATGCTTTGGATATTTGTTCTAAAATCTTCTTCTCTGTTTCCTTATTTTTCTTTTTCTTCTTTCTAAAGAACAGAATATTTCACAATACATTGTAATGTAACGATTTTGACGAAATGAAGCGAAGACGCAGCGTAATACGATTGAAAACACAAAACACTTACTTCTTCATATCGCTGTCTATTTTCAGTTTCAGGGCCCCCTTGGTACATTTATCGTACTCTGACATTTCAGGAGAATTGGATGTCTTCAACACGAAACACTGTCAAGTTGAGATTGAATTCTGAAATGATACATTCACTTTTCAGTTTTTATTTTAATGAATTTAGATATGATGCAGGTTCAACAAAAACAAATCTGCTATATAATGTACCTAGGTACTTACAATACAATGAAGAACTTCCTTCTGGATTTCTTTTCTGGAGAATCAGGAGAATGTTATCGAGTTATGTATCGAGTATATATCGTATACCACAGTTCAGTGGAATCTGAAGAATTAACAAAAAAAAGATGATCTTGTAATGATCATGCAAATTATTCAGTTATTTAGCATTATTGTATCGTTAAACTTCACACTTTAGTCTACTTTTGTTTCTCAGTAGGATAGAAATAAAAACAATTCAAAATGAAAAAAGGAATACGAATACTTGATTATTTTGATAAGCAAAAAAATGGAGTAATGAGTAATGTCGACCTCACCCCTCTTACCAACACAGACCCACACCACTCCCCGCCAGCCAAAGTTTCCTCCCTGGCCCTTTGGCCCTGGTTTATCGAAACAAAACAGCAGATAAAATATTTTTTGTTTTGATTTTCCCTTGGATTTTCCTATGTATTTTCCAAATTGCCAAATGGCATTTAAATTTTCATGAGGAATTGATAATTAATTTGGAAATTCAATCATTAATTGAATGAAGTGAAGTGAAATCAAACGTGTTACTGAGTGTTAGTGACTAGTGTTGTTCATCGATATTCTTATTCCTTCCTGATTCTGCTGAAGTGTTTTTTCTTTTCTTTAATTGTTTAATGTTAAGTCATTAGAATTTTAGACATAACAATGATAACGAACTTGATATCCATTTAGATTATTCGCATTTTTCGTTTCACGTTATGAAGCTGATAAAGCTATCACCGTTCACCAGCAATCCCCTGTTACTTCGTGAAATACTTCGCAGTTGCTAGGAGGTATAGCATTGAGCATTTTTTTCGAGTTGAAATTTTGATAAGTTATTACGTTTTATTAATTTGACATTATTTTTATGTTGGCAATTTCACACGATAAAATATTTACTTCAGCATAAAAACCTCGCTGAACTATAATTCAAACGTTGGTACAGTATTATACTTTATATTCCAAGGATTTTTGCTCCTTGAATTGATACATTTGAAAAATTAGGTAAGTCGATCAAAACCTATATTTCACTTTTGTCTCTAAAAATTTTCTAGCCCTTCCTAACGCAGTTTTGTAATCTTGCATTTTTTTTTAGACAACAGTGGAAATTTGATGGATGTGGATGTTTTGGCTCAAGCTGAAATAGATAAAAATAATTTACAAACTGATCTATTAACAGCTGTGAAAGAATGTCAGAAAAAGTACGGTGGTCGTGTTGAACTTGCTACTGAATTGGATCCTCATGTATCTCGTGTTTGCTACTGTTTCGAAACTGTTTTCAATCACGGTTTAAGAAAATATATTTCCAAGCCAGGGTATGTAGCTACGTTTATAATACTATCATATTTCCGAATATCATTTTATAAATTAATTCTACGTACTTGTTTGTATCGTTTTGATGTACAGAAAACCTGCTAAAGCTTTTGGCATCAACGAAAAGACGACATTTTGGCATTGCGTCTCCCATATCTTATCTCAACACGAACGTGATCGTTATAATAGTTTAAGAAACGTGAAAACAAATTGGGGTAGAAGTAGAGCTTGGTTGAGATCTGCTCTCAATGAGAGATCTTTGGAACGTTATCTACAATCGCTGATATTTGACGAAAATTTATTGGCACAATATTATGAAGCATCCGCCTTTCTTAGAGATCAAGAAAAAAGTTATATTCTACCCACTGCTGCTGCGGGTATGTATCGAGTTTGCAATTTGGCGAATAATTTTTCCAACGTCTGTATTTAAGAAAAATACTGTTTCAGGATTGGTACCAATATTATTTGCCATCAGTATCGACAGAGAAGATTTGAATCACAAATATAACGATACGGGAATCGATAAACTGAATTCAGAACAAGTCATAGTAACAGAATCAATGGGTAAAATTACACTCCTTTTATCAAGCTATACGAGTGTCGTATTACATTACTATTGAAATCGATTTCCTCTCTATAGATGTGTTGAAAATAAACGATGTTCGAAGAAAAATTCAAAGCAATGTAATTGAATTTGATGACGACTGCGAAAATAATGGAAATTACGATGAAATCAACGCTTCTGTTTGTTCGCCGTGTGATATCTCTGCTGTGAGTTAAAATTATTCGATTTTTTTTTACGATTTATGTATTCTCGAAAACATATGTTACCATTTTTTTAAAATTTTATTTTTAGGTCGAAATAGCCGAAGACGCCTCAGAAATAATGAAAAATGAGGACTCGACGTATTTCAATAATGATTCTGAAGACAACGCCAGGTTCGTGTAAATAAATATTGTAGATCTTCGTTCTGATTTTAGTAAGTTTATTTAAAAATGTAATTTTTTTTATTTATTTACAGTAGTATGGGTCTAAGACCAGTCAGTGATGAAGGAGTCGGCGAATTAATACCCGTTTCTTCGGATGTAAGTACTTATTAACGAAACTAATAAGCTTCGCAGTAATACCAATTAATTTCTTTTCTATCATATTCGTTCATTATTTTCATTCTGTTTGATGCATAGATCAATAACGTTGACGACTCGACCTTATTTTCTGATTTTCCGAGTGAGTATCCCTCATCTGTAAAAAATTATTGAGAAAATGGAATTTTCATTAATGAGAGGTTGCAGGTGAAGATGGCATTTCTGTGGGGTCGACTGATGACCAAGGATTTCAAAAATTGTACGAATCAACGAAAGAGGAATTGAAGAAGCAGTTGACACTAAATTCTACTTTAGATGCTCGTGTCCATGAATTAAATCGGTAATTTAAAAAAATTCCTCAATTTACGTGGCAGAAGAGATTATTAAATTTGTGTTTTTTTTTTTCTTCAACAGAGAAAATGAGGTACTTAAACATCAATTACGAAAATATGTTAGCGCAGTGCAAATGTTAAAACAAGAGGATGCCGATCACACGTACGAAGCTCAGTTATACGAAAAAAAATTGGTGCAGGTAAATTTCCAACGTGGCATGACATTTCGTCTGTTCGTAACATTGAAACGAGTTGTCATTTACATATGTCATGTGATGTCATACGTATCATGTTATGTACACGTAAGAGAAATAATCGACACTATGAAAACATTGTACTTTATTTTAGGTCGCAGAAATGCACGGTGAATTGATGGAACTAAATAACAGATTACAAATTAGTTTGTTAGCCAAGGAAGAAATGAATAAACGATTACAAGAAGAATTGATATCTTTGAGAGGCCCGCTTCCTTCGGAAGATTTTTCATTGCATAAACTAGTCAGCTTATGGGTTCCCTCAGTTTTTCTTACCGGACGATATTCTGATCCACATCACGTTTATCAAGTAATTATTCGGATTAAAAAAGAAGCCATTTCAATTCGAAAGTAAATTTATCAATTTTGATTTCAGGTGCATTTTAGGATAGGTTCTGAAGAATGGAATGTGTACAGAAGGTACGCCCAATTCCATTCATTTCATCAGAAACTTAAAAAAGAATACAGCGTTGCTTCGGGGTTTCATTTTCCTCCGAAAAAAACTATTGGCAATAAAGTAAATTAAAATTAATTTGACGAAGTTTACATTTTCGTTCAAAGATTTCTGTAAAGCTAACCAATTTTGTTATTAGGATGCGAACTTCGTCGAAGAACGAAGAAAAAAATTACAGCTGTATTTACGTCAAGTTATCAACTTTTTATTAACACAAGACAACCATTTAGCCGTTAACCCTACTAAGGCATTATTCACTTCTCGTGTACAATTTTTCAGGTAAAATTTTGCCACGGTTCATTGAGTAATATCATTTCGTTATTTACTTTCGATTTCTATAGTAAATCTCTTATGTTTTTAGCGAACAATATAAAGATAATCAGTCCAGATCACACAGTATTTTTGGTAACTGTTTGCAACAATCTCAAAATGATACTGAAGATACCTTAGTGCAGTATTCTGGATTATAGAATTAATTAGCCAATATGCTGAATTAAAATACCTAAAGCCTGACATTAAATAGTTTAAATTCACGATGGTAAACTAAATTCTATTGAATAATTCCAATATTGCTTTTTTTGTCAAGTTGAATTTCAAAAAAAGTGATAATAATTCATTTTATTGTTTCATTTCATTCAAACTTTTGAATATCTTGTTCATTACTAGATCAAAACCGTGAAATATTTTTCATTGCTTATTATGTGCCTATTTTTAATGAATATTGGAATTGATTGATTCTATTCTTTAAAAATAAATTTCATTGACATTGTAGTTTCGCTCAAAAATTATCATTTAATTGACATTTTTAATTTAAATTTATGTTTATATGGGGCAACGAAAATATGAATTATGATCGCATAAACTGTGAAAAGGCGACATAAAATGTTTTTTTTAATTCGTGATCAAGTTAACTATAATAGTATATTTATTAGTGTGATATATTGTTTTTAAATGAATTACGTAAGTTGAAAAATTATTATTTTTATGGCTTGTCTTTTTTTTTTTTTTTTTTTTTTTTCAATATTTAAATTTATGAACATTTTAAAATCCCTTCCTTGATATCTTTGTGTATTCTATACCTACATAATTAATTTTAAACTGAGATATTTGTTTTGTTATTTTTAATCAAAAATTGTCCCAAAAAGGAAATACAATTCAAATTTAACATTGAGCTTTTCAAATAGCACCTTACACACTGTTACTGTTTTTAAATGGCGTGAGCGCGCGACTGAATCGTGTTTATTAAATATTAACCCAGTGCAAAAAAATAAATAAATTTTTGATAATTTTTTATTTAACATGACATAGAAACAAATATCGTTAAGATTTAATAAATCACTGTAAAGTGACATGTTCAGTTATAATCTATCCTACCATTTTTTATGTTATATTTTTATATTATGTATCTACGTATTACCAATTTGTTTATGTACCATAAAACTTGTTGTAAACATTGCAATTTTATAAACGATATTTTATTACATAATAGTTGACATATATTGTCAATATTATTTAAGTGACAATTTACGCCCTGGCTCGTCAGTACAAAAATCGCGACTCGTAATTATCATTTGGGAAGGTAATCCTTCTACACTTTTAGCTAATCTTACTTTAGAACAATCATTCGTATGTTCACGTATCAAATTGTTGGTACTTTTTGATTGCAGAATTCTTATCTTATTTTCAACTGCGACTTTATTGCTTTTATTGCTAATTACCTTGGGCTCATTTTTTTTACGAATTCCATTCGTGCCATTTGATGTTGTAGAATCGAATGAATTTTTCGCCCTGAAGCCTTTTCGAAGGATTGAATTTTTTTCAAATGTGAATTCGGCAGCATCGTACGAATCATCTGTAAGAATAGGTATATTGTTCACCTATTTCAAGAGTAATTCTTCGCGAAAAATGATCAAGTACGATGCTTACCATCGGAGGAAGAACTTGGTATTGATTCTCGTTCTCCAGACATGATCAAAAAGCGGCTACATTCGACGTTTTTGTTATTTTTAAAATCACGACATGTTGATCGATTGTGTATACATTTCAGCTCCTCAGTTCTATGAGGGGAAAAATCTGTCAAAAATTTATCATTTTTTTGGTAAGTATAAATAATAAGCCAAGTTGGTAACCTCTTCCTTTGACCACCAAGAAATATTTGCATTTCCATGATTTCTTGGTAATTTGGTGGAGATTCGTAACTAGGTGGTGGTTCTTGATTTGATGCAGTTACATTAGAATTGTTTCTAGGTGTGTGTTCCGCTGAGACAATGCGTTTTGAAAAAAAAAAATAATTTTGTAATTAAAGGATGATAGAATTAATAAAAATTAAATTACAATTTAAATTCAGTACCTATTTCACCTACCTATCATTTGATTGAGCGTTCCTAGTGCTCGATTCAATTCGTAAGGTTGCTGAGTACGTTGCACCAACGTACAAATTAATGAGCATAGAATGAATATCGCTGAGGTCAAAGAATAAGTACCATTTCGGTACATCAATTAACAAAAACAAATCAGTACTTGATTAATGATTAAAATCAATTGTGAAATGCTTACAAAGTGTTGTGAAAAATGCAAATATCAACCCACGAGGAAGGTACGAGAAAGATTCAATTTTGGGAAAATAATAATTTTGTTGATGATAGTATTCGTCTCCTATTCCTGTATTTAAAAAAAAAAAATACTCCATTAATGTCACCTATATCAACAAAAAATAAGCTGAAACTCTGGGGAGGGGAGGGGGAGGAGAACTTAACCATTTGTACATTGCAATTCGTCACTATCATCTCCACAATGATCGAAGCCATCACAACGTAGACTTCCAGAGATGCATCGGTGATTATGACATAAGAAGTCGCTGGCAATGTAACAAACTGAAAAAAAAATTGATAATTTTTTTTCAAAATCGTCTGTAAGGTATAGGACTTCTTCACATGAAAAACCATTTAACATAGAAGGTGTCATAAATTAATGCCTACCATCGGCAACTGCTGCGATTTCAACTGGCTTGGCAAAGTTTTCAGTTTCATGAAAATTGGAAAAAGAAAATGCTGAGTAGGAAACGATGAATCGAGATCTGGAATTGAACAAGCCGTGCAAATAAATATAAAACCCCATATTGATACTTCCTACCAATTCTTCGTTAATTATAGTTGAATTTAAATCATTTTGAAAGGATACATGTTTAGCCTTCCTATGACCAGATGTCAATCCTTGGTGAATATCCAACTTGCTGTTATGTTCTAATAAAACGAGACATAGCTATTAGATGTTTTGTGGTAGGCATATAAAAAATCAGAAATTATCTCAGTTATTTACCCATATCAAAAAACGAAATAATTTTAACCAATAAATGCGATTTGAAATAATTTCCTTGTAATGGCTTAATCAGCCAAATGCAATCATACGCGACTTTTTCAAATTCTGTTGCCATTTTAGTCATCACTATGGTACCTCCTATATCTTCAACATAACCGCCGCAGCCTAAATTTCAAGAATTAATAATCGAATAATCTTAAAAACGCTTCACACTGTATAGTACCATGGTCAGACATGAAGTCCACTATTTTGATTTTTTTAGGGACTTTAATGACCAAAAATCAAACCCACCAAGAAGAATTTTGAGAAGGTCAAATAAGAGTATTTTTTTTTTTTTTGTAAACAAGCAAATTTTTTGTCAGGGACGAGCACGCTGAATTTGACAGTCGTTGAAAAAAAATTTATTTAATAAAATGACAACAGAAATTTTTTGATTTTTTAAATTTGAAAAAAAAACTACACTAAAAATCTCTTGGTTTTTACCAAAAATTTTGTTTTGTTGTGTTTTAGGAGAGAAAACAACAACTTTTAGCAAAAAATGTTCTCAATTATAGGTATGATCTTAATTTTCTCCTGATTTTTTTTTTTTTTTTTTTTTTTTTTGGAGCAAACAAATCTAATTTTTTTTTAAAGACAAAATCTCTCAATTTTTTTTAGAGTAAATTTTTTTAAACTTTTCAGGGTAAACAAATTCTTATGTTTTTTAAGAAGGAAAAAAATCGTTTTGGAATAGATAAAGTATTTCAATTTTCGGGGGGGGGGGGGGGGGGGGAGAGATCTCTACATTTTTTGACGTGGCAGAGCAGAAAAACATTCCTGTTTTTTTTTAAGAGAATTTTTTCCCATTTAAAAAGAAAAAAATCTGAATTTCTGGTCTTCTTTTTTTTTTGGGGAAAAAAAACTCAAATTGTTTGGAGTTGAAGAAACCTCTCAATTTTTTTGAAAATGAAAAACTTTTCACATTTTTGGAGTAAAAAATATCATTTTTTGACGGGAAAATTTTTTGTCTTAAATATGAAATCTTTCAATTTTGATAGAAAAATCTCTAAAAAATGTTACGTGTAGTACCTAACAGAAAAAATCTCTGTTTCTTTTTTTTTCATTTTTAGATTAAACGTTTCAATTTTTATTTTTTAGTCTTCATTATTTTTGAAAAAAAAACTTTAATTTTTTGAAGACAAAATATGTCTCAATTTTTTATAAGTAAAAAATTATTTCAACATTATGAAGTAAAAAATTATTGTTTAAAAAAAAAAGATCATTTCATTAAAAAAAAAACAAAAAAAAAACTAATAAGTATACTATAGGTAACAATTTTTTATAGGCAAAAAAATCTTTCAATTTATTAGAGAAGAAAAAATCTACTATTTTTTTCAATAAAAAAATCTCACAATTTTTTGAAGAAGAAAAACTCATACATGTATTATTTTGGTGTGAACAATTTTCTAAATTAATTTTGAGTAAAATCAGGGTGACTGAATTTCATGCCTGTACCATAGTTTAAGGACAAAAAAGAAACTTAATTTACTTGTTTCAGGTTTCAGAGAGATTGAATCATTTTCACCTGAAAATAACACATATAATATGTATTACCTACTTGATTTTTTCTTTCCCTCTAATTTTACCTAAAATAGCTGAATAGTTGAATTTGAACCCAAAACTGGAAGCTTTGTTAGCATAGAAGTTTATAGATAATGCTCTTCCATTTGAAATTATAATCGGAGGTCTGAATATCCTTCCACTGGTTATACCAATCCGGTGGGATCTATTTTCGAAAAACTATAACAAGTGTAATTGTAGGTAAAAAATAAAAAATATTGAGAAAGGTCATCGACAAAGCGGAAATTACCTCCAGCATAGATTGAGGAGCTATTTGATAATCCAAGAAAAATATTTGAATTCTACAATTTTCTTTTATTCTGGATGAGCATTTAATGTTATATTGAGCTCGATAATCTGGCGGATATTGTACAGGGAAGAAAGGAGTGGTTATGGTATTTTCAAAAGAATCAGCTTCAGGTGTTATTTCAAAATTTCTTATATTACCTGAAAAATAATCGTACGTATATGTTTTTTTTTTTAAATAGAAAAAAAAATAATCACCGCGCATAATTATTTAGTATATAGAAACTCACGTTTGATCGTATATTCCAAGGTAAATGGATGAGTGTAATTCATACGGTAGTAAAAATTTATCGCTAAACTTTTGGTCTGAGAACGGTAAGTGAATCTTGTAACGGTATTGTTTCCATCATAAATGGGGCAAAATAATCGCTTACTATGAGCTTTATGAAGAGGTTCACTTATTTCAAGATGGTCATCGTTACAAGATTTCCGCAACCGCTTCAAGTGATCTGATGATCCATTCAATGTTGATAATTCCAAAAGCCATATTTTTGCGAATATCACGCAAGAGGAACACGTCACTAATTCTACTTGGCATTTAGTTACATTATTTTCTTCCTAAATGGCAACAGAATATTTTTTCGTGGTGAATTAATTAAATTTTTTACCCTAAAATATACTCGTACTAACCGAAATTAAATCCCATGTAGATATAATATTACTCGAATCAAAGGGTACGTATAAGTTCTTCTTAGGAGAGCTACAAATATCAATTACTTTGCCACAATGTTCCAAATTAAGAATACACGCTATAACTTAGAACATTTTACAATAATAAATTTTTTTTGAACGATGTTAAATATTTGATTATTTAAAAAAATATAGACTCGATTACTCGATTACTTACTGAAAAATATTATTGTAAAATCACTGAGATACATTCCGTTATGAACAAATACATGTTTCAAAAAAGTTTCACTTCAAAAAGTAATTCTAGATACTATAAGGTTTCACTAAGAAAGTGATTATGTTCAGGTAACTGTAAGAGAAAACTTAATTAAGAATCAATCGTAGGATATTCATGGTCAAGTTAAAAAAAAAAAATCCCAAGTTTCAAAGCACTCGGTGAAATTATGAATCAATCGCGAATAATTTCACTATTTGAGCACAGAAATAGGTATAATATTTATATGAACATTTTCATTGACGATTGGAAATAATAAAATACAAAATATTTTTTTTAAATGACCATAACACCTTAAATAATCATTATTAATAAATACGTTTGAAAACTTGTATTGTGCCTTAGATACTGCTTTTAATACCTTTCAAAATTCTATCTTCGAAACTGAAAACAGAAAAAAAAAATCCAGTGACTAAGTTTTCTTATTAAGGTTAGAGTTGATGGCAAAATAAAAAGTGACATACGCGTATTTTCACGGGTTTCTTTTTTCCAGTTCCTTTCCATTTTTGTTATAAATTCGTGAAAAAGTTTTGTACATTTGTGTAACGAAGTCTTTCTATATTCTTTTGCTCTCATCGCAACCTTCTCTTCGTGAACTGCTTCGTTTCGTTTATCATAGTCGCCGATTTCTTCTAATAACAATCTGATAATGGAATCGAAATTAATTTCTGCAGTTTTCTTAATTTAAATTTTAAAAGAAGATATATTACTGAATGGTAGGAACAGCTGATGGGTCGAATGAATCGACTAGTTTTGGTGAAAACGGCACGCACACTTTGCCAGTTTTGGGATGAACACAAAACGGAGCTTTCAGTAAATGGTTAAGACCTTTTGACACATTTATATCGAGCCTAGGATACGTATATTGTAACATTACTTCTTCGACAATATGCTTTGTTTTGTTATTCATATTCTGAAAAATAAAAAAACAATTTGCATTATAGTATTTAACTGAAGCACTCAAGTTATATCAGTTGATTACGAATGAAATAAGACAAACCGTTTGTTTATTGTATAACTCGGCGACAGCGACGAATTTGTCCCAGCGTTCAGCACTAGTATTGACTTCGAATATTTCAGCTTTAACTTTCTCCTGTAGTTTTTCATCTGCTATCATTTTCAACAACTTGTTACATCCTTCTGTAGTTTTCAGCACGTCTTGTTCTTTAATCATCATTTCTTTGAATTCTTTTTTTATTATACCCAAAGCACGACTGCGATCATAAAAATTATTTTTAAATATAATTACAATAAATGTGCATGTTGGTAATAAAGTTGCTGATTAACTCACTTAATTGAAGGATGCAAACAGTCAGTGTAAAATTGAACTTTTTTCGATTGTTTTTCGCCACCAACTAAAACTTGAAGATACTCGGCAGCTGCAGATCTGTGAGTGTTTTCTAATTTTCTAGCAGATTCGTCGCAAACCCAACAATGAATACCTCTTCTTCCGGAAAACACCCATAAGCGGTGCTTCCATCCAAAATCTTCGCTTAACGCGAGATCTAAAATTTTGCACGCTATTGACATAAATTTCCAGCATTTGTTACAAACTCCTGCACCGGAACAACATGTGCGAACTTCGTCGTAGTCTGTCATATCAATATCGAATACCAATTCTTTTTCTTGAGGTTGCATTGTAGCTTTATGGCGTGTATGCTCTCTGGGTCTAGAAAATAAATAATTGAGTCAATTATCGAATCTGTACCAGTCATTATAGGATATGTACTTATCGTTTATAATTTACCTCACGTTATAAACTGCTCCAATATCTATTTTGTTAGGGTGCTTAAGTTTCAACTCTTTTTCAAACTCTTCACGAGAACTGAAGGATTGAAACCTTATATACACATCATCATCCACCGTAAAGGAAAATTCTCGATGTTCAAAGTAGTTAGAATCTTCTGAAATTCACATCAGTGGTCATCATTTTTTAATACCCGGAAATGCGATGATAGCAAAATGCACACTTACTTCCTCCATAACTCAACCACTCGTAAAAAAGCTCATATGGAAATAAACGTTTGTAGTACAGAGGTAACATATCATTCAAAGCGTCGGCAGACGATGACATTTTGGCCAATTTTGTTACTATTTCTACGAGATGAATCCAATTAAACTTTCGAAAATGCGTTCAAGTATCAAAGGTGAGCAAAAAGTTAATCAAAGACACACCATTACTGTTGAAAATGAATTCGAATTCGAATTTAAATTTATAATTATGTAAAAATTTCTACTGCAAAAAATTATTTTGTTTCAATCAATTTGGCGCATTTCCGCTTTTTATCAATTTTTTGCTCGTGACCACTCGTGACCTTTCTTCTCGCTTCTGATTCGTCCATTCTTATCATAATGTTCTCCTTTCCCCTCCGTTCAATCCATCACAAGAGAGACTAGTTTAGTTTACGCACCTACAAATCATGCTATGCCGTATGCGGAGTAATTTTTTTTCGTTTTTTTTTTAAAATTATTTTTTCATTTTTATGATTGAAAATCAGTGTTGGAAGAACAACGAGAATTGTTCTCGGTTCTACGTTCTTTTGTTCTCAAAACCACTTCAAGTATGTTCGTTCGTTCGTTTTTTTTGTTCAAAATTCGTGTTCTTGTTCCTGTTTCCTGTTCTTTCCTAAAATAGCGTTATTTGTTCTCGTTCTTTCCGTTCTTTTGTTCTTTTCCAAATTTTCATCAAAATTTGAAGAAAAAACATGGGAGGCGTGTGAAAACTAGTGGAAAGACAGAAAGTAACCTCAAATGTAATTGAACGTATTTTTTCAATAGTTTTTAGGTTCAGATAGGGGATCTTGGTCTATTTTCCAACAAAAAGGTCGCAAAGATTGCTATTTCAATTCCGGTGTTATAAAATGAATGGGAAATTTGCAAAAATTTTTAATTTTTTCAATTAATAAGAAATAAAATGACTCAAGCGACTAGAAAAATTGAAGCTTTTCAAATTTTTTATTTGATTTTTATGGAAAACGTGAGAAAAGAACAAGAACAAAGAACAAGCAGAAAAATTGGCGAGAACGGTTCTTGTTCTTTTGTTCTTCAGAGCGGAGTAAAAAAAATGTTCTTTGTTCTCAATGTTCTTTTCAGTAATTTTTTTCCGTTCGTTCTTTCGTTCGTTCTTTCTTTCAAAAAAAAGTCGTTCTTTCGTTCTTGTTCTTGGTTCGTTCTTCCACCCCTGTTGAAAATTGAAAAATTCAAAAAATTGAAAATTAATAATTCTGAGTCGATTCGTAAATAACTTAATAATATGCATTATGGTTATGCGGATTACTGTTGCTGTGTGCAGTGACTGTGTTGGGAAAAAAATGACTAATGAGCTGGGAATCTGGGATTTTTTTTTAGAAGGTTCCCTTTTTCCAGATTTGGGCAGTTGGGCGCAGAATCCACCAAAAAAATCCTGATTTCAAGAATTTTGAATTTAGAATCAATAATCAGAATCACTGAATCTTGCTCTCAACGGATTTAAAATTTGGATTCAAATTCAAAATCAAATCCAAATTCGAGGTGATTCTAATTTCTAATTTTTGGAGAATCCGGATTCGGATCCTTTTCAATAAATATTTGAAATATCTGTATTCGGATTGTAATTTTCACGTCTTGATGAAAAATATAGTGAATCCAAGTTCGGTTTAGAAACTTACTGCACAAGCACAATCTTCGTTTAGTTCATCCAAAAATTCGAGTGTTCTTGAATGAACTCAACGAAGATTGAATGAAGAATAAAAGTTTTAGATCAAGAAGGATCTTCAAAATCAAAATCGCTCATATATTTATTACATGCATTTAATTGAACAACGATTTTTCATATCATTACAAAAAAATAAATTGTTAATTGAAACAAACATGAAACATAACATAATGTTCAATTTTTTCCTCAAGAATACTGAAGTTGATAGGTACCTATGTAGTTCAAAATGGTCATGATCAACACCATTTCTCCATGATTTTTCCTCTACCATCGTTTGTATAATTTTGAATATTATCAGTACTACTAGAATTTATGCATATTTCAGATTTATGAGGTTTTTTGGAATTTTTTCTACTGGATGAAATATCACTCGATTTATCTACAATTTTTACGGATTGAAGACTACATCCTTTATGAAGCGATAAACGTAAAGGTTTCTGAGGAGGAATAGGACGTGGATATTTTATCGTTCTTACATAATCCGATGACGTCTCCGAATCATACATTTTTGATCTTCCGTTACAAATATTTTTTAAAGATTGATAATTCGATTCTGAATCAAAATCTACTGATTTACAACTACGATCGTCTCTAAAATGTCTCCGACCACTTTCGTCAGACGACCTACCGCTGTTATTGAATAATGAATTTTGGGATTCCTTAATGTACCTAATTTTCTTTTCGTTCATTAAATTATAATAGTTTTCTTTATTTTTACTATTTTCGCAATTACCAGAGATATTAATCACATTTAAATGCTGTTGATTTCTAGGAGAGTTCATTTCGGGATAATATTTTAAATTTAATCGCGTAGTTAAATCAGTTTTCTTCTTTGCGACGTCATTTGTGTAAATTTGAGGCGAATTTTCTCTAGCAGACTGAGTGATGCATAAATGCACCGCATTATCTTTTTGATAGCTATTCGGACCGGTATTACTTTTTCCCTTCCTTATAATTTCATCTTCCGATGGTTTACTATCAGTTTTATGATGTAATTTATTATAAATTATCGGTAAATCGTGAACTCTCTTTTGACTATTTTTATTAGAATCCGCACCTCCTATTACGGTTACTTTTGAACCTTTTTGAAAAATTTGTACTTGAGATTCGGTCGGGTTTTTTTTTTTCATAATATAATCCGTCGAATCTTTAATGGAAGAAATTTCATCTTTGGAAACTTTAGATAAAAGTTCGGCAACTTGCTCTTCTAAATACGAAATTCGATGGGTTAGCCGAAGATTATCGCTACGAAAACTGTCCCGTAGACGTTCAGCTTCTCCTGCCTTTTCACGATATGCATCCAATTCTTCTTGAAGAACTGACAAGGTGAATTGATTTCTTTTGTTGTAACATCGGAGTACTACAATTTGAGCAGGATTCGGTGAAACAGAAAGAAGTCGTATCATATCTTCACGATTTTTTAGATTAAATGTATTTTTTCCATTTATTTCCAACAGTCTAAAATTAAATGAAAATTGTTAATAGGACGTAATATGTAGGTACTGAAGTCCGACATAATAGTAAAAGTATTTTTCGAAATTCACCTGTCTCCTTTCATTAATTTAGAATTTTCAGCGGACCACTCTACGTATAAACCATCTCCATCGTCTGATACCTTTGCTCCAAATCGTGGACTTTTTGGATCGTATACAATTTCTGTCGCATGTACGCTGACTGAAGGTTCATTTTGCACAAAACTGTTCAGTACACAATTTTTTTACTAGGTAACATTTTTTCAAATATATTTTCAAAATTATTGATACATTTATCAACTCACTTGAATAACGTTACATTTTCTTTTTGCGAAGTTGTCGTTTCACATTCTTCTAAACAGACTTTAATGCTCTGAATTTCTTCTAATACACTTAACAGATTTAATTCTTCTCTTCCTAATTGATATTCTAGCTCAGCCTGTTGTATTCTGATATCTATATTGCTATTACAAAGAAAAGAAGAAAAAAACTTGTTAAAACTTGTAATTAAATGCTAAATTATACAGGGCTGGTTGCTTGAAAATTCTACAAGGTGGGGATGGCGGTTTCCAATTTTAAAAAAAATAGTTTCTACACTAAGAAAATTAAAAAATTTTATTACAATAAAATTAAAACTTTTTTTTTAGTTATTGCAAAAAATTGAGAACTTTTTTATTCCCCAAAAAAATATGATATTTTTTTTAATATCAAAATAGTTGTAAATTTTTTTTATTCCAAAAAAATAGAAAAATTGTCAACTTCAAAAAAAAAAAAAAAAAAAAAATAGAAAATTTCTAACTTCAAAAAAATTATAGATTTTTCATGTCAAAAAAATACAGATTTAATTCTCTAAGTACCTATTCCAAAAAAAATGTAGATTTTTTAATTTTAAAAAAATTATAAATTTATTTATTCCAAACAAATAAATTTTTTATTCCAAAAAAGTTTAAATTTTTCATTCCAAAAAATTGTAGATTTTTTAGCATAGTATTATGCTTTTACGCTGGTATCAGGCTAATACTGCAGAATGCTAGTATCAGTCTGGTACCTCAAAGCTGGTATTTTTTAAGAATTCAAGGAATAATTTTATTGTACCTAACACGAGAAAAAAAATTTTGCTCCAAGAAAATGGAAAGTTTTTTTTAGCCGAATTTTTTATTTTATTATTTCAAAAGAATTATAGATTTCTTTATTCCAAAAAAATAGAATAATTTTTATTTTTCTTCAGTAAAATTTGAAAGCGATTCTGCGAATTCAATTTTTTTTTTTTAATTACCTAATATAATAAATGAATACATTTTCGATGACGTTTTCAAAAATGTAACTTGACCTTTTTTTGCATGAGCCGATTCAAATATTTTTGCTGAAAATATATACCTATATAAAAAAAAAACTTTCTACCAAATTTTTTTTAACATCATCTACAAAATTGGGAAATTTTTCATTCTAAAAAATTAGGATTTTTTTCTCCTCCTTTTTTTTTTTTTTTTAAGATACTCCTAGGTATCTAACATTTCTTCCAAAAAAATTAATAATTCTTTATTCCATTAAAATTAGGTACTTTTTTTTCTCCGAAAAATAAATTAAGAAATCGGTTTTAAAAAAAATTGAGATAGGTAGAATTTTGATTTCTCTTTTCAAAAATTGAGATTTTTTTTCATTCATTTTTTACTCCAGAAAAATTTAGAAAAGTTTTTTACTCCAAGAAATTGAGAAGTTTTTTTTTCTATAAAAATTGAGAGATGTTTTCGTCAAAAAAAAAAAATAAAAAAAATAAAATCGAAATATTTTTTATTGTAAGAGAATTACAACTTCATCTTCCTTCAAAAAAAATTAAAATAATTTTTTTTTTAAATGGGAATTGGGTAAGTACCCTTGTATTTTTTTTACTTTTCTAGGATATAGCTCATTTTCAGTTTTGAAATTTCGGGTGTAGCTAGATCATCCGAGGGACTGCTAAGTGACCACTGACCAGCCCTGAAATTATGTGGTAAATTTGTTTGTTACATATAAAAATAATTACTTACTCAGTAATATCCAATCTCTCCAATTCTAATTTAATATTTTTGATTAGTAGCGTTTTATTATCCATTTCATGTTTCAACCTATCGAGGTTTTCTTCCGCCATTTTTCTATCACGGGATAGGTGTTCATTTTTATGTACTGATTGCAGGTACGTGGTTGATAATTTATTGTAGTTGATAGATGAGTTCAACTGCCCTTTCAAACTGAAATTTAAATTTTACTTTTTACTTTTTTTTTGATAATAAAGCTCTCGAAATATTCCATTTTTTTTCTTCTAAAAATGTAATACCTACACTATCGCTGAACTACTATAAGATGTACCTATTTAGGTACCAACACCAACCTACTTATGACATGTTCTTTATCTTTTAAAGCATGTTTAAGAGCATCCATTTCTCTCGCGATATCCTTCGAAGTTCTATAAATTGAAGCATTGTCTTCATTTTGAGGTGATTTGGAATAGGTTAAACTGGAATTTGATTTACTATCACTGGTAAGTTGAATTATATTATCATCGGGAGTGACTTTATTGGTAAGATTAATGTTTGTAGGAGTTAATGCTAAATTCACAGAAGTATTGCTGGTAGAGATTTTTTTCTTTCTCGGAGTTGTTGCGAGTGAATTTTCAATTCTTGCCATCTGTAAATTTGAAGGGAAAAAAATCAGTATAAAAAATACCTATGTATTTTGTTAGGTCTTACCATCTAGGTACGTATAGATTATTTTAATTGTTATTTGTTTTTTTAAATTAAAAAAAAATTACTTTTGCTTCCAGTGTTTCCAGTTGAGCCATTCTAGGTTGTAGTAAAACCTGTCCTGTATGCAAAGCATTCTGAAAATGATATTTAAAAATATTTAATAACTAATAAGTAGTGATGATAATTTTCGAGGAATGTACAAAATATTAAATTTTTTTATGTTAATACCTATATGAAAATAGTTGAGAGAATTTATTCCAAATTTCCCAAATTTCAAAAATTCTATGATTCCGGCCGGGATCGAACCGGCGACCTTCTGCGTGTAAAGCAGATGTGATAACCGCTACACCACGGAACCACTTGATGAAACTGGGCCAAAAATGCTCAACTTCATCAAAAATCATTCGTTTAATGACGAGAAGAAAGTAATAAATCTTTTAATGAATACCTACTCATGTCTATCTCATATTAAAATTATCATTTGTATCGGTAGGTAATTATTAGCTCACTCCATTAACAAAAATATTGAGGCTGAATACGTACAGGCCTACCTAGATAGGTATTCATGATTCACATTCAGACTGCTTGCAAGGCATAGTAAAATTTTTATAAATTGACGTCGATTAGGATTAGAACAATTGAAACGAATTCAATTATTGAGAAAATATTAAAATTATGCACGTTTTCGCTAAATTTTAATTATAAAAAAATTCAAAAAATTTTATGATTCCGGCCGGGATCGAACCGGCGACCTTCTGCGTGTAAAGCAGATGTGATAACCACTACACCACGGAACCACTTACAGTTCGAGGCAGTTAAGGCACTACTTTAATAGAAACGCGTCTAAATTCTTAACAACTTGCAACTTGGAAACTTTCTTTTGATTTTAATATCACAAATAAAGATAAAACACTGCTTACAAAAGTAATCAGATATCCTCAAATTTAATTTCACGTAAAAATATAGCTCACCCAAGTACTTATTAATTCATTATAATCAATTAATCATATTATTGGAGTAAGTAGGTATAAATCATAAATGTATTAAAATTTGAAAGTAACTAAAAATCAAACTCACCAAAGAACAAGATCTGTGTGGTGTTGTACTCATGTATTTTTCGAAACTTTCGCTGATTGATTCGTCGTTTTTATTGTTTGAGAATACCATTATATTTTTTTTAGAATTTCTGAAACATAAAATGAGAGAGTACCTATATAATACCAGAAAACTACGTAGAGGTACCCAATAATTTTATATTATTGAATTAGGTAGAAATAAATTTCTAATTTTTGACTTGTACGCATTTAAATTAGTTAGTAGGTAAAATACCTATGTACGCAATAATTATTCTTTTCACTTTTATCAACGTAAATAAGTACGAAAGCCTTATTAAATTTTCATTCATTCGTTATTCCCTTAGGCCTTTAATAGATACGCTAAAATGAGGACATTAGGACTTCGACTTCTTTAAACTTGAAAAAACTCATTAATATACTTTATACCTAGTTTAATAATAAGCCGTTGATATAGGGAACATACCATTCCTATCTCCAAAACTACAATATTTCAGTAATTGCGGGGAACTCATCATTATTGCTCAAAATGTTGTATGTACTATTGTTTATTTTCAAAAATTGAAAGTTTTTTTCTCCAAAAAAATTTACAAAAAATTTTTACCTACTCTAAAAAAATTGAAAAAAAAAAATTTCTTCAAAAATTGTTTTTTTTTTGTCTCAAAAAAATTGAAATATTTTTACTCTAAAATATATTTTTACTTCAGAATTTCCGAAAAATTTGAAAAATAATAATTGTACAGCAGAAAAGTTGCGAACTTTTTTCTCCAAAAAATAAAATTATGATTTTTTTTCTTCAAAACTTTGAGAAATTCAAAAAGATTGAAAATTCTTTCTTTTAAAAAATTATTGAAAGTTTTTCCTTTCAAAAAATTAGATTTTTTATTCCAAAGAGATGAAACCAATATTTTCTACTCTGAAAAATTGAGAAATTTTTCTCTGATAAAAATGTTAGTAAAAATGAGAAAATTTCTTCTCCGAAAAAATTTAGAGAAGATATCTAAAATTTTTTCACCCAAAAATATGAAAAATATTTTTAAAATTTAATGTTTTTCAAAATTTTTACTCAGGGAATTTGAGAATTATTTCTACTGTAGAGAAATCGAGAAATTTTTTCTCCAAAACAACGAAAAAAAAATCTCCAAAAAACTACTTACCTACTTGAATTTTTTTTTAAGTAGGTATTGTTACTTTAAAAAAATTATAATTATTTTTACTGTCTAAAAAATTGAAAAAAAAATATCTGCAAAAATTTAAGAAATAATTTTGCTTCAGAAAGATTGAGAACTTTTCTATAAAAAAAAAATTATTGTAAGTATTTTTCTTTTTTTCCCCCAAAGAAATGAAAAATTTTTTACTCTAAAAAACTGAGAAATTTTCCTCTGATAACAATTAGAAAATTTCTTCTTCGAAAAAAATTTAGAGAAAGACAACTAAATTTTTTTCAGCCAAAAATTTGAAAAATACGTATTTTTAGACAGCAGAGGAAAATTTGAATTTTTTATTATTTTCACAACAGGAAAATCAAGATTTTTTCTCCAAAAAAATGAAAAAAAAAATTTCCCAAAAAACTGAGATCTCTAAGCTTTAAAAAAATTATGATTTTATTCTCTGAAAAAATGTGAAAATTTCTTCAGCAAAAAAATTTAGAGAAAACAAATTCTTCTTAACTTTTTTCTTCAATAACTGAAAACATTTCTTCTACTCCGAAAAATAGAGAAATTCTTTCTCTAAATAAATTAAAATATTTTCACTCCAGAAAATTGAAAAATTGCTTTTTCTGAAAAAAAATGAACTTTGTTTCTTTGAAAAAATGAAAGCTTTTTTCTCACACAGAGTTTAAGAATAATAATTTTACCGACTCCAGAAAAATTGAGAATTTTTCATTCCAAAGAAATAGCAAATTTTTTTAATTAAAAAAATGCAATATTTTTACTCCCCAAAGTGAAGACATTTTAATTTTTTTCTGTTCTTTAATGTAGGTAGTTAAATGTACCTATTTTCAGACTATCTTTTTGTATGATAAGTAAGTACTGATATGAAATTAATAATTTTAATGTAATTTTTTTTTTGGAATAAAAATTTCTGCAATTTTTTGAGTGATTTCATTTATAAAATTTAACAGAGGTAGGTAATTTATTTAAATTTTTTTTATACTCTGCTATTTTTTTTTTTTTTTTTTTTTTTGTGAAAAACACGTATTTATTTTATTTTAAATTGCACCTCTTTAATAGTCTTGTCTTATATCCATCAATTATTTTGTATTACCTAGACACAATTCACACTGCTTTGCGGGTTGGCCCACAAAACTCGTTACTCAGGTGAATACCAATTACATAAGAAAACTGAAAATTATTAACATATTTCGCATTATTAGGTATATTTACTGACCTGAAACCTTTACCGAAGCGCCGTTTAATGTTATAATCTCCAGTATGCGATTTCGGACGATTTGTATCCATTTTATGTAACTAATTCTGCTCGTGAAAACATCTTGATTTCAATCTGAAATATTTAAAATAATGTTTTGTATTATTTTGTAAGTACCTACTTATTTAAACTATCAATCAAATTAATAAAATAGTGCGCTACTTAGTACTTATGCAAGTAAACAACTATCACTGTGAAGAGATATACAGACAAAGGACAAAAATGTACCAACAAGAGTCGAAACTGTACAATTGCTTGACAAAATTTTTACGAAGCCTTTTTTAAACTTCTTCTTTTATCTCATTTCCCTACCTACTCAGTTCGTACAATTTAAAATATAGAAAATTGGCCAAGTAAATACCCATTATTATAAAGCCGAATAGAAAACATAACGCACGCATTTTATTCAAGGTTATCATTTAAACACCTCTCCACTTTTGTTTTATAATATTTTTACCTCATAGGTTTTCTATCGCTCTTTTTTCAAAACAAGGTCACCACACAAAAATTAGTAGTACATTCTGGTATGCTACATATGTAAATTAAATGCGGACAGATACAATTTCCAACGAATCGTAAAATCATTAGGTCTGGTACTTGAATTTTTGTAAGTTTTAGGTGCGAGCCTACATGAACCAGTTATGGTGAATTGGTGATTGTACCATAAGAACGCCTGTTTTGAGAACGCATGTGATCAAATCATAGTCGCACGTTAGATAAGAATGGGAGCGGTAGGATTCTTCCGCGTGATGTGTTGAAATAATTAATCGATTTGTATAACACTTTTTTATTTTTATTTACAAATGCACGATTAATATATCTACAGGGATGGGACAAATTAGCGACATAGAAAGAATAAAATTGCAAAGATTTCAGTCGAAAAAGTAGGTAGGTATACCTACTTATATAATTATTCGAGATTTTAATCAAGTTTGCAGTAATGATGAATAAAGAATTGCTCGAAACACGAAGCGCGTCATTAATTCGCGATCGCGATTGGTGATCGAAATCAATTTTCTACGACCTGGCCCAACCCTGATGACTACAAGTAAACGTACTAATTATATATTACCTATATATGTGCCTATCCTATCATTTATATAGTATAGGTACCGATAAAATCTATACCTACATATGCACGATATGTTTGAGGAATTTAAAAGATATTTTGCCGCCTATAAAACGTGTATTTCTGCTTCGTTATTCCTCTCTCTCTCTCTCTCTCTCTCTCTCTCTTCTTCCCCCTTTAAATACCTTCGTATTCAATTTCATAATAAACGAGAATTAATTGTTTTGTGTTACTTAAAAAATAGAATTAGTTCAATTTTTTTAAAGGGACTTTGAATATTCTAGTTGACCCGACATCACTATTCACAATTTAATGGCGTCCAATGCAAAGGTACTAAGGTAAGATATGTGTGCACTCCTTCTCACCGCCATGCAAATTGAGAACCACAGAAACTCATCACCCAAACTTCTTTACATCGCCTTAGGCTGAACAAGATATTCTTCTGCTTCGATTTCTTATATCCTCTTTCAATTCTTCACGTATCTATTATTCTATAAGGTGATCGTAAAATAAGAAAAAAAAAGTCGTGCGTGCAGTGATGCGAACCATGGGGATATATCCCTACAATCGCATCTTAATAGTTATTTGTAGGTAGGTAGCTAGGTACTTGGAGATTATGTGAGGGTGACTCCATAATAATTCAATTTCGTAACTTGACTCAGATTTTAAAATTTTCACATGAAAACAGCTGAGTTTAAAAACTCTCAATTTTTCAAAATTTTTGCTCGGGCAATTTTCCTATGTTTTTTTTTCTTCTTCAATTTTTTAATTTTTTTAACAACTTCATAAATGAGTAAAACAATTTTTCAAGTTACCTATGGTAAATTATGTATTTCCCATAAATTGATATTTTGATAAATTAAAAAAAAAATAATGAACTGATTATTTTTAATGTTCAACAAAGGATTGAACAAATAAGTACGTCGGCCCATTTAAATAATTGTAAATGGAATAAGTGCCTTAAAATCCCTTCGGTGCACTATTCAGATACCCTTTTTATGCAACTATCTTTTTTTTTTTCATCAAATTAGGCATCAGTACAAAATTTTATTACAAAATGTTTAGAAAAAAATTGAAAAAACTTATGATTAATCAGAACATTAAAAAAAAATCAAAATTTGAACATTTATTGAGGAACCGAAAACGTGGAAAATTCAAAGGTATTAAAAAAATTGAAAGATTCAGAAAAAACTCAAATTAAAAAATATTTAACGATTTCTGAAGCATATATTTGTACCTATTAAAAATTGAAAGAATTCATAAATTACGATGAAGTGGTAAATTTTAATGTACTCGTACATATCAAAAAATTGAAAAATCCTAAATAATACCTATTCAAAAAATTTTGAAATTTGAAATGTTAAAGAATGAAAAGTGATAAAAAAGAATACTTGAAAAAATTGGGAAATTTAAGACGCTTACGCTTGAATCTTTATTGATTAATTCCAACTGTTTGGATTTTCCTTCAAAAATAAATAAATAAAAAAGAAGAGATTATTTCTTCAGGAAAATTAAAATAATATAATATAATATTACCTATCCCACGAATTCCCTCCCCCCCCCAAAAAAAAATGTGAGATTTTTTTTTCTTTGAAATCGAGAGATTTGCTATTTCTAAAAAATACCTGTGATGCGCTCTGTGAAATAGGGCCAGAAGTCGGGAAAGCAAATTTTTTAGGAGAGCAAAAAAATCGAAAAAATCGATTTTCGACTTTTTGATTGAACTCTCAAAAAAAAATACTTTTATAGATTTTTATTAGCATAGTATATGCTTTTACGATGACCAAAATTGAAAAAAACGACAGGAAAATCCGACCCCAAAATCCGACAGTTGAGTTAGGTTAGGTTAGGTTACATTATTAATTTTCTCAAAACATTTTGATTATCTCTATAATAAATCTTTAAAAACATTTCAAAAACTCTCAAAAATATGTAACAATACATGGGGCCAAAAATCTTGGGCGAGGAAAATAATGTACGAATCGACAATAGCCTCCCTCTTTAAATACTGCTCTTCGGCTTTTATGGACAAAATTATTCTTAAGAAAAACATCAAAATTATAAGAAAAATACAAAGACAATACTGTATTAACATTATTATGGCATATAAAACTTTATCTTACGAAGCGGCATTTCTCCTCTCAAAAAGCATTCCCCTTGATTTAAATATTATTATTAGGAATTTGAGATATTATGCTCAAAGAGGGGTGCCCTTCCCAAATTCAACAATTTATACCAACATACCTCCCCCTGAAATCCATAAAGTCACGGGAAAAAAAGTTAATATTAAAATTTTAATACCAAAAAACATACTTGAAATTAAACAAAATACTCTTTTTGAATCTGATGAAAAAATATTTAATGAAGTAACGACAAAAGAATTGAAAAATATACTCAAAACATGGGCCCTACAAAATTTCCAAATAGAAGTTAATACAACTGAAAACGCTGCAATCCCGAAAAAACTCGTACCAAATCTTAAATTATATTACGATTCAAATTTCGATCTAGATTATACCACTACACAGGTTTTCTCCTCTCACGGTAACTTCCAAAATTTTCTCCATAAAATTAAAAAATCTGAAAACCAAGCATGTCACTGCGGATATCATGAACAAACTTCCTGGCATATAATTAAAAAATGTCCCTATCTAAATGATAAAAGAAACGAATTTATTAACTCGATTGAAGACGATCTTAAAAACTCACCACTTAAGTACTATACCCCAAACTTTAAGAAATTTTGTAGAGAAATTATGGACTCTCAGTATGAAAAATACAATTTCCCCTAACTGGACAAACTTATCTTTTCAAATAGTCTATAAACATGTATTATTCATAATTTCATTAAAAGAACTAAGTTAAGT
This sequence comes from Balanococcus diminutus, assembly GCA_959613365.1. Classification (NCBI taxonomy): domain Eukaryota; kingdom Metazoa; phylum Arthropoda; class Insecta; order Hemiptera; family Pseudococcidae; genus Balanococcus; species Balanococcus diminutus. The sequence goes on along the minus strand of OY390715.1, from coordinate 41,378,352 downwards.
TGTACGGACCGCCGCCCCCTACGTTATTCATGTTGTCTAATTAAATATTATTTTAGTGCTACCACAGAGTAACCCGAAAAAACTTTGGTCAGGGGCTCTGTGGTAGTCATATGTACACCTATTTTTGAAATAAAATTGCCTCACCACGTTAGTGTGGACTGGGGTACCTCGCTAAAAAAAAAAAAAAAAAGGTTAGGTTTGGATGACATAAAAAAACAGAAAATTTTTAATAAATTTGATTTTTTAGACATTATGTTGGACATTTTGAAACTTGGAAATTTTTTTAGAAAGATGACTTTCTGACATTTTGTCAGACATTCTGAAACTTGGAAATTAAAAAAAAAATTTTATGACTTTTGGACATTTTGAAACTTGGAACTTTTAAAAAAAATTTTATGACCTTTTTTTAAAATAAATTTTATGACTTTTGAACATTTTGTCAGACATTTTGAAACTTGGAAATTTTTTAAATAATTTTATGACTTTTAGGCTTTTTGAGACATTCTGAAAAAATTGAATTTATTATACTTTTTATTTTTTAGACTTTTTAATTTTTTAAAATAAATTTTATGACTTTTTGACATTTTGAATTATTATACTTTTTAGATTTTTAAATTTCCATTGAAATTAATATTCGTGACTTTTAGACATTTTGTCACAGAGTAAAAGCATATTTTATGTTTCATACTTTCAAACGAAGTGTGAAAATAGAGCCAACTAGGGGATTTTTCCTCGAAAAAAGTTGAGAACTGAAAAAGAGACAAAAAAATGAGAACGTTTTCTCAAAAAAAAAAATTGAAATACCTAGTTGCCTATTATTGTTTTTATCCAAAGAATAATTAATAAATTTTCACTAAAAAAATTTAAGATTTTTTAAATTTGAAGAATTTACCTATAAAGAAGTTTTTTACTTCAAAAAAATCAAGAAATCCTTGCAAAGAGAATGCGCATTTCGAAAGTGGCAGGTTTAAGTTCCTTTCCCTTATTTTACGCCCAAAATTGAGAAATATCCAAATTTAAAAAAAAAAATAGTTTATTACTCCATTTTTTTTTAAATTTTCAACTAGGTACATCAAAAAAGTAGAGAATTTTTTTCAAAAAAATTGGAACAAAAAATTGAGATTTTTCTCAAAAAAATGTATTTTTTTTTTCTTTGAAAAAAATGAATTTTTCATCTTAAAAAGATTGTAAAATATATTTAAAAAAATTTTAATTAAAAAAATTAGGATGAGTTTTTTCTTTAAAAAAATGAGAAAATACAAATTCGTTGTCTCCAAGAAAAATTCATTTAATTTTTTTTTATTCCAAAAAAATCACCAGACTTCTTTTTTTCCAAAAATTAGATAAAATAAAAGTCATGAATATTAATTTGAATGGAAATTTAAAAATCTAAAAAGTATAATAAATAAAAACATTTTAAGTTTCAGAATGTCTGAAAAAATGTCTAAAAGTCATAAAAAATTTTTTTTTTAAATAATATCAGAAAGTCATTAAATTTATAAAAATATTCCAAGCTTCAAAATGCCTGACAAAATGTCTGAAAGTCATCTTTCTATTTACAAAAAAATTCCAAGTTTCAAAATGTCTGAAAGTCATCTTTCTAAAAACTAAAAAAATTCTAAGTTTCAGAATGTCTGACAAAATGTCTATAAAATGTCTAAAAGTCATAAAATTTCAAAAAATTTACAAGTTTCAAAATGTCTGACATAATGTCTAAAAAGTCGAATTTATTTAAAATTTTCTAAGTTATTTTATGTCATCCAAACCTAATATAACCTAACCTAACCCAATGGGTCGGATTTTGGGGTCGAATTTTCGTGTCGGATTTTCCTGTCGTTTTTTTCTATTTTGGTCTCCGTAAAAGCATATTATACTATGCTAAAAAAGAGGGGCCCATACTCAAAAATTGAATATTTCTCAATGTTTGATAATTTCTCGAAAATTGAGAATAATTTATGGAGAATAATTATTTATAAAGGCTGTAATTTTTCAAAAATTTACATTTTTTTTGGTTTATTTTTTTTATTTTTTATTTACCTACTTATTTTTTAACGGGCAGTGTAAAGAAAGCGAAAGCTTTAAATTACTACCTAATAAATTTCATTCATTCATTCAAAAACTACCGGTTTTAAAATTTCCAAATGTTTCAGAATTTTTTAAGAAGTGGATTTTTTGAAATTTTCTAATTGAAATTTTTTTTTGAAGTTGAACAAATTTTTAAATGGTTGAAAATTGTGAAATTTTGATAAACTTGAAATTTTTGCTATTTTTGAGGTTGAATCAATTTTTAAAATTATTGAAATTCGAAAAAAAATAATGGTTCTAAATAATGCACCTTTAATGTCCCAAATGGACAACAAATGGTCTAAATGGACCACTAATGACTCACAAATGAACCATTTTTAATAAAAATCTAAAAGTCATTCATTTTTGGAAAATTTTTATCAGTTTCAGAATGTCTGATGGAATGTTTAAAAGTCAAGTAGGTACCTAATTTTGAAGGGAAAAAAAATTATACTTAATGTCTGACAAATTAGATCGATCATTAAAAAAAATATACTGTATGTATCGAAATTTTCTAAAAACTGATTAGGTACATTGAATTCAAATGTACCCGCATAATGTTTTATTGTTTTTTAAACTTTTGAATGGGTCTTCAGTCTCCTCGTAGGGCTCTTTTGCAATCAATAAAATAAATAGCACTTATGATATATGTAGGTATTCGAGTTTACATAATTCTGTAGACGAATTTGGATTCAATGGTTAGGTATAAGTTTCCATTGTTTGAATAGGTACCTATACTTTAGATACATACTTGACTACAGGTGGTGCATGGTGTTGTAAATATTCATCAGAAGTGTGATAGTGTTAGACCTTAATTGAAATTTATTTACGCCTGGATGAGTTTGCTTATCGACGCGGCACGTTCGATGTACCATAGTGTTTCGATGACAAAAGCCAAGTAACGAGTAATTCGCCGCATGTATCAAGATTCTCGGAAAAATTTATTCATTTGCACTTACAAATATTGAAATTTGATTAATCACTCGTTAATACGGAGTTTAATTATTGCGTTACATACGCGCAACGAGCGTACATTTTTATTTACATTTATTTAAAGTGGGTCTCCGTTACATTACTTCATAAATTCTTTATAACACTTAATAAAATATAACATGTAAACTTTACCTAATTAGACGGATACACGTCTTATATGTATATGAATGGTAGGATATTAGGTATTCGTGAAATTCGACGTTTAAGTCCCTCTCCCTACATACCTAATTTTTTCCTGTGACGGACGCTTTAGATTAGAATCACTTGAACTCGTTCGCCAAGTAAAGATTAATAATTTCTCCAAGTAACAATTACTCTAACGCGAATTTTATTTTTCATCCACTAACATACGTATCAAGCTTCTAAGAAGACGTTTTGAATTGGTAAAAAATTACCGAGTTTGTTCATTTTCTCCCATTATTCCGGCAACGATAACGACGCCTTCACACCGTAACACTCGGCTAACCTATTCTTTGCAATGTGTTTTGTTATGGATGAGAAAACACAAATTTACACACCATCAAACACAATGGACAAATTAAACATACCTCGAGTCGTCTGTCTTATACTACTCATAATCTCATATTGTATTCAATTTATGAAATAGGTATCATTTTTTTTTTTTTAGAATTCACTTTTGTTTTAAATTTACAATATTTCGTAAAAATTCCTGATATGTATACTAAGGATTGTTAGGTAGGAATGAAGTGTTCAAATGAATAGCCTGCATTGTAGTTCGGAATGCCATATATTATGTAGGTGATATTCTGCAACCCCTGTCAATCCTCTAAAACATGTTCATTTTCAGCCATGTTTCCAGAAAATTGGGATACTAACAAAAAGGCAGCCAAATGAGTTCGAAAATTCTGAATTTCGCAAACTCTTTGAATATGCGTTTAAACAAGAAAATGGTCGTGACTGAAATTAAAGTATCTATTAAGATTTTCCACAAAAAAGGTTATACTTATTCATTTTTTTAAAAAGTGGACGGGTGGCATAAAAACACATGTCAATATATACATACAGAGTGAAAAAATGAAGATAGATCCTCACCCGCCGACCCCGCTTCTTCCGCGAATAGGATACAATTTCAAATGAGACCGCATATTTGCAAATAATGGAACGCCATAGGTAGACTCGAAGTCGAAAAGAATCCCCCCCCCCCCCGGGCATAGTCTATTTTAAAGAAATCAAATTTTCAAATAATTTTTTATAGATACCAAAAAATAACAATACTTACCTATTGAAAATTTTAAAGAACGTGTATTGGAATTTTTACAATTTTTTCAAAAAAATTTCAACTGTTCATTTTTTTGCAATTTTGAAATGCGCTTTTTGCACCAGAATTTTTTTTGAATTTTTGGATGGAATTATTGAATTTTTTAAATAGATTTTTCAAATGTTTACTTACTTTTTGCAAAATTCTTTCCAAAGAGAATTTTTTTGCAAAAAATATTTTTAAAGCATTTTTTGAAAAAATTATTAATTTTTACTTACCTATCAGTTTATTTTTTTTTTCAAACCTTTGGGAAAAAAAATTTTAAATTTCTCTGAAGGAAATTTTTACTAGGCACTTGCATAATATTTTTTAAAAATTCAAACATTTTCTTTTTGCGAATTTTCCAGATTTTTCTCCTAAGAAATTATTTTAAAATGTTGACTTTTTTCAATCTTCGTTCAAAATAGACTAGTGGTATTGATACTCTTCTCAAAAAATCCTAAAAATTTCGATTTTTTTTTCCGAAATTAAAAAAAAACTGTGCTCGATTTAGGGAAAAAAATTCTAGAGAAAAATTTTCAATTTTCACTGTTTGTGATTTTTTTTCAGGAAAATTTCATTCACAAAAAATACTTTCAAAAGAATTTCTTACATCAAATGAAGGTACAATTTCAGGAATTTTGAAATCTTGGTGAAACATTTCAAAAGTACGTTTTTTTTTACGAATTTATGTTTGATACAAAAAATTTTTTTGACCAGAATTTTGCCAAAAGTAACTAAATACAAGTAGGTTTTTTTTGAAATCATTTTCAGAAAATTTTTCAAAAGAACTGATAGAAATAAAAGAAAATAATTTTTTTAAAAATGCTCTTTAAAAAAATTTACATTTAAAAATTTTTTCTAACCAAATCGAAAATTCTATTTTAAAAAATTTTAAATTGTTTTTTATGTGGGAACAATTTTTAAAAAATCATCAATTTTGTATCCGACCGATTGGTTTTTTCTCAACTTATTTTTTATGCAAAATTGTTCCAAAATTAAAAATTCTTAGTTTATGAAATTGGCCAAAAAAAGTATAAGTTTCTCGATTTTGCTAAAATCCAAATAGATGACTAATATCGAGTTTACATGTATGTATATGCCCAATTGCCCAAGACATAGATTTTAGACTCGAGGGTCATCTGAAAGGAGGTTATGGGTTCCAAAAATAGCGGCATTTGGATATTTTAAACAAAAATGAGAAAAAAAAAAAAATGAAAAAATCGGCCAAGTTGACCCAAATTTAGGTTGTTGGTGTATATAAGTGCATTTCAAGGTATACTGCAAAAAAAATATTTTTAAATCAAAAATAAACGTTTCACAAGCGAAAAATTGTGGATCTTTTTTTTGAATTTTTGAAGGTTTTCCACCACATTGAAATTTTTTGAAAAAAAATATATACAACATATTTTTTTGTCGTTGTAGGTCTGAAACAACATGTGGATATTACATTTGAAATATTAAACCTCAGATTTCAGTATGAAGGAGATTTGAAAAAAGTGGAAAATATATTTTGACGAATGTTTTTGTGCCCTCTGTTCAATTTTTAAAATAATAAATATTAGCTCCTTTTTTTTGTTGCAAGTTTTATACACTTTAATTTTAGTTATGGACATATTTTTATTTTTTTGAACCGACTTGTCAATAAAAATGACCGTCATTTTGTTAGTACCCTCAATTTTTATTTTGGAGAAGTTGGTTTAAAATATTCCCCAGGCTGCCCCTTCACGAAAAATCATGTTTCAGAGCAAGGGGAAGAGGGTGCAGTACATCACATATGACATACCTAGCTGGGCAATTGAACAAGCAGTTTTCGAGGTTAAGCTACGTTCATAATAGGAAATGAATTTGCTCGCGTTTGTGAAAAACGGGAAATGAAAAGTTAAACCGTTTGTTTGCTATGAAACCGTTCATAATAGGAAATGAAAAATTTTGGGAATTTCGCAAGAAAGAACTTTAGTATTTTTTTCAATTTTTACGATGTATAATGCAAATATTCTTATATTTTAGTGATATCTATTGGTATATGTGACATATATCACAAACTGATAAAAAAAACAATGTCACGAAATTTTCGTTTTCATATCATTTTTCATTGAAAAGTTGAAAAAATTCAACTTTTCAATTCCCAGTTTTCACAAACGCGAGAAATTCATTTCCTATTATGAACGTAGCTTTAAGACACTCATTAAACGTAGGTATATCAGCACCTACCCAGTTAATTGATGAACACTTGCGAGTTACGATTCGATTGGTGATAAATGTAAATACCTACGACTTTCATGTGGTATAAAAACGAGAGCCAATAAAATCAAAAATTAATTACACCTATTGGATTTCCAACAATCAAAATAAACAAATTAATTGTATCGGTCAGCGTTAAAAAAAGAAGGAAAAAAAACATGAAAATTTTCTCGTGAGAAATTACTGAATTGAATTCCAGTCTCATAAATGGCACAGCAAACAGTGTAAGATTTTTCATCACAAATCTCAATGTCTTTAAAGAACACTTTCAAATATTATAATTTCATTGTGATAATAAATTTGCACCGCAGGCATATTGTACTTTGTACCTATACTTTTTAAGTCAATGCTACACAGGTCTAATAATCATCGAGTACACCGACAATTTGCTCATCGAATAGGGTATATAATTACGGGCCATTCAAACTGCAAAGATTAAAACGTACCTATTCTACGATTTTTCACTGACTCGAGTAATTTTTGAGGGTGAATTTGGAACCCTTTGGCCATTAGGAATGAAAACATATACACATTTGCACCATACTCGTAACGGTAATACCGATTTCGACGTAGACGTCACACGCATCCCTTTTATAATTTTCACCAGTACGTATCGGACTTCCGACGGTGAACATAATTTATGGGTGAACATCTGCGCGGTTTCTCCCATAATAAGCAAAGCATAGGTACGCATAGTATTCCCAGTACCCACTCAAAGAATGTTTTTTGTATACTTCTCAGAGTGTTTGTTTCAAGGTTAGATAATACCCTGTGCCTTCTTCTGATTTCATATTATCGTAACGTGATTATTTTTACGTAAAATTCCGAGGGTAGAGTTCTCATAAAACAATACCATTCGCTGTATATGTCGGATTGTCGGTACGAATACTTTTATTAAAGATTTTCAAGATGAATACTCATTCGTGAAGAGTTTATTTCCGTCATAATGATTGTGAAAACGATAAATATGTTTTTATTACAAACAACTCGAAGGCCTAATCAAAAAAGATCAACTAACAACCATCTCATCCGCTCGTTAGGGTTCAAATTAAACCAGTTCCTAAATTCCCATTGCTTCTCAGATTGCAAATAAGCATGTGATGAATAAATCGTACGGATTTGTTTGAGAATTGTACGTACATATATAAACAAAGAATACGCCGCCAAGATCGAGTATTCTTGTGTCAACCATACAACTCTAATAAGCTTTATTTTGAATTCTCTAAAAGGCTTGAAACCAGCACAGATGAAAGAAAACCCTTTACTTGAAAAATTTTTCATATCAATATGAAATCATCCTAGTGTAGTGTAATATTAATCAAGATGATCAAATCAAGTTAGTAGGTACTTTACTTACAGAAAACTAATTGGTATCATTCTTGCTGATAAAATGCCAAAAAATGATTCGATATTTTCAATTATTCATCATACGATTCAATTTCCATGTACCAAAAGTCAAACTGAGCACTGATATCAAATATTTTGGAATTAGGTACCTAGTATTCAGTACCTATCAAAACTTCTCAACGGTTATTTGTATTTTCATTGATCACAAAATCACTTCACAAAACACTTTGAATAAATTCACTCGTAATAAAATTTCAAATAAAATTACCAATACTTGTTACACGAATATAAAAAAAATAAATAGTCAACCGTTTAATGGCACTACAAAATATTTTAGTTGAAATACTTTAGGAAAAAACGAACATCACGAATGTACGCACGCCAACTAGTTGTTGGACTTGTTTACGACAAGTCAGAAGCAAGCGCAGGAAAAAAACCCGCTTCACGCATGAGAGCAGAAACGAATATTTAATCAGTGTTGCCTTCAAACACTTACTTTTTCTATTCGTTTTACTCGTAGATGCGTTTGCGAGGAATTTTACAAAAAAGATGAGAATGATGGTTATCCCTGTTCCGTTGAGGTCATTTTTAATTACTAATTTACTGCTTTGATTCCCCCGTCTAGTGTTGTTTTCTAATATAACATAAGCTGGAGCCATCTTTCATTCAAAGGAGTAACTGTAACAACTGCAGGTTGGGCCAAATGTGTTTTGGTACAATCTACCTACTTTTTTCAAACCATCAATTTTTCAAATTTTTTCAGAAGTATAAGAACATTCCATTTTTTAGGGGTAAAAGTTCTCAATTTTTGACAGAAAAAATCTTTAAATTTTTGGAGAAAAAAATCAATTTTTTGAGAAACATTATCTAACCTCGAAAAAAACTCTTCAAAAAAGAATTAAACACCGCCCTCCCCAGGCTCCTAAGAAAACGTCTCTTTAAAAAAAATATCTCTTTCAAAAAAAAACCTTTTTAAAATATTGAGTTATGGTATGAAATGAAATATTGTGAAATTTAACTCGTAAAGTAATTAAATATACTGATATCATGAAAAATCCGCCTTTTTCGATTTCAGACCAATTTTCATTGTACAGTAAAACTCATATAATCATTTAAATTAATTCACTGTCAAATAAGAACAAACCACTCTGATATCATTAAAAAAAAGAGAGAGCGAGAGAGAGAGAGAAAGAGAGAGAAAAATAGGGGCGGGAGCAGTCCCTTCTATTTACTTAAGAAATAAGGTTTCAAGGAAGAAACGTAGTTTTCATGCAAAGATACTGCTCCCGCCCCTATTTTTCTCTCTCTTTCTCTCTCTCTCTCGCTCTCTCTTTTTTTTAATGATATCAGAGTGGTTTGTTCTTATTTGACAGTGAATTAATTTAAATGATTATATGAGTTTTACTGTACAATGAAAATTGGTCTGAAATCGAAAAAGGCGGATTTTTCATGATATCAGTATATTTAATTACTTTACGAGTTAAATTTCACAATATTTCATTTCATACCATAACTCAATATTTTAAAAAGGTTTTTTTTTGAAAGAGATATTTTTTTTAAAGAGACGTTTTCTTAGGAGCCTGGGGAGGGCGGTGTTTAATTCTTTTTTGAAGAGTTTTTTTCGAGGATATCAGCTAATTTTTCTTTTTATATTCAAAATTGGTAAGGAGGAAGGGGTCTAATCGAATTTTTTTTAATAACTAAAAGTATTTGTAAAACTTTAGGCTAAAACTTTTGTTTGAAAATTTTTTCAATTGGGCCCCCTACCTTCCCACAGTTTTTAATAATGTATTTTGAATGAGTGTGAATAAGTTATATTGCTCAAAATTGGTGGGGAAGGAGGGATCTGATTAAAATTTTTGTTATAACCAAAATTATTCCTAATACTTCAAGCTAAAACTTTTTATTGAAATTTTTATCAATTGGGCCACCTACCATCCCACAGTTTTTAATAATGTATTTTGAATGAGTGTGAATAAGTTATATTGCTCAAAATTGGTGGGGAAGGAGGGATCCGATTGAAATTTTTGATATAACCAAAATTATTCCTAGTACTTCAAGCTAAAACTTTTGATTGAAATTTTTTTCAATTGGGCTCCCTACCTTCCCACAGTTTTTAATAATGTATTTTGAATGAGTGTGAATAAGTTATATTGCTCAAAATTGGTGGGGAAGGAGGGATCCGATTGAAATTTTTGTTATAACCAAAATTATTCCCAGAACTTTTATCTACAACTTTTGTTTGGAAATTTTTTCAATCGGGCCCCTTAACTATCCCCTGTTGTCAATAATGTATTTCTTCACTCGTTCTTCGTTTACAATACTCGTAACTTAGTGATTCACTTTGGTTGTTCACAATTACGGAATTTTCGATTTCGATCTTTCTTATCGCTATTGGTTCTATAGCGATATTGATCACTTTTCAGATCATATTTTTCATAATTATTTACAATCATCCTTCGTCCATTTCGAAGTTCAAGGTGGATCTTGATTGAGACAAATCACAGAATTCGTTCCAACTAGCCGAAATGTCGCTAATGCGTGTAGTAAGATAAACAGTTGATTATTCAACATTCAACTCATCATTTCATTAATAATTTTATTCTAGAGTGATTATTTTAATGATTATTAACCTCCGGTGTGTAATGTTCTTATCATTTTTGTTTACATATTTTTAAAAATTACAAAGTAGAACTGAGTGGTAACACTGCACTGCAGGTAACGCTGTAACAAGTTTCATTTTCTTACCGCTAGGATCGCGACATTATCATTTGATAAACGTTAAATTCAAATTCATTTCAATACTTCTTAATTGAACTTTCATTGAACGGCTCTGCAGACTCTTGTAAACATCTGATTGAGCTCAAATTATGTATATATATAGTTAAAAACACGCAGATGTGCCTTTTGCTATCGGTTTTAATGAACGGATAACCATTTTGATACATTTGATGTCTAAAGTGAGGTTAAATCTCAAAATTTCAAAATCTTTGACCTCCTTTATCTGCGGTTATAATTATCCGATTGAGCTCATTTTTGGTATACACATGCATTTTGATGTTTAGATGAGCTTTTAAGGGCAATTTTGAATTTTTTCGGAATTTCGGGGCCCAAAAAGGGGGGGGGGGTGAAGGGGCAATTTTTGGGAAATTTCAAATTTCGTTGTACGGTTTGCTAAAACTCAATACATTGAACCCGATTTTCAAATTTGGTGAAAATCCATTCAGTAGTTTGCCGTATAGTAGAATTGTACTTGAACAAGAATTTTAGCAAAATGACAAAAAGCAGCCGATTCATATCTTCCTCAAATTCCATCGTACAAATTTCGTTCTTAACTTTTCTGAAAGCTTTTTGAAAAATAAAATCAATTTCATTCATGCAAAATTTCGATAAAGTGCATAGTTTCGGTGGAAAATGCGTTAGCGGCATCGCAAATAACAAAGGCGAGTTATGTACAGAATTATACTCTGCACTAGAAGCCTGGGTAGGGCGGGTGGGCGGCACTAGCGCGCCGCCTGATTTATTGTCTCAATTTTTTAGAAAAAATTTCAACTTTTTTCATAGGCAGGTGAAAATATTTCCTCAATTTTTAGAGAATGAAATTTAATTTTCTTGGAATCAATAATAGGTAGGTATGCAAACTTTTTGAAATGTTTCATTGTTTTGAAGAAAAAAAAAGTAAACTTTTCAAAGAAAGACTTTATTAAATTTTTTTTTTTAAAGAAAATTTTCTCAATTTGCTTTGGACAACAAACCATTTCTCAAATTATTGCAGAAAAAAACTTATAATTTTTGCGGAAAAATTATCTTTATTTTTATGGTAAAAAAGTCTCAATTTTTTGAAAAATAATTTTTTTTTTTTTTGAAAATATCTCTTCAAATTTCTCAGAGTGAAAATATTTTTGATGTTTTGAAGGAAAAATACAAAACTTTAAATTTTGGAGAAAAAAATTTCTGAATTTTCTTGGAATAAAAAAAATAACTCTCATCTTAATTTATTTGGAGCCAGCGGGAAAAAAAAATCTAAATGCTTTAGGTAAAGAAATAACTCAGAAATAAGTAGGTAAAAAATACTTTCAAATTTCCGAATTTTCTTGGAATAAAAAATATAGGAAAGTACTTCAAATTACAAAATAACTTCTTAAATTTTCGCAGAAAATTTTTTTTCAATGTTTTCGTGGTTCCTACGCAATCTATTATTGAATTTTTGCAGAAAAAAATTCTTTCAATTTTGTTGTGAAAAAATCTCTCATTTTTATAGAGAAAAAAATATTTGATGTTTTTGAGAAACATATTGATTTATTGTCTGATTTTTTTTGGAAAAGATCTCTTCAACTTTTATTAAGTAGGTAAAAATAGTTCTCAATTTATTGAAGAAAAAATTTTCCGATTTTTTTTTTTCAATAAAAATCATGCTCATCCTAATACTTTTAGAGCCAGTGTACAAAAAATTCTTGTTTTTAAGTAAAAAAAGTAGGTATAAACAAATCTTTTAATTTTTTAAAAATAAGAATAAAATTTCTCAATTTTTTTGGCAAAGAGATTTCTTTTTAATTTTTGGAGAATTTTTTTTTAAATTTTACTCGAAAAAAATATCTACTGAATTAAAAAATATATCCTAAAATAACTCTTGTTTTAATTTTCTTGGGGTCTAGGCAAAAAAAGTTTCTCGAATATCTTTGGGGTAAATAATTTCTTTCATTTTTTTGAAGTAGGAAATTCTACAGGGTGTCTCGTCATCAGTTAGCACCCCTTCACCGGCGATATAGTCAACTCAAACTAAGCTCATGTATGCACTTTTGCCGACCCTGTGAATTAAAGGGGCAAAGATATGCCCAACTGAAAATTTTATTTTTTCAGTTTCGTTTCAGATTTTTAACCATGCGTTACTCGACAACCGAGATAGGTAGAAACTTGCGCTTTGCGGCGCGCGTTGGAAAGGAAATTTTGCGTAGAATTTTTTGGTGGGGTTGATCATTTTACTAGGTGATCAGGGAGGTCTGTACTGTGTTGAATATCTGAAAAAACGTGTTCAAAAATTGAGATTTTTTTGCAATTTTTGTGAAAATCTCAAAAAAGGTTTTTTTTTCAAAAAATTTGTTTTTTACCGAAATGTTGTTTAATTTATTTTTAACATCGAGTTTCACTCAAAATTATCAGTTACGATAGGTATCAAGTTCCAAAAATTAAAATAAGGGGAAATTTAAAAAAATGAAAAATAAATTGATTTTTTTTTCTGTCTTGATTTTGAAATTGAAATGGCTATAACTTTTTAACCAAGTGAGATAGAAGAGTCTGGTTTGCGGCATTCCAAAGGTCGAACTTTTTTCATACAAGGTAAATCATAATAATAATACCAAATGATGAAACTTTTTTGAGATTTTCTCAAAAATTTCAAAAAAATCTCAATTTTTGAACACGTTTTTTCAGATATTCAACACAGTACAGACCTCCCTGATCACCTAGTAAAATGATCAACCCCGCCAAAAAATTCTACGCAAAATTTCCTTTCCAACGCCGCAAAGCGCAACTTTCTACCTATCTCGGTTGTCGAGTAACGCATGGTTAAAAGTCTGAAACGAAACTGAAAAAATAAAATTTTCAGTTGGGCATATCTTTGCCCCTTCAATTCACAGGGTCGGCAAACATGCATCATGAGCTTAGTTTGCGTTGACTATATCGCCGGTGAAGGGTTGCTAAGTGGTGACGGGACACCCTGTATATTACATATCTTGTAGTGAGTACTTTGTTTTCAATTAATTTTTTTGTAATAATAATTTTTACATTTTTTCACGATTTTTTTTTCAATTCTTTGGAGTAGGTAATTTTTTTTAAAAATTTGTCTCAATTTTTTGGAATAAAAACTCTCCTAATCTTTTTGGAGAAGAAAAATCATTCTCACATTCAACATTAAAAAATTTTACACTCGGGAAAAAATTGTGGTCCAGGGTTACACAAAGAAAATTTCAAGTTGGCGCCCCTGAAATTGGCACAACTAAATGAAGTGAGTCAGTTTACGTTTTACCTTTCAGTCAACGATGATCCTTCAACTCTAAAACAAACAGACTTACTTCTTCGGGATCGTTGATTATTATTTTGGAAAAATATTATTAAATTTGATCAATTTCAGTTTCAAAAAAATCACCTTTGATTTTGATCCCTGATTGTATTATCAATTTCAATTCATACACACTGCGGAAAAAAAATCAATAACGACATCAAGATATAGTTGAATTATATTTTTAAATTTACGTAAGTTTACAATTTTTATTAATACATTCATGAAAATGAATATGTCTTTTACATAATGTCAAATTAATGCTTTAATTGGAACCAATATGATTATAAAGAAGCACCTTCATCTCACATAATAAAAATTATATTTCAATCCATTATTCGACGCCGCTATTAAATGTGAATAAACTGAAAAAACGTTTTAAAATATCTATCTCGTAATCTCTTTTGATAATGTGAAAGAATTCACGTAACAAAATAAATTTTAATTTAAAAAAAAAAAGCATAACTCGAATTTATAACATAATTATGAAAGCTTGCATTATGTAAGTTAAGTACCAAGCATTATTGTTTTCGATTACTGTTAAACTATTCAAAATACTCGTAGAAAAATAGGTACTTTAAAAATAAGCTCGTAAGAAATTTATTGATAAGTTTTGAATCACGCGGAATAATTTATTCAAACTTTTATTATACCTTTTTCGATTAAAAAAAAAGAAAAAAAAAGAAAGAAAAATTCATACAAAAGATAATACAATACAAATGCATGCATTAATACCCGGTACAGAAAAAATTTTCCTCGATGATGAATCCAACAGAAAACTCTAGATTTTCAAAAACACGCTTATTAGTAAGGGAATATTTATAAAGAACTTGGGTTATTAAATTTTTTATGCAGATACATTCGAATCATCTATAATATTGATTACGAGCAAAAAAAATTACGTAATTTGAGATCAATTTTTGTAATGATTCCATAACGAATCTGCACTGTTTAATCATCAAAATAGAGCGAAAAAATAAGCTCATATATTTAAATTTCATCCCAACTAAAAGCCATGTTCCGCACATTGGCGCATCGTTAAATACAAAGTGTTTTACAACTAATAAAAAAAAATAAGTCAAAAAAGGATAACACCCACTTAAAAAATTCTTCTTCGTCAAGCTTTTGAATTTCAACACACGTCACGCACACACACAAGATTCAAAATAAAATTAATCTATACATCTATTCGCTGTTAGAAAATGGTAACGCCAAATAGGTATCGATAAAATAATATTCTTCGTTAAAAATAAATTCAGCAAAAATCTACATTTAAAAAAAGTAAGTACGTAAAAATAAAAGCACTGAATTTCATCTTTTCATCGTAACGAATCATACAAAACTTGATACAAGTTAAAATATAACATTTACAAGTTAAAAAGATTGAAGAATTAATGAAATAAAATAAGTAATTACCAAACGAAAATAAAATTTAAAAAACTTTGATTGACTTGAAAACAAAAAAAAAATAAAATTACTAGACATTTGTTTCGCTACCGATGAAATTACCTTCATCGAATTAAAAACTCGTTACGTTGACTTGTGAAAACGTAAAAAGTAAAAAATCGTAACAAAACGCTGCTTTCAACACACAAACACATTCACTCGTCAAATATTTTATAAAAAAAAAATAATTTAAATAAAAAGACTAGAAATTACAATTGGGTACTCTATGAGAAAAAAATTAGGTACTAAAAACTAAAAGAAAAAAAAAACTCAATTGAACTAATTTTCCTTACTTCAACAGCAATATATACTACATAAAATTAACAATATAATAATTAAAAATGATAAAACCGATAAGACTGTTTTTAAATTTGACCTATTGCAGAACGAATCAAAAAAATTAATTCGTCGATGTTTAATGTTCCAAAATGAAAAATGAAAAAAAAAACCTTACTAATAATAAAACAGAATATTTCCTCAGTTTAGAAAAAATAATTAAAGTGAAGTAATATTCAGTATTTAGTGGTTGAACCATTAAACGATTCGTTTGAGTTTTTTCATCTTGTTATTGAGAATGGATTATGAGTATAACGCGAATGTCAAAGGTCATTAATTTGATAAATGGTTTTTCGTGTCGGTTGCGGGGTATATTGAAATTTAGCCGGAGCCGGTGTATTTCGAATGAGATCGTTTCTTCGAAAATTGTAATGTTGGGGCGAACCGGGAACTGAACTGCTTTCCGAAAGTCTTCGAGGAGGAGGTTGAGGAGGACAGGGTGAAACATATCTGAAATATAAAAAATATTTAATTAAAGTACATATAAATATTTGAAGAAAATCTTCAAAAGTAAAATTCTTCTGTGTGAGTGGATTAGATGACAGACTATATTTGAAATTGTGCAAAACAAACCTTCTAGATAACAGCGGAGAACCATCGATAAATAATCGTCTTGTAGGTAAAGGCGAATCTGGAGGTTCGTAAAAATTACGTCTCATCATTAGAGGCGATGAAGGGAAATTAGCTGGTGAGGAACTATTTGAGGATAACCTATTGTAACGTGGTGGAGGACTAGGAGGTGCTGGCGATGGCACTGTAGGAGGAGAGCTTCTACGTGGATCTTCGGTTGGATTTATATGAAATTTCAGGTACGAAGAGAACTTTTTCGAAGCGTTGTGACTATTCTCCTCTAATACTTTCGTTTCGTCGGCGAATTTTACGCTTTCAGTTAAATATCTACGACTAGGAGATAATGATGCTGATCTGAAATCAAAAACAAACTCACTGTAATCAAGAGGAACAGATATGGACATTTTTATCGATAGGTAACTGACCTATAATGCGATGACGACGTTATAGGGTAACTAGGTAAGTGATTATTCAAATTGTAGTTCGGTTGATAATGAAATTTTTGCAAGACTAGAGGACTCGTGTTTTCAGTACCGTAAACACTATTATAGTTGTTCGTACTGATCGAAGATGGTTCAGGTGGATATCGCCTTCTCAACAGAGGAGATGCATTACCATATTTATTACTAGAAATAAAACAAAAAATTTAATTTAATGACGAATTTTCTACAAAAAGTTGAAAGAAATTCATGAATTACGTACCCGCTAAACTTGAGAGGATCCCATTCACTGAGTTGTAAACCGTTGACACCGTACTGAGCATCTATCGAACGAAACGGCGAATATTTACCGGAATGATCGCCATTCAAAACAATATTTTCTAACCCTGTACGACGACTCTGATGACTCGTTGTTGGCGGCGGTGGAGGAGGTGGTTGTCTTCTGGTAGACGAAGATGATGATGTCGACAAATATCTAATAAATAAAATAATAAAAAATCAGATTTTTCTCAAATATACGAAATTGGAAAAAATTTGCCGAATGTGTAGAATAACTTTGCGCCTTCAACAACGCAATCAGATAACCAAACTTTATTTCTGTTCAAAGTTACTGGCGTCATTTCATTCCTCATTAAGGCGACTTGAAAATTAAAAACTGTCTATGTCGTCGACTACAATACACCCATAAGTGGAAAACAACAACACAATACTTTTTTATAATTTTAAATATTTTCTTTGTTACCCACTTTGATGCCTGGAAAATGAAAACAACTTGGTAAATAAAACGACGAAGAAAGCGTTTCCAATACAATTGATAAAAAATGTCGACGAATCTGTGATTTTCTAGGGTTGAAACGAGAAGCGATAAAACTATATTCACAACCATCTCAATGGACCACTTTTTAATCTCACTTTCATAAGAATTGG
Source organism: Balanococcus diminutus (assembly GCA_959613365.1). Lineage (NCBI taxonomy): Eukaryota > Metazoa > Arthropoda > Insecta > Hemiptera > Pseudococcidae > Balanococcus > Balanococcus diminutus. Next base: position 41,360,669 of record OY390715.1, on the reverse strand, counting down.
AATTCATCCCAATTTTAGATGATTCCATCTTCTATAGAATAGAATAAAATGTCATTGGTACGAGATTGCGAATCGAACTAAAAAATCAATCCTGTTGAGTCCTGCGTCTTTGGCAAATCATAAAAAGAAAAATAAATAAAATAAAAAACTACCAAAACAAAAACAAAACAAAAATCACAAAAATAAAAATAAAAATTTATATAATACACACAGCCATAAAAATTAAAAACTAAAAAAAAATTTAAAAAAAAGAAAAAAACAGAAAAGAAATTATTGATTTATCGATAACTTTAAACCGGAAAATTTACAAAAATCTGGAGCACGTTTTATACGATTATATCCCAGCCAACCTGCTTATATTAATAAACAAATTTCTGTAGATGCCATCATAAGGAAAAAATAATTACAGGTCAATGCTATTGATAATGCTAAAAGAAAACGAATGCATGCGCTTCGTAATCCGTGTAAAAAAATTTCAACGCACAAACAGGTCTATAGTCTACAAGAGGTGAATTGCAACCTACTTTTTCACACGAGTTAAATTTACCTTAGAGAATTATTACTGGTAGAGTTGGATACTGCATTGGCGTACCAAGCTGCAACATCCACATTCTTCAATTCGTACCTTTTGAGGAAAGGATGCTCTAACAATTCTTTATACTTCGGACGATGACTATAATCTTTCATCAAGCTGAAAGTTGATACAAACATTTATAATACTGCCAAATAGTGACGTGTGAATTACCTCTTCTGTTATCAACGCACCATCTAGAAATGAAATTTTGAAATTCTGGAGAAAAACGTGATGAATCGGAAGGCAAAGATGGTGGATCTTCGTGCAAAACTCGGCTCAGAACTTCGAAGTCGCATTTGCAATCTTTATAAGGAAAAACACCGGTGGCTAGTTCGACTAACGTGATACCCAAACTCCACACGTCAGCTCGTATATCGTAATCTGGTTTCCTCGGATCTGGCGGTTCGATTCTCTCGGGCTAAACCATTATATTGCATTAATTGATTATACGTGAAAATTACAAATTTAACACTATCAACCACCAACTTACAGCCATGTATGCAGCACATCCGGCATTTTTAGTTTTTGCTTTCGAATCTACAAGACGTCCAGAGATACCAAAATCACATAACTTGACGTTTCCTTTTTCGTCTATCAGAATATTTGAAGGTTTAACGTCTCTGTGAATGACTCCGTGTGATTCTTTCAAATAATGAAGAGCTTTCACAGTCTGAAACACGAAAACAGTAGAGAATTATAAAATGTTAAGGAAAATTAATTCATTTTGATTTCACTTACAGCTAGCGTAACTTTTCCTAAAATATCTTCCGGTATTGCAGTCTTCAATTTCTTTAATAATCGATCGAAACATGTTGCCATTAGCTCCATACAAATCCAAACGTCCGATTCGGTGATAAAGCAACCAAGATAGCGAACAATATAAGGACAGTCTAATGACTTGAATACTACATCCAAGTCCATAATAATACGCTTATTTTCGTCACTGTTGCCGGATCTTCTCATTTGCTACGTGTTACAAGAAAGTTCATTACAATCGTAAAATCATACAGTTCACAAGTATGGTGTTATTGTTCCATTACTGGAGTACTTACTTTGACAGCGATAATTGTGTTACTAGGTTTATGTAACATTCTAACAACATGCCCACAAGTACCATTTCCTAATTCTCCCAAGTGCTCCAAATCCTGGATTTCGGTTTGGTACTTCTAAAATAAAATGAAAAGATGAGATAATTAGCAACGAAATTCTAAACGTGGTGATGAACGAGAAAAATTCAACACGTACGATGCCGTTGATATTCAGCAATCCGTTCATTTTCATGATTTCTTTCATTTTGCTATCAACTTCGGTGCTTTCTTGCGATTTGGGTTGTGTTAGAGAACTGAAAGGAAGTTCCAAGTGTTTTCTAGTTCTCGTAGGTGTACCAATATCGCCAACTGTAAAAGAAAACAGATTGAAGAAACTTATACGTAAGATTGAAAACAGAACGCAGATGTATTATCAAGCTATTAGATAGTGGGTTGGCAGACGACGTGAAAAGTGTGAGACTGCTTAAACGAACTTTGTGCTGTTTTCACACATTAAGCTTGCATGTTGTTAGTAGAAATTTAAGCACAAATTAATAATAAAAAGATGAAAACTTACGTTGTTTAGGTCTACGCCCAGGGACATGGCTAGGACTCTCAGCGAGCGAATTGTCTCTTTGGTTATCTTCAATTTCTGCTCGTAGTCTTGCTTGAAGATTCATGATTCGTCTTTCAAAATCCATGTTCTTATTAGAAACTGTTCTCTCTAATGTCTAATACATACGACATAGTATCGTCGCATAATACTTTCAATTTCACTTAATACTTATTCAATAGACATTATCATCTTTAAACTACCTCTGTACCGTGCCCTACTGTGCCTAGCAAAATCATTATATTTTTTTCTTCATTTTAGTCTTTTGGCTTCTTCTGTCATTGTAGCCAAATGACAAGAGCTCAAATGAGCTGAAGTAAAGTTGCGTCCTTTTCTCAGTTTTTAATTTCCATTTTTTCATTTTTTACATGTTATGTTACTTTGAATTTATGATTTTTTCATAGTAAGTAATTAACTTTGAATCTTTTGAGTAATTGAAGTACTTACTATAAAACAAGTAACACACTCAGGTTGTAGTAAAAAATGCCTACTACTTTTTCGATCTCGTGTTTGTGCGAGCATGGAACATGGTGGCACTGGCACTTGCACTTCGATATCGATAGGGCCCTAAGAAGAAAACGAAATAAAATCATAATCTGATAATCATAATTGAAATTGAATGAAAAATTTGAGTCTTGATTTGAACAGGTGAGTTGAACTTGAAGTTGCATTTTTTTTTATTGATATTAACCAAAATTCCAGATTTTCAGCTCAACAGAAGCTCAGAAGGCAGACAGAAGGAAACCGATTTGGTAACATCGATTAATAATCGATCTTGAAATTATTCGCATTCGCGATAACAACCGTGTTTTGTATTCTTGTCAAAACATTCGTAACAAATCAAAATATCAATCGTGTTTTTTGCTCGTCTCAACAATAATTTTATAAATTTGTTCTTATTATCTAATCTTTTCATCGGTGCGACATTACATATCAGAAAACAGAGGTACGTAATTTTAATCTCAAGTCGACAGATCGCTCATTTATGAAAAGTTGTTCAGTACTAAACATCAGATCTTGTTCATGTGTTTTGTTTTCGTGTAGATTCAGCCCTCAAAATGGTAATCAGAACTAGAGAAATCGTAGAAATTATGGCCGATTTGGCAAGGAACGAAAATATACGAGTCAACATAACCGAAAGTTTGAAAGGTGGATTAATAACAGGAGGTGCAGCATTTCTCGGAGGTGTTTTTCTGGGACCTTTAGGAATTGCTGCTGGTATGTATTAGCTGTTTTTAGTTACCGTTGTATTTTTTGTCATATCTTCGCCTTAAAACATGATGCAACTTCGTGTTATTATCTTGAATCGATAGGAGCTACTCTCGGAGGTTTCACCGCAGCCAGCACTTGCTCAAATTTCCGTCCAATAGCAGAAATTCTTCTTCGTGATCTTACTCCAGTCCAACAAGCTCTCTTAGTAAATCGAGTGAATAATGTGATCCAGAATCTCGGCGTAGAAGACGTAGTCGCTTTAACTGCAATGATCGCTACTGGTGGAGGTGTACGAGCAAATTTGCTCGATGCTTTACGATTGTTCATAACCAGCGACTTGAATTATTCTTTAGCTCGTTAAAAAAAACACAAAGTGATTATTTTCATGTATTTTTCGTTTTAAATGTTGTAGATAACTTTCGCTTAGTCGACTGTTTTTTTAATATTACAAAAATGTGTGTTTATGCAAAATTTTATATTTTCCTAATACCTAATACCTACCGTTGTTTTATACTGTTTATCAAGTTTTATGGTTTGAAGGATGTGATATTTTCTTCATTTACCTATTACTTTGTTAAGATATCTACTGTGTTCAGGAGGACAATGTTTTGAATTTATTTATTGAAGTGATCATTAATTTGTGATCTATTTTACCATTTTCTTATTTTTAAAATAACAATACAATTGTTATTTTTTTCTCGAGCGTTGATAAAAAAAAGTGGAGAAATGAATTTTCATTGTTCACTCGTTGCATCGACTTTACAAGTCGCATAAATTCAACGTTCTTGAACTTTTTAACAGTCCAGTTTAACGTGTATTACGTGATCTTTATTCTTGTAAACGATGTCATCAGATTGTAGAAAGAAAACTACGCAATACATATTTTATTGATAAAAGAAAATTCTTATATCGCTAGTACTACAAACCCATTTCAAACGATGACTCGTTACTCCAATCGTAAAACATTTTCTTTATTCTTTAGGTACAAATTGTGGTGTAGGAATTGTAAGAGAGAAAAAAAAATGAACACCTATAACCATAGAAATAATGCAATTTTTCGATTCTTCAAAGACTCTAAATACCTATTACCTATACAAAAAGCGTAATGAAAAATTTTCAAATTTCAGAAAAAAGTTACGTGTACCACTAACAAATTTCAACAAAAAATTTCAATGGAATGTTCTTCGCTAGTTAACTTTTCAATTTCAATCATAGAGAACCATTTTTTTTGTGTGTTTTATGGTGACGATCGAAAAAAGAAACCAATCAGTAAATACAGCAAAAAAAAAAAAATCGTAATTTTTTCTTATGTTAATATAGGTACGTATAGGTATGTAAATATCTAATCCATTATATAAAAATAAAATAAAATATAAAAATTTCAAAGTAAGCTCAACTGGATATTCAAAATTGTGGAAATATTTCGTGAAATAAAGTACATATGTTGAATTATCACAAAATTGCACTTATACATAGGTAAACCTACTTCTCGTAACAATAACAATTAAACACTACATGAAAAATTTCAATAAAACGTACAGCTTTAATAAGAATTAAATCTAATTAAGTCTAAAAACTGTTCGTTACAAACATTATAAGCTCATTGTTGTCAAAAATTTACGAATATTTTTGAAAGAGAATACAAATCGAAATAAAATATACCGGTCGAATCGAAATTTCATTTCGCAGGTGGATCGTCATACTAGAAAGTGAAATTCTGAAATAATATCTTTTATGAAACGAAAAGATCATCTAATTCACTTTTTACAACACTATACCATCATTTAAAAAACGTTTTTTCACAATGAATGAAAAAATGAATTATGATCCTTTATCCACTCTGTCTGTACCTGTACTTAGTTTCTTTACCTATCAAAACGAATAACCTATTATAAAATCTATTTATAACTTATTTCACCACATTCAAACTTCAACAAACTTCAAAACTAGCAAAAAAAAAACAAACCACCAAGCAATTTTGTAGTACAAATTTGGTAACATAATTACGTGAATTGAAAAAAATAAAAAATAACAATAATTTATGGTAGCTACGAACCCTACTTTTTTTTGAAAAATTGTTTACTTAGGTATAAAAATAAAACGTAAGTACCTGGTACAGTTATGGTTATCGCCTACTTAATTTTTATTTACAGAGTAAGATCAATTGGTAAAATTAAATTTGAGTATTACAAAGAGTAGTGTAGGACTAGACTGTACATAGGTACATTCATCTTCAAAAAAAAAAAAAAAAAAAAAAAAATTACATGAATCACAATTATTCTTATGGAGTGAGTTTTTCTAAAATTCAATTAAAATTTAAAAATCAAATTTTGAAAAATATTATATCTATCTTTCAACAGAATGTAAGTAGGGTTTTTAGGATTTAACAATATAAAATCTATAAATAACAGTTTTGAAATGACCCTCCAAGTTAATTATTTATCTACCTATTACTTATCCACCTAGGTAGGTACTAAAGGGAGAACAATGTATTATACCTAAGTAATTTCGTTGACATAAATTATGGATTTCATGCTTCTAGAACAAGTAATGATTTTTTTTTTTTGAGAAATGTAGGTACGAATATTAGAATTTTTCAAATCAACTACCAGCAATATAAAGGAACCAACGAATCAAATAATAATAATAAAAAAAAAAACTAATCTAGAGAGATACAACATTTAAAAAAAAATTAATTTACTTTGTACAAATAAAATTTAGCGACTAGAAAACTCCCTACAATAATCGATCATAAAATTTATAGCGGCCATTTTGAGATTTGAGAAATAAAAAATCGTTGTAAGTAACCATCGAGTACTGAAATGCGATTGAAATTTTCACTTTGAAAATAAGCTCAGTCAAATTTAAAATCTTACGCGAGTAGATATAACTTTACAAGACTGTACAAACATAGAAAAAAATATTTGCCGATGTAGGTAAGGTAAACTGGGTACATGTATGAATTTTTCCCTCTACCAAACAATAAATTAGATATTCTTTATCACAATTAACGAATTTACGCAATAAACAAAATACTTAATTAAAAAAAAATAATTCTAAACAAATTGGGTATATTTACAAAAGTTTTCCAGTGTAAAACTACGGTTTCAAATTGGTAATTTCAATTCCACTTAATTTCAACAAAATAATTTGTAATAAATTGATTGTCTGCCGTAATTGGTGTATTGATGGCTGTCTAATCGTTCTGTCATTACTGACTGAACTTTGCTCTGCTGTTGGTTTCTTTTTATCAGCTGCTTTACTACGTTTTTCAAATTTCATCAAGCGAATTATTTTTCTATCACGTTTGCTCGTTTCTCCTGCGAAAACTGCAAATTAAATAAATCGTTAGAAATGGCGAAATAAGGCTAAAATATATATCTATACTAATACCTAATGTAATAAATTCAAGCTAATACTTATTATACTCTAATGCAAAATAAGGTTCGTTTAATAGTATGAGCAACCCTGCGATATATGCAATTTATAATATTAGGCAAAACTTACAATGTAGGTTTTCAATATTACTTAGAATCGCGAAACGTTATAGACCATAATAATTTTTTGGTTTATGTCATATGCGCATTCTTAGGTACAAGGACATTCTGCGTACGTATAGGTAGGTACAGGTACCTACATAATATTTCTAATAAATTAAAAAACGGGTGTGCCTAACAAATGAAGGTTCTTTCACATATAGTTGCGCAAATGCTGATGTGTAGAACTGTAGATACACCAATTTTCGACACACATGAATAATCAGTACCTATTGGTTACTTTGTGTTTAGAACAGCAGATATTATTTGGCACATGTCGTGACAGCAACTACTTAAAGGTACGTTCGTTTTAAATTAAAGGTGCCTTATACATACGTGCATTGTATACATTGTATGTATATTAAAGACCAAAAATCACACTAAAATTTATACGCGCCACGTATTCGAGACACTCAATCTACACCAGTGATTTTTTTTTACATCTATGATTTTTTTTAAATTTTAAAATGAGAAGCCACTTTCATATTTTCATTCAAATTCAACAACGTAAACTCGATTTTTTGTAGGTTATTATCAAAACGAACAGTCGGTTGGAATGACCTTTCCTTGAAGTTGTTTCGCAGAACCTGGCACTCGTTCAGAAAGGTAGAAATCGTTTGTTGAGCGGTTAAAATATTCATATCTACCTATATTTGACATTTCGAATTTTTCACGTTGATAAAAATATCAAAGTTGCCTTTAACGAACTTTTTTTTTTTTTTTTAATACTTACATACTATGGTTATCTTCATTACATTTTCTAGTTTTAATTGAGTACTAAATGAGTTTAATGAGTTTATATAGGGTGTCCGAGGAGGACCTCATGATACATCAAATTTAGATACAACTTGGTAATACAAACAAGTAAACAAATATATCAAAAAATAATTTTTTAAATTTAGGATATTATGGGTAGTAGGGTGGAATGAAAAAAATCTATGGTCTTCGATTTCGCTAATTTTTTAATATGTTGTTTATTTTGAGTTGAAACCTCCTCATACCAATTTTTAGCCTCCTAGGTCACTCAAGAGAGGAGCTATGGTGTCTCAAAGTGGGGTCATTTTCGAAAAAAACACGGTTTTTCGCGTTTTTGACCCCTAAAACCCCCCCAAACAAAAATTGTCACGCAAGTTTTTAGGTGCAATTTGAGGTTCTGCATCGACCTGAATAGTTATTTTTTCAATTTGAAGCCATCTACCGTCCCCTACCCTCGATTTTATAGAATCGCGAAATCGGTTTTTTTCGTCTAACGCAAAAACTATGCTTCCTATGGAAAAAAGTATAATGACAAATCTTGTAGAGCATAAAATTTGCCACCCAGTACATGTCTTAAATTTTATGCTGACTCGATATTACATGATTTAAAAATGAAATGAAATTGAACGATAAAAAGGATGCAACAATTACACGACGCCTAAAATTTTGTAATTTCAGGTCAACGTTAAATTTAAGACATGTACTAGATGGAAAATGGCATGCTCTACAAGATTGGTCATTATACGTTTTATCGTAGAAAGCGTAGTTTTTACGTTGGGCGAAAAAAGCGATTTCGCGATACCTAAAAAGTACATATCTGCCAATATTAGATCGAGGGTGGGGAACGGTAGATGACTTCAAATCGAAAAAATAACTATTCAGGTCGATGTAGAAACTCAAATTGCACCTACAGACTCGCGTGACAACTTTTGTAGTGGGGGGGGGGGAGGGGGATCAAAAACGCGAAAAACCGAGTTTTTTCGAAAATTACCCCACTTTGAGACACCATAGCTCCCCTCCTGAGTGACCTAGGAGGCTAAAAATTGGTATGGGGAGGTTTCAACTCAAAATAAACAACATATTAAAAAATTAGCGAAATCAAAGACCATCGATTTTTTTCACTCCACCCTAATGGGTAGTAGGTACATACTACAAATCAAAAACAATTTTACTCTTGAGATTTTTACCCCAAGTTTGGAAATGAAGACACTATTGAGCTTTCTAAGCAAAATCGATGGGCAACACTGCATTTTAAAATTTTTCTGACGTTACCAGTGGACAGAACTCTACAAAAACAAAAAAGTTCTATTTATTAAATTTTGATGCCTATATCATTGAAATTAAAGTTGTTATAGCAAGAACAAATTCACTTCAGAAACATTGCTTTCTTCAACGTTATTAAGGGGTACTTGTGGGTCTTAAATGACTTTCAAAATTTATGGGGCCCATTTTTTTTTTTTTTTTTTTTTTGCATTTAGCAAATCTTTTGTTGGAAAGAGTATTTTTTTTTTTGAAAAATAATCGTAATTTTGTCAAGGAGAAGCTCCCGCGCATCTCTGTCCCAGCCTTTCCATTATAAACAGTTATTTTATATGAGAATAATTATTCTCAATTTCTGCAGAACATATGCAAAAAAATTAATAGATATAAGTATTTTGTTTACAATTTCTTGGAGTAAAGATCGTTTAAGCAGTGCCTACGCGGAAAAAATTGCTGCCTTTTCTGATAAAGGAATTTTCTTACTTTTACAGAAAACCCTCCTATTTTTGTCTCAATTTTTTCACAGTGGAAATTTTTTGAAATTTTCACGTTTTGGAAACAAAAATAATTTTTATTCCTTTTTGGAATATTTTTTCTAATTTTTTCAAGTAAATATGTTTAGTCATTTTGGGGGGGGGGGGGGGGGAGAACAAATATTTGAATGCAAAAAAGTTTTGTTTTTTCTGAAAAAAAAAATTATTAAGAAAAAATGTTTCGGGATTTTCCCTTAATAGGTGAGGTACCTACTTTTTTGGAAAAAAATTCTTAATTTTCTTGGAATAAAAAATTTTATTTTAAAATGTTCTGAGCGACACAAGTGAGCGTAAAAAAAATTAATATTTATATTTTTGGGGGTAAATAATTTTTTTAATTTCTTTTGGAGAAAAAAAATCAATTTTTCGAGACAAAAAAAATTCTCAATTTTTTTACAGTACTTCTTGAGAGCCGAAAAATTTTTCAATTTTTTGGGAACAATTTTTTTCATTTTTGGAATATTTTTCAACATTTTTTTAAGTAAACATTTTTAAACATTTTTCGGAGTGGGGATGAAGGTTAAATTAAATATTTTAATGCAGAAAAAATTTTGTTTTTTCTGAAAAAGGAATTTCTTTTTTTTGAGAAAAAAATCTTCAGGATTTCCCTTCAATACCTACTTCTCGAAGAAAAAAACTGAATTTTTGAAGAAAAAAAATTCCGAATTTTTTCCGGAATAAAAAATATTTTAAATTGATTTGAGTGTCAGAGTGAGCGTAAACAAATATTTATATTTTTAGGGTAAGAAATTCTTTCAAGGAGAAAAAAAACTCAATTTTTCGAGACTAGAAAAATAAAATTTCCCAACTTTAATTTTTGAACCATTTCATCAGAAATGACAGTCTATGTGTCCTTAATTTTGTGGAATTCAAAATCGGAGCCCTCCGAAATTTTCTGAGTGAAATATGCAAGATCAGGCCCCTGCTCTCCTCGGACAACCTGTACGTACTTAAAAATGTATCCTCGTGGAACGTACTTGGAGGAGAAATTATCTCTTGCTGTCATACCGGAGTTTCATGGAATACTACGTGGTTGGTATGTTGATAATTGTTGAGTTGATTGCAGTCGGACTTGAATTCAGTCAAAATATGAGCTGATTGAAGAGGCGACTCTTTATAACGTATCCTGTATCTCCAAGGTTCTTCTCCTCGCCATCCGTGTTTTTCGGGGTCGTAGGGCTCTAATGTGTTTATGTAATCTCGTAACGTTAAGGGACCCATTTCAACGCGTTCTAATGCGCAAATATGACGATCTCCTGTGAACGAAAAAGAATTTGCATTAAATTACATGTAATGTAAGTATGAATATTTTACATGATACATGATCTTGTAGCATGAATTGTGAATTTAATTCGAATAAATGAAACACCCAAAACAGAATAAGTACAGTTCATAAAATGAGAAGAAAAAGAAAGTTTCTTAATTTGATACAGCATGGACCAGAGGTGGGTAGAGGTATCACAGCCATTCACCCGTTATACGTGTAGTATCGTATGTTGATTCAACAATCAAACGACAAGTGTGTAAATAAGTTCACAGATTTTGAAATATGAAGGAGCACAATGATCAGATCTCGTATGTTTTTTTTTTTTTGATAAGCATGAAAAATCACATTTATTTTGTAGACAGAATTTTAGTTCAGTTTTTGGCTCACAGTTACTGAGATCTTAAGTCTAGATAAAATTATACACATATAGGTGAGTACCCTAAGTGCCGAAAAATTCAAAAATAGAAAAATTCGAGTAGGTCTAATGTCGTGTAGAAGAATGCAAAGTCGTATAAAAATTACTTTAAAATGAAAGGAGTCACCAGATATCACCATATCGTTGCACAGAGATTATTAGAAAAACCACCGAAGCACCTAAAATTTATGGAAAAATTACCAACTCTGGTGATAAATCACCAACCTTGGCAACCCTGCGTGTTGGGAACATCCTTCCATATTCTCCAAGAAAATTTCACTCGAAGAAATATACGTCTACATGCTCCGTTGGAGAGAACCAACAAAACCATGACTGAACACAATTGGTTTTTTGCATAGGGTTGAAAATAGTTATCGTTTTAACACCGATGTTACTTAAATTTGACTACTGCATAAGATACTGAAAACTGTGCTTCACGATTTCCAAGCTGTTGATTAAAAATAGATACAAAATAGAACACGTAGACACGCCTTTACCTGATATTTTTATAGGGACAATGCTATTTATGCATAAAATACTTGATAGGTAAGTTTAATTTTCGAACATGTAATTAATTTATACCTAAGTATAAATTTTCGACATTTTTGTAAAAATAATATCGACTTGATAAAACTTTTATATACCTAATCAATGATTTGTCATAAGTAAGAATACCTAAATATTGATTGCTATTTATTGCTACAGTGTGTAGTCATTTTTCCCAATTCAAGGTTAATACCGGGTGTATATTTAATGTTAAAGCGCTGGTGTTACCAACTTACAAAAAAGTTGGGAAGTGTATCACAAAAACTCTTTTTTCTTGGAAAATATTCATTAAAATGTAAAAAATACAACTGAAAACGATTATTACTTTCAAGCCCTTTCATTTAAGATCAAAACGAAGTTTATATGATTAAAATTCGCGAAATTATTAATTTTTGCAAAGATACTTTTTGTATGTTGGTAACATCAGCGCTTTAACATTAAATATACACCCGATACGTCCTAAAAACTGTTTTCCGTTGACCTTTTACGATTGTTATAAAATCTCGTTTTAAGGTAACTATTTTTTAGATATTTGTTAGGTTTGTGTAATGATTTCCATGCGTTTGCCATTTTTTTTTTGAGTACCTAAGTACATCCAAAATAACTAGGTACCTATTCTGTCTTTTTTTTAAATTGATTTTCTATGCTAATTTACTCAACTTGGAAAATTAATTATCTTCAATTTACCAATATATTTTTAGCCTTGTTTTTTCTCAATTTGTCAAAAAAAAACAAGGCTATTACGCTGTATCATGATGTGGGAGTTGAGGGGGGGAGTAAGTACAAAATCCGTTTCATGACTCCAGAAGTCCATTTTACCATTTTCATCAATGTCTGTTTATATGTATATATACGAGGGGTGTTCAATAAAGACTGTCACTTGTGCTTTTTTTCGCAGAGAAATGATCTGAGGGGTCTGAAACCCTCATAAATCGATTCCTCGCGTCATTTTACATTAGAATACCAAGTTTCAAGTTCTTAAGTCGACTGGTTCTATTTTTAATTATTTTAATAAAACGCGAGTAAAATTTTCGCCTCTAAATTTTTAACAAAACTTATTATAATATTTTGAATATTCTTGGATAAATCGCTAGTTGAAACAGGTTGAAACGTACGAGGGGTTGAAATAATGTTTTGGGGATAGTGCAGTGACTAAATGATCGTGTTCTTGTAGGCACCAGTCCTTTCTGAACATCAGGGGCAGATGTAAGGTGTAGAGGGGGAAACGGTGCACCACTTGCAGCCCTCACCGAAGATGATATCTGCACCAATCGCCGCCTAACTATCGAAAAACACTCTCCTATACTTCAGATAACATTATCAAGCGCAGACACCTACATATGCGCATGTCCCGCGCTTGCGCACATTGGCTCTCTCATTACCTGACTCTGGAGAGTGAATGTGCGAGTTCTGCTTCAACTTTCATGGTCCAGAAAAAAATCGAAACAGTGTCGCAACTGATCCAAAGTCTAAATTCGACTTCGACCATCTTTTTCCTTTACCCTCAAGCTGAAAAACACATGAAAGTTCCACGTTTACCCCCCACCCCCGCAACAAAACAAAGTTTAGAGGCGAAAATTTTACTCGCGTTTTATTAAAATAATTAAAAATAGAACCAGTCGACTTAGGAACTTGAAACTTGGTATTCTAATGTAAAATGACGCGAGGAATCGATTAATGAAGGTTTCAGACCCCTCAGATCATTTCTCTGCGAAAAAAAGCACAAGTGACAGTCTTTATTGAACACCCCTCGTTGTGGCGAGTAGCGCCCCTATCCATTAAATTAAGAAGTAACTTCATAGATAGTCAGCCGTTGGGCAGAATAATTTATAGTAGTAGTAAGAAATGAAATGTGAAGAATAACGATATAAAATTAATTCGTTTAATTAATAAAATATAATAATTAAAATGTGCCGCATTTAATTTCTACTAAAAACATGGTAGCAGAGCAAGAACGTATCCGCGATTTTTAAACAATGAATTCTCGCAATCGAATTGGTAATCATAATAATTTCAATGCTAAAAATCGTGATCGCGTGGTGATAAGAAAAAAGCATGTCTTTGAATAATGCAGAAAGGAAAATTTTCGTTCTACCGCGATTTTATTAAGTAATTCATCGAACAATGGGTATCGTTTCAATCAATTTTCTTTCTTCCCAAATCAAGAAGCACGTCGAAGAGATCGAACCATTAATCAATGAAAAAGCGGCCGTAGATGGCCTTCGGGCAGCGCATCTAACTTTAAAAATTCAAATAAAACATCTACGTGCTGCTCTCGACGAAGTGCAAATAACTGAAAATGATCTACCGGAAGAAGTCAATCTCAAATCGAACGTCGAAAATCTGTACAATGCGATTTGGATTGATACAATTTTAGACGAAGCTATACCCTCAATCAATGAAAATGACGAGGATTACACCAATACTCAAATCGCTAAATCAATAATTCCGCTTCTGCACAACAACGACGAAATCAAAATTGAACTCTCACGCTCACCCCACGATCAACCATCAAACAATGATTACAAATTCGAAAAATCTCTTATCAACTCAAAACCGAGTGGAAACGTCGACCTTCAAATCACCAATTCAACTTCGCTTCCACAAATCGCTGAAAAACAACAAACAAAAAAGGAAACTATCGAAAATGAAAAGAATTGCATTGATCATCGAACCCACAACCAAATCCCTCATCAGCAATTCGACGAAAAGCAAAACCAGGTAACCAAAAACGAATATTCGAACGAATCTAACGAGGAAATAAAGCTGCTAAGATTGGAAATGGAGCGATTAAAAGAAGACAACGAACGATTGCGAAAAAGTTACGACCATCTAGCAGAACAACATCAAAGAAGCTGCGAGCAATACGAAAGAGAAATTTTGATGCTAAAAGAAAAAGTTCACGAGAAAGAAGATCTGGAAAAAACCGAACTCGAGCAGGATTCTGATTCTACTTCAAACACCCAAAATCTATCGTGTGACGAAATCAAATTGGAAGAAGACCTAGACGAAAAAAAGCTGTATGAAAATATCGAGAAAGCAACGGAGAAAATCAACAAATTAATCGACGAAAACGAGACAGATTCAGAACTTCAAGGCAATCTAAGATCAACGAGCAAATCAGAAAAATCAACTGCAACCGGAAGGAAGAAGGCGAATACGAATGCAAACCCAACTGCAAAAGTAAGAATGAGAACTTCAGAACGGATAAAAAATCGAAATGATGAGCAGAACCCATGTAAGAATTACGACCCAGGAATAGATTAGCTATTTTTGGAATTTAAAGTAAATTTCTTCGGAAGTAAAATACTTAGTGTTACGATTTATTTTAGTTTATTTTTTAGAATTAATTTCGCGTAATTTCGAGAATAGTCGAATAGAAATTTGAGTAACGTAAACGTAGAACTCGATCGAGTGTAATTTCTAATATTTTTTTCTTTTAAATAGAGACTGGTGTAATTAGTTTTACTAATTTTCCTTTTTAATTTTTTCAATCCTTTTTTTGCAATTTACAAATTTTACTTTTAATTTTTTCAACCCTTTTTTTGTTTCAATTTACAAATTTTCCTTTTTTTTAATTTTTCAAATTTTTTTATTTCAATAGTGTTATCAAAAATAATTTTCAAATTTTCATTTTTTCTGTCGTTCGGGAGTGTGGCGAGTAGCGCCCCTATCCATTAAATTAAGAAGTAACTTCATAGATAGTCAGCCGTTGGGCAGAATAATTTATAGTAGTAGTAAGAAATGAAATGTGAAGAATAACGATATAAAATTAATTCGTTTAATTAATAAAATATAATAATTAAAATGTGCCGCATTTAATTTCTACTAAAAACACTCGTATATATATGTTTCCCGCAGGTTTTCAGCCCCTCGCTCAGCCCCTTTTTCACCAAATAAGTTCAAATTCGTACAATAGGGTTTCCTCGGAAGGTATATTTTGTGGTTGGAGTGGGGATGACCTTGGATTGAAATTCAGATATGTCGACTTCTTTATGGAGGGGGTGGGGGTGCAGAAAATCTCAAAAAATGCCAATTCAAAAACCAGTCGATAGGAAATGAAAAGTTGTACAACATGTTCAAAAATCAGCTTCCTAGAGCAATTAGGAGGGGAGAAACCGGTTATTTTGTCACCTTTTTGACCTTGAAAAATTTTGTGTCATGGCTACAGGTCACCCAAATTGACCTAGGTGGTCGTCCTTTGGCATGTAGATTTGGTAGAGGTCCTAGATGTGCCTTTTGGGGGTTTCGACCTTTCAACCCTTTCCCAACCCCTTCCACCCCCAAAAAGTCAATTTGTCATTTTACACTGTTTTCAATTTTGTGTCACGGCTACAGGTCACCCAAACTGACCTAGGAGGTTGTCCTTTGGCATGTAGGTTTGGTAGAGGTTCTAGATGTGCCTTTTGGGGGTTTCGACCTTCCAACCCTTTCTCACCCCCTTCCACCCCCAAAAACGCAATTTTGAGGTCATTTTTTGCTATTTTTTGCCTTGTTTAATTTTGTGTCACGGCTACAGGCCACCCCAATTGACCTAAGAGGCTGTTCTTTGGCATGTAGGTTAGGTAGAAGTCCTAGATGTGCCTTTTGGGGATTCTGACCTTCCAACCTTTTTTTCATTTCTTGTAGAAGCACTAAGTTAAGTGCAAGGCGAAGTTCCGAGGGCGAAGCCCGAGGAACGAGCAATTGGTTTGGGGCCGCGAAGCGGCCCATGGGGCGACGCCCCCTAGTTGATAATAAAAATCATTACAAAGCTTCAACAATTCAAGAAGATGTAAAAATGCAGAAATCATCTTCCTAACTTATGAATTTCGTGGCAAAGTATACAGCCCTACAAGATTCAAAATCGAAAAAACAAGGCTGATTTTTTTTTTTTAATACAGTGAAAGTGAACATTACCTACCAAAGCAAGAAGGGTAGGTAGATATATCAATGTGGAATCACATATCAGCTCGATACGAAATTTGAAAAGCGCTACCTAGCTTTTTATGCTTGTTTCGTATTTTTTCCCCTTCTTTTTAATCAATAAACAATCAGAAATAATTACAAACCTATTTTCAATAATAAGTCAATACGTGGTATTTATTTGTATCTACAACTGACACGTGTTATGGGCAAATTGTTTCGAAATTTTCCATTCGTTGATACCTGTTTATTTCATTTCTACGTATAGATAAATACAATCACCGAATGGAAATTGAATTTTAGGTTGCTCCAAGCTACTCAAAGCTGTCCATTTTCTGGAGAATTAATTACAATTTTTTTTAATTTCACAAATTTAATTTCAAGTGGGACTTTGAGGCATCCAAATTTTTCGAAAAAAAAATGGAATAAATGAATAAAAAATACTGAAAAAATAAACAAATTCTTTTGTTCTATAATTTCAAGGTGTTTCTTTTTACTATAAAATTAATCCCTATTTTTTATTTACCCCTTGACTGAATTTTAAGTGACGTAAACTAGTACTCTCCCAGTCCTCTTTTTGAAAAAAAATGAAAAATGATCAGATTTTCAAACTTTACTGTTTTTTTTTTGTTGATGTTGTTTTTTTAAAAGACTTGTTTCAGTTTTTGATATTTTTAAAAAAATTATCAAGAGTGTGGCATTGACAAAATTATAAAAAATCGCCAATTGGTCTTTTTGGGTAAAAATGTGTATAAATTATCAAATAAGCATTTTAATCACAAAAACTTTTTTTTCAATTTTTTTTTTTCAAAAAACGTAAAAAAAGCAAGTACCATTGAAATAGGCGTACAGATGAAAAATTGTCGAAAATTGTCTTGTTTTGTAAAAGTGCTTCCGTTGTATCTATTTTGCTTCAAATTTTGAAAATTTGACATTTCTCATTTTTTTAAAAATCTTCTTTCAAATCATCAAATGTACGACTTACTGACTAAACTTGAAATTCCGTACAAGGTGAAAAACAAAAACAAAAAACAGAGAATTAATATATTTTCTCCATATTTGTGTGTAACCAATTTGACGGGAGTTATCCCAATTTTTTTTCGAAAACTTTGAAATAAGAGTCACCCTATTTGTGTCATGTCTTCATTTGAATATTGTTGTTGGCGAATTTAGAAAATTACTCTATCGTAAAAAAAAAAAAAAAATTGGTAGGTATTGAAACGTAAAAAAAATCACCACTCGATATTAAAATATATGTAACAAAATATGAATCATAATGACGGAGCCTTTTACTATTTCCCAAGTCAGTCTTAATTTAGCTTATTGCGATTGATAAGAGAACCTCTTAATCAAAATGCAAATCATATTTCAGTTGGAAAAAAAGCTGAATAACAATGAAAAGTTGCCGCCAATATCAGACAATAAGGCGATACGTTTATGCAAAAGGTTTTACACAACATTTACGGCTCGAAATTAAGTATTCAGTCAATTATTTTTCAAAAATACCAGGTGCTTTGTCCGTATGCAAAATGAAAACTTATTTTAAAAGTGTACCTATTGATAGAGAAATAAATTTTACACAAACTTATTCACCAAATAAAATAAAACGAATACCGGATTCAAAACGCAAATTTCTATTCCAGTTTAACAACTGCAACTTTATATCGCAACGTGCCTATTTTCCAACCACTTACTAATCTGGTAAATTCTACATCTCTATCGAATGATCATATTTAGAATAAGATACTTGAAAATGACATAAAACGTATGAAAGTATATAATTATAGGTATCTTATTGTATTATATAAAAAAATGAAATTACTATCGTATCACCCGAGCAAAATAAACACGTATAGCATAAGTAGGCAGGTACTTGTTGTTGTTGTTTTTTGGGAGTTGATTTTTCTTAGTAAAGGACGAGTACATCTATCTATACCTATAGGTACAATTTGATTAATGAGCTGTTCCAAAAACAGCCCAAGATTTTACATATTTAATGAACGATTATACAAAGCCAGATTTTGAAGCGAATCATCACCGATTTACCCTAATTAACAACGATTCAATTTAAACCAACATTTACCCAAGACGATTACCTATCATTCAAGTTACCAATGTTACCATCAATTATACCACTAATTCACTGTAAAATATCGTTCATTTATAGTCATTAACACACTAATACGTTTGTTTACGTTTCAATTCATAAAAATTTTTCGCTTCGGATTGAAAAATGAACCGAAAAATTGAGCAAATTATAATAATGTGTGCGAAATACGTATATAGGTAATTAGGTAACTTGGGTATATCTTCTAGATGAGTATTAGTAGATTTTCTCTTAGATAGATGGAGAGATTTTGATAATGAGTACTTGACACTGAACAAGTAGAAAACCAAAAAGTACATAGTGAATCAATTCAGATTAACCTAAAGCTAATGAAAAGTCAAACAAATTCTCAATTTTCCCGAGAACTTTAAAAAATAAAAATTGAAATGAGTTTCATTTTTATTTTTTCAAGTGAAAAAGAAATTAATTTTTTGGAATAAATAAATTTCTTATTTTTATAGAATAAAAAAATTCTTGGTTTTTTGAAATAAAATTTTTTATTTTTTGTGATTTGGGACTTTTTTTTAAAATTTAGGATAGGTACATATTTTATTATTTTTTATTTTTTTGAAGTAAAAAAAAACAACACAATATCTCTTTAGAACAAAGAAATACTAATATTTTGGATTTTAAAAGAAAAATTAAAATTAAATTTTGAAATTTTTTTTGTAGAACGGAATTTTTTTTACCTAGGTAGGTATTTTACATTTTCATCATTATTTTTTTAGAAATAAATAATTTCTCATTTTTTTGAAATATTTTTTCCGCCATTTTCTGAAATAAAAAAATTATGTTTTTCGAATTTCTTCGGAGCATCGATTAAGGTCGTATGTGCAAAAATGAAGGGGAATTGGATAATAAAAAAAAATTAACTGGATTTTAGACATTGGATAATCGTGGTTCTACTGTAGTCTGTACTGTAGGTATATAAATTCGCCTCAATTTTGCTTACTTTTTTCCAACACAGGTAACTACAAAAATGTTAAAATATTTAGAAAACACATTTTTCAAACCCCTGCCAAAAAATTCAATTTTCAACTTAAATTTTTTTTGTGAAAAAATGATTTAAAAAAGAAATTGAAAAATTTCGGGGAAACGATGAATTTTTTGGGTTCTTAGTTGTTTCGCTCTCACTTCTACTGAAAAGAGAGCTAAGCTCTCAAAAAGCTCAGCTCACCAACAATAAGGAGCATTACCTATTTAAAGCTCCCAAAAATTTTTATAATTCAAGTAATGTTTGAAAATTTTAAAAATAAAATAAATCGAGTAGGTATAAATTATATATGAAAAATTTCTCAAAAATTGTATTTCCAATTTTTTTAATTCACTTTTTAAAAATTGTTTTAAAAAATTGCCATACAATCTGTTTATTTGATTTAAAAAAAATTTAAATGTGGTTTAAAGATATTGAAATGAATTTACGTGAAAAATATCGTAGTTTGAGATTTTTATTTTAAAAATCTGTAGGGAATTTTAAAATAATTTTTTCATAAAGCCTACTACACCTATTACCTATTTAAAAAAAATTACCATGAAATAAATTCATCGAAATTTTGTCAAAAATTCTTACCTATTTTGTTTTATTATTATTATTATTTTTTTTTTGTAAAAGTAGCATCACTTAAAAATTTTTCACTTCTTTCTATTTGATTAAGTTAGGTATGCTTGAATACCACAAAAAAATTCCTAAAGGAAAGTGAAATTTTTTTGGGTAAAATTTTCTTTCATGGATTGGATTTGATAGTCTCCTAAATCGTTGCTCGCAGTTTTCTCTTATATTTCGTATCAATTTATCTCCAATCTCCGAAAAAATCAAAATTTGTTAACTCTCTAGAAGTACAAAAGCCCTTCTCAAGTAAGTAAACCCACAAGTTATAAAATAGCCAAGAAAGTTGAAACATATCGGACAATACCCAACTTCATTTACGTGCCAAACGTATGACGAAAATTTATGTACTTTCAAAGAATCAAGGTTGGTTTGGTATATCAAGATCATAAAATTTGTCATAATTTTTTCATTTTGACAAAAGCACCTCCGAAAAAATCCATATGGTTAATGGAAATTTGAAATCGATGATACGAGCACGTCATTAGGATAAATAAGTTAGTATCAAAATATTGTGAACGACGTAATTTACAAAAAATTAAAACTAGGTGGGCTAGATATAGGTAATCTCCAATATTGAACCGCCACACGTAGCATAAAATCTTAAATTCCAAAATAGCCCCTTCTGACATTTAATTCATTTCAATTTTCATCCATGTAATTATTTATGTAAAGCTCACAGTTGAGGGTCGTATTTTACTGTTCACATAATAAATAAGTAGGTAGGCAGATACTAGGTAGGTATATATATCTATGTCAAAATACTTGAATCAGCAAGGTTAATTTTAAGCATTTTTACTACTCTTACATTCAACAGTTTGACTATTAATATTTTATGAATTTTTAATAACATAAAGCAGACTTAGGTATAAAAGTAGGTATTTGCAACAAACCAAAAAAAAGAGAAAAAGGTCGAGATATTTATCTGTACCTCATTTTCTATACTGTTTTGATTACATTTTATTATGTACGTATTTATTTAGCAAAAGACTTGTGCTAAAAAAGAGAACCGTTTCTCAAATGAAACAATGGCGCCGTATGACTTCTAAACCATCAACGTATACACGCGTTTCCTCTTCCATAAGGTAAACTTTACCATACTACGTCGAAAGGCTAAAACGGCGGGAGTGAATTGCTTGCAATATACCACACTTAATACGCCAGGGAAACCGTACACATTAGGTATAGTGTTCTACTCGTATCTGGATCATTAGTATGGTATAGCGTGGTATTCTTTGTGATACATTATACCTATAAATATCGCGAACTTATTTCTTTTGGTCATTTTGTGGAAACTTTTTCTACAAACATATGAACTGGGACTTTTAATATCTCGAATTTGAATAATTTAAAAAAGAAAATAAAAATAACCCAAGTTACTAAGGTATCGTTCTGGAAATGCATGGAGAACGAAACCAAATATGCAGTATAAAAATTTAATGTAATGGGTTTGGGCGTATGCAATTTGATAAAATTTTAAAATATTATTTTTGAATAAAATTCATGAAAAATGCTTTTGAAAAAAAAAATCAAAAAATTTGTTTAGTGAAATTTCAAAAGAATTAAACAAAATTTCAGAAAATGAAGAAAAATTCTAAAAAAAATAAGTTTTGACAAATTTAAAAAAATTTCCATTTTTTTACTTTAAAAAAAAACGTTTCCAACATTGTTTTTGAATTTTTTAAAAATAAAATTTGAAAATGATACTTCCTGAAAACAATTGAAATACCCGTTGATTTCGCAAAAATCAGAGCTTCAATAAACCCAATTCAGTTTTGGTTTTGAGTTTCGATTAATAAAGTTCCAGGTTTTGGTTTTGATTTTGTCCCATAAAAATAAAGGTTTAGTGCCGGGTTCAGTGTAATTTATGTTTTGGGTCAGTTTTATTTTCCTGGCACAAAAGTTTAATGATGGGTTCATTTGATTTATTTTGGGTCAGAAATCAGAAATAAATTAGGATATAAACCAAGGCCGCATAAACTCATTTCATTTATTCAAGTTAGAAAAGTCAAACGTATAATCAAAAATGAACAAAAAAATGAAATAAGCGCTAAATGATTTGAATATCGAAAAAATATTCAGAAATGTTATCGATTTAAACATAAAAAAAAATCTTTTTGACAATTTTTCGAAAAAGAAAAAATGAAAAATTTTGTATGAGTGAAAAAATATACCTAGTACCTAACCTAAGGAAGAGAAAAAATTGTGTCAAAAATTGTTTAAATTCAGAAAAAAATTCTCTTATACAGAAATTTAGTTTAAAGACAAAAACCAAGAATTTAAAAAATTGAACTTGAAAACTTTTTTCCAGTAATTTGAAATGCCAAAAAAATCGTTGAAATTTTGATCCCAACTGAAAAAATCAATACCTAATAGGTACAAAAATGGGAAAAAAATTCTCAACTTTTTTCTGAAAAAAAAAAATCTAATTTGAATTGTCAAAAAAATCATTGAAATTTTGATCCCAACTATTTCTCATTTTTGGAAAAAATCAATAGGTTCAGAAAAAGAAAAATAAAACAAAACAATTTTCAACTTTTTTTAAGAAATAGAGGTACTTTTCGGAAAAATTTGAAAATTTTTCATTTCAAATCATAATTTTGAGAGGATGTGTCAATTTTTTTCAAAATTTAATTTTTTTAGTAATCTTGTTGTTCAAACCAGAATTTTTAGGAAAAGTGACATGAAATTGCATTAAAATTTTTTAAATGATTAGGAGTCGAACCACGGAATTTAGAAGAATTAGGTATACCTATACCTACTACCTAGACCTACCTACTTTTAAAAAAATCTACATTCCACCAAAAAAGCATAATTTTTTTTATTTTTAAAACATTTTCAAAAAACTTTGAAAACTTTCCAATCACAGAAGAAAAATTTTGAGGATGTAATGAATTTTTAAAATTATAAAAATTTGTTGAGATTTTGCAAACTGTACTAGATGTTTAAAAATTTTTGAATTGTTTAATTTTTGGTTGAATGAGAGGGTTTTAAATTTGAAAAAAAAAATGCAGGACCTTCACCTAAACCTAAATAAAGAATGGCTTGAAAACAGGTTCAAAAGTTTATTTTTAAAACCAGCAGTTTTCAAGTTCGAATAGTTCATGAGAAATCAATCATCTACACTTCTACAGCAACTCTTGTCGAACTCATCGTTTACGAAAATTCGTAAACACCCTTTAATCGACTTCACTTTGGTAATTAATTAACAAGCTTTCAAGAAAAGGTAGTTCAAGGTTCTGATAGAAAAGTACTTATAGTTTTCGTGTTACATAAATATTATGATATCGAATCGCTGAATAATAGGGAAAGCTCGAACCTTTGTAACTACCTACGAGTACCTAACCTACCTACAAGATATGTACAAATTGTACATTTTGAGCATAAATGTCTGCTCAATGAACTATTGCCAGCAAAACTTATACCATGCTAGAAAAAGTGATTATTATTAAAAATAGAAATAAATAATTCAATAATTATGAAATTTAAAAAACGTATAAAATTAATGAAGGTTTTTTTAAAAATTAATCAATTTTTACGTACCTACAGATTAAAATTAAATACCTCATCATTTCAATCCTTTTAATTATAATTAAGTTGTTAAATGTAGTAATATTTTTTCAATTTGGGTAAATAACGAAATTTTCCTAAATTTTTAAAATTAAAATACACCTGTAAATCGGGTGTCCCATAATTTCATTTTTTTTTCGAAATGTCAAGATCCGGTCCTCGAAAATGATTATTTTGGTTTGATGTAAAATAAACTATCAAAAAATTTTTCTTCAAAAAAATTATTTTGAGTGGTGGCATGGCGCAGAGCCCATTTTTTTGAAAAAAACGAAAAAAAAAAAAATTCAAAAAATTTGGAATGAATTTTTTTTATCGAAAATTTTAAACAAAATGGTCACTACATAAATATTATAGGTACTCGTACTTCTACCCTTTTTACGTTTTTTGAAAAAATAAATAAATACCTAAAAAAAAACACTTTTTTTCGATCAAAATGGTCTCAACGTACATATTTTTTACCAAAAAACCATTTATGAAAATTTTTTGAGTAAAAAGATGTATGTTAAGACCATTTTGATTCAAAAATATATTTTTTTTCATTCTAGCTGATTTTCAATTTTTTTTTTCAAAAAACGTAAAAAAAAAGGAGCTTTTTTATGTCCTCTTAAAAACTGAGATAAAGATGAAAAGTCGCCGAAAATGGTCTTGTTGGGTAAAAGTACCTGTGTAGTGACCACTTTGTTAAAAAATTTTGAAAAAAATTCAATTCCTATTTTTTTGAATTTTTTTCGTTTTTTTTTTCAAAAAAGGGGCTCTGCGCCATGCCACCACTTGAAATATTTTTTTTTGAAGAAAAATTTTTAGGGAGTTGATTTTACACCAAAATAATCATTTTTAGAGGGCGGGACGTGTGCAGAATTCATCTGATATTAAGATTTTACACCTTTCTGATTAAAATCTTCAAGTTGGAGCAGTTTTGAGTTTTTCAAAATCTGACAGAATTTTGCCATAAGTGGCGACACGCCGAACCTTGACATTTCGGGGGAAAAAATGAAATTATGGGACACCCTAGAAATAGATATATAATATGATTTTTTTTTTAAATCGTCGTATCGAATATTCGACGAGAATAACGCAAATATTAGTAAGTATTTTACAAAATGGAAACCATCCTTACGGAATAGCGTGACTTTGATTAGCCTCGAATATTTTTAGTTTTTTACCATGAATAAACAATATAAGGCTATAGAATTTTCTAATGAGTTGGAAATATTATAGGACTAAATAAACCAAAGGGCGAATATATTTCGCGTTATTTGAATAACTAGTTCAAAAAAACAGATAATTACTTCATCGGAGAATCATCCATAAAATAAAAATTTATTGGGAAAAATAAACGCAAAAATTGTAATACGCAATTTGGCAACACGAAAAAGGTAAAGAGGTTTTTTTTTAGTTCTATAAAAATCATTTATTTCCCTTTGTACCATATAATCGCCAATTAATTTGAAAAAAGTCAGACACAGAAGGTACAACTTTTCATCGTAATATAATGAAAATTATTTTCACCATCGTTTCTTTCGTTTTACTGGCATCTGTAGAATGGGAGACAAAAATATTAACGAGAACGAATATATTTTTGTCATTACATACAAGATGCCAGCAACGGTTGGCAAAACGATAAATGGTGGTACCAGTTTTTAAAACAAATGTGCAAAAAATCATAGAATTTAGTTTGCCAGGATTCATATTCGTGTATCGCGACACCGAGTACAACTGTCAATTTTCAATTTCGAAAATAAGCTTCGACTTTCAGCTACGGTTGATTAGAAAATTACGAATTAGGTATTTGCCTGAGCAAATAGGTATATTTTTTCTTTTGTTTGGAGAAATATTTTAACAACGTCAAAGAATTTGTAACCTTCGATTTGGGTCGCATTTCAATTATAGTACGAATGTATGATGAAAGAATCCCCTTTGTTGAGTAAATTACACGATTACAATGCACCATACATAGTTACATACATACATACCTACTTGACTCAAAATTTTTAATACCTATTAACTTATATTAAAAAGCCTTTCAGATTACAAATTATTGGTTAACCTTTAACATCAAATAATCATGTTAACAAGTTGAACGAAAAATGGAATTGTCTGAAGGGCTACGTGGAATTTTTTGAAAACACGAAAAAATGGTCCATTGAAAAATTGAAAGTTTTTGAAAAATAAATATCTTATAAAAACTTTTGTAAGGCCTTAATCGAAAAATTTTTCAACTAAAAGTTATATACGTATGTATTTTGATCTCAGAAACAATTTTGGTTATTATAAAAATTTTGATTGGACCACTCTTTCCCCTCCATTTTCGCATTACACTTGAGGAAATCATATGAAAATATATGTATACGTATAGGTAATGAATAATTTGAGGGTAATGAGTGGTCTAATAAAAATTTTCGTAATAACCAAAATAAATTTAAAGACTTTGACGTACAACTTTTGTTTGAAAAATTTCTCATTTGGGGCCTTAGGTACAGATATTATAGAGATTTTTTGGAAAAGATGGCTCACCTCCCTCTTCAAACATCTCCTTATCTCTGATCTACGTTCTGAATTGAAAAATTTTTCAAACAAAAGTTGTGTATTTTGATCTCAGGAATAATTTTGGTAATTACAAAAATTTTGATTGGACCACTCGTTCCCCTCCAAATTTGCATTATACGTAAACACAAATGATACCTATGCGATTTTCATACGTGAGGGGAAGGAGTGGTCCAATCAAAATTTTTGTAATCACCAAAATTATTTCTGAGATCAAAATACACAACTTTTGTTTGAAACATTTTTCAATTGGGGTCGTAATTTTTTTTTTCAAAAAATCGTCAAACATTTATTTTTGAAATCATTTTTTAGTTTTTCCAAAAAAAAACACATATCATTTCAGACAATTCCATTATTTCCCACCATTGAATAATTATTGGATTTTTGAATCGGTTCAGCTCCCCCCCCCCCCCCATTTTATATATTTTTGATAGGATATTTCTCATCCAACAACTCGTTGGGAAGTAAATTTTCTTTCAGTTATCCTTTAAAAAATTAATATCACGCTTCCACCACATTTTTAATTTCAAAAATGATATAGTTATATATAGAGAATGCACTTTGATACATTTTAAAGTTTGGAGATTCTTGCTATAATTCTATAAATATTGATGGTTGGGGGGGGGGGGCTGAAAAATATTTCATTTCATACCAATACTAAAAAATAATGCTTTAATTTGGGCTAATTCGGCCTTGGGTCAGAAAGAATTGAATTCATCGGGAATAAAATAAATCTACCATAGGTACTGATTCTAAATTACAATGTTCAACTTGAAAAAAATCTCAATTTCTAGGAATTTTCTTCAACAAAAGACCATATTCGCAGTTAAGTAATTTGGTAATATCCGATAGATAATAGAGGAAAAACGACGAAATAAAAAAAATAATATCCGAAAAGTTTGCGTGCGTAAATTGACCTACTTAGTGAATAATGTAACAATTACAAGATTAATTAATTTTTCGATATTTCGCGACCCTCGTTTTCAAGGTGGTATTTAAAGAACAAAATAATAAGGATAGCAAATATGGGTGAAGAAAGGGCGACCATTACAGGGGTGTATTGACATTCGTCCTTTACAAATGCGAAACATGAGGGGCTATTTCACGTCGAAATAACCCATTGAATGGCCGTGATAGTTCAATTTGTTTCGTCATTTACGTTGCAAACCATATTACAAGCTAACAAATAATTCCGACTTTTAATGAAAGAAACCCAAACTAAACAATAAAATTTAAAGGTTATACAAATCTCGAATCGAGTATCAAACTTTACAGTTTAATTAGAGAGACAAATCACGATCACCTGTTCAATTATTCGGTGAATTCGGATATTATTTTTTATCGATTCGATAAGCCATTTATGGACGTAGAAAAACACTCGAAAATTAGAAAGAAAAATTACTATCGAAAGATCATGAATGTTTTGAAATTCGGTCCAATAACTCGCAGACGATTTTCAAATAAACGTTTGGGGAAGCGCGAAGGAAAGATTTTAGAATAATTCGAAAAATACCGGAATCAACATTTCATATACAAATTTATCGAATTTAGTAGACTATTACAGAATTTATTATGTACTTCGATAGTTTTACCTAAAAATTATCAACTGATGAAGTAATATTATGCAAGTCGACTATGAGCATTGGGCAATTTGGGCATACGTGTCCAATAATTCTTTTTGCGTCAAATACTCAGCTAACTTGTAATTTATCGATAACATTAGTTTACCTTTTTCGAGCAAGAATTTCGTTTAATAACATTGAAGCCATGGTTACGTTTTATAAGTAAGTAATATGAAATACTACGTTCAAAAGAGGATTATTTCAGATGTTTTACTTCTGAAACGCCACTTGTACCTTTTTTTAACGAAATAACTTTGTAAATTAAGACTGCATAAAATAATTAACTATTGCGTTCCCAAACCGCAATTATAAAATAAATATTGTTTTTGTTCACGTGCTGTTGATACTTTTTTAATGAACTGAAATATCTATAACCCTGCATATTTTAACGAACTCAGTTATAGAAAACAAATTGTGTGGTGTGTTTTATTCTGTATGGAGTAACTATGGTTTTTATAGTACAAGGGGCTTCTACATTCTACAACCATACGTAAAAAAATACCCCATGAATAATCACTTTTTAAAATATAATAACTATATCTAAGTATTTAAATTACAGTATAACTTCTTATCAATCATTTTTGTAAGATATTCTTATAAAGAGGAATTGGATTTTTTCTTCAAAAAAATTTTTAGAAAACATTTTTTGAAAGAGCTTTTTCCCAAGGAATTTATATTCACGAGTGATTTTCCCATAACTTTCAAAAAATCTCCCACCAATCTAAAAAAATACACAGATATTTTTTCGACAGAGATGTTGAAAAAAATTCATAATGTCAAAAAATTTAAAGAATTTTTCCAGATTTTTCCTCCATGACATTTTTAAAATAAACGTTTTGAGATTTTTAATTTTTTCCTAGGGAATTTATTTTTAAGAAAAATTTTCTCATAATACATAAACATTCATAGAAGTAATTTTTTCAACCAAAAAAAAAAAAAAATGTTCTTTCCAAAAAATTTAAAATGATTTTTGAAAAATAAATTTTTAAGACAGTTTTTGAGGAAATTTTCAGAGTAATTGTCTGAAAATTTTCAAAAAATATCCGAAGAAAAATAAATTGTTAGGGAGAAAATTTTATACTTCAGTTTTCAATTTTTTGTGGCCTTACCTAAAGAAAATAGTGACAAAATAATGACTTAAATTTTAAAGAAAATGTAGCCAATTAACCAACGTTGTAAATTAGTACGCCTGTAAATCCCCCCCCCCCCAAAAAAAAAAATCATCAGAAAGAGAGAGAGAGAAAAAATATTTTTTCGAATTTTCATAGAAAAAATTCAATGACTCTAAATCTTTTTTAAATTACAAAAAGTTGTCGAAAAAATTTATTGAAAGAAAATATTAGTAGGTATATTTCAAAATTTCCTTCCAAAAAAAAACTGAAAAATTCCATCGAAAAATCCAATTTTAATTTTGAAAAATCTAATTTGAAGATTTTTTATGAAATTATATTAAAAACATTTTCATAAGGTTTTTTTTAGAAAAATTTTGAAATACTTCGATCCTTGCAAAAAATGCATAAATAAAGTACTTGAAAGATTTTTTGTGAAAATTGAGGAGAAATTTTTAAGAACGATTATATTTATGATTTTTAGTAAATTTTTCTTCAGAAAAAATTTTGAAATATTTCCTTTTAAAAAATGTTTTTTGTAAATTAAGAAAGAAAATTGAGTCTAAGACTTTTAATATTTTCCTAAAAATTTTGAAGAAAAAGTTTTAATTAAATTTTTGAATTTTTAGAAATTTTTTGAAAAATTTTCTTCAAAAAGTTTTTTAGACATTTTTTTTGTCAAATTTTTTTTAAAAAGTAAAACTTTTGATCTTCTACGGGAAATTGTTTTTTTGTCTGTTTCCTATACATATGACGAATTACAGTTTTCAATCAAGTAAAACGACTTGGATTTTTTTAGGAAGCAAAATATTTTTTTTTACAATTAAATAAATTTTTCAAAACAATTTAAAAAAATTTTTCAGATTTTATTTCCGATAAGAAATTTTAAAATTGAAAAAAAAAATCACCAGGTAACGTATTTTCAAAACGTATTTTCTCAAAACGTTCAAAAAATATCATAATGAAAAAAAATTTCAAATGAAAATTCTGCTGCGAAAAATTAAAATGAACTTCTACAAAAAATTTTCCAAGAAGGTTTCAAAAGAAATTTTTTGGGAAATTTGTTTTTAAAGGAATTTTTTTGAAAACATTCGAAAAATATTCCACAGATTTCAAGTCTTTAAAAAATTGAAAGATATTTTCGCTCCAAAAAAATTGGATAACATTTCCTCCACAAAAATTATACTCGTATTTTACCTCGCCCTTTCCACTAAAAATTTAAAAAAAAAATTTTATTTAGGTATTCTCTTTTTTTAAACGAATTCAAATTTTTTTCTCAAAAAATTATAAGGGGTTTCTTCCCAAAAAAGAATTGCTTAAAAATATTAGGATTTATTTTTTCAAATAAATTTGGATTCTCTCTAAAAAAAATTGACGCCTTTTTTGAAAAAAATTGGAAGAAAATTTTTGGGAAATTTTAGAGAATTTTTTGAGAAGAAATTTTCCATAAAGAGATCATTAAAATTAACTTTATATAGGAATTTTCCCCCAAGGAATTAATTTTTATTAGCAGTAGTTCTCTAACAAATTTCAAAAAATCTTAAGTATATAAAAACAATTTTTTTCTGAAAATTTTCTCAAAAAAAAAAAAAAAAAATCGTGGGAAAAATTCTCCGAAAAAACGCAAAAAAAGCTACATTTCCTATAAACAACATGTTTCTAAAATAAAAATAAGTGACTTGTGTACTGTGCAACGCAGGCTGTCTAACATTATAAGAATTCCATAAATACAGTGTTACCGTTGAATGTAAAATTCCCAATCCTTATAAAAAAAATTTTTACACTCAATAAAAATATGCCAAAAAAGAGGGAATTTCATGTCCAACGTTAATTCGAATTTTTCAAAAGTACAGTATGCCTAACATTACAAAAAATACTAGAAAAAAACTCACCAATATTCTCAGAAAATGAATTTGAAGAATTCCAGCAGCAAAATAATACTGATAGAAGCCATCGGAAAAAATTTTTTCTATGATCACTCATAACAAAATTTTGATGACTTGCCACCAAAACGAGGGCAACGCATCGAAATCGGGCATGAACTACCACGTGCCATATCAACATATTTTCCACCATTCCTGTCTTGTTCACTTGCTGCTGATAAGAAACGATGTTTCTTCATTTTTTAAATTCATAATTTAACGGCCTGAATTTAATATGAAATTTCGTTTGCACTTCGCGATTGTTAAATTAACAAATTCGTACGACACGGCGATTTTCTTCCTTTCGATATAAATCACGAGAACGGATAAAAGTGAGTGACCGTACATGAACGAATAACTAACCGAATTATGATGCGATATCGAGATAACCGAACTGTACAGAACGTTGATGCAATTAACTAAAATGTTTTTAATACGTAATTAAATACAAATTGAGAGTAGAAATGTCCCGTGTAACACGACATACGTTTTATTACGTTAAAACAAACTGATAAAAGCAGACTTCGCTAGATGAACATTTTATGCTATCGTGTTTCGTATATTAGGCGCGCGTATTCCTTCCAAATGAATCCATCCTTAGTTTCCTTCCATCAGTCTGTAACAAAACATATCGATATAATTTTAATTAAAAATCAAATAATTGTCAACTACATACATCGCGTAAATAATTTAAGAATAAATTAAAAAACAATCTAACGATCGATTTCCAAATTGATGATTGTACCCGTGAAAAAATTTGAATGTCAAATTAAAAATAAAGCAGACCATGCAACTGCGTCAGAAAAGCTGATTTTTGTATTATCAAACAATTTAAAATAAATTATAATATATAAATTAAATTTTTACCAATTGATAACTTCAATAAAATTATTATAAAAATTTTAAACAAAATATTTAAAATTAAATTAATTTATAAAATTTGAATAAAAAATTATTTGATTTTCGTAAAAAGTAATGACTCTGATATAATTAATATAAAAAATTGAAACAAAAAATTTAGACTGGGTAAAATCAATAGGTGTACCTAAAATTTGAATAAAAAATTATTTAATTTTCGTAAAAACTTCGTACTTTTTTTAATTTCATTTTTCTGATATTAAAAATTCTCAAATTTAATTTTTTTTAAATTATGTCTAGATAAGTACTACATTATTGTTATCGCTACGTTTTCGAGAGAGGATGTTGTTTTCAATGGTTCGACTTGTAGCCATCGTAGCTAAAAGGGGCGTAAATTATTTCATTTTTGACAACACTGATCAGCGTTTAGATCGAGTAAATCATTCAATTTTTTATTTCATTCTTCGACCATGTAGCCGAATATTATCATGGGATAATATAATAGACCGCTCGAGCATATTGAAATTAAACAAAACGGCACCATGATCTATTGCGATCTATAACGTTGTAGAAAATCGATATGAAAGTGCGCAT
The DNA here is from genome assembly GCA_959613365.1 of Balanococcus diminutus. Taxonomy (NCBI): domain Eukaryota; kingdom Metazoa; phylum Arthropoda; class Insecta; order Hemiptera; family Pseudococcidae; genus Balanococcus; species Balanococcus diminutus. Next base: position 41,328,092 of record OY390715.1, on the reverse strand, counting down.
GTACCACTGGGGTACATGGGTAATTGATGGACATCAATTTTCGCTAAATTTGATTCAAAATTCATTCCTTTTCATTGTTTTGTTTTTCGAAATTGGGAAAACCCTTGTAGTAACACATGCGCTTTTCTAATTCCATTTTCTACAGTCTTATAGGACTTATAAAATTTCACAGATCATTGTGACATTATTTACAACAGTGTTTAAGCGGTCTATTATATTATCCCATGTTAATATTCGGCTACATGGTCAAAGATTTCATTGGATGAAAAATCTTTCTTTTTTTTCATTTTTTTTTTCCAAATACAAAATATTTTAATTTTCTTGAGGCCAATTTTTTTTCAATTTTCGGGATTAAAACTAGGTATTATTTTATGTTTTTTTTTTTGAGAAAATATTTTTTTGTAGTTTCTGAAGTACCTAAAAATATTTTAAAATTTTTTTTCAGAAAAATGTTTCGATTTTTTTCTGGTAAAAAAGCTTCCAATTTTCTGAATTATTAAAAATAAATTCGTAGGATAGAATTTCTCATTTTTTTTGGAAGTAGAAATATTTTTCATTAAAAAATAATCATTTTGAAGGGGGAGGGACGGTGGAGAGATTTCTGAATTTTTCCGGAGTGAATTACGCGTATATGTTTTTTTCGAGGAAAAATTTTTCTCGACTTTTTCGAAATAAAAAAATATTTCATTTTTTGTTTTAGGTATTTTATCAATGAAAAAATTTTTAAATAAGAAATCTCCTAAATTTTTTAATAAAAAACCTTTCAATCAACGAGGAGAAAATTTTTCAATTTTTTTTTTTTTGAGAAAAAAATTCCTAATTTTTAGGAAGTAAAAATTCAAAAAATAGTATTCTTCGATTACTTTTTTTTTTTTTTTTTTTTTTTGAAATAAGAATTTATCAATTTTTTAGATTGAAGAATATTTTTGATTTTTTGGAAAAAAATTCTCGAAAAATCAATTTTTTCAATTTTTATTTTATTTTTTTAGGAAAAAATTTTATCTATACTTTTGAAATAAAAAATCTTCCAATTTTTTGGATTCCTTTTTCAATTCTTTTCCTAAATTGAAATTTTTCGTTTTTTGAGAGTATTTTTTTTATTCTTCGATTTTTTCAAATTTCATTTTTCTGATGAAAAAAGTCTCAATTTTTCAGGAGTTATAATACTTATGCATTTCTCATCAGAAGAATTTTCAGATGTGATTTTTTTTAGATTTTTAAAAAAATGTCATGCAAAAAATATGATTTTAATTTTCTTCTGGTAGATTTTCTTTCATATTATAAAATATGGTGATTTTGTAATGAAAAAAAAAATGTAAGCAAGATTGCAGGTATACCAGCTATGAAACACACTGTAGAATTTTCTCACGAAATTATTATTATTTTTTAAATAATTTTTTTTTTAGTAAAAATAAAAAGAAAAAAAATTGAAAAAAAGATGAGTAGATAAATAATAGGTACTAAAACTACTGGAATTCATTTTCATCCGCATTGTGCACATTTGGACTTGAGAGTAGAAGAAGTATTAATCTGATAATGACAAACATAATTTCGCATATTATGCAAATCACAACATACAAAATCTCAGTTTTTTCTCAATTATCTACTTAATGTCGTCTAATTTGTCCAACGTTTTAAGAAAACAACACGAATCTCTTTCAAGTGATTGTTACACATTATGAACGTAGACAACAAAACGTTTTATTATATTACTTCACACATTGTGCAGTAATGTGTTTATAAGAAAAATAACGAATTTGATGCAAGTTATTTCTGTACATGAAATTGGAATGTTTGCTGCACAATGAGATTAAATTAAAATTCACTGAATTTGATTTCTTTTACGATTTAATAATAACACTTTCGAATGATAAACATTTCCTTTCGCTGTTAACACATGCATGCCTATTATTTCTGGGAATTTTCTATTACGTAAATCTTTTTCTCCCTTGTATAAAAAATAGGTAGGTACCCAAACACTGCTTTCTCAAACACGACTCGATGGCACTTCCCTCCCCTTTCATTTTAATTTATATTTTTGGTAAAACGACAAAATAGATACCTATTTATTTATACAATGATGAAAATACATGAAAAAAGTAGGTATAGCCTAGGTAGGTAAGTGAATGAATAAACAAGTAAGTACCTAGGTATAGCTACACGCATGAAAAAATTAACAAATTAAAACTATCAAAAAAATTCAAGCCAAAGAGAATAATAACCAGACAAACGTAGATAATTTTGTAAATAAATTAAAACTTTCATCGTTTAATCATAAAATGCAACGGTTGTTTACACAAAGGGTGCTCAAATCATCGCACAGCTAGTCGATATAATTGAACCAATTAATTAATTATTCTCATTGTTAATTTTTTGGCGACATTTATGAATATACCTAAATAAAAAAGTGTTGGGTTTTCATTTTGTTCATTTACGTCACACGGGTGTGGTTCTTTCACGTTTTCCTGTAATATGCACGCTGCTTGAACGATATTCATTATTTTTGAAGATGTAAAAAACTATCTACTAATTTGAATTATACCAATTGCGCCAAATACGGAGCAACTGCTGAATTTTACGATTAAATAATTATTTTAGGAATACGGTAGCAGTCACGAATACCCAGTAGCGTATTGATTGTATATCGCATAACCTTTGTCCGAGCTCTTCGTGTAATATGATCAAAAAAAAACAACAAAAAAAATGGAAGCGGATTTGAAACCAAACTTTTACCGATTATTGGATTAAGTAATAGGTGTACAAAAAACCAGTGCTTGAGTTGAAATTTGAAGGGTTGCTATTATAAAAATTTTGAACAAAAAAAACCACCCTGTGATAGAATTTTGGACCTATTTTCTCTAAGCTGAATAAATTGACAACACTGCGTTAGAAAATTTTTTCGACACTCGTAAAATACTTTGAAAATGCAAAAGAAGTACTAACAACACAGGGATTCCTCCTACCTTTGAAATTTAAGGAATTACAGCAAACATAAAATCTTCGCCAAAAACATTGCCTTACTCGGATTATCAAGGGCACTAGCGAGCAGGGATGGGACAAATATATACGTACCTTGATTTATTTAAATAGTAAATAGAGATAGCAAAAAAAGACCATCTAGATGCCCCACACCCAAACAATAGAAATAGGGTCCAAAAATCTTATCGAAATTGGTCTCATTGTGATCGAATATTTAGAGCAGTGTTGATTACCGAGTACCATACCGATACAAATACCGGTATGGTATCGGTATTTTTGCTCTGATATTTATACCAATACCGATACCGATACCGCAAAAATACCGCAATCGATACCAATACCGATACCGATACCGCAAAAATACCGAAATCAATATCAATATCGATACCGATACCGATACCGCAAAAATAACAAAATCTATACCAGTACCAGTACCAATACCGAAAAAATGATCGATGTTATACCGGTAAAAATACCGATACCAATACCGCAGACATACCGATATTTGTACCGGTACCGATACCGCAAAAATACCGGTACGGTAGTGGTATACCAATTAAATACCGTTTAGATTGAGCAACCATTTGGCGCATGCGCATTAGGGTGGAGCGAAAAAAATCGATAGTCTTCGATTTCGCTATTTTTTTAATATGTTGTTTCTTTTGAGTTGAAACCTCCACATACCAATTTTTAGCCCACTAGGTCACTCTGGAGGAGGCTATGGGGTCTCAAAGAGAGGCCATTTTGGAAAAAATTCGGTTTTTTGCGATTTTGACCCCGAAACCCCCCACCCCAAAAAAAACTCGTTAGTCCGTTTCTAGGTGCAATTTAAGATTCTGCGTCGATCTCTCTATTTGGTTTTTCGATTTGAAGCCATCTTCCTTCCCCCTCCCACGATTTTATAGAATCGCGATAACGTTTTTTTCGTCTAAGTCAAAAACTATGCTTTCTATGGAAAAAAGTGTAATGACCAATCTTGAATCGCGATAACGTTTTTTTCGTCTAAGTCAAAAACTATGCTTTCTATGGAAAAAAGTGTAATGACCAATCTTGTAGAGCATAAAATTTTCCACCCAGTACATGTCTTAAATTTTACGCTGACTCAATATTACGTGATTAAAAAATAAAATGAAAATAAACGATAAAAAGGATGCGAAAATTACGACGCCTAAAATTTTGTAATTTCAGGTCAAATTTAAATTTAGGACATGAACTAGATGGGAAATTTCACGCTCTACAAAATTGGTCATTACACTTTTTTCCGTAGGAAGCTTAGTTTTCGCCAGTATTGATTACCGAGTACCATACCGATAAAAATACCGGTATGGTATCGGTATTTTTGCTCTGATATTTATACCAATACCAATACCGATACCGCAAAAATACCGCAATCGATACCAATACCAGTACCGATACCGCGAAACTATTGATATTTGTACCAATACCAGTACCGATACCGACAAAATACCGGTATGTATACCGGTATCGATACCAATGCCGAAAAAATTACCAAAATTGATACTGGTATCGGTACCGAAACTGGAAAAATACCGAAATTTATACCGGTACCAATACCGATACCGGAAAAATACAGGTAATCAACCCTGATTGAGAGTAGGATTATTCCGAAATGATCAGTACCCATCCTCACCTTTAGGACTCTACAGCTGCACTCCAAATACACCTACACACACCATCAAATCAACCTGAATTTGGACCAAATTTGTACATTTTTTCCATTGTTTCTCCAAAGTACTGAAATGAAGAACTTATGATCTCCTTTCAGATGGTTTAGGGGCCTAAAATTCATGTCTTATTTCAACTTAATATTTGTCATATAATTATTGCAATTTCAGAAAAATTGAGATTTTTTTTTTCAACTTCCTAGCATAAGATTTCATGCTTCTATCATTATTAGCGAAATTTCTTCAAAAATTGACAGTTTGCTACTCTACTAAATTTTGTGGTATAAAAAATCAACTTTTTTGCATGAAATTTTATAAAAAGCTTATTTGAAAATCCTCTACGATAAATACATAAGTATTATAACACCTGAAAAATTTGAGATTTTTTTTTCATCATACCTATAAAAAAAAAAAAAAATCAAAAAAATACCTACTCTCTTAAAATTAGAAATTTAATTCATTGAAAAAAAAAATCTAAAAAATTGAAAGATTTCTTATACCAAAAAAATCACAAAATCACGAATTTTTTTTCCTAAAAATATCAAGAAATACTGTAACTGTATTCGAAAAAAAAATCGATTTTTTTTCAAATCGAAAAAAAAAACGCGGTTCCAAAAAATTAAAAATATTCTTCAATTTTTAAAAAGTTGAAAAAATTCTTATTTTAAAAAATCTAGTTTTTACTTCCGAAAAATTGACAATTTTTTCTCAAAAAAAAAAAAAAAATTATTTCTCCAATTATAATTGAAAGACTTTTTATTCAAAAAATTAGGAAACTTTTTATTCAAAACATTTTTAATTCAAAAAATAAATAAATAAAATAAAAAATTCTTTTATTCCAAGAAAATCGAGAAATTTTTTCTTCAAAAAATGAAAAACAAATATTTTATAGGTACTTTTACTCCGGAAAAATTGAGAAATTCCCCTGCTCTCGAAATTATTATTTTCCAATAAAAAATATTTCTACTTCGAAAAAATAAAAAATTTTACCCTACAAAAATTTTGAAAAAAAATCCAGAAAATTGGAAGATTTTTTACTAAAAAAAATCGAATTATTATTCTGGAAAATAATTACAAAATATCTTTACCTACTTCAAAAACTTCAAGAAATTTCTTTCTCAAAAAAAAAGTATCTAATAGTTTAAATCCCAAAAAAATTAAAAAATTTTCCTTCAAGAAAATTGAAATATTTTTTATTCAAAAAAATAAATAAAAATAAAATATGAAAGATCTTTCATCCAAATGAAAAAATTTGAATTTAATCAAAAACTGAGGCGTGATTGCTGCCCAAGCGAAGCGACTGAGGGCGAAAATTTTCAAATGAATTAAGTATCATTTCGGATTAAAAAATATGCATTTTCTGAATAAATTTGAAAATAATAAAACAAAAATCTCAAAAAATATAATCAATTAATTTTTTTTGAGAAATAAAGTTATGAAAAAATTTGATTGAATTTAGTCCCCCCAAGATATTTTTTGAGAAAACATTTGCAATTTTAAAAATTCAAAGAGATCAATGAAAATATAATTTGTAAAATAGTTGCAATTTTTGCTTTTAAAAAACTGTCGAAATAAATTTTTGCAAAATATTCTCAAAATTGCCATGCTAAAATATTTTTAAAATAGGTATATTTTGCAATATTTTTGTAATTTTGATCGCTTGAAAACATCTTTCAAAATAAAATTTTTGAAAAAATTAATTTTTTTTTTTTTTTAATTTCATGAAAGTTTAACTCGAAAAATTTTTCAACGTGGTCTACATTTTCTCTTGGCGGGCCTACTTATATCCTTTCGAATTTGGCAAAGTGCCCCCAGACACCCTGAATGTATTACTTTGAAAAAAATTTAAAAGTACCAATGGCAAGGTCGCGTAATGAACTGATGACGTAGGAAAAAAGAAGTAGTTACATACTCCTATGCATATTTTTTTCTCCATCAATGCTGACCTAAAAAATAAATGCAACGATAATTAAAGTTTTTTGATGGTAAGTAATTTTAAATTACATTCGACTCTTTTGAAATTGAAGCATAGTTAAAGAGAAGATACGACCTTGTTTGTGTGTCAGCACACGACCTTGCCACTGATACCTTGAAATTTTTCAAAGAATTGAAATGTGAAATTCTTCACAAAAAAACATACCTAAAAATTTGGTATTTGGAATTTGGAGGAAACGGGTCAACAAATACTATACAACTGATTACAAATTATGAAGTCTTTGATGGTTACGAAACATAACAAAGGTTTGAAATTAAGGCGCTGGTAATAATTTTCAATTCAGCGCAAACCTGTAGCTTTCTAGCTTGTACATAAAATGCAATGTTTACACGACAAAATGCACTTAAAATTTCATCGATTATGTATTCAACAATTGCGATGGCATAAAATTCAACAATTTTCCACTCAAAGCACAATAATTCTTTGCACGATGAAAAATGGAACACATGAGAGAATGAATGGGCTGAAGCGATGATACCACAAATAGAAAAGAAAAAGTTTTTAAAAAAAAGACGACTCGACGTACCTCTTAGGTATATCATAATGAATAGCGTTTGACGGTGCCATATTTTATTTTTAACAGCGTCGGTGGTTTTCTTATTATCCCAGTAACATACATATAGAATTAATAATGATGTTAAAATAAATAATTTGGCCCTATTCCATGCGACGTCTGTCTTTCCACGTCCAGAAATATACGAACATCCACACTATTCGACTTCTATAATCTATTAAAAAAAAGTGAAAAAATCCATAATTAAAACGCAGGATAAATTTTTGGTACTGCGAGAAATTAATAAATTCGCAAGCCGATTCCGAAAAACGAATTTTTCAAGGGTAGCGATTTATTTTAGAAGATTCAAGTTTAAAAGTTTTTTATGAGGTCAGCAGAAAAATTTGATAACGATGATATTAGTGAAGATAGGTATACGATCATACCTGAAAAGGTTAGGCACATAGACACTTCAACTCTGAGAACATGTTACAAAACACCCTGCGTCGCATCGTGACTGAACTATCGTTCATACATGAAATGTGTTACTTAATGGCTTTAAAAACGAATAGAAAATCAATAAAGAAACCTTATTTTATATACTTTTAGTTAAAATTAAACGCACCATTCTTTCTGAAATTCGCGTAATGAATTTTGCTATCCGAGCAACAAGGTGACTATACGCAAAGGCGAATGATTATTAAAAAAAAAAATTAAGAGGTACTCGAGTAAAAATGAATTTAAAAAAAAAAACGTCACCGTTGATATGTTTGAATTTTGAATTCCAAAAAAGGAGCTTGAACGTTGTTTAATTTATAAATTGATAAAAACAACGTGGATCGAGTGGAAAATTTCTCTAATGACTAATGAGGTGAGAAAATTGTTCGAAATTCATTTGAATAAATCAGAAAAATCTCTTAAGGCAATGCTGATTAATACCTACGGACAGTCCCGTAGAGAAGGGGGCAGAGGGGGCATTTTGCTCCCGGCCCGGAGTTTTGCGAGGGGGCCCAAATTGATTTTTTCCGCTTGAGATGGAAAAATCACATAATTTTTTGTCAAAAATGCCCTTGGAAGAAAGTCCAAAATAATTTTTGCACCGGGCCTATTTTGGCTCTCGACGGGCCTGCCTACGGACCCTGAAGTGGTTCTTATTCTGGACATTCGATTTTTTTTGTCTCACGACTCAAATGTTGTTTCTTTCAATGAGGAAATATTTCCCTATTTTTATTTTTCCCTAACTGAATTTTAAGCGGTAGTGTCAATAGCCTTTAATTTTGAAAATAGGTAATCTTTCACCTCCCCCCCCCCAAATGGAGACTATTGGCATTGCTTATAATTTATTTAAGGAAGAAATCAAAAGTAAAAAATTAATTTTTAATAAAAAGCAAATGCTATGTCAAAACATTTTTCTCATATTGTCGTTGTTTTTTTTAGTTTTTTTGAAAAATTGGAGCACCATACGGTTCTACTTAACATCGCAAGTTGAACTGTTGAAGGGGAAATAAGAAATTAGAATTAATTCTCATGAAAACTAAAAAGGAACAACTTTGATGGTTTATAATCGCAAAAAGGAAAGTGTTTGAAAATCGCTCGGTCAGTATTTTCATTTGTATGGAAAATGGGCTAAACCAGAGTGCACTCAAAATTCAGTGAGGAGAAAAATAAAAAAAATTAGGAATTTATTTTCTTGAAAAGAAGCAAGTTTGATAGGTTTAGAACTAAAAAAATGCAATAGTTAATTCGAAAAGAACGTATTGGTTTGCCAGATTTATTGAAGGGGGGGGGGTGTTTTGGCCTTCAGCGCCGAATTTGAAATTATATAAGTGGATCGCCGCAGTACTGTTCTTTTGGCACCATCGAAAATTTACCAAGTTCAATACTACATAGATTTTTGATATTCCAAATTTGAGGGGAGGGAGGGGTCCAATCGAAATTTTTGTAATGTTCAAAATTATTCCTAGGACTTCAAGCTACAACTTTTGTTTGAAAATTCTTTCAATTGTACCACTAACTCCACCAATTCTTATTAATAATTATTATGACTTATGAATATGTTATATTATGCAAAATTGGAGGGGAGGGGAGGTTCAATCAAAAATATTATAATAACAAAAATTATTTCTAGGGCTTCAATGTACAACTTTTGTTTGAAATTTTTTTCAATTAGACGCTTCCCCCAATTTTGAAAAAGTATCTGTCTGATGTTATGTGAAATCGGAGGAGGAGGGAGGGATCAAATCGAATTTTTTATAATGACTAAAATTATTTTTAGGATTTCAATCTACAACTTTTATCTGAAAAATTTTTCAATTGGCCCCTTCCTCCCTCACTCCTTTAATTTTTCATTGTTACATTTGGAGTGTTATGCAAAATCAGTGGGGAGGGAGGGGTCCAACTGAAAAAATTTGCAAACAAAAGTTGTAGCTTGAAGTATTAGGAATAATTTTGGTTTATACAAAAACTTCGACTGGACCCCTCCCTCCCCTCAAATTTGGAATATCAAGTATCTATGTAGTATTGGACTTGGTAAATTTTCGATGGTGCCAAAAAACAGTACTGCGGTGATCCACTCGTGAAATAATTCACCGGATGTTGGTCCTTATGGTCCAAAAACCTCTGTAACAAAATTTTAAATTCGATAAGTATCTCATCCCCTAACTCCTTCTAGGTGGAGGGGGGGGGGTGAATGTGGATGAGCCACTCAATTCGAGCATATCTGTGACGCTGCGCAATAAAAGGGACCATTCGACCAAAAATGTCACATCCCCTAGGACCACTTCTAATCGATTTTTAAGAGGTTTTTACTTCATTTGAGCCCAAAATAAGAACATCGATTTTTTGGTCGAATGGTCCCTTTTATTGCGCATTTCTGAACTTTCAAATAAGTTGGTATGACAAAAACTAATACCCGTTACACCGTTAAATAGCTCTTGAAATTATTTTTTTTAAAACCTATTTGGAAAACTTTCCAACAATTTTTTTCACTTCATTTCCAAGTTTGAAAGGGCGATTTCTTCTTTTACATTACTTTTTTTCCCTTTAGCTTTCAGAACTTTATACTTTTGCAATAGATGCATTTCTCGTCAAATAATGGTATAGCATGATTTTTTCGAAAAGATAACACCATCAGGTGGGCTGAATAAGGGCGGGGGTTCCATAATAGTGGAATTAACCTCAGATAATTTTCATTCAACAAGAATCGAATCACAATAAAATGTAAAATGATTATTCTGAGTTTTAAAAAAATTCAACATTCGAATATTCTTAGAAATTAAAAAGTAAAAGTCAGTATAAGTACCACACCAGGTAATTATTATCCAAGTACTTATAGAGTTAAAACCTATGTAGATGCATATATGCATGGAACTTCATCAAAAGACATAATTTATATTGTTTACAAATTCAATTTTAAACCGCTGATTATATAATTTTTTGTATTAAGCAATTTGCTAATTTCTTTCACTCGTTTTAATTTATATGAATACTCAGGGCTGGGCAAACTCCGGGTGCAATTTTGCAGTTGAGGAGTGAACTCCAGCTTGTACCGGTTTTGGAGTTATAGCAGAAAATTTGAAACTCCTTTCAAACTCCAGTAGGGTACGTTTTTACTATTTTTACATGCTACGAGGTCTGGCTACGAAGTAATGATACAAAATTCATAAAAAATAGATTTTGGAAATTTAATCAACTTTGATGTTATCACCTTATAAGTAGTACCCTTCTACAACTACACACAAATTTTTGTGGATTTTCCAGTTTTATTAACCCCTCTGGAGCGCCTAAAGTGATACCCCCTCAAGCTGCCTCGTTACAAATTTTTGAACGACTGTCGCGCCCAGAAAATATGTTCCTTTTACGACTTATTCGAACCGAGGGAATAGAAAAAAGTCACAGAATGATAGATTGAGGGGGTTGGGGGGTTGGAGTGCCATAGGAACGTCTCTGGAGGTCAAAAATTGTGTCGAGTAGAAGGCAGGAGGGCAAGGTGCATTATTGTGATGGAGGATCCAAGTGTTCACAACGTCTGGAGGGACTTTCAGGACCCCTAGTCGAGCACTTTGGGGTGGAAATGGGTTGGTCACGTCTACCCTGGTGATACGAACTGGTTAGGCACCAATCTTGGTGAATAAGAGTGCGCACGCGCTGCGCATTCTTGTTTGTTTGAAGTTTATACGGATTGTCACTTCGCGGCTCACCCTAAGGTGCTTTTTCGATCGTTTTTAAAATTTTTATGTTTTTGGAATATCCGAGTATGACTCAAGACTTCATCACAAACCATTTTTACCAATTTTTTGCTTTGAAAATTACCCGCACAGCAATTTGAAATTACCTAGATCAATTTTTCGAAATTACCTAGACGCATTTTTGTAACGAGCACCACTGTCATGTTCTTACAAAACGCAAAAGTTCTGGAGAACAAATGATGCCACGAAGGTCTCCAATGTGTCTATCGATAAAGAGGGGATAGAGGATCACGCTTGCGAAGTTTTGGGTTCGCAGTGTTACCACAAGCGCGGCAAAAAAATCAGTATTATTACTTCGTAGCCAGACCTCGTATATACGTATATATATGTACTTTTATAACATAAATAAATAACCTCGATTCTATAAAAATTTAAAAGGAATAAAAAATTTAAAAATCTTCTAAAAAAACTTGGAAAATACTTTTTGAATTTTTTTTAGGTGAAAAATACTTTTGGTAAAGATTTTTTTTCCTCTTAAAGAATCGAAAAAATAGATAATATGGTAACTTAAAAAATATAAATCATCTTAATTTTTTTTTTACAATGGGAAAAACTTGTATTTTTTATAATTGCAAAAAATTCTTTAAAAAAATACATCAGATAAAAGTCTTTAAAAATTTTCAAGGCCGCTATTTCAAAAAAAAAAAAAAAAATGAAAATATTTCAAATTCCAGACTCTTTTTATTAATTTTTTTTTTTAATTTTCAAAATAATATATTTAATTTTTTTTAATTTTTGAAGGGAAAAAATCTGGGATTTGTAACTCAGAAAAAAAAATGTGGCCTTGATAAAGATGAGTAGGAGTTGAAGTGCAATCTTCTTGTTTTTTTCAAAATCAAAGTTGGAGTTAACTGTTCTTTGCCGGAGTTTGCCAAGCCCTGCGAGTAATTCATCACGGAAATCAAATTTATTCACATAAATTAAAAATAATTCAGTTGCATCTCCTTTCTGCTAAGATACAAATTATTCTTTGAATTAACTGTACGCTTCACATTTAGGTAGGTATTTATTTTATTATCCTGGATATGCACTTATGCATTTTTCTCAGTACAAAATGTATGTGCCTATTCTTAAAACTTGAAACGTATGAATACGAGTATTTTTTTCAAGAAAACAATACTGAATTCGATACAATGAAAAATCAATAAGAGTATCAAATCCTAAAAGTAAATTGAATGTAAATAAAATTTTCAAATTTTCATGTGGCAAATTCTCTTTTCAACGGTCATCGAATTGATTTTTTATTCAAATGTTAAATATTTGCGTATCAAGTATTAACTGTGCGAGCCAAGTATATGTACTCTTACTCGTGTATTAAGTTAATTTATTCATTTGAAATACTGCAATTTGTCAATGAAGAATTCTGATGGAAATTTTTGAAAAATAGTGTAATTTTTTTTTTCACTAGGATTTAAAAAAAAATGATAGCAATTGGCAAAGTTCATCACCTACAGAATCTACCTACCTACTTAATTTGGTGGTACCTCGTGAGTGAACAAAAACTCGACTGTTTTTGACAGGATATTATTAATGAAATTTCAAATCCTCCCTAATGTTCGCTTTTCGAAAAGTTTTATAATCTTACGAAATTGACCAATGACGAGCTTACAAAAAAATTTATACATAAAATATATCTTTTCTTGATTTATTTTTTCAAGGTAGTGACAAATGACAACACGTGGCGAGAGTAAGTTCTTTTTTTCTCTCCAAATTTCAAATTATCAAAGCTCTGCTTTTAATCATACTTTTACGTTTCGTAAGCCAAGATTATAATGCGCTTTTACAGTGGCGTCGGAAGCATGGGTTCCGTGGGTGCTCGAGCACCCGCGGTTTTTGAGCTTCTTCTGTATAGATTCAAGGGAAGAAAGACTTGAGCACCCATGGTTAGAAAATCAGAGTGACGCCACTGCGCTTTTACCGATGATTTTAATCCTATATATTTGAAATAAAATCGTTAATTTGCAATGTCGGTTCTTTATTGAAAATACACGCGAACTAATTCTACGTATACGGTTGATTTTAGTCACGCCAAAGAGTACATTAAGTAATTTTATAATTTTAGACAAAGGATAATTTTTTAAATTGCCATATTTATTTACAATAATCACGCAGTGCAAATGAATGTTAATTAGTCCAGTAAATTTAGATTCATTAAGTGATGAAGATGAAGTTTTTTCCCATTTTTAGTCGCCGTAATTAAAATGGGAAAAATTTTAAATGAAATAAAGTCTATTTTCAAACAACACGAAATGACCTTTGTACCTCGAAACTAAAACTAACAATTTTTTAACTGAAAAGCGAAATAACAGAAATTAATGTCGTGCAATTTTTGAAAATTAGTGTTTTCTGGATTGTTGCAGCGAAAATTTTTAATTTATTGGCAGATGAGTATTTTTCATTAACGGATTAAAATCACAATTACCTAAATTTTAATTTGTGTACCTATAAAAGTTAAAAGTGATGAGCTGATGCACAACACATCGATTGCACTTAGAACAGTGTTTGCGAAATTTATGCACCTTAGCTCGATAAAAGCATAAAATTAAAGTGATTTAGGGATGATTGAGTAGACGTGATGAAAAAAATCATCTTACCGTCTCGATTTGCAAAGTTATTATCAAGATGTGGCCAAATCGTATAAGTGTGTTTTGCACCAAAATACGATCAACATTACGAACGAAAAATTACCATTTTTTCGAAAATCGGTAAAAAAGTTGCACACAATTTTAAAACGAAACCGATACTTGACTTTTCACATAATTTCGGAACACGAGGCATATGTTAGATAGCACGAGCCGGTGGATTGCTCTAGACATAGATAGACTGCAATTGACTGCAGACAGCGCGCTATTTGATACATTCTATCGCGCGTGTTTTCATGACTCATTCTCGCAGTTACCGGCTGGCGGCTGGTTCGCGTTTCTAACGTCACATAAATGTAGTAAACATTGTTGCCAACCGCACGCCGAGATGATAAAAATTGAATAAAATCGATTATTTTAAACAACCGTACCTTCGAGTTCAATAAATCAATACGACAAAGCCAGAGTCGCCATATTCATAATCGATATACTCGTAATTTCACGCGTTTAAATGACTTGGCCGGATGCCTACTCGAGTTTGCACCTTTTATCGTGCATTAATTAATTTCAACGAAGGGCGAAGAATTCATTAAACGGATATTTTAGGAGAGAAAATTAACAGCAGAACTCGTGCACGCGCAGGCATACAGAAACTTGGTGTTGCGAAATTGCCAAAATGTTGGCCTTTTTTAACCATCAAAGTTCACGACAAATTGGATTATTTGAAAAATTCACTTCGTTTTAGCTCGTTCAGGTAGTTGGCAATTTTTTCCTAGAATGTTAAATGTGTGTCAGAGTGACTCTTATTTTGGACTTTGGATTTTTTTTCGGTCTCTATATTACCCCTAACTGAATTTTAAGTGGATCCTAATCACCCACCATTTTTTGAAAAAATTATCAAATTGATCGATTTTCTAATTTTTGAATTTTTGAATTTTTTTAGTTAGGCATAACACATCAAAATTGTTCCTTTTAATAAGAATTAATTCCTAATTTATTATTTTTTCATAAACCTAATTTCAAGTCCTATTTTGGAGAGGTCTCAATTTTTTGAAAGAAAAAAAAAACTTCCACTAAAAAAAATAATCTATATTTTTCAACTTGGAATACCTGCCAGGCGCCTAATTTCAAAAAATGGGAAATTAAAATTAATTTTTCAAACTTTGAAACTTTTTTTCAATTTTAACTCATCAAAGTTGTTGTTTTTCATAAGAACTACTTCCCAAATTTTTAGTTTTCCCTTGACTTTATTTCAAGTGATGCTTAGGGGCATCCGCAATTCCCCATCCCCAAAAAACAAGAAAATTAGTGAAATTTCTCTTCGTCTCTCTTGGAACTTTCGAAGTGATTACTTTTTATTAGAAAATCATTATTATTCATGAGGAGGAATAAATTCGATAAGCTCGAAGTTCGAACCAAAAAAATGGGAAATTTAAAAAATTTGATAATATTGATCATTTTGTATTTATTATTCTCTAAATTAGGAGGCGATTAGTCACCACTTAGAATGAGTTAGGGGGAAAATAAAAGATAGCGAATTATTTTACAATAAAAAAAATTTTAAAAACGTTGAACTCCAAAGTGAAAGAATTGACTCATTAAAAAAAAAATTCATTAAAAAAAAAAATCAGGGATGCCTCAAGGTACCTTTTAAAATGAAGTCAAATAAAAATATAACATTGGGAAGTAGTTCTCATAAAAGGGAACAACTTTGACGAATTAAAATTTTTTCTGAATAAAAAAGTTTGAAAATTTTCATTTTTTCCTGTTTTGAAATTGAGGGACGGGTAGGTGCCCTTGAAATTCAGTCAAGAGAAAAATAAAAAATGGAATTGTTTCCTAATAAAAAGGAACATTTTTAGATGTCAAGCTCAAAAAATTTTGCACATTTTTTCATTTTTTTTTTCAACTAAAGGCGCCCCAAGGCACCACGTGAAATGAAGTTGGGAGAAAATGAAAAATTGAGAATTGATTCTCACAAAAATGGGACAATTTTTATGAGTTACAATTTTTTTTAAATGCAAAAAGTAAAAAATTTGAAGATTTTTTTTGAAAATGGGAAACAGAAACAGTGGCACCACTTAAAATTCAGTTAAGGGAAAAATAAAAAATTGTGAATTATGTTCTAATAAAAAGGAACAATTTTAAATGCTAGGTCAACAAATTTTGCCTATTTTTTTTTCAAAAAATTGGGTCCCGCAATGTATTACTTGAAATGGAGTTGGGAGAAAAATTATGAATTGGGAATTAATTCTCATGGAAATGGGCAGCTATGATAAATTTTTTAAAAATGCAAAAGTTGAAAATTTGATAATTTCAAGTTTTTCCTTTAAAAAATATAGTGAATTATTTTCAAATAAAAATGAACAATTTTAAATCTTAGTTAGGCCAACAAATTTTGCATATTTTTCTACCTTTTTTTCAAAAAATTGGGGAAGCCCCGACGTATAACTTGAAATTAAGTCTGGGAAAAGTAATAAATTGAGAATTAATTATTCTCATGTAGAGGAACGATTATGACCTGGAATTTGGTAACATGGTTAAGGGTATCACTTTTTTTTTTAGAAAACGCAATTGAACAATCTTTTTTTATTCATTATATTTTTGCTCCGCCTATGAAAATTTTTATTCAAATATCATCATTAACATTTTATAATACTTAATTAATATATTGCCTACTGCGTAGCACAAAAAATAATACTTGAACGGGGGAAAAACAAAACGAAGCTCATAAAAATATGCACAAGCATGCTAAGCACCCTTAACAGGCTGAACCACATTATCAAATCCCAATTATGACAATTTTGATGAGTTATAGCCAAAAAACTTTAATTTTTCTAAAAAAATAGAGCAACTGGGGTAAGTACTTCAAATTCACTTAGGCGAAAAATAAAGAATAGGGAATTATTTTCTCACACACAAAAAAAAAAAAAAAAAAAATGTAGGGAGAATGGTGAGCCCAAAAAAATCAGAGTCTTAAATCTAAACCTACCAAGTAATAATTATTTTAAATTCTAAAATGCATTCAAAAGTAGCTGAAAAAATAAATAATTGGCGAGGAAACAATTTCACTATAATGATTTACCTATCATTCAACAACGCTACATTCATCTTTAACTTATTAAACACAAATGACAAAATTATGACCTTCGTAAAATAGCATAGTCCAAAAAACCGCAACATAGTAAGTATGTTGACTGATACAAAAAAAAAACAAGAGGTCAAAAATAAAATCCTATAGTAGTACTTACACTTACACAATAAATTTAGAAATACCAATTTAGGTATAGGATTTGAGAATTAATCCTCACTCGTATTTTTGGGCAAAAGTATTAAGAAAGCAGTTCAAGACTTCATGTTCATGATATAAGTAGGCTGGTAAAATGAAACAGTAACAGGAAAATATAAAGGTTGCCTTTTATACACATAACACTAAAATCTGAAGCAGAGTTAATTTGCCATGAAGTAAAAAAGATGCAAATAAATTTATTAACTAATTTTCTTCGCGAAGTATTGCAATGTCATTTCAATGCAACTTTGACGTCACATTCAAAACAGATAAAAATAAAACTTCAACGCAGCAAATTGTTCTTTCATAACAATGAAATCCGCATCTATCTAATTATATTTCAATAACATCAAGAGTTTAGTAAAAAACAAAAATAGGAAAAAAAATATATATATATTAGAATGAAGAGATAATAATTTTTTATAAAATTGGGATTTCCCTGGATTAATAATTAAGAATAAATTATGTATCTCCTTTATTTATTTTTATTTTCGCATAGGTAATTCAACCTTAAAAGAATGTTTCATCATGATTCAGCTGCATTAAGAAATAAGAAATTGAATATTTTTGGAAATTCAGTAGGTAGGTATATGAACTTTCATGAATAGAAAAACTTAACAAGACACGCCAGAATTTAAAAAAAAAAAACAAAAAAAAACAGGTATTTTCGACTACTTGTATGTAATGTACGTATTGATTTATAATACTACTTATTAAATTGCCATGGGAATGCTTTTGATAATTGATCAAATTTTGTAAGTTAATTCCCTATCAAAATATGATCTTCCATACTTCATCAGACTCGCTATAACAATAAAATTTCATATTACTTTCTACCTGACTTTTCCATAATTTGTAACTTTCTAAAATTCAAAAATTTTGATTATCGATGGAATACTGGACCTTTGAATTTAAATAAAAAAATTACTAAAAGGTAAAAATTGGAAAAAAATCAAGCTTTAAAATTTTAAACTGAAAAATTGAAAAAAAAATGTTGATTTGATTAAAAATTTAAAATGAAGTTAAGATTAACTCAGAAATGACTGAAAACTGAAAAATAATACTTAATAGGTAGGCACTGAATAATAAAATTGGGTAAATATTTAAAAGGAAAGTTTTGGTGTTTTGAAACATGGATAGTTTTTGCTTAAAAAAGTTAAAGTTGAAACTTAGTTGATTGATTGTAATCAGTGTTGGAAGAGTGGAGTGGGAGTGGAGTAAGGAGTGGAGTGGAGTGCAATTTTTCGAATTTATCGAAGGAGTTTTACAAGGAGTGAGAGTAAACTCCACAGAAGAAGAATGAGCACTCCAGGTAGTGGAGTATTTTTATAAAACTGAATGGAGTAAGGAGCGGAGTGGGAGTACCAAAAATTTTAATACTCTTAACTCCCACTTTTTTTTCACTTTATGACATGAATTTTTTTTTTCTATTTTATAAATCACGAATTCACCTTGTTACTCAATACAATAATTTGTCAGGTATCTCAGATTATGAGTTGCAATTACAAAAATTGTATGTCAAATTATCTGAATTGTCAATCAAAATTTTACAAAAAATAAAAAATTCCCTATCAAAATATGATCTTCCATACTTCATCAGACTCGCTATAACAATAAAATTTCATATTACTTTCTACCTGACTTTTCCATAATTTGTAACTTTCTAAAATTCAAAAATTTTGATTATCGATGGAATACTGGACCTTTGAATTTAAATAAAAAAATTACTAAAAGGTAAAAATTGGAAAAAAATCAAGCTTTAAAATTTTAAACTGAAAAATTGAAAAAAAAATGTTGATTTGATTAAAAATTTAAAATGAAGTTAAGATTAACTCAGAAATGACTGAAAACTGAAAAATAATACTTAATAGGTAGGCACTGAATAATAAAATTGGGTAAATATTTAAAAGGAAAGTTTTGGTGTTTTGAAACATGGATAGTTTTTGCTTAAAAAAGTTAAAGTTGAAACTTAGTTGATTGATTGTAATCAGTGTTGGAAGAGTGGAGTGGGAGTGGAGTAAGGAGTGGAGTGGAGTGCAATTTTTCGAATTTATCGAAGGAGTTTTACAAGGAGTGAGAGTAAACTCCACAGAAGAAGAATGAGCACTCCAGGTAGTGGAGTATTTTTATAAAACTGAATGGAGTAAGGAGCGGAGTGGGAGTACCAAAAATTTTAATACTCTTAACTCCCACTTTTTTTTCACTTTATGACATGAATTTTTTTTTTCTATTTTATAAATCACGAATTCACCTTGTTACTCAATACAATAATTTGTCAGGTATCTCAGATTATGAGTTGCAATTACAAAAATTGTATGTCAAATTATCTGAATTGTCAATCAAAATTTTACAAAAAATAAAAAAATCGATATTTTGAACTTAAAAACTGGAAAAACAGGAAAAGAGGAGTGGAGTGGGAATAAGTTGGAGTGGAGTTGGGAGTTTTGAGTTGAAAAGTCTCAGGATTGGAGTGGAGTTGGAGTTCAAAGTTCAAAATCTAATCACTCTTCCAACACTGATTGTAATATTCTTTTGAATACCTGTGACCGGGCATAGGGAAAGGGGTATTAGTGTCCATTCGAGAATTCCAAATCGCAGACATTGCAAGAAATCAATTTTAATTATAATTAAATCGATTTCCAATGTGAATTATAATTGAAGTTACGTTTAATGAAATAAAGTAATGAACAAATCAATATAATTTTATTACTTTGATTCGGAAACCATTTAAATCAAAGAAAACCAAGTTGTTTTTGCGTAAAAATCAGTTTGGACACTAATACCCTTTCCCTATGCCCGGTCACACCTAATGAATAATTCTACTATAAAATATAATTTTAAACATTTAAAATTTCAATGGGCGATTTCTTTAAAAAAAAATCTTCTCATTAGAAATCATTCACAAAACTGGAATTCAATGAATTATTGAATTCCAAGTGCAATAGTTGATTTTTCAAAATAAAGTAATAAAAAAAATGTTTATCATTTCCAAAAACCGTTTTTGTGTTTCTTCCTTACTTACACTGATACCAAAATTAATTAATTTTTGAGAATTTTGCTGAAAAAAAATGATATGCAACACTGATGAAACTAAAATTTGATAAAGAAGTGATAAGAAATAAGATCCTGATCCTTAAAAATTCCGAAATTTGTCTTTAAAATAATTATGTAACTATTTATTGTAAAATTGGTACTAACGTATTTAATTTCTCACCCAAAACTAGTAAAAATGTTCCAATTCACAAAAAATTGTTCAACTTTGGGACTCGTGCTGCACCGAGTTACAAACAACGTAATTGAACCCAACTTACGCACAATCACACAATCGTCCAAATTATATTCTTCAAACTTCAAGGAATTGGATTACAATAATTTAAAGGCAGATAACAGTTCCATAATTCATTATGAAAAAACGAATATGGTAAGTTGAAGAAATCTCGCGTACCCAAACATCAAATTACAAGTAAACCATACTAATTCAACGCTCATGTTACGCAGCCAGTAGAAATGAAAAATCCATACGTCAAAGAAAAACAAAAATGCATTTTGTGTAAACATAAAATCACTCCTGACTACAGAAACACGAGATTACTTTCTCAGTTCGTATCAAGATTCACCGGACGTGTATACGGTCGACACATCACCGGTTTATGTAAAGCTCAACAAAATCATTTAGAAGCTGAAATTGCAAAATCTCACAAAGCAGGTATGTGATTTTTATTTTTCGTTGATCGCGCAGAACGTTATCATTACGGATTAAATATTATACTCTGTCGATTACATCGTTGTTTCAGGGTTATTTCCAATTTACTACAGAGATCCTCGTTTCGCACACGATCCAATGCTGTACGATCCTGACCATCCATTTAGACCGCATAGACATTAATTTGTTATAATTTTGTACCTTGTTCAGTATATTAATACCGTTTGATTCTTACGATTGTAATAGTAAATGAAATGAAAATACTATAAACTTACTTATTTAAAATCCATATCTGTTTCCGAATAATGAACTAATGCTTGCGGTATACCAAGTTGATTAAGCAGAATCGGCAAAGTAAGATTATTATCTCGATTTTGATACTCTTGCGAAAGATCTCTGAGAGCTGCTTGGCATCCTCGTCTCCATTTACTGATCAGCAAATTGAGATCGTTTAAATCATGCTGTTAAATAATACAAATTATCGACCATTCAAATAGTAGTGAAGAAAAGAGGTTCATGAATAATTACCTGTTTAACGTTTTTAGAATCCAATTCTAGTTTTTCAATTTCTAAATTTTTCTCCGATATTCTTTTCTTTATTTTTTCGATTTGAGAATCTATGTCGTCGTTATCTTGATCGTGTGAATCTAAGTCGCCATTATCTTGATCGTGTAAATCTAAGTCGTCATTATCTTGATTCTCTTCGTGGTGAAGAAGTGTATTATTCTCGATTGATTCTGAAGGCGAAACTTTGTCTGATTCTGATTCATCCTGTTGAACTTTCGGTTTCTTCTCCACCTGGGTGTTCGATTTTTCAATTACGTGTCGTACTGGAGTTGTGTTGAGGGTATCAGAATAAGCTGAAGAACGATTGAGAATCGTGTTGATTGCACACGGTGATCGATAATCGGAGAAGTCGTGAGAGGTATTCTGAGTACTTTCTAACGATTTTCTTTTCAGCCCTTGGCGTCTGCAAGGAGTTAATAAAGTTTTTCGAATTTTGTTTTCGTTATTTGAAGACATACCGGGCGAATTTCTTTCTAATATAGAAATGACAGATGAAATACAATCTTTTGATGATAAGAACTATCCAACCGTTGATTGAGAGTGAGTAGATTTACGTCGAAGTAGTAGAGGTAAAATTATTCACCGCACAATTGGCATTTATAGCAATTTCCAAATTATACAATAATTGTAACAGAAAGAAAATTAAAAATTATTAATTAGAGGTAGAATAATTTTAATTCTTCATAAAATTTTGAGTAACAGAACTGATAAAAAAATCAACTCTACCTAAATTCCAAATTCGTGATTCGTTCGAGTCAAACAGTCAGAGCAACGCGGCAGCCAATGAGCATGTGAAAAAATGTGCTGCTACAGTGTAGGAAAATTAAATAATCAAAAAATTTTACTTGAATTTTTATTTAAAAAAATTTTTTTTTTTGACAATTTTATTATTATTTTTTTTTACAAATAAATCACAACAGTTCTTAATATTCTCAAGCTTGAAACTTTACTTGGGCATCAACTTAATTCAAAAATAGGAAACTATGGGTTATCACTGCATCGATCAAGTATGAACTCTTTTGCGAAGTAAACAAACATAAACAGGTAATCTTCAACTTATTGAAACAGAAATCCAGTTCATAAATTCTGTAAGTCTCGTATAAATACCCGGAAGAGAAGTTCTGGCACAACCGATTCCAGTAGAAACAATTCCTACCACAACCATTTTCAATCCTTTTTTAACCATCAATGGACCACCACTATCAGACTGCAATATAAATAGAAAATAAATTTATTAAAAGCGTGTATCAAATTACAAAAATATGTATGAGTATTATGTAGGGAGGTAGATACATTTCACTTTCAAATGCTTTCGAAAAATTGTTGTATCTTGTATCAAATATCTTATCATAATTTGTGACATTGCACCATCGTTTTATATTTGGGAAGAGTGCTCAAATATTTTTATACATCAAAATTTTTCCGCAAAAAAAAGTTGAAACCGCATGCAACGCTTCAGTGAACATGAAGGTTACATCATCGAATTAATACCTATTTTCTGCGGTTTTTGTAAAAGGGTGATACGAATGCGATTACATAGGTACTTAGGTACTATGACTATCTGTACTCGTCTATTTTCACATTTTAATTTTGTCATCATAGAATCCATTTTGCTTCCGTATTAATCATATGTCGCGGAAATGACCCGCACTTTTGCATTTCATTTTCTTTATCAGTTATGCCAAATGAAGTGAAATTTATCGTGCGAATAAAGCTGTTACAGACTATACCTAGTTATGTACCTAACAGAAAATAATGCAACGACAATTGAGAGTTCTCATCATGTTATAGGCTTGGAAAGGTGATTTAGGTTCATACTTATGGCTTATTCCACTGACTTCTGTTATTATGCAGGTCTTTATATACTACAAGTGAGAGTATATCTACAAAATAATGACAATTCTCTTACCCAGCATGCATCTTTTCCTCCTTTTTCGTATCCAGCGCACATTTGAGATTTTTGTAAACGCAACGTTTTATTTTGAGAATTATACCATCTTTGACATTCATCGTTCTGAAGTATAGGAACTTGAACTTTATGTAAAATGACAGGAATTTTACCTAAGGAATAGAGGTAGGTTTCCATGTAGTATTCGTAAAATCGAGTATTTATATAATTTTTCGTCTTGTTCAAGTAAATAATAAATTACCTACCTTTACTGAGATCTTCATTTGTAGCTCCCCAACCTGCTGCTACGCCATTCGTATGAGAAAAATCAGAAAACTCTGATTTTTCATCGATTGGAAAACAAGCAGGATATGCGTTCAACCAAGAAATATCTTGATGCATTTCTAATAACGCGATGTCATTTTCTAATTTACTGCACGAGTATTCGGAATGAATTTTTAGTTTCGATATCAATATATTTTGTACGCCATTCTCTCTAGATCCATTTCGGTTTATCACAACGCTATATTTTTCTTTGGGGTATAAAGAAGAAGAACCGCTTTGAAAAATATAAGTACCGAATTATTTTATTTCTTATTACGTGGGTATGCATGGATAACCTACCTAATTTTTTTTCATCTTTTAAGTAACTTTTTACCTGCAGAAACAATGGGCAGCAGTAACCACCCATTTTTTATTCACGATCACACCCCCGCATATATGACTCCCTCTGTGCTTAATTGAAACAATCCATGGAAATTCATTGGGTGCAGCTTTTGTTCCTCCGACAATTCTACCATGTTTTTCTGAATTTTTTCCGCAAGAAAAATCGGAAACTGAAACCATTTTAAAAAAATTAATTGATCTATGACAAAATGTGTATACAATTTTTCAAACATCGCGCACTGTGAGATAAGATGCAGATAGGTATAAATTATTTTATAATATACTCACAATTGATATAAAGCTCCGAGTCATTGGTAATTGATGAAATTCCACGAAAAAACGTTAAAATTATAAACACATTTTGAGAAGAAGGTTTGATAATGATACGCATGATGAAGAAAAACACGCGATGACAATTCCACGTTTTGCTACATTTACTTTAATTTCTGTATTTTTATAACCCAAATTAACGATTGAACCTTCATCATGACCTTAGAATGATGATCACTTCTAATTGAACTGAAAAAAATAAACATTACTTTATCATCGGGTCAAGGACTTGTGTCTAGGTTACGAATACATTTATAAAATTACTACCTATCTATTATTATCATTTTTTGTCACTAGCTTTAAATGAAATTTTCAACTTCTAAATCGCTTCTGTGAATTTTGCAGGAAGCATTTTGTTGAAATTAAATTGGCATTTCGTAGAATATCGCATGGCTACCTAAATTTTATGCAAAATAATTTTTGAAATTGAACAAATAAAAAATTTCAACGAGTAATGAAAAAAACTTTTTTTTTTAACAATTGTACAACATTCAACAATAAATTTTTTACAACTTTTCCATTTATACGTATAATAATATAACAGTAAACAACACGTTAACGCAATAAAATTTGTACAGAAATCTAATATAGAAGACACACTTTATTTATTTACGTAAAACTTAATTAATATAAAATAATATCTAATTCCACATCGACGGATTTCAATAATTAAATGGTGTGAAGTACAAAGGAACTTCATCCAAGTGTAGCCCTTCGCTTTCAAATGCTTAAAAAATTATTACAAAAAAAAATCAATTTGTATACCACGTATTTTAAAATCTAATTTTATCAATCTGCGTCAAAAATTTAATTTAATTGCACGTAGTACAGTGATCACAAAACCATAAATATTTAAGAAAGTTTTAAAATAGCCTTTTTTTATTTTCCTTATTTATTCCACACATATATTTATAATTTTTAAACAGAAATTATTTTTTATCGAATAAAAATAATCACATTATGTATATGTACTTATTCCACTCCTTCCCCTTTGGTAGGTATAATAATACTCGTAGTCACATATTATACAGGGTGTCCGGTGAGTAGTTAGCCAAACTTGGAATGTTAATGTAACTGGGTATCGATTTTTAATTAAAACGTTTTAAATATATTTTTTATATTTTATCAAATTACTTAGAATTTTTAAAAAAAATTCAAGTGATCTTTTATTCAATTTTTTGTAAAAATTTTCACATGAAATTTTCTCACAAATTTTCTCTGGAATCTTTTTTCTTAGTTTTTACTCAACTTTTTTTTTTTTTTTTTTTTTAGAAATTTTCAATCGATTAAAAAAAATGTCAAAAATTTTAATTTAAAAAAATTTACAGTCATTTTTCTAGATAATTTTCTCTTACTGTTTTAAATTAAAAATTTTAAAACAATTTCATTTTAATTTTTTTTTTCAAAATTTTCGAATAATTAAAAAAAATCCAACCCTTAATTTTTGAAATTTTTTTTACTAAAATTGTTTGAGTGCCGTATTCAATTTTATTATAAGTTTTGGTGTTTCAAAGTATCAGAAATTTTACTTGAGATAAAAATGAATTTTCAGACATCGAAGCTGATTACAGCTTTTGCTAGCGGCTCCAGATAATTTCGAAAATTGTTGCAATTAATTCGCGGGGTCGATTTTGTTATATAAACCAACTTTCAAAATTTTGTCTCAAAATTTACTATTTTAGGTATAAACAATTGGTACTATACCAATAGGCTATTTTCAAAATTTTCAAAAATTTGCCAAAAATCAAAAAATCATCTTTAGCAGCTCAAAATTTGGTTACAAGGACTGAGTGAAATGCTCTTTCAGCGAATCAAATTTCAGCTTAATCGAAGTGAAAGAGTTGACAATGTTCCTTGTTGGCAAAATATGTTAGATCTACAGACTTTTAAAGTTTTACAGCTCCTTCATTTTTAAACTTAGGCACCATGTGCCTATTCATAAAGTTTTTCAGTTTGACAGATCACTTGCTGGATACCCTGTATAAGTGCACGTTCGAAGTTACGCTAAATTAATTATCAGCAAAATACGTGAAGTATTCAAAAATCCATAAGTAGTGATTTTTTAAAGACGGATACACGAATTCAACGTAATTTAAACAATCATGCACTTAAAAGTTCGACAACTAAATTTCGTTAATCGTAAAAAATACACGTAAGTTCGAGAATTTCTAAATAAAAACGACGTGTACAAATACAAATTGTATACATTCGGTCAAATATAATAGATATTCATTCACTTTTTTCCAATTCCAACACTTAAGGTAATTAAAATTTGTCAAAATATGTAACGAATGATTTTTCAACATTTTTCAAATATTTCATTGGACTATTTTTTGAAACTTGTTTTTCTGAATCGAGTTGCCAATTCTTTATACAAAGTGTGAGGTTTTCGTGTGGGCAGCTAAGCACCCGGTATTTTTCATTATACACTACGTCTGTACATCAAAATACTTAAGTCAATTCAATCACAATTTGAGTGAAATATGAAATTCATTTTTTAAAACAATTTCTAATCTACATACAATAAAATACACGTTTAATAAACCTACTTAGTGAACAAAACATTTTAAATTTCGGAATACTCCGTTTCATGATAAAATTGACTTCGGTAATAAAAAAATTGGAATGTTAGTCTAGGTTTGTCGTTTTTTGGAAATATCCTCTTTCGAGCTTGAAACACGTTGGTTTCAATTTTCATCTAATCGAAAAATATGAATACAATGCAGCAACCCGAAATACAACGGTGAAAATAGGATTACTATTTCTGACATCCAGAGGAGCAAAGTTCTTCTACGAATCGCAGGTGGCAAATTAACTCTTATCAATTTTTCATAATACAAGTTCTAAGCAGGGTTTGGCAGATATTTTAAATCCATAAAATTATCAAAATCCGAATATGAATTTTGCATTTTAAATCTTGGAATAAAAAATATTTCGGATTTTTTCAAGTTATCAAAAGCAATTAAAATCCAAAAAATATTTTTTTGTTGTTTGGTTGGTTGTTCTGAGTGCGACTCTCTCTATAAAATTTTTTAAAAATCAAGCTTCAAAAAAATTAATATGCATTGTTCCAAGAAAACTCAATAATTTTTTCATTACGTAAAAAATTAACATACCCACTCGTATTTTTCATTTCTAAATACAAATATTTTTTCTCCGATAAAGCTTTAAAAAAATACCAATTTTTTCACTTCGAAAAAATTGAAAATTTTACTTAACTGACTCAAAAAAAAAATATACAAAGACAGTTTTTATAGTAGAAAAAAAAGATTTTTTGCAAAATAATTCAATTTTTTTTTTCAAAAATTATGTAAAAAAAATCTTATTGCAAAACAAAATTATTTATCTACTGCAGAAAAATAGAGAAATCATTAAACTCAGAAAAATGAGATTTTCTTCTTCAAAAGATTTTTAATAGGTATAAAAATGGCTATTTCTCAAACAAATTGAGAGACGGATAAGGAGCTTTTTCTTCTAAAAAAAAAAAGATGCAATTTTTTTTTACAAATATTCAATACAGATCTTTTCAAAAAAATAAGTAGGTTTTTAGCTTGGCTCGAGAAAATTTGTTTTTTTTTTTTCATTCATTTTGAGGAAATTTAAAAAAAAATTAACAAAAAATTGAGAGGTTTTTTTCAACTGAGACCAAACAAAAAAAGTAAGTTTTTTTTTGAAATTTTGAAAGTTTTTTCTCAAAAAATTGAGGAATTTTTTTAAAAATAAATAAATAAATAAACAAATAAATTTTATTACACTTGACTCCAAAAAAATAATAATAAATTAATAAGAAATGTTTTACCCCAGGAAAAGTTGAAATTATTTTTGCAGAAGAATTCCCCCCCCCCCCCCCTTACAAAGAAAATGAAAGATTTAAATTTAAAATTTTTAAAAAAGGACAAAAATTGAGGTTTCTGAAAAAAATTTAGAGATGAGTAAGGGATTATCTGCTCGAAAATTGACATATGGACCCGATGTCAGAGTAAAAGAAAAAAATGGATTTTAATGGGAAGGATTTCATATTTTGGATTTCAAATTCAGGCGTGAGAAGGGTTTTGGATCTTGGATTTTAAATACAAATATCACAATAGTTTCGGATTTTGATTTTAAGTTCCTTTTTTCCTGGATTTTGCTGAACCCTGGTTCTAAGTTCGCATTATTTTAATCGAAGGCTCTAAGTGTGGTAAGAGGGTATTCCCTCTGAGTAGAATTTCAGATTTTTTCATCCAAACTATTTTATACTACTCAGAATTTTTTTGGTTTTTTTTTGGGGGGGGGGGTGGTTATATTTATAAGTTCAGAAATTAAGCCAATGTATTCTTGGCTTTTTCCACCCTTCAATACTAATTTCTGATCAAAAATGAGCATTCAATGGTGGATAAAGCCACGCGTATATCGGTTTTCTGAAGTTTTAGATAATATGATCCCCACCTAACAAAAAATCCCAAAAAATTCCAAGTAGTACAAAATAGTTTAAAAAATGAGAAAAAAAATTGTTGGCTTGTCAGCTCCAAAACTATGTTCTCCGCAGAGCGATTTGAAATTTTCAACGTCGTTCCAAAGATCATTTGGGAAGTCAGAAAAATCTGAAAAAATTTCCCAGCTACCCTTGGATACCTCTACCTACAACTACATGCTAAGTTTTGTGAAATTCTATGAAAAACGCGTAGAAATGTAATTTTTAAACTTAAAATCACCTACTATTTCGAAGTACCATTCCCCCAGGGTGAAGTCAAGGACCGCTGGTATGCTCTAAAAGTTCATTTTACCTTTAAAAATCGGAAATATGAAAAAAAATTGAAATTAGACTCAAAGAGAATACCTTCTTTCCACACCAGAGCCTTTGAAATCCAAGAAACTGAACGCAAATCTTGTAACTTCTGAAATATTACGAAATAACCCACGTTTGTTATTTCGTCCAAGACGAAAATTCAAGAAGCATTGTTAATGAATCAAGCTTTGTAGAGCTTCTTCGATTTCAAACTAGCACAAAACACCAAGTTCACCGAATTTAATTCGTCTGCAACGTTGTTCAGGGGAAAAAAATAATATTCGATGCGGAATTACTTTGCTCCTTGAAATTATCAAGGCGGCAATTCTATTAACACGTTTTATCGCGCGTAGACTGGCGCAGAAAATGAGACCTGCAGGCTGCAACTTGAGAGCTTCGTACACTCGAACGATGCATAAAAATAGAAAAAAAAAAATGATAACGTTGATAGGTAGGTACTAGAAAAATTATACACTTTTGTTTAAATTATGTAAAGGTATACGTTTAAAATTATTTTAGGTACGCATAGCGTCACGACGGAACGTTTTTATCGAATTAGGTTCGAAGTAAAAAAAATAGTAAATAAAACAAAATTACAATTTATGACTAGAAAAAGCGCGGTAAACTTTGAATTACTTCGTTGGCCGGATGTTCCGCTATGCGTTTCTTTCACTAAATTGTCCTCTGATAATGGCGTAATCACGGTAACATTAAGCATAATTGTTGCTCCTGCCAGTCCTCTTTCCGAAGCGACCACAAATATGTATTCTCCGTTATTCTCAACTTGCACAGAATTTATGGTGAATTCGGCTTTCTGGCAATGTTTCGTATTACTTTCCTGTAAAATAAATTATCAACATTAATCATACGCTCGTAAGTAAATAATAATTACGTACCAAATACGTATATACGACTAAATCGACCAAGACTTTATACCACTACGGATTTATCGAAAACCTATTTCAACAACTATTTAATCTCGTTAGCGATCCTGCCACCGAGATCGATGTAGCCTAATAATAGTTTAAAGATGAACGCTGCGACTTCAAATGTGTTATGTCTGGTAAGTTGTTAGACATTTTCAATGCGGTTTCCAGCGAGAATAACGTTGCGGCCAAGTTTGTATAAGAATTACGCATTCGTGCTCTTCTTTTTGAAGCACAGCTCAGCTTAAAGCATGATTGGAATTTAAAGTTTTACACTAGAAACTTTAACGTCGTAAATTTTCGCCAAGTTATTTTACCACCTAGCGGATAGTTCATCAGCGAAAAGCACCGAGAAATAATTCCAGACTTTTTTCTAGATTTTTTTTTTTTTTTTTCAATTATGAACGAGAAAGCAACGAGATATACAGGGTGTCCTGGTTCAGAGTAACCAGACTTGAGATTTGGATACAACCGAGTACCACTAACAAAAAACTCTATGTACACATGTAGCCTGAATTTAAAAATGAAGGAGCAAAAAAGCTTTGAAAAGGACCTTTTCATCTGGTAAGATGGTGAAATCCGCACCCGAGCCGATCGGGACAAAAGTCACCTAAAATGTTGGTATTGGTGTAAAATCATCACCAAAAACTTTTTTTGACCTCCTACTACCATCCCTTTCTGAGATATTGTCCCCTATACAAGGTGTTCCGGATTGAGAGGAAAGCCTCCCAACCAGTAACTATGCAACTTATGTTGAGTCGATGTAAGTATGTTTGATTAACCACCAGACTGCAGGGGCTGAGTTATGCTTATCGAAAAAAAAAAAATTCTTTTTGGCGGAGCGTTTTTAACTTGGCGCCTCTCAAAAACTATAATATCTAATAGTTGGAAAGTTACGCTTTGCGGTATCGGATGGCAAATTTTGTC
The DNA here is from genome assembly GCA_959613365.1 of Balanococcus diminutus. Lineage (NCBI taxonomy): Eukaryota > Metazoa > Arthropoda > Insecta > Hemiptera > Pseudococcidae > Balanococcus > Balanococcus diminutus. Next base: position 41,297,046 of record OY390715.1, on the reverse strand, counting down.
TAATAGAATTTTTTCATGAGGCTGGTAATTTTTCTAACTGTTCAAGGAAGTCTATACCGAGCAAAATATTTGAAAAAGCATGTAAAAAAATGACAACTTTTATCATTTTTCTGTGATAATTCAAAAATTTGTCCTTTAACCAAGCTATTATTACATATTAACTTTTCTAGATGAAAAAAAAAATGCTCTATTTAATAGTGCAACCCCTATCCCTCTATCTTACTCCAATCAAAAGTTATGAGCGAATAATTTGTTAGAAAACGTCTGAAAAAAAGTCACAATTAAAATTTTTTCTATTTTTTTTTTATGTATTTCTAGTTATGAGCAGCTTATTTTTTTAGAAAAACACCTGAAAAAATTATTTAAGAAAAATAAATTGAAAAAAAATTATTAATCATGATTATGCAGGGGTACGAGTGAGAATTTTTTCAATTTTTTTTCTGTATTTCCCAAGTTTTTTTTTTTTTTGGGGGGGGGGGATTTTAAAAATAAAAATTGAATACATTTTTTATGAAACGAAATTTTCAATTTTTTTCAAGTGGTCAGTTGGGCTTGGGGGGCACGGACACTTCTCATTCAACTGTGGAGTGAAATCCTCTGGTACCCCGGGAAAAAATCTGTTGGATCTAACCATATATGAAGTGGTCAGATCTAACCATATATGAATTTTATACCTATCAAATTTGATCTAATCATATTTAATTTGATCAAATCATATATAATTTGATCAAACTATACACAATTTGATCCAATGATGTATGATGAGATAAAATTAAATATGATTGGATCATATTTGATAGGTACATTTCCCATTTATTATGGTTAGATCTGACCATACCCATCCCAAATTTTTCTCAACGGTCACCCATCCAAGTAGTAACCAAACCCGAAGCTGCTTATCTTTTCCAATCAGATCAATGATGGTGCACTCAACTTGGTACGAACCATTTCATATATAATAAGACAGTTTAATTGTATTTATGTGACACACAATCAAAGATAACAATTACTCAAGGTTGTATAACTAAAAGTATCAGGAAAAATTCCTGTGAATAGATAATTTCAACTTAAATTCAGAAATGATTTTTGTCGTGATACCTTCAGGACCCCATGGGGGCACTGCGCCCCAAAATTTTTGACCAAATCCAAAAAAAAATGTAAAAAAGCATGTAGCATGTCGTTTGTTACATTTTTAATAGTGCCTACTCCGAATTTTGCCTTACTTTTTTGATGGAACCCTATTCTGGCACTGCTCGTAGCCCCTAAAATTTTGAAATGAATCTGGGTTGACTCATTTTGATTTCACAGATATAACTTGATCCAATAATATCAAATTATATATGAGAGAATCTAATTTGATCCAATTTGATCCATTCGGATATAAGCATTTCTATATAACTGGTATTTCACTGATATGACTTGATCTAGTTGATATGTTTTGATCTATTTTGATATAATCATTTTAGATATCAGTGGATTTTCTCTGATATAACTAGATCCAATTTGACTAAATTTTATCCAATCAGATCAACATTTGGATCAAACTTGATCAAATCTGATCAGATTTTATCCAAATAGATATGACTTGATCCATGAGATTTTTTCCCGGGACCCTACGCATTAGTTGAAAAATCGATGTTTTTGCTCCCCCTCCCCCTCAAAATGACAGAAAATTAACAGAAAACGTTGTTATTGTTCATTTTCAATTTTTTGACCATGTTGCACCCCCCCCCCCCCCCCCACCATATGAGAGTCCAAAAGTAATGTATGTACGTTGTACCTAAGGATGTAATGAAATTTAAGGAAAAAAATTAGCCGTGTACCTCTCCCCCTCTGTTTTTGCCAAATTTTTGAAATTTTCAAAAAAAACCACCCCCAAAAAACTGGAAAATACAGAAAATAAATTTGAAAAAATTCTCACTCATACTTTCTTACCCCTTCATAATTTCCATTTTCTGTGAAAATTTTAAAATTTTTGGATCACCCCCTTTAGAAATAGAAAATATTGAATTTTTGATATACCTATAGGGGACAATATTTCAGGAAGGGATGGGGGTATGAGGTCAAAAAATTTTTGAGTGGTTTTGCACCAATACCAACATTTTAGATGACTTTTTGCCCCGTTCGGCTCGGGTGTGGATTTCACCATCTTACCAAGCAAAATTGGTTGGCAACACTGTTCAAAAAAAAACTCTAAGCACATTCGGTTGCCTATCTCTGAAATTGAAAGAGTTATAGTCACACGAAATTCTGGTCAGATATATTGCCTACCTCATTTTATGACGGTGCACAGATGAGACATGAAAATTGCAAAATTTCATCAGGACAATACATGGAACTGATGTAACTTTTTGAGAGGAACAAAAAAATTACGTGAAAAATTTGCCTATCTTTGAAAGTGAAGGTGTTATGTAGCCTTGAACTTTAAAAATACCCCTTCATTTTCAAAGATAGACAATTTTTTACATAACTTTTTTTGTTCCTTTCGAAAAGTTACACCCGCTCTATTTGTTGTCTTGGCGATATTATTTTGAAAATTTTTTATATCATTGCCCCTTCAAAATCAAGATAGGCACCTGGTGTACATGAAGTTTTTTGTTACTGGCAGTCAGTTATACCCAAATCTCAAGTCTTGTTATTCTAAATCAGGACACCTTGTATAAACAAATAATGTAGGTAAGGTACATAAAATACCTAATTTATCGAATAGGCCAATTCAGTTCAGGTCGAAAAACTCGAACAATTACAATGAATGAGCCAAAATTGACAAAAAAACACCTTTATTTTATGTTACGAGTTAAGGCAGATTTTGGCGAAAGGAAGAAAAATCGAAATGTAAAATACCATCATCGGCTTTCTTATTTACCACTTTACCAACATTTGCCAACAAAATTTTCGCTAACAGCTTCAATTTAGTTAGACATATTTCCAGCTTAAACCAAAGAAAACTATCTCTTATATCCATACTTCGTAATGACTTTATAACATTTCTCGCACCGAATGTTCGAACATCATTCTTTTTAATGGCATACCATTAAGTTTAGGCGATTTAATTTCAAACGTATTTATTACGCAGCTTGGAAAAGAAACGTTATAAATTTTTACGCTTCTCTTAGCTCGGAAAAAATCGAGTATAACTTTTTCTTTTAGTTAAATCGTTTAAGATTTGAAAAATGAATACGCTGTAGTTGGATTTTTTTTTTAGCTCACAGGCCTCGCTAAAATTTGTCGAGATAAAAGTAATACTTTAATACTATCTGCGTATTGTCTTTACCTTCAATTACCACAAATTTTCATCTTTTTTGAATTCAATGTGGGTACGTAAATGTTGGCGTGTTTTATTCGTTTGTCAAACCGATGGAAAGTTGGTAACTTGGATTTTTTAAACAGTGAAACATTAATAGGTACATCCCAAACTTTGGAGATTTTTTCATTTTTTTAAATCAGCAATGTTGTTTTTTTTTCAAAGAAAAATCTCTTAATTTTTTGGAATAAAAATTTTTTCAACTTTTTCAAAGTAAAACGATTTTTTATTTTATAGTTTCTAGTCAAAATTTTTAAAAACATTCAATTTTTTTAAATTAAAAAATTCTTCGAACTGTTGAGTGTTGAGTTGATTTGAAAAAAAAATTCTTCCCCCATTTTTTTGAGGAATAAACCATTTACTTTTTATTTTTTGCCTTTGTTTTGTTTGTTATTGTTTTTTCATTTTTTTAGAGAAATAAATCTCAATTTTTTGAAGAAATTTTTTGAATTGTTGCAGAGAAAATTTTGAAGAAGAACTATTCCTCAATTTTTTGAAGAAAAAAAAATCTCCAAAATATTCAAAGTAGTTACCTAGAGAGTATAAATCGTTTGCTCGTTCCTTTAGAGAAAATCCGGGCCTGATGCAAGTGCACTTTTTGAACCCATCTCTTGCCATCGATGAAGAAATGAAAGTCGAAGAAAATAAAAATTGGATAAATAATGACTGAAAATTGAAATAAAATATGTAGAAAAATAAAAAATAAAAAAAACCCGAACATAGGTTAATCTATGCCCGAGCCAAATTTAAAAAAAATAACGAATACGTAAATAATTGAAGAAAGACGAGCTATGAATCAAAAACCGTAATAAAATTAAGTATCAAAAAAATTGAAAACTGATAAAATCAAAGATTACCACAAATTGAAAAATACGAGGCTTGAAAAAATGGAAATAGAAGAGAATTGGAGAAACTTTTATAAATGGAAAAATCAGAAATTTAACAAAATAAGTAAAACAAAAATATTGAATAAAAAATGACTGGATACATAATTAAAAATGATATACCTACTTAAAAATTAAAATTAAATTAAAAATTCGACAAAGAAATAATTTTGATAATAATTTTTTGAAAATTTCTTATGATCGAATTTTTTCCAATAACTTTTCTTTAAAAAAATCTAATGATTGGTACAAATTTCTTGAATAATTTCGAGACTTATTAGCGTAGGTATGCAGTACATAATTATAAGTTTTATTTATTTTTCAATTTATATTCAGACAATAAATTTTAATTGAAAAATTTTGGTAATCAAAGTGGAGACGTACTTTCCTGAATTTATGAACAAAGGGGGTCAGCTCACATCTAGTTTGAAATAAAAGTAGATGTCGGTAAATCATTCTTATTTCTACCCTTCTACCCGAAATAAAAAATGAAATCTAAAAACCTATTACGTACCCTGTTAGCGGAAAATTCATTTTTTTAAATAAAAAAAAATCAATATATAATTATTTAATATCGCGTTCTTCTCGTTCTAAGTTAGGTATCCCCTTCTCTTAAACGAAAAACACAAATTCCGTGGAAATACATCAGAAGAATATTATTTTTTTAAAATACTTCTTTGATATAAAGGATACCTGAACTATAAAGCAGCAATTCTCAGTTTTCATTTAAATCTCAGAATACATTCTTAATTCGTCTCATCGCAGTTTACTTTTAGAAAGAAGTAAGCAAGTATACCTACCTACGTATAAAACGAGGCCAGTAAAAACCTTTGACAAAAATGCTTCTTCGTCTAGTACAAAAAAAAAGTTCAAAAACACAATGAAAAAAAAAAACATTTAACGTGCTAATGAAAAATCCGTACAAATAATACGACTCGAAAAAAATCCTACGCTAGTCTACTCGAATATATTGTTTTTGAAAAAAAAAAAAAAAAAAAAACAGAAAAAAATCGTAATTCAAATTTTGAATGAGAATACCCTTCAAAATAAAAAAGTAAAAAAAGTGTCGGTAAAGGTACACGCGTTTCACGGAGTTTTGCAAAAGTTAGCCTTTTTTGAATGGGGAAGTCTTGTGACACGGCAAAACTTAATACCATTTTCGTCGTTATTCAAATAATGCATGGTACAGACACTTTTATTCGGGGATAAATTTCATTACAAAGTGCGAATAATTTATGCATTTTTATGAGCACGAATGAATATACGTTTTATATACGTACACGGATAATGGATAAAGATCGAAAGCTCAATTCTAACAGCTTTAACAGCAACGTAAACTTTTGAAATACGTTGAAGTTTAACGAATTCATTATTTTTGCAAATATCGTACATATACAGGGTGTCCGGAGAGCACTGTACAAGATTTTAGATTTGGATACAAATGGGTACCACTAACAAAAAACTTCATATAGTACACATGGTGCCTAACTCCAAAATTGAAGGGGCAGCGGAAAATGAAACAAAGAAATTTTTTTTTCGATTAAGCATATGAATTGGTACTAAAAAATAAGCATTTTTTGCATAAGTTTGAAAATGAAGGCGCTACAGACCAATAAAAATTGAAATTTCAGAAGTTTGAGGCTCCCTAGCCTTCGTTTTTGAAGATAGGCAAATTCATCATATAACTGTTTTTGTTCATCTCAAAAAGTTACACTCATTGGATGCATTAGTGAGTGGAATCTTAAGATTTTCAATTGTCGCCAGTGCCCCTTCATAATTTGAGCAAGGCAAAATTTTTGACATGTGATTTCTTTGTGCTATAACTCATTTAATTTCAAAGATAGACATTCCATTGTAATTATAACTTTTTTGGCTTTTTCAAAGTACTATCCTTTGATGGCTTCAGAAAATTATTATAATGCAGTGTTTCCAGCAACTCACCAAGCTCGGTAGCGCCTTCATTTTTCAACTTAAGCAAAAAATGTTAGAAGTAAAAAAAAATGTGCATTTTTTAGTACTGTTCATATTAGCGTGGCCCTTATTTCGAAAATTTTGGAAATGTTTTGAATATCAAGCGTCAATTGGTGACATATGATATGGAGAAAATAATTCCATATTTTTTATTTTTTTCCCTAACTGCATTTTGAGTCGTGCCACCGGCCTGCAGTTTTAAAAAAAATGAAAAAATTTCAAAAAATAGACAAGTTTAAAAGTTTTAATTTTTTTTTTGAAAAATCATCATAAGGTGGGTATTATTATACAGGGTGTCCGGCGGAGTAGCACTAACAAAAATCTTCATGTACACATGGTGCCTATCACGATTTTGAAGGGGCAATTATGTACAAAATTTTTCAAATTTTGTGAAAACAATGCACGAACCAGGTGTAATTTTTTAAAAGGAACAAAAATAGTTATGTCAAAAATCTGCCTATCTTTGAAAATGAAGGCGCTACGAAACTTTGAAAATCAATATTTTCGAAATTCAAGGCTCCGTAGCGCCTTAATTTTCATAGATAGGCAAAATTCTCACTTCACGTTTTTTGTTCCTCTCAAAAAGTTACACCTGTTTCATGTGTTTTTTGAACGAATTTCGCAATTTTCATGTATCACTACTGCATCGAAATAGATTGAGGTAGGCAATATTTTTTACTGGGATTTTGCGTTGTTGTATAACTCCTTCAATTTCAAAGATAGACAATCCATCCAATGTGATTACAACTTTTATTGCTTTTTCGAAGATCTATCCACTGCCGGTGTCGACATTTTTTTTTAAACGCAGTGTTGCCAAATGATTTTACTAGGTAAAATACCGATTTTCAAACCTTTGTAGCTCCTTCATTTTCAAACTTAGGCAATATATTGTGTACATAAACTTTTTTGTTAGTCGTACTCGATTATATCCAAATTTCAAGTTTGGCATACCACTCACCTATAGACACTGAAACACCAAGATAGGCAACTGCGGGCAAAGACGTAAGGGGAATCAAGAAATTTTACGTTAAAAGTCTTTCACATAAACTCCTGTAGGAGCACTGATACTTAGACCCCCTTTTTTTTAGTTTTCAAAATAAAATTCACAGGCAGTACTTTTTAAAATAAATTCAGCAATATGATTGGCTGAGAACAGTAGGTTGAACAAGTAGGTAAACATGATGTAAACAAACGTTGCTTACGTCATGTTTACCCTACCTTGTTCAACCTACTGTTCTCAGCCAATCAGATTGCTGAATTTATTTTAAAAAGTACTGCGTGTGAATTTTTTATGACAAGCTAAAAAAAAGGGGTCTAAGTATCAGCGCTCCTACAGGAGTTTTTATGAAGTACTTTTGACGGGATCCCTTTACCCCTTGGACCACGAGCTGCCCTCCTTGGTGTTTCAGTGTCTATATACTCACCGGACACCCTGAATAAAAATACCATTTTCGATGATTTTTCATATCTACTGTTTTCAAGGGACATGGAAAAACGTCATGTCATTTTTTACAATTTTGGTTAAAAATTGAAAAAAAAAGATTAGGTATAATTATTGATGAAATCGTTCTAACATACACATTCCCACCCAAAAAAACCATTAATGGTGATTTTTTTTATTATTGACGTTACGTTGAAAATTTTTCAAAAACTATCAAAAATGTGAAAAATCATCTAAACTGACGGTTCCAGGCCCTTCCTGAAAATTATAGTTGAAAAATTGACGTAAATGGCCTTTTTGGCAGGTAATGGGTATTAGGGTGGAGCGAAAATCAAAAATTGGAATTTTTTTCAAATTTTGATTTCTTGCAAATTTTCAAAAATTTGAGGGCTCTTGCGCGATCGGAAGATATTATTCGATTTGAAAATATTTGTTTTTTGTTTTTCATGTCTTCCCAAGACGCAACTTTTCCGCGGTATTAAATTTTGAAAATCGAAAATTTTTGATTTTCGCTCTACCCTAATGGGTATTTTATAACGATTTTATCAATTATAATCTTTTTTTCAATTTGTAACAACTTTTTTCAATTTTTTTCAATTTTTTTAAAAATGGAGGCGGCGGCACGACTCAAAATGCAGTTAGAGAAAAAATAAAAAATAGGGAATTATTTTCTCCATACCTATTAGGGTGGCAATTGAAACAATGGGAAAAAACCTTTTCCCCCGAATTTTGTATTACGCCCCCAAAAAATGTTCATTGGCATGTAGAATTGTGATTTCCAAAATTTTAGGTCAATCGGATAATTTTAACCCGTGTCTCTCGGGCTTTGAAGTTTGAGAGCGAGACGTTAATGTTTCTCGGGCGTTACGCGTGGAAATAAACGTGCGAACGCTCGGGCCGATTTGCAGTTTTGTGATCTCGTTTACAAAATCACTGTTTGAATCGATTTTCCCAACAAATGAATTAAATATGACAAGACGTTAATATCGATATGCACTATGCATATAAAAATTAAAAAAAAATTAATTTTAATATTTTTCACAAGTGAAGAAAAAAAATGTTCACATTATTATCCACAATAAAATTATCGTCTCTGCTGACCACATAAAGCTATATTTATTAACTGATCTCAGTTGAATACCTTGCTCACTATTTCTGTAAAATCTTGGACAAACCATTTTCGCCAAGATTTCATTGAAAAAGTTCAAGATTTGTAAAATGATTGAATGATTTTTAAGATTTTGGAAAAAATTTCAGTTTGTGCATAAAATATAAATATATATATTTTTTAAATGTCTATAAGCATAGTAGATTTCAGTAATGGCACTTTGTCATGGTATATCCATTTGGGGGGGGGGGGGGGACGCGCCTCAAATATAAACTTTGTACGCAAGATGTTGAAACTGCAAATCGGCCCGAGCGTTCGCACGTTTATCTCCACGCGTGACGCCTGAGAAACATTAACGTCGCGCTCTCAAACTTCGAAGCCCGAGAGACACGGGTTAAAATTATCCGATTGACCTAAAATTTTGGAAATCACAATTCTACATGCCAATGAACATTTTTTGGGGGCGTAATGCAAAATCCGGGGGAAAAAGTTTTCAATTGCCACCCTAATACCTATATGTCACCAATTGATGCCTGATATTCAAAACATTTCCAAAATTTCCGAAATAAGGGCCACCCTGCTCCTAGTCCATATATCCGACCAAAAAAAAAATCTCAATTTCATTTGTCAAATTTTCCCCTGCCCCTTCAATTTTTGAGATAAGCACAATGTATATACAAAGTTTTTTGTTAGTGGTCCCCGGTTGTATCCAAATCCGAAGTCTCGTACAGTGCTCCTCGGACACCCTGTATAATATGTATAGGATATTTATTAGCATCTATATCCAAACGTTGTGAAATGTTTAAACGAACAATATAGCGGTACAATAATATGTTTTAAGAAAAACTAGGCTAAAGACTGCGTCGTACTATTTATTTATCACAATACGTACATATACCACGGTTAGGAGAGGAAAAAAAGCGCATTCAAAGTCGTAACTTTTACGTATGTAGGTACCTCCACCTACGTATTTATACGCAAAAGAATCTCCTTTATTTTCGATAACGGTTTCGCGCGTTCGTTGAAATGGTGTGGTGAAAAATGACCGAAAATTGCATCGGTAGAAAGAAAAATCTGTCGGTCAAAATCTGGTAAAACACGACAACCGACGCGACACGAGGTTTGAAAATATATGAAAAAATGAAATAAGATCGGATTATTTCCCAGGAGCAGTCGAAGTAATGGAATATCTTCCGTTTCAGTTGAGAAATGGAAATTCGAAATGACGCATCCTGATGACATAGTACTATAAAGGAACCACCCTGCTGTGACCTGTTTCACATTTAATAATATTTGATCAGATTGAATTTTCAGTACCGAGGCAAAAGTTTGACCAACTGAGTTCAGAAAGTAATAGCCAGTCTGATCCCGAGGGATTAAAATTGCTACTGAGGTACCTATACTTTTCTCGCACTCCCTCTATTTTCACGATTTCAATTTACAACTATGCATCGGATCGCGTCGAAATGGTAATATGTTTAAAATGCAAATTGACGGAAAATCTACCTGCAATATTTCACTTAGGTAACGATAACGAAATATCTTTAATGTGTGCAGTCATCAACGATATTCGACGTTGAATTTAAATTTCATTATTCAAAACGACTCTTATCGAATATCTCAATCTCTTTTAAAATTTTACGCCAAGTCGCGTCGTTTCCCCATATTTTGTCCATACTACGTCGAGCAAATTTAGATAGGCGAAGCTATAGGTACACTCAACCTACCCAGTGCACTTACTTATAAAGTTAAGTCAATTGATTTTATTCGTTAGTATAAAGTATTTTTTTTTGTTTCAGGACACAGTACGAGACGAGATTTCTGCTAAAACGCAAATTATCTTACGCCATCGCTTGAAAATCTCAAGTAGGTATGTACCTCGTTAAAAATATCTCTTAAAATTCAACGATAATGTCGCATTATGCATAGAAGCACTAAAAGCAAAAATTTCCAGCTCTTATTATGAAACTGATCTCTCAATAGAATGTCATTATTTGTAAAAAAATAAAAAAATAGATGATAAAACCGAAAGTCAATGCATGAATAATTCATAGCTAAGGCATCGTTATAGATTATTGAGTACATTTATGCTAAATGTTTATGGTCTTTCAAGTTTCAAGAGAAAATATTTAGTTTTTAGTGAGTCAGTCTATCATTATTATCCTACCTCGATGCACATTAGGATCGCCCTTATTTTGGATTTTTGGATTTTTTAAAAGTCTTACCCCCAGAAGGTTTTCATTTTTATAAGAAAATAATTTTTAATTTTTTTTTCCAAGAAAATTCGAGTGGCCCGCAGTCTTTTTTTTTTTAGAAAAATGAAAAATTTTTGCCTATTTTTGGTAAGGACCTACTCGTGTAAACATATATTGCAAAATAATGATAAAATTACCAAAGTTCAAATTTTCTGATTTTTTTTTGTCATACCCCTAACAATTTTTTATGAGAAAATGATTCCTTTATTTTTTATTTTTACGCTAACAGAATTTTTAAATGTCTTCCAGTGACATTTTTTTTTTTTTTTTTTTTTTAGAAAAATGAAAAAAGTTTACTGATTATTAAAATTTTACCTATTTTTGATTATAACCCATAAACGTGTTGTTCTTTTTCATGAGAATGAATTCCCAATTTTTTATTTTCACTCGATCTATTCTAATTATTTCCTATACCCAACTGAATTTTAGGTAATGTCTCCAGCCCCCCCCCCCCCATTTAACAAATAATGATGAAATTATCAAGGTTTCGAATTTTAGGATTTTTTTCATACCCTAAAGTTTTTTTTGTTGGAAAATAATTCCTTTATTTTTTATTTTTCCCCCAACAGAATTTCAAGTGACTTCCAGTAACTTTTTACCTTTTTTTTTTTAGAAAAATGAAAAAGTATAGAAATAGTGATCATCAAAATTTTTCCTATTTTTGTTTTTTTACAAAAAATTTTTTCGTGAGAATGGATTCCCAGTTTTTCACTTTCCTTGTATTCTATAACCTAATTATTTCCCATAACTGAATTTTAGGTGGTTCCTCAATCCCCCACCCCAATTTTGAAAATTAATAATGAAATTATTAAAGTTTCGAATATTCAAATTTTTCCTTTTACCCCAAGTTTTTTTTTTAGAAAATAAATAATTTATTTATTTGTTATGTTTCTTCTCCAAGCAGAATTTTAACTTTTAAGTGGCTTCCAGTATTTTTTTTTTTTTTTTTTTTTTTTTGAAAAATGAAAAACTTTACTCATTATTTATCAAAATTTTGTCTATTTTTCGTAATAACCCATAAAAGTTGTTCCTTTTCATACGTATGAGAATGAATTCCCAGTTTTTCATTTTATCTCTAACCTAATTATTTAAGTGATACCCTAGAACGCTCCCAATTTTTCGAAACAACAAAAACGAAAAAAAAAAAAAAAAATTAGCAAAATTTTTCACCCAGCATTTGAAGTACCTATACTTATTTTATGAGAAAATAATTTCCAATTTTCTATTTTTCCTCGAACTGAATTTTAAGCGGTTCCACTAGCCTTCATTTCGAAGAAAAAAATGAGAAAAGTACCAATTTTTGAAAGGGGAGGATTATTGGCACCGCATGGTAAGCATAGAATTTTTAAATATTTGGTTTCATGAAGTTTTTGATTTTTTTCCTTCAAAAGTGTACTTCAAAATCAGTAGCTCTATCCACTTAACAATTAAAAACTTACAAATATATCTATGGAAGGGACACTTATTTCCCCAAGATAGCTAGTCAGGCAATTTAAGAGGTAAAATTTTTGAAATAAACTACAGTTAGTTGGGGTATCTATGCAAGTATATATACTTACGCCTGAAAAAAGTTTCAAAGTTTATTACAATCAGAATAACATGTCAAATATTTTCGAATAACCCACTACAACTGTAAAATAAAAAGAAAAAGTGCTGAGTCAGTAGGGAATGTTTTCTTGTTTAGAATTAGTTATTTACCAAGACTTCACAAATTTAGAATAATTTTAAATTTAAATGCTAATCAGAATGAAAATAGAAAGTTTAAAATTTTGCCAAACCGTTTCTTCGCATTTGCAATTTAATGACTTGAAAATTTTTAAGCTTCAATTATTTCCACGTGGATTTTTGAAAAAAAAAAGGTATTGGAGGAGAATTACGAACACAATATTTTTACCTCTATTCTATTCAAATGACATACTAAGGCCCGTATTTTAAAAATTTCCTTATACTTAAGGCGAAGCGTTCTCACACATACCAAGTGGTTTTGTTTATTTTATCCATACAAATAAATGGCTGCTCGATGTAAATTGACACGATACGTGTGAAATCGCCTCGCCTTAAGGACAATGTTTGCTTAAGCAAATTTTTAAAATACGGGCCTTAGCTATTATTTTGTATAAATTTTTCCTTTATCAAAATATTTAGGAACCTCCGTATTTTTGATGCTTTACCAAAAATAAAAATTTAATACTTTATTAGATTTATAAATCTTTAAAGCTTTCAAGCCCTTTAAATTCTGTACTTGGATAAATTGCGAGACAACTTGTTATGTAGAATGTTTTTGATTATTCCCCTCAAAAAATTCAAAATGATAAAAACATATTTTTCAAAAAAATTGGATTTTTTTTTCCTTGAAAAACGTAATTTTTTTCTTAGAATGAGGATTTTTTCCTTCAAAAATTAAAAAAAAAAAATCAAATCAGTGTTTTCAAAAAAATTGAGATACTTAGGTAATTTTCATACTTAAAAAAAATTGAAATTTCTTTATGCAAAAAATCAAGAGATGGTGATTTTTTTTTTTTTTTTTTTTAATACTTAAGGTAGTAAGCAATTATTCAGGTCAAAAAATTGAAAATTATTTTCTCCGCGATTCATTCTCTATAAAAATTTGAATATTTTTTCCTCAAAAATTTGAGAAATAGGTATATTTATTTTAGTTAAACTTGGAAAAATTTCCTAAGTAAATTATAAGATTCGATCATTGAAATTTTTTTCTACAAATAGCTAAGAAATTTTTTTCCTCCAAAAATGAGTTATTTTTCTCTAAAAAAATTGAAAGATTTTTTTTTTCAAAGAAGTAAAAAAACATCAGTGTCTTCAAAAAAATTGGGACAGGTAATTTTCACACCCAAAGAATTGAAATTTTTTTCTGAGGTAGCAAGAAATTTTTCAGGTCAAAGAATTGAAAATTCTTTTCGCCGCGATTCATTCCTCTAAAAAATTTGAATATCCCCTCCCAGAAATTTAAGAAATATTCTACTTCCGGGACACCCTGTATTTAAAATTCGCGAAACATCGGATAACTACCTACGAGATATAAGGTCACAAAATTTGTGTTTACAATATTCGCCAGACCTTAAGTAATTTCTTTTTCTTTTCCGGCCTTAATTTTTTTTCCCCATTACATCTTCGTTTCTTTGACGTTTAAACACGGCTGTAATATAAACAGAGAGCCGACTAAAAGGTAAGAAAAAAAATTGGTTTTCGGTAGATTGAAAATTCAGTAAAAAAAAAAGCCAATTTTTCCGAGCAATAAGATTGGCCCTCATTTTAAATGACGATTCGACGCTCGGCAATCCATCACTTAGCGTCTAAAGTTGACATATTTACTACTTTGAAATAGATGTTCTCTTAGTCGCCGTTGTCGCTATTCATACCGCACCCTGACACGGTTATTGCTAAAACTTAAATTCTTTAAAAGAAATTCGGCTTGCGACTATATGCGCTGCTGAAAAAGTGATACATCTTTTAAACTGCAGATTCCCTTAAGTAATTACTTTTTCTTCTGTATTTTAGGTGACAAAAATTACCTATTACGTAAAACAAATAACGCCAGCGAAAGCGAAATATTACAAGTCCATTTTGTTATTGAAATTTCAGATTGTACGAACATATGTAGGTAATGTACACCCAATAGTATCGGGCTAATAAATTTGTATCATTAAACTGCGGTTAGCATGTGTAGACATTTGTAAACTGTATACAAATTTAGGTACTTTACACGGTAATGTATCTCTTTAGTGAATTTCGCAGTCGCTATCAACAAATATTCGACACAAAAGCAAAGCTTGTTTCAATACGAGCACGTCTGTTCATAAAGCTTTCCACGAATTAGCCTGGTATTGGGCAATGTAATCAATTACTTGTACAGCTCCTCACAGGACTGTTTATTTGCGAAATATCGACATTAATTTTTAATAACTACCTACGTAAAAATACGCAAACAGGCGAATGTTCTTATTGAACCAGGTATTAGCCAATACCTACCAACCTCATCATTTCGAAAATCTTCACTAATTAGGTAACATTTAAACGAGATTCGTTTATATACTGATTTTACCAATGGTAATACTTCGAATATAAATAAGCATTTAAGCTACGTGCTATTTTTAGAAGAAGATAAATAAAAACCACCTTACCGTTATATTATGCGCAATCAATCCATCAATGACGACTCCAGGAGACAGAGATTTCGATTCTCGTATCCAAAATGCCTTCGTAACGGGTGGATTTGCGCAGAACTCCAACGAAAATGTAACTCTTTGGTTAATTATAGCCATGATAGTTTTATTGGCAGGATAAACAATAGGGCTTCCTGTAACAAACACAAAAAAGAAATCAGCAATTTTGCGGCAAGCAAAAATTTAACACTCGAGAAAAGAACTCAGGTAGGTTTGTATGTACGTAATTTACAAAGAAGTTTATTACTTTGCGGATGGCAGAGAATTTACGCAGAATGGAATGGAAATTATATCATTTAAGAAGAACAATTTACTCCGCGATTTTCCACTTAAAATAACAAAACTCGAAACCTTTGTAAGAGAAATTTTACTAATGTAATGAGTGAAATTAATGTACGTAATAAAACTTGAAAACATGGTAAATTTTGTAAAGCTATATTTCTCGTCATATCGCCTCGAGTTAATCAGATCCGATAAAAATATTTACTTAATCTTCCATTTCCAGGGGGAAAAGAAACAAGATTCCAACTTCTAAACGACTTTAACGATAAAAGTTCCAAATATTATTTTATCAAATAGACATTAGATTTTTTGCAAAACTTCTATAATTAGGTAGGTACCTTGAATCTACTTATGTTAGGTTGTTCGATTCGATTTTACTTGGCCAGCAGGAAAGGAACCTCTACTAGACCCTTTAAAATAATGTCTAGAAATAGCCTATTTGAATAGGTCGTGTTTGGGATAAAAAATTTATTTAAAGAAAAAATGTATTTTTTTCCAAAATAAATTAACTATCTAAAATTCTTGAAATAAAAAATATCTTGATTTTATGAAAGTAAAAAAAATACCAATTAATGTTTCAAAGTAAAAAAGTAGATGAAAGAAATTCGAAAATTTTTTGATAAAAAACCTTTCAGTTTTTTCGTGGAAGAAAACATCGCTTATTTTTGTAGAAAAAACGGTTTTTTTTTAGAGAAAAATTTATTTTTCTTTACAAAAATCTTCCGATTTTTCAAAGAAAAAATCTCAATGAATTATTTTTTTTAAATTCAAAGAAATGTTTTTTTTTTTTAATAAAAATAATCTCATATTTTTTGGAGAGAAGTTCCTTAATTTTTCTTGCAATATATATTTTTTTTATTTAATCATGAGAAGTATTTTTTAAATTAATATAAATGTTATGTTTTGCTTTGCAAAATACCTAAATAAGTATGTGGCATAAAAAGAAGTACAAATAGGCATAGACCTATAATTTTTCTTCAATTTTTCAATGAAGCAAATCTCTTAAAATTTGGAGAAAAAATTGTTTTTTGGAAGTAAAAAAATCCAAATTTTCTTAATTGAAAAAATTCTCAATTAAAAAGTTTTGCAGCTTTTTTGGAGAAAAAATTAATTTTCTTTCAAAAAAAAACACGTCAATTTTTTTGTAACAGTACATAAAAATTCTCAGTTGTTTTTGTGTTTAAAAAAACAAACAAACAAACAAGTAAAACAATTTTTATTTTAAAAAAACTTCTAGTGTTTCGAAAAAGAAGAAAATCGTAAGTATAAAAAAAAAACACTTTCCTTGAATAAATTTATTTCTTTTTTTTAAATCTTGAAATTTTTCCAAAGAAAAATAATTCTTAAAATTTGATGAAAAAATTTTTTTTTGGATTTAAAATTTCATCATAGGTACGTTATCTTAAATTTCCCTGCAATAGGAAAAAAAGTCAAGATAAAAATTAAATTTTTCTATAGGTAATAAAAAATTATAATTATTTTTCTGAAAAAAATCATTTAGTTTTTCGAAGAAACTGGAGAAATCAGGAAGTTTTTTTCTGGATACAAAGAAATCTCATTTCTGGGATAAAAAAATTTTATTTTCACGGATTAAAAAATTTCTCAAGCTTTTTTTGGAGAAAAAAAAGTCTCAATTTTTTGGAGTCCGTGTAAAAAATTTCTATTGTTTTAAAGTAACAAAAAAAAAAAAAAAAAAAAAAAAAAAAAAAAAAAAAAAACAGGTTTAAAAAATTCTCAATTAAAGAAAAAAACACGTTTTTGGAGAAAGAAGTATCTTTTTATTTAAAGAAAAAAATATCAGTTTTTTGGGAAAAAGTCTCTAAATTTTTCTGAAGTAAAAATGTTTACATCAAATTTGAAAAAATATATTTCAATCCTTCATCCCTTCGGGAAAGAATCAAGTTATATTCGTTTGCATCACTTCTCAATTTTTTGAATGTATACCCAAAGCGCATTAAAAAAAAATCAACTACTATTACCTACTTGAATAAATCAGAACTGCATATTAGTATAACCTACGTGTTGACTGATTTTTTTTTCAATTTTTCTAAGGTTTTAATCCACTAATTTTTTAAAAAAAATTTCATAATTTTTTCGGTTTTTATTTTATTTTATTAAAATTTACCACTTATTTATTCGTCATCTCTGAATTCTTTCGAACATCTATTCATTTTTTAAAGCTGCTATTTTACAATAGGTATTTTTAATTATAATTAATCATCAATTATTTCATTTTTTTCAACATTGTAATTCGTCTTATGATTTTTTTATTTTATCAAATTACTTATTTTCCATATTTATCGGTATGCTTTGAAATCAAAAAATAACACTATTCAGTAGCAAATTAAGTATGTATTTTTAAAACGAAAATACCTTGGTAGATATTTTACTTTCACGAAGAAGACCAAATTGATTCTTATTTCGGTTTTTCTTTCTGAAAGTTTTTTTTTTTTACAATTTCTATCCATAAAAAAAGAAGATAATTTTAGCAATAAAAAATTTCTAATAAGATAAAGCAACCCTGCGGAGTTTTTCAAAATATTAGCGAAAACGTTCGTGTTCAAACAAGATATATTTTATCGTTACCAGCAGGGTAAACCTTATGACATGAAAGTTGAAGAAAGAAAAAAAACGAGCAAATAAGTTGAATCGTTCCGTAATAAGGAATGGAAGATCACACTTCATTTTTGAAAAATGTTATGAACGATGATGATTCGATAATAAATTTATATAGTACGAGGGTAAGTAGCTAACTTATATTTTGGACTTATAACCGTTTCGTTATTTGCAGACTTTTCACAATTTTAAAGCAAAATTCTCTTATCTATAAATTTACTCATCGAATGTACTTTTCCAACATGAAACCTTTATACTGGCTTTTTTCACATAATTCGCAAAAAAATTATCTATCGTTGAAATCTTTTTACGAACAGAGCTCACATGGGAGAGAGTAATAAATTCAACATTGTTATTACAATATGCTGTTGTAAATATCTATAGTAGATATATTACGTATTATGACCAGGATCAATGAATCTATCAGAAACAAAGTTCGTATTTATAATACTTGAGTTACATATCACTATTTCAAAATATACGGATACTTTCTTGGCTTCTGTTGAAAAAAAAAAAAAAAAAAAAAAAAAAAAATACAAAAGTTTTTGAACATACCTACTTAGTATAAAACATCAATTGAAAAGGACTCGAATAACTACGCAGAAAAAGCAATCGCTAAATCTGTATTTTACCCTATTACTGGAAAAAATTACAAAATTGTAAAGTTGAACCAAAAACTGTTGGGGAATTCTTACTAGAAAATTTATTCTATTAGTGTTCTCGCCTTTGTCGCATAAATTATGAGAGAAATTCTCATTGTCGAAGGATTTCCAAGAATATTCGGTATCGGTACGAGGATCAACATTTGAAAATAGCGCAAAGCCGCTATTTATTGCCAGGAATGAAACCGATAGAGGTTCCAAATAGCTTCTTTTTTATTTACATAAGTCTTAGAACGATTTTCTGTCGTGCAGCTGACATAATCCTTTTTTTTTTGTTCGGATTTGCTAAAGATCTGTTCGGAGAAATTTAGTTGCAAATTAAATCAACTTCGACATAGTTTTTTTTCTGCTCGAGTGGTTTGCGAGTTATGGAGGGTTCAGTTATGACACCTCATTCATTACCTACTGTTGGTAGAATGAAATCGGTGCGTAGGTTGATAGGTAAGCTACGTAGGTATAGGTAAGTAGGTAGAAAAATAGATACAGGGTGTTTCGTAACTGATGTAGTTCCTTCCACCAGGTTGATAAGCAACCCATAAGGAACAAAAAGTACTATATAAACATGGTGTCTATCTTGAAAATTGAAGGGGCAAGGCAGGGATGTCAACCAAACCGGAACCAAAACCGGAACCGAAAAAAAACCGCTTAAAATCATAAAAACCAGAACCAAAACCAAAACCAAAACCAATACGTTTGAAAACCATAACCAAAACCCAAACCAAAACCAGTAAAAATTGAAAGCGGTTTTAGTTTTTTCATTTCCCCCCCCCCCCCCCCCATTCCCTTCCATTGAGGCTGAGGCTTTGAAATTGTGCGAGTGCGAATACGAACAACACGAAAAAGGAGCAACTAGCGGAAATCACGTTATAAAAAGCTAAAAACTTGATGGAAAAGTTGGAAAGTGATAAGACCGCCAAAAAAGTGACAGATTTACGTCGTATTTGGTATTTCAAGACGATTTTAATTTAATTTAATCGTATAATTTGTTATATATTTTCGTATTTTATATTCATATTTCAAAACGCAAAAGATTAATTTTGAATTTCAATGTTTTTATTACTTGTTTTGTTTTGTTTTTAAAGTCATTTATGATATAAATTTTTTTTTAAAAACCGTAACCGAAACCAAAACCGAAACCAAAACCAAAACCACAACCAAAACCAAACCAATACGTTTTGAAAACCAGAACCAAACCAAAACCAGAAAAAAAATTTTAACGGTTTTCCATCCCTGGGGCAAGGGAAAATGAAATTGAGAAAAAGTAATTTTTTTGTTGGGTTCATGGGTAGTGCTAAAGAAAAGAAACTTTTTTTGTTTTTGACATTTTCTGCTTACCTTTGAAAATTAAGGTGCAGGAGAGCTTTAAGCATTGCAAAAAACAAGTGTTTACTATTTTCAAAGCTCTGTAGCTCCTTCATTTTCAGAGATAGGCAAATTCATCGCATAACTTTTTTTACTTCTCTCAAAAAGCAACACCCATTCCATGTATTGTTATACCGTAGTTTTGCAATTTTCATGTCTCGTTTGTACCCAATGATTATTTGTGCTCCAGATTTTCAGGCACAGCAGAAGGACCCAAGGACGATGTTGGAAAATTTTTTAAAGATTTTTTCGACCACTGAAATGACCTTGAAAATGACTTTTTGAAAATATCAAATCGTCCTAGGAGGCACAGTTTGAGAGCTAACAAGCTGGAAATTCTCCCCCTTGTTTTCCAAACTATTTTACACTACTCAGAATTTTTCAGATTTCTGCCGGGGTGGGGGATTCATAAAAAACCACTATCTGCCATTTTATTGGTTTAATGGATTTTTAGTTATAAATCCCCCCACCACGACAAAAATCTGAAAAAATTCTGAGTAGTATAAAATAGTTTGTAAAAGAAGGGGAAAAAATGTACAGCTTTTTAGCTCTCAAACTGTGCCTCCCAGTACGATTTGATATGTTCAGAGTCATTTTCAAGGTCATTTCAGCGATGGGAAAAATCTGAAAAAATTTTCCAACAATGGCCTTGAGTACTTGTACTTACATGCCAAGTTTGGTGAAAATCGACGAAAAACTCGCAAAGCTGGCATTTTTAAAATCACGTATTTCGAGGCACCAGTGCCCGGAGATGAGGTCAAAGATCGCCGATACGTTCTAAAATCATATTTTACCACCACAAATCGAAAATCAAAACAAAATTTGAAATTCGGCTCTGGGTCTATGTTTTTAAAAGAACCATGATCTGACTACGGTTGTTTTTTTTACAAAAGGTACTCTTTTTGGGAGCACATCAAGAAGTGATGAAGGACTTACTTTATTGAAAAATGCATAATTATTATCACCATCATTTTTCTCGTAAAATTTACCTTCAGAATCTGAAATAAAAAAAATTTCGAAAATTTTGACTATGGTTGTTTTTACAAAGGACCACTCATTTTCAAAGGTGGGTAAAAAAAATGTTAAGAACAAAAAAAATTTTTTTTTTTTAGTACTATCCAGTTATCTATGAACCTAACCAAAAATTACTTTTTCAATTTAATTTTCCTTTGCCCCTTCAATTTTCAAGATAGGCATCATGTTTTATACAATTTTTTGTTTCTTATAGATTGCCTATTCACTTGATGGAAGGAACTACATCAGCTACGAAACACCCTGTATAGAGGTTTAACGTGTTAAAATTATTTTTCCTTTCTTAAACACATATCACTACGAGATTGTACATATGACATGAATTCAGAAGAAAACATGTCACTATTATGATTGAAATATAATGAAATATGTATCGATAAATCTAACCCACAAGCTTAACCTACATTTTGAATAAGAAAGAAAAAAAAATCATTTCTACAAACGTAGATAGCAGATACCTAACCAAGTATTTCGCTCAAAGGAAAAAAAATCCATATCTTATATTTTTTTCCCTTGTAACATCTAAAGCATCATCTTTTAACGCACCAATCATTCCAAAATAATAAAGAGTGTAGGAATAAAAGGGAAAGAATGCTGCGTGGAAAAAATCCCAAGAATCGTTTCATTACGAATCGGTATAAATATACGACTATGGATAAAAATTTCCACGAATAAGATTTCGGTAACATTTAGCTAACTTCTAATTTAAAAAAGAAATTCGCGGATGACTCGTAAAGATGCGATATTAAATTTTCATTATTTCAGAATTTCATCGAAAAATACACGTACATACGTGCAATCTTCGTACGTAGTTTTTGAAAAAGGGGGAAAAACCTCGCCTCGGTTTCATACTTCGTTAAAATTGGATCTACTCGGCGAATAAAAATCTGGTAAACAGATACCATAATACGCGAATTTGTGCACACTCGCGTGAAAATACAAGTCTATGCGCTAATTTGTTCTAAAATAATTTATTTTTCTCTTTGATTATAATACCGAAGTAGGAAAAAAAGCAAACAATTTTAATTATAGTGCCAAGTTTCCACTCACGCAGTTAATGGAACATTGGGTTTATCGTTGTTAATATATTTACCACGATTATTAGGGATTATTCAGAAAGCTCCACTGTCGTTCAGATGCAGACAATTTATCAGGGTGCTTCGGTTTTTGAAACTTCATTTTGCCAGTAAAGTGCCTTCCAACAGTGACGGTATTAGAAACCGCGGCGTTAATGATGCTGGCGCTAATTCTGCTTTAATTTCCATTCAATATCCTTTTGTGAATCCGCGCAAAACATTTCTAATTTAATTATTCACTCGATCGAGCCATTAATTTTTTGCATGCTGCTCTTTTTTTCCTTCTTCTTCGAATCAGGAACCGTTCAAAAATTACAAACTAACAAATTCGAACCCGGTTTCTGACAAATTCTCGTAAATAATGGCGATTTTTTTATATCGATATGTTTAATTTATTGGCCTCATAAATTTCCTACTAACGTTTGCAGCTAAGACGAAATGAAATTTCGTTATCTGTTTGGCAAAAGTATCTAATCAACGAAGGAATCACATTTTACACAAGATCAGCTATTCGTATACGAACAGCTTTTTATTAGGCTCGATGCAGCCATAAATTTTTCATCAAAAGGTTCTATTTTTGGGTACTAAAAAAAATTTACCAGGGGATTTTAATTTCGAATGATGCTATATGGATTCGAAACATATATATCTACGTAGCTATCTATAAAGCATATAAAAAATTTACTTTGAAATAACCTTCGCTATATTTCTTTCGAAAGTTGGTAATATTAAATATTAATGATGTTTTTTAAATTTTTTTTGTTGGGAAAATAAATTTCATTTTTGCTTTTTTTTTTGCTGAAAAAATAATTGTTAAATATAGTATAGTAGGTACCTACTTAATACTTATTTTCGATAATTTAAAAATTTAAAACAACTAAAAAAATTGATTGAATTTTTAAAAAAAAAACCTGACGTTCCAAGTTCGTTTTTGACGTTAATGAACAGAGATGGGACTATTTGGAATTTTAAAATAGAAATAGTCTATTTAAATGGCAGGTTACCTACTTATTTAAATGGACTATTTAAATATGTTTTACTATTTAAATACATTAAAGTTTAAAAATCTAATTTTTTCAAATTTTCAATTCACAGTTTTCAATTTTTTCAAGTTTTAGAACATTTAATCCTGATTTAACAAATTTTGAAAAAATTTTCAGTTCATTCAGTTTTTTAAATTTTTTTATACCTACGTTCAATTTTCGGTCGAATTATTTCAATTATTCATTTTTTTACGAATTCATGATTTATTGGATTTTATATTAGTAGGTATGTGTTTAAATTTAAAAAGAGCTATTACATGTTTTCAATTAAAAACTTTTCCTTTTATTTTGACTTATAATTTTTTTAATTTTTTTTTATTTAAATTTTGGAGGGAATTTTTTGTTTATTAACGTAATTTGTGAAATATTAATTTTTACATTTTTTTTTTTACAAAATAATTTCGATTCATTAAGTTTTGGAAAATTTTTGCGAATTTTTGATTATTATTTTCTTAAGCGTTTTTAAATATTCGAAATTTATCATATTTTTATGACTTGAGCGTTTTTTAAAAATTTTATTTTATTGAAATTTTTACTGATTTCCAATTCAATAAATTTTTGGGGAGTTTTCAGATCTATTATATTTTGAAAATAATTTTATCCAACAACTTGAAAAAAAATCAAGTACCCATCAAAGAATTTTTTTCAAAGAAACTTTTCAAAAATTTTTTAAGATCCTATTTCCACGATTTCTAAAGGGAAATGAAATTTTTCAAATGAACTCTTCAAGATGTTTGAGAATTTTTTTCCAATTGGAAATTATCAATAAAAATCTCAGAAAAGTGGAATTTTGATGGAAAAAAAAATCGTGAAAGTGAAAAAGAAAATCCAGAAATTTCTAAACAAATTTTTCTAAGGAAATTTTCAATTCTAATCAAGAATTTTTATAGAGGATTTTTCAAGAAACTTTTTTTGAAAATACCTAATTTTTTTCAACCAAATTTAAAAAAAAAAATTATGCGAGGATTTGAAAAAAAAAAACTAGATTTAGGAGAATTTTTTCATTATTTTTAAGAAAAATGTTCAATAATAGGCCAATCCCAACAAAATGGATTTTTGAAAAAAATTTCGTTATTTTTTTCAAACAAATAAAAAAATGAAATATTTTAAAACAGATTTTTCATTTCGAAATTTCGTCAAAATCATACATGAAAAGGCTCCGTAAAACCTTAAATTTCCAAAATAGACAATTTTTAACATAACTTTTTTTGCTCCTCTCTAAAAGTTACATCGGCTTCATGTATTATTTTGACAGAATTTCGCAATTTCAAACCTTTCCAAGTGAACTGTAATAAATTGAGGTAAGCATCTATGCAATATTTGTGACAGGAATTTCTTGTTTCTTTAACTCCTTCAATTTCAAAGATAGTCATCCCAATGTGATTAAAACTTTTTTTGCGTTTTTGAAATGCTTTCTAATCACGAGGTCGGAAAATTTTTTGAATGCAGTGTTGCCAATCAATTTTACTTGGAAAATACATTTTCAAAGCCTTGCAGCCCTTCAATTTTCTAGATTGGCAATTTATAATAATGATGTGTTTTGTTTGTCTCTAGATAAAATTTTGCATTCCGTTCCCGGGACACCCTGTATTATAACATTCATAGATGGTAAGTATAGCTACATACTAAGTAGGGCTAGGTAAGTACCTATAATGTCTGTCTAGCTAACTGGTCTATATACGCGGATAGGTACAACACTTATCGCAAATTACCACCTATTTTAAACGTTTTGAAAATATTTTCACCTGAATATACGACGTTAAAAGTTGAAAGAGAAAACTTTTTTAGAAAATGTAATAATTTCAGCTAAAAAAGAAATCACATTCTCATCATTCAGAAAAATATCGTAATGAAGATTTATGTAGTGGAACTTCGTGGCAACGTAATTACGAATATTTTTACGATCGTAACCTTGTTACATCTGGAAAATTCTGGTCTCTGTAAACTTTAACGCATCTTAGGTGCTTTTCTTCTTCAACTTCCCTTTTTTCCGAACCGTTAACGTTTCCCCCGATATCGCTCCATTCCTGTATTTTTATCGGTTTCAAGAGAAAAATATTTTCCCCCAAGCTTAACACGCTTTCTGCTTTAAAAATATCTTCTTATACGTATATCAGGATATTCTTTATTTTTTGCAATATCTACGTCGGAGTAGATGAAAAATATATAGTTTTTTCCAATGTATTTTATTGACTCACAGACGCATGCATTTTGCGGAGTAAGCACTAAGATCAATTAAAGAGTGCACGGAATTTGAGCAAGTAGATTGGTAGATAGCTAGATACCTATCTACTTTAATTTGTGAAATTTTGGCTTCTGTATATTAATTCTGTAAATTACAAAAGCAAGAATTACCAAATAGTCTCGCTGAAACAATGTCAAAATAAAAAAAAAATTATCGACATGGACTAATAATTTATTCCATTTATGGAGCAAAATCGAGTGAAACATTTTTTTTTAAATATTTTTTTTTAACAAACGGAAATGGGGTTATAGGTATGTACTTTTGAAATCATTATCATTTACTAAATGAGACTTTTTAACCAAGTATTTTTTCATGTACTCCATTTTGTATGAAGTTACGGTAAAATCTCCAACAGCAGCTTTTTAACTGCAGAGAAGAATCGTGACAAACAGCAATTTTATAGAAGACATTTTATCTGGTCGAAATCACTGCAGAAAAGTTAATAGCATGTTAATAATTGAAAACTCGCTGAACGAAATTCGTTCTATAAATGTATGGAACTTTTGTTAGGTATTGCGAAGTTTTACGACCTAACAATGTGCTTTTTCTCTTTTATATAGAACATGATAAGTAGCCACGGAAATTGATAAAATTGATCTTGTTTCTAACATTTTGTTCGACTCGAAAGGTCTGTTTCTTCTTTTAATAAGTAATTTGTAATACGTATAAATAGAAAAATTACCTACCTATAGGTATTACCTACTCGTTTTTTTTATTAACAAATTCGCGTTTGTAAAAAAAAAAAAAAAAAAAAAAAAGTAAATCATTGAGAAAGCAACAGTATTGCATTTAGATTACCTATAAAAAAAAGTTTCTGAAATTCTACTCGAATTAATAAGTACGTAATATTGAAACCTCCCCCCACCCCCACCTATTCTATATTCGAGTTTTCATTCGTTCAAACTGGGAATTAGTATACGTACAAAGAATACCGGTAACTTGAAGAAGATTTCTAATTTGTATACAGCATCGTATTGCCAAATTATCGAAGAATTTTCCAATTATTAAGACTTTGAAAGGATGATAATGTGATAAAAAGGATTCAAAAAAAGGGAACAGTCCTTTTCAATGTTTTAGTGCAACTCGAATCCTACTTTTAAAATACCAACAGCAAACTGCTCGAGGAAAAGAAATAAGATCGTGATAAAAGAAAGAGAGAATTAAATTTGTTGACTCAACACTTAATAGGAGTAGGCGAAATTAAATTAATCCGACCAATCCGACGTTTGGGTTACAATCGCTGAGCTCAATGCAAGGTTGTAAACTTTTCCAAGGCGCACTTTCTCCCCATTATTGCCAGCATCATGCCATATTTGCTAAAAAGAGAAAGCTTTCTGTACAAGTGGCGGAATTTGGTGCATAATTTCCGGCAACGATGTAGCGGTAATTTTATAATTTTCTAAAAACACTTGGCTGCACACATGTTTTCCATACACAAATGATATCTGCTTTACATATATCCACTATACCCTATACCGAATACACAAAACTACACGTTCCAATTTTGAAATAATTTACGTAGTATCTATTTTGAAAATACGACGATTAGTCGCAAAGAAACTCGATGAAACGTTACAACAGCAGTTGTGCAGTAAAACCTCAATCTGAATTATTTGTTTCATTAGCAAAATAAAGCAGTTTATTTTCGTTGGTTTTATTCGCCTAGCCTAAGTGGAACATATGTGCATATCTGGAATATCAGCACTAGCTGTAGAAAGTAGGTATCTCCAGAAGTTTATCATCAACGGAAGACTCAACAATCCTTCAACTCATACAGGGTGGTTGGGTAGGATCTCATGAAACTTTAGTTTTGGATACAACTAGGTAGTATATAGGTATCACTAACAAAAAAAAAAAACAAAAAAAAAACAAAAAAAAAATGTTCTGTACATAAATGATGCCTATCTTAAAAATTGAAGGGGCACAGGAAAATAAAAATATTAATGATTGCAAATACTTATTAATCATGATGAAGTGACCAATGATAACTACTAATTGAAGAATAATGACTAATAATGATTAATGGTAACTAATAATCAATTGATATAGTTTCATACTCGCAGGTAAACTGTTGCGAAAAATGTATAAATAAGCTAAAAGTTACATTTTAATTTTTACGTTTCCATGAAATGAATTTTTTGAGTTAGATTAATTTCGTTTCATAGTTCTAGAAAATTTTCAATGCATTTGATTTTTTACACATTTTGTCAGAAATTCTGAAACTTGTAATTTTTAGTCAGACATTCTGAAACTTGATTTTTTTTTAGAAATTTTTATGACATTTTATTAATTTTTACATTTCCATGGAAATTAGGTAGGTTTTTTTATTATTTCAACTTTTTTTATTATATTTTTTTGATTTTTAAATTTCCATGGAAACTATTATTATGACTTTTAGAAATTTTTTGCTAGGTAGACATTTAAATTTTTAAATAAATTTCCATGGAATTTTTTCTTTCATTTGAAGTTTTTTTATTAGACTTTTTTTATTTTTAAATTCCCATGGAAGGTAATATTCATGACTTTTATTTTCATGGAAATTAATATTCACGACTTTTAGACATTTTTTCACATAGTAAATTTTATTAATTTTTAAATTTCCATGGAAATTAATTTTCATGACTTTTAGACATTTTGTAACAGAGTAAAAGCATATAATATGTTTCATATTTTCAAACGTAGTGTGGAAGTAGAGCCAACCAAGGGGTTTTTAGTTCACTTTTTAAATGAAACTGACTCTTGGAAATTTTTTCAGTCATTCTGAAACTTATGAAAAATTTTAATTTTTTGGATGACTTCTATGACTTCTAGACATTTTTTATTAAATATTAGCATAGTATATGCTTTTACGATGACCAAAATGGAAAAAAACGAGACCAAAATCCGAGACCAAAATCCGACATGAAAATCCGAGACCAAAATCCGACCCCATTGGGTTAGGTTAGGTTACATTAGGTTAGGTTTGGATGGCATAAAAAAACAGAAAATTTTCAATAAATTCGAATTTTTAGACATTATGTCAGACATTTTGAAACTTTCAAATTTTTTGAAATTTTATGACTTTTAGACATTTTGTCAGACATTCTGAGACTTGGATTTTTTTTTAGAAAGATGACTTTCTGACATTTTGAAGCTTTTATTTAATTAAGTATTTTAGAAATTTTTAAAATAAATTTTATGACTTTTCTACAGTTTGTCAGACATTCTGAAACTTGGAAAATTTTTTAAAAATGTTATGACTTTTAGGCTTTTTATCAGACATTCAATAAATTTTATGACTTTTAAACATTTTGTCAGACATTCTGAAAAAAATTTAAATTTTTTAGACTTTTTAATTTTTTTAAATAAATTTTATAATTTTTGTTCATTATACTTTTTATATTTTTAAATTTCCATGGAAATTAATATTCGTGACTTTTAGACATTTTATCACAGAGTAAAAGCATAATTATACTATGTTTAATACTTTCAAACGTAGTGTGGAAATAGAGCCAACCAGGGGGTCCAGGTGGCGAGGCGCGAAGCGTCGAGTTTAGGTACTCATTACCGAAATCAGTTACTGTCTGAAATTTACTGAACTTTTTTTATTTAAGTATTTATATTAACTTTTCAATATTTTAATAGACTTTATTCGATTTTTACATTTCCATGAAAATTAATTTTTTTATGACTTTTAGACATTTTGTCACAGATTAAAAGCATTGTATACTATGATTCATACTTTAAAAAGTAGTGTGGAAATATTTGATTATTTTTTCACGCTACTCGGTATAGGTAAGGCACTTCGGTACCTAATTCTATGTCTGATTTGATTTTTTTTTAAAATAAACATACACTTACCAACAACATTCACTTGGACTGAACGCGACCTCCATTTCTCCATTTTCGACGTCTTACCCACAAAACATTTGTACTCTCCGGCTTCTTGATATACAACATTTCCCAGAGTTAATTTTGGACCAGGGCCTAAAGGTTCGAGATGCTGTCCAGGATACTTGGACCTTCCCCAACACGAAACCGACCCTGCTGGACATTCCAACTGAACTTCACCTCCGAGAGTTACCTCTAAAGCTGACCCTTCTTCTGCTAACTCCTCAGGAGATTCTTCTTCCATGGCTTGATTTCTCGCTTCTGCAAATCAAAAACATCAGAACAATATTAAATATGTTTATAGGTATTTTATAAATGTTTACAGTTTGGTTAGAAATTGGCATAATGTACAGATGCACACTTCAAATAGAGATAAATCGATAAAAATATATACGGTTCGCCGCATACTTGTAATTTACGTACATAGGGTAGATACGAAATGGTTTGGCAATTAGTTAGATGTGGATGTAGATTAAATAGCGGTACATCGATGACGCCCTTTACAGAAATTTTATCAAATTATATTTTTAACACTGATTAAAAGCTTTATTAAAATCTGTCCCCCTTCTAAACTCTCTGAATGCAATAATAATTTTAGTATTTTTTGGCTAGATAGGTATAATATCAGTTTAATATGTGACAAAATTGACGCAGTTTCGTCAAAGAAACGTATAATTCAATTTTGAAAACATGACTTCATCATTACAAGGCTGGAAGGCTTCATTAAAGAGAGTCGCAACAGAGAGTCACGTAATCTATTGTGAACAAAGTACCTACTCGTCCCTATCTATCCTGAAAGGGACTGTCCGGGTAAGATGGTGAAAAGTGCCTCGTCACCGATTGGGACGAAACTCACCCCAAATGTTGGTATTGATGTAAAACTACCCCAAAAATTTTTTTAGATCCCTACCCCCACCCCTACCCGAGAAAAATGGTCGTATATGACGAAAATTCAATATTTTCTGTACGGGGAGGAGGTAATCCAAATTTTTTGAAATTTTCACAGAAAATAGTGTCTGTGCAGGTGTATGCGTGAGAATTTTTTCAAAAAAATTTTCTCGAATTTTCCGGATTTTCCAGGGGGTTGAAATTTTCAAAAATTCATATAAAAAAAATGGGGAGGGGGGTATGTGCTGAAATTTTTTTCAAAACTGTGTTATACTCTCAAGTATAACATATATTTTACTCGGGTCCCAAAAATCGGTGCAACATGGTCAAAAAAAGGAAAAACATGTAAATACCGCGTTTTTCTTCATTTTTTCGCCATATTTTAGATGTTCAAGGTCAAAATTTTGGAAAAAATCAGAAATTTGTGTAATGTACTCGTAAAAGATATCGAGGGCGCTGAATTCGATTTTGGAACTAAAATTCACTTTTGACCCCAAAATGCGCCGCTGAGGGGGGTTCAATTTTTACAATTTCGACATTTACAATATTGGTATCAAAATATAGGTTTTCGGAGGCGCTGAATTCGATTTTAAAACTCAATTTCACTTTTGGCCCCTTAATAAATCCCCAGGGTGGTTCAATTTTTATAAGTTTAAAATTGAAGTACAGGTATAAGATTGCAGTGCAAATTTTAAAATTATCGAAATCGAACTCCCTCTCAAGAGCTCAATTCGAAGGTCAAATGTTAATTTGAGTTTTAAAATCGAATTCAGCGCCCCCGAAAACCTATATTTTGATACCAATATTGTAAATTTCGACTTTATCAAAATTGAACCTCCACTCAGGGCGCATTTTGGGGTCAAAAGTGAATATAAGTTCGAAAATTGAATTCAGCGCCCCCGAAAACCTATATTTTGATACCAATTTTGTAAATGTCGAAATTATAAAAATTGAACCCCTTCAGCGGCGCATTTTGGGGTCAAAAGTGAATTTTAGTTCCAAAATCGAATTCAGCGACCTCGATAACCTATATCTACATACGGATTTTGCAAATTTCGATATTTAAATCACTGTCAGGAGATAAACAAAAATGTGAATTAGAAGTCAATTCGAGCCCGAGATTACATGACGCGTTACGGCGAACTGCCGTGGAAAAGTTCTTGGCTCGCGCGCTCGACCACCATTCTTCAAATAATGCTCCTGCGATAGGTGGGGGTGGGGTGGACCGATCAAGCTAAAATTTTTTGTGGGTTATTTTCTCATGGAATGGAACCAATCTAGGGGGGGTCCGCTCAAAATTTCAAAAAAATTTTTTCACAAATAAGTATAAAAAAAGACCACCCTATAAGTGCTCAAAACAAGCAGGGTCCATGTTCCACGGGCCCTACGGCTAGTATTTAGATATTGTTAGCTTAGTACCTCGTTTTGGTATCTTTTACGGGTACATTACACAAAATTCTGATTTTTTCCAAAATTTTGACCTTGAACATCTAAAATATGGCGAAAAAATGAAGAAAAACGCGGTATTTACATGTTTTTCCTTTTTTTGACCATGTTGCACCGATTTTTGGGACCCGAGTAAAATATATGTTATACTTGAGAGTATAACACAGTTTTGAAAAAAATTTCAGCACATACCCCCCTCCCCATTTTTTTTATATGAATTTTTGAAAATTTCAACCCCCTGGAAAATCCGGAAAATTCGAGAAAATTTTTTTGAAAAAATTCTCACGCATACACCTGCACAGACATTATTTTCTGTGAAAATTTCAAAAAATTTGGATTACCCCCTCCCCGTACAGAAAATATTGAATTTTCGTCATATACGGCCATTTTTCTCGGGTAGGGGTGGGGGTAGGGATCTAAAAAAAATTTTGGGGTAGTTTTACATCAATACCAACATTTGGGGTGAGTTTCGTCCCAATCGGTGACGAGGCACTTTTCACCATCTTACCCGGACAGTCCCTTTCCATTACAATCAATACCTACCTAACTGCTCTCACTGCACTGAAATTTTGTTTAGATAAATGTCGCTATGATGTTCTTTTACAAGTACATACGTCTACGTAGGTAGAAGAAGTAGGTACCTACTAAATGACATGTACATTATTTATGAATTTCGATATGAAAAATTACAAACATTAAATTTCGTTTAACTATAGAAAAGGGATAAGTAGTTGAGTACATACATCGAACGTATTTTCCATCTTTTACTAGATATTGAAATTTTTGAATTTCAGTTAGATACATTTACCTGTATTTTTAGCGACTTTCAAAATTTTCCAAAAATTCCTCCTTTCAGAAAGTATCTACTAAAATACATTACGAGTCCAAATGTTTTTTACACGTTAAAATATTTCAAAAATTTGACTACAGACATTTTTTTAAAAACTCACTCAGTAGGTAGAAGCCAAAGTGTTATAGGCCTAAACAAAATCCTAAACCAAAAAGCAGGACTTCTGCAGAACCTTCAAGAAAACTTGTGTAAAATAAAATTTTGAAATTTTACCAAGATTTAGTACAACGCTAAAAAAATATATTTAATTTTTTCCAGAATAAAATTGATAAATTTAAGAATTTCTAGAAAGCTCGGCAAAGCCGAGAGAGGCAAGCGCCAATTAAATTGTCAAGACAATAATGCGATATTGGGCCCTTGTTGACTCGTTTTCTATGCAAATATCGCAAGAAAAATTCGCAACCAAGCCCAGGATTCGAACCCGAGGTCTCTGGATTGCCGGTCCAGCGTGCTAACCACTACACCACTGTGGCAGCGAGATAAATCTGCGATTTTTAATTGGCGCTTGCCTCTCTCGGCTTTGCCGAGCTTTCTAGAAATATTTGCGGTGATGCGACTGCCATTTCTTCTCCTAGATGCGGACCATTGTAACATGCTCATCTAGGTACTGAACATTGTAATATGTTCTACTGACTCGTTTGATATGCATCTAAATCGCAGATTAATCTCGCTGCCACAGTGGTGCAGTGGTTAGCACGCTGGACCGGCAATCCAGAGACCTCGGGTTCGAATCCTGGGCTTGGTTGCGAATTTTTCTTGCGATATTTGCATAGAAAACGAGTCAACAAGGGCCCAATATCGCATTATTGTCTTGACAATTTAAGAATTATTACCAAATATTTTCAAATTTTTATAAAATTTTGGAAATTTTTAAAATTTTGAAGTTTTATGTAATCGTACCTACCTGCAAATTTTAATACCTACCTAACATAATTATTAAATTTTACAAATTGACATTTTGAAATTTTATGAAAATTGATGAAAATTTACAAATCTATTGATAAGTTGAAAATTGTTAAGCTTTTTAAAATTCGCAATTTTTAATCTTTTTAAATTAGGTAATTAAAACATAAAAAAAATAACAAAAATTATAATTTTTATCAGGTGTTTCAACCAATGTGTTTCAAACTTTGCAAAATTCAAAGAAAAATTTTTCTGTGCCTATGTACATTTTCGTCAAGTTTTGAAAACTTTTTCAAAATCAACAGGGCAAAAATAACGCTTGGAAATAATAGGAAATTATTAAATTCGGAAAAAAAATAATTCATACGTCTTACATACACATATTCTTATCTTGGGGAAATTTTCTTCATTTTTTTCCTTCTAAATTTATTATCACTATAGATTCCTTTTCGCAATACGCAATAGGTACAAATATATAAAAATGAAAATTCTATTTACACGAAATATTCTCACTTCGTGTGTATAAAACAACTGTGTTCGAATTAATGCGAACATTTTGTCGCTTTCGATAAAAGCTTATATATACGAGTATACGTAATGTATGCGATATGAGGGATATAGCTTTTGAATTTCAATAGCTAGTATGCTACACACTGTGTAATGAATTTATACTGGTGAAAAGTAAACACAAAAAATACACAATACTGATTGGCAAAAATGTTCATCACGGAATTTTACACGCTTCGTTAAACATTATGGTATAATTTTGTTTGATGCATAGCAAAAATGAAATTGTAGATATCGCTTGTCGTTAATTTTTTAAAGCAAAAGAATTCGTTTCCCGTTGTGTTAGATTCGATTCTAACTGTAATTACAAGATTCTAAACACTCAATCAAACGAAATTGTTCCACTTTTATGCTTTTCTCCAAACGTTCGGATTTTTTTTTAATTCGTTTCGTTCGAAACATTTCAACAGTTTTTTCCACAACAAATGCTTGTAGATATTTCCATCGAGTTGTAAAAAAGGAAAATAATCAAAAGCTGTAGAATTTGAATTTTAAATAGGTACAACGAAAAGTAATCTTTGATGAGAATTCAAAAATTCGGATACCTCAACATCTATCAGCGAAAAAGTAGGCACATTTTATTTACGAATAGGACTCATAGGACTAAGAACATCGAATGGCAATTTATATGTTGATGAGGGTGTCCTTATTTTGAAGTTACGATTTTTGTTGTCTCACTGACACCCTCCCCCCGCCCAAAAAACGCTCGTTATTCCTTGTGGTTTCCTGCGGTTACCCCCCCCCCCCCCCGGCTTAAAAAAAATGAAAAATGAAGAAATTGATTGATTTTTCAAAATCTCGAATTTTTTGGTGATAATCCATCCAAGTTGTAAATTTTCTCATGAGAATTAATTCCCAATAATTCATCATTTTAATTTCAAGGTTTACCTGGGAGACTGGGACGCCTTCAATTAAAAAAAAAAAAAAAAAAAAAACCACTTAGTATTTGAAGTTGTTCCTTTATATCAGAAAAAAAAAATCATAATTTTTTATTTCTCCTCGAACTAAATTCCAAGTGGTGTCCCCTTAAAAAAATTTAATTTTCGACCTTGTGTATTTTTTTGGTTCTAACTTCTCAAAATTCTTCCTTTTCATGATGAATAATTCAAAACTCACCATTTTCCCCCAATTTAATTTCAAGAGGCATCTTATTTAGTCGTCCCCAAAACAATTCCATATTTTTCATTTTCCTCCTCACTGAATTTTAAGTGGCATCTATCAGCGCCCCAATTTCAAAACACATAAAAAATAAAAATTTCCCAACTTCTGATTTTTTGAAGATTTTTTGTTTTTCACTCATAAAAGTTGTTCCTGTTCCTAAGAATTATTTTCCAAATTTTCATTTCCTGCCAAACTGAAAACTGAACCTCTTGTGGTGCCTTAATTATTTCCACCCATAACGTCTCAAAAATTTAAGCCCCCCCCCCCCAAAAAAAAAGTTTACTCCGGATTTTAAAATTCACTTTAAAAATCGATAAATTTTTCATTTTTCTGAAAAATGTAGGGGAGGGAATGGCTAGGAGCAACTTAAAATCCATTTACAAGGAAAGTGAAAAATTGTGAACTATATGTTTCATGAAAAGAGACAATTTCGAACTGTAGGTAAAAACCATAAAAAATGCATAATAGGTTCGACAATTGGGTAATTTTTTGTTTTCATTTGCAAAAGGAGGGGGCTAGTGACATTACCTGGAATACGGTCACAGAAAAAAAGAAAAATATAAAATCATTTTATAGAATAGAAAGCAACGACTTGAAAGTAGAACCCTGCGCCGCCGCGCCGCAGCCCCCGATTTTTTCAGAATTTTTGACGCCGTTGCCGCCGATCAAATAATGGCTCAGCCGCCGCCGCCGATAATTTTTGTCGGCTGAGCCCGGCTGACTAACGTTGAAATTACTAAAAATGGGTAAATTTCAAAGGTTTTGATGCTATAGGAGGCCAAAATGCCACTGAATGTGAACAAAATTTCAAAAATTTCAAGTTTTTAGACTACCTATGTAATTGTGAAAGATCTCACCTCCGGGGCTGGTACCTTGAAATATGTAATTTTAAGCTTGAAAGATCCATCTAAACGAATTTTCTGCGGAACTTTACAAAACTTGGCATGTAGAAGTACATAGGTATTTTTTTCTCAATTTTTTAAGGAAAATCTCAACTTATTGGCCAATTTTTTTTTTTTTTTGAAAAAAGTCTAGGTTTTTTAGAAACGAAAAAAAAAACAATAATTTTCTTTCTTGTGATAAGACAAAAGATTTCTTTGTTGTAGTACATAAAAAGAACTTTATTTTTTAATGAAATGAGAATATATTCTGTCTTTTATCCAGACTCCATGAGTGAAAAAATTTTTCAATTTTTTTCAAATGAAAAGAAATGATGAAAATTTTTTCAACTTTTTTTAACGATAAAATAAATGAATTTATTTTTAATTTTTTGGTACGAATTTTTTTTTTAAAAGTTTTTCTTCTTTCTTTACCTACTTTCTTTTTTCTTTACTTTTTTTTCAAGAAAAAATCTGTTTTTCACACTAAAAAAAAAATTCATATTTTTTGGGGTATTTCTACTTGAAGCAAATTTTGTGAAGTTTGATTTATCATTAAGCTAAAGCCAGGGATTCAATAAGAAAAAAATTATTACAAACATTCATTAGAGAAAAAGCCGAATAATTTATTTTCTGAAATTTAGGTGACCCTCCCTGTTTCCATAAAAATTTGGAAAAATTCTGAGCGTATATATGAACATTTTCGAAAACGTGAAGATTCCCCCCCCCCTCAGCTTCAGATTGTACCCTACTGAGGGATTTAAAAGCTACAAAATCGTTTTCAAGATCATTTTCAGGGTCTGAAATATCTGAATAAACTTTACAACAGTACCTTGAATGTCAAATTTTGGAAAAATCAGTAGAAAACTCGCGTAGATGAAATTTCTGAGTTTAAGATCACATACTTCGAGGTGCCACGCCCAAGGTGATAATTTATTAAGGAAAAAATAATGGGGACAAAAATATTGTGATCAATATCACTTTTTTCTTTTGAGCTGAAAAAATTGAGAGAAAATCGAAAAAAAGCTATGGGAATCTCTTGAAAAACACAGTTTTTGAAAAATTGACTAAATCAATATAATTTGCATTAAATTAGTGTAGTTTTGGCGTTTTGCAGCCGGCTAAGCCGCCGCCGCTAAAGAAAAATTCAGCCGCCGAAAACGTCGGCTGGAATCGGCTGGCCGCCGGCCGCCTATATATTTGGACTACCAGCCGCCGCCGCCGCCTCCATTTTCATCGTCGCAGGGCTCTACTTGAAAGGCTAGGTAAAAAAAATTTGCCCCTTTTTTATGGCAAACTGAGGGTGCTCGAAGATACCATTTGAAATAAAGTTGCGAGTAAAATAAAGAATAGGGAATCAATTCTCATGAAAATAAAGAACAACTCTGATGGACTATACTTAACAAAAAAAAAGAAGGCAAGAGTTTGAAAATCGGTAAAAATTTTCATATTTCTAAAAAAAGAGAAATGACCAGAGGCTACTAAAAATTCACTTCAGCGAAAAATAAAAAATAAGGAATTCTTTTCTCGAAAAATAAATAATTTGGGGGTTGAGATGAATAAAATAAAAGTCCGAAATAAGGACCAGATTTTCTCTGAGAAAAAATTTTAACCCCAAAAAATTTGAAAATATTTTTTAGGCCTGTTCCAAAAAAATATTCAACAATTTACTTATTCTTTTCATTTTTTTCTTCAAGTATTACAGTAGGTAATTAAATAAAAAATACATTTTTGTATAAAAAAGACTCATGTTTTCTAGGTACTCTAAAAAAAATTTTTCTTCAAAAAATTAAAATTCATTGTTTTTTCCTTCGAAAAATTAGACAAAAAATTAACATAATTATATAACATGTAGAAAAATTCAACGTAAAAAACACAACGAATATTAGGTATCGATACTCTTTGCGGTAATATCTGAGCTCTGTGGTATTGAAAAAAAAAAAAAAAAAAAAGTCGAAAAAAGTTATTCTTGTTACGGTTTCATCAATTTATCCCGAAAGAAATGTTGCGATGACAAACACAAAAAAATAAGAGAAAAGAGAGAATTCAATTTATAAAGTCATCTAAAATCCTGCAAATTCAATTTTAACATAACTATCTACCATTTTTCACCAATAAAATGAAACTTTTCAATTACGAGCGAAATGGTGAAAACAACCGCGTGAATTTACTTGTATCTCATTCGCCTTAATAAGATACAAATTATTCCATCAAATTATCTAGCCTACAAATGTAATAAAACTGATTGATTTTTGCCACAATCGAAGAGCATATACTTATTATGTCGCAGATTTTTCTTTGGTTTCTGCTGCTTAAAAAATACATGACATTTCTGGCAGGCAAAAAGATATTGAATAATTCAATTTATTCGTATTTTTAAAAGCTGAGAGAGGAAAACAGATACACGTAGATAAGTTGGGAAAAACTAAAACAAAATAAAATTTGAATGGTGACTGCATGTTTGATAAGCTGGATATACACAGACACAGACACAGACACAGACACAAACACAAACACAGACACAGACACAGACACAGACACAGACACGACAGAAACGGTAATATTTTCAAACTGAAAATAATAATATTGATGAAGAAAACTGCGGCGATAAAAGAAGAGCAAAGCAGCCTTTACCACTTATGGGCAGAGGAAATTCCGATTCACCACGCGACGTATGTATTCGACAGGGAAACAATTTGCCTCGCAAGATGGCACCCGATTTTACCGAAACTTGAAGAATAATTTATTATTTATTTGTATTCCGAACATGTCAATACTAAACGATCGTACATCGGTTATTTTTTTGCCAGCAAAACCGAAGCTGGAAAGTTTTATTTACATTATTTGCAGACTTCCAGTATCTTATTTTGAATTTAATAAAAATATTGCTCCGTGGATCGTTCACACAATTTGGAATGAAAATAAAAACATACGAACTAACCGCAGATGTTGGGATCATTTTGAACGATACCATAGACTATCTACTTTTTTTCTCCTAAGTCACAGTCGAGGTGAACAAAAATGTATGGCCAGAATATTTTTTATACCAGTTATTTTAGGTGAAGACATATTTCACCGTGCACCAATATGCTTTTGAAAACTTCCATTTCGTTTTCCATAAATAAAATATTATGTTGAAAAATTTCCGAAATCAATGAGGAAAACGCGAAGCGAGCCAATGGTTTGGATAAATGTGGTCAACCAAAATTGCAAAAACCTAGGTAAGCAGTTCTCATCGCGTAAAGATTATCACTACTCGTAGATATTAAATTTTAATTACCTCGAACGTTGAGAAAGTAACCAATAGAAGAGTACTCGGCCAGTTGGTATCGAGTAATACATTTATACCAACCGCTGTCTTCTATCCTTATAGAAGTGAAATTTAAATATCCATCGTTGCTTTGTTCAGTTGGTGGTACGTTGTTATCTGCAATAAAAACATAATAGGTTCGTTTAGAAATCTCATCATAAAATTTGCTTATAAAACACTCCAAATACCAATCATCATTAAATGCAAATCATCTGCCAAAACATTCTGGACAAAGGATGATTGGAAATTATTTTAATTAGACACGTTATTACGTGCAGAACTAAAAACCCATGGGTAGGTAGGTCAGGTAGGTATACATAGAGATACATACAATATTCAACCTAACGCCAATTGCTATAAACCTTTTCGTCGCCTAAAAACCACACGTTTGTATACAAATTCTAGGTATATGAACCGTTCAATATACTACGAGTACAATGTACATAAACATACAAATATAACGGTTTCGTTTATAACGCGTGAAAATGATTACTTTACATGAGTTAATATCGTGTTAAATGGACCATTATCATCAAATAACGATACGAGTCGACGCAACTTCGACCTTGCAATAACGTCCCAAACATTAAAACCGTTCGATCACAAAAACGGCAATTTCAAAAGCGAAAAGTACAAATCGACATATTGCCAAAGACGACAATACTTATTGCATTATTATAA
Organism: Balanococcus diminutus; assembly: GCA_959613365.1. NCBI lineage: Eukaryota > Metazoa > Arthropoda > Insecta > Hemiptera > Pseudococcidae > Balanococcus > Balanococcus diminutus. The sequence continues at coordinate 41,257,030 of OY390715.1, read as the reverse complement.
GTCTGGTCACATTTGTCCTTCGATCCAAACGTGTTATTTTTCCCTAGAATCTGTTTTACATCTTAGATGTTCTACATTTATTAAAAATGTCACATACGGGATTTCTTTCGCGATTCAGCCGTATTTTCTTCTTTTTTCTCATTTGAAACCACACTCCTACGCACGTATAGGTAAGGGTACTTTTCTAATACGATTGATTCTTCGATAAAATGAATTTTCGGCCGCGTCCTATCTTGGAAAATTTGACTCGTACCTACTCAGTTCAGGATTAACAATTGTGCCAACTACGTGACAGATTTCTGTAGCAGAAAATTTTGAAGTTGATTTGTCGAAAAATACCTAAAAAATATTAAATTTTGAAATGGGATATTTACAAATTTATATCTTTAGGAATTTTTAAATTTTTAAATTTCAATTTCAAAAAATTTCGTTGAAACACAAACTAGATTCCGAATTCAGACCACAAACAGGGTTGGCAACTTGGAACTTTCAAGAGCATAAGGTAAATATTTATTTTTTTCAAAGGGATATAGCAGGATGAGAAATTATTTTTAATTTCAGATTTTTCCCAAAAAAATTGAAAGGTTTTACTAAAAAAAAAATGAACCGTTTTTTTTTGAGAAAAATTTAAAAATACCTACCTACTAAAAAAAAAAAAAAAAAAAAAAAAAATTGAAAATTTTGAGACAAAAAATTACGATTTTTCTCCAAAGAATTGAAACAATAATACTTTTAGTACCCAAGTAAAGTATTATTTTAGCTTCAAAAAAATTGAGAAATTTTTACAACTCTGACGCCAAACGAATAGAAATATTTTTCATTCGAATAAAATTCTGATTTTTTCCTAAAAAAATTGAAAGATTTTAACTTCAGACAAAGCTTAACAATTTTTTTTTCTTCTAAAAATGAGAGACCTACTTATTCTGAAAAAAAAAAATTCTCTAAAAGTATTAATAAATTTTCTCCGAAAATTTGAAGAATATTCTTACTCCAAAAATTGAATTCCAATGAAGTTTTTCTCAAAAATATCCGCAAATAAATAAGTAAAATTTTTTTAAAAAACCACGCTTCTGTGAAATAGTAAAAATGCACTAAAAAGTTGAAAATAATCCCTATTCCTTTTCAGAATTTTTGAAATTTGTGTAAGATACACAATTTCTTAGTTTGTATTTTTTTCATAATTGAGTTGGATCAACTTTGAAAAAAATACAAACTAAAAAATTGTGTATCTTACACAAATTTCAAAAATTCTGAAAAGGAATAGGGATTATTTTCAACTTTTTAGTGCATTTTTACTATTTCACAGAAGCGTGGTTTTTAAAAAAAATTTTACTTATTTATTTAACTCTTTTTATCTGATATTGTATAGTAATCACTTGAACTGTAGTATTTAAATTCGATCAAAAGTGATACCTAAAACAGATTTGGAAGGGAAAAAACCCAAGATTTCCATACCCCACATGACATTTTTGATAATTTTGAGTTTTGTCCCCCTGGATCGCTTTTTGAAAATTTTTCAAAAGCAATATCAAAAACTGATTTGAGCGGTAAGAACACCTAGATTTTCATACTCCAGACGTCATTTTCGGTAATTTTGAGTTTTTCCCATCCTCCCCCCGAGGTCCCCGTTGAGAATTTGTCGAAAACATTACCAAAAACAAATTCCGGAGATAAGAAAGCCTAGATTTTCATACCCCACACGTAATTTTTGTCAATTTTGAGTTTTACCCCCTCCCCCTCGAAGCCCCCGGCCCCCGTTGAGAAATTGTCAAAAACATTACCAAAAACGGATTCTGGAGGTCAGAAAACATAGATTTTCATACCCCACACGTACTTTTTGGAAATTTTGAGTTTTGCCCCTCCCCCCTCGAAGCTCCCGTTGGGTTTAGAGTCAAAATAACATGAAAAATGAATTCAGCGTCATTGAAAACCCCAAGAAGTCAATTTTCATATTTTTGGAGTGCTTAGTCTTCGTTTTAAAGCGCATTGTCCCTAAGGGCGCATTATTGGTTACACTACATTACAACGCGAGCAAGTTAATATAAGCGTGGTAAAAATCAACTTCAAATACTTACCATCACACACCTCAAAAATGATGTACGATCGTACACTTCAAAAAATGATGTATGATGTACACGTCAAAAAATTATGTACGATCATACACCTCAAAAATGATGTACGATCGTACACTTCAAAAAATGATGTACGATCGTACACGTTAAAAAATGATGTACGATCGTACACTTCAAAAAATGATGTATGATGTACACGTCAAAAAATTATGTACGATCATACACCTCAAAAATGATGTACGATCGTACACTTCAAAAAATGATGTACGATCGTACACGTTAAAAAATGATGTACGATCGTACACGTCAAAAAATGGTGTAAGATCATACACCTCAGAAAATGATGTACGATTGTACACCTCAGAAAATGATGTCATTTTTTTTAATAAATACTTCTTTACATGACTTTCGAACCCACAACTTTTTTTTTATTAATAGAAAACTTTTATTCAACGGGTTTTGTATTAGAAAGTTTTGTTTAAATTCTTTGCAGAAGATTTCTTCAAAAAAATACGTACTTTTTTGTAAGAGAATTGTCAAGTTTATGAGATTAAATAAAAAATTAAATTATTGAAGTATTGTATTGATCAGAGAATTTGTTCAACTGGTTCAAGAGAAATTTTTTTAAATATTTTTTCCATTTTTCCATTTTTTTTTTTTTTTTTTTTTTTTTTTTTTAGAAAATTATTTCTCAAAAAAGAAAACACTTTTTAAAAAAATTTCTTTTATAAAAATTGTCTCAATAAGTATTTTTTTGGAAATCTTTTTAAAAGGATTTTTTCAAGTTCAACATTTGTTTTGTAGTGAATTTATACATATAGAGTTTTATAGATTTTTTGTTGGAAATTTTTTTTCCTGGGTACATATTATTATAGTTATTTTTACATATAAATTTTTTTGACACAATTTTTTCTGGTTATAGGATAAGTAACTTTCAAATTTATTAACCTTTTACTTCCACTCTTCAAGGGATTTTTCCAAAAAATTTTGGAGATTGATTTAGGTACCTATTCATTTATTTTTTACAAATACCTACAATCTTATTTCATAATTATTGTCTTCAAAAAAATTGTTTAAAAAAATTTATTTTTCAATTTTTAAGTTTTTTATTGTTATTTTTTTATTTTTATTTTAAAAAAGTGAGATGACAACTTTTTGACCAGAAAATAGCATTTACCATTTTTAAACCAAAAATTTAATTTAAAAAGCTAAAAAGACAAAAAATGACAATGGTTATCTACGATCTAATGATAAAAGGGCGAGGAAAAATTGTAACCTACACATTTGTGATGCATAAAGTATATAATGATGGCGAGGTAGTCCGGGGGGAGGATGCAACTCATCAAACTAAACACTCCTGCTTGATAATTTCTAAATAAATTACGCGCGTTCAAAAATGAATATTTATGATTGACAAGAGAGCACACGCTCGAATCAAAGATATTCATAAATGGAAAACCTCTTGGCAAATATTTATAAAACACGTTAGGTCAGGTACTGTCATCGTAAGAGGAAATTCTCAACAAAAAAAGAAAAAAGCACCTTACATCGGAGCGGGAAAACAGCAAAGAATAATTAAAAAGAACTTCTGGTTAGAACGAATATAGCGATGTGAAGAGTTTCTTTATTTCGGATGAAAGGATGAAAAATGTAAAGTACTCCCAAGATAAAAGATACGCAGATTTGGAACAAAGGAACAGCATAATATTACTTTGTTTGTTATACATTATAACGAACAATGGAAATTTCAAAGATTCAATGTCGTTTATTTTAAGGATTCGGATCCAGTTAAAGGTGCTACTGTTTTTCTCATTGTTTTAACCGTATACTACATACCTAGACATTATATTAAGTAGAATTTCTCCATCGAGATTTGAAACATGTTTTCAGGATGTTCCTCGTGATGAATAGGTACCTACATTTATATATATTTTCCCCATCGATTTATGCAAATCTGTTACTTTCACACATATACGTAGATTGTGTACATAGATTGGAATTCATAATATAATAATTAAGACGCGACAAAAAATAGGTAGGCAAAGTAACTGTGCAGTGGGTAAGGTATCTTAACAATTATGTTTTTGATAAAATTACTCGTGTGGAATGCGAAGATATTGGAGAAAATGAAGCAGAAGTTTTCCCATTACCACTTTCACTTGGTCGAATATCGGCTAAGTTCGTTTCAAAGTAATATTATGCAAAACATAACCTCCCCTGCACAAATTAAGATACCCTCAACCCTCACTGTGACCATTATCTCTCAACTACCTATAGGTCTACCTACTTATGTAGCCTATGTGTATATATAGGGAAGTATAGGTTCATCTTCGCAATAATGCGTTTTTTGATTTTCAAAAAAAAAATCAACCATCAACCTAAAGCTACTTCGATTTAATTAATTATTAAATCCTCCTCAAATTTTGGTTCCGCGAGTATACGCAGATGTCTACAATGGGGCATTAAAAACATACGAAAACGTGCAATTTTCATTTTTACAGCATAACAATAGAATTACCTATACATTGCGCACGCTCCTATAATATCCATAAAAATAGGTAGAAAGATACCATAATGAAAGGAAACTTTTCGTGAATAATTCTTTCAAGGCGTGAAATGTTTGATTTTTTTTCTTTTTTTTGAAAAAGTACATCGCCTTTTCAACCGATCTTAGTTTCCATCGTCGATGAAACAAAAACTAATAATGATTCCGGAACAAATGGACGTTGCTACAATGTTGCCAACAGCAATCTACCCATTTCCTTTTATCATTGTAATAAACAAGTCAATCTTAATGGTTATTGCTACGGTTACTATCCTTTCACCCTTTAATAAAAAGATCCAAAATAACGAAGTATGTTATCACCGTCCTAACAAAAATTAATCTCTACGAGTTACCCTATCCCTTTTTATTTTACCCAATTTTAACCGCAAAATTTCTTTTCATTTTTATTCGACAACAATAATTTTTTTTAATGCTATAGCTGGCGTAATATTGTCTCAAAAATTTGAAGAAAAAAATTCCCTTCGTTGCGAGTTTAGTCGGATTGATTTCAAATTAAACAACGCTCAAGTCAGCCTAAAGCATGATGCTTACTTACCTAGCTAAAAAGTTTTTGTGTTTACTGAAAAAAATATGACGGTTTTGAAAAAAAAATCCAATAAAGAAAAGATAGGTATTGAGTTAAAACAGAGAAAATGCCGTAAGTAACAACGTGAACGAAATACAAACAGCTTATTTTTAGATAAACTTTTTAAATTAAAACTTAAATAAGGAATAATACCGAAATAAAATTAGATATTCTGCTTGTCGACTCTTTAAATGGGTCTAATACTCGTAATGAAATAAATAAATACCAGTCGATGGCGAAAACGATTTCCATTAAAAGTTTGATTTGAATTTAATTACATTTCTTCCCTTGTTACCTAAATGGTACGTCTTGCGAAAATGAAACTTTCGAGTACATCGCTTTGGAGTGCGTTTTTTATAATTAAGAATGTTTTGTTTTTAGCAATTTTGCAACAGATAGGTATTTCCTAATTTTACCAGTGAAAGATGGAGAAACGAGTTCGAAGATAGGGAGGGATTCCTCGTTAAATGTTATGTAATTAGGATACCCAAACGTATTCTTTCGCATATCATTTATGAAGAGGGACTGAGTTATTCCAAAACCGACCAAAGTTACATTTACTTGACATGTGAAAACACAGTTAAACTTAAAGGAACACTCAACTGCGTATCCATATGACAAGTAAATGTAACTTGGTCGATTTTGGAATAACTCAGTCCATATTTTCCATCTACGTACTTAATTGGCTCGAATTTAAAGTTGCAGAATTTCTCGACGAATCACGTCGTCTTGATGAAAATGGAGAAATTTGAGAACACGTCATATTTTCACATACCTACTCGTACTATTTCGAGCAAAACAAACATCAATACGCACTTAGGGTGGACTTTATTTTGGACATTTTCGAAATTTTTACAGGACCTCTCGTCCCATTGGTTGCATATACGTAGTATAACGATCGCCTATTTTTTATTTTTTCTTCCACTGAATTTTTGTGATCTCGGAGAGCCCCCTTTTTTGAAAAAAAAATCCAAAAAACTTTAATAAATGTTGTAAAAAATTTTTTAGAACTAAATGATCATTACGGAGTAGGGTGGGCCGAAAAACAAGAAATTTTCATTTTCAAAATCCAGTACCACGGAAAAGTTGCGTCTTGGTGGGACATGGAAAATAAAAATAAAATTAATCAAATCAAATTATATCTTCCAATTGCGCAAGAGCCCTCAAATTTTTAAAAATTTGCAAAAAAAATAAAAATTTGAAAAAAAATCCAAAATGTTACAGAATGGGTTTTTTATGCCTTTGGTTGGCAAGTATTATCATCGTTATTAATATTTTTTGAAAAAAAATCCAAAATTCATCAGATCATTGCATTTATGAGACAACATATCTACTTAATGCCATTTTTTTACGTTTTTTTAAAACAATTGAAAAAAATAGATTAAAAATGGGGGGGGAAATGTAATTAAAATGGGTTTAACATGCACAGTTTCACCCAAAAAGACAATTTACGACGAGTTTCCATCTTTACCTTCATTTTCAAGAACCATCATTTTCCTCTTAATTTTTCATAGTTTTTGAAAAATTCTTACGAAAAAGAATCCTGGATTTTTTCAAAAAATATTAATGGCGGTGTTATACTTGCCAACCAAAGACATAAACCCCATTCTGTAACATTTTGGAATTTTGTTTCAAATTTTGATTTTTTTGCATATTTTTAAAAAGTTGAGGGCTCTTGCGATTTTTATTTTTCATGTCTCACCAAGACGCAACTTTTTCGCGGTATTGGATTTTGAAAATCAAAAATTTTTGTTTTTTGGCCTACCAATACGGAGGTACTTCTACCCAACCAGAGCACTTTCGGTGGTTTTTCATTATAACTCATTTTTAAGGTAACATGAAAACTGCTCTTTTTTTTACGACTGCGTCTTTTGAAAAATATTCACCCTAAAAAACCATTTTGAGCGATTTTCCAACTTTGCCACAATTTTCAGGGACTTCTAATTTTTTGGAAAATGACAGTCCCTAAAAATTGAGATGAAGTTGAAAAATTTATGAAAATTGTATTTTTGGATAAATACGAGTATGTACGAAAAAAAAAGAAGTTACCTAGCAGATTAGGTAACTATTTTTTTTCTTCTTCAAAAAACATTTTAAAAATACATTTTTCATGTCCCCTCCAAAAAAAGAGGGTAAAGATGGAAAATCATTAAAAATGGCCTAGTTTAGTAAATGTACTTCCTTTAGTGACCATTTCGTTGAAAAATATTTTTTAAAACTTTGAATTTTAAATTTTTTGAAAATTTTGAAATTTTTTAATCCGTTTTTCCTCGAGACATATTTTCATTTCGTTTCTTGACTTATACCCTTTTTCAAAATACGAGTACATTTTTGGGGACAATTTAAAAAATATTTTGAAAAGAAGGGGAGGGAATGGGAGGGAAGGGAAGGGAAGGGAAGGGTGGGGACTCATTTTGAGTCTATGGTGTTTTATTATTCGAATACATGCGGTTCCATTTGAAGTTGTGCTTCATTTGAGGAAAAGGGTGCATATTCATTTTTTCCACCTTGTCCTACCTAAATATGCTTTGACGCCTATTTTTGGGGTACCTGCTCTCTAAAAATTAAAAAAAAAAGGATAATTACAAACGTTTTTTTGTTGAAAATTTTATGTGCCTAAATTTTAGTTGTAGGTACCCAATTCTTTGTTTAAATTCAAGTACCTATTTAAAGAGTTTGTGAAAATCAGAAGTTTATTTGGACCGAGCTCAATCAAAATGGCCGTCATTTTGTTCGTACCTTCAACTTTTATTTTGTGGAAAACAACTTGAAATGTTTCCTAGGATGCCCCTTTACAAAAAACCATACTTCAGAAGATCAGTAGACAGTACAGTACTGTACAGTGTACTTCACCTATGGAATTGGGCTGGACTATGATTAAATTGAAAAATCAAATCTTTGAAAATCCTTAGATTTTCAACCAAAAAAAATTGATACGTGCTACATAAGTAGAACGACGTAAAAAAATGAATAACCAATGGTACTTCTAAGTACGTATCTTCTCGAGATATATTTTTAAAATGGCGAAATAAAGCGATTAGCTGACATTTTGCGTACATAGTGAGAAAAACTTTTTTCTAGCTTATTCTTCACCAAAAGTATATATTTTTATTCTCTTTTTTCCCCTTTTCCTTTATAAGAAATAAAAGATCTGGAAATTTTGTGGAGATTGAGGAGAATAAAAGAACTGAGAAGTAAAAAAAAGATGAACAAAAGCGAATCAAGGCAAGTTTTATACTGGCATATGGTTCGCCAGACACTTTGTGCCTACACAAAATCGGAAGTGATCTTATACAAATAGCTATATAAAGAAGTCGTGTAATGACTAAAAATGGTCCCTACTACAGGAAGTTTTCCCTCTGCAGGCAATAAATATGTTAAAAGTGACGACGAAAGGACAACCGAAGGAAAAGCGCAATAAGGACCGAGATATCTTTTGAAAACAAAGTTGTAGTACCTATACCTTTCCGATATTTTTCTTCGGGGTTACCTACCTTTTTATATTTATCGCCAACATGAAACTTAAGACCATTACTTGAAAACTTGGTCATTTTTGAGAAATCACAAGCTTCATTTAGCAAAAAACATTATTACACAATCGACATTTCAAAAGTAGGTAAAGCGAAATGATTGAAGCGAGTCTCGAGCGAGTAATTGGTCAGAAAAAATGAGGGGAAATGATCCATTGGGTATTTCTCTGACATTCGGATTTACAACTCAAATTGAATACAAATGCGAATGCAATCAATCATTTAAAAATTGGCCAATTAAATATAACGTCAAATTTTACATCATTTAGCCGCTCATACATAAACGTAGGTAACTGATAAAAATAAGAAAACTCGAAAAAAAGTTTCAGAAGAACTATAATTCACATACAACTGTCAGAACATTTGTTTAACAGCACGCAAACGTGTGATTCAACTCTTTCAAATTTAATGAGGATGAATAGGCCCCTTGAGAAACACAAAAACCACAAACATTCTCAACGCAGGTACTTATTTTTTCAGCAAAAAAAAAATAAAAATATGTTATAAACCTTATAAACAAAAAAGAAAAAAGGAATTTTCAAAAGGTACGAATAAAATATTTAAAAATTACTATAAGGCATTTTTCTCAAAGGGGCAATTGTTTAAACGAAATTTTCACGTAGATACTAAATTAATAAAGAATGTGTGGGCGCGTGCGCGTAAATATGTACGATAATATTCGGCTATATTATGAATCAAATTTGTTTATATTATTGTAACCTTTTTTGGTAAATAAAGATACCATTCTGGCTTCATCTTTCATATCTACAAGTTCATATTATTCATTTCCACTACAAAATTGGTGACCCCGACTATGAATAACAACGCAAATAACGCAAATAATGGTGATGGTGAATTTCAAGACGCTCTGGGACCTGCGCCGATTATTGCTCGCGTGAATGTCAAGTGCCCACCGTTTTGGAAAGCTAATCCACAATTATGGTTCGCGCAAATTGAAGCTCAATTTGAAAACAGTCGCATCACTACAGACAATACAAAATATAATTCAATTATCGCTGCAATCGAAAGTGATGTTCTTGCAGAAATCGGCGATGTTATTCTAGATCCTCCTACAGAAAATAAATACCAAAATTTAAAAGACGAACTAATACGGCGATTTTCAGATTCGGACGAAAAAAAGGTACATATTTTGTTAAACGAATGTAATCTTTTAGGTGATTTAAAACCTTCGAGCCTGTACCGTCAAATGAAACAGTTAGCCAATAAAAAAGTTTCCGATGACTTCTTAAAAGGCCTATGGCTAAAAAAGTTACCCAATCATGTTCAAGCAGTTCTTGTTGGAAATAAAGAAAATATAGAAACCGTTATCAATATTGCTGATCAAATTATCGAGATTCCTGGTATGCAAATGAACTCAATATCATCTATTGCAGAAAAATCAGTATCATCATTGGAAGAAAAGGTAGAAATTTTACAAAAACAGATTGAAAATCTTTTAAAACGCGATCGTTCTCGTTCCAGTGATAGAACTCGTTCTCGTAAGTTTTATCATACGAAAAATCCGCATTCACGTACTCGTTCTCCTACTCCCGCTCGAATTAAAAATAACGATTATTGTTGGTATCATGATAATTTTGGCAAAAAAGCTAAAAAATGTGTACCTCCATGTAAATTTCAAGATCCATCGGAAAACTAATAAGGCAAAGCATTAACACGGCTTCTTGCTTTGTCGATTCTCAAGCATTCAAACAAACTCGCCGTCTTTTTATACTCGATCCAATTTCAAAAATTAATTTTTTAATTGATCCTGGAGCCGATGTTTCCATAATTCCGGTAAAATTTTTTGATAAAAACAAATTAACTCAAAATTCTTTTAAATTATATGGCGCTAATGATTCCGAAATAAAAACTTACGGAAAAAAATCTCTTCGTGTTAATTTAAATCTCAAAAAAACTTACCAATGGTCGTTTCATATAGCTGACATCCCTACTCCTATTATTGGAGCAGATTTTATTTATCATTTCGGTCTTTTGCTTGACCTTAAAGGAAGTCGGCTCATTGATTTGGGAACAAAATGTTCCTCAAAAGGAAGACTACTCAACTCCGATATTTTCTGTGTATCTACACTTTCTCAGAAATCGCCTTACGTTGAATTACTCCAAAAATATAATTCGATTACTCGCGAAAATTTTTTGGATGTTTCTAAAGTGAAACATTCCACTATTCATTATATTGAAACTACAGGTTCGCCTACGTTCTGTGCTCCTAGGAGACTTAACCCTACCAAGTTCAAAATTGCCAAAGATACGTTTGATTTCCTAATAAAATTAGGTATTTGCCGACCATCGAAAGGCTCTTGGGCTAGCCCACTCCACATGGTTAAAAAAAGTAACAATTCTTGGAGACCTTGCGGTGATTATAGAAATTTAAATAAAAAAACAAAACGTGATAGGTATCCTATACCGCATATTCAAGATTGTTCTCATCTTCTTCGTAATAAAACAATTTTTTCGACAATTGATTTGGTTAGAGCCTACCAACAAATACCGGTAAATAATGACGATATTGAAAAAACTGCCATAACTACCCCATTTGGCTTATTCGAATTTCCTTTCATGCCATTTGGGTTATGTAATGCTGCTCAAACCTTTCAAAGATTTATGCATGAACTGACAAAAGGGTTAGATTTTGTTTTCGTCTATATTGATGATATTATCGTGGCCTCAACCTCTGAAGCTGAACACTTACAACATTTAGAGATTTTATTCAAACGTTTGCAAGATTTTGGTGTAACCATCAATGTAGCCAAATGTTGTTTCGGTTCCCCTTCTGTAAAATTCTTAGGTCATGAAATTTCTGAAAATGGTATCAGACCTTTGGACAATAAGGTAGATGTTATTACGAATTTTCCTATTCCTTCTCGTGTTGATCAACTTCGTAATTTTCTTGGTATGATTAATTACTACAATCGTTTTATTCCTCATATGGCAGAAATACAGATGCCTCTTCAAAAAATTATTGCTAATCGTAAAAAAAAGGATAGATCTCCTATCAACTGGAATTCTGATTTAAATCTGGCTTTTGAAACACTTAAAAAATGCTTAGCTTCTAAAACTCTTCTATCTCATTATTGTGAATCTGCTCCTTTGAGTATTATGGTAGACGCTTCTGAGTTTGGTATTGGTGGAGTTATTCAACAATTTGTTGATAACATTTGGCAACCATTAGCATTTTTTTCAAGGAAGCTATCTCCTTCTCAACTTAAATATAGCGTTTACGATAAAGAATTACTCGCTATTTTTGAAACTATAAAACATTTTCGTTATTTGTTGGAAGGAAGAAATTTTTATATATACACGGACCATAAACCATTGGTTTATGCCTTTGATAAAAAATTGGACAAAATGTCTCCAAGACAAATTCGTCAACTAGATTTTATTTCACAATTCTCTACCGATATTCGTCATATTTCTGGCCAGAATAATACAGTTGCTGATGCTCTTTCAAGAGTGGAAACTATTTCAGTACCAGAAGTTATCAATTACACTGAATTAGCTGTTGCTCAAGCTGAAGATACAGAATTTCAAAATCTAATTAAAGGCAACTCTAATTCTTCTCTCTCTTTTGTTCCATATACCATTCAAGATTCTGACAAAATTGTATACTGTGATGTTTCTACAGGCCATTGTAGACCATTCGTGCCATCAACTTTTCGTCGAAAAATATTCGATACTTTTCATAATTTAAATCACCCGGGTGCAAAGGCATCACGTAAAATGATTACTCATCGTTTTGTGTGGCCCAATATGAACAAAGATATTAATGAATGGGTAAAAAACTGTATTTCATGTCAAAGGACAAAAGTTCATAAACATACCTATTCACCTCTTTCTAATTTTTCTGTTCCTTCTGAACGTTTTCAACATATTCACATTGATCTTATTGGTCCATTACCTCCATGTGATGGTTTTCGCTACTGTTTGACAGCTATGGATCGTTTTTCTCGTTGGCCAGAAGTCTTTCCCATTAAAGATCAGACAGCAGAAACAATAGCTAAAACCTTATTTCAAGGTTGGTTCTGTAGGTTTGGTATTCCTTTGAAGATTACAACTGATCAAGGACGTCAGTTTGAATCCAATCTTTTCCGATCATTAACCAAATTATTTGGTATCAAAGTCATTCATACAACCTCTTATCACCCTTCGTCCAATGGATTAATTGAAAGATTTCATCGCACCCTTAAACAGGCAATCAAATGCATTGGTACCAAACATTGGGTTGACGTTATTCCTACTGTGTTATTGGGCCTCAGAGCTAGTTTTAAGGAAGATTTAAAGGCAAGCCCAGCGGAATTTATTTATGGTTCAACCATTCGTCTGCCAGGGGAATTTTTTGAAGCCTCCAATTTTGAAAATCCAAATCCTTTTCTTTCAAATCTTAGAGGTATCCTTGATAAATTAAGACCTGTCCCTACTTCGAATCATTCTTCAAAAAATAAGGCATTTTTTGTTCCCAAGGATCTTTACAAAACTGATTATGTTTTTCTACGCGATGATACCGTTAAAAATTCTTTTCAGCCATCTTATCTAGGACCATTTCTTGTTAAAAAAAGATTCGATAAAACTTTTGTAATTAACATTAGAGGTAAAGACGTTACTGTTTCGATAGATAGATTAAAACCGGGTTATATTTCTAATTCACTCAATTGTATCGATGCAAATTTCAACGATGAAATTATTTTTAAAAATACGAAAAATGTGTGTTTTTCTCTATTGTAGGGGGGAAGTATTTGTGGGCGCGTGCGCGTAAATATGTACGATAATATTCGGCTATATTATGAATCAAATTTGTTTATATTATTGTAACCTTTTTTGGTAAATAAAGATACCATTCTGGCTTCATCTTTCATATCTACAAGTTCATATTATTCATTTCCACTACAAATGTATAATTAGTTAATTACATAAATATTTAGAAACAATCATTCGAAGTGGAAATATCGCAAGTTGAATAAAGCATTTTAATTAATGACTCTTAAAAAAAATATGTAGGTCTGCCTCCACCTATTTAATCAAAATCTAAATCGACTCGCTAGAGTTACTTACCTTTTTGCCAAATTGGATTTGATACCGGGTTGGAATCTACATCACACTTGAGTGATACCGAAATTCCTTCGGTAATGGGGAACCCAAATCCTGGTACTCTGCTGATTCCAAACGAAGGAGTATCTGTAAAAGAAGTATAAACAATTAAAGCTTCGAATACATTTCAGACAAAGGGGAGCACTGAGAAGAAATATACGCCTCTAAATTCATATCCAGTTTAGTGTTAGATATTGGCAAAATGCCATATAAAAAAAACCCCTTTTAACGCGAAACTGCACCTTTTCAAATCGAACACCATCCAGATGAAAATATGTCGAAGTTCGTACAAAAGTGAGTTTAATACTTGTATCAGTTTGTCAACACCTAAGTATGTGAAAATTATTACATTTTCGAGTGTTTTACGTTCGCCATATATACTTCGTAAGTTATAAGCGGAGTAACGAACCCGAAATCAATTTTTAATTTCGATTCGATATATTATCAATCATTTTCCAAGTTCAATATCTACACCCTGGCTGACACATAAAGATTTAACATCCCTTTTCACTCGTATATCAATAAAACATGCAAATTTATATCAAAAAGAATGCAATAAAAAAATTCCCGAATTTGTATTAACAACTGAGCGCGAAAACCCTTCCACTTGGCTCGTTCAAATCGAGGGGAAAAAACGACGAAAACCAACGAAAATGGCGATAAAAACTGCTCAAAAGAGAAAAGAACTGCGAATAGATAAAAGAAAAGCGAGAACTTCTAAACGACTCAAGAAGTTTATAATATCTAATGTAATTTGTCAAAGCTTTCAACGAGCATAATAATAAGCACGAAAGACGTCGTACTCCTTTTCATCATTTCACCATACCGTCGCGTCGTTAGAAACGATTCTTTTTTAATACCCGAGAAATAATATTCAAAATGTTCTTCTTGAAATATAATCCTTGGAGATGTCCAAAAATATATACGAGAACAGAAAGAAAAAAACTGTACCGAATTTATAACTTCTTGTAGGTAGAACGACTATAAATAAAAATATGTATACATAAAAAAGACAATAGTTCAATAATGGTTTATAGGCTTATAGCGTCGTTATCTTAACAATAATGTGTATAGGTATTTAGGTACCTACCTATCTTGGATGGGCAAAAAAACTGAATAATATGTAGATAGGTACAGAAACATTGAAAATCTCAGATAAAGTGAGACAACAATTTGAATAAGTAATTTTACTTAATGGACAAGAGTGAAACGAAGCAGTTATCAAGAAAAATAGGTATTACCTTACCTATACATAGATTCATTATTAAGAAATTTTATAAACACAAAAAAATGCTTAAGGGGATGAATTCTTCAATAAAAAATTTATCGCCTTTTTTTGAAAATAAAATGTTATGGTTGAATGAATATTTCACTACATGGATTAGTAAGTAGCGTCAGAAGCATGGATTCGGTTTTTGAGACATACGTACCTAAAATTCCATAAAATAAGGCCAACAATGTGGCAGTATCATTGACTGCGAAAAGGGTGCCAAAAATGCATTTGCATCCAACCTGGATTGTTTTCAAAGGTCTGTAGAATTGGTAAGGATCAAATTTTACAAGTGGGACCAAGAAAAGTTACGAGCTTTGGGGGGAAATGCGATTAAAAAACAATTTTAAAAATAGAAAACGAATTCAAAAAATGTTTGAAATAAAGTACAAAATTTTTCAGAAATATAATGTGTGAAAAAAATATAAATTTTTTCAACTAGGTAGGTATTTTTTTTTAAATTTCCGCCTATTTTTAAAGCGTCGAAAATTTCAAATGTATGAAAAGCCCAAAGTCATTGAAATTTTTTTTTTTTGAAAATTCCAATTCAAATAATTTTTCGATTTAAAAAAAAAAAAAAATATATATATACGATTCCAGAAGTTGGAAAGAAAATCATTTTGTGTGATTTTTGAAGTAATATTATTTCGAATTTTTCAGAAAACACTTTAAAAAAAATTGCAATACGTAAAATAATTCTTCAAATTTTGTTGAAAGCTCAATTTTTTTGAAATTGTACTAAGACAATTAAAGTATGTAGGTGGTAAATATTTTTAAAAATTTGTTTTAAATTCTTGGAAATTCTTAAATCTATGATAATGTAAGAGAAGTCCAAGGGTATTTAATGATTTTTTTCAGAAATTCTTTGCGAACGATTCTAAAGATGAGTAAAATTTTTTCACTATCCCTCCTTTTGAAAATTGATAGTTTTGCATTTTTTTCCTTCAAAATGCTAGATAGTGGCACCCAGTGGCGCGCACAGGCATAAAATTTGGCGCAGCTGCGCCGGTATTTTTCAGTTTGGGTATTTTGGGTGTCCGGCTACCACCAAATCATAATCACAATAATGAAATTTTTTCTACATTTTTAAATAAACAATTTCACCAACTCAAAGGGAAAATAGTAAATTATTCTTTTAAATGAGAAATATACACATAAAAATGTAATAATGTAAGTACTTGATCTGTTGATCAGAATTTTCTAGCAAACTTCCAAAGCGAAAATGAATAAAGCTAATCGTATTTGTATCGTTCACCATTTCCATCATTTATGTAATACTTGGTGTTGGTATGGTATACGTATATATTTTCCTCATAATTGCATCTGAGTCATCTGAGTGCGACTTGAAATTTTTCGGTAACTATAGGTAAGGAAATGAGAAATTTTTAACCCTTCTTTTTTTGAATCAGAAAATTTTTTGTTTAAAAAAAGAATTCCATTTTATAAAAGTAGAAGTATTGAAGTAAAAGAAGTCATGATTGATGTTTTTTTTAAAAGTAATAAAATGGTTTTAAAAAATTTTCAATTTTTTCTTAGAAAAAATTTATAATAATTCATTTTTTTTTTTTGGAAAGCAATTCTAGTTTTTTACCTCAATTAGAAAAAAATTTTGAAAATTTTATTGGAAAACAAAAAAGAATAACTTTTTTTTTCAAGTACAAAGAGTTACGGGACAACACTAAACTTTCAAAAAGTCAAAAGTGAAAGTAATCATTTCTAAAAAATGGGCAATTTTTCAAAATTTTATAACCTCTTAAAAATTTATAATTTTTTGAAAATTCCCTACAAACATTCATAAAATCATAATTTGTAACTTTGTCAAAAAAAAAAATTCCCCAAAAATCAATAATTTTTTATAATTTTATAAATCGCAATTTGAAAAAAATTTTCGCCCTCGCTTCGCTCGTGCAACATAGTGTTTCTTTCTCTTTTCAAATTCAAAAATTATCGCATTTTTCTACATTTTTATGCATTAAAAGCATGATTTTTTTTTTAAAAGTGCAATTTTTAAAAAAAATTTCGCCCTCGCTTCGCTCGGGCAACGTATTCTGTTTTTTTAATCTTTTAACATCCAAAAATTATCATATATTTTCATTTTTTTTTTTTAATCTTTGCAGAAAATGCGTAATTTTTAATTTAATATGGCTATTTTTTCAAAAAAATTTTTTCCAAATCAAGGGCTTCAAGAAACCATTCAAAATATAAAGTCTTGTAAAAAAGTTTTAATTTAAAAAAAAATTTAAAAATAAGAAGGGCCACGACGAGACAAAAAAATAAGGCACATCCTCAAAATATTTTTGGTTTAAATATGAAAAAATTCTTTTTTGTTGATTTTTGGTATTATAGGAGACCCTGATTCATCAGTTTAGCCAATTTTCCTGCCATGAAATGTGAATCTACCTAATCATAAAAATACCATTTATTTGAAAACTGCTAGGCCTATGTAAAAAAAAAACGAATTTTTAAATTTTTGGAACGAATTAAGTCTTTGACCTAAAAAGGGTGAAGAAAAACTCACAACCCTTCCTTTTTTTAAGGTTAATAAATAATTAATTCCACCATAAATTTTATACAAAACAGCATTATTGGTACAGAGACTGAAATGTTCCTTTTCGTTCTGTAAAATTTGGGTTTTTGGACTTGACAGGTTTTGGACTTAGTCCGACGATATAATACCTTTGTATTTTTTTGGATAAACAAAGAACTATTTTCATAAAATTGTACCTGGAAAATAATGGGATAAAAAACCTTCTTTTTTACACATGTTTTTCTGTTCAAAATTAGGTATCATTTTTGAACCACAAAAATGCCTTTTGAAATAATTTTTCTTCGAATTAAAAATTCAACTTTTTCAACCAAAAAAAATTAAGAAAATTGTTGAGATTTTTTTTAAGAAAAAGATTTTTTCACATTTAATAAGAATAAAAAGGGCAAATTATAACACGAACGAAAAACACAAATAAGGTACAATGACATAACGTTTCGCACTGCGACGTACTTAGAGCATCTTCAGTTTTGCACGAACTTATTCTTTATTCTTTTTTCTTTTTCTTTGTTTTAAAGATTTTTTCAGATTTCTGCTTTCAAAATACTTTTTCTTTTTAAAAAATTTCCAAAAACATTCCTATTTTTTTTTTTAAAAAAAGAGATGTTTAAATATTTTTTTTTAAATTTTCCACAACAATCATTTTCAAGAAATTGTTTATCTACCATTTTTTAAAGATAATTTGTTTTTCAAAAAAATAATTGAAAATACTCTGTTTTTGGGTGAATTTTCTTTAGAATCATCAGTTTCCAAAATGAGAATATTTTTCATAATTATTTTTTTGACGGATTTTTTTGTTGGAAAAATTGACCTATTCATTGAAGTTTTTATTTCAATGATCTAAAAAAATAATTTTCGGTGAGATATCATTTTTGAAATTTTTTCCCTAAATTATTATTTTTGAACTGCAAGAATATTTTTAAAATGATTTTCCTTCGAGCAAAAAATTTAATTTTTCCAAAAAATTGATTAGATAAAATCGGCGAGGATTTTTAGTGTGCGTAAGCACACTATTGGTTTCAGTCTTGAAATATAAAATTTTGAAATAGGTTTATCGAGGTTAACTCATTAATGATGGGATGGATTTGGATCAAATTTTCAAGGAATGTAGAGTTCATGAAGGCGAAGGGCCAATGAGATTTGTGTGTGAATCTAATGAGTAATTATCGAGATAATTGCAATTTTCACTTGAATAAAAAAAAGGGAAAAGGGGACTTTTCTATTATTCATATCTTATCTTATCCTGGGGCAATAAATTTGAAGTGTTCAAAATCGAACAATGGTCACGTCACAACGTCCTCTTTGTGCTCTGCGGTTTTATCTTTTTTGGGGCAATAAAAATTTAAAATGTTCAAAATCAAACTTTATCAGCACAGCAGGCGGTAAACATTTTTTCAGCACAACAGGTGGTAAAAAAATCAGAAATCACGTCTCAGGCTCAGGGCAATAAATTCAAATTTTCAAAATCAAACAATGATTCGTGTCTAGTTCTTATCTTATCTTTGCTTAGGGCAATAAATTTTAAATGTTCAAAATCGAACAATGGGTCGATCTAGTTTTCAGTTTGAGTGAATGGGTAGGTGGTGTGACTATGCGATGTTGGTGGGGAGCATGGCAAATTGAAATACCAAAGTAAGTATGCTTATGTTAGGTTAGGCTACTTACTGATAACTTCTCATAAAAGTTATTTCAGTAATACTACTCAGTAATTTTAGAATTCAAGCTACGCACACTGTTAGAGCTGCGCTTGCGCAGGTGTCTAGTTTTTTTAAGAATAGGAGTTTGGGACTTTTTTTAAAAATGATATTTTCCCAGAGGATTTTTTTTCTCTTGAAGGACTTTGAAATAATTTTTTCAAATATTTTTTCAAAGAAAATTTCTCAGGGACTTTTTTAAACCGGAAAATTGTTTTTTTGAATTTTTTAATCGTCTTTTTTGAAAGAATTTTTGTATCATTTTTGACAAAACTTTATCAAAAAAAAAAAAAAAATCAATAATAAATTTGTTTTGAGGAGAAATTTTTTCAAGAAAAATAAATTTAAAAAGATTATCTGAAAAAATTCTAAATGAGTAATAATTTTCCAGAAGTAGGAATGTTTTTCAAAAAAAATTTCCACCTTGTGCCTAGATTTTTAGATTAGGTAATTGCCTATACTTTCCTATAACTTTTTAAAAAATGTCTGCATAATTTCATTTTGTTGAATAGTTATAAATATTTTACCAGCAAAGGGTGACTTGAACGAATTACAAATCGCAACTGAGAAGAAAAAAAACTGAAGGGGCAACTATATGAGAATTTTAAGCACTTATCACTAATAATCAAAGTGACGTCACTGGGGTTATAGCCCTTAGAATGAAACCAGCTTCGTCCATCAGATCAATACGTCCACATCCACCTACCTATTATCTTCCTACGCCTAATACGAGAAAAAAATCGCAACAATAAAAAAGAGAAGAAACAACTCAAACGTTCGAAAATACTTTCCAGTTTAAATTCATATTAAAATTTATGCCGTGAACATTTCGTAATTCAAATTATTGATCTGGAAAATCTTTAGCTGGATAAACTAACAATGCGTTTATTTGTCCCGAGTATCAACGACGGTAGTTAATTACGTTCGCTTGGGTTTTGGCTCGAATTCCCCTTATCTCCGCATTGTCCATTTAAAGGGCACGGTTCAACTTATTTGGTTGAATTTATAAAGCGGTATTACGTTACACGATCGTTTCACAAGGCTCATCATTTATAACCGATAATCCCTCGTCAGCTGCATTTACTTGCAAATCTCCCCTTAAATTTACCATTATTCAATTTTGTTACTCGTGTTGTTTTTTCTCGTTTTTTGTTTTTACATTTTTAGATAACTCCTGCGATAGCAATTAATGTACTATGTTAGCACACTGGATTACGTGATTAATAATAAAAGCATTTTCAATTCCAACGCCACAATTTAGCCGCCACCCTGCCCATGCCCCTGGTGGTGATGTCGGCGTTTTAAAAAACTTTCGCGGCAGAAAACTAGGGTACACTCGAACGTAGTCAAAGGTTTTTTTTTTCGTCGTTGTGGTTGTTAAAAGTTGATGAGGATATTTTTTCGATCTGCTAACTTACAATAGTGATATAGATTTCAGTCCATTACAAATCTCTCAGCGTTCAAAAGAATTACTTCCTACAAACTGATCGGTCAACAAAACATTAAGTAAACATTTTCTCTAAACATTCGTTGTGAAAATTACGAAGAAAAAAAAGGAGAAAAAAAGGACGATAGTTTATCTTTATTCAAAAACCAACACCCTAGTGGTATGTTGAAGATACGCGCGTAAAAAGCGGTGGAAAAACAAAAATCAAACGGAAAAGATCAGTTTTCTCGTTTAAAAACTTTAGCCAAGATAGAATTTGTGCCAAAAATTCGCGCAAGGAAAAAGCATTCCCTAAAAGCGTCACTTGGGTTCTTTTTACAGTTTTTCTTCTCGCCTATGTCATTCTCGCATACAACAATCGCCTACGATTTAAAAAGATAAGGGCCATTAATGTAACCATCTCGTGTTGCTGGGTCACTTTAGCAAGAAGGGGCGATTTTTTTACTCGAATCTTCTTGCAGAAGGAAAAAGAAGATAACAGCAAGCGTTGATTAATTGTTTTCGGGGCGTTATCTTTTTTACATTAGCTTTCACTTTCACTGTAGGGTTACCAAACAAATTTTGAAAAAAATACCATTTCCCTGCATAAAAGGAGTCGAATACAATATATTTCCCCCCTTTTTTTTTAATGCGCGAAAAGACGGAATGTTGTTTTTTTTTTTTTTTTTAAGGAAAAAGCTCGCTTACTCGTACAATTTTTTTATTAAAATAAAAAAATTGCACTTCGTTTGTCGAACGAATTGAAACATGAACTCGAATATGGAAAATATTTCAAAATTACCAGTCAGTTTTCGAATTACCTACTACGAAGAAATATAAGATTTTCAACATCGCGAATTTCTAAATAAATGATCGGAATTTTATTGAACACGTAATACGTCGAAGAATAAAGCACCAAACGTGACCAAAAATGATTGTATTATTAGGTATTATTTACGTTTAAAACACCATTACCGGTATTATATTTTTTATACGTTTAGCTCTATACGTTTATCGACTGGGAATATTTGAGAAATAAAATTTCTTCGCCAGTTGAAAATGGCTCGCTGCGAATTTCACATTTCATTCTTAAAGTCGCCGAATTTTCTCCTCCGCTCCGGTCGTTTCCTATCATTTCTTGCCTTTTTTTTAAAAGCTTTTTCAATTTTATACAAACCAAGATTTACGTATCAGCCGAGCGCAGAAAATTAGCATTTTAATTTATGAATCACCGACGGTTAGTTTACACAATCTTCTATACTTATGATAATGAGACCAATCTCATTAATACAGTTTTGAAGGACTCTTCTGCAAAATAGTCGTGTCCTACGCGGTCGTGTCGACTTTTGCAAAAGGATTTCATGACGTTTACGCTTTTAAACTCATATACGGTTCGTGTATTTTACATGAAACTAATTTACACAAAATTACGATACGAACATATTTCACACTCAACATTGACGTATGGTAGGGATCAAGGAATCGAATTTATCCAGTACGTATAGTACAGTATAAATTTACTTTACACCCTACCTACCCTACATATAAAATACCTACCTACTTATATGGTAAAATGTAGTCCATTTTCAATAATAGCGGTGAAAAACTTCTTATTTAAATGTGTGTTTACTCTTTTGATACGAGTCGATTTAATATTAACGTAAAAACTTTTTTTCAAGGTAATGAAAATTCACGTACTTTCAGTGTTCTATCGAGTTTTAAGTTTTAAATGGAATTTTTTTCCAAAGACAAAAAAAAAACTTTTTTTTTCGCAACAGAGTACCCGCTTCGAATGTAAATTTAAGAATATTTCCGGTTTCAACGCGGAGAATTAATGAAAATATTCTTATTAACGGAGTTCTTTTTGTTATCTTAGGTATCCCGTGAAGTTTTTTTTTGTTTTTGTTTCTTTTTTAAACTTATGTACCTACTTTTAGAAAAATTTTAAATCTTGATATTTCGCCGAGTGGGTACCATTTTTGGGGGGCACTTTCACGCCATTTTTCCGCTTCAAGATAAAAGAATGTTCATTAAGAAAGTTGAAAATTACGCAAGCTCGTTTCAAAGGAATTAATAAACAAAAGCGAATTCCATTGTTATTGAACATATACCTAGTGTCCCAGATAAGGTGCATATCGCACATCCGGCGTAATAGTGTCATAAATATAATATCTAGAAAAACCTAAGTTTTGGTAAATGGAAATTTGAGAAATTCTTATTTTCGAACATCTTAAAATTGAACCTTATTATATTTCAGGAAATTAAACACATTTTTAAAAACCTAAAACTTTCTATTTTCAAAAAGTATGAATATTTTTATTCAACGCAACACTGATTTTGTTTTATCAATATTCAATTTTGCAAAAAAACATTCCAAGTTATGACATCTTAACTCCTGGAATTTTTTTTATTTTGAGTTATAACATTAGACTACTCGTTATCACTTTCTATTTGCGTACTTTTTTCCAAACATTTCGGCTTGCTTTAAGTTTTCTAAGCCTCTGAAATCTGAATCCATTTGGGGTTGATTGGAATTTTGACCAAAATTATGATACACTGGAAAAACTTCCAGCATTTATGAAAAAAATTATGAATTTTCGAGCACAAGACCCCAGTGGGCAGCAGAGCCCCGATTCTTAATAATCGTTTTGCAACCAACGTTCCAAAAAGGCCAAAAAAAAATTGTAACCTTTTTTAAATAATTTTTTTTTTTATTTAAAACATAATATACCTATATACCTATTATTAGGTACCTTTTCTAATATTATATATTTTTCTAAATTTCAAAAAATATATTAAAAAAATTGAAAAATTGAAAAATTAATTCCTCAAACTAGATTGAAAAGTTTTTTGAAAAAAATCACCCTCATCTTTCATCATCTAACCGTGACCTTTCTGTGGTTTGACCTAAAATTATCTCAGAACTGGATTCCACAAGAGAAAAAATATACCTATTTTGACATTTAATTCAATTTTTTTTTTTTTTTGAGTGGAACCCCTTGCAACTCCTTTTATAATAAAAGACCTAGGCGTTGATTTTTATGTTAATCTTAGGAAGTGTAACTACATAAAACATTTTTGTTAAAAAAAACTGATAAACCAATCTGACTGTGACGACACAAATATTTTTATTAAAGGAGGGAGGTGTAACTGAAATGATTTTTTGAAACTGAAATTTAAACCAAAACTGAAAAAATTTCAGTTTTTATTCTTTTTTTTTTTTTGCTATTGAAAGGAATTAATTTATGATTCATCTTAGTTCTCATACACATTTTCATTAAAAATGATTGAAACTGAAACTGCGAAAACTGAAAAAAGACAAAAACTGAAACTGAAATCAAAACTAGAAACTCCAAAACTGATAACCGAAACTGAAACTAAAATTTTTCAGTTTTCCATTTTTTTTTTTTTTCAATTTGAAACCGAAATATAAACTAAAACTGAAAACTGAAAAAAGACAAAAACTTGAACTGAAAAAAATTTCAGTTTCAGTGTTTTTACTTTTTATGTTTCTATGTTTTCTTTTTTTAAATTTTTTTAAATTTTTGTTATTGAAATAGATTGATTTATGATGTATCTTAATTATCGTATAAATATTTTTAGGTACTAAAAATTATTGGAACTGAAACTGAAGACTGAAAAAAGACAAAAACTGAAAGCATGATTTCCGACATTTTAGTGGACACCTGGTAACAATGGCGAATGGCCTTGTCCCGAGCGGGGGGGGGGGGGGGGTAAATTACAGAAACAAAAACGTAATGTGGTGATAGAGCGAAAAAAATTGAGTATTACTCCAGATGTGCGATAGATAAATATTTTCAAAAGTTGAGTTTGAAATAAAAATTTGCCCTAATTTTTTGAAAAAATAACTTAGTTGAAAATTATCTCACATCCGACATTGCACTTTACTCAGAATACGATGCGATGTTTTGCGAATACAATTTCTATTTGATAAGATATTATCTAATAATTAAACTTTATATTATTTAGGTACTCGCTTTCAAACATGTTAAGCATAAGCACCTATCTATTTCCGAGACCGAGACGAGACATACCCAAGAAGTAAAACTAATTTACAAACATAACATTGAGAAGAAAACTCGAAAAGACACTACCGCAGGGATTTCTTATACACAAAATGTAAAAGCGTTCGAATCAATTTTTCCAACGAAATGTTGAAATTATTCAATATCGCGTTATTTACACATCTACGAGTAAAAAGGAGAAAGTTTTATAAAGAAGTTGAATACTTCGAAGCAAAATAATATCATAACGGTGCGAGTATTGCGGACTAAAATATTTTAGAGTCTCGTCTTAAGGAAAACCCGGCTATAAACTTTCCCTGGAGTGATATTTGAACTGTGGACTGCATTAGGTTAAAAGAAAAAATTTTCAAACGGACTACATGAAAAGATCCGGATGAATATTCGTCAGTTTTATATTCAAACTTTCAAAACACAAAATAATCCCTTAAAATACAGGCCTGTAGTTAGATATCTTCAGAAAAATGCCATCCATACGAGGCAACGACACCTACTGAGTAAATTTTGATTTTTATTTAGAAAACCAAGTGGCTCTCAAGTTTGGTTGTAGCAATTTAAAATATTTTATTACAATAGACATGGTCCTATCATAAATGAGCCAAAGTCAGATACCATGACTTACTGTTCGTACTTTCGTAAGTACCTACACCTACCTACCTACCTACCTGCCTACCTACCTACCTACCTATCTACTTATCTAACTAACTATCTTTCTATCTACACAACACACAAAACTATTTGCATAACTCGCATATTTTCCCATGTTGAAGCCTGTACGAGCTTCGCGTTTTTCTGACATGAATGCTTAAACTAGCTTACACTCAAACTAAAGTATTTTTTATTTCCTTTGCGAACGTAATACGCAGCTAATGAGATTTCGTTTTGACGGTTTCATTCACTGTTAGAATAAATATTTTGATTTATTCGAATAAACAAGAGGTTGAAATTTTTTGATCATTTTCATTAGAATGATAAATCATGCTCAATTTTCAATTTACGAGTTTGCTCGATCATCGAATAAACCACTTATGGAAAAAAAAGTTTAGAAAACTAGTTTTATTGAGTAGGTCTAGGTACTAATAATTATTGGGATTTTTTCATTTTTAAGGGAATTTTATTTTATATGAAAAGTAATCGAATGGATAATTATTTTTAACACTCAATTGGTTTTTGAATTCAAGTTTTTTTTTTCAAATTTATATTACATTTTAATTTTCAACTACTCAAATTTTAATACCTATCTTGAAAAAAATTAATAAATTTGAAAATAACATCAAAAAATAAATTCAGATAGCTACACCTTACCTATCTATCCCTTTTTTTTGTAAAAAAAATATAAAATATAGGTATATTATTCTACTTCGAATTTTACTAAATTCTTTATTTATTTACGAATTAAAATTCCCAAAATATGAAATTATTACGCAAACAGAAAATCACGACGAACATGAATAATTATCGAACTTTTATTCAACGAAATATACTAGACGAGCATTACAAAACGAATGACGTGGGTACAAAAGTTCTAACGAAACGTACCACAAAAAAGACGTGGTACGTGGAAAAGATTTGCGGAAATTTCAGGCTGGAGGTGGCCAACTATATTTAAACAAAAAGGACACGTAATAAAAATAAAAAATCGAACGCGACGAATAACCTACCTAATGAAAATAGGATAAAAACGCAACACCCCCCCCCCCTCAGACTGAAATTCCGCACAAAAAAATACAACAAAAAATATACGTAACTTATCAAAATAAACAAAGCAAAAATACGATAACAAAAATCGGAGCTCGTAAATATTACCGTGGAAAACGTACGTATTATTAATAAAAAACGTGAACGTATGGATAAGTTACAATTATGTATGGAGTACATCTAAGTTCGATAGCACCGAATCCGGAATTTGGATAAATTACGTGCCAATAAATCAAATACAATGGATCGACATACGGATCAACGAGTGATGTACGAAATTCGGAATTAAGTAAGTTATTATAAAAATTAAACTCGTAATTAGTCTTTTCATTTTCAGCAGAATTATCGGTTCGAACGTGATGGTTCGATTTGTCGGACATTTCATTTATCGTAGAAAACATCGCTCGTATCGTTATTCATACATGTCGAAGAGGTAAACCTACTGCCACGAAGCAAAGGCAATCCCACGATTATTTTTTTTTTACTTCGAATTTGGGGAAAAAATTATATTAGGATTTTATTACGAAAAAATTATTTATTTCACCTTCTTTTTCGAATGCGTTTTAGTTTCAGAAAAATTTCTCCACCTCGAATCTTTTTTTTTTTAGATTTTGAGTAATGAAAATTTATTTACTATCCCTCGAAAAAGTATTCATTATTCGGTTTTTTCAAATTTGAATTTCATAGCGATAAATTCATTCGCTTCGAAAACAGCCGTCATTTTTTATTATAATGTACATAATAGAAGGAAACCATTTTTACGAATTCCGATATCGTAACTCACATTTTCCACACGTAAGCGTAATATTTGCGCTACATAAAATTCGCATTTTTCAAAAATACCACCTAAAAAAAGTGGGTCATTTATAAATTTTACTTTTTCTTTTCATTAAAAGCTGGCCCAATGTAGATAATTCCGTCCTGTCAACAAGGAAAAAACAAACTGCCTTTATCTAATACATGTTCGAATGTTTCATATCTGATTGCATGTATTTTTAGGCTCGTAGAGTGGATCACATTCACATTAGGCATGTAATATATTCGTTTGCGAGGTAAGTTGCAAAACGTAAAATTATAGAGAAAATTAACGCAAAATGCATCATTAAGGTATTTTCAACGGATTAGCATAATTTATGATTTCATTCGAGTTGCAGATATCACATCGTGTCCGTTTTGGTACCCTTTTCATCCTTTCTGTACGTAATTTTTAGCTCGATTTATTATGCATTTGAGAATTGCTTTTTGTTGCTAAATTTTTTTATCGTCGAGGAAATCGCGAGCAAAATCGTGTGGCTTGTGTGAGGATGGGATAGGTTCTGGCCTACGTATAGGTATACATTGCACAAACGTTCTTTTTTGAAAGAGAAGACGAGTAAGTACACATATGCACGTAGTTTCGTACCTATCAAATTTTTCCTTCAGTTATTGTTTCTCAAATTGTACTAGAGGCTTGGGTATAGTGATGGCTCGCGCAAATGCTCGCCCGCAAATGCGCGCGCATGCTCGCTCGCCAAAAAATGCGCATTTGCGCGCTTTTAAAGAAATCTTAAAAATCGTGTGACATATCAAAACACTCGTCTGGTAGCACTGAATGATAAGGTAGTTGTATTACTTCCATTTCTCATGAAAATAACAATCGACTTCTCTGGGTTTTTTTTTGCATTGAAAAATGAGAGATTCCTATTGAAGATTGGACTTAAGTTTCTTTTTTTGAAAAATTCTTGCGCGCATTACGCGCACGATGCGCGCGCTGCGCGCAACCAGAAATTGGAATGCGCGCATTGAGCCATCACTACTTGGGTAGATATTTGGAAAAACAAATTCCTTTGAACATTTTAAAATAATGAAAAATTCAATGGAATTTTAAACATTTCTATCGATAAGATTTCTTTTTTGAGAATTTTCAAATAAGTAATTTCTTGAATTTTTTCCAAGAGAACTTTCACTTTTTTCCGAAGTATTATTTTCGAGGTTTTAGCAATTTTTTTCAAAATTGTTCGGTGAAAAATTTTCAAAGAAACTTCATTTACAAAAATGTTGAAAGGAATTTTTTCAGTTTGAGAAGAATAAAATTGAGGAAAATCGATTTATGCTCAAACGTATATTGATAGCACTAAAAAAATAAACTTGTCTTTTTTTTGACATTTTTTGCCTACATTTGAAAATGAAGGCGCTAGAGAGCTTTCATAATTAGAAAACCTGTTTCTTTTCAAAGTTTAAAAGTTTTATAGAACCTTGATTTTCGAAAGTAGGCAAAAAATACCAAGAGTAAAAAAAGTCATTTTTTAGCACTATCCATAATGCCCGGTTAAAAATTACTTTTCTCAATATTATTTACCATTGCCCCTTCAGTTTTCAAAATAGGCACCATGCCATAATAATTATGTATATAACGTTTTTTAGCATAGTATACAGGGTGTCTCATCACCAGTTATCACCCCTTCACCAGCGAATTTCGAAATCGAGACAGAAAAAAAATCAATTTATTTTTCATTTTTTTAAATTTCCAATTATTTTAATTTTTGGAAGTTGATACCTATCGTAACTAATAATTTTGAGTGAAACTCGATGTTAAAGATAAAAAGAAAAACATTTCGGTAAAAAAAATTTTTTTTGAAAAAATAATTTTTTGTTTTTCAGTCATGATTTTGAAATTGAAATGGCTATAACTTTTTAACCAAGTGAGATAGAAGAGTCTAGTTTGCGGCATTCGAAAGGTCGAACTTTTTTCATGTAAGGCAAATCATAATAATAATACCAAATGAGGAAACTTTTTTGAGATTTTTTCAAAAATTGCCAAAAAATCTCAATTTTTGAACACGTTTTTTTAGATATTTAATACGGTACAGACCCCCCTGATCACCTAGTACAATTATCAACCCCATCAAAAAATTCTACACAAAATTTCCTTTCCAACGCCGCAAAGCGCAACTTTCTACCTATCTCGGTTGTCGAGTGACGCATGGTTAAAAATCTGAAACAAAACTGAAAATAAAAATTTTTCAGTTGAGCATATCTTTGCCCCTTCAATTCACAGGGTCGGCAAACATGCATACATGAGCTTAGTTTGAGTTGACTATATCGCTGGTGAAGGGGTGATAACTGGTGACTGGACACCCTGTATATGCATTTCCTTAAGCGTTGTCTATTCGCCTTATGGAAGGAACTAAATCATTTACAAAACACCCAGTGTGTCAGTCGAGCATGTACTTCGGGGGGGGGGGGGGGGGTGAGAAGGCTATAGCCCATAGTGACAAAATTCTCAGGGTAGCAAATTTTGAAAACAAAACAAAAAAAAACGCGTAGCAGTCAAGATGCTCCGCGACAGCCGAATTTTTTTTTTCAAGTTAGTGTACCACTTTGAAAACGTTTTCATCCATGGTATTTCAGTTTCAATATCAGTTTTAACTTCAAATTCAGTTTAAAAATGTCAGGTTTTTGTCTTCAGTTTTAGTTCCTCTCTGCATTGAAGATTTCAACTTCAGATGGGGGCTCCGCCCCCATACCCCCGTTGAGGCTCCTACCCAACCTCCTTATCACTTTCAGCTCTTAGGATGGGGGCTCCGCCCCCATGCCCCCGCGTTGGGGGCTTCGCCCCCAACCACCTCGTCACTTCCAGCTCTTCAGATGGGGGCTCCGCCCCCATGCCCCTCTTGGGGGGCTTTACCCTCAATAGGGACATGGCAGGAGAGGATTGAGGGCTTCGCTCTCAATCCCTTCACACTTTCAGCTCTTCAGACGAGGGCCAACACACCAAAAAAGAGGTTAAAACGTGAAAATTTCTGATTTTTGACCCTGTACGGGGGTCAAATGGTGCTCAAAAGTCGAAACCCCCAAAAGGCACATCAGTGACCTCTACTGACCCTACATCTCAAATTACGATTGTTTAGGTCTTTTAGTTTGGGCTGTAGGCTGTTCAACGCGTCAGAAAAGACAGGTTAAAACTTGAAAAATATTGATTTTTGACCCTGTATCGAGGTCAAAAGGAGTTTAAAGGTCAAAACCTACAAAAGGCACATCAGGGGCATAAACTCGATCTATTATAAAAATTTAGGCCTCCCAGCTCCATTTGGGGGGTCTGTAGCCTGATCAACGTGAAAAAATGACCTCAAAATCCACTTTTTGAGCCCTAAAATGGGGTGGGGATGACTTGAGAAGCTGAAATTTGGATACAGTGGAGACAATCAGAGTCACTATTGTTGGTAAAAATTTCAAATCATTTTGTCAAATTGGGGCTTCTTTAGAGCCCCCCTCAAAAAAGGGCCACCCCCAATTTTGGGGCTCGAGAGTCAAAAACCCCAAAAGGCACCTCAGTGACCCTTACCTATCCTAAATACCAAATTTTAGCATCCAAGGTCATTTGGTTTGGGCTGCAGGCTGATCAACGTACCGAAAAGCGAGAAAAAACATGAAAAATTGTGAAAAATCTTGATTTTTGACCCTTGAGAGGGGTCAAAGGGGGCCCAAAAGTTGAAACCTACAAAAGGCACATCAGGGGCACAAACTTGATCCATGATGAAAATGTTGGCCCCCCAGCCCTATTTGGGGGGTCTGTAGCCTGATCAACGTGAAAAAAATGACCCCAAAATCCACTTTTTGGGCCCTAAAATGGGGTGGGGATGACTTAGGGGACTGAAATTTGACTATGGTGTAGGTAATTTGGGTTCTCATCCCTGGGGCAAGTTTCAAAAAATTTCATGATATTGGGGCTCCCCCGCACCCCCTCAAAAAGGGGTAAAATACCCAATTTTGAGTTAGGGCCCCAAAAATTTTTTTGCATCATTCCTACACCTAGGGGACCCTACCTATCAAGTTTGACCTCATTTGACCTGTTAGGCTCGGCCCCAGAGTTCCAAAAGTAGCGGTAAAATTTTAAAAATAGTGAAAAATCTTGATTTTTGACCCTTGACAGGGGTCAAAGGGGGCCCAAAAGTTGAAACCTACAAAAGGCACATCAGGGGCACAAATTTGATCCATGATGAAAATGTTGGCCCCCCTGCCCTATTTGGGGGGTCTGTAGCCTGATCAACGTGAAAAAATGACCCCATTGGGCCCTAAAATGGGTGGGGATGACTTAGGGGGCTGAAATTTGACTATGGTGTAGGTAATTAGGGCTTTCATCCCTGGGGCAAGTTTCAAAAAATTTCATGATATTGGGGCTCCCCCGCACCCTCCTCAAAAAAGGGTCATATCCCCAATTTTGAGTTAGGGCCCCAAAATTTTTTTTGCATCTTTCCGCCACCGAGGGAACCCTACATATCAAGTTTGACCTCATTTGACCTGTTAGGCTCGGCCCTAGAGTTCCAAAAGTAGGGAAAAATTATATATATATATATATATATATAAATATGTGACATGTGACAGATCGTCATCTTTTGGTCCCAAACGTCGACAAATGGGGTCAGAACTCTTCTACCCCCCCTCCTTCTAAATCAGGGTCGGACACAATAGCCTAAATTTTAAAAAAAAAATTCGGCTAAAAACGAAAAAATCCAATTTCAAGAATTAAGAAGAAATTCGATCTTCTTTTAAAAATTCATTTTCTGTTCAACTGTCAAAAAATTGTCAAAATTTTGTTTCCATAAATTTTTAGCCGAATTCTTTTTTTTTTAAATTTAGGCTATTGTGTCCGACCCTGATTTAGAAGGAGGGGGGGTAGAAGAGTTCTGACCCCATTTGTTGACGTTTGGGACCAAAACATGACGATCTGTCACATGTCACATATTTATATATATATATATATATATATTTATAATTTTACCGCTACTTTTGGAACTCTGAGGCGGAGTCTAACAGGTCAAATGAGGTCAAACTTGATATGTAGGGTCCCCTCGGTGTAGGAATGATTCAAAAAAATTTTGGGGCCCCAACTCAAAATTGGGGATATGACCCCTTTTTGAGGAGGGTGCGGGGGAGCCCCAATATCATGAAATTTTTTGAAACTTGCCCCATGGATGAGAACCCTAATTACCTACACCATAGTCAAATTTCAGCCCGTCATCCCCACCCCATTTTAGGGCCCAAAAAGTGGATTTTGAGGTCATTTTTTCACGTTGATCAGGCTACAGACCCCCCAAATGAGGTTGGGGGTGCCTAAATTTTCATCATAGATCGAGTTCATGCTCCTGATGTGCCTTTTGTAGGTTTTGGCTTTCAAACCACTTTTGACCTTGATACAGGGTCAAAAATCAATATTTTTCAAGTTTTGACCTGTCTTTTCTGACGCGTTGAACAGCCTACAGCCCAAACCAAAAGACTTAAAAGGTCGAAATTTGGGATGTAGGGTCAGTAGAGGTCACCGATGTGCCTTTTGAGGTTTTCGAGTTTTGAGCACAATTTGACCCCCGTACTGGGTCAAAAATCAGAAATTTTTACGTTTTAACCCCTTTTTTGGTGTGTTGGCCACTGTCTGAAGAGCTGAAAGTGTGAAGGGGTTGGTGGCGAAGCCCCTAATTCCCTCCTGCCATGCCCCTATTGGGGGCTTCGCCCCCAATAGGGGCATGGGGGCGGAGCCTGCATTTGAAGAGTTGGAAGTGACGAGGTGGTTGGGGCGGAGCCTCAACGGGGGTATGGGTGCGGAGCCCCCATCTGATGATTAAATCTTCAATGCAGACAGGAACTAAAACTGAAGACAAAAACCTGACATTTTTAAACTGAATTAAAAGTTAAAACTGATATTGAAACTGAAATACTACGGATGAAAACGTTTTTAAAGTAGTACACTAACTTGGAAAAAAAAATTCGGCTGTCGCGGAGCATCTTGACTGCTACGCGTTTTTTTTTCAATATGTAGGGGGAAAATAATGAATGGGAACAAAAACAATTTTGAACAATATCATTTTGAAAAACTATTTTTTTAGAAAACAATTTTGAACATTTGAAATTTTTAAAAACTTATTGTGAAATGATTTTTGTTAAATTTTGTGCAAATACGATTTTTTTTTTCAAATGTCCAAAAAAGCATTTTCAGATTTTTTTTGAATTTATTTTGTGATTTTATTGAAATTTTTTTTGAGAATAATATGTTCCATTTGAAAAGTGAGTGTAGAAAAAATCGTTGAAATTTCAGTTTCAACAATTTTTAAATTGAAAAAAAAAAATGTTAATAATAATAAACTAGAAATAAAAATTAATTTTTGTTTTTTTCATGTTTTTTTAAAATTATTCGAACAATTTGTTGGGAGAAGAGATAGGAAATAGCCTAATAGGTAATGTTTTTTTGAAAAAGTGGCATTAAAATTTAATCTCAAGGTGATAAAAATCTAATTTTGTCTCTGCCTTGCAAGAACCTACGATATTATATTTGTTTCTGTATTTTCGTGGTTTAAAAAATGAATAGGGCAACTTTTGAGGGGAACTATGAAGGGAAAGGAATTGCTGATTCAAAGACCACACCGACAAGACATATTAAAAAATTGCTCATCTGTCGAATAATTCTCGAGATATATTATTTTTCTGATTTTCATTAAATTAAAAATTTATTTCTTAGAAACTAAAGGGCGAAGAGGTTTGAAACATTGTCAAGGTTGTTTCCAGGTGATATTCATCCGCTGCTTAAATATCATCGAGATCTCGCTTGTGGGTGAATTCATTCATTTTATTCACAAATAAGTCTGCCCTTTCTTCCTAAAGAATTTCAGTTTCACATTTACACATCGAACCATTTTTATACGAAAGAGTTCGGTATAGGACACGGGATTTATTATTTCGAAAATGACGCTGCTCTTAATAAAACACTGGCCCAACATGTAAGCTCATAAAGTCATTATCAAAAACGTCCAAAAACGAAACGGAAGTAACAGACCTAAATTAATGACGTGTGAAATCTCGAAAAGGTACAGAAATGAATTAAAAATCTGGTAACAGAGATAGAAACCAGCAGGGAAGCACGCATGATAGACGCTTTTGGGCTCGGGATTGCGATTTTTACAAGCTAAACATTCTGAAAAGAAGAAGCGAAAATAAAAGGGATTATTACTCGTATATGTGGAGTTTGCGGACTGCTACATATATTTGTAATAACGACGACATTCGGATAACAAAGCGGGATAAGGAATTTCAAAGTAAGAAAATTGCATTTCACGCTTACTTATTTTTTGATATTCTGATGTTTTCATTTCAACGACACATACACTTGGTTAAATCTGTCGCCCTCTGACGTGAGCGTCTAGTGTCATCTATTCTCGTATTATAAAAGTTTAATGACAAATCGTAACTTTCGACTGGACCTTGCGAGTAGAAAATTTTCATTGTTCATTTTCAGTATCATAATTCTTTCTCTATTTGATTCGCCAAAATATTAAGTACGAAAATTAAAAAATTTATTATCAAATTTTACTTTCAAAATTTTTCCATTAGGTACCTAAATAGCTGGCTTTATACGAAAATACCTAAGAAGTATTCGTATAATATGCTCGTAAATAATGGCAGATTTAAAAAGAACCGATGTGATTCAGCGAACCGACCTATTTAATATCGGATAACAATTTATTTACGGCGGTTGAGTTGAGCTCGTAAATTGAGCAATCG
Organism: Balanococcus diminutus; assembly: GCA_959613365.1. Lineage (NCBI taxonomy): Eukaryota > Metazoa > Arthropoda > Insecta > Hemiptera > Pseudococcidae > Balanococcus > Balanococcus diminutus. Next base: position 41,221,989 of record OY390715.1, on the reverse strand, counting down.
CATAAATATTTCATCTCCATTTCGTCAATTTTTAATATCGTTTCATTCAAAATTAAAAATTCTATCGACGAAACACGACCAAGTTTTAAAATGTATTCGTAAAAGAAAAAAAGGTAATAAGAACTCAATTTTGTGTCTTTTAAAAAGGAGAAAACGTTTTAAATTTTTTTCCAACGCTAATATCCTGGATTTTCTTGAAAGTATAGGAGTTCAATAAAGAAGGAAATTGAAAACCCATTATCCTAAATAACTAATTCAACGTTATTCCTGCCTATATTTCAACGGAGTTGATTAAAGGTCAAAAATATACGAACGATAAATACCACCTAAAGCAATTCTAATTTTAGTTCATTTTGAAACCTATTTAATTTTTATAGTAGGTACATACACATGTTGATCAATACGATACGTACATACATGTAGATATAGGTAATACAGTTACGTGAAATTGAATTCACTTTACCATCATGTTGATTAATAAATACTTGATAAAAATGATTAATAAAATCTTTCCAATAATGTATGTAGGCATCAAATATTAAATGCATCGTAAATGTCCAAGGTGATCTAAAGCCATTTGATTAGTAATTACCAGAGAAGATCTAATATGAGAAGGATAACGCTTTTCCTTATTCGACGTAATTTGGACTCGGTTCAATTCTGCAATTTTCCAAAACGAAATGAAATGCCCACGAGGGCATTTTAAATTAAGGATACTCCCGACGGAGCGTTTCCCTTATATGGTTACTTAGGCAAATAAATTAATGTCGATCCAACAGTGATATCATAGAATTTTCCTTATTCCTTTCAAGATAATTATCATTAATTTTAAATTGTAATCAAAAATTTCACTTTTATTTGTAATTTCAACGCTTTAAATTGCCTTCTATAGATCGTATCTAATTCGAGGTTTTTTCCTATTTAGAAATATCAACTTTTTATTGCATTTCGTTGCAAATAAGTCTTTAAAAGAAACGACAATCTGTAGGCATTTTGTGTACTTTGGTGTTTTAATCTTCATAGACGTGTTTCAGCGTAACTAATGAATTATAATTATAAGTAAGTACATAATTTTACAAAAAGTAAAGACATTAAATTACTAGTACAGTCACAAATGGAAAAAAAGGCATCTGTGCGATCGAAAGGTTAAAAGCGATTTTATGATTGATTTGTAATTCAGAAAATGTTTTTTAAAAATTGAATGACTGGATGTATATTTTTTATTGCCCCTTTTTTCCGAAGACAACCCTTTTCCAAAAAATCTCCATACTTCAAATAAAAATTGTCATAATGTCTACTAGAATTTAAAAGTGAAAAGTATGACTTTTAGATGACTTTTATAAAACCAAATTCTCTTTTTTAGAGGAATGTGTTTATTTTTAAGAACTTTTTTTAAAGTAATGTGTTTTTTGGAGAAAGTGGTCTATTTTTCAATGATATTTTTTTCGAAGCAAGGGGTTCATTTAATCATTTTTAGACTTATTTTTTGTAAGGGCAGAAGACGGTGAGCGATTTTAAAAGAAGAATTTTTTTAAAACTATGGGCACTTGCTTCAACAAACAATTTCTCGAGAGTTCATTTTTTGGAAGGCTATAGCTACGAATTTAAAAAAAATTTTACCTAAACGGCTAAAAATGTCCAACTTCATTACATTTGTATCGATTTCGCGTCGTTCTAAAAAATTTTTATTCAAAACAAAGAGGGCTGGGAAAAAAATACAAAATTTTGGAAAGGTACCTAGGTAGGTAAATAAAATTTTTAAGCATTTTTTTTCTCAAAAAAAAAAAAAAAAAAAGGAGAGTCACAAAAAAATTCAACATATTACCAATTGTTTTTTAGCAAATTTTACAAAATTTTAGAATATTGATTAAAAAATTTCAGAGAATTTTGGCTAAATTTCTAGAAAATTTTTTAAAACTTGGAAAATTCATTTATTGTTATTTTCATGTGAAAAAGCGAAGGTGAATCCTGCTCCAGCGAAACGAGAGCAAACATTTTTATGAAAAAATATTGCCAGAGCACATCGAGAACAAAAGTTTTGAGAAAATTGAAATTTTGAATTCAAAAATTGGATTTTTTACACAAATTTGAAAATGAGTAAAGGGTTCTTTCTTCAAAGACCTTTTTTAATGTGAGGGGCTAATTTTTGGCAAAACGTATGAAGTGATCTTATAGACTCTTTGATTGTAGACTCAGATCTTCGGAATAATTTTAGTTATTATAGAAATTTTGATTGGACCCTATCAGATTTTGCATAAGAAGTGTGAAAATCACCCTCGAACTTCAATTGTACAGATTGCAGTCACTTCCATACAATTTTAGCTGGCAATACAGCCAATGAGGGGAAAATTTTCTGTAAACACTCGAATTGTAATTTGACCAGACATTTGATTAAACTATTAGTTATACTTAGCTTCTGTTTCGAGGGTTTATCTCCTTTCCTTTGGAAGTCGCATATATCCCTTCCTAAAGCCCCAAATGAAAAATTTTTCAAATAAAAATTGTAGATTAAGACGTTTGAAATAATTCCAGTTAATACAAAAATCTCATTTGAATCCCTCCTTCCTCCCCTCCAATTTCGCACATTAACTATGAAAATCATTTTTGGAGGGAGGGGAGGGGAGGATTTGATTGAAAATTTCACAGTTACAAAAATTATTTCTAGCGCCTCAATCTACAACTTTTGTTTGAAAATTTTTTCAATTGAGGTCTCGAGTACAAAAATAGGAAGAAATTTTGAAAATTATTTTTTTTAATATCTGGGTACGACGCTAAATTACGAATGAATCATAAAATAGCTTTCAACTTTTCGATGGGCCGGAATTTCCAAATGACATCTTCGAAATTTTCAATTTAGCAATAGTACCTAAAAACTTATTTTTTTAAAAACTGTTTATCTTTCCAAAGTTTCAAGAATTTTGGTAAGATTATTTCATTCGAGAATGCTATACTTTTATTTCTTCCCACGAAATAGGTATCCAGTAATACTTAAACGCTGAAACGAATAAAAATAATACCTACTCTGGGTGCATTAGCGTAATGCAAAACGATTAAATTGAAGAACTCCGCAATATTAACATTTCATGAAACTACGAGAAAATAGCGAAATTTCAATTCAAAGAATTCACCAACTCGTATCTCGATAGAAAATAGAATGAAATTAAATTCAGCATATGATAACCATTAGTAGATATCGACCATACTAAAATGTAATTTTATTTCAATACACTTGAGGAAATAATTCAATTTCCGTTTGGTTGGATAAAAAAAGAAGTATATAGGTAGGTAAGGTACACACGCACGTTGATAAAATCGGATTAGCACGTTTCAGATTCAAATTTATAACGAGTTATTTCATCATAAAATTATCCAACTAGGTAGTTATGGCCACATTTTTGTGTTCTCAATATGTCTAAGAATATATGAGTAACAGCTCAGCAAAAAAAAAAAAAAAAAAAAAGCTTCAGGCGAGATTCTTTTTAAAAGAAATTGTTTTTTTTTTCCTCCTCAAGAAAATTGTTTCATATGATGAAATGGGTCATAATACCTAGGCATAGTATTTTCAACAATGAAATGGTTTAAAATTATCTTTAGTTCTATGTACGTAGGTATATAGACCTACTAACCTAACACAAAAGAATATAAGAGGTACTTACATTGTACGTCTAGCAAAATGGAAGTATTTATCGGGTTCTGTAGTGTCACATGGTTAACGAGGCAAATTATCGTTGAATTATGGTGAGCTCTTAAAACTTTTGGTAGTTTAGCCTCACTTCGAAATAAATGGACGGCAACGTTTTCACTAACTGATGATTCATTAGAAACTTGTAAACTGGGTACGGCAATGACACCGGTATTCACATCGATATTGTTCGAGCTAGGTACCAGTAGCCAGGTCAGTTTTGGCTTCGGATTACCCCCTTCTACGATGCATTCGACGCTTAAGTCGTTATTTTCTTTTATCGGAATGAACAGGTTACCAGGATCTAATCGGCGACCATCAATTAGCAAATAAGGCGATTTCGGTTCCTCTATAAACAAAACACAAAATGAATATAAAATTAATAAGCTGCGTTCGATTAAGTCGAAATTTTCCATCAACAATGAATTTACCAGCTAATTTGTAGTTTATACAAAGTTGGAAATTTTCGGCGCTACATGACGATGTCTCAACGTCTATATAAAGTAGATAAAAGAAAAGAGATAATTTGACAAAGCAAATTATAACCCCTAAAATGTTGAAATATTATGCGGAAAAAAAGGAGTAGATTTTAAAAAATCGAAAATTAATTAAAAATTTTCACTCTAGAGATTTCGTTCTTCACAAATTAATTTCTAAAAGACATTTTCGAAAAGTTTTCAACGTTTTTTTTCTACATTAGAAAAATGGTCGAATAAAAACTTTAATTAAACGCTTCGTGTGCTTTTTGTTTGTTATAATAAGTGTCAGACGAAAGCTAAAGTTAGGTATTTTTTGTTGAATAACCAAATTATTATGGTTCTAGAATAACAAAATTAAAATCATCAACTTGAAAAAAAAAATTAATGAAGAATTATTGAAGTATGCTACATATTAGGCTGATCCTTTTTTCGACTTTTTTTTATATTCTTCTTCAAAATTGGGGGCACTCTAAGATACCACTCAAAATCAAGTCAAGCGAAATAAAAAATTAAGAATTATTTTTCATAATAAAGAACAACTTCATAGGATATGCCTAAAAAAGCCAGGAGTTTGAAATAGAAAATCGACCATTTTTTTCATTTTTCAAAAAAATATGGGACGACTAAGGCCGGTTTTTTCAAGTGAGAGGGGGCAGTGGCACCACCTAAAATTCAGTTTGAGGAAAAACAAGAAAAATTTAGAGTTACTTTCTAATAAAAAGCAGCAAGATTGATGTCCAAATCAAAAAATGAGTTCTCATTGTTTTTTATTTTTCATTATTTATTTTTTAAAATTTTTTTTGAAAAATTTGGGACATCTTTAGGTAGGTACAACTTAAAAGATTACCAAAAAAAGGAAAATTTTGAAAAACGACCAATTTTCTAATTTAAAAAAAAATGGGAAACGACTAGGTCCACATGAAATTGAGTGAGAGGGAAAATAAAAATTATGAATCATTTCTCATGAAAAGGAACAATTTTGATAGTTTAGAACCAAAAAGATGCAAAAGTTAACAAATTTGGTACGTAATAATTTATTGTTTTTTTTAAAGTGGGACGTGGGAGGGGTTATGGCACCACCTAAAATCCAGTTCGAGGAGAAACAAAAAAAAACTGGAATTATTTTCTAATAAAAAGCAGCAATAGGTAAGTAGGTATTCAATTCAAAGGTCAAAAAAGGGCTCTCATTTTTATTTATTTTTTTTATTTTAAAAAATTGGGTAAAACAAGTTTTAGAACCAAAAAAATGTATAAAAATTTTATAATTTTTCTTTATTTTTATTTTTTAAGAGGGAGGGAGCAGTGGCACCATCTAAAATTCAGTTCGAGGAAAAATTTAAAAAAAAAAAAAACTGGAATATTAGTTTCCAATAAAAAGCAGAAATAGAGGTAGGTACCTATTGAATTTCAATTTCCTAGAAGTCAAAAAAAGGTTCTCTTTTTTTTTTTGTTGAAAAATTGAGGACATCTTCAGATACAATAATTTGAGATTAACAAAAAAAGGGGGAAATTTTTAAAATCGGTCAATTTGTTATTTCTTCCGAAAAAAATAGGGTTAGGCCCATTTAAAATTTTGTTAAGGAAAAAATCAAAAGTAAGGAATTATTTTTTCATAAAAAGGAACAACTTTGGTGGTGGGACAAAAAAAATTGAAGTTCCAAAATAAAGGTACATTTTTTTCAACATTATTACGTTTTTAATAAAAACTTTGAAAATTTTTCAAATGTTGAATTTAAATTTTTCTAAATGCGTTAAAATATGAATTACAAACATTTCTATGATTTAAAAATGAGTAATAAATGTTACAGAGAATGAAAAAAGAACCTTAGTTCAGTTACCTATTTTCTATATTTTATTCGGTTCATCTCGACTGGATTTCTTTTAGAGCCAAAAGAACTCGATCGCGAATGACGAATAACTCAATTTAATATTTTAACCACGTCAAATTTCCAATTTGCGCGAACTCATTCAAAAACAAATATTTTCAAAAACCATTCATTTTTAACCTTTGCATTTTGGAGCAAAATAATTAACTCGAAAAGTTTCGCAACTTTTAAACAAATCCTAGAATAAAAGAGCAACTATAGAAAATTAATTTGTCGGAGATAAAAGATGTTCCGTTTCAAATCTCCAGCACTTGCAATTAGATAAAATTTTAAACGTAAATCAACATTTTAGAAATGTAATTATAGCGAAGCAAGGGTTTCTATAAATCTTGTAATTTTTTTCTCTGTCATTAGCTGCGCGAGCATCGAAAGCGATATTTTGTTTCAGAATTTTCACGATTAACGAGCATAGTTTAAGTAAACTAATATATTTCTCATTTAGTATCGAATAACGCCGAGTGGACAACTTGTTTTTAATTAATTCCGTAACAGATGCACTTGAAATAATTTAAATATTTTGTACACTTCAACTATAATTTATTATTGTTTAGGCACCTATAGGTGCCACCTGTTAATGTTAATATTTTGAAGGGAAAAAAAATCAAAAATCAAAAGTCTCACAGGGACATCTTGTACCAATCTATGTACTAAATTATTTCAAAAATTAGTGGGCCAATTTCGTTACAAAAATACATGAAAATTTACAACTTCTATATTATCGCGATGTTTTTATTTTCACGCAAAAAATAAGAATAACCAAGTACCGTCGTAAACTACGTTCAAACTTCATAAACATTCGCACCCTTGCAAATCATTCATGCTAATTTTCAAGCCAAATAAATAAACGAATTAAATATAAAATGTAGTGCATTCCAAAAATAATAAAACAAAACAAAAAAAAACAATCACCAACAGACCAACTCAAGTACCCAGAAAATTTTCCACTTTATGGCAAAATGAATCCGGACAGCATAAACGACTAATTAGGCTAAATAAGTGGACTTCGCTTTAAAATTTCAATCTACGGAGCAATATAAAAATAACAAACTCGTATGTACCTAGAACTATCACGTGCACCGGATTCCCCATCAATCCGCTATCACGATCCTGGCAATGCCACAGGCCTCCATCTTCGAAATGAACATTTACAATTGTAATGTGACCAGTTCGCGTATCTTTAGAGTATCGGTGTCCGAAATCAATTTCTAAGCCATTATGAAACCACCTCAACTTTTCTTTGGCTATCGTAGAGCTATTGGTTAGTTCGCAAATAATTTTAGCATCTTCGCGTTGATGTACCATGAGATCAGTTCTATTTGTATCCGTCAATTCATCTCGCGATTTCCATGGTACGCTGCCGACAGTGTGCTGGTGATGACGTAAGAAGTGCGAGGCCTTGGTTGCGCATTCTACAAAATCTGAAAATAAACAAAATTGTTCGATATTAATAATTTTTCGATATTGAAAAAAATTCCAAGACCGCGTATAAAATAAATTTTGGAAAAATTTATTTCAAATGGAAAAATTCTCGTAAATTTTCTTTTGCAAATTTCCAAAAAGATTAAAAATATTTGTGTAGGTTTGTAAAAATTTTACAAATAAATTGCATCAGAAATTCATTAGAAATGGTGTTGTCTTCCGCCTACAAGATTGATAAAGGAATTCGCCCTCCTAGCATCAAAAAGTAAAATTATTTATATTTGAATATTAGTCTAGATACAGATTTTTGAAAAAAATTATTAAACAAACGAAACAGTTGAAAAAAAACACTAGAAAATGATTTCTACTGCTCTTGAAAACTTTTCAACCATCATCGTTCATCGCAAAAACAAAACCAAAAAACCCACGCCATGGTTGCCGACTACGTCACAACTATAAAACTTTCATCGAACGTGGATATTATCAAGTTCGGAAAACCATTATTTCATATTACGTTGAAAACACAATTTTAAAAGCACTTTTTCGCTCGGAAAACGTTTTTACAAATTTGATCAGAGGTGTACTCTGACTCTATGGGTAAGTAGATAGACAGAATTAGACCATCGTCGTCTATCAACAAGAAAAGCGAATCTGAAACGAAGCAATAATAATCCGAGGAGGAAAAAAGACCGCAAAGAATTTCCCTCTTTTTATTACATTTCCTTTTAGAGGGATTTCCGCGGGAAATTCTGTTATTATGATTGCTTCTGCGAGGCGATTTTTTCAACTGAATGTCTAGTAATCTTGTAAATGTTGAATAACTGATATGAGTAGTATTTCAAATTAATTACGAGAATCATACTAATACATAGAAAAGTTATATGCAGCAGTATAATAATTGTAACTTGACGATTTATTATTATAAATATCCCAACGATATTATACATTTGTGAACTAAAAATAGAGAAATGTCTGAAAAGGGTCCACAATAACTTAATTCCAATTTAGACTACATAAAGTCTATCGATTAAAACACAAAAACACGATTTATAGCTTTCTATACATGTACAACTGTTGTTAAAACCAAAACGTATTAAGAAAAAATCCCAACAGAAGAACATAGAGGTACAGGATTGGTCATATAGCCGTCGAGGGGTGACAAACCAATACAGTCATTGCACAGATAAAATTTACAGCTTATATTCTACGCAATGGAAACTGAATAGGAAATCTTTTCTTATCGATTTCGCTACCCACATTTCAATCCCTCTTTCATTTTCCCTTTTCTCTTTCATAAACCATTCATCTCATTAAATTAAGTAAGTGGAGAGATTGAAGTCAACTCAAACACCCATAAAAGAAATAGAATATTGCGCGATCGAAGTTTGCAATTTTTTGCTGTGCACGAAGAAGCAATCAAAGACAGACCCACCAAGTTAAAATTCAAACTTGGTGAGAATGTGTTTCGGGTACTACACCACTCAACTATTTTATTCTCCCAAAACTGATTACTCATCGAGTGTGGAATTGGAGGCTAGTGGTACCACTTGCAATGCAGTTAGGAAAAAAATAAAAAATAGGGAATTATTTTCTAATGAAATACAATCACTGCATATGGTGAAAAATTTTACCAGTTTTCTTTCGAAAGTACCGCTTAAAATTGAGTTGAGGAGAAAATAAAAAATTGGGAATTCATTATCACGAAAAGGAACAACTCTGATGGGTTTAACCAAAAAAAGGCGACATTTTGTAAATCGGTCAATTTTTTTAATTTTTCTGAAAAAAGGAAACGACTATAAATTCAACTTGAAATTAATTTAGGGTAAAAATAAAAAAATGGAAATTAGTTCCATATCAAGAAAAACAACTTTAGAGGGTAAGACAATAAAAAATTCGAAAGTTCAAAAATTAATTGGTTTTTCATTATTTTTCAGAAAGGGGGGAGGAGGGACTCTGATATTGATAATGCTTCAAATTCAGTTGAGGAAAATTGAAAAATAGGGAATCATTTTGTGATGAAATATAACAACTTAAATGCTAATTGAAAAAATTTTGCTCATTATTATTATTATTATTTTTATTTATTTATTTATTTTTTAGCATATTTATTTTGAAAAATTGAAGATGCCCGAAGGTACAGTTGAAAATTGAGTCGAGCAAAAAAATAAAAAATTGGGAATTTATTTTCATGAAAAAGAACAACTTTTATGTGTTATAACCGTCAAAAAGTGATATTTTGGAAATCGGTTAATTTTTCATTTTCCTGAAAGGGGGGGGGGGGGGTGACTAGACGCCACTTAAAATTAAGTTAGGGCAAAAAATAAAAATTAGGAAATTATTTTCTCATGAAATGAAAAAACTTTGGGGAGTAGACATTAAAAAAATTCAAAAGTCCAAAAGGGCCACCCCAGTGCGCACTAGGGTGGCCCTTATTTTTCGAATTTTGGAAATGTTGTCGGGACGGGGGGGGGGGGGGGGTCAATTGGTGACATATTGGTAGAAAATAATTCCCTATTTTTTATTTTTCCTCTAACTGAATTTTAAGCCGTTTCTCAGGGGCCCCCAAATTTGAAAAAATCAAAAAAATAGAAAAAATAGAACTTTTTGAAAATTTTTAGCAAAATGGTCATAGGAATGGTATTTCTATAAGACAAGACCATTTTCGATGATTTCTTATCTTTACCCCCCCTTTTCATAAGGCATGAAAAAACGTCATTTTTTACGTTTTTTAAAAACTTTGAAAAAAATGGCTAAAAATTAAAAAAAAAAAAAAAAAAAATTGAATAAAATGGTTTCAACATACATGTTATCACCCAAAAAGGTCATTTACGGTGATTTTTCACCACTGCCGTATCAGTGAGAATTTTTCAAAAACTATCAAAAATTGAAAAAAATGAGGTTCCCAAAAATGAAGGTAAGGATGAAAAATCGCCGTAAATTACCTTTTTGGGTGATAACATGTATGCTAAAAACATTTTATTCAAAAAAAAAAATGTTTCTTTTCATTTTTTTCAAATTTTTTAAAAAACGTAAAAAATGACGTTTTTTTTTATGTCCCATGAAAAGGGAGCTAAAGATAAGAAATCATCGAAAATGGTCTTGTCTTATAGAAATACCATCCCTATGACCATTTTGCTAAAAATTTTCAAAAATTTTCAAAATGTTCTATTTTTTCTATTTTTGTGATTTTTTCAAATTTGGGGGCCCCTGAGAATCGGCTTAAAATTCAGTTAGAGGAAAAATAAAAAATAGGGAATTATTTTCTACCAATATGTCACCAATTGACCCCCGTCCCGACAACATTTCCAAAATTCGAAAAATAAGGGCCACCCTAGTGCGCACATATATCATTTTTCCTTATTTTTATCCATCCTATAATTCGTTCACATTCTCATGTGACCACAAATCTCCCACATTAATATTACTCTATCCAGATATTATGTATTATGATTGTAATTGCCAAGATTTCAAGTCCCCCTTTCCATGCCCCGAAAAGCAGGGGGAAAAATTGAAAATTCGTATTTTTTCGAAGTTTTTATTTATTTTTTGACAAAGTTGCCATCATTTTTGCACTCCCCCCCCCCCCCAAAAAAAATATGTGATACTTATCCATATTACGGAGACTTTAAACAAATCCAGCCATATGGCACATCGCCCAAATTAATTTTTTTTGAAATTTCCAACACCCCAAAAAAGTAAAGAAATTATGAACAGATTTTTTCATAATTATATACCCCTAGATACGTATTACCTACGAGTATAATCTGTGAAAAGATTTTTAAAAATCGTCCACCCCCTTCGAAGTTGAATTTTTTTGATTTTTCGACAGTGATAAAGTGATTGTTCGGGGAGGGGGTAGACAGTAGAAGTAAAAAAATGTTGGTGGCGTTTTTTTTACATCATAAGTAACATTTTGGCCCACTTTGGACCCAATTTCGATCAAGGGTCGATTTCACCATCTTACCACCATGGAAAGCCCTTTATAATAGTTTATTTTTTATAAAAATTCCAAACTAATTTTTTCGATTTTCTCGAGTGATTTTCATTTTATTTTATCAGCTTGAATTTTGAAAACAATCGAAATCATTTTTAGAACATTTCAAATAATTTTCACGATTTTTTGAAATTTTTATAAATACGAGATCATCTCTTTAAAAATCCAAGTTCAAAAAAGTTTGGACTAGGTGAAATCGACCTCACCTCCTTCCATTCCCCTCTTGATGAACCTGATCATAAACATAGTGTAGCCATAACTGAGAATAATAAAATCATTTCAAATTAAATTTTTGAAAAGGAGGCAACCTAATACCACCTACTGAGAGCCACAATTTATAAAGAAAAAGGCATTTTGCAAGTACCTAAACAAGAACGCACTTAACGAAATATTTCACATTTAAGCCTTGGTTTCATGAAAAATTAAATTAGTTTACATCAAATTTTTAAACGCGTTGATATTCACGAACAAGGAATAACATTATATTCTAGTCTCATCGCAATTACGAGTGGTGTATAATTAAAAAAATAATAAAAAAGATAGTCGTACTATCATATTTCTAGTAGTTTAACTTGCGGTATAATTATAAAAAACGCAAATTACGTTAAATTATTCTTTCCCTCAAATGAATAGAGGCGCGATTAATGTAAGATTTATTTTTATGAGGTGTCAAACCGAAAGGCAAATGTGCTTTAGGTTCATTTATTTTAAAAAGCCACATTATATGTATAGGTATAGGATAGAGGTACTTATAAAAAAGACTCGGTTTTTCAGGTATTAAACCAACCTCAACGAGAGCACATTTTTATAATTTTTTCTTAACTGATGTTAAACCTGCGAGATTGAACAGATATCAAATAAAATTCATGACAATGACGATCATGGGAGAGACGCACACAATCACTTGTCACAGATCAAGTAAATTATATTATAGAGACGAGAAGAGATCCCTATAAAACTCCGTTAAATTGAAACGGAATGAAAGGGAACTCCTGGGAACAGAGAGTTTTTGAACAACTTAAACATAAAAATGGTAACTTCGAGTTCTTCGAACAAAGGAGTTCATGATAAGAAAACCTTCAATCACACAAGGTACATAGTTTGAAATAAATGCGAATTAGTCGGTCTACTCGTACAAATGAGAATCACAATGTTTCACAATGCGAAACGACAGAAGAGATCGAATAATCAAATTTTACTTTTGTTGGCAAAACTTCTAGGTTGCCAGTTGCAATCCATAAACGCATAGGCTCGAACATCCGTTAACTCAAACATCGTCAATAATCGCAAACAGCAGAAACTTTCGCAGGGTAAATATATTGAAAATAATGTACGTATAAAGCCATCTGTGATTTGAAATAGCATCTGTTGAAAATTTCGTCGAAGGTTATCTCCATAACGCAAGGTACCTTTATCCGAATCTTTTTCATTTTCCACGATCCCGTTGAAATGTTATTTTATTACTCGTATTTCTAATTTCCACCAACCAGCTTGGAAAAAAGTTCTAATGTAGGTAGATAAGTACTACAGGTAGGCGTATTTTTCATATCGTCTTTTGAAAAATGCTTTTGTTAATTTTAAATTTAAAGTGTGGGTTGAATTGATTAGAGCTGTATTGTGTGATAGAAAATATGTGCCTGCCTATATTTTTACAGATAATATATTCGACGAATTATATGATTTTTGAAAAATATGAATCCATTTTTGAATTTAAAAAAAAAAGAAAAATATCGAGTGTAGTGTATGGTACTTATTTACTGAGGCAAATATCTCAAAAAAATATCATACATAAAACCCGAAATATTCGGTTGAATGATTGACGCGCAACGTCAATTAAAAAATAAACCGAACGGCTCTTACTAAGGGCCTGATTTTTCCCTCCTAATTCGAGTAATTTTTCTGCCCTTTTCTTTCGCTCGACACGAAGTAAAATTGTAGGTAATATTTTAGTAGCCGTTACGATAGGGTGTGTCTAGAATACTATACTACTAATGAAGTACCCATCGCAAAAAGCATTCAATTTCTTTCTTTTTAACCTTTTCCTTTCTTACAATATCTTCGCGTTTGCCTGGCACGAAGTATTCGACTTTCGCCCTCGTGTAAGTAATTTGCTAAGATGTCAGAAAGTCTTCATTCAAGCTTTTCATCTTCTGACACACCCTTCACCATGTTAAATTTTTTCAGCTTTCAACTTGAAACGAATACGTTTTATTCAAGTTTTGAGAAAGTTTTGAAAATGTGTCGTTAGACTGAAACATAATACGCTGTGGTTTCTAGCCACGCGTCCCAACCAACGAAACAAAATCCAAACAGTAACATTTAAAAAATCTAAAAAAAAATTCAAATTGCCAAAAAAAAAATATTTCACCGGCTTGTCTATTACGTATGAATAAAAAACTTAGGTGCATTTATAAGGTTTTTATAGCAGATTTTGGTATGTTTCCATAATCGAGAATTCGAGAACTGGGTTGAAAATCGAGGTTATACTCGTAAGGTATTTTTCAAATATTTTTTCGAAGCCTTTACGCGACAATATGATTCAAAATACGACATGTTGGCGAAAAAATATTGTCGCGAGTGTCTCTTCCATTACAACATTTTTTTTGACATTTAGATGATTTCATCTATACGAACACTTCTGAAAAATACTCGTATTTTCGAAAAAGGCTCGAGTTGGTTTAAAATTTCCATTTTTTATTTATAAAATCGATCAGAATTTTTTACTTATACGAAAGTTATTCAAATTCACAGATAACAATTTGAGTCAAGACGAAATTATACACCCCTATCGACAATTCATCTAGTATTATGCTTGCATATAGGTATATTTTACTAGCATCATTCTTACGAGCTAGCATATTATTATAGCATCGGTAGTACACTTAGTGTTAAGAAAATTCTAGCATAATGTTGCCCTAGCAATCTAACATTATGCCAGCACCATGCTGTTCAAAACCAGATAATGTGATGCTAGCATTCTCAAATCAATTTCTCTGCTTTTGTTTTTTTTTATTATTTTTTTTTTTTTCAGAAAGTAATCTCTTATTTATACTTATAAAAGAAAAAGTCGCTCAATTTTTATGGAATAAGAAAATTTTTCAGGTTTTTAAAATAAAAATAAATCAATTTTTTATGGTAAAAATAGGTAATATATTTTTTCAAAAGAATGAATCTTTAAATCTTTTGACAGACATTTTTTTTGATTTTTTGGAATAATTATAAAATAATGCTCGTCTTATTTTTTTATTTTTTTGAAATTAGCGTAAAAAAGTTTCAATTTTTTTGAAGTAAACCAATTAATTTAAAAAAAAAATGGATTTTTTGGAAGGAAAAAAAACTACATACCTACAGTTTTCTTAAGATTTTTTTTGAAAAAAATCTTATTTTTATATGTGCCATATTAGTTATTGTTTTGGGGGGTTTCAAAACCACCTAGACACTACAAGCCATGAAGTTAAATTTGGCAACCTTGCCGAAGACGGCCGACTTGAGCAATTGAAAATACGATTTCTGGGCAAACGAAGTGTTTTTCGAAAAAATTGATAGGAACCAAAATTGTAGAGGGAAAAATTAACTTTCGTTTAGTGTATTTGGAATTTTGATTCGACTAATATTTCTCGAGTTACGGTCAAAAAACTGATTTGAAGATGGGCCGTCTACCAGATTTTCCCTATTTTCCCGGTCAAAGAAGCGATTTTCGTAAAAATTGATAAGAACCAAAATTGTAGAGCAAAAAATATCCTTTCATCCTAAAATCATTGAAGTTTTGATTCGACGAAATACCTCGATTCATTAGCAAAAACTGTTTTCTCAGATATGCAAATTTGCATATTTTCCTATTTCGCGGATAAACAAAGCGTTTTTCATGAAAATTGATAAGAACTAAAATTGTAGAGCAGAAAAAATCCTTCAGTTTTAGTGCTTTTAAAATTTTTGATTCGACCAATTTTTTGAGTTATCGTCAAAAAACTATTTATTTTTTCATTTTCGAGGTCAACGACCTCTTTTTTGAAAATTGATAAAAACCACAATTGTAGATCAAAAAATTTACTTTTGTTTGGTGTAGTCGGAATTTCGATTTGACGAATATTTCTTGAGTTATCGTTGAAAAACTGATTTTGAAAGTTGGCCGTCTACCAAATTTTCCCATTTTCCCGGTCAACGAAGCGATTTTCGTGAAAATTGATACGAACCAAAATTGTAGAGCGAAAAAAATCCTTTCACCCTAAAATTATTGAAATGTCGATTTGACGAAAATACCTCGATTTATCAGCGTAAAATGTTTTCTTGGATATGCAAATTTTCACATATTCACATTTTCAGAGCGAACGAAGCATTTTTCGTGAAAATTGATCTGAACCAAAATTGTAGAGCAGAAAATTTCCTTTCGTTAATGTGTTGTCAGAATTCCGATTCGATGAATATTTCCCGAGTTATCGTCAAAAAACGGATTGGAAAGTCGGCCGTCTACTACTCGAAAATGCGACGTTGCCTTTCTACGTTCATGGCTTGTATCTCTAGGTGGTTTTGGGGGTTTCGTTTTTTAAGAAATTTTTTAAAATTTTTGTCTCATTTTTTAAAAATCTTTCAATTTTTTAGAGTCAATTTTTTTCTACATCAAAAAGACCATAATATTGTTTTGTTTCAAATAAAATATTCACCGGAAAAAAATTGAAAAAAAATCCCAAAAAATTTAGAGCATTTTTACAAAATTATCGAAAGAAAATCGCCAAAAGATTCAAAAAAATTCAAAATTAGACTCTTCATATGAAAAGAAGCAATTTCGTAAAATTTGAAGAAATTTATATAATCATACTAAGACTGGGTAAATACATAATAAAGACGAAATTTCTGAAAAAATGAACTGAAGTTTGAAAATTTTGATTGGCCAGAAAAATACTCTGATTTTTAAATTACAAAGTTTAAAATTGTGTAATTTTTTGTGTAACTATGAATTTTTTACAGTAAGAACTTTCGACTACAAAAATTACTAGGAAACCTATTTTAAGTATTACCATTGAAAAGAGCGTTAAATTTTTTATCATAATCCGTCAGGAAATAAAAATCGAAATTTTCTGCCTTCACTTACACTTACATTTTCGCATTTTCTGACGTTTTATGTACTTATCTAATAAAATTGCCCTTTTTCCTAAAGAACGAACGTCTCAAATGGGTTTTTTTAAAATGGGAAAAATTCGCTCGGGTCGCAAATTTCGCCCTTGGCAATCGCATACTTTCCGCCACTGTTACGTAATCTACTATTTTCTTAATAACAAAATTTAAAAAATATTAAAAATCTATATAATTAAAAAATATACCTTAACATAACATAAAAACATAAAATAAAAATTTTTCCAAAAAAAAAGTAAAAAAAGTAAAAATGTGTACCTTCACCTTGGTAGTATTTTTAGAAATTTTTGTGAAAAATTCCTTTAATGCAATTCTGCAAAAACTCTTATTTTTTTCAACTTAAAGAAGATAGAATTTTATTTAAATTCCACCAGATGAGGATTTTGCATTGGATCTTATTGTAGCTTTTTTCATCGATGTGATGCCATTTTCCAAAAATTTTTAGGTAGGTACATAAATTTTTTATTTTTTTATTTCTACTATAAAAAATGATTCAAAACATGTTGTCAAAATAGTTTTTAAAAAGTATATAGGAACGAATTTGTGGCATAATTAGTCAAAAAAAAATAGAAAATTTAAATATTTTTTAAATTATTATTTTTTAAATTGGAAAAAATTTTAAATCATTTCTCAAGACAGCAGAAAATTAAAAAAAAAATCCTACAAAATTAAAAATAATATCATTTGTTTGGATATCTTTTGTTTAAGAATTTAAAAAAAAATGCAGAACACATACTTACACTTGAAAATAAAAATTTTTAAAAATGAAAAAAGATTGTGCAAAAAAATCACAAATGTTCACAAATGTTTCAATTTATTTTCAAATATGTAGATTTTTGATTTTATTTCCCAAAGCTTTGGAAGATTATTCTCAATGAGTTTTCTTCTTTCGTTCTTATCCAAAAAAGATGCTATGAAAATAGAAAAGTTTCATTTTTTGTGAGATTGTGATTCATTTAAAAAATTAAAAAATAAAAAAACAGTGAAAAAATGTTTTCGAATGTAAAATATAACCTACCTAATTCACAAATTAAATGAAACTCAACTTAACGAACAAATAAACAAAATAATTATTGTTTTTAATTCAAGTAAGGTCCTTTCTTCGATTTCAGTGAAAACTAAAGGTAATCGTGTACTAGATGTATTGTTCAAATCATTACCATTCCACCATTCGCATTAGGTATTATATTCAGCTTAAGCAAAATATACCTACGTATCTAGATCTACATACATACACGTACTCACGTCTCTTTCTACTCATAGAAGCATGCGAATTTAAATCTACCTCATCAAAATTCATAATTTGCCGGTGCTCTTTCAAAGTAGGTACATGGTATTTCGTTCAACTTCCATCGAAGAACACACATTTTATTTTTATAAAATTGGAAAACATCAAAGAAGAAATCACTAGAATGCCGCAGAAATACCAATTTCCTTTAGGTATTCGGTATTATCAACCGCCTACGTTCTATATTCATGCATATCTCGTCTCCATTTTACGTATTCTTGAAGAAACAGATGTGTCAGGATGTGTTTCTTGCACAAAACTCAAACAATGTGAACATTTTTCTCAGACAACATACATTATTGCAGGAATGCATTGTTCACAGTCGGTTCACAGGGTGTTGATTTAAATACTAAAATCTTTGATTTAAAAAAGTCAAGGCATAAAAGAATTTTAAAGCTGATTTGAGATTTGAGAACAAGTACACTTACATAAATAGGTACCTACATAACCTTAATTTCTGTCACATTGGAAAAATATCTACATATAGAATATCACAACAGACAATGATCATTAGGTATACCCTTTTTGAGTAAGAATTCAATGCGTTGCTCGAGGGAAACAAAATTTCTCAGTTGTTTACAAGGGAAAATTTTACAAACTTCTATCGCGTGTAATGAGTCAGGTGTAATAATATTCAAAAACATATCGAAAGGACTACAAAAGTTTATACTAACGAACAAATGCCACAGGCGGTACTATTTCAAAGCGTAAGATAGCTACCTCTACCAACCTATCTGCGATTTACTAAAACTATAATGATGAAAGGAGTTGTTGATTTTACAGGGAAACTATTGCGAAGAAATTGGAAAATATTACAAGTACTTCCCTCGAACAAAAACCAACCAAAATGAGATAATTTCTTGTGCATTTTGTAACAAAAAATGATTTTAGGTAAATCTTTCAGACTCTCGAGGACGGAAAATACATCTCATCTCTCTGTAGAATATTTTCAAGACGATGGAGAAAAAAAGATCGAATTCGAAACTGGCAATATTGTACCTACTAATTTAGGCATAAGAAATAAAAAATTGTAATTGACCGAGAATACTTAATCACATTGCTTACATCGTGCAAAAAAAAAGAGAGAGAAAAGTCGTAAATGCAGAGCGCTACATCCCTCGGGAGCAATTGATAAAATAAAAGAAAGAAGACTCGATTAGGATGAAAAAGTACAATCTTTCGCGACATCTGCTACTTCTATATGTCATTTCTCTACTCTATTAAGTTTGCTCCTAAACGTCGAAATCTTTTATCATCTATATTCTTATACTTTTTTTTTGTATTCATTTTCAGCGGATTTTTTTCAGCGCAGTTATTTATTTTCTTGCTCAGCATTTAACGCTAATTCATCTTGAGATTACTTCACGTACATAGATAAGGTATTACTACTCTTGTAGCAAATAGCAGTGTTTTGTTTTGTCAAGATTTTCATTTTTTCCAAACTTAATATCAGCCTTATAGCAGTGTAATAGGTCGCTCCATTGTTGGTTTATACTTTCCTTCCTTATTTTCGTCTTCGTTTATAGCCAGGACGAAAAAATAAAAAGCAGCTTTTAACAGCGCCGCGTTTAAATTATATTTTTTACACAAAATATAATATAGTGTTGTTACTCGATTCTCCGACGTTGGTATTCTTCACTCAAGTCATTTTATTTCACATCACGTACGACCAACTAAATGTAAGCGAAGTTAACAACACAGTGTATTTGGAAAAATTTTCCCTTCATTTTCGACTAATAACATTTTCAGTGAGATAATCGGGTCTTCGAGATGTAACGTTATTCATCAAGATGGTATGTGAAATTTAATTTAGTGCGGTTTTCTTAACGAAAAAATATCGTAGAATTTTTGAAAAAATTTCATACTAGAATTTTGCGCGAAATCTTATTGCGAAATTTCCTAGAAGAAAGAGTACCTGAGATAGAAAATTGTATCATTTTTTATTTCACACTCGACAAATTATCGAAATAAAAAATCGACAGAATATCGAATTCGATAAAGTGTCGCGTTAGTTCCGCATAAATCGTGAAATTATCTTTCGATATATCGACAGATTATCGATGAATTATAGTTGGCAAAATCCATCAACAGATAAACTTTCGATAAAATCGAACGATTTTTCTTTTAAAAATCTCAAGATTATAGTTAGATACTTCATCGATAACCTATCTATAAATCGAAAGATAATTACACGATTTATGCGGAACTAACGCGACACTTTATCGAATTCGATATTCTGCCGATTTTTTATTTCGATTTAGTTTCGATATTCTATCGATTTTTTATTTCGATTTAGTTTCGATATTCTATCGATTTTTTATTTCGATTTAATTTCGATATTCTATCGATTTTGTATTACGATTTTTTGTAGATTATCTAGTTTCGATATTCTATCGATTTTTTGTAGATAATTTAGCATATATGGGTATATGCGCGCGCACATTTTCAAGACCGGCTGGCGAGTTTGAAGTCGTAGTTACGCTTAAGGCTGGCGAATTTCGTTCCAAATACAGCAGTTTCTACCAAAACAAGCGTCTGTTGCGAACATCGGAGTTCGTTCGCATAATACGAATTGGATTATAATATTCAAACATCTTATGCAAAATTGGAGAAGAGGGAGGGGTCCAATTGAAATTTTTATAATAACTAAAATTATTTCTAGGACCTTAATTTACAACTTTTGTTTGAAAATTTTTTCAAATTGGCCCCTTTTTCCTCCGCTCCTCCAATTTTGAATAAGTATCAACGGAGTATTATGCAAAATTGGAGGAGAAGGAGAGGTCCAATTGAAAAAATTTTCAAACAAAAGTTGTAGCTTAAAGTTCTAAGAATAATTTTGGTCATTACAAAATTTTCGATTGGGCGCCTCCCTCCCGTTCAATTTTAAATACTAACTATTCACATAGTAATCGTAGTATTGAACTTGGTAAAATTGTATTTAAGAACAACGATCTGGTTTCAAGTAAAATACCTAGTAAACCAAAAAAACTAGATAACTTATTTGAAAATTTTTTCAATTTTGATTTCGCATATTACTGTTACACGTAAGTAGGTAAATGCAAAATAATAGAGGCTAGAGATGAGGTCCAATTGAAAAAACATTTCAAACAAAAGTTGTAGAATAATATTCTGGATTTAATTTTGGTTATTATAAAAATTTCGATTTGGCCCCTTTCTTCCCATCCAATTTTGAATATAAAGTAGGTATTTTTTGACTAGAAAAAAATCAATATAGTTTCAACAACTATCGTTACAAAATCGTTGAAATATCGAAGTCGATAAATTTCATATAATGTGTCGATAATATAGTTTTAAATATCGTCACAAAATCGTTGAAAAATCGAATTCGAGAAATTTCATATAATCTGTCGATAATACAGTTTTAAATATCTTCACAAAATCTTTAAAAAATCGAATTCGATAAATTTAATATTCTTTTTCGATAGTATAGTTTCAAATATCTTCACAAAATCGTTAACAAATCGAATTCGAGAAATTTCAGATTATTTGTCGATAATATAGTTGTAAATATCTGCACAAAATCGGTGGAAAATCGGATTCGAGAAATTTCAGATTATTTGTCGATAATATAGTTGTAAATATCTTCACAAAATCGTTAAAAAATCGAATTCGAGAAATTTCAGATTATTTGTCGATAATATAGTTGTAAATATCGTCACAAAATCGTTGAAAAATCGAATTCGAGAAATTTCATATAATCTGTCGATAATACAGTTTTAAATATCTTCACAAAATCTTTAAAAAATCGAATTCGATAAATTTAATATTCTTTTTCGATAGTATAGTTTCAAATATCTTCACAAAATCGTTAACAAATCGAATTCGAGAAATTTCAGATTATTTGTCGATAATATAGTTGTAAATATCTGCACAAAATCGGTGGAAAATCGGATTCGAGAAATTTCAGATTATTTGTCGATAATATAGTTGTAAATATCTTCACAAAATCGTTAAAAAATCGAATTCGAGAAATTTCAGATTATTTGTCGATAATATAGTTGTAAATATCGTCACAAAATCGTTGAAAAATCGAATTCGAGAAATTTCAGATTACGTGTCGATAATATAGTTTCAAATATCTGCACAAAATCGTTGAAAAATCGAATTCGAGAAATTTCAGATTACGTGTCGATAATATAGTTTCAAATATCTTCACAAAATCGTTAAAAAATCGAATTCGAGAAATTTCAGATTATTTGTCGATAATATAGTTTCAAATATCTGCACAAAATCGGTGGAAAATCGGATTCTATAAATTTAATATTCTTTGTCGATAGTATCGTTGACGAATATCGTCCTAAAATCGTAATACTATCGAATTCGATAGTTTTTAGATTTTTTGCCTATAAAATCGTACAGCTAAATCTGTATCATATCGTGAGAACATCTTTAGATTTTTAAACGATTTTTTATCGATACGTTTCAACTTTCGATATTATCGATCGAGTGTGCTGCTCGGGCATCTTATGGCAAAGTTGTGTAACTATACACGTATGGTGTACCTAGTATTTTCATTCTATTATTCGAGTATATGAAGCACATTCATCCGATGCAACGTCACGATTAATTTAGTATAAAAATAAATAAAAACTCTCTGGTTTAACCGCAATGTTTCCAAATTGAATTTTAAAAAATCATAACTTTGATTGAACACTACACGCGTACCTAATGCATGGGAAATGTATTAGATAAGCCTTGACGCCTTTTTAAAACTTCGTACTTAAAATATCTATAGGTATACCTAAGGTCTTTACACCGCATTGTCTATTGCTATATGAAATAAACGAAACTAATATGATTATAAAAGTGCTGAGAGCGACATTTTCTAAAAACGTTTTACAGGAAATAAAAGGTTACCTAATGGAAAATTTATATAAAAGTAAGTAGACACGTTAAATCGATCAAAACTTTAATGAAAGTTATCATCGTTATAAAATTAATTTAAGACGACTTTCGCACATTTTAAACTTATTGGTGAAATATTTCCTAATTAATCCAGAAAATGGTGAAAATTTCATTGTATAGGTTATTAAATTCTGTACGAAACCAAAACATCGTTTACAAAACTAAAACAGTGTTGAAGAAAATTAAACTTTGGCCTGTAAGAAAATTTTCTTGTTATGCGATGAGAAACCCTTTTAGTTTCTACAGTAATTACGTACACTTTGATGATTACTCCGATGAAGACTATTTTTTACAAAGGACGCGAAAAAGATTCGAAAAATCACTTTATAAAATTTTCCTGCTTTCCTTTTTACGTTAATAGCGTTTTTCGAGCTCGTACTAAAGCGGAGCATTAAATAATTTATTGAGGTTGATAAATTGTTTGAATTAATTTTACAAACGTCGAATCGAGTTTGTAATCATATTTTACGCTGGGTTAAAAACTGATTAAGAAAGAATCGAATAATTTGGTACCTATGTAGGTAGGTACCTACATATTTCAAAATCACCAATAATACCTTCCATTTTCGACGAATTTCAAGAATTGTAAAATGATACATACTTGACTGAGTAGGTAGGCTACTATGCTTTTTACATTTTTTCTAAACATGATAAATTCCGAATAAACTTTTTCTTTCAGATAGAAGTTTTCCACGTACAATTTTTTCCTAAAAGTGTTTTTCAGGTAAGTAATTTTCTTTTAAAGAATTTTTGTAGGAAGATTTTTCTGATTAAATTATCCATTAGCAAAAGAATTATTTAGATAGGAAATTTTCTTTTCTCAAACAAGAAGTTTTCCGGAGAAGTTCCCCTCTAAAAGCATTTTCAATTAAAAAATTTAAGGAAACAATTTTTTTGAAATTAGAAAAATTTTTATGCAAATTAATTTTATTTAAATTAGTTATAATTATTAATTAATTAATTTTCAAAAACTAACAATAATAAATATTTTTAAAGGAATGTAAAAAAAGTTGCATCAGATCAATGAAAACCAATGTCTCATTTAAAGAAACTCCGCAACACAGTATCTAACATGTTTAAAAAGATTCATATTTCCGGCGAATCGGTTATGTGAAAATATTAACACGAGTATACGCAGCATTACAGGCATGCATTCTTCTAGTGTAGGCAAGGCACCTTCACAACCCATAACCATACACTACATTTTTATGGACCACACGGCCACATTTCGAAAGTCGAAACGTATAAAACTAATACATAGATACCTCACACCAGGAGGTACTCCCCTTTTCGGGGGTCTAAGTATAATTCCAAAAATCAAGGAAGAGATTTGTTTACAATTTTCAAAAAAAAAAAAAAGAAAGAAAGAAGAAGGTTGTATCGTGTTAAACGTGTTTTCAACATCTACAATAACTTAGCTTAAAAACTTTTAGAATTTTCAAAAATCGCTGGAATTACTGTGTCGAATTATAAAAAGAATTGTAAAAAATTCTAGATTTATAAAAATCATCAAATTAATCCAAAATTGGAAAATTGGAAAGATTTTTAATTTAATAATTCAAATTTCCAAAAAATTGTAAAATTTTAAAACATTTGTCATTTGTCAAATTTTTAAAATTTTTCAAATTTTCATGACTTAAAATATAAGGTAGATATTTAATTTAAAAAGTGTAAATTGAAAAAAATTGTCGTTTCCCTAAAAAATTCCAATTTTTTCGAAAATGACAAGATTTTAAACAAATGATATCTACCTAGGCTAGGCACTTAAACTAGGTACTTCGGTACTTAAATTTTGAGAATTCATTAAAATTTTTAAATATCGCTAAATTGTTGTAAAATTTTCAAAAATTTACAAATTGAAAAATAACTTATCAAATTGAGAAAATGTGTGGACTAAAAAACATTATTGGAGCAAAGAAATAAAAGTAAAATAATAATACTTAATTAATAATAATAAATAGCAATTTAAAAGTTAAATTTATCAAATCAAAAAATGTGTAAACTGAAAAAATATTTCGTTTTTCTGAAATTTTCAATTTTCCTAAAAATCACAAAATTATACATATAAACAGATCATCAATTTTTGACATTCAAAAATTGCAAAATTCTTAAAAATTGCTAAATTTTCCAAAATTGTTACATTATTTTTTAAGCCTGACAAAATTGTTAAAAATTGCTAAATTTTTAAGAATGACAAAATTTTTAAAAACTGTTGAATTTTAAAATATTGCAAAACTTCTAAAAATTGCTAAATTCTCATTAATTGCTATTTTCCAAAAATTGCTATACTTAAGTATTTTCAAAAATTGCTATATTTTCAAAAATGTCTAAGTTATTAAAAAAAATTGCTGAATTTTTAAAAATTGCTAAATTTTCAAAAATTGCTAAATTTTCAGAAATTGCTAAATTGTCAAATATTGCTAAATTTTTCGAAATTTCCTAAATTTTCAAGAATGAGAAAATTTTCAAAAATTGCAATATTTTCAAAAATGTCTGAATTATTAAAAAAAATTGCAAAATTTGCACTAATTGGGAAAATAAAAGAAATTGTAAAATTGCAATTTAAAAAAATCTCAAATTCAAAAAATTCAAATTTTGGAGCGTTTATTTTTTATTTTTTACATTTTTTCGGAGTTATTTTTTTTCTTTTGGCGATGGTGCCCCTGACATTACCAAAAAAGAACGGAATTCTAGCTATAATAAGTACCTATACTACATTTAAAATGTTAGTTTGTAAAAAAGTATCCACTTCAGAAAAATGAAAACTTACAATAATTTAATAGATCAAGGAATCCTTAAAAATATAATAATAAGAAAATTCCCAAAAATTATTTTAAAAAAATTGTACATTCAACGATTTAAAAAATAGAAAAAAATAGAATAATTAGGTATATTTTTTCAATTCCAAGAGAAGATTTTTATATTCAAATAGGCTACTTGTATTTATACCTAATCTCAAGTAAGAATATTTCATTCCTATGATCCCGAACATCAAAAATATTTAAACCGATAATCATATTACATAGGTAAATTTCATCAAAAATTAATCAACGCATTAACGCGCAACAAATTTAATTAATTTTATTTAAAAAAATAAAGATTCTTCGAAAAAGAAATTTACGCCTAAAATGGTGTACTCGGTAGTTGATAAAAACGAAGCATACTACACAAAACGTTAGAATGAAGTTTCAAAACTGAAGCCTCAGTTTGCGAATTAGTAACAAAGTTATTAACAGCTAAGTTACCGAAGTAATTATTACAGCTTTTAAAACGTTATCAACTTTTGCAACGAGGTGTTATCTAATGGTAAAAACAAGCTTAAATGTAAAGTCGGAAGCGACAAAACTTGTTCGTATCACGCAATTGCTGTTATTAATGGTGCACTATAATGAAACTGAAAATCAAAGAAATACGCAATGATTACCGTGTCCGAATATATCAGCAAGTTGGTTAATTCATTATTTATAACGTGAAAACGCTTCGGAAAATTTTCCATTAAACACGCATCATGTGCCAAACTTCATGCCGAGTTCTCAAGACGTGAAATACGTAGAATAAATTTTAGTTGTAAACCTACATCTACGTCTACTGAAATCGCTATAGCGGGTAGAAGTATCATCAATTAGATGGAAAAGCCTTTCCTCTATATGAGAAAATAATTTTATAAAATAACATGAAATGAACATGAGAACGATGATTTTCAATAATCGAGCAAGAAATGTCGATATTTTTCAACGAGCGAATCCGCCTACTAAAAACTATCTTTATGTAATTTCAGATCGCACAAAAAAAGAACACCGATGATTCGGAGAATTACGACGTACACTTTACGCGTAGATATACGTACGAAGCATAAAGAAGTTAAATTTCAGTGGGTTTTTTTGGAGGAGATCTTGAAGTAAATTTCCATTTGAATTTCAAATTACTATAGAGAAAAATACATTATTAGGAAATTTGTTCGCTATACTCTTTGAAAAGCTCGGATTTTACCATATATATTCCTCATTTTCAAAAATCCGCTTCCATTGCTTAAGCAAAAACTTACTCTATACTTTTACAACTTCGACATTTTGCCACACCCTATAAAAATATTCTCGTTTCTTTGCTGCAACAGCGAAAAATATTTTTTTTCCTTCTACCACTATTTTATTTTTGAAAATAACGGCGAACAGCGGAGTAGAGCGTCTTTTTATTATTGTTATTCTCTTTCGTTATATGTATAAATTCTTTTAGAATCATCTTGTTTAGCTAACAATAAGTCGAATTTATATTTTAATAGCGGCCTTATGGCTCTAATGGGAGTAAAAGCTGCTAAGGGCTTTTTTTTGCCTCTTTGCCTCTCTTCTATTTTTATTATTCTATTCTCACGCATACGAAACCCGATTTGCGCCAAAACGCTTCTAACGACAGCTAGTCCACTAATGCTTTTTTTATTTTATTCACTTTTCTCTAGGTTTTTTTTCTGTTTCATTTTGCGTTTCAGCTAACATAGAACATAGGATTCCTATTTTCATTGGGGCCATCATCCGTTTTTCTAGGCATACGTTCAAGATATAGTTCGAAAGTAATTTGTTTGCTGTCATCTTTTGTCCTTTTGTTATCATTCGCCTCTAATACTAACAAACTTGTAATGGCGGAAGTTAAACAATGAAAAAACCTTTTAAAATGTCTGTATTCGCTTACAATTCGCTTCTTTTAGAGAGTAGATGGGTTTTCAACACTAAAATTCATGTTTTTACAAAAAAAAAAGAACAATTTTTGTGAAATATCACGCTGAATATGCAAAAATTATTTACCAGGATAAAACCTTGGCTCACTACGTTTTACGCCAAATAAAAAACGCTAAACCCGAGCAGCACAATCGAAAAATTATCGACATAAAAAATCGACAGAATGTCGAATTCGATAAACTGTCGCGTTAGTTCCGCCTAAA
Source organism: Balanococcus diminutus (assembly GCA_959613365.1). Lineage (NCBI taxonomy): Eukaryota > Metazoa > Arthropoda > Insecta > Hemiptera > Pseudococcidae > Balanococcus > Balanococcus diminutus. The sequence goes on along the minus strand of OY390715.1, from coordinate 41,194,252 downwards.
TCGTGAAATTATCTTTCGATATATAGATAGATTATCGACGAATTATAGATAGCAAAAATTTCGAGATTATAGTAAGATATTTTATCGATAATCATCAATATCATCAATATTCAATCAATATATATTATAAGAGAGAAGCCGGATTTTTTGTGACGCATGTTCTCGAAAACCGCTGAATACGCGTCGAATCCGCGAATAGCGTCGTATAGAGCTCGACGAGGACTAGGTTTTAGGCGCAAAAAGTATGAAAAAAGTTGCCCGTAAAGTTGAGAAAAACCCGTTCAAAGTTTATTAATTTCGACCAATCAGAATCGAGTATTTAGAAATTCGACTTGATTTCAAAACACGGGTAGTAGACGAATGGTTAGGAGACCCGATCCTCATCTAGAGTACCCCGGTTCGAGCCCCGACGAAGCCAAATTTTTTTTTGAATTCGTTTGTTTTAAATTATTTTGAATTGACATTTTTTTGAACTTATGACAATTCATTTATTTTTTGGTTGAATTTTTTAATTATTTTAGAATTTTTTAATTTTTCAAGTGACGAAATTTTTTATTCTCAATCAATTTTTCCATTTTTTTTTTTTTTTTGCATTGTTTTTGTTTTAAACAATTTTGAATTTTGTAAGTTGCAATTCTTTTTAAGACATAAGAATTTTTTTTAATTTTTTAATTTGTTTTGAATAGTTTTGAATTTTAAAAGTTGCAAAATTTTTTTAATGCATTTTTAAATTATTTTAGAATTTCTTTTAAATTTATAAATTTGTTTTGAAAGTTTTGAATTTTTCAAGTAGCGAAATATTTTATCCTCACAATATCAAATTATCAATATATTATATTATTATAAGAGAAGCTGGATTTTTTTTTTGAATTCATTTGTTTTAAATTATTTTGATTTGACATTTTTTTGAACTTATGACAATTTATTTTTGGTTGAATTTTTGAATTTTTCAAGTAGCGAATTTTTTATCCTCAATCAATTTCTTTTGCATTTTTTTTGTATTAAATTATTCTAAAAAGCGAAATAATTTTTTGATTCCATTTCATCTTTTTTAAATTAATTATTTTCGGATTATCCGATGGTTGTTTAGAGCTAAAAGTTGTAAAATTTCTATGTTATTGTGAGGTCAGGGCGAGATAATATGTCACGATATGTCACGGCAAGGCAAACCTCAAAAAACGTGCCCATGAGCTGGGAAATTTTTTTCAACTATTTCCCGAATGATTATTGAATTTTTGTCAAAAAAGTTTAAAATTTCCAATGCCAAGTCACGGGTTGAAACTTGACGTGATGGCATGACGTGTGAATTTTGTTGTCTGGACTATCCGAAGATTCTTATGTAATAACGTTACTTGATATGTCGAGATGAAAGCTTTGAATGGGATAACTTTTTCATCGAATTTATTTGGAACTTTCATTCAATCATTTTTATTGTATTTATTCACTAATTTTTTTCAAATTTTACAAAGGTTTTCTCGAAATTTTCACTCCGGAAGCCCTACAGTTGTAAGGTTGGGTATAAAAGTAATAGAAATTTAAAATAATTAAATATTGCAAACAAAAACAAATATTCAAATAAAATTATCAATTTCATAAAATCAAACATCCACAAAATTAATAATTTTATAAAAATTAATTATTCTATAGTATTGTTGACGTGGGTTGAATCACACCAAGAAGATACTGTTAAATATGCTGAAAATTGAATAATTATTGGTTCAAAATAATTATTCAGCTCAAAAATTTAAATTTACACGAAATTGATGAATTTTTTTCAGGGTTTTAAGGAATCTTAAGAGTTGTAGGGTTGAATTCAGCAAAAAAAAAAGTTTTAATCTGATGAAAGTTGATAAAAATGCTTCAAAAGTATGGTTTTTTATAATTCTGTCTACAGGATCTTAGCCCATACAGGCATATTTGACGTAAGATGTTCGACTGATAGATTTCAATTCTCATAAAATGAATGAATGATCAATTTCAATAATTTATAATTGTGCCAAAAATTGGAAAAATTTGTTCGAAAAAATAATTCAATTCATAATTTTGAATTTTCCACAAAATTAAGGAAGCTCCTATTACTCCAGAAGTCCTGCAGTTAGGTTGAAATCCTACGAAAGAATTCCCCAATAATTATGATGAAAATTGGAAATTGGTACGTACGACGTACCAAGGAATTTTCCAATTTAAAATTTCGATGAACATTAAAGATTGAAAATAACTACTATGACTCAGTAAGTGGGCACGGGTAAACAATTTTTGTATTTTTTCTCCAAAAATTCAAAAGAGCAACAGAAAAGTTTTTGATTTGTTTTGTGAATTTTTTAGGTTGCAAAATTTTTTATGACATTTTTTTTGGAAATTTTTGGAATGAATTTTTCAAGTTGCAAACTTATTTGAAACATTTGAGAAAGCTACAAATTTTTTTTGATCGTATTTTTCAATTTTTTTGGAATTGCATTATTTTGAATTTCAAAAGTTGCTCAAACTTCCACAAAATTATAAATTTTTTTTCAAAATTAATTATTCTACAGTTGACGTGGGGTTGAATCACACGAAGATGAAACTGTCAGATATGCTGAAAATTGAAGAAATTGGTTCAGAATAATTATTCAGCTCATAAATTTACACAAAATTGATAAATTTTTTCGAGTTTCTGAGGAATCTTGAGAGTTGTGGGGTTGAATTCAGTAAAAAAAGTTTTAATCTGATAAAAGTTGATAAAAATGGTTCAAAAGTATGGTTTTTTATAGTGTTGTCTACAGGAACTTAACCTATACAAGCATATTATTTGACGTAAGATGTTCGACTGATAGATTTCAATTCTCACGAAATGAATGAATTTTTTGTCGAATTAATCAATTTAAATTTATTATGTGCAAAAAATTGGAAAAATTTGTTGGAAAAAATTATTCAATTCATAATTTTGAATTTTCCTATTTAAAATGTCGATGAACGTTAAAGATTGAAAATAACTACCGTGACTGGGTGACAGGCTGACTGCACTGATAAACAGTTTTTGTATTTTTTCTCCAAAACTTCAAGGAATATTTTTAGAGCAACAGAAGAGAAACATTTTTACTTCAAGAATTTTTTTCAAATCGAGACAAAAACTGAGATATTACATTTTGAATACCTATCACTCTTGCCTAAATAGTGTAGGAAAGGGGATTTTTTTCGGGCTTTTAAGGAATCTTAAGAGTTGGGGGGTTGAAAAAATGGTTCAAAAGTACGGTTTTTTATAATTCTGTCTTCAGGAACTAAGCCTATACAAACATATTCGACGTTAGATGTTCGACTGATAGATTTCAATTCTCACGAAATGAATGAATTTTTTGTCGAAATAATCAATTTAAATTTATTATGTGCCAAAAATTGAAAAAATTTGTTCGAAAAAATCATTCAATTCATAATTTCGAATTTTCCACGAAATTCATGAAGTACCTATTACTTCAGAAGTTCGGCAGTTAGGGTAAAAACCTATGAAAAAATTGCCTAATAATTATGATGAAAGTTGTAAATTGGTACCTACCAATGAATTTTTCGATTTAAAATGTCAATGAATGTTAAAGATTGAAAATAACTACCGTAACTGGGTGCTGCACGGGTAAACAATTTTTGTATGTTATCTTTTATTCTCTTTATTTTTTATTAATTTTTTTTTTGTTTTCTACCGTAACTGGGTGACTGCACGGGTAAACAATTTTTGTATGTTATCCTTTAAATTTTTTACCCGTCGGAACGACGGGTACTCCGCTAGTATATCTATAATATCGAAAGATAATTTCACGATTTAGGCGGAACTTTTGCGACACTTTATCAAATTCGATATTCTGTCGGATTTTTTATCGATTTTATTCATGTTGCGGTAAGAGGATCATTTCAGAAAAAGTCAAAAAAAATTATAAAAAATCTGCCACCCGTGGGGCTTGAACCATCTACCTCCTGCATGGTAATCCTCTTCCTTAACCACTATGCCACACCTTATCGTTGAGGAATTAGCAATAAAACGCATATAATAGGCAGTTTAGTACTTCCAGACGAGTTGAACTTAGAAAAATTTTCACCAATTTTTAAAATTTGGAAATAATTTCAAATATCGTCACAAAATCGTTGAAAAATCGTTCGACAAATTTCAGATTATTTGTCGATAATGTAGTTTCAAATATCGCAACAAAATCGTTGAAAAATCGAATTCGAAGAATTTCATATTACGTGTCGATAATATAGTTTCAAATATCGTCATAAAATCGTTGAAAAATCGAATTCGAGAAATTTCAGATTACGTGTCGATAATAAAGTTTTAAATATCTTCACAAAATCGTTAAAAAATCGAATTCGAGAAATTTCAGATTATTTGTCGATAATATAGTTTCAAATATCGTCACAAAATCGTAAAAAAATCGAAATCGAGAAATTTCATATTATGTGTTGATAATATAGTTTCAAATATCTTCACGCAATCGTTAGAAAATCTAATTCGAGAAATTGCATATTATGTGCCGATAATATAGTTTCAAATATCTTTACAAAATCGGTAAAAAATAGGATTCGATAAATTTAATATAATCTGTCGATAATATAGTTTCAAATATCGTCAAAAAATCGGTAAAATATCGGAGTCGAGAAATTTCATATAATCTGTCGATAATATAGTTTTAAATATCTTTACAAAATCGTTAAAAAATCGAATTCGATAAATTTAATATTCTTTGTCAATAATGTAGTTTCAAATATCTGCACAAAATCGGTGGAAAATCGGAATCGATAAATTTAATATTCTTTGTCGATAGTATCGTTGACGAATATCGTCATAAAATCTTAATAATATCGAATTCGATAGTTTTTAGATTTTTTGCCTATGAAATTGTACTGATAAATCTTTATAATATCGTGAGAACATCTATAGATTTTCAAACGATTTTTTATCGATACGTTACATCTTCCGATATTATCGATCGAGTGTGCCTCTCGGGAATTTCCAATAAATTCTAGATACGTCTAATTCAATTTAGATCATATTTTATCAAAACTGCATTAGTTAATAAGGATATATAGCATTCATTTTGAACTGGAGAAAAAAAGAAATACAATGTGGCTTTCTCGGGTTACAATTATAAAGAAGAAAGCCAGTGCGAAGTTTAGGATAATTCAAAAACATTCTCGCTCGCCTTCAATTTAATCTTCTTACTACCCTCGAAGAAACCCTTGATGAAGCTGATAACTCCACTTAATGTAAATCCACTAAACCCGCTCCTGTGGCCAGAGATGCGAAACGTGGCACAGCAAATGCCGAAAAAGTAAAGACTTACTGTATACAAATAAAACAGTCAAACAAACTAGAACATTTTCGTTTCATTTTCTTTTGAAAGTGGCATACTACCTACTCTATACTTTAGGTATACAGTTTATATATATATATATCCTAGTTTATAAATTCGGACGAACGAACAAATCGTCCAACCAATGTTGGTAGTTGGTATACTTATTCATATTATGTATGTATCTATCGAAAAAATACCAGAATTTACTTCGTTCTCAGTAAAAAAGTATCAACATAATTCTTCAATTTGGACGAAATCCCTTACTTATCTTCGTTTGCAATACGTCGTAAAAATATAATAACTTGCGTTTGTAATAATTTTATAGCTGTGTTAACTTCTTTTTTATTCATCAGCCTACTTATGAATAAAACCATTTCACATCGATATCAGCGCAATTGACTGCCTACCACAGCAAACAAATTTATACCCCTTGACAGGAGTCCATGTGTGATTTGAAATTTACCAGGATTTTCTGAAGTAGTAAAGCTCTTGTCGCTGTCAACAATTTCCTTTGGGGAGAGGGGGGGGGGGTGAGAATTCGGAGAATCTTTTTGAAACGGTTCTGATTTTTGTTTTTCAATTTCTTGAAAAAGTTCTCTTGGACCATCCAATTTCAAATAAATAATTTTGAAAAAAAATCTACTGAACAAGGTTTTAAATTTTATTTTTGGATAAGATTGAAACCATTGGTTTTCAAAATAGAATTTCAAAGAAAAATTATAAGAGGAAAAAGTATAAAATTGTTTTAGTAGGAATTTTAAAAATAATTATAATTATTTTTATAAAATTAAATAATAATTAGGTATTCTAATAGATTTTCAAATCCAACAATTTCGTTGATTTTTTTTAAATTAATCACAAATAAAAATTAATGGTTAAACCCAATTTCTAAAAAGAATCAAAATTTTTGTTGTTTTTCAAAATTGATAATTTACCTACTTATTTTTTTAATTGATAATTTTAATTATTTTTCAAATTGAATTTAATTTTCTGAAAGTCGTATGATTTGATTTAAATTTTTTAAAACAGCACACCTAATTTTATAAAAATTTTCAAACCTTGTAATTTTTTGGGTTCGGTAGATTGTAAATCACTTCGGATATTAAATCTGCAAAATTCTAAAAATTCAGATTTGAATTTTGGATTAAGTAATAAATCTTGGAATAGAAAAGATTTTGGATTTTTTCAAGTAGGTATAAGTAATCAAAAAAAATATATATTTTTTGTATCGTTCCAAGAAATTCGGAAATTTTTTCATAAAAAAATTAACATAAATAGAGTATAGTACTTTTCTTGCTAAAAACAGATATCTAAATATTTTTTTCTGCGATAAAATTTTTAAAAAAATCACTCATTTTTTTTACTCCGAAAAAATTGAAAATTTTACTATACTGACTCCAAAAAAATATAAAGACATTGTTTATTGTAAAAATAATCATATTTTTTTTGCAAAAGAATTTAGATTTTTTCCTTCGAAAGTTAAGAGAGAAAATTTTTTATCAAGTAATTACCTACAAAAAAATTATTTGCGCTTCAAAAAATTGAAATATCATTAAAATTCAGAAAAAGTTAAGCAAAAAATTTTAAATAAAAAAAAGACCAAAAATTGCTACCTAGTTTTCAAACAAATTGAGAGACAAAATATAAGGAGCTTTTTCTCGAAATTGTTTCTTTTTGCGAATTTTAAAGTTTTTTTTTTCAAAAAAAATTCCTTCGAATGTTTGTAAAATATTTTTCTAATTCATAAAAATTGAGAAACTTTTTTTCAAAATAAATAAATTATACTACGCTGACTCCAAAATAATAATAATAATAATAATAATTAATTAATAAAAAATGTTTTATCCCAAGAAAAGCTGGAATTCTTTCTGCAAAAGAATTTTTTTTTCGAAAAGAAATTCAAAGGTTTTCATTTTCAATTTTAAAAAGAAAGGACAAAAAATTGAGATTTCTGAAAAAAATTAAGAGATGAGTTAGAGATTATCTACTCGAAAATTAATATTGGCCAGATGTCAGAATAAAAGAAAAAAAATTGGATTTCGGATTTTTAAATCCAATTTTGGATTTGAAATTTAGGCGTGAAAAAAATTTTAGATCTTGGATTTCAAATACAAATATCAAAATTTGATTTTAAATCCCTTTTTCTAGGATTTTGCCGAACCCTGTAATTTTAAATCCGAAATCCAATTATGAAAAAAAAAATCAAATCAACCATTTTTATGTAAGTGTTTATTCATTTACATACCTATTTCAATAAATTTTTCAAAAATCAAGAATATTGTCACCCTATGCCTATTTATTGCCTACGTATAACAATTCGACTGCAAAATAGTGAATTTTCACGCTTTTAAAATATGAAAATACGCTCGAATAGTATCATTAATAATACCACCAAGATATTGTACTTGAATCAAGAAACGAATACAAAGAGAAATACCTATTTACGAATGTAAACAATGTTTTGATACCGCAGGAAATGTGTAAAATGTTTAAATCCAAAAGAAAAATGACTTCTATCACGCGCACTAACACACGCACTCATAAACTTCGCTTCTAGTAATGTCACGCTCTCATCAGATAGTTCAAAAGGGGGTATTCGGAAAAAAGTTATACTCATTGGGGTGTTGGGCGTTCGAACGAAAGACATCTTGAAAATAAACTGAAACTCATACTCTCGTCTCGTGTGCTAAAATCAAACACGCAACCGCAGATGAGCTTTCAAAGAAATCTCGATACTTTAAGTACATATTAGGTATACCTGACTGATGATACTTTGCAATTTACGTAATAGCAAAGTCGAATAATGAAACGATCTTCTTTGTGTTGAAAATAATAACAACATCACACGATAACAGGTCAGAAATGACGAAAATAAACACTTTCCTTCCATTATTTTTTTAATATCATACTTAAGCACTGGGTATCGAAGATTATACACGTTTAAAATCTAATCATTTATTGAAAAATAAACAACACTGGAAAAAATTATTTCAATTTTGAACGTCGAATTTTTTTCAATACATATTTAACAACTTCGATAAAATAAACAAAAATATTTAGGTAGGTATCTCATTTATTAGAAAGGTTACGCTGTCCCTAAGTCCCTATATTAAAAAAATATATATATAAATCATCGCAAAAGGTCACGATGAGATTTACTCGGTGGTTCTTTTCTCCAAAGAAAGCAAGATGCCGAAAAAACTTGAACAGTTTTTTGAAGAAAAAAAAAATTCTAGCTCGGTATTAAGTAAATCCTCGTCGTTTTAGCTCACTTCAAGGAGTATAAAATAAAAACAAAAATGGATCGAATTTTCTCACAAGTTTTCCTAGCAAAAAAGTGTAGATGATTCGACAATCTTAAATTTAAATGTGAAGTCAAGTCAGCGCTATACACTTAGACGTTAATTTTCAAAATCGAAATTTTCAACATTTTTGCAGGCACTTTAAATTCTACTCCAGTCTTATCTCCCCTTATACCTACATAGGACAAGTTTGACCTTGATGTCTATAATGTGTAAATTTGTGGCTATTACGGACAAGCTTGAAACTGATATCGATTTAGTCATAACAGATAACGTGAAAAAGGGGGATGTTTTCTATTTGAAAACAAAGCAAATAATGAATGAAAAATTGCGGAATATCGTTGGCCACGTGCGCTTAAGTACAAATGCAAACACATGGTCGTCCTTCGTTCAGCATGAGCAATAACGACCAAAATACCATTCAAAACATTTTTCCCTTTACTTCACACAATGGTGATGAATTCTAACACACTAATTCAAACTCCAGGCGAATTATTCATTTCGAACAAAACCGAGTGATTACTGGTTTTATATATTATGTACGTAAGTTCACTGTTCAATAGTGGCCAAACTAACTAATGAAAATCTACAAAAAGGAGAAAAATTTAACAAATCCTTAAAAAATTACAACCTACGACCTACGTATACATAGATACCTTGATCTTGATAAATACCTAACTTGTGGACAAAATCATGAACTGAAAATTTAATGGAAATAAAAAATGTTTTTCGATTTTCATCGGGTCAAATAATAGGATACAAATAATAAAGAGTGAAATTAAATTCGTCCAATTATGTGTTGGATTTTCGGGTGGGTGCGAATAAATAAAGATGATATTACGAAGCTTAATATAACATAGGCGAGTGGTACGCACTACTACACATCTAATGTACATGTATGTACTATGTACAAGTACATATCATATACCTACTACATATATCAACAATGTGATGTGTCTTTTGTTTACGTTTATCGTGTTTCAACTGTAACACACCTACATACCTACAACAATACAAATTTTCTGAACACCCAATGAATACAACATTTGAACAAACAACTGCTATTGTAAATTTATATTATTGAATTTACACCAAAGTTGAATAATTATATAAACCAAAACTGCCTTCTTCCTTACGCTTATTCTTTTCAAAAAACCAAATGAATAGACTATACTCACATCGACAAATATTTTTCAGATATGTAGATAATTAAATATTTACGTATAGGTATAATTGAAAATTCAACTGTTATAATTACATGTGAAAACAGTAATCTTTTCAAAATACTATTTTTGCAATTTCATTTTAAAAATACGAGTACATATTACCAATATATTGCTTATAAAATATTTTGTATTCGTTGAAAATGCCTCCGCAGCTGGGATTTTGAAATTAAATGATGAAAGTTTGTTCTTGGGGTTTAAAAACTTGATGACCACAAAAAGATTTCAACATATAAAGTAAGTGGCACTAGTGCCGCGCAGTAAACTACAATAAAATTGAGCACTTGATTTTTTTTGAAAAAAATTCTTAATTTTTTTGAGAATTTTATTTTTGTTTAAATTTTTAAAGAAAAAAAATTCTCAATTTCTTGAGAAAAAAATCTTGATGTTTTGAGAGGAAAAAAAAAACATTGTTTTTTAGAAGAAAAATCTTTTTACCTTTTTAAATACAACACCGAGTCATTTCTCATTTTTTGCCTCAAATTGCTTGATTTTTTTCGTTTTTCTGATGGACAAAATCCAATGTTTTTAAGGAAATAAACAAATAAACAAACAAACAAACAAACAAAATTGCCAATGGGAGAAAATAATTTCTCAACTTGCTTGGAGTACAAAAATTTTTTCAAATTTTTCAAGAAAGAAATCATTGAAATTGATTTTTTTTTGGAGGATCCTAAAAACATTCTAGAATTTTTGAAGAAAAATATATTTCAATTTCTAGAAAAACATAGGATACTTTATACTTTATAGAATAAATCAATTTTTGGCAGAAACGTTATTTTTAGGGGGAAAACTCGATTTTTTTGTTTCAATTTTTCTTACTTTTTTGGATGAAAAAGCTTTTTTTTTTATTTTAGAAAAATCAATAGTTTTTTGAAAAAAAAGGAACAGCTTGAGAAAGTTGAGAGGACCGAACTATTTTTTTGAGTATTTTTCGCCCATTAAACGGTCATTTTTGGTTTACATTTTTTTTCTTGCAAATCAACACAAACCTAAATTTGTCCAAATTCATTAATTTCTTCCGGTTTTTTTTAAATTACTAGAATGACGTCATGTTGGGACCTTTTATTCATGTCTGTTTCATGATAGTAAAGATAATATAAAAATAAAATGTCTAAAAGTAATCCAAAAAATTCAAAAATTTTATACTCGTAAGTATCAGAATGTCTGACAAAATGTCCAAAAGTCAGTTTCAGAATATCAAAAATTGAATACCTACCTAACAAAGGCATAGCAAGGTAAAATAAGTGAGTTAGGATTTAGCCTACGACGCCTTGAAACTTTTTTTTTCAAAAATCTATTTGGAGTTGCAAAATATAATTTTAGAAGGTATCGTGACATTCCCATCGCCCTTGAGGGGTCGAAAAAGCACGATTTTCAATTTTTATGCATTGTCTCAGACATTTTTCGGTCGATTGAAGCGAAATTCATAGAGTGTTGTAGGTGGTCTCGAGTAACAACATGCACAATTTTTTCAGATTTTTTTGACTTTCCCAGTGACCTTGGAACGGATTTTGAAAAGTTTGAGAGCCGTTGAAAAAAAAAAGGAAATACCAATCAAAATTAAAAACGTGTCATACAAAATATTGAAAAAAAAAAATTAAAATAATATTATGTTTCAGAATGTCTGACAAAACGTCTAAAACTCATCAAATTAAAAAAAAAAAATTCCAAGTTTCACATGTCTGACAAAATGTTTGAAAGTCATCAATTTTTTTTAAATTTTGTTTTAGACGTTTGTCAAAAAAAATCAAAATTGTTCAGAATGTCTGACAAAATATCAGAAAGTCATCAAATTCAAAAAAATATATAATGTCTGATAAAAAGTCTTTCATTCAAACCTAACCTAATGTTGCCCAACCTAACCCAATTCGTGACGATTTTTCGTGACGTTTTTTTCGAATTTGGTCATCGTAAAAGCATATACTTACCATGCTCAAAAAAAATGAAAAAGGTTTTCTAAGTTCAAGAACGTCTGACAAATTATCTAAAAATCATTCAATTTGAAGGGGGGGGGCAGTTTGAGTTTTATAATTATATTGTCGGACAAAATACAAAAAAGTTTCCTCGCCAAAATTTCTCGATTAGAATTTTGTCCTGGAATTTCGTCACATTTTTCTCCAATTTGGCCAATTGGCCATCGTAAAAGCATTTAAATTATACTCGTGCTATTCTGAAATTCTTAATTTTCTTGAAATCGCAATTAAACATGAATGTAGAAAGAGGTTGTGGATTGCCAAATTAAATGGATGTTGGTAAAAAAAAAAAAAAAAAAAAAATGGGAAAAATGGACGAGTTCGGTTCAAAATTCAGGTTGATGGTGTATTTAGGAGTAATTTACGATAAGGAAGTTGATGCTTGCAAGAAAAAAAAATTCCAACCAAATGACCGTTTTGAAGGTGAGAAATGGTGAAAAAAATCGTTTGTTAAAAATTAATGCTGCAGATGATCTGGTTTTAAATTTAAAATTTAAATATAGAGTAAGTAATTTTTATTTTTTGTAAATTACAGTATATTAAAATAGGTTTTTAAAACCGAGAAAATTACTAGATTCTTCAATCTATAAATACGATTTTAAAAAAAGGTTCATTCTGGGGTATAATGTATTTTGTAATTCATATGACGGATATACTTTTCTAAACCATTAAAAAAATAAATACAACTCTATAACTTACAATTGTTCATTTACGAGTAAGTACTTTCAAGTTTCGTATAAGGTTCAAATAAAGGGAATGTAAACATCTGGATGTAGTAAATTTCGAGCCACGAAAAATCGAATAGATACGTCCTATTACATTAATGGGGAAAAAAGTCTACGCTCTGTATCTTATCTACATGAACAAAAACCTCCCTGATGCTTACAAATCACGAAATTTTACAATTCCAGTTTTGTTTTTTTTGTTTTTTTGTAAATTAACCAAGGTATCATTAGATATCTATAAATCCATGGATTTTAAGAAAAACCAAATTTTTTTCTAAGCGTTATCTAGAAACACCTGTCCAAAACAATCGAAAAATAATGAAAAAGAAAGAGATACGAAGTAGTCGCAATAAACATGGTAAAATGTAAATAATTCGTAAAGATGTTTACTCAGGATTATCGTAAATATAAACTGTTGTTTCACATTAAATGTTCATTTGGTGTACGTATGGTGGATTGATTCCATATGGGAGAAATTGACGAATAGGTAGGCAAATATGGGAATAGGTACTCGCACAATAAAACATTAAAACTCTTGTAAAACCCCATCATCTTTAAAGTAGGCCCAATTTATTAAAGTAGATATAGGTATAGCGAGTGAAACCCTTACGAAATCGTTGTACTAAATTTCGAAACAGCTTAACTCATCTTTTTTAAAACAATATTTTAATTTCGTAAATGTTCCGTGTTTCTGTTTTGTCTCAATGGTATTGAACAGACTTTATGGTACGTAATTTCTAGTGCAAAATTTTCGTTACGCATGCGAGCACAACAATACCATTACTAAACTTTACAATATTCTGGGTATCTCTATAAAGTTTCATTTTGTGAAAAAAATATACTATATCTACGTATAAATGCATTCGCATATGAAATCACTCGTTTCCTTTGCAAGAAAAGTACACAGTGGAATACATTAGTCAGCAATTATCGCTAGGTAATTTCACATCGAGTATCATCACTATTTAGTTTTGTTCTTTATCGGTTGTGGAAAAAAATTAGCATACATGATTCGAGGATGAGAAAAATCATTTTTTTAACGCCCCCTTTTTTGCGAGTTGCTAAAGAAACGAAACGACAAAAGATATTTTAAAAGATAAGGCGGTAGTTTGGCAACCGTTCAAAATAGGGATAGCAAAAGCAGATACAACAGTTTTAGAAAAAGAAGAAACTTTCTAAGGGACAATTCCCTTGTTATGCAACGTCACCCTGTGGAAAAATGAGTTAAGGTATGATTCACGGTTTCCCCTTTTTGGTACCGCTTTTTTCCTTTTTATCGTGACAAAGAGTCCCTCCTACGTCGCGTTTTGTACCCCCATTTCACACGTCATACGTGTTAATAAAGCACGTTATTTTTATGAAAACATCGTTTTGTACGGTTCACGGCTTCTCGGTCAAACGTTTTTCGCGATAAATTCTATTCACGGTTATCGCTCTCTTTTTCACGCCGTCTCTTTTCCGGCGGCGGCGAGAAAAAAAAACGATTAATAAAGTTTGATATTTTAACTCTGTAGGTACATGAAATCCAACTCTACACAAAACATGATGAAATTTAACCCAATCATTAATAAAATGTACGTATCTACAACTCGAAAAAATCTTTCCCAAGATAGGTACTTATTCATTTTTCTGAACAGATTTTTGTGAAATGCTCGCTCGCGAATCATTGTACTGAGGAATGTGAAAAAATTTATCTCTCAACATTCGTATCGACGACAGAATTTGAAATGAGACTATACAGGGTGTCCGGGGAGTGGTCTGACAAGCTTGAAATTTGGATATAACCGAGTACTACTAACAAAAAGCTTTATGTACATATGGTGCCTATCTCGATTTTGAAGGTGCAGTGGTCCAAAAAATTTCAAAGTTTTGTCAAAACAATGCATGAAACAGGTGTAACTTTTTGAAAGAAACAAAATTTGTTATATGAAAAATTTGCCTACCTTCAAAAATGAAGGGGCTACAAATCTTTAAAAAATTGATATTTTCGAAGTTTGATGCTCCATAGCGCCTTAATTTTTAAAGATAGACAAATTCTTCACATAACTTGTTTTGTTCCTCTCAAAAAGTTACACCTACTTCATATATTGTTTTAATGGAATTTTGAAGTTTTTGTGTATTACCAGTGCACCGTTGAAACTGAGATAGGCAATATTTTTGACCGGAATTTCGTGTTGCTTCAACTCCTTCAATTTCAATGATAGACATCCCGACGTGATTACAACTTTTTTTCTTTTTTTGAAGTGCTATCCACTGGTGGTGTTGAAAAATTTTTTGGACGCAGTGTTGCCAACCAATTTCGCTTGTAAAATACCGATTTTCAAAGTTATGTAGCTCCTTCATTTTCGAAGTTAGGCAATATGTGTACATAAAGTTTTTTGTTAGTGGTACTCGGTTATATCCAAATTTCAAGTTTGTCAGACCACTCCCCGGACACCCTGTATAGTACGAGTATATGCAACAAATTCAATCGACTGAATGCGATACCACAACTAATCCAATTTCTCACATTCGTCTTTTAATGTTAATACGATAGGATGTTACGAATGAACTGCATCCGATCAATGTTGCTTTTTATAGTATAAGTATTCTACATAGGAACGTAACTCGATTACAAGTCTTATTCCTTCTGAATGAATGAATAAGATTACGCTAAATGTATTTCACATTTAATTGAAATTTATGAAGGGGATTTTCTCTGTACTTTTAGATGGCGAAAAATCGATGGTTTTACATAACAACGCAGATTGTCTCGTACAAAGCTCAGAGTCAAGTACAAACAACAAAATTTATTGCAGCTTTTTTCAAAATAGTTGGACCTTCATCTCGTACTACGAATTAAAATTTATTCACCGTTATACCGAATTAATTCCCCAGCATCATTAATAAATTACTTCTAGTCAATTCTGGATCACCCCATATGCCAAATACGCCCCGAATGACGTGTAATGGAGCGACAGACATATAGAAAGAAAAATTTTGAAGTTGATTTTTACGAAAATAAATGCTCACCTACGTATTCCTCATTTTAAATAGCGAAGTGGAGTGTGCCGATTCTAAATAACCACAATTAAGGTTTGGATGTATTCGGGTACCATACCAACAAAAGATTTCATGTACATCAGGTGCCTATCGTGATTTTGAAGGGGCAATAATTTACCAAAATTTCAACATTATTTCGAGGCAATAAAATATGAAACCGATGTAACATTACAGAGGAATCAAAACAACTGAGTGAAAAATTTGCAATCTTTGAAAATAAAGGGGGCTACAAAGCTTTGAAAATTGAATTTTTTCAGATTTCTTGGGATTAAAAAATACTCACCTACCATACCTTGATTTTTTTGAGCCACCTTTTAAAAAATCCTTAGTTTGTTTTTCTGTTTGGAACAAATTTTTTCAATTAATTGCAATTTCTCAACAAAAAAAAATCTACCTACCTAAATTTTCTAGAATTTTTTGGAGAAATAAATAGTGAAAAAAAAATCTTCTTTGATTAGAATGAAACCTTTTATTTTTAGAGAAAAAAATCTTACTAAATCTCAACTTTCCGAGAGAAAATATTTTTCAAAATTTTCGATTAAAAAAATCTCTTAATTTTTTTGTAGAAGAAAAT
Source organism: Balanococcus diminutus (assembly GCA_959613365.1). Lineage (NCBI taxonomy): Eukaryota > Metazoa > Arthropoda > Insecta > Hemiptera > Pseudococcidae > Balanococcus > Balanococcus diminutus. Next base: position 41,178,089 of record OY390715.1, on the reverse strand, counting down.
ATTTCTTGGAATAAGAAATACCTCTATCGGTTAGAGCCACTTTTTAAAAAAATTCCATTGATGTCTCATTGCCATAAATGGGACTAAATTTGGAGAATTGAATTGATTTTTTTCCCCCTATCTAAGCTCTAAAATAATATTTATTAGGTAGGCAATTGGATTATACCTTTAAAAAAATTTGTTTTCATTAGCTCAACGAAATAATTGGTAAATTGGATCATTTTTTTTTTAATTTATATGTTTTCAAAATCCTATAAAATGTCGAACACACAGCCAAAAAAAATCTAAAATTATCAAAAATGGGGGGGGGGGGTAACAAAATATTAATTAATTGGAACATTTTTCAATTTGGGGTTTTGACATGGTTGGCCAAAATTTTGAATCAAAATGCGTTACACTTTTCGTAATTTCGCTCAATTCGAGCACTGAAAACGATTCCAAAAAATATTTTGAAACTCGAGTGGGTATCAAAATTACAAATTTAAAATACTTATCTACAATTTGAAAAATTGTGAAAAATAAATTGATTATTGATTGATTTAAAAAAATTATTGTGGAAGTTTTCCAAATCTTGTACAAATTTAAATTTTTAAAAGTTTTGCTGTAGCATCAATTTTAAATAATCCACTTACCTACTCGTATTAAAAAATCATAATTTTCAACAAAAAAATTAAGGAATTATATTTTTTTGATTTAATTGGAAAAAATTTCTGCTGCATTGAACTTTTTAAAATTTCCTTTAAAAATAATTTTAATAATTGAAAAAAAAATTTAAAAATATTCTGAAACTCAATTTTGAATCTTCAAAAAAAAATCAAAAAATTATATTTAAAATACAATTTTTAAAAGAATTATTGTGAAAGAATTTTTCAAATTTTGTTCAATCTAAATACTTTTATTAAAATTAAAAACGCAGGTAGATTTTTAAAACATGATTATTTTTTTCTAATTTCACTGGGAAATCTTCTTTTTAGTTTATTTTCAGTCGATCGTGTCCAAATGTTCGTTTAAAATATCACAAAAGTACCTATGTTGCAAATTCGCAAAAAATCGATGAAATATTGAAAAAACTGTATTTTAAAATATACTTATTAAACATTTTAAAAATTTACGTCCAAACAATTTTTCATTAATTTTTTTTTTAATTTTTTGAATATTATTTTGAAAAAAAATAATTATATTCAAACATCCATTCTTAAAAAAAAAAATCTTCTTCAAACCACAGATAAAAAATTCAGCTTGTCCGAAGGAAAATGGAGAAGTGTTCGTAATTTTAAGTATACCTATAAAAATAAGAAGGATAAAAAATTTTCCTTGTGTAATTTCTTAATCGAGCACTGCTCGTGCTCATTTCTGAGCAAAATGACTCGAGCTTAAAAAGTTTAATTTTGAATTTATTCAGACATAACTAAATTATCTACCAAGTCTGTTTGAAGTCCACTCAACGAAGAGAGGATCTGATCACTTAGTTAGCCTATTTGTTTCGAGTTGGCTCCTAATTGGGTAAAAAATTTAAATCGCTCAATTAGCAACACACGGTAACATTTCCCAGAGGTTAAATCGCGATTGGTTTGTTATAAAAGACATACAAAGTTGGAAAAAGAATTGTGATTTCATCAAGTAAAACAAATAATCAAGTTCAAAAAGTCAAGAAGTTATAACATCATTATGAGTTTAAATTATAACCAGAGCCAGGAAAGAATAAGTAGCAATTCATGCGAAATGATTTATCAGTCAAATAACGTTCAACTTTTTACTTTTTCAAAATGAATAAACAAGCGCAACTTTGAAAACTCGCGAGTAGTAAAATTTCGTGTAACCCGAGTTGGCCGCAATTTTTTTCAAATCCAGTCAACTGTACGTATAAACAAACAACAAACGTAAAAAATAAATAATTTAATTTTACGGGCCATTAATTTTTCTGTAAACGCGTCTTTAATCAAATTTAATTCATTAATGACACCGCAGATGCATTTGAGCAAAAAAAATTTTATCAATGCTGTAGAATAAAATGTGTAAAAAATTCTGAATTATATTTTACTTTTTTTCCCTAGTATTTTACGGTTTAGTGGCAGATTACGAACCCGACGTTATCCAACGAAAAGGAAATAATGTTTCCAACTTTAATTAAATATTTCATTTTCACCAAGAAATAATCTACTGAAGCGATCAGCTGTAAAACAAACTTAATTCGTACAAAACAACGAAAAAGTACGTCAATATTCGCATCTCTGCGAATAGAAACCATTTAATGTCCACCAGTGAAAATAATAAAATCATAAAGCAAACAAAACACGGTTCAGGCCGACTAAAATATTTCCGAGTCCTCTTGTTATAATTTTCATCCCCATTATCCAAAATCACAACACAAAACCAGTATGCGGTTTAACAACATAGAAAAGTTAAAATTCGCATGGATTTATAACACTGGAGGGCGTATCCAACAAGTCAGAATGGTACGTTAAATCGTTTCGAGGGTCATATGCGTTGGTATGGACTATGGACAGTGGTACAAAATTAAAACCGTAGTTTCCAAATAATGCGTCTTTGGTTCAAATGCTACGAATATTATGGCAGAAAAAATTTGCGGACTAAAGGTAAAAACACGTAATTTAATTTTACAACAAACGTCTGAAAAGGGTGTTTCTCTCAGATCATTTCTGTCGTATTTCGTATGGTCATGGGCCTAACTCGTATTTTGCATTAGGCCTACGATTAGTTTATCTTTTTGTCGTTTTTCAATGAAAATATCTATTTCTTTGTTTTTTATTGCAAATGATACTCGTAGTAGGTACACCAATTCGAACAAATGAAAATGATACCAAAAAGTTCCAGCATTTTCAAAATGATAAGAAAAATGAGTTCGAAAAAATGTATCTAGTAGATATGTCAAGATGAAACTATTACGACTATATACAACATTCCAAAGTCAGATTGATTCAAAACTGTAAAATAACAAAAAAATGAAATTCCATTTTCAGATTTACCATTCGCAAAAGGGATTTTCGATCAAATAAAAATATTCGCTAGAGAATATGTCAAAAGAATTCTAGATATATAGACAGGATCAAGTCCAATATAAAATTCGGGTTTCAATCACACTTGAAGTGTTTATCATGCAATTCATTGAAATACGAGTGGTATGGCAATAAAATAATCGCATCACTGAACCAACCAAACGTTCAACGTATTTTTAAGTCAAAAAGCTTCCGGTTAAATTATTGGAGTTAGATGAACATTATGAAGATACCAGAAATTGCAATAGGTACCTATTTCAATTCGATGAGTACGTCGAATTGAATTTTTTGAATTTGCAGGTTCGATATTTGATATATACGTTGTTTACACGCACCAAACACAAATAATATCATATCCGCTCGAAAAATGATTACCTACCTACTCGTGCTCGGTACAAAAAAATCAAAATTTTTCGACCATAAATAAATAAAAATGTCTCAAGAATTTGTACCTAAAGAGTCGCAACGATTTTTTTACGCTTAAATTGATTCGCATGCACTTGGAATGACTTGGAATGAAAAAACATTTATAGTCTACGTAGGTAGTATAGCTGTATCCTAAAAACACTCGAATGGCAGTCAATCGAATATAAACATGATTTTAGAGAATTTTTATCATAAAAAAAATCATAGAGAAGATTTGGTGACCTAAAAATGGCAATTTTTCAAGAGCGAAAAAAACGTTTCGCACAAATTATGTGATCTTTTTTCCAAAAAGTGAATGTGCCAAAATGTTTTGTCACACTTTTATTACTCACCTAGGTATGATAACATTTTGTGGATATGATCTATTTTGACACGAGTGGATCGCCGCAGTACTGTTTTTTTGACACCACCGAAAATTTACCAAGTCCAATACTACATAGGTACTTGATATGTAAAATTGGATGGGAAGGAGGGGTCCAATCGAAATTTATGTAATAACCAAAATTATTTGTAGAGCTTCAAGCTACAATTTTTGTTTGAAAATTTTTTTAATTTGACCCCTCCCTCTCCGCAAATTTTGCACAACACTCCGAAAATACTATTAAAAATTAGAGAAGTGAGAGAAAAATGAGATAATTGAAAAATTTCTCAAGCCAAAGTTGTAGCTTGAAGTCCTAGGAATAATTTTGGTCATTACAAATATTCTATTGGATCCCTCCATCTCCTCTGATTTTACATAACATCAGGTAGATACTTTTTCAAAATCTGGGGAGGGGTCCAAATGAAAAATTTTTCAAACAAAAGTTGTAGATTGAGGTGCTAAAAATAAATTTTGTTATCATAGAATTTTCAATTGGTCCTTCCCCACTCCTCCCCTCCAATTTTGCTTAATATGACTTAGATCGATACAAATATGGCATATGGGTATTATTAAAAACTGGTGGGGGTAGAGTTCCAATTTGAAAAAATTTTCAAACAAAAGTTGTAGCCTAAACTTTTAAAAATAATTTTGATTATTACAAAAACTGTGTTTGGACCCCTCCCTCCTCTCCAATTTTGAATATCAAGTATGTATGTAGTATTGGTAAATTTTCGATGGCGCCAAAAAATCAGTAAGTGCAGGAATCCACTCGTATTTTGACTAGAGCAAAGACCCAATAAAAATTAATATTTAACACAAAAAAATGAGGCATAAAAATTTTGGAGTCATCAATTTTTTAATTATTACAAAATGTTATTTTTGTGGTTCAATTACCCACAAAAATTTTCTAGAACCTCATCCTTCGGAAAGTGCCTCTAAAGTGGACTACCAAACCCATCTTCATTGTTTTTTCGCTCATATATTTTCAAATGTGCGTTTAAATAATAAAATGATCGTAATTTAAATTGAAAAACATAAAATTTGCTACCAAAAAGTTTCTATTCGTTTTGTTTAAAAGTGAACAGGTGGCGCAAAACAAGCGTCAAAATACACAAGGTGAAAAAATTAAAAAATTTCCATTATTTCCGGGAATATGATAACTTGATAACATTTGGGGGGGGGGGGGAAAGCTGCACTTTGCCCAAGCTTTTTGAAAACTTATTTTTCACCGACAAAGTTTACCATTGTATCAGATTCGCGGAAATAGGGGAAATCAAAACCTGAAAATGTCCAAAATTGAACTTAGACGGTTTAGCAAATGATCGATTCAATTAACTCCAATTGTTTGTACGGAGCACTTAAATTAAAATTGATAGCCTGCCTATTTTTTTTTTTTTTTTTTTTTTTTTCATTTTCACAACAATTCGAGCTAATTTTCTCCTCGATGGTTCAAAGGCAATACCTCCATTATTCTTTATTTTTTTAAATCGAAATTCGAAACATTAGCCTAATTTTAGAGCTAAAAAAAAAACACATTTGTCAAAGGAAGTTCTAATAAAATGTCGAGTCTTTAGCAAAAAAAGGAAAATTAGCTATTCTATAGTATTATAAAATTTCACATAGTTACATAATATATTATAGGGATAAAATACAATAATCGTATTAAAAATACGTTTATATTTCATTTTTGTAAAAAAAAAAAAAAAAATTGGAATTCCAGTATATCAACAAATCATAAAACCAGACATTTCTGACACTATACATCTCTTATTTATTTATATTTACAATGAAATGAAGTTTAAAAGAATTTCTCGAAATTATTATATTTATTTTTATTCCGATCTGTCTATTAGAAGGACCATAAATTTATTTTTATTGCGTTCAGTTTCGGGTCATTTATTTTCAGTAAAGAATAATATAGCATACAATGTAATTCCTTCTTTTTTCAGCTTTCTCTCATCTTTGGCATTCACGCAAAATTTTGGCTATTATTATAGCTTTTTATTTAACCAGACCGATATTGTAAATCTGCTGTGATAAAGAAAAAAATGTCCGTTATTTCGATAAAAAATGTCTAAATTGTTGGAAAATGTATCCTTTTAATTTTTGAAATAGTGTTCGGGATTTATCGCGGAAAAAAACTACCTCACATTATAGGATAAAATAACTAACAAAAACAGGCTAAACCTTTTTCGTTAAATTTAACCTCGTAAATAATTTTTGGCCGATGTAAGTATATTGCTTTGGTAAAAAAAATCATACGTTAATGGTAACGGTTGGTAAAGTCGTCCGACGTTCAATAATTATTACCTTTCAACGCACCTAACTAGATTTATAGATTTGTTCTCGTGTTTGAAAAGAATAACAAAATACACGTCAAGATGTATTTTTACAATAAGTAAAGTAAGTGAGTAAGTAAGTACCTACAATATACCTAGATCTACGATGATGAAATGAATGAAACATGAACCAATTTCCATTGCTACATTCAACGATACCTCGAAGGGACAAAAAAATCTTGAATTTGTATCACAAAAAAAAACTCAGTTTAAATTTTTTTGTCAACGTTTTGCGAATGGGTTTATTTTCATTTTAAAACTCCCATAAGTTCTTTTACGAAATTCTAAACAGTACTCGAGCAGTAGTTGTCTTTGTAGTGGTCAAACGTTGAAACGTGTAGCATTGTATGAGATGAATTCGCTCAAGTTTACAACCACCCTTCCTATACCTTATCTATCGATTTCTGTTACATTATTATTCCGTGGAGATGCAATCGACCCGTTCTACTATAGTTTTTGAAGCGTCCCCAAATGCCTTATTATATTTATTCTGTTCCTTCTTTTATCAGAATCTTTTCCATTATTTTTACCACTGTTGTATTTTTTCATGTCCAGAGTATAAGTTAGTGCAGCATTATATTTTAGCAGATCATTTTTTCTCCTTTTTACAAGCTTTGTATATGTATCAAAATCTAGAAGCATAAAATAGGTTTTGCAGAAAATGCCACAAAGCTGATAAATATAATATATTTACGAGACTGTGGGTGAAAATGTCGTTTTCAATACGTATAATTAAGTTTTTATAAGTTACATATGTGAAAAATTTACCATCTTTGAAAATGTAGACCCTACAGAGCATTAAATATTAAAAACTACTATGGTTCATCGAAAAATACCGAATTTCAAAGCTTTGAAGCGCCCTCATTTCCAAAGATCAGATAGATAATTTTTTGATAAATTTTCATTCAAGTATCACTTGAGAAGTTCACATCTGTTTTACAGGTTAATCTAATTGCAGTTTTGAAAATCAGCAAAGTGGTAAATGGCAAATGAGCGGGTAGTTGAAAATTTTCCAAAAAAAATCAAAAAGAAAATCAAAAAAAGAGAGATTTATATAAAATCGATACGTATTTATCACCATGTTTTATTATTATTATTATTTCGAAAAGAATACAAGAAGCAATCTGTTACAGAATAGTAACATTAAGCTTGCACGGGATATACGATTAAAATCTCACTGGCAGATCCAATATGTGACATCTACGCAGACGATATATTTCTTCAACACGATTTAGAAGATTTTTCACTAGTATATTGTCGTGATCAATAATTCTTTCTTGATAGATGTTGCTTCTAAAGGATATCGTCGATTTCACACTAGGTATTTCCAAATCTTCGAGAATTGTGTTGTTCTTCACGTACCACGGCGCGTTTATAAGTTTTCTTAGAATTTTGTTCTGGAACCTTTCGATAATTTGGATATTGGATTCACTAGCCGAACCCCAGAGTTCAATACCGTACAACCAAATTGGTTTGAATAAACATTTGTATATTAAGATCTTGTTTGATCGGTTCAGCATATTTGTTCCAAGAATCCAATAAAGGGATTTGAACTTTTTGTCCAGTTGAGCTCTTTTCTTCAGAATATGGTCTCTCCACGTGAGATGGCTATCAAGGTGTAATCCCAGATATTTGACGACGTTTGTTCGAAGTATTTCATCGTTATTAAACATTAGTGAGCGAGTTCTTTCGATTTTTCACTATTGATCTTGATTCTCCAAGTTTGACACCATTTGTTTATTGCATTTAAGTTGTTTTGTAATTTGTCCATTGCAACGTCTGGATCAAGATCTTGAGAGGTAATTGCGGTGTCGTCAGCAAATGTCGCCATCGTTACGTCGCTTGTTAAAGGGATGTCACCCGTGTAGAGGAGATATAATATTGGACTCAATACGCTTCCTTGTGGTACTCCTGCTTGGATTGTTCTGAAGTCGGAGAAAGCATCGTCGTATTTGACTCTGAATTTTCTATCACTTAGATAGTGAGCCAGAAGATTGTGTAGTATATTCGGAAGATGGTTTTTCAGCTTCATTAAGAGACCAGCATGCCATACACGATCGAAGGCTTGGATTACATCAAGAAAAGCGGCAGCGCAGACTTTTTTATCTTCGAGAGAGTTGTTAATTTTTTCGACGAGACGATGTACTTGCTGAATAGTATTGTGTTTCGAACGAAATCCGAATTGGTGATTTGGAATCAGTTTCTTCTTTTCCAGAATTGGCCATAGTCTTTGCAAAATTAGTTTTTCGAATATCTTCGATAGGATTGGCAATAAGCTGATAGGTCTGTACGATGAGGTTTCATGTTCTGGTTTTCCTGGTTTATGGATTAGAATAACTTCAGCATATTTCCATTGGTTGGGATAGAATCCAGTCGTAAGAATCACGTTGAAAATTTGTGTGATATACAAAATCAACCGAGGTGGAAACTCTTTGATGATTTTTCCGTCGATTTTGTCGTATCCAGGAGATTTCTTGTTTTTAATTTGTTTCACGATTCGTCTAACTTCGTCGATTGTGATTTTTGGTATTTGAGTGTTGTTTCGTTCTGTAGCAGATATATTTGGTGGTGATGCACTTGGTGGATGAGGTTTGAATTGTTTTTCAAGGTGGTCAGCAAAGATTTCAGTTTTTTCAGATGCACTACGTGCCCATTCACCATTTTCACGTCGTAAAGGTGGTATCGATTGTTTTGGTCTTTTTAGGTGTTTTGTCATCTTCCAAAGAGAATAATCTGTGTCGGCGCAAGGTGTCATTTCTGATAACTTTTGGGTGAGTTGATCGTTTTTGTAGCGTTTTAGTGCTTGTTTCAATCGTCGAGTTATTCTATTCAACTTTGTTTTATCATTAGGAAGACGTCTGTGTTTCCAATGCTGCCGTTGTTGTCTTTTTTGCGCGATGAGTTGTGTTATCTCAGGTGGAATTTGAGGATTTTTTCGAAAATTTGATTTATTTTTCGGTGTGCTGTGCCATAAAGCTTCGAAGATGAGTCTGTTGATATTTTCTATAGCGAAAAATTTTTGCAACAAACTTGTAGCTCAAAGTTTTAGGAAAAATTTTGGCCATGACAAAAATTGCGATTGGACCCCTCCCTTCCCTCCAATTTTGGATAATCCAACTCATTCAAATACATTATTGAAAACAGGGGGAGGATAAGGGGCCCGATTGAAAAAATTTTCAAACAAAAGTTGTAGCTTGAAGTACTAGGAATAATTTTGGTGATAACAAAAATTTCAATCGGATCCCTCCCTCCCCACCAATTTTGGATAATCCAACTCCTTCAAATACATTTTTAAAAACAGGGGGGAGGTAAGGGGCCCGATTGAAAAAATTTTCAAACAAAAGTTGTAGCTTGAAGTTGTACAAATACTTTTAGTTATTACAAAAATTTCGATTAGACCCCTTCCTCCCTTCCAATTTTGACTATAAAGTATTATGTAGCACTGGACTTGGTAAAAATTTATCGAAGTTGCACCCCATGAATGTAAACAAAACTATCAAACTAGACGTTAGTGACAATTTCGTGAATTGTATTGACGAAATTTCGAAGTTTTTGATATTACTCCCCCTTCAAAATTGAGGTAGGCAACGTATCATAATTATGTTTTTTGATTGTCTACTCGAATTGCATCTATAGAACTGAAACACCCAGTAGATGAATGATAGGCGGAGGTAATTTATCAGAAATCTTAAAATTACCACCAAAATAATTTTGTTCCGGGTGATTCCTTTTTTTTTTCTTTTTTTTTTTTCTTTTTTTAGAATAGATTATGCCCTATTTTATTTTTCTTGTCATTATGGATATTTTGAATTTTTTGCCCTTTCAAAATCAACATAGGTACTACAAATCTTGCGTTTGGACATTTACTTTCAGAACGCCCGGTATGATACCAACTGAATTCGATAAACAAGTTCATTAACAATTGAGTGTAATTATTGAGTCATCATTGCGGATATATTTTCAACTGTTCGACGTACAGTATTCGAGGGATTGCGAAAAATATTTCAGAAACGTTTAAACGTACCCGTAATGAATGTCATTTGTAATTTAGGACCGCAACCGTCGAATGGCTATTCACAGAATAGGCTAACAATTTTCATACTACCAAAAAAAACCACTAACACACACCCATTGATTCTACGTGCAGTTCTTGAATCAATCGAAAAAAGGGTCGACTTTTTTATCGATTAGTAAATTTTTCCCTCAAGAAAAATACAAGCATTAGAATTATTTGAAAAACTCGACAGGGTGGAAAAATAAATATACGTATGTAATGTACCTAATGTCTTTCTGGGGAGAAACTTTAATCACACATATGTATTTTTTAGCATTAAAAATAGGAAAAAGTATACTAAAACATATTATCTCACTATCTTCGATATGAATGATAATTTTTCATAAGAGAATTAAGTATAAAAATTTTTAAAACGGAATCGTAAAACGTTGAGCAAAATCCACGCTTTCGTTTCCAACTTGATATTCTACGTGCGAAGAATGATAAAGCTAAGTAAAAATGAAAAATCGCATTCGCAACCAAACTTTTAACCATAGATTTTAGGAAAAAATTCACATTATATCGAAGAATTTTCAATTTCGATAATTTACATGAGAAAAAACTTTTAAAAGAATGATGCAAATTTTCACTCAAGAACGTGACATTAATTTCAATTTCAACGCTGATAATCGAGATAATGCATTAAGAGAATGACTTTGGTTAAATGCACATCGCTCGATCTGTGCTGGCATCAAACATCATTTGCGGTGCGGTGTCGTCATCTGAACCTATTTAACCACCTTCTCACAGTCATTAAAATAACATATACGTAAGTACATTCAGGCCTAGGTCATTTGAAAATGTCCTGAATTAAATTTTAACGATCAAAGTTGAAAAATGAAAATTGACATTAGGTAAAAAGTAAAAAAACAAAAATATAAAACAAAAAAAATATTTTTTTCAACTTATTAGGCACCTCGACGTACAAAAATTTATTCGCAGATCTAACGCCTTAAACGAGTAACGTTTGAATTGAATTATAAAATGGGTACCTTTTTTCCACGTCCTACCTTTCAATCAGAATATTATGGAGCTTTAGCTTCTCGCGTACAAAGTGAAAGTTGATTACAAATTAATGATGGCACACAGTTAATTATTCAGACCTACGGGATAATGGTCGAATATTTATGCGTATCGCTGTTAATTCTTGGCCTTATAAACTACACAAAAGGGTCAACTTCAAAGCTCTATCGATAGGTATTGTAATACATTGGACCGTTTTCACAATCGTACGTACGCCAAGTCTAAATTTAAAATTACACTTCAACCGACAAAATACCTCATGTCTTACACAATTCGCGCAAACTTTTTCAATTTCTGTAACTTTTTTTTTTCTTTTTCGAAGGAAAATAGAATGCTCTTTTTCAAACGTTTCAAATCAACGAGAACTTTTCATCTGTCGTAAGTTTACCGTATTTCACCTCTCTAACGCAAGAAAAAAAATCGAGATTTTAAAACCTTTGTTTAATTTATTGGTCTAGTGTCCGTCGAAAGTTGCTTTTAAGGGAGGATTAAACCACCCGGGGTGTTGTTTAAATTTCGTGGTAAAATGTTACGTTCTATTTGATTTATTTTTGCATCGTTTTGCCGAGTATTTTGACTTTAGCACGCTGATTTAAAAGCTTTTACAAAAAATAAGAGTAAACTCAAAATTCGAGATTCATTTCCAAGCTTCTTTCCCACTTTACGCCTTTTTTTTACCCCGCGAGTGAGTACTCGAGTGTAGATACACGATGGGTGTCCAATTGATCAGAGCACCATCTTTTAGGGTAACCCGATGGTACTTCACCATAGGTACTCGAAGAAGAATACATACATTTGTTGTAAAAGGTGCGAATGAATTGGACTCCAGGGTACCATTTATAAATGAGTTTTCGTTATTTGTTTCAAAGTGAGAAAAATTTGTCCGAGTAGAGAAAAAAGTACAAGAAAAATATACCTATCGTACCAACGATGAAAAATTAAATAAACAACATTGGGCAAATAAGTGGTTATAAAATAGGCTTATTTACATAAAAGCGAAGATTATGTTTGTTAGAACGGTTTGTTTTATAATTAATGATCTTACAAATGTTACAAGTCTCGTTGAAATATTTATTTCTCGCCGAGTCGCGCAGATTTATATTTCTTACGTAAAATACTCGTAGTGCGTACGAGTATATATAAAAGGGTAGACAATTCTCCAAAAATGTATATTACGTGGAGTTTTTTAAAACGAGGTATATACGTACATGTCTGTAAATAAATTTACACCAGCTCGCAGCGTGAGAATAAACCTTATAACGCCTGAAAATATACATACAAGAATTACGTATGTAACTTTATTCTTTTATGAATGAGTCGATAAATCCGCCAAATATGTTTTGATCGTTTGAATGAATCCAATCAACAACGAAACACTCTCCAAGGATTTCATGCTTCTTTTAGCATAAGTGACAGTTACGCTGCGCTTTGCAGAAATGGGAAATTTGAACATTTTTCAATAAAATGAATAAAATAGCAAATACTTATTGACTTTGAAAATAGAGTAAACGCGAAAAGAAATGAATCACCGAATAAAAAAAAAAATACCTTGCGCGTTAAAGGTTAAATAAAAACCAATTTCTTTGATAGATTCTTCCCTTCGTTGTAAATGGTATAAAAAATTAAATTCTCTTCATAGCGCAAAGTCGCATTTGAAAATGTAATCATAAAGCAGATAAATATGCTCATTTAATGCTCAGAAATCGTAAAACTGAGAAAAGTATTTTAAATTCGCACATTATCTATAAGCAAATAGAATCTACTCGTATATACACCCGTAATTTCAAAAAATTCTCTCCATATTGAAGGTATTAAAATTGAATCTGATATAGTTCTCGGATCACCGAGAATGTCGTTTTGAGATAAATTACATCAAAATGCTCTAAACGAGAAACTTTAATATCGAAACATAAAATTGTAACGATAAGAACACAATAAGTGCGGACATCAAATTGCGCGTTCTTCACACAAAGACGCCCAAAATCGATTTCGCAGTTGGCTTTTGTTGACATAAATGATATTTTAACGGTGTTCCTAATAAAGTCTGTATCTGTTTTCAAAATAATTCTGTCGCTTTTAAGGTGTATTTTTCGTATGAATCACGTATTGGTTTCTCTTTGTTTTTCAACCGTTAATGCCTATAGGGTTTCATTTTTCCAAATTTTTCAATTTTTATGACATTTAAATTTTTTTTAGGTTTTATAAAATGTTTAAGTTTTCGTACCCTTCCAATTTCTCATTTCTTCGGGATTGAATTTTTCCAATAAAAATATCATCACATTTGAGGGTTTATCTGTGTAAATTAGTTTTCTTTTTTCTTTTTTTCAACATTAAGTATAATCATGGATTTGGTAAAAATGGGTCACCTTGTATGTAGTTATGTACATTCTTTTTCAATGCTGTACATCGATATAAAAAAATAATTAGTACCTACAGATAAAAAATTAAAAATAATAAAAATTTTATAAATTTTTTAATAGGAAAAAATATTAAAAAATTAACCACAATTAACTTATTAATATTCAAAAAAATTATTTGTTTATCAAAATTCTATTTTTTTTTTAATTAACAATACCTATTATTGTTTAAACGTTTTTTCTTATTTTTTTAAATTTTACTAACGAATTTTCCAGGTTTTGAATTTTTGAATTTCTTAAATCCTTTCGATTTTTATATTTTAACTTTATTAAGTAGGTAAGTACCAAAATTTGAACTCATTTTTTTATTCAGCGAGTTTTCTGTAATAAAGTAATTTCTTCTTGATTTATTTTTATTATTTCTTTTCTTTTTTCACGTTCATTTTTAGAGAATTTTAATTTTTCATGTTTTACGTAATTAGTAGATAATCAATTTTTTATTTGCTTGAAAATTTCGATTTTTTGAAATTTCAAAATTTTATTAAATTGTAATACTTCCGAAATTGTTTTAATTTGTAATTTTTTCTAAAAATTTCTCACTTCTTCGCGATTTCTTAATTCTTTAAAATACCTATTCAATTTCATCATTTTTTGATTTTTCGTTTCTTTTTTGAAAAAACATAAAAATGCAACCAAAAAAATTCGTATCGCAGAAATTTTATAGAAATTACTGAAAAACTGAAAACGACGAAAAAGTCCACAGTGAATCACTTTGGATTAATCTAAAACTAGGAGAAAAAAAATTTGTTATGAAAAAATCTCAATTTTTTGAGAGATTTTCAAAAAAAATTTAAAAAATGGCGATACGTTTAATGTTTATTTGTTTAAAGTAGATTTTCCAGAAAAATTTTAGAAATTTATTTTTTTTTAGTGAGGAAAAATTATTTAAAAAATATATAAATTATTTACCTATTAAAAAAAAAAAACATTAATGAAATTTCGCAGATCCGGAAAATTTTTCGAGATTTTTTTATTCTAAAAGAATAGTTTTTTTTTCAACTTTAAAAAAGTCAAAAAGAAATATAATTATTTCAAATTTTTATTTCAAAAAAGGTTCCAAATCACGGGAAAATTTAATTTTTTGGAATAAAAAATTATTTTTAAGATCAAAACAATTTTGAATTTTTTAAAATAAAATTTTTGAATTTTTCCATGATTTGAGACTTTTTTTTAAAATGAAATTTCGAAATATATATTTTTGAGAAAAAAATCTATTTTTTAAGATAGGTAAAAAATTCTGATTTCTGGGGATAAAATTTTTAAAAAGATTTCCGGATGTGATAATTTTCATTATTTTTTAGTTTTCTAAAATGAAAAATTTATATTTTTTTTGAAAAAAATCGAGGTTCTACTTTATTGTAATTTATCATCAATCTTTTATTTTTTTTTATAATGTTTTTGTTTTTTGTTTGCTTGTTTTTTAAAATAATTTCTTCACTTTTTCCAAACTTTTTAATGTAGGTAGGTATCTATTTTTTTATATTATGTAATTTAATAAAGTAATTCTATCAAACATTTCCGAAATTGGATTGTATTTTTAAATTTGTGATATAAAAATTTCCTACTCTTTCGTGATTAATTTCTTCATTTTTTCAAATACCAACGTATTCATTTTTACCTATTCTTTCAATGTTCAATGTTGTAGGTAATCAATAATCAGGTATCAATTTTTTCAATTTTTTATAATGCTTTTGTTTTTTGTTTTTTCAGTTTTTCTTAATATTTCACATAAAATTTTTTCGATTTTTTATTAGGTATTAATTTAAATAAATAATTTCAAGAATTCCGCGTGTTTTTGATTTGCAATTTTTTTTTAGAAATTTCCCACTCCTTCAAAATTTCTTAATTTTTTCAAATAGATATTCAATTTTATTAATTCTTTAA
Source organism: Balanococcus diminutus (assembly GCA_959613365.1). Taxonomy (NCBI): domain Eukaryota; kingdom Metazoa; phylum Arthropoda; class Insecta; order Hemiptera; family Pseudococcidae; genus Balanococcus; species Balanococcus diminutus. The sequence goes on along the minus strand of OY390715.1, from coordinate 41,162,568 downwards.
TTTTTTTAAATATTATGATAATTTATGAATTTGTTCAATTGTTTCAAAAATTACATTTTGATGTTTATTTTTTATTTTTTTATTTTTTCTGAATTTTATTACATTTTTTTTACCATTTCTCGATTTTATAAATTTTTTAATAAATAGGTACCTATTCTTTTATTTCGAGAAAAAAAAACCAAAAAAAATAGGTACCTATACAGGGTGGGCTCATAGGCAACTACTTATTTTTTTAAAACCAAGGAGTATTTGTAATGAATTTTGTTTGAAATTTTAAAATATGTAAAAAGGAAAAAAAAAGTTGCAGTTAATTAAGGCTCACTATAAATCCCCATTTTAAAACATATTTAAATTTACATTTTTAAAAATCTATGTATTTCAATACCTTATTCAAATGAGGTTTTCAAGTAAGAGCTCTATTTAGGATTTAAGTAGTCTGAGGTGCCTGGCTGCCTGCTTATTTGTCCCATCCCTTATCATTAATGACCCGTGGAAATCAACTGCTTTACTTCCTTTTTTTTAAAGTATTGTGATTGTATACTATAAAGGTTAAAAATGTCGATGCGAGTAAATTATTTCTTCCTACCAAAGTGTAACTGCTTCATTAAAAAGCTTTCCAGCTGAAAATGAATTTGCAAGAATTTTGACCTTTTCTGGAAACATTTCAAAGCACAGGAGATACGTAATTAAAATCCAGCAATATTAAAAGCTTTCAAAATCACTAATGGGAGATTGGTAAATTATAACCAATTTGATTAAAACTAATTTGAGTAAAAATTTCATCCCGAACACGAAAGAAAATATTTGACAAGATGGCATAACGCAGTATACTTTCCGGTAAAATAAATGCAACCTCGCTATTATAGGGAAAAACCACCACATCAGCATTACAGAATAGAGATGAAATCACGTTTACATGATGTCGAACGAATACTTCCGTCATTTATGTAATAACTATCGATATAATTTGCAGATGAATGGAATACATGTCAAATATGAAATCATTCCTACATTGTACCGCGATATCTTTACACGTGTCGGTTGAAATTTTCTCTCGCATCGCTGTAACAAAATACGTATCAAACGCCAAATGCCAGCGCAAAGGTTACATTATACTTTAAAAAGCGAAATTTAAGTAATTTTGAAATTCCACATGTATATTCCATTCTCCATTCGCCGAGATATTACGTTGTTAATTAAACAATGAAAAGACATTCTATCCAAATGCGCGAGAACTTCTTGGAAAGTTTCTTTTCTTACGCAGCGATACATAAATGTAGACAAGTATTTTGAAATTCAAACCGTACAGCATAAACAGAATACATAAATGGAAGTTGTCTTCGATAAATTATTCATGAGTAGGGTGCTGAAGATTTGAAGAAGTGCGATTTAATCATATAGCGATTTATTAAAATAATATTCAAACGTAAAAATGAATCGTAGGTATTTGAGATAAAACAAGCCGAGTAAATATTACGCTAACCACGAATGATACAAATTTGCACCGTTGATAAGAATACCTTTCCTGATCTCTGGAGTGTAAATCGAAATTATAAAGTATAATCACACCGAACGTCTGCAATGCTTGATAAGAATTTTCTTTTACCTCAAATACGTACTCGGTGACAATGATTTACCTACCTACCCTTTGCAATATTATTTACCTTTCGTTTGATTATATAAACATGGCATTCCTTTCATCGTCTCTATACGAAAATATGCATTTCGCTATATTTCAATACTCTAATAGTTCGAAAATCAATTTTGAAAAGACGCTTTGAAAACACTATCGAGGTTTTAATGTGGAAAAAATTAAACGAGACCAATTTTTCAACTTTTACAAAAAAAAAAAAAAAAAAAAACATTAAAATTCAACTCTTAAAACGATATTAAGAATTAATTACGTCGAAAAGTCGTTAATATTAATTTTCGTAAGGCTTAATCGTCTTGTACGCGGTGATTGACAATAATTTAGCCATAATTTGAAAAAATTAATTCGCTCCTCATCTTTTCAGTAAACGTCGCGTCGCGTCGCGGATGTAAATATCACTTTTGAGGATAATCCGACTAACTTTTCAAATAAATACCCTTTTATTTTTGTCGAAAACTTTTTGAACTTACATTTATATTAATAAAAGTATGTGTACAAAATTTCACTGAATTCTCGTCTTCATTTTCAAGTTTACCCACTTTCATCAAATGGTCTGCTTTCATATCAGCGTGTATATTTTTTCACCTTTATTTGGCAGAAATATGAAAAAAAATCAAAATGCGTTTACCATCAACTTAGCAACTTTTTTACTGGTTCGACAAAGTTTTTGTAATTTTGTTTTCAAGTTTCGTTCCATAAATTTTTCTACCATGAGATTATGCTTCTTTCTTGTACTTTTCGCAGGCTCAACTCGCGGGAGAAAAAAAAAGAAAAATTTTCAAAGTTGGTTCCAAAAAAGTTCTATTCTTATCAGGTATACACATAAATAAATAATTATGCTTTTATTATACTTCTTTTTTTTAAATCACTAAACCACAATAAACAGAAGATTAGGTGACACAGAAGTTGTCTTATATTATCTTACCTATAGATATTTTATTCAGCGAGAAAATTTAAAGAAAGAAAACACTTGTGAAGGACGAAGGAGTAGGTAAACATTTACAAACCGCAAACAGAATTAATGATTATTGAATTCTTCATTTTTCCTTATTATATTTTAATTTAGGAAAAATCGAAAATAAATTTGTTTTCGACTTGGAACTACCAGTCTTATATGTTTTTAGCTATAAGAAAAAATAAAGCATTGATTTCTCAGAAAACTTTATCATTCTTTTTAAAAAAAATTAAATTTGATAATAAAGTAAAAGTACCTACAAATTTCCTAAAAAAAAAAATAAAAAAAAAAAAATTCAATAATTTAATATTAAAATATTTATTTTTTGGGTAAAAAAAGGTTTGAATGTAATATTTGTTTTTGAACATGATTTTCAAAAAAAGATTCAATCCTACAAATTTTTTCCAACGCATAACAAAATTTCTGTGTAAACATTTTTTTTAAATAAATATAAAAAAGGTATACCTAAAAAGCACCCAAATTTTTCTCAAATATCTAATTAGTAATTAAGTACTGCAACCAATTTTTTTTTAATTTCCATTTTTTTCTACGAATTTGAATTTTTTGCAGGCTAATGAAAATTAAGATTTTTTCTATTTTATTTGAAATTCTATTTTTTTAAATATTTCAAACATACTCGTACAATTTATCAACTTATTATTAAAAATAAAAAATTATGTTTAGTTTAAACAAATTGTGGTTTTTTTCAAGATTGCTTACCTAAGTAAGTACTTGGTTTTATTAAAATTGTCTTCTAATTTTTTAGAAGTTTTTCTCCAGTTTTTTACAAATTTTTAAAATTTATTTTTTGTAATTTTTTAGGAAACATGTCGAATGCTTCTTTTTTCTGAATTTTCTTCATATAATAAAGTTTTTAAAATTTCGTGGAAAGTGATTTTTTGCAGAATTTTCGTGAAAAATGATTACTTACTATTGCATTAGGCTATGATTTTTAAAGAAGTAGGTAGGTAGGCTAGGTATAAGCTTCAAAAAAAATTCAGCTCTCGAGTAGTGGCCTGATTTCTACCCTTCTTTTCTAAATCTGTTCATAATACACTAGTGTCTAGTTTACTCAATTTGTTTACATGGTGGGGGATCGTTGTTCTTGAATTTTACCAAGTATACAATACTACGCAGATACTTGATATTTGAAATTGGAGAGGAGGGAAGGGTCCAATCGAAATTTTTGTGATAACAAAAATTATTCCTAGGATTTTAAACTACAACATTTGTTTGAAAAAATTTTCATTTGGACCCCTTCCTTCTCACTAGTTTTGCATGAAACTCCGAAGATACTAATTAAAAATTAGAGTAGTGAGGGAAGAAAGGATCCAATTTTATTTTTTTCAAATAAAAGCTGCGTTGTACATTAAGATCCTTGAAATAATTTTGGTTATTACGAAAGTTTCGATTGGACCCTTCCTCACCCTCCCTCCTCCTACCCCCTAAACAAATTGTTTAAAATTTTGTTCGATGATTTTTTTTCTTTTTTTGTAGGGGGAGGGGGGTCTAGCGGAAGTTTACAATTTTGGTACACCGCTTTGAAAAGAGTCACACTATGTCAATATTGTTAACGGCTCTTTGACGGATTATTTATTCCGAAAATGATAAGAAACTGCGAACCGCAGCGCTTTTCTAGTCACCTGCAATTGTCGGTTCGATCGAAAATGCGCGAAAATCGCCGTAAGGTTTGAAAGGTTTGAAAATGAAATATACGGACATTAAGTTCCGAAAACAATTATATTTAGTTGAGTGAGTTGGTAACATTACAACCAAAGAGATATAGATAATCTGTGTACCATTTAAAATCGTTGTACGTAATTACGCACCGGTTAACATAAATACCAAAGGTTATTTGAATTCAGGATTTAGTAGCATCATCCTTTTGTAAAAGGTCTCTTCGTCGCCATGGCTCATGGGAGAACTTAGAAAATCCCAACGCTATCAACTTCATACGGTCTATAATGAAGCTGGAGGATTTTCGTTATGGGGTTTACGTTAAAATGACTTTTCCGTCTTTGTTTCCCGTGTTCACTATAGGCCACCGCGCGCCGTGGCAAATTTAGAAAATCCTGGTAATTTCTTCGCCCAGTGATTTTATTTCCGCAACGAAAATAATTAAGTTACTTTTCTCTACTAAAATTATCTTTCCTGGGATTTCAATGGTTCAGAAAAACACTCCCGACTTTGCAATAAAGACTCTAGAGTTCTTTTTCTTTCTCGAGTAAAAAAGTTTATTATTTTTTTCATCATTCAAATGAGGTTTTCTTCACGTTTCTCGCTAAAATACGACTTTAAAAACATTTAAATCGCTTCATTTGATTAAGATAATTCTTTAAAATTGTTAGTAAATTTTTTAACCAGCGAAAAAAAAATCTCTACGTCGCGTCGCGTCGTTGAACTTCATTACAATGTCATCCTATACATAGTGTACCGGATTGAGAGCAAAGCCTTCCCACCAGCAACTATGCAACTTATGATGAGTCGATGTAAGTATGTTTGCCTAATCTCTGGACTGCAGGGGCTGAGTTATGCTCATCGATTTTTTTTTTCTGTTTGTTTTGGCAGAGTGTTTTCAACCTAGCACTTTTCGACAACCATAATAGTTAGAAAGTTGCGCTTTGCGGCATCTGATGGTAAATTTTGCCTAGAATTTTTTCATAGAACTGATAATTTTTATAAATGGACAATGAAGTCTATAGGGTAAACGTACCAGTTCGTGACAGTACCCCCAGTTTGTGACAGTTTACACTAAAAAATGTAATTACTAAGGAAGTTATGGTAAATTACAACGTAGTAATATTTTTCTGTGAAACTCTCATCCAAATGGAAATCAATGAAACCAAAACCTTTCAATCACAAGGCATTAATTTGTTACGAATGCCTTCTCAAAGATTTGTATCTGTGAATTTTCTGTACATGTGCGGTTTTTTCTAAGAATGTGAAAATGAGATGTGATCGATTGATCGATTATATTCAGCTTTAAACTAAAGTGATGAAGTTGGGTTATGTTTTTTTACATTTGTGGGTCCTAAGTGAGTTGTTTTTTAATCAAGTTGATCAAAAATTATTAAATGCTTAATTTTTATTTACAATTGACTAAACTGGTATACCAAGTTTTCAAAAATCGACTGGAGTACCAATTTGTGACATGTGTGTCACAAACTGTTGCATGCTGAGTTCCAGTTTGTGACATGTCAAAAATCAGCTCATTGAAGCATTTTCAGTTCATATTAAGGTGTATTAGGTATGTTTTATTGAATTAATTGTGCTTAGGAACCTTCTAGTCAATAAATTGCAACAAAAATTATCAAAAACACAAATTAAAAAAAATGTACTATTGAAGCCAAAATCACAAAAATGAAGAATTATACAAGAATATTGATTTTTGGTGCAAAATTAGAAAAAATGTATTTCGAACTAAAAATTAATAAAAAAGAATATCTATTATGAAGAAGAGCAAACAAAGTGTTAATATCTAATTAGATTTACTTTTCACTTTAATTAGCAATTTATTACTCGATTTTTGTACTGTCACAAACTGGTACATCATACGACACAAACTGGGGCATAAGGTGTCACAAACTAGAACTTTGGAGATTTTTGAAAAAAATGAACGCCAAAATTATTAGACGCTAGTTATTTTTGATATTTTTTGTATTTTGGAAACTTAATAAAATTCCTCATCCATTGAATATAAACATCACTACTTTTCAATACTTTGAAACCGCTTAAGATTGATTTGAAGTTGAAATTTTCTTAGCACTGTCACAAACTGGTACTTTTACCCTACCGAGCAAAATATTTAGAAAAACATGATGAAAAAAAGTGACAATTTTTCTTATTTTTCTGTCTGCGATAACTCAAAAAGTCGTCCTTTGACCAAGCTGTTATTATTAACTTTTCTAGATGAAAAAAGGTTGCTCGTTTCAATGGCGCAACTCTCACCCCTCTTTATCAGTCCAATCAGAAGTTATGAGTGGATTATTTTCTGAAAAACTTCTGAAAAAATCATTATTATAACTTTTTTTTTAATTCCTAAATCATTTTTTTTTAATGTACCTAGTTATCAGTTATAAGCAGTTTATTTTTTCAGAAAAACCTCTAATATTTTTAATTTTTTTTGAGAGTAAGTAAATCAAAAAAACGCGACACTACGCGCCTCGTCAGGAGGCGAAGCCCCCCCCCCCTCCCGGGACCCACTGGTTGGCTCTAGGTTTGGTCGTTTCGCCACAGATTCTGTGAATCTGGATTTGGATTCTCATGGATTCAGTGTTCGACGCGTTCGTTTCGCCAGTTTTTTCGCACGGTTTCTGGATTCAGATTCAGACGGATTCTTGATAAAAGTGAATCCACTCCTGAGTGGATTCTGCGGATAGAATCCGTTTATTGAAATAGTTTGTTTAATTTTGGAATTTTTTATTTTTAGTACTTCTATTAGTAAAATTATTTGAGATAATTTTTTTTAATTGTCGCGAATTATAGATTAAAACTGAGATTATTAATATTGTGAAACGAACGTTCTTTGGTTTTTGTATGAATCCAGCTTGGTTTGTTTTGAATCTAATAAAATCTGAAATTCGGCGAAACGAACAAACCTTCTATTTTCACATTACTTTTGAAAGTATGAAACATAGTATAAATTATGCTTTTACTCTCCGACAAAATGATTAATTTCCATGGAAATTTAAAAAAGGAACAAAGTCTATTAAAATAAAGTTTTTTTCATGGAAATTCAAAAATAAAGAAGTCTATCAAATAGAAAAAATTTACGTTTCAAAATGTCTAGAAAATGTCTAAAAATCACACAAAATTTTCAAAAAATTCCAAGTTTCATAATATCTGATAAGATGTCTAAAAAGTCATAATACAAAGGTCATAAAATTTCTAAAAAAATTTCCAAGTTTCAGAATGTCTGACAAAATGTCTAGAAAAGGTCTGAAAGTCATAAAAAAATAATACGTAAAAATGAAAAAGTCTAACAAATAATAAATATCTACCGAATTTCCATGGAAATGTAGAAATTAGTAAAATGTCATAAAATTTCTAAAAACATGTTTCAGAATGTCTGACAAAATGTCTAAAAAATGTCTAAAAGTCATAAAAATTTTAAAAATTTAAAGTTTTTAAATTTTTGAAAAAATGTCTAAAAGTCATAAACTTTCAAAAAAATTTACTGTCTGACAAAATGTCTAAAAAATCGAATTTATTGAAAATTTTCTTGTTTTTTTATGCCAAACCTAATGTAACCTACCCTACCTAACCAATTTGGTGTCGGATTTTCGTGACGTTTTTTTTTCATTTTGGTCATCGTAAAAGCATAATAATTATACTAAAAATTTTATTTATCTAGGATTTTTTTCAGACGTTTTTCAACAAATTATTCGTTTATAACTTTTGATTGGAGTAAGATAGACGGGTGACGGTTGCACCATTGAAAAGAGCAACCTTTCTTTATCTCGAAAAGTTAATAATAACAGCTTGATCACAGAACAACGTTTCTAGTTATCACAGAAAAATAAGAAAAATTGTCACATTTTTTACGTTTTTCAAATATTTTGCTCGGCATGTATTAGACTTCCTTGTTTAGTTATAAAAATTGCCAAATGCATAAAAAAAAACTCTACCGCATAGAAAAACTGATTTTTCTTTTGTTTCACGAACGACTGATTCATTTGAACGAATCGTTCGCAAACGACTGATTCATTCGAACGAATCATTCGCAAACGACTGATTTATTTGAACGAATCGTTCGCGAACGACTTATTCATTCGAACAATTCACAAACAACGGATTCATTTGAACGAATCTTTCGCGAACGACTAATTCATTCGAACGATTCACAAACAACGGATTCATTTGAACGAATCGTTCGCGAACGGCTGATTCAATTGAATGAATCATCCTCGAACGCTGATTCATTTGATTTGAAACGTTAAAATACCGTTATCGTAACGTTACATAAAACAAGTGATGTGCAAAAATCGCATATCTACCTTATTCGCGGATTCAACAGTTTTGAAAATTTCGATCGCGGATATCTCGCGAACCCGCAAACCGATTCCGCTCAAATTTGGTACTCTGATAGATCGTGAAGAGTACTATAAAAAAGGTCAAGTGCAAAAATCACGTATCTAGCTTATTTGCGGAGTTATAGAATTTTGAAAATTTCGATCGCGGATATCTCGCGAACCCGCGAACCGATTTCGCTCAAATTCAATAGGCTTCTATTCCCAATGACCCTCTACCACTGATATAAATTTCAACTAATTCCATCAATCATAACTCCAGTTATCGCAGTGACAAATTTTAGTACATACATACATACATACATGTATAGTTATATAATTAAAGAAATACCAAATCGCGAAATTGGTGTCAATCGTCATATTTTGTCATAAAACGTCGAGAAATATCACTCACACCCCCCACTCTTACCAACGGGTCAAATTTAATAGCTGATTTTTTCATATAATGAAAAATCAGCTAAAATGTAGACAAATTTTGCCATTCGATGCCCTCAATTCGGTACACCCTGTACAAAACCACGTTGCATCGCAGACCAGGGTACATAACTCTATACATAAGTCTAGTTTATTTCAACTCGAGACTCGAGTGGGTAGCTAGATTATAATGGAAAATTTTTGAGAAGTAATTCACATTCTGGTTACTTTTATTCCTGGTTATACGAACGAAGCCTATACTTGCAACGAACGAAATTACTATGGGGATAAGATTACGAAGCTTAAGAAACCCAGCTTCAAGCGACAGTCATTTCTTTATTAAAGTTGAATTATGTGTTTCTGTGTATTTTGTTCTAATAAATCACGAAAACGTGCGAAAAATTAATAAATAATTCGGGATTTATGAAAATTGAAAAAATGAAAACTTCCGACTACAGCGAAAACAGTTTTTCCAGTTTTTGTAATCAAAGTGTAACTTAATTATAAGTTTCATTCTTCGAAGAGGGTTTCAGCCGTCGTTCAGAGGGTAGATTACACTGTCGTTTGTCGTATTAAAACCAGATTACACTTTAAAAATTTCATCTTTCGAAGTCGTCTCGAGTATTTTATTTTATCGTTTTAATTATTTATCTCGAAATCAATTAAGTAGTCGCTTTTATAACGCCGAGTACAATTTCAATTTCACTTTGTTGAATCGTATTTTCAACATCGAACTACCATCAAAAAGCAAAAAGGTATATTTTTCTCAATAGGAAGACCTACCTACACTCCACTCTCGTTCCATTAATATTCTATAGTCTATACCCGCGCTCCGCACACGCGTACCAACACACGTAAATAGTTATATCTTCACAAACGAAATATCCCACAACATGAAATTATTACCTACCGTTCAAGAATCGCAATATTTACATCGAGTTAGGCGTTATCCATATCACCTCGTTTTCTGAATCTTTATTAATGCTAAAGCTGTAACTTTCTCTCACATTTATGTTTAAAAGTTCATTTTGAAACCCCACCTTTGGCGGAGCGAAATCTGTGTACGGAATACGTGATATTTTAAAATAGAGTTATAAGTTCGAGGTTCTCATTAAATGGAAATAATTTGAAATCATCTTGTTAAATTTATCTCCTTCATAGTTACGTAGTCTGCCAGTGTACTTTTTCCTCCTAAGATAAAATCTGCTATAAAAAAATGAAAGGATGAATTTTTGAAATTTTCAAGTCGTTTCAACATATTACGTATTCCGCAAGTGTCTACGACATTAGCGCTTTATCGGTAGTTGAGAAAAAAAGAACACATAAGAATTGAAACCGAACATACTAAATGCCATAAATTACTATTTTCTTTATCTCACTTGTCGAACTACACCACACTGATGGCTCACTCTTAGTATAATCGCGTTCGCATACAACATTATACAGCCCTGCTCATAATACCCAATATTATCTCTTATAGAATTTAAAAAAAAAAAAAATGGAAAATTCTACTAAACCGAAATAAAAAGTCATAACGCTTTATCTTTCTTTATACGTAGCATTTGTTTGAGTTAAGTGTATGGCCAAAAAAAAAGATACGAAGGAAATCTAAATTAAGACATGGCTAAACATGAAACAAGTTTGTTATTCACCAAATTTTAATAGTGGCGCCATAGATACACCCTTTACTTCGTGTGTAAAAGAAAAAACAGAATATTCTAGAAAAACTATCTTTAATTTTTTCAGCACAACGAAGTAAAAGAAACTTGGAACATATGTACACCCGACAGACCCCTTTGTCACTGTAAGATTAATTTAGTTTTTTTTTTTTTTTTTTTTTTCTTTTTCGTTTAAATTAAATACGTACACATAAAATGCTGGATTTTACGATAGTATTCAACTGTTATCTACTACGTTGAGAATTTTTCCTTCATTTGAAAAAAAAAAAAGATAAAATAAAAGTATCTAATTCTTCATCATGAAAGTATCAAATTCGTAATAAAATGCTGTCTCTTTTTCCTTTGATTTGTCGTTTTACGTAACATCTTAAATTTTTATACGACGAACGCGATAAAATCACATTTTTCACTTGATTTGATATGAGATAAAAATACCTTCTTTTTTTTCTTCTCGTCGTTTGCTTTACCTACTCGTTCATCTTTTTATTTCGACAGTGTTTTCTTGGAATTTATTTAAGAAAAAGCTTTGTAAAACGGGCATTTTTCTCGCAGGTAATATTCATTAAATGAAGAAAATACAAGAACACTCGTTTTTATTCTGTTATTTAAATTTATTTATGAGCAAGAGGGGATAAATTTAGTTCTATAATAAAGGTTAAATTTGATGCAAATGAAAACCAAATGTTACACTAATTTTAAAAACATGCAAAAAGTAGGTAACAATATCAGAATGCACGCTTCAATAATATTTCTAAAAGTTAGTCTCGAGACTTTCTAATTAATTTCGTAACAAATGAACAACTTTGAAGTAAAAAAGCAACTCGAATCAACTTGAAAAGTTTTCCATTCGATAATTTTATATTTTCAAAAGTTAAACTGAGAAAGTTTCTATGAACTTTATATATTTTTTTCGATTCCTCTCCAAACATCGGCCAAGTTAAGGAATTTTTATCGAAAATATTACGTTGAAACGAGTGTTTAAAAAAATCACAAACAAGCAAACAGATAAGTTAGGTACATAAAAGTCATTTGTATCTTGACTCGATGTTTAATGTGACGGTCTGGTAGCATAATTTGGAAAATAATATTATCGATATTTATTTTTTACTTCGATATTATCATGATGGGATCGCGCAAAGTCATATATAATTTCTGTCGATAATTTCATTTCTGTTTACATGCTCTCAAAATCAAATTATTTTTGGGGTACTAGTTTGATTTATTTTGAGAAGTTTTTGTTTTACATCAAAAAACCACTGCAAATAAGTAATAAAATAATTATGCTAAAATTGACCATTTAAAAAGATTGGTATTCTTGAAAATCGATACTTCTCCAAAAACTAGCAATTTTCAAAAATAAACAATTCTCTTAAATTAGGTAATAGTTTTTTAAAATATTTGATTTATCAAAATTTTATAATTTCTCAAAAACTGATTATTTTCCAAAAATTTTCAACTTTAAAAACAAAGGGTTTTTAAAAATTATCAATTTTTCATAAATTAATAATTTTTTTTCAAATCTATACCTAATTTCTGAAAATTTAACAACTATTCAAAAATCGATGATTTCTAAAAAATCGATGATTCACAAAAACCAACGATTTCTTCAAATATACGATTCTAAACAATTAAGTATTTGAGATATTGATGATTTTTCAAAAATGTATAGTTTTTCAAAAGTAATAATTTAAAAAAATTGATGATTTTTCAAAAGTTGGTAAGTATAAGTAATATTGTTTAGAAAATCTATATTCTCAAAAATTTATTATTTATCAGAAGTTGGTAATTTTTCAAAAATCTGTAATTTCTCAAAAATTTATAATTTTCCAAAAATTGTAATTTTTTAGAAAGCAAAAAATTCTCAAAAATGATCAAATTTCCATAATTTTATTGACTGTTTGAGTAAAAATATAGGTACTTAATTTTAGAAAAGTTGAATTTTTTTTTCAAAAATCTATAATTTTTTAAGAACACATTGATGATTTTCCAAAAATTAGCAATTTTCAAAAACAGTAAATTCTCAAAAATTATTATTATTTTTTTAAAAATTCATAATTTTTCTAAAATCCGTAATTTCTCAAAAATTACCAATTTTTAAAAACATGATTATCAAGATTTCCAAAATTATTAATTTTTTAGAAATTAACGAATGCTCAGAAATCTATAATTTTTTGAAAAACGATAGATAGGTAATTGTTTTGATCAATAATTTTTCAAAAATATATAAATTTCCACAAAATGCAAATTTTATAAATTTATCAATTTTCAAAAATCGATAATTTTTCAGAAGTTGATAATTTTTTTAAATCGTCAATTTTTCAAAACTTGATTATTTTCTAAACATTTTATTATTTTAAAAACAACCAATTCTCAAAAATTATTCATTAACAAAAATTAATAGGTAGTTATTTGTAAGAATGAATAATTTTTCAAAATCTGTAATTTTTCGGAACGTATAATTTCTAAAAAAAATACATTTTTTAAAAACACAAGATTCACCATAATTATTACTTTTTTTGAAAATTGATGATTCTTCAGAAATCTATAATTTTTCAAAAATCGATAAGTAGTTATTTAATGTATATATATTTTTTAAATCGATAATTTTTCAAAACTTCATGATTTTCCAAAAATTTACAATTTTTAAAAACAAACAATTCCCAAAAAAATTTCATATCAAAAATTCACTCTCCTTTGAAAATTGATAATTTTATTATAACTAATTTATTGCATAAAAATGCTCGAAGTAAATTATAGGTAAATGTAAATAGAGCTGCTGTAGATGACCTTACTAAACGCAGTAGTTTTAAAAAAATCTCAAACCACGCCAAAATCACAAATCAAATGTAAATCTGAAATCTATTAAAGAAAGAAAAAAACACTTACACTTTTCAACCTGCCACAGATATCAACTAAAACCAAAATCCATTTAAACTGAAAGCCCTAAGTATCGACAGATCAACAAATTAAAAAAATACTCATTCAATGTTGAACAACATTAACGTTGTTTTATCTCAACATTTTTTTTTTCTATCACCAGCTACAACATTCATTTGTTTTGAAAACTTGAATGTAAACTTGAACAAGGTTTTCGAGCAGTAAAGCGAAACTGTCAGAATGTTTTTCTTGAAATTTCAAATCCTGATTAAAGTCTTCCGAATAAGTGTTAACTTGAAAAAGTACTTTTCGAAGGTTCCAACTTAACGATAAAATAAATAAAATATACTGCGGTTCATAGGAGAACGTTTTTCGATTTCCCTACAATTTAAAGAGGGTTTTTCCTTTTACGGTTGTTTTTGCAAGTAAAATCCAGCAGATAAAGTTCCGAAATGTCCGTAAATAGGATCGTATTTTATAGTCGATAAGTTGAACCACTGAATAGTTAGCAGGAACATTTCCAAAATAAGAATCACAAGAAAAGAAAGCAAAGAAATGGAAGCGGAAGTAAAGTCAACGAGTCGCCGTACGTCAAAGTCTCCAAATGGTGACAAAAAAAAGGAAGAAAAATACTGTGTTACAAGAATAGGACGAAAAGCATAAAATGAAAAGACAGCCGGAAAAGGCAATAAACTGAACACAAATAAGCGTTACTAGCTCATACGCGAAATATTACTAAATGAAAATTCTAAAAAGGAAAAAAACCTCAGAGTAGGTATTTGGACTCTTTTCTACACTTTTTTTTTTTCGTTTTAGCTCAAGAAAACAAAGTAAAACTAACCTGAAAAAGTTACCATATTGTGTCTAAAAAAATAGAAAGAGCTTTAAAAATGGAATATTGCAACAAAAAAGAAAACTACGGTTTTCATACTCCTTATTTTTTTCAGGGCTATCTCATACCTATTGGTATTTTTAGGTTTACCTGCCCATCAAAAAAATTTAATATGAAGACATACCAGTCACAGAAATGATTAACTAACTTATGGCAATTATTTTTTCCCCCAAAAATATAAACATTCGCATCTCAAAAAAAAAAAAAAAAATGTACACGCAAGCAACAGAGCCTATGTATATAATAAAGGTACGAGATTGTAGGTACATTACATACATACCTACTTTGAATTTTACGACATACGCGTATTCGTTTTTACATCGTCATTATTTTCATCTACCAGCAGTTTTATTATACGGATGATGTTGTATTATATTTCTTTAGACAAATATACTTTTCTCGCAAATTGGATACCAAATTTCAAAATTTTCAAGAAGCAAACTCGCGAAAAAATTCAACGCTATGTGATTAATTCGTTTCTGTAGCTTTTTATCTCGTAATCCATCATCAATCCAATTATTTCAGTTTTACGGAAAAAATGTAAGTACGAGTAGATACGATACGAAAATTCTGAAACGAAATTCGCTGTAAGAGACATGTGTAGGTATCTCTAATGACTTTCATTTCAACGTGTTATGTTTTAAATCGCGCTTTATAATTTCGGTAATTTGTTCCAACTTAAGAAGGGAGATGAGGAGGCTGGTCGACGGAAAAGACTGCGAAAATATAACGAGCGCCAACGTTTTGTAGTAATTGGTTAGTTATATTTTCACTTAAAATTTCGTTAAATCTTCTTCAAAACGGATGGGGTTGTTATAGAAATGAACGTTGTGAAGAAAACGTCATAATTCAGGAGTTTTATTCAAATTATATTTAATTTAAGGATTTTTCATTCGGTACAGTTAACGATTTGTAGTGGAATTTCCCCCACGATTGGAATGGTTTTTTTAAAACGTTTTTTATTGTTTTCTCCCAATGAATATAGACACAATAATTATATAATTTTACACCGAGACGAATTTATCAGAATTCCTCTTATTTGCAAAATACGGAAAAAATTATTCGATTTCAAAATCTCGTCGAGGTATTCGATTTCGAATCCTGAGGAAAACCCGCTTTGGGAAAAAAATATTTAAGAAGAAAATTTTCCACGTTTAAAAAAGAATTATGAGGATACCAAATTCCGCAACTATTTTTAAACATTTCCGAACGTTTTTAATCTCAAACCGAAGACAAGCCATTAGTTCGAGTTCTCTCGAAGAAAATTTAAAAAAGAATGAAGCGAAAAGAATTATTGCTGAAAGTATTCGCAAAGGTTACCAGAATGAATGGAACAATTTATTTGTTTTGGTATCTCCGAAGACGGATATCATCCATTATAAAAAGCTTCGCTGAAGTTACCGTAAAATGATTACAACGAGAATTATTGGCCCCAAGATATAGGTACTTTCATCACGTATTGAAAGAAAAAGCCTTTCTTTTTCAAACGTTCCAAGTACTGTTTGAAGAAATCTGAAGAAAGTACGTCTTGTTAGCTTTACTGCCAAATACTTCAGTTCTAACCTAGCCTATAACGACTCTTACCAAACTTTACACTTCTTGTTAGAAGAGTTTGGAAGAAATGCTTCCCTTTGTTTCTCGTGTTTTAATGGCCGGTTGTATAGTAAGGATTTTGTTACGTGATAATGGTCACTATTTTGAAGAATTGTTATTTTTTTGTATCCTTTTTAAATTCTATAACATAACCGAGTTACTATAGTAACAAAGATTCTTTTATACGATCGTGCCCATGTAGGTAATTTTATCTCATAAAACTACCGGTGGTTAAACATAAACCAATATCAACTCATTTTTTATTTTCAAATGATAATAGGTATCAAGAGGAAAGAATACTTCGAATGGTCAAATTTTAGCCTACGTAGTTATAGGCAGGCTCGTAGAGAGGGGGCGAAACTGGCCACTGGGTTCAATTCCACAGTGCCAAAATTTTTCAGAAAATGATTTCACAATTTTTCAAAATTAGGATATTAAAAATTGTGAAAGTTATTTGAAATGTTTCAAAAATTATTTTGATTTAGGTATTTCTAAAGATAAATAAATCAAGAAAATTCTTCTTCCCTAAAAACGTTTATGAGTGCTCATCATCAGGTCCAAGGCACAATTAACAGTCAAAATTACAAACATCAGCTTATAAACTAAAAGGGTGTGGTCAAGTAGTGAGAGGGGTAATGAGAAAAGGGCGTGGCCTCGAAGTTATATAAGTGAATGTTTGTAACTTTGACTGTTAATTGTGCGTTGGACCTGACGATGCGCACTATATTGTCCTGAAATAAACGTTTTAAAGAAAATTTTCTTGATTTATATTAATAAATTCTTTCTTAGTTTTTTCTTTTTACCACTTCTAAAGAATGATGAATTGATGAAATAACGAAATAATTCATCTTGAAAAGATCAAAAATATTTTTTTTTGATTTTATAAAAATAAACTAGAAAATAATAACATGTATAAATGTATAATTAAGAGAATAACAAAATTTCTTTTTTCAAAACTTGAAAAAAAATTCAAAATATTGACGATTTGGCTTATTTAAAAATGTTTTAAGAATTTACACAGAAATGAAATTTTTGTGAAACATTCTCAAAATTACTTATGCAAAATATTTTTAAAATCGTTTTTTTTTTTTTTTTTTTTTTAATGCATATTAACAATTTTTAATATTTTTTATTAAGATTAAATTTTAAGCGAAACAAAAATATAAAAAACGAATAAATTAGACGAAGTTTCGAATTTCACCGAAATTCATTTTCAAGTCCGATAAGAAGAAAAAACGAATGATCTTCGCGAAACTTTCATGTTTTTGTATTTTTTCTTTTTAACAATTTTTGTTTACCTATCAAAAAATTTTGATACATTTTTTCTTACAAAATATTCGCAATTTGGCCCTTTTTTTAAAAAACTTCCGAAATGAAATGATAATTGGTAAAATTTGAAACTTGAAAAATGATCAATTTTCCGAGAATAAAGTAATTAAGGGAGATAAGGTCCAAAAAAAATCTACCAGGTATAGATTTTCTTTTGGAGGGCTCTCTCTCGTATAGGTAGATTCCTATTTCCTATTCAAAAGTTTACGATTTCCAAAGAACTAAAAAAATATGCTTTTCTTAATTTCTAAAGAAATTTTTTTCAATTTTTCAATTTGAAAAAAAATCTAACCCTCTCTTTTAGTTGATTTGTTACAAACTTACGAGTAGTTTTAGCCTTCCATAAAATTCACATAATAAAATAAATCACTCCAAAATAGGTTACCGTGCGAGTAAAAAATCAGGCAAAATTAGAACACATACGTCGAACGACATGAACTCCTGTGACTGAAAATTGACACAATTTTTCAGAAAACAGGCGAACATAATTTTGATTAATGATCAAACAAATCATGAAAATACACGTATAGCCGACCTGAAGTATACTTATAAAATACGATTTGCTGACAAACGAATACTGCTACAACTTGAAAAACAAATTTAGAACGGTCTCGTTGAACTTCTTCCCTATAATATATTGTTGAAAACGAATAGAAGCGTATTTTTCATAGGACATATTTGAGCTTTAACGACTAGTCTATATCGTTTGAAAAGACGGAAGCAAAAAAAACAAGCATAAGAAGAATAAAAGGTGAAAATATTTTTGAGCATAAACATTGAAATGTAAGCGGCCTACCGACGCTATCCAATAAACCCCTTAAATCTAGCTATATTCGAAATATAAAAACGGTTTCACTATCAGCGAAAATCCCACGAGTGTTAACCGAAAAAAAGGAACTTACAGTTAGATTTTCGTAAGGTTTTATTGGGTACCTGATTATTGCCAGAGCCGAAACAGTGGCATCAATAAAGATAACTTCTTTATTTGTCCAACTGAAATGAGCAGAATCCGCCATTAAATTCAAATGGGAATTTTCCTTGTTTCTCAAATTGTTTGATTCTTTTCCATATTATGGTTACAATTCGAGTAATAAAAATCTTTGAAAATTGACTATAACAGGGACGCTATTCATTCTTATTTAAAATAACCAATAAACGAAAAGTTTTGCGATTTCTTTAAATTCTCAGGACAACTTCGACAAAAAAAAAAAAAAAAAAAAAAAAACTTATATAAAAAAATTAAACGAAAAACTTCTGAACCAGAATACAACGAAGTCGATGCGTTACATTTCCAACTGTTTGATATATAGAAGTACTTTTTCCTACACAAGGGATGAAATTTCAACGGAATAACAAAAATAACGAATCATTTTCAGAATGTATCAACAATACAAAATCAAATTAAAGTAACAGCGTTTGTCTTTTTTTTCAGCATTCATTTATACATAAATACAGTATCAGCTTTCCAATTACATAAGACAAACGTACAAGAAGACGTAAGTATTTATATTGAAACGAGTGGTATAAATATTAGATTTTACTAGGTAGGTAACAGGTACAAATATGTCTATGTAGATAGGTAGGTGCGTATAGTAGGAATGAAAATTCAATACAAAATTCAATTTAGCCTGCATTGTACTAAGTAAACGTTTGTTTTCGGAATTGAGAACGTAATTTCTTACAAAATATGAACCACAAAAAATTCACCTGAATAAACATTGTTTTAACTTCTATGACACCTGAACTCAAGAATGCATTGCAATAGAGTCGCGTTAAACACGTGTAGGATAGATGGGTACAAATTACTATTTTTGTAACTAAAATCCAGTTTTTTTTATCTAATTTTTTAATATTATATTTTTTTTTTATTTCAAAAACCACTTTTCAAATTTTTCTCAAAGTAAAAAAATTATAATTTTAAAAATTTTGTCGAAAAGTTTCTTAAACATTTTTTCTGAGATTCTGTCTGACTTTTATTTATTTTTTAATTCTGTCAAATAATTTTTTGAATTTCATAGTATATATAGCTAACCATAATATTTAAAAGTGACGTGTATGAATTTTTTCAAAAATAAAATTGATTTTTTTTTTATTTTATTCGAAAATGATTTTTTATTTAATCTTATTAAAAAGGTTTTTTTTAACACATTTTTTCAATTTTTTTCCAAGAGCAATATTTAATTTTTTTAAATAATTTATCAAAAAAAATTCTTATCAAAAAGAGGGTAGTCGGGTAAGAATATAGTGAATTGACCCTTGGCTAGGATATTCAAACAATTTAGTGAAGTTGGTCCCTGTTGGCTAAAAACTTGATGAAAATTTTGACCACCTTCCTCACCCCGCCCCTTCAGAAAGATCAAGTACTCCGTTATAAATTTTAATTTTTTACAATTCTCGGCCGAATTTTTTCAAAATTGCAGAGATGATGGACTTGACTAAAGGGTCATTAGGTACATGGACATTTTTTCAATTTTTTAGGATGTTTCTTAGTATGGAAATGCGTACCTTACGACAACATATCTTTCAGTTTTGCAATAAAAATATAATGCAACATATATTTTTTTCAGAATTTTTTATGTGGTGGAAGATCCTCAAAAACGCGAAAAACTATTTTTCACGAATTTTCACCCTTAAAACGGGCATTTTTGGTCGGAAAATTTTTTCTTGTACTATATATTTTCAAATATGTTTAAATACACCACAACCTTAATTTAGATCAAATTTATCAATTTTCCCTATTTTTTCTTATTTTTTTCAAAATACCAAAATGACACATTTTGGAAACCAATGGCCCTCCTTCCAGATGTGGAGGTTTAAAATTCATGTCTGGACATATTCCAACTCGACATTTGTCATATATCGCAATTTTAAAAAAATCAGCGCATCTTTTGTGTACAATTTTTGGAAATTAAAAATACTTCATTTGTGAAAGTGGTAAAAATCATTTTTTTTATTTTTATTTTGTTGACATTTCGACATGTAACGAATATTGAAAATCGCAGCCAAGGGTTAATTCGCAATTCTTACCAAGCTATCCATCTTTATAAAATTTTATATTTTTCATTTTTCCTCGAAATATCATTTTTTCACATGGGGTACAGCACTGAAGAAAATTGAGAATTTAAATTCAAATCATTAGATAAAACATGGCGAAATATATGTAGGTTCATCCAGATGTAAAAATTTCAACAGCGAACGATTGAACAATGCGGATATATTATTCGTACTAAAAATCATCAATCAAAAGTAGAACATAGACAAACATCACACAAAATCCACAAGCTAAAAAATCGAACAAAACATACATACAGAAAAGCGGGAAAAAAAGGAAAAAGATAAAAAAATCAACCCTCGATGAATTTGAAATACACATATATATACACGCTGTAAAAGATAAACCTTCATGGCGGACTGGGTTAAGACTAATGACGTAAATCCCGGCAGATACC
Source organism: Balanococcus diminutus (assembly GCA_959613365.1). Classification (NCBI taxonomy): domain Eukaryota; kingdom Metazoa; phylum Arthropoda; class Insecta; order Hemiptera; family Pseudococcidae; genus Balanococcus; species Balanococcus diminutus. The sequence goes on along the minus strand of OY390715.1, from coordinate 41,141,700 downwards.
CCAAAGGTTCAAGAAAACACATATCATTATGATATATTTGATATTAGACACGAGCGAAGCACTTCCCTATTTTTGTACCAGAGATTTGTCCTGAAAAGGCCTTTTACGAGAATTCCCTATGCATTTAAATTACCCCGAGTTCTAGGGACAAAAGACACACAAGAAACAGAGACGAGTAATAAAACGTAGTACAAATTTCGCCTCGAAGAAAGCTTTGATAAAATTTTCTAAAATCACGTACAGCAGACGCGTGTTTTTACGCAAACTTCAGTTTGTACAGCGTTTTATGCGCTACCATGCTGCGTCAGCTTTATTACAAAACTTTCAAAAAGATATTTGAATTTACACATCTTCGATTATATCACACCGTCGCGTCGCGTCGGATCAAGTTTACCCAAAATACAAATAGTATTGGGTTGACGATCTATGATACAGACTAGAAATGTTAACCAGTCGCATGACAGGCGAACATGCATACACGCGGTGAAAATTACACCATACAATGAAGCCATGAAAGCAAACACTGGAGAAATATTCGTATAAATCATCATTCAGTGGTGAATTCGCAGCCCAAGGAAGCGTGTAATAACAAGCTATGCATTTTAGGGAGGGAACCCCAGGCGATCAATTGTGAGCAGTTCGTACCGAAGTACATAATACGTGTGTAGCGATAACACCATGGACTTATTCCCTTAAATCACACTTATAACGCGGAGCGAGAAACGCACTCAACTTCTGCTGGAAAAATACTGTACCGGAGACCCTAGATAGTAATTCATTATCCAATGTTTTTCATTAAAAGGGTACATTTTGTTCTGAAATATTTTAACACATAACGCTAACCGCAAAACTACAGAAAAAAAAAATCGCGAAATAGTTAACTAAGTGTGTAATACTCCTATATATGAATGTAAGTTGAAATCTACGTTCCAGTAGAATGAAACTTTAAGTTATTTTTTCTGTTCGTTCTAATACGTAAAAGTGAATTTAACTGCTCGTAACAAGTAGTATATCCAATCTACCTGCTAATTACCCAAGAATCAAAAATGCAGTTATCATACTTCATTTTACTTCTAGAATTGCTGTAAATGAATCCACTGCATTTATGGTCATGAGCCCAATTACAGACCCTAGTTAATGGGGGTTTCACGTAAGATATGTAGTTGTCCTGGAGCTTTAGATTGTAAATAAATGAAGCAAATTTTAACTTCAAATAGCTGAACAAGGAAAAAAAGGAATGAAAATTTGATGTCCTGGGCTCGGAATGGGTGTTGGTGCCAAATGAACCTAACTCACTTATCCTTCTGAATTGGAATTTTCTTCATCTTAAGACTACATACATTACAAGTAGAATTTTTGAAATTTTTTAGTTGCATTTGTAGATGTGTAAAAGAATAGGAATCGAGAAATAAGTAACTATTCTTACAGGGTAGTCTGGGAATGGTCAGCGAGGGCGAAAAAGGGCTGCAAAAGGTGCACTTGCATCGAGTCCGGATTTTTCCTGAGCCAGAGATTTTTACTATACCTCAAATATTTAAGATTTTTTTCTGAAAAATTTCAAGTTTTTTCTCAAAAAAGTCGAAACCAAAAATTGACCCCCCCCCCCCCCCTAAACGAAGAAGATTTCTTTGTCTTTCTTTAAAAAATAAATAAATAAAAATAAGATGATAAAAAAAGTATAGATAAGAAAATTTTCAATTTTTTCTGTAGCAAAAATATGTTTAAATGAGAAATGTTTCAATTTTACGGAGAAAAAAATTTCTCACGTCAAATCTTCAGTACATAAAATTTCTCATTTTTTTGGAATTAAAAAATCCATTCTGTGGAGTGAAAATGTTTCTCAAATTTTTGGAGTACCTACCTAAAGGAATTTTTTTCAAAAACTAATGTTAATTTTTTAAAACAAAAAATTTAACTTATTTGGTAGTAAAAATATTTTTGAAGAAAAATCCTCTCAGTTTCATAGAGAAAAAATTTCTCAATTTTTTAAATTTTTTCCAAAAAAAAAAAAAAAAATTTTGGAAAAAATTGGGTAATAAAAATTTTATACTTTTTTGGGGTGAAAGGGAGTAAGAAAAATTATTTCTCAAATTTTTGGAGACATTTTTAAAATGTTTAGAAAATTTTTGAAGTACGTAGGTAGAAAAAAAAATTACAACTTTTATAGAGTGAAAATTTTTTAGTTTTCTGGAGTAAAAAAAATATTTCCAAATTTCTGAAGAGTAAAAACTCTAAACTCGGTGCTTCGCACCCCCCTAGACCCCCTCGTTGGTTCTATTTTCACGCTACGTTTGAAACTATGAAACATAGCATAAAAATGCTTCTATTCTGTGACAAAATGTCTAAAAGTCATCAACAAATTAATTTCCATTAAAATGTAAAAATGAAAAGTCTAAGGCCCGTAATTTAAAAATTTCCTTATACTTAAGGCGAAGCGTTCTTACACAGACCAAGTAGTTTTGTTTATTTTTTCCATACAAATAAATGGCTGCTCGATGTAAATTGACACGATACGTGTGAAATCGCCTCGCCTTAAGGTCAATGTTTGCTTAAGCAAATTTTTAAAATACGGGCCTAAGTAATAAAATACTGAAAAGTTGAAATAATAAGAAGAAAAATAATTTTAATGGAGATTTATGAAAATTGAAAAAGTCTAACAAAATATTTAAAAGTTAAAATAATAAAAAATAAATTTCCATAGAAATATAAAAATTAATAAATTTTAATCAAAAAAATATTGAAAAATTAAAATAATAGGTAAATAAAAACAAATCAATTTCCATCGAAATGTTCACATCAAAAAAGTCTAATAAAATACTGAAAAGTTAAAATAATTATATATAATCTACATAAAAATATAAAAAAATTAAAAAAAAATTTCCTAAAAAAAAAGAAAAGATTTTTCTCTATACAAATGAGCGACTACTTCTCCAAAAAATGGGAATGTACCTATTTCTCGAAAAAAGTAAAAGATTTTCTTGTTTGAAAAAATTGAGGGATTTCTTCATAAATAAATAAAAATTGAAAAAATCAAAATCTTTGTACCTATTAGCTATTACATTTTTAATGTGATATTTTTTATTTAAAAAAATTTTAGAATGAAAGATTTTTTCACCAAAAATTAGTTGAGAAATATAAGTTGTAAAAATTTGCTTGGATGTGTCCCAAAAAAATTGAATGACGCCCACCAACTGCAAGTTTCTTCTGAGTAATAAAAGACACGCAAAATTATTGCACGAAAGGTGGGGGCCCCAGTTGACTCTCGCCGGAACTGGGAGTGGTGGACAATTTGTGGGATCTGGAACAAGGTAACTTTTTGAGAAGAACAATAAATATCGAAAATCTTATTTTCTTTTAAATATGAAGGAGCTACAAAGCTTTGAACATTGTCAATTGAAATTTCCAAAGTTTGAAGCTCTATAGCGACTTCATTTTCAAAGATAGACAAATTTTTCACATAACGTTTTTTGTTTCTCTTAAAAAGCTACACCACTTTCGTGTTTTGTTTTGACGGAATTTTGAATTTTTTTGTTTTTTCAAAAAAAGTCCCTCAAAACAGCTGGACCTACAATACTTTAGACAAGTATTTCTGGTAGTGATAGCTCCATCAATTTCAGAGGAGGCAGGTACCCCAACATAATTACAACTTTTTCTGTATTTTTGAAGTATTATTCACTCTCAGGATCGAAAAAAAAAATAATACATTTTACTAAGAAAATTCCAATTTTGAATCTCTCAAGTAGCCTTCATTTTTACAAAGATGATACCATGTGTACCTGAAGTTTCTAGCTGGTTGGGCGCTGTTCTATCTACAACTCGAAAAATGACCACCACTTCAGAGCAATCCTGTACGTTCGTTAATGAAAAAAGCTAACTAACTTGTATTCTTTATAAGTAATCTACGAAGGCGAAGGACATAATCGTCGCCTTTTAAAAGGGAAAAAAGGCATTAATGCGACCCAAAGAATTCAGATATTGGCTGCATTCAAATTACTCCTCCATGATAAAATAAAATATATCTACCCAAGCAACCATAATTTAAAAGCTTTTATACTCCGGTACGTCCGGGATAAAGCCTACATTATCGAATAGGAATAAAAAATGAGTAAAATACGTGGCCGATGACTTATGGATTAATAAATTAAAATTCATATCGGGAAATAAGTCGACAAAACGTGTAAATGGAATTTTTCCAAAACTTTAATAATATGAAGTACCTATTTCAAAGACTGAAAATTTATATTAAAAAGCCTCGAAGGGACGTTTATTTTAATTATACGTTAGTGTCTGTGACAAGGGTTTCATCTCTGTTGGGCCGCCCCTTTGGTTAGCGGAGTCGTAATTTCGCATACATTTTCTTCCGGTTATTTGGACTTTCAAGGGATACGCCTTAATTTGCTAAATACCGGAGAATGTGACAATGACAGTTTTAGGCTCGTACTAGTGAATACTATAAGATTCTAGATTCAGCTTCAGTCCTTCCTTGTAAGCGGTGATAAATATCCAGTTAATGACATTTTCTGCGTTCTTATGTCCAACCGAAACCTTTTCCTAAACCTTCAGATCAAGTCTTTAACGGTCTTCTAATACCTCTTTCTCTCGTTTAAAATTGAACGTTAATATAAAGTCTAGCTATTGGTTTTATCGCTGAGTTGACAACAAGTGGACGTTTCGTATCGATTTTCCAATCGAAATATCTCATCTATCTACAATTTCTGATTCTGAACTTTGTTTTAAAACACATTAGAAAATTACATTAGGAACTTAATGAAATCCCATTTTTAAGGCAATAATTCGATCGACACATTTCTTAATGACGCGATCAGCCGATCAAATCTAAAATATTACGACAAAACATTTCATTCATATAAAATCTGATATTTTTGTGCTCGAGTAAAACATATGTATATGTAATAGCACAGCTGCAGCAGTTGGTAATGTACAGCAGTTTCCTTCAGTAAAAATGAAGTGTATTCTCATTCCCACTTTTGAAAGTGATGTGGAGTATGCGACGAGAGATACAAAAACATGAATATTTTCCTCTCGTGAGCGATAAGAGAATTCGGTCAGAAAAAGGGATTCACGAAGATATGATATGAAAATATTTTTGATAGGTATAAGAAATGAAGAAAAAGTAATATTATCGACGTGCTCGAAGTGAACTGAAGGGTAGTAAATAAATAGCTTTTACTTACAACATTTATTGCTATTCAGCAACCAAATAAAAACAATCGTAAAAGTCCATTTCAGGGTAATGAACAGCGTACTCTTCATGACGGTTACATTAGGATGGAAGAAAATTCTTCAAGTACCACATTCACGTTGACAACTGAACTGAAAAAGAATATTAAAACCATTCAATCAAAATGTATATCTAATATCAGTAATATCTATACTCTATTACTCTGTACAATAAGAATTCGTTATTCTTTTGGAACTGTACGCAAATTGTATGTAGGTTTCATGAAATTCATTGAATAGGTAAACTTTGAATAAAGAAAATAAGATATCATACAGGATACAAAAATAAATTTTTTTCTCTTTTCACACATTAAAAACAATCTCAATACCGATTATCGATCATTTTCAATAATCAATTCGGTACCTAGTAGATATGTTTTTTTGATAACAGAAGTCAGAAAAGAAATGAAAAATTTTATAAAAAGTTTCTGAACATCTAGGTACTCACTTATTTTGTAAACAAGGTCTCAAAATGATTTTTTTTTCTTTCAAATTTACCTAGATGAGTAAAATAATACTCAAAAATTAGAAAATTTGACGACTTACAATTACAACGTGGACATGAAAGTAGATAATATGTAAAGTAGATTAGATTTACAACTTGTAGGTAAGTCAAAAAGAATAAACAGAAAAAATTCTTCCGAGTTTTGAGATTGGTGAGAGAGTCTGATGAGCCGAAACTCTTGCCACCTCCGATTGATTCTCTCAGAAGCTATGAGCAGATAGATGTACTTAGCTACTTACTCGATTTTTATTTTTTATACAACGGATAGATACACTTATAGCATAAGTGTTTTCAACTCGAAATACGTCATTGTAATCATTAGTAGTCATTCACTTTATCACCACACTTTTACTGTTACACGCCTGAGAATTTTAAAACATCAATCAATTCGGATTCGGAAAATATCACCAGAATAATTTGAAGAAATGTTTACACTTGGCAAAAATGTTAAATTCGGTACACATGATTAAAACCAAATTTCGTGACTAACAGCACGTCGAAAAACCCACACGTATTAATCACTTAACCATACGACACGATACCGCATTTAATACTGATGATAGGGGTGCGTTATCTAAATCTAAAATAGCGACAAACGGCCGACATTTGGGTGAATCAGTTGCGGCAAAGTTTCACAACGAAATTTCACCGCTGGAGAAAAACAGACAACATTGAACATACACTCACAATCTCTCTTGGAGATTTTACTTTACGACTTTTTTTGTTAAGCTCTAAATAAGCAGCTTAATTTTATTTTTTCATTTTTGAACAGTCAAAAATGTCAAAATCTTTAAATCAAAATGAAAAATATAAAAAAAAATTCTCCATGGAAAATGTTGAGCATATTCGAGGCTGGATTTAATAATTTTAGGCTCTCAGTCCCTCAGAGCTCAATTTTGGTAATAGACGACAGATGTGGTCCTTTTTTTTAGTGAACAAATTTTTGTGGGAGGGTTGGTGTTGAACTGTTGATATTTGTTCTAAACAAAAGTGTTTAAAACAGCAAGAAACCAGTGTTTTAAACACACCCCCTCCAACAAAAAAACAAAAAAAAAAGTTTGAAAGTGTTTTTTTGTTTTAAAATTTTAACGTGTTTTTTTCGTAACTTGTTTTTTTCACTTTTCTCAGTTTGTTAAGGTGAATTTTCGAAAAATTGACGGCGAAAAAACTGACATCCGTACTTACTATTACTACCTAGCATACCGCAAGTCGAACTAAAAATTCAGTTAATAAAAAAGCTCAACTAAAAAAAATTAATCAAAAAACGTTAAAAAAATTGTTTTTTACTGATTTTTTTTTTTTTTAAGTTAAAAATCACTTTTACAGTTTTACCAAAAAAAAAAAAAAAACTGTTCAAAACAAATAAAAAGTTTAAAACTTTGAACCACTAGATCATCTGAGCGAAGTTGTAGGGTTCCTAAAGAGACGCAGACTGAAAATTTGCAGAATTTTCCAAGTTCTTATGGAAAATTTAGTTTAATTATTTTCAAAATTTTCTGGAAAAATTTTACTGAAAAGCACCTTAAAATTTGGCCCTGCTGCCATTGCAAGGTATCATGTCATAATTTTAAGGAGTTGCTGGGCTCTGTTGGCACTTTTTGCAACCCTCCTCTTGCCGTCACTGTCCACAAATGTGGGATCCTGGACAATGATTTCGAGTTTTCAAAGTCACTTTAAAGGTCATTTTTATAATCGAAAAAATTTGAAAAAAATCCACACCTTTATGCATTTTCACTTTCATATGAATTTTGAGAAAAAATGGTTGAAACTCGAGGAGATACATATCTACTTACTATAATTTTTGACGCGAAAAGTACGCCTATATACCCCCAGGGGTGAGATAAAAAAAATCACCTTTCACTAATACCTAAGTACCTAACGAGTTTGGACAAATAATTGAAAATTTGAATCAAGGACCAAATCGCTTACCTAAAACGCTCAGCCTGTTCTGCTACTGCTATAGAATTTCATTTTCATTCAGAGATTGATGAGGCTGCTGAGGGTACTCATTTTGTTTGTGTATTTTGTATCTCTCACAATAATTTTATTACACCAATGACTAAATTATAATTTTCTGAGATTACTTTTTTATGGGAGGAAAACACGCGATAGATGCCTACCTATTTATAACTGATGGTAACACTGGCAATATATACAGCTGCACAGAGTCATGAAAGAGTCAGACAGATGCAGTAAAATAATACGAAATGGTGAACGCAGCTTCAGTTGCCGTGGAAACGGCTTGTACACATCCATTTTCACAATGGAGATGGTGAATCTGGAGATGCGTTATAGTCGCAAAATTCCGACAATGGAAAAAACTAAAGTTGGAAGATCCTGGTTCCTATACTTTGTTTTTAAAGTAATAGAGATACCTATTTGATATTATTTTATAAAGAAAAATACGAAGGAAAGAAAATAAATAATTACTAATCATTCAATTTTTTCTTAGATGTTATCAGGGTTAGTATGTTCAAAACAATAGTGTTTCAAACACCCTAAAAAAATTAAAAATAAAAAAAAACAGGAAAGGTTAAATCAAAACTGTTTTTTTGTTTTAAACGTGTTTTTTTTGCAACTTGTTTTTTTCACTTTTCTTTTCTTTTTTTGGGCAAATTTTTGAAAAATTGGCGGCGAAAAAAAATGGCACCCCTAATTTTAGTATGCCAGGTCAGGTAAAAAATTCGATCGCTAAAAAACAAATAAATAAATAAAAAGGCTCAACCGTAAAAAATTTTGTTAAAAAACGTTAAAAACATTGTTGTTTTTTTTTTGAGAAAAATCACGTTTGAAACGTGTTTTTTAAAAATTGTTTAAAGCACCAACCCTGGATTTTATAGGTAAGAAAAGTACTCTTTAATTACCTGAGAAACGAAAAAGCCAATAAGCCATGAGTAAGCACTAACATTTATAGGTAATATGCATGTCTACTGCCTACTCAAATATGAAAATAATTTGTTCAAAATTTATCGAACCAATCCATAAAAATCCATTCTCTAACTTCAATAACCAAGTTGGCAACTTTGATTTTCAAGTTGACAAGATCTAGGTAGCAGGTATGATTTTTTGCCACTTGAAAAATGTGCACCTATGCTACGCCCAGCTACGCCTCAGTTGAATTATCATTTTTTTTTAAAGAAATAATAATAATATTATGTAAGTAAATACTTAATAGGAAGGTTTGCATACAAAAACATTCAATTTTTTTAATCCGCCAGTGAAATATGGCTATACGGGATTCTAAGCCTTCACTTTTTATAATACCTACTATTAAATCTTTGGTATAAGTATAGATACTTATATAAGAATCTACACATTGAAAAGCGATTTGCAAAATCAAAATGAACTAGGATAGGTATCGTATATTTTTGTCAATTTAAAACGTCTTGGAAGAAATCGGGTCATAAATACTTCATAATTTGTAAAATTATTACTTTACAAAGCAAGTAGATATTCTGAATTAGCTAGGTACTTGTTACAAAAGAACCGAGACACACAGGAATCAATTCATTGTAATTTGTAATTAATGAAACGATGAGTATCATTTATCAATCTTGAAAAACAATAAAGAGGGATCCAAGCAAAGAAATTCATTAATAAACTTTACCCATCACGAAAGAAACAGCGTGGGTTGGTACTAGGTAGGCAGTAGGTACTAGGTACCTCACAAGAAAATAAAAGTTATGTAGTGTAGCTGAGTGTAGCTGCGTTGTAAAAAAAAATATTGTTCATGTTTATATTGTGTCCCTATCATTCTGTTGGTGCACAGCTCCACGTTTTCCCCTGTCTATCCCTTTTACCTTTCTGGCTTATTGTATTATGATAGTCTTTACATTTATTATTAAACTTCAGTGTTTTCTCTCTCACTGCAGCGTCGTCAATTATTGTCCATATTATTTTTTAATTCCTCAAATTCAAAATAATTTGTACCTGTACAAGAGAACTACAGAGTTAGTTGATTGTCCTCAAGTCCTGGAACTATCAACTAAAGTCATATCGAAACCGAATTCTTTGGACTCAGTTTGTTATTCGAATAGCGACCAACGACCAAGTGACATTTACCTGATTTACCTGGCATAATATGAAAACACAGCTAGGTCTACCTTACGCAGTTACGATTAATCTCGCTTACTTGGTCAATTTTGGAATAACTCATTCCATTTTTTTATATTTTACTGACGTGAGCCATTATTTTGAGCAACCCACTTCTGTTTCCTAATTCCTTTGTTTTGCTCGATATGCAATCAATACGACATCGTATCATTGGGATCCGGTAATAACCATAATAACCGTAAAAACAACGGTTTCAGTCAGCCCTTAAGCAGAAGCTCAAGTTTTTTTTTTTTTTTTTGAACGGTTGCTATTTGGCATTTGCACAATTGTGCACCCTCTGAAAATAAATGAAACGTTTATGTGCTTCATTAAAAGGCTGTGCTGTAATCACATTTTACTTTTCAGTTAGTCTTAGTGCTATTCCACTTTTATTTTTATTTTTTGAAAAAAAAATTCAATGATTGTATAATCTTATTTGTTGTTTTCAAAGTGAATCAAGTTAAGATCAATGTTACCAATCGACACGCAGTACCAATAAGATTTTTTTTCTTCAAAAAATTGGTGAATACACTGATACACTGAATTTTTGATAATGTTATCAAAGTTATCAAAATGACTCAAAATTTAAATTTTTTTTACTTTTCACATAATTTTCTATGTTATACCCATTTCATATTTTATTTTATGATATTTTCATAAAAGTGATATACTTCCACATTGACAGTTGACCAACGACTGGTAATTTAATTCACCTAGTGCGAAGTATTAGTTGTGAAATTTATATCTAAAATGGAAACATCAAGTCTACAAGAATCACAATTTCAACATATTCTCTGTAGGGTAAAAAAACCTGATATAACATTGGATGAAAATGTTACCATTTTATGGGGTTATCCTTCCGCTGAAAGAATTGAAAACATGGTTATGGAATGGATGTTGGTATCCACCGAAGCTCCCGTGAAAAATGTTTTCTACCGACAAGTTTTAACAGACTGTGATATCAATAGTGCAATTAGTTCAGTACTTTCGAACACCAATTTATATAATTTAAATTGCTGCTCTTCATCTCATCTCAAACCAATTCTAAACCGGAATCTATCAATTCTCTGTGTCAATAACTTTTCACCCCAGTTCGCGACTGAAATGAAAATATCGATGATAGATTCGCATTATAAAGTTGACCATTCGATAATTGATACGTGTTTGAAGAATTATTTCTTAAAATCGAGATATCTTCACGTCGGTGATCTCATTCGTATAGATGTGTTTCAAACCACTCCTGAAGTTTTTTATCATGAATTTAAAAACACAGATGAAATTTTATACTTTAAAGTCCAAGAAATAATAGGACCTTCATATACATCACTTGAAAATGGTGTTATTTATGGATACTACGTCAATGTTAAGTTTACAACTCTCCTTCAAGTAAACTCAACTCAATGTTTCATCCCTACATGTGAAGTAGAAATTCCTCGTGAATTTAAATCACTCGATATTAAAAGTAATTTATATTCTTTGATTCCTGATGGTATGAATAAGATTTATGATAAATTGGAAGAACTGATTTTACCATTTTTGCTCATGAGAAGTGAAGGTTTGTACAATTTTATTACATGAGAAATTATTTACTCGTAGAAGATGACTTATTTTGATGTTTACAGATATAAAACTATGTCCTGTTTTTCTTCTGAGTGGAAAAAATGGATCTGGTAAATCCGCATTACTGAATGTCCTAGCCAAAAAACAAGGAATCCATTACTGGTCTGAAAACTGCATATCAATTCAAAATAGTAACCCAGCTCAAACCGAGTCAATACTGAATAACGTTTTTTCAAAAATTACCACTTTGTCTCCGTGTATTCTACATTTTCGAAATGTTGAGGTACTTAAATAATCAAACAACCAACTAATCAATTTTTTTCACTGTTCTTACGTTTTATATGTAATTTTTATAGGCTCTTTGCGAAGATGAATCCGGCAATAAAGACGATCGAACTATAGACTGTTTCATTAAGAACATAAAATCACTTCGTTCAAATTATCCCGTCATAATTTTTTGTACAACTTTTCAAGAATCCAAAATTGTTCCAACTTTGCAACGTATATTTTTGCAAACCATAAAAATGGAAAAATTGAATCACACCCAAAGGCTTTCACTACTTGACTGGATTTTGAAGAAAGAGAATATTCAAATTGATGATTTAGATGAAATAGTTTCTGCCACTTCCAATTTCGTTTTTTCTGATTTAATTCAATTAGTTTCGAGAACCTTGAAGTAAGCTCAATTGAAATTCAGTCATCATTATTTCATCAGATAAAAAAAAATTATAAAAAAATTCTGTTTATAGAATAGCACATCGGAGTTCCATATGTACGAAAGAAGAAGATAGTTTTAAATACGATGCTCCTTGTCTTAATCACTTCCTCGAAGCTATTAGTAATGATAACACTGATTTTACAATGCAAACTTTTGTCAATTTTTTAAAACGATTCATTTTTTAGAGGAAATGAATGAAACTTATGCTGATGCCATTGGTGCCCCTGATGTTCCAAATGTTTCATGGGATGATATAGGTGGTTTGTCTCATTTAAAAGAAGAAATACTATCGTCACTTTTAGAACCAATTTTGCCAAATGGTCTACGTCGTTCAGGTAAACTAAAAAAAAAACTAGCAATGCAATTTTAATACGGTGTATGCATTACACATACCTTCATGCCTCGAATTGCTTTTTTAATAATTGTCAATTTCTTATAGGATTATTGCTTTATGGCCCTCCTGGAACTGGAAAAACTTTATTAGCCAAAGCAGTCGCTACGGAATGCAAATACAATTTCTTATCCGTAAAAGGACCGGAGTTATTGAACATGTACGTTGGACAAAGTGAAAAAAATATTCGAGAAGGTAAAGAAATAAAATTCAATTTATTAAACTAGGATTATATTCAGATTTGCCACGAAATAATGTATGGAAATGATTTTTTTTTTTTCTGTTTGCATGTTTGCAGTGTTTTTAAGAGCTCGAGAATCAGCTCCTTGTGTAGTATTTTTTGATGAATTGGATTCTCTAGCCCCAAAACGTGGTCAAAGTGGTGGATCCGGAAGTGTAATGGATAGGTGCTTCATTTATTTTACTCTTTTACTTGAAAAAATTTGTATGCTTAGCTATTTACTGCATACGCATGTTTCGTGGATTTATTTGATCATTTAATACGTGTTGACGTACGTATAGATGAGTAATGCTCGGTTTCATGTTTGAAATTTCAGAGTAGTATCCCAATTATTAGCTGAAATGGATGGTATCCAGAAAAGTGAGTATATTTTTATATTGGCAGCTACGAATAGACCAGATCTCATCGATTCAGCTTTGCTTCGGCCGGGAAGGTAATTTCGAAGTACCAAAAAAAAGAGACAATTTGCAGTAATGTTTTGCAATATATTTTTATATGTTTTTTTTTTTTTCAGACTGGATAAAATGTTATTCGTTGGAAAGTGTAAAAACGCCGAAAGTAAATTGGCTGTTTTAAAAGCTCTAACGAGAAAGTGAGTAAAATTGTTCTTCTCTTATGGAAAGTTATTTATTAATTTTTCTTCTTAATAAGTAATATCATTTATTAATTTTTTTTTTTAAATCTCAACATCAGGTTCAAATTCACAGACGATGTCAGTTTAGAAGAAATAGTTTCATTATTGTCAGACTGCAGCGAATTAACCGGAGCTGATCTTTATGGCATTTGCTCCAATGCTTGGCTGAGCGCAGCACGTCGTCACATAAAATATTCGCAAACTGGTGGTAATTATTCTTTCTTCATTAGCTACCTAAATAGTAAGAAATTTGAATTCAGACAAGCTTTATCTATGTATCAAAAATTATTTCTCTAATAATTATTTAATTCGGGGTAAGGTCCATTTGGATTTACATAAAATAACAACCCCAACCGGTATGCGTGTATCGTATATATGTAATTAAATCAAAACATTATCAGATTAATCAAAATTTATTTCGTGTCGAAATAATCCGTGATTCATTTTATCATACGTGATCAGTATAGACCGAAAGTCATACCACAATGTCATCTTAGAAAGCACTTCCTGATTAAGTAAGCCTCGTTATTTGCGTCTAAATGATCTAATTAGTCGATAAATATTTGAAAATTTCTTTATCATTTTATGAAGACACAATTACCACTTTTATTCAAAGTATTGTTCAATAATGAAGTATTTTTGTAATATTCCATCAATTCGTAAGTACCTATTTATAATCTCGAGTTGAAATTTTAATTATGTTGTTTTCATTCCAGATGATGTAAATTTAGAAAACGATGTATCAGTCTGTAGCAATGATATGGTTAAAGCTGTTTCACAATTCAAAGTTGAAGATCTGAATTCTGATTAAAGGTTGGTACTTGGGTGATTTAAAAACGTTTCATTTCCGTCGCTGACAAAAAGTATACGTAAATTCTGTTTATTGGAATTCGTAATATTTATTTTACAAACATTTACAATACAAAGATATACAAAAAAAAAAAAAAAAAAAAATACTTACATAACAAGTACAATTACGTATTATTACAAAATATCTCTTAAATTTCAATGTCTTTTACGCTTAACAAAAACAATGCTTCTTATTGCTAACTTTTGGTTTTTCTTGTACAAGTTTCAGTTTTAAAAATTGCTTAACATATAGTAAGTCCATAAAATTATTTTCTGTCTCTTACGAATTACTAAATGTAAGATTAGGCAACATTATTTTTAATCAATCTGAAATGATACACTTTCCCCAAAACTTATCTGACACATTATGTCTTTACGTACCTTAAATAATTGTTTATGTACATATCTCTAAAATCAAAATTACTCGCTAACGTAGGAAAAGAATATGACAAGATTCGCCATTCGAAGGAACTCTATTAAGTAATATTGAACCCCAAAATCCACTGTAAAAATCTCTTATACCTAACAGAATAATTTTCCTCGATATCGTCTATATCTTTTGCTGTGTAGGTAGCTAGGTACGTGTATAATACTCGTAAATTAAGTACCTAGTTCATCTGAAAAAGAGTGAATCACCCGTTTAAGTATAATGACAATAGTAGACGAAAGTCGAACGTTACGTATTATGAACTCTAAATTTTATCAAATTTAATAAAAACTGTTTACCAGACGGAAATAATTGATAAAAGGTACAAAAATAATATAAATATTATGACAATTAATTAGAAAAAAATTATCGAAGAATTTAACTCGTGTCTAGAAGCGAATAATGAACCTTAATCATTTACTGGTACTTTCAATGTATGCGAATATAGATAATGAATTGGTTTTTTGTATGCGAAACGATTATGAAATTAATTAAAATTTATTGAATCGAGCATACGAACAGACTGCGCGATTTTTATGTTTTATTCAACTTTGGAATTATCTTAAAAATCGTGAATTAAATTAGGTCAGTTCACGTGAAAAGAAAAATGCAGACATGCACAGCGTGTTTATGTGCTGAATAAATACTGCAAAATTTAAATGAAACGCAAAATAATATAATTACGATTTTTTTTTAAATGTTCATTTTTATTCGAACTAGAACGAAAAATTGAAGTTGACTTACATTTCGTTAATTTTGCTTTTCAGCGACGCCTTCCGAATTCGTATGCTTGAACACACCAAATTTGTACGTCATCCTGATTACTACAACACAGGAAGAATACCTCGACAGCTAGGGTAAATTTTACGCATCTTTGACATAATTCCATCATGTTGTACTGAAATTTTTTTTTTAGAAAATTATTTAAAACTGTAAATAATATAATTTAAAATGTAAGTATTAATTTGTTGGCGATTTTAGACATATTTCTCACTTTTGTCGTATTTACAGTTGGATGTGGAGCAGGTCTGCACTGACTAGGTTTCAAACCACCCACGCTGGGTACCTCTTCGGTTGTCGTTGTCAGGAGGTCATTCGATGGACGCGTAAATGCAAGTGCTAATAAAGCACAGAGAATCACTAATGTGCATAAAATCTGTAAGGGAATAAAAGCATGGTTTAAAATAATATAACCGTTTTCATTTTTACAAATAATGGTTTAAAAAATGGGTAGATATATTTTGTAATTTGTGTAATTGCACATATTATATTTTGAGTCGGTGCTTCACATTCACGTGTCCGCTGATCAAGAGTAAAGACTCTTATTTTGCCTCGACAGGTCATCATCAGAACTAGATTTAAGTAAGAGACTGAGATATTCACTTCAACTCCACATTTAAATAAATTGAGTTGACAATTTTCTTCTCACAAAGTTGTTTTTTTTTTGTTTTTTTTTTCAATTAAAAATTGAAAATGAAATTTTTCATTATAATCATTAGCTGTATTTTGGTATGAAAATCTTTCTATGGATCTTCAAAAAATTTATACGTTCGGAACATCGAGTATTTTGCGCAATAATAATTGAATTTAAAAAAAATTGCCAAGTATGGAAGTCTGAAATTACTGATTATTTTGTCTACGAATTATTAGCATTATCAAATAATATTTTGACCGATATTTAACGCGCATTATTTTTATTTAAGCTATGTCTGGATGGCCAAAATCAAGGTTAATGAAAAGTCTAAAGATTTCTCTCATTGTGTTTTATGGGCCTATTGCAAAACATACCTAATGATTATTTTTATCGATAATTGGACGAATTGTTGAGGATTAGGAAGAAGTGTGTTCGAAATAAGTATGTATTTCAGCCAGATTCTTATCATTTTTTAAAATGAAATTTGCAAAATAATTGTATCAACTAATTATTGTTAACTGAAGCGATAACCTTTAGAAAATTATGGTAAGATGAAAAAAATCGAAGTAAAACTCGATAAAAACATTGTAGCAAAAAAATTTAATTTTATAAAAAATATCTATTTAAGGCTACTATGATCTACTATGATAGATGAAAGACATAATAGGTGAGAATTTCTCACATAATTTTAAAAGTTGAAAAATTTATTTTTTTATTGAAATATTCATAAATTAATAAGAAATGAGAGGTTTTTGTATGCCAAAAGTTTAATTTTCCAAAAAAATTGACTCTCTCTTCGCTCGAGCGAACAGTTCTTCTGTTCATAATTTTTGAAGATATTTACCTCAGAACGAAGAGAATTCTTTGTCGAAATTTGGTAATTTCGAGGAACCCCCCCCCCCCCTCTCAAAAAACCCCTGTAATTTCCCGTTTTTAAGCTTACACGAAAAAGTTGTCGGTCAAATTTTAATTTGATAGGCAGTAAGTAAATATTGAGGTTAAATTTTGAAAAATTTACAATTAAAGGTAGCAAGGTACAAAATCTAAACCACGTCATTTTTCGCATTCCTTTTTATTTACATCTCGGATTCTCTGAAGTTCGAGGCCGCAGTTATTTTAATTAAGTATTCGTTCTTATTGATTTTTTTTAATGGCTCAATTTTTTTTAAAGAAACATACTAACATAGTATGTACTTATTTTTATTTTTTATCGATGTCAAAATACTATGTATTACGATCAAAAAACAATTAAGTAGGTATATGATAATAATTAATTATGTTGCATAATATAAATGATTGCTTTAGTTCGAAAAAATTCTCAGGTTCATAGGTGACTTTGTAAATAATTTTTTAACGATAATAATTGATAAAATTTGAAATCGTAAGAATTTTTAAGTACTTTGCAGATGGGTACCTATACCTACTTAAGTAAAAATATAAATGTAGGTACATCGGTAACTAACGTTTAAACGATTAATTCAGTATTAAAAGACAACGTTGCACTCTTCTATGCAATTTGATGATTAAATTACTTAATTACAAAGTAAATCTAGCCAAAATATTAAATAAATCTTAACGTAATTGGCTCGTTATCAAGTCGAAAAAATTGTAATCAATAAATTAGTGCCATCAGCTACACCGTCAACTCATCGAGTATATACCCAGTATTTCGATACTGTTTCATCATAGTGAGCTTAATAGGCACATTACTGTAATAATTGCCAATTCAAAATGATGTGGAAATAGGTAGGTAGGTCATTTACAAAATGAGGGAGGTATCGAAATATAAATTTTCACCAAAAATTCACGTTTCATGAAAGATGAGAAATACAAATTACTCATTTCAATTGAAAAATCGTTAATGATAAGCGAAGTGGGTATATTAGCAGAACCTAAACACTATGAATTGGTAAGGTATTATTTTCAGATTTACCCAAATTTTTAGAAATGAAAAACAAAAATCAACAGAAATAAAAGCACAAAGATGAATAATGATTTAAGATCAGTTTTGAGAAGGTAGGTACTTAATTCTTCTATGAAGAAAATAAAAATTTAAATGCAAACGTGTTGATAAAACGAAAATTTTGATTGTTAAAAGAAGTAAGTAGGTAAGTACTCATTTTAAATCTGTAAAAAAAATATGAATAATGAAAGAGAGATAGATACATACCTTCATATTGTTAACACAAAATTCAATTTAAACAAAAAAACGAATAAGTACTAGACACGATTTGCGGTAGAAAATCTTCAAAAATAATAAATTTACAAAATATTCATCAAACAATTTGAAACGCGCGCTCAAATCAAATAATGAGTGTCGATGTTATAGATCGTATTTTATACGCCGAGACAGAATAAAAGTGCGAAAGTCACGTGCTTCAATACTATAGTACAAAATAGTAGTCACGTGTTTTATTAATATACTACAGTACAAAATACTAAATATCTCCCTCTATTTGCACATTTTTTTGCAATTTCTTTTACTTCGATCGAATGAATTTAAAAAATGTTTTAAAATTTTAATATTAGAACTTTGATTTTTGAATCAACACATCTCTTGTCTGGCTGTATCTATCGACTATCGTTCTAATGAAAATAACAATTCATTAGTAATTATAAGTTGAGAAAGAATATCTCAAAGATTAGAATATCAAATTTTCTTTTCAAAAATTAGGAAACGTGCAAAAAAAAGTTTCACATTATATAAATAATTTTTGCAAAAGTGAAATAAATAAAACTACACCCCGAAAAAGTACAAAAATACAATAATTAAACGCACGTCACTTTTTAAAATATAATTTTTTTGGGTCAAATCATTCTTCATTCTTATAAAAAAAACAACAAAAAAAAATCAATTTTCTTTTTAAAAAATCCTTTGTTCCTTTCCATTTTTTTAAATAAATAAAAATAAAAACATTCAACTTTCTTAGAGAAAAAAAAATCTAAATTTTCTTATACCTAATAGGTAGGTAAAAATAATTGTTTTTTTTAAACTGACGTAAGAAAAGAAATCTCAATGTTTTGAAGAAAAGAAATCTCATTTTTTTTGGAAGAAAAAACTACTCAATTTCTTTAGAGAGAAAAAAAGAATAAAACCTTCCAATTTTTAGGAAAAAAACTGAACTTTCCTAAAGCATAAATTATTTCAATTTTTTGGGAGTCAACGTATTTTTTTTTTTTATTATTATTATTTTTTTATATAATATTGAGAAAAAAATTGTAATTTTTGTTTTAGTTTTTTTGAAAAAGAAGGAAAATAGAATTCCTTTGGGGAAAATACTTGAAAATGTTTTGGAGAAAAAAATCAATCAATTTTTTTAGAAAAAAAAAATCACAAGATTGTTACCTATTTTAGAAAAAAATCTGAATTTTTCCTCATAGCTTGGTGCAAAATATACCTTTTTTTTTGTAAACGTAAAAAAATCTCAATTTTTTGGAGAAAAAAAATAATAATATGTTTAATTTTGTTGAGAGAAAAAATCATTCAACTTAATTACAAGGGAACCTTGCCAACTCGTCTCCTCCGATTGATCTAAAATCTGGCTCAATGAAAAAGTATGTACTTATGTCACCTAGACCTCAGAACCGAATTTTTAGATGCCGAAGTTGATTTTTCGCGAATTTTATGAAAATTACAAAAATAACCCGTTTATTGGTAAATCAAAAATTGTGAATTCAAGATAAATATCTGAAAATCGATTTATAAATTAATGTCAACCCCCCCCCCTCCCCCCGAAATTGATTGCGATCATTTTGGAAGCGATCTGGAGCCTCCGTAAAGGTTGACTTTTCTCCAGCACACTGGAATTGGAAATTAAATACTAGCGTCAGCATGATACGTATCATCATCAATCGATTAGCACATTTGAAACCAAGAATCAATTTTTTAGAGAAAAAATAATGTTTTTTTGGAGTAAAAAAATTCTTGATTTTTTTGAATAAATCATACGTCAATCTATCTACTTGAAATTTTTTTTTTAATATCTTGAGATGAAATAAATCTTATAATTTCTTCAGAATAAACTCAATTTTTCTGGAGGGAAAAAAATCATGATTTTTTGGAGATAAATGTTTTTCAAATTTTTTTAATGTACTTACCTAAGTAATAAATAGAAATCCCTTATTTTTTAAAAGCAAAAATCATTCAACATTTTAAAGAATCGAGCTACACTCCAAAAAAAATTTAAATTGCAGGCCGGTCGTGAAATTGTATGCCTACTTACTCATACTTTATCTCGTATTACATGCCTATTTACCTAAGTAGTCTGATATTTTAGACTGGAGTGATTCGTACAATCTCAAAATTAAAAGCAAAATAAACCAAAGAAGTAAACAATGAGTTCATAAAAAATATTCTTATTGAATCATCACTAGCTAATCAACAAATTTTTTAAATATTTAGTTGGTACCCGGTAAACACACTGTATGCGAATCGCGTACTAATAGAGCGCTAAATTCGCATTTATCGTATACGAATAGCATGCGAAAATAGCGTACTATTAGCATATCAAAAATGTCCGCTTTTTTAGCGGCTAATTTCGAACGCTAATAGTATGCGAAATTAGCATCGAATGTAGCGTTCTATTCGCTGTTAATTCGCTTGCGATTAGCGTTCGGAATTCACCTCTAAAAAGTAGGCAAATGATTTTTGACGATTTCCACTCAGCAGTAAATTAATTATTTGAAAATATATCATATTTGTGATCGCAGATCTGTGGAAAATGAAATTATGCCGAATCGTAAAGTTTTTGGAGTACCTATCAGTGGCATTTGATAAAGTAATTTTTAGGAAGATCAAAATTACTACCAAGATTTCAATCTACAACTTTTGTTTGAAAAATTTCTCAATTTGAGCCCCCCCCCCCCTCCAATTATGCCCAATACTACGTAGATAGATAGATTAGATAGGTATAAAAACGTATATTTATTACTCTGAATTGTGAGAGGGAAGAAGGGCTGTCCCGCAGTCCCAAATGAAAATTTTTTCAAACAAAAGTTGTAGATTGAAATCTTAGAAATAATTTCGATTATTACAAAAATTTTGATTTGACTCTTCCTTTCCTTATAATTTCGCATAATACTGCGTTCAAATTGGAGAAGGAAGAGGAACAATTGAAAAATTTTATAGCACTGATAAGACGTCTAAAATTTTTACGATTTGATAAAATTTAATTTCACACAGATTCACGCGATCACAAATAAGATATAAATTCAAAATAATTAACTTACTGTGAGTGGAAATCGTCCAAGAAATTCTGCCTTCGTCTCCATTCTTATCACTTTGAAATCAAATCATTGGCGTTTTTACTTAAAAAGAAGAAAAAACATCAAACAAAACACAAAATTCCCCAACAAAATCAAAAAACCCAGAAAAACCTTTATTTTATTGATTAAATGTCACTGCAATACATTCAAGTACACGTTCATGTTTGAAACTGACTTCTCTCATTTGTAAAACGTTTTGAAAGAAGTTGTAGTGAAAATCGCATGCTATTCGCTAGCGAATATTGCGCTAATATCGTAAGAAATATCTGCACGTTTTCCACTGCGATTTTAGCATACGATTCGTATGCGAATATTGTGCTAGTATCGTAAGAAATATTTGCACGTTTTCCACTGCGATTTTAGCATACGATTCTTATGCGAATATCGCGCTAATATCGTACGAACTTTTTGCCTGTTTTCAATGTGATTTCAGGCATGCGATACGCAAGCGAATATCGCGCTAATATCCCACAAATAAACATCTACACGTTTTTAAATACGATTTTAGCATGATATTCGCTCACGAATAGTATACGAATTTATCTGAGAAAATTTTCTTCGATTTTTGCTTTGATTTCGCATTCTATTCGTATGCGAATAGACCGCGATTTTCGTCTCTGTGATTTTAACATACGAATAGCAGGCGGTGTGTTTACCGGGTAGATATTTAATTAATACCTACATAATCAATAATGCACAAATAAGCAGTATGTCATGGAAATTTTTTCAAACACACTGCTGGCTTAATTTATTGATATTTAATAGGTAGATACACCTACCTACATCATTTTTTTAAAACCTGATAATTAAAAAACATCCATTTCCACCAAACACAATTCGTTGTTTGATTCGATTTTCTCCATTTTAAAATTACTTATAGGATTAGATTACAAAATCGAACTTGATTACAAAAAATTTTCTTTCTGGAGGCGTTCTTTCAGTTTTGCTTTTTTTTCCGCAGTAAGTGATAACAGTGGAGGTCGAGGAGCGCCCAACTGAAGTTTAGTGACTAGACTAATAGCTTCTTTAAATCCATTAATCCATTGCACTGAAATTAAACATCGATTCGTTGAAAAAAAAATACGTTCGTATAGTTATTGACTGCAGTTTTTCATAATTTAAAATAAATAAGTGTACAAACTTTCGTTATTAATGAACGTAGACAAATTGGTTATACGAGTTTGAAGTTGCATAGCTTCTTCATTACTGCCAACTTTGATTTTATCTTGCATTTTAAAAATAACACCCGGTACTAAACTTAAAACTGTCGCTATGAAGCTGTTGAAACCCATGAATAAAGCTGGTGCGATCAACTAATAATTAAAAATAATTTTTCAAAGAAGATATGTAAATACCTACATTAAACTTCATTCACCGAGTGAGCTAAACATACCTGGTCACTTCCCAGAAATATAGTAAATGCACCATCGCGAACTTGAGTGCAGCGAAAACTTTCTTCTAAATTAATATCTGTATATTTCATCCCAGCCAAAGTTGGTATCTTGTCATATCCAAGTTCCAAAAACTTGACCATGTCCACTAGAAAATAGAAGAGTACATAATCAAGTCGAAATTATTACAAAAATCGTAAACAAAGGAAATTTATAACTCAAATTTTGTAAAACCTTGAAATTTAATCTTGATCTTAATGTTTAATTAATTTATATACTTAGAATGCGTTTTAATCAAATTTCTTACGTTTCACTCCAGTTAGAGCTGGGTAGTTGTAATAAAATAGAGGTGTTTTTGGAGCAGCTTCACTGACCATCTTTAAATAATTTATAAGTTCGTTTACATCCGTTGGTCTGAAAAACAAGTCCGGTAGACAAAGGATTGACGATGCTCCAGACGATTCAGCATGCTGAGCCTAAGAAAAAAAACCTGAATGAAATAAATTCACTTCTTTCGGAACATACTTAAACTATTGTAAAAAAGTTATCAATTTCTAAGGTGGGCACTCGGCAGATTTGGATTTCAAGTTCGTAGTATGCAAGAAATCAATCCATTAAAAATATGTTTACCAACCACTTACCAGTTCTTTGACACCATTTAAATTCGTTGCTCCCACATGCACCATAACTTGCAATTCGAATCTTTTAGCAACTTTTATCCAGGCTTCTGTCAATTTTTTTCGTTCACACACACTCATTAGTCCACCTTCCCCCACAGTACCATTTACTGAAAATAAAAATAAAAACACTTGTATTTTTTAGGACAATTAAAAGTAAATGAAGATTTAAAAAAGAAATATGATTATGATTTTTTTTTTTACAATTTACAGTTTGTTCGTTTAACTCATTTTAAATAATGTAATTTCATTTTACCTAGAACAGCTTTGACATTTCGTTCTGCTAAACTTTTCGCATAATCTTCTACGATGGATACATTTAGCTGACTTCTGAAATTATGTAAGTAGGTAATTATAATTATATAGGTATGTAATATAGGTAAATATTATATTGGGTATGTACTACATTCAATATTCATTTATTTTATGAAAATTTATCAATTGGTAATTGATAAAAAAAAATGTATTTATCTATTTTTTTTAGAAAGGTTGAACATACCTATCATCGAATGGAGTGAACACAGGAGCCATAAAGCCACGATAAGGTGATTTCTAAAAAAAAAAAAAAAAAAAAAAAATT
The DNA here is from genome assembly GCA_959613365.1 of Balanococcus diminutus. Taxonomy (NCBI): domain Eukaryota; kingdom Metazoa; phylum Arthropoda; class Insecta; order Hemiptera; family Pseudococcidae; genus Balanococcus; species Balanococcus diminutus. The sequence continues at coordinate 41,117,715 of OY390715.1, read as the reverse complement.
ATTTCTTACTCTCAATTCATTTTCATCTCATCTTCCGAAGCTGTTTCTTATTTATGAGAAAACAATTTTCTAAGTTTTATTTTCACCCAAAACTGAATAATTATTTATTAAAAATATGGAAAAATTGACCGCTTTTCAAAATCTTGTCTTTTCTTGCTTATATTACCTTATCAAAAATGTTCCTTTTCAAGGCAATTGATCTCAATTTTTATTCTTCTACTATCTCAATTTCAACTAGCACTTTAAAGCACCCCAATTTCTATAGGTAAGCAATTTTTTCATTTAGCATTATTTTCATGTTGTGCCTCTTTATTAGAAAAAAATAGTCTCCGTCAGAATCTTAAGTGGTGGCCTAGACTCCGCTTTGAAAAAAAATGAAAAATCATCAATGTTAAAAATGGGAGAATAATGGCATTGCTTAAAATTCAGTCAGTTAGGCGAAAAATAAAAAATTGGGAATCATTTTCTAATGAAAATCAACAACTTTACTTTAAATGGTAGGTAGGTCAAAAAAATTTGCTCATTTTTTTCGTTTTTGTTCCATTTTTAAAACAAACTTGGACGGACGTTCAAAGTACACGCTACTTGAGATCAAATTGGGAAAAATATCAATATGTAAATTAATTTTCATGAAAAGGGGCGATCAGCCAATTTTTTCATTTTCCTTAAAAGTAGGAGGCGATTAGGATGCACTTAATTGAGGGCAAAAATTAAAAATTGGGAATCATTTTAATAGGTTAGGATCAAAAACATGCCAAAGTTTGAAAACTTGATATTTTTTTTCCAATAATTATTATTTTTTACTGAAAACATGAAAAGCAACAAATAAGTAAAAAACTTTGCTCATTTTTTATTTTTATTTTTCTATTATTATTAGTATTTTTTTGAAAATTTGGGGTACATCAATGGACGGACAAATGAAAAATTGGTGGTTAATTCTTGTAAAAAGAAACACTGGAAATTGAAATGTAATTAAAAATCAAAGAAAATTCGAGACAGGAAAAAAATATAAATTACATAAGAATTTCAACAAATTAAAACTTTAAGAAATTGGAAAAAATTGAAAAAATCAAAACTGATTTAATTAAAAATTAGAACAACGTTAATGAGCTATAATCAAAAAAAGCAAGATTTCGAAAATCGATTAATTTTTAAATTTTTCTTTTAAAAAAGGGTAACGAGAGGCCATTTAAAATTCAGAAAAATAAAAAAACAGGAGATCATTGTTTCGTAAAAAGAAACAGCTTTAAGGGCTGAAACAAAAAGAACATCGAAAGTACTAAATAAGAATTAAGAAATTTAAGAACTACCCTAGTCATACATACTGCTTAAGTAATTGTAGGTATGTAAGTACTTCTGACATAGATTACGTGAATATCTATGTCATGTAGGTACCTAGTACCTACCTACTCTCTAAAGTCCTGTATTATGTAGGCAGATATACTACGTGTCGTACAAACATTTATTGAAAATTAGGCTTCAATTTTGTAAATCACTAGATACATCCTCATAGTTTTAGATGCCTATATCATCATCATCATGGTAATATACCTAGTACATACTTCATTAACAGACTGAAAGTCAAAGTATAGGATATAGTTTAAACTTAGGTATAAGATGAGACCATCTTTGATAATTTAGTAAACTTATTTGTAGCTTCTTGAAGCAAGTCTTGAAGTTCACAAATTAACATGGGACTACCTACATATTCCATTACAACAGATGGATAATGCATTATGCTGAAACACTTAACCTTTCTTTGATGAAAAGCTCTAGTTTAATTAAGAAGTTAGTTATGGGGTGTACTTGTGTCGTAATTTGCTGTTTCTGCAGTTGCTTCTTCAGTGTAAAGTATAATTTATTGATATTTTTCTGTCATTTTTAACATACCATTTTCTTCTTGATTTCTCACAACGCACGTGCATATAATATATAAGCCACGATACAAAGGTAGCTTTAATCGAGTTATATTATAATAAAAGGCTTATAAATGTAATGTAGGTACTCATTTAGATAGGTTAAATTTCAGAATCGAATGATATTGATGGGTATAAAATAAGATTGAAAAATAAATAAATACCTAGGTATCTACTCTCTACAGTAGGAAATTTCTTCAATATATATTTTTCATGCTTCTGTTTTACAACGATCTTCATCAATTAATTAAGAAAATTTTACCTCTAAGGTGAAAATCGAAGTTAGTTTTATTAGTATAACACTAGAAAATTGCTAGGATTTTTGCAACCCTTTACCCTTTATTTCTCGAATCGTTAAAACCTTCTGACGTCAAATTACGTATAAATAACGCAAGACGAAAACTCGTATGTTAAGTAGAAACACGCTAATATGTTTTCGAGCTATTGCAAATTTAATTAAAACTTCAAAACTTATAATTAACTTAATGAAGCCTACATTTTCAAAATTTCACGATTACCAAGTTGATCTTAATACCTACCACTTTTTGTTATTCAACGAATATAATGGGGATGGTGCAGAGAAAAAAATTTGACGGGCGAAATTAAATTCCTTTGAAGCTTATTAGTTGGAAATTATTATGAAATGCTTATTCAACAAATTTTCTCATGTTTTTTGTGCTCCGAAACATAAGCATTTACTCATCTAGTAAGCTAAGCTTACAAAATGAAGAAAATAAAAATAAAATACGGTACATGGACATCAAGAATTTTTAAATAATTCAGTTAAAAATGCAGAGATGAATTAAAAAAAAAAAAAAAAAAAAAAATCAGTGATAGATAGAGGTGCCTTATCAGGTATTATTTCGTCTACTCTATCTAACAAAGTTCCTAAAATTATACATAATACACAAAATAAATACAAGTAATTAGATAGATAGGTAGGTAGAGGTACTCACTAGAACCATTTTGTAATGAGATTGTCCAGTTTCAAAACGCAAGTAATAATCCTACTTTCCTTGGTCACTCGATTTTAATCCAGGAAAGGAAACACCAAAACAGTTCACTATAGTTGGAAATAATGAAAGAATTAGATATAAATGAACCAAATTCGTCTTTCTGCAACAAACATCTGAAATAAATGAGTTTTAGTTACTTACTATGGCTACCAACAATACCAACATGCTACGTGCAGATGTATCACCATAATAATATGTATAAAAGTACGAGTGTATGGTACTTATTTCGTTTTACGACTCTTATCACTTTGTTATATTTGTTTTTATATCATGCCCATTACCTACACGATTAAACTCAACTCGACTCTTATCTACATATGCAAGTATTTTCACTGAAATATATAGGTACCTAGACCTACCTATACGTACTGTATCTACATAAATAACACAATAGCGATTAGACAACCAGTGGTTACAAAATTGATCAATACACCAACTAACCAGGACTCCCGTAATTTTTTAGATAATCATTTAATATTTACATCGCAGATGTTTTTGAGGAGATGAAATAGATGGTCGAGTGGAACAAAAAAGTGTCCTTGCGCTTACTGATTTTTATGACATGGGAAGAGGAAGGTGTGGTCAAGATTGGTTTACAAGCTGAGCTAAATACCTAGTGCTCGAAAACCTCGTAAAAAATCCAAATACGTACATTTAAGATTATATAATATACTAATTAGTAATTAGTCATACCAAATTCTAATAAAAAATGCGAGTGCAACTTTAATTTTTTCGTGCTTCGTTCAATATTTGCATAATCAGGTGTTGTAAAAGACTTATCCCTATTTTTGTAATTTTGAGTATTTCAATAACAATTTACTTTAATTTTTAGTTATTTTTGATTCAACTTCACCTTTTCCAAATTTTTAATTTCTTTAAAATTTCAACTTTTCCTAATTTTTAAAAAAAAAGAACTGCCTTTTGTTTCACTACTGGGGTAGTAGGTGTATACAGGGTGTCCCGTCACCAGTTGACACCCCTTCACCAGCGACATAGTCAACTCAAACTAAGCTCATGTATGCATGTTTGCCGACCCTGTGAATTGAAGGGGCAAAGATATGCTCAACTGAAAATTTTCATTTTCCAGTTTCGTATCAGATTTTTAACCATGCGCTACTCGACAGCCGAGATAGGTAGAAAGTTGCACTTTGCGGCGTTGGAAAGGAAATTTTGTGTAGAATTTTTTAGTGGGGTTGATAATTGTACTAGGTAATCAGGGGGTCTGTACTGCACTAATTATCTTAAAAAACGTGTTCAAAAATTGCGATTGTTTTGCAATTTTTGAGGAAATCTCAAAAAAGTTTCATCATTTGGTATTATTATTATGGTTTCCCTTGGATGAAAAAAGTTTGACCTTTTGAATGCCGCACACCGGACTCTTCTATCTCTCTTGGTTAAAAAGTTATAGCAATTTCAATTTCAAAATCTTAGCAGAAAAAAAATTAATTTTTTGAAAAAATTTTAAAATTCCTTTTTATGTTATTTTTGAAACTTGATACCTAACATAACTAATGATTTTGAGTGAAACTCGATTTTAAAATAAAGTAAACAACATTTTAGAAAAAAAAATTTTTTTGAATTTTTTCATTTCTTTTTTTTAGACCTGATTTTGAAATTGAAATTGCTATAACTTTTTAATGAAGTGAGATAGAAGGGTCTGGTTTGCGGCATTCAAAAGGTCAAACTTTTTTCATCCAAGGGAAGCCATAATAATAATACCAAATGATGAAACTTTTTTGAGATTTCCCCCAAAATTGCAAAAAAATCGCCAATTTTGAACACGTTTTTCAAGATAATTAGTGCAGCACAGACCCTCCTGATTACCTAGTTCAATGATCAACCCCACTAAAGAATTCTACACAAAATTTCCTTTCCAACGCCGCAAAGTGCAACTTTCTACCTATCTCAGTTGTCGAGTAGCGCATGGTTAAAAATCTGAAACGAAACTAAAAAATGAAAATTTTCAGTTGAGCATATCTTTGCCCCTTCAATTCACAGGGTCGGCAAACATGCATACATGAGCTTAGTTTGAGTTGCTATATCGCTGGTGAAGGGGTGTCAACTGGTGAAGGGACACCCCGTATATTTGTATGAAAATTTCCTCCTTTACTTACAGACTTATTCTCTCACTGTGTTACACAATTATGAATAAGAAAATCTTTCACAAAATTGAGGTAATCTTTTTCTACAAAAATGATTTTTTATTCGCAGAGAATTAAGAAATTTACCGAATTCCAAAAAACAGACGTTTTTCTTCAAATAAAATTTAAAAGCTTTTTCTCTCAGAAAAAGTACAAAACTGGGACAAAAAAATGAGAATACCCCTAAAAAAATGTTTAAAAATAAAAATTAGTCTGAGAAATTTTCCTAATGAAGTTGAAAATACGTATTTTTCCTTTTAAAAAAATGTGAATTTTTTTAAATCCAAAAAATATTGGGAGAGATTTTGAATATTTAAAATTCAGGTATATACTCCCCCCCCCCCCACCGAATAGATATCAATATATCATTATTCCAAATGAATTGAAAAAGTTTCTTCCCCAATTCAAAAAAAGAAACATTCTCCAAGAAAATTGAGAATTTTTATGAAGCTAATCTAAAAACTTCAAAAACAAAAATTTTTGCCCCATATAAGTTGACATTCTTTTCTCGAAAAACTTAAATTCCATATAACAGAATTGAGATTTTTTTCCTCAAAAATTTTTAGATTTTTTCCCTATGAAAGATAAGATTTTTTGGTTAATAGAAAAAATTTAAAAAATTTACCCGAAAATTTTCTTTAAAAAGTTACATTTATTTACCTGAACCTGAATGTTTCATGAAAAAAATTCCCATTCCCTCTAAAAATTTGAGATATTTTTGTCTACCAAAAAATGTGACTTTTTCCTAGAAGAAGGTAATTGAGAATTTTTCACTACAAAAATTGAGAATTTTTCCTCAATTCATATCCCCTCTAAAAAAAAGATATTTTTTCTTCTGAGATTTTTTTTTCACTTAAAAGTTCTCTGGAAAAGAAATTGAAATTTCTCGCTAAAAAATTGAGATATTTTTCCCCACCAAAAAATGAGATTTTTCCTCGAAGAAAATTGAGAATTTTCAATTTTCCACTAGAAAAACTTGAAATTTTCTCCAGAAAAATTTGATACCTCAATTCATACCTATCCCCTCTAAAATATAGATTTTTTTTCCTTTGAGATTTTTCTTTTACTTGAAAGTTTTCTTGGAAAAAATCTGAAATTTTTCCATAAAAATTGAGAGATTTTTTCCTACCAAAAAATGTTTTTTTTGTGGGTTTTTCTACGAATTTTTCATTCACAAGGTACAATCTCTTGTTAATTTCTTTTAGATTGACGGTGGTCGTATTATGCAGTTCTTGATAGGTAACTGCGTTCCAGAACATCCAATCTACTTTATACATTTTCAATTCGATCTTCGAGATTTTTTAAAAAGGAGCTTATTCGATTCTGGAACCTCTGGGTTTATTTGAATGATACTCCTTTCGAGGATATGGTTGATAATAAGCTTTCATATTTCTTCTTTCAGAGAAACCTAAAATATATGTAGACATAGCTGTATTAAAGCGAGGTAGAAAAATAGAACGAGTTTGGTCTATAACGATGGAAAATGCAGATGAAAAATTGACTGGTCTGTTGACGTCGCGTCGTAAGTCTACTAACAGGTTCATATTCGGAATAAAGAAGAAATAAATTTCAAGAAAATTTTCATCTGTATTTCAAGAACGTAAAAAAATCAAATGAAAAAAATAAGACAAAATAGTAGTTACACCGCAAAACAATAAGATAGTGGCTTTCATTAAATGACAAACATTTATCTCAAAAGAATAAAAATAAATTGATTTAATCCAATAAAAAGTACGTATGTGACTTGAACTTACGAATAATTTTATAAAGTAAGTACAACATTTAAAATAATGATATATATTATTCGCAATTCAATTGTTTTTCTCGATTTAATGTCGACTAACTATAAACGAAATCGATCGATAGAGATTTAGAATTATTTTTCTTCATTAATTTCATTTGAAAAAAATAATTTTCACGATACAAAACCAAATTCGAGATTAAAATATGAAGTCTTAATCAGAGTTTCTCGGTGGTGGTAAATTTCTGCGTCCCCAGGTATAGTTGCGAAACGGAAATCGAGCAAATCGAACAGTAGTTTCGAATAAACTTTGGGCATACGAGTATTTGTAACGCTTCTTTTTTTCAGTTTTATCACCGTCGTCAGATAACATACTGGAATCAGACGACTTCGATTGATCGCCATCGGGTGATTCTGATAATTCGTGAAAACTGTTGGACGATTTTTCCACTGTAGATTCAGGTTTTACACTTAGAGTAGCAAACTTGACCAAGGGTTCTTTGTCATCATGTCCTTCGGTATTCTTCACATTATAAAACTTATTTTGTGCATTCAATGGAGTATGATGCTCATCGGCCGATTCATCTTCAGACTCAGAAGAGCAACTGGGATCAGTATCGACATATACGTTGGTATTTCTCCAATCTTCTTCTGTTGCTTTGTAAAATTTAACTATGGTCAATTGGCCGTTTTCCATTTTGAACAAAGAATGCGTGGAGGACAATTTGGTTTACCTAAAAGCAATAAACGATGCTGAACTATAGGATGCGAATAGTAAATCTTGAATTTTGTTTTTGCTCAACATTTCACATTAAAAATTAAATGCATGCCCACATGATGCCCATTCATAATTAACAATCTACTCTCACCCATTCAAAAAAAAAACAAATGTCATAATTATTGTTATCAGCTTATCACATTTTCGTAATTCGTGTGATCTACAGACTGTCAATGCCAAATTGAAACAACTTGAATTTAGGAAAACGAGGGCTTTGGCATTTTGATACGATCATATTCTTAGTCTATGGATATGATACATTATTCACCAATTTTCAAAATAGATCAAGTAGATACTTACTTATGGAATGTTAATATTAACAAAAAATTCACAAAGGACATGGACACACACGAAACTGAATTTCTAACGTTTAGAAATGGAATTTTACGACTCCACCATTGACAAAATATACGCTTCAGGTGAATTCGTCTCGTTTTACTGAATAATTTTATCAAAAAAGCAAAGATAATGTGAGAGTGAGAAGGAAAAGGAATGTTACGGTTCGAACGTGCAATAAATAAAAATGCATCTGCAAAGAGCAAGGCTATTTAGCAAAAGGTTAGCTCATTCCATGACGTATAATTTTAATTCACAGTGTGATCAAACAGCCAATAATTATGTAAGCAAAATTGTAACACTATTTTTTTAAAATTATTTTTTGGAAATAATTCAGAAATCAGAATCAATAATCCAACATGTGAGTTCAAAATTTTAGGATTCGGATCTGCCCATCTCTGTTATTGTGTAATAATTTTATTATGAAGTGAATTAAAGTGAATTAAGTATTAATTAGTCCTCAAGGTTTAAAACTTTAAAATGATACATAGAAAGGTACCTGCTATATTCGTGATTTTCAGTATGCATGCGTGAACTAAATTAGATTTATGTATTAAATGTTTAATTGTTTATTCGATCTCGCAGAACTAAATTTAATAATTTATTAACGACAAAAACGACTTCAAATTTATTCCCTTTGATTCGTCAAGAGATTTTCATTTCACATCCCATAAGCTCGTAAGGAAAAGTAAATCCGTCATGTAATTATATTAATTCTAATAGGGAGTCTAATTGGAAGTACCTACAAATAGAACATTGTAAAGGTGTGGGTTACAGAAGAGGGTAAGTTGAACAAATACCAATTGCTTACATAGAATCTTGCTTCTCTAATGGAAAGTAAACAATTATACAGTAGGTGCCCTATCGAACTCGAAAGAGGGACGAGATACTTGTTAGCCTTTATAGTTAATAGGGAACTGTCATCTGGGATATTTACCAAACATTTTTATCATAAATACAATTTGGTTGCTTTTGAGACGTTTAACACATATTATTAAACAAGCGCTACAGAACGTTGTAAGATTACTTACTTAAAGCACTCAAATGCCTATAGTAAGTATGTGTATGTACTATGTAGGTAGGTCTAGATAGTAGGTACGTATTAGGTATTTTTTAGTTTAAATATTAGTAATGATTAAATAATATTGTGTAAGGTCCTATATTTTAGGTAGGTTAATTTCATGTTTGTGAAGTACTTTTCGTTAAATTATCTATTAAATATTATCTATTTTGAATTCTCTGCGTATAAGAATGCATGCTTAGCTTGAACCAGCTTGAACCAACTGATGGAACATGAAAATTGAAAACTTTTTTCAATAACCTAAATAACGAATAGTATTCTAATTAATTAATTATCAACTTCTTTTCTTTGAAAAAGCGGTCACGAAATGTTGTAAAAGTTTTGAAGAATTGAAAAGCTCGTTAAAAGTCCAATCGTTTGTATCCCTCCATACGTATTTTCCATTCGGCATAACCTCGCTATTCAAATAATATTGCAATTTGATTTGGAATTATTCCTTGTCTACAGTTATGACTTGAATTTCTGAGTAGTCTTTTTTTACTTTAAAGTTAAACGATGCGTGCAATTTTACACTCGGTCTTGGGAGAGAATGAGAGAAAGAGTTTTTACTAGTGAAAATTTACCAAAAGTCAATTTATTTCTAAATATTGTACATGTAGGTAGGTTTAATTCTCGTGAAAATAGGTCCATTAATACTCGAGTAATGTCTATAGTGAATTTTCGCTCAGGTGACGTATTATATCGATCATTTAATTAGAAATTTACTTCGGCTCAGTCTTTAGGTACGTCGAGTAAAGCCATAATTTCCTCCAAAGGGGAAGTATTTTTCGTTTTGTCACGCTCATATATTCCAAACACGCGTACTCGAACCATATTAACTTTGATTTTGATAAAGACGCATGAAAAAATAAAGTTCAAATATTTTTCTTAACCTTATATTTAATTTACACGAAAATAAAGCAATTTAGCGTGCATTATGATGCAATAGATTTTATCAATGAGAAGGTGTGTCTTTATTTTATTTTAATTCTGTTTGTACGTGCTGTAGCGTGTATTTCGTTAACTTGTAACTGACACTTTTTTCAAATTCTCAATCACATTATTGACAGCTTTTCTCGTCTGAAAAACGATGAAGGGGTACTAGATTAAATGAACACTCTGTACACGTTTTTTTTTTTTTGATAAATAAATAAAAAAAATTACTACCTATTAAGAAAAAAAAAAAAAAAAAAAAAAAAAAAAATTAAAAAATTAATAAAATTAATTTTACGAATATCTTGAATATCAAAATTATATAATAAATTAAACAAATCTATCTACTGAACTGGACATTAGAAGTGTAGATGTATTATTATTAAAATTCTTGGCAGAAATTTGTAGTATTAACTTGTAATCATGTAATCACCATCTTTTACGCCTTCAACATTTTGAATTATGTAACATACGACGCATAAATGATATTATGACAAACGTAGAACGTTCGTGTAGGGGGTACCTGATAATCAAACAACGTGGTTTCGAAGAGTAGGTAAACGACTAAACGTATCATTTTCCGAGCGACGTAAACCGAAATCCGTACTTTTTTGTAGCGTGACTCCTGACTCGTGATAACTCATTTATGAATATTTTAATTGATGGGATGGATTTTAGAAATATTTAATTATTCGTGATATAAGTAGGTAGTATAGGGTAGTATTATTTATTTATACTTGCATGCGTACTATGTTTACGAAACAATTTGACAATTTAAAAAAAGTAAATATTTTCATTATGATTACCGCACTTGTAAACTCGCTAATAATAACTTCGGTGCAAAATTATTAGGAAAGGAAAATAATTATATGGCTTAAAGAGAACTGGATATCAGACTATGTTGCATTGCCCATCTCATAAATTTTTCAACTTACGGTTTTTATCTTTTCATGTGTTTGCTTCGACTTGAAATTTTCTATCAATATACCTACCTATACTACCTATCTACCTATCTATGCACTTAATTTTTTAGAAATTTCATTAGATACCTACTTAGTAAATTGTTGGTATGTTTATTATTTTCCATTATATTTAATCAGTCCAATTTTGCTAATAAAAAAAACGACTTTCAAAACTTAGTCTAAAACTTGACTATATTGTATATCTATGTATACCTACCAGTCCAATATTTTAATATGTTTCGTTACCTAAAAGATAAAAATTAAAGTGAAGTTACATAGTACCTACACTACCTACTTATTGATAAAGGTAAAATTTTATTATAGTGAACATTGTTAAGTGTGAAATTCATGGTTCACTTACCTAATGTTAACTCTACGAGTCTTCAGGTGTGATCCTGTTTCCACCATTAAACATAAAATTGAACAGGTGTTAATGAAATTGACTGCCTAGGCTCGTATATACAGAATTGATAACTTTGAGATCTAATGTTAGTCATTATCTGACAAATGGAACAAAAGTACGTTATTAAATGCTACTTATAGGGGTTGTTGGCGAGTGATAGATATTTTCGGTGGTTGAACGTGATAATTTTTTCCAGTTTAGAACAAATGTGTATCTACTCTACGTACTACCTAACCTACCTACCTTACATATATTGCTACTACCCAGGATTGTTATTAAAATTAACCTCAAATAGATGAATGGGACAAAATTAAAAAATGAAATTTGATATGATTCGTTCATTTATACTTATACTTACCTATTGAAAAAAAAAGGGGCAAAATTCTATTTTATCTTTACTCATTTTAGCACCTAAGAGTTGAATATAAATTAGGATGGCCCTATTTTGGACTTTGAATTTTTTTTTGTCTCGCCCCAAAGTTGTTTCTTTTTATGAGAAATTAATTCCTTATTTTTTTATTTTTCCCTGGACTAAATTTCTAGCGATACTACTAACCTCCACTTCTAAAACTTGAAATTTTTCAATTTTTTTCAAAATAGGGCTGGTGACACCGTTTAAAATTCTTTTAGGGAAAAAATAAAAAATTCGGAAATAATCAAAAAAAGAGATGGCATTTGAAAATCGGTCAATATCTTCATTTTTCTAAAAAAATAGGGGGATATTATATAGACTTCACTTAAAATTTAGTGAGAGGAATCATAAAAAATTGTGGATAATTTCTCACAAAGAAGAACTATTTTAATAGGTTATTAGAACCAGAAAAATACGAACATTTGAATATGTGGCAATTTTTTTTTAAGAGGAGGGCCACGGAGGGCTGGCGGCCCCACTTGAAATTCAGTGGGGAAAAATTGGAAGTTATTTTCAAATACACCTAAAGAAACAATATTAAAATTGTGAGTATAAAAGTTGTCTCAGTACTTAAAATTAAGTTGGGCAAATAAATAACTAAAAACCAATAAAATGCAAAAATCATAAAATTTGATATAATTTTTCATTTTATCTTTTCGAAATGAGGGGGGGGGGGGGGGTGTAGTGGCATCACTTAAAATTCAGCTAAGGGGAAAATGAAAAAATTGGGAATTATTTCTAATAGAAAACAAATTACTGAATATTAAGTGAAAAAGAGCCTAGTCTGCTTTAAGGGGTGGTTTGGCCCAGAACACTAAATTTTAAATTATCTGGTGAAAGTTAGTGGCATTATGGTTTGAAACCTCTGTAACTAAATTTTTAGCTCGATATTTCACCCAGGCTTCAAAAAATTGATTTTGTAGTATTATTCCAAGAAAACTCGAAAATTTTTTCATGAAAAAATTAACACATTTTTTTCTAACTAAAAACAGAGAATTTTTTCTCCGGTTAAGTTAAAAAAAAAATTAATCATTTTTTTACTTCGAAAAAATTGGAAATTTTACTTTTTACTGTCTCCAAATAAAATTATAAAAACATTTTTTTTACTATAAAAAAATCATATTTTTTGCAAAAGAATTCAATTTTTTTCTCCAAAAATTAAGTGAGAAAAACTCTAATCGCAAAAAAATTATTTATTTCAAAAAAAAAAATATATAGAGAAATCATTACATACATTCAGAAAAAATTAGAAGATTTTCTTTTTCAAAGAAATTTAGAATTTCTATTTTTCAAACAAATTAAAAGACGAAAAGATAAGTACTTTTTTCTTAAAAAAATTTTATTTTGAGGAAATTCAAAAATTTTTTATCATAATCAAAAATTGAAAAAATTTATTTTCAATTGACTTTGAAAAAGTTTTCGATTTTTAAAAAAAAATTCTATAATAATAGGAGGAAAATAAAAAATCGAGAATAATTTTCTAATAGAAGGAAACATTATAAAATGTTGAGTAAATTTTATTATTTTTTTTTTTTTGAAACTCTTATCTCGAAATTACGTTGAATACAAATAAAAAATTGGGATTTAATTCTTATGAAAAGGCGAGATTTTGAAAATTTTCCAATTTTTGCATTTTTCTAAAAAAACAGGATGATCAAGAGCCATTTAAGATTCAATTAGGGGAAAAATAAAAAGAGATGAATTTTTTCTCTTCAAAGTAAACAACTTTGGGGAACGAAAAAAAAATCTAAACTCCAATATAAGGGCCACCCTAATTTTTCATATTGTACTTTTATCAAAATTTTCCTCTACCGCCCACTTCACTGAGCTAAATTGTAAATAAATACTTGAATCTCATTTCGAAGTGAAGTTGAACGATATGTACCTATTTAAATTTCAAGCGCATTTATTCGTAAAACATGTTTAAGTATAGAAAAAGACTGGAAAAGGAGCATTTTCAGCTTAATTTCTATGCGAAATATTTGGTGTGAATAAATAGGTATATTGGTTAGCCAATAGCCAATATATCGTATTTAGGGGTTGTCTGAAATTTTTGAAAGACATATGGCACCACCTTATGAAAATTGTGGCTTCAAAGGAATAAATAAAATATTCTCAGGATTGCTCTTGGAGGTGGTATATACCGGTCGTATGCGTGTTTTCTTCTGGCTAAATAATGGGGTTAAAGAGAATAATTATAGTGTCTACAGCTGGCAATATTAAAATCCGATTGGCTGAAACAACGCAGAAGTATAATTTCTTTGACACGAAATTATACGTTTTCTCGCTTATTATTATCATTAATAAAATATCGGGGGACGATCTGATAAGGTTATTTTCGAGCTCGCATGTACTCCGCACTTTCACGCAATAAACGTTTTATGTTTCGTTTTACAATTTGTCCGTTGAATTTGTTTCAAGCCTATTCGCTTTTAATGTTATAAAAATCGTTCTTGACGAATTGTTTTGCGCCGAAATTACAATACCTGCTTATTTAGGGATATTTTGAAAATGTTTTCTGAATTACACAAACGCAGAATTTTACCTGCTGTTTTAAGTAAATATGTACTTACGTTAATCTACTATTCCAATTTTTTTCAGATTAAAATTTAACTGTCCAGAATTTTTTTTAAATTTTTATGAAAATTAAATAGGTAGGTATATTTTTCTAATCATAAAAAATTATAAAATTGCACCAAAATGGCCCATATTTTGTGGCTAAATGCTCATTTTAGTAGGGTGTATTTTTTAAAATTTCATCCCCTAGAAGATGACGTCAAAGTGGGTACCTACTTTTTTTTTTTAAATTGGTGCAATATAACTATTGACTAATATTTCTGACGATTAATTTACCTCAATCACACGAAACATTTCATATTTGAGATCAACTCGTCAACTTTCAATCACTTCTCGTTATGATGAAATAGTTATTACTTTTCGGTGATTTAATCTTTTCGTTGTCAATTTTTAATTTTTTTTTCCTATATTACAAAGCCTTCTAGTGTGTAAAATCATTGTTTATCTGTTTACAAAGAGAAGGCGTTCCATTATGTCGCGATTGCGCGTCATCTAATCAACAGAAGCAAATTTGATTCGATGATGTTTTATTGGTAGGTTGGACTGTACTGTCTGTTTTCACCTGTATGTACATACATTTTCGCGTACTTTTTAAGTTAGCTCACTACTTTGTAACTTCGAATACGTCTGTTTGTCATTGTGATTATCTTATTGCAATTTTGTTCGATATGACGATATGTCGAGTATAGGTACGTAGGTAATTAAGTACCTGTATGTATTGTATACATCTTATTATTTCATATTTGTGCAAGTAAATCCCCCTATTTGTACATACGAGATACAAATGAATCAGGAGTCTGTCATATTACTCTTAGATTACAGCACACACACTCTTATTTTTGATAAAAAATATTTGTTACTCTAAGAATAAAAAATAAAAAGAACTGAACGATCCAATGAGCACATAATATAGATTTTACTCATTTTATGAACGCCAATTATTAATTTCACAACGAACTAGTTTTTCGAGTAAAATTAAATTAGCTAGATATTATATGTGGCATACACAATAAAAGTAATAGGTAGGTAACAGTAAATATTTATGTGTTTATAATTGGGTACATCTAGCATCTAGCTGCGGATATATGTACCTAATACATTTTTTTTTTATTCGTAGAGAAATTGAATCTAATATTTTGCGCTAATTTATCACAGTCTTGAGTTTTGGTGATGTAATTAACAGAAAAAGTAATTAGTCTAATCTGAAGCAGGCATACAAATGTCTCATTTCAACGCAGATTATTGATTTATGACTCACTAGATTACTTTTTAATTAGTTATAGAACACGGTGTTGAAGAAAAGGCTAAAAAGTAATACATAGTTAGTCTTCATCTCTCTCGCCTCATGTAAACCTATCAGAAGTTGTCGAGGATTTTTTTAAGGGGCCGAGGGAAAGAGTGAATGTCAGACGAAAGCATGACGAAAGTATATATTTTTTCTAATAAAAAAATAAAAAGGATGTAGTGTCCCTAGATCATTGGTGACTTGGTGAGATGAATATGCATTATAGCAAAAAATCTTCATCCCACTGAAATTTTCCCAACATAAAGTTCGTCACTTTGAGCTCCAAGTTGGCAATTTCGGAGTTCATAAAGTTGCTTAAATTACCTACCTAAGCGATAATTTGTTTCAAATTGACAAATTTAACGTGTCCATCCCTAAATAAGCATGTTTGCTTAAAAAAAAAAAAAAAATGTTGAATAAATAATTTTTAAATTGGCAAATTTATAATTTCCCCCTCCCACTCAGAATTAAGTACACAAAAAATTGGTAAGAATTACAATTTTTTCATCAACTGTCGTCCTTTGTATCTTATAACTTATAAACATTAATTTTTCAAAATAGAAATTCAGAAAAAAACATACTTATGCCCACCAACTAGGTAATTTCTGTGTATTGTGTAGGCCGGTATCTATCACACCTATTAGTTATAGTTCGTTCAAAGTTTCAAAATTTGAATTAATTTAGGTACCTCTGAGAAAAAGAAAAATATTTTCGATATTTTGTGCGTAAAGTGCACTTTCATTTAATTTCCCCGCGCGTAAAACACACGAAATAACCCATTCCGATCAAGAAAATAAAAAAATAAAAAAATTCAGAGAAATTCGAAGCGCGCCACATAGCAACACTGGTTTCTTTGTATCGTTACTGTACGCAGCATCGTCAAAATACACCGTTGAAGAGTATCTCCATCCGTGTTTCAGTTAGTTTTGGTTAGTACTTGTTCGTTCGTCGTTTTCCGTGCGTTAGGTATTGTGTTTTAAAAGCCGGTCATTGTTGGATATTAATTCGATAAAATAATATTGTAAATTGTTTTCATTAGTGTAATGCTAAAACATTAATTAGTTTTTTATTAATAAACTTTGGAAATATTTTTTTGCGTGGAATTGTCGCAGTTCTGTTTCTGTCCTGTTTTGTGTGGATACTGGATTATCACCACAGAGATTGTTCTTAGTAACTTCAACAAGTGATAAATTTATATAGATCACAGGCTGCCTGTATTGATTTCATTTATTTTTGGTGAGTGTCCAGTTTTACTTACATAGCGTAATTGGTACCAGTATTTATTAATTTTTTGTATAGAATTCTTTAAAATTTCACGAGTGTACATCTCATTTCTAACCAAACTAATGATGTAAGGTTAGTAGCTGTAGCTACATGACAAAGGAAAATTTACACATTTTTCACTTTACACGAGCAAACTGTGGCACTGTAAAATATTTTAAATCAAATATCGCTTTATTGGTATATTTTCGTTCATGTATTGGTTGTCTTCCTTCATTGGGTTTATCCTACTGTTTGATGTAACCTTAAGTGGTCGGTCTATTTCATATACGAAAAGCTGCTATTACTCGTTTAGTATTTGAATTAATTCAGGTGTCTGTGTACCCGCAAAAACCTCAGATAAGATAACGAGCAATGCCTATACTTTGTATGCAAGCTATTTTTGATCTATTTAGTGTGGTTGTGATCAAATTCTAAAAAGCATCAGTGGAGTTAAAGGATTTTCTTGGTAGAACTTTGGATTCTCGTCTTCTTTGATTTTATCACGTAAATTTCATCATCTGTATTACGAATATTCAACCGATCATGAACATTAATGTAAGGATTAATATGATTTTAATTAATATCGATGACAAAACTTCCAAGTTTTTCCAACAAAATCCATTTTCGAAAATTGTAATAGCTGCATTGTTGTATCAAGTTGTGAAACATTACCTCTTTACGATGTTATGTAAAATACAAGTGCGAATTATATTATTCTCGATACGAGTATGAATTATAAGAATGCATTCATCTACAGATTCCAGTCTGAGTGATAATTTTTTGCCATGCTGTTATGCGATGAATGCCATGTCTCATGTTCGACACGTTCCTGTTTGATACACGTGGGTGTCTATTAAAATGTCACATCAGCTTCGTTATTGTACTGTTACTGTCTGTTACACGTATTTTTTTCTTAATTGCATTTTTAGTCTTTAGACGAGTAAAAATATCTGATTCTTATGAATTTTAAATGAGTACGTCTGATGGGGCATTTTGTTTCAAATCGAATCAACGATTTTTCTCGTCAAAAACGAAGAAATACGTATCATCTGAAATTATTACGAAGTTTTTTTCATGTTTCTATTTTCTCTCACCCCTTCTTACGAAGAGTATTTTTTTACGTCCTACGTTGTCATCTCTTTCATTCTGATGAAATCTGGATTTGTCATTTCGGAAGTATACTTATGGTTTCTTCGATACATTACTTTCATAGCCTGAATCAAGGGATTGGGGAGGGGGGAGGGGATCTACTCTCTGAGATGGTAAAAGATTTAAAAGTTGGCAATTTTGGGTTCAAAGTTGGAAAAATTGAGCAATAATTACAAAAACTACAAAAAGTTGACAATTTAGAATTTCCAAGTTGGCAGATTTATAATTTTCCCCCAATCTGGAAAAACTGAGAGAGCGATATAGTACTTAATATTTTAGAAATGATGAATTTTTAACTGAAAATGCAGTATTGTACCATAAAATGCAGTATTTTGTACTATGGTCTATAATATAGTAATTTGGACTCTATGTAGAGTAATTTGGATCCTGTATGGAAAGTATAATAAAAATTACTATACTAGGTAGTATTTTTTTTACTACAAAGTAAGTATAGTAAAAAATACTATTTTGCAGTATTTTTTGCTATACTGTATAGTGAAAAATACACAAACTACCCAGTATAGTGATTTTTACTGTAAAAGTGTAGTAATGTGGATCCACTACTATAGTTACTATGATAAATTTCTTTCAGTGTACGCCTCTGTCTGGATTCTTTGCTCATCTATGAATCATAGCTTGAGATGGCGACTTGCTGGTGGGAGAATTGTCTGGCTGGATAATGTGTTCGTGTAAAATTTTGAATTTTAATTGGAAAATCTCGTTTTATTATCAGTTTTTGTTTGGGAGGAAGGGGAGGGGGAAACCACAGACGAACATATTTCTAATTACGTGCAGGGTAATTGAGGTATGGTACAATCTCTCATTAATATGTTTTCTTGCCGAATTGACTGCAGGTGCCAGGTTTTTATTTCAGGTGTAAAAGTTTTTTTTTTGTAGCACACGTAAATTACATTAAGTTGGAAATTGTGGCACGAAATTCGAAATCGCTAATAGGTATTTAAAGAATCCATCTTAGTTGCGGATTTTGTTCATTACTCGCGAAGGAATTCCTGCGAATAATTAATTACCCAATTTTTATTACTACGAAATTTTGTCGGTAAATTTAACCATTTGTGAGTAATTTTTACCCCTATTGCTGTTCAGCTTGCATTGGCAAACGTTATGCGATTCTATGATTTAAGTGTTTCGTGTAAGGCGTTTTTCGTAATTACCAACGAAGAATCTAGGAAAATTAGCGAAAACGTAATTTTCTGCATTCGCTTCTCGACTTGAGCATGACAGTAAAAACATCGAGCTAGTGTATTGCACCATTTTAGCTGCTATTTATAGTCGTTATACTGGCTGAAAGTTCGATTCATTTAATGAGCGACGATTCCTGAAATAAGACCTTTTTGGCGTTTGAAGATAGGAATTCTATAACCGAAAGTGCGTGTAAAATTGTGTGAAATTTGTTGATCGGCGTGGTTGGTTGAGCGAAATAGGGCTGGAGCTGGTGATATCGTCAAAGAAAAACTACTGAACGAGAGAAAATTCTTTTGAGTCTGTTTTCCGTAAAAATAATTAAAGGCGTACGTTTTATACACACGTTGACTATATACGTCAAAGGAACTTTAACACCTGTTATATGTACATTGAAATGCGTTTAGTTTAGTCCTAAAAACCGTACACAATCTTTGAAATGAAAATCCATTCCATTATGAGATTGAATGAAAAAGCCACTTCCTTGTCATTATCAAGACTCATAGTGTTCTTTTAACAATAAAGGTCTTTATTAACGAAAATACTGGAAAAGGAGAAGAAGAATGAGCCTGAGTCGTAAACCTGGAGATGTTTTTAAATTGACATTTTTGTGTAGACATTTTTTGTGCGAGGTCGCGTCTCGCAGGGAAGGTTGTCCATTATTGAGCGAGTACCGGCGCGCACGTTTACCAAGCCACACAAATACATATATCTCCACTTCAAGGGTGGGTATGTAAAATGATAAGTTTCGCGTAGTTTACGATAGTTCGGGGTGCCGTGCAGTTTGCAGCGCGACTAAAAAAGAAGGTTAGAAAATTTAACCGGAGACTATTCATAAAAGGTGGTAAAAGAAGAAAAGATTACCAAACGACGATGAATAAAGGTATTCCAAGTGCGACGAAGATGGAAAATCGTGGTTAATACGCGGGAGATGAAGAACGCATAAAAACCGGGAGAGGTTCTAGTTCGCCTTGGGATATAATACGGTGGTGATTAGGCGGAGAGGCGAAGGGAGAAAATGCAGCTGACCGCGGAAGAACGCTCGCTAAACCTTCGGGTCGCGGTGCGGTGGACAAGCCAGGTTGATTTCACCGACTGTGCGCTCCTACCCAGTCATAGATGTAAGATACAGCGTTGTTGGATGGTTTCAAAGAACAGAGAGAGACAGACGGACAGAAAAATAAAGAAAAAGAGCACAGGTAATGTGGAGGTTGAATTGTAGAGGGGTAAGGTGTAAATATACGTGTTTGATAAAGAGGAGTAACAAAGATGAAGAATTGTTTACGTTGGAGTCTTCCAACGCAAATAATAGGCAAAGATAATCTTTCGGATGCAGTTTCGATACAACACAGCTCGTTCTGTACCAAAGGCAAACCATACTCTGCTTAGCTATCGTTAAAACTCATTAGTGAAATGAAACTTACGTTTAATTTACGACCAGGTTTCGTTTATTCCTTTTAATAATCATTTCTATTCGTTTTTATTTACTTTTGGATTATAGTACACTTCATAATTCGAGGCATTTGTGATGATTTGTAGTGTTTGCTGTTCCAGTCAATCTTTTGCTTTTGACGTAAACGCCAAGTTGAAGATTTCTATTCGCGTACCTCTTACCTACCTCATTTTGACGTAATGATAAAATCAAAAATGATTTGAAATTGAAAATTCACGTAATTTACAAAGATATTAGACGTTCCTTAGGGAAAATGACAACTTCGCTCAGAGCTGGGAAAACTGAAATGGAATCGAAACCAAAACTGATTGAAAACTGGAGCTGAAATGGAAAAATTGAAACTTGAACTGAAATGACGAAAACTGAAAACCAAAACCCAAACTGAAATGACAAAAACTGAAACCTGAAAACTAAAACTGAAACTGAAAAATTTTAGTTTTCCCAGTTCTGCAAACAAATTCAGAGATTTTCTTCTCAAAAAATTAGACTTTTTCATTTATTCATTATTTATTATTATTATTTTTTTTTTTTTTGTAATTTTGAAACGGGACATTTCCTACAATTAGGTACAACTTCAAACTTGGTAAAAATTTGAAAAAAATTCAATTTGGAAAATTTTACGCTTAAAAACCGAAATCAAAACTGAAAACCAAAACCCAAACTGAAATAACAAAAACTAAAAAATGAAAAAATTTCAATTTTCCTAGCTTTGATTTCAGTTCATGAGATTTGAAAAATTGGGGTAATCATATTGAGTAAAAATGCAGAAGAAAATGAAGAAATTTCTAAAAAAAAAAATGAACTGAGGATTCAAAATTTTGATTCATAATGCGTAGAAATAATTATTTGAAACTGAAAAACACAGTTTTGAGAAATAAGTAGGTATATTATTGAGAAAAATTTTTGTAAAAGAAAGAAAAAAAATAAAATGACACAATTTTTTATTTAATATACGGAGTAAATTTCTAGCCAAACTGAAGGTTTTATGAAATAAACAGTGATGCAAGCATCACGAACTTTCCGAATCGAAAAGTATTTTAAAAAATATTAACAAAAAAATATTTGTAAAAATCGATCATCGAATATTATGTAAAAAAAATTTATTATCGAATATTTGTGAAAAAATCGACTATAAAATATTTTTTGTATTTAAAACGTCAGCAATTACACTGAAAAAAGTTAAACATGACACAAAAATATTCGGCAAAATCACACTTGCTCCATTATTATTAATCGTGAAAAAATATGATGATGATGTAAACAAAACAACCATTCGAATACCCGTACATCTTATCATGAATAAGACAAAAATGCAAAGCATTGCGCAATGCGCATGTTAGGGAAAGGAGAGCAAACCGGTACACCCGCGGACATGTCCGGATATAGATAAACACTTGAACCGTTCCCTTTATCGACATCTAAAACGCGACAAATGTGAAACTCGACGATCTTTCGCATAAATCGCTCGTAAAATTTTTTCTATTCAACGTAAAGGCCCCAAATTCTTGCGTAGCCTTCGCTTATATAAACCACTACTCATCGCCGAATTTCAACGAGATATCCCAATTAGGGCGGTTGGAATCGTGTTAACAAATTTTTCGCATAAATCGCTCGTAAAATTTTTTCTATTCAACGTAAAGGCCCCAAATTCTTGCGTAGCCTTCGTTTATATAAACCACTTCTCATCGCCGAATTTCAACGAGATATCTCAATTAGGGCGATTGAAATCGTGTTAACAAATTTTTCTGCACACACACACATACATACGGAACATCATCTGGAAATTGGTCAAAACAAATTTGTAAGAAGTTAAAATTTGTCTAAGTGCAATATTCGTGAAAACGCATTTCGCACCGAAAACAATACTTTCCTTACAACGCTACGCGCTGTTCGGAAAGTAATCTCAATTAGGGCGATTGGAATCGTGTTAACAAATTTTTCTGCACACACACACACACACACACACACATACACACACACACACACACACACACGGAACATCATCTGGAAATTGGTCAAAACAAATTTGTACGAAGTCAAAATTTGTCTAAGTGCAATATTCGTGAAAACGCATTTCGCACCGAAAACAATACTTTCCTTACAACGCTACGCGCTGTTCGGAAAGTAAAAAGTAGGTTGTTAATTTAAATTTAACTTCCTAGAAAAAAAAGAATCGTTTGATACAAAAAAAAATGTCTCATTCTACATTTTGATTCCCTTTTTTTTAAATTAAAATTTTTTTTTGAGTTCTGATCCTGGGGAGCGGATTCTTTGGGGTACGTACGATCATCATATCTCAATTTTGAAACATATCAATATCTTTGGGTTTGTATGACGTGTAATTTTTTTTTTTTGATTCTTACCATTTTTTTCAAAGACCTTTTAGTTTGGCCAGAAACACATTCTAGTAAATTGAAAAATTGAAAATTTTTATTTATATTTGTGTCAATATGAATTCTTTAGATGTTAAGATCTTCGACTTGAAAAATTACAAAGATATTTCGAGCCTTCCCGTTGGAAACTGTACTTATTCATCAATCATCAATAACAAAAAAGGACTGACTTTATTCTGAACTGACATCAGTGTGGAAATCTGCAGATCTGGAGCTGAAAATTTCCGTGGAATGCTTACCTCTGCTGTGAAAACTCTAGGCCCAAGTAATCCGGGATTTCCACAGTTATGTCAGTAATAGAGGTTCTCACAGTTATGTCAATTCTCTTGAGGTATACGACTTTTTAAATGCTATTTCTTTATTGCTTGGAGAAAACATACGTATTATGTAGATGGTAGACAGTGGCGAATCGAAAATTCTTTTTAAAAAATGTCCTCCGCCAAAATTGGGCCCGATGCCCTAAAATTCCTAAATCTGGTCTTGTTTCCCAGCCACATTTATATTACAAAAATAGGGATGTTTTTTTCCAAAATTCCCCATTTTATCCAAATTTCTCTCATTTTCTTAACTTTTTTCCAAAATTCCCAAATTTCCCCCAGAATTTTTTTGGAAGAGCCCCACACCCTCCTGGTCGGTCGTCACGCCTTCGCAAAAACGAGAAACTGAAATACATAGATAAATTTTCAGTTTTTGAAGAATAATTTCATCCTTATCGATCGAATTTCGTACTGTTAACGTGAAAGTTGTTTAAGAATAATAATATTTACTCGAACAAGTTGGAATATATATCAGATGCAAAATACGTTCACGATGAATTTTATTTTACATATCGATAAAATGAATAAACATTAGGAATATTCGGTTGATCTTGATGAACTTTTTGAGTGAATTGATAAAGATACACGTGTATCAACCCACTGCGGTACTATCAGTTCACCTTTTAAGATAAACCGGTGTCTAGCCGATCTTCTACTTGTTGGTAGGTAGGTAGCGAGTTGATGAAAAATATCAATACATGACATAATGCGCGTATTAAGGGTATTTTTTTACCCCTCTTATTAGTCGCACATTTTTCAACGAAAGCCACCCTACTTCTGTGAGGGATTTTACAAAAACTATTGAATAGGGTTTTGTAAAATTTGGCTTATTTGACTCCTTATTGATTCTAAATTACGAATAGGTCGTTTTCATATAACACGTAATAGAGGTGAAGTGGCCCATTATTATTGGAACATTTTAGTGTTCAGATCTTTTTTTTAGAAAATTGAAATAAATTAGTTGGGTATTCGATGTTTTGAAGATCACCTAATTACGTTATAAAACGGATTGAAAAAAAAATTAAGAAAAATTGAAAGTTGACACGAAAACATCCTCGCTCCTCACTCATGGATAGATGATGAAATGTTGGTCAAATTGAATTCATTATGTATACCTGAAGAAAATGCAAAAGAATAATGCACCCTATAGGTAAATTTATTTACGCACAAGGCACAATAGTTTTATTCATTATTTCATTGATTCATTCGCTGCGAGACGTGCAGATGTATTGAAATCAATTGGACACCCGGTTGTAAGTATAATATCCCAATCAAACAACAATTTCTAAGGGAAAATCCGACTATTATGTTGTAAACCCGCTGCGAGACGATGCTTTTGTCAAATTCTACGTCACTGCTTAAAAGGGAAAAACTTGTGACACAGATATAGACTAAAATCTATAAAAATGCGTGTAGAATTTTTCGTCTACATGAAAAACAAATTGCGACAACAAATATTATTAATGTATATTTTTGCAGACGCGTAATTATGATAAAAGTATTCGGAAATAGTGTTCGTCTTGATACTTAGGGGTATACGCGTAAGGGAACCGAGTGGTAGGTGGTTGTAAAACGAGGTATGTACTTGAGAAGGGGTGCTACGTAGTTCCCCATTTGCAATCGATCTTACGCAGCGTCTCGACGTCTCCATGTGCGACGTCGTTGTATTCCTTGTTTTATTTTTTTTCCCTCTGAATTCTCTTTACGACTCGCATTACATATCAACTTTCGTTCTGGCGATAATTACTGTAATAATAAAATGAGGTTTCTTCTAGTTTAATAGCGAATTAATTTTTTTTACAGAATGTTGGACAAGTTATGTAGTATTTCTAAAAATTTTAATCTTACGAAATGAAATTTATTTTACTTCACGTTACATAATTTTTATTTTGATAATTCGTTTTATTTCATTTATTACGATGCAAATTTGTCGCTGTGCACTTTATTGCTGTGCTTTGTGTAAGAAGCCGTTTCTCATCTCATTATACAAAATTTATGCCATTGCAAATGAGCTTGATACTGATAGAATTACGGAGTATCATTGTTTCTAAGAGTTATTATTCATGGTTATTATTTGGGAAATTTCTTGCTCCGTTTTTGATCTGTCCCGAAAAAGAATACGTTTCGTAATTTCACTTTTTTGATTTTTTAAAAATTATCATATATAAGTAAGCCACAAATATTCATGTTACTATGTAAATGTTTTTTTTACAGGACACGAAAATAAATAGTGTAGATTTGTTCGAAAAAAATAAATATAAATTTTATATTTAGTGTACATTTGTTTGAAAAAATAGGAATTTTATATTTATAAGCAGTTTTTGCTTTGTACAAAAAAGCAAGTGCATGCACATTGCAGATTATTGTCAAAATTGTCAAGTCATTTAATTGATCGATTAATTAGAGGAGAAAGGAAAATTTATTAGCAGAAAATTCGTCATTTTACTTCAGTAATTTCGCGTTACTTCTTTAAAGAAAATTTTTTTTCATAGAATTTCGTATAATTGTATCAACTACTGCGCATGGTTGTTCAGCTTTGGATATTTCTGTTTCGTTCATTTTTTTCTTACTAATTTATGTTGAGTTATATTTTTGCTTCTTATGGTGCGTAGTCTTTTCGCATAAATCCTTTCTCGTTGAAAAAAAAAGATATGGTAAAAATAAAAAATAAAACTATTTCGTTAATGTTCGAGCCAACTTTTTTATTTTGTACCAAATTTTAACTGATTTCACGTGGTTCGTTTGTACCTGGTTATTTTTTATGAAATAGGTGGAAAATAAAAAATGAGATATAAATAATAATTTCAAAGTTGACCTGTTTGATATAAATTTTGCATTGAAATTTCGTATACTACAAACAAGTACAAGGGTAATATTAGGTATATTTATATATATTTTTTTTAGGATTGATTGAAAATTTGATTACCTAATACTGCATTTTCACATGAATCATTGAACAAAGTAATGTTATACATGAGTTATTCTAAATGTAAGTAACTTTTTCAAAATACAAAACCTTCAATTTTTTTAATTTTTTTTTTAAAATAAATTGTTTCCAAAAATTTTGTATAAAAAAAAATATTTTGAGAATAATTTTCTTAAAATAATTCTTTATAATTTTTTTTACGAGAATCATTATAATTTTATCGTAAAAAATTTCTTAGAAAAATTTGTTAAAAAATTCTAAAATGTTTTTCGAACATTTCCACTCGAAATAGTGGAAAAATTATTTCTCTAAAAATTTTGTTTTAAGGAATTATTTTCCAAAAAAAAATCAATAAAATTCTTTTATAAAAATTATAGGTACGGATGGGAATTTTCATTGAAAAAATCTCGTCGTATAATGATAAATTTTAAACCTCTTTTTTTCAGTCTATTTCTTTGTTGAAAACTTTCCTTTGAAAAATTCTTGAAAAATCTCCTTCATGAACACTTTTGTAAAATCATGTATCCTTAATCATTTAATTTTTTTTTCAGTACTTATTGCAATATTATTAGGAAAAGTCTGGAATTTGTAAACTTTTTCTGTATAAAATTGTTTTATTCTATGATAATGTACGGTTTTTTTCCTTTAAATTACAACATAGATAACTGAGGAAAGTTTTATTTTTTAATATGTTCCAAGGAATTCGCTCATTTCAAAGGCTTCATCATTCAGCTAGAAACATTTGAACATACGGAATTAGTCGTTAATCGAAAGATACGTGGATGCATTATGATATATTTTCAATTTGTTTTTAGAGCGCATACCCTCAAGTAGAATTTGAAAACCCTGTAGTGATGATAGAACTTTTTTAATAACTTTTATGAACAGTAAAAAAATAATAATAAAAAAATGAAAAAACGCTCCAAAAACATTTTAGGCATAGGCTTTTTCATTTTCGTGTATTCCTTAAAAGTTATTAATTATGACCTTGCGGTATGCGGTATGCTTATTTGTTGAATAATTAATTTTCAAAAAATTCAAATATTCACTTAAAATGTTAGTACTGTGCTCAGGTCATTATATATGACTGCGTGACATGCGAAAAACGATTCTGTCAGATGACAGGTCGATGACTGGTGCGTATAATTGAGGAAAAATAATTATTTTTGCGTTAATTTCAAGTGTTATAAAGAAAAAGTGTGGAAAATGTTATATATTTTTTTGTTTTACACTGTATATGCGATTTTATTGAGTGAGAAAAATATTTCAAAGCATTTGATGCTGTGCAAATTTTTTGAATAAATTTTTACAATTAGCTGTTGTGCAGTAATATTTTTAGGGAATCGTTTTTTCACGTATCATCGGTTTCGTTTCATCTTATTATTTTCTAAGTAGCATGATTTTGTCTGGATGTTGTCTATTTATATTAATACGCCGACACGATGACGTAATGCTTGTATTATTTTGTCCTTCTATTCTTTTGTTGCAGTACGCGTTACGTAAAAAATCTAGTTTTTTTTTCTAAAAAAAAAGAATGTGTATGTATTGGTGAGTTGTGCGCAGTCAACTTTAGGACGTTTTCCAATATTACTAAAAAGATTATTAGCCTATTTGCTATGCTATATAATATACGACGATAGTTCGATCATTCAATCCTCAGTATCTATGGCATAATATACCTACACTTTACCTATGTCTTGTCATCGTTCATACTCGTATTTTTTCTATCATATTTTCGTACATTTTATTTTTGTTCTACCTTCAATCGAGCACCGCGAATCAGATTGATGGCGTATTCACGCGGTTAATGACATTTACGTCGATTAACCAATGGGAATGAATTGCCACGGACGGTGATTTTTTTCCAAACCTTGTGTCGAACAAATTTTTAAGACAGCTTCAAGTGGAAAAAAAATCGATGCTAACAATTACATCACATCTCGAGAAACGGTCTAATTTAGACGCGGAAAAGACGGTTTGTGTTTTTTATTCTTGATAAAATTTAATTTAAATTTTATTTGAAATTTCATTTACCTCTTTTGCAATCTCTGCAAGAACCGGTAATGCATTAAAGGCGTACGGTCGGCGTAACGCGTTAATGTCATTTTTTCTTCACTCTTTGTATGAAATTGCGTGACAGGCAGTTAAAAGCGGTCATAGGGGGTTCCCTTGAAAAAGTAAAAGCTCGGGGGCATACCTTATCCCAAAGTTTTTTTTTTTTATTCACAAAGGATAAAAATTGTAATTTTACACTCAAAGGTTGATGTGTCTGAAAATGAGCTTGCCCTTCTACGACCGATGGTTTAATAAACAAGTTACCGCCCGAGAAAAAAGGGTGAAGGAAAAGGTGCTCTATCGATTTGTGAGATAAAAAAAGTTTTTCGGATTTTTGTTTTCTGGTCACGGAAATTATAGAATTAAACTTGGCGTAGTGGAACGTGTAAAATGAACATGTTTAAAGGATATATATTTAAAAATAATTTTCCAATTGACGAGTATACAAACTGCGCGTTCCGAAGAAAAATTTGAGGAAAATTTTCTGATATTTAAAAATTTATATAACTATAAGTTCTCAAAGTCTATAAAACAATATTTTATATTATTGGATTGATAAAATTGATAGATTAGATTTATTTTTTATTTTTTATCTTTATTTTTTCAATTCAAGTACATAAGTTTTCAAAAGTCTAATAAAATATTGAGAAACTGAAAAAAGTAAACAAAAATGTTACAGAAAAGTAAAAAGTTATAAATACATTTTTAAAAGTCCAACAAAAGATTAAAAGTTGAAGGATTCACTGAAAAAAATTACAAATTTTCAAAAATCTGACATAGTAAAGATACTTACCAAAAAACCATAAAGGATTTCGTAAAAAAAAAAAAACCGTAACACTCAAAATTTTTAGGATGACTCCCCCCCCCCCCCCCCCCCTCCATCTAACTATTAGACATATCCATGTCAAAATCATTATACAATTTTTCATTGAATTATTCCTAGTCTTTCTCGAATTGGCGATTTCATATCGCGTAAGTACGTAAGTAAATTCTCGTGTAATAATTACTAATACAGCCTATTTCATTTCATTTAAATATGAAATAAAAACTGTATCAGATTGTACGAAACGCACGTTTATCGTTAAATATTTAAAATATTTTAATAGATGCATTAATTCGTGTATTTAGCCATATTTAGCCTTTTTCATTCTCAAATAATTGCGAATTTCAGGGTAGAGAGTGGTTTGCATATTTCTAATTCCAAAAGTGATTGTTCCATTGTGGTGAAGTTTCAAGTTGGCATTTTATAAAAGTAAGACTGAAAGAAAGAATTACACGATTTATCTCAATAAAATTAAAAATCAAAATGGAATGATGAATTCTTTAAATTTTAGGATGCTCTTAGGAATGTATCAAGGGTTTAGTATCGTTTTGAAAATAATAAGAGGTAGGCGTTTCAAAAGTTTTCCTTAATTTTTTGAATATTTTTCTTGTTATGTTATTTTTTGTTATGTAGTATACTCTTGTTTTTTCCTGTATCAAATATGATTACGTTTTGTTCGCACGAGGTTCTTTTGAGTTTTGGTGCAATTTTCACATTCAAGTATTATTGAAGAAATTACAAAAAATACCTAATAATGGCAAAAAATGTGCCTTTATGTTTGTGAATTATTTTTAATGTTCATATTTTCTAAAATATTTTTACAATCTAAAGCTAGGTCCACACGATCATGTAGGCTTGTCAAGTTTGTTGTTTACACAAGTCGACTTGAACGTGTGGACGCAATAATTACGTCACAAGTCTGGTTTGTGAAGTAATTACCCAGGCTTGACGGAATTCAAGAGCTGCCTGAATTTTCGTCAAGTCCGCGTCAAGCCTTGAGTACTGCACATGCGCAGTAAGAATATTAGAAATTCATTTTGCGTTTTTTAAAACAGAAGGAATATTAGAAGTTCATTTTCCATTTAAAAAAATATTTTTTAAAGAGATCAGTCGGAAATTGGAATAACTGCAAAATTATTCCATTCAAAATACTTTTTATCGCACAGTTATCACTGTTGTTGATGAAACGATTTGATGGAATACTTGATCGTATGGACGCAATGACAGTACTTCAAGTACACTTGAACAAAATTTGCGCAAACTGAGACTTGACAAGCATACTTGACCGGGTGGACCAGGCTTAATAGCTTTTCCCAGTAATTGGTTTTATCACATTTGCTTATGATTTTCCTACTATTCCATCCTCAAGATTCAAGTTTAGACTAATTTAAGCTATGATGATCAAAAAAAAAACTAGTAAAGGCAGGTGGGTAATTATTTCCTGCGTACTCTCTATATATACTTATTATATATATGTATGTATCCCCAAAATTTGTCCAGACGATAACTCGAGTAAGAATTAACCGATTGATCTGAAATTTTCATGAGAGGTTTGGTCACATTTTTAGACAATTTTCTTCAAGGCCCAAAGATGGATAGAGGATTCCTGTTTTTTTTTTCTTCAGTAATGTAAATACCTTTTTTGATGCTTTTTTGGTGAAGGTTCTGGGGCCCTGAACCACTCAGAACCCCCTAAATACGTTCCTGCCTGCTTACGATTTCAAACTTCAGCAGATTTCTTGAAAATTTCGAAATTAATACCTACCTACACGTAGATTATGTCCAATGAAAATTTTTGAAAAGCATCTGTTTCTTCCCAGGTACGAGAAGCTTACCTAATGTTGCGGACGTGAATTTAAAAAAATAAAAATAATGAATTATTAAAATTACATTTTCAAAATTTGAAGAACATTTAAGTTGCTCTTGGAAGTAATTATTCGAATCAATTTAAAAACATTAAATCCATCATTATCCTAAGGTGTAAATTATATTTTAATGTATACTACATTTTAGTATTTAAAGGTACCGTAGCTGTAAAGCTGTTTTATTTACTTTATAATTAAAACGCTATAAGATTTTCGCTTTTTGCTTCCTTCAGTATTTTGTATTTTTTCACCGTTTTTATTTAGCAAATGAAAAAACTTTTTAAAGCTCGATCTCGTTTCCCGCGCTGTTTTTGGGCTTTAATGCTTACTTATCCTGATGCCCAACCACCCTGCATTATCTCGCGTTACAAACCCGCATCTTATAAGCTACGCTTGTCAAAGGGACTCGTCTTACCAGATGACACAATTTACCCTTATAATTAAAGAACAATCCTATTAATTTATCCCTTTCTCTTAAAACTGCCTCTTCTATCCTTTACCCTGCCTTATCATCACGCTTTTCCCAAAATTTTCTTGTTCTAGTATTACTTCTTCTGCCTGTTCTTCTTGTTACACCCTTTATATAACTCAATCTTTAATTACAATTTCAAATTAAAATTCCTCCACGCTCGTTCTCATCTATCGGAACGCTTTAATAACTGCAATAATTACGGCTTTTACTATGGAGTATATCTCATTACAAAGGAAAACCATAAAATTTGAAAACTGTTGACGTTCCACAAAATTCTAACGAACGGTTTACGAAAAGCAGGATCTCTTTATCGTTCAGATTTATTTTACAAAATTTTAATTGCGATTCGCGGATCGCTGAACTGTTCAGTTTATTCATCGTATTAATTCATTTTTCACTAGTTTTTCGGATTTTCGTCCTGTTATGTTTTTTTTTCACTCCTCCTTTTCTAATTCGCGCGATTAATCTAATTGATGTCGAGCAAGTTTTTTTTTTATCATCATGTCCCTAATTGGATTTTTCCTTTTTAAAGTACAATGAAGAGTTTTTAATTAATTTACATTTGAAATGAATTCGAAATTGGAGTAATGTCAGATTTCATAGAATTCAGGATTCGTGTCAGTTTCTTAACAAATTTTCTGTGGTGGTTTTTTGTATTTGAATTATTGCAGGAAATTAGTACAAGCACAATTTTCTATAGAATTTACTTAGATTGACTACATGAAAATGAGATGTACCTAGATAATCCAATAAAGGTACGACAAACGTGAACTATATGGTAGGTGAACCTTGCTTTTTGGCACTTGTACCTATGCTCTTGACAAAAGGAACCATTCACACGACTTGATTGGCTTAGTTAATAAAAAAGTAATGAAAGAAAATGACAACGTAGCGAGGGGAAAAAGAAAACTCATAACTTGGAACCGATAAGTTTTACGCTTCTGAGGCTATTATATGCTGTCTTACTGTTTTACGCATTTCTGCTTTGAAATGGTTGAGTTGGAAAACAGTTGGACGTGACTATGATTTCTTGGCTTGAAAATATTTCCTTGTCGTGTAATGAGGGTAAGCCATCTTTTTTTATTGTAGTAATCATTCTTAATTAAACAGCGAAGAAAATGCCACCATCGTTGGTGTCAACGAAAATATAACGAAGTATAGGTGGGAGAGTTATTAAGAATGTTTGATATAGGTAGTTTGGGATAATGAGTGAATTTTAAATTATTTAAAAATTACAAAAGGCAAGCGAAGGTGTCGAGAAATATTTCTCTTTTTTTTATAAGTTCCTTGTCAGATTGAAAATTTTCTTTCCACTCTGAACAGCTCGAGGAGCATCTGAAAACTTGTGTGTACATGCAGAGCTGGGGGATCATTATTTTCTCAGGTGTTGCTCACCCTCGGAGGGGGGGGGGGGTGAGGGTGGAAAATGTTGTAATTTTTTTCACCAAAAAAGGCGTTATAAGACCCTGGCTTAGTGATTGCAATTCAGGGACGAACCGTAAGGATTTTTCAGAGGTGGCAGAATCATTGAAAATTTCAATTCCCAACACTGAAAATTTTCAACTTTAATTTATTATTGATTGATTACTATTTAAAATATAAAAAAGTTTCCTAATTCTTTGGAGAAAAAAATCTCAGTTTTCAAGGAGAAACTCTTTCAATTTTTTTGAAACACAAAATATTATTCAAATTTTTAAAGATAATAATTTAATGAAAAGTCTCGAATGACTTTTGGAACAAAAAATCCGCAAATTTTTAGAATAAATTGTTAAATAAAAAATTTCTCAATTTTTTTGCGGCAAAATTTTTAATTTTTTTTTTTGGAATAAATTTTAAAATAAACAAAATTCCAATTATTTTGGAATGGAAAAACTCAATTTTTTCAAATAATGAATAAATTTCCAAAATGTTTTGAAATTAAAAAATTATCAATTTTTCGAATAAATTTTGGAATTATTTTTTTCAATTTTAAAAAATGAAAAAAATCTTCAATTTTTTTTGGAATAACTTTTGGAATTGAAAATTTCTCAAATTTATCGAAACACAAAATACTTTTCAAATTTCTGAATCTGAAGATTTTGGAAAAAAGTTGACTCTGAGATGAACTCTTAATGCAATACGACTGACTCTAAGAGTCAAGAATTAGAGATCAACTGATTTTTTTTCCAAAAGAGTTAGAGTTGTAGGTGAGTTAACTCATTTTTTTTGGAAAATAGTGTTCACATCCCTGTTACATATGATTTCATTTTATATACTTATCTATTCATTTTTTGTCAATGACATTGATGAAGGAAGCAAAAGCTTGAAGTTTAATACTACAAATAAAATTTTTAAAGATTTCATTCATTTAAAATAGATGTTATTAGTTTATGTATTTTTTAATATATGCGAAGAAGTATTTGTGCCTATAGGCGTAATGGGTTTCATAGTTGTTCAAACTGACCTCTATGATTTCAGCTATGCTCTTTGGATTTAGAAATCGCAATTTAAAAATTTTAATTCAATACCAAAGTTTTTTTTCCACTCCCTCAACTGTCAAACCTCAATCGTTTCCTTCTTATTAGTTGAGCTTGTACAGGCTTCTACTCAAAAATGAGCGGAATAATTTATGAATTATGATGTCAAATATGAAGGAGTATGTAAAAAATATGACACAAATTAAAAATTTAATTTCTTTTTGATTTACGAATGTTATAATCGCTGAGATGAGACCATGTTTCAAATATATAATTAAAATAAAAGCCATATTCCATTAGATTAGTTCTATATCTATTCTGAACTACGTACATACGTATTTTGCACACGATGTGAGTACACTGTTGAACCTTTTGTGAGGTAATTGAGAACCGGAACCGAAAAAAAAACCGCTTAAAATCATAAAAACCAGAACCAAAACCAAAACCAATACGTTCGAAAACCATAACCAAAACCAAAACCAGTAAAAATTGAAAGCGGTTTTGGTTTTTTCATTTTTTCCCCTCATTCCCTTCCCTTGAAGCTGAGGCTTTGAAATAGTGCGAGTGCGAATGCGAACAACACAAAAAAGGAGCAGCTAGCGGAAATCACGTTATAAAAAGCTAAAAACTTGATGGAAAAGTTGGAAAGTGATAAGACCGCCAAAAAAGTGACAGATTTACATCGTATTTTGTTTTGTTTTTAAAGTCATTTATGATAGAAATTAAAATAAAAAAAACGTAACCGAAACCAAAACCGATACATTTTGAAAACCAAAACCACTACCAAAACCAAACCAATACCTTTTGAAAACCAGAACCAAAACCATAACCAGAAAAAAATTTTAACGGTTTTCCATCCCTGTAATTGAGCTAACTCTAAGTACTGGCAATTTAGTTTCATTTTCGAAAAAAAAAAAAAATATATGAAAAAATCAGTACAGCTTCTCGTTTACATGGAAATGGCGTAAAGTAGACTAATTCAGATTAGATAAAATTTTGATTCGCTTTTTATTAGAAAAGAATTTAAATACGACTGGCATTGTTCAAAATTACCCTGAAATAAGGCAAAACTAGCGCAATTTTTTTTTTCATCTTCGACGGAAACGCGTAATGATTTACAGCTTTCCGGCAGCAACGTACGTACATATGTACGTGTATTGTAAGTTGGGTGTACGTGTATTTGTTGTGCTGTATTTTTTCCTTTATTTTGTACGCAAAATCGAGGAGAAGGAGAATAGCAAAGAGGCTCGTGGTATCGTGTGCATATTCCATTAATTATTGTAAAAAGGGATAGAATGCGAATAAAAGGGTAGTTTTCATCCCCCCTTTGCTGACTTCTTCGTTGCTTATTCTGTTTTCCCTAGCTTTTTGGTATAACTAGTGACGATAGCAGCAATGTACCCCTTTACATCATCATTTCAAGCTTGCCGTTTTCCTCAACCCTTTTCCCATTACTTTTATTAAATCGGCGCTATTGTTTTCGATTCTGGTATTATGATTATTGTTATGATTATGAACACTACTTTTCTTTGCTGAGACCTGGATTCGCGTCGTTTCTTTCTTTCATTATCTTTTACTAGCTGCACTGTGTGCTTCCTCGAGCTCGGACTATTTTGTATTTTGCGCAAACAAAACAACCGAGAAGAAATTTCGGGTGTTGTTGAAATTGCACGATATTGATAAAATTAATTTTTTGCACCTGTTCAACGATAACTGCGGTGTTTGAAAGTGAATTGCGCTGTTTTCGTAAATGTTACGTGAACGTAATTAAGAAAATTGCCGAATTAGTTGATCAGGAAGAATTTATAATCTAATTGAAAATTTAATGTAAATAAAAAGGATTAATGTCGAGTCTGTTTTTCGAGTGTTTTTATATTTTATTATTTTTTATTTTTTATTTTTTATTTTGTGTTTAAAAAAAAAATGTAATGCTTATATTAAATTTTTTCATTATTGTTAGCCTGCAATGTAGAAAAATTTGAATGGATAATTTTTTTCGTGGCGTTGATTGATTTTACGTCAAAATTAAATTGAAGAACAGATACGTGTTATTTTTCATGTGCGATTATGATTGATTGCCGGATGGCGGATGCTTAAAATTGATAACTTCAACTATCACTGATTACCTTATCGAATGAGTTTGATTAATTATTTGAATAAAATAGGTTAAATGGTATTCGCAATAGAACAGGTTTTCGATAACTTGGTGTGTGGTATCGATGCTCCTAAAAATAGTAAAATAAACGTTGGTGTGTCTCCGTTTCAATTTTACATTTTTTTTCTCCTTCATTTCTTTACCTACTAAATTGTCACGTCACAACAATGTTTCGAATTTGATAGTAAAATGGAATCGAAAAATTAGGTATCAAGTTCATTGAGTAAATCTGTCAATTAAGTCTTTTCTTCTCTTAGAAAAACTATCTATAAAATAATAAAGTCATTAATAATAGACATATTTTTTAGTTCAGCAAGTATCTGACAACTTGATTTAATTAATTTTTTTTTTGCCTTTCCTTCAACCACATAATGATATCGAATTGTGAACCTACGTAAAATCAGATAAATAATTGAGGATTAAATTTAACTGTTGATGATAAGAGAAAAAATTGCACCATTTATTAATTGAATCGTTTGCTACAATTAACGTTAAATACTCTTTAAAAGGTAATGAAAACCCTTGAAAAAGCGTAGCTATCTGTAAGTGGATTAGGATATCACATCCCTCGATTTATTTGATTTTTTGTCTATTCATGCATAGGGAAATTTGGCTTTTGAATACTTTCCAACACTGATTACATGTTAGGCCTATAAACATTTTAAACAAAAAGGGGGACGCTTCTCGCGTTATCCACGTTGGCGATAATTAATTATAAGGTTGTAATTAGTTTCTGGCTCTATTGAGTATACGTCCGTTGGAGAGTTTCTCTTTAATATTTTAATTAAAGGAAATAATTAAAAATCCGAGCGTGTAATAACGTTAGCGGCGCATACCATTTAAAATTAGGTCCAGAATGGTTATGAGAAGAGGGGTATTAAATGCCAAAATATTTCTTCTCTCAAAACGTACAGCTTTTTGTTCCTGGGTTTTTATTCGCAACAAAATTTTATTTTCATTTGAATCTTTTGCTTTATTATTTACATTTGTACTTTGAAATTTGTGCTTTAATTTGGTCTGCCAAATTTCTAAACATTGCGGGCAGTGGAGGGATGAAACTCACATTTTCTCAACTAATGTTTCCTAATTTCTCGAATTTTTCCACAAATTTTTTTCAAAATTTCTTCTGCCTGGTAGCTAAACCTCTGGTCATCACTTTTAAAATTTAATGCTTTAATGTACGAAATTTGTTCATTTGCTTGATCGAAAGATTTTATTATTGGCCTATGATTTGTTTTGATACTGACTAATGATTTGGTAATTGATAAACTACCACTAAATACTAAAAAGGAATA
Source organism: Balanococcus diminutus (assembly GCA_959613365.1). Lineage (NCBI taxonomy): Eukaryota > Metazoa > Arthropoda > Insecta > Hemiptera > Pseudococcidae > Balanococcus > Balanococcus diminutus. Next base: position 41,080,333 of record OY390715.1, on the reverse strand, counting down.
AATGGTCACCCTTTTGTGTCGCGTTGCAACGAGTTTGAGTTGAAAAATTTATACTTTTGAGCCGAGTTGAGCTTATAGTAGCAGTGGCGATGTTGTTGCTCTTGTTTTCAGTAAATGAGGAATAGGTTTAAATGGTGGCGTAGATTGATTTATTCGCGGTCGACCTGTCAGAACAAACATAGAACATGAGCAGGTGTTTGAGTATTATCGGTATTTCGTCCTTTTTCAATTATAATGCTTATGTAATGGTGGGCAGGTTGTAAACTATGTTTGAAGCGGCTGTAAATATTTTCAAATCATTTTGTCAGTCAAATCTACGTTAGCTGATGTGATTGTTATAAATTCATTTAAAAATCAATCCCAATGGTGCGTTTTGAAACACTTATTAAAAATTCTGTTCTTGATATTGAAACTATTTAAATTTTTTTCAAATAAATACATATTTGTATTTGAAAAAAATCGGACTCAGTTCTCGTTTGATTATTTTCTTTGGCGCTCTCTACGTTTAAAAATGCATAAATTGTTCTCTTCTTTCTGAAAAGAAAATCAACGTTTGTGTGAATTTTCTTCACGAAGTTGACAAGTGTGCGCGTTTAACTCGCAACAACCTACGCACGAGCTATTAAATGCTGATAATTCGTTGTTAATGAGTTTTTTATATTGCTATAAGTATTTTCTTTGCGCACGCGATTTAACATTGTATAGTACGCGAGTATATGAGGAATAATTGAACATATGGTTGTAATGTCATCTCTGCAATCAATCTGCTGATGAAAGAACATAAGTTGATTAATTATTTCATTTTTAAAGGCGCTGTTAATGAGTCATATTGGTGGCAAAATGTGGTGCGTAGGTACGTAATGCGTAAAAATGATGTTTGCATCACAATGTCCCAAATTACTAATAATTTTAGGTAATTCCGTTATTATTAACATCGAAATGAAATTATTTCGATAATCGTGGCGATGGACATCATTGTCAGTATACTTTTGGTACCGTTAGTGGCATAAAAACCATAATCGGGTGTTTTGTTTCTTGAATTTTAACGTAAAACAAAATTATATGGAGTAAAATGGAGCGAATTAGCTATTTTTATAAAATTCTCGCCCATAGTTAGATCGAATGAGTACATTAGAAGGCGAAAAACTTTGATAATATAAACCTTATACTCGTTTTCATACATACTGTAGATGTAGTAACACTTTGAAATTATCGTTTATTTAAGGGAGCTAAAAATCGCCCATTTTAAACTCTCTTTAGTTTTATTTCGTAGACATGCGAAAATCATTGTTATTTTATTTTCTTTCCGATATTTCGTCGTGTTTATTCGTGAAGAAAGGTATCCTATGTTTGTTCATAAAAGGTACCAAATTGTGTAAACAAGTCTTACTAAAAGTAGAATTAGGGAGTTTCGAAGATTTTACGTTAATGTTAAAAATATAGATTAGGTACGTAACTAATTAGGTTCAAAAACGATTTTGAATTCAAATTCATCCCCATTTGCGTAAATTTTGATGCTAAAGGAAAATTAAAAATTATACTACCTACAAGCTATTTCAGTATTTCAAATTGTTGTAATGATGATTTTTTTTCTTCTAGGTAAGTGAAGCATTATTTCTTGGACAAGATTCAGTATCTATTTCCCGGTGAATTAATTATTTATTGAGTTAGATTCATTTTAAGTAAGTCATTTGAAAATTTAACCTACTATTAAGTATATTCAAAGGGAAAAAATCCAAGAATTTGAAATGTACTTATGTTAGCTCGAAAAGTATTGTTGGTAAATTGATTTTCATTTTGAATTCAATCGGAGCTAGTTAGAGATGAATTAAGTGATATTATATGGAAATAGATCTATTTTGGGGGGGAGGGGGTTAGTGTCTTGTCAGATCATTTTTGTCAGTTATTGTATAAATATTATGTATTATGTTCAGTAGAACCTCGACTATCCCAGTCAATTGTGGATAAAGAAGATCGCATGTCGTGAAAAGTTAGGTAATCGATTTTTTTTTTCTTTTTTGCAAAAATGCAATAAAAATTTCGTATTACAAAAATTTTGTAGAAACGACTGAACAAACAGAAATCAATTAAAAAAGTACACAGTTCACTTCGGACTAGGTAATCTAAAAGCTAATAAAATAAAAAAATTGATGATTAAAAACTTCTCAATTTTTTGAGACCTTTTTAAAAAAAAAAAAAAAATGGGATAAGTTTCATTTTTATTTCTTTAAAGTGAATAAAATCATTTTTTTGGAATAAAATATATCTACCTATACCTAATAATTTTTTTTTAGAATAAAAAATGCTTAATTTTTTTAAAATAAATTTTCATACTTTTTTTTTGTGATTTTGAACCTTTTTTTGGAATTTATACCTATTAAAATTTGATTTTTTTAGAAATCCTATTTTATAGGATTTAAAAACATCACCATTTCATTTTAGAATAAAGAAAATTCCTATTCTTTAGAATTGAAAAATTTCTAATTTTTTGGAGTTGAATTTTAAAAAATTTTCTGGAGCCAAAAATTATAAATTTTGTTTTGAATTAAGTACCTACCTAATTTCTTACCTATTATTTTTTTTAAAGTAATTTTTTCCCCATTTTTCAACATTTTTTTGAAATAGAAAAATTGTATTATTCTTAAAATTCTCCAGAAAAAAAATCTCTGAACCTTTTCGGAGCATCAATATACCTACTTAAGGTCGTGCAGAAATAAAGGGATGCGTTTTTAATTTTCATGTGCTATACTTATACCGTAAAATAAATAAGAATTTTCTCTTCAAAAATTTCAAAATTTGGAAGAAAAATTAGGAAAAAAATTGTCCTGAAAAAGTTTTGCCATTGTCCTTCTTTCTTAGTTTTGAAAATACGTTTTGGTAAAGATTTAGTTTCCGTTTTCATGAATTTAAAAAAAAAAAAAATTGAAAATTTTCTGTAAACTTTTTGCAATGAAACTTGAAAAGTATTTTCATTTCTTTTTTAGTTGTAAAAAGCCAAATATTTTTATACCTTCAAAACTTAAAAAAAAAATAGGAAAATTATTAAAAATTTTCAAATTGGAAAAATTTGAAAAAATTCTCGAAGAAAGTCATGACATTTCCAAAAAAAATTACTAATAATAGAAATATTCAATAGGTAACATTTAAAAAAACTTACTTTCCATTTTTTTTTTCAATTTTTGAAGAAAGAAATTTCCTAATTGTAAATTTGTAACAACCTGGCCCCTTCTTTTGCAAATTCTGCGATTTGCAATTTAAAAAAATTCAGAGTTGAAAAAACTTCAATGAAGAGGCGTTGGAGTTTGAGTACATTCTTTTTTCAAACTTGAAGATGGAGTTATTTTTTCCGAAATTTGCTCGTCCCTGTGCACTACTCGTACGTAGTACCAGAGCGGATCTAAATTGGTATTATATTGCGCGTCCTTGTGGTAAAATTTTAGCTTAGTTGCTGACTTCGAAATTTAAAAATCGCTCTTGTAAAATGTTATATCGAGAATATATACATCGAGCCTTGTTTTTCGTCCTGCGTCGAGGTGTACCTTACTTGTTAGTACGTCAAACAGCAGCAAATGCGCCATACGGGGCGAATTAAACCCGAACACATTGATTAAAAGAGGTTTTTATGCAAATTAACTGATACTTTAAATTCAATTTTTTCTTTTAATTATTCATTTATTCATAGACACACAAAAGTAATTGATCGTCACTTGAAATCTTTGAATACATTTTAGAATAAAAATTCATAAAATATCAGTTCAACTTTCTAATATGGAAGCTCAGAAATTAATTTCAAAGATTTATTGCTATTAATGTGGAAAAAGTTGTAAAAGTTTAACATCTTGTTAGCTTTGTCGTGTTGCGATCGAAAGTGTTATGCACTTATCGTCATTCGACACATACAAATATAAATGAAAACATACGAGTATCATAGGCTAATAAAGCGAAATTAATTATAGTTTCGTTTACGTACCAGTCCTACTACTTGTAAATTGAATTTTATCAGCTAATTGGCGATAACTGATAAGGAATTAGACGTATATCAATAGGTCGATGTACTTCGATAGATTTAGAAATGTTAAACACTTCGATAAAAATTTCATATATTTTGATCCTGAGAAAATGTTATCGATGAAAATAACACCCTAAAAATATGCACCCTACCCACCCACCAAGTTTACGTCTAAAATGTAAGAAGTTAAACTTGGCAACGTTTTTAAAAAGTCTTAAACGTTATTTAAACTTTTTTGTTCGCGCGCGTTTTTTTCCCCAACTTGAGGAGGTATTTAGTGCGCAGTGCGCAGTTGTCAAAGATGACCGCATAACTTAACCGGTTGTTGGTCGGAGTTAACATGTGGATTTTACAGCGAAGTAGATTTATATCAATACGGTAAAGAGAAGAGGTACGGTGTATATGTATTACTAATATTTGATAGGAGAGGATGTGAGGGTGTTTGAACCGGATTCTCCGATGAACCCCGCTGTTGATGTTTCATTTCTCGTACGCATTCTTAAGTTTGTTAAACGTTTTCAAAAGAGAACCCTACGTGGATTTTTTTCACATCTGATCGTAGGTACCTAGCTACGTAGATGCATGTAGGTATCTAAAGTACCTAGAGATACATAAGTGGTGCATTTTGGAAAACAAATGTGCTGCGAAGAAAAACGAGCCACCGTCAAATGAAATGAAAAGTACTGACGAATTCCTCAGGGATATCTGCGTTCGAGCCGAAAGTAAGAAAAACTCAACAGGAAAAGGATACTGAAATGAATTAATTGCTCATTTTTGCCCGTCGTGACAAATTCTTCCTCATGTTTAATTTATGTGGCTCGAACGTCGAAAAAGATGGCGATGAAGTCGAGTAATATTTTATGCATGCAGAAAACCACCTCGACAAAAAATATCTATTTATATTTTGATACGTATAATAGTAGGTATTTTACAATTTTTTTTTTTTTTTTGTAGTATAATATGCCTGTCTGCAGCCCATATCTCGTACTTATTACAACCTACGTAGGTGTTGACTATTCCATGATACTCTGGCCTTTATAATTGAACTACGTCCTACAAACTACACATCGAGTTATTAACCGTTACGCTTAGGGTAATAATCGAATAGATACGGTATATACCTATCGTGAATGAACATGGAAAGTTATCATTCACCTTGCTATCAATATTGAACTTCCGGATTTCCGGCTAGGTGCGGGTCAATACTACAGTGTGTTTTGAATGCATTCATGCACACGATTCAAAATTAGAGCTGGTTATCAAATTTACTTAATGGATGTTATTATGTTCGAAATGAATTGAACAAAAATTATCATTTCATAAGCAACCAACTCGTCAGAAACCTAATTCATTTTTAAGGAAATTTCAAGTACCTTTTCTGTTCAACTCTGCATTCTCTAGAATGACGTTTTGGTGTTCTCCTGTGTAAAGATTTCATTAAAAATCGGATTTTGTGTGTAGGGATAGTTTTCTATATAGACGATCGTAAATTATAAGTGACAAGTGATGCTTAAAGTTTGGTGAAATGGATTTATAAACAAGTTGTTTTTTTTATTATCTCGGTATCTGTATGTATCTATTTTGGACAAAGCGAGATTTCCTTATTATTAAAGAATAAATAATATGAGAAATGCACATCATTTCTTCAAAAGTGGTACCTACTTTTTCTTAATTTTTAGTCACGCTGTATTTTAATGAGTATTTATGTATGTAGTATGTAGGAAGAGGTACCTATACCTACTACCTACAAGTGTGCTCGGTTGGTTTACTTGAGGCGAATAATTGAGCAGACAATTATAAAATATAACACGGCGACATTTTATGTAATTAAAATGCAATGACCGTGTCGAGTTGTGCGTTGGAAATTCTAGTTACTGATACAATTAAAGAAAATGTAAAAATTCAAGAAGTGTCGGAAAAATAGGTTTGAGTACTCATAGTTTTGGGCACAGCTTTATTTATGAAAATTGAAATCCTAAAAAATGAAATTTTCAACAACAAAAAAATCTGGTCATAATTTTGAGTTTTTGGAAAAATGAAATTCTTTACAAAGTAGACCAGCTAATCAAATCACACTTATTATATCCACATCTATATAATATTTGCAACTTCTGCCTCTTTAAGTCAGGGTCACTGGTAAAAAAAAAACCAGCTCAAACGATTTCTAAATTCGTCATAAAATAACAATAAATAATTAAAATTTTCTCACAAAAATCTTCTTGGAAAAATTTTCAGAAAAATGTATATGGAAAAATTCTTCTTATTTGTGTTTTTTGTTTTTGAAAAAAATGCCCACCATTTTTTTTTTTTTTTTTCAATTTTACATTCAATTTTAGATAATTTTTGATTTTTTTTCTTTTTGAAATCTTGGGAAAAAAATTTTGAATTGATCGTCTCGAATGTCTCGATTGATTCTAAAATTAGTCAGTATTTTAATACAATAAGCGATTTATGGTATGGGTGACTCATTCGACACTTGTATAAGAATTTATAATCGCGTAATATTTCCCTCTCTGAAGATGATTCGATGATACCTACTCTCGATGATAAATCGTTTGAATTTTTTCAACGTTCATTGCCTGCATAACTGCTCCCAATGAATCACTTTTCCGTGTTGTTTTAAAAAAATGGTTCAAATTAAATTAAGGAAATTTAGTACGAAAGTGTATAACGAGTATTTCATCACGTAGATGTTACCCACTAATTTGAAAATCGATAATTCATGTACAATGAAAAATAACAATCTGGAATATCTTGGTGTGCGTCGAGCCTCGCCGACAATTTCAGATTCGGCTGTGAAATTGGCGTGGCGGCATAGATGAATTCCGAGGAAAGGAGCGTTTAAGAAAAGAAACGATTTTGTTTCTCAAAAAAAAGCGGCAGGAAATGTCGGATTAAAGCGTGAAGCGAGCCGGTAATTAGGTTATAATGGTGATTCTTAATAGCCGCCTATTGTTGATACTTAATGCTTCACTGATCATCCTATCTGATACAATATTATATAATTTGACCTTTCGCTGGTCCGTTAACCCTTCGATTTGATCCCCTTGGCGAATACTCCTGCCATTTTATCATCCGACATCAATCAGTACCTCCATTTATTATGCGGTAGATATTCGTCGAAGGGATACAGTTTACGATTTTTATTTCACTATCAATATTTTCCCTCGCGCAATGTAACAAATAATTATTTCTTTGAATTTAATACCCATTCAACTCTTTCCAAATTGAAATTATTTTTCACTTTATGAAGATATTTATGTCGACATTTTACAATTTATCAGCGTTTGAGGTTCGTAGCCCGAATAAAGGTTTTAATTTCGAATAATTGTCGAAAGCTTGCTATACATCTGTAGGTTTTCAACCGGTTTCATAATTGCTTCTTATTGTGCCAAAGCTGCTGTAGGATATTCAGGTTCACCGGTGTTCCTTTTTCTTCTTTTGTATTGCATGCTTTGCTTCAAATAATCGTAGTTTTAAGAATGATCAACAAGGCTTGGGTTACGAGCAGGGCTGGACAAACTCGGCCAAAAAAAGAATGCATTCCAACTCCTCTTTATTTCAGTTCATAACATTTTTTCAACTCCGACTTTTTTTTCGAACTGCAAATCGCAGAATTTCTAAAAAGAGCCCAGGTTCGTCAAAAATTTACACTTTGATTTTTTTTTAAAATTGAATAATTATAAAAATAATTATATACATATAAGTAATTATAATTTCGTATATAAAATTTTAAGAAATTTAGGAAAAAGTTTTAAAACTTGAAAAATAGGTATGTATTTTCATTTTTTCCAAAATGTCAAGGCTTGAAAACTTTCTAAGAGACTTTTTAAAAATGGAATTCATCATGTGGTCTACCACTGCAGAGATGGGACAGAAAGATAGCTTTTTAAAACGTATTTTTAAATACTTAATTTTTTTTTCTTCAAATTGCCTACAGATAAGTATTTACAATTGCCAATAAAAAATTATTGTAAAAATCGAATAAATTTTCATAAAAAAATAGATAAAATTTGCAAAATTATAGGTAATTAGGTACTTTCAAGTCATAAAAATATGATTAATTTTGAACATTTATCAACATTTACGAAAATAAGAATCAAAAAATTCCATAAACTGAAATTTGTAAAAAAATAATGTGAAAATAAATATTACAAAAAATAATTTTTTTTAATTCCTCCAAAATTTAAATAAAAAATTGATAAGTCAAAATAAAAGGGAAACGTTTCAATTGAAAAAATATAATAGTTAGCGCCTTTCAAATTTAAAAATAATATAATTGAAAATTCAATAAATCAAGGATTCGTAAAAAATGAATAATAGGTATGAGATATTTCGATAAAAATTGAATGAATTATAAATTTTAAAAAACTGAATGAACTGAAAAAATTCTTCAAAATTTATTAAATAGAAAAATGATCCAAAACTTGAAGAAATTGAAAACTGTGAAGTATGTTGAAAAATTTAAAAAAAATAGATTTTCTTGAATTTGAAAAATGTTAAAAAATGAATTGAAAGAAAAATATACCTAGGTACCTATTTTTTCCCCCACAAAAATTAAATACAAAAAAAAATACAAAAACCTGTTCAACTATTTAAAATTTAAAAAAAAATAGTTAGATTGGTGGCAACATTTAAATAGTGTCTCATGAAATATATTTAAATCTCGGAATGGTCTATTTAAATAGCCTGTTTAGTAATTTAAATTGAATATTTCTATTTAAAATTCCAAATGGGCCCCACCCCTGTCTACCAATAGTGAAAATAGTGAACAAGGTACCTAATTTGAAAAATTTACAGTAATGAAGAAGTAGTGATTTTTTTTTTCTTCAAAAATGTCGTGAAAAATGGTGAAAAAAATCAAAAAATCGATTTCGAAAAATCATGAAGTTTTTTCCATTTGCTCAGCCCCTGTTATGAGTTGGTTTCAATAAAATGTTTCCTTCTCTGAAGCAAATAATTAAAAGTTGTAGCGACAGGGAGTCGGGGGATGCTATCCCCGATGTGTTGAAAAAATCGAATTTCGAATTTCAAATTGGCAAATAAAATCGTCTTAATTTTTTGGAGAAGAGAAAATTCTTTGTTTTTTGAACTAGAAAATGTTACAATTTTTTTGAAATTAAAAAATTTCCCAATTTTTCTGAATAAAAAAAAATCTCAATTTTTTTAAATAGAAAAATTTCTCATTTTTTTGAAATAATTTTCCGATTTTTCGAGAAAAAATTTCTCGTTATTTAGAGGAAAAAATTTTCAAATTTTTTGAGGAGGATTTTTTAAATAAACACAAAAATTTTTTCAATCTTTTCATATGACCGAAAATTTCTCAATTTTTGTGGAGTTGAAATTTAAAATTTTTCGGAACAAATAATGATCTAAAACAAACAGAACTCGTCACAGCGAAAAATCTGTTCTTGGCTGACTACTTGACCAATGTGTATAAAAAATTCGTAAGGAAAAAAAATATGTACGTATTTAATACCTATAAAGTTAGTTTACAATAAACGCGTGTACAGATTTGCATTTTAGTTGATTTCCAATCTCGTTTGTAGTAATATAGATAAAGATATAGAAACTTGTAAAGTCTTTCATTTGGTCGTGAGCATTATTATACCTGTATTAATTAATATCTTGTTCATCATTTTGCTGATTATTAAACGGATAACGCCGAATGGTTCAAAAGTGATGAATTGCGGTGAATAAAATTTAGATAATACCTAACTTGAGCGATACTCCGACGCGATAATTAATAAAAAAGTAATCGCGCAAGATTATATTTTTGTGACGGAATTCCGGCGTTTGTAGTCGCATCCTTTTGATATAACCTGTATTGATCGCTGAATCAGCTGTATAAATACTCGTGTTATGTATCTATAGCTGAATTTAAACGAAAAGGTGTCTACTGTCTAGTCTATCGTTAATTTATATTATACGAACAGGTAGGTCTGATAGGATACAAGACAGAACTCCCGTCGAATTAGCCAATGATATATTTGATGTAAAAATAATTTCTTCGAGTTGATACAAACAAAGAATTAACCGAAGGTAACTTCAATCAATTGAATTAGTTCGATCACTGGTGGAGTAATTTTAACATAATCAACGAATATTGTTAGCTTAATTTAATTTTCCTGTATACGGCTTAGTTAATAATACGGCTTTGGTAGAAATACGAAAATGTAGATATTTTTTAATCAAAGTGCTTCACTCTAACATCGTATTGTATCTCTATTGGTGCATGCTTTATAAAATGTTGCGAATTAAAAGCATAGGCCAGTGTGCTTCAATTGTAGTAATTGTAGAATTTTTATTGAGGGATCACGAGTGAAAAAAAAGATAAAACTATTCAAAAGTTAGTTTAAATATAATACCTATACTTAATGGAAAAGTATAATTGGTAATTTGTTTATAATAGGTAATCGAAGTTCTTATCAGCTCAATTTGTTCTCTTTCATTCTTTTTGAACTAATTAAAGATTGTAGGCTATCTAAAAGTATTTTACTTCGATTGGAAATAATTAGGAAAATTTGTTAATCTTTTTAGTTTCTTCCAGCAGTTCCAACACAAATGTGTGAAAAATCAATTGAAACTCATTAGCTTTATTAAAAAAAACACACAGACCTTAGGTTTATATTTAACGCTAATTTATACCCTCGAGGCTTTTTTTTTTAAAGTCGTAGAATATCTATGTACAAAATTTTCGTATCGATTCGTAAATTTGAAAAAAAAATGACGATTTCTGGTTAATTAATTCTTCTTCTACAGCAATCACCATCTTAGCAAAGTTGTATCATTTGTATTAATTACAATTATCAAAGCTTTGCATTTGATTATTCAAATGCCATGCTAATGAATGAAGAACCCTTGTGACATTCGTCGCCGTTCGATATTCAATGAAGCCAATTAAATTTACTGCGTGAAATTATAAGCATAGAATTGTACCATGAAATTATATTTTCCTTAGTTTAACTGATGATTACGTTGGCGCTGAGTAAATTCGAGTTTCCATGTTGCGTCACGACGCGACGAGCGATGCCTCCAACGCGAGATTAACTAGTTATTTAAATCGTAAAAAATACGCCAATTATACGCGAGACGCGGTGCAACGTTGCCGCATTTTTCTATCATAAGGTATAAATTTTAATTACATAACATGATGCAGCGTTTTATTGAAAGGTAAATTAATTCGTGTATCGAAAACTACATAAATGAGTAAGAAGCATATTGTAGCCAAGTTTTACACACGTAGAAGAGGTTTACCCTTCTTTTTCCCTTCAAAATGTTGGATTTAGGTATAAAGATATGGTGAAAACGTGCACGAGGTGGTGTTTTACAATGATTTTCTTTTCTTTTAGTATTATTTACTAATTATAAATAATGAGTCTGTAATTTCTTATGTAATAAACGAGCTAGGTATTAGGAAAAATTACAGTGGCCAAGTCGTCTTACAACTTTATTAACAATTTTTTATATCCTTTTGATGTTTTTCTATTTTTTCTTAATCAAGTCGTTACAGGCCCGTAGTCAGGTGGGGGCTAGAGGGGGCTTAGCCCCCTCTAGCGTCAGATTGAGCCCCCTTTAACAAAATTTCGTCAATAAGAAAATTTCAGGCTAAACCTACACATACTTTTTGCATTATTCCAAAAATACTTCTTTTTCGTCAAAAATCTTATGTTTTTCAAATTTTTCGCCCTCGCTTCGCTCGGGCAATATCTTCTTTACCACTTTTTATGATGTTAATAGTATAAGTTGGAAAATTTCAGTAATTCAAGTTGGCATTTTCAATGATTTTGCCACCCCTTCCCCCAAGAAAAATCGCTTCGGTTCGTCTCTGTATTAAACAGTTGAAAAAGTATATTTTGTGCCTTGTACGAGTTTTTCACCCATTTTTCAATTTTTACCGAAAATGCTAAATTTTCCAAAAAAAAAAGTTCCAGCCCCCTCAAATATTTGGCCAGCCCCCTCTATAATCTGACTCTGAATACGGGCCTGAGTCGTTATCACTAATGAGTAGAGATTTGTGAAGAAGTCATTTTTTAAATTTTCATGCATAATTGTACAGATTGCAGAAATCTCGATTTTTTCAAATACCTAAGTACTTAGATTTTTTGTCTGTCAGAATTTTCGTATTTTACAATTTTTAAAATTTGTCGAATACCTGGAGATTTTAAAATTCACTTTACCTTCTCCGTAATTCAGAGGAATAGATTTTCGAATTTTTCAAATTAATCCTTTCGTACTCGAGGCCAAAATAACCCAGATTAAAGCATCATCTTTGAGTATCTGTATGACATAAAATATTTCAAGACTCCTGAATTTTTTTCATCCCCCCTCCGCCGACACCATTTATACCGAGAATCCCCTAACTTTAAAGTTTATCAAAATGCATTCTCGATATAATATGATTTTTGAAATTTGAAAATGTCGTTGAAGTGTGGTATTAATTTTTTAAAATGATGATAACTGAAAGGAAATTTGATTCCCAAAAAGTAGGAATGAGAAATATCTAATCAAAAACATAAAAAATTAAAAAAAAAACAAATTAGTGAATCGATTTAAAAATCAAATTATTGAATGGCGGGAAATATCTTTCAAATTTTGAACAAAAATTGGAATTGTCTGAAGACCTACACGTGAGTTTTTTAGAAAAACGAAGAACTAGACACCTGCGCTAGCGCAGCTCTAACAGTGTGCGTAGCTTTTGATTTCTAAAATTAAAGTAGATGAAATTTGCAACAATGGTTCTATTAATTCTTCTTTACCGTTCATTTTTGTTTTTGTTACATTCGCACTAAATGACTGAATATTTTTACTCTAATAAAACATACGAAAGCCTATTTCAAAGGGTGAAAACGTACTTACAAAATAATGACAAGTCTACTTCGATGACTATGCAGTAAAGCTTCAATTAAATTTTGTCCATTTTTAAAAATAATTTATCTATTAAAATTTCTCATTTTAAAAAATTAGCTGCAAATTTCTCAGTTCCTGCTTGCTCGTTTGTACCTACGTGCTAGTTGCTCAAATTCTTTTTTCATTTTCTGGTTTTTCAAGTTTTGCTATTTTTTTAAGTCATAATTTTTTTAAAAACCATCAAGTGTAGGTACTACAGTTGAGTACTCAATTTTTTAAAATTTGTCAGTTTTTTGAAGTTTTAGAATAAATTCACTATTTTTTCAAGTAAATTTTTTTTAAACAATCAAATTCAAATTTGATCAACTATTGCCACTTATTTTTAATTTTTTCCCTATACTGCTACCAGTTACAACTAATAAGTTTTTGTTTATCAAAATCCACCATTTTTTAATTAATTTTTTTTAATTTTTCTAACATTGTTAGTTTTTTCCAAATTTCTAAATTCATTAAATTTTGTCAAATTAAAATTAGATTAATTATAATCGTCAATTTTTTTAATTTTGACGATTTTATGAAATTCCATTTCATTAAATTTCTTTGTTCTTCAAAATCTTCATATTTTTAAATAGTCAACTACTTTTTCATTTTTTTCCCAAGCTTTTTAACGTTTTCACATTTAGATGTTTTTCCTTTTCATAACTGGTTAGTTTCTAACATTTTTCTTTCACTTAAATTTGACATTTTTTTCAAATTTTCAAGTTCCCTACAATAACCAAATTTATCAAATTTTCTAGTTTTTCTGAGGTAGGAATACTGTTTCATAAAATTAAAATTTAATTGCATTCATATAAAAGATTCCAAGTTCGGCAGGAATTTTCTAGTTTTTAGGATTTGTCAAGTTCTTAAATTTTGACAATTTTATGAAATATTTACAAAATTCATAGCTTGCCTACACCGTTTCATGTACTAATCAACATGTCAAAGGGAAAGGTTATCCGTATATTCGAGTTCTTTCAACTACCAAAAAAAGTTCAATTATTTGAATACAAAATTCGCCGACAGTAGAATTAGACAAGACATCACAATTGAGTTTTCAAAATTTTTTCAGTTTTTAAAATGTTTTATCAATTGCAATATCAACAATTTAGACACATCGCCCTTTTTTGGTGCAAATCATCATACTCCATTAGAAAATTATGGAGAGCCTGCTTCTTGGCTTTGGCTGCAATTTAATAGCCGAATTACTTTTTATATTTTTATTCATTTTTTTTACAATCATCTGAAATGATGCACAAATTGTAATGAGCTTGCTTCCTTGGCTGCAATATTCATCATCTTCGTTACAAAATTATGGCAAGCCTGCTTCGTTGACTGCAATATTACTTATTTGTACTTCGTTACAAAATTATGGCAAGCCTGCTTCATTGGCTGCAATATTATTCGTACTTTGTTACGAAATTGTGGCAAGCCGGCTTCGTTGGCTGCAATTTATCGTACTTTGTTACGAAATTGTGGCAAGCCGGCTTCGTTGGCTGCAATTTATCGTACTTCGTTACGAAATTGTGGTAAGCCGGCTTTGTTGGCTGCAATTTATCGTACTTCGTTACGAAATTATGGCAAGCCTGCTTCGTTGGCTGCAATTTATCGTATTTCGTTACGAAATTATAGCAAGCCTGCTTCGTTGGCTGCAATAAAAATGAAAACAACGAGGAAAAAAACATTAAAAAAATTCAAAAAACCAAACCAAAAATCAAAACAGAAAAAATAGGAAAATTTGAAAAAGGAAAAAAGCACACCAATAGATACTTGGAGAATTCAAAAAATGAAAGCAAAAATCGAGGGCCAAAATTTGAATAGACTGAAAGAATTTGCGAGTAAACAAAATGGGAAAACCAAAAAAGCACAAGAAAAAAAAATAGAAATAAAAAAGCTCACCAGTAAATGAAATTCAAAAAAAAAATCAAAACAAAAAATTGAACTCACTGGAAGAATTCGGAAGTATTAAAAAAATCGGAAATTTAAAAAAGCACACTGAATAAAATACAGAAATGAAAAAAGCTCACTAATAAATAAAACTAAAAAAAAGAAGCAAAAATTGAAAGCAAAAATCGAAATAAAAAATCGCGAGACCAAACTTTGAACACATTAAAAGAATCTGCATATAAAAAAATTATCAAAATGAAAACTAAAAATAAATCAAAAATTCTTACCTGATTATTAATACTGCAACCACAAACAAAATTTAATCAATTTAAACAAACCCAAACAAAAAAAACAACAGCACAAACAGGAAACAAATTTAATTGAATAATTTGAGGTCCTAAACTGACCTGAAGAATAACAAAGAGAACAAATTCGATGTGCACTCTTCGTCATCAAAAACCATACTGGATGAAAAAACGACCCAGCCCAACATGTCCCCCTCCAACATCGCATAGTCACACCACCTCCGCATTAATTCAAACTGAAAACTAGATCGACCCATTGTTCAATTTTGAACATTTTAGATTTATTGCCTCGAAAAAAGATAAGACTGCTGACCACAAGTCGGACCCATTGTTCAATTTTGAACATTTAAAATTTATTGCCCTAAGCAAAGATAAGATAAGAACTAGATAAGGACCATTATTTGATTTTGAACATTTTACATTTTTATTGTCTCAAAAAAGATAAAACGGCAGAGCACAAAGATAACGTTGTGACGTGACCATTGTTCGGCTTTGAACACTTTAAATTTATTGCCCTAAGATAAGATAAGATATGAATAATAGAAAAGTCCCCTTTTCCCTTTTTTTATACAAGTGAAAATTGCAATTATCTCGATAATTACTCATTAGATTCACACACAAATCTCATTGGCCCTCCGCCTTCATGAACTCCACATTCCTTGAAAATTTGAACCAAATCCATACCATCGTTGAGTTAACCTCGATAAACCTATTTCAAAATTTTATATTTCAAGACTGAAACCAATAGTGTGCTTACGCACACTAAAAAGTGTCGAAGGTCTATTGAAAAATTAACAGTTTTTGAAAAATAAATATGTTATAAAAATTTTTCCGATTGGGCCTCAGGTACAGATATAGAGAGATTTTTTGGAATAGAGGTCTCTCTTCCCTCTCCTAAACTCTTTTCATCTGTGTACCTACCTAAGCTCTCAATTGAAAAATTAAAATTTCTAGAATAATTTTGATTAATAGGTATAAAAATTTTGATTAGACCACTCATTCCCCTCCAATTTTTCACTAATTTATTCTTTTTTTCATTTTTTATATTTTTGATAGGATATTTCTCATCACTACTGTTTGGGAATCAAATTTTAATTAAAGTTCGAGAGTCTTTGAATATTTTATGTCATACAGATACTAAAAGATACTGCTTTAATCTGGACTAATTCAGTCTTATGGTTCCGAAAGGGTTCAAAGTACTCGATCAGTAGGTAAGTTAGGAGAAGGACAAGGGCCTATCTATGGTGATGTTTTTGATAAAAATAATTTTTTAACTAATTTGCAATTTTTGAATTTCGAATTCAAATTGAGACACATGGTATAGATTCGTCAGTAGAGTTCATCAATCTTTATTTAAGTTGTAGGTATTCAGCGAAAAATAAAAATAAAAAAAAGGAGAAAGAAAAAAAAGAGAAAAATTAATCCCCAAGATAAATTTCCGTTATAATTAGGATAGATTACCTTTAAATGGGTATCAGCGAGGGAAAGAGAAAAGAGAAGAGAAAACCGAGTGAGAGAAACTAGTAATTTCCCGGGGAAATATTCGAACTTTGAATACTTAATAGCTGTAATGGACATTCGACTCGGCTTAATTGCGGTTTTTTTCCCTCGCAGATTGATTGATGAATTTTGTACTTGTATTTAGTTTGGAATGAAATAAACGCATTCGAAAAAGATCAGTGTTTCTCAGTCGTGTTTCAGGCCAATTTCAAAGGAAAAATGTTTATTTACGTGTTCGAGAGTTTTACGTAAAATTGAACAGGTAATTGTAAGGTTTTACTTTTTTACCCTGCTGATTTGTCTTGACCGATTCCATATTGTTGGAAATTGATTTTTTCGAAGCTTTGTGTTGGAGAAAATAATGAGAGAAGGAACCATTTTGGTATTATTTTCTCGTTACTCTTCGATATATTCTCTTTACTGAAAGGATTTTCACATATATATGTATATTTTGTCTCGTCATTATATAATCGATTGTTGACCTTATTTAGGCGAATCGTGATGTTGTAAATCGTTATTAGACTTTCATTTTATTAACAAAATGTGATTTTAATGGTAAACTTGTAGACCTTCGAGTACATTAATGAATGTGATTCTTACGTTCGGTCCACCTACGAAAAAATTAGTTCAATATTAAATTTACTTACCTACGTTTTATTCATTGTAAAAAAAACACAAAAAAAAACAGGAATTGAAATAATTTAAACGTTATTGGTGCTATTTATCCTAAACTTACCTAGTCATATTTTCACAATTAATTTAGTCGCTTTGATAATTTAATCGAGTTTGAATTGACTCTCCTTTCACCATAAAATTCCAGCGTATAAATTTTTCGCCATTTAATCCAAAATTTATGCTTATAACCTAAGACGCTAATGTCAAATGTACATAAAAAAATTTTAAAACAAACGTTCGTAATGACGTTGTTATATGGGACAGTTGCCGAAATTATTATAAACACTGAAAAGTGTTGGTTAATCCCTAAATGCGTGGTTGAGAATAAGTATATTATTTTACTACAGCGATGCATTTAGAATTAATTTTTAAGAGTAATATTTTTGCCAGTTATGCGAATAATTATGGGATCTACACATGCTATTTTCTAAAGTGCTTTTATATCGGCGACAGGTGCTTTTGTTACGATAGACTATCCTACGTAAAATTATAATTATAATTTCAAGATATTACTCGAATCAAACAGACTGATAGTAAAGTTGATTAAAATTAATTGACTTTTGAAGCACGGAATGTCCCATTCAGATATCAATTTGCATGAGTAAAAAGGGAGGTAATTAAAGGATAATAGAAAAATTACGAATCCCTTGTGTGAAATAGTGTAAATGAAATACATCACGTTTAAAGTCATGTCAAATCGACGCAGATTAATTTATATTTGGCTTAGTGGTCTGGGCTGATTAACCGGTTGTAAGTTAGAATTTTTCACTAGCTCGAGCTCCTCAGTCAGTTAACGAATGTACGTGTTGTTTTCGATGTTTCTCGGGAATATATTTTAAATAATTTGAACGGTCATGAGAGAAGCCTATTAAGAAAGCGATCGGTCAGACAGGTAATTTATATGATCATCAGTTTATTCTGCAGCTGTCACTGAATGAAGAAAAGGAATGAAAGCTGCGTTTTAATGATAATTTGCTTGGATTAAGTAAATATAAATATCTGCGAGGTAATTTGATAACCTCCGTGCTCGAAGATCAGATCTATTTATTTTTTCGTTATTCAAAGTTGTTCACATCACCCTTTCTGAAAATAATATATTAGGTATATATATTTTTTTTTAGAAAAAATATAAAATTCAAGTTATTTTTTATGACCTTTTAAACTTTCATGTGTACTTTCAAAATGATAAGTGCCATGGAAACTTAAATTTTTGTGGTATATATATGCATACAAGTCTTGAGCTATAATAGTTATGCTGATTTTTGATTCACATCTGTACCACAATTTTAAGCGGAGTATTTAGACAGGTGTTTACAAGGTAGTAAAAGTAGTGAAAGAAATCAAAAATTTAAAATCGAAGAATCAATTTTGTCTATAAACCAAATAGCAATTTATTTTTCCTGCAATTTGAAAGTTTTTCTGTAGTGAATTTGGATGCTATTTTTTTATTAAGGGGTCCTCAACTTTCTGCATTTTTTTTTTTTTGGGGGAGGGGTCTGTAAGTTTGGTTGGGTGACAGTAAAATAAGAATTGAAAAAATAGTGATTTTTAGAAAAAGTATTCCTGTAGACACCATGTTACACAGGAACAAATACAAATAGGTACCTCAACCTATTTAATTAAATACCTAAATAGAAATGGGTTCCTAAAACCGTAATTAGTAATTAAGTATATTAAATATCTATATAGATTTTCAAATCATGAAAAAATGATGAATTTTCAATATTTACAAACATTTACGAAAATAAGAATCGAAAATTCGCAAAACTTTCTCAAAAATTTAATAAATTGAAATTTGTAAAAAAAAAAAAAAAAATGTAAAAATAAATACACAAATTAAATTGACTAAAAAATCCCTCCAAAATTTAAATAAAAAAAAATAAGTCAAAACAAAATGGGAAAGTTTTTAATTGAAGAAATATTATAGCTCTTTTCAAATTTAAAAAAGTAATTGAAAATTAAATTCGTAAAAGAAAATGAACAAATGAGATGATTCGACAAAAATTGAATATAAATTTTAAAAACCTGATGAACTGAATTTTTTTTTAAATTTATTAAATCAGAAAATGTTCCAAGACTTAAAGGAATTGAAAACTATGAGTCGAAAAATTGAAAAAATATATTTTTTAAAATGTTGAAAATTGAATTGAGATAATTTTTTTTTCGCAAAAATTAAAAATTTTTTTAAAAACAATCAAATAAGTAGGTATTTAAAAATGTTTTATTAATAATTAAATAGGTGACAAAATGTAACTATTAAAAAATACACAATTTAAATAGTGTTTCATGAAGTGTATTTAAATAGACTATTTAACGATAATAGACTTAGAGTTCTATACCGATTTTAAATTCCAAATAGATCCCATCCTTGGTAAGAAGTTGTGTATCTCATATAAAAATAATTGGAAAAAATGTAAATAAAAATGTTCGAATTTGGTCCAAATTCAGGTTGATGTGTATTTAGGTACTTTTGAAAAATTTGAATGTTGCATGAAAAAAAATTGACCAAAAATGACCATTTTAAGGGAGATAAGTGATGAAAAAATTAAATTTTCGCGTTTTTGAAGCCCTTTCATCACACAGGAAAAAAAACTGCTCTTACAATTTTTTCAGAATAGTTAGCTTGCTCTTGAAAATTTGGGAGTTGGGCCTTTGATGAGCTATAACTCACAGAGTATTTGAGGTAGGCAGCAAATTCGACTCGGTGGCAGATGCTGAACCTCATCTTATTCAAAAATTACCCTGTTGAAGGGCTTCAGTTTTGGGTTCCAATTTTTGAGGGTAGGTACGTGAAAATTATGAAAAAAATTCCATTTAGCCCCGCTTTACTGCATTTGCATATTTTTTCATTCTGTTCCAATTTCATACGTATTAATTTTTTAGGCCTCGATTTGCGATGATCGTAAAATTGCATCGGAAACACCCTTATTCTTATGGACTATTTGCTTGTAATTTCTGATTTTTTTTTTGCAACTTTAATATAAAAAAAAAGTGCGCGCAATAAAACGTCAACTAGTATTACTTTTTTGGTAATAATACACGTAATATGGTAAAAAAAAGAAAATAAAAAGAGAGCAGTCTCAATTTGATACCCTGGGTCTGGAAACGACGAAAAAATATTAAGCAATAAATAAAGTAGATTTTCCTTAAAAGTTAATATGTTTGTAATATAAATCAGAATGATATTGCCTTTTTGTAAAAATTTCATATAAATTTCATATTATTTTAACGTGACGCTTTTAAACTTTCGATCGATAAGAAATACTAAAAAAAATGAAATTGTATTGATGCTATTATTTTTGCTACAAATTTTTAATAAATTCGTCTCAAGTTAACACAATTTATTTTTAATTTGGAAAAAAAAGTTAAATTGAAAATCTATTTTTATGACCGATAGCTCTCTCATAGTCAAATTATAACTTTATCATTGAGTAAAATTCAAGTTACTTTTGTAGAAAATTGTGAACTAATTTTTTTTTTTTTTTTTTTTGTAAATTTCGGAACATTGCTTGATAATAAAATTATTTTTCGAACGTAAACTAGGTATACGTAAATTTTACAACATGGGTTTATCTTACCACACTGACAGGTATGTCGGTGAAGTTAATTCCAAAATGTACGCTTATTAGTTATTTTTGTATTAAAAAAATAATTTCTAACCCTTCAGAAAACACCTGACGATCTGACGTGTTATTAACGAGCATAATGTAGGTTGTTTCTTGTAATACTCAATCAACGTGCCTTTGTCAAGTTTGATTTTACATTGAACAATAAGTAGTTGGGTAAAATCGGAATAACAGAAACTAATGTCGTCGCTTAATAGCCGCTGTTGTGGATGGACCGTACTTAATAGCTCCAATTTAGCGACAATTCAGCGGTAATTTCTACGCAATCATCGACCATGTATTACCCCCTTTCTTTTCGCATTCAACTCCCTCTGGTGCGAATCCATATCCCTTATTTTCAGTTATGTCTTTTTCGTTGTTGTAATTTTACTTCACAACATCCGTTCAACTGGGTAGGTGGTTGTTAGGTGGTGCTAGGTGCCCTCTAGTCCTGGTACTTTTGGGGTTTGCGCTTTTTTTTTTTACTGTCGCGATTAACATTTTTATGTATTAAATGTCGAAAAAATGCGATTTGTTTTCCGTTCCATTGGGGCAAATTTTCCGTCGAAAGAAAGATAGATATAATAATGAAGTCCGATTTAGACAAAGAATATTCCCAAAAAATGCCTTTCATCATTGTGATTGAGTAAATGTATTTTGAAAAAATCAGCTAAAATAGTTAGATTAATTCTCCCGTCGTTTTTACCTTTCACGTGGTCTAAAATTACTTACTTATTGCCTTCAATTGTTCAAAACGAGGACGATTTAATTTCGTCACCGCTGATTAATGTTTATTGATATAGGCTCTAGCTTGTGTCGTAAATGCCCCTTTAAATAATTTCAATTCAGGTGCATGCTGTTGGCGTATTTGTCAAGCAAGAGATAATAATTTACCTACTCGACTTACTCGATGTGAATTATTATATTTTGTAGCTGACAATAAAAGACGACAATTTGGTTGATTTTTAAAGTGAAACCGTAAATTATCAGGTCCCTCAGCGGGGTATCGTGCATAAACGATGAAAAATATTGGTAGAAAAATTTGTAAACGTCATTATGAAATAGCCATCAGTCGAATGTGTGTTGAAAATTGAATGTTTAAGTGGCAAATACGCATCGGCGAAGAGCATAAACATTTGACAACCCGACGTTAAATTTAGTCAAAAAAATTATGTCGAGTTATCACTCGAGAATCGACGATGGTGGTGGTTAAAAGAAGTTGAATTTATAACCTTGAAGGTTCATTTTTCGCGACAATTTTTATCGAATGAGAAGATAAAATTTTTTCATAGATGATGTTTTACGTTTGGAGATGGCACGACGGTGTGTTAGGCCCATATTCTGAAACGTACCTTAACGTCGACTATTCCTTAATGAATCACAATCGTCAGATTCGTTCTTCACTAGTTCAGAAGGAACCCTTAAAGTTAAGGTATGTTTCAGAATATGGGCCTTAGACTTTGGGAATTTGTAAATTGCATAACTTTCTGTCTGATTCTTATCAAACTGACAGGAAAAATAACTAATTAAGTATTGAAATAACTCGAAAAAAAATATTATCTTTACAAAAGAAAACAAGAGAACTTTTTTTTCTATAATTAAAAAATCTAGCTATTCATATAAAACGATTTTGATTTTATGTTTTTTTTTTCTCACTGCTCGAGCTTGGCTCAAGTGGGAGTGATCAAAAAAATATATCATAAAATCGAAATCTTTTTATATGAATAGATAAATTTTTTAATTCTAGAAAAAAAGTTCTCTTGTACTTTTTTTTGTAAAGTTAATATTTTTCGAGCTACTTTAATAATTAATTATTTTGCCTGTCAGTTTGATAAGAATCAGTCAGAAAATTATGCAATTTGCCAAAAGTCTGAATTCCCAATATTTCGAACGACGAATATCAAGGAAATATGAACCGTTTTAAGTAATTTTTCCCAAAAAACATCGAGGAAAAAATGGTTAAAAATAAATAAACGATGCTCTAGGCAGATTTCGATTTTTAATCGCATGCTTATTGGATTAAAAGCTGACAATACTTAGTGTAAAACGGACTTAAATCGTCCCTTGTGCGATAACAGCGGGGTACAAAACGTTTATTATTCAGGATTGTAATTGTGTGCGTGTGTTGTACGGTGGTAGTATGTGAAGGGTAATTGGACGTGGGGTGGGAAAGCGAGGGTAGTGCGCCGAATGTTTTCACCGTTGATGAGAAGAATAGGGAGTCGAGGACGAAGGGTAAGATTCATTTTAACAGACGAGGCTAATGAAAAACCGCTGCGTTATGCGCTTTTTAGGCTTACGCTGCGATGGGTTCGCTTGGGAATTTCGAAGTTTTCAAGGTCGTCGTAGAATTTCTGTCATAAAACGTCTGCAATAGAATTTTCAGTTTTTTTCTTATTTTTCAGTAGGATTTGTAGAAATTGATTTCCCGTTGTACTACTCGTAATTGATTGTTTGTATTTCGTGTACGTGTTATTTAGACCATGGGTGTGTTTGTGTTGGTACATTAATTAACGACTAATTTGTATCGAGTTGAGTTTAAATGTAAGTACGTTTTTGTATAATAGGTACACTTTTTTTTTATAGGTAACAGTTATGTTGGTCTAAGTGAGAAGAGTCACATATAAATCATAGAACTGCGTATAGTTCATTCATAATTTTGTTCACCCTTCTTTATTTTTTCTACTCTGCGACTAAAAATTTTTCCCTCTCTGATTGAGGCGTTTACAGGGTATTATGCAAGCGGTGCCTAGGTTTGATAATGCGTTAAACTGAGGTTACATTGTGATATCGAATTGTACAAATGATTAACGTTAAATCATATCTTATTTCATGGCGGATGTTACGAAATAAATACCTACGTGCGTAAAGGGATGAACTGTGAAATTAGCTCGATATTCAAATACGGTACCAAACACTTGAGGTATTTACAGGTTGTTGCATATTATACCGACCTAAACCTATAAGATTATTTTATTCTATCGGTACAGTGTTTTTAATCGAACTATACGTACATACTTTTTTATTATCGATATCGAGATTTTTACAGACAGATTTACAAAATTTTAGATAAAATTCTATTATACATATATATTCGTAGAAGTAAGTACAATGAAAAGTACTTGAAAAACAGATTTTCAATGGAGTTGGGAACTGCGCATTTTTACAAACTTACTTCGAAGTATTTTAATGGACTTTCAGAGTAAAAATGCTTGTATTCTTACATTAAGGGAAGTGAATCTCAAGAAGATAGTAGAACTATCGGGCATATAGATGTTAACGGTGGTACACATTTTTTGCTACATTCTCATGTAGATTTCAAAAGTCGTTAATTGTGAACAGACTCTATATACGCGAATTTGCGGTCATTTTGGTATTTTTTTTTTTTTTTTTTGGATTTCCTTTCTATAGGATATTCCAAGTTATTGTAAGAAATTGTGAATTGATGAATCAAAACTATCAAAAGTATAATACGATTTTGAAAAAAATAATAGTTGACAATTTTTACGTATTATTTCGTCCTTTAAGTCAAAAATAAAGTCATAAATTTATGGAAAAAGTATTCAGGTATATGATAGTTGTGAAAAACATTTTACTATCTACAGAAAAAAGTGAAACCTCATTTGTTATTGATAATTTTAGCTTGTAAGTTGTCTTGTTTAAAAAAAAAAACAACTGGTTACTCAACACTTTTGTGTATGGTTTCGAATAATCTATCGATTTGTCAGAAATAAAAGTCACTATGTACGTGACTCTGGGTAAATTTTCAAATATGTAGTATGTACCGATTCAATCATCCGAGTCAAATTTTATGTTTTTTTTTTCAATAAAAACGATTGTTATAAATTGATTATCTGTTGTAAAATGTTAAGTCTTCGATGCAGGTGTATTTTCAGACGCTGATCTGGGAAGTGATTTGGGTAGGGTTGCTTTCAAATTTTTAAATGAAGAAAAGTTAAAAAATGATATGTGAAATTTTGACGTTTTACTCGTATCAAGTTTGCAAAAATATTGCAGTCGATTAGGAAAAAAATAAGAGGGGAAAATATGAAGAAGGTGAAAAAAGGGGGAATTAAAAAGAAATGGGGAAAAGTAAAGAGAAAAATATATAGGAAGAGAAGCGAAAAAAAAATGATGTAAAATAAATAAATAAAATTCAAAAATCGAAATC
Source organism: Balanococcus diminutus (assembly GCA_959613365.1). Taxonomy (NCBI): domain Eukaryota; kingdom Metazoa; phylum Arthropoda; class Insecta; order Hemiptera; family Pseudococcidae; genus Balanococcus; species Balanococcus diminutus. The sequence continues at coordinate 41,055,292 of OY390715.1, read as the reverse complement.
TAGGTAGGTAATTGAAAATTGGAAAAAATGAAGAAAAAACTGGACTGGAGTACAAATTGATAGGTAATACATAGAAAAAGAAAACAATCGAATAAATGAACATCGGTGGTCGCTGAAAAATTTAAAAATGAACTTGTTGCATCGATTTTTTTATTCTTTTAAAATTTCAATGAATTTTCAGAAAACTATTCCTAATTTTTTTATGAAGTTATTTTTTCAATCCGAAGATTATTCTACTTAATGAATTTTTGCAAAAGCCTAACTTATTATCTTAATTTTGAGATTTACAGTAAGATTACCGATAATTACCACTTGTTGTAATCAAATTATTATCTTCACGTCTCTCTATTTGCATGCGTCAAAATTTATCTTTTTTTTTGACAAAATATTCTTACAGACAAAATCTTAAAACTTTTTTTTTTTTTTTTTTTTTTTTTTTTTTTTTTTTAAGAACAAAATCTTTCCGATGTTTGAAAAAATCATTTTTAGAGGCATTTTCTCCAAATCATTAATCATAATTTCATAAAGCTTTTTGATAAGAAGTATAATTATTGTAATTTTGTCATTAAAAAATTCTCTTTGAAAAAATCTCTGAAAAATCTATCGAAAAATTCGTAGATTTTATTGAAAGAAATCTCGTGATTTTTTTCAAATCTCCCTATTTTCTTCTCATTTCATTTTTCAATTTCTCTTTGAAATCTTGGAAAAAATTCTCAGATGTCTTGAAAAATTTCTTTTGAAGAAATTCTGCTATTAAAAATTCCTTTGAGGAAATTTTGTTGCGAAGAATTATTTTCAAAAAAATTGAATGTAGGAAGTTTTTTCAAGTTTAAAAAACACTTCTAAATAATCTCCTCTTTCCTTAAAATATTTCTTAAAAAACAAAATGATATTCAATAAAAAAAAAAATTTGAAATAATTTTTTGTAACTAAATCTCTAATAATTTTTTTAATTTTTTGATTTTTATTTAAAATTAAAAATTTCTCTTGCCAACATTTACAAGTTTTTTTTAAAACTTTAAAAAATATTTTGTCTTAAAATTTTCCAAGTAATTTGCCATAAAAATTTTCTCTCTAAAAAAAATAAAAATTTCCTCGTTGAAAACTCATATAGAAAATATATATCTTATTCGTGAGAAAAATTTTGTGTTTAAATTGTTTTCCAAAAATCCAAGATTTTTTTTTAATAACCCGTTTTCTACAGAAATTTTCTTTTAAAAAATACAATTTTATAGAAAATCCAATTCTTGAAATTTTGTTTTTGTGAAAATACTTTTCTCAGTACTTTTGAGGGGAAAAAGTAGTGTTTTTGTAACATTAAAAATTATTTTGAGTTAAAATTCTTGAAAAATTGGGAGGAAATGTAGAGAAGAGCAAAAAATTCAGAAAAAGTTACAATTTTTGGATGAAAAACACGTATATTTTGTCAATTTTTCGTAGATGAGTTGGCTGGAGGATATTTCGCTTCTCAAGGACCAAAGCCTCATTATTTTACTTCTCTGATTTATACCCACTATACAGCAAAAAAATAACGAAATTTCAAATCACATTCTAATTCAGCCTTAAAACAATACAATTTTCAAATCAAAATAATATTATTCGCATGACGATAAATTATACACGTACATTGCAATTGTGTAAAAAACTCTAAGAACAGGGTCTCTGGTAATTACCTTTTAGGTGTTATATTTTTTTGAAAATCTACACCGTTAAAGCATTAAAAAGTTTAAACTTTTCTTTCATCGTTTTAATACATTTTTTTTAATTAGTAGTTTAACGCAGTTTAAATGGGAACATAAATTTTCCAACTCTGCAGGCTTTATATTAGAACGCTTGTGACATTCGAAATAATGAATGAGTTTTAAAGTATTTGTATTTCGTTAGGTAAAAAAAAAGTTGAGAGTATAGGTATGCGTGCTTGGATCACGTTTAAGTTAGAAAGTAACGGCTAGAACTAAAACGCGTTATATTCATAATATTTTATCACCAAGTTAATGGAGGTATAACGGGATATTTAAAATCTATTAATTTTTTCATTGGTTATGTTTTAAAGAATAATTATCTATCATTTTTTTTCCACCATCGATGACGATATTCAAACATACTATGAAAAAAACAATTTATATAAGAGTTAATTTTTAGTCGTTTAAAGTGACGTACGTAGTAGGTAAAATTGCACCGTAGGTATTGGCGCATTCGTATTCTAGCAACCGATAGCCAATTTTAAATTACTCGATGCTCGTGTACGTTTAATGGATTCTAAATGCATACATTTTTTAATTGTAAATTCTCTGTATGAATATCTTGGTCGCATCGCGTAATTTTGTTTACCAGGAAATAATTTTTTTTAATGAATATATTTTTTGTTGCAGGATTACACTGTGGAGCTGTCATTGAATCGGTAAGCTGATTTATTCTTATTAATCTCGATTATGAAAAGATGCCAATTCAAAGGCCATGGCTCATTTTTATAATAACACAAAAAGTAAAGGAAAAAAAATAGTGGTCGTGATTTTTTAAACAAATAAAAAATAGATTTGCAATTTTTTTAATGAAATGCGTACCTATCTAAGTTGTAGCAAGAGCCGTCATGTACTTCGGTCTGGGGGGGGGGGGGGGAATGTAAATGGGTGGTTTTTTCAAATAATAGAATTTCACGTTAAACAATCACGTTCACCGTGATGTTTGATTCGGCGGTAAAAAAGTTGATGTTTGCTTTTTGGCGCTACTTCATCTGCAAATTAATGAACATCGGCGCCATATTTCGGACGAAGTGTGGCTTTTTTATTTTATTATTTTTAGCGTTTTGTCTGAAATGAAATTTGTGGTTTATCCTCAAAGGATTAAATAATATTTTGCAAGTTATGCAAGTTGGTTATTTTACGGTAGATTGTTTTACTGAAGGACCTCGTAATGTTAGAACCTTCAATTTCAACGCTATATTAAATTCGGCGAGAAGCCCTTTGATGTTTTAATGAAGATGTTTGGGTTGGGCGTTAAAAGCTTGTACATATAATTAAAAAACTTTCTCAACTATAACAGATTATAACAAAAATGAAAGTTTTATTCAAGGATACAAAAGCGAAAGAAAAGCCAAACGATATTTACTGCGATATTGGTTTACTCTATTTAATCATACTTTTTTATTATACCTACTCTTTTCTCACTCGAAGATTCGTTGAAATTTAACGTCGTCGGTGCGCATTGTAGACTATTTTTCTTGTTGAGGAGAAAAATTACGTATACCTCGTTGAGTGCAGTTTTATTAATATCGATATTCCTTTCAATGATGATACATACTTTGCGAGTTGAATTTGCTCGAGTGATTATTATTGCAAAACTAGATTATCAGCTTTGTAGCGGATGTGCACCGATATTACGTATACTCACTCACTTATCTAATTTGAAAGTTAATTTGATGGAAATTCAGATAGCGAATTAGTCGTGTAAAAGTATCGGCTATATTTACGCAGACAATAACATACACCGTTCTAATGGTCTTACTTAAAAACTTAGATAAGGATTATTATCGCATAATTCTCAGAACTTTTTCATCTGTATATTTCATGCGCGAAATAATGATTTTCTTTCGTTGGTACGTCTATACGTTTACGTACCTGCTATAAAAGTGTATTTTATTTAAAAAATTTCACGTGGGTAAATATTAAAAGCATATTGAAATCATTCAACACTTGATCGGTCAAAATTTTCCAATTGATAAACGACATTATTGGGGGAAATACCTATTTTGAATTGAAAAAAGAAGGCGTAGGAGTCACGTTTCTATGCTCGTACTTGAAAGCCGAGTTTTCTCATAATACTCTTTTACAAGCTAACATTAAAAAAAATTATTCTATTCGGGCCTAAAAATAGATGAAGATGATCTAAAAAAACAGAAAATTGCACATAGCCGGATAAAGTTCAACACATGCAAATTTGAAAAATTTTAAAAATTGTTTGTTCATGATTTTTCATCAGGGAACCGTGATGCATCCGTTTACTTAACCACTTTTCATACCATAAAATGTAAATTTATTATCTAACCATAAAAAATCCTTTTTATTTTTTGGAAAACTGCTATGTCCATAATTTTTGGAACATGACCAGCCCAAAGAGGATAAAATAAGATCATACGACCCTTCATTTTTTCTAGATCAAGAAAAACTAATCCTACCATATTTCATCCAAAATAGCATTATTGGCACTGAAACTGAAATGTTTGGACTATAGGCTGATCAAGGATCAAGGTGCCAAGAATCAGGAAAATCAGGAAAATTACACAAACATTTTTGATTTTTGACCTTGCAGATCATGTGGGTTCAAAAATCTAAACCCTCAAAATAAAAAGCTCATTCTGTGGCATTTAGTGAATCTAAGATGAAATTTTGGAATCTCCAGACTAATTTGGAGAGTCTGTAGCCTGATCAATGTGAAAAATGGACCAAGGTTCCCTTTAGTGAACATAAAATAGGGTGAGAATGACCTAAGAAGCAGAAATTTCGATATATTGGAGGTGAAAATATATATCGTTATTGGTGGTTCAAAAAAAATTGTCGTTGTTGACCTTTACACCAGCCCAGCCCCTAGAGAAAAGGAGCTTGTCCCAATTATTTGCTCAAAAGGTCAAAATTTCAAGAAGGCACATCGGACCATACCAATTTCACATAGCAAACGTTGGCCTCTTGAGTCTTTGGTTTTGGCTATTATGCTTATCAAGTTATCAACAGAGCCCGGATTTTTATGACCTAAAAATTTCAAAATAGGTATGATCATATTTTATGCCTTTATAGCATCAAAAATATGCAACATATGCCATTTAAATTCAAAATATGCAAAAATATGAAGTATTAATATTAGTGTCCCCGGAAAGCATTTTTGTAGAAGAACATCATGGTAACACTGATAATTGTTAAAAATCATTTTAATTCTCAAAAATAACCAAAATCTTCATTTTTGGATCAATAATAAAAATAAACAACAATAAACAGTAATTTATTCATCGAAATCAGAATTACAGGAAAAATATTTTTGAGGCATTTTTATAATTTTACAATTTTTTCCTAAAAAGTGAAAAAAAAAACAAAAAAAAAAAACGAAGAATTTGGAAAACTCTACCAAAAAAACGCTAAAAAGGTCAAAATATTACCGCAGGTTTTACGAATCGCAAAGAAATACCCGATACAGGCCCGTAGAGAAGGGACAGAGGGGGCGTTTTGCCCCGGGCCCGGAGTTTTGCTAGGGGGTACAAGTTGAATTTTTTCGGCTTGAGTTGGAAAAATCACCTAATTTTTGGTCAAAAATGCCCTTGGAAGAGGGCTCGACGAGCCTGACCCGATATGCCCACTTATCATCAACACAGAAAAACATGCAGTTTTATAAAGACTCCTGAACCAATTTGGAGATCTTGTAGCCTGATGAATGATCACCCTGAAGGAATGGGCTCAAAATTTATGTTTACCTATTCAAATAAAAGATTCCATTTATAAAAATTGTAATGCCTAAAAAATCATAACTTGCAAAAAATCAATTTTTGCGTGGTTTGTAAAATAAATACGTAGGTACAAAAAAATCAACAAAAAAATAAATTTGCAAAATTTGCAAAATTTTCAAATTTTGGAAGGTTTTTCTTATTTATTTATTTTTTTTTAAACCTCCAATTTTTGAAGACTTTCAAGTTTACGAGTTGAAACAATTTTTTATATTTCGTTTTTGAGGAGTTCTCTATTTTACAAGTGATGATTTTCTAAATACTTTGATCACATTTTATTTAAATACAAAAATTGCTGAAAAGTGTAGGAATGGTCTAAAAAACTAAAATTTGGATATTTTGGAAGTAATGTAGACCCCGTGTTTTGTAAAGTCCAAAAAATGTCGTCACTTTGGGCCTCTTTTGTGGGGTTCCCTCAGAAAAAGATCCTACTCCAAATTTCAAGTCAGATCCTTCTAGGAGACTCCACACTGCTAGTTTGACTTCATTCGATTGGACAAGGCGTTTAGGGTCCAAAAGTGGTGGAAATATTCCATGTAGATAGATACAGAAATTGTGGCGTGGGCAAAATTTGTAATGTTTGACGTCCAGGAGTATGAAATATGATCAAAAGTCATCCTCCTTCAAGGTTTCACTTCTAAATCAGGGCTGAACGCAGTAGCTATAATTTTTTAATGAGTGAAATAAAAGTTCATTTTTATACGCGTCTCAAGAGGAAGAGAAGATGCTATGAAAGTCAATTGTTTCAAATGACTAAGTAGATTAATGTTTAAAAAAAATTGTTTTACCTACCTGAATTGTAACTGTAGTTGAAATTTTAGCAGGCCTGATTCAAAATCGTATTAAAGGTCGTTAGACGCGATGTTATAAAAGAAATAGAAACGATGAGATGAAGAAATTAATAAGCTTACACAAGTTGATGGATTTTGTTAAAGGAAGATTAGCGAAAAGAGGACGTATGTTATTTTGAGGGTTACGTCAAGTGTTTGTAGTTAAGTGGACTGATTATAAAAGGAGGTAAAGACCGGGACGAAATGAAAGTTTTAATTAATTAAAGTGGAAGAAACATCTGTTCGTATCAGTTTGCTAATTACAGCGTCATGTTCAGACTTTGAAGAGATACCTCAACTAGTATACGAACGTTTCAACATTTGAATTCATGTGTGTTACAGTATTCGGAAGTGGCAGAAGGGTTGAATTTAATCGTATAACTTTGATATTGCCTGCTTATTTTTCAAACATTTCTAAAAAACGTACCTACTGAAAATACTTCGTCTTAAAAAATTTCTAAATTCCACCTACTTTTTACTGTATTTAGGCGTCATATTTCGTATTGTTTTTTGCTGTTGGTATCAGTTCGTATCTCAATTAATAATACTCAACAGGATGTAAAACATTGTAATCGATTTTTGGTTATGAAGTCTAGGTTCTTTTTTGTATTCAATGATTGTTTCATCTATTATCGAATATAGTGGATCGATAAGTTTTAGAAACTTGTTACTATATACAACCGTTGCTTGCGATGCTCGTTTGTTACCGCTGATAAATATACTAATTAATTGTGTCCGACTAATATTAGTGAGTTTTGCCAATTACTGTTGTCCTTCGACTCATGTGTATGGTAATTATTTTGCCGCCTGACCTTCTTTTTAATTTGTGCGCTTGTAACTTGTTTTTCATTTGCAATGCTGCTTGTCGTTATTCCGATACTTTTTTACAAAGTAGATAAGTATTTTTGAAATTTTAAAACGGATCTTTTCATAAATCTCTCTAGAAAAAAAAGGACGGATGTCGGATATGTTGGATTCTAATTTACATTTTTATAAAATTCCAATTGAAAATTCTGGAAGTTTCTTCGATGTTGTAAGAGGAGAAAAATTAAAATTTGAAATTTGGAATATCGCTGTTCGCTGTATTGTTTTCGTAACAAAATTACGAAAATCGTGACGGCATCGCACGGCGTTGGTTCGATTGGCGCTATTTTAAAGCCATTACCATCGCAATTTTACGACGATAAATCGATGTTTTTGCGAAAAACTGCGAATGTTCCCGTTTTTCGACCTAACAAAAAGGAGAAAAAAAGCCAACGCTTGTACGAAATTTTGCGCTTTAAGAGAAAGCATAAATTCACAACCTTCGGGTGCACAAATTTTCTCCATACTGGCCTTTTGCGAAAAAGGGATTCGAAGAAGTCATATGGGTTATCATTTCGGCGTATAGAAAGCTTTGCCCGTTGCCGCTGCCCTTGCTGTTATTTCACCCTCTTTTTCGAGCAGCAAACGGGTAGCATGGAAAAAACAAAAGCCAACTAACTTCCCTACTCCGCCAACTCTACGCTGAAAATTTAACGTTGAATTAATAGACAAAACTGTCAAAAACAAACCCAACGAGTCTTTTGTGCGCGATGCATTCTTGCACACACGAGCACAAATCTTTCGAAATAATATTAAATTTTCCTACATTTTTTTTTTGTTTTTTGCACCGATGATTGCTGTTATTCCGTATTGTCCGGATTATGAAAATAATGAGGGTATTTTTGATCGCATTCGTTAATAAAATAATCGAATTTCATACTTATTCATAAAACTATGAAAAAGCTATAATTATGCTCAGAGCACGCGGTGTAAAAATGTTGAGTAAGTACCCAACCTATATAATACGAATGTTTTTTTTTTCTATTTTGGTCATCAATGAAAAGAAAAGTCTAATTATTTATGGTCAATATTTTTTTGCTCCAAGTTTTAATTTTTTTCAGAATCGATATTATGTTGGCAAATTGGTTTAGTAACCAAATTTTTCAGTAAGGAAGTACTATTTTTGAGGGCAATTGATCATGTGTGGTTCATGCAGTTCTATATGTCCAAGTTTTGCCTTCGAATTTGGTTTCGACTATTTTTTTCTTCCCTTCAACATTAACATATGGTGGTTGTAAAATATTTCGTTCATTCGAACACGCCTTCGTTTTGAACCCTTCGTGCGCGAGAAACGAAGCAGAAAAGTTGTTTTTGTGGAAAGCGGCGTCGGCGTTTCTCATGCAATGACCAGCTTTTACCGGTAACCGTCTAAAAAGTGTTTAACGAGTTTGACGTTTAATTATATTTCGTAAAAGTTCTCTAATTTGAACTACAAGCGATATCGTTTATTTTGCTTTTTACAGCTCTAGTGACATTTAGAACAACAGTGTGGTGCACAGTGACTGTACAGGCTGTTTTACGTTTAGCAAAAATTTACAGTCGTGAATTTATGATGCGGTTAATTTATTTGAAATATATAGATAATTACTTTCTGAATACGAGTCAGTCTCTACAATTTCGCTAAAGTTTTAGGAGGTCATTTCAGTCTGATTTATCACTAAGTGCTGGAATTCGACCAGAGAAAAAAAAATCATAATTGGTTCAAATAAACTTTTAAAAAAAGAAAAAAATTAAGAAAAAGTGGGAAATTTTGAGGTAAAGAATTGAAAAGTACAGATCCAAGTATTGCAAATTGAAAAGAATTGAACGATTTCTGAAATATCAAAAATATTGAAAATTCGAAAAATTTCAAGCAATAAATCGATTTTTTTCATTTTAAAAATTTAAATCGCATAAAGATTTAAAGTTTTGGAAAAGTTAAAAATTATTTCAAAAAATTTAAAGGTCATGAAAATTAAATTGCAACAGAATAAAACTAAAAACCACAAAGATGCGGGAAATCTAAAGGTACCTACATCATTTTAAGAAATGAAAAACCCAGAAAAATTACAATTTAAAAAAAATTCAACAATTTTGAACATATTTTAATGATTTGTGATGAAGTTAGAAAATTATTAAATATCCGAAATTTTCAAGTAAGTTTAAGGTTTTTTCTTTTATTAAAAATTAATTTATTATTACCACCCCCCTCCCACCTGAATTGTAACCATTGATTGTCACTAGCCTCCCATTTCGAAAATTCATATCTTCTCATTTTTTCATGATGAGGGAGGTAGCTAGTTAGTGGCACTACCTACTCAAAATTCAGTTGTGCGAAAAATAAAAAATATAGGCAATTATTTTCTAGTAAAAAGCAACAATATTTACTAATAATGCTAGGTCAAAAAATGTTGCTCATATTTTGTTGTTGTTGTTGTTGCTCTTATTCAAGTTGTTTTCATTTAACATTCAGTTGGGGAAAAATTGAAAATTCTCTTTTCTAATTTTTATTTTTCACAACACAATTATTACAATACTACATAAATATATTATTCGAAATTGGAAGGGTGTGAGGTGTGCAATCGAAATTTTTGTTAAGATCAAAATTATTCTCAAAATCTTATACTACAACTTTTGTTTGAAAATTTTTTTAATTGGCTCTCTTTCTCTTCTACAATTTTGAATAGTAAGTAAGTAGTATTATACAACATTAGAAGAGAGGTAGTGGTCCAATCAAAATTTTTATAATGACCAAAATTATTCTTCAGTGATCTCAATCTTCAACTTTTGTTTGAAAATTTTTTCGATTGGACCACTTCCTTTCCTTTAAATCACAACACTTTCATTTTTGTAGAAAAGTATTTCAAGTCTTTTATGCAGTAAGATGACGTTATGTTGCTGAAACCTGCATTTAGCACGATCCGAATAGGGCTGTTAAAAATTTTGAAATTGCATAGCCTGTTCTTGGATTTTTACTGATTTTACTGGATTTTACCATATTTTTATCATCCCACTGAGGGCACTGAGGGGTGTTTTTACAGTACCACATTGTAGTGCATGAGCAATTTACGTTTTTTTTGAAAATTATTACAAATTATAAGTATTTTGTTTTCACAATTATTCTTCATTTTCCTACAACTTCGTGAGTAAATTTCTTTTAATTTAGCATAAATCCCTTTAAGACACAATTCGTTCAATTTGCATCCCTCAGTGAAATTTTGATAAGGATCCTGTGATGTGACTTGTCAGTCTACCTACCTACTGCCTATTTCATCTTTAGGGGCGGGGGGGGGGGGGGGGGGGGGGGCTACTTTAAATATTTTTTTTAATGCATAGCGTTGACAAGCGGAATTTTTTAAGACTTTTTTATATGATGCATTTTTGATTTTTTTTATCTGAAGTATCGAGGAAAAATTGGAAACAAAAATCATTTTGCATTTTTTTACAAAAAAAAATAATTTTTGATTTTTGAAAAATAAAATGCATGGAGTTTTCAAAAAAGAAAATTTATATTCATATTGCATTTTGATGATGTCGTTTTGCAAAAAATATTGATAGATTTTTTGGAAAATGAAAAATTTTAAGCGTCAAAATTGGAAAACAATGCGACTTTTTTTAATGCCCCGTTTCCAGAAAAACTATGCAACCCACGAGGTTCTTCCTCAGAATGTTTTGTATTCAGTACAGTTTGGTCTGTAATTTAACGAGAGGATTTTGCAAAATTCCTACTTTCTACCCGATTTTATCAAACCCTTTCATAGTTTCTCATCGAAGTATTCCAGTCAACTCGAAAGAAATCGTCGACAAATTAAAATTTTGCAAAATCCTCTCGTTAAAGTATGGGGGAGAACTTCTTCTACAACCCCAAAAAAAGATGAGCTCGATACCTCCATTAGTTATTGAGATAATTTATTTTGAAGTCTCAAAAACTCTATGCATTTTTTACTACGAAATCTAGGAAATCACAATTTCAAAAATATTCAACTGGAATTTTTGAAATTTTTAATTTCCTATTTTTTTTTTGGAGTCAGTGGAGCCGGGGATGGTCCGGTATTGACGTATTCAACTATACTGTCAATACATTTGTACTCTATGTAATAAAAAAAAAGTCGATTTAAAAGTAGCCCCTCCCCCCTTAACATCCCTATAAAATCTCGAAATTAATTCGTAAATGAAATAAAACAATTCTGGTAATTATTTTTTATATACACGCAAGAAACCGAAGAGAGAATTGAAGACGAAAAACAGTTGATTAATATTTAATAGTATTTTAATGTGAAACTGTAAGGGTGGTTGTGAAAACGGGCTACGTCTATAGTCCTGCTGCTATACGATCGTATAATCTGGTATACTTGTGTTAATCACATGTCAAAGTGTTTTTAATTGCTTTTAAAAATTGGAAACTTGTATGGCCGGTGTTGAATCTGTCAAAATTGACGATAACATAGCGATTCGAATTAATAGAACAGACATTAAATTACGTTTATTGATTACGTTTACAAAGTGGGTTTAAAGTGGTAACATTGTTGTGATAAATATAGCGTCTACGTGTAAACTTACTCACCTACCTACCTATCTGTCTCATTTAAAACCGAAAACAGCCGGTAATAAATTGATAAGGAAGTATCGGAGAGACACCGAGAACGTCTTAATTTTAATAGTAATGTCGAAATGCATCGTTTTCGTTTGAACTTGAAAACAACGTAAATGGCCATTCGGTGTGGCGAGCTGGCGACGTTTTCCAACGCTCTTTATAAAGACGACATTTAGTGACGATAATTTTGGTTTATTAAGTTGTGTACATACATAAACTCGTTGTATATAAAGAGCCGAGAGAATATAGTGGCCATATACGACTGCATGTTGAGATGTCAACTGTAATTGTATAGTTGGTCTCTTTCAAATTTTATCCACGGAACTGCTTATGCTGGTTGGTAATTCCTCGACGACACTAATTAAAGACGCGTTTTAATCAATATACATGTTCATGTTAGTTAAATCTAATTAACTCCGAACACGATCGGATCGCTTGGTTAAGATTAATCAACTTATTTGAATTTAAAAATCGTAGGAAAGCTTTGAAAAAAATACACCAATGCCTTTACTATACGACTATAGATATCCTATCTACCGTTAATTAGGCTATACGATTTAATTGATTAATTGAGTAACGATTATTACTAGTTGAACGATGTATTCTCATATTGATTTTTTTTCGCTTCGGTTCGAGATAGAAAAATAAAGGAGTCGCGTTGTCTATTCTCCCATTCTTAATCGTTAGGTAGGTTTTCGAATCTTGGTGGTAATTAAAATTAATTCTAATAAATCAATTCCAAGGTGAACGGTAATGATTTTTCTTTTTTGTCATCGGTGGAATTTTTTTTTTATATAATAATTTAGTGAAACCATTTACGGCCATTGAAATGTGGAAAAAGTACCCATTCCGCCCTCATTACCAGTGTAAAGGTGTACCTAGTCTACGAGAGAAGTTTTTGTCTCCGTTGTGAAGACGAGCGCTTGCCTGGTAAGGACTAGTTTGACTGCAAATAACAAATTCAAATTCCTGTATGGCGACTACAAAACGTTAATTAGATTTACAATTGAGAAGAGGACAAAAAATCCGCATTTTTCCCGGTTCATTATTTCATTTGGAGCATGCTGATGCCGATGCCGTTCCATTGCGTTTTATTATTATTCCGCCTCTGATATATTAGGTTTTTTTTTTCATTTGTAAAAAGCTAGTTTAGAAAAAAAAAGTTCCAGTTTTAATTGAACTGTTTTAAATGCTAATGATTAAATGCCGAAATATTCGAAAAAAATTCCACAAAAAGTACGCCGCGCCGATCCGATTGAGATATTTTGCGGCGTTTTAAAAACTATAATTGGGCATGTTTTGTCAATAATTGAGCGTAGGTAACGTTAGATTAATTAAATTAATTCATTTGTCGTTTAATAACGCGGGCATTGGTCGAATGAAACGAATACGACCAAAACAGACTTTGAAAAAAATGAAATACTATTTTCTGCGAAAGACGGTAACAAATGAAGGTAACACTGTAATTGCCTTGTCATTGCTAGAATGTTAGTAGTAGCTGATTACGAATGAAGCATCATTGATTTTTTTCGGGGTATCGGACTCTTTTTTTTTTTGAAACTTTCCATTGCAATTTTAAGAGTATTTGAAATTATTGCGATATTTATTCATTTCGAGAAATTTATAACTTAGGTTATGTTATCTCAAGTTAACTAGTGCGTTCGAGAAGTAGATATATCTACTGAAGTTAATTCTTAGAATAGAAAATACGAAAGAATGGAAATCAAACATCTGAAATATCGATAGCATTTCTTGCTGTGAGTATTCTACAAATTACTAAAAAAAAATATATATAAAAAAATAGGTATATAATAATCGCCAATTTAAGGAAATTGAAAAATACTTACTCACAAAAATTACTGGAAACAGGAACAAATTAAAAATAGAAAATAAAATTCGAGAAAAAAGTGAAAAAAATAAAGAAAAAATTTAAACTAGCCAAAAAATTGTCAAAAATTTGATTTATAAAAAAATTAGAATTGTTTTTTCCAAAAATGAAAAAAATGATGGAAAAAAATGACATGACGGGAAAAAATGAAAATGGAGTGTTAAAAATTGACACTACTGGGGGGGGGGGTGAAAAGGAAAAAACAGGAGAAGACTAAAAATTACAAAAATCAACGTACTTCGGGAAGGAAGGATTTTCTGTGATTGGAACAATTTATTCATCTAAAAAACCAAGACGATGATAATGACAAAAATTTTTGTACCCACTTTCTTTCATAATATTTTTCAGTCTCCAGTTTTTTTTTTCTAGGAGGTTTTTCTTTATCTATTTTTTAAAATATTATTTTGACACAAATTATTTTAGGTACTCAATTTTTAAAATGATAACTTTCTAACTTGAAATACATATGACACCATGAAAATTTGATGAAAAAATTTTTAAGAACTTCTAAAAACTTTTTTGGTGAAGAGTTTCTTGAGTAAAAGAGAAATTTCAATAGAAAATTGACATAAAAATTAATCTTTCGAAAAAAATTGACATGAAAAGTTCAAAAATGAAATTTTTGTTCAATGTGTCTATGCTGAAATTGAAAAAAAGCAATGTACTTTTTTGATGAAACTTGGACAATAATATAGGGGAGGGGGGGGGGGGTAAAATGAGATATTTGCCGACTAAAATTTGAAGGAAAAAAAATTAAGAATTTTTCGACAACATAAATTTTGATTTTTTTTTTTTTGCGAACGAATTTTGAACTCTGTAGGCAAACCGAAATCGGGAAAATTTGCCACCTTTTTATCGGCAACATTTTAGTGAATTTTCTAAAATGTCACCAAGAAATAAGTAAAATGACCGAATTTTAACAAAATATATGGCCAATTTTTCCAAAGATTGTCACATTTTCAGGAATTTGTCAACTTTTTCGAAAAATTTTCAGGACCACCCTCTACACGCCTATGTTTTGTCCTTGAGTCTTTTCTCATCCTAATAGGTTACTAACTTTTTTTTGTTGGAAATTTTGAGAAACACGCTGTCATAGGGAGATGTGGCCCTCCTCCCCAGGTAACACTGGTTGATAATGTGGTGATGGAAGGTGGGAGTAGTGCACTTGGCACTACGACCGTTTGTACAAATTATACGAAAGACAGTTATGTTTTTGTAGGCCGCTGAGCATAGCTCAAAGGTATCAAAGTTGCCTTCTAGGCAGATAGGTCTCAAAGTGTAGGGAAGTAGGTCCCAAGGTTTTAATGTGCTAAAAGTTCAGTCCTTTGTTTCAAAGTGTAAATTATCGTTTTAACGCGTCGTAATTAAGTTAATTATCCGTTGTATCAACGTAATGTAATAAATCGAATACAGAACTATACCACGTATCGGTTTTGAGTTTATTTCGCGCAATGTTTTAAAGTGTATATGTGGTAACAAGGTACGTTTACTTAATCAGCTCAGTTAGGTATTCAAGTGTCTCCTTCTAACAGGGAAAACTATCCTTGTCTATTACAATGCCTGCATCATCTAAATTCCAAAAAGAAAATTCCTTCGAATGTGGAAATTTAAAAAAAAAATGGTAAAATTTTGTGTTTTATTTTTTGGAATTGAAATCTCGAGGCCAGAAAAAAAAACCAATCATCTTTCTCGATTAAAAAGAGGAAATTTCATGAATTGTAATTTTTTTTTGTGAAAGTTTCACTTACCAGCGAAGCAATGGTAAGGAAATGTGGTGAATTTTTAAAATTCGCTCTTTGGAGATATTACAACTTTCTGCTACTTTTGACCCTATGTGTTTGCAAAAGTCGCCGCATGAAAATTTCATCATCAATGAAAAATTTCTAAAACTCGCGAATTTATTTTTTATATTATGTAAGTAATAAACTAATAATGTGCTTTTTCGGAAAATCCGTTTTTTTTTTTTATTTGGTAAGGTATGCCATGGTACCTACAACCTACATATTATCTTGAAACTCAAATTCCAAATACAATCATTTTATTTCTCTCAAAAAGAAAATGTCTCATGCCCCTTCTTATTTTGGCACATTTTGTGCTATCTACTTCGGGCTTTGACTATTTAACTATACATGGACCGCGCAAAGCCCATAAGAGCTTAATAAAAAAATTGAAACCAACATAGGACGCCCTTCTTTCCCCGCACAGACCGTAAACGCCCCAAAAAAAATGGCATAACGTCACACTAACACAAAAAGCCAAGTAAATACACACTAACACAAAGATGTTATGCCGATTTTCATTCTCATATGTTGGTTTTAGCTGTGTTATCAATGCGCTGTCCATGTATGTTATATAGTCAAAGACTTCGGGACATCATGACATGAAAATTTTTTCATACTGACTTTGTGTTTCATAAAAAAAGATAACAAAAATCAGTTCTTATTTTATTCCAAAATTTTGATTTTTTGCTATGAAAAATTTTGTAGTGATTTTTGTGAAAAAAATTTCTCATCCCCGTAATGGTCTTAGGTCTAAGCAGAATGTAAAATAAATTATATTAATTTTCTTTGCTTTCTTTCAAAATTTATTTTTGAAAATTGAACAAACCTATTTTAAGCATTTACTCCAACATTTTTTGAGTAAATCTCATTTTTTTTTCTTTCGTTGGGGCAATGATCCAACCACTGGACTTTTTTTCTGAAAATTTTCAAAATCTGCACTTCAGCTTCTTCTCTGGTCTGAAAATGTTAAAAGATGAAGAAATTTTTTAGTTTTTCCGTTGCTCTCGGGAAATTCCAAATATTTCCAGACACAAATAAATAGTTTATTTTTGTTATTAAAATTTCGAGTTCGCGTTAATAACTAATTGCCATTGTTGTACCCGCAACCATTCACCAGAATGAAAATTTGTTTTGTGTATGAAAAGTGTTTTGATTGACGTTCAACATCTGCCTTCCAGGTGGCGGGCTCATTGGCGAAAATCATTATAATTATGGCTAATAATAGCGCACCCCAACTCGAAACTAAAGTATCCGACTTGGTATCCGTTAAAACCAAATCCAGTGACTCATTAAATAATGCACACATATGCATATTATTATAAAGGTAGGTAGAGCACACGTGACATGGGATTCGTTTCATAGTGCGGTGGCGTTGAGTTTCGTCGCAAGTTTAGGAGCAGGGGTTAGGGTGGGACAAAAACTCGAATAGAAGAATATGAAACCATCGATAGAAATGGACGCGACGAGCATTCGTTTTATCAAATAATCGGTCTTAATAAAACCAAACGAGGCTATGGCTTTTTTAAGTCAACTAAATTGGGGAAAAAATTTAATTTAACGAATACCCGATGCCCAGAGCAGCGCAGTCTCGAAATATTTTGTTTTTTAACAATAACGTAACGTAACGCAACGCGTGTAATCATTTAAACGAAAATTGTGTGAATGGTGCAACGTTTTCAAGTGTACAAGTAAAAACCGAAGAATGGCCTTTTATTTATAACACGCACGCACACACTTGTATCAATTAAATCTGCTCTGCCTCGGTTGTTATTACGTAGAGAATTTCATTTAAAACCGATGAAATCCGAAATTTAATAAAACGAAACTTATAAAATTAATTTTAAATGAACGTTAAATCGACCCAGCTCCCGTATGCGAGATGCCATGCCATACACGGGGGAAGCTTTCGAATATCGCGAGCGCGATAAAGGGTTGATAACAGAAAATAATTTCGGCAAGGACCTCGGCTCGGACGCCGTATTGTAGCCCTGTTCGCGTGAAGGAATACATATACTAATTAAAACGAAAAGAGAGGGATCTCCGTGTGTGCACGGATAGGAAGGTACTGCTTGTAAGGGATTCCCTGGTCTCTTATCGGAAGGCGAACGTGAGGAGGAGCGAAGTAAGTGACGCCAGGAGGAATTTTAATAAACGAGTTATTCGGTAACCCTTCTTCTATTGCCGCTTTATATGCTGTAATGTTCACCTTTTACCGTATCATCTGTGGTGGGGAAATGGTAGAACGTGTATTTAATGATAAAGTTAGGGAATGCTACTTATGAGAATGTTTTCCATTTACGAATTTTTTCTTTTCGTTAATTAAATTTTGGTTAGCATTCTACCGTAACAAAATTACTCCCCGATACTAAATGATGGATGCTGTGAAGTGAATTTTTCGAGTGTTCCGATAGGTATACTCCTAGGTGGGCATTGTTAGTATGGGTGTCAGCACTTTTACATCTGGAGGGAAACGTAGGTGCGTACTTGAGCTCATTTTCATGAAACATTCAAATTATGGACATGGATATTATGGTGGATTCCAGGTATGAAATTCAGTCACTTTTAAAATAACTTTGTTACTATTTCGCATGTTGGTCACTTTTTGTCACCATTTGCCCAAAATGGTCACTAAAGTCACTTTTTCCAGTTTTTTCGTCGATGTAGTTTTTTAAAACCAACAAATAAATGAAAAATTGAAGGATATTGGGACTAATATTCTTTTTTTCTTTTGTTGTCTTTTTTTTTGAGTAAAAGATTCTTTAAAAAAAAAACTGGAAATTTTTTTCTGATTTTACTTAGAATAGTTTGGAAATTTTTTTACGACAACAAAATTGTGAGTTTTTCTTCTTCAAAAAATTGTGGAATTTTTTTTTTCTCGAAAAAAATTTCGATTTTTTTCTGCAAAAACTTGAAAGATTTTTTGCTTTGAAAAAATTATTGAGATTTTATAAATTTTTTTTAAATGAAATGATTTTTTTCTTTCTTAAAACGATGAAGTTTTTAATTTCAATAAGTTGAAAAATTTTTTACTTTGAAAAAAATTGAGAGATATTTGTCTAAAAAAAATTAAAAGACGTTTTCACACCAAAAAAAATGGAGACCTAAAATTAATTTTTTTTTCTCCCGGAACCGAAAAAAGGATGAAGTAAAAAAAAAAGAAAAAAAGAAACAGATATTCCCGAATGGGGTCTTTTCCTATACGTCAAAAAATTTAGAGATTTTCCCGGTGAAATTGAAAGATTTCATTTTAAGAACAAAATTTTTTTCCCCGTCGAAAAAATTAGGATTTTTACTGCAAAAAAATTGAGAAGTTTCTTCAACTCTAAACAAATTGATTTTTTTTTTTTCAAAAAAAATTAGGATCAGAAATTGAGATTTTTTCTTTAAAAATTGGGGAGGGGGATTCTAAAAAAAAGAGATGTTTTTCTGTTATGTTAAAAAATTTAAGAACCCCCCTCCCTCAAATTGAAAGTTTTTATTCTAAGACGATTTTTTTCCTTTCTTCAAAAACATAAGAATTTGTTTAATCTAAAAAGTTGAAAAATTACTCCAATGAAAGTCTTGTCTTAAAAAAAAATATAAGATTTTTTTGCTCCAAAATTTTTTTCAAAAAGAAAAATCAAGACAATTGAGAATATTACTTACTAAAAGTTGCAGATAGCTTTCATTCCTAAAACACAACAAAACAAAATTCTGGGTAAAAATTAAGAAATTTTTTGGTGTAGTTTTTATCAAAAATTGAAAAATCAAAATTTCTGATTTCATTTTATTAAACGAATTCTATTTAAATGACTGGCAAATTCAGCTTTCCCGTCCCTAACAAAAAATTGGCTCGTTGAAAAAAAATTGGAAAATTATTCTTATTTGGCCCTCTCAAATTTCCTCTTAACGGGTTTGATTTTTGGTCACTTTTTGAACACTTTTTTGGTCATTATCATTAAAATACCTAAAAAATCAAAATATAGTGGATTTCATGTGTGGATCGAAAAAAAACATACCTCGGATTCTGACCTAATCTAAAGGGATCGTTATTTTGAGTTGGAGATCCATCAAAGAAAATTTTAGACTCCGAACATAAGTAGGACGAACCTATGAGAGCTTAGAGTGAAGGTATACTTTTGAAAATTGAGGTGTTTTTCCTCTTTTGGGTAGTTTCATCTGCCTTGATTAATGATCACCCAGCTTGAAAAGTGCGATTTCAGCTTCTACATCTTGCTCGACCATCGAGTTTTAAATTGGATACCACTTTTAGCCCCCTACCAGGGGATTAAAAAGTTTTAAATGGCATTTTTGAATTATAAAAAGTAAATACATCTGCTTGATACTAAAACTGGACTCAAATGGCTCCTATTGATGCAAAAAAAATATTTCGATAGATAAAATTGTCAATTTTTTATTATGGGTTTGCCAACTTACAATTTTACTGAAAAATTGATTTTTACTATTAATAATTAGAAAATTTTCAGTTTTTTTATTGAAGTAATTTTTTGCACGATTTGAGCTAAGTTTTGATACCAAGCAGAACGATCTCTTTTTTTTTTTGGTAATTCGAAAAATCCCAATTTTTTCAGCGATCTGCAACTTTTCAATCCCTAGGTAGTAGGTACTTACCAACAAATATTATATAAATTTTTAAATCCAAGAATAGCTCTTTAAGATTCACCATCGCTGCAAATTTGAAAAAAAAATCGGCTGAGAATTGTAGAAACTAAACATTTTAAATGAAAATACGCATTTGACTTCACTGGAGTGAGTAGAAGTGAGGTATAGGGGACCTAAAATTTTATCATCGAGTTCTTACACCCTAAGGACCAATTTATACCATTTAATTTCAAAATCCCAGCCAAGGGCCGGCCGATTCACCATTCTTATCCAGCTAAGCTCTTTACTTTACTTCAATGCCCATACCTCATTATGAACTTTATAAGCAATTTAATGAAGATCAGTCAAATGAACTAAAAAGCTCAATTTCTTGTCAGTGTGATCATTAATTTATGTAAAGGTGCTTAATTTCTTGAACGATCTTTTTTTTTTCATAGTGTAAATATTTGAAGAATATTGAATTCTTTGCTTCCCTCCTACCACTAGAAAAAATTTTGAAAAAATAATAATGATCTTTATTTTACCAAGAAATTAGGAAGTTCATCGTTTTAATTTATGTAATATATAGGTACTCGTGAGTTTATTATTTTTAATAATTACGGCGATGCAGTACGTGCCTGCCCACAGACGTACAAATGCGTAAAAAATTTATGAAATTTCTAGCTTTGAAAAAAAAAAGTTTTTAATGAGCTGTATAAGAAGGTATCAAAAACAATCGATTCATCTCCATTTAACCAGTTCTTCGTGCGCACGATACTACCAGAGTAAACTAATGATTTTAATTTAAAAACAAAAAAAAACCTCACGTGTTATATTATTTAATAGGCTCTAGTACAGACATGTTTACAAGAACCGGTTTACTTTTTGAAATTTCAACGTGGTTTTTTTCTATAATAGCAAAAAAAAAAGGAGATTTTACAGCATCAATTTGCTGCCGATCGTTTGAGAAACAATACCGTATTCGAGATTTTATTGTTCTTAAACGTTTACTTTTTATATTTGCTGAACTGATTACCTAACGATACAAAATATAGGCACCTTATCAGCTATATTGGAAAATAGTACCGGAAAATGTCACGTATTTTTCGAACGTGTATTAATACGTGTTTGCATTTTATTTCATTTTTAGACATTAGTATTTGTAATTTGGTTATTGTAAGGTAGATATATGAGTTGAACCTATAACACTTCGGGCGACTATACCGAGTACTCGTATACCATAGAATGGGTGTATTTTTGAAATAAACAATCAGACGATATCGAAAAGGTTGGTATATGTATCAATCAGTACAATTTGTTAGAAAAGTATAAGATGAGCACTTGTGGTAAGGCACTAGTTAGTTGTTGACGTCCGATATTATTTTAATTTTCGGTTTAATTTCTCATTCATCATGGTAATTGTTTTTGAAGTAGGCTCTTTCATCGCCTTTATTTTTCTATGGGCATTTGCAGTGGTGTGCTGCTGTATAACGATGTCCCATGTCGTCGAGTTTTTAATGGTGCAATTTATCAACATCGCAGACCCGTTCTTCTTTGTTTCATTTTAATGATGTACTCCTTCCTATCTCTTGTACTTCTAACTATATTCGCCTTTATTAACGAGTCGTTGTCTGTTGCCCAGCGGCCGGATTTACCGAACGGGTTCAAAGGCAATGTATATTTAACAAATATTTATAATTAGCGTACTGGGACAATATAAATGATTATTGGACGGTTTAATTTTCACTACGGTTGGTGTTTGTTAATTGCATTCGTGTCAAGGACATAAAGAAGGAAAAAGGTCTCAATAATTACAGATTTTTTCGAGCAAGGCGTAAAATTATGATAAATGGAAGAGGAAGAGTTTTTATTTATCCGGCGTGATTAGTGTTTTATTCTTCCATTCTTAACGAATTCGATTTAGATTTTAGATCCATTCTGCTTAATTATGGCGGACCTCCTTTGCAAATTATTACCTACTTCTCGATGCCAAAAGCAACCTTTTTGGAGAGAAAATGCGCAAATATTCAGAAATTTATAATAAATGTAGCTCCGCACGCGAACATACTTCGTCGATTTTGAATATTTAAATTTGAAAATCCTTCAGAGATTTGAAATGCTACTTTTACTTTTTATTCTTCACATTTTTCCCCCTACTTTACGTATTATTTCGAATTTACTAAAATGAGACTTTCGATGTTTTATGGAGATAAAAGCTATATTCCCGTGGTTCTCAATTAATTTTGCTCTTGTACCCCTTTTTGAAAACAACTTTTTGCGCGTTCCCACTCCCCCCCCAAAAAAAAAATATAAATAAATTAGTGATTGAGCGATAATTTAGCATGGGCACCCGCACTTTTTTTATGAGGTGGCAACTCTTTAATTTTTTTTTTAATCATTAGGTACCTCCATAAAATTGAAAAAAAAATACAGGAAAAAATTATTAATTTTTTTTTTTTTTTGGCGGATTAAAAAATCACCTTTGCATGAAATTCTTCTAAAAATCCAAAAAAGCACATTTCAAAATCCTTCTTATAAGAAATACATAAGTATTCTATGAACCCCTGAAAAAGTGAGAAATTTTTTCATCAGAAAAATGAATTAAAAATGTTTTTTTTTTATAGAAAAAAAAATTACTCCCAAAAAACGAGAAATTTTATTCTAGATAAAGAATTGAAAAAATCCAAAAAATTGAAAGATTTCTTATTTCAAAAAAATCAAGATTTTTTTTTCTAAAAGAATTAGAAGGAAATACGTCTTTCATCTCAATTTTTTCACTTGAAAAAAGGAGAATTTTTTCCAAAAAATCAAAAATATTCTTCAATCTGAAAAGTTGAAAAAATTCTTATTTCAAACAAAATTTTAAAAAATGAAAGAAACGAGATTTTTTTTTTAATAGGTAGGTACTATAAAAAATACCACTTTTAGTTTCTACTCCCAAAAATTTTTTAAAAATTTTCTCAAAAAAATAATGAATTTTTTCTCAAATAAGTAATATTGGAAGTTTTTTCATTCAAAAAAAAAAAAAAAAAAAAAAAAAAAAAAATGAAAAACTGAGAAACTGTGAAACTTTTCTGCGCCCCTAAAATGATTTTTTTTTTAATGAAAAATATTTATACACTCAAAAAAATTTTGAAAAAAATATCGAGAAAGTTGGAAGATTTTTCACCAAAAAAAAAAAAAAAAAATTCTGAAAAAATATTTTAAAATATTTTTACTCCAGAACATACGAAAAAAAATTTCTCCAAAACAAAATGATAATAATAATAATAATATCTAGTCTTTTCCCAAAAAGTGAAAAATTTTACCTTCAAGAAAATTGAAATGTTTTTCATTCAACAAAAAAAAAATTGAATTTAATCAAAAACTGAGAAGAAATTGCTGCCCAAGCGAAAAGATTTTTTCCAAAAAAATGCTGAAAAATTCGATCAAGTAATATTTTACTACCGAGACGTTTTTAAAGAGAATTGATTGGGAGCAAATTTTTTCAATGTAAAATTTAAAAAAATTCAAAATATTCTAACTTTTTTGAAAAAAATCGGCTATAAAATGTTTACCATTATGGTCGATACTTAATACGACGTTGAGTATGCAGCACAAACGTGACGAAAAAGTTTTGCCAAATAATTACGCCTTCGTTTTGAAGTTAGGCAATTCTATGAACACGTGGTAGTATTTCTCAGCAGTATCCATGTCTACAACTGTCCAAGTTGCAAAATTACCATTTTTAACATCGGTATCCAATATTTTTAATTATTGAGGTCGTTAGTCTGGAAATTAAAAAATAATAATAATAAGACTGAAAAAAATGAGTACGTAATTAATCATTATTTTTAACAAAGTTCGTAATCGATGGAATGACGGTGTAGAAGACGAATGTTTTTTGGAACTTTTTATTTACTTATTTTTTGTCGCTTAATAATACACACCAGTTTGTAAAGTAACGAAGACGTATTTGACCATAATTTTTACGTTAACACGAAACCCTAAAGGCGAATAAACCCACGGGTCGTCAAACATTGTGGTAAATTTCCACTTTTAGTTGAACGAGTCTTCGTTGAAAAGGTAGCATAATTGCGCGTGTCTAATGAAAAAGAAATCTCGGGCTCATTTTCGCGGGCAATTATCACGTAAAGTTGTTAGAAAAGGGAGAAAAAAGAGAAGTATAAGAGTCAATAAGATACAAAAGAAAAGAACCAACGTTTGATTAAAGGTGAAATCAAATTAAAGACGTATCCAGGAATCCGTTCGTTTAATTTTCCATCGACTGGAGGGAAGAAATTACATTTTGTTCTTGTCAAATTGATCCTATTACAAGAAATTGTCTCTGTTCGGGTCCTTTGCTGGCGAGTTTATGTTTTTTTCATCTTGCCGAATGTATTGCGAATTACGAGTATATTTTTTTCTTCTTATTCATAGGCTAGTCTTATAAGAGACTATATGCGATATTTTTAGGATTTCGTATTGTTTGAGTTGCGAGTACTCGCATTGTACGTAGACGTAAAGCTTTTGCAGCAATAGACTGATCGCGTGGTAATTATTATTTTAAACCGGAGCTTGTACCTTCCTACCTTCGTAGTTTGAAGAATTAGGTCATATTTGAATGAAATTAATTAAATACCTCATTTTTCATTGTTGGAATTAATTTTTATTTATAACTGAACCCCAAAAGTCGAGATTACATGCCAGATTCATTCTACCTTTGTTGGTAGAGAAATGCATATTTTCATACCTATTGTAATTTATTAATTTTTTAATGAAATTCGCGTGTGATAAGCAGTTTTGCGATTTTTTGATATATGTGATCGATTAACTGACCAATTCATACCTAAGTATACTGGTTGGTTTAGGTATAAACGAAATAAATACGATGGAAGTGAAAAGCAATAACGCGAATGCATGAGAAGAAAATACTTACGTTTGGTCAGTCGTTCCTGAATACGACGGCAGGATTGAACACGTGTCGCAAAAACTTAGGCGTGATTTTAGTCCATTCATTTAATTGGTTGTTTCAAAGTGACGTTAATTAAACTTTTACCGCATTCGTTCTCGTCAATTTCAGGGAAGCGGACGTTTTTCGAAAACTAATGATTTTTTGGGAAAAATCAACTCTCAGAAATGAGAGCGACCGACGTATCCTTTCAATTTTTAAACCCGACTTATTTCGAATTCTAACGGGTTATTTAGGTGGTTCACGTGGTATAAACTGGACGATTCTCGATTGTGACTCGTGGAGGGAGGGGCCATTTTATTGTTGGTTACATACAGTATAGATGGGTGGTCATTTTTGGGACCTTTTCAATTTCCGCACCCCCTCAATTAGTTTTGCTGTGTACCCTTTTTGTGAAACAATTTTTTGTGCGTACCAACCCCCTCTCTAATAACTTGGCGATTGGGCGATAAATTAGCATGAGCGCCCGCATTTTTTTATTTGAGGTAACTAGGTAGCAACTTGAAAAAAGTTTTTTTGAAGAAATCATTTTATAATTTTTTTTTTAATTTTATAGGAAAAAATTATTTTAGAAAATCTTGAGAAATTTTGCATAAAAATTTCTTTCTCATTGAAAAATTACCATTTATTAAAAAAAATCTCAAAATGAAATTAATTTTGATAAAAATCATCTTTTTTGCATGAAATTCTAAAAAAAAAAAAAAAAAATTTCAGAATTAAATTTTTTTTAAAAGTTATATGTACTTACCTACCTAAAAAAAACTTGAGAAATTGAAAAAAATACCCTCAAAAATTAGAAATTTCATCCTAGAAAAAGAATTGAAAAAATCCAAAAAATTTGAAGATTTATTCTAAAGAAATCGAGAAATTAAAAAAAAAATGAGATACATTTTCACTTCAGAATTTTTTTTTTCTTAAAACTGAAAATTTTATTCGAGGATATTTGTATCGTGAAAGTTCAAAAGATGCTAAGTGCCATCTTGGTCAAAATGGAGTTATTGCTATCATGGCATACTATGTCCATGCCATAATCTGAACCTATTAAAGATGTC
Organism: Balanococcus diminutus; assembly: GCA_959613365.1. Classification (NCBI taxonomy): domain Eukaryota; kingdom Metazoa; phylum Arthropoda; class Insecta; order Hemiptera; family Pseudococcidae; genus Balanococcus; species Balanococcus diminutus. The sequence continues at coordinate 41,029,284 of OY390715.1, read as the reverse complement.
AATATCTATACTTCTAAATAGTTCAAAATTCGCTCTAAAGATGGCGCAAATAAGCAAAATTTGCTAAATTTGAGGAAATCAAAATAGTAAGACTTTTATATTATAGTAAATTCAATTTCCAATCAAAAAGGTCCTTTTCACTTTTCGCCTATCTTCAATATTTCAGGCGCTATGCGAGAAAGATGAAACATTTTTGTCAATTTTTGAAAATTTATCAATTTTTTGAAATTAGAGAAAATAATGTGTACTTAACTTTGAATGAATAAAAAAATAGATCTATCGTGTAGAAAATTAAATTTCCTTCAAAAAGGTTCTCTTCACTTTTTGCCTATCTTCAATATTTTAGGCACTAAACAAGAATAAACATTATTATATTTAAATTTAATGCTCATCAATGCGTCTTTTTGAAACCCCTAAAAATCTATTCAAAGATGTTGATATTGGTTGGATTTTTGCTCAAAATGATGATGTAGGGTTCAAAGTATGCTATGTACCACCATTTTCACCATTTAAACCTTTCCTATGAACCTCCAAGCTATGCAAACATTTAAACGCGATTATCTCGAAAACATGTTTTTGGCACTTAGCATCTTTTGAACTTTCACGATACATTTATTATCTATTCTCAGAATGTTGCCCAAAGTGAGAATAGGCCATTAGAAAAAACGAATTATCAAAAGAACAAAAAGAAAAAAAATCGAAACATCGAAAAAAGTACTCCTAAAAAATTAGAAATTTCATTCTGGAAAAAGAATTGAAAAAAATCCAAAAAATTGAAAGATTTCTTATCCCGTAGAAAATGATAAATTTCTTTCTTAAAAAAAAAGTGAGAAATACCTAGGTACTTCCACTTTGGGGATCCTAAAAAAAATTGAAAAAAAATATCCAGAAAATTGGAAGATTTTTTACTGAAAAAGAATTGAATTTCTCTAAAAAAAAGATTTAAAAATTTTTCTACTCCAGAATTTGCGAGAAATTTGAACTGCCATTGTCGTCACATGTACCACCATTTGAGAAACACTGTCCCACAGTAAGTACTTGAATTTTTTTCGAATTTTTCATTTTTTTTCAATATTTGATGGGGCGTGTGACAAGCACAGACACTCAGACACATCTTATTAAACTGTAAAGTGATCCCACATGCACTGCACGAAATGAAAAAAAAGTCTCTATGGTTTTTTACCCCTTCCCTTGAAAACTGTTCAAATTCACATAATTCAAAAATTTTCACATAATGGAAATTTCTAATACTTACTAAATAATTTCTTCGAAAATTCCGTACTCTTGAAAGCTATCAAAATTGAGCAATTTCAAAAAATAACACTTTTTGGCTCATTTTGACAAGCTGAAATTTATTTTTGAGTAAGTATTCTTTTGAAAATTAAGCATGGGTTTTATGATCTTAAAAATTGGTCAATTAAAAAATTAATATCTTTGGCTTTCAGACGTACATTTTGGAATTTTAAAAAGTCAAAATTTTTTGAAAATCGATTTTTGAATTTTTTTTGTTGAGAATTATGCATAGTTAGATATGTCTGAAAAGAAGCATTCAATGAACCCCTCTCACTCCAAAAAAAGATCATGAGAAAAGAGTACAAAATAAAAGGTCATACTTTATCACTTTCAAGTTCTAGTAGACACCATAGTTTTATTTTTAGGAGGGAGGGAGATGTGAAAATATCGTGAAAGTAGGTACAACGAATTCAGCGAAGGTGGAATTTTCACTGACCACCCCTCCCCCAATCTTTAATTCATCTCCGACGTTTATGTTTTTGGATTATTTTGTGTCTTTATAAATTTTTGTGATTTCTTGAAAGTATGTGGTTTTTTTTTTGGTGGGGTTCATTTTTTCTAATCCTGCAAAACTCATGTTTTTTTGGTTTTGAGATTTGGTTAGACATTTTATATTGAAAACAACTTTTTTCACGTCGAATTTTTCATGTAGGTATTGTAAAATAATAATGATTCTTTTTGGCGTATTTCCTCGAAAAAATTGTATTTTTATTTCTGACTAAATCTTGTATGAAAATATTCGACAACTTGACCGCCGCCTCTGCTGCATCGACTCGGTAAAAATAACAGAAGAAGAAAAAACACTACAATACGGTTACGGTTTGGAAATTAGCGGCCACCGTCAAGTCAACGGAGAAATATCGTCCATACGGGGAAAGCTATTGCTTTGCGATCGGCACTCGGTATGCATGCGATATTAGCAACAATATAAGCGCTAGACTTTGAACGAGCAGGAAAGGCTAGAATTGTCGGAAGGAATTGAAAACGTACCCGCGTTACCCCTCGGTACTCTCTGACCAGACCCTGTATATAAGTTTGAACCAAATGGCCACCCTTACCATGGTTCGTGGCGCGGTTCGCAATTTCCTCCCCTCTTGTTTTAGGTTCGCGAACCGTTGCCGTTGTTTTATAATATAAGTCCGGCTCAATTTCCAATTTTCTTTTTTCCGGCTCTCGTTTGTATTTTCCATGACCGCGCGCATAAACAGTTCGTCTCTCTTTCGCAATGTCTTTTTCATCTTACTCTAACGCCTGCGAAAGTATATACTTTGTACCTTTTCGTTTTCTATTTTTTTCCTCCAAAGAGTTTTCCAATAAGCGTACATAAGCATATAGGGTGTTCTGGTCGTTTCGCGTACGGATGTATGCACACTAACACATATACACTCCATCGTATCTAAATGACGGGAATATATACATAGACGTTGCATGCTCATACCTACGCTTGCTTGTACCCGAACGTAAGAGTCTTCTCTCATTTTTTCGGCACATCGGCGTAGGGGTGCTCAGTCTGCCTCTTCATGTTGCATACTTATAATTATAAAAGTTATAACTTAAGTATCAGGTATAGCGGTGAAATTTTCAACGAGTAATTTTCAATTGCCACGCTTATTGGCGGTGCTTTAGTATTCTGACATGAATGTAATGTCGTGTTATGTGCATAGAATTGGTAATTGTGAAACTTTTCGTGTTAAAAGTTAGTCTGTCTTTTTGTTAGCTTAGCTTACCTAATGATGGTTCTGAAGAAGACCGATTTGTATAAATGATTTTTTCCCCGCAATTTTAATATTCGGCGGTATGAATTTAGTCGACAATTTTAGTCGAAGTACTTCTGCGTCTACACAATACAAAATACGTACAGACATATTTCGAAGAACAGTAGTTAACCATACATTTTATGGTATTTTTGTATAAGTGTAACTACACAATTTTCTTATGCTGATAATAATTCACTTCCATTCATTACAAAGTTATCGATAGCATGTTTGTCATGATTTTAATTTGTTTCTTCCAAATCATTTGTGTTTTTACAAAAAATCATGTTTGCCATTTTTGAGTGAGACCTGATGATGAGCACTTGGAGCTTGGAAAGCTTCGTCGAATAGTAAACAACTCTTTTAGGAAGTAGAGTTATTTTTTCACTGAAAAAAAAAAAAAAAAAATCAAATGATTATGAAACTTTTTAATTTCATATTATGTATGTTTGTTTTTGCAAAAGGGTCAACAAAAGCTGTAACGCGGGTTTTAGGTGCATTTAAAGATTTATTTAATTTATAAAATTAAAAAATTGATCTTGAAAATTCAAGGACGTCAAATATTGAAATTTCCACCAATTTTTAAGATGAACAGAAGAAGCTTTAAAAAAAAAATCAAAAAATCAAACATCATCTAAAAATTTTTGAAACATCAATTCGTCCAATTTCCAAAACCAATTCCTGATTTTGAGAGAATTCAAATTCAAAATTGAAAAAAGAGTCTGGGTATTAAAAAAAAAACAGAATATTTCAAAGGGCTCCTTATTATTTTCATGATTTCAAAACTAAAATTTTTCTGAGTATCGATAGTTGTTTTTTCAATTTGAAGCCATATCTTCTTTTCCTCACCCCCGGTTTTATGTTTGCAGATCTGTGTTTTTAAAGTAATTTCAATTTTTTTTTTCGCCTAACCACGAGACTTTCTCCAATAAAAAAGAACTTCTTCTTAAAACAAATTTACTTTTTTCTCAAAAAAAAACAAAAACAAAAAAAAACAGAATTTTTCCTTCAAAAAATTAGAAAATTTAGTTTCCTCAAGAATTTAAGAGATTTCTTACTTCTAAAAAAATTAAAAATTATTTAGGTAGATAGGTAAGTTTTTTTTTTCTTCAAAAATCGAGAAATACTTTTATTTTTAAGAAGTTGAGGTTATCCTCCTCAAAAAGTGAGGCAGAAGTTTCTCAAAAAATTGAGAATTTTGTAGAACATGAAATTTTCCACCCAGTACATGTCTTAAATTTCACTTTGACTCGATATTACGAGAGAGAGAAAAAAATAAGAAGAAAATAAAACGAAAAAAAGGGTACATTTTTCTTAATTTAGCATAGTATATGCTTTTACGGAGACCAAAATAGAAAAAAACGAGACCAAAATCCGACACCAAATTGGGTTAGGTTGGTTACATTACATTAGGTTAGGTTTGGATGACATAAAAAAACTTAGAAAATTTTTAATAAATTCGATTTTTTAGACATTATGTCAGACATTTTGAAACTTGTAAATTTTCTTGAAATTTTATGACTTTTAGACATTTTCTATACATTTTGTCAGACATTCTGAAACTTGTAATTTTTTTTAGAAAGATGACTTTCAGACATTTTGAAACTTAGAATTTTTTTTAGAAATATGACTTTCAGACATTTTGTCAGACATTCTGAAACTTATAAATTTTATTATCTTTTTTAGTTTTTTTGATTTTTTTTAGACATTATGTCAGACTTTTTGAAACTTGGAAATTTTTTTAATAATCTTATGATTTAATTTTGAAATTTCCATGGAAATTAATATTTTAATAAATTTTATGACTTTCAGGTTTTTTTTTAGAAAGTTGACTTTCTGACATTTTGTCAGACATTCTGAAACTTGGATTTTTTTTTTTAGAAAAATGACCTTCAGACATTTTGAAAATTTTTAAAATTATTTTTGACTTAATTTTAAATTTCCATGGAAATTAATTTTGATGACTTTTAGATATTTTGTCACAGAGTAAAAGCATATACTATGTTTCATATTTTCAAACGTAGTGTGGAAATAGAGCAAATTTTTTTTTTCTCTCTAATATCGAGTCAACGTAAAATTTAAGACATGTACTGGGTGGTAAATTTTATGCTTTACAAGATTGGTCATTATACCTTTTTTCATAAAAAACATTGTTTTTACGTTAGGCGAAAGAAATGATCAGGAAAAACAGAAAATGTAGGATGGGGGAAAGAAGATGGCTTCAAATTGAAAAGAAGTTTTTTTTTTTGGAAATGACTCCTCTTTGAGATACCACAGCTCCCCTCCTAGGTGACCTACGGGGCTAAAAATTGGTATGGAAAGTTTTCAACTCAAAATGAAGAACATTTTCAAAAATGTGCAAAATCGAAGCTCATCGATTTTTTTTTCACTCCACCCTAATGTATACCTACGATACGTGCCAACGTATGCATATTCAACGTGTAACATTTGGGAGTCACTGAATGGACATTTTCTTTTACTCTTTGGGTTGTGCGACTTGATGAAAAAATAATAATGTCAAGTTTTCCTTCTCTCTTTTTCCCCACATTACTGCTAGTATTTCGTTAGAAAATGGCTCTCCTATGGATATTCAAGACATTCGAGCTTGTCCAGCGTGAGCAGTCAGTCACCTTAGTGTTGCTTTTCAATAATATACCCTTGGCCACTTTGAACGATATGCGAAAACATTTCTACGACGAAAAACCGTTTTACCTTCTAAATTTTTCAACGTATTTCGTCTAGAAAATAACGTGCGCAAGAATCCTTATTGAATATTTTAGACGGAAGAATACTCTGTACACCGTGTTACGGACAGTGAGAATGGCCTCCTGATGTAATTTTTTGTAGCTAAAAAATATTATTTCAGAGCGAACCTTTTCGCATATTTCTGTTTTCAAGCTACGAAATTTAATGATCAACATTTCGAAAAATATCTTCAGCATATTTGCTGGTCCAAAATGTGTCAGAAATATTACGACATTTATGTCATTCATCTGTTGAAGAATTTTTACGGAATTTGGAGATTGCTTTATTTTTTATCATTCGACGACATCGTACGAGCTTTTTGGGGTTTTTAATTTTTTATTGAAAAAAATTCGCTTAGCTAGGTATGAAAAAAAAAATCTTTCGTATGTGCTGCTTTTCAGTTTTATTCGTTTTTATTCGTGTTTTTTTTTTTTTTGTTGACCAGGTACGTTAGAAATACGAGCTGAAATATCTATCTTAAATTGCACACAATAACGTACGTTAACGATATGAAATAAAAAAATAAAAAAATTTTAAAATGAAAATATTTCTAATTTTTTTTACGTTTTTAAAATTTTTTAACTTTAAAAAAAAATTGGAGTGTACCTAAATTATTATTTTTTGAAATTAAAATATTATATTCCTCAAATTTTTTGAGAAAAGAAATCTCTAAATTTTTTAAAGTATAGTTACAAAAGGAAATTGGATAATGAATAATTACTCGACTTTTGGACGTCAGATAATCTGGGTTTTGCTGTATTATAATGAGATTTTTTTAATATAGGATACTATTTTGTCCAGACTTGTAAGTTGTAGTATTATAGGATAAAATCAACTTTTTCTCACATTGGAAGGGCACGAGCTCTAGCATTGTTTGAAATTTATTTCAAGTTGTTTTATAACCTCGTCGTCGTTGGTCGTATTATTTGAAGTGAGAAATTTTCGAATTCTATTTAGTATTCGGGTTTTTGCTCGACTCATTCTGAAGGGAATTTGAGTTGTATATTAGAAATTCGCGATGTGTGTAAATTCTTCAAAATTAGTTTTCAAATTGGTAAATCTAGGCGGTTCAGCAAATTTGTTGACTAATATTGTCGAAGTTACGGTGAGCCGACGTAATTATGGCTGGTGTAGATTGTTTAAGTTTGGAAATTTTAAGTCCGCTCGATTCATAATGGAAGCTCATTCGAATGAAAATAGAACCCGAAGCTTTTCAAGTTTTGATTAAAAGAACATCGAATATGCAAAACTCGGTCAATTTTAGCCTTTCGTTATCGTGTATGATACTTCTCTCCATATAAATAACCTATATCGTATACTTGTACGTAACTACTCGTATGTACGTAACTATACGTATTTTCATTAGATGAATCAACTCTAGACCTACCTATCCCTTGCGATTAGTTTGTCTTATCGTAGGTTTTTATGCCTAACGTAATAGAAAAGGGTGAAGAAAAATTTATTATATGGTAAATATTGATATTGCGAGTATGTTAACGTGTATTGGTTGAATTAGCCGAACGTCGTACATGAATACAAGAGCACGAGTCGCGTTCACGTTTAGTAGGCCTGTAATGTCAATATTACGCTCAGCTTTGAGACCCTTGAAAGTACCTCAGACTTTTGTTGAAATAATAAAAGAAATTTACATAAAACCGTTTAATCTTACCACTTAGTATTAGTCTTAATTAAATGTGTATTTATTTATTTAAGAGCTTATTGGTCGTCTTTCCGCGCGACCCTGTCAGACAGAAAAAAAAGAAAAGAAAGAAAAACCAATACGATCGTTTCGTTTTGTTATCGGTTAATTTATTTCCTCGTGAAAACTTTTATTCTCGCCGAATCCGATTTGAAACCGATTTAAATTTTAAAATAACTAACTGTACTGAAATTCAACATTTATGGAAAAGTTTCCACGACAAGAATTAAATCGTCGTCATTTACATTATGTAAAACTACCGCGCCTTGACTTTTCCGGCCTTATATACTTGGTTTCTTTTTTTTTTATTTAACGAGATACAGATGTATAGAATAATGGACTAATTTTTTCTCACTTTTTTGTTTTATTTTCAGATTCGATGCACTGTTCTGCATTTGCGAATCTCGGGCGTATTGCAAATTAATTATTTGTCCGAAGTGGTTTGTTCAAGGTAAGATTTCATATGTTTTTTCTTATTTTATGAATTAGCTACATAGATAGTGCCTTTATGCCGCCCTCTTCGACTCGTTTTAGAATTGATTCAAGTTAAAAATATTAATTATTTCGGATAATTAACAATTATTAATTACTGTAACTAATGAGTATTTAATTTCAAAGAATTCGATAAATAATTATAGTGCTGAAACAGTCAAAAAGAAAATTTCTAATTTTAGAGATGCGTGTAATGAAAAATAAAAGAAAAATAAAAAGATGGAATATTCGAGTAAAGTTATATTATGAAGTTCAAGAGTGATGAAAAGTTACTGCAAATTTTATAACTGGCAAGGTTTTTCGATGGAAAACGTTCCAGCAAGATACTACTTTCGCATCATTACCTTCAGAAATCCTCCATAACGTTGGTTCAGATTTTTCATGATGAAACTCGTTATTCACTATAGTATTTTTCTTTATACGTATAAGTAGGTACACTGTTTATCTGAAATTGGACAACAGTATCGAAACTTGAATGTATACTTACTTGGGTATATCAATATTCTACTTACATTTAAAAAAATTGATGAATACAACATTTAATAAGTAGGGTAACCGAAAATATTTATTTATTCGTCTGAAATATGTGGTTATAAATCTCGAAATATGTGCAAAATATTTCTTTAAAATCCTGAAATATGTGCAAATATTTTTTTAAAAAGCTAAAATATGTGCAAATATTTTTTTTAAAACCTAAAATATGTGAAAATAGGTATTAATTTTTTTATTTTATTTTTTTCAATTTTGAATTCGTATACATGTTTCAATATCTACTGTAGATAGTTGTTCTCTAAAGTGTAAAAAATTGACCTGTTGGTAGATTAAACGATACCATCATCTTTAAATTTACATTCGTGGCCTCCAATTAGAGTGGTTCTTCGGGGAGGGGGGGGGGAATTACTAAAAATGCCAACTGAAACTGCTCAAAATTTCCACCTGGTACTGAAAAACAGAAAATAGTATGCTGCCCGAGCGTAGCGAGGGCGAAATTTTTTCAAAAATTACGGTTTTGAATGAACAAATTTAGCTGAAAAAAGGGGTGAAAATGGCAAAAACCCGGGGTGTAAATGAGGAAATGTTAAAATATGTAACAAATATGTGCCAACCTCAAAATATGTAAAAATATGTGCTAATATTTTTTTATATGTTGGTCAGGGTGATTTCGTCGAGAAATATTGAAACTTCCGAGCTAAGTAGTTGGCAAAAAAAGTTATAAAAAAATGGGCTCGGTTACCCTATTAATAAGGTGTACTGTGAACCCAGCTGAAGCTTGAGATATTGGCTTATTTTTCATGAAATTTGTTTAGTTTGTTGTTCATTTAATTTTTCTTTGAAAAACTTCGAGGAATAAGGCACTGAAATATCCGTTAAAAAGATAACCATTTCAATTTCAAAATCAAAATTGAAAAAAAAAAAATGATTGAAATTTTTTTAAAACGAAATGTTGTTTAGTTCTCCTTTAACATCGAGTTTCACTCATAATCATCAGTTATGTCGTATCAAGTTTCAAAAATTGAAATAATTAGAAATAATAAATAAATAAATAAATAGATAGATTTTTTTTCTTTTTCAATTTTCAAATTGAAATGACTAACTTTTTAATCAAGTGATATTGAAGAGTCCGGTTTGCGGCATTCAAAAGGTCTGAAAAAAAAATCTAAATTTTTGAACACTTTTTTCAGATAATTAATACAGTACAGACCCCCCCCCCCCCCCCCCCTCCCGATCATCGGGTACAATGATCAACCTCACTAAAAAATTCCAAAAAAATTTGCTTTCCAACGCCGCAAAGCGCAACTTTTTACCTATCACTGATGTCGAGTAATGCATGTTTAAAAATCTGAAACGAAACTGATTTTTTTTCAGTTGGGCATATCTCTGCCCCTTCAATTCACAGGGTCGGCAAACACGCATACATGAGCTTAGTTTGAGTTGACTATATCGCTGGTGAAGGAGTGTTAACTGGTGACTGGACACCCTGTATATCTAGATACTCATTTTTAAAATTTGGAGGAGAAACAGGGGTTCAATTGAAAACAATTTCAGACAAAAGTTGTAGATCAAGTTGCTAGGAATAATTTTTGATATTATGTATTAAAATTTTGACTTGACCCCTCCTCTTCCACTGTAATATCGCATAATACTGCATAGCATGTAGATGCTTAATTTCTTGTAATCAAAAAAATATGTGGGGAAGGGGGGGGGGTAGAGGTTCAATTGCAAAAATTTTCAAACAAGTTGTAAATTAAAATCCTGAGGATCTTTTTGGTATTATAAAAATTGATAATGCATCTCAACTTGAAGTAATGTAACTAGTATAGTAACTAGCCTCCAATGAAGAAAAAAAAAAAAAAAAAAAGGAATAAAAGGAAAAAATGATTACATTTTCAAACTTTTACATTTTTTTTTGTTCTAACTCATCAAAGTTGTTCCTTTTCATGAGAAATAATTCCCAGTTTCAAAAAATTCACAAATTTAGAAATATTATAACTATCCCTCCTCCCCCCAATCTAAAATTCAGTTGGGGGAAATAAAAAGAATAGGAGGGAAGAATAAAATTAGTGAAAAATCAAAAATCAACAAAATCTTTGTCGAAGAATCACAAAATTACCATTTTTTTTGAGAATAGGACTCTCAATTTTCAGGGAATGGTTTTATGGAAATTGTGTGGAAAGCAGTAAGAAAAGTTAGTGAAAGAGTATTGTGATTTTGAAAAAAAAAATTACCTTTTAGACAATAAATGTCTAAGTTGAATATTTTAGCTACCCAATTTAATTTTTTCATTTTTTGAAGAAATGGAGATGTCTCAAAGTACCACTTCAAATTTAGTTTGTGGAAAATTAAAAAATTAGGAATTGATTCTCATGAAAAAATGCAACTTTTATTTTTTCCTAAAAATGGGGGAAAATAAAAAATAGAGAATTATTTTCTCATAACAAGAAACAAATTTACCTACTGAGCTCCCAAAAAACCGAAGGTCCAAAATAAAGACCAAAGACCACCGTAATGAACCATTAGCAGTTTAGGCAAAAAAAATCTGCGTAGAAGTTGTGGATTAAACGATATTGGAAAGCCCTTCGGGTCTAACGATATGTTGTAAGTGGTTGACAAGAAAAAAATCAACCTAACACCGTGTAATTTTATCGAAGTAATTAAAATTATTCCAATGGCGGATCAATTAGTTCATTACTTATTTTTTTCCTGCAAATTAATGATTAAATTCCGTTTTCTTTAATTAATTAACTTCGATTGGGGTTCAGAGGTTGATTGTAAATCAATTTAATAATATAATGACAGATGTTTTAATAAGGTGGTGACATTGTAAGCGAACGACGTGGTGCTGGTTTAAGTAATTTTTTTATCCCACACGATATACCTACTCATGTTTACGAGTTCTAAAAAAGTAGTCATACTGATTCGTATTCTTAATTTGATTTATTTTTCATTTTTCGTAATCGAGAATTAACCTAAACTCTCGAGTTTTAATTTACTTATCTCGATCGTATTTGTTGTTTTTATTTACGAATTTTTCATTTCATGCGAGAATGCAGTTATTTTTGATTTTTTTCATGGTACTTATCGTGTTTATTTTATGGTTATTTTTCGAGTGTTTTATACGATCAAGTGTGGTATCCTGAAAATGTAAACCCGAAGAATTATTTTGTTGCTTTTTGCGTGCATTAGCGAATTGTATCTCGCTGTGAACATTAGTTCCGCTCTGGTTATAAAACAAAAAAAATCCTGCCAAACAAATCTTGTATGAGGAACATCCTATTTACATTTGAGCTCTATTATGAAAACGAGGGTGAATGTACATGAACATTTGATAATATTTTTTATAACTTGTAATAGCTGTAGGTACAGAATTCCTAAATTTTTGAATCGATTTAGATGTCAAATTTAAGTGAGCTCAATTACACGAATAGCACAATTTTGACGCTTTTATTAGCTAATTTAATCAAATACTCGTAGTATGCATTTATACCTTTCTATTTGAAAGCTCACTGATATAGTCAGCCGTCGTGTGATAGGTCTGCGATTATTATTTGGTCATAAATGTTCATTCTACGAGCGAGCGTAAGATTGCGTTTGCGTAGTTTCAGTTTTTCGATTACCTAAACTGAGGACACCTGATGCTTGATGCAAATGCGTATCGAATTACGACAAAGTCACGGGTCGTTACTCTATCACTGCGTAGCCATCCCATCATCGCTGGCAAAAACATTAATTATGCGTTTGTATAACTGAATAAATTCTTCTTGTTTCACGGCATAATATCCCAAGTCATTTTCAGCTTCACCTGTTCAGCTGCAATGTATCGGATTTAGAAAAAGAAGAGCATTGTGTCGCTGACATCAGCGCCAGTCACGTTTAGATTTTTTTAGAGAATAAATATGGCGCCACTGAAAAAATTCCAAAGTTCTAATTCTTGATCTGAAATTTCTGATTTAATCTTGTAAGGATTATAAAACTTGAAACTGCCTGCATTGTGTAAAATACATCATTTGGAAACAGTAGGCTATGACTTTTTCCCTTTTATTTCAACTGTAATTTCAATTGAGTACATTTTTTTCTGAGTTACTCAATTACTCATAACTATTTTTTTTCGTACTATTTTTGACAGATTTTGAGGCAGCGGGAGTTTTGTAAAAATTTTGTAACTTGGTACTGCTGCGAGCAAATAAATACATTTATGTAGTTAATTGTAAGCGTAGCCGGAAATTTATGGGACATAGGGACCTCGAAAATACCTACCCATCCAAAACTGCACCATGTTGTCAAACTAAATATCTACCCAGATAAATAAATTTTTTAATAGTGCGATGCAACAGACTTAAGATATCAGCTGAATTGCCATTTGACTTTTCACATTGTCAAATTTTCTGAATCAACTTCTCGAAAATCTTTTGTTAGGATGATTTAATTTTGGTTTTTTTATGTATTCGAAATTTGAAAAATATTCGATGAGCCTGCCAATAACCCGATTGTTATTTATGTTTCAGAAAATAATTCAAACTGGCCGCTATCACCGCAAGTGCCGCCATGAATCCTCACTACCATCACTCGCCGTATCCGGATCTCAATTCGCCGCATTCTCCGATTTTGGACGGAATCCCAAATAATTACCATGGCCACGGAGGGCCGCAAGGAGGACCTCCGAACGGCCTTATTATGAACTCGCATCACGAACATTTGCATTCACATCCAGCCTTTACTGGTGGCCAACTTTCTCATCACGGAAACGGTCCTAATTCCTTACAAAATTACCATCACCACCACCACCACCATTTACTTAATCATAATAGCCATAATAACGGCAATAATAACGTGCAAAGCAATCAACCTCCTCATGTAACTTGTGTGGGATGTGGGCATGCGATTAAAGATCGATGGATTTTCAAAGCACTGGATAGACATTTTCACCGACACTGTCTTAAATGCGAATGCTGCCACACTGTTTTAGCCGATCAGAATTCCTTTTTCACCAGAAATGATATGATCTTATGCAAAAATGATTATCTTAGGTATGTATGCATTTTGCTGTTTTATTTTTTGGGTAATGGTTTTGCTGCTCACCCATTTTGGGTGTAGGGGGATCGTTAATTGGAATCGATGATGTTAATGATGTAGTCTGAAAAAAATGAATACTTGAAGGGTGGCAAGTATTAACGGTTTAAGTCCAGATTACATTTCAAGTACTAACAGCATAAGTCAAAATCTGCTCAGCTCTTTGCACATTGAAACACAGTGCTCTGGCCTCGTCATTTTTAATTTTTTTCCCTTGGCTTCGTTCTTTTAACTTCTACTATTGGCGGAAAATGGAAATCTTCTACAAACAATATAAGTCATGAGATTGAAGGCAAGGAAAGAAATGACAAGGTTGGAGCAATGTGTTTCTTTGTTCCACTTCTAAGACCACAGCTGATTTTGACTTATGCTGTTCATATACTTACTTGAAGACTTCACTACAAAAACAGGTTCTTGTCAAAAATGAAAAATTTTCAAGTGCAATATTCATCACTGCACTGTAACTTGTATTGACACATTGGTATCAGCGTTGCCAAATGGAAATTTGAAAAAATTAGGAGATTCCGGAGAAATGAATTTCCATAAAAAAGTAGTAGATTTCTGAAGTTTTTGAGTCACATTTTATAAAAATTTCGAGATATTTAAAAAAAATAATCAGGAGATTTTGACTGAAAATCAAAGAATGTTTTCCGAAAATCAGGAGCTCTTGCTGAAAATCGGGAATCTTAGCTGAAAATAAGTACCTAGATCAGGAGAAAATCAGTACTTTCATGGGAGCCTTCAAAAAGTAGATCTCCTGAAAAATCAGAAGCATTGGCAACGCTGATTGGTATACAGTGCTGCAAAAGTTTTTGTGAGAGTTATAGGAAGTATTCTAGTTTATAAAAACACCACTTCGAGCGCTCTTGGCGTTCTTGCCTATTGCCATGCATGTTTTCTTTTTTCATTTTTGTTAAGGGCTGTTTTTGTAACGATATCTTCACTTGAAAGGTGATCTGGACTTGAAACCATTATTATACTTGCCACCCTTCACTTTGCACTTCGATGTTTGGAGAAAATTCCATCTGTCAATAACTTTCAAAAAATGGATAAATCCAGTCTTATTCTTCAACTTACCTACTTCTTAGTCTACATGTAAAATTGTTCGCTGTGATCTTTTGCACTTCTATAGAATCGATAAAGTTATATCTCATAGAACTGCGCTGTCTGCGACTTGTCGAGTTTAATAACACAATTATGTTAATGTCTGGTGAGGGAAGAAAAGGGAAGAAAGTGAAAAGAAAGAAAAGCAAGTTACACAGTCTCGTACATAGGCAAAAAAAGTTGTCGACCCTACTTTTTTTAGGAAAGTTGATCTGAAAGTTAGAATTCCATTCGTCTAACGTTACGTGTAAAATTATTTAAATTTTCGGAAATTTCTTTTTTGAATACTAAACGCAAAATAAATGCTAGAAGGTAGGAGCGTGTTTGCTTTAGAAAATAGGCATCATTGCATAAAAAAAAGTAAAATGCTTGCGATAGAGAAGCGAACTACACCATATTTTACCTACGCAATTTCTTTGATATTCTGTGATAATTTGTCGAACATATGGACAATCTTAAAATTTCTAATTTTAAATTAATCTGCTAGAGATAGATCCATACAAATGTTGAAAATTCCCAAAATTAGGTACGGTGCTGAACTAGGAAACGAACGAATTTTAATTTTTTTTTTCTTGCGGATTGTAAATTTGTAGCTAGTGTTTTTGATTGGAAGTATTATTCAGCTCTGATTGTCCATAAGAAAACTTCATAGAAACGAGAACGAGAGATGAATGGAAGGGAATGTACGATTGTGCAAAACCTCTGTGTAGTATGCGACGGGTTAACGAACACACCTCTCTGGTACTAGTCATCCTACCGCTCGTTTTATCTCTTTTTAGGTTCACTTGATTTTAAATCAAGTTTTCCTTTCAATTTTCCTCCCACCGGCTTCGCATGCACGCGCACCGCCACCACCGCCGTCGCAATCAACGAAAAGTTAACATGTCTACGTTTCCCTACCTTTTTTCGTTCCCTTCTTCGTCAAGCCGTCTTAACAATCCTAATGACTGATGAAGCGCAGGAATTTGGAAACGTATAATGTCTAATGAAGCGTCGGAAACAAACCAGACAATTTGGTCTTCCCCGTTAAGGAGAACAGAAAAGACAGAAATTTTTTAGGAAAGATTTTTGAATTTTTTTTTCACGTGTAATGATGGAGTTAGTCTGGATTGCTGGTCTCGTGATTTTTCTCTCGTATAAAGATGGTAATCGTGATTTCCCCTTTTTTCTATTATTGAATGCATATGTGGATAATTTTTTTAAAACCATGTTCAAGAGTAAGTTATTATTTTATATTTTTTTTAATTTTCGTTAAATTGGTGTGTATATTTTCTTTTTTTCTGAGCTTAGAAAAAATTAAATAAAATTTCAAAATCTTGGGAATAATTGATCGAAATTTTAAATCGCTTGTTTTCTGTTCGAGTATCTAGTCTACTTCTACGTAGTATAAAATATTGGTTAAAAAAAAGGTAAAAAATATTATTCCAATATATTGTAATGATATGCGAAAACAGGAAAAATATTCTTTTGTATTGAAATTAACCCACTTGAAGCTTATTTTCTTTTCTTTTCATATTATTTCAAATTTTATACTTACTGATAACATTTTTCGATATACCGAAGTAAGAAAAACGAGCTTATTATATAATTTTTTATTTATTTTTTACCACGTAATAAAATAATATTTGAAAACTTTAATAACTTGTACAAACTAAAAAAAAATAAAAAATAAAAAATAAGAAAAACCCCATAACTTAGCTTTTCGTGTGTTGTTGTACAAGTTGAAAGGACTTGCTCTCTCTTTTACAAGATTATGTATCTAATTTTTATTAAACTGGAATATAAAAGACGGTTTTAACCTTTAAACCTCTTATAAAATTTCTTTTTTCATACAAAGCGTATATTGAAAAGGCATCCTTTGACTCCTTTCTAGGAATTGGCATATTATTTAAATACGAGTCACCGAAGAAACCAATTTCACCATGGTTAGAGGTAGGTTCAAAAGGAATCAAAATTATCAGCGTCCGTCGCAGTTCGTACGAGAAATTTATTTTATTTTATTTATTTATTTTTTTATTATTTTTTTTTCTCTCGGAAAACGGTTACCATCTAAAAAGAAAATTCTTTTTTTTGTATTTTTGTTTGTTGTTTCGTTATTAAAAAAAGGAAAAAGGACTGACCTCTTGTGAAAGCTTTCTTTTAGTCGCACATACGTACGTCAGAAGTATTTTACGTCAAATCTCGTAAGAAATTTGATTTTTAACGACATTTCTACGCTCTACTCGTCGGCCTTTTATGGAAAATTAGGGAGCTGTTAAATTAATTTTACATCAAATTGGAGAAATATGTTAAAAATGTTCAATACACGAATGCATGGTGGGTTTTCGTTGGTCGAAAAAAGTTTTTTTTCAACATCAAAGTGACTTTGAAACAGGATGGAGAATGAGAAGAAGTAAAGGCAGAAGAAGAGGGTGAGAAGAATTAGGAGTATGTTGATAAAATCAAAAGGCAAACCTAAAACGAGGATTTAATCCATTGCCAAATTTGAGTTGATACCTTGGATATCTAAATTTTTCAAAGAAATATCGAAATTTATTTTTCACTTTTTTTAAAAAATAGGGTTAACTAGGGTTCACTTGAAATTCAGTGAACCGAAAAATAAAAAAAATGGGAATCATCTCTCATTTTTTAAAAGTGGTAGATTAGAACCAAAAAATGCAAAAGTTCGAAAATTTAGTAATTTTCTATTATTTTTGAAAATTAGGAAGGGAGGATTTTAGCAATTCTTGAAATTCATAGCGAAAAATAAAATAGAGAATTATTTTAAGTATATTTTATGTACTTAATAAAAAATGATGATATTAAATGAGCAGTACCTAATTCAAAAAATGTTACCATTTTTTGTTCGTTAAAAAAGGGGCGTCAAAGGTACCGCTTTTAGAGTATAATAAAAAATTGGGGAGTAATTCTCATGAACGAGGAACAATTTTGAACCAGAGAAAGGCAAGATTTTGAAAATTTGTTAATTTTGTCACTCTTTTAAAAAAAATGCGGCGATCAGGGCCAGGGCCCACTTGAAATTCCGTCAAGAGAAAAATAAATAATAGAGAATTATTTTTTCATTTTTTTCATAAAAAGAAGCTTCTTTGGAGGTGGGGGTGAGATTGAAAAAAAAAATCGAAAATCCAAAGTAAGGACCACCCTGCAATGGAAAATTGGAAATACTCGTATATATATTAGGTACGCTTTGAAATCTTGAAATTCTGATTTCCATACTAAGATCATTCTAAAAAAAATGAAAAAATTTCTATGACCTTTGGTGTTGTTCATTATTCCTGTAAGTTGAAAAAAATTCAGTTGATAATTGAAGAAAATGAAAATTTATGCAACCTCTTGATACAAGAGATGCGACCCCAACGATGATGATGATAACGAAAAAATTCATTCGACTTAACTTGGGGGGGGGGGGGGGGGGTAAGGGTGAAGTAAGGAGCCAAGAATTTTTAGACCCTAAAGGGTCAACTTCCGTCGTTAAATTTTAAAACTCTTAAAGCTCTCTTGCACCTTCATTTTCAAAGATAGGCAAAGAAATGTGTAGAACTAAAAAACTTAATTTTTTTAGAACTATTCATTGGTTCAATCGGAAATTATTTTTTCTCAATTCAATTTTCCCTTGTCCCTTCAATTTTCAAGATAGGCAACATGTTTATATGTAATTTTTTTTCCTCTTGGGTTGCCTATTCACCCGGAACACCCTGTATTTTGAGCAAAAATCCAAGTAAAATGTATATTATTTATAATGGAGTAATAACAATCTAAGTCAAAAATCAGCTTAGCTCTTCGCACATTGAAACACATTGCTCTGGCCTTGTCATTGTTTTCCTTGGCTTCGTCCTTCTAACTTATATTGTTTGTAGAAGGGTTCCACCAATAGCAGAAGTCAAAAGAACGAAGACAAGGGAAAACATGAAAAGGCCAGAGCAATGTGTTTCAATGTGCGAAGAACCAAACTGATTTTTGACTTACCCTAATTTCTCTGAATTTTTTCAAGCTTTCTTCGTTCAAAATTTTTCAATTCAGGTACTTAATATTTGAATGGAAAATTAATAATATACCTATTTTGTAAAAAACCACTCGTTCGCATTGTTTAGGTAGGTACTAAAAATAAGTATATATTTGGTAAAGCATCAAGAATAGGTGGAAAATGTACAACGAAGGTACCTAATGTAGAATCTTCCTTCAGGTTTGGTAATGTCTTGGCTCTCACAAAGTTTCACGTTTTAGTGTACAAATTAACTATCATCGGCTATGATCTTGAAAGGTAATGATTCTCTGATGGGCGTTACACATACGTAGTTTTTATTATACACACCTTATAATTATCATCGTTCGAAGCATTGATAATTTACTTCTGGCTGGTTGGTGTTTTCAAAAATTGATAGGAATTCCTGAAAATTAAATCATAATAAAATTCTTTCGTGATTTAACGTATAGTTGTTTTTGAAGAATATGGTGGTGTAGTTAATAAAGATGAGACGGTGAGAGTCTGTAATCCGGCCAATGAGTCAGTTACACTGTTAATTGTGCAATTCTGCGATTGGTTTGTGGGAATCATGATCGCAGCTTGTAAGGTGATGACGAGTAACTTAATGTAATATTTTTCGGTTCGATTAGTCATAATATCGAAGTTTTAAAACGCGAGTCAGTCAAATTTTGTAATTTCTCATGAAAGTGTTTTAAAAAAATGAAAGTCAGATTTAATGTTTTTTTTTTCATCTTGTAAGAATTTTCAATGGTTTTTATTGACCAAGTGATTGGCTTCTTTTTTCGGAAGAGAGTTGAAAAAAAAACATTTTAATTAAGTATTTGTTTTACAAGAATTTTCTAATGCTGCAAATTGAATAAAAACGTTGATGTATTTTACAAGATTACAAAATTTCATTATCTCACAAAAAATGACGATTTCCTCGTGGTAATAAATAGCATTATTTTTTAACAAATTGTTGTTGTTTTTTTGTGTTTTTTTTTTGGTGCCCGTTCCAGTATCAACTTTTGTTTCGCGAACGGAACTTGTAAAATTTTAACTTTAAACATGGAAAATTTTCAACCTCAAAATAAAGCGAACTACGATTCAACTTATTTTAGAGAAAGTGCTTTAAATATTTCCCTTGCAAAATAGAAATGAATTTTACTACGAAAACCATTGTTTCCATTTAACAAAGGGGTTAAGTACGGAATAACCGGGATTTTAAGTATTTACCCCCACACAGTTTGTGTATAGGTAATTAAGCGTCGGGAAAACCGAAACGCTGGCAAAAGTAATAAACAATGATATGGGAAAACAAAGGTCCGCGGTTCAAAAGGATTTGGGGTGAGGGAAGCGAGGTGGTGTCTCGAGTAGTTCAAGATTGAGTGGCATTCCAATAAAACTATAGCGAATGGGGGAAATGCGTAAGCTCGATAGTTGACAGGGCGGCGTGGAGAAGTGTTTCGTGAACGAATGAGGCCGTGATTAATGAGCTAGGTCGCTTAACAAGAGCGCCTCTCTAATTACTGAAACGGTTGCGGGGTATGGTTGCCTGCAATTTATTAGTTAAACATTTCCCCCTTCTGGTTTTCCTTATTAAGTTTCTTTCTTCTTTGGTTACGTATTTACGAAATTAAAAAATTGTGTTTTTACGCTGAAAATTTGTAAATGGCTGGTAAACTTTATTTAATGGTAGATTTAGAGAGATGTTTTTTTTTCTTTTTATTTTTTCTTTCTTTCTTTTTCGAACGAGAGTAGAACGCTCTGTTTGAAGAACTTTTGGTATAAATTTTCATCGTAAAACTGGTAATCGATAAAAATTGCTAGATTTTAGTAATTGTACTCACTAGGAACGGATATTCATTTTACAATCGCGAAATTAGATTATCTGCGCTTCAAAACTTTTGCTGTTTTGACGTAATTTTAATAGATATTTCAAGTTTAATATTTATATTCGAAAAAAGAGAACTTTGAAAAATTACTTTTTAGCATTCCTCGTAGACATTCTGATCCGGTATAAGTCAAATAAAATACCAATCCAATTTTTTTTTCTATTTTGCATCAATTTTTACTTTGAGGGAATTAAAAATTGAAATTATTTTGCAGCACATTTGCCTCATATGCCCGATTAATGTTTATTAATCTCCAGAGAATTTTCTAACGCCTGGTCTGATATACGTTTGAGTACTTCTATTATACAGGGTGTTTCATAGCTGACTGAGTTCCTTCCACCAGGTGAATAGGCAACCCATAAGGAACAAAAAATTGTATATAAACATGTTGCCTATCTTGAAAATTGAAGGGACGACGGAAAATTAAATTGAGAGAAAATAATTTCTGATTGGGTCAATGAATACTACTAAGAAAAAAAACCTTTTTATTCTGGACATTTTTTTGCCTATCTCCGAAAATGAAGGAGCTACAGAGCTTTAAAAATTGAAAAAACTGTTTCTTTCAAAGTTTGAAGCTTTCTTGCGCCTCATTTTCAAAGATAGGCAAAAAATGTCCAGAACAAAAAAGTTTATTTTTTTAATACTATTCATGGGCTCAATCAGAAATTATTTTCTTTCAATTTTATTTACCATTGCCCTTTAAAGTTTCAAGATAGGCAACATGTTTTTACAACATTTTTTGTTCCTTATGGGTTGCCTATTCACCTGGTGGAAGAAACTCAAGTCAGCTATGAAACACCCTGCATGTAGAGGTTTTCAGGAATCGCTTTTATAAGTACCTACTACCTACTACCTATATCATTTTTGTAAAATTTTGGCAACATTTTAAAACGTTTTTTTGATAATATTCTAAATTTCCACATTGTAATTATACAATCTGAGTAAAGGTACCATTAAATATATCTTTCGAGTAGTGTATTGGTTTATAACAATGTAAGGTAGTTATGCACGTATATTAAGATGCTATCGTGCGAATCTTCGTAAAGCTCAGAATGAAAAAATTAGCGTTAGAAAATGAAGTGAATGAAGTCTAAAATTACTCCAGAATATCCTCATTGGCCTGCTGCCATAAGACTTGTCTGTCTGCGTACATTAAATAACTATATAGGAAGCTACTTAAAAAGATATATTTATGTACGTAATGTTCGTCGCCAAATAAACCCAATTAGCCCTAATGTTACATTCAACGTAGATAAGAAATGAATTTCGGCTGTTTTTTCCATCTAGGCTCGCATTCATTATAATGACATAATGATTAAAATAATGGAAGATGACCAATTCTTTATTATTAAAAGGGGAAAAAAGTGAAAAGAATACCTTTTTCCTACGATGTATTTGGTTGTTAGGAGGCAATTTATTAGAATTAATAAACTCGGACGCAAATTTTTGCCTAATTTTACGGTCACGGAGGTTAAGACGATTGAAAGGAGGATAAAGTTTGCGTATATTTTAACGTAGGCATGCGTGCGAGGTGCTTTTAATTACATTGTTAGACAAATTTATGACACCCATTTAAAATAGAGTGCTTGAAAAAAAAAATACTCTGGATTACGTTTCAGACATTTCTAAAATATTTCTCAAGTGTAGTGTGAAAAAAGCTAGTTGAAGGATTACGCTTGGGTATTCAACAATGACTGAATGATGATTCATGCGATAAATTTAAGTAATTGAGTGTGTTATAAAACGCAGCATTATTAAGTGCGGAATATGATATAGATAGCGGAAATAATTCAATTTGCAGCTATATTTTGTTGAATTTAAATCATTTAGGAATATACGTACATAAGTGTATCGTTCTTTTCTATTTGGCTATACTCGTAAGTGCGAGTTTTTTTCGAGATGAGCTAGAAGGGTGATCGATGTTGTTGGTGTCGTGGCGTAGGCTACCTACCTATTGTGTTTTATTTCTTTATAAGTGCAGTTTCCTTCGAATAAGTACATAATATAATAATACCTATCATTAATTATAATTGATAAAAAAAATTTTTTTGATGTAAAATATTTTTAAAAATTTTGGGATTGCCGGTTCTTATTAGCAACATGGAAAAATTGAATTTTTACCAAAAATGGGAAAAATTGAAAAATTATGAATTTTTTTTGTCATAACCTCTCAGAATGAACCCGATTATTGAGAGAAAAAAATTTTGGGCAATATTTTCAAAGAAATTCAATTTTAAGAAAAATGTGTAATTCGCCATTATACATTGCAAAAATGATTTTTTCCAAAAATGGAAATAATTGAAAAATTATGAATTTTTTGTTCATAACCTTTCAGAATGAACCCGATTATTGAGGAAAAAAATTTGGACAGTTTTTTTTTTTAAAGAAATAATTTTATAATACCTACTTTAAATTTAAAATAAATATTTTCAAAACTTAAAAATTTTGTGTTTTGCCCCGAGCAGCACACTCGATCGATAATATCGAAAGTTGAAACG
Organism: Balanococcus diminutus; assembly: GCA_959613365.1. Classification (NCBI taxonomy): domain Eukaryota; kingdom Metazoa; phylum Arthropoda; class Insecta; order Hemiptera; family Pseudococcidae; genus Balanococcus; species Balanococcus diminutus. The sequence goes on along the minus strand of OY390715.1, from coordinate 41,006,272 downwards.
TATCGATAAAAAATCGTTTAAAAATCTAAAGATGTTCTCACGATATGATACAGATTTAGCTGTACGATTTTATAGGCAAAAAATCTAAAAACTATCGAATTCGATAGTATTACGATTTTAGGACGATATTCGTCAACGATACTATCGACAAAGAATATTAAATTTATCGAATCCGATTTTCCACCGATTTTGTGCAGATATTTGAAACTATATTATCGACAAATAATCTGAAATTTCTCGAATTCGATTTTTTAACGATTTTGTGAAGATATTTGAAACTATATTATCGACACGTAATCTGAAATTTCTCGAATTCGATTTTTCAACGATTTTGTGCAGATATTTGAAACTATATTATCGACACGTAATCTGAAATTTCTCGAATTCGATTTTTCAACGATTTTGTGACGACATTTACAACTATATTATCGACAAATAATCTGAAATTTCTCGAATTCGATTTGTTAACGATTTTGTGAAGATATTTGAAACTATACTATCGAAAAAGAATATTAAATTTATCGAATTCGATTTTTTAAAGATTTTGTGAAGATATTTAAAACTGTATTATCGACAGATTATATGAAATTTCTCGAATTCGATTTTTCAACGATTTTGTGACGATATTTAAAACTATATTATCGACACATTATATGAAATTTATCGACTTCGATATTTCAACGATTTTGTAACGATAGTTGTTGAAACTATATTGATTTTTTTCTAGTCAAAAAATACCTACTTTATATTCAAAATTGGATGGGAAGAAAGGGCCAAATCGAAATTTTTATAATAACCAAAATTAAATCCAGAATATTATTCTACAACTTTTGTTTGAAATGTTTTTTCAATTGAACCTCATCTCTAGCCTCTATTATTTTGCATTTACCTACTTACGTGTAACAGTAATATGCGAAATCAAAATTGAAAAAATTTTCAAACAAGTTATCTAGTTTTTTTGGTTTACTAGGTATTTTACTTGAAACCAGATCGTTGTTCTTAAATAAAATTTTACCAAGTTCAATACTACGATTACTATGTGAATACTTAGTATTTAAAATTGAACGGGAGGGAGGCGCCCAATCGAAAATTTTGTAATGACCAAAATTATTCTTAGAACTTTAAGCTACAACTTTTGTTTGAAAATTTTTTCAATTGGACCTCTCCTTCTCCTCCAATTTTGCATAATACTCCGTTGATACTTATTCAAAATTGGAGGAGCGGAGGAAAAAGGGGCCAATTTGAAAAAATTTTCAAACAAAAGTTGTAAATTAAGGTCCTAGAAATAATTTTAGTTATTATAAAAATTTCAATTGGACCCCTCCCTCTTCTCCAATTTTGCATAAGATGTTTGAATATTATAATCCAATTCGTATTATGCGAACGAACTCCGATGTTCGCAACAGACGCTTGTTTTGGTAGAAACTGCTGTATTTGGAACGAAATTCGCCAGCCTTAAGCGTAACTACGACTTCAAACTCGCCAGCCGGTCTTGAAAATGTGCGCGCGCATATACCCATATATGCTAAATTATCTACAAAAAATCGATAGAATATCGAAACTAGATAATCTACAAAAAATCGTAATACAAAATCGATAGAATATCGAAATTAAATCGAAATAAAAAATCGATAGAATATCGAAACTAAATCGAAATAAAAAATCGACAGAATATCGAATTCGATAAAGTGTCGCGTTAGTTCCGCATAAATCGTGTAATTATCTTTCGATTTATAGATAGGTTATCGATGAAGTATCTAACTATAATCTTGAGATTTTTAAAAGAAAAATCGTTCGATTTTATCGAAAGTTTATCTGTTGATGGATTTTGCCAACTATAATTCATCGATAATCTGTCGATATATCGAAAGATAATTTCACGATTTATGCGGAACTAACGCGACACTTTATCGAATTCGATATTCTGTCGATTTTTTATTTCGATAATTTGTCGAGTGTGCTGCTCGGGTGAAAATATCACATTCGTACTTGGCCATAACTCATAATTTGATGATTTCCAAATCTTGACATGTTTTTGAATGATTTTAAAAAAAATTGAAAATTTGATAAAACCTTTGGAACTTGAAATGTTAAATTAAAATATAATTGAAATTCAAAATCTGAGACAAACATTGGAATTCTGGTAATTTTTGAATTTTATTAGGGTCTAAAATTATTTTGGAAATTGATTAAACTTCCCAATATTGGGTGAGTTTTCAAAATTGTAATACTTCTAAAATTTTTTACATTTTTAAAAAATTTTGAACATTTAAAATTTATTGCCCCAAAATAAGATAAGACTGCAGACCACAAGTCGGAATCATTGTTCGATTTTGAACATTTAAAATTTATTGCCCTAAGCAAAGATAAGATAAGAACTAGACACGAACCATTGTTTGATTTTGATAATTTGAATTTATTGCCCTGAGCCTGAGACGTGATTTCTGATTTTTTACCATCTGCTGTGCTGAAAAAATGTTTACCGCCTGCTGTGCTGATAAAGTTTGATTTTGAACATTTTAAATTTTTATTGCCCCAAAAAAGATAAAACCGCAGAGCACAAAGAGGACGTTGTGTCGTGACCATTGTTCGATTTTGAACACTTTAAATTTATTGCCCCAAGATAAGATAAGATAAGATATGAATAATAGAAAAGTCCCCTTTTCCCTTTTTTTATTCAAGTGAAAATTGCAATTATCTCGATAATTACTCATTAGATTCACACACAAATCTCATTGGCCCTCCGCCTGCATGAACTCTACATTCCTTGAAAATTTGAACCAAATCCATCCCATCATTAATGAGTTAACCTCGATAAACCTATTTCAAAATTTTATATTTCAAGACTGAAACCAATAGTGTGCTTACGCACACTAAAAAATAGAACCTGTCAGTTAAAAATTTGATCAAGTTTTTGAAATTGTTATTTTTAAAATGTTGAATAATTTGATGAAAATTGGAATTTCAACAATCTTAATTTTTTTGAAATTAGATTCATTTTTAGGTAAGTATATAAATAATAAATAAAAGCTGAAATGTTGATATTAATAGGTATCCTAAAAATTTGAAATTTGATCATTTTCAATTCATCGAAAATTCAAGATTTGGCCATATTTTTCAATTTGGCGAATCTTTAGAATTTTATAGAAACTCAGAATTTAGTCATTTTCTAAGCAATAAATTTTTTAAAATGGGCCAATTTTTAAAATTTGATAAATATTTGTAATTTTACAGGTTTTTAAACCTTTTTAAAATCAAATTTTTGAGCAAAGTTCTGCGTTTTGGTTTTTAGCTTTTAATATATTCTAAAATAATTTTCAAACTTCAAATTGAAAAATTGGCTTTTATGAGAAAAATTTAGGAATTCTCATAATTTTGCTTGTAAAAATAAAAAGAGAAGGACGTTTTTTAGGGTTGTATTGAGAAAGGGGAATATGTTAGACGTTCATTATGAAGGAGTAAATGAGTGGGAATTCTGTCTACCTGCTCGACAGCTTAATCTGGAATCATGAAAAAAATTTTTTGGCTTTGAGTATAAACCTATTAAGTATTTTCCCAATTGTAAATTTGGAATTTAGAATTCTCAGTGGGTAAATGCCACTTTCTATATAATTAATTTAATTTTGATTAATAACACCTAATTTGGGACATAAAAGAGAACGCGAGACGGCGAGAGAAGAGAAAAACCCACGAACCTACTTAGTTTGAAAATGTCTCGACTAGATACTCGAATGTACATCATTAAGAAAGTACGCCTTAATTAAAGGACCCAAAGAATGTAAATTTTTTCAGTGTGTAAACACAAGTTTCCGATTGCTTTTTAGAATCAAATAACTAAATACGAAAAGCTACCGTAATTAAAATGAAGACTGAGTAGTTTCGCTAATTAGAGACAAACACTATACAATAGTTCAAGTTGCAATCAGGCTTTCTCTTTCTCTTCGTTTCTGCGTGTCTCTGTCCTATCTCTTTGTACCAACTTACGTGGTAATGAAGAAACCAAAGTACGAGGGGGTGGCAAGACCTTCAAAAGAATTTAAGGTTAGATGAAGGGCTCTTCTCGCCCTTCGCGTATGCATCGTGGCCGCCACCACCAGTCCGATCGCCCTCGTTTTCAGAATTAATTAGATGGTAGCGAATATAAAATGTGCGCTAATGATAGAACACATGGGACACGTGTAAGCTGCCACGCCGCGAGACGAGGAAGAGTCACTCTATCATTACCAGGATGTACTAATACAGAACATCGTAACACACGTACGCTCCAACACAGCGTCAAGTTATCTAATTAAATTTCGTACGACATACATAATCCGCCCTTCTAACATATGTCGCTTTATGACGGTCGTACATTAACCGGCGGCAGCGCGGCAACCAAACCAAAAGAATTATTACAGTGTTTCCAATTTATTCGGCTGCGGTGTATAACTCTTTTATTACCTTTTTCAAGCACAATTTTTTTGTTCGATGGTGCAAAATTTTTTTCCAAATTGTCTTCGCTTAATTTCTTTTTATTAGGATTGTTAAATAATACGGGTGAATTAGGCCTGAAAACGGCTTTTGCCCTGACAAATTGAAGGAAGAATTTTTTTTTCGTAAAGATGTCCTAACTAACATAAAAGAAGTCCCCTAAAATCCGAGTGGAACTTCACCCTCAAATATCCACATTTTTGCACCCTCATTTTTTACCTCCTTTTTATTTAAGTATATCTCAGTTTCTAATGAAGTTACAAAAAAAAAAATTCGTACAAAAAATGTACAAATTAAATATTCTTCCAAATTGGTTATTTTCAATTTTTTGGTAGGAATGATAGTAACGCCGCAAATCGACTGCGAAATTATTGCTCTTACTCTAGAACCTATTACATAAATACATGAACCTTTTCGCGAAATTCTCTTATATCTCATTCCCTATCAACGCTACTAAAAATTTTCTACCACAAAATATATACAATATTAAATTTTCTAAAAATTAGTTCATGACAATTTTTTTGGTAGGAATGATAATTACGCGGTAAATCGACTTATTTGCGAAGATGTTCGTGTATGAATTTATGGGTACTGTGCCTGAGCGATATCTTTGAAGTCAATTTGCTGCATAACTATCACTCCCACCGAAAAAGTTTTTAATAACCAATTTTTAGGAAATTTACTGCCCTACATATTTTATGCTGAAAATTTTTCAGTAGCTCTATTAAGAACTAAGATATGCGTAAATTACTTGAAAAAAGTAATTTGGGGGTAAAAATTTTGGATTTTGGGGGTCATGATGCACTCGGATTTTGACAGATTTTATATTTTGTTGATAAGGACACTTTTACGAGCAACTTTGTGAAAAAATAATAATTTTATAATTTTTCGGGTGAGGGGAGCGATTTTTTAGCCTAAATTGGATAGACCAATAATTTAGAAGTCGATTTGCGGCGCGGCGTCACTATCACTCCTACCAAAAAATTTGAAATTAACCAATTTGGAAGAATATTCAATTTTGTACATTTTTTGTATATGGATTTTTTTTGTAACTTTATTAGAAACTGAGATATGCTTACTCGAATGACGTGGAGGTAAAAAATGTGGATATTTGGGGGTGAAACTCCACTTGGATTTTAGGGGACCTTTTTATAATTATGTTAATTAGGACACCTTTACGAGCAACTTCTCGAAAAAATTTCTTCCTTCAATTTGTTTGAGGAAATGGCCTGATGTTAACGTATTAAAACTGGTGTCACAACTTCGGATTCGATTTCAAAAATAACTACGCTACTTTGGTGTGGATTTAGTGAAAAAGGTTAGATACCTTTAGGAGGTACCTACACATGTTTTCTGGTTTTACTTTGATCGATTTTGTTGTTTAAATACAAGATAACACTCAACACTTAACGCGACGCGACGTACCTATTAATATTCTTTATTAAATTTAACTCGTGTCTTACATTTATGTTTAATCTAATCCATTGGATGTTTTTCGAAGATTTTAATTCCTTCATCAGCTGCTATACTTGCCTAGTCTAATTGATTCATGGTTTCTCTGCTTACAGAATGTTAGGCAACACTGGACATTGCAGCGCCTGTAATGAATCAATTTCAGCTACAGAGATGGTCATGAAAGTAGCTGCACCGTCAGTACCTAATTCACCTGCTCAGAATTCCTTTCACCGCGTACAAGTATTTCACATGAAATGTTTTGCCTGTTCTAAATGCGGCTCGAAGTTGGTCCCCGGTGATCGATACTACATGATAGGAACTAGTCTAATTTGCGAACAAGATTGGAAAATGAGTTTCAAAGGATCACAAAACATGCCAACCGGACAGCAACAAGCAACCGGTACCACCATTAGGAAAGGAAAAGTTGGCAGGCCTCGTAGGAGTAGAGACTAAAAGACGTCGCAGTGAGTACTTTTCAATTCGTATTTCAGTATTTTAGAAGAAATTTAAATTATCGATGATTCCTTTGTTGATATATTGTCAAAAACAGATTTGAGGCCCCAGAGCCCTCGCCAATTTTTATGAAATCCGTTTTCACCGAAGACGATTTTAATACGAATTTTTAATTTTTTGTTCAAACTCGTTGGGGTATTCGCGATTTTTTTAAATCTCATCCCAGGAGGGATAGGTCATCGAAATTATCCCTTTTTTATGATTTTTCGCGTTGAAAATTCTATCTGCGCGGGTTTTCTATCATCTTTTTAAATACTTTATGTAAAAGTGAAGGTATAAATTTTTTTCTTTTTTTGAAAAACAAAAATCTCAAATTAAAATTTTTTGAGAAAAATGTTTCTGATTATTTAACATAAAAATCGTTTAAAATTGATTTTCTTTCTTTTTTTGGGGGGGGGGGGGGCTGGCTCAATTATTGTTTGAATGGAAAAAATATGGCTTCTCCGAACAAGAAAAAAAAATATACCTATCAATTTTTTGACGTACTACAAAAGTTTTCTTAAATTTTTTTGGAAAAATGAGATTCTTGATTCTTTTAAAGTAGAAATGTGTTTTAAATTTTTAGAGAAAATATTTCAACTTATTGAGAAAAAAATCTTGACTTGAAAATACGAGTAAATAAGTTCAATTTTTCTGTAGAGAAAATATGCTTTTCTAATTTTCTGGAGTAAAAATTTTTCCAACATTTTTCAAAGTAGAAAATCTTTCAAGTTTTCGGAGAAAATTACCATAGAGTTTTTGGGGTAGGGGTATAATTTAATTTTTTTGAAAGGGGGGGTGAGCTATGTTAATTAAGACAAAAAAAATTTTTTTTTGGAGGAAAAAATGCTCAGATTTTTAACAGTGAAAGATTTGAATTTTTCAAAGAAAATAATTAGGTTTTTTGAGGGGGGGGGGGGGGGGGTCAACTTTTTGGAAAAATAAAAATCTGATAATTTCGCTTGAAAAAAAAACTTTTTTTTTTTTGAATACAGAAAATTCTCTAAAATTTTTGGAAAAATCAATTTCTCAAATTTTTGGGAAAGTTTCGGAGAAAGTTACCTTTCAGTTTTTGGGAGAGGTGGTATAAATACTAATTTTTTTTCGAAGAAAATAATCATTGGGGGGGGGGGTTCAACTTTTTGGAGAAAAAAGTCTCCTAATCTCGCTCGAGAAAAAAAAAACATTTTTTTCAATATGCACAAAAAGTTCTCTTAACTTTTTCAGAAAAATCATTATCTCAATTCATTACAATAATATTATTTTGAATTGAAGTAGGATTTTACTTTTTGGATAAAAAATTTCCTATTTTGTTGGAATGTTTTTTTAAAATTTTGAAATAAAAAATTTCTCATTTTTTAAAAGTAATTTTTGAATTTTTTGGAGTAGAAAAATCTCTGCTGAGGGGGGTGGGTATCATATTCATTCTGGAAAAATTGAGCCATCCCCTGGAAAATCGCTCACTTGAAATATGTTCTTCATCTTCATAATCCAAAACGACTTAATCGCAACTTTTGCAAATTGAAAAATTGCAGCATGCATCATTGAACAAGCAAAACGTAATTTCATTTTGGTATTTATTATTTTTATTTTCCCATTTACTCTAATTAAAATGGAATATAAAATGTGTATTCGAGACGCATCCACCAATCATTTGGCCCCTCGGGCACAAAAAAGTTTAATCCGGCCCTGGGGATCTGGACCTCCACGACGCAGAGTTATCCCTACGAAATAATTCAAAATTAAAGATACGGTATAAATTTTTAATCGTGAAACGTACGAGTACGCTTTTTCGTTCGTCGAACGAAAAAAAAATCGCAATCAGAAAATAAGCTGGTATTTTTTTATCAATTTTTTGCTCTTTTTGTCTGTATTTCATCTTAAATTCGGCGCACTTAGGTAGCTTCCCTCGCCATTTAAATTTCTGTACAATTCGCACTAATACTATAAAAACAACGAAAACCTTTTACCAAACATTTCCATCAGAAAATAAAATTACATGACTGTGAACCTCATTCGGAATCATTCGAGTAGGTGAAAAATGAGGAACGGTTTCGCGAGTAAATATTCAGTCGATAACTGCCGTTGATTAAATGTTTATTTTAAGAGTAAACAGCGGGGAAATGATGGCCTCCTAAGGGAGGCCGCAAATTATATTTTCGGGGCGAATGACTGCGTACATGTCGAACGTCACACATTCTTTGTCATTCCCGTAAATGTAAACACTTTTTAAACATGTCGCTCGAAAATAACTCTATTACAACGGTTCGGCAACTCTCTTCACCGCACCGTAAAACCGATGTAAATAATTTACTTTGCACGATTATTTAATTACTGAATTATTTGGACTATTTTTAATGGATTTTTATCTCGTACCGTGCACGTAAGAATAACAATTTCTCCCTCAAAATTTTATCGATGCGGTTCGATTCAAAAATTTAACGAATATGCGTGAACGAAATTCGTATAAATGTAGGTAGAGCATTTTTCGTTTTTCAAAATACCTATACATAAAATTCGCAACGCAACGATAGGGACTCTTTTAATTAGAATTTTTAGCGTTTTAAATCATATATTACTAACCCTTATACGGCAGATTGTTAATTAAAGACATAAATTATAATGTCGATGTAATGTAATCCTGATCTGCACTACGGTCTCTTGTGTTTGCTAGTTAGTGGGGTACCTTTTTTTTAATACATACCTATTACCCACCTAGATAGTTAGGTACAATAATAATATGTAATTAAATTGCTTCATTTATATCGATAATGTTCGGTATTAATATACCTTCAATGGTAATTCTATCTTTTTTTCCTCTGCTACACTACAATAGCAATTGTGAATTTGTAGTATATAAAATTTCTGTTCAAACTGTTAGTCCTATTTCGCCTCCGTTGTCATTTTGTCTCTAGTCAAAACGTTGTATAAAGGATACTCAGGGGAAATATGTTACGGTGATTTTCCCTTAACTTTTCGTCTTGCAAATTTATTGAATTTTTCGTATTCTTATCGGCAATCCTATCGCCTTGATCCAAACCTACTATAAAAACCTGTTATTGGATACGTTTTCTAGGGGTGATCAAATTGTATAGGTGTTTGTTTCCTCGCACAGAGTTGTTATTTTGTTAGCTAAATTAAGTTTTTCAAAATAATTAAATGATGCTCCGGTTTGAGGAATTTATATCGAGAATCCTTTCAAATTTTTTTAAATAAAGTAAAAAAAAAAAATTGAAAAAAAATAAAAGGAAATTTTTCAAATTTTTTCTAAAAAAATTAAAAAATATTGAATTAAAAAGTTTTTTTCACAGAAAATTTTCCAAAATTTGATTATGAAAAAATTTATTTTTTAATAATTTTACTGAAAAAATTCAAATAATATTCTAACGTAAGTATTACAAAAAATTTTCTTCAATTTTCATTTAAAGTTTTCAAAAACATTTTTTTGAAACTAAATATTTCGAATTTTTCAGAAAAAATCAAAATCTTATCATTTTTATCAATTTCATCTAAAATGTCTTCGAAAGAAAATTTTTCAAAATTTTTCTTGAACTACGAGTACATTATAAGGGATACAAGTCTTCCTTATTTTTAATTTTTTTTGAAAAAAATTAAAAACGTCATCAACTTTTTTCAATTTACAAAAATTTATCTCAAAATATATTTTTTAAAAGGAAAAATTTCAAAATTTCTTTAAAGAAAAAAAATTAGAAATCATATAATTTTTTTTAAATTGACTAATAATCGTCTTACAGTTTTGTCGGAAATTTTTCACAAGTTTCCCGAAAAAAATTGAACTCGTACTTTTTCTATCAAAATCTTTTCCTCAGTTTCCACTAATAATTTTCTAAAAACTTTTTTTTTGAAGAGAAATACAATTTACTTACCTAAAAGTTTTCCTGAAAAAATTTCAAAATCGTATAGTCAAAATTATTTTAATAATTTTACCAAAAATCCTTCACAAAATTTCTTGAAAAGAAATTTTTCAAAAAAAAAGGGTTGGAAAATTTTTCAAATATTTGTTTGAAAAAGTTTTAAAGGATTTTTTTTTTAGAATTTTTAATTTTTTTTCACGAAAATTTTGAAATATTTCCTTTATAAAAATGGATGAATTTTTACTTATTATTAGCTACATAATATCTTTCTTTAAATTTTTAACTGAAATTTTTCAACAAAAAAAAAATGTTGAGAAAATTTTGAAATATTATTTTCTTATAAAGATTTTTTTCTGGAATTATAGGTAGATTTTATTCAAGATAATTTTTGAAATGTTTCCTTAAAGTTGACGATTTTTTTTAAATTTTTGATAGGGTTTTCTATTTTTTTTTAAATATCCCCCCCCCCCCCCCCAAAATGGACATATTTTTTTAGATGGGAGAAGAGGTATTGACTTTAGAATTTTTAATTTTTTTTTAAATGGACGATTTTTACCTATTAGGTATTAAATAATATAGGTACTTAAAACTTTAACTGAAATTTTTCGAAAAAAAAACGGTTTAGAATAATTTTGAAATATTTTATTTTAAAGATTTTTTTTTTTTTTTGGAATTTCAGATATTTTTCAAGATAGGCCTAATTAATTTTGAATATTTTTTTAAATAAAAAGTTGACAATTTTTTGTTGCTTCTTTTTAAAATTTTTGATAGGGTTTTTGATTGTTTCCAAGAAAATTTCAAAATATTTTCATGGACGAATTTTTTAGATTGGCGAGAGGGACGGGTATTAACTTTCACTTTTGATCAGTTACCTACTCTTTTTTTTGAAAATTAGGCTCACTGTTTGTCGCTATTTTCCATAAAAAATGTCACTAAAAAAATGAAAACTGAAATTGAATGTACAATTAGTGTAAATTTTTCGTGTTGGCCTATCCTTTGTAAATCACCTCCCCCTCCCCTTCAGTTTAGTTGCCTATACTAAGTATGATTTGAGAATTCGAGTTTATGGTATTTTTTCGTTCACTATTATAATCTAAAAAGTGACCAAAAAATGAACTTATCATTTATATTGAATTATGTACTTCTTTAGCTTTGAATCAGATTAACACAAAGGCTATTTTTTTATTATTATTATTTTTTTCATCGTGTAATTCAACGACTGGTATACAGTACGTGCTCATATCGTGATGAAAGAGATCCCTTGCTTAACGAATGAAAAAAAAGTACGAAACAAGTGCAGTAATTTAGTTGCACTTTTTATTTGTACTGTCGAGTGAATTTTCGAAATTCGGCCGGCATGCACCTAGCTATACATGCGTCGTGCAAAACGAATCCTGCAGATGAAAATTTTCAACAAAAAAAAAGTGAAACATCCGACCTAATTAAGCGTTCAACAAAGTGGTCGTTTCAGTCTTTTTAATTAATTTCGGTTAAAACGATGCGCTTTGTTAATTAGTAAACGGACGCGAAAAGATACGTCTGATTATTTCAATGATAATTAAAAGTTTTTTCTCTTACGCTGTCCGTTTCTCCCTTGTTCTTGATTTCGCTTCTTTCTTTCTAGGTGTTTTTTTCTCTCTCAATTTAAAGAAAGGTGCTTTAATTTTCGAGTGTATTTTTTTTTTAGCCAGAAAATATGCGCGGGCTGCGTCAGTGTGGCGACAGCGGTTAATGGCAGAATGCCGCAAAAACACTCCAAAATATTTCGAGATTTAACTAATTACTGGCGAAAGAATGGAAAAAAGGAGCTATATTTTTTAATTAAGAGCAGGAGGAGTAAAAGCGAATGACTAAAAAGGCAAAGTGAGACAGATGAGTTGAGGGGAGGAAAACATTTGTCGTAAATCATACTCGTATGAAAAAAAATCGAAATTCCAACCCAACTTTGTCATTAACTGAAAAGTACAAAATTAGATATAAAATGAAAAAGTTGCTGAAAGCTTCTCATTGTCTAGGCAGCGAAGTAGAAGAGTAAAACTATTAGTATTGTTAATTCGGCATTGTCTGCTGTATGGTTTTTCTCTTCCTCGCATCAGTTTTTTTACATTTGGAAATTTATATAATAGCCTGGCAATGTTCAGAAAAGGAGAATGGATGTGAGCAGAATGTTCCAACTAGTGATCGATATGTGGTCGTTGACGAACCGAGGAACCGATTTTGGATTTTGTCTAGAGCTTGGAAGCTTATTTTTATTTTGAAAGGAGCACAATTGCGAATTGTATTACTTCAGTGGGGTATTTAAAACCCCTCCCTCTCTTAACGACGTAAAAGATGGAAAAAACAACGAAATTTCAGCTTTTTTTCTTCAAAAAATCATTTATTTTTCTCTTCCCTGTAAATGGATGTCTGACTACGCTACTGTATTGCTGAATTTGCTGCGGGAAGTTTATATCTCATTTACGTATTTACTAAAGTAATACCTACCTCCGTTCGATATTTTATTTATTTAATAAAAGAAAGAAAAGAGGTTTTTTTTGATCGGTTCAAGTCGATTATCCACTAAGTGCTAGTATATAGAAAAGATAGATCGACTATTGACATTGAGAATTACTCAAGAAGTCAAGATGAAATGTGATTCTGTGCTTGGAAAAAATTCTCACTTAGGTGCGAGCAAAAAAAAAAAGAGAGAAACATGACGTAAAAAAACAAATGAAAAAAAATTGAAAAACTTATACCGCTAAAAGAGTAATAGAATGGACGAGATGAGGGGGAAAAACTGGAATGAGGTAAAATTATCGCGTTGTGTAGGGACGTAAGAGGAGAGGTTCACTTACAGTTATAAGGGACGATATATTGTATCGAAAGTTGAAAAGAGGAGTGTGCGGAAAAAACTTTCATTCGACTAATTCAACCTCCTTTACGCTAAGTGATTACTAGAAAAGCTCCAAGTGTAAAAGTTTGTGCCGTTTTCCAATTCGTCCAAGTCGAATTCGAAACTTTGGCGACCATTCATCCCTCTCTCGCGCGCATTATATATATCCCCGACCTATTATACGTTTTGCCATTAGAAATGATTACTCTGAATGCTGGCGTTTTGTTTTAACAGGCGACACCTTCTGTAAAAGCTGTAAAGCTTATTGCATCAGCATCAACAACAGTGCCATCAGTGTAAGCGTTGGCTATAATTATTACTTCTTCGGTTAAAAGGTTGTAATTGCTAAGAGTGGTGTTTTAGTTGGCGTGACGACGAGAACTTAAATTTTTACCCATTGTTCGTTTTCTACTTTTTTACTTTTTTTTTTTTCAATTTCGTCGAATTTGTTTGAAAATCCGGGTTTGCTCGAAGAACATATTCATGTTGATTGTTCAACACTAAAACAGTTTAGTGAGAATTTTCTAGGAATTTTAAGATGAAATACTCGTATTTTCAAAAATTTAACATGCAAGATTAAGAAGAAGAAATTCGAGAAAATTTTTAGATAGTTACCTGCCTACTTCATGATTTTTTACATTTCAAGATGAGAATATCAAACAAGTTTTCGATATGATTTTTTCAAGAATAACTAGAAAATTTCCAGAGTCAAAAATTTTAAAAAGAAAAATTATAAAAAATGAAAATATTCAGACATAGGTATTTTTAATTTTTTTAAAAACTATCAGAAATATTCTGTTGCACCTTTGGAGTAGAAAAACAATAAAAATTATGTGTGGAATGATTTTCAAAATTTGAAAAAAAAAATTGAAATTTGCTGTTTTTTAAAGTTTAATAAATAATTTTTAAAGTCGGATCAATTTTTAATGTTTAATGAACTTTTAAAATTTATTATGTTGATCTTTAAAATTTTGAATTTTTTAAAAAATTTGGTAAAACTGAAAATCAGAGAGAAAATGTCATTAAATTTTCGAAACTGGTATAATTTGTACAATTTTGGCCATTTTCAAAAATTTTTATCATCTTAAAAATTTTTTGATTTGGTAGTGGGCCAATGTATGAAATTTTTCAAATTTGGTTAACTTTGAAATTGGGGGGGGGGGGCGTCATGTTTCATATTGATAAACTTTTACGATTTTAAAAATTGAGATCATTAAAAGGTTTAAAATTTGGTGACATTTAAAATTGGAGAAAATTCAAAATTTGATAGAACGTTTGGGAAGCTTTTAAATTTCTATAAATTTTCAAAATTGGGAATAATTTTTAATTTTTTAAATCTTGTATTATCTTGAAAATTTGGTAATTTTTGGATTTCGATGAATTATTGTGGTTGCATTAATTTTTAAAATTGTGAGAATTCGAAAAATTTTGCAAATTGGTGAAATCCTCCCTCCTATAACTTCCTTGAATACCTAGCTTCCAGAACTTTGAACGCAATTTTTTTTAAAAAAAGAACACACGTTTTTTTCTGTATGTTCTTTTTAAAGTGACACCCTCAATCTTGAAAATTGATTGAATTTTAGCTGATTTTTTTCTTCGAAAAAAGCAGCTATTAAATTTGACCCGTTGGTAGCAGTGGGGGGTGGGAGTGATATTTCTCGACGTTTTATGACAAAATATGACGATTGGCACTAATTTTGCATTTTGGTATTTCTTTATATATAACTATATATATGTATGTATGTATAGACCAAAATTTGTTGGTGCGATAACTCGAGTTATAATTGATGGAATTAGTTGAAATTTATGTCAATGGTAGAGGGTCATTGGGAATAGAAGCCTATTGAATTTGAGCGAAAACGGTTCGCGGGTTCGCGAGATATTCGCGATCAAAATTTTCAAAGCTCATTAGCTCCTCAAATATGGCAGATGGTGAAATTTGTTCATAACTTTTTCTGTAGTAGTGATTGAGATTTAACCAAAAACGTAACAATAACGTTACAGTAACGTTATTTTAACGTTATTAATCTGGTATTAATGTTGTTATGACGTATCTATCATTTGTGTGAAAAAACATCATTATAAGGCTTCAATAACGTTATTGTAATAACGTTACTATAACGTTATTTTTGAATTTTTCGTTATATTTCATCAATAGCATTGTAAAATGTAACAATAACGTTACAGTTACGTTATTGTAACGTTATTAATCTGGTATTAATGTTGTTATGACGTATCTATTATTTGTGTGGAAAAACATCATTATAACGCTTCAATAACGTTATTATAGTAACGTTACTATAACGTTACTGTTACGTTATTTTTGCAATTTTTTTTTTTTTTTTTTTTTTTTTTTTTTTTTTTTTTTTTTTGTTATATTTCTTCAATAGCATCACTACAATACGTTTCTATAAAGTTATTGTAACGTTATTGTTTCGTTTTCGGTTGAAAAAAATTTGTTCTGTAGTAGTGATTGAGATTCAATAAAAAACGCAACAATAACGTTACAGTAACGATATTTTAATGTTTTTGAACTTATGTTATTGTTGTTATGACGTATCCACTATTTGTGTGAGATTTCCATCATTATAAAGCTTCATTGACGAAATGTGTTCGATTATTCATTTCTCACAATTTTCTTGTGTCCAATAACCTTTATCAATTTATGGGAGTAGGTAATTAAATATTGAAGAAAGGAAATGAATTCCATCATAATTCAGGATCAGGTAATTTTATAATTGAATGAAAGCTACAATGATATGACAGGAGTGAGAGACATTCATAATAAGAACAAGAAAAATAGAAAAAAATCAGCTTGTCTACCGCAGATGCTGCGGTAGAGTTTTTTTATTATCATTCTGAAATTTTCTCAATTTTGTATATTATATAATTATCATCTTCGAAATTTAAGTTGAATTTTAATCAATTATTAAACATTAAATTTTTCAAATTTGGTAAACTTTAAAATAAGGAGAAATTTATTACCCAAGTTAAAAAATACAGAACATTTTTTCAATTTTGGAAATGTTTTAAATTTTTGAAATTTCAATGTGTCTAACAGGTGCTGAAAGTGCTGAATGTGCTGAAAAGGTCCTCCAGTTTAAGGGTGGTGCTGAAAATCGCAAAAGTGCTGATTTTGCAAAGGTCCTTTTTTCGTTGAAATTCATTAAAATTCGCTTTCTCTCAATTTTTTGTTAAAATTCATTAGAAATTCAATGTCGTTCCAATTTATGCTTTTCTATCAATTTTTGTAGTTTTGAACTGAAAGTACACATTTATTTTTGCATAGTTTTTATATTAAATATTGGGGGGGGGGGGGGGCGTAGCTCGTAAAATATTTTCCTGGAGACGTTACAAAATTCTGAAAAAGTGCTGATTTTTGATTTGAAAATTTTGTTAGACACCCTGAATTTGATGAATCATTCAAGTTTGAGATCTAAAATTTGGCAAAATTCAAAATAGGTATTGAGAAAAAATTCAAAATTTTAATTTTCAATAAATTTTCAAAATTGAATTAATTTTTACATGATTGTTGTGAAATTTTTTGAACATTTTATTAAGTACCTCCAAAATTTGGGTAAAATCAGATTTTTGAACTTATTGGATCAGTATATAAAATTTTCAAAATTTGATAAAATATACGCGTACCTTCAAAATTTTTAAAATTC
The DNA here is from genome assembly GCA_959613365.1 of Balanococcus diminutus. Classification (NCBI taxonomy): domain Eukaryota; kingdom Metazoa; phylum Arthropoda; class Insecta; order Hemiptera; family Pseudococcidae; genus Balanococcus; species Balanococcus diminutus. Next base: position 40,989,440 of record OY390715.1, on the reverse strand, counting down.
AAAAAGGGAAAAAAATTTCAAAAATTACAAAAATTACAAAAATTATAATTTTGGTCATTATTCAATTTTAATAAATTTTCAAAATTGCATACTTTTTAAATGAAAAGAACATTTACAATTTCAAAAATTCGGATTTTTTTTAAATTTGAAATTTTTAAATTTTTAAAATTTTTGGAATAGGTAGGTGCTAGATACCTAATTGTTAAATTTTGATTTTTTTTGAAATTTTGGAAATTCTGCAATTTTTGAAATTTGGAACATGTTTTATTTTGAAAAAGTCCTGTTGACGGACTTGCAAAAGTACTGATTTCTGGTTTTGAGATTTTGTTACTGTTCTCAGTAACCGGTTCACCGAGATGGAATTGACATTCAGTTTTTCTCATAGATCTTTTCAAGTGCTGTAAAAAAAATTAGGTGCTGTATTCGAGACGTTTTTGTCTAAATCAAAAGGATTCTTACTCGTATTTGTGTAGTCCTTACCCTCTCCTAAAATTTAAAAAAGTTTCTGTACATGAACTTCCAGAATATGGTCATTTTTAAAATCTAATGTTGCCGTCTCATACACATGACGTTAATCTTGTGTTGATGATCACCTCAACTAGGATTACATTCAAGATGCTTTCTTCTGACACGAATTTTGAGTGGAATTTTCCACGAGAGAGGAAACTCCGCACGCTGCACGTAGCCAGAAGAAAGAAGGGAAGAATAGCACTTAGCAATTTTCTGATATCGAGAAAAACATCGTGCCAGATGAAGAGAAATGAAGAATGCGAGTGATGACTCGACTCGCGGAATCAATGATGAAAAGACAGCCCATTGAAAGAAGAAAAATAAGCGACAAATAAACTCGACGACGGCGGGCGCGAAATTGGTACACGAATCCGATAGGAAAAGCTAGACGCGAGACAGGCGGCGGGTATAAAGAAAAATTATGAGGTGAATCGTGAAAAACGACCCTCTCCGGTGGGTTAATGTTAAATCGGTGTACTAACAAAGGCGAGAGAGGGAGTATAAAATTTCAAAGTTCAAAGTTAACGTTGATTACTATTAAATAAAGCTTTTATTGATGCCTTAACGAAGTTAACTGTATACACCTCCGCGCGTCTGAACTTGGTTATCTCGCCGTCGCATCGTATCGCCTCGCGCGTCCATATCGGAATGCTCGTATAGGTATGGAGGAGTAGAAAATCGCTAGTAAATGGGTGCGAAATGAAGGCGCGCAAAATATTCGTAATGGTGAAAATCGGCATATTCGCGTGGTTCTAGGAAATGTAACCCTGCCAGAGGAAAGAACAGAGACCAACTGGTGGACAGGGCGCGGGCGAGGCGGGAGGATATAGAAATGGCGTGGAAGAGCGACGGCAAACGGTAGCTTTTAAGTAAAGAGGGTTTTAATGCGTCTAAAGTTAATGTAACCGCACATCAGCTACGGTGTAGGAAATTTTCGGAAAGAAGGGAAACAGAGCACGTTAATTAAGTTCTGATGTAGCTTTTGAAGAGAGAAGAGATGAGCGGAAAGTGTCCCCTCCTGCATCAGGCAAATACGAGAAGAGTGACAGGGTTCTAATAACAACAGTTAATTAGTCTGCTCGCCTGTCCGTATGTCCGATCAGTGCGCCGCCGGTTTAATCATGCATCGTAGTTGCCGTTTTCCGATTTTCAAAACGGATAAACGGTAAGTGTATAAAGGGTGGTTGGAATTCGCCAAAAATGCAAAAGTCTGTTACACTCATTTTCTGCGTTAAACGCTCGCCGCTCGTCTCGCTCGTCGCGGAACTCATTGTTTATACGTATAATGGCATTTTTAGACGAATTTTTTTACAGATATTCTGCCTATCTACTGCGTTCGATCTTGGTATCTATCCATCCTAATGGAATATCTCCGCTATTTTTGGGCCTCTAGCGCCGCGCCGAATCTAATTGGTCGAATTGAATCAAATTTGCTATATGAGGTTCCCTAAGAGAAAGAAAATGTACCTTTGAATTTTTGGAGCCCCAACTTGAAATTAGCAATAAACCCTTTTTTTGTAAGAACCCCTGAGGAAGCCCAATTAATAAAAAATTTTGAAATTTTCACCTATGTGACCCTGCGCCAAGAAAGGGACCTTATGGCTAAAATCATGTTTTTCAGAAACAATCAATTGAAGTTTTAAAGGTGTATAGCTCTGATTCAGTGCAAGATATCGTTTTGAATCTTTGAATAATCAATGTTACCATCCAGTGTAATAAAAAAAAGTACCTTTGAAAATTTTCATCACCATATCAGTGGCGCCGCAGTGAGGAGCAAAAAAAATGACTAAAATGAAATTGTGATGGAAAAATTTTCAACTTGGTGATATAGGAGTATTTTGACCTGCTGAATTCGAAAATCACATTTAAAATACCGTAGCTCAGGTGTTTTTTTTCCTATGAGGGATAAAAGCCACGAAAACTTCATGAAAAGTACTAAAAAAGCATAAGATGAAATCTTTAACTGTCCACATCTCACTCATTTTTGAAGATAGAAAGTTGGGATCACTTCCATTGGAAATAGGAAGGTCTGAAGCGTCCGAATCACCAAAACCCCAAAATCGAAAATTTAGCCATAAAGTCCCTTTCTTCGGACAGTGTCACCTATGGGTACGTTTCATTATCTTCAACATGTCCAAATTTCAGCTTCCTAGGGAGTAGGGACATGTCAAAAGTGTCAGAAACCGATTGAAATGAAAACATGTGTAAATTGTTGTACTTCTCGAGTATTTACAAAACCAAAATTATAGCTTCCCGTTTCCATTAGAAATTTTTTTATGAATTTTTAAAATTTAAAATTCTGAGGAAATCAAACAATTTCAAAAATTTTAATTTTTGCTTGTTATCTCTGAAGTTGATGGGACTACTGAACTAAGGAAAAAATTTAAAATTTAATTTTAATTCATTCAAAAAAAATATATATTAAAAATTATTTCTTTGAATTTATGATAATATGTATCTTTTCTGTTGGCACGAGTCTTGTTAGGTGTTTGAAAAATTGCCTACCACCCTTTCGTAGGCACTGTATAGTGTATGCAATGTAACATACAGAAAGGATACGCAGCATTACCATAAATTCAAGGAAATAATTTTCAGCATTTATTTTTATTTTATTTTTTTTTATTTATTTAATTAAAATAAAAATTTTCTCTTAAGCCCTTCAATTTTAGAGAAAGGCAATAATATGTAATAATAAATTTTGTTTGTTTTTTCAAGTTCTTTCAAGTAGTGTTCAAAGAAAATAAATTTTTTTTTGAATTTTTGAATTTTTTGAAATTTTTTGATTTCCTCTCCCACACTTTTTTAGGGCTCAAAAAGAGGATTTTGGGACAATTTTTTTTACGTTTTGAACCCTCAATGAGCAGTAAGCCATACGGCAACATCTTGTCAAAAATTACATCTGATTAATTTTGACAATGTACTTAATGTACACAATAGGTATGTCATTTTTGACATTACATTGCCAAAAAATTTCAATTTTCACATGGCCATGTTAAAAATTACATGTGTTGCCATTTGAGGGTTAATTAGGCCACGAGCCCTCAAAAATTGGCCTACAGATCCCAAAATTTAATCATACATTTAGTTTATGTCCCTAAAATGTTTTTTGTGGGGTTTAATCTTTGGACCAATTTTAACCCTTGTGTTGGGTCAAAAATCAAGAATTTACAATTACGTACATGTTTTTTCTTGTTTCTCACATTCGGTTCATTGGTCAGCTTACAGCTCCACCCAAATAACCCAGGGGGCCGAAATTTAATATGTAGAATGGACAGCGATCACTGATGCGTCTTCCTCTTCTGAGAATTTTGACCAATGGATCCCAAATTTTGGAGTGAGCCACTTTTTTGTGAAAATCAGGAGGAGGAGAGGAGGTCGAAAGTGACGATTTTTAAAAAATTTGCATCAGTAGTGGAGACTCTAATAATTTGTAACTTGAACAAATTTCATATTCCCAGGTCATCCCAACCCTTTTTAAGCTTCACAAAGTGAATTTTGGGGGCATTTTCCACGTAAATGAGGCTACAGACCCCTGAACTGGCCTAGGAGTTCCAATACATCGGTGGTTTAGTTTATGCCCCTGATGTGCTTTTTGTAGGTTTCAACATAATGTAGACCTTTTTTGGTTGGTACTTATTACATGGTGAATTTCACATTTTCCTTACGTTTAATTTCTTTGGAAAAATTATGCAACAATTTTTTCTCAATAATCGGGTCCAATCTGGGAGGTTAAGATGAAAAAATTCATTATTTTTCGATTATTCCCATTTTTGGAAAAAAATCATTTTTGCTATACACTTTCTGAAAATAATTTTTTTTTGCAAATTCAGCCAGAGGAGGATTTTGCATTGGATCTTAGGGTAGTTTTGTTCATTGATTAAATGCAATTTTGCAAAAAATCCCATTTTTTGAAAATTTGTGAAAATATATATTTTTTTTTAATTCAGCGGAGCTTTGTCATTGATTGAATGCAATTTCTCATTTTTTGAAAATGACTGAAAATTAACATTATTTTTACAAATTCAGCCTACAGGTCATGGAAGTCTTGGAAAATTCATGGATTTCACTGTTTAAAGTCATGGATATTTGAATTTTTATTGGACAAAATTAGCTCATTTTTTTTCATTCAGAATAGAATTTTTTTAGAAATTTTTGTCCTTATGTTACGTTCGAGTAGGCTCTAATCTAGTTTGATATTTGTTTACATGTTCAAAATTGGAGGAGGGGGGTCCAATTGAAAATTTTGTAACAACCAAAATTATTCTTAGGACTTCAAGCAACAGCTTTTGTTTGATAGTTTTTTTCACTAATTGGACCCCTCCCTCCCTCCCACCCGCTATCTTTCCTTCCCCGTCCTTCCTTCTGCGCCTTTTGAGGTTCTTAATTTTTGGTGCTTCTTTCTTGCGAGGACGCAAAAATGATGGGAATTCTTGAAATTTACACCAATCTTTTAGTTATTAGGCCCCAAAATGTGAATTTTAGAGGTGTTTTTCAATGTAAAAAGCGTACGAGAAAAAATTCGCCTCTCAAGTAGCAGCTTGAATGCTACATGCCGTGTTCACGATGCTGTGTACACTTGACGGATCTGTTTTCTTTTTTCCCACAATGTTACTATAAAACCGATCAATTGAGTTGCGAACAAGATTTGTTCTATGCAGGTATACGCTTCAGGATTTGAAAAAATACAAAAAGGTTACGATAAAGTAATGGTTAGCCGTTCTCAGCATTTAGGTAATGAGTGGTTGTATTCCACGTTAAACCGAATTCTTCATTTTTCTCTTGTATTACAGTCTATGTTACCTTTTATATTTTGGTATTGGCATTTTTTAACCAATTCACACGTTAATGTTTCGATATCGAATATTATATTGTCAATAATCCTGGAAATTACTACCCCTTTTTCGTATTGATTTTTTTTTTATCAAATGCTTGAAAAGGTTGAAAATTCATGGTTTAACCCTTCTTGGTTTTTTTATATAGCCCGAAAGAATTTTATTATAACTCGAATAGGTATATTATCTATACGTTTGTGGTTGATATACAAATTGTTTGTATCAATAATAACCTTACTTGGAAGCAAACTAGTCAATCGTGAGACGTGATTCCTTCGCTTCTCCTTAAGAAAAGAAATAATCCTTTGAGTTTGCAAGAATGGAAAATGAGAAAATGCATTGTACATTTCGCTCGTGTTTTCAACCCTTTGATTTTCATCATAATCAAAATTAAAAATAGATACCTAGATAGAGTAAAAGGTACCTCATTAGAAACATGGCTTTTCGATACACTAATACCTACTTACTCGGAATCAGACTTGTATTGTGAGACAATTGCGATTCGCGATGAAGAAAGAAACGTGTTTAAATTGAAGTTAGTTCAAATTTCAATTAAATTATTTTGACAATTTGATTTACAAATTGAATCTCCGCTTTTATTTATTATCACGTTTTCAGTTTAATTCTTACTTTGTAATCGGCCGAATAAAGCTTTTCACAACTCCCAAGAAACGTATTGTTTAAATTTTAAACCAACTTCCTTTGAAAAAGCACTTCAACAAGCACACGCTCAAAGTTAACTTTAAATCTATTTTAGAGGAGGATTAAATCTGTTTATTTATTTATTATGTATTACTTTTTAGTCTAGTATACGTCATTCGAAAAGCTTTCTTTGGTATTCGTAATGCACTGTATCTGGTATTGGCTTTTCTTTATGGTATTACTCGGATACGTTAGAACGAGTTGTTTTTTGTACGTAATACCAAAGTTCACGTTTTTTTTTTTCTTTCTTCTTTGTACAAATAATTTATCTAGTTAGGTGAAAATTGATTTTATTTATGCGATAATGAATGCTTTATTAAGTGAGATTAATTAATCGTTAAAATTATAAAGTCGCCATTGAAATTTATATTCCGACGGGATAGTTTGGTAAATTGAAAATTATGTCGCAATACTGGACATACCTACCAGGGAGGCTTCATTATTACGATGGTAAAATGCGACGTAGGTATTATCAACGGAATATGGAAATTGTTTTAGCACTAACGAACGGATTCGGTTCAAATATAAGATGCGGGTGCCTGTATGAGGACAAAAATTCTGGCGCAAAACCAACCAAGAAAGGATTGCTAATCAGACGAGATGATAATCGCAATACCTGGTTGAATTGAAAAATCAATTCGTTCGAATTTCTTCGTATAATTTTCACCCTATTTTTCAATTTACTCTATTTGGCGAGGGAGATTTTTATGTTAGTAATTTCAATCGAAATAATGGATTGGATTTTATTTATATAGAACCAATATAGGTAATTTAAGATGGATTTTTTTAAATTTTCAAACTTTTTGAAAGTTGATTTTTTTTCAATGCAGGTGAATAATAATTTGATAATGAATTTTGAATACGATTAAAAATAATTAAAACTTCCGTGTTATTTTCAGTCATTTTTTTCATAAACATCCAATATTTTATTTCAAAATTATTTTTTAAATTGAAAAAATCGATGTTAAAAAATTAGAAATTTTAACTATGAAAGATTTGAAAATGCAACTTCAAAAAAAGTAAGATCAAATTTTTTAATCCCATCAATTTATTTTTCATACAGATAATTGAATTTTCTTATGTCAGTAAAATCACATTCATTATTTTTAATTCTTAGAAAAATTCTCCTGAGAAAAAATAAAACGGAATAAGAACTTTGAAAAATTACTTTATTTGAAGAAAAAAAAAACTCAGAATGAAGCAATCGTTTCAACATAAATGCTTCAATTTTGAGAAATCATGGTTCTTATTTTTATGTATTTTGATGATTTAAAAAAAAAATCTCTCCTTTTTTGTGAGAAAATAATTCATCTTTGTTATTTTTCCTTGAAGTTGATTTTTAGTGGTGCCTTTGAGCTCCTCAATGTCTCAAAAATTAAAAACATCTAAAAATATCTCAAATTTTTAAATTTTTAACAATTTTTATTTTTTTTTATTTTTACAGTCACTCTTTAAAGTGAAATGAGTGGGATTTTTAGTCCCTCTTTGAGCCTCCAACTTTATTGGAATGGTCTTGACACAATTTATTTAACTGTTTATTTCTACCAGAAAAAAAAACACTTTTTGCTATTTGACTTCATTTGTACCCTTCTTTATCAAGAATTGCAAATAATTCCCAATTCAAAAAAAAAAAAAAAAAAAAATCACTCAAAATTTAATTTACTTAAATTATTGATTCTGATCAAAATTTTAAATAATTCAGCAAAATTCAAAAATAAATAAATAAATAAAAATTGAAAACCTCGTTGCAAATTACATTTTGAAAAATTGTGTTGAAACGAAATTTTAGTAAGATATTGTATGAATTCAGTAGGTGCCAAAAACTGCAAAATGTTTTTTTTTTGAATTTTTTTTTTTACAAATTATTATGTTTTGAAATAAAACATATAGAAATTTTTTAGTAGGTACTTACTCAATTTTGAAAAATTTGCTTTATAATATTCTAAAAAAAATTTCAAAAATTCAAAATATTTAGGTTTTGATTTTAAAACAAAATTTTAAAATTTTCTTGTAAAATCAAAATTTAACCAAATTAAGTTTGAAAGAAATTTAAAGAATTAAGTAAAAAAAAAAAATTGAAAATCTGTAAATTGTATAAAATTGAAAAAATTGATTTTCCTAAAAACTAAAACAAAAACCGAGCAAAATTTGTGAAAATTTATTTTTTGAAAAAAAAAATAAGCTAACTACAAAAAAATTGTGCACAAACGATCTCAGGATCATAGTTATATTTATTTTAAAAATTTTCTGTTATATTTCGAATTTCTGTTCTTGAAAAAAAAAATCAACAAAATTGTAAAAAATTGCTTTCATGCAAAATTTCAAATAAATCTGCAAATGTAGAAAAAAATTGAGATTTGATTTTAGTTATAATTTTGAAAAAAATGACTTGAAACCAAATTTCAAAAAATTTGTAACTAGAAGGAGTTTTAAAAAATTGCTTTTAACGTGATTTTCGAAAAAGTCAGTAGATATAGTTCGAAAAATTGGAGAAAATTATGGAGCATTCTGTTTCAAAAATAAGTTTTAAAAAAATGATTTCTAATCAAATTTTCCAAAAAAATCAGCACTTGAAACTTGAAAAAGTTGAATAAAAGTTTTTTTTAAAAATCTGTTCTGTAAGAAAATACAATTGTTTTCGAACCAATTTTTAATAATTTGGGTTTGAACTACATAAAAAAAACAGTTTTTAATTTCAAACAAAAAAGTTGAAAATGTTTGCCGGGGGGCGGGGGGGTTGAGGATTTTGGTCAATTTTCGAGTTACTTTTTTCATTGCGGTAGGTTATTAGAGTAATCTTTTTTGAATTTCGCTTTGATGCTTCTACCCCTGGAAATTTTTCAAAACGTATCGAGAAAATAGGGAAAATAGGAGTTCCTGAAAATGGAGGTGAAGTCGAAAACCCGCTTTGGATAAAAATGTGTATGTTATCTTCGTTTTTTTTTTTTTGAAAAATACGAAAAATAGTCAAACCAAGGGCAAAGATGAAAATCTCCAAAAATGCTCGTATTGGGTACCAAATACCTACGTTCTGACTATTTTCATTAATATTTCTGAAAATTTTGTAAATTATTCATTTCCCGCCATTTTTAATTATTTTTTTAAAAATGGTGGGAAGGGGCAGAGGCATTACTTATAATTTTAGTTGGGTGAAAAATAAAAAATAGTTAAATATTCTATCATAAAAACGAACTTTTCTGGTAGGTGAGAACAAAAAACTCAAAAGTTAAAAATAAGGACTCTCAAATTGCTCGTGCATACCAACTTGAAAAATTGCTCATTTCCTGCTTCTACGTTGGATTCGTGTTTCGAGATGAAAAAAGCCCCTAAAATTTTGAGATAAATTTTAAATTCTTTGCAAAAAGTAGTAAGTATAAAAAAATAGGTGAAAAATCGAGTTTGGCTTATATGGGTTATTTACTTATCTCGCAATTACCCATTTACTACTTTATTTTTTCAAGAAATAAGGTTAGCGACGTCGTAAAGTAATCCGACTTTGGTAATATTAAATCGAATAAAATGATGAAATGGAAAAGAAAAAAAAAGTATAAGCTCAGATATTACATAAAGGAAGGAAGATAATCTGTCGTTGGAAGAAGAAGAAGGAGAAGGAGAAAAATACAAAAAGTGTTTTTCTTATTCGACGTATTTCACCCTTTGACAAATCATCTGTTGCTTCGACAATGTAAACACCGCGACCGGCAAGTTGTTTAACAAAGTTAAAATGTCGACAAAGTGGGAAGTGATTTTGGCAACATAAATATTTTAAAAGACAACGCGAACGCGGTCATCGGCGTTAAAAATTATCGATGGTGTTTAGGAAAATTTATCGATAATTTCGAACGATGTTTTTCACAGTACCGAAAGGCATCTGTACAGTGGCATGAGCGCATATAACGGAATTACGGTTCGATTGTCATCCGAATAATGATAGTAATTATAGGGGGACAAAAACCGCTCAACTTATCCAACAGACCGTATCGCTTTTCCAGAAATCAAGCCGGTTTGTTTAAAACGTGAAAATATAAAGTAATCTGGTATTAGGTGGATTCTCATCGCGACGATTAATTCCACTAACGTTCGTCCATTAGCGTTGAATTATTTCGAAACGATATAGGTACCTAGACCTATCTAAAATTTGTATTAAAAAGCTCGTTTAAGCGGTACACCGAGTACGCGTCAGCGCGACTTAGCTGTAAAGTTCACATGTTTATATTCTCTTTGCGAATTAAATAGCAGAGCAATCCATTCGAACGATGACGATTTTCGTTATACTCGCAGTCTCGATGGTGGTTGGCTCGTCAACGCCGGCGACTGCGACTGGCCTGGTTAAAATACGCGTTTTTTCGTACCCCCTTGTATATATCGTGGGGCAGGGAGTAGTAGTGGCGCGAACCACCGAACGTTCATACGGTTAAGAAGTAGATCTTATTCCTACGCGTTACTACACTGCTCCTATTCCAACACTCCGCCATCGAGATAAGATGGGACCAATTTAATTTTCTTAATACAATTGTCAAAAAGCCGCTGCAAAAGAAATCCCATAAATTGTTTTCGGCGAAATGAGATAAAGCGATTTGCTGTTTATTTGAATTGAAGCCAAAAATACATCTATCCTCGTATTTGTATGTGTAACCGTTTGTAACGATTGGTGTCGTCTAGATAGTATTTCTTACTCTGTTTTTATACCCTATTAACTAAATTCTGATAAGATTCACGACGCAACGAATGGCGCCTCTAAGGGCAACGTTCGATTTAATTTTCAAATTGAAAAAAACAAAAATAAAAACAAAAAGTCGCTTGATTCGATTTCGTGTGTTTTGCCGACTGTATTAAATTTTTTTTTATATACTTAATTAGGAAAATGTAGCTTTTTTAATTCGTTACGCGAATATTCCAGCTTTTTCGCGTATACAGATTCGCACTAATTATGGTAATGGATGAGGATGGTATTTTTTTTTTTTTTCACAAACGTCAAAGCTTTGGTTTAATTACTTTTTTCCCATAGTATCACGTTACAACGAATTTACCGAATGTTTTCGATTTTTTCAACCTGATACGTGTTAATTTTCGTTTACCACTTTAACTATAGAACATTCCAATTAGTAAAGTACCTATCTATCTATCTACCAACCTAACTTTCATAAAGGTGGGTTGAATATCGGGTGTCCGGGGAGGACTTTTTGAGACTTCAGATTTGGATACACAAGTGGGTACTTCTAACAAAAAATGTTCTATACACGTGATGCCTATCCAAAAATTGAAGGAATGATAGGGAATATAAAATTGATTTTTTTATTTGATTGTTTACATACTCATTATGGGTAGCAGGGTGAATCGCGAAAAAAAACACACATATAGGGTTTTGACTAAATCCAAAAGCGTTGGTTTGCTTTCAATTGGAGATCCCCTAGCTCAAAAAAGAACGGAGCTATAGGTGCTCAAAGTGGGGTCATTTTTGAAAATAACATAGGGTTTGCTACTTTTGGCTCCGCCTAAAAAGTGCAATTTGAGTGTAATTATATTGTACACCTCCCCAGACAAATTGAGCTTGAAATTAGAGACCACTGTTACCATCCTACTAGGTGGTTGAAAAGTTCGAATTACAAAAAAAGGAAACACCATTTGTTTGGTACCAAAACTGGATTTGAATGGCTCCTATTGATGCATAAAAATTATTTCAAAGAGAAAAATTGAAAATTTTCCATTGCATGATGCTAAGTTGCCAACTTTTGATTTTCATAAAAAATCATAATTAAGTACTCAATTTTTATGGCAAAATTGATCTTTGAAGAAATCGAAATTGGACAACCCTACAATACAAAATGAGTATTTTGTTTGCATCCATGGAAGCCAATCAAGTCTAGTTTTGCTACCAAGCAAATGATTTTTTTTTTGTATTTCAAAAATCAATCTTTTTCAAGGATCTTCAATTTTCCACCTGAGTCATTTTGGGAGACGAAGGAGATTTCTCAATTTTTCCGGTGTGAAACTATCTAGGTAGATTATTTATTATTTTTTGAGAAAACAATTTTCATTTTTTTTTTTTTTGGAATAAAACATTTTTCTTCTTTTTTCTTTTTTTTTTTAAATTAAAATCTTTTGAATAAAATATTTCCAAATTTTTTGAATAAAAAGTTTTTCAGAATATAATGCAGAGAAAAATTTTCATTTTTTTTTTGTTTTTTTTGAGAAAAAATTTTCAAGTTTTATTGGGAGTAAAAACTAAAAATACCCATTATTTTTCACTCGTATTAAAAAAATTTATCTTTTTTTAAAAATAAGAATTCTTTCAACTTTTTACTTAAATTGAAGGATATTTTTGATTTTTGAAAAAAAATTCTCGTTTTTTTTATAGTGAAAAAAATCAATTTTTTCTGAAGTGAAAGTATTCATTATTTTAGGGAAAAAATCTAATTTTTCTTGGAATAAGAAATCTTTCAATTTTTTGGATATTTTTCAATTCTTTTTCTAGAAAGAAATTTTTTGTTTTTTCGAAGTTCTTTTCATTTCTCATTTTTTTTTTTTTTTTTTTTTTTTTTTTTTGATAAAAAGTTTCTCAATTTTTCAGGTCTGGATTTTTAAAAGAATTTCATGCAAAAAATGTGATTTTTATCCCAAATGATTTTGTTCTGTAAGATTTTTTTAATGAAAAATTTTTATGCAGCTTTTTATAAGATAAAAAAAAAATCTTCCTTAAACTAACATGGCACAATTCCGTTATGACATTGACAATGCATATAATGAGTAGCTTTGTTTTTTTATCGCGGATTGTGCAGAATCTGGATTATGGATTCTAACATTTACTTCTTAACAAAAGGTTTAGAAATGCTCTGATCAATTATTCTGAAAGGTTTATCAAAAACAAAACAAAAGAACACAGTAAAATCCATAATCCACTTTCATAATCTACTCATCGAGCAGATTATTAAATGGATTTGCACAAACCCTCACAATCCAAAATCTAGATTGTGCATAATCCGCGATAAAAAAACAAAGCTATTGTAACTCTTTAAGAAAACAAAAGAAGTTTCGTGAAAAATTGGCCTGCCTTCGAAAATGAAGAAGCTATGGTTTATCATACTTCGAAAAAACCTATTACAACGCTTTATTATGCCTTCATTTTCAAACTCAGGCAAAAACCTCAGGAGTAAAACATGTTTTATTTGTTCAGCAATACCCATGTACCCAATAAAACAAAACAAAAAAAATAAATTTTATTTTCCTTTGCCCCTTCGATTTTTGAAATTGGTCCGCATAATGTGTAGGTACGTAACATTTTTGGTTAACCAAAAAAATGTTCCACCCCTCCCTCCTTTCCCCGGAAGTGTCTCATATAAGCATTTTTGCAAACATCTTCCAATAATAATAAAAGAATATCTATACTTAGGTACAAATTTTCAAAATTCTCATATTTACTCCGAAAATGTTTTTGACGAATTCTTTTTGGATACACCTATTTACTTTATAATTTATTTTCATCTCAATAACTAGAAAAGAAATTTCTTCCTCAGGAAAAAAATCCTTCGCTAAAAAAAAATGAAATCTTTTTTGAGATTTGAAAAAAAAAAAAAAAAAAAAATTACATAAATTGTAACTTGAACGAACAAAAAAATCGTTGAAAAAATAATGAAATCCGAATCTTAATTTTTGAGTAAATTCATGAAACCATAGATGAAAAAATTTCTGAAAATTCTGGAAAATGTTTTCAAACAAAAAGGTATCAAACAAAGCACGTTTGAATTTGGACAGAAAAGTCTCAAAAATTACATTACAAAGGTCGAGTCCTCGAGTCTCAGTGAAGAAATGAAGTAGGTACATAATACATTAGGTACACGTAGAAATACACTAAATGATGAAACGAACTCCTAACTCCATCATGACGAAGATGCTTTTAAACAACATCGAATAATTTATCCGGCATAACGTAAAAATCAAACGATCATTAAAAATAGGGCTAAACCTTATGCAATTTTTTTCATTCGCTATATTAATAACTTAAAAAGGAGGGCACGTTTAAAACAGACAGAAAGAGAAATACACGTAGGAGAAGTACGCGTTAAAACGAAACGAAAAAGAATTAGAAAAGGAGCAAAGATGAAATTACCTTATTCTCGCTAATGGATTCCCGCATAAATAAGAAAAATCCAAATGGATTGAAAACGTATATCTTAAAATGTGTTTCGCTTCACGTATACATTCATTAGCTTTTAAAGTAAGCGGCGTTATACACGATAGGGAAAGGAGGTCTAAAGCTCGACGCGCTACGAAGGGTAGAAGGAAAGGTGGTACAGTCTGCTCCATGTCAAAACTGGTGTGCAGAAAATCGCTCAACCTTCTACCATTCTTCGTACGGTGGTCCACCTGTATTCACCCCGTCTTACATTTTACACCGCTTCCTAATCACGCTAATGGAGACCCAAAGTTCCCTTTTACCCAGTGATAAAAATTTGTATTAGGTTTTACCTACGCACCATGCTCTCATTCATATTGTTTTAAAAACTGAATTATAAACTCGGCGAAATATTCGAAATTTTCAACGATTTTTATAAATTTTTTTTAAATAGGTAAACTAAAATTTTTGTTAAAGTTTTATTTTTTTCATTTTTTCGTAAAATGAGAGTACAATCTACTTTGGTGTTACGGGATTTCGTGCAGGGGGCATCTTAAGGAACGTTACGTGGAATTAGGGATTAATTTTGATGGATCGAAATGAAACCAATCACAAAAATGCGAATTGGAAAAAAATTTCTCAACATTTTTTTTTTTTTTTTTTTTTTTTGTTACGATTAGAAACTTTTGAAAGCACTTTTTTGTTGAAGAAATTTGTTTCCAAGGGAAGGAATTTTTTTCTTCCCAAAAACCCCCCGTAATTGAAAAAAAGTCTTCAAAAATTGACCTCTTCATCCAAAAAAAATGTCATAAAAAAAAAATGAAAATTTGGTCATACAAAAGTCATATTTAAATTCTGGAAATACCATGATAAATTTTCTCAAAAAAACTTGGTACACGTACATATTATTGATTTTTCAACAGAATTTTATTTTTTTCGGTAAATGATTTTTTCCAAGTATAGATAGAGGAATTCACTTTTATTGCTGGTATGGAAAAAAAATTATAAAGTAAAATTATCCGAAAGACGTAACTCAAAAATTTTTTCAATTTAAAATTCTGCTGTAAAATAATTTTTTCTCCCGACTTTTAAAAAAATTATTCTCCCATTGTGATGAAAGTAGATTCAAATTTGTATAGTTTTCGTAAATTGAAATTGAAAAACTTGAAAAGTTGATGATTATGTGCTCGTAATTTCACTGAAAAAATGATTCTCGAGGTTTTTCCATTTGAGGATGGAATCATAATGGCGTTAAACTCTGAAAAATGCTAACGCTGGAGTTTTCTTTCAACTAATAGGAGAAGCGAGAGCGAGGTAATGGTATATTTATAGAAAGAGCCTTTTAAAGCAGTAGTTTTTATTCCATTCCTTATCAAGACTTCGCTAATTTTAATTGTACTATTAATTAATTTGAAAGCAAGATTGACAAGGCGAGACGCCTATTTACATTGTGACGAAAACACTGCCATGCCGCGATTATAATAGTGCATAATTAGGTTAATTTAGAAAAACGTACACTTACTAATTATAATTGTGTTAATTCTGTTTCAGATAGTCTTTCCCTCGTTGAATTTTGAGTGAGACATTTCAATTGTATTTATTCTGTGATTTCGTAACGTATTTTATGTTCTTAGTTCTGTGAATCGTTGCCGTTAACTATTTTGATTCTTGTTATTTTGAAATTGATTATTACACGTTGAATATGAACGCGTAACGTTTACACTATTGGTTCGTTGCGTGTGCTTTATTTTATCTTGCTCTTCCTTGTCAGAAGATATAACGATACATAGGCCTAGGCTCACGTATTTGTTCGTAATTAAATCTGAATTTCGTACTAATTTGACAGTGCGCCTCGTTGTATTTCGTTAATGAATGAAGGAATTTTTGCTCCACTAATTACCGTTAAAATTTCGAATCGTTACAATTATTAGGCATTATTTATGGAATGAGGTTACCTTCGTAATTCTGGCCAGAGAATATGAATTTTGCGTTAATACAATCAGCAAAATAATTATTTATTACCGAAAATGATACATTGATTAGACCTGTACAGGATAGAAAACAATACCTAATTGCACTGGAGGGAAAAAATTAAAACTCGAGTGCATTTTAATTAATTACTGTCAACTTTTCTTTCGATAAAAAAATAGCTATTTACTTCAAAAATGCTGCTCAAATGTTACGTATTTGTATTTTTGTTTTTTCTCTATTATTTTTGTTTTTCTTTTGTTCTTACGAGTATTCTTTTTCTTTCGTTTGTATAATGTACCTATTGGCGGTTTTGAATTGTCGATCTGTTGTTCGTATTATTAATGTTAGATATTTTTAAAATTTACCTTTAAACATTACGTGTATATACGATGATGTTTTTCATTTTTTTTCTTTTTTTTCTAGAATAGAAATGTCTGAAAATGAGTTACCCTTTTGAATGTTTATTTAATTACGCTCATGCAATTTTTTTTCTACTTTGGATTAATTTCATTTCGATGCAATAGCCCAGAATTATAACTAATTTGTAAAAACTCATCGTTGTGCTGTGTTTAAGATTTGATTTTTGTTTTTGTTTTGTTTTGTTATAGACACTAGAAAAATTGATATTTTATGTGGATCAATTTTAGTATTATAATCGAAAGCTCACTAGTAATTTTTTTTCTTTTTAAGGCGTTATTGCATCGATCGTATATTTTTCCCAGATATTTTCTGACATTTCTATAATTCACTTATGCAGGGTGTCCAAGTAGCACATTTTGAAACTTCAGATTTGGATACAATCGGAACTGGATAACAATTACAAAACATTTTTATGCTCATAACTTCATAAGTGGCGCCTATTTCAAAAATTGAAGCAATAAAGGGAAATTAGGTAAATTGATTTTTTTTTTTTGATTGATGTACCTATGGGTATAGTACTGAAAAATTTAGTATGTTTTACTATTGAAATTTTTTGCCCAAGTTTAAAAATGAAAGAGCTATAAAGCTTTGTAATTGATATTTTCAAAGAGACATTGAATATATTTTGCTACAAAAAAGAAAAAACTACACAAAGTGTACTTTAGGCATTGAAAAAAAAAAAATCAACTACAAAAAAACCAAATAAAAGATGTTGATACTAATGTTTTTATCAGCTACCTACAAGAAGAAAAAAAAAAAACTACGAGAAATTGGGAATAATTTTGTACAAAAATACTTGCTACAAAAAGATTGAAAAATTTTTCAGATATTAGTTACTTGAAAATCAAAAATAAGTTTACTCCCAAAAAACTATTTAAAAAAAAACTGAAAAAATGTTTTATCACGAAAAAATTACAAAAAAATCAGAGAAACTTTTTCACTGCAAGACATTGAACAATATTTTACTATGAATCAAAAAAAATAAATAAATAATAGAACATAATAATAGGAAATTTTTTACCTACTACAAAAAATTGATTTTTTTTTACTATATACATACTAAAAAATTAGAAACTATTCATTACTTGAAATTCAAGAAGAAAAAAAATCAATAAAAATTAGGAAAATAAATTTCACTACAAAAAAACTGCAAAAAAATACATAAATTTTTTTATTACGAGCAAGGCAGACGAGTACAAACTATGTTTGTTGGTACTTTTTTGTCCCACAAAAACAATTACAAATTGGAAATTTCTTTGTTAGGTACTAAACTTAAAAATTGGAATTTTTTAATTTAAAAAAGAATGGAAAATTTTTACCACAAAAAAAAACGACAAGACATAAAAAAATATTTTAATACCAAAAATAAATAAAATACAAGACTTCCAAAGTATTTGACTAAAAAAACCACAAAAAAAAAAACCTTTAAATTGGAAATTTTTTAATTGCGCATGAAAACTTAAAAAAATACATTTTTTAATGGGTACTAAGTACACTAAATAATTATATTATTACTTGAAAATTAGTTTTTTTAATCTAAAACAAAGACAAAAATTTGGGAAAAAAATTGCACTAGGTACATAGGTACTTACAAAAAAAAACTTCAATATCTTGTCTAGTTTTTGAAGATTTTGTATAGTGTTTTTTTTTTGTTTTTTAGTAAAAAAAACTTTAATTATACTTAATCGGTATTTTTTACTATTCTAAAAAATTAGGAGCCCATGTTATTTATTTGAAAATTAAAGTTTTTTTACTCTTGAAAAAAAAATGGGGAAAAAATGTACTACCTATAATCTAAAATTTTTTTCAAAAAACCCCAAAACATTGAAAATAGTTTATTACAAAAAAAAATTCAAGAAATTGGTAATTTTTTACTACAAAAAATTGATAATTTCTTCATTATGAAAATTAAAATTTTTTCTTGCAAAAAAACGAAGAAAAAAAATGAAAAAAATTAATTCAACTTCAAAAAAACTAAAGAGTGGGTAGGTAACTCCTTCATTTTCGAAAACACACGACAAATTTTTCACATAATTTTTCTCCTTGATAATTGTGAGGAAGGCAATTTCTTTGATTTGAATTTCTTTATGTTATAACTCCTTCAATTTCAAAGATAGGCATCCGAATGTGATTATAAGTTGTTTTTTTTTTTGCTATAAGTACTATCCGCAGTGTATGGTGTGGAAAAATTTTTTGAACGCAGTGTTTCCAATCGTTATTTTTTAAAGCTTTGTAGCGCTTTCATTTTTAAACTTGGACAAAAAATATCTAGAGTAAAAATACTAATTTTGTTTAGTATTATCCGTGTGCCCAAACAGAAAAATGGTTTCTCAATTTCATTTACCCTCGTCCCTTCAATTTTTGAGATATGCATCATGTGTATAGAACATTTTTTGTTAATGGTACCCGATTGTATCCAAATGTGAAATTTCAAAAGGTCCTCCTCGGACATTCTGTATAATTCGTGTAAAATAGTAAAGCAATGTTGCATTTAAAATCAAAGCAATAATAGATTTTTGATTTCTATACTTTTTTCGACAAGATTTTGTGAAATTAATTTGTTATAATTTTTTTAATGATTTTTGCGCTGAATGATGATTGCAATGGCCTATGCTTTGAGAACCTGTACACGCTGGTAAGAAATTGTACGTATGTAAATAATCCTACCCCGCCGAAGATTTGCGCACGTACGTCGTACACGTTTAAACGTTGTCACTTGAAAACTTTTCGCTTATTACCGCCCGAAGAGCTTTAGTTTTTATTGAATTGACAAAAATATTTACTTCCATTAAACACATTTCTCGTAAAGCTTAAGCAGCTTAAAGTGACGTCATGGTTTCCACATTTTATGGAACGACTTTAACCGATGTTTTATTTCGAGTAAAACTTCTTCCATTGAACGGATGGAGAAATTTTTTACACTTCTTACGCGTCTTCTGTCTTCTTATCTTGTGCGACTTGGCGTAATTTGGATTAGATTAGTGTAAGATTTCGCGAAACGATGAAAAGGTACACGTGAGAGCGTTGATTTTCAACGTGTTACAAAAATAAACTGTTTGGCGTCTGTATTAGCTGCGGTGTCGAATTAGGTGTTCGGTAGCTAACAACGTCGGTGATAATTCGTACCATAACGTTGCGTTTTGTCTCTGTCGTGCTCTTTCTGTGTGTACCATCCCTTATTTACTAGCCAGAAAGGAAAGTTTTTTAATCGGTTTTTATCGAAGAAAAAATACCTATCTACTTGCGATGTTGAAGGAAAAAATTATTCTTTTTTTTAATTCACTTTTCCACTTTTCCTTGTTCGTTTTGTACTTAGTATAATTAAAATAATCCCGATAGAAAATGCTAATAACACATTAACAGAACAAAACGAAAATTGATCTGGAAGCATCAAGGCTGCAAATTTTAATTAAACTTGTTCCAAACTTATGTATTTCGTTTCTGGACTTTTACAATGAGGTTAAATAAAAATCGCGTCGATTCTATCTGATTTTCTCTTTAGATTACTTACACATGACAGGCTTATTTAATCAAATAATACTTTTACAGCGGTACGTTTACTCATTTCGTTGCATCGAGTGCGTTAGAAAGCTCGATTTTTTTTTTAAATACGCCGAAGTGGTTTTTTCAAATATTAAAATAAATCCTCTTAATCTAACCTTTTTTCTAAAACTACTCGCGCCAAGTGCATTAAATATTCGGTTTACGAGTAAGAAGTGTAATCCAAGGAAATAATGCAAAAGATCTATTAGGTAAACTCGGTATTCGCTCGGTCGAAAGAAAAAAATAATAAGGTAGTTGCACCAGTTGTTGGCCACGACCCAGTGGTGGGTCACTTGAGAAGAAAAATGTTTATAATTAAGCGTATTTTTAAAATAGCTTCAGAATTTTTTTTTAGAGCAAACCTGGAATATTTCTACATAGAACCACATACAAGTTTTTAATCAATTCTGTTCAAGTAATTAATAATGCTCGTCTGAAATTTTTTTGTTAGAACAATTTTCAAAATGATGCCAATTCTAAAGATTTTTGTTAAGCCGAAGTGTTATCGAAATATGAATTTTACACTATTAAGATTAATAAAACTTGAAATATAACCATTTGGACCTGAATCAGAAGAGTTTGGAGATTCCATTTCTTCATTAAAATAAAAAATATTGCCAAAATTCTATCAAATATGGCGGTGACTATCTACTGGAAGGTAAAAATGGTGTTTAGCCAGTAGTTGATCATTTTGATCAAGTACTAGACTTACGAAATTTTTGTAAAGTTCTAGTGGTTGATCATGCAAAAAATTGGTAAATATTTACGAAAAATGATAGTTTCTCTTTCTCATGGCTAATGAGTGACAATTTTACCGAATACTTATTGACTTTTTTTTAAATTAAATGGTTGAGAGCCGTTGTCATAATCTGATTGACCAACTACTGGGTGATCAACTACTAGCGCGTGACCAACTACTGGGTGGTCAACTACTAGATTATCTTGACCAACCACTGGACTTTTCTATTTTTTCACTTAAAATGGTCGTAATTTTCAAAAAAAATGAAGTAAAATTAAAAAATTATAGCGCATTTTGTTGTAGAATACATAAGGAATCGTTTGGTATATTCACCATTTCGCCAACGTTATTAGTTTTTAAACCAGAATGTTTTTTATAAGACATTTCCACTATAAGGGTCCACCACTGGTGCAACTACCTTATGTGTAGCAAAATTCTACTAAACTTCGAAACATTTTTATAATTGCTCAAATATCGACTGTTTTTATTTTTTATGCAACTGATTGATCGATATATACCATGACATTTTAAAATACGTATTGAATCATGCATTTAGCGAAAAAAACACAAAAAAAAACAATTAAATACGTTGCATTTCTTTATTGCATTTGTGTTGTTGATAACTTTATTTTGTTTTCTTTGTTTTTTCTGTTAGGTTTTTTTTTATAATTTTTTTTTTTTTTTTTTTTACAAAAATGCTTCAAGCGGTACAGAACTTGAACGAAAATATTGATTGATGGCTTCGATGACAATATCAAAAACGAACAATAAGTTATTGAAAATTTTGCTTTGTTTTATTTTGTTTTTTATGTATATCTAATTTGAAGCAATATTTACCGACTTTGTTGCCTAATTAAATGCAATAATTTTTGTTACTTTTTTTCTGTGTGTAAATATATAATCATTGTACCTATTTGTATAATGTATATTGAATGTATAATTGTTAAGTCGTCATTGTGTGTAATAAAATTTTTGTTTATTTTTTATATCTGGTTATTTTCTTCGTTGGAGTTGAAAATTTGAAAAATAAAATGCGCGGGGGTGCAGATTCGATTTTTGAAGCATGGATAATAATCACGAAGAGCTACGTTGTGCACCTCACTTATTAGGAGTGTCCAAGTGGGGTGAAATTTTTCATAAAAATAATTGAGTGTTTTTTAAACATTATTTTCAAATTTTTCAAAAACTTGTTTTTCGTCAGTGTTTATTTTATTTTTTTATTTCAAGTGTATTTCTTATCAATATTTTGACTTGTTTTCTAAGTCTAAAAAAATTAGGTCAATTTCATAATTATCTACTTTTGCAATGTTATTGCTTACTAGGGCCCTATTCAAAAAATAAAATAAAAAATAATAATTTTACATTTTTTCTATTTTGAAAGAAAAGTGATTTCAGACTCATTGAAAGAGAAAAAAAATCAAAACATCAAGTAAGTAAGTACTTACTTACTAATATTATTTTATTTTAAAATAGAAATAATAATAATTTCAAACTCACTCTTCATTAATTCAAGTTTTTTTTTGTGGACTTTTTATTAATTTTTAAAAAGTGATTCGATAGGTATCAATAGTTTTTTTAATATTTTGAAGAAAAAAAATCAGTCTCTTTTCATTTTCCGTATTTTTTTCTTAATTTCAAAAAAAAAAAAAAAAGAAATCAAATCAATTTTTTATAAATTAGGTACCTAAATTTCTTTATTTTGAAAAAATAATATTAAATCCTATTTTTTCAAGTAAGTATTTTTGTTTTATCATTTTGAATAAAACAATTTTAAGCACAATTTTTCATGAATTTTCTGTTTTCAAATTTTGATAAACATATTTCAAACGGATTTTTATCAACTTTTATAATTGTTTTCACTTCAAAAAAAATCAAGAATTTTTTAAAATGATTAATTCATAATTCAATTCATTCGTTTTTTTATTCGAAGAAAACGGGTTTAAAGTTTAAACCACTGTTTTCATGAACTTCAAAATTATTTTCATTTTTTCTAAAAACAATCTCATTTTTTACGAATTTTCTTCTTTTTTTTTGGAAAAAATAATTTCGAGTAATTTTTTACAAACCTACTTTTTTTAAATTTCAAAAAATACCCTATTTTTCTGCATTTTTTTTAAATAAAAAATTATTCCCAACTATTTTTTATTACCTAACTTTTTTTTCAAAAATAATTTTTCATCAACTTTTACAACTCCATTTTCAAATACACATATTTTTTTTAATTAGGATGAAATAACTCAAAACTACCTAATTACATATTTTTATCCGTTATCACAATTTTTTTTATTCCGAAAAAATGATTTGAAGCTCATTTTAATTTAAAATAATAATAATATCTGAATCGATTTTTTATTACCCAACTTATGTACGAGTATACCTACCATTTTTTCAAATTTGAAAAAAAAATTACTTGCTTACCTAATCCTATTTTTCTACATTTTATTTTTATTTTGAAAAAAGAATTGTTGGTAGTTGGTACTTAGGTAGTAAGTAGTAGGTATGGTAAGGTAGGTACCAAATCAATTTTTCATCAACTTCTAGATACTTTTATTTATTTTTTCATTCATATTTTTCTTCAAATTTCAGAATTTTTATCAACTTTGAAATTATTTTAATTTTCAAAATATCGTTTTATTAATTTTCGTTTTCTTTACATTTAGGTATTTTTTTTTTTTTTTTTTAAATTATCTAGGTATAATTTTTTTTTATTTTTTTTTTAAGAAATTACTCAAGTAATTTTTTAACAACCTACTTTTTTCCATTTCGAAAAAATTACCCTATTTTTTTACATTTAAAAAAAAAAATAATTCTCAATTATTCAGCTATTTTTTATGAATTTTTAATTTTTTTAAAACTAATTTTTCCTCAACTTTCACAATTATTATAGGTATTTTTAAATCAGTTTTTCTATAAATTTTCATACGATATTTTTTCAATTTAGATAAGGTAATTCAAAACCAATTTTCATCAAACTTTTACAATTTTT
Organism: Balanococcus diminutus; assembly: GCA_959613365.1. Lineage (NCBI taxonomy): Eukaryota > Metazoa > Arthropoda > Insecta > Hemiptera > Pseudococcidae > Balanococcus > Balanococcus diminutus. The sequence goes on along the minus strand of OY390715.1, from coordinate 40,965,624 downwards.
TCATTTCGAAAAATACCTAGGCCTAATTCAAAGTTCATTTTTTCATTTTCATTTTTTTTTTAAATGAATAATTTTTTTTTCAATTTACACCTACAATTTTTTTTTAATTGAAAAAAAAATAATAGGTATGTAGGTACCTATCTATTATTTTTCTATCAATTTTCATAATTTCTAATTTTTTTTGTTTTGAAAAAAAAAATCAACACTTTTATCTATTTTTTTTTGAGAAAAGGCTATATTATTACCTACGCCAACTTATTTTTAATTTTTAATTTTTTACAATTTTTGACGTTTGGAAATAAAAATCAAATTTATATTACTACATACTGTTGGATAACCCTTAGTGCCCCCTTTAAATTTTTTAAAAATTGTTCGGATGCAATTTCTTAACGACGCTCGCTGACTCTTACCCACCCCTGGGGTACCTGGAAATGTTCGGGAACAAGAGCAGCTAGTCCAAAATAATATCGCTCCTATTCTACGTACTTATAGAAATAATATGAAACAGAAACAGACGAAATAAATTATAACGATTAAAATCGAAGAAATTGTTTGATCTTGATTCTTTGCGATAGGCAGACTATCCTAAGGTTCCCGTACCGCACCTAAAGAGACAGGTAAGTGGTAAATTTTTGACGAGGAAGCTGATATGCGAACTTTTCAGCTACAGCGTCGACCTTAAACCAAATTAAATTTAATTTCTGCGTATTTTTACTTTTAAGAACAAAAATGAGAACTTTAGCGATATAACCCCAGAGAAATTGCATTAAATTTGAGTGCGCTACGCTTTTAAAAGTCAAGAAGTTGACGAGTCCTCGGAGACCAGACGTGAGATATAAACCAATCTTAGACACACCAATACTTACAAACATGAGCGGCACTCATTCATGTACATATACGCCGACGTATATAGTGTAATTTGATTCAAACTTCATATATAAGATGAAAGAAGAAAGAATGAGAGAAGGCACACTCGAGGCACGGCGTCCGGTCTCCTTTTTTTTTTCCTGTGTACTCAAGTAACGGTTATTTGAGTTACTACTAAATTGCATTTGGCGAAAACCATAAAAACTTTTAGTTAATTTGATGCTGACCGTATTTTTTGTTTAGCCTTACACAACTGTACAAAAAAAAAAATGTGCCAAAGAGGAATATCTATACGCAATTTGGTAGTTCGAGGTAAGTCTTTTGGTACTTTTACGATGTTGCAGTTTGCATTATGGATAAAAATCGTATTCCTTTTGTGTGTAGGCGTAGGACTGTAGAAGTGTAGACCTGTACCACCTATCTAGTGGAAATATTAACGAATCTAAATAAACTAGCCTTTATCAAATTAGACAGATAACATTGAAGAAAACGTGTAATAAAACACAGTCAAAAGCATTTGTGTAATTGGAAAACTTTATAACAACCATTATCAGTAGGAGTGAAAATTGTGCGAATATTTTCTCGGTAATTGCCCATAATTTCGTGGAAAGTCGATAAGATTCTTCGAGAAAATGCGAACGAGGCAATTTAATTAGATAACCCGTTTATAATATATTACTATTGGTTGTTTTCTAACTTGAATACCAATTAAAGTTTTCGTTATATTCAGACACGAATAAAGATAAAGAATACAACCCTCCGAACTTGATTGTTATTTTACAAAATTCGTTTTGCAAATTAATCGAATTCTTCAATTATTTTCTTTTTCCCTTTGTTGACGCTGCGCTGGTAAGTATTATTGTTTGGTAGTGATTATCATCGCCATTAACCAAGTTTTATTTTCTCGTTTAGAATTTGATTGCTTCATATTCGTCCTCTAAAGTTGTCATAAGTCGTAAGATTGTCCCTTGCTCCAGATACAACATTTTAGGTCAAGCACATTGTATTGTAATACGAATTATAATCTGAGAGGAAAACGTGGAAAAATCAAGCACTTGAGGAGCGTGGCCTGGTAAAATAGTGGTGAATTGACTCTTGGCTGGGATTTTGGAATTTAATATTAAACGTTGGTCTTTATGGTCTGAAAACTCTGTTGTAAAGTTTTTGGCCTCCTACGTCACTCCTCTCCCTCCAGTGAGGCCAAATGCATTTTTTTAAATATTTCATTTTATACAATTCTCGAGCGAATTTTTTCTTGCAAGGATTTTGGATCCCACCAAGGGTCATTCTTGATGTTTTTTTCAATTTTTTCAGAATTATGGAGATTCACGTTCTAAGATTTCAAAACTTAATATCTCTACACGTTGCTTCAAACCTGTTACGTGAAAAAATTATTCAATTGTATTATTATACAGGGTGTACGGAATTGAGAGTACTGTTTTCCAATCAGTAATTATGCAACTTGTGATGAGTCGATGTAAGTATGTTTGCCTAACCTCCGGACTGCAGGGTCTGAGTTATGTTCATCGAATTTCCCCCCCCCCCCCCGTTTTGACAGAGTGTTTTCAACCATAAGCTTCTCGATAACTATAAAAATTAAATTAAATTTAAAAAAATGCATGTGTCCCATATTACCCTACCGGTAGGGTAATATGGGCCATTTTTGACTTTTTTTCAATAGACTTTTTGGAAATGAAGGGGCCGAATTTTGAGACTTTCAAGTAGATATTCTGAAAGAGGATAAAATTCTCTACAAGATGCAATTTTTAGTTTTTCAAAAAGAATCAAATTTCAGTGTGTAGGAGCGTTTTGAAAAAAGTGTCCCATATTACCCGCCGGTACCTTATATAAATATGTGACATGTGACAGATCGTCATCTTTCGGTCCCAAACGTCGAGAAATGGGGTCAGAACTTTTCTACCCCTCCCCTTCTCCTTCTAAATCAGGGTCGGACACAATAGCCATCATTTTTTTTTTAAATTCGGCTAAAAATGGATTGTAATGATTCTGGGCAAAACACAGTAATTTTAGGACACGTCACCAATTTTGGAATCATTCCGGTGAAAAACAGAAATGATTTAGTTCTATTCCAGAACGATTACGGAGACTCCGTAATCATTCTAGAATAGAACTGAATCTTTTCTGTTTTTCATCGGAATGATTCCAAAATTGGCGACGTGTCCTAAAATTACTGTGTTTTGCCCAGAATCATTACGGTTTTTGAAAATTCATTTTTTTCAGTGTATAAAATGAAATAACCAACTCAACGTTTTAGGTGCCTTCGTTTTAAAAATATGACTAGTTTAATAAATTGCGAATGCATTTACGATGGGGATTTATCAACGAAAGCTAACGAAAGGAAAATTGCAAAATATTCATATTTTCTTCACCAGCCATTAATCGGATTGAGGTAAAGTATTATTTTCATTAACAAGTGAAATTACGAAAATAATCCTATGTTTTAATGAAATTTTCCAACGTGATTTGTGCAGTCTTCATCTGCACTTGGCTGGCTAAACAATAATTTTAATGTCAATTTATCTAACAAGTGAGATAAAATATTGAAAAATTCTGCACCCGAAAAAGTTCGTCTATTCGGCTCTAGCTTGCAGCAAAAAAAAAAAAAAAAGAAGGCATACTTTACCATCGTCCATCGTATATACCTGCGTCTCTAATGAGCACGATAAAGCATCACTTTACCTGAATTAACGGTTTTTATATTTTAAAAAAATCATACTTTTTCTAGTGTAGGTAACAACATCCGACAAGAATTTAATTATTAAACAAGAATATTTTCACGTTGCATTGTTTACGTTTTGTAATGAAATGTCCTGAACAACGTACATTCTTTGGAAGTTATTTTTATAAAGGGCGTCGCATCGTGTTTCAAAACCGAGTTGACATGGTAAAAGTCCGTTGCAAGAAAGATTAAAAATTTAATATATAGAACAATCCCTTTGAGAAATGCCAGGAATTCGTTTATTTGAATTGGAAATTTTAGCTCTTTTTGAGTACGAGTAACACTATAATATTTTATGTTATACATCATCACATAACGGGTGCGAATTCATTGGAAAAAGAATCTAAGAATTGATTATTAATAATATTACCTACACAAAACGCGAATGTCTAAAATCAAAATATGTCATTCAAAAACTTATAAAATAATTTCAGTTATTAGAATAAAAGATTAAAATAATAAAAATCAAGTCGTCAGCACTCACCAAATAGGTACATCAGGTACATGATTGATTACGTCTTGGTTTTTTGTCAAAGTAAATGTAATTTCGTCAATAAATAAGGTTGCGAAGGATCGTAATTTTGGCAGGGGAGCTCCTCCAAGCTCAGATAGTACGTCTCTGCTCCACGTTGATTTAAGTATAAGTATGAAAATTTTTTTCTATTTCTGTGGAATAAAAAAATTTCAATTTTAATTTTTATGCTGATTTTTTTCTGAGAAAGAAATGTCTTATTTTTAGAGAGAAAAAAATAAATTTTAGAAGGAAAAAACCCACAAGTTTTCTTGAAGAAAGAATTAAAATCTTTTGGAGAAAGAATCTAAATTGAGTATTTAAATTTTTCGAACCAAAAAAATATTTCAATTTTTTTGGGGGGAAAAATGCTTCAATAGAAAAGTTTAAATTTCTGAAGAAGAATTTTTTAATAAAAAAATGTTTCAATTTTTCAAGAGAAAAATATATATGCTTCAATTCTCAAGAACATAATGTTTCAATTGTAGCATAGTATATGCTTTTACGGAGACCAAAATAGAAAAAAACGACCCCAAAATCCGACAGGAAAATCTGACCCCAAAATCCGACAGTTGGGTTAGGTTAGGTTAGGTTAGGTTATATTAGGTTACGTTTGGATTACATAAAAAAACTCAGAAAATTTTTAATAAATTCGATTTTTAGACATTATTATGTCAGACATTTTGAAACGTAATTTTTTTTGAAATTTTATGACTTTTAGACATTTTGTCAGACATTCTGAAACTTGGAATTTTTTTATAAATAGAAAGATGACTTTCAGACATTTTGAAACTTCCCGAGCGGCACACTCGATCGATAATATCGGAAGATGTAACGTATCGATAAAAAAATCGTTTGAAAATCTATAGATGTTCTCACGATATTATAAAGATTTATCGGTACAACTTCATAGGCAAAAAATCTAAAAACTATCGAATTCGATTTTATTAAGATTTTATGACGATATTCGTCAACGATACTATCGACAAAGAATATTAAATTTATCGATTCCGATTTTCCACCGATTTTGGGCAGATATTTGAAACTACCTTATCGACAATAAAATATTAAAATCGAATTCGATTTTTTAACGATTTTGTAAAGATATTTAAAACTATATTATCGACAGATTATATGAAATTTCTCGACTTCGATATTTTACTGATTTTTTGACGACATTTGAAACTATATTATCGACAGATTATATTAAATTTATCGAATCTGATTTTTTACCGATTTTGTAAAGATATTTGAAACTATATTATCGACACATAATATGCAATTTCTCGAATTCGATTTTCTAACGATTGCGTGAAGATATTTGAAACTATATTATCGACACGTAATATGAAATTTGATGCCGTCGATGATGATGATAATGATGATGTGTCGATAATGTCAATGATGTTGTCGATGATGATGATGATGATGTCGATGATGATGATGTCAATGATGATGTCGATGATGTCGATGATGATGTCGATGATGTCAATGATGATGATGATGTCGATGATGTCAATTTTTTTCTAAAAAATGTAGGTACCAATTCTTAAGAAGAAAATGTTTCAATTCTTTCAAGAATTAATTTTTTTCAATTTTTTTAAGAAAAAAAATGTTTTAATTTTTTCAAGAAAAAAAATGCTTGATTTGCTCGCTTAAAATACTTACCTAATGAATATTTTCGTCATTTTCAAAAATTCGCCAAAAATCAAAAAATCAACTTCAAGTCGTCAACTGCCAAAAATTTGAAAAGTCTGATTCGCAGTGTAATTTTAATAATGTGCATACTTTACAAGAGATGTGATTCTAGAAAAGTAACAGCCCGGTAAACACACTGTATGCGAATCGCGTACTAATAGAGCGCTAGATTCGCATTTATCGTATACGAATTTCATGCGAAAATAGCGTACTATTAGCATATCAAAAATGTCCGCTTTTTTAGCGGCTAATTTTTAACGCTAATAGTACGCGAAATTAGCAGCGAATGTAGCGTTCTATTCGCTGTTAATTCGCTTGAGATTAGCTTTCGAAATTCGCCTCTAAAAATCAGGCAAATGATTTTTGACGATTTCCACTTAGCAGTAAATTAATTATTCGAAAATATATCATATTTGTGATCGCAGATCTGTGAAAAATGAAATTATGCCGAATCGTGTTTTTGGAGTACCTATCAGTGGCATTTGATAAAGTAATTTTTAGGAAAATCAAAATTACTTCCAAGATTTCAATCTACAACTTTTATTTGAAAAATTTCTCAATTTGAGCCCCCCTCCCCCTCCAATTATGCCCAATACTACGAAGATGGATAGATAGATTAGATAGGTATAAGTACCTACGTATATTTATTACACTGAATTGTGAGAGGGAAGAAGGGCTGTCCCGCTGTCCCAAATGAAAATTTTTTCAAACAAAAGTTGTAGATTGAAATCTTAGAAATAATTTCGATTATTACAAAAATTTCGATTTGACTCCTCCTTTCCTTATAATTTCGCATAATACTGCGTTAAAATTGGAGAAGATAGAGGAACAATTGAAAAATTGTATAGCACTGATAAGACGTCTAAAATTTTTACGATTTGATAAAATTTAATTTCACACAGATTCACGCGATCACAAATAAGATATAAATTCAAAATAACTTACTGTGAGTGGAAATCGTCCAAGAAATTCTGCCTTCGTCTCCATTCTCATCACTTTGAAATCAAATCATTGGTGTTTTTACTTAAAAAGAAGAAAAAACATCAAACAAAACACAAAATTCCCCAACAAAATCAAAAAACCCAGAAAAACCTTTATTTTATTGTTTAAATGTCACTGCAATATTTTCAAGTACACGTTCATGTTTGAAACTGACTTCTTTCATTTGTAAAACGTATTGAAAGAAGTTGTAGTGAAAATCGCATGCGATTCGCTAGCGAATATTGCGCTAATATCGTAAGAAATATCTGCACGTTTTCCACTGCGATTTTAGCATAAGATTCGTATGCGAATATCACGCTAATATCGTACGAACTTTTTGCCTGTTTTCGATGTGATTTCAGGCATGCGATACGCAAGCGAATATCGCGCTAATATCGCACAAAACATCTACAGGTTTTTAAATACGATTTTAGCATGATATTCGCTCACGAATAGTATACGAATTTATCTGAGAAAATTTTCTTCGATTTTTGCTTTGATTTCGCATTTTATTCGTATGCGAATAGACCGCGATTTTCTTCTCCGTGATTTTAGCATACGAATAGCAGACGGTGTGTTTACCGGGAGGTTCACTGTTCAATTTTGTAGAGACTTTACTTTGATGTAGTTAAAGAGAACTGGTAAGATAAATAGCAGAATCTCTTTATAGATTGTAATAAAGTAACAGTTTCGTTGCCATTACGAAAATTAAGATGAGAATTATATGCTTCATTTTAGCGTCGTATGTTTTCTTTATTATGTTGCTTTTCATTTTAAAAGCGTGGGTCGATTTGTAAAAGCTGATAACTTTTTGAAAAACCTCTCGACCTTTTTCAAATTACCGCGATCATTTTACCGTGAAGATATCAGACTGAAATTAATTATTAATTAAGTAAAGCCATTATGGTAATTTTCATTATGTAAATGTTATATAATTATTATTTCAATTGAATGAAATATCAAGATACACATAAACTGGATAGGTAGGTACTCGTATTTCTCGTATAGATAGATTGGTAGGTAGGTTTATATAGAGCTACCTACCTTACGAATAGCGTTAAAATGTGCGTTGATTTTAATTTGTATTAATTCACTCGTTTCGGGGCGAAAAGGATTTGAAATTCCATCGAAATTGTACGTACGTATAGGAGAAAATTTCAACAAAAATTAATGTTCTTAGTAATTAGTAATTAAACTAAGTACGAGGTTTTAACTCGAGTTTTAATCATTTGAAAAAAAAATTAACTCACCCTTGTGAAGTTTTTAATCTAGTAAATGCACTTTTATAATCACCATATCCCAATGAGTAGTTTGGCGTCTGTAGTACTTACCTAAATAACTTTGTTATGATTTATTAAAAAGCTTTCGTCCTCTCTAACAAGCAAGAAAATTGAAACTAAGCCAGTGGCGTAACGTTACTTGAAATATTACCTTAAAGTTTCCACGTTGTTTCAAAATTTTTCCTAAGAAATCGAAATATTTGGCCGAAGCCGAAATATCCTTACCTGCCACTACCGCCAATTTCGTAAAAATGAAAGGCTCGTAAAAAAATTGAAATTAGATATTAACACTGATGGAAAGTTCATAGTAAATCTAACATCCTATAAACACAACCGCGACCATCAATATAATACTCCCAGGTCGGTACTTTCTCGCAGGTATCTGCCTCTGCGTGAATTATATGTACGATGGAATAAAAAATAAAAGTAAAAAACAAATATCAAATGATATTTATGCAAAACTGAGTAATACACTCGGCAAAAGTATAAGTTTTCATTTGAACCTTTTTACGGAAATAAATAGCACTTTACATTGCAAGTGGTTCAGCCTGCCTATAAAGCCTCACAAGTGGTACTTTTCTTTACATAAATAAAATTAAACCTGGTTACGATCTGCCATTGTTACTCTTTTACCTACGGATATCTAGATACTTGAAACTAAATCTTGCAAAAATTTCAATATCATGTGAACCGAAACCTTGTCAACTACCCTTATTCTGTAAAAACAAACGACTTTCTATTTTTAAAGAATTCGCTTCATTCCGCGACCCTCTCCAAGTACATGATTGTTGGAGTATTGATTTTTACTTAATCCATCCAAAATTAATTAAATTTATTTTCGTTTATTTTTTTTTCTGAACTTTTTAAATTGATGAGATTTTTCAGGAAAAAATTTTCTTAACCGATTAGGTAGGTATAGCAAATTTTTCCAAAAAATTTATGGATAATTTAAATTTTATTTCATTTTATTAATTTTCAAAGATGTTCTACTCGTAGACGTTTTTCCTACATCTCTTTAAAATTTTCTGGCACACAAATGATTGAATTTTCAATTTGACAAAAATTGGTACCAACCTATTCTTCAAATTTTTTTATTCGCATGATATTTTTTTACTAAAAAAAACTAAACACTTGATTTGAATTTAAACTTTTTTTCAAATGAACTTTAGTTTTATTTTATCAACGACTTTCTTGAAATTCTTTGTTTGATTAAAAATTTAAATTTGAGACTATAAAAAGATATTTTAAAAAATTTTGAAGAGATATTAAACTTATATTAAGAAAAAAATGTTTAATTTATTCACAAAATTTTTGAAAAAAATTGGAATATAAATTGTGAACAGGCCGATAACTTTTGAAATAGCGCAATGAGTGAAAAATACAGAAAAAAATTGAAAAATTGGGGGGAAATACAATTTTTTCTGGGACATAAATCTAAATTTTCAACACAATAAAAAAACTTTTTTTAAATTTCAATTTTTTTTTTCGATAATAGAACTTGAAAAATTTATTAACTTTTACTTTCTGGGACATTAATGTGTCCCAGAAAAAGTGCATTTTTCCCATTTTTTTAATTTTCCCAATTCTTTTAAGGTACCTAATAATATGTTTTAAATGTTTTGGAGAGATAGCTACAGGAAAAAATTAAAAAAATTATTCACAACTTTTTTGTGAAAAAGTTGATTGAACATTTTTAATAGCTCTTAGTTACCTACTTAACTCTGTGAAAAAAAATATTATAAGTTGAAAATTCAGAACAAAGAACAAAAAAAATTACAATTTTTTTAATTTCCAAAAACATAAATTAGAATTTCTATAAAGATAAAATCAAAACAGTTTTCATTTTTTTTTCTGGATAATAAATTGTTAAAGATTTGTTTTCTTATATTTCTTCAAGAAAAATTTAAAGTATTAGGTTGTATTATAAATTTTTTTTTTAAATCACAATTTTTTCTGGGATACAAATTTGAATTTTTAACAAAATAAAAAAACTTGATTATAATAATTTTGAATTAAAAAAAAAAATACACATTAACAAGGTAAGATTAAGGTGACTACAATAAATTAACTTTTTTCTCTGAAATTTTTGGTTTTGTTGAAAATTCAAGTTGGTCTTCATTAAATGGAAATGGGTAAAATCTGTGTCTCAATCCTGTTTTTTTTTCTTCTAAATTTCAAATTACAGATGATTTGCGAGGAATGGACAGGAAGTTGAAAATTTATTCTCGGTTTTTTATTTCAAAAATTAAAAAAAATGTACCTAGGTAATTAATATTTCCAAAAAAATTAAAAATAGTTTTGAAACTTGAAAATTAATTTTTTTTTCAATGTCGGTCTTGAAAATTTTTTAAGGGAATGTTTTTCAAGAATGTTTCTAATTTCTTCCAATTTTAATTTTTTTAAAGTGATTTTTCAACTAAAAAAAAGAACATGAAAATATTTTTATGTGTAGATCTGATATTTTAGAAGAATTTTTTTTTTTTTCATTTTTTTCCAAGTTTTGAAGAATAAAATTATCTATTTGCGGCAGTGGTTCTCAATAAAACGCTATCTCTTGTGGTTTAAAAAGGAGGTTTCAAATTTTCCACTTCAACTCCAGACGAAAAAGATCAAAACTCTACTCGAACTTCAAAATCCGTGGGTAACTCTGCCAGCAGTTTAATTACCAATGATGAAATCTCAAGAGATTTATTTTTTAAATTGAAAATTTAAATTTGTGAATTCTTACCTAAGGAAAAAAATTACAATTTTTTTTGAAGAATTGTTCAAAAACTTTTTTTAAAAAAACACAATAAATTGGATATGGTGAAAAATTGTAAAAAAAAAGAACTGTTATCAAAACAAAAAATGCTAACAAAATTTTTGTTGGATAATTTAATTTTAATCCAACATAAGATGTTTTTGAAACCAAATTTCTATTCAATAATTTTTTTTCTGACTAGTAAAAGTAAATAGGTAGTATTGGATTAGGCCTAATATAACATGTACCTATTTAATTTAAGTAACTGACTCCATCGTGGTAACAATTTAACAAAATCCATAAATTTTTCAAACAACGAAGTTGAAAATTGCAAAAGGCAAATTGTATAAAAAGGGTATTGTTTATGAATGTTTTTGGGCAATTTTTTCGAATTGTTTCCATCTACTTTGTATGCAGGAAAACGAGTAATTTTGTACATGCGCTCTAAGTAATATTTTCTTAACGCCATTTGGGACATCGAGTTATTGTCTGGTTGCTTTTTACCCAGAGTATGTGTAAGCAATTAGCTAATGTAAGGGAAAGAACTCAAACGTCCGACTCTTCCTTATTCATTTCTTATATCGTTTCATGTACCTTTACCCCCAACTGCCTTTCCTTCTCCGGCGTTTTATTTAATATTAAAACATCAAGCGCTATCTTCATAAAACTACCGACGCAATTACATTATTAAATGGGCTTTTGCCTTTTCTCTCTTTTTCCTACGAAAAGCAATGAAAAAAATTGAACGCGTCGAAAAAAAAAGTCTCCGAATTACCAAAAATACTTACATAACAATGATTAGGTAAACGAATCTATGGCCCGTATTTTAAAAATTTGCTTAAGCAAACATTGACCTTAAGGCGAGGCGATTTCACACGTATCGTGTCAATTTACATCGAGCAGCCATTTATTTGTATGGAAAAAATAAACAAAACTACTTGGTCTGTGTAAGAACGCTTCGCCTTAAGTATAAGGAAATTTTTAAATTACGGGCCTAAGATAACTAAAAGGCGCGATACACGAGGCGCTTGCTCCGAGTTATAATTACGCTTCATCAAAAAACGATTGTTAATTTTTTATACAACGTAGAAGATAAATATGCAGACGTCATTACAAAAACACGAAGCAAATTCTCATTAAAAGAGTTACATGATGAAAGCTACATAAGGTTTGAAAAGGCGCCCCTTTTTACTTCTAAAGTGGATCCTCTCATATGGCTGCATTGATTAGGGAGCACGAAATGTAGCAGTTGTTTTTCTCCCTTTAATTAACGAAAAATGATGTTATTCATTAAAACTCGCTAATTAGTCAACTTCTTAATAGTCTTTCTAGTTTGTTCAGCCTGATCCCAATTTTGAATCAGTCTTTCTTTACTATTTCAGTGGTTGCGAAATTTCGTCTTTCCTTCTAATTATATAGAACTCTAACCTTATTGTCAATTCTCCGTTCAACATTTACCACGCAACGTTGGCGCGAAATTACGCTCCGAAATAAAAATCACCGAGTAGGTAAATATAACGATGAAAAAACCAACAAAATTATAGCATTTTTTAAAGTTTTTTCTTGAAATCTGATAAAATTGAATTTCATCGCGTTGGTATTTATTTTGTAATTACTATTTCAAAAAAAATAATGAGAAGAAGAAGAGGAAAAAGAAATCGTGAGTATAAAAAAATATACGTATTCAGTTTCGAGAGCAAATGCCCCTATAATGAATAAACGATCACAACTGCGAGACACTGGAGATTCGCGGTCCCTTGGGCAACGATGTGCATTATGGTACCGAACTAGAACTACCGAAACCGAGAATCAATATGCTTTCCATTTCATCTGCTATACAGGGTGTCCGACGAGTGTTCAACGAAACTTGAAATTCGGATTACGCCGAGTAAGTACGACTAACAAAAAACTTTATATACACCAATTGCCTAATTTTGAAAATGAAGGAGTTACTTACAGAGCCTTGAAAAGCGGTGTTTTGCCAAACAAAATCGGTTGGCAACACTACCTTCAAAAAAAATTGACACTGGTAGTAGTTAGCTCTTCAAAAAAAAAAAAAAAAAAAAAAATTGTAATCACATTGGGATGCCGATCTTTGAAATTGAAGGAGTTATAGAAACATGAACTTTCTGTTAAAAATATTGCCTAAGTAGGTTTATAAGGGTGCGCTGGTGATGAACAAAAACTGCTAACCATCGCCAGCCGTCGCCAGCTCTCCCTAGCCCTCCACAGCCGTCGCTAGCCGTCCGCAAGCAGTCGCCAGCCGTCGCCAGCCCTTCACAGCCGTTGCTAGCTGTTCCCAACAGTCACTAGCTGTCACCAGCCGTCGCTAGTCATCCCCAAGCAGTCACCAGCTGTCGCCAGCCGTCGCCAGCCCTCCCCAGCCCTCCACAGCCGTCGCTAGCCGTCCCCAAACAGTCGCAATTTTTTAAATGTCAATATTCTCGTACTTCATATTTTCAAAACACGATTCATATTTTTTCAATTTATTTTTTATCGTGGTATTACTTCCTTCGATGGCCAAAATTGAAAAAGCAAGACCAAAATCTGTTACGAAAATCTGACAGTAAATTGGGGGAGGTGCATTAGGTTTGGAGGACGTAAAAAAACAGAAACTTTTCTAGAAATTTGATAACTTTTAGACATTTTGTCTTTGTCAGACATTCTGAAACTTGGAAATTTTTTCAGAAATTCTATGACTTTTAGACATTTTTTAGAAATTAACTACTACTATTTTTAATTTATCTCTTGATTTGTTTACTTTTAGACATTTTGTCAGATATTCTATTTTTAAAGTTCATATTTTCGATAAATTTTTTTAATTTTTAAAAATTGCCAAACTTTGAGAATTATGTTTTTAAAAATTTTATAAAATTTGGCTGAATTTTGAAAATTTATTCAACTTCAAACATTCATTAAAATTTAAATATTTTCCATTTTTGAATTTTTTCTCAAATTTTTAATTTTTGACCAATGTTAAAGATCTATGTAAGTAGTTACTCAATTTAATAAAAAGTAATTCGACGTATTCGCTGCGTGAGAGTTTTTTTTACTTTTCAATTTATCCTCCCTTCAAAGGTTCTCATTTTTCATTCGAGGAGATTATCGATTCATTACCTTAAACCATGCAAAGTATAGGTTTGTTAAAAAAAAGGAAAAAATTCAACAATAATGAAATACCTACTCATAAAAAGTTCCTGCATACTTAATCAAAATAGCAACCAAAGTAGAACTAATTAGGGAAGCTTAAATTACCAATTAACAGTGTTTGAAAATAAATCACAAAATCGCTTTCATTCTAAATAAAGGAAGGTAAGTAGGTGGTGGAAAAAAATCATCTGGCTCGAAACATTCTAAATATAATTTATAATGAAAATTTTCATAATTATTTTTAAATTCTTAAGGCGATATATAGGCTTGTACTCGTATTTCGAATAGTGAAAATTATTTTTGCGGCATTATTTCTGACTTTTTTTTTTATATCGATTTATTTATATTCTTGAATTAATAATAATTTATAGAACATCTTCGCGAATATCGAGTTAAAATTTACGAGTTAGTTGTTTTGAATTCACGTAGGTGCAATTGGAAGTGAAACGATTAACACATGTGAAGCATTTTTGAATAAAACGTAAATTAAAATAAATCGAAACTGAAAATTTGATGTAATGAACAACGACGCGACATAAATTAATATTTAACTTAGAATACAATTTAATTTGCGCTATAGTTGAAGTCGCGTGGTACGTACGTATGAGCTGTAATTTTTAGCAGTACGTATTATACGAATGGAACAATGACAAAGTTAACTTTTATAATCTAAATTTCACTAAAATAAATCAGAAAAAATTAAAACTTGCGAGCTTAATGTCTTGGTAATTTTTAGTTCGTTCCATGTGACCTATTTGTATTTTTTCAATATTTTTTTCGTTTCAACTTGATGTATAATTCATATCAATTTTAAAATCATATGGTACCGAGTACCTACTTTGTAGGAAAAAATATTTTTCTTTTCATTGATTTGGCGCTACATCGACGATGCTCCTTCAAATTACCGAGTTGACAAAATTATTAACGTGGAGACTAGACTGGGTAAGGTAAATAGCTCATGCATTCTGCGTACAAAATAAAATAGATAAGTATTTTGAATTATATCAATGCCCCGTCGTATTTTTTTCCTCTCTCAGAAGATGAAAATTTTATTTATTGTCGTTCTTTTCTAGGCTTTCGATAAATCATGAAATATAAAATATCAGATATATTTCACCGATGGGCAGTTTTGATTCGAATTATAAAAATTAATTTCACAATTAACGATGTAGACATTCGAAATTCGATTTATACTTCGATCTATTTAATTCTTTTTAAATTCCAGGCAATTAAAAAAATGAATATTCGGCAATTCAAATCGAAATTGGAAGTTATACAGGGTAAATTTAAACGTCGCGTCGGCATGAAGGGTTTTAGATTTAAAAAGTTTTCGGAAATTGGAAAATTACATTCGAACTGTATAGTGGGTACCTTCTAAATCATATTTCGTAGACGGAATGAATTATGGCCAGACCCATCTATTCCAGCATCAAACATGACCAGATTATTTACATCATTTAAATAATTCTAACAATGGGTTATCGAACCGTACAGCGAATTGTATTTAATGAACCAAATAAAAAAGCATATTTTACGATGAGAAGGCTCGCATGTTATAGGAATGGAATTTTACGATCGATTGTGATTTTGACACCTGGAAAAATTTCTGTAAATCGTTTCAATCATAAGACAATTTTTAATTTTAATATGGATAAATTGTGACAGAAAAATAGCTCTAGAATTAGGTAAAATTACCTACCTGAACGAAAATAAACGCAAAAATATCGCTAAAACACGTCTAATAAACAAAAGTACGGCTGCCATAATTACAAAATTATGTGCATTCAACCAATGAAAATTTCAAGTTGAAAAAATTTGAAAAATCTTTGACAATAAATCTTTTCAGAATTCTTTCTCAAAAAATTTATTTTCCAAAAAAAGTCCAATACCTACCTTAGGTACAGTTTTTCGAAATTTATTTTTTTCAAATTTTGAAATCATTTTTAGTAGGAATAAAATACCTACACATAATTAGAAAATTTTTGAACAGAAATCTTTGAAAAATTTATATTTCAACTAATTATAAGTAATTGTTATCAACATTCCTTCAGTTTCTTGGAAAATTGCAACTTTTCAATGCTCCAACTACAAACTTGAACAGACGTTTTTCTCAATAAAATAATAAAAAATGGTTTAAATGAGATGTTTTTTAATTTTGTTTTATCAACAATAGGTACCTACTTAATTAAGAAATTCAAATTTGAAAAAATCAGAAAAAATCTTTCACAATTAATTTTTTGCAAATCTGCGTATTTTTAAACATAAATAATTTTAGTAAGTAAAAAAAAGTATTTTGAAAATAAATTTTCAAATTTATTTTTTATTTTTTTATTTTTATATTTTGTAACATTCCAAATTATTTTAAATATTTTTTTCAATTTTCGATTTTTTTTTTTTCAAAAAATTGTTTAAACGGAAACGAGAAAATTTCAAAAATTTTGTGTTTTGATAATTTAATAATCTTAATAAAACATTCCAATGTTTTTTTTTTTTTTTTTTTTTTTTTTGCAAAATGGCAACAATTCTTGTGATAGGTATTTCAATGAATTTTTTGGCGCTTCAACTGCATATTTGTTTATAAACAGAACGGGTTTCCAATAAGTAACTTCTTATTTTTTTCTAATTCTCCAAAGAAAAATTCAAAATGAAAATTTTTCCTAAAAAAAAATTGAAATTCTTTTACACAATGTTTGAAAATTTTTTTGTGACAGAAAATTTGCAAAAAAAAAAGATTTAAAATTTTCTAAAAAAATTAGAAACACCATATAAGAATATTTTTTTTTGATTCCGACGAAACGTATGTACATGTACCCGGTAAACACACCGCCTGCTATTTGTATGCTAAAATCACAGAGACGAAAATCGCGGTCTATTCGCATACGAATAGAATGCGAAATCAAAGCAAAAATCGAAGAAAATTTTCTCAGATAAATTCGTATACTATTCGTGAGCGAATATCATGCTAAAATCGTATTTAAAAACCTGTAGTTGTTTTGTGGGATATTAGCGCGATATTCGCATGCGTATCGCATGCCTGAAATCACATTGAAAACAGGCAAAAAGTTCGTACGATATTAGCGCGATATTCGCATAAGAATAGTATGCTAAAATCGCAGTGGAAAACGTGCAAATATTTCTTACGATACTAGCACAATATTCGCATACGAATCGTATGCTAAAATCGCAGTGGAAAACGTGCAGATATTTCTTTCGATATTAGCGCAATATTCGCTAGCGAATAGCATGCGATTTCCACTACAACTTCTTTCAATACGTTTTACAAAATAAATGAGAGAAGTCAGTTTCAAACATGAACGTGTACTTGAATGTATTGCAGTGACATTTAAACAATAAAATAAAGGTTTTTCTGGGTTTTTTCATTTTGTTGGGGAATTTTTCAAACAAAAGTTGTAGATTGAAATCTTGGTAGTAATTTTGATTTTCCTAAAAATTATTTTATCAAATGCCACTGATAGGTACTCCAAAAACTTTACGATTCGGCATAATTTCATTTTCCACAGATCTGCGATCACAAATATGATATATTTTCGAATAATTAATTTACTGCTGAGTGGAAATCGTCAAAAATCATTTGCCTACTTTTTAGAGGCGAATTCCGAACGCTAATCGCAAGCGAATTAACAGCGAATAGAACGCTACATTCGCTGCTAATTTCGCGTACTATTAGCGTTCGAAATTAGCCGCTAAAAAAGTGGACATTTTTGATATTCTAATAGTACGCTATTTTCGCATGCTATTCGTATACGATAAATGCGAATTTAGCGCTCTATAAGTACGCGATTCGCATAAAGTGTGTTTACCGGGTATTTACATGGAATTAAACGACGCGACGACAAAACGACGACAAAAGTTGTATTTTTTCAAAAAATGTTAGAAAAATTTTCAGCACGAAAATTCTCTTAGAAAGAAAGAATTTTGCAGAAATATTAAGCAAGTGGAAAATTTTCCGAAAAATTTCAAAAAATTCTCATAAAATAAATTATTTGTTTAAAAACACTTTTTAATTGATACAATTATAAAAAATAAAATAAAATAAAAATAAACATAAGTAGGTAGTAAGTAGGCAGGTATTATTTTTCAATTTTTTCTTTTTCTGAAAATACCTACTTAATTTTTGGGTTGGTATCAATAAAAACTATTCTTGAAAGGGAATTAGCAAAAATTAATTGTTTACCTAATAATTCCATTAATTTTTTTTTTAATATTTTAGTGTTGGAATTAAAAATTAATAGGTACACCAGCCTTAAAAATCCAAAAGTGATGCGGAGGTGTAAAAATCCTTATCTATGGCACTGAACTGCTCTATTGTCCTGTAAGTAATTCGGTATCCATCCACTCCTGAGTTTGTTTAACGATCATTTCTTCAACTTTTGAACTAAAAAAATGGTTTAAAAAAATTCTCAGTGATTCAATTGGGAAATTTTCAAGCATGAATTTTGCGCTGCAGTGTGGGTGCTTCCAGTAATAAAATTTTGATCAATTTTGCAAATCGATACAATTGTGATCAAATTCTTTATCATAGCTCGAGTCTGCTCTGCTTCTTGAAGATCCTTATCTCAATAATTTCCGCAACAGTGTCTGAAACAATTTCAAAAACAATTAGATTATACGTACTTACTTATGTGGTATAGTACAGAGAAGTAATCAATTTACTCATATTTCGATACGGTTTGACCGGTTTAAAAGAGGTCTATACTCGTTCAAAATATGTTAAAGCTTTGCCTTTTTACAGCATGTTAAAACTGAAAATAAAATGAATAAACATAAAGATAAAACAAGACAGAACGAGTTAGAAAGAGACAAACACAGAGAGAGTTGAAAGCTAAAGCAATTACACTTTGCCAGAATTAATTAAAATAAAAGTCTATAAGGGCATGATTTTCTTCTTCTTAGCTTCTCTTTATACACTTTGATAAAATGGTTTTAACGAGTTTTCCATTCTTATACGCGTTATTATTTTCCTTTTGTTATCTTTTCGTTTTAAAAATAATACACAATAATTTTAATTAAAATAAACGTTTAATTTTCGTTGAAAAGTTTGGTATGTTTTAAGCTCGCTAATGTGAATAAAACAATTTACAATGCTCATTTAATGTTTACAAAAATCACTACTTCAAGTGCAATGAATTGTGAAGGTTTTTTCCACCTGTAATTAGTTTGAATTTAATGAAATTTTCATTTTATTTTACTTTTTTTTTAGAAACGTTTTTTTATACTTAGATATTTCTGAATGGTAAAATAATTTTAAAATTATCGAATCTCGATTTTCAAACATGAAAAAACAACAAATTGAAAATCTAGTTTTTGAAAAAAAAATTGACTCTCGATATTTTCCAAGATTTATTTTTTACATTTTATTCAAGTATCTGTAATTCAATTTTTTTCAGAATGCCTAATTTGAATTCTTCATTATGTTAATGATTCTGTCATATTTCAACTCACATCGTTGGTAAATTGCTGTAACGTTTGCGTTTAACGTGGAAAACTACACGTACCTATAGTATGTGAAAATCATAATGAAATTCAAGGGATTTTTGAAAGGGTTATGGTACGATATAGATATATTTACATATAATGTTGCCGCAAGCTTGTTGACCATTATATTCTACACATAGATACGTAGATAGGTGGGCTCACAATGCCTACCCAGTAGGTATCCACCTATTGCAGCTTAATTACGAAATTATAATGTAAAAATGTTCTCCTTTTGCCTATAGCTAGAATAAAATCAGCTGCAGTACTCTTTGAATGAAATTCTTCAATTTGATTTAAAATGTCGTATTTTCGAATAAATTTTTGCACGTCTTATGAATCAGATTATATTCGTGTCAAAGTAGGATAAAATTTGTACCTATCTTCGTATGTCTTAGGGGTCGTATAAGTAATTATCGCGTAAGACTGTACCGGGTATAGATTTAATGTTAAAGCGCTGATGTTACCAACTTACAAAAAGTTTTGCAAACATTTGTAATTTCGCGAATTTTAATCATGTAAACTTCGTTTTGATCTTAAATGAAGGGCTTGAAAGTAATAATCGTTTTCAGTTGTATTTCTTACATTTCAATGAATATGTTCCATGAAAACAGAGTTTTTGTGATACACTTCCCAACTTTTTTGTATGTTGGTAACATCCAGCGCTTTAACATTAAAATCTACACCCGGTAGATACACATTACGTACTTTGATAACCCATCAACTTGATAAGGAAACCTTGCCAACTCGTCACCTCCGAATCAGCTGTAATTTGTTTCATTGAAAGAGCATGTCACCCAAAACTTCAGAACCAAATTTTTGGCTGCCAAAGTTCATTTTTTCTATTTTTGGTGAATTTTTAAAAATGGCGAAAATAGACCATTAAAAGGTAAATTAATTTTGTACAAAAATTATAAATTTTGAGATTTTGAAAATCGAGGTTTATTTTGGATTCTGCTGGGCTAATCAATTGATGATAGCATACTTATGCTATTACATATTAAATTTTTAGCTGCTGAAGTTGATTACAGTGTCATCTAGAGCAATTCTAGCGTGCTGGAGAAAAGTCAACTTTTGCCAGAGGCTTCTTGGTCGCTTTGAAAATGGTCGAAATCGACTCAGGGGGTCGAATTTAGTATATAAACCAATTTTCAGAATTTTATCTCAATAATTTACAATTTTTGTAAAAAATTGATATACCAGTGGGCTATATCCATTATATTTTCAAAAATTCACCAAAAATCAAAAAATCAACTTCGGCAGCTAAGAATTTGGTTCTGAGGTCTGGATGACATGCTCTTTCAGTGACCCAAATTTTAGCTAAATCGGTGGTGACGAGTTGACAAGGTTACCTTGTAAGATAGGTAAATAACGAAGCTTCAGATCATACTTATGTAGGTGGAGGTGGAGGTACATGTAGTGAAAATTCTACTTACAATATCAAATTGAATATACATTAAAAAAAACATGAATAAGATAATACGCGTAATAGTCGTATCGTCACTTTTATCCATGTTGTCATCAGATTTACTATTTTAGTTAAGAACTCATAGCAAAAACTTCAAAAGAGAATATATTATGCATACTCCCTAAGGTGAAACGTTTCCGTGAAATTTAAATACAGAATAAAGACACATTTCCTGGAGGAATTTGCGCTTAAATCATTTTTAAGAAGAAAAAATATTCAAATATAATGAAGATATCAACGTCATTATATTTAAAATTTTGAATAACGCGTACTACGTAACGAGGTATCGTTATCTAAATAGAAGAAACGACATATAAAAGTATTACACGTGCGGCACACTTATTGAACTAATTTTCTACTCTATAGCAATTCTTCAATGAATACCAATCTGTAAAATGAACTGAGCATTACGAGAACCCGATCATTATGATGTTTTCAATTTATTTAAGAAAAATGTCGATAGGTACATGCATAATGACGTATTTTGTTGTAGATGAAAAGGTTATCATGCACGTATCAGCTTTGTAAGTAGAAGGATTTTGCGCCTACAAAAAATGGTCTGCAAAATGTTTTACGTTTGCGAAACAAAAAATGTTTATGTAGTTTTCATAAAAAACGAAATCTTATTTCGCTATTGTCATTAAGTAAGAGGCTAAGTTGAATAAATCGTTTTCAAAATTTGAAAGTATTTCACAACAAATTTTATCAAAATTGTATTTTAAATAAATAAAACTTTTTTTTTCAATTTTCAGGAAAATTCAATATACATATGTAGGTATTAGCTAGGTATAGGTAGGTATTAATTTTTTAATTTAAAAAAAAATTAAACACGGTTTTAAATTTTTTTTTAAATTCAGAATTTTTTTTTCAGACAATTTGTTTCTCTAAAACTTGAAAAAATGTTGTCTTGAAAAACTGAAATATTTCCTCGCGTATTTATATAGATACTTCAAAAAATGAGAATTTTTTTTACTTTGATTCCAAAAAAATTAAGACCAGCATTATCTATTTCACCCCAAAAAACTTCATCTCAACAACAAAATATAAAATACTTTTTTATAAAAATTTTAAAAATTGTATTTTTATTTGTCTCTACGGTTTTTGGACTATTGGAGTTCTTTTTTTCGAATAAAAATTCAAAAAATTATTTGAAAATAAAATTATGAAAATTTTGCATGACATAGTGTTTTATTCGGTCAATTAAACATCTTCCATTTACATGAATTTTCAAGCTAGCAACAAATTTTATACGAGCAGTATTTTAACGGTAATATTTTTTAAATTCAATAAAATCAAAAAAAAAATTGAAACCTTTTTAGAAAATTATGGTTTGAATGAGATTTTATAAAATATGTTTCAACAAAAATAAAAATATTCGCAGTTTAAATGAAATTTGAATAACTCTTTTTCACAATTTTTTTCAAAATTGTACCTACTTCACATAAACATTTTTTTAAATTTTGTTTTAAATAAAAAATTTTGAAATTAAAATGTTGTAAAATTTGATTTTAAATAAAAAACGTGAAAAAATAACATTCTTTATTTCTTTGACTTGAAAGAACTTTTTTTTTCTAAAAATTTTCGTTGAAGAATTTTTTGTACTTTTTTTCAAATTTCTTAGCGAGGTTTTTTTTCAACAATAGTTTTTTTGAATAATTATTTCTTTTGTGCGAACTTTATTCCAGAAGAATGTATCAATAAAATGTTTCGATTGTATTTTTAATTACCTAAAAATTGAATTTAGAGACTTTTAATAAAATCTAAATAGGTACCTAACTTATTGATTTTAGGTATATATTCTTTAAACTGAAGTAAAAAAAATTCTGATTTTTTTTTTTTAAATATTGAAAAAAAATTTCCAAAAGAAAATTTTGATTTTTTTCAGTTTTTAAAACAGATATTTTTTAAGCAAAAAAATTAATTCAAAATGAACAAAATTTTCGATGTTATGCATTGTCGGCGTAATTTTAATTCAAATTGTGATTTAAGTTTAAAAAATATAGGTAAATTATTTTCTACCTAATTATTTTTCATTTTGAAGTAGGTAAGTATTTATAAACTTGAGAACACTAACTTTTTTTTCCAAAAATCAAAACAATGCCATGCACTTATAGGGACAGAATTGAACACTTATTAGAATTAAGACTATTAAAGGATATCTCATTTGAGTGAAATAAAATTCAAAAGTTCATAAAAATGAAGAAAATGGTTGTATTAAGAGTTTTTATTTCAAGTGTAACGCCGAAACTGAGCATAGAGGCGATATGGACAAGAACCGTAAATTGCGAACGAGATGGGAAAAGAAATCGGTTCATTTAAGAAAGTATAACTCCCCGAAGTACATTACAGTAATAGCTGGAATTGTAAAAATCATAAGAACTAGGTGGAATCCATTCAGCACAAAACAAGTAGTCGCAAGCAATTCAAATACATGTAATATTCACGATAAGATCGCGTATGGCTTTAGATAACACGAGTAGTTCAAAATTTGCCCTCTCTGGGGTACCATGAAACATGTAATTCATATTTAAGAAAAATGGATTATGCATTGGACTCGAACTCGATGCTGATAATACGCATTTTTGTGCTAGGTAAGTTCCTTCGGATTGATACCCAAGCCCAATGGTGTACGTACTTATAGGTTTACGTTACACCATAACACTGTACAGTCGAGTTAAGAATCATTTGAATGAGAAAAATATGCTATATTCAAAATTATATTATATCGCAAATAACATCAGAAAATCAGAATTATACAAGTTGGTAGCATGTAAAAAAATGAACGTTGAAAAGTTCAATTTAACGAGCATTCGTATCAAGATAAAGAAAAACTTTCCGTATGGTGCCCTATGTTCAACGAAAATAGTTAAGGGATAAACCTGGTATCGTGTAGGTTACGATGTCCAATTTAAAAACATTGCCAGCTATCCTCTACTGAGCTAGTTAGTTGCCTTGTTCAGGGAAGAACCCTTGTTCACGAACAAGTACGCAAAACGATGGTTCGTATGTATGCCCAATTATTGTACAAACAACAATGTTATTAGTATCGGACATAGAAAACTTACTTTGTTGATGCAAAACGAACATATTTTCCTTACCCCGTCTTATAAGTCATTTCTCTGTACTGGACTTATGGACGTATCTACGTAGGCACCTACCCACTCGTCCTATATCTAATGATTTTTGCCACAAGTTTGCATTTTCTTAGGATTTGTCCGATTGCCTAAAATCATATTCCAAGACCTACCTATAAATATGAATAAACCATACAAAAAACAAATTGAATATTTTTCGATTTTTTTTTCATGTCTTGAAAATTAAAAAAATATATACATGGTCCCGAGCAGCACACTCGACAAATTATCGAAATAAAAAATCGACAGAATATCGAATTCGATAAAGTGTCGCGTTAGTTCCGCATAAATCGTGAAATTATCTTTCGATATATAGATAGATTATCGACGAATTATAGTTAATAAAAATTTCGACATTATAGTAAGATATTTTATCGATAATCTATCTATAATATCGAAAGATAATTTCACGATTTAGGCGGAACTTTCGCGACACTTTATCGAATTCGATATTCTGTCGATTTTTTATCGTTTTTTTTGTCTTTTACTAGCTTTTTTCTATAATTAAAAATCATTAATTAGCATAATTAATACATTAAACTATGCCTAAACACATTATTCATGTTACGGTAAGAGGATCATTTCAGAAAAAGTCAAAAAAAAATTATAAAAAATCTGCCACCCGTGGGGCTTGAACCATCTACCTCCTGCATGGTAATCCTCTTCCTTAACCACTATGCCATATCTTATCGTTGAGGAATTAGCAATAAAACGCTTATAATAGGCAGTTTAGTACTTCCAGACGTGTTGGACTTAGAAAAATTTTCACCAATTTGGAAATAATTTTAAATATCGTCACAAAATCGTTGAAAAATCGTTCGACAAATTTCAGATTATTTGTCGATAATGTAGTTTCAAATATCGCCACAAAATCGTTGAAAAATCGAATTCCAGGAATTTCATATTACGTGTCGATAATATAGTTTCAAATATCGTCATAAAATCGTTGAAAAATCGAATTCGAGAAATTTCATATTACGTGTCGATAATATAGTTTCAAATATCGTCAAAAAATCGGTAAAATATCGGAGTCGAGAAATTTCATATTACTTGTGGATAATATAGTTTCAAATATCTTCACGCAATCGTTAGAAAATCGAATTCGAGAAATTGCATATTATGTGTCGATAATATAGTTTCAAATATCTTTACAAAATCGGTAAAAAATCGGATTCGATAAATTTAATATAATCTGTCGATAATATAGTTTCAAATGTCGTCAAAAAATCGGTAAAATATCGAAGTCGAGAAATTTCATATAATCTGTCGATAATATAGTTTTAAATATCTTTACAAAATCGTTAAAAAATCGAATTCGATAAATTTAATATTCTTTGTCGATAATGTAGTTTCAAATATCTGCACAAAATGGGTGGAAAATCGGAATCGATAAATTTAATATTCTTTGTCGATAGTATCGTTGACGAATATCGTCATAAAATCTTAATAATATCGAATTCGATAGTTTTTAGATTTTTTGCCTATGAAGTTGTACCGATAAATCTTTATAATATCGTGAGAACATCTATAGATTTTCAAACGATTTTTTATCGATACGTTACATCTTCCGATATTATCGATCGAGTGTGCCGCTCGGGGTGTACTGGATTGAGAGTAAAGCCTTCAAAACAGTAACTATGCAACTTATATTGAGTCGATGTGGGTACGTTTGCATAACCTCCGGACTGCAGGGGCTGAGTTTCGCATGCTGGCGAATCGGATTTTTTTTTTTCGTTTTGGCAAGATGTTTTTAACCTTATGCGCTTTTCGAAAACTAAGTACATATACGAGTATAATAGTTAGAAAGTTGTACTTTGCGGCATTAGATGGAAAATTTTGTCTAGAATTTTTTCATGGGCCTAGTAATTTTTGTAAGTGGACAAGGAAGTCTATACCGAGGAAAATATTCGAAAAAACATGTAAAAAAGTGGTATTTTTTCTCATTTTTTTGTTATGAGTGAATAATTTGTTGAAAAAGTCTGAAAAAATTGAAATTTTTGAAAAAAATAAACTACTCATAACTTTTGATACATGAAAAAAAAAAAAAAAAAAAAAAATTATTTGTGATTTTTCACAGACTTTTTCAACATTTATCATTAACTCATAACTTTTGACTAGACTGAGATAGAGGGGCGTGGTTTGCGTCATTGAAAAGAGCGGCATTTTTCATCTTGAAAAGTTAATAATAACAGCTTGGTCATAGAACAACTTTTTTGAATTATCACAAAAAAATGAGAAAAAATACCACTTTTTTGCATGTTTTTTTGAATACATACTTACCTATTTTGCTCGGTAGGTATAGACTTCCTAGTCTACTTACAAAAATTACTAGCCCCGTGAAAAAATTCTAGACAAAATTTGCCATCCGATGCCGCAAAGTACAACTTTCTAACTATTGTAGTTTTTGAGAAGCGCAAGGTTAAAAACATCCTGCCAAAACGAAAAAAAAAAAAATTCGATGAGTATAACTCAGCTCCTGGAGTCCGGAGGTTATACAAACATGCCTACATCGACTCAACATAAGTTGCATAGTTACTGGTTTGAAGGCTTTACTCTCAATGCGGTACACCCTGTATACATATATTATGTAGTTGAGAATTTTAGCCATTAAGTACATCTTTTCATTTGTTGATGAGACTGAATTTCGCAATTTTTTTAAAATTCAGATCTCGTCAAAACGACCAAATTATTTCAATTGTTTATTCAATTTTAGGCCTTCGGGTACTGTATGATGTCCCTAAAATGTCGAAAATACTCTTGACACAAAAGTAGTATAAAATTAGATAGATGTAGACATATGTCTTGGTATATGTGCGCAAACCAACATAGGTATCCAAAACCTGATGACTGGACAGGATGAAAACCCTTAACATACGATGCGAACGTCTGCGCCTTTTGAAACAAACCGTTTTAAATATTTAAGTTCATTGAAAATAAACTTGGTCAAAGCTGCTTAAATAATAGAAAATGCTTCAAAGCTGTTTTCAGCATATATAGCCATTACTGGAAGTGGTTACCAACATTTTAGACTCGTATCATTACTTATGATGATAAAAAATTAATTCGATGCGTGCCACGTGATGGTACAGGAGTTTATCTTCGTTTCTAAAATTGATGGTCTAAAGTAGATAAATATTACCTACTTTTACTCCGTAAAGTACCTCATAGAGAATTTTAAAAATGAGCTAACACTTGTTTATTTAATTTCGTCGCGAATGTCACCGGTGACGCATTCAGAATTCCAGATTCAATAATTTATTTAACGCATGAAGTGCTGTACATTGCTAGATAAAGTTTTTTCGTGTTTTTTTTTCTGTCATACCTAGCTACTTGCTTTATTGAAATCAAAGAAAATAGGGATAAATTAAAAATGCAACATTTTCCTATGATACGATAAACAAGCCAGTTAGGTATGGGGCGATAATTTACAAGATTCTGAAGCTGTGAAATTTTTTGAAGTGTTGAAATTTAGAGGGGTATTGTATAATTGTTTTCGAAGAGATTAAACCAATTTTCACTGAAAAATTAAAGAAAATACTTACCTACTTATTCTAAATTCATATTTTAAAATTAAAATCAATTTTTTGAATTTATCTTGAATTAAAAGAATTTCAGTAATAATATGTTTGCAGGGAGGCTTTTTCGCCTCTTTTTCTTAAATCGTGCGGAGTTTTTGCCTCATTTTTGAGGTGAAAAAGCTAAAATCGGAGGTGAAAAGTACAGAGCGTGTATACTCCATGAATTCTGCACCAAAAAGGTTGCACTTAGGCTTGACTCGAAGAAGTGTTCCGCCTTTTAAACCATCCAAAAATATTCACCCATCCCCTCTGTGACCAAAAATTTCCGGAGGTCGAAAGTATTTTACATCTAAACCTAAGAACCTCATGTTTGAGACTTCACACAGGCTTTGCTAATTGAGCTAGAAAATTGAACGAAGAGCCAAAATGTTCCTTAGACCTTCCTCTACAAACATACTCTGCAAGTTTTTTGAAAAATCTCAAAGTTAAGCTTTTGGATGAGCTTTAAAACGGAGGTGAAAAGTATTTTTTATCAAAATTTGACTTCGGTGTATATCGGTGTTTACCATGTGCATTGTGTTCCTTGACAAAAGTTAGTTCCAGAAAGTATGAAACGGAGGCGAAAACGCACCTTGAAAAATGAGGTGAAAAGTACCTCTCGCATTTATCTATATTTATATGTAGGTAATCAGTACTATACATATCAAGTAGGTAAATTAATTATTTTGTGATCAAAATTATTTCCATAAAAATCCTTTTAAGAAAACACACGTTTTGCTGCAGAAATTATTTTTATTTTTCCATTTCAAACAATTTCTCAACTTATTTTTTCTAAAAATTGACATAATTATTTTTGTCGATACAAAATAAATTTTGGAAAAAAAATTAAAAACTTAAATTTTTGCAAAAAAAATACATACATATATATACAGGGTGTACCGGTTTAAGAGTAAAGCCTTATAACCAGTAACTATGCAACTTATGGTGAGTCGATGTAAATATGTTTGCTCAACTCTAGACCGCAGGGGCTGAGTTATGCTCTCCGGAAATTTTTTCTTTGTTTGAGTGTTTTCAAACTTACGTTTCTCGACAACTATACCTAATAGGTAGAGAACTGCGCGTTGCGGCGTCTGGCAGAAAATTTTGTCTAGAATTTTTTCGTGCGATTGATCATCTTCATAACTTGACTAGGAAGTCTATAGTCTATACCGAGCAAAATATTTGAGAAAACATGCAAAAAAAGTGACAATTTTTCCCATTTTTCTGTAATAACACAAAAATTTTCTTTTGTGACTAAGCTGGTATTATTAACTTTCCAGGCAAAAAAAGTCTGATCTTTAACTCCCACCCCTCTATCTAACTCCGATCAAAATTTATGAGCAAATCATTTGTTCAAAACATCTGAAAAAGTTAATACCTAATAAAATTGTTTTCAAACTATTTTTCTTGAATTAATTTTTTTAGATGTAGGTATCCTAAATTATGAGCATTTTATTTTTTGAAAACAACAACAACAACAACTGAAAACAATTATTCAAGAAAAATATTTCAGAAAAAAAATTTATCATGATTTTTTTTATACGGGTAAAAAAAAGTGAACGAAATCTACTTGATTTTATATATTTTTTAAATTTTTGAAGTAGGTAGGTACACAAAAATATTCTTTTTATAATTTTACTATAAAAATAGTCGTGTAACACCACTGCACCGTAATACATTGAGGTAGGTAATACATCTGACTGGAATTTTGCGTTGCTGTAACTCCTTCAACTTCAAAAATAGGCAATCCAATATGATTGCAATTTTTATTGCTTTTTCGAAGATCTATCCACTGCCGGCGTTGAAATTTTTTTTTAAGTTTGGCAGACCACTCACCGGATACTCTGTATAATAATCAAACATTCAGATGAATATGTGCAAAATAACTATTTATGTCGATTGTTTTCATAATAAAAAAATACGGGACGTTTTGAGAACCCACATGACACAAAGGAAAAAATTCAATTGGGCTTTTCTGAACTTTCAAAAGCTCTGATAATAAAAAGTAAAACTGCTTTGGCTTAAAAGTTTTTTTTTTTTTTTTTTACCAAAATTACCACTAATAATTGAGATCGATGGGTGGCCATATTATAGGGGCTGAGGCTATTTATTAGATATTAGGAGCCCTTACCTCATGTATTTTTTTTTTTTTTGCAATGGTCCAATGGTAAAAAAATAAAATAAAAAATTTTAGAAACGTATGTTGTTTTTTTTTTGAAGAAATAAAATAGGGGATCCTATAGATCTTTCCACCTTCGAGCTAAACTCATTTCGTTAAGTAATATTTTGCAAACATCGTATTAAGATTACCTTTTCATTTGAATATTTTTGAAAGTTCAGTTTCAAGTGTTTGTTTTTTGGAAATATATTTATTTACTCACCTCGGAAAAAAATGAGAATAAAGCGATGTCTACCTAAAACCCTAAGTACATGAAAAAATATGGTAAAATGAGGAGTTTTCCGGGCTATAATTTTTCTTATTACGAAGGTATGCTTTATTTGCGAAATATTTACGAGAGAAAGTCAATAAAATAAGCTTAATTAGAGTTTAGTTTTTAACGATTTTTACCATCTAACCGTTTAGAGGGCGACAGAGAAGGAGAGAATGAATATATACCCTCCGGTGTTTATTTTATATTTTATATTCTACGTGGTAGAATGTTTTGAAACTTTTGTCAAGTGCAATTAAGGTGATGCGAATTTAATTGGGTATCGTGGATTAAAGAGGAGAGTTTTAATTTTCTAAAACCGTAAGAATATGGTTTTAAAAAGTTTACCAGTATACGCAAATGACACATCATTTTGAATTAATAGGGAGTGCTTGCACTTGGTACAGGCCTGTATTACCGTTGTCATTATTAATCGCTCATTTATTTAATTCCAGTAATATATACCGCGTTTCCTACCCTATCTTAATTGTGATTTAATAAAACAGCACTTTTTTTTAGGATTATAAAGGTTGAGTTATTTTGAATGTAAATTTATAGCTGATTTAAATGTTTGTAACTTTTTTATGCGCGCGCGTGCAACTCGACGTGCTGCGACACGCCTATCAATTAACTATTCGTAACAGGTGTCAAAACAACTAAAAAAACATTTAACCCCACGATGGTTCTTTTTTATGAATTTAAAATTTCGATTTAAATCACAATTTCTGGCGAATGACTTAATCCCGAAGTATTAAATTCCACTGCATCGTTAGCCGGATGTTTTAAAATTAAAAGTCACTTAGGAAAACAAAGACTCGTTGTTCTAAAAACTCGAAAAACTTTGATTACCTTAGGTAATCTGTATTTTTTGATTTGTTTTTGACGTAGAGTAGGTAATCGCATACAAACAAGAACTGTTAGGTACCTGCATACAAACCTACCTACCTATCTACATACCTATCTACCTACCTATCTATCTATCTAATTAAGCAGTTGAAAATCAGTTGGCATATTAAACTTGAAACTAATCTTTGATATTGTTCTCAAAAGTGTAGATATTTTTTCAATAATTAGTTTGTACCTACTTTTCATGTAGGAAATGAATAAATTTGCCCACTTCATATTAACAAAATAATATTTTCATTTTACTCCTTGATTTTCAATTTTATTGAATCATCCATATACCGTTGGAAGTACGTAGTAAATTTCAAATGAACAATTTCATGTATTGTTTATTTGTATTAGTAGGTACCTATTTCGGGAACCATTTCTTGAAGTGAAAAGTTGAGAAAAAAATTCTATAGGTATAAATTAATATAAGGTCATTTTTCTAAAAAGTAAGTGTCCGTATCGCTTTGAATTAGTATCGAAATAAAACGTTACAAAAATGGGTTATTCCGGATGGCTATCGAAATTCTCGCCTGCAAATTGTGGCAGTTTACCAAGTGATAAACTGAGTTCGAAGAAATGTACAAGTATATTGTTAAACCTACGATAGCTGAGGGTAGCATCAACCCTTATAAACTGTTCTAAATGGTGGAAGGTTACATAAGTCAAGTATACAACTGTTGCCTTCTTTTCTTGACATATTTGGAGTTTTATTTTCTGTGTGGGATAGGGTTTATTAAATAAATTCAAATACAATTTCTTATATTATTTTTCTTCGGCTTGAAGGTTGAAAGGTGCTAAATGTTAGGTTCTGAATGAAGATCGTGTGATTTTGGAATATTTTGATGTGGAAATGTTTTTATGTATTGAAATCGGTCCAGTTGAAATACGTACACAAGTGAGGTGATGGTGTGATTAGAAGCTGCTGGGTACAGCAACTAATTTTCCTTTTTTTCCAACATTTAAAAAAAAACTTTTCGTAGTACGATTGACTTACTCTTTTCTTAAAATATTACTACCTACCTAAGTGAGAATTTCTTCTTTAAAATTTTTTAAATCAAATGTTATGGTTTATATGCAGGGTGTACCGGGTTAGGAGTAAGGCCTTCTAAACAGTATCTATGCAACTTATAGTGAGACGATGTAAATATGTTTGCCTAAGCTCCACACCGCAGGGGTTGAGTTATGCTCATCGGAAAACATTTTGGCTGACGTGAGTGTTTTCAAACTTACTTACACGTCGCTCGACAACTATAATAGGTAGAGAGTTACTCGTTACAGCGTCGGTTTCATGAAATTGGTCTTGGTCATTTTCATAACTTGACAAGGAAGACTACACCGAACAAAATATTTGAAAAAACATGCAAGAAAAGGTGACAATTTTTCTCATTTTTCTGTAATATACCTCAAAAAGTTGTCCTTTGACCAAACTGTTAGTATTATTAACTTTCTCATACGAAAAAAAACGTCTGAAAAAAAACATAGCTAATAAATTTTTTTTCTAAAATATTTTTCTTGAATAGGTAATTTTTTTTAGATGTTTTTTATTTATTTTTTATATAGGTATAGGTAAATAAAGTGCTGTCTAAAAAAAATATTTAAGAAAAATGATTTGATTACCATTTGCTCATAACTTTTGATTGGAGTGAGATAAAGGGTTGGCGGTTGCGCCATTGTAAAAAGCAGACTTTGTTCTACTGAATAAGTTAATAATAACAGCTTGGTCAAAAAGGACAATTTTTTGAGTTATTACAGAAAAATGAAAAAATTTTCGCTTTATTAATATTTTTTTTTTTCCAAATATTTTGCTCGGTATATAGATATAGACTTTTTTGCCAAATTATGAAAATGACCAATCCCATGAAAAAATCCTAGATGAAATTTACTACCCGATGTCGCAACGCGTAACTTTCTACTTATTATAAGTACTTGTCGAGAAATGCAAGTTTGAAAACACTCAGCCAAATAATATTTATTTATTTAATAATAAATTAAATTAAATTCTAAATTTAATTATTAAAATATTTAAAAAATTAAACTAAAAATTTTTATCATTATATTTTTCGTATAGGAAAATAAGTTTTTTTTAAATTAAAATTTATTATAATTATAATTATTAAAATTAAATAAATTATTATAATAAAAAAATTTGAGCATAACTCAGCACCTGTGGTTCGGAAGTTAGGCAAACATGTTTACATCGACTCACCATAACTTGCATTATTGGCTTGAAGGCTGTACTCTCCAGCCGGTACACCCTGTTATATGTATGTAATTAACTATAGATTTTATTTTTTCAAACGAATTTTGGTTCAAAAAGAAAAATTAAAACAATGTTTAAAAATAAATTAGGGTTTTTTTTTAAATATTACTTATTACACTCGTGTGTATATTGTGAATTTTTTTGATAGAACTTTTTAAATTTTTTCAGTGAAGTTCTTGAAATATTGTAGAAGTTTTCGTAACTCAATACTGAGTCTGAAGAAGTGAATGAAGAATTTTAGTTTCTTTTTGGGTTATTATTTTTTTTTATTGCTTTGATGCCTGATTTTTTAAATCATTTTTTTTAAACACTTTTTTTTTACAAAATACGTAGGTACTTACCTACTTACATTTTCAATTTTAACAGAAATTCGTGTACAATAAAATAATTTTTCAGACATGTCAAAAAAAATTGAAAATTATTTTTATTTTTAAAAAATACAATTTTCAAACATGTTTTGAAAGTATGTTAGAATTTTTGTGAGATTTTTTAAAATTTAGAATTTATATGATGAAATTTTCAATTTATCTTTTTTTCGAGAATTTCTTCTTGAGAGATTTTTTTTCTTACAACGGGAATTTTTCTTCTCGAGCAGGTAATTTGTTTTTTCTCTCATTTTTCAAAATTTTTGATGAAATAAACAGCTAATTATTTTTCCAAAAAAAATGTTCTTTCGAAAAAAAGTTCTCTGAAAAAATGAATTCTTTGGAAAGAATTTGTTGTAAAAAAAATCCTGGAAAAATTCCTTGAAATGACTTGTAAAAAAATAATAGATAATAATAGGTAGGTAATAAATATAAGAAGACACGAGAAGAAATTTCCCCCCAAAAAAAACAAATTTTGTTCATAAAAAAATTGTGATTTGAGTACATTTTTTTCTTTTAAGATGATTGATTGTACATGCACCCACTCTGGAGGTAAACAGCACATTTATAAAATATAGGGTATGTACATAATATGTACCTACTAACTTACATTTTTTTTTTCAACTTTTAATAAAAATATATTCTAGCATATTCTCGGGGAAAATACGATAGAACTTGTAATGCCGTTTTGTAAACACGAGACAGAAGTTTTTATCCATAAGATGTAGAAAATTAGCCTGGAAAAATTAAACGATTAAAAAAATTAACCAGTCTACAGAGAAAAAGCAAACAAAAAATGAAGATTCATTTTAAAATGAGAAAATGAGAGAAGTTTTAGATAAAAGAACATCTTATTGCATCCGAAATACATTGTTCGTTCACAGGTAGTGCAAAAGTTATTCTAATGAGATGTTTCTGAATAAATATCAAAGTTGTCTTATTTCTCGATGAAAAGAGAAATATATTGCTTCCTTAGAAAATCAGTTTGGAGAAAGCTTTGTTTACTATTGCAGTAATGAGTTCTCCTTTTGATTAAAGAAATACCCACATATGATTCTGCACACATAACCTGTGACTTATTTCAGTTTCGATGCGGATTTGTGGAAATATTTTAAACACATTCGCTGTATACGAGGGTGGAATGGAAAAGTCTTGGAAATATATTTCAACTCTTATGGAAGTTAATTTTAACGTTCGTAGTTGTTGATTATATAAAATATAACGAATAAATAATGTCCGATTTGCGGACATTAAGGCTTCGTTTACGGGTACCAATTACAG
Source organism: Balanococcus diminutus (assembly GCA_959613365.1). Classification (NCBI taxonomy): domain Eukaryota; kingdom Metazoa; phylum Arthropoda; class Insecta; order Hemiptera; family Pseudococcidae; genus Balanococcus; species Balanococcus diminutus. The sequence continues at coordinate 40,930,779 of OY390715.1, read as the reverse complement.
GATAAGTAAAAATGTCCCGGTGGTAATTAATTGGTGACAGAAAGACGCCTTTATATTTTAGATTGCATGAAAGTTGAACGCGATTCGAACATAAGTATAATCGGCGTTTTAACCGATATAAATTATTATGTAAGCTTTTAGAAACTTTCTCGGACAGTTAGAAATTTATCTTGTTTCGAAAGGACTTTCTAAAATGACCGAATACCCCCGAGACCAGTAAATCTTCCGTTTGTTTTCGTAGATATGTACCTAGTTTGGATTAGAAGTTTAAAATCTGTACGCCGTTACTCTGGGGTCGATTTTAAAATAAATGGTTTTTAAGAGCATGATTTTTTGGAAATTAGCTTTTCTGTATATTTGTTCGCTATTCTTCCTCGTATAAATGAAATATAAAATATATCGCGTTTTAAGGTCGTCGAGAATAATTTTGAGTATGGTTGAGAGTGTTCACTGCTCATACTTCATTTTAGTAAGAGTTGATAACGCTAGTCAAATAGTGAAAATTTTTCAAAATTCACAAAACCTGCGTACATATTTTATAAGTTGAAAACTGGGCGCTTTTACCTAGCTATTACATAAGTAGACTTAGACATCCACATATGAAAGTACCTATCTGCGTAAATAAAATAAAGCTACAGCTATCATGCATCATGCCCTACATTTCAAAAAACTGTAATTTAATTTTTATGATCAAATTATGTGGAAAAAATTACACAGGCCTTTACATTCAAATCGTACCTACATTTTTTTTATGTAGACAGCTTTGCACTATGCATCATTGTTCAGAACATCTTTACACAAATGGAAGGGTTTCGTGAGTCCTGCGACCGACGGCTCAAAATGTTTTCTATTACAGAAATGCAATTTCACCTTTATTAGCTAAATTAATTAAAAATTTATCTCATCCAAAAGTTCTTATAAAATATAAATTCTCAAAAGCTAAGGAGGTAAGATTAATAAATGTGTAGGGATTTATTTTGACCGATTTTCTTACCTCGAAATACGATCTTGAAAAAAAAGTACCTAAATATGCTATTTTTTCAAATTGTGCTCTTGACCTACCCCTCCCTAATTGATCAATTGAAAATAAAATAAATAAATAAATCTACCCATCCAAAAAATATCAAAATAGAGAAATTCATAAAAATTTCAATAGGTATCCACTGAATAGAATTGATTTTTAAAATATTTACCTATCTATTAAAAATCTTCTTAAAAAAATTTCAAAATTTTTTCAACAAAAATTTTTCAAAAAATACCTAGGCACGCATAATTTAACAAAAAACGTAATGATTTTTTTTTAAATGACGTTGAATAAATTACACTGAAAAAAATATTTTACAAGAAGTTTGAAAAATTAATCAAACAAAGGTCATTTCGAAAAAAAAAAATCAGTAACTTATTTCCAAATTTCTTGCAATAAATGGTAGAATCCAAAAATTATAACAAATTCCTTGCTTGGCAAACTTCCGATATTTTGTTAGAATTTTGAGAGCATGGATTAAAAAAAAAATAATCTAAAAAATATTTATCTACTTGGGCAAAAAGTTGCCTATTTCATAAATTAGACAAAAATTTTCATTTTTTTCACGATTTGAACCGTAAGTACACAGTCGTGGACAAATTTTACATACGTTATGGATCGATCTTAAAAGTAAGTTATCCTTGAAAAAAAAAATTAATGAGCACATAGATTACCAATGGTTACACAAAAAAATAAGAATTTTCTGTTACTTTTTTTTTCATTCAGCCACAGGGTTTATTTCATTATAAAAGTAACTTTTGACAATTTTTCATCTTTAACCTAGTGCTTGCTTGTAAAAATTATCATTTGTCAGAGATGATTTTTGTGATTTTTTTTTGTCAACATAATTTTGTTTTTCTAGTCATAGGTTATTTTTTCTTTTCTATCAAATTTTTTAGAAGTCAGTGTCACTTTTTATAAATTTTTTTGGTAAAGTTTTATGATGATCTTTTTTCTTGTCATCGTCATATTATTTTTATTGTCAGCGTTGTTTTTTTTTTTTTTTTTTGTTACTTATAATTTTTTTTTTGACCAAAATTAACTCTTATAAAATAATGATATACTTAATAACAAGAAAAAACTCGACCAAAAAAATTACAAAAAAATAATTCGAATAAACAAAATACCTAATTCTGACAAAAAAAAATGTTCCATAGAGAATAATTCTGAGAAAAACGGTCTGAAGGAAAAGGTATGATGACAAAAAAAAAAAAATGTTAGAAATAGTCCTGACATACAAAAGAGTGACATAAAATAATGCTGACTACAAAAATAACAAAAAATTGAACAAAATCAACTCTGTGAAATGATAATTTTGGCAAGCTATAACTCTGTCATAGAAAAAAGGTCACTCTGACCAAATTATGTTGACCGAAAAACCTGGCTATGACCCAAAAAAACACTGACTAAAGAAAACACACCAAAAAGTTATTCAAAAATTTGAAATTTAGTGACTCTCACTGAGAAAAAAATTGACTGAAAATTTTAGTGACTAAAAAACTATGACTAAAAATACACAGACAGGAAATGACGACGATAAGAAAAAAACTCAGAAAAATTTACCAAAAATTATGGAAAAAGTGACTCTGACTTTGAAAAATTTGATTGAAGATTCAAGTGAAAAAATAATCTATGATCAAAAAAACACCAACGGTAACGTTGAAAAAAAAATCACTGAAATCATCTCAGACAAAATAATGAAAATCTTGACAAACAAGCACTCGATTAAATATGACAAAATTATTTAAAGTTACTCTTAAAAAAATAAACCGCTGACAGAAAAAAAATAACAATAAATGAGTTTCTTTTCTTATCATCGCCATTTCCAGTCAGTGTTTTTTATTGGTCATAGTTTTTTGTCACTAAAATTTTCAGTTAATTCAATAGTCTCTTTATTTCAACTTTTTAAATAACTTTTTTGTGTGTTTTCTTTAGTCAGTGTTTTTTGGTTAAAGACAGTTTTTTTTGGTCAACATAATTTGGTCAGAGTGACCTTTTTCTCTGACAGAGTTCTTACTTGCCAAGATTAGCATTTCATAGAGATGATTTTGCTCAATTATTTTTTGTTCATTTTGTAATCAGGATTATTTAATGTCATTGTTTTGTATGTCAGGACTATTTCTAACATTTTTTTTGCCATAATAATTTTCCTTGAGAGATTTTTTCTCAAAATTATTTTCTAAGGGACTTTTTTTTTGTCAGAATGAGGTATTGTTTATTTGAATTATTTTTTTGTAATTTTTTTTGGGAGAGTTTTTTCTTGTCATGATATCATTTATTAGAGTTAATTTTGATTTTTTTTTAAAAACTACCTAATTTTTGAAAAAGGTAAAAGACAAGGAAATTCTGCTCAATTTATGAAATGGGCAATTTTCTTGCCTGTTTTATGAATTAGGCACTTTCACGATTTAGGCGTAACACAATAAATTCGAGCAAAACTCAATAAGTACCAAATTTATTAATTTGTAAGTAGGAGAGAGGCTGCATACGCATTTATTCAAGGAGATTCTGTTGAACATGGTTCGTTAAAGACTATGACACCTACATAAATACTCATCGTGTTCGCATCAGGAATTTCTACGAGTACACTTTTTTCCATTTATGTATTCGCTTGAACTTTGACAATTGGGCGTTTCTCAATCTCTTAAAAGCTCGATATCACTTTTCAGTCAAGCCAGCTTTGATTCAATTAAAAAAATAAATTTTACTTCGTCGAGTGATTAATGTGAACCATTGAAATGTGTCTACTCGGTTCGTACTTGGTAGTAAGTACCTTCCTACTTAATGAACATTGGTATTTGAAAAGCTTCCAAGAAGAATATCTTAGTTGGTCTTGGTACTAAGACGCAGTGTTTTGGTTTCCAATTTGAAAGAACAATCCTTGTGTCCTTTATATATTCAATAGTGAGTAAACTTCGGATCTAAAGAGCAATAGAACATTTGTTTTATTTGAAAACGAAATTGTAACATTTACATAAGACATCTCGTGCTTCTGCTAAATAAGCTACATTTCGTAGCAAATCGAAAATAACCGTTGCAAAAGAATATTTATTTGTAGTTATCGGTGGTGCATCGCTCGACGCAAAAAAGGCGGTTTTCATTATTTTTTTTCTCAAATCACATCCAAATAATGAAATAAGCTCCAACATTTTCTCTTAAAGATTGATACTATAAGATTTTCCTTCTTTATTGACCATTTTATCGAATAAATTTATGGGTAAAAAAATGGCATATCTTTTTCTCAAAATGTGCGAGTTATTTTAACTAAGTAATTCAGGCATATTCGCTGTACATAATTTCTACACCAACAGTTTACATTTTTCTGACGCGAGCACAAAGATGTTAAATTGCTACAACTTGCATTCAATGAGAACAAATTTCAAATTACAATCTGAAATTCCTCAATTGTGATTTCTAAGTCGAAATTGCAACGTTTTAACTCCACGTTGAATTGAAATAAATTGAAAAACGGACTTCTTTAAAAAATAACATACTTAGATGTATTAGTTGTACAGAGGTTGTATGTAAGTTTGATGAGCCATTGCTAGGGTGGTTACGATGTAGAAGCTTCATTAAGGCACCCTTCACTGCCGGCTCAACTAACAAGCATCCTCATTATTGAACTCCGCCACGCCATTTCCGCTGAAATTTCGAAAAACGTGGCCTTACAAGGACTCTTTCGATACGACTACATGTTTTTTGAATTTAATCTTATGTCTTATCCACGCATACGATTTGTTTTAAATTCGCCCTGATTGATTGATTGATTGATTGGAAAATTTGTTCTTGTCCTAATTGCATTTATACTAGGTGTAAACTTACATGATGGAAAAGTTTAATATTTATTTACCTAAGTACGCGAATTTTTAATAACGAATTTTTCTTACGAAGACCTATCTATTCCTCTTCAATCTGATGTACGTCTCATGAACTTGATAATCGAATGATACAGAATTTAAATTTCAAACTAAGCGCTTTTACTTGTCCATAGTAGATTCTTTTTCTAGAATTATTTTACTGGATCTGTCACATTATTTAAACTTGTTCGATATTTAATGTGACAATGGTAGGTATTAAACAAACATAGAACGATTTTTTATTATTTCTAAGAAATACTTTAATTTAAAAACTTTTCTCATCAGTCTTCAACATAGATTCTGTGTCATTTGAATCTATTAAATGTATACTGTACAACAATATTTTCGTTTCCTGCAAACTCTATACCTACACTACTTACAAAAAATTTCAAAGTTGTTTTTTGTATAGATTAAAAAAAGAAGAAGAAATTGTATTATAATCGTATTTTATCTGAGTGTCATTTATTCTATGCGATCGTTTCATTTTCATCGTCAAGCCAATGCGGTACTATTACATAACGTATAGGTAGGTACTATAGGTAGCCCGGTAAACACACCGCCTGCTATTCGTATGCTAAAATCACAGAGACGAAAATCGCGGTCTATTCTCATACGAATAGAATGCGAAATCAAAGCAAAAATCGAAGAACATTTTCTCAGATAAATTCGTATACTATTCGTGAGCGAATATCATGCTAAAATCGTATTTAAAAACCTGTAGATGTTTTGTGGGATATTAGCGCGATATTCGCTTGAGTATCGCATGCCTGAAATCACATTGAAAACAGGCAAAAAGTTCGTACGATATTAGCGCGATATTCGCATAAGAATAGTATGCTAAAATCGCAGTGGAAAACGTGCAAATATTTCTTACGATACTAGCACAATATTCGCATACGAATCGTATGCTAAAATCGCAGTGGAAAACGTGCAGATATTTCTTTCGATATTAGCGCAATATTCGCTAGCGAATAGCATGCGATTTTCACTACAACTTCTTTCAATACGTTTTACAAAATAAATGAGAGAAGTCAGTTTCAAACATGAACGTGTACTTGAATGTATTGCAGTGACATTTAAACAATAAAATAAAGGTTTTTCTGGGTTTTTTCATTTTGTTGGGGAATTTTGTGTTTTCTTTGATGTTTTTTCTTCTTTTTAAGTAAAAACGCCAATGATTTGATTTCAAAGTGATAAGAATGGAGACGAAGGCAGAATTTCTTGGACGATTTCCACTCACAGTAAGTTAATTATTTTGAATTTATATCTTATTTGTGATCGCGTGAATCTGTGTGAAATTAAATTTTATCAAATCGTAAAAATTTTAGACGTCTTATCAGTGCTATACAATTTTTCAATTGTTCCTCTTCCTTCTCCAATTTGAACGCAGTATTATGCGAAATTATAAGGAAAGGAAGAGTCAAATCGAAATTTTTGTAATAATCGAAATTATTTCTAAGATTTCAATCTACAACTTTTGTTTGAAAAAATTTTCATTTGGGACTGCGGGACAGCCCTTCTTCCCTCTCACAATTCAGAGTAATAAATATACGTTTTTATACCTATCTAATCTATCTATCTATCTATCTATCTATCTACGTAGTATTGGGCATAATTGGAGGGGGGGCGCTCAAATTGAGAAATTTTTCAAACAAAAGTTGTAGATTGAAATCTTGGTAGTAATTTTGATTTTCCTAAAAATTATTTTATCAAATGCCACTGATAGGTACTCCAAAAACTTTACGATTCGGCATAATTTCATTTTCCACAGATCTGCGATCACAAATATGATATATTTTCGAATAATTAATTTACTGCTGAGTGGAAATCGTCAAAAATCATTTGCCTACTTTTTAGAGGCGAATTCCGAACGCTAATCGCAAGCGAATTAACAGCGAATAGAACGCTACATTCGCTGCTAATTTCGCATACTATTAGCGTTCGAAATTAGCCGCTAAAAAAGCGGACATTTTTGATATGCTAATAGTACGCTATTTTCGCATGCTATTCGTATACGATAAATGCGAATTTAGCGCTCTATTAGTACGCGATTCGCATACAGTGTATTTACAAGAGGTACCTAGAAATCTTCAGAATGGATTTAAATATTTTTTTCTTCTACTTATTTTTTATTTCATGAAAATTTTAATAATTTTTCTCTAAAAAAAATGAGGCACAAAATTGAGAATTCAACCACTCGAAAACAATTTAGATAATTTTTTCTCCAAGTATTTGAGAAATATTTTCATTCGATGAAAATAATTAAGTAAACATAATTATATTTCGTTCCCTTCTCTCAAAATTTCTTAATACAAAAAATTTGGAGTTTTCCTCAAAAAATTGATTTTTTTCAAGTAGGTACTTACCTATAGCTAAGATTTTTTTTTAATATTTTTATTTTAAGAATTTTTTTTTTTTTTTTTTATTTAAAAATTTAAGGAGATTTTTTTCTTCAACGATTTAAAAAAAATTTACTTTAAAAAAAAAAACAATTTCTTTGTCAAAAAAAATTAATGAATTTTTTCCCCGCAAAGTTCAGAAAATGTTTTTACGTGGACTCTAAAAAATTGATAGTATATATTTTTTTTTTCAAAAAAATTGAGAGGATATTTTTTTCCAAAGAAATTAGACTAAAAATAGAAAGAGTGTTTTTCTTCAAAATATTGAAAAATATTTTTACTCTGTAAAAATATTTGTATACCTAAGTACGTATTTTTCTACAAAAAAGAGACAAAAAATTTTTTTTTTTTTAATTTCTCAAAACATTGTGTTTTTTTTTTGTAATTTTTTTGTCTAAAAAAAAAATGCATTTTTTCTCAGAAAATAGAGTTATTCTTCAAAAAAAAAAATGTTTTTTTCTTCCAAGAAAATTTGGAATTTTTTTTTGGAAAAAATTAGAAGATTTTGTCACCAAAAATTTAAGGAAAATTACTAGTTTGAAAAAATTGTACTTTTTCGTTGAAAGGAAAAAGATTTCGATCTTTTTGTCAGAGAAATTTAACGATTTTTATTCTTTCCAGAAAAATGAGAACATTTTTGTATGTACACTCTATCGAAATTGATAGATGAAAAGTTTGAAATTTAAAAAAAAAGTCAATTATGACACGAACTAAAATTATGTTCAAAGTTTTCAAATTTTTAATACCTATAATAACTTGAAAATTGGTCAACTTTTTAAATTTTAATTAGTTTTTGAAATTGAATAATTGTAGAATAAGCAATTTTCAAAAGAACGTAGCCGGGTTAGTAGTGATGGTTTGACCACCCCTCCCCATTTTCAAACTTGCTCAAAGTTAAAAATTTTAAATTTGATAATTTGATAAAACTTGAATACCTAACTTTGGCGACTTTTAAATTTTTATTTATCATTGAAATCGGATTAATTTTTAAAATTCTGACAAATTTTCGAGAAGGAAGTTTTTATAAATTAATTTTACAATTTTTGAGATTTGGCCTATTTTTTAAATTTAAGTTTAATCTGTGATGTTTGATTTTTTTTTTGAATTGTTCCAAGTTTTGTTGAATTTTCAAAAAAAAAAAAAATGTGAAAATTGTCTGTCATGAATTTTTTGCTTTTTAGTCAATGGATTTCAAAAATACTCAACTGCTACACTTTCTCCCACCTACCACGAAAAATTGCTTCGTTGAAAATCTATAAACATACCTAATTTGTTTTAAAAATCAATGTGGCACTACTAGCCCACTGGTGTCTGTTTTGATTCTGAAAAAAATGTATAATATTATTCTGTGCATTATGATTTCGTTTACTTTTAAAGAAAGGAGATTCACAATGATAACAAAAAAATTAATTAATTAATTAAACGGACGATAAGTAGTTGGGAAAAAATTTAGAGCTGTATTCGTTGAAAAATCTCTTGGGGAATTTCCTGGTTGAGTTGGTTTAATTATCATTTCAAACCATTAATGTGGTTTATTATAAAACTATGATGGAGATAAATATTAAATAAGGGAAAACTCAAACCTAACCTGCGTAGCTTTGCACTAATACAGGCTACGCAGGTACATATAAGTTTAATTAAATTCGCAGTAATTTTTTTCTCCTATTGTAGAAATCTATAGGATTAAAATGCAGATGAGGCTACGTATATTTGTTAATTTCGTTTGATATAAAATAGGTAAAACTTAAATTTTGTAATCATAACCAACTCCAACACCAAATTCGTGCGAAGATATGGTGTCGACTCAGACTTTTATAGTAAGCAGAATAGGTACCTGCTTGATTTCAATTTCATAACCAAACAAACAGAAATAACTTATTTTGACGAATTAACATGTACCTATTGGTAAAAAAAAAATTGAAAATGCGGTTGACGATAGATACAAAGGAATAAGGGATTACAGAAAAACAAAATAGAATGACTGACTGAATGAAAGTAGATGCGAGCGAATATAATATCTATATGCGAGAGAGAAGAGAACAAATGACACCATATAGTGATCTAGAAAAAAGACAAAGATAGAAAAGGCACCGAGTGGAAATTAGGGGAACATCTAAACCAAATGAGTTTTATACTAATTGAAATGGTTTATTCGGTATTCTCCACTCCCCCCTGCTACTTCTTTTCCCATACACCGTCATATATCACTCTAAGCCCCCCCTATAACTTTAAATTCAACCCCCAATCCCCACTGATTCCACTTTCGAGGAAGTTAATATTAACATACCCATCTTAATTACAAGCGACCCTTTCGTTCTTCGCGACGCCCATGCAGTTTTATAATTGTTTTCGTTCATTTTCTACCACTTTCTACTTTCTACTGTGTATTTCGTTCTTAAAACCGCAAATTTCTCAGTTTAATCTTCTTTTCCTTTAGTGGTCGTTTAATATTATAGCTTCCTAAAAATTCTAATTAAACGCTCTCACTAATTAAATATTTTAAGACGAGTTTAATTAATTATTTTTATACCATTTTTGGCTTGCAAAACTGATTGAATTGGATGATGAATCAGACAGAAAGAAAAATCTTGATGTATCGGTTTCGATAAATTGATGAACGTATTCTTGTGAAAAATATATTTATCGCTGTTTTGTGGTGAACTGAAAAATTAAATTATAATAATATAAAGGACAAAAGTTATAGGTCGTGGGGGTGTAGGTAGGGTCCTTACTCATTTTTTCAAAATAGTAAAATACGTCTTTGATTTGATTTTTATCACGAGTGAATAAATACCTACATGTGCAATAGTACATAGGCATACTCGAATAAAAGAAGAGACAAAAAGAAGACTAGAAAAGAAAACCATTAAGATATCTAACCATTTAGATAGCGTTGGCGAGATCTTTTTTAACCGAAGATCCTCCTTTTCGCTGTTAACTGTTGATTTTTATAGATTGTATTTTTTATGACCAGTGAAAACCAATCGCCCAACGTTTTTTAAAACTCTATCTTTGGATTGCAACTGCTTGAAGAAGGCGTTTCCTTATCAGTTTTACTAATACTGCTGAATTCGCTACCGAATTCGGTTTGGACAAGTGATTCTAAACATTTTTCGATCTGTGTAGTAAAGCATAATCAATACGTTTTACACATTGTAGCACATACGTGCAGCCACGTAGGTAGATGTATGAATTTTTAAAATTTTCTGCTTTCATACCTAATTTGTGTGCACAGACATATGTTCTTCAAAAACACCAAATTTCGCCCATGTTGTTGAATATTCATTTTTTCCTACAACCAGGTAGATACCTTACCTACTATATGGTCTACACAAGCGTTTTTAGTAAGTACTGGATAGTGGATAGGTGCATGTGTGCCTAGAGACTTTTCTTCACAATCACATAAGCTTATGCCTAAACAGAAAATATTCTATAATTTTTTCGATTCACAATGTTTCGTGTGCATGGTGCGACTACACATGGTAATAGAACTCACATTCAGTTTAGTAACCACCGTCATTTGATTAGCAAAAAAAATGTATGTGTGAGCAATTTAAAGCTGCAGTCGTTTAGTCGCAGCTTACGTTACGTACCTACCCTGCTCAAGATGGAATGTATCCTCTGTTTTCCCTCTTTCTTTCTCTCTTTTTTTTTTCTTTTTTGCAGAACAAAGAAGATAAAAAAACGCTGAGTTTCAAAGAATCGTCTTTGTACAATATGTTCGTTAATACTACTTGCTAAAAAAAAGACTTTTTATCTCTACTACCTACGTTAATGTCTCTTAAATCTTGCCCAAGAATTTAACCGGGCTAAAGTTAACGGCTATTTTGTTACCAACATTTATAATCTCATTTTATTTCAGTATAGGCGAAATGGAAAGAATACAAGTCGATTATAGGAGAAATTGCACGTACGGTATATGTTCTGAATATGCTTATCTTTGAAATCGTCGAAATCGACAGAGCTATGGCAAGAAGAAAATTCATGTCGAAGATATTGCCTTTCTCAAAATCATTAAGGAGTACTAGTGCAACATGAAAATCAAACAATTCCCTTATGACAATGCATGTAATGACTAATGAGGCTGAGTATAACTCTTCAAAATAAGCAAAAAGAGTCATGTGATAAATTTGTCTATCTTTAAAAATGAAGAAGCTACAATGTACCTATCAAATTTTTAAAATACCTACTAATTTTCAAAGCTTTATGTAGTACCTTAATTTTCAAGATTGAGCAAAAACTCCGAAAAGAATAAAAATGTACCTGCCAGACCACATTTTTTTTAGTACGCACCTAGTACCTACTAAGTACCCGTGTGAATATTTACACAATCATAAACCAAAATCGGGCTATAGCCTCCCTCCAAATAAGTGTAGGTAATCTTCAAAAAATTAAGATTTATCTACATGTAGGAGGTAGAGGACAGAACTGGAAACATTACAATTTCACCACCTCAAATTTACACAGAAAATGCATTTTTTCCAATCAAAATGATTAAAATTTTTCAAAATTTTTGTCCCCACTCGAGCCATAGTCAGTGTTCCTTCGGATCATCTGACTTCGGATCACGGATCATGATCCAGATCACGATCATGGTGATCCGTGATCCGGATCATTTTTGCACCAGGATCGGTGATCCGTGATCCGGATCATTCCACATAAAGAATCCGAATTTAGCGAATCACCTACTTTTACCACATTTACAGTTATTTACATCATTACATCATTTACCCTGTCTTTTACCAGTGTTTACATATCTCGATATTTTATTTTAATGCAATATGCATTTTACGTCTTATAAATGGAATGAAATGGTGAATCTTCGAGTATGAAATTTGAATTTAATGAATTAAAATTGCAATAATTACATTAGTAAATGTCTTTTTTCATCATTTTCTCGTCATAAATGAAATGAAACTAAAAACTATTAATGAACATAATGTAGTATCAACTTAATAATTTTATAAAAACAAATTTGAGCAGGGAAGAAAACCAATTGAAACCAAAACCGGGTAAAACCACCACCACCAGATATTTCAATTGGTTTTCAAAACCATTTGGAACCATTACAATGAACTTCAAAAATTCATTCAAGAACCACCACCAAAAAGAACCAATTCCTTTCGAAAAGGCAGGGAAGAGAACCGTTTGGAACCACAACGAAAAATCATTTGCTGAAATAACCACAACCACAACCACAAAAAAAGTGGTTTGAAAATAAAAAACCACCATCACCACCACCATTTTCAATTTCCTTTACAATGAAAACCAGAACCACCACCAATTAATGGAATTGGTTCTTTTTGGTTCTAAAAAGAGAAATAGTGGATTTGAAAGGGAAGGAAGGGTCCAATCAAAATTTTTGTTATGACCAAATTTATTCCTAGAACTTCAAGCAACAACTTTGATTTGAAAACTTTTTTAATTGGGCCCCTTACCTACCCCCTGTGGTCTGTTTTCTTCATTTTTCTGATTTTTCAGCACTCTGGAAAGTGGAAACATTATTATTTTTTGTTTTTTATTTGAATGTATATTATTTAATTTAAATTGATTGCAATATTGTGTTTGTAACTTGTAGGCAAAATTCATTTTTTTTTTTTTTATTCTTTATAGTTTTTTTTTTTTTTTTTTACTTTTTGAATTTTAATTTTTTATTCAAATTTCAAAGATCTGATCTTTTTTTAGTTCTTTTGTGGTATAATAGGAAGCACGAAAATGGTTCCATCTGGTTCTGATGGTTAATGCCATAGATAAATGGTTTAAATGTTGGGAAATATTTTTCATACTACGAAATGGAAGCAATTCGATGAAAACCAATTGAAAAACCAAAACGGAACCACCACCACCACAACCATTTGAAATGGTTTTTAATTTGAGAACCACCATCACAACCAATTAATCAAGCAAAACCAAAAACCCAGAACCAGAACCAATCAAAAAAAAAAAAAAAAATTAAATGGAACCACTTTAGCACCAAAACCTTTTGAAAATTTTTAAAAACCAAAAACCAATTGGAACCACCAGTAATTTCAAAATTTTCTCAAAACCACCATCACCATAACCAATTGGGTCTCAATTGGTTTTCTTCCCTGAATTTGAGGAAAAAGATCCGAAAGTTAATCCGAAAAAATGATCCGGATCACTTTTTACCGTGATCCGAAGGAACCCTGGCCATAGTTTCCTCTTTTATTTTGGATGAAACATATGGAAATGATGCGAAAATGAAAAATTACAACGAATTTAGTAGGGTTACAAATTTTTTAATAAATTTAATTGGCATTTTTAGTGATTTTGCCTCAACCCCGAAAAATTATTTAGGTTTGTTGCTTACTAACGTAAGTGGAGTCCAAATATTATGTATTCTTTTAAACTTTAGCCCAGACGGTTGCATTTTTGAGATTAGCACCATGTGTAAAAAACATTTTTTTTCTAGCGGTAATGAGTGATGCTCTTTTGCTTCCAAATCTGAAGTTTCAAAAGGTCCTCTCCGGACACCCTGTGATAAAACGTACTGGAGGCGCCGTAAAAATATATTTTATGCAAACATAATTGCATCACTTGAGTACTTCTTCCGCGCTTCGTTAACCTAACGTAAGTTTTTTTTTTTTTTTTTTTCAAGAGAAAATGGTAAACAAATTACCTACTTTTTGTTTTTTGACCACTACTTGCTTTGAAAATTTTCATGGGAAATGTGAGATAAGATAGAGGTATGGTGTGATGTGAGATTTGGAATTTGGGACTTGTGAACTTTTACAGCATTTTTGATGTACCTACTATCAGTATCTCAAGTACCTGATTTCAATTCAAATAATATTAGATTTTTTTCATTAATATTCTCTAAATACGTCTCACGTTGCGTGAAAATATGTACCTATTACACATTCTGAAAATTGTACTTATTGAAAAATGGTCCATAAAATAATTTATAAAAATTCGTCCTGAGTTCTAACCCGAGCAGCACACTCGACAAATTATCGAAATAAAAAATCGACAGAATATCGAATTCGATAAAGTGTCGCGTTAGTTCCGCATAAATCGTGAAATTATCTTTCGATATATAGATAGATTATCGACGAATTATAGTTAGCAAATATTTCGAGATTATAGTAAGATATTTTATCGATAATATATCTATAATATCGAAAGATAATTTCACGATTTAGGCGGAACTTTATCGAATTCGATATTCTGTCGATTTTTTATCGATTTTTTATTCCGATTTTTCGTCTTTTACTAGCTTTTTTCTATAATTAAAACTCATTAATTAGCATAATTAATACATTAAACTATGCCTAAACACATTATTCATGTTACGGTAAGAGGATCATTTCAGAAAAAGTCAAAAAAAATTATAAAAAATCTGCCACCCGTGGGGCTTGAACCTTCTACCTCCTGCATGGTAATCCTCTTCCTTAACCACTATGCCATACCTTATCGTTGAGGAATTAGCAATAAAACGCTTATAATAGGCAGTTTAGTACTTCCAGACGTGTTGGACTTAGAAAATTTTTTTACCAATTTGGAAATAATTTCAAATATCGTCACAAAATCGTTGAAAAATCGTTCGACAAATTTCAGATTATTTGTCGATAATGTAGTTTCAAATATCGCCACAAAATCGTTGAAAAATCGAATTCGAGGAATTTCATATCACGTGTCGATAATATAGTTTCAAATATCGTCATAAAATCGTTGAAAAATCGAATTCGAGAAATTTCAGATTACGTGTCGATAATAAAGTTTTAAATATCTTCACAAAATCGTTAAAAAATCGAATTCGAGAAATTTCAGATTATTTGTCGATAATATAGTTTCAAATATCGTCACAAAATCGTTAAAAAATCGAAATCGATAAATTTAATATAATTTGTCGATAATATAGTTTCAAATGTCGTCAAAAAATCGGTAAAATATCGAAGCCGAGAAATTTCATATAATCTGTCGATAATATAGTTTTAAATATCTTTACAAAATCGTTAAAAAATCGAATTCGATAAATTTAATATTCTTTGTCGATAATGTAGTTTCAAATAACTGCACAAAATCGGTGGAAAATCGGAATCGATAAATTTAATATTCTTTGTCGATAGTATCGTTGACGAATATCGTCATAAAATCTTAATAATATCGAATTCGATAGTTTTTAGATTTTTTGCCTATGAAGTTGTACCGATAAATCTTTATAATATCGTGAGAACATCTATAGATTTTCAAACGATTTTTTATCGATACGTTACATCTTCCGATATTATCGATCGAGTGTGCCGCTCGGGAATTTCTAAATAATACGATTTTTAAACTTGACCTACGAAATATTAGCTACTGTAACCGTCAATGCTGTAACTGTTCCAGTGTACCTACCTATCTTTCTTGAATGAAAAAAAAAAATCTTAATATTGTTTTGTAGGCCTAATAAATAAATTAAATATGTACTGCAATTAATTTGTGAAAAATAACAAACGCACGCCTCCCTGCGATTATTTAAGGTCGGGCTGCAAATAGTTTATAGTATATTATACATGACTGCGTAATGTATGAGGGCAATCTATATATATATTTTTTTTTTCCCCGCAAGTTTTCAGCCTTCGCTCAGCCCCTTTTTCACCAAATAAGTTCAAATTCAGGCAATAGGGTTTTCTCGTAAGGTATATTTGGTGGTTGGAGTGGGGATGACCTTGAACTGAAATTCAGATATGTCGACTTCTTTATGGAGGGGGTGGGGGAGCAAAAAATCTCAAAAAATGCCAAATTAAAAACCAGTCGATAGGAAATGAAAAATTGTACAACATGTTCAAAAATCAGCTTCCTAGAGCAATTAGGAGGGAAGAAACTGGTTATTTTGTCACTTTTTTGACCTTGAAAAATTTTGTGTCATGGCTACAGGTCACCCAAATTGACCTAGGAGATCGTCCTTTGGCATGTAGGTTTGGTAGAGGTCCTAGATGTGCTTTTTGGGGGTTTCGACCATCCGACCCTTTTTCACCCCCTTCAACCCCCGAAAACGCTATTTTGGGGTCATTTTACGCTGTTTTTGTTGAGATTTATGTGGTTTGCAAATTGTCAAATCGTTTAACGGAGTAATACGCGGTTAGTTGTTGTTTCTGTACTCTTAAAGTACACTACTTTTATCCGATTTTATACACGTCATTCATATTATATTCGTCGCTAAATATCCGTTATGTAAAATACGAACGCGTAATAAACTTCGATATTATTTTATGTACGTATAGGATTTTTGCCGTCTGAACCAATTTCCCAACAGTTTTCAATTTTGTGTCACGGCTACAGGCCACCCAAATTGACCTAGGAGGCTGTTCTTTGGCATGTAGGTTTGACAGGGGTCCTAGATGCGCCTTTTGGGGGTTTTGACCTTCCAACCCTTTCTCACCCCCTTACACCCCCAAAAACACAATTTTGAGGTCATTTTTTTTTTTTCATTTCTTGTAGAAGCACTAAGCTAACTGCAAGGCGAAGTTCCGAGGAACGAGCAAGTGGGTTGGGGCCGCGAAGCGGCCCATGGGGCGAAGCCCCCTAGTTAATAATAAAAATCATTACAAAACTTCAACAATTCAAGAAGGTGTAAAAATGCAGAAATCATCTTCTTAGCTTATGAATTTCGTGGCAAAGTATACAGACCTACAAGATTCAAAATCGAAAAAATAAGGCTGAAAAAGCTTCGCGCAAAGCGCGAAGCTTTTTTTTTATTGTTTTGTTCGTTGTCGTTGTCTTATGCAGAACATTTTTTTTTGCGTCGCTAAGCAGGAAAAAAATGAAAAAATAAAATTGTGTCCTACCTCAAACAGTGACGAAAAGTCGAAGATTGGTGGAAGACAAACTGAAAGAACTTTTCATCGTTTGGACAATGGTCAAATTTAAAATTTTTGAAAAAATTGCAATTATTGAGTAAGAAAATACACATTTTTCTGCATAAATTCGAGTTATTATTAAAGTTTGGATTTTTTCAACTATTTACAAAAAAAAAAAAAAACTATAAATTTACCCACTAACTTAGTAATTTACGTCCCAAAGCATTGCCTAATTTGCCTGTGCTACCTATGCTAGGAAGTATGAAAGTAGGTTGTCCTTGTCTTGTCTTTGGCTCTTGATATAAGTTTCTTTTCATCCTCCTCCTCCTCTTCCTGTCGTCATTTTGGTCTTTATATCAACTAGTCTATCACTGGACGAAGATATTTATCTAAACAGGCGGGAAAAAGACTGATAAGTGCGCTCGCAGCTTGAAATACAATTCATGGAAGAAGCTCCCCATTACAAGTAGTGTATGTTTTCGCGATATTATTTATTACTAATACTTTTTCCGACAATTTTTTTTTTTGCAAATCGACTCCTTATGGTCTGAAACGTGTAGAAAACCAATTTCACAAATATATACACGAAGTGACTATTGATAGACTATTTGCAGCCCGGGTCCGGTCTGCAAATAGTCAAACCGGGCTGCAAAAAGTATTGAATGTATCTAGCATGGGCTGCATAAAATGTCACTTTTCATCTGTATATATAAATATAAACAGACATTGATGAAAATGGTCAAAATGGACTTCTGGAGTCATGAAACGGATTTTGTACTTACTCCCCCCCCCCCCAACTCCCACATCATGATACAGCGTAATAGCCTTGGTTTTTTTGACAAATTGAGAAAAAACCAGGCTAAAAATAATAAATATATATATATGTGACCGGGCATAGGGAAAGGGTATTAGTGTCCAAACTGATTTTTACGCAAAAACAACTTGGTTTTCTTTGATTTAAATGGTTTCCGAATCAAAGTAATAAAATTATATTGATTTGTTCATTACTTTATTTCATTAAACGTAACTTCAATTATAATTCACATTGGAAATCGATTTAATTATAATTAAAATTGATTTCTTGCAATGTCTGCGATTTGGAATTCTCGAATGGACACTAATACCCTTTCCCTATGCCCGGTCACATATTTATTATTTTTAGCCTTGTTCAATAAACACTTTCAAAATTTCCTTGACATTTGTATTTTCTGGTAATTTACGTTAATTTCGAAACGATGTATTGTATTGTCTGGATGATGATAAATAATGAGACTGTGATGTCTGTCTTCCAGTTTTTTGCAGACATATAGTGTCAAAAATGTGATAATGAAAAAAAAACACCAACAGTCATAAATTCATAAATTCGTTTGCGAAGTAATTATTTTGTACCTAGATTGAATCATTATTCATCAACAAGAATGTTGTAACCGGAAGTTGAACCTGAAAGATATTGAACTTTTGTATCATTTCTTTATTGTGAAACCAGAATAGTGAGAGTAGTTCAAAGCTTCTCATCTTGTTAATGTTGAAGATCACTTGATATATCTACCAAAATGTTTGGACGGAAGACTAACAATGTTCCATCAAAGCCATCATCTGAAAAATCTAGAAGAAGTTTATCTCAAGTGAGTTTCTTAACAAGTTACAATAGTGAAGTAGAATACACTGTAAACTATGATTTTTTCTCAATTTTCAGTATGGATTGTTAGATATCGATAACATGACTAACATAGACGAATTTGGGAATGTTGATGAAGACGACGATGATGATGATTTGGAAGCGGAACTTCTAGCATTGACTAAAGGAAATGCCCCTAAGCCAAAGGCGAAAGGTAATGTTTGAGTTTTGTTGAACATATATCTTTAGAAATGTAATTAACAATTTTTTTAAACGTTTAGCTAAGCCTGTTGTTGATCCTGCGGTGTTGGACAAAATGATACAGGAGAGTTTGCGAGATATACCTTCCGACGAAGATGTATCATCCGGTGAAGATGATCCAAGCTTAATGGTATTGTACCAGATACAGAAATCTTTACGCACGATTATCGTATTTCATTTTTAAAGTTACTTTCATTATATTCAAAGGCCGAGCTACATGAACTACAGTCTGATGAAGATAGCGAGCAACCAACATGTCCGGCTCCGGTCCAGTCAACGTTGCGATCATCTTCGAAAGATATTTTGGAAGAACGTTTGAAATTGTATCAAGCTGCCGAACAAAACGCCAAAGACGCTGGTGATTCCACGAAAGCTAGAAGGTACAAATATAAAAGTAATATTCGTATATAAATAAAGTAATTTTTTAATAATGAATGAATAAATTCATTTCAGAATGACACGAGGTATCGCTACATTGAAAGATTTATTGAAAAAAGCGAACGCCGGAGCTGAAATCAATGTAGACGATATTCCACCAGTAGTTTCCACAGGACCTTCTAAGCCTCTTCCTCCACCAGTTGAAACACCTGAAAAATCACCTGGTTAGTTGAATTGATACGATGAAAAGTGATTTAACGAGAATAATCGTAATTTATTTTTGAATAGAAAATAATGACCGAACACCGCCAAGTATTTCTTCTGTACCTCCGCCTATTCCTCCTCGTTCATCTTTACCTACTTCGCCTGTATCAGATACTAGTGATCATCAATACAGAACCGAATCAAGCATAAGCACCAATAACGTAATAGATATATTGAAAGAACGCGAGATGCAATATAAGAAAGGTGCTGTTTTTGCAAAGAAGAATGGAGATCTTCAGACTGCTTTAGCGTATACGAAAATTGTTAAAGTTAGTTGTACCGTATGTTATGAAATATTTTGGAGAAACGGTACTTGAAAAATTGTTTTACAGAGTTTGGAGCCACTGATTAAAGAAGCTGAAGGAGGTGCTACGGTCGATTTAGATTCACTACCTCCTCCTTTATCCGATTCATCGTCAAATGTGATCACCAAATCGCCTGTCGCCGCAACTTCCCTAAAACGTCAAGAAAGTGAGAAGCAAACATCAACTTCGGTAAAAGCAGCATTTGATGATAGTCAGAATAACATGCAAGTAGATACACCTCAGCCGTCCGTTTCAAGTGAGAAAAATTGTACTACGAGAAACCAGTGAATTACGACGAAATTAAATATTTATTTTTTCATTAGCTGCAAACACTCCATCGCAACCTGGTACTGTATTGGAAGCCTTAGAACAACGCCTGAAATTATTCAAAGAACGAGAAGAAGCTGCTAAAAAAGAAAACGACGGTGGAAAAGCTCGCAGAAACGCCCGTATCGTTAAACAATATGAAGACGCTATTAAACTCCATAAAGCTGGAAAACCGATTCCAGCTGATGAATTACCAACTCCACCAGGTACTTTTTTCTCATTTCTGAATTATTTTCTAATAGAATAAGATATTGAATCTTGGAACTATTTCTAGGTTGGCCACCCATTCCGGTAAATGACAATAAGCCAGCTGCTTCTCTTGTCGAAGCTCCGAAACCTCAGATTACACCTGATAAAGAACCTGAAAAAGTACCAGCCAAATCACCTAATGTCGTAGCTGCCAAAGGTATGCTATGGGAGAGGCTCTATTAGTCTATGCTCAAGTGAAATTTCTATGCTAAATTTGGAAATTTATTGTTCAGGTCATTCTGCCGCTCACGTATCACGAAATGAAAAACAACTTCAACAAATTTTAGAAAGGCAAAAAGCTTTCAAAACTGCTGCATTGAAAGCTAAACAAGAAGGTGATATTGACCGAGCAAAAGAATATTTACGAGTCGTAATGGGAATCGAACCGATGATTGAAGCTTCCAAAAGTGGCATCCCCATTGATTTAAATTCGGTAAATTATTCTTGCTTGTGAGCCATTTGTGTTCTAGAAATGGCGAATTCACGATAAAATATGATTTTTAGCTTCCATTGTTGCCGAATGAGAAAGCCGTCCTAAAAGAACCTATGGGAGAGGTTATCCAGTTGAGTGACTGTATTCCAGGAACTGATCTCGATGTTTATCATAAACTAGAAACTGACCTTACTCATCAGATAGAGGTGAGTTTTTTCACGCTATAAAAATAACTGGAAGGAATTTTCTCCAACGTCAATATTATTTTACAGCTGTGTGCTACCACCAGAGATCATTTCAAAGCCATAGGTGATATTGTAAATGCTAACCGATTTGAACAATTGGCTTTACAATGTAAAAAAGATTTGAAATTCATACGATTAGCCAACAATAGTAATTTAAGAGTGCCCAAGTTTCATTATGAGACTAAATCGTTTTCGATAGTTCAGTAAGTTTTGATTTCGATCATTTTTTTCCTGATCAAGATTTCTATTAATAATGCTATTGTGTACTTAATATGTTACTGTTTTCCCCCTCGTAGGTGTAATACTGACTTGACTGACAATGATGTTGAAGTATCGGTTGTACAAGGTGTAAATTATAACGTTTCAAATCCAAAAGAAATAGATACTTATGTAAAGTTGCATTTTCCTTATCCAGCGGTAAGCATCTCTATTAGCTAACTATTCTACGTATAAGATGTCCAATGAACTAGTGAATCAAATTTCATTAATTTTATTTTAGGAAACTCCTCAACAATACAAAAGTGTAGTCGTGTACAATACAAATAATCCTGCTTATAATTTCGTTACAACTTTCAATATGGAAAGAAACGCGAGAGCATGTCAACGAATTTTTAAACGTCAAGTACTGAAATGTGAAGTTTGGTCTAAAGGGTAAGTAAAGAAATTTTATATGCACAGCTACGCGACTAACAATGTACCGAAGTTGTTATTTATTATCCTGAATATATAGTTTGTACCTGTCTAAATTTTAATATTGTTTTTATCCTATGTCAAAAATTCAAAATCCTTCTAGTTTATTTCTTCGATTATTTCGCTTGTTTCGCTTCTTGATAATATTATCTATCGCATAGTTTTTTGCTTTATTAAGTAGTGGTTACCTTGTAACTTTGTTGCAATGATTTGCGACAGTTCTTATTGTTGTTGCTACAGCGGATTCTTTCGTGGCGATTCTCTACTCGGCACAGCAAGCGTTAAATTAGCTCCTTTGGAAACTCAATGCACGATCCATGACGCTTATGATGTGAGTAAAACTTGACTCTGGATTATTCTCTAGATTTAGAGTGTTTTGAATGTTGTAAAATCTCTTAATTTGAATTTCAGTTAATGGACGGCCGTAGAGCAGTCGGTGGTAAAATTGAATTAAAAATTAAAATTCGAGATCCTATTCTCCGAAAGCAAGTTGAACATGTTGAAGAAAAGTGGCTAGTTCTTGATTCGTGATGAGTCGAAGTGAATTTTTCCACAGAAATGACTTGTTTATTGAGCTCAGATTTTTAGTATTTATATTTATCTACCAATTTTCTAAGATATATGTATTTTATATTGTTACGAGTTTAAAACAACTATTATTCTTATTGTTATTTTCCTTCAAATTCTAATTCATGTGCGATTAGATTGAATCATGGGATGTGTTCGTTTTAAAATGAATTTTGTTTTTAATCGTTTGGTGGTACTTAACTTATTGCTGATTTAGGCTTCCCTGTTTCGGAATTATGCCTAACTATATTTCAAATGTTTGCGTTTCAAATTTTATAGAGAATTTTATACGAAGATATTTTCAAATGGTGAATTTTCTTATTTATGGATTATGTTATTACTTAATAATTTTTTTTTATTCGTTCGAGTAAGCCCACTTTGAATTTCGAGGCACAACTCTGATAACTGAAATGTGATCAGTTCTGTTACCTGTACCTATGCTATTTTTTTTACGTATTATAACACTTGCTTTTATGTGTGTACTCTGCAGGTTTTATTTGTCTTTCCGTATTAATTCATCCGATTGAATAAAAACTGTTTCGCTATAATTACGAGATTATCACTTTTTTTTAAATTTCACCTTAGTTCTAATCTCATTTAAAAAATATAGCTGTGCAAATTTCAGAAAACTTGTGATTCGTCGGAAATGAGGTATTTTGCAATTCATTGTACGTATTATCTTAAAAATGTTCGCAGAAGCATGCATCATTGGTAAAAGTGATTTTTTTTAAATCATCATTTCTTGCAATTTAAATGTTTTTATGTTGAAACATTTGTCACTTTATATACTACATTTGTTCAAAAAATTTTCTCTCGTTTAATTTTTTAAGAAGATAATAGGTAATCCTTTAAGTTGTTCGCTTATGATGTGTCTGCTTTCATTGCCAGTCTAGGTAAATAATGATAACAACTTTTTATCATCATATCAACAAGAGAATTTTTAGTTTCTATGGTCCTTGTGACAAATACTTTTATAAGTTGTTATTGAATTGGTTTGACGCAAATCAGGATTATTAGTTCAAGTATTAATCGAAATGAAATCTTTGTAATGCCATCGAATTAGCTCACGTTTTATTACATGTACGTGTAGGTAGCTATAAATTTAAGTACCATACTATCAATGTTCCAACTTCCAAGTACCTACTTGGCTTTTTAAGAAAAAATTTCTAAGAAAATTCGTTTTTAATTTTGAAATAAAACAGATCAATAACACGACCTAAATGAGTGAATCAAGTATTTTTCTGACGAGAATTTAACATTTTGAATGAATTTTATCACGTAATGACAATGTAGGTACATATTGAATATAAACACGTGTTTGTTTTCATTACACGAAAGTATTTCGTAATTATTTGAGGAACATTTCCCTCGACATCTTTTTCACTTTACCTATCACCTTTTGATTAGCCTTTTACTCATTTTTCAAAGTCGATTAAGGAGTATTTCATTCGTGACGAGATCACCTTTCATCATTTCGTTTATTGAAACTCCGCTTGTTTCTTTAAAAAAAAAAGAAATCATATGATCTCGTGATTTCATTAAAAATCTCCTCCTCTTTTTATTTTAGTCATCATACTTTCGTTATCGTGAAGAAAATTTATGAGCCTGCGATTAATTCTTTACCTAGTCTACATCTCGGCACAACGAATTTAAAAATATCTAAATTTATTTTCAAGTGTTACAAAATTACTCACAAGTGTCTATCTGAATAATTCAAACTAATGTTTTTATCATTCAGTCAACTCGTGGGTGTATCACGCAACAATCACGTTTAATGCCAAAAAATATTCAAGTACCATGTGAAAGGGTGTACTCGTGTATACACACCTACAAGTACATCATTTCATGCTTGCATGAATGATGAAACCCACATTTGAATGTAATTTTTAATATAATTAATTAAAAATTGATACAGCCGAAAAGACGTTTATTTCCTTCAATGAATAATTTTGTACGATCAATGTCGAGCTACATATTACTTAAAATATAATAAAATAGACCGATTTACGTATATCGAGCCAACAATCATGCGTTCTATGAATGATAGAGGTAGATTTATCGATCTGAATATTTTTCTATTTTAATTTCGATTTCAAGTCCATCGTTTAATTATGCACACGTATTTACCTACATTGATGCAATTTGTCTCATTAATCGTCTAATGTAATACTTTTTCAAACTTTACTAGTATAATGAACTGCATGCAATTGACATCAGCGAAGCTACATAATATTATTTTTTATTAATTGAAAAAAAAAAAAAAAAAACTGACATAATGTTCAAAAATATATGTTTATAAAAGTTATGTTTTGGTAAAGGGACAAGATATCAACATGAATCCGAAAAATGTTATTTTAAATATGTGGGCCCCTCCTGTCAAGTGTCAACAAAGTTGACCCTGAGGAATTGTTTTATAACCAAGTTGTCATTAGACATCATTTTTGAAAATTTTATGTAATTTAATGGCAGACTTTGAGGCTTTGATTCGTTATTATAACTTACAGCATAATATTCTTATTTTTAACTTTTTTATTGTTCGTTTCTTGCATGCGTCTATGCATCGCGTAATACTTACCTACCTATGGTGATTATTTGCTATCTGTTTATATTGCTGACAGGACGGACCCTAAATTAATAAATTTTTCAAAAAATAGATAAATTTCTTGACATAAATTCACCTTGCATTTAACACCTGGTGTCGTGATGGTTTCTATAGCTCTTTATAAAATTTTATCGTTGACAATTCAGCGAGTACCAATATTTAAAAAATTGTCAAAGATAACGTGGAATCACTCGTTTTAAATATGGTAGACGCTCGCAAACATTTTTGTTATTTATATCTGATTGAAAGTTTGAATCACGTTTTTAAAATTTGATTATCATGCTCCGAAGTCATGCAATCTATCTATGTACAGCCAATAACCTTTGTCGTCGTACGTTATCGAAATAAATTAAGAAACCTATATGTTTTCCAGCTATTCATAGTATCGTATGAATCCGAAACGTAACTAGATATTTTTTCGTCTTTCATTTTAATTCCTTTGTTTTGGAAAAATCATGAAAAATTGATCAAAGTACAAAGAATGTAGGGCCTAGGTAGAAAGTAGAATTTATTAGCGTTGACAATAAACGACTAAGAAATTTACTTACTTATTCTTTTATAAAAAGTATAGGTAATGATAATACATACATACCTATCTACTGTTTTCTGTGTTCTATAAAAAAAATTTAGAAAATAAAAATTTCATTCGGGAAAAAAGTGGTCCCAAAGAGATTTCCTCGTTGCTTTTCGCTTTCGCAAATCTTCAAATTTTGTTTCACCTCCAAAATTGATTCTTTTCATAATTTCATCTTTTATTTTTACCCTAAATGAATTTTGAGTACCCTCCCCTCGTTTTTTTCGAAAAATTAAAAAATTGACATTATTTCACTAAAAATAAAAAAAATTAGAAAAATACTAAAAATTCAAAAATTTCAATTAAAATTTATTTTTCATTAAACCATGAGATAGTAATCACGAAAGGGATACCTAATTCCCGGTTTTTTATTTTCTACTAACTGAATTTTAGATAGTGTCGCTAACCCCCCCCCCCCCCCCCCCATTTTGAAAAATAATTAAAAGTGAAAGTGACCCAATTTTCGAACTTTCGCATTTTTTGGTTCTGAACTATAAAAAATGTTTCTTTTCATGAGATACGATTCCCGATCTTTTATCTTTTCCCTCACTGGACCATTGACCCCCCCCCCCCACCCCCCCACTCCCAAAAAAAATATATTAAAAAATCAAAAACAGACGGATTTTTACAATCCTGCATTTTTTGATTATAACCTATGAAAGGTGCTCCTTTTTATAAGAATCAATCCCCAAATTTTTATTTTCTCTTTTGATTCCAAGTGGTACCTTCAGGCATCCCCACTTTTTCAAAAAAAATAATTAATTAAAAAATTATGCAAAATTTTTCGATTTAGCATTTAATATTATTGCTTTATATTAGAAAATATTTCCCAATTTTTTATTTTCCCCCTAACTGAATTTTAGGTGGTGCCACTAGCATCCCTCATTTTGAAAAAATTACTATATTTTCAAACTTTTCCATTTTTCGTTTCCAACCTATAAAAATTGTTTTTTTTTTTTCATGAGATACGATTCCCAATTCCTGAACTTTTCCCTTACTGAATTTTTAGTGAACTCTTTTCGCCCCTCCTCCAATTTTTGTAGGTAAATATGAAAAATTGACCGATTTTCAAAATTTTGCTTTTTTTTGGTTATAACCCATCAATGTTGTTTCTTTAAATGAGAATACCTATATTTCCAAGTTTATATATTTTCCCTCCAATTTAATTGTAAGTGGTACCATTGGGGGCACAATTTAAAAAAAAAATTGTAAAATTTTTTTTGTGTAGCATTTTCCTTTTTTTTAGGTATTTGTTCCTTATTTTTTATTTTTTTAATACCTAACTTAATTTTTAGTAGTGCCACTGCCCTCTTCCCATTTTAAAAATGCAAAATTATCTGATATTTAAACTTTTTTTTTGTTGTTAGTTAACCTATCAAGTGTTTTTCCTCATGATAAATAATTCCCAATTTTTTATTTTTCCCCAAAGTGAATTTCAAGTAGTGTCACTAGTCTATACCCTCCATTTAAAAAAAAAATGAAAAATGATCAAATTTTACAAATTTTGCATTTTTTGTTTTAGTCTAGTGAAAATCGTTTTTTTTTTCATCAGAAATAATTTCCTATTTTTTTATTTTTTTTCCTCGCTGAATTTTAATCAAGCAGCAACTACTATCCCCCCCCCCCATTTCCCATTTCAAAAAAGGAGAGAAAAAGAAACAAATTCAAACTATTCATTTCAACTTATCGAAATTGTTCACTTGTTTTCTTTCATAAAAATTGATTCCCAATTTTTAATTTTTCGCGTAACAGAATTTTGATGCTTGTTTTTGCGCCACCTGTTCACTTAAAAAAAAATGAATATGAACTTTTTTATTGTAAATTTTATTTACTTTAATTTCAGATATGACTGCTTTTTTGTATAAATTCATATTTAAAGAGTTATACGCGAAAAACAACTAGGAGGTCTCTGTGGAAGTGTGGATCCACATTTGGGAAGCTTTACGAGGGGAGAGGTTCGTGGACGTTTTGGTGGTTAATCAGAGGCGTAGCGTAATGATTTTTTGAGGGGGGAATATACCTTCAAAATGCCAACTTTTCAATTTTTTTTTTCAACATAATACTGAATTTGCCAAATTTTTGCCAACTTTTCGACTTTTTTAAAATCTCCGAGGGGGGGACGTCCCCCCTAACCCCCTGGACGCTACGCCCCTGTAGGTTAATTAGGACATCGAAAGGAACATAGGTAGTCAAAAAAAATTATGTGACTTAAAATGCAATTTTCTTTATTTTTATGGTCTAATTTTACTGGGCTCAAGAGCATCGTGCTTGGGTATAAACTTTTGAAGTGAGATCATACCTCCTCGTCTTCCCCCTTAGCCAACGTTAACAAAATTATGATTTTTCTGTATGTGCTGGTACCTATTCATAAGAGCTCAGAATCTCACATTATTTAAAAATTATTAGAAGAATAGGTAGATAGGTATTAATTTTTTGTTTATCGAGATAATGTGGAATTATAAGTAGGTAGGTAGTAGGTACTTGATTTCATAAAATGAAGTAAAACTCAGACCAGTTTTCGTAATCTTTTTGCGATTCAAGTTTGAAAAAATATTAGGTGAAAATAAATTGGGCGATAATTTATGAAACATTTTCGATAGGTAGTTTGAGTTTTTCAATAGTAAGCATAATTTATGAGTTTATCTCGGCGCTATGCGTAGGTAAATTACAATCTCCATGATAAGTACTTGTATCATTCCAATTTTTTTATTGAATTTCGAGCAATATATTTCATAACCTGGTATCGCTCTTTCTTAGTAATTTTGGATTAAACATTTTTCATTTTCTATTTAAGAGGATTAAAAATCCAAAAAGATCCTACCAACTTTATATCAAAATGATACTTTGAAAGCTTTCCTATTCCATTGTACAACATTGGTCAACAATTTCAACGAGCAATATAAATTTAATGATAAAACTATTACAAATTTTTACGAATTAGAACCTAAACTATCAGTACATTCAATTGGTAAAGTAACACGTATAGACGCTGCCGGTGCTACAGCATCAGTTTCATTGACTAGAAATTGCGCTGCGTTAGACAATTTTCTCGTAGTTAATGGTAACGTCTGTGATTGAGATAATTGTTTGTTGTGGCGTTTCACATGTTTGGAAAGGTGATCTGATCTCATAAATCTTCGGGAACATATCGAACAACTGAATTTCTTTTCCCCCGTATGCGTTCTTTTATGCCGGGATAATTCATCGGAACGTGAAAATTTACTATCACAGCCTGGCCATTGGCAAGAAAATGGTTTTTCTCCTAAAATCAAACAAAAAGTACAAAAATTATAAGCAAGTTGTTCGCACCGAAATTATAGGTATGTTTTCTAAAAAACGGTGAAAAAAAAGTTACCTGTATGAGTTCGTATGTGAGCTTTTAAATGCGAAGATTTGAAATAATTTTTTCCACAGTTGGAGTATTTACATTCGAAAATACGTTTGCGAGTTTCTTGCTGAACAGGTTTATGAGACGTTTGGGCGATAATTATGAAAGACTGGCATCCTTGATCCGAACTCGAAGAACTGACTAGTATAGGTTGAGATGAAGATGAAATTGGAATGACTGAAGAACCATTTTGTATCGACGGCGACACTGGTATCAAAGTTCCACCAGTGAGTATCACAGTATTGGGCGAATCTTTCGGTAATACGGGTTTAGGAGCGATTGGTACAGTTTTGGTGGTCGACGAGTAACCTTGAATGGGGCCATTGTTTTTGGCCAAGATTGGCTTTTGTTTGGGTACATCGTAAATGTTTTGTTGACAGTCTTCTTTAGAATATTTAGGTTTTGGTTTCTTGGTTTGGTCAGTTCTTATCTCTTCGGATGGTCGAATACTTTCTACAAAGGAATTACAGTTGGAGTTGTAGGATGTGGTATTTTGTGGACTAGAAATGACAGCTGCGGACGGCATGGTAGGAAAATGGTAACAATTTTGCGGCGTCATGCAAGTTTCAATCATTCTTGATGGTTTTTCGGATAAAATATTATAATTATTGTCGTAAGATTGAGGAATGTATTTGGATTGGCGAAGCTGATTACTTTGGACGTAATTCTTGACGTAGTTTTCTCGTAAAAATGAATTCATCTGAGGCAGAGATTCGTAATAAAAATTTGGTACCATTTGCTGGGGCGACGAATACATCTCGGGTTGTTTAGTGGTATATCTTAGGCCTTGGTTTACAGCCGGGCGTGAATTATTGGTATTGGCATTGGCATTGGCAAAAGGTAGGCATTTTTCAGCCACGTTGACGGGTCTTTTGAAAGCACTAAACGTGGCGTTGGTTTGAATCGGGTAAACCATATTGCAACCGATGTCGACGTTTTCCGAATCCGAAAAAGGCGAACGTCTTTTGCGCGACGGAACGTTATCCATGCTGGATTTCAATAACCGCGAGTGTACGTTTTCGACGGTATTGTAGCTTCGTAAAGGACTCCATATCATTTTATCCGTTGTCGCCACAGTCGAACCAGCTCGCTCGAAATTATATTTTTGGGCAACGCAGCTCAGATAATTGCTAAACTTTTTGTCACGTTCGTAAAGTCGCGATTCTTGCAGCCTTCTGGGGTTGATTTGGTAACTGAAATTCGGAGAATAGTCGTAGGGGGTGAACGATGATAATTTATCTTTTTCCATGTAAATTTCCTTTGAATTTTCCAATTTCGCCGTTTCGCCGTTCTTCACCTTCAGTGGGAGAATTTTTGGTTCTTTTGGAACAACGGTGGGGGTGGTTTTCCCCGGAGGAGGTATCTCGCGATCTGCTGGCGGTTTGATATTTTTACCATAGGGTTCGGGTCGACAGACTCCTTCTTTGTTGACTTTCATGATCACTGATACGTGGACCGAAGCTTCCTTCGGACTTGGAGGGCTCGGAGTCCGAGGTGGAGTGGATAATAATACCTAAAAATAAACACGTGGGTATTTTAGTATTGGATACTTGGAGCAACTTCTGAGACCGTCGACTATTTTCTGAAAACCCGCCTGCTGCATCATTTCTTCACCTTTGAATTTTACCAAGTCCATGTACTACATAAATACTTGATATTCAAAATTGGAGGGGAGAGGGGTCCAATCAAAATTTTTATTATAATCAAAATTATTTCTGGAACTTCAAGCTACAACTTTTGTTTGAAAATGTTTTCAATTGGCCCCTTCGCCTCACTCCTTCATTTTTTAAAACGGAGTATTATGTAAAATCAGTGAGGATGCAGGGGTCTATTTGAAAAAATTTTCGAACAAAAGTTGTAACTTGAAGTTTTAGAAATAGTTTTGGTTATAACAAAAATTTCGATTGGACCCCTCTCTCCCTTCGAATTTTGAATATCAAATATATTTATGTAGTACTGGATTTGTGTAAAATTCAAGGTGTGCAAATGATGCAGCAGACGGATTTTCGAAAAAATAGCCGATCGTACATCTGAGAGATTTTTCAACAGAATAATACATATTATTCGAAACTAACCTTTGCCAGTTCACATTCCGTTTTTCCATGCTGACTATCGTGATCTTCACCTTCAGAATCGGATGGTTGGGGGGTGGGTAATCCTATGCTAGTGTCGTTTTTGAGACACATGTTGCATTGCTCTAAAACGCACTTACGTTTTTTCATTGGCACAATAAAATTTTCTTTCTTTTCTTTCATTTCATCTCCTAATCTAGTTTTCACTTTTTCCAAGTCTACACTTTCGTTTTCCTAAAATTAAATAAAAAAATGTTAGATGATAGTAGGTAATTGGTAATTTAAAAAATTCTGCTCAATCGATAGTAATTTAAAAATTAATTCAGCGGAAAAAATCAAATACCTATCTATCAGAAATTTAAAAAAAAAGTTAAATATATTTTTACAAGAATACAACAAAATTATTGAATTCATGTTTTTAAAGAGAATTTTTACGAGAGCAATTTTTCAATTTCAGGAGAATTTTATTCTGGCCAATTTAATTTTTTAAAAATCAACATTTTGGATAAATAGGTACATTTTTTCAAAAAAAGAAATAAGTAAGGTATTAATCACTGATGGCTCATTGATTTAAATTAGATACAATTATTATTTAAAAAAAAAGAAGAGTCGAACTATGAATCATACCCAAATATTATAGGCAACAAAAGCTATGTATTTAAAATAGAAAAACACTTATGAACAATTTTTTTTAATCAACAATTGATTTCCCATTTTTAGAAAATAGAGATGCACTCATTATCAATTTTTTTAAATAGAAAATTTTTTCCATTTTTAAAAAAAATAATTTTTCCAGCTGAAAAAAGCAAAGAAAAATGCTAAAATTATGAAAAAACCAACCTTTCTCATAGCCATAGTATATGCTTGAATTTTTTTCATTTTCACAAATTTTGCTTGTAAGTAATAAATTACTAAAATCTCGAAGACGAATAAATGAATTAAAATGACAAGAAAAAATGCGAACAGTTAAATGTACGAATTTAATCACTCAACACTTTAACAACAGACATTACAATAGTGTATTAAAAGGTAAGTAAACCTTTAGCCTCGTGGTACGTGTAGCTGGGTACGTGAAAATATTAGGCGGGAACCACGAGCCAATCCGAACGAAGGGCTCGTCAAACCAGCAGTCGATCACGTGTACAACATTCGCTGTTCACGTGAAAAAAACATGTTAGACTGCGACGACGACGTCACTTACTTCACAAATATCATGTGCCCTGTACGCATCCACGAAGGCATAAACTTCTCTCTACGTCACATGTTGTGATTGTTGTTCAACGCAGTCACAGGGTTTAGTCAGAATCTAAAATTTAAAAAAAAAATAATGTAAATTTCTTTGCCCAAACCGATTCCAATTTTTTTCACGGTCGTGAGAGAAAAATTAGTCGAAAAAATCTCGTTAATATTCTTTAATATTTATGTAGTAGGGTGACACTCTCTCTCATCTCGAAAACGCCTACTTCAGTCCACTAAGCTGTTGAATTTATTACGGATTTAAGGAAGCTAACTTTTTAAATAAAATTGTACTTCTTACACAATCTAAGAAAAATGTAGGCCTCAGCTTACCATCCTAATAATTATTACGTTAGGGTAAAGGTACTAGTACTACAGCTAGGCTAATAAAACTTCACAGTTTTAATCAAAATAAGTTGTTTGCGTTATTATTCGAACCTCGTGCTATTAATAAGAGAACAAAGATCAGACAATTTTACGAGAAGACACAACTGGAAACGTAATTAGTGGAAATTGCCATTGGTAAAATGGTAAACAACTAAAATATTCGAATTCACTTGATGTACGCTAATCTAACTCTGTTTCTGAAGAGGCAAAGGACAAGTTAAGAAAGAGGTCACGTGTACGAAAATATCGTAGGTAATAGTATAAATACGACAGCCGCGGCGGGAGGGTGGATCGAGTATGCGAATAAGCAGATCATTGCGAGTTGTTTTCTTTTATAAAATAATCAATAAGCGTGGATATAAACGTGAATTTTTTTCAATTTTATGTGTTTATCAATATTTTGATAAACTCTTACGCCTCTTACGGTAGTCCTTTTCGGTAAACTAAGGTTTTTTGTTCTAGGCCTATCTCATTTTTTTAAGGACGACAACTTGGCAATTGTTCGAGGGCTCGAACTATACCCAAAATGTGGAATTATTCTTCAAAAATTTATACTAAAATATTTTCACTCCAATAAAATAAAATAAAAAATAAATCCTCTGAATTCCACAAAATTTTTCTTCAAAAATTAGATTTTTCATTTTAAAAATTTTTAGGGAGAGGAGCAAGAATTTTTTGCTTTTTGGAAAATCTCAATTTTTTAGAAGCAAAGACAATTTTCAATTTTGAAAAAAATTATCAATATCTTTTGAAAGAGGTATTCTTGCTATTCGTAAAAATCTTGTTTTTTGGAGTAAAAATATTTCTGAAATTTTTAGAGGAAATAATCTCTCCGGTTTTTTGGAATTGGAATAAAAAAAATTATTTTTGAAATAAATTTTTTTTCATGCGTATTTTTTTGAAGAAAAAGATATATTTATTTTCGAAGAACTCTTAATTTTTTGGAATAATGAAATTTTTCATTTTTTTTAAACAGAAAAAAATCTCGATTTTTTTTGAGATTGTAAGGAACTAATTTTTTTAATTTTTAAACTGAAAAAATAGGTAAAACATTGGTAACAAATTTTTTATACTTATTTTTTTGAAAAATCTTTCAATCGTTTAGGAATAAAAACAAAGCTCCAATGTTTTGGAGATGAAAAATTCTTGTCTCTTAAAAATAAACTAAATAAGTATTTCGATTTTTTTTAAAAAAATTTAAAAATTGAGATTAAAAAATTTACATTTTTAAAATTTTTTTTTTTTAATTTTTCGTTAGTTTTTTGTTATAAAAAACTTCCGTAAATTTTCAACTTTTTTGGAATAAAAGAATATTATTTGTATCGTGAAAGTTTAAAAGATACTAATAAGTGCCAAAAACATGTTTTCGAGATAATCGCGTTTAAATGTTTGCATAGCTTGGAGATTTATAGGAAAGGTTGAAATGGTGAAAATGGTGGTACATATCATACTTTGAACACGTCATCATCATTTTGAGCAAAAATCAAACCAATATCAACATCTTTGAATCGATTTTTAGGGGTATCAAAAAGATGCATTGAGCATTAAATTTAAAAATAATAGTATTTATTCTTGTTTAATGCCTAAAATATTGAAGATAGGCAAAAAGTAAAAAGAATCTTTTTGAAAGGAAATTTAATTTTCTACACGATAGATCTATTTTTTTATTCATTAAAAATTAAGTACACATTATTTTCTCTAATTTCAAAAAATTGATAAATTTTCAAAAATTAACAAAAACGTTTTATCTTTCTCGCATAGCTCCTGAAATATTGAAGATATGCGAAAAGTGAAGAGGACCTTTTTTGATTGGAAATTGAATTTACTATAATGTTAAAGTCTTACTTTTTTGATTTCCTCAAACTTAGCAAACTTTGCTTATTTGCGCCATCTTTAGAGCGAATTTTGAACCATCTAGAAATAGATATTGACGTATTTGATAGATTCAGATTATAACGACATGGACATAGTATTTCAAGATAGCAATAACTCCATTTCGACCAAAATGGCACTTAGCATCTATTGAACTTTCACGATACATTTATCTTTTTTTTTAATAGGTAAGTTGAAAATTTTTCGTTTTTTTTTTTTTTTTTTTTTGGTAACAATAATTCTCAATTTATTTGGAATAAAGGAGTTAGAAAATTAATTATTTTTTGGTAGGTATTTTATTTTTTATTTTTTCAGGAAATTTTTCAATTTTTTGCAATAAAAATGTTTTCAATTTCTTTAGAATAAATTTTTTAAAACTTTGTTGTAAGCGTAATAACAAAAATAAAATAAAAACCTTTTTGTGGAATGAAGAATTCCTTTTGGGGGAGGAGATCCCTCGTTTTTCAGAGAAATCTCAGTATTTTTGAAATAATGAAATATGACGTATCTAATTTCTTTCAATCTGAAAAATTCTTGCTTTTTTTGAATTACTGAATGATTTTTCAATTTTTTAACTGAAAGAAGAGGTAAAAAATCATTAGATTTTTTGAAAAAAAAAACTTACAATTGTTTGGAAATGAAAAAAAATTCTAAATTTTTTTTCTGAACGAAAAAATTTCTAATTTTTTTTTGGATAAACAACTTTTCTTTTTCAAATAAAAAACAGTGAAGTAGGTATTCTTTTTGTGATGAAACTTTTTTTTCAATAAAAATTTATAATTATACCTATTTTGTTGTAAGCGCAAAATGAAAATTCTAATTTTTTTAGGTATGAAAATTATGAAATAAAAGGATTTCTAAATTTTTTGTTGAATAAAAACAATCATTTCTAATTGGCTTGGAAAATAAAAAAGTTTTCAACTTTTTTTGGAATAACATTTTTTTCAAATTGTTTTTCGGGGAGATTGAATTTTTTGGAGCAATGCATATTCTCAGTTCTTTTAAAAAGGTACGTAAGAATATTAAAAAATCTCAATTTTTGGAGGAGAAGAAAACAATAACAAAAATACAACAGAAAGTAACAAAAAATCAGACAAGGTGTTCTCTTAATTGAGGAAATTATTGAAAAATAATACTTTCTTGGATAAAATCCTGTTGAAAAAAATCTTGTACCTATATTAAAAAATGAGCCGTCGAAAAAAAATCAGAAAAATCAGTAATTTTTTTATTTAAAAAAAAGAAAGAAAATCATCTCAGAAAACTGCAGAAAAACTTAGTTTATTTTTTTTTTTAATTCACACCCATTGCGCACGTTTTACATACCTACCTAAACGTAATTTTTACATATTTGTGTCTACCCGATCGACCTACCTTTTCGTATTTTGTGAGACTGATTTCTTTATAATTTTTTTCAAATTAACTGGTAATTCGATTGAAGTTCATTTTATTTTTATCCAAAGTTAATACCAAGTACCAGGTGCCTATATCCACGTGTTGAACATTTATTCCGCAAAAAGATTATCAATATTATTTGAGCCATAATACTTAGTACCTTATCAAAAATTTGAAAGGAAATTTACCTGCTCATATCTCGTCGCGACATGCTCAAAAGTACGTACTTGTGTGTACTTAAAAAAATATAAAGTATTCTTCAAATAAACCGCAGTATGTAGAAAACTCGTAAATACTTTCGATTATGTCACCAAATTTTTCACAGGTTACCTACCTAACAAATGCGGGGATTTTTTTCAAGTTCAGGCTCAGCGGAGGAAACTGTACTCAATACCCAAGCGACCTCCAATGCGGGGGAAAAATTTTTATTGAATATATTTTTGAATTTTTAAAAATAAATTTAAATTAAAAATTTAAATGTACTATGCACGTTGTGATTTTAAAATTGATTGTTGCTATATTTACGATAAAATTGAAATTCTGACCTAATTCTAGGAGTAATGTTTTAATCACGCGGTCTCTGCGTGAGAGATGGACTTTATATCGTCTGCTATGCTGTAGTCATCGATTAAACATATTTTCATGAAATTTATAATGAAAAAACCTCATCACAGTTTTTATTATTTTCAAGAACAGAATGATAAATTGCAGAATTGAACGGTTTGAATTTTTTTTAAATATAATTTTCTATAAAATAAAAAGAGATGCAAAAATCAGCGAATTAATATATTTTTTAAATTTCTTTAATTATTTTAAAATTATTTTATTTTATTTTATTTTTGAAAATTAGGACAGGTAAAGCTCAACAGTAGTACATTTTGGTATAGCGCAAGGGTTTCATAGGTACCTAATTGAAAAAAAATTGGGTTGATGAACAACTTAATGCGTTTTCCATGCAGTATAATGCGCATAAATTACCTACAAATGATTTTAAAAATTTAAAAAAAATTGCCTCAGGTTGCACTTTGTATGTGGGCCTCAAGAAGAATATGGGTGTGAAATAAGGGGTCCAATTCCTAACTTCCGATACTTTTAAAAAAATTTTAAATGCTATGTCTTCTCAAAATAGGTATACCTCAAGATTCGAGAAGAATTTTGGTATACCATAGTACGTATTTCATTTTTCGCCTAAAATTTTTCAGAACCACTAAAATGGTCATCGAATAAAGAGGCAATTTTTCGACATAAAAACAGGCTCGCTCGATTGGAAAAAAAAACGTGGTGTGTTCGAATTTGATAAGATGAAATCTTCATAGTTAGTATGTTATTTCATTAAGAGTGAAAAGAACTTTACACAACAAAATAAATTTTCACGCAATGATCACGTTGCCGAAGTATGGCTCAGACGTGGTTCAGACTAGGTAATCAAACGTTTATGCGCGTGTAACGCCTTTCACACGCATACGCTACACCTAGTGCACGCATTAGTTGAGGGTGTAGCACGGTTCACGTAAATGCAACCAGTCTGCGTCATTTTTTATCATCGAAAAGTGGAAAATTTTCCCAATCGTAGTTTACGACAGTATTATCGACTCGAAATATCGAGGGTCATTAGACGTCTGAAGTGCGGAGCGACGATCGAGCCATGCGTGATTATTCACTGACTCGCTTTAGTACATATGAGTACATACTTGAAAAATTCCTAATTACGTTAAATTTAAATATATTTCGTGGAAAAAAATTTCGCAGTGAGATTATCTATTGATTCGGTGTGGTCCTACTGCGCTACTTCGAAGTGATAATTGCTCAATGTGATAGGACGAGATGCTTAAAAGTAGATAACAAGGTTTTCGAAATGATCAACACGAGTTTTTAAATTGGACTTTTGGAAGGTGAAATTTGATTAATACAAAGTTGCAGTATTTTTATCTGCGAGGAGAAAAAACCAAAGGTTGAAAGGATGATTACCCAAGAAATTTTTTCTCGAAATTTAAAATTAGAAGAATGATGATATTTCCATCCTAGAAAGGTACCTACTAATGAATAAAACAAACCTGTCTTAACACTCGTACATATTGTGTAAGAAATCTTCAGTAATCAACTAATCAAATGATCTGGACTTTGTGGACTTAAACTCATCATGATAGAAGTGTTTTGTAAAGGGATGCAGGTACCTACTTACTTGAAATTATGTAGACATATCGCCTGTTTATCACAGATTTTGAATCACATTTGACTATTTTGATAAAGACAGGCCTACTTATTAATTTGATCTTACTCAATTTTGTATTTCAAAAAATGTAGATCGAATAATATTTTACCTAAGTATGGTAGAGGATATTTTCAGTTGAGTTTGTAGAGCGAATAGTTCAACGTCAATCTGTCATTGTTGATTCAATAAATAAAAAATAAAATAAAATAAAAAAAACAGTAGGTACCTAAATCAAAATTTATCCCTGTCTATTGAAGTAATGAATCACTCTTATACAGTGAACAGCTGAACACAACAATATTTTTTGCAACACAAAATATGAGTCAGTAAAATTTATATGAGCAAACTGTGCAGTTAGTAATACAAGTCATTCCCTTCAAACTATCATTATGCTACTTCATTAACATAAACTTGAATGAAGTCTACGTTCTAAGTAAGTGTGTAAGTTTAGGCACTCCCAGGTCTGCACCACGCTAGGAAAAGCCCTGCCAGAAATGAGGAGTTGACTTTGGATTATGCCAGAGTTGGAGTTGCTAATATGGAACTCCTTTTAATCTGCAATAGAGTACTGTCCAATTTTTATTTTCATGTACTACTATCCTATCGTAAATAAATTATTAATTCTTTTCCTCCCAAAATTAAAAAAAAAAAAAAAAAAAAAAAAAAAAAATAGGAAAAAGATGAAACTTTTTTTGTCTTTTTTTTATTTGAAAAAAGCATATTTTTTCTCTTCAAAAATGAAAAAAACATTTTAGAAAATTAAATATTTTTTCTTTAAATTTTTGAACAACGAGATCTACGAGTATTTTAAAGAAAAATTGTCTTATAAATGTTTCAAACCCGAAGTTGAAAAAAAAATGTAAGTAGATATAATTAAGTAATACTGTTCAAGTTTCAAGACTTCTTAATCATTTTTTTTTTTAATTTTCCAATGGAATTTTTCATAATTTTTGAATTTATTTTAGCTTAGTACATCGAAGACCACAGGGAAAGAACCAGGTAAGTCACTTTTTTTTACAAAAATGATTCAAGGGTATGGTTCGGTTCGTCTTGAGGAGTGAAATAACGTAAAATATTTATCAGATTTTCCAAAAATCTAATTTTTGGTCACGAAAACGGTTTTAAAAAAATAGAAGAGAGGTAAAAAACAAATCAATACGACATCTAAAATGCAGGAAAGCAAATGTTAACATCGATAACTATTTTTAGTGTAAAAATTTTCAAATATTTAAACATTTTGAAACTTATAAAAAAAATCCGGATTTTTTTCGACTTTTCATTTTTTTTCAACTTATTTTTCCAATCAAACTCAACAAACAGAGTAATAAAAAGATACACAATGTTTCATACTTTCAAACGAAGTGTGGAAAATTGGAAATAGAACCACCAGGGGTTCGGGGTGAAGCTCTCTGGCGATACACCGATTTATTAGCAATAGTGCCCTTAAATTCAAATTTCGGGGGGAATCTCAAGAGTAAAAGATGAAAAAAAAATTAGTGTCAAACCCATAATACATAAATGTAGGTATGTCCAATAAAATTTTCCCCCATATTATATTTTCTTTTTCTTCTTCAATTTTTGAGATAGGCACCATGGGTATAAAACATTGGTTGTATCCAAATCTGAAATTTCAAAGGTTCTTCCCGGACACCTTGTATAACTATTTGTAGATCTAGATATATACTTCCCTACTTATTCAAATTGAAAATATTCAAATGAATGAAGAACAGAATAATTTACAGAACAACATTTTTCAAAAAACAATATTTCATTCTTGATTTTTATGAATTTTTATTTGAAGCTTCAACTTATGCATTTAATATCTTCAGAAACTTGTAATTATTATGAGTGCAAGTTTGCGCCTTAATTTTATTGAATATGTAATCACACTAGCAGAAGTAACATAAAAAGAGTATTATCCAGATGTACGGTAACGTAAAACCAAATTCATGCATTTACCAAAAAAATGGTGAAAACAACCTTAATAAGTACATATTATGTGAATTGTTATTATTATTTTTATATCAATATTGTGTATCATAAATTTTTATGATAGATAATAATTTTAAAAAGTTTAGGTACATGTTTTCTCCGCAGTGTCATCTGAAAACCGGAAACGTATCATTAATTATTCATTATCAATCCAACATGACATGAAATAAAAAGTAAAAAGCGTAAATTCATCAATTGATATGTCACAAATTGAAAGCATTTATGAATTTTATGCCATTTGAAATAACACGAAGAGAAATTATTGCATATAAGTAAATTGTTGGTATGGTTGGTGGATTTTTGCCAGCTCAGAATTAATATTCTATAGTTTATGGATAAATATGTATAGAAAATGTTTCAATAAACCTACTAAATTAATTAGGTAGAGACCTATACCTACTTTTCTTTAAAAAATAGAAACTTTGCTTTTACAACATGAAACAGTTTAAGGCCACGCTAATAATTCTAGTAAGGTATGATAAAGTTTAGAACTGTAAGTAAAGGGACACACTATACAAATAATATAATTTGTGAAGTAGACAGACGGGCATTAGACAAGGCATCTAACAAACGTACCTAGAGATGTTTCAAATACTAAAGCACGCTTCACTGAATTTTGAAAATAATTTCCAAAAACTGTGCATTGAAAATATTTTATTTACCTACCTAATTGTATTTTATCCAAAAATGTTTCAATGTTGAATTTTTCACAATTGAGAATAATTTTTTAAAATCATACATACTTAAACTAAAAATATTATATATGAACAGTAGGATGGAGTGTAAAATAAATATATTTACCTATGAATATTGACGATGTGCAAGGGGATGCTTCAATTTGAGTTGAAAATCATACACAAAATTTTGACCTCCCATCTCAAAGGGGAGATGAGTTTGGAATCCTCAAAGAAGGGTCATTTTTGAAGGAAAAAAAACGCGATTTTTTATGATATTTCGAGCACCCCTGAAAAAGTGCAATGAGTTTCTACACCGCCCTAGACCACTGACCTAGAAATTTGATATCACTTTTCTGACCCTACCAAAAAAAAAGGAAATACCATGTGCTTGATACCAAAAAGGGACTTGAATGGCACCTATACTGATACAAAAAAATTATTTTGATAGAAAAAACTAAAAAATTTGTATCCGATTTGAAATTCAATGGTTCAAGGAAGTGTAGAAACTCAATTGCATTTTTCAGGGAGTGCTACGCGGAAATTGCAAAAAACCGCAGTTTTTTCGATAGTGACCTTACTTTTAGAACCCCTAGCTCCGCTCTCCTGACGTGAGAGGCAGGGTCTAAAAAATATTGGAAGGTTTTAAACTCAAAATGAATCACTTTCATGAGTTAGGTCGAAATCCTAGATAATTATGTATTATTTTTCACTCTAACATAGTCTACCCTGATGAAGTGATGAACATAGATATAGAAAATGTGAAAAAGATCTCGATAAATAAATTTTAAGGGTGATAACCTAACGATATTTTTAAAATAATTATAATACCCCATACTTAACTTAATATCCCTATTAGGTACCTAGATGTTTAAAATTTGATTTCTTATGCGATAGATAATTTTGATAAAATTCTTTTCAAGATGAGAATGATGAGATTGAAATCAAAATTTAATTTATTTTGTCAAAAATTTTTTTTAATAGGTATGAAAATGACGAAAGAATACGAAACTTTTCATAAATTCGTATATTTTATCCAATTATTGAAGATTATGTAGAGTTTTCCTTCAGGAAAGGAAAATGTTCAGATTTTCTGAATTCATCATTTTTTTTAGTTGCCACTGCAACTTCTAGTACTTGGACATTAGGGGGGTTCAAAATGACACTTTTAGATTTTGCTCTTCCACGGGTAAAATGTTCCATTTACTTCAAAAACATGCTGTAAAAAATTTCAGCTCAAAAAAAAATGTTTACAACTGGCTCATTGAGGTTTCATAGTTTTGGCTACGCCACGCCCGTAGTCAGGTGGGGGCTAGAGGGGGCTTAGCCCCCTCTAGCGTCAGATTGGGCCCCCTCTAACAAAATTTCGTCAATAAGAAAATTTCAGGCTAAACCTACACATACTTTTTGCATTATTCCAAAAATACTTCTTTTTCGTCAAAAATCTTATGTTTTTCAACATTTTTTCCCTCGCTTCGCTCGGGCAGTATCCTTTTCCTTCATTCTCTTCAAGAATAGAATATTTTTCAAATTTTTCGCCCTCGCTTCGCTCG
Organism: Balanococcus diminutus; assembly: GCA_959613365.1. NCBI lineage: Eukaryota > Metazoa > Arthropoda > Insecta > Hemiptera > Pseudococcidae > Balanococcus > Balanococcus diminutus. Next base: position 40,888,402 of record OY390715.1, on the reverse strand, counting down.
GGCAATATCTTCTTTACCACTTTTTATGATGTTAATAGTATGAGTTGGAAAATTTCAGTAATTCAAGTTGGCATTTTCAATGATTTTGCCACCCCTTCCCCCAAGAAAAATCGCTTCGATTCGTCTCTGTATTAAACAGTTGAAAAAGTATATTTTGTGTCTTGTACGAGTTTTTCACCCATTTTTCAATTTTTACCGAAAATGCTTAATTTTCCAAAAAAAAAAGTTCCAGCCCCCTCTATAATCTGACTCTGACTACGGGCCTGGGCTACGCGCTCGGGACTTGTGCTAATACTCCGCGCGATCGTCGTGGAACGATTTTCTGAGCAATCGGGTAAATGTCGTCAGACTCACTGAGACTGTTTTTGTCATCTTTTTTAACAATTTTGCATGTAGTATCTTGAATTATGACGAACTGCGCATTTTCACTTGCATAATGCGTACAAACCACCCCTCTAGGAAAAAAAAAATAAATCCCATTTTCTAGGTAAAAAACGAGCAAAAAAACTAACAGTGATTAACGATTTGGCTGAAAGTGGTGTTGCATTAATGACTGAATTTAATTTCAAACAACCGAGACGAAGAACAAGAGGCAATATTTGCTTCAAGTTGTAGAAGAGCATCGAAAAAAGTATAAAAAACCAGCGAAAAAAATTTATGTGACTCAATTTTAGAACAATAATTTTAACGTAGTAATTTCGTATTTTAGTAAAAAGTTTTGTGCCTCGTTGACCATGCAATTAATTTGAATTTAGTAGATTCTGTAATCAAATGTGTTTATTTACACTTTTACATTATTAATCTCTCGAATGTTTCTGTGTTATACTCTTCTACAATACGTTGAAATACCGCGTAACATTGAGCGAATAGGTACCTCGTAAACACGTTCAACTTGTTCGCCCGAGCGAACGTTTGTTCCACGGAGTTACGCGGTAGACTAGTCACGGTATCGGGCGCGTATCGAGCGCGCGCCCGTCTTGCTTCGCACCAAACATAAAACCTCGATGAGCCAGCAGTAAACATTTTTTTTTTGAGCTGAAATTTTTTACAGGGTGTTTTTGAAGTGAATGGAACATTTTACCCGTGTAAGAGCAAAATCTAAAATTCAAGTGTCATTTTGAACCAACCTATTGGACATACTAACTTACATTTTTTTATACCCCTTCCCGCCGTCATCACTGGTCGTTCTCGAGTAGATGAAGTATTGAAAAAAAATTATTATTGTTTTCTCACTTTATGATCATAGATCGAAGAAATATTTCATAATGTATAGCACTGTGTTTAGTCTAGTCACGCGACACAGACACAGCGTTGCACTGAAAAATTTACCGGTCATTGGTTCATTCCAATGACTCATTAGCCGGTGCATAGCCTTAAAAGCCGGCGAAAAATTAACAATAATTCGATAATACTTATCACTGTTTATTAAAAAAAAATTGAATCACTCTCACCGCTTCGCCCCTTCACTCCACATCAGCCTAGTACACAGTGCGAAAAAACAACACAATGTTTTAACCTCGCCATTGGCAACACTGCTGTGATTTGTTAGGCAGAAAAATGAAGGCGGAGTTTACCAACCTCATGCGAGCGTTCGAATCGTAGTGTAGTGTGCTTGTCCAGTCGTGAACGAAACGTTTGTCGGTAAATTGCGTGTTGTCTCATTGAAATAGTTGAAAAAACGTGCTCGTATTTTCCGTTTGTTATTTTGATGAATTAATCGAATCATTTTTCACATTTTGGCGTCGAATAATATTTGTTTTCGTATCGGTTTTTAATTTAAACAATGCAATTCGTAAAAGTAAATAGCGGATGTAATTTAAGTAGTAATTCGTTCAACGGACTTTCGATTTTATTTTACAATTCTTTAATGCACTCTCGAATTCATCACATATTTATGCATCATCGTCATCGTCATCACCATCATCATGATCATCATCATGTTCATCATTTGACCTGGAAGATAACTCGAGTTTTTACCGGCATTTGGTCCAGTTCTCATTGAATTCGCTGTACAAGATGTCCAGAAGGAAACAAAGCAATCCAAAACCTCTGAAATGTAAGTGTTTTACTTCATCTATCTCGTTGAGATTTGTGTATGGATATTTGTAAATACGTAAGAAGTTTATCAACAGATGGACGAGTGTTTTCTCGGTCTTGATACAATGACAATCAATTGGGAATTTGAGATTAGTGACATGTTTTATGATTAACGAGGCAAAACGATTGAATTAATTGCTATAAATACTTAACTCCGAACGATTATATTTCCATCATCAAATTTATCATGGTTTGATAAAAAGTCTTCTGTTCAAATTTACACATTCTTTTTGAAACTTGAAAGTTTAATCATTATTGAACTATCACGATTCTACGAATTGATACAACAGAATTTCCCAAATCGAATTCGCCGGTCACACCATTAGGTGATCTTAGTATGATTAAAGAAATTACATATTTTGGAGATTAGAACATGCCGCAAGGCATAAGCTATCCGAGCTATCTCGACGAAAATGACGTCAGAGGAACTTGGCAATACAATAGTGATAGGTGTACCATACATGGCATACCTACGTACCAATCAGTCATTCTCTGTTTAGTAGATAGAAAAATGCACGTAGTAAGTGATTCGTTTTATCACTTAGGTGAATCGTTACTCAAGGTTTCAACAACTACGAAGTACACGTATGTTTGTACTGTGTTATTCGTATCCTAGTTGTTGTAGTTATTAACACCACTTAGCTCCTTATGTTTGTTTCTATTTCTATTCTCGATAAAGTGTTATTTTTCCAACTTGCCTAACTTGGTGATATAGTTGGAACAAAAAAAATCTCGTTTTAAATGATGATCAACTGCTTGGATATATTTAATAAATTTTTTCCAATCCTTTTTGATCCTTCTCGTGAACCAATCAGCTGTCAAAGTGTTTTGGTTACTTCAAAAGTAACCAACTAATGTTAACTTGAAGAGGGTTCATCTAATTTTTATGGCTATTTTTCACAATTTTTTGATTTTATTTTTTTTTATTTATTTATTCTGGAGTAGATTAAGTAGTTGTATTGAAATTACGTTTGACTTGTGCCTAGTAAGTATTTTTGAATCGATAACATTCTTATCACAAAACAAATAGACTCTAAACTGATTGGAGTTTCATGTCTATTCTATTAAATTCATGAATGACATTCAAATTGATTCATTCAGTACCAAATTTTCAACGAAAATCCATACTATTTTTCATAGCAGTGGCGTAGTCAGTCATTCGAGGGGGGGGGGGGGGGGGGTCTTGACCATAAAAGTGAAAATTTTTGTTTAAAGGGCATTAAAAAACTGAAATTTCGTTATTTTTTCAACTTTTTGTCGTCAAGGGCGGTTTGGACCCCCTCGACCTCCCCCTTAAATACGTCGCTGTTAGACAGTAGCATCAATTTTTTGCGAAATACTCCCACTTTAATGGCATCATCGATACTTGGACTTTATTTACCACTGAAAGTACTTACACGTCGTCTACTGCAAATTATCGTGCAACGAGTAAATAATGAAAAATTTTGACACTATCTTGGGCTACTTATAATTGTGATTGTGAGCACGGCTTAGCTGAAACGTTCTTTATTCAGATGTTTGCTTGTAAATCTGTCCTATTACAAGTGTTATCGCCAGAAACTATACCCACGTTTAAAAAGGGCTTTATCAGTTATCGTTTGGAAAGTTAGAATGTAAAATTACCGTTGAAAATTATTATCGTTAAAACGTGTGTACCGGCAATTTGTTGGCTGGCTAAAACGAGTGATAAAACTTGCCCTGGTCGATGGGTTCGAATCCGAGCCCTCATTGCTATTGTTTTCAGACCTCGATGTTGTTATCATTGAATTGATAAAAGAGGTTATAATGCGTTTAAGCCGTATAGGTAAAGTTATATCGTGTTAAGCTTCTTGGTGGTTTTTTGTTCGGGTGCTATAATTCATCTTACCTACATGTAGGTTCACACTGATACGTCGCAATTTGGATAAATAAATCACAATCGTTGGTTTGCGACTCTTCCGCGTGATAATGCTAATTACCCCATTCGTCGTCGCGAAGACGGTACCATACCTACCTAGGCTCAAAGGTCTGGGTGCATCAGATGAGAGAAAAAATACCCTACCGAACTTCAAATACTTCCCCACCTAGCACGTTTTTGAATTACTGTAAATAAATTTTATCTGACTACACGCTTTTGATTTTCTTAACGTATGTTTATATATTAAATTACATTGTGACTACGTATCGCAGTTTTCATGCCAAATATCCTGTATCGGTTGGTTCGAGAATACGATAAAATTGGCGGGCAAAGAGGAGAAGGTAGACGTTTGAAAATCGTTGTAGGGTAAAATGGATACATGGCGTTTTGATGAATGTGTCGCGCATTATCAGATATCGGTGCCTGTTGGTTTTTCGTTATCTACGAACTGTCCTCATTATATACGTGCAGGGTGGGTATTAGGTGGGTTCGTAGGATGGGAAATGTTGATAGTCAATTTTGATATTACAAAATGTGTCACATGAAAATAACTGATAAAAGGAGAAATCGTAATCACTCCGTTGTTTAATAACGTTTGTGTGCTTCATGTTCGATTGCAGCCTACGATAAAGGCTTTTATCAGTGCTTTTTTTCTCGTTTCCTTTTTAGCCTCGACGGTGTTCTGCAATGTTCAGATATCGTAGTTTCATAGTTGGGCACGGCATTTTAACAAAAGGGTAATAAATTAAAGAAAATTTAGTTTCTCCCACTTTATTCATCTTTGAAGAAGGGAAAGTACGTAAATACATGTTGATTTGTGGAAAATTTCGATCTGAGGGATGAAAAATTGAAGATTTTCGGAAAAACCGAGAAACTTAATTTTTTTTTAACTCTTGTACAATTTTCTGAAATTGAAAATACTTACTTCGTGAAAAGGACAAAAAAAATCAAAGTTCCTCGATTTTCCTGAAATCGCACTATGTGACTAATGCTAAGTTGAAAATTTGAAATATGTCCAGATATAAACTTTAGACCCACAGAACATCTGGAAGCAGGTTTTGGTCATCTGTTTTTTACTTTATTAATCAAAAAGACTATCTATATCAGAATAATGTAATAAAAAAAAAATATGCAGTAAATTAACATACGGTTTGCAATAAACACGTTTATAGGATACAAGTATTCTCGTGTTAAGAATCGTCTATACCTTTTTCTTATTAATATAAAATTATTAAACATCATTTAAACACTTGATGCCGAGCTAGTTTTCGCGTGTAGTAGCAAATTATTACATTACGATTAGACAAAAAACCGTTAAACAGCGTGAGATCTCAGATTTTTAATTACTTCGCACAACGTTAATGTTATCTAGACGAGATTGACTTTTTATTCGTTGAATGTATACCTTACCTACCATACCTATCATTTTATTGATTGAGGGACTTGATAGTTATAGACGTTATAGTACAAACGTGTTAAGAATTAAGAACTAGTCCAATATGTGGTTAGGTATTTTCAAGTCAAAACTCGGTTTTGTATTTTGATTTAAAAAATTTAATGGACTGTTTTGAAACGAAATTCTTCTTGTTAAATTTTTGGGAAAGAGGTGATACAATTTTTATCCTTTTCACACTTTAATTTAACAGTTTTTTAAAAATCTAAAAGATTGAATTTAAATTTGAGAGTTAGAAAAAGAACAACTTCTTGAGGTTTGCAATAGCTGATGCTGAGGTAATCACACCGAGTAAATGTAAACATAATTTCTGAAAAAATAAGCAAAAGTTTCAAAATTTGAGTTAATAATGTAAAAAAGTTCCAATTTTGAATTTCAACTAAAATTACTAAAGCTATTTAAGGTTCCTAAAAAAAAAAATTAAAAAAAAAATAATCACTTACAACAGGAAAAAATTTTACATTTAACATTTCTGATTTTTTTTTTCATTTTTTCGTAGGACCATTAGTTTGGTCGGAAAATACTCTGTACTGAGCTAAATTTTTTTTGTTGTTGGAAAATATGAATTTTTTACTTGAAAAACTTATACTCCAAAAGTCACGAGGATACTTCAAGTTCTGTCATCAGAAAATGTACTGTCCATTTTTCTGTGGAATATGTCTCATTTTTTGTTCCTCGATGGTCTTTATTTTGGACTTATCTCAGTGCCTGAAGTTGTTTCTTTTTATGAGAAAATAATCCCTATTTTTTAATTTTTCCACTAACCGAATTTCTAGTGGTCTTTAGTCGACCCCTCCACTTTTAAAAAAAATGAAAGTTGACTGATTTTCAAACTTTGGTCTTTTTAATTTTATCACAACCCACCAAATTAATTCCTTTTCATAAGGATCAATTCCCAATATTTTATTTTCCCGTAAACTCAATTTTACGTGGTGCTTTGAGCTGTCAGTGCTGTCACTAATTTTTCAAGAAAACAAGCGAAAAAAATTAGCAAAATTTTGTAACTTAGGTATCATTTAAAGTTGTTTCTTTAGAAGGAAATCATTCCTTATTTCTTATTTTTTCCCTAAATGAATTCCTTCCCCTCAATTTTGAAAAAAAAAGAAAAAAATTTAAATTTTCAACCTTTTGCATTTTTTAGCTGATTTTTTTCTTCGAAAAAATCAGCTATTAAATTTGACCCGTTGGTAGCAGTGGGGGGTGGAAGTGATATTTCTCGACGTTTTATGACAAAATATGACGATTGGCACTAATTTCGCATTTTGGTATTTCTTTATATATAACTATATATATGTATGTATGTATGTATGTATAGACCAAAATTTGTTGGTGCGATAACTCGAGTTATAATTGATGGAATTAGTTGAAATTTATGTCAAAGGTAGAGGAAACGGTTCGCGGGTTCGCGAGATATTCGCGATCAAAATTTTCAAAGCTCATTAGCTCCTCAAATATGGCAGATGGGTGAAATTTGTTCAGAACTTTTTCTGTAGTAGTGATTGAGATTTAACCAAAAACGTAACAGTAACGTTATTTTAACGTTATTAATCTGGTATTAATGTTGTTATGACGTATCTATCATTTGTGTGAAAAAACATCATTATAACGCTTCAATAACGTTATTATAGTAACGTTACTGTAACGTTATTTTTGAATTTTTCGTTATATTTCATCAATAGCATCACTACAATACGTTTCTATAAAGTTATTGTAACGTTATTGTTTCGTTTTCGGTTGAAAAAAATTTGTTCATAACTTTTTCTGTAGTAGTGATTGAGATTCAATAAAAAACGCAACAATAACGTTACAGTAACGATATTTTAATGTTTTTGAACTTATGTTATTGTTGTTATGACGTATCCACTATTTGTGTGAGATTTCCATCATTATAACGCTTCATTGACGAAATGTGTTCGATTATTCATTTCTCACAATTTTCTTGTGTCCAATAACCTTTATCAATTTATGGGAGTAGGTAATTAAATATTGAAGAAAGGAAATGAATTCCATCATAATTCAGGATCAGGTAATTTTATAATTGAATGAAAGCTACAATGATATGACAGGAGTGAGAGACATTCATAAGAACAAGAAAAATAGAAAAAAATCAGCTTGTCTACCGCAGATGCTGCGGTAGAGTTTTTTATTTTTATTTTTGCCCAACTAAATTTCAAGTAGTGTTCCTTCCACCATTTCAAAACAGGTGAAAGTTGAAAGCTTTCAACGTTTCAAGTAGTACTTTTTGTGGCAACTCAGTTTTTAAAAGAAATAAAAATTCAACGTGGAATTTAGAATTCAGAAGTTTTTTATTTTGTATTAAGAAATAATTTTAGTTTTATTCAGTTTTCTCTTCAAATTTCGGTGAATTTTAAGTAGTGTCCCTTGCTCCCTCCCCGCTTTGAAAAAATTGATAAATTTGGAACTGAACTTGAAAAAAATAAAAAGTTATATTTTTTTTGAAAATGTGGGATTGTTAGGTGATACTTACTTTGAATGCAGTAAATGGAAAAGTAAAAAAATTAAAATTCATTTTCGTGAAAAGGAACACCTTTGGTAGGATGCAAAATTTTAAACATTTGATTTTTTTTCTCTGTTTAAAATTGGGAGAGGGAGAGACTAGGCGTCGCTTGGAATTCAGTTTGGAGAAAAATAAAAAAATAGGGAATCATTTTCTCAGAGACAAATAAAAAATCAGTAGTCCGAAATAAGGCCCACCCTAAATAAGTATTTTGAATCGCAATGGTACGTAAAAGGAGTAAAATACGTATAATCAGTTAGGTATAGCCTAGGAAAATGAATACATAAATACATATTGCAATACATGAAGAATAATTTGAGGGGGCATGCGCGTGCAGAAAAAGAATAAAATGGTAAAAAGAGTGCGTTCGTTTTCACCTAAAACATGTTTCTTTTTTTCCCCGAGAAAACTATTTTCGTTTGTGATTTAAATGCGACAACGAACCACACATATAATTCGTAAAAGGTCAGTGAAATCGAGCCTTATAAGATGCTTATCAACACGAATGCGGAGAAAGATAGAAGGATATATAATATAAGGGAAACAGTCTAGATAAGAGAGCACAAGAGCCGCCCGCTGTGTTCTTATCAGTTGAGCCCGCAGCAAAAGCCCCTTTTCCACTGTCCTCCCGTCTGGTCGTGGCTACGTATCGTGTTATCTCGGGTACGAGACGAGCGTCGCGGTATAGAAGGGATTGACTCGAAGCAACGCTCCCGAAAAAAAGCTTTTTATGTTATCGCACCGCGTTTAGACCAACAGTCCCCGCACGTACACCGTTTCCTTTCCAAGTGTTCACTATTTTTGACTTATCAACTTTACCATCCATTTCCTCCTTGCCACCTTTTAACTCTTTCGAAAATACGAAAAATACAACATTTATTTCTTTGAATTTTATGTTTTCAAACGTTAAAAGAATTCAATTACGACGAACAGCGAATATTGTAGCTACTGTAAAAATGACAGGCTGTTATTTTGTGAATATTGAATACGTAATTGCAATTCGTCTGTGCCCAAGTTCACGAACAGCGATGCTGTTTATTATATGTAGCTGTTGCTGCGAATTATTTTGGTTATTTAGATGAAAAAAATCCACAACGCGGAAAGTAATCGCTAGATGTGTTTATTTCCGGTATTTTTTTGTTAATTATTAATTTCTTACTGACAATTTATACATACTCGCGCAATTATTGAGCTAGTTAAATTAAGTATACATGTCGGAGTTCGAAATTCAATAGTAGAAATTTAAGGTTTAAAAGTACGTATTATGTGTGGAAAAGGATATGATAATGGGTGAGGTGACATATTAGCAAGGTTTACAAAAGCATAGTTTTCTCGCTGGTGGAATTATCGTTCATCTGCGAATGTGTATATCTACGTATAATACCTTTTTTTTTACATTTTTCATTTTACCATCCGTAACACAAAAGTCACTATAAAAAGTGACCAGCTTTGATGACAATGAATGAACTCCATCCATTGATCAGTACATAATGTATTTTTTTCCCATCCTGTAGTCTGAAGTCACGGCTAACCTTTCATCTTTACTCGTTCGATTTTATAACACTGTCGCGATGATGATAATGCAGATAAGAATTATTATCGTGAAAACGTAACCAGGGCATAAAACTTCTATCTAGTGCTTTTTTTGATGCTGAAAGCGCGTTCGAAAATCATATCTACTCGTATGTATATTGTAAAAAATTAGTTGTATTCTGTATCGTCTTACCCTTAAACCCCCAAGAAGATTCAGATGAGATACCGCAAATTTTTTCATATATCTGAATGTAGGCAAGTATGAATATCACAATGATCCATTGATTGCCTACCTGCCCCTTAAAACCTTTTTGGAAACAACAGAAACCTGTTTTCCGTTTTCACGGAAATCCAAAAGGAAAAAAGATTCAACTTCGTTCAATTTTACATAAGATGACATAAGGCCATTAGATATACACTACAATCCGAAAAAAAAAAATTTCTATTGCCATTCTTCTGTATTGAAGGAGACAAAAAGGGAGAAATGTGTGAAAAAGCGGGCGCCCAAATGACCCTATTTGTCTATGAGAAATAAAATACATTCTTTCCATAAAATACCTTGGGAAAGTATACAGCCAGAACAGTACGACGTCATATTCCCCATTTTTGGAAAATTCATTTTGGAAAATGGGAAAGACAAATGAAATTTTAGCAAACAATTTTTATATCATCATTCCAAAAGTAAAAATTAATGAGCTTTTGAACTTTTCATATAAGTGAAAAGTTGAACTTTGGGTTTGATAGACTGGTGGAAAACTATTCAAAAATCGCCATTTTTCTTTTTGGAAAAAAATTCCAATTGCTCGAAATTTTTGATGATATTCCAAAAGGAAAATTTAATGAGCTTTGGAACTTTTCATATGAATGAAAAGTTGAACTTTGGGCTTGATAGACTGTTGGAAAATTTTTCAAAAATCTCCATTTTTCAGATTGAAAAAATTCCAATTACCTTTGTTTGGAATTTTTTCAATCTGAAAAATGGCGATTTTTGAAAAATTTTCCAACAGTCTATCAAGCCCAAAGTTCAACTTTTCATTCATATGAAAAGTTCCAAAGCTCATTAAATTTTCCTTTTGGAATATCATCAAAAATTTCGAGCAATTGGAATTTTTTTCCAAAAAGAAAAATGGCGATTTTTGAATAGTTTTCCACCAGTCTATCAAACCCAAAGTTCAACTTTTCACTTATATGAAAAGTTCAAAAGCTCATTAATTTTTACTTTTGGAATGATGATATAAAAATTGTTTGCTAAAATTTCATTTGTCTTTCCCATTTTCCAAAATGAATTTTCCAAAAATGGGGAATATGACGTCGTACTGTTCTGGCTGTATACTTTCCCAAGGTATTTTATGGAAAGAATGTATTTTATTTCTCATAGACAAATAGGGTCATTTGGGCGCCCGCTTTTTCACACATTTCTCCCTTTTTGTCTCCTTCAATACAGAAGAATGGCAATAGAAATTTTTTTTTTTCGGATTGTAGTGTATATCTAATGGCCTTATGTCATCTTATGTAAAATTGAACGAAGTTGAATCTTTTTTCCTTTTGGATTTCCGTGAAAACGGAAAACAGGTTTCTGTTGTTTCCAAAAAGGTTTTAAGGGGCAGGTAGGCAATCAATGGATCATTGTGATATTCATACTTGCCTACATTCAGATATATGAAAAAATTTGCGGTATCTCATCTGAATCTTCTTGGGGGTTTAAGGGTTAATGTCTTTTTTATTGGTATTATTCGTTTAGTTTCAGATAAAGAATAAATTTATAGAAAATTCTTGGTGGAATGGTATTAATTTTGATTAATGTTGGTTTTTGATAAGCTTTTGGTGTCATATTGAATGTCGTCTGGCTGGTTAATGGCATGGCTTATGTGTTAAAGTTGTGCTCACAATCGAAACATTTTTTTTTTAGGAAAATAATACGGATATGTTGAGTAACCAAAAAATGTGCTAATTCGGTTGAAATATTTTTCTGTAAAATTGTGGTTGAATTTTTTTAATTGGATTTTAATCACAAAAATTGTAAAAAATATTTGTTTATAATATTGAGGGGAGGGGAGGGGGGTAAAGGTGCAATTTTTGCTCGAAATATACGAAAATAAATATGTGTTTCAAATTTCACTAATTTCATCAGGATTAGGTTTCATCGAGAAATTTGATGTTTTATGATTTGATTGTTTCAAAAACATTTTTTCCATTGGCGAAATTCTCAGAAAAATTTTTTAGAACACAAAATCTTTTTGAAAAATATCTATTAAAAAATTTTGTTTGAAAGAATCATTTCAAAATCATAAAATGTTTTGATTGGTATAAGAATTGAAATTAAAAAAAAAACTCGGCGCGAAGCCCCCCTGGACCCCCCTGGTTGGCTCTATTTCCACACTACGTTTGAAAGTATGAAACATAGTATAATTATGCTTTTACTCCGTGACAAAATGTCTAAAAGTCATCAAAATTAATTTCCATGGAAATTTAAAAATAAAAAAATTCTAATAAAAAAGTCATAAAATTAAAAAAAAAATAAAATAAAACAAGTTTCAAAATGTCTAAAGTCATCTTTCTAAAAAAATTTCCAAGTTTCAGAATTTCTGACAAAATGTCTGGAAAATGTCTAAAAATCATAAAATTTCAAAAAAATTTACAAGTTTCAAAATGTCCAACATAATGTCTAAAAAATCGAATTTATTAAAAATTTTCTAAGTTTTTTTGATGTCATCCAAACCTAACCTAACCCAACATGTCGGATTTTTGGGTCGGATTTTGGTGTCGTTTTTTTCCATTTTGGTCTCCGTAAAAGCATATACTATGCTAAAAATCGTGAAATTGGTTGGAAAATTCTACACTTTAAAAAAAGAATTCTCATCATTTTTTTGAAATCCAAGTTTTTCTTCAGCATTTTTTTTTTTTTTTGTAATTCTCCTTTTAAATCTTAGACAAAAATCTTAAACATCTATACCTACCTATCTTAAAAAGATTTTGCTGAAAAAGGTATTTTATAAAAAAGTCGGTGTTTTCCCTATAATAACTTCGTCAAAAAAAAATTGAAAGAACTTTCTTTAAAAAATCCTTCTTGAAATTACGAAAAAATTTTATTTGAAAAAATTTGTGGAACCCGATGACAAATTTATAATATTTTTTTAGGGGGATTCTCATGACCTTTTTATATCAGATTTATCTTATAGATTTTTTTTTCTTTTGAAGATGTCTCTTTGCGAACTAGGAAAAAATTCTAAAAAATCTAGAAACGTTTCTTTTGAAAAAATTCCTTTGTAAAAATTTTCCAACTGAAATTTTTAAGGGGAAAAAATTCTCACAAAATACTTGCTTCCAAGTTTTTTTTTCAAGTGTACTCCTGAAATTTTGAGAAATTTTTTCATAAGAAATTCCTTTGAAAATTTTGATAGAAAAAAAAATATTTTCAAAAAAATTCACCATAAATTAAAAATTCCTGTTTGGAATTGAAATCTCCAGAGAAAAAAAATGATGGATGGGCAATTGAATAACACATCTTCTCAGAATTGAAAAAAAAAATTACAAAAGTAAATTTTATAAAATTCTGTTTAAAAACTACTTTTTTTTTTTTTTTTTTTTTTTTTTTTGGGCGCTTTTAATTACCCTACTTTTGCTTTTTTAAAAACTCTTTTTTTATTTTTTCCTTTTTAAAATTTTAAAGCAGGAATCTTACATTTCGGGGTGTGCAAATTTTCGAATTTGTATCCTTCCAAAAAAATCCTTGCTGAAAAAGGCCCTGCCTTGTTGAATTATTTTATTTTCAACTTTTAAGAATGTATGAACATTTGTGTGAAGCATAAACTATAATGCCCCTGCCCGCAGCTTAACCATAAATCAAGTAGGTAAGTAGGAGAAATGTTTGTAAATGCCGCCAATCGAACTTCAAAACCATTCACTGGCGGTGTTCACTGCACGTTGTTGGTAAGCTGTTGAAAGTCTTACCATATTTGTAGCAATGTGTGATCTTTACGTTGTCATCGTGAAAATCTGTGGTGAAAAAACCAATCAATCACGTATCAAGAAGGCGTTGTTATTGAATTGATAAAAACAGAATAAATTAGGGAAACTGATTGTTAACGACTTGGATCTTTTGTTTGATGTAGTTAAATCGTCATTCTGTTATCAATATTCAGAGAATATGCCTCTGTTTTGTTTTATTTTCTTTCTTTATTTTTCCCCTTTTTTTTCGTTCTAGTAGATATATCAAGTATGATAGCCTTATACTAACTACAACAAATCCGCTTTTTACGTCCAATGGCTGAATCGGTGTGTACTTCTCAGTATCTTCAATCTTGTTAGTTGTCGTTTTGCTAGTCATACTATTTACCTAGTTGTGACGGTTCTTCACAATCGATGGTCTGAGATAAGATGACACCAAGTACCAAGTCGCTAACAACTTCTGTGTGCGGCCTCATCCTAAAACAAGCAGCATGTATTTATACGTATGTGTACATTTTTAGACAGTATCTTGAGAAACAAATGCTTTTCACAGACATCTTGTGCTCGCTTTAGAGAGACTTGTCTAATGTCTATGCAGTCTGGCAAACGTCCTTTGCTCGCCTATCTATAAGCATGTTTTCATTTATCTTTTCAATAAAATCACACACGTCTGATTGCTTTTCGAATTACAGTTTGGACATTGTAGGTAGGTGATTTTCTTTGTTTATTATACCAATTCTTTGGTGATTTGGGGGGTTAATACTGCTCCTTTTATGTCCAGAGATTGTCTGCAAAAATATACTATACCTGCGTGCTATTTTTATGCAAGCAGGCATACAAAGTGTCAATTTTGTGAGGAAAAATTATAATAATTTATTCGTCTAATGTCGAGATTTTTTTTTTTTATAAATTAAGAAGATAGATGATTCACTTTTTTGAGAGCTTATTTTTGTCTTTGCTCCTCTATCTACTTATGTATTTTATTGTGATCCTAATTGAATATATAAGTATATTTTGTAAGTAATAATAACATCACATCGCTGATTACTGATAAGAATCAAAGATCAACAGTCTTTGTATCAATGTTTTGAATACGTTTCAAAATAGGAGGAAATCGAGCAGGTATAAAAATTCAATAATGCTTTGATAAAGGGGATGGGAAGGGTGTGAAGTGTCTCACTTACCTTCACACCTTCATCCAAAAGTGTTTTCTTTATCAGCGGTTGTATTCTTTGATCATTTCTTCAGATAAGCTGAAACCAAATACAAAACGTTTTTTTCTTCTTATTTTTGATAAATAAAATGTGACCTTTTGATAAGTGTTCGACTGTTCGCGCTCTGTATATGTACTTGCGTTTCGTTTATTAGCGAGCTATTGCTATTTTTCTTTTAATGGGGTTCATGTTTAATGTCGATTATCTCATGTGATCCAAATCAAGTATTGTACGTTATTGATTGAGGATTATTCGCATTTCAAAAGATCTTATCGCTTGTTTACTTCGTCTAAAGGAGTGTAGAAGTGTTCGAGGTACCTAGGCTATATCTGCGTAGACGTATTATA
Organism: Balanococcus diminutus; assembly: GCA_959613365.1. Classification (NCBI taxonomy): domain Eukaryota; kingdom Metazoa; phylum Arthropoda; class Insecta; order Hemiptera; family Pseudococcidae; genus Balanococcus; species Balanococcus diminutus. Next base: position 40,873,395 of record OY390715.1, on the reverse strand, counting down.
GAATGCAGGATACGTGCGATTTGAGAGGAAATGTTCGAAGTCGGCTCTTTTTATATGGTGTAAATTGGTAGAAAAAAAATCAAGGCAAATAGAACCACTCTCGCGAATTGAGTTGGAAATTTACGACGTGAACAAAAATTGTAACAGCACAGAATCTTATGAAGCAGCCAGAATCGATGAACGCACTTACAACCGTGCTGGTCCTCGACCAGATAAAATTTCATCTTGCAATCACGAAAACACTTAAAATAAAAACGTACGGGAAAGCAATATCAAGATAGCGGAGTCGTTAAAAATGTAAAATGGAGACGTGTTTTATATGGCCGAAACGGCGATAACGTTAAGTTTAAATCTTTATCTTTTTTCCCGGAGTTGTTGAGTGGTCGACGGAAGAGCGAAAGGCGAGTTAAATTAAAGAAAGATAGACCGAGTTATAATGGAATTGTAGGATCAGAGGGGGAAAGTCGTTGATTCCAGAATGATAAGAAAAATATTATGGGATGCACTACTTGGCGATAGGGATTCGTAAAATAATAGTCGGATTGGATTACACAAGGCCTAATATTGAAATAGGCTTCACACTAATGCCGTCGTCGTCGTCTGCTCGTAATAAATGAGACGAGTTTTTTTTTACCCTTCCATCGCATGTACACGATCCAACTTCTTTTTGCCCAGTATATAGGAAACGAATCAGCATTTAAAAAAATTCTGATGACTGTATTTAGCCAGTATGAATTTAATGAATTTTTCCATAATTTGTCCAAGGAGAGATGATACAGCGCATTATGCTGTATGATTATAATGAGTCACGACTCTTGAGAAAATTCATTGCGATTAGAGTAGAAAATTCATATCGCTTAGTACTTCGAATTAATTTTTGCCATGATATGCATAAAATATTTTCCAAGTCGTGAAATTGTAATATTAATATCTTATTAATGAAAAAAAAATAAAGATCCTATTAGAGATTGAGTTTATTAATCTTTTCTTCAAATCAGCGATAATATCCTGTAATGTCAAAGAAATCTGATACGTCTGAGAAGTTATATGTACGAGTGAAGCATTGAAACTGTCGAGGAAAAAAATATTTAACTAATGTGTCTACATTTGCTTTTTGCAATGTTTGAGTTTTCGGTATTTTTAGTGTACCTGGAAAAAATTTCTGATGGATGGAAAATTTTATTATTTAACAAGATCCTTCATTATGGTTTAACTATTATACGTATCTTGTAATGTTTTGTTTAAAGATACTCCTACGAAATAATTAATTTAGGAGGAATCCGGGTTCACTCGGTGAAATAAGGAAATGGAATTGGATTTTGGGTTGCGTGAAATTTGTTGAGTTTAAAATGCTCCTTTCCCTGTCCTGAATAACCACTTAACAATCCTTGAACCTTGTTCCTCAGGAAGTCCCCTAAATGTGGACTCAACGTTATCACTTCGTTGTTTTTCGCTTGCAACTCTTCAAATCCGCCTTTAAACAAAAAAAAAAATGGCTATAGCTGAAATTAAAGTAGATAAAATTTGCGAACAAAAAAAGGTTATAATTATAATATATTTTTTTTAGAAAAGTGAACAGGTGGCGCAAAAACACCCTTGGGTCATTCATGTCAATTCGGCGTGAGGAGGGGAGGCATTGTTGTTTTTTCACTTTGCAGATTTCTTGTTATAGTTGACGAAACGTACTTCAAGATTTATAATAGGTAACGAAAATCGGTAAAAGGGGTTTCAAAGAGCACTGAAAGAAGGTACAGAATCACCTATGAATGTTTTTGAAGTTGAAAGTAAAACTTTCTCGAGAAAAGCTCAACTTTCAAGAGTAATAAAATTCCAGGGCTATAATGCAAAAATCTGAAAAAATTCGTGTGAGTAGATAATTTTATTTTACATTCACTAAAATCAATCAATCAATCAATCAATCGCTCAATTCGCGGACGATACGTGCCTCCTTTCACAAGAAGAAACTCTCGACGAAGCGATTCACTAAAATGATTTTCGTCGTGGGAACTGAGAATATAGAAATTCAAAATTCAAAAAATGCTAAAAAAAAAATGTATCAATTAATTTTGAAAAAAATGGACGAAGACAAATTGTGTGGCATTAGTTTTTTATGTCATTGATAGTGCTGAATTCGAATATTCACGTTCTTTTTTAGTTGAGGTTTCCCAAAGTGTCCTACTGGACTTATTTTGAGACTTTAGGTTTTGAGGCGGCGTCAGAAGGCCATACAGGATGAAACAATTAAGAATTCTTCCCTTCTTGTGATAAAAATAGACCTTTACTAAAAAAATGTATAGCAGTGATTTCTTTAGGAAATTTCAAGCACATACTTCAACATTTATTTGTTGAACTTTTATTGAGTTAGGGATTATGCTTGAACAATTATTGACAAATTGAAAAAAAAGAAAAGGTTCATACGTGCTTACATTTTATACACCTCTGGGATGAGGAGGGGTTAGTAACTTTTTTGAAGTCTGCTGTGTGTTCTTATTCGTGAATAGGTAAAGTATTCGATCCCTTCTGAAATTGAATGTATGTAATTGGGAGAAAAAGGTTGAAGATCTTTCATTTTTTTCATCCTGTATATTTTGACGCGTGTTTTTGGGCCACGCGTTCGTTTTTAAAGGAATACAACTTTTTTGTTGCAGATTTTCTTGACTCAAATTTTGGTTATTCTTATTACCATTTTTATGTTTAAACGCATATTTGAAGAGATAGTAGATGAAACATAACAGAATGCTTCTTTTTGGTCCTTATTTAGAGAACTTCCAATGGGGTGAGGTCAGGAAGTTTTTGGTGATTCATTAGGACACCGAAATGAAAATTGAAAAATTGAAAAATTTAATGCGACCCAAAATGCAATTTATTTCATTTTTTTGGTCTAATTTTATGGAGCTGAGTTTCTTTTTCAAAAATTACAAAAAAATTACAAACGTCAAGATTTTTTTGTTGTAAAATCTAACAATTTGGTTCTAATTATCATCGTTGCTTGCTTTTGCTTTCTGTTCTGTTCTACAACTGAAAGTTGATTATTTATTTTCTCTTCTAATTTTATTTACCAATTTTTTGGACTTCATATTGCGATCCAAACGGCGATGATGATTTGAAAATTTGCATATTTTGATCAATTTTCGTTCGAAGTCGAATGTTTAGCCATCACCTTCTCCCCTGGTAGGTCTTTTTTCTCAAGTTGAAGGACTTATTCTCATTAAAAAAAAATTATAAATTGTATAGCGCCTCCTCTAATGTAACTAGACATAGGTCCAAGTATTGCACCCTGTGTATAATTTCACATGATTCTCTATGTCGAACAAGACACGACAATATTTCCGCTCATTTTCATGTCTACGAAGCCGGAGATAGAAGTGTAATTCTTGCAGAAATTAACACGAAATAACTACGAAGAATTAACACGGTGTGATTCCGCGTGTGTCGACACTGATGCTGATTTTTTTTACAGATAGAGTAACACTTGATGAGCATTGTATTTGTCGTAGGTTCTTTTTAACGCTTAAGAAATGAATTCACAGTAGTTATCAAATTTTTGCGCATTCTACGATTTTGAAAAGATAAAAAAGTCATGTAAAATCCACCTGGGGAATAGAAAACACCACGTAATGTGTGGAGCATTCGCTTTCAGTGTGAAGTGGTTTAATATCCGGCCAGAAATGGTTAGTCTGTGTAGACTGTCGTCATTTAGAAACGATTATACTCGTACGAGGGAAGACCCGTGCATAAAGTAGTCGTGCCTGGCGATCTTGACTAATTGAATGTTGTATAAATGTACTTTTACGGCGATTTGATGGATTTGTGGAATTTCGATTGGAAATTTAAATGATACGAGGAGAAATATTTAAAATAAAGATCTACTCGAAACGACCAGTTTTTTACAGCGCGTATCTATCGACAGCTACATGCTCTGCGGCTTTTCTGACGCCCCGCTCCCCTCCTGTCCTGTCTTACGAATTCGCGCGGTATCGGATAAATTCCGAGGATTATTCTAATGTCTTAATTTGTACCGCGTGCGAATTATTAAATCTCTAACGCTCCTTCGTTGTTTTTATTCGTAATTAAATTCTCCAAATTACGTAGACGTTGAAAAATCTCCAGTCTTGGAAGCACTGAATTTGTTACAAACGAAGGATTTAAGATTGAGGTGTTGACTTATGTGATAAAAGAATATGAATAATTAGCTTTTAGTCGGGGCTAGTTATACGCCTGTAGTAAGTAGATTTTGTAAAATGTTATTTCGTGCGTGACTGAGATAAACACTTCGGTATATTTTCGCGTCGTATCGATATTTATCACTTTTTTTTTTGGAAGTTTTTTTTTCTCTTTTCGTCTTTATATGGGCTATGATTTGTACAAAGTGAATGTTATGGATATGTGAATGCTCGCAACATGTGTAATTAATTATCGGTCTTCGTTTTATTTTCGTTTTCAATGTACGAGGTTGCAAATCAACTGTACAAAATAATTGGTTTTTTTTTTCTTTTTTTTGCTACGATGTTTTCGTCGTGTAGGTAAAATGTGTTTGAAAAAAAAAAAAGATTATTTCGCATATTTTTTTCAATTTTTTGCTACAATGTTTTCGTCGTATAGGTAAATTGTTTTTGAAAAAAGAGTACTTTTCTGTTTGTACTTTGTTCTGTTTCTATTGAATATTCATTTTGTACTGAACGAACGTTGGCGATAGATTTCAATAAATTTTTCGATTAGATTAATGGATCGTAGCACATGTTATTTTACGGTATTTTGCGAGTAAATACGAGTAATTTTTTCATGTGTAAGTAATAATCGCCGTATGCAATTGGTGGTGTGAGGAGGTTCGGAGCGCAGTAACAAGCGGAGGCTGTGTTTTTTATACATGAACGATTGTTGTAGATATATGTTTTCACGTTTTAGATGGCGTATTGAGTTTATTAAATCGTGTACGAAGGTGTTAGACGACGTGAAGTTGTTAAAATCCAATTATACAACTTCCGTATGGCAATATATCTTTTCTTGCCTTTTTTTTCTAATTTTGGTTTCGAACTGATGTACGCAAAGTACACATACTTGTACATATATTGATCTGTAAAGCTTTCTATTTACAGTTGATGCACAACGAAGAGGTTCTTGTACTTTGTTATCGGTTCTTCATCCGCGGATATGTAAAACCATACGTATCTGTTCTGTACTGTTGTGTATACGTTTCCGTTTCAGACTCTTATCTTAAAATCAGACATCAATAAATAATTCCGCCAGACAAATAAAGCAAACGAAAATTAATATTGGATCGTTGGACGCAGATAGCATTGCGTTGATTCGCATTTCTTCTACTTTATTTTTTCAAAAAATCAACCCTGCAGACGATCCATACGTGTGCATGGGTTTTATTGCGCGATAGCAAAGAGTGGATTTTATAAAAGTAGGTATTCATCTATCAAGTTTACTATCTGGTATCAAAGTATGGTTGTTTTAACGTAACTTTGTTGCTTTTTTTGTCAGAAGTTACTACTTGTTAATATTTACGTGAAAATATTATCCCGAGCAGCACAATCGACAAATTATCGAAATAAAAAATCGACAGAATATCGAATTCGATAAAGTGTCGCGTTAGTTCCGCCTAAATCCTGAAATTATCTTTCGATATATAGATAAATTATCGACGAATTATAGTTAGCAAAAATTTCGAGATTATAGTAAGATATTTTATCGATAATATATCTATAATATCGAAAGATAATTTCACGATTTAGGCGGAACTTTTGTGACACTTTATCGAATTCGATATTCTGTCGATTTTTTATCGATTTTTTATTCCGATTTTTCGTCTTTTACTAGCTTTTTTCTATAATTAAAAATCATTAATTAGCATAATTAATACATTAAACTATGCCTAAACACATTATTCATGTTATGGTAAGAGGATCATTTCAGAAAAAGTCAAAAAAAATTATAAAAAATCTGCCACCCGTGGGGCTTGAACCATCTACCTCCCGCATGGTAATTCTCTTCCTTAACCACTATGCCATACCTTATCGTTGAGGAATTAGCAATAAAACGCTTATAATAGGCAGTTTAGTACTTCCAGACGTGTTGGACTTAGAAAAATTTTCACCAATTTGGAAATAATTTTAAATATCGTCACAAAATCGTTGAAAAATCGAATTCGAAGAATTTCATATTACGTGTCGATAATATAGTTTCAAATATCTTCACGCAATCATTAGAAAATCGAATTCGAGAAATTGCATATTATGTGTCGATAATATAGTTTCAAATGTCGTCAAAAAATCGGTAAAATATCGAAGTCGAGAAATTTCATATAATCTGTCGATAATATAGTTTTAAATATCTTTACAAAATCGTTAAAAAATCGAATTCGATAAATTTAATATTCTTTGTCGATAATGTAGTTTCAAATATCTGCACAAAATGGGTGGAAAATCGGAATCGATAAATTTAATATTCTTTGTCGATAGTATCGTTGACGAATATCGTCATAAAATCTTAATAATATCGAATTCGATAGTTTTTAGATTTTTTGCCTATGAAGTTGTACCGTGAGAACATCTATAGATTTTCAAACGATTTTTTATCGATACGTTACATCTTCCGATATTATCGATCGAGTGTGCGGCTCGGGATTATTGATTACCTTTTTCGCCTAATTTGTTAGGTACTACTTTATCAAAAATATTGTACAAAATTCAAAAAAACTTCAAATAATTATTTTTGAACAGAATTTAGAGTAATTCAAGAAAGATCAACAAAATTAGAACTTTGCCTCGATGTAGGTAAAGTTAAAAAATTTTAGTTTCGAATTAAATTCTGAAAAAATTGCGTCGTCGACACAAAATTTTGAAACATTGCTTTAAAAAAATGTTTTTATGAATTTGAAAAAATCTACATTTAAAAAAAATGATTGAGTTAATGTTTTAAAATAAAACTTGTCAAAAAAATTTCAACCTAAAATCAAAAATTTTGCTTTCAATCAAATTTTTTAAAAAAGTAGCAAAATTTCAAAAAAATAGGTTCATTTTAAAATTAAATTTAAGATTTTTTTCAACTCAAAATTTTTAAAGTTTGTATTTTAACAATCGATGACATTATCCTGTTTTAAAATTGAAATTTGAAAAAATAATATAATTTGGAAAAATTTCGTTTAAGCAAATTTTTTTTTAAGGTAGGAAAACTAAAAAAAAAAAAATCTACAGAAATTAGACCTCATTTCGAATTTTTTTTGAAAATAGCATTTCATCAAAATTTACTTTTAGGTAAAACAAGAAATCTGCAAAATTGAAAAAAGAAAAAATTTGAAAAATTGAGAAAGGTTTACTTTTAAAATAAACTTTTTTTGCATTTAAATAAAATTTTGAAAAAATTCTTTTGAACAAAATATTTGAAAAAAATTTGTAGGTAAACTTTTCAAAACACAGAAAAATTCATTATTATGTTTTTTGAATCTTGAAAAATTTAATTGAATTTCAAAAGAATTGGGTTCCAATAAAATTTTGAAAAATTACCTTGAAACCAAAATGACAAAAAGGTTAGTAGAGGGGGGATTTGTAATAACTCATTATTGGGCGGTGATTTGAATTTTCTAGCATGTAGCTCGATGTTTTTGGAAGGTGCGTAGGGTTGAAAAATTTTAATGTCACATGTGAGAAATCATATTTTTTCTCCAAAGAATTGAAAGTTTTTTTTATTACAAAAAATTTGAAAGTTCTTGTTTAAAATTAAAATCCAATTACTTTCACTTCTTAAAAAATTAAAATCAAAAATTTCCAAAAATTCGAGATTTTTCCCCCAACAAATTAATAAGTATAATATTCTTTCTTCGTCTAAAAATTGTAAAAATATTTTCACTCTAAAAAAGTTGAGAAATTTTTATTCTAATAAAAATTGGCATTTCACCTATTTAAAAACGAAAGATTTTTTCTCAGAAAAATGAGAGATTTTTTTTACTTATTTAAAAATAAGAGATTTCTTTGCTCAAATAAAATTGATTTTTTTTTAATGAGACAAAAAATGGAGATTCTTTCCTCAAAAATTTGAAACCTTCCCCCTACTGATGAATAAGAGATTTTTTTTCAAGAAATCAAAATTCTTACATCCAAACATTTCTTTACTTTAATCAACTGAAAACTCAAACTTCGAAAAAAACTTGTAGGTAACCACTTGAGATAAAAACACTTCAACTCATTAAATTTAGCGTGAAAAATACTACATAATATAAGAGTCTCCCTTTATGTGATTTTTGCTGATGTCAGAGTAGTTACTTATTTTCACTTTTTAGAGTTGAGAGATTTTTCCCCAAAAAAATGGCTACAAAAATTAAAACTATTTTTTTCAAAAAAATGATTTTTTATTCTGTATGAAGTGAATAAGAGATTTTTTTTCTTTTAAAAAATGAGATTTTTCTCAACAAATATTTTGTGCTCCAAAAAATTAAAAAATTTTGTTTGAAAAGAATATTTAAAAAAAAAAGTAAATCTTTTTACTTCAAAAAATTGAGATATTTTTTATTGTAAGATTTCACTTTGATGGGCCTGAATAGTGCATAAGAGGATACGAGAATGTACGTAACTTGTACTTGAGATTCGGAAAAATTACCAATGATTTATGAAAAAATATCCTACTGTAAAAGCTTGCTTCTTGAAGATAATAATTCTTCGAATTTATTATATAAGCAGAAAATCTAATCATTTGGGGAAAAAATTCGGGAATTAATGAAACACGAATAACATCTAATTAATGCGATAATTACGCTGTTTAATTAATTAGATTAAAGATACGAATCTGATGGAATTAACCTGTTGGTATAAGTGATGATAATGACATAGTCAAGTGTACGATAAAGGTCATCGGTCTATTTTGAAATTAAAAGAAAATTCGATTAGAGAATTTGATACGATATTTTCACGAATTCTTTTTCACGAGTTTTTTTTTCTACCCAGATTTATGGTATCTGAAGCCAGCATACTGCACCTCTGCTTTATTTTGATAAGAGGGGATAAATTGATACAATTTTTCGAAACGCGCGGGAGGCGAACACGCGGGGGAATAAAATTGTCGTAAGCTTCTTGATGCTGGCGAAAACGATGTCTGTGATGAGCACGTTATTAGGTTGAAGACAGCTTTGAAATGAGTTTTCTCGTGTGACATTATGAATATTAGCACGAGCAGATAACATCAAAAATAGGGGATATTTCAGAGGGTTTTGTCCGAACGGTCTTCTCCGTCGGGACGGAAAAGGTACGACGACGAGAGAAAATACCTATACAGTGGTGCCTCACCCTGCGCTCGTATACCTACCTCGCTCGGTCGTATTCGTAGGTAGGTATAGATAGGTGGGTAGGTGCACTTCACGTATAGTGTAAATAAAACCCGCGTACACGAGCACACGGTCGCACCATGAACCAATATTTATACGATGGAGATCGTGAAAATTTTGCAGATGAGGTTATACTGGGCGATGGTCAAGTCCTTCTGTGGAATTGCAAACCAGATTAGCCGAAAACGCTATCAGCGAAAATCCACTACTTCGGAGTTATGGACAGGAAATGAAAACTGGCCGAGTACGGTCTTTAATATGATGTTCGGGGTGTTAGAGCGGGTATAAGAGGGTATTTGAACGGTCAACTTTTTGTCGTGGTGCGGCAAGTAGCGGTGCCGAAAGAGCAGATATGTATAATATAATATAGACTAGCCGGTGTCCAGCCAACCGTATTTATAAGTCATCCATCACCTTCTGGTAAAGGTTTTTGTTCATTCTACCCTAAACTGTGATAGGACGATAAGTTTACTCTCTTCGCCTCTGTTTTATGTTCCGCTTATACTTGTACGTGTATTGAAATTTCGCGATGGTAAATTTATAACGTTTTAGATTTTTTTTTCTGCGAATTTTACTCTACGACTTCGCTGGGTATACCATACCTGAGCTCTGGAAGCAATGGTTTGTTTCATGATCGAAACGTCCTAACAAAAAAAATCATCATGGATTGTTTCGTATTTCTGTGGAATTTTGAAGAAAAAAAATTGATCTTCATCAATGATTAACTATGCGGAGAAATTGGGAGAATTTTTCATACCAATAAAAATTAACAACTTTATGATTTACGTTCAATCTTTATCGATTTGTAACTTATCAAAAAAAAAAAAAAGATGGAAGTGATGAAAATTTGATTTTTTAAGGTGAAGTATGGGTTGCGTGAATTATATATTATATGGATATAATCGCTATATCTTATCTTTAAAATTTTATGTGTAACAAGTTCTTGGAAATTTTTACGAACGCGTGTTTATCAAAATGTGAGTAAATGCATATATTATTCGTCTGATCACACATTGTTCCTCATCTGGTTGACTCATGTTTTAAAAAATAGTCATCACCGTAGCATTCAACTTATTTTGATATATCACTAATTTTCCATTCTCTTTGAATTAGGTACTATAACTGAAAATGTGAAATTTTGTATAATTAAAAACTTTATCTTTTCATCATCGATACGAAATAATCTCTATAATAAAGCAAAAGTTCAAAAATCTGTACTAATTATGGAAAGAAAAGAAACGATGAATTTGAAAAAGCAAACGAAATAACTGTATAATATTCCAATAAGCTGATAAAAATAGAAGGATAAGGTGTAGTCTGATAACTGATCATGAGCTTAAAAACATGAACATTTCACTTTTTTTTTTTGTGTATGTGTGTTTCAAGTTATAAATCATATTCCATTAGTTTTATTTCTACTTAGCTAACGATAATTCTTTGCTTGATAAAAATATTAAAAAATGAATAATTCAAGTTAATATGCAAATGGTAAATAGCCATAATGGCATAATAAAACAAATTCTTAAAAAATAATACCAAAACTTAAGATTACAGTATTTTTTATTTTCGGTTTAATTAACCAAAAAAATGAAAACGCTGAATTCTGTTGTTTTTTATATTATATTTTTCTTAATGTAATTTTAAGTATGAGGTGGAAAAGTATAGCTTTTTGAAAAAATGAAAATATATTTCAAGATTTTTTTCTCTCTTTTATTGATATGAGGAAGATATTTTAGGTTTTTAAAAATGCACAGAGCATGTTCCGAAATGTTTGCCCTATAATAATCGTTGTGTTTGGTATAGGCAGAAACGGTTTGAGCAAATTTTTTTGGGGGGGTGTAGATCGAAAATGCCGAATGAAAATTTTCAAAATGCCGAATGATAATTAATAAGTACAACAGTGGGAAGTAGACCCCTGCGCTGAATTTTTTGAAAAAAGTGAGTTTTCGAAAGAAGAACTTCTCACTAGCCTCATAGAAAAAATTTCAAGAACTTATGGTAGCATTAGGATTTGAATCAAAACGACTGTTGCTGCCCGAGCGAAGCGAGGGCGAACATTTTTGAAAAAATTGCACTTCTAAAAGAAAAGATGGACTTTTTTTTGCAGAAATTTTGAAAACATACAATAATTTCTGGTTTTTTAAAAGATGAAAAAGCGATACGTTGCCCGAGCGAAGCGAGGGCGAAAATTTTGGAAAAATTGGAATTTTTAATTAAAAATAATGCACTTTAAACATAATTTTTAATATTTTCAAAAAGATCATGTTCATTTTTTTACGTTATAAGTTATAACAATTCAAATGCGCTGATTTTTGATTCCTATTCTGATTCTGAGAGAAAGATGAAGTAATAGAAGTACATTGCCCGAGCGAAGCGAGGGCGAAAATTTTTTTCAGAAATTTACCGAATTTGTGAGTCGGAATTTCTCTAAAATTCATCGAATTTATGATTCGGAATTTCTCAAAAATTTGCCGAATTTGTGATTTAGAATTTCTAAAAAATTTACATATTTGAAATTCAAAACTTTACCAAATTTTGTAAACATACTTAATTTAATTTGTCGAAAATTTTTCAAAAATTTGCCGAATAGAAAATCACTGGGGGGGTGTTCCACCCCCCCCCCCCAACCCCCCCCCCCCCCCCCCCCCCTCGCACCGGCTCTGGGTATAGGTTGTTCTAAGGAATTTTTGAAACTACCCAAAGATACGTGAGTGACAGCATTGACAGCTTAGCAGAAGCTTAGGTGCTCGAACTACTCCTAAAATTTCAAAAGTGAAATGAGCTTCATCCCATTGCTATGGTAGTAAAAATAGACAATCTCCCCTAGAAACCTCCGAAAATGCAAAAGAAATACACTCTGGAGGAAAAATAATTTAAATTTTTTCGCAATAAAAAATGTCTTGGGGTTTTTAGGAGCCAGCGTAAAAAAATAAAATTTCTCACGAGTAGGTAAGCTTAATAAAATTTACCAATTTTTTAAAAAAATTTTCTAAAAAAAAATCTTATCAAAATTTTTTGGAATTTTTTTTTTTTTTTTTTTTGAAGTAAAAACTTTCTTAGTTTATTTTTTATTTATTTTTCAATTTTCTTAAAATAAAAAATATATCAATTTTTTTGTGTCTGCTACGTAAGAAATTTCCAATCGTTTTAAGGCTAAAAAATGAACATTATACCCTACTCAATTGAAAAAAAAACCTTAGTATTCTGTAGAGGAAAAGGTCTCAATTTTTGGGAGAAAAATTTAATTTTTTTTCTTGAATTTTTTGGAGGAAAAAATCTCCTATTTTTTAAATAGTCCTCCAAATTTTCTGCGAGTAGAAAATTCTATTTTTTTTGAAAAAAGTCTCTAGATTTTTTGGAGTACTCACCACATTACCCTTCGGGTAAAAATCGAGTTACGCCTATGCAAACAATTTTGAAATTTATTGCAAAAAAATTTTCTCACAAACTTTCTCATAATTTTATAAATTTTTAAATGAAACTTTGGAAATTTTTCACAAAACATTGAAAAATTTTCATTCTCAAAAATTCAAAATTATAGAAAATGTTGGAGAATATCCACAAAATCTACTTATCAAGTGTAATTTTTACAAAATTTCAAAGAACTAAAATCTAAAAAATAATTTTACAAAATTATCACAAAATTATAGAAAATTTTTCATAGAACGTTAAAAAATGTTAACAAAGTTTAACAAAAAGTCATTAAGCTTGAAATTTTTTTTCACAAAATGTCGAAATTTTTGAAAATAAAATTTCAGAAATTTCTTTAGAGAACATTAAAAAAGAGCTACAGAAAGTAAAGGGTGGAAAAGAAAATTTTTCGTTCAATGTGATGTAACTTTTTATAAATTTCAAAAAAAAAATCACGAAATTTCAAAAAATTACTTTTCTACTTGCTACAAAATTTTAGAATAGTTACAAAAATTAACATTGAAATTTTCCTAAAATTGCAGAAAAACTTAAGAAATTTTACAAAATCTTTCACGAAATGTCGAGAAAATGTTTTACAAAACTTCAAAACGTTTAACAAAATCCGTGAATTTTCACAAAATTTTCCGCGGATTTTTCACAAAAATTTTACAGATGAATTTGGTTTGTTAATTTTTGGTTTCTTTTTGCATCCAGAAATCACTAAAGTTACTAAAAAAATTGAAAAAATTTATATCACACGTGCTGAAAATTGAAAAAAAAATACACATTTTTTTTTCTTATCTTTAAAATAAAATATAAATGCATTACCAAGGTTTCAAAGTGTACGTATTGTTTTCGTATGTAAGCACAATCAATGCATACAATTTGGAAATTGCAAATCTTAATAGAAAAAGCGTGTAATTAGATAAATGATATACGTCGATCCTCTGTTTTTTTTCTTTCAGTAATACCAACCTTTTATCTTTTATTGTCAGCTCTACGCTCACAATGTATCAATAGGATAAATTACGGTTTCGCTGGTATTTTTTACTACCTCATGTTTCCGTTTTTGCAAAATTCACTCTAGGTAGTGTTGTTCAAACACTCGAGAATTAGATATGAACTGATGTTTTGTTTTATATGGGCCATCATATCTAAAGTGTTGGTCGACCGGGATGTTAATTCGGTAGTTGGAGAAAAATTACACGTAAAAACAATATAAATACATTAATGTAATCGGTGGAAAGCGTCCTTTTTGATAAGTTAATATGGAAAAATGACGTCATTGAGCGGAAACAAGGTGGCTTTGTGTAAAAAGAGAGCCTATATTGATAATGTTCTAATGGGGAGGAACCTGTAAGTTCATTATTATAGATAGTGTCACCAACGGAGTAATTAGATGAAATAAAATTAATGACGAAATTATTCGTCGCGTTTTATCTTATAGTTCGGTTTTGTTTCTTTGTAGTATCTTTCGTCGTGGCACGAGTTTCCAGCACACGTTGTTTGGAAAAAAAAGTTAGACCTGCATATTACGATGCGATTTTTTTTTTCATTCGGTTTCTTTTTTATTATTTGTTTGGGATAATCGAGATTTATTAAAGGTACCTTGTGTATTACCTATATCGTGAAAAAAACAAAAAGCATCGCTCACAAATCATTTTTATAGCAGTTTTGTTAAATGTTTGGACGACAGTTGTCTACTTTGTTACTTTCGTCGATTTTTTATGGGTAACTTTTATGAAATACATACGGGGGGTTTATTAACAGCTAAAATGCACGCAATACGAATATGAACTATCGGCGATTGTTCGGCTTATATTTTACTGCCAAGACAGGTTTTACTCAAATACAAGTAGATGAATGTACCTACTCTCGTAAGCCTAAGGGCGCCTATGTAATCAGCAAGTCGAATCATTGGCTACGACGAAGGCTTAAAAGTTGCAGAACAAAATTCGCCAACCAGTTCTCTCTGTCCATCTCCTATCTCTCTCATTGCTTTATTATTCACCGTTGATGTCTTCAAATAGCCGAATAATTGTTTTAAATTAAAAAACGCGTTCATATTTTCACGTTTTTGAGTACGAATTGCGTTCCGACGACGCGACGTTGAAAAAAAATTCTTATCAATTTTGCATCTGTCTTTAACGTTTAAACAGTTTCGTTTCTGGTGCTTTTTCTTCTCTTTTTTTTTAAACAATAAGTTGGCCGCGTTTTATGTATTGCAATTAATGGTTGTACTGTCTTTTAACTTTAACCAGAAATGTATAATCTTGATAACCGGGTGAACAAATTGATGTTATCGGTATCTCTGTGGTTTTTTTTTCTTTTATTTTGTTGTAACGTATTATCAGATTAGCGGCTGGAATTTTTACATTCATTATTATGTTAATGAGGCACTACATGATTCTGTTTTTTTTTTCAACTCTATACTTTTGTTTTGGATTTTTTAAAGTGTAATTACCATTTGAGTATGTGTAGCGAGTAATTTTAATCGTAATATGAAATTGCGTCTGGTTTTTATGTTTTTAGCACCTTTTGTAAGAAATTTCATTCTCGATTATTTTCTTTTCTCGAGCCGATAATAAAATTGAAATACGAGTAATCGAGTATACATATATGCGGTATATATCGTTGAAAATGAAAATGATTGATTCGACTTTTCGATTAGATGGCATAGTCGATTAGAAAACTGATGAGTGATTTTTTCTTTTCAAATCGTAAACGACCACGTATTGTTATTCAAAGTTTAATATTAAATTTAGAACTTGTCGCGTTATTAACCAATTAAGGTAACCTCCAAGAGAGGTTTATTTTTCTATCAAAACTTTGCGAAGTGTATCATGCAGTTTACTGATGCGCGTGTGATTGATTATCGAGAAATTTGGTGAAATATTGGTAATGATCGATTGGAGGTGATGATAAGCTTGTTAATTAAGTTATTTTTTTAGTTAAAATCAAAGATAAAGAACCTATTGAAAATTTACTCTTATCGGAGTTTTTGAGGAAAAAAGGTTGATGTGTAATATAAGAGAGATTTATTTTTACCTAAAGTGGTTTTAGAACATGCTTGGTTTTTTTTTAATTTTCAAAATTATGTATCATTTCATATTTTATTCCTGAACTCGTATATATAAAGTAATATACAGGGTGTCCTGGTTCAGAGTACCGAACTTGAGATTTGGGTATAACTGACTGCCAGTAAGAAAAAACTTTATGTACACCAGGAGTCTATCTTGATTTTAAAGGGACAATGGTATAGGTACTTATACAAAAATTTCAAAATTTCGCCAAGACAATAAGTGAAGCAGGTGTACTTAACTTTTTGAAAGGAACAAAAAAGTTATGTAAAAAATTTGCCTGTTTTTGAAAATGAAGAGTTACAAGAAAATTGGTATTTTTGAAGGTCAAGGCTCTATAACGCCTTCACTTTCAAAGGTAGGCAAATTTTTCACATAACTATTTTTGTTCCTCTCAAAGAGTTGCAGCTGTTTCATGTATTGTCCTTATAGAATTTCGCAATTTTCATGTCTCATCAGTGCACCGTGATCAATTGAGGTAGGCAATATTTTAGACCGGAATTTCGGGTGGATATAACTCCTTCAATTTCAGAGATTGGCAACCGAATGTACTTGAAACTTTCTTCGCTTTTTCAAAGTGCTGCCAACTGCTGGGTCGAATTTTTTTTTGAAAACAGTGTTGTTTGACAAAAATACTTGATACAAATTTTTAAAGCTTTTTAGCTCCTTCATTTTTGAATTCAGGCAATATGTGCACATAGAGTTTTTTGTTAGTGTTACTCGGTTGTATCCAAATCTGAAGTTTGATTACTCTGAACTGGGACACCCTGTATACCACATACGTCTGCTTAGTTAATTAAGTACGTCGGTATAAAAGACGTCAAAAAATTGTCTTGAAATTCGTATCATAACCAGCATAATAATAATCGAATAGTCGAGGAGCCAGCGATTCGGCGATACGCCACCATTAAATCAGTGAAGATGTGCGCGAGATAAAAAAAAATAAGAGCTGAATTAAAATTAAAAAATGGTATAATTAAGTAAAATGTACAACAGCTTGGCTGTAATCTTGGATCTAAGCTATGTTAGAAACATTGCCGAATAAATTCCTTAATTCAGCATCACACTGTGCGCGTAACATGTAAACACTTTGTGAAGGTGGAAACTCGAATAAGTAGATACGTAATTATTTTTCTAAACCTCGATGGTAAAAAAGGAAAATACGTTTTGGTGTAAAATGTTCCGAAAGGGATTGTCTGATTTGGCAGATGATTTTTCCATCGACAAAAATATCTACAAATTGTAAGCAAGAGTATAGATATTTTTATGGTAGCTTTTTGGAACGATATGGAATAGGAAATTTTACTTTAGTATTTTTCGAACTTAATTATCTGTCGTAGATGAAATTTTCTTTGCTATATTCAGATGAATTAAACGGTACTGACGAAAAATTGGTTGTTTTCGAACTATCGATCGTGTAAATTTGTTTAAAGGGGGGTTAAAACAATAGGGGGTGTAGAATAGTAAAAGGATTTCATAATGTTACTCCGTGGCTGGTACTGCTTTTATCGCGAAGTGTATCAAAGTTGGCAACGTTTACGAGTTTTAACATAACACAGTGTACCAGCTCTTATCAAAGAAAGTATTTTACTGCTTCTGTAGATAGCTGCTATATGTGCTGCTGTTATCTTGCGTTGGTGTGTAGTGTAAGTCGTCGTTGTCGTAGTCGTCCTCGTATATGTATGAATAAAATCGTTTCAGTTTATTCATGTATATATATGGCATAATATACGTACATATTTTAAGCAGAAATTCACACTCGAACGCAACTGAATTTTATTAGAAGTTGAGAAAATTTCTTAATATTGTTATGAAATTATGGGGTTTACGCTTCATTTAACACGTGCTTTGTTTTTTTACTGTCTGCGACGCGTTAATTCGTACAAATGTTGAAGAAATTATAAATTTACGAGGCTGCTGGGTTTTAAATGAAATGTCACCTCTGTTTTGGTCCTATTCAATGCGTACAGCGAATTTGCTGAATTTCGATAATTTTCGAAGTTCCTGAATAATCTCAGAACTTCTTTTTTCCGTTCCTCAGAGGCGAGCTCATGCGTATTGTACTCGCATGTCATGTCAGAGAATTTCGGAGACCCCCGCCCATTTTTGGGATCTCAAACTAAGACAGATGAAATGCAAATAGAATAGAAGTAATTTTTTGGACAAGTTTTCAAAAGTCCATCGGAGGTGACTTAGAATGGTGCAAAAATTGAAGAATATAATATCATTTTCTTTCTCTACAAAAATGTCTTCCAAAAAAAATAATTATTTCTGCATAAAAATTGAAATATTTTTCTCCAAACACAAATAAAAAACCCTCCTAGACTCCTGTAAGTACAGGGTGTCCCATGTAAAACGCAACCCTGATTTTGATGGCGCGTCACTTTCTAGTGAGCGAGTTCGGAACTACTTCGCCGGGTCTGACGTCATCCCCAAACGTTTTCCAACCGCTCTAGGCAGTTTTATCTTTATATCTGCTGCCATGTTTTGTGTTCCAGAATTTTTTATAAATGAAAGTCAAAATATTTTTTTGGGCAATTTTTTGAAGTTTCAAAAACATTTATTAGATTTTCAAGCAAATTTAGGGGTCCTACAGTGGTCCTACGAAAAAATTTGTAAGAACCAAAATTGTAGAGCATAAAATTTACTTCCTAAATAGTATATTATTATATTTTTCTAGGAGTTTTGGTATCGTCATTTTTATAGTCAAAGTTCAAAAATTGAAAATTTCTCCAAACTTTAAACTTTGACTGCAAATATCACGAAAAGTAAGCCTCCTAGAAAAAAACTAATCGCTTACTACGGAAAGCAAATTTCACGCTCTACAATTTTGGTTCTTAGCATTTTTTTCATAGGACCCTTAGATTGTCCATAAAATCCATTTCAAGTCAAGAAAAATTCAAAAATACAGTGTGTACGGTTCAATTTGAACCGTACACACTGTATTTTTGAATTTTTCTTGACTTGAAATGGATTTTATGGACAATCTAAGGGTCCTATGAAAAAAATGCTAAGAACCAAAATTGTAGAGCGTGAAATTTGCTTTCCGTAGTAAGCGATTAGTTTTTTTCTAGGAGGCTTACTTTTCGTGATATTTGCAGTCAAAGTTTAAAGTTTGGAGAAATTTTCAATTTTTGAACTTTGACTATAAAAATGACGATACCAAAACTCCTAGAAAAATATAATAATATACTATTTAGGAAGTAAATTTTATGCTCTACAATTTTGGTTCTTACAAATTTTTTCGTAGGACCACTGTAGGACCCCTAAATTTGCTTGAAAATCTAATAAATGTTTTTGAAACTTCAAAAAATTGCCCAAAAAAATATTTTGACTTTCATTTATAAAAAATTCTGGAACACAAAACATGGCAGCAGATATAAAGATAAAACTGCCTAGAGCGGTTGGAAAACGTTTGGGGATGACGTCAGACCCGGCGAAGTAGTTCCGAACTCGCTCACTAGAAAGTGACGCGCCATCAAAATCAGGGTTGCGTTTTACATGGGACACCCTGTATTATTCCAATAATGAATTGAGAAATTTTTCTGGTCTAAAAAAATTAATGAAAAGATTTTCTGATTTTTTTTTTTTTTTATTGCTTCTTCGAATTCACGTAAATTATTTTCCTTCGAAAAAATTGAAAGTTTTTTTTTTTTTTTTTTTTTCCAAGTGAGACAAACTTTTTTTTAAGAATACATTTTCTCTCCGAAAAAATTTGAAGATTTTTAAACATTTGTAAATTTCTTTAGTACTTACTTAAGTTTTTTTTAAAAAGAAAATTGAGACAAAAGTTTGAAACTTTTCCTCTATAAACATAAGAAATTGATTTCTCAGGAAAAACTTTTGTTTTGCATAGGTAAAAACTAAAAAAGTTTTATTCCAAAACTTCAAAAAAAAAAAAAAAATCACTCAGAAAAATAGGGAAAAATTATTCCAAAATTGAAAATTTTTTATTCCAAAAAAATTTATCAAATTTTTCGTACAAAACAACTGGTTATTGAAAAGGCTGTTGCAGAGGTGTACTGAGCCTTCCTCTACAAAAATATACAATGAAGTATTTTTAAAACAACAACAACAACATCTTTACTCCTCTCAACAAAAAAAGAAGTTGAAATTTTTTTAAATATGTACCTATTCAGATTTGTGACACTAAGTATGAAAAAATTTTCAAAAATGTAAAGAATTTTTTCAAAATATTCGTTGTTTCTTCGTTTTAAAAGAAGGAACTCTTGCAAAAGAATAATTGTCCCAGCAGAATTTTGGTCGATTTTTTTTTTTTTTTTTTTTTAAATCACAATTTTTGTTTTTAAAAAATAAAAAATAAAAATAATGCAAAATGAGTATTCGTGAAGAGAGAACTTTTCGAAATTGAATTTTTGCAAAATATTTCAAAAATTGTTCATTGCCAAAATCGACGCTTGGTCATAATTTTTGGAGAATGAAATTGAGTAACTATAGAATGGGACTCGAAATTTTTTGTAAAAATTATTCTCATTCAAGAAAGGCCTCTACCATGCATGCGGTGGAAATGTATATTTCCTATATGTACCTACCTAATTCATACAGAAGTGTGAGGTTCAAGTCTTGAAAAATTCCACGAAATTTTCTTCTAATCTCAGAATGCAGATCACGTTCACTAAAATGTAACTGTGAGTGTCTTTCCAGGTACAAAAGAGATTAATATGTATACATATAAACTGCAGATTCACTTGATATGTTGGTTTTAAAAAAATAACATTAATGTTTTATAAAATCAAAAATCCAATTGTCTAAGCCGAAATATATTTTTCGTTTCATGTATTTCAAATTCTACACTCGTTCGAGTAGGTACTTCTACCTTAGTATGCTCTGATGATAAGTTGAAATTTGAAGAATGTCGCGCCGCCAACATTCCTCGCAGTGAAATTCACTTTGCAAAAATTAATTCTTACGATTAAACCATACCAGGTATCCTGGTGGTATCTTGATGGTCTAGTTGAATGTGTCCACTCTATGCTCATTTCATTATGAATTATGGTCGACTAGATTTTATTCGAGTTTGATTCGTAGCGATAGTTGGGTCAAGTTTTTTAATTATTATATTATATCATGAGTGAAAAAAATCCAAAAATAGATGCCAAAAATTGTTAGAGTGATTGTTTCTTTTTTCTTCAAAGTTTCATCTATACTATGTACATAAATGTGCAGAATACCAAATATCTCTACATGGAACCGACATTTTTTTTGTTATGGGCTATTGGACAGATTGATGAAGAAAGGAGAGGGAAAGAGGAACCCTGATTTAAAAAAATGAATTTTGTTTTTAGGATACTAAGTACCAGAACCTATGTATTTTTTATACCAGTTGCCGACCCTACGTTCATTAGTATCCGAGTTATCTGTTTGGAGCGATGAAATTGAACTTTTGAAGCGGCGTGTTTAAAGCATCGATGCGAAGAAAAAAAAGGAGATAAAGTGCAGTTTGTTCCATTATTTTCTTTTCTCATTCGTCTGATTTTCGAGATTGTACTTAGGAAATATTTCGCTGTTTAGAAGCCATTAACATTATGCAGGAATCGGCCAACATAAATCACCCGTTAATAGATATAAGATGAATAAGAAGTCTGTAATGTAGCCAAAAAATTGCTACCAAGATTTAAGGATTTAATTTTCGATAAATCTTACAATGAATGATGCTTCAAAATAAAAGATGGTGTGGTGGTTATACTTTGTGTTATAATTCGATGCACGTGGTAACTCGCAAAAAAAATTGTTCAACGAGTGTGAAATGATATTGATACAAGTTATCAAGAAATTGTTCATTTGAAATAATGTATTTCGATACTGATACAGCACAAAAAAGCTTATTGTGTTGGGTTTCTCAATAATTTGCGTTTTTAACCCTCTATCAGTGTCATGGGCGGCTGTCAGCCGCCATGTCACCAAATGCCATTTTGGTGATACGGCGGCTACTTGAGTGAAAAAAATTCTTACCTAGGCTAAAATTAAATTCGAAACACGTCCGATAATTTTTCATAATAAAGATAAACTATACCTAGACGAAAAAATACAATTTTTTTCTTTCCACCTCATTTTATTCGTCAAGCGTATTATTTTATGATGAATGAACCTAACGCGTAAAGTAAAAAAGGAAACTGATAACGGAATGAAATTTTAAAAGAGTAGGTAGAAGAAGGAAAGCTTAAAATAAATGCACCGGTAGAATGGTAACATGTAATGTGCAGATAACTGCGTTATAGATAATACAAAATGATGCATTATACAGCATATACCTGTTATCTTGGAGTGTATTGTGTTGGTGTTGGTGGAACAGGGTGTTACTAATTGTTGTCGTCAAACTTGAACGCTATTTCTTTTCTCTGATTACAAATGCAAATTGTTACGAATTTGTGTTGATTTGAATTTTAATTACGCAACACCTGGTTATCAGCTTTTTTTTAGGAAAAAAGTAGCTAGTTTTTATGTACATACTTATGTATCTTTGGGTACGATTTTTTTTTTGTACTTAACGATATCATTTTTACCATTTATGCGTAACGTAGAAGTGCACCTTGTTGTCTTGTGTATTTGGGTAAATTTAGTGGCTGATTTCAAAATTCAAATTTATAATGTTTTTATTCTGCAACTTATTAATTTTATTTACTTACTGAAATTTTAATAGCACTTGTGGTAATTGTTTGCGGGGGATAATAAGAAAGGGTTCGCTTACGAGACTTCAAAAGATTCGAATCTTGTAGATATTTCTTTTTGTGTTCGAGGAGCTGTTTAACGTTGTTAATGCGCGGGTAATTGGTTTAAAATTCTTGGTGTAAAACCGATCACCCACTCATTTGTTTCTTTCTACGTATAACGGTAGATTTAAATCAACTGAGATTTTTTTTTACCTTTGCTACCGTCTTGTATGAAGCTATTTTCGCGTTGGAGATTCCGGTAGAGTATTGAGGTGAAAAGTGCCTACTTATCTACGACTGTGCCTATATGTGTAGTGTAGTGAACGCAGAACACACCTCGTGGATGATAACAAGATTTACTTTGTTTCAAGTTTCATTTAGAGAACGTCTTGGCTTGGCATGAAATGCTTTGTGTAATGCATCGAATGTAAAATTTAATCGTAACAACTTGTGATTTTCAAAGGGTAAAAATCGTTTGTATGTTGCTCTGATAATTTTGTAGATTTCTTGATGAAACTTTTATGGTGTAAAAAGGCTTTGAAAATCAAAAAAATTATTGGATGTTTGACAGGTATTAAAAATCAGGAAAGGTTTTTGCATAGAAGTAATTTTTGAAACACTGTAAGAAAAAAAAAATGTTTTAAAAATATTATACCTAAAGAATTATTTTTAAAAACTTGACAAAATGAAAATGAAAACTAAAATTATTAATAATTTTTTAATAATACAATTGCCAAATTCTTTAGAAAATGAAGGTAAAACATTATCCTAAAGTTTGTTTTGGACAAAAAATTGAAATTCGAAAAGAAATTAGGTGAGCTGATTTCCAAAAAGTTAAGAGTATTATACCTAATTATATTTGTAGGTTACCTATTTGACAAATTTTTGGAAAAAAAAATTAAAAATGTAAAAGATTGATAAAAAATTACTCAAAATAATAAATATTTTTTAGAATTCGGACCGATGGGAAATGTTGGAAAAAAACACAGTTAGGAATCGCTTGGTCAATTTTTTCCCCATATTTTTATTTTGCAATTTTTTCACTCTTGGTTTTTTATTCAAATTTTTGATTTAGAAAAAAAAATGCAAAAAATGCTTCACTAAAAAACTTGTTCAATTTTTTTTTTAAATTATGAAGAAAGTTTGTATGAGCAGGGCTAGGCAAACCCCAGCAACGAAATAGTCAACTCCTACTTCTTCTCTCGAAGTTGACATCGATTTTTTTCGATTTTTTCCAACGTGAATTGAAATTTGGGCTTGAAAATTTTCAATTATGTTTTTCCAGTTTTTCCAATGTTTTTAAAGCATTTTTTATGTTGAAATTGAAAAAAATCAGTTTTTGAATTTTTCGAAAAAATAAAAATGGATAGCTTCGTCAATTTTTTTTAAAAGAAAGTTTCACTGTAAAATTTTTTTTAGATGATTTTTTCAATTAGCTAGTAGCTTACCTTACCTAAAAAAAGATACAAATTTTTTTTAGAAAATAAAAAAATCGTAAACAATTTCTTTCAATTAAAAAATTTTTTTAAGAAAAAATCCTGTCGGAATAAAATGATGAAATAATGAAATTCTTGAAAAAAAAATTGAGAATACTTACTCTTGAAAAACATTTTTAAAAATTATTTTGGGCAAACAATTTTTTTGAAAAAAAAAATCTTTCGAAAATCTTTTTTTCAATTTTTTTTAAAAAAATTATCATTTGATCATTATTTTATTTATTTAAAAAAAAAATTCTTTTACAGCTTTTTTTTTGTTAATTAATTTAGTCATTAAAATGTGATTTAAATTAGAGTAGGGGTAACTAAGGATTTCCAACCACTATCTTAGTTTTTATTCTACTGTTGGTTGATCTGATTGAAAACAATTTCCAAAAGTGAAACCGATTCCTCAACAAGTAGAATTTTATTTCCATGAAAAAATTGAAATATTTTAACGATATTATAATCATACTCGTCGTGTATCATTAATTGGTCAATACGGGTGTGAAAAATTGATAAAAGAGAAAGTTATTCAGCAAAATAATTGAAAAATGATATACCCTCAAAATGGTATTTACATAAATATTCATGTACCATAATTTCACAGTGACCTAGTGTGATACCTGGTGCGATGTTTTCTAAATGTAACGACGAAAGCTTGGACAAGTTCGCCTGGTCTCGGAAAGGAAACACTTCCATATCTACAGAGAACTTCTTCACTCGAATGTTATCATTATAATCGATATTTGTTTATATTTATCAGTGCACGTAACGTTAACGTGTTAATCGGCTTTTTATCGTCTGCTTTTAAACAATCGACCCGCTGATTTTATTTTTGTCTGAACGTCTATCGTTATGATTTCTTAATTGGAAGAAGAAGGCCAATAAACTAAAATTTTATTTTAATGTGTTTTGCTGAGAAATTTGAACATTGATAGTAATAATTATCTGGCGATAATTCCACATTACTGATATATTGATTGACGTCAGCGATTTCAACAGTTTATTTGTATGTTCAGGTTTGCAACGTTTCAAAGTATATATAGGTTTACGAATGGTCGTTGATCTTGGATTTTTCTTTCAAAAGCAGCTTGGAAAAATTTGAAAAAATTTCGCTCTGTTTCTTGTACTTGGAAAAATGATTTGTAGTAACGTTAAGTTGATAAATTCGCGTCTTATTTCATATTATGCATTTATGAATGTATGGTAACTCAGGTCGATGTTCTCATTTTTCTTCATTCGTAATATACGAACAAAAATCGATTTAAATCGAAATGATTTTTAAATACCTTTCTCGATACGTGTTCGTCTTATAGCATACTATAGCATACACAGGGTTAAACATGACGAACCAGAGCCGAAAAAAAAAACATTATAAAATTATACCTATACGAAATTATGACAAAGCCCAGAACCGTGGACTGGCATTTCGAACGCTGATAGATGTAGAAGATAAAAAGCGATTAGAATTATAGATAACTTTTTAGGTTCGTAACTTAGCAACGCTATCTGATATATCTGTCGGTCGTGCAGCAAATAATCTTGATATGGGCGTCAGCCAGAATATATTTTGGATACCCCGCTTCACCGCTTTCCTTCGGTTCTATTCATCATACAGTTCTTATCTGTACGTTCTTTCTATTCTCCACTCTCGGAGACTTACACAACTAGTTACTGTAAGGACAGATAAAGCGAGCTCTTTTATCTTTAGTATTTCAGCCCTGCGTATAGTGTCTGGTACCCCCAAAAACCCCTCGGCGCGACTTTAAACCGCCGTGCCGTTTTAGTTTTCATATCGAATATTTTTCATCAAAGAAAATACGTTCGTATTAACCAACCATAATGTTATCTTGAATTTTAACAAATTCCCTTTCCTTCCGTTTTTTTTCTGGTTGGCATTGTTTCGTGTAAAATATTCTCGTATATTCGTATTTATGTTTTTTTCCTCGTAAATTCATTATAGTATTGGTTCGTAATTTTGGGTAGTGTAATTTTCATTCATTTGTCACTTACATTTTTATTTTTTGGACTTTGAAAAAAAAAATGAAAATGCAAATGCGTTTATTGGAAGAGAAACAAAAATCATAATTTGGGGGCATAGATTGCCA
Source organism: Balanococcus diminutus (assembly GCA_959613365.1). Taxonomy (NCBI): domain Eukaryota; kingdom Metazoa; phylum Arthropoda; class Insecta; order Hemiptera; family Pseudococcidae; genus Balanococcus; species Balanococcus diminutus. Next base: position 40,847,325 of record OY390715.1, on the reverse strand, counting down.
TACATCCAGAACACTGAACAAAGTACGAATATATAATATATAGATAAGTACACCAATACCTATGTATCTGCCTATCTACATACAATTCTACATATATGCGTAACAATAATTTTTACTGATTTATAGTACACTGTGAATCTTATCAGACCGACAAAAATTATCATATTTCAAGTTGAAATTATCAACTCTTAAAACAATCGTTTTTATCATTTTGATTATCACTTATTGAAGTATCATTACGAGATTGAAATTATGAGTGCCGAAATTCGGGTGTTTTGTTGAAAATTATTACTTCGAAGCAAGTGAATAATATTCAAGTATTGTTCTAGACATATTGTATTAAAAATTTTATTTAAAAAAAAAAAAAAAAACTTATTTAAAAAGACAGTTATTTTGAGAACATAAATTCTCTCTCAATAACTTTTTTTGCAATGAAACAGCCTGTATAATTTTTTTGTGTGGTAAGTTTTAAAAATTCTTTCATGATATATTTTTTTTAAATTTGGGTTTTCTAAATTCTGTAACAAAATATAAATCGCTTTCTTATTGAAATCATAGATGCTAGTATCTTCGGTAACGTTACTTCCTTATCCAAAAATTTGTTATATTTTGTAAAAAATTATAAATTAAAGCTTTCGAAATGAAGTTCAAAATTTAAAAAAATTACTCGCCTCATTTATGAATAAATAAAATTGTATAATGGATATGTTTTTGGTTTATAACGCACACTGCATTTGCATTTTATTTTATTTTTCTCATAGGTAAAGTGGATACATTTTTCGTCAATCTGAAAAAGTTACAAAAATTGGGAGTTTCACAAAAAATCATAATTTATGTCTTATAATCTTTCTTTAAAAAAAAATTGTTTTGAACCTTTTTCTGAAAATTCATCCTATTTTTTTAAAAATTTTGTTTTATTTTTCAGACAATAGATATATAGTACGCATTTTTGAGTCACTATTTTGCACCTTGGTCACTTTTTGTCACTATTTCGCTTGAAAGTCGCCCTAAGTCATTTTTTACTTTTAAAAAACGACTTTTTTTAATGTGTTCTTTCTCGTGCAATTTTTATCATTTTTTTTTTAAGTCTATTGGGCGTATTGATTTGTCGAAAACTATGTTCTGCGTCATACGAAACAGATGTAAAAACAATTTCTCATTGAACAAAATCAAAAATCTTAGAAGTATTATAGAAAAAAAGAATATTAGGTAACATAAAATTGTCGAAACATTTTTTAGGAAGGAAATTTTTCAACAACGTTTTTGAAAAAAAAAATCGAAAATCCTATAACAACGATTTTTTAAAACAACTTTCGCAAAGGAATCCTTTGAAAATTTTTTCTAAAAGGGAATGCTTATGTAGTTGTACCTATTCCAAAATTTTATTTCAAAGTTTTTCTGGGAGAAAAATCAGAAATCCTATAAACAATTTCTTGAAAATTTACAAAAAATCGTCTGAAATTGTTTTTGATTTTTTTTTTTTTGAAAATAAATTTAAAAAATTCTTTAAACGTTTTTTCAGAAAACGTTTTAGAGAGTTTTTGATCTTTTTCCCTTTTTATTTTTTTAGGAAATTAAAAAAAAATTTCTTTGCGGTAAAATTGAACCTCTCTCTACTCTTTCTTTCTTCTTTTCTTACCATTTTCCTTCAATTTTCTTTTTTTTCCATATTCGGGTTCTCTTTTTTATTTTATAGCTATTCTTTTCTTATCAAAATAATTATGTCTTTTCGTGTTTTATTAAAATTACATAATTTTTGGAATGAAATTATCGGTTGAGCCCAGCTAAAAATTGTATATTTACACTTGAATAATACCTATAGTCAAATTATGAGCAATTTTTATTTTAAAAATTCCAAAAATGGGCATTGTTAAAAACATTCAAAGCACTGCAGATGATTCGCAAAATTTTTGCGATTTTTGAAATTGATTAAATATTCAAAATCGAAGTGAAAGAAATTCAAAATTTTACTTATTTTATATTTCGTTAAAACTATTGAATTGTTAAAATTCAATGTTTCGTAATTTTAAAATTTGAATAAAGTTTTGAAAACAAATGAATTTTTAGAATTTAAATTTTTTAGAAAATTTCTATAGTTTGTAAAAGTTTGAAATTTAAAAAAAAAATGAACATTTTCGCTAAATTTTATCAAAAGAAAGATTCCAATAATAAAAAAATTTAAAAATCCAATAAAACTTTCAAATTTATTTTTTAATTTAAATTCATTTTTGAAATTAAAATAATTTTTAAACCTCATTATGATGAATATTTTTTTTTTTTTTTTTTTTTTAATTTAGATTATTAGGTATAAATTTAAGCAATATAATTTTTTTTTAATTTTGGTGATTTTTGAATTTCAATAAATTTTTGAAATTGTAATTGATAAATAAAATTTGGATAAATATACTTAGAATTTAAAGAAAGTGAATTCCTCAAGTGTTACAGATTTGAAAATTTAATAAATCTTAAGAAATTGGAAAATTAAAAAAAAAAAACATTTTTGACTGATCCTCAACCTAAAAACATTTCCACGTTGATTGAAAATTTGTTTAAATGAAATTTTAGCACAAATCAGCATTAAATTAATTAAACTGATGATTAAATTCAATTCGAAGATTATTCGTCGTCTGAAAACTCAAAATTGGAAACAATGACTGTTCAACTTTTCATCAAATATTAATCAATAATCAATAATCACGTTAAAATTCCAATTCAAATCTGATATCTTTTCCAAAATAAATGTAAAAGTTCGTTGAAAAGCAGCGTTGGTAATAATAAAAACTAAACCGGCCTCAGGCTTCGTGGTGAAGAAAAGACTTAATTTTTTGTCGATATTTTGCTATATTATTTGTAAATGAAAAGTTTAAAGATAACCACTGAAATTTTCCTTGCTCTGAGGCACTTGACGAGGAATTGAGATGAAATAAATTCGATGCTCGAAATGGTTACATTCGTCAAAGTGCATATACGAGCGATGCGATTCATTAGTTGATTTATTTAACGAAATGTTATACCGATTGAATTATCGATAACAATGCGAATACTCAGACCGAGTTTTTATTTATTGTCGTTTATTTTTTAACACTGGTTTTAATGTTCAATGTGTATACTCGAACATGATCTGGTTTATTAGTACACGTACATAATAAGTAAGTCGAAAATATTCGGTTAAAAGGGAGGAAGTTGGAAATCGTGCTGATTAAAGGAAACGATAACGAAAAGTCGAATAAGTTTTAGAAATTGTGCGCTTTTGAAAGTTCACTCCCATCGCGAAAACTTTATTATATTAACGAAAATGTATAACTCTCATCTGGTTTTAACGCGACGAAATGAACCGTAAGAGATCTGAACTGAATACGCAATGAGAATAAGTTGAGCCAAAATTTTTCTCTCGTCATCAATATCATTGGCGGGATTTTTCACTTTAGCAGATACACGGTCGTGGGGGCGCAGGGCGGGTGTACATAAGTTTTGAAATGAAGTAACCACGGAAAACAGGAAAGGAGAAAAGTTGACGGGTTACTGGAAAGTGGAAATACAATAAGGATAACTAATCGTTTTACTTTTAACAGGTTGTTAAATTTATTTCTGTTTCAAGTTTACGCGACGAAAATACCGTCAGAGTATTTTCATCGCGTGCAAATCGCTCGAATTTTTCATTTCGAATATTTGACGCGTTTTTTTTATTAAATTTATTTCGTTAAGAGAAGATGTGCTTACCTGACTTCAGTGACTTCGTATTTTTAGGTTACGTTTTCGTAATCGTTTTTTTTTTCACGTATACAATTTCACCCGGTTGGAGTTCTTTAATCGGATATTTTATAGTGGCAGAGAAATATCTATTCGAAGTGACGAATTCAGTCCATTTTATCATTTAGCATTGAGCACTTCGGAATACTTACTCGAATTTGTAACCCTTATCGTTAACGATATACAACTCGAGACGTATAATTACGTCGAATGGTGAATTTATCATGCAATATTTGCATATCTGTAGCTGTACCTAGCGTGTGTACTCGTATGTGTGTTTGGCCAACAACGCTGAAAAACTTTTTTCTCTTTTAGTCACGTCGGTCAGATTTTCCTAACGTAAATCCAATTTCCAAGTAAGGTATATACGACGATAAAACCTTAAATCACGGCTAATTAATTTGTTTCGTGTGAATCGTATCGTGTTATTTTGTCATCTGATTATCGCATTCTCTGCGACTAATTGTCCGTGCTTATTTACTCTTCGCACTTGGCAACGAACAAAGAAAGAAACAAATAAGAATGCATTTTCAAAATGCAATTTTCCTAAAGTACACCACTAGGTAATTCCAACTGTGTATAAGTTTTCTCAAAAAACAAGATGAAAAAAACAAATAACAAGGAAAAACATGCTTATTCAACAATTAGAAACGCCCCTTTATACATAGTTTATAAACACTTATCTGCTACTTTTTTATTTTACTTTTAAAAAAAAGTTAATACAGCATTAGTAGAGGAAATAACCAGCTTAAGGCAACAGTTTCGTATAATTTTTACCATCAGGAGATATTTTTTCCGAGAGATTAAAACTTCTATTTTTTTAAAAGTTTAATATTAATATATTTTGTTTTTCCGTCTTTAGGGATAAACGTTGGTAAATTTTTTCACAGATAAGGGTTTAAATTATGACATTTCGGGAGGAGTGATTTTTTTCTGCGTATACTTATGGGGGTGTTAAAATCTTGATTTTTTTTTCTCTCCGACTCAAGTTCACGGAGATAAAATGGTAGTTTAAAAATTGCGACTGCGATTTCCTTTGATCGAAATTGTAATTTAAAATGAAATAGACCAATTTTTCATTCTCATGTCTCGAATAGTATGAAAAGTAGTAGCCCTGTAAAATTAGACCAAAAAACTGGAGAAAATTGCATTTTAGGCTACATTAGATTTTTTTATTTCAAAATATTGGTTTTGGTGCTCTGACTGACCACTAAAAAGACACCGAACCTCGCCCCTCAAAGAAGTCTCCCAAAAGTGAATCCAAAGTTTTACTCCTTCGTTGTTTTTCGCTTATAACTGTTCAAATTATATGCATTTAAACAGAAAAATGGTAATAACTAAAATTAAAGTACATGGATTTGAATTTTGGATTTTAAATTCAATCCTTACAAGGATTTGGATTTCGGATTCTAAATCTTGAAATAGAAAAGATTTTGGATTTTTCCAAGTTACCAAACGGAATAAAATCCAATTTTTTATTATTTTTTTTTGGTTTGGTTCTTGCACTGGTTGTTGTGAGTGCGACTTGCTTTATGAAATTTTTTAAAATTAGGCTTCAAAAATTTGATTTTGTATGTTCTAAGAATACTCAGAATTTTTTTTTATAAAAAATTAACATATTTTTAATTTTTTTCTCCGCTAAAGTTTTAAAGAATGCACTTATTTTTTTACTTCGAAAAAATTGAAAAATTTACTATAAGTACAGACTACAGAGACAGACTCAAAAAAAAAAAAAAAAAAAAAAAATGACATTTTTTATTGTAAAAATTCCGATTTCTTTGCAAAAGAATTCAGTTTTTTTTCTCCAAAAATTAAGTGAGAATTCTTATCGCAAATGAAAAAAAAATATTTACTCCAACAAAATAAAGAAATCATTATATAATTCAAAAAAATTAAGAGATTTTCTTCTCCAAAAAATTTTTAATTTGAAAAAAATACCAAAAATTTATATTTTTTAAACAAATTGAGAGATGGATAAGGGAGTTTTTCTTTGAAAAAAAATGAAATACTTGATACAAGATGTTTTCAAAATAATTAAACAGTTTTTTAGCTTGGCTCGAGAAAAATTTGATTTTTCTATTTTGAGGAAATTCAGAAATTTTTTATTTTTATTGAACTGAGATTAAATAAAAAAAATTAGTTTTTTTTTTCAATATATTTTTTTTAATTTCAAAGTTGTTTTTTTTTTTCAAACAAAATGTGACTAGGTATTCAAAAAATTTGAGAAACTTTTTTTCAAAATGAAGAAATAAAAAGATGAATTTTATTAGACTTGACTCAAAAAAAAAATTAATTAGGTGACAAGAAACGTTTTATCTCAAGAAAAATTGGAATTCTGTCTGCAAAAGAATTCGATTTCTCCGAAAAGAAATTGAAAGATTTTTATTTTCAATTTTAAAAAGAAAGGAAAAAAAATGTAAAAAATTTTTAAAAAAACCACGCTTTTATTTAAAGTTGGTCACTTTGTAAAATGTTATTCATAGGGAAAGAGTAATGCCTTAAAAAACAAAAAATAAAATTTACTTGAATACAAAAATTTTCATGACACATTTTTGTATTCAAGTAAATTTTATTTTTTGTTTTTTAAGGCATTACTCTTTCCCTATGAATAACATTTTACAAAGTGACCAACTTTAAATAAAAGCGTGGTTTTTTTAAAATTTTTTTACATTTTTATTTAACTCTTTTTGTCGTTGAAAATATTTTAATTTCATAGTTTTACTAGGTTCGAATGTCTATCTAAAAAAAAAAAAATCTTGACCAACGTATTATTGAGGTGGTCCAATTTGGGGTCAAGGGTAAATTTAAGTCCGAAAATCAAATTCAGCGGCCTCGAAAACCCTCATAGGGGCTCAATTTGGGGTCGGGGGTAAATTTGAGTTCGAAAATCGAATTCAGCTACCTCGAAAACCAACATTTTGATATCAATGTTGTAAATTTTGAAATTTTCAAAATGGAACCCCCTCATAGGGGCTCAATTTGGGGTCAAGGGTAAATTTAAGTCCGAAAATCGAATTCAGCGACCTCGAAAACCTACATTTCGATACCAATGTTGTGATTTTCTGAAATTTTCAAAATGGAACCCCCTCATAGGGGTTCAATTTGGGGTCGGGGGTAAATTTGAGTTCGAAAATTGAATTCAGCGACCTTGAAAATTTACATTTCGATACCAATGTTGTGATTTTCTGAAATTTTCAAAATTGAACCCCCTCATAGGGGCTCAATTTGGGGTCGGGGGTAAATTTGAGTTCGAAAATCGAATTCAGCGACCTCGAAAACCTCTAATGTGAGCACTATGTTCTTTCAATTCCAGTAAAATATTAAATGAGAGAGGATTGGTTGAAAACATACTTTTGGTTCCATGAGACAAACAAACAAACAAACAAACATACATACCAAGCTAATAAAAGCGTGGTAAAAATTAAAATTTTCTGAAAAAAAAAATTAAGAGATGGGTGGGTAACGGATTATCTATTCGAAAATTAACATGGGCCAGATGTCAGAGTAATAGAAGGAAAACATTTGGGCTTTAAAATCCAATTATGGAAAGGATTTTAGATTTTGGATTTCAAATCCATTCCAGGCGTGAAAAGGATTTTGGATCTTGGATTTTAAATACAAATATCACAATAACTTGGATTTTGATTTTAAATCCCTTTTTTTCTGGATTTTGCCAAACCCTGCATATTCCAAAAAAATGATGGAATTTTAGGGGACTTTTTGGTGATTAATCTGGACACTGAAATGAACGTTTTAGCGGTTTTAGGGTCAAAAAATGTCATATAATCCGAAATGCAATTTAAAAATAAAGTTATCTTCGCTAGGATGCATGCTTATGTGAAAACAGAGAAGACGTCCGAGTTGATGGTGGATAGGTTAGGTATAGGTACTAGGTAGATAGGTTTAAGTAGAAGTACATGCATCTTCATCGTATAGAATGTGAAAATTGATCATGTCGAAGTTATGATCTCATATTTTAAGTACGTGCCTTGTCTTAAAAGTGAATAGGTCGTGGTATGTGTGTCTGTGTAATTTTGAATAGGTATCTATTGGGCGATACTTTATACGTAAATCAACGCGGTCTTATCGCGTTTAACTTTATTTTGACTCTCTTAACGTTTTAAATACTCTGTCGAGTTGCTCTTTGTTGAATTGGTGTCGTCGAAATGAGCAGCCAGCCGTTTTGTCTATAGGTACCTACTACGTAAGCCAAGCTGTAGCAAACCGAACGAAAAATTTTACCAAGTTGAAAAAAAATAACAATAATTTCTTATCGTTGAGTAATCACAAAGGACGCGCTTACTCGTCGAAGCGTTTTGTTGTTCGAGTGTCACAGGAAAATTTAGATTTTATGCAGAAATTCGATAAGCTAAACGACGTCAAAGCTGTTGAACAGGCCATTTTGCTGTTCGAAAATTAATCCTTCATCGTGCTCTTATATCATTCAACCTGCTTATAGTGTATCCGTTTGAACATCCGGAATTGTGCCTTGTCATATTCCAGCATCTCAACTCCCCTATGTTAATAATGTCGCCGCTATAAGACGAACCCTTTTATCTAGCTTTTATAATTATATAACGGATGGAAGTCAACTATAGCCATCCCCTTCTAATAACATATTTTTTGACAACTATTTCCTTCTTCGTTTTGATTTTGTTTGACCCTGCTATATATGGCGAGATTAATTTTATATTTCGACGTTACAAAAAGTCATCGAAATTCGAAATCTATAATCCGGATTAAAATATACCTATGTGTGTGTTTTCATAATTTCAAAACTATGACAGTCTAAATTTGATGACTTTTTTTTCTCTGTTTCAGGTGAGTATTCTACTTGTATTTTGGTTCATGGAGATGCCTAGTGTTATTGATTTCCATAACCAATATGAAACGACGTATTGGAAAAAATTGCCAAAATCGTACGTGAGTAGTAATTTTTAAATTGACATTGGGAAGATTAAGTCCTTCCAGAGGCGTGACGACCTCTCAAGCAATCCCGTATAGCAATGCTGAGGTGAATTTCGATGTAAATGTCGACACATCGACATCCGTCACTTTAGGACCTGACACGTCGACGTAAGTGTAGAGCTGTAGACGGCCTGTCGAACCAAATGTCGATGTAATTGTCGACCTTCTGTGGATCGAAAATACGTCGACATTTGGCTCCACAGGACGTCTATGTTTACGTCGACGTGTCAGGTCCTAAAGTGACGGATGTCGATGTGTCGACATTTACATCGAAAATAACATCTCCATGGATCGACAGTAACCTCGAAATTTGGGTCGATATTACATCGACATTTCTATCTCAAATTTCATCTCGGATATATTTTAAAGCTATTTATGCCAATTATCAAAAATTTCAAAGTTCAAGTCAAGACCTCAACAATTTGTCAAAGTCCTGACACAGAACTGGAATAATCCTTGCAGGCTTCAGCTGAACTTCTATGAGTCCAGCTAACATCAAGGAAATCCTCAAAACCTTATATACTTTTCCCAAGACACTTTATCTGCGAGTATCAAAACCACTCTTGAGATGTCGAATTTCAAATCGACATATGGTCGACAGTGCCGATGGTGAAGTCGATGATGTGTCGACATTGGATTTGACGTCGACAAATGCATCTTCAAAACCATCGACACCTCGACAGAATAAAAAAGTCACCTGAAAAATGGTCGACAGTGTAGACACTGATGTCGATGAGTTGATCGACGATCGACTTTTACATCACCAAATCATCGAAAAAAAATGAAGAATTTGTAGATTCGTTTTGCAGAAATCGTGTTTTCCCCTTTAGAAAACATTTTCCCAACCATTTCAAACACTTTTTGATATCCTTAACAGAAAATTTGATCAAGAAAAATTGTGGATGGTGAATTAATCGACGGTCGAATTTTATGTCGTCTTGTCGAGGTATCATGTCGACGTTTTCTTCATCTATCAAAATATTACGAAAATGTTGGAAATTTTGACAAATCCAACATTCTATTGGATCAAAAAAAAACAGCAAGGTGGGAAGAGTCGATTTAAGTAAAAATAAGGGGTTTTATTGTTGTCGATGGAGATGTCGACGTCGACCATTGCTACACGGGATAGAAATTTTGGGAAAAAGTTGAGTAAAATGAGGAATTATAGAAAATTGTATTATACGTATGAAAACTGATAGCATATTTTTTTCTCGAATCTTAAACCTATCAAAAGAAAAAAAAACTCTAACAACTTCACAAGAAAAAGAAAAAATTCTGAAAGTATTGAGAGAAAAATAACAAAAAAAAACTTCTTCTGGGATTCTCCTTTTAAAAGATTCTCCTAAAAAATTTCCTATCTGTGACGGCGCATAAGGAAAGGGACCTAAGGGTAAAAAGTGAAATTGTTCAGGAGAGCAGTTTAAAGTTGACCATTTATTTTCGACGTTTTTTCTTTGTAATTCTGTATCCACGTAACAGACAAAATTTGATTTTTTAAATATTTTTGGATTTTTTTTTTTTTTGAAATTGGGGTAAAATTTATCGAGAAATTGAATGAAACCAGTCCGAGGTTCCTAAAATCATTTTTGACAAAGATACAGCCGCTTGAAGTGAGTAAAAAATATCAAAATTTTGGAAAAAAAAATTCTACCTTACTCACTTCAAGCGGCTGTATCTTTGTCAAAAATAACTTCAGGAACCTCGGACCGGTTTCATTCAAATTCTCGATAAATTTTACCCCAATTTCAAAAAAAAAAAAAAAAATTTGAGGTCGTGACCCTTAGGTCCCTTTCCTTATGCGCCGTCACATCTAGTAACAACTCGCAAGTATAAATTTAAAAAAATTCCATGAAAAAAATCTCATAAAAAAAGACTTGATAAATTCTGAGTGAAGAAATCGAAAGAATGATTTTTTTTATATGTATCTACAGAAATTAATTCAAATGCATAAGGAAATTATTATTCATTTATAAAATAATTATGATTACGAACACAACCCGTTCACTCCTCACCCGACCGAGCTAATAATTTTAAACTTGAATAAATTCACAAATGATAAATATGTTGATTACGTGAAATTTAAACCAATTTCTGTATTAGAAAAAAAATCGTACATTTTTTTTTGAGAGAAGAATTTTTGCAGAACCAAAATTTCAAGAATTAAATTCTTGAAATTTTATTTGTTTAATGAAACAGGGATTTTGTTGCTTTTTTAAGAACATTTCCTGGGATTTTTTGAAAATATTTTTTATAGAGAAATTTTTTTCATCAACAGATTTTTTCTAGGAAAATTTTCAATTATAAAATTTCAGTTCTTATTATTTTTTTTCGAAATGATTTTTTGAAAAAGTTAAAAAAAATTAAAGGGATTTTTCAAGACAAATTTTCCAAAAAAATTTTGGGTAGACATTCTCACTGCAAATATTGATTTCATTTAACAATTTTATTTTTTATTCAATATTATTCTGTTTTTCTAAAAATCTTTCAAAGAGAAAAAAAAATTTTAAATAGAATTTTTTGCGTTTTAAATTTTCTTTTCAAACCCGAGCAGCACACTCGACAAATTATCGAAATAAAAAATCGACAGAATATCGAATTCGATAAAGTGTCGCGTTAGTTCCGCATAAATCGTGAAATTATCTTTCGATATATCGACAGATTATCGATGAATTATAATTGGCAAAATCCATCAACAGATAAACTTTCGATAAAATCGAACGATTTTTCTTTTAAAAATCTCAAGGTTATAGTTAGATACTTCATCGATAACCTATCTATAAATCGAAAGATAATTACACGATTTATGCGGAACTAACGCGACACTTTATCGAATTCGATATTCTGTTGATTTTTTATTTCGATTTAGTTTCGATATTCTATCGATTTTTTATGCAAAATTAGAGAAGAGGGAGGGGTCCAATTGAAATTTTTATAATAACTAAAATTATTTCTAGGACCTTAATTTACAACTTTTGTTTGAAAATTTTTTCAAATTGGCCCCTTTTTCCTCCGCTCCTCCAATTTTGAATAAGTATCAACGGAGTATTATGCAAAATTGGAGGAGAAGGAGAGGTCCAATTGAAAAAATTTTCAAACAAAAGTTGTAGCTTAAAGTTCTAAGAATAATTTTGGTAATTACAAAATTTTCGATTGGGCGCCTCCCTCCTGTTCAATTTTAAATACTAAGTATTCACATAGTAATCGTAGTATTGAACTTGGTAAAATTTTATTTAAGAACAAAGATCTGGTTTCAAGTAAAATACCTAGTAAACCAAAAAAACTAGATAACTTGTTTGAAAATTTTTTCAATTTTGATTTCGCATATTACTGTTACACGTAAGTAGGTAAATGCAAAATAATAGAGGCTAGAGATGAGGTCCAATTGAAAAAACATTTCAAACAAAAGTTGTAGAATAATATTCTGGATTTAATTTTGGTTATTATAAAAATTTCGATTTGGCCCTTTTTCCCATCCAATTTTGAATATAAAGTAGGTATTTTTTGACTAGAAAAAAGTCAATATAGTTTCAACAACTATCGTTACAAAATCGTTGAAATATCGAAGTCGATAAATTTCATATAATGTGTCGATAATATAGTTTTAAATATCGTCACAAAATCGTTGAAAAATCGAATTCGAGAAATTTCATATAATCTGTCGATAATACAGTTTTAAATATCTTCACAAAATCTTTAAAAAATCGAATTCGATAAATTTAATATTCTTTTTCGATAGTATAGTTTCAAATATCTTCACAAAATCGTTAACAAATCGAATTCGAGAAATTTCAGATTATTTGTCGATAATATAGTTGTAAATATCTGCACAAAATCGGTGGAAAATCGGATTCGAGAAATTTCAGATTATTTGTCGATAATATAGTTGTAAATATCTTCACAAAATCGTTAAAAAATCGAATTCGAGAAATTTCAGATTATTTGTCGATAATATAGTTTCAAATATCTTCACAAAATCGTTAAAAAATCGAATTCGAGAAATTTCAGATTACGTGTCGATAATATAGTTTCAAATATCTTCACAAAATTGTTAAAAAATCGAATTCGAGAAATTTCAGATTATTTGTCGATAATATAGTTTCAAATATCTGCACAAAATCGGTGGAAAATCGGATTCGATAAATTTAATATTCTTTGTCGATAGTATCGTTGACGAATATCGTCCTAAAATCGTAATACTATCGAATTCGATAGTTTTTAGATTTTTTGCCTATAAAATCGTACAGCTAAATCTGTATCATATCGTGAGAACATCTTTAGATTTTTAAACGATTTTTTATCGATACGTTTCAACTTTCGATATTATCGATCGAGTGTGCTGCTCGGGAAATTATTTCATTTTCAATTTTTTTCCTGGAGAATTTTTAGTGATAAAATTTCAATTATCATTGAAAATTCAAGTAGAGAAGATGATTTTTTCAAAAATAAAATTTTCTTAAATGACGTTTTTTTCAGCGGAAACTTTTCTAAACGTATGAGAATATTTTCCAAGATTTCAAAGAAAAATTTTCATAGTTTTTTAAAATTATTTTTGGAAGAAATTGAAAGAATTTTTCTGACAATTTTTTTTTGAAGATTTTGTATTTTTAATTTTTTAAAGAATTTTATCAAAAAAAAAGTTCCAAAAATTTTACAGAATAACTACGTATGACCTGAGCTACGGAAAATCACCACTCTATTTATTATTATTTTTTAGTATTCCATTCGATTGCAACCTGATAAGGTATAATTGTACAGCACATTCAATACCCAAAAGTCGGCTAAATTGGGGGAGTAAATATTCATTTTGAGCATTTGCTCATAATAAAATACTTGAAATTCTCGGGCATTTCTAAATGACCATTTTGTTCGCCTACCAACGGTAACGGTATTAGCAGGTTTAAAAAGTGGAAAAAATTAAAATATTGCAAGCAGTGCTTTTCCTTTCGTACCAGTGTTCAGTATTAAAAAACCCTCGTCGACCTCCCTCTATCCACTTGAAAAACTCGCAAACAACCTAAATATACCTCTCCTTTCCTTTCCCCATACGGCATAGGTGTCAACACAGAAAGCAATCGACAAACACGTACAATAAGTTGCCTAATTCAACGCCCTGAATATAGTTTGTAGAATAATATTATTATACTTTTCTTTCGTTTTTTTTTTTTTTTTTTTTTTTTTTTTTGAAAAATGTATACTCCTGCTTTTAATGTCTTTGTTATCCACAGTACTGATTTATATCTTTTATATCTTATTTTTTCACAAATTTTAGGAACGAACAATTTGTAATTCGATATTTTGTAAAAATGACATCTTAAGGATGATAATTATTGGTAAGTGTTTTTTTAATGGGGCGGAGATTCAATTGATTAAATTTTTGTTCTACAAATCATAGCCATCTAGATTATTATCAGAACATTGGCATTTTGAAATAACAATATTTCGTATTCGAAGAGTATCATAGAAATTACTTTTGTAATCGTGAATAAGATCTTTTGAATTGATCTATCAAGTATAGGTATAAAAAAATCATTTAAATCAGCATCGCTGCTAATAAAGTGATGCGGGTTAAAAACTAGTTGTACAGTAAATTATAATCAAGCTACTTTGAGACGGCTATTGAAATGGATAGTTTTTGTACGTATTATGGTCACGTGGTTATACTTATACGACCAACTACCTGTTTATTCTTAAACGTTAAAAGAGGGCTATATAAGTAATAATCTCGTTGTACGATTCAATAATAGTACAATTGAGTGAAAGCAAAGTGCCGATTGCCAAGTCATTAATATTCGAAGTAATTAAAATGTTATCATTTCCAACGTCGACACCGTAGGTATAGATTTTAGACTTTAGTACATTGGCTCGTCACAATTTGGATTATCGATGTTGGTAGAATGTCTCCGCCCTCGTTTGTAGTGTGATACGAATACGTATCTAATTCTTATTTATTTATTTTTTAAAGCGATTAAAATTTGATTCTTATTGTAACACTTATTCGATTTTTCATTCGAGTAATAATAACTCCTTTTGTACGAGTCAATGATTGTACACACCCACGTGCTTTTTTCCATTCTGCGCTTACCTTGATGATGTCTTATCTACACGAATTATTGCTTTAGTTATTTACCTACTTGTCTATAATGTGTATCTACTTCTTACCGTCTCATACATACATAACTATATAGTATATATGTATATAAAAATCCATGGCAATACTTTTATGATGTTATCTTTGTTTAGCAAACAACTTGTCAGTTTGTTATATATTACCTTTGTGGTATCTTTAAATCAGTTTATCAATGCTTTATTTATTTATTTATTTATTTTATTTTTTATATTACAATCGTGTGTTCCACATCAATGTAAAATAAATTTTCGCTGTTATCGATTTAATGAGAGACAACACTGTTCATGTATTCGCGGCTAAACGTGAAAATACATGTTGATTGGGCCGAAGAAAAAAAAAGAAAACAGATTTCCTGCTGAACATCCTTAATTAATGGCTAGTTGGAGATTTTGCAATTTGTCACGAATGATGTTTCATACGGTGGAGTACCTAATCGATACTTAGAATTTTTCAAATGTCTTCGAGCGCGTGGTTAGGAGCGAGTTGTTGGAAAGGTGTGGACTGTGGACGTAGCTTAGACTATAGATATATCTATGTATAAATTCTCTAACGTGAAGTGACTCATTGGATATGGTATGGTGTAAGATGGTTGTTCACTGTCTCGAATACGAGATGTGTAAATTTATCAAAAAAAAAAAAAGAAAAAAAAGGTCACTATTTGAAAAACTTAGTTATAGATGACACATTCACTGTTCTTCAAATTATATACTTATTTATTTACGTCTACGTACACTATTATACGTTCGAATGACAAAACTCGTACAGTTTAGAATTATTATGAAAATTCACTTACCTACTTACATTTCGCGGATTTATTTTCACATGTTTTTCAGCTGTCTTGTGATTGAATCGCGAACAAAATCGTAAATCGCAGATAGATAGCTGTGAAATATTGCCATCATTATTCATAAATGAATTCGCTATATTCTAATGTGAAAAAAGAAGTAGCTCGATGGTGAAACCGATAAAATTGCTTTGGAATAGAAAATCTTTCGATGATTCTTTTTCTAAAGATATCGTCTGTAAAATTATACGCCGTGTAATATTTGCGTTCTGCTGAGGTCAAAATTTTGTTATTTTTGTCTTGTTTGGACACTTCATTTTCATTAGAAAAAATAAATGTAGAAATTGAGAGAATTAATTCCACTGCGAGAAAAATCCACTCAACGAAAAAAATCTTGGAAGGATAAATGCGAGCATGAGCAAAAAAACGTAAAAAACTTGATAGGAAACCTAGCCAACTTTTCAGCTCCGATTGAGCTGAAATTTGACCAACTGAAAGAGAATGTCATCCAGACCTCAGAACCAAAATTTAGACCATCGAAGTTGATTTTTTGATTTCTAGTGAATTTTTGAAAATAACGAGAGTATCTCAAATTGGTATTATCATTTCTTTACAAAAATATTAATTAATTTTGAGATAAAAGTCTGAAAGACAATTTTTATTCTAAAATCGACTCTTCGAGTCAATCCCGACCATTTTCGAAGCAATGTGGTGCCTCCAGCAAAAGTCGACTCGGAAGCTTGACTTGAGCATATAAATCGATTTTCAAAATTTTACCCCAACATTTATTGTTTTTGTAAAAAATTTGTATTCCTAATGGGCTATTTTCACCAATTTCAGAAATTCGTCAAAAATTAAACAACTAACTTCGACAGCTCAAAATTTGTTTCTGAGGTCTGAGCCACATCCTCTTTCGGTGAACTAAATTTCAGCTCACGTCAGTCGGATTTGACGTGTTGACAAGGTTTCCTTGTTGAAAAACAAGCCTCAGATCTACTCAATAAAAAAATAAGATTTATCAAAAAAATCCTTTTGAAAAAATATATTCTTAGAAGATGAAAAAAATGAAAGAAATAAAAATCAATAGGTATTTTTTACTCCCAATTTTAATTTTTTTTAAATCGTAAAAAATCTACTAAAAATCATCGTCTTAAAAAAATTGTTGAAAAAATCAATCTTTTTGCGTTAGAAAAAAATAGTAAAATTCTTGACTAAAAATTTCCATATAGGTATCATCGGGGGGGGGGGGGGGGGGTCAGAAAAACTTCTGACAAACACGTTGAAATTATTGCAAAAGAAATATTTCTCAAGGGAAAAAATAAAAATCATTTTTCAAAATGAAAATTTTTGATGTGTTTAGGTAGTTTGCTAAATTTCAGAAAAAAAATTCGTGCTTTTTTCGTTTTTTTCGTGCTATATTTAAAAATTTTTGAGTTACCAAGTCCCCCACCCCAAATTATCAAACTTTTTTGTCAAGAGAATTTTTTATGAAGAATATATCTTCAAACAGAAGTTTTTTTTTTCAAAAAAAGTTGAGATTTTTTTTGAAAAAGAAATAGGATTTTTTGTCAAGAAATTTTTTTAAAGAGAGAATTTATCCCCAGAGAGATTTTTTGACAAAAATGTTTTTCATAGCTATTTTTGAGATTTTTTTTCTGTAAAAATAGGTAGGAGTAGGTTGGTAAATAAGTATAGGTATTTTTGAAAGATTTTTTTGCCAGAAAATATCAATTTTTCAGTCAAATTTTTTTAAAAGATTCTTTGACAAAAAAATTGAAACTTTAATTATGATTCAAAAAATTTTTCCAAGATTTTTTTTTGTGTCAGAAAATATTAACCTTTTTATTAGTCAACATTTTTCTAAAAGATTTTTTGACAAAAAAAGAAAAGAAAATCGAGGTCTTTTTAATTATGGTTCAAGAGTTTTTTCAAGAATTTTTTTTAAGAAAAAATTTTTTAGTCAAAAAGAAAATTTCAAATTTGTTGTCAAAAAAATAATTTTTGTTAATTTTTTGTCAAAAATCAATATTTATTTTGGAGTATGTTTTGGTAAAAAACATTTTTTTTTTACAAAAGATTTTTCCTCCAAAAAATATTTTTTCAGGATTTTTTAGCGAAAAACTTTTTTTCTACATTTATTTTGTAAAAAAAAAATCAAGATAGTTAATAGGTATCTATGTATTTTTTTCAACTTTTTTTTTGACAAAATCTAAAGAAATATTTTTTAATATTTATTGACAAAAAAAAATATTGAAAAAAATTGTTAAAAAAAATTAGTTATTTTTCTTATCTTTGAAGAAAATGATTTTTTTTAATGTAAATTTTTAAGCTCCTGGCCCCTCTGCCCAGCTCTGTGTAGAGTAGTACAAAGTACATATAAAAATTACCTGTAGACATATTTTTATACTCACTAAAAAATTATTCACCTCGTGAAACTGGATTGATGCAGTATAAGTGTAAGTGTGAATGTACCTTTGAATGTTATTCAAATGTATCAATGTAATAAGGTTAAGAAGAGCTTGTTTCAGTGTTGTAAACGTCATTGGTACTGCATTCGTTAGAAACATTACTCCCATTCTTGGTGGTTATTCTTATCGCAGACGCAGTATGTGTGTTTACTGTTTATGCATATTGTATAGGTAGTTAAAAGTGCAGTGGTAGTGTCGAAGGGACTATATTGGTGCTAGTTATTTTTTATTAAGGTTTTAGAAGTAATCTTATCGAAGTCTGTGTATGCCTATGCTTTAGTATGCTTCACGATATATTGACTGCGTCTGTTACCTTATCAATGTCAACGATCTAGAATTTTCCATTTACAGGAAATGTTTCCCCAAATCAGCGGATTAAATTTGAAATTCCTCTCATAGACTATAAAAATTTCTCTCGTTTGTATAACAAAGCGAAGAATTTTTTACATTTTCCCTCTCTCTTTCATATAACTTGTACAATCGTATGTATGTGTACCTATAAATAAACTATAAGAATGGCATTTGTAAAATTTCACATTAGGTATCCATGTTAAGGTGCAAGGACGTGATTTCTTTTTTGAATAATTTAGCAATATATTTGATTGATGATTTTTATGCATAATATGGCGATTGTAAATGGTTTTAGTGGATGGCGAGGAAAGGACGGGGCGCAGGTGTTACACTATGTTTGAATTATCATAGTTTCGAAGCGTTTATGGCGATGACGATAAAATCGTATACCTGTATCTGATGTATTGTTAACATCTGTCAGCGTCGTTGGTGTACATTATCGCACCATATAGCATCTGTTGCGTATAGGTATTAGGTGTATAGCTGATTTTAAAAAACTGATATTAACTATTGTGAAACGGTCAATTAACGATAGACAGTATTCATCTGGCAATGAGCTGATCACTGATCGGTACAGCATTGAAATATACGAGCACATACCCGCATATTGTGTTCGTATAACATCGCATCGATACGAAGATAAAAACGAGCTCGAGAAATTTTTTTTTTTCCTTCTAGATATACGAGTCTTCATCGTATGTACAACTTGAAAAACTTTCATTGCCATATTATAGATGGTGAAAATGTTTTTCTTTCTTTAGTGTATTGTCGATGGAAACTTTTTTTTGGAAAAATTATGATAAGAAAATAGCTCAAACAAAACGTATCAATTTCGTGATAAGAATTACATGGCGCGCAAAATGATTGATTTTAAGAGAAGCTCGCATGAACGCGAATGAACTGAAAATCACCGGTCCCTCTGTCTGTAATTTAAGGATTACGTTGTGAATATAAGGGTTGAAACTTGGGCTGTTTTGTAGCGATAAAAAATATCGCTTATCTGTTCAGATCCGACGAAATATTGGTTTCGAGACATTTTCACGTTGAAATACCTTTCGCTGTATAGAGGCGTTTTTTCCTTCTTTTTTTTCCCCCACAGAGCGAGAGAGAGAGAAATTATTGCTTGAAAAATACCTAATCGCACGGACACCAGCGATGTACCGCTCAAGATTATTATTTCGTTGCGTTTTATCTTAAAGCGCACCATAGTTTGGATAGGATTATGATTAAAGTGAATTTTCTGTACCTATTTTTTGCCATTTTTCAGTATAGCGAGAGTTTGATAAGGATCCACTTTGTTTTGTTTAAGAGGGGAGAAAAGTGCTGCTGTCGTTGGTGTTGTATATTAATTAATTACGTGTCTAATTGCGTATTCGACGTTTTAAATTGAAATTTATTTTCTAGTTGTATGAAATACGGTATGGATACACGTCTTGTCGGCTAACTTACAGATTTTTAAGGTGGCAGATTTTTAAATTGTGTTTTTTAAAAATAAATTTTCAAATAAGAGAAAGGGATTAAACAAATATTCCATTAAAATTTGAAATTTCTAGGTTAAAATTTAAAAAAAAAATTCAAACTTCAATTTTGTCAATCCTGTTCAAATTCAAATCACAATAGACCTAATAGGCTACGTATTTAAAAAAAAAAATTTTTTGAAAAAAACTTTTATTTATTTTGAGTTGAAACGTGGAAACGTGGAAACAATTTTTGAAATATCTGATGCTCTGAGTTATTCAATTTTATTCTTTCCTCTTTCCCCTTCTGCCTTTTTTAATCAAGTGTTTGGCTTGGGGGAAAAGCTAAAGTACTATTTCTCCTTTTGATAGAATGTGTAAAATTGATCCTCAAAAATATGCCAGATGAAAAAATAAATGTTAAAAAAAAAAAAAATACTTCAGCTAGGTCAAAAATTTATTTTTTGAAAAAAATCTTTTGATTCTTCAAAACGTTACAAAATAGCTATTTAGGTATTTATTTTCTTACGAAAAAAAAGTGTCTAAAAAAAGAAGACAAAACATTTGCATTTTACAAAATCTGCCATTATTATTGATGAAATAACCCTCCCCTCTAAATGAGCGTATGTTATAAAAAAAATGTTTCAAAAACTTCTATTTGAACAATTTTTTTAAATAAAAAAAATAAAAAATAAAAAATCGTGAGAAAATCCAAAGTGTCTACTGTTAGGTTATTCAAGTACAGAAGTCATAATTTTAGCCAAAAATTATTTCCTTACTTCAAACCAGTGTTGATTACCGAGTACCATACCGATACAAATACCGGTATGGTATCGGTATTTTTGCTCTGATATTTATACCAATACCGATACCGATACTGCAAAAATACCGAAATCGGTACCAATACCAGTACCAATACCGCAAAAATACCGAAATCGATACCAATACCAATACCGATACCGCAAAAATACCGAAATCAATCTCGATACCGATACCGCAAAAATACCGAAATCGATACCAGTACCAGTACCAATACTGAAAAAATGATCGATTTTATACCGGTAAAAATACCGATACCAATACCGCAGACATACTGATATTTATACCGGTACCGATACCGCAAAAATACCGGTACGGTAATGGTATACCAATTAAATACCGTTTAGATTGAGCAACCATTTGGCGCATGCGCATAAGGGTGGTGCAAAAAAAATTGATAGTCTTCGATTTCGCTATTTTTTTAATATGTTGTTTTTTTTGAGTTGAAACCTCCCCATACCAATTTTTAGCTCCCTAGGTCACTCTGGAGGGGGGCTATGGGGCCTCAAAGAGGACCATTTTCGAAAAAAAAATGGGTTTTTCGCGATTTTGACCCCGAAAACCCCCCCAAACAAAACTCGTTACGTCGGTTTCTAGGTGCAATTTAAGATTCTGCGTCGATCTGTCTATTTGGTTTTTCGATTTGAAGCCATCTTCCTTCCCTCATCCTCGATTTTATAGAATCGCGATATCGTTTTTTTAGTCCAAGTCAAAAACTATGCTTTCTATGTAAAAAAGTGTAATGACCAATCTTGTAGAGCATAAAATTTGCCACCCAGTACATGTCTTAAATTTTACGCTGACTCGATATTATGTGATTAAAAAATAAAATGAAATTAAAGGATAAAAAGGATGCGAAAATTACGACGCCTACAATTTTGTAATTTCAGGTCAAATTTAAATTTAAGACATGAACTAGATGGAAAATTTCACGCTCTACAAAATTGGTCATTACACTTTTTTCCGTAGGAAGCTTAGTTTTTGACTTAGACGAAAAAAACCGAGTACCATACCGATACAAATACCGGTATGGTATCGGTATTTTTGCTCTGATACCGAAATCGATACCAATACCGATACCGATACCGCAAAAATACCGAAATCGATACCAATACCGGTACCGATACCGACAAAATACCGGTATGTATACCAATACCAGTACCGATACCGCGAAACTATTGATATTTGTACCAATACCAGTACCGATACCGACAAAATACCGGTATGTATACCAATACCAGTACCGATACCGCGAAACTATTGATATTTGTACCAATACCAGTACCGATACCGACAAAATACCAATAAGTATACCGGTATCGATACCAATACCGAAAAAATTACCAAAATTGATACCGGTATCGGTACCGAAACCGGAAAAATACCGGTAATCAACACTGCTTCAAACCATACTTACTCTAAGAAAAAAGGTCATATTAAGATGAAAGTCGTACAAAAATTAATTTAAATGATTTTTCAGCAACGTTTAAAATAATTTAGTGAAGACAAGAGAAAAAAACTAAAAACTTTGTATCAATTGGTTTTTTTTAAAATAAAAATTCAGAATTGGAGAAAAAACAAAAAAAAATAAAAACAACAATAAATTGTTTTTTTATAAATTTTAAGATGAGAAAATAATTTCAAACAAAATATTTAAAAATTTTCTTTCAAGCGAAATTTTAAAAAAAGGTTGCAAAAATTTTTTTAAAAATGGTTTTAAAATACAAATTTAAGAAATTTTAAAAAGTTTCTTCTAATTTTTTTATTAAATCAGTAGAATTGCATAAAATTAAAAAAAAAATCTGCTTTAAAATAAAAATTTAAAAAATAGAAACACATAAAAAAAACAATGCTTTGAAGAAAAATTTTTAAAAAATTATAGGAGATGCCAAAAATTGTGTAGGCTATTGAAAACATTTTTAAGATCATATTTTTGTAATTTTATTTCAAATTTTTTTTTTTTTTTAATTTGTATTTTCTACTACTTTTGAGTAAAATTTCAAAAAAATTGTAAAATTGCAGAAAATCAAAAAATTCATAAAATTGAATTTGAAAAAATTACTGTCAAATTGAACTCTAAAAAAATACCTCGTATTTAAACAAAAGTTTCATAAAATTGCTGTTGACCATAATTTTTGAAAAAATTGGTAAAATTTTCAAAAAATTGAAAAAAATTACTATTTTCTTTTATATTAACTAAATCATGGAAAAATTGTGTTCAAATAAAATTAAAAAATTGTTTTTATGCATTTAAAAATTCTGCAAAAACTGCAAAATAATAATTAAAAATAACACTCTTGTAAATTTTTAAAAGAATGCTGCTTAAAAGTAGAAGAAATCCAATTTTTGGAAAATTTGAGTTGTAAGTAACAAAATCTTCGAAAATTGCTTTAAATCAAAAATTTTCAAGAAATTGGCAGTGGTGGGGGATTTGTATTTCTCATTAATAAAAACACGATTGAAGAATTTTGGTTTCTTTTGGAGTTACTTTTTTCGATACAATTAGGTTTCTAAAATTAGTGTCTTCTTCATACTTATTTCGCTTTGATGCCTGCTTCTTTGGAGAAAACTAAGTTTTCATTAAAACAGGAGAGAAGGTACAATTTCCCTGTGTACATCAGTAAATATATAGTAGGTATATTTTAGTTCAGTCCTACATTACAAACAGGAAAAAAATCTATAGTTATACATTCAGTGTGCAGCACTCATAAAAACAATCGCGAGGTGCAGTAAATGTATCCAATAAATTTTGAAAAAATATGTACGGTACCTACCTTTACTGTTGTGGCGCAAATTATTTCGTTTTATTCTTAACATGATGTATTATTGGTATAGTATAAAGAAAATGGTTCACATAGGAGTTGGCTGCACTTATCGTTGAATTATCGCGGATACGTCTCATTTATTACCATTATCATCGTAAATTTCCAAGTAGTTGCCAAATTTTTGACTGAAAGCGTTTAAAAAGCGTCAAATGATAAAGTACGTTCAAAATGAGCTCCGCTAGTAGTAAACTAATATAAAACACGGTTTCCTTCTGAGATAACGAAAAAAAGCCGGTATCTGCTTACGTTTCCCTCAAAAATTTTTTTTATTCGTTAATAGTCTTCCCTTTGCTTCTCTTTGAGTTTTTATATCCTCCCGGAACTGTAGAAACATTACCTACAGCCTTTTAAGCATTTTCCCCCACCTTTGTAACTTGGCACGCTATCAATGATTTATTATATATTTTTATCAACGTTTTAAAGGAAAGCTTAAGATTACTTATAGGAAAAATATAATGACGTATCATTAGAGTTTTTCTTGGTGTTTTTTTTCTCACTCATTCTACTTCGATGCTGATAGCGATGTTCGAATGGAACAATTTTTTCCGACGATTTGAAATATTTACGGTACATTTGCTATCTACCAGAGGTAACTTATTGTTTTCATTTCATTTTTGTTATTTTTTTCTTCATTTTTGATTTTAGTTTTTAGGTAGCGAAATTTTTTTTTTTTTTTTTTTTTTTTTATGGATAAAATTTTCTCAACTGAAATTAGACTTATAGTTATTGTTTATCAATTGTCAGGTATAAATTATCGTCATAGTGTCACTTTTTTGACGGTTTATTTGTGCGTGACGATGCGTTAGCTCGTGAACCCGCGATTCGGAAAATATAAACAGTGCGTTTATTGGTAGATTGACATCGTCATTGAATTTCATTCGAGCAGCAATAATAGGTACGCTAAACGTCACGAATGGTTTTTTGTGAGTTTTTCCATCGATAATTAAAATTTGCGCTAATTCGAAAGAATAATAAATAATTTTAGGCATTTTGTTTGTGAAAACAAGCAAAAAGTCGAAACTCATTCAGCTCTCGTAAGGAATCGCGAAATCTCGCTTTTTTCAATTAATAATATCGATATTGAAAAACTCAAATAAATAAGTGTTAATTTTTTTCGCCCTTTTTTTTGTACACCGAATATCTATATAAAAGGCTATTATTTCCATTTGTTTCATCTATTTTTTTTTTCTCATACCGTTCGAGCGGGATTGTTCTTTTTTCGTACTTTTGATACCATTAATGAGATTCTTTTCATAGATAAATCCTTAACCCGAAGTTTTTAAAGATTTTTCTCCGTTCATTTATTCTTGTCGGTAGATGATAAGTACTTTCGTAGCGTTTAGCTGCTACAGCAGCTTCCTGAAAAATTGTTAAACCAGCTGGAAAAAATGAAAAAAAGTACAGATAAAAGAGCTCTTTTGCGTGTTTTTTTTCCTTTCTCCTTTTTAAAAATTCACTCCCCTCTCTTACCGCTCGATTCGATGTTATACATCGGAGTGCCATTTCGCTGCTTGATTATGCTGACTAATGGTTCACGTCCATTATGTTATCTTTCTTGTTTTTTCGCAACGAGATCGAATAGAGCTCGTTTGATGAGTTCGATTTCTTTTTTTGCCCGAGGTAACTACACTTTATTTTGGCGTAAAAGGTATTTTTTTGGGTTCAATTTCCAAATGTCACCAAAAGTGGTAAAAGCGGAATTATGCGGCGGTTGAGTGATTTTGTCAAAGTTTGTGGGATATAAGGATGGTCGCAAATTTCGCTTCAAATATTATGGAATTTTATATTGAAAAAAGTTGTATATATTTTGGAACGTTTGGGATAAAATTTCAAAACTTCGTATAGTTCAGTGAAATAAGAAAATAAAGTTATTGGATTACGTGAAATTTTTTGATTATTAAAAATATGTTTCTTTCGGTTTCCTATGATTAACCATCAAGAAGTCCCTGAGCCTTCCCTCATAGTAAGTTCCCCAAATGTGGACCCCAAATCACACCCTCGCTGTTTCTCGTTCATAACTTTTCAAATATGCGTTCAATCAAGAAAAATGGACATGACAAAAATTGAAGTAAATAAAATTTGCTACAAAAAAGCTGATCTTCATTTTTTTCAAAAAGTGAACGGGTGGCGCAAAAGCACGCGTCAAAATATACAGGGTAAAAAAATGTAAGAATTTTCCTCTTTTTCATAAATAAGATACAATGTCACTATTAACTTATAGAAAGAAATGAATGAGATTATTTTGTAGGAAATTTCACATAATTCAACGTTTAATTGAACTGTTTTTTGAGTTAGGGTCCGGCTGAAGAGTTATTATTATTTTTTTAAAATGAAGGTTCACACTTGTCCGTGACTTTGTGTTAATCCATTTTTTATTCCAAGAAAATTAAAAGATGAAAAAAAGTTTTTATTTTTTTATGAGAATGCGAGATTTTCTTCTAAATAGAAAAAAACGAGTTTTTTCTCCAAAAATTTAAAAAATAACCCCCCCCCCCCCCAAAAAAAAAGATAAAAAAAATTTCTCTAAAAATGAGATATTTCATCCCATTTTCTTTTAAAAAATTCAAGATTTTTTTCAAGATTTTTTCCTCCTAAAATTAGAAAAAATGCAATTTTATGACATTTTTTAAACCTATTTCAGAAAATTTTCTTCTCCAATTTAAAAAATTTTCTCCAAAAATTAGAGATTTTTCCTCCATAAATAATGATGATTTTTTTCTCTCTCTAAAAATGAGAGATATCATCCTAAACAAAAATAAAGGTTTTTTTATCAAAAAAAAAGTTCAGGTTAAGTCTTCGTCATTTTTTTTCTTCAAAAAGTTTTGAAAGATTTTTTTTATCCAAAAATTTGATATTTCAGAGAAACTAAGAAAATTTCTCCTTTCCCCTCCGAAAATTGAAAGGTTTTTTCCTTCCAAAACATTTGAGTGATTTTTTCGACGTAAATAGAGTATTTTTCTCAAATTAATAATTTTTTTTTTTTGAAGTAAATTGAAAAGTTTCCTTAAAAATTTGAAAATAATTTTCACTTTTCTATGCCTATTTATCTACTTTAGAAGAAGTGGTCTTTTTTCAAATTTTGGAAAAATGAAACATAGGTACTTGGATTTTTCACGAACCGGTACTCATGCTTAATTCGAGCACGGGAGGAGGGGGTACTAAAAATTAGGGGAGGTATTTTAGGAAAAGGAACATTATGCACGAGTAAGTTGTATGTAGCAAAATATGAAACAAGAAAAAATTGTCACTTAAAATTATTAATGTCACCCAGTGAAAATTGCTTAAAATAGTAAATTATGCTCTGTCCAAAATTGTATGTTATTCGTAAAAATGAAAGGCAATTTTCATATTTTTCACCTTGTACACTTTGATGTGTGTTTTGCCCCCCCCCCCCTCATTTACTTTTCGAAAAAAATGAATACGTATAACCTTTTTTTATTGCAAATTTCATTTTCTTTATTTAATTTTAATCATCACCATTTTTCTTTTTAAACGCTTAGTTGCGAAGTTATAAGCGAAAACCAATGAGAAGCAACTTTGAGTTCACATTTGGGAGACATTCAGCAACTTTTTGTCGTTAATCAGGACACCAAAAAAATACCCAAAATACAATTTCCTTCATTTTTTGGGCATAATTTTACTGCGCTAATAAGACAGTAGATATTTTTGCTGATTTTCATTTCCTTTTGTGAAATTATTAAGTATTTTTATTGAGAACAAAAAGTTAGAATTATGTGTACCTAAGTGAAAGAAACTTATCTTCATTCGGTAAATTTATCACTTTGTTGCGATGCAATGGTTTAAATTATAGCAACCGTGTACCGATAAACTAATTTGTAATAATTTGGGAAATTAATTCGAGGCGGATTCGCTACAACAACAACACATCGTAGAATGAAGTTCAAAATCCACTTTGCTAAGGGAGAAAAAAATTTATACAAATTTTAAGTTAAAATTTATTATAATGCATTGTAGCCGTTAGCGCGCAGTTTAGATAACGTCTTTTAGGATTTCGAGAATGAAAAAAAAAAAAAAAAAAAAAAGAGAAGCAATTTGAATACTTATCAAGAAAATACAGATACTAAATTTAATTTACCTTCTTTTTAAACAAGGTTAAATTTAAAACCTTCATACCGGGGTGTTATATTTCGCTTCTCGTTTTTCGTCGCTATCATCTCATCTTCGTTCGTACTCTCACCGCTGCGCACGGGCAGGTCCTAATTCGTCCGGAATCCCTTATCGCTTTTCTGTAATAATATTATGAATAAGGTAGAGGTATAGCAACGCTACCGTCGATCGACGGTGTACCGGGGAGGTATAGAAGGGTCGGTAGTAGGTACGTTATCAGTACGTCGCACACGGCGTCTCTAGAGAAACAGGGCGTCTTTATCGCTAAATTCCAAGCGACGCCTTATCGGGCGCTTCGGTCAAACAGTTTTCCTTTTTCACTATCCCACACTTGGGTTCGGGGAATATTATTACCAGTTTTGGATACCCGTATGCCCTATCCACCAATATATCGTTATGTACCCGCGGTTGTCTCCTCGCTCGTAATTTTGAATATCCTGTCATAATATGCTGACACGTACAGATAACCGTAATAGGTCATTTGTAAAACGACAGCGTCCAGTTTAGGCTTGTTCATCAAAAGAAATATTATGGCGTTCAATTTTCGTTCATCTGTCGGTAGTTTTTTATCCGATAGAGTTGGAATTTTGATTTGGGTTGTTCGTAAGGTGCATGTGCTGAATACTGAAATGTTAAAATAATTGTGCAGTGCGGAAGTTTCACAAAGGTAATGGAAATATTATGGATCTTTTTGAAAATTCCTTAGTTTTAAATTCGTTATAAATGATTGGATGATAAATAAATGAAGAAATTGATTGAAATAATCTCAGGTGGGTAAATTCAAAAGTATAAGGGAAAAATGTTCATTCACGTAGGTATTTGTCAAATTTTCACCTAAAAATTCCAAACGTTACAAAAACGAGAAAATTTTATTTTCGACTATTTTTTGAAAATATGATGACATGATTTTTGGAAGAAAGTAACTTTATAAACTTGGTACTTTATGGCACAAAACTGCTGAAAAAGTATTTTTATAAAAGATATCTTTGAAACTTTTTTTTTTTAAAGTTTCACAGAGTGTCTAATGGACCTGCTGGATCAACACAAGTACTTTTTTTGCAGGAAGGTCGCGAAGCCTTATTCAAGCTCAAAATTTAACAATGGAAATTTTTTTAAAGTCCAATAGGTACCTATCTAGTATTAAAAAACAGTTGGGAATGAGATGATTTTTTTTTTACAATTTTCAATCTTTTTTTACTTCCTATTTAAAATTTAGTAGATCTTGAAAATTTTTCTTAAGAAAGTTTTTAAATAATTGTTCAACAATTTGAAATTTATCTACTATAGTACTACTTTTTAAGCATTAATGAATTTTAAAAACTGGATAAATTTCCAATGCGTTCATTAAAATTTAACTATTTCAAAAATTTGGAACATTTTTTAAATTGGGGAAATTTCGATATTTTTTTAATTTTGCAAAGTAAGTATCGATGAAAATTTTTGAAAATTTGATAATAATTGGCATTTTGATAGTATTTAGTTTTCTCTAAAATGTTCATATTATTTAGATACCTAATTTAAAATTTTGATAAATGGTTGAAGTTAGGTAATCAGTAAGGCCCGGATTTTTATGCGCTTAAAATATAAAAATAAGCGCTTATGTCAAGCGGTTAAAATATGAAAAATAAGCAGAAATATGCCCTATAAAACCAAAAAAAGCAAAAATAAGTGCTTTAAAAATATACCATCATGGGTATCAAAATGCAAGTATTTTAAAATCGGTTTCGAAAAACCTATCAAATCGTACATATGTAGAAACTGAAAGAAATGTAGAGCAGAAAAACATTAAAACATTTATTTTTAAAATAAATAATGCGAAATTCGATAAATTTGAACGCGTTGAAATTTCACAATCGAAATCGATTAGATTGAATTAAAATTAAATTATAGTTTGAAAAACGCCTCCACAACTGAAAATCCCTTCAAATTGCAACTTAAAAAAAAAATTGAAAATACAAAAAAGTGTATTTTAAAATTTTTTTTTGGTCAGGCTTTTCAATTTTTTCAAAAAAAGCGCTGAAAACTAAAAAAAAACGCAAAATATGCGGGTTTTTGACGTTTTTTGGTAAAAATAAGCGTTTTTAAGCATTTATACCTAAAATAAGCAAAAATAAGCGCTTAAAAATTTCACCATTCGTCTCAGAATTGCATGAAACGTAAAGAAAATTGTGATATGCCCTATCTAGTGCAGCAGGAAAAAATAAGCAATATCATAAAAATCCGGGCCCTAGTAATCAGTTCTCATAATTCCATCAATTTGTTTAATTTCTGAAATTTGGAAAATGTTTAAAATTTAGGTAGGTAGTATTTAAAAGTTGAAAAACTTATATTTGATTTAAAAGGGAGTTTTTAGAATTTTTAAATTGAATCAATGTTCAAAGTATGATAATTTTTTGTAAATGTCTGAAATTTTTAAAATTTGTTTCATCTCCAAAAATTTGACAAAAATTCATATTTGGGAAATTTTTATATTTTTTTATAAATTTTTCATTAACATTTTGTAAAAATCAACATTTAATGAAAGTTGCAACTATGGTCATTTTTAAGATTTTTATTTTACACCAATATTTAAAATTAGATAATTTTTTGCAGTTTTAAAAATTCTCAAAAATTTTTTGAAATCAAAATTTTTTGCGAAATTCAAATTTAGTTAAGTTACTTAGTTTTTAAAATAAATTTCAATAAAATAATATTGAATTTTCTTACAATTTTTAAAATTTGTAAAATTGATGAAATTTCAAAACTTGAAAAAGAAAATTGAAGTTTGATAAAAATGGGAGTTTTTAAATCTCTAAACTAGATCTAGGTAAGTATGTTCAATTTTTGATAATTTTTTGTACAATGTCTGAACGTTTTTGAAATTTTAACAAAAATTCATAATTCAAGTAAATTTTGAATTTGAATGATTTTTTGAAATTTTGTAACAATTCAAGAATAATTGATAAAAATTTTAATTTTGAAATTGCATTAATTTTTGATGTTATTAATTTTTTACAATTTTCAAGATTTTATTTACCCAAAAAATTTGGCAAAAATTACAATTTAGATAAGTTTTGAATATGAATACTTGAATTTGTGAATTTGAATCAGTTCTTATTCTTAAAGTTTAATAGGTGATTTTCAA
This sequence comes from Balanococcus diminutus, assembly GCA_959613365.1. NCBI lineage: Eukaryota > Metazoa > Arthropoda > Insecta > Hemiptera > Pseudococcidae > Balanococcus > Balanococcus diminutus. Next base: position 40,816,524 of record OY390715.1, on the reverse strand, counting down.
AATTTTGAAAATTTGATTAGGTGAAGAAAATTGATTTGTGAATTTTTTAATTTTCAAGTTGGGTCAGTGCTTCAGTGGTCAAGTTTGATACCTAATTTTTTACGAATTGAAATTTTTTTCCAAGTTTTGAAGTTGAATTAATCCTCAAAATTTCATAAATTTATTTCATTTTTCAAATTTGGTCATTTTCAAATTTGGCAAATTTTCAAAATTTGATCCGTTTCAAAAAATTATTTTGTACCTATTAAATGATAGGTATATTTTTACGATTATGAAATTTAAAAAAAAATCTTGTTAAAAGTCCTACATGAGTCTTGCTTTTTGGTTTTAAGATTTTGTTGAACAATCTGTAGCAATTAATTTTTTAATTTTTTTAAAATCAATGTTGTAGGTATTAGTAAAAGAATACCCTGTTTTTTTTTTTGTTTTTTTTTCTAACGTCAAATAAAATCATAAAACTCTCCAGTAAAAAAATTATGTTTCAAAAGAATTTGACAACATTAAAAAAAAAAAATACCACAAAGTAGCCAAGTATTAAAAAAATTTTCAGAACTTTTTAAAAATATACCTGCCTAAAGAAAAATAACATTTTCAGTTTCATAAAAAACTGGATTTATAAAAAAAAATACGTTTTTCGGATTCCCAAACAATGGAATTCAATTTCATAAAAAAGTGTCCTGTTTTCGCTAAAATAATCTTTTTTCAAATTTAAAAAAAAATAATATTGTTTTAGTTATTATTATACATAGAATCATTTCCAAACGCTGCGCTGTAACAATTTTTGGAAAAAATAGAAATTTTTTCATTTTTTTCAAATACGTATGTTAAAGTTGCTGCTTTTTAAAAACTCGGTTTTGTCTCTATCTTAATTCCTGTCCAGTTGGAAACTGTAAAGAATTTCTAAAAAATATCTACCTACTAGACGCTGTTATATGTAGAATTGTAGATGTACGTCTATGTACAATGTTGAATTGTTGAGTAGATCTAGTTATTGAGGTATTTAATGGCTGAACGTGTTAATGTTGTTTCCATTAATGGGCAATTTTCAGAGCCAATCCATCGTGTACGATGGTCGGTTTATGAAGGAGAAAGTGTAATATCGTATCACTTATATGACACGGTGGCGCAATGGTAAGTTCCGTTTTCACCATCACCATCAACATCGCCATCGCCAGCCAAAGCCATACGCGCGCGTATTCGTATTCGGTATAGTACACGTTGGTGTACGGTTTTAGTTCCAGGATTTCACCAATCGCTGGAATACGGCGTTAAAAAAAGTTCTAAAACCACACGAATTCGATGGCTGGGGCTGATAACGAATTATGGTAACTACGTAGATTCACGATACGGATAAAAAAACACGGCGCAATGACTTAAGCGACCTGTAATGGGTGGGCACCACCCTTCGCCAAAGCTTATAGGTACCACCTATTATCATAATGAAAAATCTTTCGCCCCCAACACCTCGCTGCTCCATCCCGGGGGGCATGACGGGGCCATGTCTGTATTCTTGTTGATACAAATCATTACACACTCAACGGCCGTAACGAATGAAAATAATATCGACGAAATATCGCGAATGTTATCTGCGGTCGAAAATCTACAGGAAATTTAACTAACAATGATCGTGTTTTCTCGTTCACCTATAATACCCTACGCGCGATGTGTATGGTCTACAGTGTAGATATGTACGTACATATATGCTTTTATTTCTCTCTCTCTCTCTCTCTCTCTATTTTTTCTAATTGTACTGATCAATGAAGTAGCAACGTTGTTGAAAAGGACGATTTTTCATTTTCAACCTTTCCAATAAATGAAAATTTATCGATAACCATCTTGACGCAACGCGACGACGCGATTAATTAGCAACGCGTGAATATTTATACTTGGGTGGCTCGTTGAAAGAAAAATACCATTCTCTAGGCCTTATCGTCTGCAGATAATTTCAACTTTTAAGTGAGAAATGACCGTAGAAACCGACTACGAGTATACGACTAAAATTACTCTAACATTTGAAACGCGTGCGCCACATACACATGTTTGTACCTGAGATGCATGATGTGGCGAGTTTAATTAACGTTATTAAGCGAAAATGTCTTGTTTTTTTTTTTTTTTTTTATCTTTTCATTTCTTTCTAGTCTTTTAGCACGAATTTGCCTTGAATAATCAAAATTTTCAGAAAATTTTCTAATAAAATATGATAACTAATAAAAATGTTGAAATTGGGAAAAAAATTACCTACTTAAAAATCAAGAAGAAGTGGGAATTTTGAATGTTTGTATTGAGAAATTGATAGAACCGAAATTATGAATTAAAAAATTGAGCCATTCCGAAAATTGACATTAGGAAATCATGGAAAATGAAATGTCATAACAAAAAGATCAAAATTGTTCTGAAATAAAAGTTAATTTTTTCTTTGAAAAATTACGAGATTTTTCTTCTCTAAAAAAAGTTGAGAAATTTCTTTACTACAAAAAATTGTATGAATTTTTACAAAAAAAAAAAAAAAATCATACAGAAAATGAGATATTTTTACTCTGACGAGAGATGTTTTTAATTTGAAAATTGAGAAATATTTTTATTCCAAAGAATTTGGTACACAGTGACCCCAAAAAATGAAGTTGAATATCCTTTATTTTTTATTCCAACTTCCAAAAACTTCGAGGGATTTTTTTTTTCCAAAAATTTAGAAATATTAATTCAAGTTCAAAAAGTTGAGATTTTTTTTCTAAAAAAAAAAAAAATTTAAATTTTACTCTGAAAAATGATTTTTTTCTCAGAAATTTGAATAATTTTTCCCCCCAAAAAATACATATTTAAAGTGTGAAAAGTTTAGATTTTTTTTTCTAAAAAAAAAAAAAAAATATGACAAAACCCAAGATTTTTTCTCAAAAAATGAGATTTTCTTATGTAAAAATTTGAAAAATATTTTTACTCCATGAAAATCAAATAAATGATTTTTTCTACAGAAATTTGAGTGATTTTTTTTCTTCTCCAAAAATTCAAAAATATTTCAAGTTCAAAAATTTGGAATTTTTTCTAAAAAAAAAAAAAGTGTTTTGTAAAAACACAAGATTTTTTCTCCGAAAAAAATTTAGATATTTTTATCTGTAAAATTTTGAAACATATTTTTTCTCCATGAAAATTGAATTAATAAAAAATGATTTTTTTCTCCAGAAATTTGAGAGATTTTTTCAAAAATAATTGAGATAGAAAATTGAGATTGTTTCTTAAAAAAGAAATTGAAGTGTATTTTTTTTTTAATAAGTAATGATATTTTTCATTCCCAAAATCCAGATCTTGTTACAGGAAAAAGTATAGGTTGTGCTAAACGCTTATTTGGCACAAACCTACAGTTTCTACCTTTGTGAATCAAAATATTAGAAAAATATACAAATCATGAAGTAATGAGAAATTTTAATGTAGATTGATATAAAAGAATTTAGAAAATTCATGGATCATAGATAACAAAAATAAAAGTTGAGTTATGAAGATTTGAAAATTTAGAAAAAAATTAAACATCATTGAAAATTTTGGAGATATGGCAGATAGGCAATAAAAAATCGAGATATTTAAATAATTCGAAAATACTCTAAACTTTGATGAATTTTTGAAGAAAGAAAAATTTGAAAATAATCTCTATTGACTAATAATAATTAATGATTTTTACTGTTTCGAGCATTCTCAGAATATTATTTAAAAAGATAAGACGAGTAAACAAATGAGAGAAAATGTTTGATCACAAAAATAAAAAATCGTTTTGAAAAAGGTCAAATCTACCTCTTCGTTGAGTCAAAGAAGAGTTAGATGCAGAAAACATATTCAACTATCCACAAAAGTTTGCATAAATATTTTTTCTTCTTCATTTATTCATGTTGAAATGTAGATTTTTAAAATTTACTGCATATTTTGATTTATTAAATTTTTGGCATACTTACATTGGGAGAGAGCTCACAAAAAGAATCACAGTTTATTTTTTAGTTTCTGTAGTATTTAATTTTTTTTAATATACGTTAGTTAATTTTTTATTTATGATTTTCTTATCATCATCATTTTTTTAAATAGGTAGCCAAGTTCACTTTAGAACTATGCTTGAGTACCTATTTTTACTCTATACTTTTTTGAAGTAACACGTTAATCCATTAATCGATCTTGAAGTGCACCATGAGACATGAGTGCGTAAATATAATACAAAGTGTTCCCTGAGTGGTTAAAAATACTTTGAATTTTTTTGCCTGGGTAATAATGTTTTTTCTGTTTTCAAAGTTCTCTATTGTCTGCATTTTTCAAGGTAGGCGAATTTATCACATCATTTTTTGAAATCCACAAAAAAGGTATGTGATGAATTTTTCTATATACCTATTAAAAAAATAAAGACAACCAATTTAAAAAGCTTCAGAGTACCTTCATTTTTAAACTGGAGACAGAAAATGTCAAGAGTAAAATAAATAATTATTTTTCATTAAGTACTACTCATTTATGCTCATTGCTCAAAATCAAAAGAAATTTCTTACAAATCAAATTTTTAAGAAAGCTTTAGAAAATTGAAAATCTTGAAAATTAATTAGGTATTTAAAATGTATTTTAAAATTTAGTTGGAATTCTTATTTTTTTTTAAATTAATAAAAAAAAATATTTTTTTGAAAAAAAAAACCTGGAAATTTAAATATTTAAAAATTATTTTTTAAGTAGGTAGGTATAGATAAAAAACTAAACTTTAAAAAATTGATAAACCCTATTTTTTTCTTCCTTATTGTCCCTTCAATTTTTAAGATAGGCAACGTGTGTGAAAAAACCATGGGTTGGTCATCCTGTGGATTTTCCTCCACCACTCAGGAAACACCCTGTATACTTCAGACACGAATCTCCATAAACATAATCATTCAGTGAATAATCTCCAAAAATAATTTAATCTAAGTATCTTAGCTTAGGTACTTATTTGCTTCAGTTCGAGCTTTCCCCAAGATAGCAGCATCTCTTATATCAAAGAAACGTGCCAGATTTTCGTATTTTCTCCTCCTATACCCAATAATAATTTCAACCGATTGGTCAATCAAATTTTATTGTGATTATATATTACCTAGTGAAGTAGTGATAAGTTATATTCGATTCTTGTTCGAACATTCGATTAGCTTATAAAAAACCCCGAATTCTGGTCGAAGTTGTTTTCGCAATGACCAACACGAATTTAGGATGCCTTATAACGTGTAATTAAATTATAAAGATGCGTAGATAAGACGAGCTTCGAAAATGAGCCATCAACAACCAACAAGGCACCGATGAAAAATTCATCGAGTATTCCGGAAATAAGTTGATTTTTTCTTTCGATTGTCGATAGATTCGCGCGACGTGTAACGTACGACGCGACTCGATACATGGAATAGGTTAAAGAGGCTATAATGTAATTGCCGTTGTTTACTCTTTACAAGTAATTACATATTAAACGCATCTCCGCGACTGAGTAATTTAACACCGATGAGCCAACACTTGGGAATTCTTTTGCGTGAATAATATACCGAAGAACGAGGTAAACCGGTTGAATTTGTTGGTGCGCTTGTGCCTTGTGCGGTTAAAGGTGTCGATAATGGAGAATAGGTATATTATACATATTGATAGCCGAGTTTATTTTTCAACCTTTTTAACAATTCTACTCGCTATTCGGATTATTAAATGTCGAGGTTTTAATTACAAAATTATTGCCGAAGTGATCTACCCACAATCTCTAGTTGAAGGAGTCAAACGAGTATGGATTTTTTTGCGGCGCGACGTTAGTCATCGAATATCACGTTCTGAGAATCCATTAAACATGGTGAAAGAAATTTGATATTATCTGTAATAGATTTTTCTGGATGTGGTAGCTACTTTTTTTTTGGAAGTTTTATCGCTCGAAAATCTATATACGAGTTACGGGTCGAATGTAAAAGACGCGCGGTATGAGACAATTTAACCAACCGGAGTGAGTACGACGACATTTAATGAAAATGAGCTGCGACTGCGAGATAAAGAATGCCAGAGGTGAACGCTGTAAACTGCTGTACAGTAGTGAATTCGTGGCAGAAAATGTAGACAGATACACAGATTAGAAGTTAGCCACGTTCTTTGATAAAAGTAGATTCCTTACTGATGGACTGACTACTGTTAAATTTATTCAACAATCGGTAACTGCTACCTACCCATCGGACTAGTGTCGCATTAGAAGGAGAAATGTATAGCTATTCGGTTTTTAACCAAGATAAATCTAACGAAAAACGTCAATTTTCGGATCGTTTAGTGGAATAAGTACGAAAAAATCAAATACCTATTTGTTTTTTTTAATTAATTTTTTCAATTTCGTTAAAAATTGAATTCGTTTTTTTTATAAAATTGCAAAATGTTGAAAAATAATTTTTTAGAGAATTTTTTGCGAATAAAAATACGTTTAAGCAAAAATTATGATTCATCAAATTTTACATCGAAAAGTTTTCATTTTATGAAATTTTACAGCTTTCTTCCTGGGGTTCTTAATTTTGAGCGAATTTTGTGAATGAAAGAAAGAACGAGTGAAATGAAAAAATGATGAGAACATTTTTCGTGCAAAATTGAAAGAGAAATAACTTTTATTTGAAGATTTTTTCCATACAAGGAATCATTGTTGAGATATTTTGAAGAAAAAAAAACTTAGTCCCTTCAAAAGATAGCATAGACAACACAGAATTCGTAACTTGTGAGTCTGGGGTTAAGATAGGTAGGCTAAATCAACCTCGATGTCTTCACTTTTCGAAACAACCTATCAGATATTTGGGCTTCTGCACCTCCCTTCTACCATCACACGAAAAACTCACTTTTTCAATTAAAATTTCGGTTTTGAGAATCGTGTGAGCAAAAATTTTGAAATTTGTATTGTGGAGTTGGGAGGGGTGATAATAAACTTGTGAGAATTTTTCGATATTTTTACATTACATTCTATCAAAAAAAAAAAATAAAAAATTTCAAACTAGGTAGGTAGGTAGGTACGACTAAGACTAATTTTTATTCTCCAAATTTGAGTTTATTTCACATCTTACATTAGTACTATGTTATTTTTTCATATTTTTACCTAGATTGGTTAAAATGAAAATATTTCATTTTTGCCTTAAAATTTCATTTGTTCGTCCCCCTTGAACAAAAATTTTGAAATTTTTATGAAACAACTAAAAAACTGTAGCTTGTTAGCGTTTTTTTTCTTCAAATTTCTGAGGCTTCAAATTTTGGGCAAAAACCCTAAAAGTGGCTGAATTTGTGACTTTTGGCTAAATGGTGATACCTATAAAAATAAGCTTATGATTTTCGTGTTAGTGGAAGGAAATGCTGTGAGGATGGAAAATGCGCCCAATTTTAGCATAGTATATGCTTTTACGGAGACCAAAATGGAAAAAAACGACAGGAAAATCCGACCCAAAAATGCGACAGTTGGGTTAGGTTTGGATGACATAAAAAAACTTTAAAAATTTTCAATAAATTCGACTTTTTAGACATTATGTCAGACATTTTGAAACTTGTAAATTTTTTGAAATCTTATGACTTTTAGACATTTTCTAGACATTTTGTCAGACATTCTGAAACTTGGAAATTTTTTAGAAAAATTACTTTCAGACATTTTGTCAGACATTTTGTCAGACATTCCGAAGCTTGAAAATTTTTAAAAAATTTTATGACTTTTAGGCTTTTTGTCAGACATTCTTAAATTTAAATTGAAACTTATAAAAAAATTTTAGAAATAAGTATGACTTTTTGACATTTTGAAACTTGGAAATTTTGTTAGAAAGATGACCTTGAGACATTTTGCCAGATATTTTTAAACTTGGAAATTTTTTTAGAAAGATGACTTTCAGACATTTTGTCAGACCTTTTAAAACTTATTTTTTTAGAAATTTTATGACTTTTTTTTATTATACTTTTTAGATTTTTAAATTTCCATGGAAATTAATATTCGTGACTTTTAGACATTTTGTCACAGAGTAAAAGCATATACTATGTTTCATACTTTTAAACGTAGTGTGAAAATTTTCAAATAAAAGAATTCTCTGGAAAATTAAAAAATTATTTTGAAAAAATAAAATAAAATAGGTAATATTATATCTCCGATTTTTTTTTAATTAAAAAAAAATCACCTGAATCCAGGGTTATCCTTTACGTCGGTCTACCTATTTGAAAAAATTACCGTTTTAAAAAAAATTCTCTTGAAGATTGAAAAATTATTTTGAAAAAAATGAAATAATTTTTTTTGCGAGAATTGAAAAAAATCACTTGAAACTCTTTTTTATGCTTTACATACCTGAAAAAATCCTAGTGACTCGAAAAAAGTTCTCTTGAAAATTGAAAAATTATTTTGATGAAAAAAAATGAATTTTTTATTAATCTCGGATTTTTTTTTTTTTGATAATTGAAAAAATAAATAAAAATTGACATCATCGACATCATCGACATCCAGAGCTTTCGTTTTTTTCTATTTTGGTCTCCGTAAAAGCATATTATACTATGCTAAAAAATCATTTGAAACCAGGGTTATCCTTTAGGTTAAAAATTAAATTTAAAAAAAAAATACATAAAATAATACTTTTGAATAAAAAAATTCTCTGGAAAAAATTGCGTTTGAAAATAAAATCTCTTAAAAATTAAAAAATTATTTTGAAAAAAGATTACTGTTTTTAGCATATTTTTTTGAAAATTAAAAAAAAATACTGAAAATTTTTTCTAAAACAAATTTTAAAACAGAAGGTGGAAAACATAGTAAACCTTCTACATAATAATCAAAATAATATTAAAATTAAAAATGATGGGTTTACGAATACCTACATCAATATCGTGAAAAATGTCTTACCACGAAAATCCTGCCTAAAGAATTGTTCCAAAAGATTATGGTATAGTTGAGATATTATTCTAGACTGAGAAAAATTTCATAATAATGTCTGTTATTATTCCAGCATCTTGATACGGTTACTGGTCAGATTAAAAAATAACAAGTTTTTTTCTTCTTCCTGAATTCGAGATTATATCGTAAATTGTCATTGATGTACAACGTGTTTAGTTTTTACATAAGATTAATTTCACGTAAAGAAAAAAAAATCACATGGAAAGGCGTTATCGGTTCTTTGTCTAGGATTTGTTTGTCATTCATTATAAATCTTTCGTAGGGAAGAAATCAGATCTGGTCAAGATGAAGTATAGAGAGAGACAGAGAGAGAGCAAGGGGGAAATGGAGAAAAAAATAGAATAAATCGAAACCAGATAAAAAGTAACATAGATGAAGAATAGAGATTAAAGTAGCCATGTGGTTTTTAAATTGAAGAACAAACGAAACATAACCTTCTAAAGTCTTCATGGTCCTGTCTTAGCATGTTACTTAGAGAGCGAGAACACCCGTATAATATTCTTGGCGCGCTTACGTACAAGTATTCGTCATACAATTTACTTACTCCTGGTTCTCTTCGGCTTTGCTGAGCTTTGGCATTTACGAATCTATGCGTGCTTTCGCGATTCTTGCGATTGGCGGATACGACGACGACGACGACGGCGGCGCGGTTTTTATTCGTTCTTTGATAAGAGCACATCGGCGTGTCCTTAATGACAGATACAAGTAATAGAACAGGATGACAACTGCATACTAATGACCGCGCAATAAATGATGTGCTGGTGGACGATATAACCAGATGTATCTGTCGTATTTACACACTTTATAAGACCTTATACTTACCTACACAAATGCTGTTGAAGCGAAGTCGAGTTGAGGAAAAAAAACGAAAATGTCGATCGTGCGACACAACGTGACTGTGTGGGCAGGTAAAAAGTATCGCGATTCGCGATGCGAAGCTTTAATAGGGAAAATGTACGAGAAGTTGATGAAATTTTCCACGCATTGTTTTTTTTTGATGGCCCTGAAGAGTGTTACTGAAAATAGAAAAGAAACGCGTATAGTTAAACGAACCTATTTGATTGAAATGAAAGAATTAACCTTGAACTCGGACGGTATCAATTAGAAGGGTATTTATTATTACATTTAATCTTAATTACCTCTTAATAAGTTTCGAAGATTTTTATCTTTCAAATGCAAAATCACTGTTTAATCGTAAACATCAATTAATTCGGATTTATATAACACTCGGGTCTCGGGTGCTATAAGAATAGCTCGAGAGTGCTGCGCTGGTTCCACGAAGATGAGCAAGTACTAAAAAACGGCGTTGCGGTGGTTGAAAAATCTGTGAAGATATTAGATAACGCATTCGACATTAAAAAAGTTATTATCTGTTTTGATAAATAATGTTTTTTCGAGATGACGACGATAATATCATTTATAAACTTTGAAAACAGATGCACAACATTTTTCGCTTATCTTAATATTTTCTGCTTTTCTACGGTTCGATAAATTGTTCTGATAAAGGATTCATTAAAAAGTGGTTTAATGCTCGATTGTTGGCATGTGAAATAAATAAAAAATATTCATAAATGGCAGCAGAGCGACTAATAAATTTGAATCTCTGGTTGGTATTAAAAATTCCATTCCAAATTAGTTAATCAACTCGGGATTCGAGCGGTAGCTAAGATTATGTTTCGTTCATCAAAATTCAACCGTGCTAGCTTATTTCATAGAGAGAACTGTGAAAAAAAATTCTTAGGGGTACTTAGATTAGGACAGATTTTTACACATTTTGTTTTATCGGGTCATAAACAAAATTTATATAATTATTGACCTCAGCCTAATTTAACGGATGAAGATAAATAGCAACTAACTACTCGTAGATTATCGCAGGACATTAGCTATAGGGAGATTTATTTGTAAATGGATGGTTTTCAGGTGGTCGCAAGAGTAATTCGATCGACTCTTGTGGGCACTATTACACTCGTAAGACTTGAAGTAGCGATAATGATGATAATTGGTTAAAAATAGCGAAGGTGTGCTAAACCAACATTTTACTGTTCATTTTGTTGAATTTTTTATGACTTAATTCCGAGTAGGTGTATTGATTTTTAATGTTTTTGATGCCTATACTTATTTTTGTGCGTACCTAACTACCTACTACCTACTTGTCAATTGATGCATGAGCAAAACGAGAGTTGAACATCTCTTAGAAATTTCGTTTACGATTGGTCTAGCAATTAGAATTTTATGACTTGGAGAGGTGAAAATGTGGCTTTTTAAAAAAGTTGTGTTTCGATCGCGAAATTTTATTTCAATTAAAAAATTTTTATGAGGGTACATGTTTTTTCGTTGAATTATTTTATTGCTTGCGGAAGTGAGTCCAATTCCAGTATAATGAGACAAAACTTGTAAAGCAACGAAATTTATTGTTTTGTTTATAAATTCTAAGGATTTTTTTTTCTAAAAAATTAATTTCTAGAATTAGGTATTACAATTTTTTTCAAATATTATCATAATTATAGATTTTTTTTCCTTTCTAGAAAAATTTTTCAAGAGAGAATTTCTTTTTCTGAAAATACGTATTTTCTCAAAAAATTTTCTTTACAAAAAAAAATTCCGATAAATTTTTCCTGAAATTTAAAAAATATTTATGTGATGTAAATTTTTAAATCATATTTTTTTTAAAAAAGACCATGAAAATAATTTTTTTCAGGAGAAAAAAATCTCAAAAAATTTTCTTTACTTGCTAAGGAAAATTCCGAAAAAATTTCTTGGAATTTAAAAAAAAAAACGTAATTTTTGAAAAATTACCTATCTCTGAAAATTATATATAAGGAGATATTTTGCAGGAAAAATTTAATTAAAAATGCGTAAAAATCTTATGTAAATTGGTTTAAAAAAATCTTCAATTTTTTTTTGAAAAATTATTTTGAAAAAAATGTTTTAGGTAAACAGATTTTTTCACAAAAAATTATTTTAAGACACTTAGCTCAACAAAAAAAAACAAATTAATTATTACCTATTTATAAAGAAATCATCTGAAAAAAATATTTCAAGACATTTCACTACAAAAACCTTTTCAAAAAAAAAAAAAATACCCGAAAAATCTCGAAAAGAATTCCCTCTCAAAATTTTTTTTTCTCAGAACTGAAAAATTCAAAAAATGAAAATCATCATGAAAATTCCATAGAAAAAAAGTTATAAAAAGAAATGTTACAAGAGAAAAATTTCAAAAAAGTATTTAGCACTTCGGTTAGTATTTAAAAAAATGATTCTCAAAAAAAACTGCTAAAAATATTGAAACAAAGTTTCATTTAACAAAAAAACAAAAAATGAATTTTTTATGCAGAATAATCAAAAAATTTTCGAAAAAAAAATCATATTAAAAAATTCTCATGAAAAAACAACTTCAGAGTACCTATGAGTTTCGCTGAAAAAAATAAAAACAATAGGTACGTAACAAAATATTCTTGAGAAAAAATTATAGGTAGGTATTACAAAAAAAATTTCTACAAAAATTTTTGAAAAAATTTTCTTGTCCAACTTGATTTTGAAAGAATTACGTATACCTACCTACTCAGTCGATTAAAAGTATGATTTTTTTGAAAAAATATTTAGTACCTACTTATCTAAACAGAAATTTTACTAAAAAAATTTTTCAAAAAAAAAATTAAAAATCTCGTGGAAAGAAATTTTTTAAAGGAAAATTTCCTTCAAAGAGTGTTGAAAAAGTCATCAAAAAATTCTTTAATAGGTACCTAACCTACCTACTACTTAATTTATCAAAAAAATAGGCAATAATTTTTTTTAGAAAGGAATCATTTTGAAAAATTCCTCGAAACAAATATTTCATAAGATGAAATCTCAGAAAAAAATATTTTTAAATACTTTTTTTTTTCTTGACATAAGTTTATTACAATCTTAAGAGTACTTGAAAATCCTTCTGAAAAACAACTGTTCAATAAAAAATCCCCTACAAAAAATGATTTCTTAAAAAAACCGTTCGAATAAAAAAATTGTTCGAATAAAAAAATTTTCGAAAAAAATAATTTTCCAAAAATTCACGAAAACGGTTTTTCTGATTGTTAAAACTCCACAAAAATTATCATTTGATAAAAAATCTGGTAAAAATATCATCGAACTGGTTACATTGAAAAATCTCGGTTGTAACCAGCGTACGCTAGGCCGATGGCCCATATTAATCTTGAGTTTTTTTCATTACTTCTAAAGGTTTTTAAATCGAAATGCATTAGTTTAATACGGAAATCAAGTTGGAATGTGTTTAATACTTCGTACAACGACGTGTTTCCCAAAGCACAGGTAAATCAACCGGAGGCCGAAAATACGAAGCTAATGATGATGTCACCAATAAACGACGATTTCCACACAGATAAGAAGGCTCAACAACGCATTTGCATTTTGTACACACTGCGGGCTTAAAATCCTAACATTTTACATCCTTCCAAAACTACCACATAACAAATAACCAGTTGCTCTTGGTCGATAGATCTACCATGCCGTAGTAATCGAACACGCCGAACCGATAGGTTAGGTTTTATCGATGAAGATATTCTTCAAAATAATGACATTAAGCATTTTTACGAATTGGAAGGAGAGAGATGCGCGGTGGTATTTTGGTGGAATGCCGGTGTCGTGTTTTCCTCTACGTCGCGCCGTGAACTTGTAGTTTCACCGGGTGTTAATTGAATCACAGAACTGGTCTTTTGAAGGCACGGTTGTGTGAATTTTTTAAGAATGAGAGCGAGTTTCGATTCGACTGAGGAGATTCGTGAAGTGGGGGTATTTTTATGGGGTAAATTTTATTTAGCGTTGAAACGTGATTTTTACAACGGCGAATATTCAAATTTAATGAATGCAGAAGTGATTTGATTAACGATCATCGGTGCGAATGGCGAATTAGATAAGCCGCGTGCTGCACCGATACGTTTTTGAAATTGAACAAGGTTTGATTGGGTTGAAACATGTTGAAGGGAAGGTTAGCCTAATAGAGTCTGGAGCACGAGCGAGGGGCTTCGACTGGAGGGATGGAAAGACTGAGAGAACCGAACATACCACTAATATAGTTTCTTGATGCGTTATCTCACCTTGTTATCGCGAACTTATTAACGAGCCCTTAAACTAATTATTATTGTCGTACACTGCGACTTGGCTGCTCTGCTGTGGCGCGGGTAGTTGGGTCTTTTTCGTTCGAACGCGTTCGCTAGTTGTTTTCTCTTTGTCTTTAGCGTTTCGTTACTTGGATCACGTATTTATCGACTGTGTACATCGAAAACACCCGCTATTCCAAGCTTCGAATACCTATTAATTTTGTCGACTACCCTTTTACACGGTGTAGATAAGTTATCACGGATGTAGTTTATTAAGCAATATCCCACGGTTTCGTTAATATTCCATCAATAAAAGTAAATATTAAACGATTTAGACGAGAAGGTGTTTTTTCAGCGAGCAGCAAAGCAGGGGAGGGAGCAAGGCGAACCCATATGCGTAATCTAACACGTTCCGATGCTAATTCGTAAATTTATTTTTACAGCTGGCGAGGAAGAAACATGGAACGAAGAAGATGATAAAAGTAAAACTTCGTTGGAAGAAGTAATCAAAGAAACGACGACTGTCGAAAATGAAGATAGAACGTCGCCTTGTCGTAGCGCCAGCACCTCCGAATCTAATGTTAAACTAAATGGAGAAGAACCTTCGCTCCAAACCATCAAAATCGAACCATCCTCGTCCGATTCGGAAACCTCCGTAGTCGCTGATAGAGGCGATGGTTCCGAGTCAGTCATCAAAAAAGCCAACTCGGTGGAATCCACCGAATCCAATAGTGATGCGAAGAATATCGCATCCGTGGTTATTAAAAACGAACCTGCCGCCAGTCCGGTTAATGTTGCGCCAATAAATGAGCAAGAATATTTGGGTGTATTGCCACAATCATTGCAATCAGGTAAATTTTTTCGGTTTAATGTTTTACATTTTTTTTTTTTTAGATTACTTGTATGGTAATGGGGACTTCCGAATGTGACGTCAAATTTCTCGATGGTAGGAAATTGGCTATCAAAATTTCGACAGCTTCTAATAAAACATCGACGATTTGGGAAAATTGTTTTAAAATTCCTACCAGCGAGAGTGTAAACAAACAAAAAAAAGCACGTCACTGAAAGCCCCTATTGGCTGCGAGTGCGATTTGAAGGGCTTGTGTGAGTGGTCACTGGTCATCCTTCAATAATGTTTTTTTTTTTTAATGCGGATTATGCATCCGAAATTATACTTTTGGATCCACATTTGAGGAAGTTTTCGAGTGGTGAGTTTAGGGGACGTTTTGGTGGTTCCTAAAATGCTATTTGCCTCATTTTTATGGTCTAATTTCACTGGGACATTTGTTAAAAGTCCATAATTTGCTCAATGATTAGATTATGAAAATGAACGATCAATGATTTTACTATATTCTTTTTTTTTTTTTTTTTTTTATTTTAAATAAACTTTTTATAATTATTTGATTATAGTTAAACCTTTTATTCAGAAATATATAGTTTATTCGAGTTCAGTTTTAAAATATTTTTTTGTTTTTGGATTTTAATACAGATTTAAACTTTCAATAATCCATCCAAAATCCATTCATAATCCACAATCCAGATTATGCAAAATCCGTGTAAAAAACAAAGCTAATAATTCCCTTTTATTCAATTCCTTTGTTGCCATTTTTCTACCTAGGTATTTATTAAATTTTTGATTTGAAAAATAATTAATGTTATTTTACCAAAAATTTCCACTGAAGGATAGGGAAATTTTTTTAACGACACCTAGTACGAAAAGCAAAAGAAGTTCATTGGCGAAACGAAAGGTGGGGTTATCACAACGAAACACTAAACGGTTTGAAGGCACCTCAAATTAGCCGCGTTGATTGGTTCGGTATGTTTCACTATCTCCGCCTTTCAACTTTCCAGTGAACTTTAATTTTTCATAGGGCTGGTCAATTATACCTATAATGTGTTTATTTTTGTCGATATTTTCAAAATTTTTCACAAGAACCAATTTTTTGAATAGACAATTGAATATTTTTAAAAAAATTGAAAAATAATTTTTTTAATTTTTTGAAAAATACTTATTATGAAATTTTTTGATAGGTATAGAAAAATTTTCTTGAAAAATATTTCCAACAAAAAATTAATTTATAAAGGCTTATAAAAAATTTTTCGACACGAAATATTTCAAAATTTTCCGGGAAAAATTCAAAAATCCCACTAATTTTTTTTTCAAATTTTACAAAAAAAAATTATAATTTTTTTTATTTTTCTCAATAAAAATTATAATTTTTTTTATTTTTCTCAATAAAAAATTGAAAATGGTATCATATTTTTTCTATGAAGTAGGTATTTATTCTAGAAAAAAATCAAAAATGAAGTGTGTAGGTATGTATTATTTTTTTCAATTTTTTCCAAAAAGTTTTTTTTTTTTTTTTTGAAAAGGAAATATTAATGTTTTTTTTTTAAATTACAGGACCTCACAAAAGGTACGTTTCTTAAATCACAAAAAATTATTTTAAAATTTGTGAAGGGAAGCAGGTATATTATTTTTTTTTCTTTCAAAAAAATCAAAAATTCTACAAAAGTGGGGGGAAACTCTAAAAAATAATTATCAAAGATTGAAAAAATTCTTCTCGGCAAAAAAATATTTTTTTGAAAAATCATTCACTTATTGTTTTCAAAATAAAAACAAAATCATCTTTTCTGAACACTCAATTTCCCTGTACTACGCTAGAGCCACTAAGCTTAGCCAACCGATTTGGAGACTTCAGCCCAAAAAATGAAAAGAAAACTTCGAAAAAAAAAATTGATTACAGATACGTAAACCTACATACGTAGACTCCTTGTAAAAATATTTTCTCAGAAAATTTTCAAATTAAGATAAAGTTTCATAGAGAGGAATTATTTTTTTAATAGATATTTTGTAAACTTTCAACTCTAAAAAAAAATATTTACTTATGGCTACATTTGAAGGAAAAAAAAGTAACGAAAGAAATTTTCGAGAAATTGGAAACAAAAGAAAAACGATTTCGTAGTTAGAGTGGTGTAGTGCGCCTGGTTTAGAATTTTTACATTATCAATATTTTTTCGGTCTTATCCTTGAAATTATATCAAGTTAACTAACACTCACGAGTAAGTTATCGCCGAAAGTTTAACGACGACATTCGTTGAGAAAGATAACTTTTGTCCTGAATATTTCAGTATTTTACGAAAATATTGTTATCGTGAATTCGCCATGTGGCAGATACCGTGAAAACAAATTTTCTCAAAACTGCGTATATTATGCAGTACATAGATAGGTAGTTAAAAGGAAGGTGGATTCTAGGTAGGTAGGTACCACAAAAAATAGTAAACATTTCAGTGAATTTCAATGAGGCCATGGGACTACGAGGAAATACGATGTCTATCGTTTTAAATTATTATTATAAAAATGCAATTTAGTTGTGCTGTATCTTTGAAGATGGAGTGGTTAATCATATTATGTACTTATTCTAAATTTGAAAGATTAAAGTGCAAGGTGAACGGAAAAAATCAAGGCAAAAAAGATCATAACGTGCCCTACCCTACCCACTACCCACCAATGGATAATATTCTTGGCTTATTCTCGAAAATATGATATTTCAATTTTGAAAATGGTTTTGGTTATCATCGTCATCTAGCCCGCGTGATCAGTTTAAAACTCGAAAAATTTCCAATTTATAAAATTGCACCTACTCGTTGACGGAAAATTCAGTACCTATAGATGAGGTAGAATTAATCGATTTTTATTATTCTTCACTCGATAAGAAAAGCAAACAGATAAATGTAAACTGATAGAGAAGAATAATGTATTAAAACTCTACTCATCAACGTTTTATCAAACGTTGTAAAAAGTTCTTTATCAAGAGAGGTAATTTTAAACCGAAAGCTTAAGATATTGTCGATAGTGCGATGAGTGCCGTGATTATTCTATTAACAGACTTATTTCACCGGTTCCCAAATTTGGTGACAAAAAAAATTAGGTATATTTTTTATATCGAAACGCTTATGAATGGGTCGTTTTAAAGCAGTTAGTACGATAAATTTGTAAATTTTAGCTGATTTTTTTTACCTTTTTTTAAATGCAGTACACCAATCCAGGGGTGTATCCATACAGAAAGGAAGGGGAGACCCTCAAGACAATTTTTTTTATTCTAGTTAAAAAATTAAAATTAGTTTTTAATTGAAAAAAAACCTACATAGTATTACGAGTATATTATTATTTTTTCCACAAAATTAGAAACATTGAAAGTAGATACCATATTATTATTTTTTTTTTTTAAGAATATCATCTTTTTCGCATTTTTTTGTTATTCTTAAACAAATAGAACCCGTATTTAAACATAATTCTTTTGAAGAATGTTTCTCGGGCGGTTCTTTTTCAATTTTATTCATGAAAATGCCAGATCACTTGAAAAAAACTATGTATTCGAAAATTTAATTTTAAAAAGTTTTCCTGACAAATCTTTTGAGAAAAAGCATGAAAAAAACAGTTTGAAAAAAATACACACAAGAAAATATTTTGAGAAAAATTCAAAGAAAAAAATCTTGCATTAAAGTATGTACCTATTTTTAAAAAATTGTAAAAAAAATTGAAAAATACTTTGAATTAAAAGAAACTGGTTTAACTAGTCTTTAAAAAAAAAAAAAAAAAAAAAAGTTTTTTAAACAAAAAATTCTTTAGAACCTTTTTTTCAAAAATGGTAATTACTTCATTCATATTTTTTGATATACTCGCAAAATTGTAGAACTTCATACAAAATTCTATGCAAAAAGGGGTTATATGTACGTATATTTTTTTAAAACAACTGTTCTAAAATAACACTAGTCAACAATTTTTGAACTTTTTCTTGTGTTCGGGTCCAAAATAGGCTTAATCGTTACTTTAGGCCTAGAAACAAAAAGCAATTTCTCATTTTTCGTTTTTTTTTGCTTTTGCGGGTACGGGAGGGGTTCAAAGTGGCGAAAATCGGAGTTTTTGCATCTTTTCAACTGCTCATAGCGCCATAAATATTGCTCTACGAACAAAACCAATGGCAGATTCGGAATCTACGTTAAATTTTGAGAAAACATCTCTGTCCGTTTTTCCAATTTCCAATTTTAAAGTACCTTAGTAGTGTTTTAATTTTATTATCGAGATCGTCGCCGTAACGCGCGGAGACAGTCCGATAATTATCGAATCGTTCCCACGTGGAACGTCGGCGGTCTTGGTAAAAAAATTGAAACGTTACTAAGGTACTTTAAAATTGGAAATTGGAAAAACGGACAGAGATGTTTTCTCAAAATTTAACGTAGATTCCGAATCTGCCATTGGTTTTGTTCGTAGAGCAATATTTATGGCGCTATGAGCAGTTGAAAATGCACCCCGATTTTTGCCACTTTGACCCCCCCCCCCCCTCTGTAACCGCAAAAGCAAATAAAATTAAAAAATGAGAAATTGCTTTTTGTTTCTAGGTCTATACTATCGATTAAGCCTATTTTGGACCCATTCTCAAAATGGCTGTTGACCTGTGTAATGGTTCTGCTCTTATTTCTCTCTAAGATACAGTATCTACAACACGCAGAAAATAAACAGCGAAATATCCCCACCACAACTGAATAACTTCCAAAACTTTGAACGCAGTTTTGAAAAAACACAACTCGTTTTATAACACCTTTTTACAGGGACACCCTCAATTTAACAAAAAAAAAAAACTTCAATTTTCTTGTAGCAAAAAATTTTTCTCTTCTGTTGCAATAAAAATATTTCTTGAATTCTTTAACAGAAAAAGTGCTTATAATTTTTTAAAGTAAAAAACTTTTTCAACATTAAGACTTTTAATTTTGAATTCAATTTTTTTTAGTGAAATATTTCAAAATTTTTGAAAAGAAAATCTCTGCGTTTAGTTTAAAGTAAAAATCTTTTATTTTTGTGCGCAGGCCTTATTTTTTATAATTTTTTTTTTTTTTTTTTGAAAAGAGGTCTTTTACTCTTAATGTGAAAAATATCATATTTTTGAAAAAGAAAATCTCTCCTTTTTTGTAGTTAAATTCAGTTTATTTTAATGTAGATTTTTTAAAAATCACTAAATTTTTTGGAGTAAAACGACTAGGCCTACTCATTTTTTTTTAAATTTTTAAAACCCTTCATTTTTTTAGTAAAAAATTGTTTTAACTGTTGAGTTTATTTTTTTTTTAAAAGTTGCCTTTCCCTTTTTTGTAGGAATACATCTTTTATTTTTAGTGATAAAAATCTATTTTTTAAAAAGAAAAATCCCTGAATTTTTTTGTAATAATTTTTTTAAAATTTTTTGCAGTAGGTAAAAAGACTATTATTTTTTGAAGAAATAAATGTGTTTTTTTTTGTTAGTTGTTTTTTTAGAGAGAAAATCTCAATTTTATGGAGTTAATTTTTTTTAATTATAAAGAAAAATCACTAATTTTTTTTAAATAAATTTTTTTTAATTTTTTGAAGAAAAAAATTGTTTTTGTTTTTTGTTAGTTGTTTTGAAAAGACATCAATTTTTTTGGAGTAAATTTTTTTTAATTCTTAAGGAGTAATTTGGAGAAAAGCGATATCTCAATTTTTTTGGGGAAAAAAATCTCCAAAATATCGCCTATTCGAGGCCTTAGAGGAAATCAGGACCTGGTGCAAGTGCACTTTTTGCACCCCCTCGTGCCATCACTGTCTTTTAAGTTTGATTACTTATTTTTGTCGCAAATTTTGAATTTTTTCCCCTACAATTCAAGCAATTGCACATGTATGTGTACCTACCTAACCTGCCTACCTACGAAAAACTTTTCTCAAAATTTTTAGGCGATAAATACGTAAAGTAGAGCTTGATACGAAACCTTCTTACCGTACTTTTTTCCAAACACAGTTTAACAACCAATGAAAGGTAGGCATCACAGGTATGAACGTGATACATGTGTTTGTAAATGCGTGACTCACGCTGATAAACAAAATAGAATTTTTATCTGTTATTTCCCAATAAACACATGTAAGTTTTATGTAGATGTACGTATGTATGCGCGTACATGAACCAACACAAGCACACCATTAAACCAACGGTATATAGGTACACACATGTATACTTTAAATTTTTACTGTCGCCTAATCTAATCTTGGAAATATTTTTCCGTTTCTTTTTTTTACAGCTTTAACGGGGGCCAGGTATTACCCGACAGTGATAAACGCAGCTTCGGACGCTCGCTTTAGAACCGAAACGTCGTTGGACGCCAGACAAGGTAAAAAATATATATATTGAAGAGATAATTTGAGCATTGTAATTGCATTAGTGCGTTTTTTTACGTTTCGCGGTCAAGTAATACCGGTTCGGTAAACGCGTAACAAAGTGTCGAAAAAATTTGGCAATTTTTTTCGAAATTCCTGGTGAAGTTCGCGGTGTGTGGCGTATTTTGGAGTGTTGATCGCGAATAACGCGGAAAAGTATGAATAAATGTATTCAACGGTGCAGAAAATTGTTATCGGTAATAGGAAATTTGCATTGGTTTTAAGACGATTTTATTCTAACGTAGATGTATCTAGTCTACTAGCTAGTTTTGTAATCAATTTGAAATTTATGGGGTATTACAATCGGGGTTGATAAGTGAAACGTAATTTCGAATATGTTGCCGCGGCATACAGAAACGATTATTAATTAAAAGTCGATACTGTGCATGTAATTTATAGCACCTATCGCCTTAAAACCTTAATTACTTCTGGTATGAGGTGTTTGGAGTTTATTTTTCCACGAACGCCTCGATGAAGTAGTTTTTGGAGACGATTTTGCTAATATTTGCGTTTGTTTTTTGTGCTGTTTTAGGATTTATCTGTCCTCCGTGTGGAATTAAATTCAGTTCTTTGAGTACGTTAGAAGCTCACCAGACGTATTATTGTTCTCATCGACAAAAGAAACCGAGTAAAGGTGAGATTTCATATCAATTTAATAGTCGTATTGAATTAAAATTAGACGACTTGGTGAAAAAAGTACAAAAGAGCCTGACTACCAAAAAATTTGTAGTTTTCCATTTCCTTTATTTTTTTTTCTTGGAAAATTAAAAAAATACGAGTATACCTAATTTGGTACCTAGCTGACCCTATTTGAATGTAAGTTGTTTAACACCTTGTAAAAATATTTTCATTCTTCGTGAACTCGAAAATTCGGGTGTCAACTTTAGTGATAATACTGTATTGAAGGTATCCGCCATACGTATTCGAAAGGTGCTGATAATTATGATAATACACAGCCATTATGGTGCTTTACTGTATAGTACACGTGGTTGACGTTGTGGCCAATCGTAGAAGTATATCTTAAATGGTAAAATTGCTCTATGTAGACATGCGCAAAATATAAACCAATAAAGTGTTTTTTTTTTTCGTTTTATCAAGCTTCTAACTTTTAACAAACCAACACGTTATCAAAAAATTTGTCGAGCCTCAGTAAGCAGCCTAAGCACCTACCTATAGTCGTAAAATTCATTTAAACTTTTTTAGCGCATGCGTATATAAAAATATCCTTTTTTAAAGCTTACCTTACGTTATCGTTAGATTAAAGTAGTTATCTCCTGAGCGTTTATTTTGTACATTTACCTTAGCTGATAAAAGCCTACGATATTATTTAATTTGAGATCCCGAAATGCGATACTTTTTACAGAAAGTTTTGATGTGAAGGAATTATTAGGTACATTTACCTTTTCAAAGTAAATATTCTTTTTTTTAAAAATCCAAATCCGTCGAAGATTGAAGATATACATACGTTTACCTAATCGCGAATCGTTATCTTTATGTAAACCTGAAAAAAAGATAAGGTAGAAAACGAACGAAGGTATCGAGGATTTTGTTTAAACTGTTTAAGGTGCACACCTGGCTTCCAATAAGTGATTCGAGGGAATTCATTTTTAGATACGTTGAAAAAATCTGCCATGGTCGGCAATCTTGACAGTAGCTAGGATGCTCGAGCTGCAGCCAAAATTTCAAAAGTTAAACGAACGAGCTACACCATTGAAAACTATATAAATTCAAAAATTAACTACATAATTAGTATGCCTATTAAAATTTCTGTTTTTTAAAAGAAAGAAATTTTCAATTTTTCTCGAATTCCTACAAGAGTTGAAATTTTTTCGTCAGTCTCGTTCCATTCCTATCTTATGCTGTAATTTTGATGAATTGAAGTCATTAATGCCTCGAAGCCGAAATAATTTCTCGGTTCCGACTACAAGTACAAGTAGTTCGAGTTGACGAGGTCCGACCGTAATTTTCGAAGAAAAAATTCTAAATTTTCATGGAATAGATACAAAATAATATCTCGATTTTTTCGAATTAACAAAGTACCCATCTATACCTAGATTAAAATTTTTAAAATTTTTTTAAGTAAAAAAATTATTTAAAAAATTCTTAATTTTTTGGAAAAACATTTATTTGAAGAAAAAATCCTTTCTTCTAGGAAACATCTCAATTTTAAAAAAATCAAGTTTTTTTAATTTTTTGAAAAAAGCTTTCCTTCTAATTTAATTTTTTTGAAATTATTTTTTTTTAATTTATTGGCAGATGAACGACTTTTGCTGTTTTCGAAGGAAACCTTTAATAATTTTTTGTATGCATTTTTTTAAAACAAAAATCTCATTTTCAAGTGAAAATTTTATTAATTTTTTTAATGAAAATTTTTACAAAAATTTCCTAATTTTAATAGTGAAAAAATCCCTCTATTCTTTCAGAGAAAAATCTTTCAACTTTTTTGAGAAAATAACAACTTTTGGAGATAAAAAAACTTTTAATTTGGGATTAGGTAACAAAATTTCTCAATTTTTGTGGGATATTTAGAATAAAAATAAATTTTTCAATTTTTTTTGGTAGGTAGTTATAAAAATTTCTTATTTTTTAAAGAACATTTTTTTGGAAAATTTTTTTTTTTTGAAATAGGTAAAATATTTTTATATATTTTTTGATTTTTTTGGAATGAATTTTTAATTCGCCCCCCTGGACCCCCCTGGTTGGCTCTATTTTCACACTTCGTTTGAAAGTATGAAACATAGTATATGCTTTTACTCTGTGACAAAATGTCTAAAAGTCACGAATATTAATTTCCATGGAAATTTAAAAATCTAAAAGTATAATAAATAAAAAGATTTTCAAGTGTCTGACAAAAAGCCTAAAAGTCATAAAATTTCTAAAAAAAATTCTAAGTTTCAAAATGTGTGAAAGTCATCTTTCTAAATAAAATTCCAAATTTCAGAAAGTCTGACAAAATATCTAGAAAATGCATAAAAGTCATAAAATTTCAAAAAAATTTACAAGTTTCAAAATGTCTGACATAATGTCTAAAAAATCGAATTGATTAAAAATTTTCTGTTTTTTATGTCATCCAAACCTAACCTAACCTAACCTAACTGTCGGATTTTGGTGTCGTTTTTTTTCTATTTTGGTCTCCGTAAAAGCATATACTATGCTAAAAAAAATTTCGAGAAAGTGATCTTTCAAATTCCTTTGTAGAAAAATCTGTCCAAATTTTTGAAATAATTTTATTTCCAATTTTATTTGAGGAACATAGGTATTTAATTTTTTTGAGAATAAAATTTTCAGTTTTTTTGGAGCATAGAATTTTTTTCAAATAGGTAAAAGTCTTTCAATTCTTTCGGAGAAAAATCTCTATTTCTTTAGAGAAGAAATTTTTTCAATTTTTTTGGAATTTGTGTTTTTTTTTTTGGCGGGGGAGGTGAAAATTATTTTTTATAATAGAGAAATCTTTAAATATGTTTGGAATTGACTAAATTTCCCAATTTTTTGGAGTTATTTAAAAAAATTTTTTTTTTTGAATAAAAAATCCAATTTTTAGAGTGAAATAAAAAATACAAAAAAATTGCAAAAAATCTCTCAAATTTTTTTGGAGAAAAATTTCTTACTTTTCTTGAAAATTCTTGATTTTTGGATGGAAAAATCATTTTTAAATTTTCTTTACGAACCGATTGGCCTTTCCAGCAACTTTTAATCCACCGATGGTCACCTTTAGGCTTGTGAAAAATCCAGTTAGGTATATTACAACACTGCTAAATTTTGTTAGTTTTTTTTTTTTTTGTTAGGAGAATTTTGTATTTACTTTCCTGTGATCGTGGGCAGCTCGCCTATTGAAATGTAAAACGAGTACCTACCTCCGTAATTAGAATGTATTTTAGTTGAACATGATTCGACAAATATCATGTCCAGATTTTAATACATATCTAATGTATAACTATAAATAGGTTCAACTTGAAGTACATCTAGATTGATAATGTGGATATTATTGTTACAGGCGGTGGGGAAAGCGAAGGCGAAGATGGTAGAGCGTCATCGGTTACCGGTGGTTATGATCAAGACGAAGGCAGCAGCGGTGAAAATATGAGCACCGGCGAACCTTCGACGAAAATAGTAAAAACTGGAAAACAATACAGATGCACTCACTGTTCTTATAGTGCTGATAAAAAAGTCAGTTTGAACAGACACATGAGAATGCACAGCGCATCGCCGGCTACTTCGGTTGGTTTTAATTTGAATTTTTTTCAAAAATACCCCATCTCGTACAGTGATGTTATAATTAAATAAAAATTTTCATTTTTTCGTAGGTTCACAACGATTCGGATTCCTCGGTACAGCCTGTCGATCGCTATTGCCAAGAGTGCGATATTAGATTTTCAAATTTGAAAACGTTCAAAGCGCACAAATTGCATTATTGTAGTACACGTAATGTAATCAAACGCGCACCAAATGCTACTTCGTCACCTTCGCCCAATCTGTCCATCGATTCTAGAATAACTCCGCCGCTATCTTCGTTCGGTCTCGCCAATCAAAATCCTCCGCAACCTTTTATCGCGCTTCCGACTAATCCCGTATTAATCGTACCGTATTCGTTGATACAAGCTGGAAATATGCTTTCTAGTCCAGTCACTTCCGGATTAAACGCACAAGACGGAGTTTATCTTCTCTTGCCGGATGGTACCATACAAATGGTTGCGCACAGCATGGCTAATCAAGCGAATAGGACTCCAGAATTGAGCAGTCCTGTTTTGCAACCCATTCCGACGTCGAATAATAATCAAGTAAGCCGAATAAATGTTTACTCTCGTAATTAAAAGCAATTCAAATGCAAGTTCAACGCACGTATGTCAGTCTTGATGGAAATAACGAGTAAAAAAAAATCAGCTAAAATTTTCATGTTTGATATGCTGGTTCCTCCAAAAATTGATAGGTATGAAAAATTTACAAATTTTTGATTTACTTATTTCGAAAAATGTTTATAAAAATTCACAATTACTGTCAAAAACGATTTACCTATTTCCTCTTTCATAACTTTTTGAAAAATATTCTACTTTGAGAAATACAAAGTTTTTCAAAGAATTATTTGATAAGTTCCAGAATTGCAGAACGTTTGACAACTGACAAAAATTATTCTACATGTTTGATTAAATTACGTGAAATTTCAAAATTCCTAAAATAACAACCCTACAAAATTTCACAATGTTTTGTTATTTTTCTGGTGTATTTTTTGACATTTAAAAAGTGAAAGTATTCCTTACTCAGTGACCTATCCAAAATTTCAAAAGTGAAGTAAGTTATACCTTAGAAAACTCCATAAATACAAAAATTAGGTAGTACGTCCTACAAATTAAAATACATGTTTCTTTGAAGTGAAAAATCTCTTGAATTTCTTTTTTAGAAAAAGAAATACACGTATACCTAATATAGTTTAGGTAAATATTAATTTAATTTTTTTTGGTAAAAATATTTTTCAACTAATTTTTGGAAGAAAAACAAATTCATTTTTTGGAGAAGAGAAATTCTGATACTGAATTTTCTTAGAATAAAAAATTCTCAATTTTTTTAAAATTTTGATTATTTTATTTTATTTTTTTGTAAAAAATTATTTTACTTACCTAAGTATAAAAAAAATAGAAAGAAAGTAGACCCTACAACTTTTTAGGAAGAAAATAATTCTGTATTATTATTTTATTTTTTATTTTTTGTTTTATAACGCCATGTACAGCAATTAAGGCTATAGTGGCGTATCGTGAAGGAGGTTTAGTTATAGAAGGGATCGTAAATTATAGGAGGAAAGAAGGTATCGTAATTTTATAGAAGGGATCGTAAACCAGTTTTGAAGAGAAAGGATAATAAATTTTGAATTTTAATGGGGTCATCTGTTAGGATTTCTTTTGGATTATTGGAGGTTAGGTATAGGGATCTTTCATTTTGATATTTGGGACACTTAAGAAGTAAATGCGTTATTGAAATTTGGGTGTTACATATTGAACAAGAATTTTATTGGCGAAAGGAAATTCGGAATTTTCTTGGATTAAAAATTTTTTGAATAAAATCTTGATTTTTCTGAAGTCATAACGTTTAAAAAATCGTTTTTTTTTAACTTAAATTTTCAATTTTTTTTTTGTAAAAAATCTTTTATTTTAAAGGAAGGATATCTCCTTTTTTTTTGAGAGAAGAAAATTCAAAATTTTTGTCTCAATTTTTTCGAGAAAAGATATTTCTGACAAGTGAACCTTGATAACTTGCCAATTCTAACTTAGTTGAATAACCTCAGAATCAAATTTCGAGCACCAGTTGATTTTTTGATTTTTGACGATTTTTTTAAAATGGCGAAAATAGTCCATTGATAGATCAAGTTCTTAAAAAAATTTAATTTAAAAAAAAATTGAGATAAAATAATTATGAAAATCGACTGAACTCAAATCCGTGGTTACGAATTGATAAGAGTATTTTTTTACAACTCGAAAAATTTTGAAACATCAACTTTTACTGTAGGCTCTAGGTAACTTTGAAAATGACCGTGATCTGCTTGGAGGGGGGGGGGGGGGAGAATTTCAGTACATAAACCGGCTTTCAAAATTTTATTTCAAAATTGACCTACCAATTGGGTTATTTTTTCCGTTTTTAAAAATCCGTCAAAAATTGAAAAATAAACTTCTGCAGCTCAAAATTTGAATGTGAGTGCCCAATGCTCTTTCAGTGAGCCAAATTTCGGCTACCTAGGTAAATCAGAGTTGACAAGTTAGTTACCAAGATTCCCTTGTGAGTAAAAATGTTTATTAGGTCTTTGAAGTAAGAAAAATAAAATTCTTTTTTGAAGAAAATAATTTGTTATTTTGGTAAAAAGTTCTAAAAAATCGAATGTTTTGGTAGAAAAAAAAACGAATTTTTGTTCCAATTTTCTTAAAGATTTTTATTATGATTTTTTTGGGCGAATTTCATTACTTTCGCGACCGTTAAGACACCGTGTAAATTTAAATTTCCTCAAAATTCATGATTTTTAATTTTTATTCGAAATCATTACTCGAGAGGTGCTACATTTATAGGGTTGAATTTTCCAAAAAAAAGAAGAAAATTGAGAAAAAGGAATTGTTCAACTCAAAAAATTTAATTTCCACAAAATTGATGATTTTTTCGAAATAATTACCTACTCGACAATTCGAAAATTTTGAAAAGTCAACTTTTACTGTAGGCTCTAGATAACTTTGAAAATAATCGTGATCTGCTTGGAGCGGGGGGAGGGTGGAGGGTGGTCAATCTATGTTTTTATGAGCAAAAAATTTCTCAATTATTCTATGTAGGGAAATTGGTCAATTTTTATGAAATGAAAAAACAACTAATTTTTTGTAGGATTTTTTTAAAAAATTTATGGAAGAAAAATCTTTTAATTTTTCTAGGAGAAGAAGGGGGTCTGTTCTTTAGAGGAAGAAATTTTTTCTAGGTATTTTTTTTTACCCTTTGGGACCCGAGAAGAACCTGGTGGACGGGATGAAAAAATTTTCACAACAGAAGATGTACCATTAGCTCACTAAGATGAATGAATAAAAAAATTTGAGGCGGAGTAATTCCTCACTTTGGAATTTGAGGATGTTCTCAGAAATTTTCGAAATGATTTTATCAATTGCCAAAATAAAAATAAGTTGAAAATTCCCAAAAAATGCATGGAATTGTTGTGCAGCCAAAAACGAAACTAACCCCGTGAAAAAATTTTGTGCATCTCACGACAACATTTTTTTGCCTCAAAAATTGTTTTTTGGGAAATAAATGACGTAGTTCCATTTTTTTAATGACCGCAAATTCCCAACTCAGAAAATTTTCAATACTGTTAAGCATCGGAAGTCGAATGAAGAATATGACGGCCCCGAATTTTCATTTAAAATAAATCTCATTTTGGAATTTGAAGTTTTTAAGTCATTCAAGTTTGTGTTGCGCGTCAGTTAAAAAAATTTTCATCTTCTTCCAAAAAGAAAAATCGAAAGTTTTGGGAAATTTCCTTGTAGGTTGTTCTCAAAAAAGTTAAATTTTCACTACTGACGAAAATTTTCCAAGTTCATGAAAATTCCTTATCATTTTTTTCCAAAAAAGGAAAATTGAAGAAAAAATAAAAATCGAAAATGTTCATTGGGGTTTTTCTGGAAATTAAAAAATTTTATCATACATTTCCAAAATGAAAATTCCAAAATTTTCGAAGAGTTCTTTACCTTTAGTGCTTGGCTGAAGTTGAAGTTGAAAAATTAATCAGTTTTTTAATTTGTTGATGTGAGACTTGATACGAACTTGAATGACCTTGAATTTCAAAATTTTCAAATTCCAAAAAGGGATTTATTTTAAATGAAAGTTTGGGGCCGTCATATTCTTTATTCGACTTTCGATGTTAATCAATACTGAAAATTTTCTGAGTTGGGAATTTGCGGCTATTAAAAAAATGGAACTACGTCATTTATTTCTCAAAAAACAATTTATGAGGGGAAAAAATGTTGTCGTGAGATGCACAGAATTTTTTTACGTGGTTAATTTCGTTTTTGGCTGCACAACAATTCCATGCATTTTTTGGGAATTTTCAACTTATTTTTATTTTGGAAATTGATAAAATCATTTCGAGAATTTCTGAGAACGTCCTCAAATTCCAAAGTGAGGAATTACTTCGCCTCAATTTTTTTTATGCATTCATCTTAGTGAGGTAATGGTACATCTTTTGTTGTGAAAATTTTTTCATTCCGTACACCAGGTTCTTCTCGGGTCACAAAGGGTCAAGGAAAAAAATTTTTAAAATTTTTTTCAAGTTGAAAATATTTTAATTTTTTGGAACAGATGTAAAAAAAATCTAATTTTGTTTGAAAAAAATATACTTATCAATTCTTTGGGAGATGAAAATTCGTTATTTTTATGAGAAAAAAAACTCACAATTTTGTTTAGTGTTTTTTTTTTCGTTTTTCTTTGATTTTTCTTGAGTAAAGATAAAACCATTTCTCTGATTTATAGACTAAAGGCTCTTCAATTCAGTTTCTTTGTACTTAGAATTCTGCTGGAATTTTTGGGGGAAAATCTTTAATTTTTAAAATAAAATGAATGTTTTTTAAAAATAATTTTTTAGTTTTTTGGGGGATACCTCGTTTTTTTTTCAGAAAGAAATTCTATTTATTTCGTAGATTTAAAAAATCCATTTTTTGAAGAAAAAAAAAATCTCTATTTTTTGTTCAATTT
This sequence comes from Balanococcus diminutus, assembly GCA_959613365.1. Taxonomy (NCBI): domain Eukaryota; kingdom Metazoa; phylum Arthropoda; class Insecta; order Hemiptera; family Pseudococcidae; genus Balanococcus; species Balanococcus diminutus. The sequence goes on along the minus strand of OY390715.1, from coordinate 40,786,115 downwards.
CTTTTTTTGGAGGAGGGGAATCTCTTAATTTTTTGAAAAGAAAATTCGTTGAATTTTATGGCGTGTAAAATTTACCAATCTTTTATTGGAGAAAAAAATCATTCTCGCATTTGATATCAAAGAATTCTCGACATCCTTCCTATTGGGAAAAACTTGCATTATACTCATAGAAAAATCCAAGTTGCCGACCCTCCTGTTACATCTCATCATTTTTCTCACGCTCTTTTTGAATTGATATCCACTTTTATGCCAAATTTTCATATTTCACCCAATATAAGCTGCATTTCGAACCGAAAGTAGCCTATACCTGCGACCGACGCGAGTTGATAATTGATAATATGAAAAAATATTTGAGCGCAAAATTACAAGTATTATTAAAAAGTTGCGACGGTATTTACATTGAATAACCTTCGGATATAACTTAATACGACTGAAGAGAAAAAAAAATTAAGTACATTCTCATTTCGACATAATCGTAATGCAAGTAAGTAAATATTATATCCATCTTGATAAGGGTTTTGTTTTTACGTGTAACGAAATCGCAGTTGAGTGAAAACGGCGTGGAACACTCGAGATATTTTTTATTAAATGAGTGATTGACCTGATTACAACAACGTTACTCATTCATGCAACGATATTAAATTTAAATTGATACGCGTGACTTTGTCGAGTGCATTCGATCCACGTTGATCCTTTTATTGACTTTTTTAATTTCACGCATCTAGGCGAAAACTGAACACGTTTTTTTTTTTTTTACCTTTTCGCAGGTGACTAAAGAGACCATTAGCTCGAAACCAAATAGCAAGCAACCGATAGTAAACGTACCACTGGCGAACGGTGCTCTGGATCTGCGAATGCGTCGTGAATCGAACGGTAGCGAAAGCACGACAACGATCGACGCTTCGGAAGAAGAAAAAGAAAATCGTTTACTGGACGAGCAAACGGATCACGAGGATATCGTATGCGCTCCTTCGATACCGTTGATATTATCCGCCTCGTCGACCTGCTCGACACCGTCTCCTATTCCACTATCGCCCGGATCGCAGACGCGCACGTCGTCGTGTTCCGAGAAACTATGCAGTCCTAGTCCGAAATCGGTTATCACAATAGCGTCTTCGAAATCGAGCAAGAAAGTAGCCAACGGCGTTATTCGAAAATGCTCGAGATCGGAAAACGGCGCCGATGATAAAAAGCTCGATGCGTTTGCAGCTCAAAGTGCCAGCGCCGTCGAGCGAAATGCCAATTTCAGCTTGACCGAGATGCTGTTGGCGGCCGCGTCTCAGAATCATAGCGAATCTGCGAAGGAGTTGCAATTTCCTCCGGAAATGATACCGCATTTGTCCGCCATACAGCAAATGAATTCGGCCAAACGACCGGCGCTCAATCCTATCGCTAATATTCCGCTTTTATTACCTCCGGTTTCGCCTGGATCTCGCGTCATGCCAGAAATACTGAATCCGTCCATTTTACCTTTGTTAACCTCCGAATTAGCGATGAGATTAGCTTCGACGAATGTTCCGGCGGCCGGCGTGCCGCAATATATTAGGCAAGGTGGGTATTCGTTGAGATGAAGTGAGAGTTGTGTAGGTACCTATTTCGAATTACATTATAAATTGAACCTATTTCGTTTTATAGGTACTTGGAAATGCGAAGATTGCAATATTGGATTTTGTAAATACGAAAATTACGTAGCTCACAAGAAGCACTATTGTTCGACGCGCAAAGTACAAGATTCGACGCAATCGGACGATTCGATTAAAACTAGTCCAGCTGGATCTCCGTCTTCGAAGACGTTAGCACCTTCGCCGCAAACCTTATCCAAAGAAAATACCAGCCCGGTACCGCATCCGACTAATGTTATACAAAGCGCCAGACCGTTTTCACAATTCGTCTGCCAGATGTGCGGTATTAAATTCACGTCATTGGATAACCTATCCACCCACCAGACCTTCTACTGTCCCAATAGAGTCGCTGTTGTGGATGGAGAAAAATCTAGTCTCAAATGCCCGAAATGTAAAGTAAGTTCTATCAGTCTTCCAATTTTCCTTTCCGGCCCATGATTATACTCCATAATGCGTCTATTAATCGAATAATTATTGCGTAGGTGTTGTTACCAGTTGACCAATTACCAACGCATCAATGTACCGCGACACCGAGCGCAGGATGGAAGTGCCCGTGTTGTTTTGTTGTATGCAATTCTACGAATGCCATTCAAAAACACATCGAAAGCCATAGCGGCGTTAAAGCCTTCCTATGTACTATTTGTAATTACAAAGGAAACACCATTAGAGGAATGCGTACTCATATCAGAGTACATTTCGATAAACGAAACGGCGAAATAATGGTGAGTTTCGATAATAGAGAGTCTTTTAAGTATTTTTTCAGGCAAATTATTAATATCCCAGTTACATAAGGAAAGGAAATTGCATTTTGGGTTACATGGAATTTTTTGATTTTTAAATGGTTTTTTTTTTCGGTGTATTGATTAACCGCCAAATAGTTCCCGAACTCCCCCTCAGGAAATTTCCCAAATTTGGATCCTAAGTGAGCCCCTCGTTGTTTCTCGCTTATAACAACTCTTCAAACATGCGTTTGAACCGAAAAATGGTTATGACCTTATGACATGACTATGAATAAAATTAGAGTAGATAAAATTTTTAACAAAAAAGGTTATCAATTAATTTTTTTTCAAGGAGTGAACGCTCCTCAGCAGAGATCTGCACGAATACGAATAGTATTCGAATATTATCGTATTCGTATTCATACAACATGAATAAAGATTATATTCGTATTCGTTGTACACGAATAACGAATATAATCGTTAAATCGTAATCTCATATTAATTTCTTCAAAATGAATAAAGTGCCTTATCGCATTTTCACCCTCTCGCAACACACAGATAGTGTCTATTGTCAATCAAGGTAGGTGCGGGTAGGTGCATATGAACATTCAAACGAATGACGAATACGGCACTCATTCGTTTGGCAAATTTGCGAATATGAATATATTCGATTACTAGCCAAACGAATAATGAATATATTCGAATGGTATTCGTGCAGACCTCTGCTCCTCAGCGAATACTTAACATACATGATACAATTCAGGAAGAGGTAGAATATACAGGGTGTACTGGGAGCACTTTACGAAACTTCAGATTTGGATACAACCGGGTACCTCTAACAAAAAAATAATAATGTTTTAATTACATATATTATTAGGATGTCCCATAATTTCATTTTCTTAAAAATGTCAATTGGTCCGGCCCTCTAAAAATGATTTTTTTGGTGTAAAATCAACTCCCTAAAAATTTTTCTTTAAAAAAATTATTTTGAGTGGTGGCGCAGAGCCATTAAAAAAATCAAAAAATTGGAATTGAATTTTTCAAAAATTCTCAAGAAAATGGTCACTGCGTAGATAATTTTACCCAACAAGGCCATTTTTCGGTGATTTTTTTGCCTTTACCCCAGTTTTATAGGGGAAATAAAAAAGTTCCTTTTTTTACGTTTTTTGAAAAAAATAAATTAATAATAATAAGTTAGAATGAAAAAAAAGGATAAAAGTGCGCTTAACATACTAGGTACATATTTTTATCAAAAAAAAAAAAAAAACGATTTTTCAACTTTACCTAAGTTTTTAGGAACTGCATCTTTCTGGGGAAATGGCACAGTTCATGCAGTTCCTGATAATTGAGATAATGTTTTTTTTGGGGTAAAAAAATATGTATGTCAAGACCACCTCGATCCAATTTTTTTTTTTTTTAATTTATATTTTTAACGTAAAAAATGAGGTTTTTTATGAGTATGTCCTTGAAAACTGGGGTAAAGATGAAAAAATCACCGAAAATGTTCTTGTTGAGTAAAAGTATCTATGTAGTGACCATTTTGTTCAGAAATTTCAAAAACAAAAATTCAATTCCAATTTTTTTATTTTTTTTTATTTTTTCAAAAAAAGGGACTCTGTTCTGCCCCTTCACTCAAAATAATCTTTTTGAAGAAAATTTTTTAGTTGATTTTACACCAAAAAAATAATTTTTAGAGGGCCGGACCTTGACATTTTGAAAAAAATGAAATTGGGACACCCTAATACAGTACACATGGTGACGTATCTCAAAAATTGAAGGGGCAAGTCAAAATAAAACTAAAAATTTTTTTTTGATTGGGCATATGTGACCCGGCACGTTAAAAGGGACCTAGTAGGTATTTTACAAATTTTTCAGGAGAGTAAAAACAAACTTTGGAAATGAATATCTCTGGAACGAATGGACCGATTTATCTAAAACTTTGGAGAATTGTTACTGGGTATAAGTGAAATATTTTCCAATATTAAAAAAATAATTATGGGCGAACATTTTTGTATAATGGCGCAAGGGAAATTTGACCAAACTCAGTGTTACCAAAAAGGGGAAAAAAATTGTGATAAGTAAATTTTTGAAGTTTACTGATAACAAATGTAACATTGATTTTAGGCTAAATTATTAAGATTTCGTGTCATGGTGATCATAATTCATAAGATGAAAAATACATCGAAAACCACAGTGATTACAGATTTACTAGGTCCCTTTTGTCATGCCGATTGAAAATATTGAATTTTTCGAAGTTTTTAGTGATTCAGGTGATAGACCTTGGTAAGTGGACCTCAGAACACCAAAAAAGTGAAAATCGATTTTTTTTACCTACTAGGTCCCTTTTAACGTGCCGGGTCACATATAATAAATTATATAGATAGTCCTTGAAAAAGTAAATATTTTCTACTTTCGAGATTATTTGCCTATCTTTGAAAATGAAGGCAAGGTACAGAGCTTTCTAAGAAAAAATCGATTGGCAAAACTGCATTCAAAAAATTGTCTGACACCGCCAAAGAACAGAACCCCAAAACAGAAAAAAAAAATTGCCATAGTGTTATGCCCAATAAATTTTTTGTTTCTGTTTCATTCTTCCTTGCCCCTTCAATTTTTGAGATAGGCACTATGTGTGTATAACATTTTTTGTAAATTGTACCCGATTTTATCCAAATCTAAAGTTTTGTACAGTGCTCCCCGGACAGGCGGACACCCGGTATAGGAATGAAGACACACTATAGACTCCAACTAAGTCCCCACCACGGCCACCCTTCCTTTTCACGAACTATCTGAATATGAAATGAATATTGTAATAAAAGTCAAATTTAACGAGCTCGTGTGAATCCCCTTTTTTTAAATTTGTCAGTAACCCTGCTGGCTGCAGGTGCAGCCATGCCCCCACTCCAAAAAAAAAATCAATAAGATTCAAAATACGTGAAATTCTCAAAGGGGATCAGCAGCAAAATTCAAAGGGTGGCAAGTTTTAAAAACAAAATCATAAATTCAAAACAATTTATCATTTCAATTTTGGGAATTTTAAGGTAATTTATTAATGAATCTTCTTTTCAAAAATCATTTATAGTAGAGCTTTCAAAAAATTGTCAAAATTTCGGTTCCAACAAGCTTTCAAACTGGAAATTGTTTTTTTTAATGGAAACAAAAAAATGATTTTAAACATTACCCAGGTATATTATTTTGAAAAACATGTTTTCGATTTTTTTTAAACGATTTTTTAGAAAACAATTCTGAAAAATTGTCTATAACTTAAAACACAATTTTGAAAATGTTATTATACCTAGATGAATTAATTTGTCAAATTTTGTTCAAATTCGTATTTATTTTAAAGTTTAATCAATAAAAAATTTTAGGTTTGAAAAAAAAATTAAAAATTGTTACAATTCAGGGTGCATCAATAGATCATTTAACATTTGGTTCCCATAGATTTTCAATCGTAAAAATTGATTCTAAAAATGGAAACAAAAAATAATTTGAAATATTTTTTTGAAAAACAGCTTTTCAATTTGGAAAAAAAAACTTAATTTATACCTACTGAATTTATAAAAATATACATTTTCAAAAAAATGTACCTATTGTAAAAAAATTTGCCAAATTTTGTTCAAAACTTGACATTTTTTGTAAAAATCTTGTTCAAATCAAAATTTTCAGAAAATTTTTTGGAACTGGTTTTCTGATTTCATTGCAAAAGCATTTCTTTCAAAAATGATTTCTGTCAAAGTCTGAAAAAATCGTTGAAATTTCAAGTCTACCAATTTTTTAATTTAAATAATAAATAAAAAACTCGAAACATAAAACAGTTTTTTTTTTTTTTAATCAACAGCACAATATTTTCAAAATTTCTGTTCGAATTAGTTGGTTGGTCAGGACACCGAAAGGAACATTTTAAAATAAATAAAAAAATCAGCTAAAAGAATCGTGTAACCTAAAATGAAATTTGCTCCATTTTTTTGGTCCAATTTTACTGGTTTTTGAAAATTTTGAAAATTCAGAAAAAAAAATTCTTAGAGTCTTTGCTGATAAATGTTATACCATTTTCAGGAGGAAAATTATATAACTTGTTTAATGGAAGAAAACAGCAGCGCTGCCAGTTCTTCGGATGAAAACTCGACGGAAAAAACTGTAAAGAAACCTATCGTCGAACCTACACCACCACCACCACCACCACCACCACCACCACCTCCAGTAATCGTCGAAGAAAACCCTATAGAAGGACGTTCTTCTCCTATCGTCGTTGACTGTATAGAAGACGAAGATGAATACATCGAGGTAGACGAATTACCCAATGTTAAAGCAAATAACGATTCATCTAAAGAACCTGCGGAAACGGCCGCCAAAGAAGAGACAGAATCTCCTCAGGAATCCGCAGACGAAACGACTACCGATAGTAGTATTAAGAAATATGGTCCAAAATATTGCAAATCGTGCGATATATCTTTTAATTATTTATCTACTTTCATAGCCCATAAGAAATATTATTGTACGAATTCGAACGATGCTTCGAGTTCTTTGAATAGCGCCGAAAGTATTGTGATACCGACGAATATCGCAGCTGCTGCTCATATTGTTTGAAAATATGTCATACGGATAATTTTTTTATGTACGAGTTGAGAAAAAGTGTTTTTTAAAAAATTAATTGGTACGATGAATTACTACTTTGAAGTAATCAATCGCGTTAGCCATTTTACCAAAGGTAAGCAATTATCGTCAAAATGATGATGTCGTTGTACAAAGCGCATTATATTTTGTAAAGATTCAATTTCCGATGTAGTTTTTACTTTTTAAATTCTATGTATATTATTGTACCCACCTATTTTATTGTTCTGAATTGATTTTTTTCTATCCGAGAAAAAAATCAATATACCTAATTTCATATCAAAAAATTTATTATTTGTGTTTTATCATTATAATCGCTTATAAATTGGCCAGTATTAAATTTTATAAAGAAAAAAGTGATTACTTATGAAGATTTACTTTTTTCCCCTTCAAGTGCCATACATTCAACTACTCGAATACTGGCAAGAAACTATATTGTGCATAAATTGTGCTTATGTATTGTTATGCTGAGAAAATAGGTACCTACGAATAATTGCTTTTCATCTTGCTGTGTGTTTTTTTTTTAATTTAACGTACGTATGTATGTTTTTAACTTCTTATACATTGTCATTGTCATCATTATAATGAGAATTATTTTGTAAATACGATTTTAAAATTTCCCAGATCTGATGTTTTAAATTTTGGACTGAATTTTAAACTAAATTAATTCATATCCAAGTCGTTATATGAAAATTATGAAAAATATTTTCGTATTTTATAATTTTAACTTATGTTACATATAATACCACACGTCTTATGGTGATTGTTCGATCATGAAACGATGCATTTATACGTTTCTAAAACTTTCTTTTTCAAAGCATTTCAGTTATGACTTTGTATAGTCAACGCGTGCATAGGATTTTAATGAAGTAATTTTTATAATGTATGTTTTTGTTTTTATTTTTTATTTTTTTTTATCAAAAGTATAATTTTTATTCATAGTAAGTAGGTATACCAGGATTGTAAGAAATTTCAAGTTCAACGTCATCATACAGAAAATTTTAATTTTCAAAATTAGAATTTTCTGCGTGAAATTGAAGTTTGTATTCATCTCTCAATCTGATAGACAATCTATGAACGGATAATCTCGATTTTAAAAAATTCCAATTTTACGATAAATTTGCTTATTTAGGTATAATAATATGGTACTTTTATTCAAACTTTTATCGTTTATTATCGGATAATATTTTCTTTGTTTTTTTGTTTTTTCTTTCGATTCGCGTTTTTACATTTTGTTAAATTATTTCTGTCTGTATGATTAGATATTATATTTTATTTGGTTACCTTTCCCCTCCCCTTATTATATTACTTATGATTATAATTTTCTATTTTGCTGTTAATGAAAAAAAAAAAATCAAAATAACGTTTGTAAATTTTACAAATGAACTTGATAACGACGTTTGGTTTTTCAATTTTAACGTAGCGTAGAATTTTTGTTTCTTTTACTAGAATGACTAGTATAAAATGATTAGTGTGCAATTTTGTTTTTATTTGTTATTATGCATTATTCTTTTTCTTTTTCAATGGATTTTCAATGTATATAAATACGTTTACGTCTAAGCGAATTTATTTCATTTGATAAGATTCATAATTCTACCAAATAATAGAATGTAGGTGTTCTACTTTGTAAGCGATTTATTCTCGTCTGAAAATAAACAAAAATGATTTCCTTATTTTATTTTTATTTTTTTATTATAATAGGAAAATAAGGGTACACTATGTAATAAAATGGATGTAGGATGGTTGTATGATTGTAATTGGTACAAGTAAGCTCAAGGTCTGACGAGAGAATAGGGCAGGTGGGGTCGATTGCCCCATGTCCATGTCCAGGTCCAGGTCCAGCCTGGTCAAAAGGATCCGAGCGCCCAAAATTTATAAGTAAATCAGGCATGGAATTCAGATAAGTACAAGTAACTTTTTTATTATTTCGCATTTTAAAAGTCCCTATTTGCACAAAATAGTCATTGAAGTCTTTTTTCCTGTTTTTTCTTTTCTTGTCGATGGCTTTTTGAAAAGCAATGAAAATTGAAAACCAACAGAGAAATGAAAAATTGAAAAATAGAAAGAAGATTTTTTCCGAAAAAATAATTCACTTACTCCACAAAAGCCACAAATAATAAATATATTTTTTTCAATGATATTGAATTAAATATTATTTTTTAAGTGAAAGATTACCTACTTTTTCAAAAAAAAAAAAAAAAAATGATTTTACGTAGAATAATTTAGAAAATTGTTTACTCCAAAATCATTATGAGTTTTCTTCTTCAAAAAATTGTGGGATTTTTTTAAAAGTATATTTTAAGCTTTTTTTCAAAAATAATGAAGACCACAAAATAAAATTTTTTCTTTAAAATTGAAAAAAAAAGAAACAGCGATTTTTTTCTGTTAGGTACCAACACTACCAACGTAAAAAAATTTAGAGATTTTCCCAGCAAAATTGAAATTCAAGACGAAAAGAAAAACATTTTTTTGTCAGAAAATGAGATTTTTTACTCCAAAAATTTAAAAAGTGTTTTTATTCCAAAAATGTTGATTGTTGATGGGTTTTGAGTTTTGTTTTTTTTTTCAAAAAAATCAAGGCTATATAGAAATTAGATTTTTTCTTTGAAAATGAGGGGAAAATTCTAAAAAAACAAAACAGATAAGAGATCCCCTCCCTCCACCCCCAAAAAAAATTGAAAGATTTTATTCTAAAACGATTTTTTCTTTATTCAAAACCCTAAGAAATTTTTTACTTTGAAAAGTTGGAGTAAAATTTACTCTAAAGATTTAACTCAGATTTCTCTTCAAAAAAATTATAAGATTTGTTTGCTCCAAAAAATTGTTATTAGGTATTAAGTTTTATTTTTTTTCAAAAATTGGAAAAATTAAAAATTCTGTTGTCATTTTATTGAATATACATTTTTTTTTAATGACAGACAAATTCAGCGTGCCCGTCCCTCACAAAAATTTTTTGTTCGCTCATAAAAATCGGAAAATTCTTCTTATTTCACCCTCTCAAATTTTCTCTTGGTGGGTTCGATTTTTGGTCACTTTTTGAACAATTTTTGGTCATCAAGGTCCCTAAAAAAATCAAAATACCTATGTAGTGGATTTCATGTCCGATAAATCAAAAATCAAAAATCATAGCGGTTTATCTAATCATCTTCATATTTTATTTTTCTGAGAAATTGAAATTTGAAACAAATGACCGATTTTGGGGATTGGGGGTGGGAAGAAAATATACTGCCCTCCCCTGCTCAAGGCCACGTCAAATTAAATCTCCAAACGCAGATAAGAGAACAATGACTTTTGAACTTTGAAACTGAAAAGTGACTATCATCTTCTACGATTGGTAACATAACATTGCAAATCTAAATAGAAATTAAATTATTAAAAATTAATAAACACTGAATTAATTTTTAAAAAAGGCGACGCGCATAAAATCAATGCAAAGTCTTATCATTCCCGCTCGAATATAAGAACATGTGTGTTGCCGGAGGGGAGGGGAGTTGTAAATAAACAAACAAACAAAGCAAAACCCAAACGCCAACCAAACGCCGGCGCCGGTGAACATCGAATTTTGATTGATATCAAATCAAGTTAAGATTATTAATTGGCCTTTGATGAAAATAATGAATAAAATCGTCTTTGTACGTCCCAGTGTTTACTTTTCAAAGTGATCGTACGCATGTTTTGCGAAAAATTGTGTGTACGTTCATTACTTCGAGAGAAAAAAATTGATAAGTATTTTGAGGTAAGTTATACTTTACCATTTATCTATATTTAAGTATTTTCATTTTAATTTGAGTTCCAAATGTACTTTTGTATCGTTTAATTTGATTCTTCGCTGAAATTAATTACGTGAAACAGTTAACGGGCTTCAAAAATTTTAACAGTTCGAACTTCATCTCTGTACACAAAAGATACAAATAGAAGCCACTCACAATGATACAGTATCTCACTCAGCTGTTAGTATTATTATTGGCATAATCTAAATAATACTCATCCGACTTTTGACCGATCTCTTTTAATTGTAGTTTTTATAGAATTAGAAACTTGAACTGAGAAACCATCGAGTCCAACTTCCTGAAACAAAATTTTGGATTAGGTACTTTTTACGATTCTCTTTATCTACGTTCTCGTTAACTGTAATATCATTTAATGAGGAAGAAGCCTCTGCTGATAAATAATTCCGTAGTTTGTTTTCTACCGCTGAAGTTCATTGCTCTAATTTTTTCCAACTAAAAAATAATTCCTCATTCTACGTGTTATAAGTTGATCGATGAGAAGTGAATTTAAAATTCAGCGAATGAATTGAGTAAATCAGCGGTAAGATTGAGAGCTTTAGAAAATCTTTCGTAATTTTTAGTGCTATTTTATCTATGTAATAAGCAGTGGCCTTGATTTATATTGTCGTTTGATAAGTTTGGTCGGGTTTGGATGCTATATTTGCTGCTGTTCGGTGTATTTGTGTAGTTATTCGTTAACTTGGCCGAGGAAGATAAGTGTTGTGAGCTACGTTGTGTTTGATTGTTTCTACAGTAATTTTTCAGGTAATTCACTTTCGAGTACTTCATCTAATTCGAAACTTTTCAATCGTATTTTTAAATTTTTTTTGTGAAAAAATTCTTCTAAAAATGTGCCAGGTACCTCAAAAAGCTACGTTATATGTATTCGACAAGAAGTTTTCTTATACCTATGTTTTGTGTTTAAAATTACGTGGCATTCTGATTCCTTGGTTTTACCTATTGATTTTATTTAAAAAAAAAAAAAAAAAATCTAAAATCACTCATATCGCCCTAACTAATAAAATTTTTTATTTTGTTTCAGTTACATTCAAAATGGGTGATAAAATTGAAATGCTGTCAACGGTGGATAATGAAATAAAAGACATGCTAGTCACGGTGGGCAAATCTTTCAGAAAAAAGTACAACTTAGAACCGGATTTTTACGTTCGAGTACCCGGTCGTGTAAATCTAATTGGCGAACACATAGATTATTGTGGATATCCAGTATGTCCTATGGCTATCAAACAATGTATCGTTGCTGCGGTCAAATCGAGATCCGATTTAAACCTAACCCTATCCAATCACGAAAGTGGAAAATATCCTGATTATTCTGGTAAAATTGATAATCTAGAGTACGTGTTAATTTTTTCGCGAATTTATGCCCGAATTTGAGTTATTTAATTGATTAATTTTCGTATTTTTCAGCGTTAATAAAAACAACTCTTTCGGTCCCAAATGGCACGATTATGTTTTATGCGGCTTGAAAGGCATAGTAGAAACTGCTCGAGCTGTTCCAGCCAAAGGATTAATCATTCATTTATATGGAAACATTCCAGTTGCCAGTGGTCTCTCGAGTTCCAGTGCATTAGTTTGTTGTTCTGCTCTTTCACTGAGTGTTGCTCTAAATGTAAGAAACGTAAAAAAATTGATTTTTTCTTTCACGTATTTCGCGAAAAATTCGAACATATAATTCAATCGAATAGTATTCTTTGTAGTTGAGGAAATTGACACGTAGTTATTTAATTTTCCTTGACATTGGTTTCATAATCGAAGAATGCTACCTACCTTAATAAAACTAGTTTCATTATCAACGTGCAATTAATTGCTCTATTAATTAAAATCGCGAAATGAAATTTTGAAATTAGTTACAACTCTATAAATGATTGTATTCTATTGTTTAAATAATTTTTTTTTTTTTTGGGGGGTTATTCAAGTTATCTCTTACGAAGAAAAATTTAGCTGAAAAATGTGCCAAAGCTGAACGTTATATTGGAACAGAAGGCGGTGGAATGGATCAGGCGATTATATTCAACGCTAAAAGAGGTACAGCCAGTCTGATATCTTTTGACCCATTGAAACTCACCGAGGTACAGATACCACCTGCATGTACATTTGTGATCGCTCAAAGCATGGTGCAAAAAAATAAAGCAGCTTCAAACGATTTCAACTCCAGAGTTGTCGAATGTAGATTAGCATCTTTGGTAAGATTGTATTCCGAAGAAGCTCCAGTGATGCTTCGAAAATTGACACTTTAATTAGTTTCTTTGCATTGTTTAGATTATTGGAAAACATTATTTGAAGAATTGGAAAAAATATCCGAGATTAATGGATCTTCAAAAGCAGTTGAATTTTGATCTTGGCAAAATGCTGAAAGTTGTACAAGATACGTTTCACGATGGAATTTACACCAAAGGAGAAGTGAGGATTCGAAATGGATTATTTTTTCCAAAATATATCAACTATTATACAATACAGAACGTCAGTCTGTACCTTTTCAGGATAAACGTGTAAAACGGAATTTTTATAGGTATGCCAAATACTGGATTTGACTGAAAAAGAATTAGAAGACCAGTTCTTAACTTCGAATACTAAACACTTGAATACTTTCAAACTGAAACCCAGAATAAAGCACGTGCTCGGAGGTAAAAAATCACTAGTAATTTTTAGCATCATTAATTAAATTTCTTCTAACTACGAATATTTTTTGCAGAGGCCATGAGAGTAGATATGTTTTGCAGTATCTGCGACGGTGCAAAATCAATCGACGAACTTGGTCGTTTAATGAACGAAAGTCACTTCTCATTGAAAAATCTGTACGAGTGTAGTCATCTCGAACTTGACAAATTAGTTACAGCTTGCAGTTTGAACGGTGCTTCGGGAGTTCGTTTAACTGGAGCAGGGTATGTTTATGATCAGCAGATAAATCATGAAATCGAAAACAATACAACTAAAATGGTTTTATTTTTTAGCTGGGGTGGATGCGTCGTAGCTCTTGTACCGTTAGCTGCTGCCGACGAGTTCGTGAAATCAGTCAAAGCGGCCTTTTATGCGGGTAAAGTATCAGCATCCATGAATATAGATAATTTGATATTTGTTACTAAACCACATCATGGAGCTGCTGTATTTCAAGCGAGTGCGATTGACGATTAATTTCGTCGTTGTTTTTTATAGTTGAAATTATTTTAAAAATCAAAATTATTAGTGAGAATTATTTACGAATTTGTAATTCATGTTTTTTATCTCAACGAGTTTTGAGCATTTGCAATAGAAAGAACTTTCATTTTTCTATTTTTATATCTGTCATTTTTCATCTTCGTTCCAAGTTATTCACGTGTACTCCTAATGGTACCCATTTCATGATAATTATAATTACCAGTAGCATTTATAAAAATAAGAGTTATAATGGTGCCAAAAAACATGTTTTTATCTATGGTATGTGAATATTTTTAAATGTTTTCTTGTGATTTTGTTTAAGATTAAACATCGCTCAACTTTCATTTTATGTGAATTGTGATCTCCTACACATCAAAAATTCCCTTCTAGGTTTTTATATTTCTTTTTTGTCCATTTCCATTTTCCTCGATGGTTTATGGGTTTGTAAAGTTTGTTACATAATGTCAGGCACATTTTTCATGATTCGTCACGTACTTTCGTTTCTTGATTGTTAAACTTACTATTTCTTTAAAAATATCCTAAAGCTGTATTTTGATGACATTTTTTGTTCGTTTCAAGTTTGAACTTGTTATAAAATCACCGATGAAAACATTTTATATATTTTTGGAATTGAAAGAATCTTGTATTTGGCAATCATTTTAATGTTATTTAAAATGTTGTAAAGAAATGTTGCTACATTTGTGATATTCTTGTGAAACTGTTACTAATGAGATAGTCAATCCGAATCATAATATTATACCAGATAGATTTTCTGAAATAAAAAAATCATGAGAGTAATTTATCATAATTCATTGTTGAAGATTGATCTATTGTTATCATATCAATTTGTGATGAAGATTTATCGTCGTAATGTTCAAATTTGAATGATTTTTGTATTCAAGCACTTGAAATAATTTTTTTCAAGGTCTAAAAAAATTTAGGGAAAGGGCCGAAAATTTTTGAATTTTATTGCAACTATATTTCACAAGAAAACCGGAAATCAATTCTAATAGCTGATTTAAAAAAAATTCATGAATATCAAATGTGTTGACAAACCGAGTTTCTTTTCTCAAAAGAATTGAGATGTTTTTCCTAAAAATGAAGAAAAAATGAAATTGTCTACTTCAAAAAACCTAATTTTTTTTTCTTTAAAAAAAATTATTCTCAAAAAAAAGAGAGAGAGAGGTAGTAGGTAATATATTTCCAAATTAATGATTTTTTTCTTCTTTAAAAATAAGAATATTCAAAAAAAACAACAAAAAAAATGGAAAAATTTTGTTTTCAAGAATTTGAGAAATATTTCAACTTGGAATTTTTTTACGCCAAAAATTAGAAATTTTCTTTCTAGAAAAATAAAACATTTTTTGCCAAAAAAGGAACATTTTTCTCAAAAAATCAAAAGATTTTTGAGTTTTTCTCAAAAAGTGAGATTTTTTTGCTTAAATTTTTTTCACTAAAGAAGTTGTCAAATTTTTTCTTTAAAAAAATAAGAAATTTATTATAGAAAAAAAAACTGACTAAAAACAGAGATATTTCTTTCAAAAAAGTGAAAGATTTTTTCTGAAAAAATTTGTGCAACTTCTAAAATATTTTCACTCGGAATTTTTCCTTCAAAAAAAAATAAATAAATAAAAAGTGATTTTTTTCTGAAAACAAACACAGATTAATTTTTCAAAAAATTGAAAGTTTTTTTTTGTAATTGAGACAATAGAGACCTTAAAATTTTTCTTCTTCAAATGAATTGGGAAAATTTTTCTTCAAAAATTTATTTTAAAGTACTTAGCTACGTTTTTCAAAAAAAAAAAAAAAATTACAGGCATATAAAGTTTTTTACATCGAAAGTGTGAGCTTTGGTTTCTCCGAAGAATTGAGAGATTTTTTTTCTTTGAAAAACAAAGATTTTAATTGATAGTACGAGTTTGTGTATTTTAATTTTCACATTTTCAGAGTTTTCTAGGATTTAACTCATTTCAGGTTTGAAATTTTGAGTGCAGCTCGACTATCCGAGCTACTGCTAAGTTGGCCTCCATGAGTCAAAAGGTAATTTATCATTTAAAAAAAAAAAAAATCGCACAATATTGAATCAAATTTTTAATTACAAAATTAATATAAAAGCAAAATGAAACAAAAATATCTGTTATAAATTTTAATTTCTAGCACGTTTTACAACTTTTACACTCATTATTCAATATTCGCAAATAAATATTATGCTAATTACAAAAAAAAAATCTTCAATAGAAGTCATCACATTACACAGGAAAAAAGTACATTGTACAGGAATTTACAAAACACCATCTAGGCCGTAGGAAGTTATACGTTCGATAATTTTGTTTTCAACGGCTTTAATAATGGAATGAAAAGATGAACATTTTTTTTTTTAATGACCAATAACAAGAGAGATTTTGAAATATAACAATAATAATAATAATAATGGAATGTAATTTTTGCTAAATTTAATAAGTGGTCATTATACGAGTAAGTTTCCATCATTGAGATACTAGAGGAACATGGAGGCAAAATAATATAAAATGCGTTTTATTTTTATTTATAATGGGAAAGTTCCTAAATGCGGATAATAAATGAAAAAAAAATCTTACACTAGAACAAGAACATACAAACTTGCAGTGTATAGAGAAAGTACAAATTAAATAGAAGGCAGTGATGTAGCCAGTAAAATTCTAAAATAAGCTTGTTTTATTCTTACTATTAAAAAAAAAATCAATATCTTTCAAATTTCTGTTTGAAAAACATTGACATAAGAGATCTCACATTTTTACTATTAGATAATCGATTTGTAAAAATAATTACCTATACCTATGAAAATACATGTAAAAAATAGACAAAGAAACACATTCACTAGTTGATAGCATAGACATTACAATTTTTTCTTAATTTTAATTGTCATTATTAAAATCGCTGATTATAAATGCAAAATGTTCATAGATTCTGTTAACCGGTGGATACGAAAAATAAATTGTAATTTTGTACGAGTATAAATATCTCGAGAACGACGAAAACTGATTTTTTTCTAAATTTTGTACGATGGACATTTTAAATCGAAAGAAATCTAGAAACAAGAATAAAGAAAGTTTCTCGTCTAAGAATTGAAATCAAAAATTGTCGTTACAAAATTAAGCGAATATTTACACGAGAAGGATTTTTTAGATAATCTTACTCTAATACGAGTTTTAAATGCGAAATGTAGGTATTTTCAAACAGGCGATGAAAAAGTTGACATTTCAGTTTGCGATGAACTTAATAACTTATTTTTGATTAAATAATAAACAGTCTAGTTTTTACAATGTAAATTATTCTAAAAAAAAGTACTTAAATTTATCAATCGAAAAAATGCCCAGTTCCGACCAATCTGAAATTTTCATTTACCAACTTGATTCCACAAAAAAAGAAGAAAAAAAAAGTCAAAATGATTGTATGGTACGCACAGAACCGTTGCGACTCGAAAGAGTCCAACATTCGCAGTATCGAATAAGTCTCCTAAGGCCTAAACATTTTTACAAAAAAACAAACACCCTCCATTACCAATTACATATGCCTTCAATTTGAACACTAATTTTAACCAATTCTAATGATAAAGAAAGTATAAAGTAACCAAAATGATTATAATGGGCTATAAAATATAAATGCTATATCAAAAAGTTGATAAAAAAATATCTAATTCGTAAAAATAAGTAAAAAAATGTCGATTAAGCGGTACAAAAAGCGAATTTAATAAAATGTACGAGAATGAGAATTTTTACGTTAAGCTTTGGCATCATATACCTATAATCTATCAAAAGCGAAAATAAGAAACAAACGATGGCAGTGTAAAGCTAACGAACTATTACCTTATCGTTTCAAAAATGAAATAAAATAATTAATCAACTACAGAACACAGAATTTAAAATATGCACAATTGCGTTTTGGATCATTTACCAATTCATAATCCGAGATGAAAATTTTATCATATTTTATAAAACGTATTCTCGCTTGCAAAATCAGTTGATTCGTCGATAGCCTATTTTAATAAGTAGGTAATACAAATGAATATCTCACAAGGAAGATAGATTATCTACTTACAAAAATGTAATTTTGTAAAACCATCAGACATATCAAGTTCGTGACATGATCAAGTATCAAATACAAATTGGATGTATTCGAATGTAAGTTTTTTTTAGTTTTTCTTGAAGAATCAATTTCAAAAATTGAGGTTAAAGATTATTATGTCAATTTAGAAAGCACGTCGAT
Organism: Balanococcus diminutus; assembly: GCA_959613365.1. Taxonomy (NCBI): domain Eukaryota; kingdom Metazoa; phylum Arthropoda; class Insecta; order Hemiptera; family Pseudococcidae; genus Balanococcus; species Balanococcus diminutus. The sequence goes on along the minus strand of OY390715.1, from coordinate 40,767,998 downwards.
CAAACACGCGTTACCATTTGAAAAAAATGAAGAATTATTACAATCTACATTTTTTTTTAAAATATCGATCAAACAAAAAATACCTAATGTAACTTAAATTACATACAGCGCAATAATGATTCTATCACTTCAGGTGTAGTAGCATTCACTTGAAAAAATACCAAAAATATCAAACATAAAAGAAATAGTCTACCAACCATAAAAAAATAAAAACAGTAAATTTTTTAAAAAGTGATCAAATTCTAGAATACGTACTAATTGAATGAGTGTGTACAAAGAATTAATCATTTTGGATTTTTAAATATTTTTTTATTAATAGGCACCACCGGTCTCGAAAATGTCACGTTTGAAAATTTCAAAACAATTGTGGCGTTCCGAGGGGTCCCCCTTTTAGTAGGATTTAACTTAAATTTTCCAACAAGGGTTTGAATTTTTCCCGACTGAACGCATAAATAAAACAATGACCTGAAATATTTTTTGAAAGAAAAAAACTTATATTTTTTTAAGGGGGGGGGGGGGAGAAATCAATTTTTTACATAGTGTTTTTTTTTGAGAAAGGACTCCCTTATTGATTGAGAAAAAAAATCTCAATTTTTTGGAGAAGAAAATCTGCAAATTCATTCGGAATAAATCTTCGATTTTTTTTTTGGTGGGGGGGGGGGTATGGTAATTTTTGAAATAGAAAAGTCTTTGTTTTTTAGATTAAAAAAAAAACTCTAAATTTGTTTGTAATAAAAATTTTAATTTTTTCAGAATAAACTGTTTTTTATTTTTTTTGGAATAAGAAAATTTCTAACTTCTTGGAGCAACATTTTCTTAAATTTCTTGGAGCGAAAAAATTTCTTAATTTTTTCAGAAAAAATTTCTCATTCTCGGCAGCAAAATTAAAAAAAAAATTAGAGTAAAAATCTTCCAATTTTTTTAGAGCAAAGAAATTTTTCTATTTTTTGGAGTAATTTTTTTTTTGATTTTTTCAAACTAAAAATACTCATTTTTTTCTGGGGGGCGAGGATTCAAATCTTTTGGTACCTAGTAAAAAAAAATTTTTTTGAATTTTTTTTGAAGAAAAATGATAAAAATCCGTTTTTTTTTAAAAAGAAAAAAAAATTTTTGAAGGTAAAGAATCTTACATTTTTCTCAATGTTTTTAGATAAGATCGCTGAATTTTTCAGAATGAAACAATTTTTCTCATTGGAAAAAAATAATAAGTCTTACAATTTTTTGAAAAAATAAAATCTTTCAAAATTTTTGATAAATTGAATATGCCTCAATTTTTTGGAGAAAAATTTCTCATTTTTCGAAGAAATTTTTTCCTAATTTTTTGGAATGAATCAGTCTTTTAATTTGGAGAAAAAATTTTCTCGTTTTTTAGGGATTTTTTTTAAACTTTGGAGTAAAAAATTATTAATTTTTGGAATATTTTTTTTTGATTTCTTAGAGTAAAAATATTTCAATTTTTTGAGAGAAAAAAAATCTTGAACTATTTTAAAGGAGGTAAACAAATGTTTCATTTTTTTGAAATTAAAAATTTCCCTTATTTTTTGGAGTCAAGTTTTCCAATTTTTTGAAGTAGAGAAATTTTCCAATTTTTTGGGAGTAGGTAGTTTTGTTTTTAATTTTATTATTTATTATTTTATTTTTTTTCTAAAAAGTGTTTAGGTAGAAATACCTATTTTTTTGGAAGTAGAAAAAGCAAAATTTTTGTAAAAAATATCTTTGAATTTTGGGAAAAACGCCTCGCCTTACCCCCCCCCCCCCCCCCAAATGAACGCCCTTGATCCTAGTTTTTCCCACCTGTACGATTTTTAAGCATCCCAAATAATCTATTAGCAAACGGTATGAAATTTCCTTCTCGATAATATAAATTCATACTTTTTTTAAGCTGACTAGAAAAATACCCTATGTTAAAATGTTTCTAGCGGTGTAACGATTAATAAATTTAAAAAGAAATTATACTAATTTGGCAACGGATTCGATTTGTGAATCCTACGATACAAGAAACAAAAAAATAATGTATACGTAATCTACAGCACAATACTTAATATGTTTTGTTGTTGAACAACATTTCACGTAGCTAGGTATACTATTTACAAATTTCCTACCAATTTCATAGCGATTAACTAACCATACTTAATTACAAACTAACAACAAATTCTAACTAAGAAAAAAAACACAAACAAAATGAAGAAAATGAAATAAACCGTAGATAAAAAATAAAAAAAAATATTAACAACGTTGATTTTTATCTTATGCAATGATAGTACTCAATTTTATCACATTTAATATTTAATATAAAACGTTTCTCTTTCTTAGTTTTTTGTTGTTGTTTTTTTTTAGACGCGATTAAAAAGGTAAATCTACTCTGATACAATTAAATTAAATAAATTAAAAGTGTAAAATGACTAAAAATTTATTTTAAAAGTAACTGCCGTAATTCTTAAAGTATGATCACAACCTGGCGGTGAGCAGTACTTAAAAAGAGAAATTACAACACGTTAATTATTTACCTATAAATTTGTATAAATTAAAAATCATTATGATTGCCACGTAAATGATTATCATATGCGTATAATTTCAAATATTGTTCAGATTGAATAAATTAAACGCAGCGAAGAATCGATATCATCATCGCATTCGACTAGCTATTTGTCTATTTAAAGGTCTAAATTTAGGCAATTTTGAAAATACAATTTTACTAGTTGAAAAACGTTCATGTTTTGGAAAAAAAAAATTTATGTAGGTGTAATAAAATAAGGTACATATTCAAACATGATTGTTTGACTGTAGCTGTATACGTATGAAAAGGACACGAAACATTTTAATATAAAATAAATTTAAAATTCGAGCTGCCTACTCGTGTTCGTAGTTTTAAAATTGGAGGATGAAAAAATCAATTTTACCTACCTAAAGTTTTATATTCGAAAACATTGGGTATTTTTACGATTAAAATTCAATTTTGTAAAAACATAAAATAAGGTTCGAATTTCGTTCTTTGATTTCTTTTGGACCAAAAAAAAATCTATGAGATTCTTAACTTACTTTCCAAAATTTCCAACTTTTTTGGTATTCCCAGGTCAACACGAAAAACAGTATTCCTTTTTCATTTACGTGCAAATTTCTTCTTTTTTCTCTCGCGAAAATATTAAATATTAAAAAAAAATCAAAAACACACACATTAAAAAAAATAGCACAATAACAGGAATAAGAATAACGTACTTTTCTAACCATAAACAACAAAAGTATAAATACTCACAACTAAAAGCACTTAGGTATAACGAAAGTGTAAAAAAAAATACATTAACAGTAAAAAATAACGTAATAATGATAATTAAAAGAAGTATTTTTAATATTAGCATAATAATAGTACAGTACAGTACCTATTTGTTTTAATTACAAACAAAATGAGAAATAAAGAAATAATACTTCGATGAATTTGTACGTATATGAAATGAGGAAAACATTCAGTCAAAAATTACATTGCTTAACTTTTATCCGGAATGTAACACAATTGAAGAAATTTCGTTAAGTAAGGCCCTTATAAGTAAACAATCGAGTGAAGTTTCAAATACCTATTTTAAATTTATATGTACTTTTTTTAAAAAGGCTTTAGCACCAGGGTGATAACAATGTACCTAGTTAAACTAATCTAAAAATGGAATGATTAATCTTCCTCAACAGAATAACAAAATGTCTAAAACGTTTGAAAGGTAACAAAAAAAAAGAAAAAGAAAAGTAAACAAATAAATGTACATAACAAATAACATAATTCTCTAATGAACTTCCAACAGATGGATTTCGACTGAAATATATAAGTATTAAATGATTATATAAAATTTTGACGAATTTAGGATACAGATATTAATAAAAATATATGTGTGACGTGATATGTAAAAGCAACTGTGAAAAGTACATTATTATATATTTTGATAGTTGAGCAAGAAAAAAATAAATTTCTGATAATAAAGCATCCATTCTGAAACAAAATAATGAAGAAAAAAAACACTTAGGAAATTAATCGAAAACTTTAATCTGAGATAACTAAGTATAATTACGAAAAAAAAAAAAAAAAATGTAATCAAATTTTGATAATTTGCTTTAAAAATACTAACGTTATGGTTGTAAATCTTCTTCGCATTTCGGTATATCAAAAATCTCTGCAAAAAGAGGAGGAAGTCTTAATTTAGTCCAATTGTCACGAAACCAATCTAAATGCGTTAAATGTTTGGCCCCCAAAGTTCGCAGTTCGGTTAATTTTATTAACACTGTCGACAGCACATGTGGTTCGCTGGCGTGATTCCTGCCAACCTAGAAATGAAAAATTTGTTAGGTTAATATAATATCTGCTGGCGACTCGGCGATTTTTAATCTATCGAAGAACAGTTTGAAACATACTTGAACTTTTAGAGCTTCTAATAACCGATCTTGATGATGTTGAACGGATTTTATATCAGTAACACCGGTCCTTTCAGGAGTTAGTAACACCACAGCGCAAAATAATCCTAATTCTGTATCATTCAATGCTAAGGAATTGAAAGAACTAGCAAATTGGAATATATTCGTTACAAATTCAACCTGGAAATTGAAATAGAAAATTCATTGTTGAGTGTTTTCAAAAAATTTTTACATGAGTAGGTAGGTATTTAAAAATTTAAAAATCACATGTGCGTATCATGGTGAGTACCTATCACATTTTTTTAAATAATTGAGTACCTCTACCTATACAAATATTGTTAGGTACTTAAATATAGTGAAACAGTCAAACAGAATGCTTACATCGTACATAGTTTCCATTTGTTGTTTAGTGATGAATGTGCCATCGTAAAATGTTAACGTTGTATCCGATGTTAACCTTGCAACTTGACCGAGCCATAGTTCAAAAAATCCAATTTTTATTAATATTAACTGGTCATCTTGACTTAAATGACAAAAACCTAAAACAAATGCAATGGAAATGTTTAGAGCTTATTAAAATGCTGTAACATGAATAATAATTCAGATATCTGCATCTGGCGATATTTACCCGGTACACGTTTGGCAAATTCTACTACTCTTTGAACCGTTGGCGTAACGTGAACTGCAAATTGTTGCCACAACCATATACGCCGCATTTCTTCATTTTCTACTGTCGAGGATGCGACTTCGGGGTTAGAACACACCACTGGAGGCTGAAATAATTGTTTTTTTTAAATTTTGTTATAACCTTAGTGTGGAATGGCTACGAATAATAATTATTTTGTGCTTTAGTTCAGGGTAGGCGACCTGGAGTCTAGCTCGATTTTTTCCCCAAGGGCCCGTGTAGCAACGTCGATGCTAATTTCGATATAAATGTCGACATGTACGATCGAAAAGTGACCGATTTCGATGTGTCGACATTTATATCGATATCCACATCGACATTTGCAATGATGAGATTTTGAAAAATATGCTAAATTCAAATATTCAATATAAGTATATATTACAATTACACCAAAAATAGTGTTCAAGCCATCATTTCGACATTTTTTGTCAAATATGCGGCATTGAGGCCACATTTGTAGCTGGACACATGCGAGTGTCCAACTAACATAGAGATGATTCTTAGACCTTATGTACTAATTCACAACACACTTTATCTGCGAGTATCACAATCACCCTCAAGACGTCGACAGTCAAGTCGATGCATTATTCGACCCTCGACAATTAGATCGACATTAACTCGACTTAAAATTCCTCTGGTCAACACTGTTGACAGTTAAGTCGATGCATTATTCGACCCTCGACAATCACATCGACACTATCTCGACTTAAAATTCCTCTGGTCGACACTGTCAACAGTGAAGTCGATGCATTATTCGACCATCGACAATTATGTCGACAATAACTCGACAAGTGGTTGTATTATTCAAAACTTTAAAAAATAAGAAAATTTTGTGATTCTTTCAAAAATTATTTATTCCTGAGCTTAAAATGTTCCTATCAATTGTTTTTAGTTCTTTTTAGATATAAAATTTGTAAATTTAATTGGCAGAAATTGACGACATAAATGTCGATGCGTTTATCGAGTATCGATTTTTACATCGACTTGTCTACGTAGAAAAACAACGTTTTCTAAATTATAGGAAAATACTGAGAAAAATTCAAAAATTTTGATTGAACAGTTATGTTTAACATAGAACATTACTTTAAATCTCAAATATCATTTTTAATTCATCGTTAACCGAGAAAAAAATGTGTCTGAATTTTGTCGACATAAATGTCGATGTCGACAATTTCTACACGGGGGGTAGCGGGTTGAAAACTAATTTCAAATGTTGAATAATTTTTTTTTTTCAATAAAAAAGAGGAGATTTCATCCTTCAAAAAAATGAAAAAATTTTCTCCACAAAATTTAGAAACTTTTTTTAAAAACAAGAATTTTCCTTCTAAAATACTAAAGATGTATTCCTTTTTTTTTAATACATACAAAAATTTGAAAAATTTTTTAATTCCAAAAAATTGGAAAAAAATTTACGTTGAGAACCTAAAAAATTAAAATATTTTTCTCCCAAAAGGATTCAGAAATGTTTTTCTCATTAAAAATATTTAATTTAAAAAAATGATTAATTTTTTTTCTATAAAAATAGATTTTAAAAAAATCAAAAAATAAGGAATTTTTTGTCTATTTTTTTACATTGAAAAAATTGAAATATTTATTATTTCAAAAAAATTCAGAAAAAATAATTTAAATTTTTTCTTCAAAAATTACCTAGATGAAAAATACTTCCCAGAAACAAATAGATTTTTGATCCATTGTTCTATTCTAAAAAAATTTAGCATTTTTTAAATTTGTTTTTTGAGATTTTTTTACGCCAACTCCCAAAAAATCAAAATAATTTCCAATTTCAAAACTTTTTTTTAATTTTATGAAACAAATCAAGGTTTTTTTCAAAAATTAGGCAATTGAAAAACACTTTTACTCCAAAAAATTTAGAATTTTTTAATCCAAAAATTTATTAGGTACCTATTAAGAAATATTTTTGCTTAAAAAAAAAAAAAAAAACATTTTTCTATTCAAAAAATTGAGGTTTTTCTAATTTTAAGAAAAATCACCCAATTTTTTTATTAATTAAATCTACGGAAGAATTAACATTTTTTCTTTAAAAATCAATTGAGCAAAATTTTTACTTCCAAATAATTAGCATAATTTTTTACTCTAAAAAATTGAGAATTTTTTGGGCAAAAAAAAATGCAGACTTTTAATTTCCTCCAAAAATTTGATTTTCTTTTACAAAACACAATAGGGATGTAGAGAATGTTTTTCTCCAAAGAATCCCCAAAGAATTTCAATACTCCCTCAACCTCCCTCCAACCACTAAAACAGATTTACTTTTTTCAATTTCAAGAAATTTAGAAAAATTTTCATACCGAAAAATTAAGAAAAAGTACGTTTAGTTTCTTAATTCGATTCGTTCCGTTTTCCTTTGTATTATTATTATTACCTAATCGTATTACAGAAATTAAATATTGAGAAAATGCGGTATTACCTCTTTAGGGCTATTATGAAGTATTTATGTACATACTCGTTCTAAGATCTGTAATCATTTAGTTTTAAGGGACATTGTAGAAAGGGTAGTACCCTACATTACAATAAACGTTTATTTATTTATATATATTTACGTTAACTCCGAAAAAATTGAAATATTTTTCATTCCAAGAGAACTCAGAAATGTTTTTCTCTAAAAAAATTTAAAAATTTGTTTCTTCAAAAACCCCCCCCCCCCCCCCACCAAAAAAAAAATTTACTTCAAAAAAATGAAGAGATTTCCCCCAAAAAATTTAAGAAAATACATATTTTTCTTCAGAAGAATTTAGAATTTTTCACTTAATTTGAAGTATTATTTTTTGCTGACTCCAAAAAAAATTAATAGAGATTTTTTCTCCAAAAATTACCTAATTGAAAAATATTTTTGCTCTGAAAAAACGAGAAACTTTTCATCTATTTTTTTATATAAATTTTAAAATGGGGAAATTTTTTACGACGATTCTAAAAAAATTGAGTTATCAGGCGGCGCGCTAGTGCCGCCCACCCGCCCTACCCAGGCTTCTAGTGCAGAGTATAATTCTGTACATAACTCGCCTTTGTTATTTGCGATGCCGCTAACGCATTTTCCACCGAAACTATGCACTTTATCAAAATTTTGCATGAATGAAATTGATTTTATTTTTCAAAAAGCTTTCAGAAAAGTTAAGAACGAAATTTGTACGATGGAATTTGAGGAAGATATGAATCGGCTGCTTTTTGTCATTTTGGTAAAATTCTTCCATAGACAACAATTCTACTATACGGCAAACTACTGAATGGATTTTCACCAAATTTGAAAATTGGGTTCAATGTATTGAGTTTTAGCGAACCGTACAACGAAATTTGAAATTTCCCAAAAATTGCCCCTTCACCCCCCCTTTTTGGGCCCCGAAATTTCGAAAAAATTCAAAATTGCCCTTAAAAGCTCATCTACACATCAAAATGCATGTGTATACCAAAAATGAGCTCAATCGGATAATTATAACCGCAGATAAAGGAGGTCAAAGATTTTGAAATTTTGAGATTTAACCTCACTTTAGACATCAAATGTATCAAAATGGTTATCCGTTCATTAAAACCGATAGCAAAAGGCACATCTGCGTGTTTTTAACTATATATATACATAATTTGAGCTCAATCAGATGTTTACAAGAGTCTGCAGAGCCGATTAATGAAAGTTCAATTAAGAAGTATTGAAATGAATTTGAATTTAACGTTTATCAAATGATAATGTCGCGATCCTAGCGGTAAGAAAATGAAAGTTGTTACAGCGTTACCACTGCAGTGCAGTGTTACCACTCAGTTCTACTTTGTAATTTTTAAAAATATGTAAACAAAAATGATAAGATATAATATGGGTAAAAATAGTGAACCAAAATTTATGGTAAAAATTCATCTTCACACAGACCACTTCTTTTGTAATTTATTTTTACCACGCTTTTATTAGCTTGGTATGTATGTATGTATGTACGTATGTATGTTTGTCTCATGGAACCAAATGTATGTTTTCGACCAATCCTCTCTCATTTAATATTTTACTGGAATTGAAAGAACATAGTGCTTACATTAGGGGTTTTCGAGGTCGCTGAATTCGATTTTCGAACTCAAATTTACCCCCGACCCCAAATTGAGCCCCTATGAGGGGGTTCAATTTTGAAAATTTCAGAAAATCACAACATTGGTATCGAAATGTAGGTTTTCGAGATCGCTGAATTCGATTTTCGAACTCAAATTTACCCCCGACTTCAAATTGAGCCCCTATGAGGGGGTTCAATTTTGAAAATTTCAGAAAATCACAACATTGGTATCGAAATGTAGGTTTTCGAGGTGTCTGAATTCGATTTTTGAACTGAAATTTACCCTTGACCCCAAATTGGGCCCCTATGAGGGGTTCAATTTTGAAAATTTTTAAATTCACAAAATTGGTATCAAAATGTAGGTTTTCGAGGTCGATGAATTCGATTTTCGGACTTGAATTTACCCTTGACCTCAAATTGGGCCCCTATGAGGGGGTTCAATTTTGAAAATTTTTAAATTCACAACATTGGTATCAAAATATAGGGTTTCGAGGTCGATAAATTCGATTTTTGAACTGAAATTTACCTCCGACCCCAAATTGGGCCCCTATGAGGGGGTTCAATTTTGAAAATGTCAAAAATTACAACATTGGTGTCAAAATGTAGGTTTTTGAGGTCGCCAAATTCGATTTTCAAACTTGAATTTACCTCCGACCTTAAGGTGAGCCCTTGAAAGGAGGTCAATGATTTTAACCTTGTAAAACTATGAAATTCAAATATTTTCAACGACAAAAAGAGTTAAATAAAAATGTAAAAAAAATTTAAAAAACCACGCTTTTATTTAAAGTTGGTCGCTTTGTAAAATGTTATTCATAGGGAAGTAGTAAGTAATGCCTTAAAAAACAAAAAATAAAATTTACTTGAATACAAGAATGTGTCATAGAAGAAATTATTTTTTTCTCATAAATTTTAATGATGAAAAGCGTGGTGGGGTGTGCGAGAAGCTAACGAACGCCTTATCGATTAATGCCCCACCACGTTTTCATCATTAAAATTTATGAGAAAAAAATAATTTCTTCTATGACACATTCTTGTATTCAAGTAAATTTTATTTTTTGTTTTTTAAGGCATTACTTACTACTTCCCTATGAATAACATTTTACAAAGCGACCAACTTTAAATAAAAGCGTGGTTTTTTAAATTTTTTTTAAATTTTTTTATATTTATTAATCATTATTACAAAGATTATTAGTTCATTGCATTACGAACTGATAACATCCTACACCTAAACTTATGCACATTTTGAGAAGTGTAAATTGTTTAAAGCATCGCCACACTTTTAAGTAACATGTAAGCAAAATAAAGAGTATGCATGCATCTGTAGCAACAAACAGTGGTTTCTATATTTATGGTTGCTCTGTTGTGTAGCATTGTGTAAACTTCTCAATAATTCATCACTGGAAAAAATTCATTCCAACAAACACAAAAAACAACGTCCAAGAAAAATTAGCTGATATCCTCGAAAAAAACTCTTCAAAAAAGAATTAAACACCGCCCTCCCCAGGCTCCTAAGAAAACGTCTCTTTAAAAAAAATATCTCTTTCAAAAAAAAACCTTTTTAAAATATTGAGTTATGGTATGAAATGAAATATTGTGAAATTTAACTCGTAAAGTAATTAAATATACTGATATCATGAAAAATCCGCCTTTTTCGATTTCAGACCAATTTTCATTGTACAGTAAAACTCATATAATCATTTAAATTAATTCACTGTCAAATAAGAACAAACCACTCTGATATCATTAAAAAAAAGAGAGAGCGAGAGAGAGAGAGAAAGAGAGAGAAAAATAGGGGCGGGAGCAGTCCCTCCTATTTACTTAAGAAATAAGGTTTCAAGGAAGAAACGTAGTTTTCATGCAAAGATACTGCTCCCCCCCCCCCCCCTATTTTTCTCTCTCTTTCTCTCTCTCTCTCGCTCTCTCTTTTTTTTAATGATATCAGAGTGGTTTGTTCTTATTTGACAGTGAATTAATTTAAATGATTATATGAGTTTTACTGTACAATGAAAATTGGTCTGAAATCGAAAAAGGCGGATTTTTCATGATATCAGTATATTTAATTACTTTACGAGTTAAATTTCACAATATTTCATTTCATACCATAACTCAATATTTTAAAAAGGTTTTTTTTTGAAAGAGATATTTTTTTTAAAGAGACGTTTTCTTAGGAGCCTGGGGAGGGCGGTGTTTAATTCTTTTTTGAAGATTCCTTATTCCACGAAAATTCGGTATCTTCTTTTCCTCAAAAATTTATTAAGAAAATACCTTTGCATATTTATCTATTTTAATTTTAATAATTGCAAAAGAAATACTTCAAAAAAATGAAATAAAAATGGGATTTTAATAGGTAGATATAAAATTTTAAATGAAAATACACGGATTACCCATACGCAGAAAATCAGAAAAGGTTTCTTTCTTTTTAAAAATTCAAGTAGTAAGCCTAATATTGATCGTACAGCTATAGGCAAATAATTATACGACGAGAAAAACTACCCATATTTCGCTTTATAATTATAATAGTCCAGTCAAATTAAGCCGAAAAACGGCCTTTGCCCTAACAAATTGTGCGAAGAATTTTTTTTTCGTAAAGTTGCTCGTAAATGTATTAAATATTCTTTCAAATTGGTTATATCAAATTTTTTACTAGGAATGATAGTAACGCCGCAAATTGACTTCAAAGTTGTTGGTTCGTTCAAATTTGGCCAAAAACCGGGTTTCTCCAAAAAAAAGTGATAAATTTTTTTTTCTTTCAAAATGTCCTTATCAACATATACGAGGTTTGTCAAAATCCGAGCATGTCTCCACCCCCAAAAACTACATTTTTGACACCCAAATTTTCTTTTTTCGCGTAATTGACGTTTAGCTCGGTTCCTAATTAAGCTACTGAAAAATTTTCAACATAAAATTTGTAGAGCAGCAAATTTACTACAAATTAGTTATTTACCATTTTTTGGTAGGAGTGATAGTAACGCCGCAAATCGACTTCGAAATTACGGCTCTCGGGCGTTTATGTCATTTTGTAGTACATATAAAAACATTGTAAACGCCCGAGAGCGGTAACTTCGAAGACGATTTGCGGCGTTACTATCAATCCTACCAAAAAATGGTAAATAACTAATTTGTAGGAAATTTGCTGCTCTACAAATTTTATGTTGAAAATTTTTCAGTAGCTTAATTAGGAACCGAGCTAAACGTCAATTACGCGAAAAAAAGAAAATTTGAATTTGGGGGTCAAAAATGTGGTTTTTGGGGGTGAAGACGTGCTCGGATTTTGACAAACCTCGTATATGTTGAAAAGGGCATTTTTACGAACAACTTTATGAAAGAAAAAAAATTTATCACTTTTTTTTTGGCCAAATTTGAATAGACCAACAACTTTGAAGTCAATTCGCGGCGTTACTATCATTCCTAGTAAAAAATTTGATATAACCAATTTGAAAGAATATTTAATTCTGTATATTTTTTGTATGAAAAAAATTTCTGTAACTTTTTTAAGAACTGAGATATACGCGAATGAAGTGACAAAAAAAAGTTAGGGGGCAGAAATGTGGATGTTTGGGGGTGAAGCTCCACTCCGATCTTAGGGGACTTTTAGTATGTTAATTAGGACACCTTTACGAGCAACTTTACGAAAAAAAATTTCTTCGCACAATTTGTTAGGGCAGATGGTCTAATTTTACTGGACTATAAGGAACTTCAGACAAAATGTTTTCAAATGATTAAATATTTGTTGAAAACTTACAGGAGAAGTTATGGGTCTTCTAATTAATCCCCTTGTTTGCTCTTCAGTGTAATCACAGTTAGCATGGTGAGCTTGGGACACCATTAAAATAACATCATATACTGCTAAATGTTTACTTTCGGCATCGGAATGCTCTGACGAATCAGAAGTCGAAACCCGATTTGATTCACTATCACTTCTTTCTCTTGATCTTTTGGGAACACGACCATATCGAACAGCTGGAAAAAAATTCAAGTTAGATATTCTGAGTTAACTTACTGGTTCATAAATTATTAATTATTTTTCATTACGTAATTTACGATACTAACAATCTCGAGACATGCCGACAGCTAAACATTTCTTAAATCTGCAATATTGACACCTATTTCTATTTAATCTGATGACTAAACATTTTCCATCTCTTAAACAACGATACTCGATCTGTTTCTGAATACTTCTTCGAAAAAATCCCTGTATCAACAGAACAAAAAGTGCAAAACGATTATTAGAAAAAAAATGTACTTAATAGTTATGATGAGAATCCATTATCCAGCCAAGTTATGTATTTACACATGGAAAGGAAGTAAAGGTAACACTGGTCATACTGCTGCAATCGATTCTTGTAGGTAGGTACCCCGGAGCGCGAAATTTCCTCTCTTTTCGCAATTGTTACAATTTAAAAAATACTTAATAGTAATAAAACCATACGTTAATCTAATGCTCAGTTTTGCTTTGTTTGGGTTGTTCCAAAAAAAGTAGTTGGAAGTTCCAAAAAAATGAGTTTGGGTATTTGAAAGTTTTAACTAGGTATTTTAAACATTTCGAATGAAGTAATTTCAAGTTTGAATAAATTCACAATAATTTATAAATTTTGTTGGAACCTTGTAAAAAGAAAAAAATAATTTATCTCTTCTTTTGAAAAATAATATTTTTAAGGATTTTTGCCCCAACTTGTATAGTCAAATTTGAAAAAAAATTTTCGGGTATTTTTTGAAAGAATTATATGCATGTGAGAGCTTATGGGAAAAGGGGCCTAACAGCTAAAAATAAAATTTTACAGAAGAAGCATTTTTTTTTAATTTGAAGAAAAATTTTGAAAAAAAAATGGAAATTGGTAGGTATAAGCATTTGTATTTGTTTTGAAATTTGATTTTTTTTGCCTTAAAAAGTAAATAACTTTCTCGTTTTTTAAGATACAGATCTGAAACAAATTTTCATTTAATTCCTGAGGATTTTTTACACAAATTAGAGGTTTTTACTGGAAGAATTTTCAACGATAATTTCAGCTCTTCAACGGAATGTCGAAATTATTAAATATAGAAAATTTTTGAAAATGATTTTTTTAAAGAAAACTTTGAGTAAAAATGTTTAATGTTTCAATTTAAAAAATTTCAAACCAAATGAAGTAAATAGTAAAGCTCTTTTTGGGAAGCAAGATGAATTTTCAAAGAAAAATTTAAGAAAAAATTTCCTAAAACTTTTTGCAAAACTTTTTGAGTAAAAATTTTTTTAATGATAAAAAATTGAAAAAGACTTCAAAGTTCAAGGTACTACTTTGAAGAGTTTCAAATGAAAAATTTCCAATAATTCCATAGTTGGAATTTTTAAAGAATTCTGTTCGTTTTTTTTTTTTTTTTTAAATTTCCTACCTATTGAAAATTTTTAAAATTTTATTGTAAAAGTAAAATTTATAAAAATTTCAATGAGGTACCAGGCACTTACTTAAAAAAAAAATAGAAATAATTCCTATTCGAAAATTTTGACTATAATAACAGAACTCTTTTCAAAACTCAAATGAAAAATTCAAAGAAGATTTTGAGGAAAAATTTCCCAAAAATTGTAAGTAAAACTGTTTTTGAGAAGTAAGCAATTTTTTTAAATACAAATTCAAAAACAAATTTCAAACAAAAAGTTCCAAGAAAAATTTCAGAAAAACAAATAGGAGAAAATTTAAAGCGAAAATTTTAAGTAAAAAATTTCCTAAAACATTTTGCAAAAATTTCTGAATATTTTTTTTTTCTAATAGGTAGGTAGGTAGGTAATAAAAATTTAAAAAAAAATTCAAAGTAATTTTTTCAAAAGTTTTAAATGAAAAATTCCCAAAGTTTCCGGATTTGAAATTTTTGCAGAATTCTATTTAAGAATTTGAAAATTTTGTTTGCCAGGGGAAGACGTGATACTCATAATTTAAAAAATTGAATGGCAAACGAGTTCAGTGTGTTCACTGTCAACACTCGCTAAAAGAAAGGTCATCAGGCTCAGATTTTTTCATCTTTTGAACGCAGTGTTTACCAATCGAATAATTTTCAAAGCTTTATAACGACTTCATTTTTGAACTAGTCAAAAAATCTCAAGAGTAAATATTTTCACTACAATACAGGCATACACCCAATAAGAAGAAAAAAAATCTTAATTTTATTTTCCCTCGCCCCTTTAATTTTTGAGATAGGCACCACGTGTATAAGGCATCTTTGTCAGTGACACCTGCTTGCATCCAAATCTGAAATTTCATAAAGTTCTCCCCGGACACCCTGTATAGCATTCAGGATGATTAATGATGGGCTCTTCGTCAACTCCAACGAACCTGTCAATGTCTGTATGCCATATTAATATTGATACATACTACATACCTACAGACATCGCTGAGTAAAATATACCTACATACACCTACACACTATACAAGTACACACTTTGTACAAAATCATCAGCCCACATTAAACTGTTGTTAATGTTAACACGTAACCTAACGATACAGCTATACGAGTACCTATCGTATCGATAGAAAAGGAGGCAAAGGTGTAGATATAAATATTAAAAACGAGTGAGGAAGAAAGAGAAAATTATTGTTTTAAGCAGACGAGATGAAAGCGGAAGTGTGCTGGAATTAAGATTCCGTTAGGTTCGCTGCACTGGGCTATTGTGACGTATAGCCTGAAGACTGTTTCATCTCGTATTCAATCTAACAATTGAATCGAATATGTAAGTATTTACGATAACGATATTCCATCATGGAATTACCAACACTTTTAACCGAGAACTAACCATTTCTCGTTGAAATTTTTCTCAATAGGTAGGTTCACAATCTACCAACATATCAGGTTGGTAAATCCGATCAACTGCCAACAAATTTTACAGTCTAATACGTAAGCCAACTTAAACTTATAGGTATGTAGAATTGTAGATATACCTACACATTTTAATGAAAAAAATTAAATGCAAAATGTTTAAATGTTATTTACCTTACAGCCTTCACAGGAAGTAACTCCGTAATGGTATCCGGATGCTTTATCTCCACAAACTTTACACGGTACAAAGGATTTGGCAGTGGGTGTACAACTATTGGAATCCGCCGCAGCGTAATGTTGTTCTGTAACAGAATAATTGTTGGCATTATAGTCAGTTGTTAAAACATGTACGTTGATTGCAAGTCTAAAATACTTGGAGAAAATTGCATTATTCAAGGGCAGGGTATTCTGCTTTAAAAAAAAAAAGTTGTCATCGACATTCACTCGACAATTTTTAGGTAGGTAGGTGTACGTAGGTAATTGAGGTAGGTAGTAGGTACCCATCGTAGCCATAACATGGGGAATCATTATTTTTAGTATTCGTATTGTAGGTATACCTACTTTTCAGTTTCGATATAGTTCGAATCGTAATCAAATTTTAATAGCGAACCAATCAGCTGATGTTAATTATTTTTATGTAAGTGCTCACTCAACTCGCGGTAGCGGTGATAAAAGTGTCGAACAGCTGGTCCGTGTGACCTTGATTAACCTTATTTCATTGTCAGTATAGCGAATGGTTTTTTAACAATAGAACGAGTAGACATGATTTTTCACCCAAGCGTTGACTTTCTTAAAAGTCTACACGACTTGGAGCTCGCGACGATAGACATTATTTAGTCTATAGATCTTTCCTAATATTTACCTATACCTACTTACCTACCTACTTCATAAATGCGATAGGCTATTGGTTAATTCGGCGATGTACAAAAAGAGCCAAGAAGTCGGTCTGAAACCATTTTAATAAACTTCTGGATAGGTATTTAAATTCGTAACCACGTGATTTATTAAATTAATAAATTTATACGCAGACAGGTAGGTAGGTAGGTTAGGTGTACTTGGCGAGATTTAATTTAAATGATTTTCTCAAAATTATTGGTTGGTTTGAGAGTTGGATTCTTGTACTAATATGATTGTTTTACAAAACGTATATTTAACTCACGTGTTGCTTTATCAATTACTTATTCGTGTAGGTATAAGATATTATATCTTAGCCAGGTATTTTGAACTGGTTCGTTGACCTTTCTTTTGCAACAAGCATCAGACATGTTTGCATTTTACCGGTTTTACCTTCTAAAGAAGGTTTTATAAAATGCATTACTACATATACTTAAGCAGGTGAATGCGCCCATACAGGTGTACCATACATTAGTTAAACGTTTCATATCGGAGATAGGTAATTAGATATTTAGTGGGACCAAAAAGTATTTGCACAGCTCACATCTCTTCACCAGATCAAATCTCAGGAAGATTTTATGGAAATTTCAACGCAACCACGTTATTTCTCGTCAAAAATAACACCAAATACCGAAAATTGAATAAATAATTTTATTTACAGCTACAGACAGAGCAAAAATTGTAAAAAAAAAAAAAATAGGTTAAAAAAGTATTCGTAGTTACCACTGTTGACGAGTGGATCGCCGCAGTACTGATTTTTTAGCACCATCGAAAATTTGCCAAGTCCAATACTACATAGATACTTGAATTAAAAATTGGAGGGGAAGGAGGCCAATCACAATTTTTGTAATAATCAAAATTATTTCTAATACTTCAAGCTACAACCTTCTTTTGAATTTTTTTTCAATTGGACCCCTACCTCCAACAGTTTTCAATAATGTAAAGTATCCAAGTAATATTATCCAAAATTGGAGGGGAGCGGAGGATTTAATCGAAAATTTTATAATAACTAAAATTATTTGTAGGATCTTAACCTACAATTTTTGTCTGAAAATTTTTTCAATTGGACCTCTCCCCTAATTTTGAAAAAGTATCTACTTGATGTTATGTGAAATCGAAGGAGAGGGAGGATCCAACCGAAATTTTTGTAATTAGCAAAATTATTCCTAGGACTTCAAGCTACAACGCAACCTTTGTTTTAAAAAATTGTAAATTAGCTCCTTCCTCCCTCACTCCTCCAATTCTTAATTGGTTTCGTCAGAGTGTTATACAAAATTGGTGGAGAGGGAGGGGTCCAATCGAAAAAAAATTCAAACAAATGTTGTAGCTCAAAGTCTCGGGAATAATTTTTGTTGTCACAAAAATTTCGGTTGGATCCCCCTCCCCTCAATTTTTGAATATCTAGTGTCGATGTAGTATTGGACTTGACAAAATTTTTGATGGTGCCAAAAAACTAGCAATGCCGGCGATCCATTCGAAGGCAAATTTTCACGAGGGTAACTAGTACAAACGTGTTGCTTGGATCAAGGTGATCAAAATGCTCTATGCTCATCAGTTCAAACCTTTCTATCTTTTCATGGAAGGAAGAAATGTGTACCCAAAGTTTGATGTTTCAAGTTGAATAATCGGCTCAAATTTTTAGCAAATCAAAAAGTAAAATTACCACGTGGTAGGAAATTGAATTTCCTATCAAAAAGTATCTTTTGGTTTTTTTGCATACCTTCAATATTTCAGGTACTAGGCGAGAAAATGAAAAATTCGCTTCAAAATTTTCAAATTTGTCTAGTTTTTAGACTTTGGAGGATACGAAATATACTCAATTTTGAGTAAATCGAAAAAGTAAAACTATCACATAGTAGAAAATTGAATTTCCGATCGAAAAGGTTCTTTTCACTTTTTTCCTATCTTCGATATTTCAGGAGCTGTGCATGCGAGAAAAACGAAAAGTTGATTGAATATTTTTTTAGTTCGTCGACTGATCAGACTGGCGGAAAATAAATGTAGGTACTTAATTTTGAGTAAATCAAAAAAGTAAGACTATCATCTTGTAGGAAATTTAATTTCTGATGGAAAACGTTCTTTTCGCTTTTTTCCTATCCTCAATATTTCAGAAGCTATATGTATAGAAAATTCATCAGGTTTCTCAACTTGGAGGAAATAATGATTTGTACGTATTATTTGTTTTTCTTTCGTAGCTCCTGAAATATTGAAGATAGATAAAAAGTGAAGAAGACCTTTTTGATCGGAAATTTAATTTCCCATAAGATTATAGTCTTACTTTTTTGATTTTTCCTCAAAACTGAGTATATTTTTTCTCTTCCAAAATCTAAAAACTTGACAAATTTGAAAATTTTGAAGTAAATTTCATTTTTCTCGTGTAGACCTGAAATACTCAACATATGGAAAAAACGAAAAGAACCTTTTAGATCGGAAATCTAATTTCCTATCACATAATATTTTATTTTTTGATTTTCCTGAAAATTTGAGTGATTGTTCAACTTGAAACATCAAACCATTTCTATTTGATCTGGCGAAAATGTGAGGTGTGCGAATACTTTTTGGTCCCATTGTATGTAAGTCAAAAGCAAAATAAATTTTTCGTTTTGCGAAGACAATTGCAATAGATTTGAAAATTTCTTTTATGAATTTTTTTGTTGCAAGATTTATGCGAAAGAATGGAGAATGCGCAGTGCGAACACTATACCTATAACGTACTGTAAATAAAGCAGCACTTACAGCTACAGCCACAGCGAGTGATTCCCACAGCAACGCAAACGTCAGTTTATCCAAAGTTTCTTTTTTACTACGAAAAAGTCATTATTTTTGAGCATGCCAAATTTAGATTACGGAAATTATTTTATTAAACTTGCGCATTTTAGTTTTCATTTATTTGCTTCAATTCGTAAGAAAACTCCAGAAGAATAAATGTATAGATTTTTTCAAGTAATGGATGCGGTAGGTACTTGCGGGTACCTACTACCTATACCCATTAAAATATTATTTTTAAAAATCCACAATACAATTTATTATAGACGTAAAATTTTCTTTAATGAATCGTAATTTTGAAAATTGAAAAAAAACATTATTTATTTTAATCATATTACCTATAGTACTTAAGATATTATTTTTTAAACTCAAAAATTGAAGTAGGTAACCCTTTAAAGACTACATGAAAGGTTATTAGCACAGATAGGTACGGAAACTAGATCTTTATTAATAGGTACCTATCACTGGGAATATACCGGGTAAATCTAGACACTATTATTAATTCGATGATGAAAAATATTGAAAAATAAAAACTCGCAAAAAATCAACTTTAACCAATAATACGCATTAAATGTAACCCAGTTTTTTAAGTTTTGTAGGCATTTATCTACCCCCGACAACAATACGTATTTTACGAATATATGTAAGGCAATGGGTCTGGTGGAGTTTTACAATTCAGCATACGACTGAAAGTAGGCACGTGTTCCTACTTGCTTTATCGATCGGGAAGTAATATTTATTTGGGTCGTCAGAGAGGGTTGTTGGTTACTATACCACTAGTAGTGAATGATAAGACACCAGTGCCCTAAATAACTAAAGTCTATTGGCCTCTCAGTATATATTATAATATCTCATACCTTCCTTTTAACAATTTCAAAATCAACAAGTTTATTTATTGAATTGGTAAACAAAACGGTCAACTTTTTTCGTTGCTCAAGTATATACCATACCTACTCATTAGAAAAATACACCCCGTTTTAGCAAAAATATCTTCACATAATGAATCGTTATTAGGTATTTTGTTAGAAATCAGCTTAATGTGCTCACTAATCCTGTAATTCATCGAAAGTATAAGATCACTTATTTAGCTACTTAGAATAGTCTTCTTATAATCTGATTACTTACACAAAATTTATCTACCATACCCAATAGAAAAGAAAAATATGCCCACAATGCGTAACAAAATTCAGAAAATGAAATTTAATGCAGGAAATCGCTTTCAGCATTCTTTTTAAAAATCCCGAGAATTAATCCATCTTAAATTAAAATTTTTTAATATTTTTTCTTGTTGCGCCACAAAATGATGTGGGCATGCCAATAGTTATCTATCATGTGAGATGAAAAAGTGGTTCCTATCGACGATATATTAAAACATTGCTGTTTTTAAAATCGTACACAAACACGAATCGAGTTTAATGGAACTTGAAATCTCCTCAAAACAACTGCCTATATTAAAATTCTGCGGAATGTCTTGGCGTTAATCAATATCGGAAAACTACAGTAAATTCTCGTCACTTTGGTTTCACCATTCACCAACGTGTCTCAAAACAGGTGCCGTAAAATACACAGGGAAAATTTAACAGATTTTCTTTAACCGATTATAATCGATAATAAAATGTCAACTACAATACGATATTTTCATTTTAATTTTTTTATCCTGTGCTTAATGGTCGTGGCATTGCGATTTGAAAGCAGAAGCGGTATTCGTTTAATAATAATCGCCTATACAAAGGTAGATTATTAATAGAATTTTTTATTTTGAGTAGGTAGAGGTACGCACTAAATTTTAACAGGGTATTTTTTTTGTTCGTAGCTTAGGTATAATTATTCATTAGGATGGTCCTTATTTTCGACTTTTGATTTTTTTCTCGCTTTTACCTATCAAAGTTGTTTCATTTTATGAGAAAATAATTCCCTAATTTTTATTTTTCCCAAAAATAAATTTCAAGAGTGATTACCAGTCATCCCCCTCCCATTATAAAAATATGTAAAAATTGACAGATTTTTAAACTTTTGCCTTTTTTTGGTTCTAATCCGCCACAGTTGTTCATTTCCGTATGAAATAATTCCCAAAATTTTGTTTTTCTTCTCCTTTAAATGCAAAGTATGGTGCCGTACTACCCACTTCCCATTTTTCAAAAAATGCTAAAAAAAAATTAGCAATATTTTTTATCTTGGAATTCAAAGCTGTTCTTTTTTATGAGACAAAAAGTTCCAATGATACCTATTTTTCAATCTGACAAATTTCCACCAAGAGATCAGTTGTTGAGAAAAAAATTTAAAAATGGGAATTTATTTTCACGAAGTCGTAAATAGCTTCCGTGCGACGGCATTGTTAAAAGCAATTTTATGACTGAATCTTAATTTGTAGTATACGACGAAGAAAATGAATGAGTATGCCATTTTTTTAAGGCTTCTCTTTTTCGAGAGTTCAACTCCCTTTCTTTGAAAGTTCTTCATCTCCATTTCTAAGGTCGCTTTTGAAAAAAAAAATTTCCAACAGATCGAAGTCCTAAGAATAATTTAGACTATTATAAAAATTTCGATTAGGTCCCTGCTTATCCCTCCCGTCCAATTTGGCATATTATAAAAAAAATCGTCATGTATTTTAATTTACAAGTAGAGCTTGTAGTCACTACAATACAACTTTGGGTTGCATTGCAATACAGCCAAGAAGGAAAAAATAGGCTCTGTAAACAGTCGATTCAATTGTAATTTGACTATACAATTCGATAAGACATCGAAAGGGTTGTTATTTTTTTAGGCTCATTTTTTCGGTGGTCTACTCCCTTTCCTTGGAAGTTTATTAAATCTGTTTCCAACGTCCCAATCGAAAAAAATTTCAAACAAAAGTTGTAGATTAAGACCTGTAAAATAATTTTGGTCATTACAAAACTTTCCATTGGACCCCCCCCCCCCTCCACTTCAACTTTGCATAACACTTAGATATGAAAATCACCCTGTCACTTTCATACGTGGTAGGTAGATATTATGTGAAATTAGAGGAGAAGAAAGGGGTTCAATCGAAATTTTTGTAATAATCAAAATTATCCTAGGCATCTCAATTTACAACTTTTGTTTGAAATTTTTTTGGATTGGGCTCTAGGAAAAAACGAAATATTGAAAAATGGCATAACAGGACTTCTCTTTTTTGTAGACTTATAATTAGGATTCCGCCATAAAATTGCTTTTAACAATGTAATCTCACTGAAGTTACCTACTTTCGCAACCGTAAGAGAATGAAAATGAACAACTTTGATGAGTTAGACCAAAAAAATGTGAACGTTTGAAATTTTGTTGATTATAAAAATTGGCAGAGAGGTAGTAGGCGCAACTTGAAATTCAGTCAGAAGAAAAATAAAAATTGAGAATTAATTTTCATGAAAAGGAAGAAAATCAATGGGATGAGTTGGAACAAAAAACAGAGGATATTTGTCAATTATAGAACGGGGGGGGGGGGGGAAGGCTAGTGAGTACCAATTTAGGAGGAAAATCAAAAATTGTGAAATAATTTTTTAATAAAAAGGAACAACTTGGTCACTGACAATTCATTGGAGAAAAAATATAAGAATGGGGAAATGCCTGTCGTGAAAAAAAAATTGTTAATAGGTCAGAACCAAAAATGGGCAAAAGTTTCGAAATCTGTAATTTTTTTCGTTTTCTTAAAGGTTGAAAGATGAATAAAAAATAAGGAAAATACCTGTCGCGAAAAAAAACAACTTTGAAGGACACAAATTTTGAAATCTATAAATAATTTTTTTCATTTTCTTAAAAATTGAGGGATGACCAGGAACTATTTGAAATTCAGTGAAGAGTGAGGTGGGAAAATATTTTCTAATAAAAAAAGGAAAAAATAATAAACTTTAAAAGGAAGAAAAAAATTCAAAAAAAAAAAATTCAAAAAAACGAGGACCACCCTGATACTCACATTAAGTATCTCGAACAACAGCGAAGAAAAATCCAAACATCCGTCGTGATTAGGTATGTGAAAAAAGAATAATTTTAAAAATAAACAACTAAGTACCTACGAGTATAACGACGAAATTTTGTGAAACACTGCCATTGAACGCGTATTATTTTTTTTAAATTCAGCGAACCCAAAGAAATCTCTTTTTAAAAATTACACGAGCAAATGAAATATACTTCTAAGTATAGCAATACGTATAACTGTCGAATGAAGCATATAAAAAATATAAAATTTAGTCGAAATTGCTTTTCTATTGAAAAGTGGTATCTATATAGATAAACCGGCATATCTTGTCGACTTTATTTTGGTCGCAATGTAAAATTGATATAGAGGAAGTAATTTAACTGGAATCGAAATAAAAACTTATTAAAGTAGCTTTGAAAATGGTTCTAAAATTAATAAGCGTTCATCGACTTGTTAAGGAATAGGAAAAGAAACCTAAAAAAAAGTGGTTGTACAAGTTTAGTGCATATGAAGATGAAACTCCTGTCAGATGAAGAAGGGGAATGACTAACGGTACTCAAGGTGAACGATCCAGGTTCTCGACATTAACATTATAAAATGGAACCCCAAAGTTACGCTATGTTATGGCGTGGTAAATACGTACGTACGTATGCTTAAAATATTACGTTTTAATAATATTCTACCAATTTTATGACTAGAAAATACCTATATGTACTTAATTATTTGCATAAAAAGTTTGCAGGTACATACAGGTATAAATACCCACATAAGAACGAATAGGTATTGAAAAAATATTTTTTTTCGTCTGATGTTTTTCAATTTTTAGTATCAAACTACTTGATACAATAATACATAGGTACTTACGTAATTAAAAAAAAAAAAAAAAAAAGAATTGGAGAATTTAGATAGGTACGTAACTTACCCAAATTTTAAAAATTAAAAAAAATATATAATTATTTATAATATATACCTATTATCTATAGATAGGTATTCAGGTACATGTTCCCACTTCCTTGTCCATAAGTGATTCAAAAAACAGAACGTACTAGTAGAAAAAAAGTAGAAATATTTTGAATCCGAAAATAAAACAATACCTAGTTGTTTTGTTTCTTATATTAAGAAAAAAACGTCCGTTCTGGATGTTTCGGATTTACGTACACCTAGGTACATATTCTAAACAGTATGAGAGAATATTCCGAGTAAATTACTGATCTTGAAGAATAGCTGTCATTAGCGAATAATAAGGAGTGGTTTGTATTTAGCTGACAGTAATCGTCGCCGGGTAAAGGTATAATACAGTACTAGACTATAGAGGAGAAGGAGTGTTCGTCACGAATTCTATCGGTTCAACAGCCTTAATAGCTGGATAGAGTACAGTGCCATTGCTAAAACCTGTTCAAGTGTGCCCGGGCTATTATGGCTAAAAACTAAACTTGTAATGTTTTAGATATAAATCTCGGTTGCCTTGCTGCGAACATATTTGAATTCTAATGATGCAATACTCCTAGAACATCTGGAGGAATAAAATTCACTATTTTTTGATTCCAGATTTCAACCCTATCCTATGCTCATAAGGCAAAATGAGAATTCATCTTTCGTTGCCACGTCTGTCTTGGGAATTACTTGGTTAGGTCATAGATGCGAATCTTTACGTACCTACTCGTAGATACTTTACAGGATCTTGATAGGAACCTATGATTGCTACAGCTAGGAAATTAAATGTAAGGGGATTAACTTTCATACAGAGTGTTTCTCCAGTGACTTAGAAAATTCACAGAGCGAATAGGCAACCCATAAAAAAATAAAAATGTTATATACACATGGTGCCGATCTCAAGAAATGAAGGAGCAAAGGGAAAAAAGATCGAAAGAAAAAAAATGTTGATCAAACAATCACACATGGTGTCCTGGAAGTGGTCCGGCCAACTGACGTGAGTAGGAGTACGACCAACAAAAAACTTTATGTACGCATATTGCCTAACTTTGAAAATGAAGGAGCTACAAAATTTTGGAAATCTGTATTTTTCCAAGCAAAATCGATTGCCAACACTGCGTCCAAAAAAAATTTCGACACCGGCAGTAGATAGCACGTTGAAAAATCAAAAAAAAAAAAAATGTTTTCACATTGAAATGTCTATCTTTGAAATTGTAGGAGTTATAACAATATGAATTTTTCGGTCAAAAATATTGCCTACCTCAGTTTTCACGGTGAACTGGTAATGCACGAAAACTTCAAAATTCCATCAAAATGAAACATTAAATGGATGTAACTTTTTGAAAGGTACAAAACAAGTTATGTAAAGAGTTTACCTATCTTTGAAAATTAAGGCGCTATGGATCCTTAAACTTCGAAAATACCAATTTTAAAAGTTTTGTAGCCGCTTCATTTTTCACATAACCATTTCAAAAAGTTACACCTGTTTCATGCATTGGCCTGATGAAATTTTGAAATTTTTGTAGACCACTGCCCCTTCAAAGTCGAAATAGGCACCTTGTGTACATAACGTTTTTTTGTTAGTCGTACTTGATTATATTCAAATTTCAAGTTCGGCAGGCCACTTTCTGGACACCCTGTAGGCAGTACAAAAAAAAAACATTTTTTACTCTTGACATTTTTTGCGCAAGTTGGAAAATGAAGGATTCTCATGTGCCTTCTTTTTTGAAAATGGGCAAATTCATCACATGAAATTTTTTGTTACTCAAAAAGTTATACCGGTTTCTTGTGGAAGGTGTCCTCTCGTAATTTAGGGCTCAAATGGTCGATGGACACAAGCGATACATAAAAATTGTAAAATTCCATTATGAAAATATATGCCATGGGTGTAACTTTTTAAGAGGAACAAAAAAAGGTTATTTGATAAATTCGCCTATCTCCAAAAATAAAGGCTCTGTGGAGCCTTGAAAATTTGAAAAACCGGTTTTTCAGAGTTCGAAGCTCTGTAGCGCCTTCATTTTCAATAGTGGGCAAAAAATGTCGAGGATAAAAAATGTCTATTTTTTTCAGTACTATCCATATGTTTGGTCAATTTTCTTTTCTTGATTTATTTTTCTTTTGCTCCTTCAATTTTTGAGATAGACACCATTTTTATTATGTACAACATTTTTTGTTTCTTATGAGTTCCTTATTCACCCTGCGGATTTTCCTACATCACTCAGAGTCAGGGAACACCCTGCAGATTTCAATAACAAACAAATTGTTCAATTTTACAATAAACAAGATGAGTATAAAGCCAGAAGAACATACTTATTAGAGCAAATTTTTAACAAAAATGACTATTTAGTAGGTACTTAGCTAATTACACCAAAAAAATATTCCCTTAAAAAAATGAAATTTTCAAATTTAATATTTTTTCGCGAGTTCCTGGTAATTATTCAATATACCTAATATATTTTTCTACAATGAATTAAAAATTCACCGAAATCTTTTCAAACTGGAAACTAATCCACTTGTGATTAACGTTATCGAATCCAAAGTAAATAATACGGTAGTCATTGTCGATACTCATGTAAGCAATTAATTTCGAAGAAGAATGCCTCAGACATCACGCAACTACTTAATCGGCGAATATTTTTCATCGTTAGTCAGACTTCTTTTGAACTTTACATTCCAAACCGATGCCTTATGCCGTTCACAGATTACGTGCTCAAAGTAATAATTATCCACGAAAAAAATCCTTCGCCATAGAATTCGAAAAGATACAGGTGTGTAATTTGGTGGATATAAATTAAAAAGAACAAACTTCATCTATCCATGGGCATTGGGCACGTATCTAGTTAAATCTATTCACAAAAGACCTTTGAACTCTGCTGATCTTATGTAAAAATTGACGAATTGTTGTAAAAAATCAGAGACAAATAAATATACAATTAGAGAAAGATACTCGTAAATTTTTATAAAAAATTTCGAAAATTCCAAACATACAGCAAACAATTAGGTATGGCACATGCTACACTCGCTGTACGGAAATTGCTCTCTTTTGCTCGCGTACTAAATTCTCGCTGGGAGTTTTCACTCCACAACACAAAATTCCAACATTTTTGTTTCATCGTCAGTCGTACAATAAAACGTTTACAGAGCCGGAAAATGAAATATTTCTATTCTTATAAATTAATCTATTTCATACAATTTTCAAGAATCTACAATTCTTCATTTTTCAAACAACGCCTCCAATTTCCAAAATATGCAATTTTATTAACACGCTATACCGGCAAAAATCTTTGAAATCGGCATTGAAACCGAAGTTGCCAAATCGTCACATCCATTCCCGTCCTTATTTTCACGAGTTGAGTAAAAAGAATAATTTGTTGAAAAATAAAACTGTTATTGATTTTTCACATCCCAATCGACGGTTTTTTTTCTATAGTAAGTAGAAGTACATGGGAAACAGTATCGAACATAAAAATACAATAAAATTCGGTTTAACGTTCTTGAAATTATTTTTCGTTAATTCAAGTTAACTCACTGTGGCAATCATTCGGACGAAATTTTAATTTTTACTCGCATTGAAATAATTTCGAATAAACCTGAAGCCCGAAAAAAAAAAATGACAAACGTAATTAATGAGGTATTTAACTTGACGCATGAATTATTTAAAAAATAAATTAATCAAGTTTTAGGGTTTTATTAAGAGATCCTCAGGTAAGCGTATGGAATTTATAACGATTCCTCGCATAAAAGACCACGATATAATGCATGTTAATTTACCGACATCCAAGAGCCGAGGCGAATATTTTCAGTACAATTTTTTTCACACTAACCGGAGTGCAAGCTGGTTATTAAACGTAAAACGCCGTACGTCATGAATTTTGCATAATCTTCATCTTTTCAATGGATTGTTTACAGTCAATAGACTGCCGATCGCCATAATGTGTCCTCGGGCGAAATTAATTTTCTGAATAGAGAGTGGAAAACATTCGAATTTTCTCAAATTTAATTCAAAAAGGAAAAAAATCCCAAAATAAGTATGCCATCTAAGCTAGAATCTTTTCCTACCTAATGCACTCACTACGAAGTTTTGATTAATAATTCTTTTCACGGTTTATTGTTGATTGATATTTTGGAAATGAAAGAAGGAATGAATGGAATAGGTAAATAGTAACAATGTTAACGAACAATTTAAATTCGATAAATTAATTAGGATAGGTAGATGCTAAAAAAAAAATCGGTAAGTTTCCAAAGCACACAAACGACAAAATTTCTACAAAACGTAAATTTGGAATTGCTCAAAAGCGATAAAAAGAAAATTAACATAGAAAAAATTGTTAACCCACATAAATATCCACAAAGTTTCTTCGAGTACCCATTTTGTACCTTTGAAAAATATCTGCGTCAATATTGGTATAAATGATTCTATTGAAAAAAAAAGTTTTACAAAGGCAAATAGCGGAAGTAAAGTTTTAACGATTAGACGAAGGGAGTCATTACATGTGGTCAGTGGTCACACCAACTTTCATGATATTGGATAACTATTACCTAGGTTAAAAAATACCTAGAAAATAATATTTTCTCAATTCTTTCAGAATGAAGTTAATGCCCAATATTTTATTCACATGCAAATGCCCTCATGATTTGACTATTCCCCCCTCCCAACCACTCCAATCACGATTTAGAAAGATTTCAGAAGTTGCCTAACTATTTAACTTCCTAAACAGGTAAATAGTTACGTAGGCCTATACGAGTAAATTTAAATTAAAAACACCATCTGATACCACTGGTACCATAAAAACGATTCCGTTTTTTAATGTTTTTCCTTAATTTTGCAATAGTAGGTATATGTAAGATAGGTACCTAAATTTTGCTAGATAGTAGGTAGGTATAAATAAATTAAAATGAAGCTCAAACGAAGCGGATTTTCAGTTTCGAAGGAAATAAATACAAAATTAGTTAGCAGGAAAACTGATAGAAGCTGCTCTTGGCGATTGCATTGTGAAAGCATGGATTTATTTCCTGTTTTCAACTAAATAAATTATCGTTTTACACCTGCAAAGCGGAAATTCTATGCATCACTTACAAATTAGGTACCGTTATAAGCGCGAAATTTTCAACATTTAAAACCCAGGAAAGGGGCGGCACCCTACGTCAATGAAGATAAAGAAGAATGTTATATATAGATGAGAGTAATTTTTAAAAGTTGGAATTTTTGATAAGATGAAATTTGAAAAATTTTCTCATAAATAAACGAATGAAAGTGAAAATTTTTTAGAGATTTTGTAAGATGATTACTTATAATGTAGGAAAATTCATAGGGTGAATTGGCACCCATGCACAAGAAACAAACAATACTTATTATACACATATTAGAGTGGCCTTTATTTATTGGATTTTAATTTTTTTTATTTCTTATCCTTCAAATTTTTTTCTTTTTTTTTTAGAAAATAATTTCCAATTTTTTACATTTTTTCTCCTGACTGAATTTTAAGCGGTGTCACAACCAACTCCTTTTCAAAAAAAAATAAAAAAAATCGAAGACGAACTTTTACTTATTTTTTTGGTCTCTACTTCTAATCCATAAAAATTATACCTTTTCATGAGAAATAATTCTTAATTTTTCATTTTTCTCTCGAATGAATTTAAGTAGCCCCTGATCACCCTCTTTTTTGAGAATGGGACGACTGGTAGATTCCTCTTGAAATTTAGTGAGGTTGAAAAATAAAAAATATTAAATTATTTCCTGAACAACTTTAAAATTTGCTAGGTCAAAAAAAAATTAGCTCATTTATTTCGTTTTTTATTTGATTAAAATTCTTTTTCAAAATAAGGGCAACTATAAAGAGCCATTTGAAATTCAGTTAGAAGAATTGGGAATTATTTCTCATCAAAATTGGAAGCAAAAAAAAATTCAAAAATTTAGTAATTTTTTATACTTTTTCAAAATGAAAGGCTCGCGGCACCACTTAAAATTGAGTTGGGGAGAAATAAGAAATGTGAAATTATGTTCTAATGAAATGCAACAACTTCAAAGGGTGAGTACAAAATTTTATGTTTTTTTTTTTGAAAAATTGGGGGTGCCCCAATATACCACTTGAAATTAAGTTGAGGGGAAATGAAAAATTGGGAATTCATTCTCATGAAACAACTTTGATGCAGGGGCGTAGCGACCAGGGGGTCAGAGGGGACATTCACCCTCAGAGATTTTAAAAAAGTCGAAAAGTTGGTAATTTTGAGTTTCAAGTTGGAAAATTCAGTATTATGTTGGAAAAAAAATTGAAAAGTTGGCATTTTGAAGGTATATTCCCCCTCAAAAAATCATTACGCTATGCTCTGCTTTGATGGATGATAAAGATAAGCAAAAAATCAAAATTTTGAAAATCATCCAATTTTTTCAATTTTCTAAAAAAATGAGGCGACTAGAGGAATCCGCTTAAAATTCAGTTAGAGGGCAAATAAAAAATGTGATGCGATCTATGAAACCGAAGCAAAAGTCGGAAAATGAAATTTTACAGGACCGTGTTTTTCAAATTTTTGTGAAAAAATTTTTTTCGTCATTTTTGGATACCTATACATATATAAGGGTCTAAAAACTCGTTTTTCTTAAAAATTTTGAAAAATTCAAATTTAGTTTTCAGAATTTTGAAAAATTATATAAAAATAATGAAAGCACCTAGCACACTTTTTGTTTTCAGTAAAATTTGGAGAAAATGACGAAGAATCCAAAAATGCAAAAAAAAATTATAATGCCGACTTCTGCTTTGGTTTCTTAAATTGCATCGCCAATAGGGAATTATTTGAAATAACTTTGGTAGGTTAGACATAAAAACATTCAAAACTACATAATAAGGATACACAGGGTGCCTATTTTAAAAATTGAAGGATCAAGGGAAATGAGATTGAGGGGGGGGGGGGGGTTGTTGCCCAGGGATAATATAGATAGTAGTAAAAAATGAACATTACCTATGTATTTCCAAGTCCAATACTACATAGATACGGATATTCAAAATTAAAACGGAGGGAGGGGTCTAATCGAAAATTTTGTAATTACCAAAATTATTTCTAGTACTTCAAGCTACAACTTTTGTTTAAAATTTTTTTCAATTAGACCCATCCCTCTCCAACGATTTAGCATAACACTTCGAAGATACTAATTAAAAATTAGAGGAGTGAGGAAGAAGGGCCAATTGAAAATTTTTTCAACTAAAAATTGTAGATCAAGATCCTAAAAATAGTTTTGGTTATTTTTATAAAAATTTTGATTGGATCCCTCTTTTTCCTTCAATTTCACGTAATATCAGGTAAGTAGATACCTTTTTCAAAATTTTGGGAAAGGGTGCAATTGAAAAAATTTTCAAACAAAAGTTGTAGATTTGAGGTCCTAGAAAGTATTTTTATAATTTTATATTTTTAAAAACTGGTAGAGGCAGAGATCCAATTGAAAAAAATTTCAAATAAAAGTTTTAGCTTGAAGTCTTTGAAATAATTTTGATCGAGGCAAAAATTTCGATTAGACCCCACCTTCCCCCCTAATTTTGATATCAAGTATCTATGTAGTATTGCGGACTTGGTAAATTTTACGAATGTGCCAAAAAAAACAGTACTGTGGCGATCCACTCGTGTGGTAGGGGGGGGGGGGGGAGATACAGTACATCACCTGTGGCATGTGCCGGACAATATGAAACATACCTATGGAACAATGATTCAATGAGACAACAGGGCAGTACTTATCAATCAAGAAGTTGATGATAAGGATAAATGTAGGTAGCTATTAGGTAGTAGGTACTTAGGTAGGCACCTATGTAAAGTTAGTAATTATTATTGATGATACTGATATTTTCGATTCTATTGGATTAGAATTAATGGCACATCTGCTGTCATTGATTATAGAGAGATAGATAATAAACAAAATATCATTTTTTGACGATTGAAAGAATTATACTTACAGAATTCACAAATGATATTGATAAAAAACAAACATTTTATCACCTAAGTGTAGCTATAAGTATATTTGAATGTGTTCATTTACGTATTAAGTAGTAGGTACATTTAAAAAAAATTCCATATCTCACGAGTTGGGCTCGAGAGAAATTGAAATAAGGAAATTGCTGAGCGTACGTAACACTTCAAAACTATATTTTTACCATAAATTGTACGGGTAGACAGGTGTGTACGTGGGGTTTTGAATTCCTGTTGATAACCAACAACCGAGTGTATCGCAAAATGTTATAAGAACAGGAGAGATAAGAAGGAGCCGATTGTGAGTTGTGACTGTGTAGGTAGGTAGGTAGGTAGGCACAAACAAGGTACAAATATACCTACTTGGCGAATTCAGCGCGCTTGCGTACGAAGAATTAAATTTACACAAAGACCAAAGAGACCCAAGCACGCGGAAAAATTTAAATTATTTCCTACGTAGTCGATCTTGTCACGAAGTAAATCGGTTGAATGAAATCGAACGAATCGGCATAGCACTAGCAACGTGATACAGCGCTGTAATAATTATCGCCGATACGAGTCTAAATTATGCTTTTTAATTCCTTGCAATGCGACATGACATTCGATGACCGATGATGAAATACCAATTGAAATGAAATTAAAAATTATACCTTGTTTGCTGGTGGACGAAGGGGACGATATGACCGAACTGGAAGCTTGTTGCAAAATCACAGACGAATAAGAAGAGGTGGCTACTTGAGGAGAAGATACGTCCGGCGAGGGCGAGGTGACCGAGGTGGATCCGACGGAGCCGGGATCGCTGAAACCTTGAGTATTATCTTCGTGCGTATCGAAAAAGCTCAAATTGAATTCGGAGCCAGCGTCGAAAGAAACCTCTGCGTTGAGTTTCTCCGGCGGTGGAGCATTGCCCAAATTCGCATTCAGGGACTGGTCGAGTTTAAACACGTCCATATTTTTGCCATTTATCGCGTATAACTTTAATTGGCACATACGAAACTATTCGCAATTTTTCCGCCGTTTACGAATGACTCGGCCTCGGGTACCTGGAACGATCGCCGAACACATACCGGTGCAACTTTCGGCTAAATTCAATTTTCAAAACACTCGAACGCCATTCGGGCATCATCATACCGTACACTGATTTTCGGCTCGGCACCCACTTGCACTACGATTCCGGGGCTATCGCAATCGCATCGCGAAGACGGACGGATTCGTGTAGCGACCGCGGTGGCAACTGCATTCGAGAGGCAACCGAGAACGAGAACCAAAGCCCATGCTCAAACCAAACCGATCCGATCCGATCCGAACCAAACGAAACCACAGGCACACGCGGAAAACAACCGAGAGGCGAGTCAACAGGTACTGCAGAATGCTGGATTGTATCGCTGTTGTAGGCTATTGCCTCGATCCTTCTCGGTTCACTGACCGCCGAGAAGAGTTTCTATCAGAGAAAAGTTGCAGCACAAAAGATAGAGAGAAGGGGGAATTACATTATGCCCCTTTCCACTCTTCCAACATTCACCGGCCACTCTTACTGTTCTTTCAGAGACCGCTTCTACACCTTTCTTTTATCTTTGTTCGTTTTTATAGCCGTTCTTCCTAATATCTATGGAAAGAATGGAATGTAAATATGAAGAGAAGAAAGAGGATGTTAAAAATTATAACATGGTGGGGCGAGAGTTTTCTGCTGTTTGCAATGCATAGTGAACCGAAAGAACATACACGAGATCCCCCCACCCACCAGCAGTATTTACTATGATAATACCTACTCTGTTTTTACAGTTTCTTGTCTTAGTCTTTCATTTACTAGAAATATAACTCGTTTATCTTCGTCTCCTCTTTTAATATTCACTTTTAAGAAATGCACAATGAATTATTAAATACTTCCTAGTTTGTTCCGTTTTTTCCAAAGATATGCTCGTTAAATCGGTCCCCTATAAACCTATACGGTTAATTACGTGATTTTTTACGAAAAAAAATTTCCACTCGACTTTTTAGTTCTTTTCTTATTTCGTCTCAAAATTGCAATCATAAAATACCTACCAACTAACTAGTTCGCCAAAATTAACAGGCCTATAAGGCTCATTTCGTTTGCAAATAGTGTCTGAACCTAATTGAGCTGCAATCTGCTCATTTTTAACCCTAAAGTGAAAATTTCGAATAAGTTGAGTACAAAGGGTACTCCATCCCCCCCCCCCCCATGAAGATAGGTGAAATGTGAAATGCCCTTGTTCTCAGATTTTGGAATAAAGCTGGGATATTGTTTGGTACCCTTAAAAAACATTTTTCGTCGAAAAAATTTTCCCGCTCCCACCCTTCTTGGCCAGAAAATCGAAAAAACGTTTTTTTAGGTGAAAAAAATCACTTTGAACCGCCACAACTCCGGACCCCTAAGGGGTGGCAAAAATATTTTTTTTCCAAAATACGTGTTTGTACGTGTATTTTCTTTTAATATCAATGAAGTTTCGATTCGAGTGGTGGGTCATGCTCAAAAACCCAAAAAACTATCAAAAATACATGTTTTTGGTACGTAATCGCTGAAGGGTTCGTCATACGCGAAAAATGTATAGGGCCAAAGTTGTTCCTCGTACAATTTTCTATAAGAAAGCATATTCAAAAGTTCACCTAAGTGTAATATTTATCGAAAGAGTCGAACAGTATTTTTACTTTCCGAACAGCGCGTAGCGTTGTAAGGAAAGTATTGTTTTATACATAACAAGCAATTACGAGCATGCATGCTTGTTATGTAAGTACTCGATTCGCTCGATAAATATTACACTTAGCCGAACTTTTGAATATGATTTCTTAGAGGAAATTGTACGAGAAACAATTTTGGTTCTGTACATTTTTCGCGTATGTAATACCGTTCAGCAATTACGTACCAAAAACATGTATTTTTGAGAGTTTTTTGAGTTTTTGAGCATGGCCCACCACTCAAATCGAACTTCATTGATATAAAAAGAAAATACACGCCAAAACACGTATTTTGGGGAAAAAATATTTTTGCCACCCCTCGGGGGTTCGGAGTTGTGGCGGTTCAAAGTTTTCTTTTGCGTATTGCGCGCCATCTATGTGGTGGAAAATTACAAAAAAAATTAGATGAAAGCCCCTATGCTTCCTCTACACATTTTCATTTGTTTCAAAATTTCACCTCCAATAGCCGTAAATAGAGATTTTTTTCACCTAAAAAAAGTTTGTTTTTAAATTTTCTGGCTAAGAGGGGTGGGGGCGGGAAAATTTTTTCGACGAAAAATGTTTTTCAGGCGTGCCAAACAATATCCCAGATTTATTCCAAAATCTGAAAACAAGGGCATTTTACCTATCTTAATAGGGTAGGGGTACCATTTGAGGATGAAGGGGGTGGGGGTGAATATCTGTTAAAAATTCAACTAAACAAGATTTTTCAATTCGTTCGACGACTTTATAAGCAATTTATTGACTTACGATTTCGATTTGTCGATTAATAGTGAGCTGAGGGTGAATTGAATCACCCATGTATCCCCTCCCAACTTACGGCCCTGAGCACAAGTAGCTAAAATTACCTACTGTACAAAAAATTGTTTAATTTTTCTCAACTTTGGTACATTTTGAAAAAAAAATTCACGTGGCAATATGTTCACTTTTCACCTCTAATTTTTCGAACAACTCATTCATTAGTATGATAAATTTACTACCCCTCAATTATAATTTTTGGAGAAAAAAAAGTGATAATAAAATTTGATATTTCCATCCAAAACAGACACCTGAGTAAGTACAAAAATAAATAAATAAATGAATAAATAAATAAAGACAATTGTTCGTTATAATGACGTAAGCAAGAAGCTCAGAGTTCAGTGACTCGTTCGTGGTGTATAGCATTAGCTGAGAACAAGATGAAACCGACGACGCAGTCCAAGACTACATCTACTTCGTATTAAAGAACAGTAAAAAGTTGAAACTGGTATTCGAACACGAGTTGCTGAGGAAAATATTTTACCGGTTCTAAAAGCCCGCGGCTTTCTCCTCCTTTTTACGTTTAAAAGTATATTTTCCTATTTCAAAAGTATACCTACTTACTATTTGAAAGAGGAAGAAAAATATTTCTATAGTTAAAATTTAAGACATGTAAAGAAAACATGGCCAAATACGAGCTCATGAATGTTTTCCCAACTACGTGGTGCAGACTGCAGAGAAGTCAGAAGAGAAGAGGTATCATTTGTTCGATGTAAGGCTAACTATAAGTACCTATACGTGTGATTACCAACATGCAATTTGATAATTTGTGAACAGGTTCATCATGTGGTTGTACTTGGCTGGTAAATAAAATAAAAAATCATTAAAAAAAAAGGAAAAAACTTTTTTAAAAGCAAAAGGAAATCTAAGAACGAAACTCTAGGTATGTTTCTATAATAATCAAATCTATGGGTAAGTATTCATTTTTAATTGGTCGTTAATTATTCAATAACATTTTAAGGGTGAAATAACTTCGACCATCCAGGTGAAGAAAGTTTATTTGGATCGAAACTTACGAGCAGAAATTGTTTTTCCTCATATAAATTGACAAGATTCGAAGGATATACAAATGAGGGATGAGTATATCATTCCATCAGTTTTCACGAATTGATCTAATCAGTAATAAATTTTACGATTTAAAAACCGCAGAGACATAAGAGAAAGAAGATAGGTACCTACAGCTATAGCACAATTGATTTTTTTACGAGAATACAGAGATATGAAACATGTATGTATTATTGATCTGCTACCTTCAAGTTTTTTGCCAACAAATATGGAAATAAAACAGATTGACTTCTTCAGTGAAAAATATATACAAAATGTTCCTAATTGGTAGGTGCATTAGGGTGGTACTTATTTTGAACTCACGTTGTTTTTTTTATCTCGCCTTCAAAAGCCCCAAACTTTTTATAAAAAATGAAAAAGTTGACTAATTTTCAATTTTTTAAATTTTTTTTATTATAATCCATCAAAATTGTACCTTTTTATGAGAATTATGTAGTCTCAGTTTTTCATTTCACTCCAATTTGAAATTAAATTCAAGTAGTACCTAGGTATGTCCCAATTTTTCAAAAAAAAGGAGAAAATTTAATATCCTATTTATTTTTTATTTTCCCCTATAAACCTGAATTTTAGATGGTATCAATAGCGCCCCCCCCCCTTCAAAAAAAATTAAAAGTTGGGTACCAAACTTGTGAACGTTTTGCATTTATTTAGTTCTAATCTATCAACAACGTTGTTTTTTATGGGGAGTGATTTCCAATTTTTTATTTTTCACCTCTCTGAATTTCAAGTTTTTTTGGGCATAACCTATCAAAGTTGTTTCTTCCACGAAAATGGATTTCTAATTTTTTATTTTCCCCAACTTAATTTCAAGTGGAACCTTTAGGCCTCCCCAATTTTTCAAAAAAAGAAAAAAGGAAGCGAAAACGTAGAAGAAATGAGCAAAATTTTTTGACTCGCTATTTAAAGTTGTTGCTTTTCATTAGAAAATGATTGCCAATTTTTTGTTTTTCTCCTAACTGAATTTTAAATAGTGCCACTAACCCCCATTTTGAAAAAAAAATATATATATCAATCTTTAAAATGGGAGGCTATTGGTACGTAGAACTTGAAAATCTGTTCGCAGAAAATAAAAAAAATTGGGAATTAATTTTCTTGAAAATGAAAAACTATGATGGACTGCAACCAGACTTGGGCAAGTTCATGAAAAAAAATGAACGAAATCGTTCAAGTTCGTTGATGAAAAAAATGAACGAAATCATGCAAGTTCATTGACTAGAAAAATATGAACTAAATCGTTCGAGTTCATTTTATAAATAAACGAAAATTCCTTCTCGCTCATTTTGCTAAAATGACAAAACACAGGGTGTTTCTCGAGTGATGTAGTAAACTCCACAGGGTGAATAGGCAACCCATAAGAAAGAAAAATGTTATAAATACATGGTGTAATATCTCAAATATTGAAGGGACATGTGACATGAGCAAAAAAAATAAAGTTCACAGAAATATTTTTCCATCAAGCTTATGGATAGGTAGTAGTACTGAAGAATAAAAAATATTTTTTAGATACTCTTCACCTTTTTTGCGTAAGTTTGAAATTGAAAGGGTTACAAAGCTTCGAAAATTGGTATTTCGTTCGGGTCGGTGGAAGGACGGGGGGGGGGGGGACGACCGTCCCACTGGATTTGCAAAGTTTGAGACTTCTCATTGCTTTCATCTTTGAAAATAGGCAAATACATCATATTACATTTCTTTTTGCTTTCAAAAAGTTACTTTTTCAACAATTTTTTCTTGTTAATTTAGTTTTCCCTTGTCCCTACAATTTTTGAGATAGGCATCATGTGTGACATCTTCTGTTTCTAATGAGATATGGGTATGCCTATTCAGTATTCATCTTGGATATTCATGAACGTGCCCATGTCTAGTTGCAACCCAAAAATGGGCAGATTTTGAAAATTGCATAATTTTTTCATTTTTCTAAAACATGACGGTTTGACTAAGGTAAGTATACTTACCTATATATAAAATTCAATGAATTGATGGGAACAATAAAAAATTTGGAATAATTTCTCGTGAATAGGAATTATTTTGATTGTTTAGAATTTTTAAAAATGCAGGTGAAAGAATTGTGATATTTTTTTTTTGTTTTGTTTTGTGCTTGTTTTTTGTTTTTTTTCAAAAGTTGGGGATCCTCCAAGATACCACTTGAAATTGAGTTAGAAGGAAAATAAAAGATTGAGAATCAATTCTCATGAAAGGGAACGACTTTGATAGACTGAAACCAAAAAAGTGCAAGATTTTGAAAATCAGACAATTTTTTCATTTTTCTAAAAAAAAAAGAAGAAGACCAGAGACCCTTTAAAATCCAGTTGGGGAGGGAATAAAAATCTGAGGATTATTTTCTCATTAAAAAACAACTTTGGTGGTTAAGCAAAAAAATAAAAATAAGGGTCACCCTAAGGCACACAACGTCACATACATAAAAATAATGCTCAGCATTGATTGACATCCATCCTACCTCATTTCATTCATAAAAACAAATGAATTTCTAAAGTCTTTTTTTCTTTTTCCAAAAATACCAAGTTTAGTAATTTTTTGTGCAGTATTTTATTCACGTCATTTTTTGAAAACTAGAAATGAAAAAGTTGACTCATTAAATACTTAAACAAAAATATCTAATTTAGAATTTTAATGTCCATTCGAATAAAAAAGTAAACAGCGAATGCTTTTATGCTTTTTGAAAGAATTAATTTTCATATCGTTTGTCTCTCTTACGTTGGTACGTATCTTTTTTTTTTATTATGGAAAAGTAAGCAATTTTTATTCTGTGGAAAAATCAATAGTTGGCACTTCTACAGCATTACCTTGGGAAAGATTCATTGAATAAGTTCGCGTTATTCTCAAAAAATTTAACACTAAATTGTAACTTTTATGAATGAAAATTTCAACATTTTGATACGAGTTAACCTATCATGATGGAAATCAGGGGTTATAAATTCTATGAGATATTACAAATTGCTCAAGTGTATACTTCGTGTTTTTATAACTACGAAAATCTAATAAATTTTCTCACACATTTTTGAATTTAAGCAAAAGCTAATAATTATTACCATACATTATTACGAGATAAATTAAAGCTGGTAAAATATTCTAGGCCTTCAGTAGTTTTTCTATCTACCTAACGTTCAATATGGTTGAAAGAGTTGCATAGCTTTGTGCCCTGCGTTGGTACCCTACAACATATTTTTTTTTTTTTAAATAAAATACTCCACGAGGTAGGTGTAAGTGCTACGAAGACGAACCTTCGTATAGAAAATTTTGTATATGAAGCTTTGTGTTAATTTCTCTCACAATAATTTACTAAAAACGTTGAGCATTTAAAAAAATTACAGTAGATAAAATGTACTCACCGTTTACAACAGAAGGATGAACAATCACTGAATCCGGACTGTGAGACTTGAGTGGACTAGGCGGATTTGATGATGGTTCTTCTTTGGTACTGTAAACAAAAATAATTTCGATTTTTAAACAATCGAGGGATTTCCAGACAACCTTTATTAAATCTTTAGTGTTAGTTGATCTATCCGAAAAACATTTATCGTATCATTCATAATGCAAGCATTTTACCTCGAGAAAGCTAAAATTTAGCGAATTTCCATTACCTACGAGCAAACTTTTAGGTAATGCACTATATAATTCTTAATTTTTTATTGTGATGAAAGGTTCCACATCGAACTTTCTCACATCGTGTCTTCTTCAACCAACTTTGGAGGGAAGTTATGAAAAAATTACTTTCGATGCATAAATAGGTAGGTAGGTTTTATACCGCAAGACAAGATATTGATTTTCATTTCTATCTTCATAATTCTATCAAAGGCATTGCACGTACTCGTTTACTATACCTAATTCTGTACATACACTCAAGTTACATAAATATTACTTAAACTTTAAGAACGTTTCACACGTACCTCTACCTACTACCTACAATCAAGTCCAAAATTACAAATATCTAAATTTCACTTCCACAATTTATAATAGGATTCAATTAACACCACAATCTGTAAAAGTATCCTACACCTTTTCTAACAATAAGATTTTTCAAATTTCGAAATGAAAATATCAAAGGTACCTACCTACATATTTATCATCGCGAATGGTTTGATAAAAAAAATATATAATTTCGAACCATCATTTTTAGAAGATATGAGCTACACATACTTCTCACACTAAGTACTCTTGGGTAATCTAAAGATCAAATTCTTGCATTAAGTAGTCAAAATGGTACAAGCAACTAAATAGTTGGTTTATAGAGTTTGTGTAAAATATTCGAATGTTATAACAAAACTAACGAAAGCAGGATTAATATAATCCTTTGATGTCTATAATAATTTATAAAATAATTATTCAGCATTCCAAAGTAAATTAGGTATTCGTTTGTGTACGAATCATGAATAAGATGAGTAACTTATACGTTATCGTGAAAACGATATTGCGTAGACATTACAAACGTTCATAAAGCTCATTTCAGTACGTCTTATTGGATCTTGTAGAAAATTTAATTTAAAAGCATGTACCTACTTTGAATTTTAACTAAGTGTGTTACATATTTCATCAACTCTTAAAGCAGTCAGTAGTGTTACCATACCTTATTAATACTTTCAACATTAATATATTTTTGCAAATAGCTATATTTTGACAGAGTACAAATCTAGGCTACAGTACATTACGTATATTGGCAAATGAAAAATGCGGCAAAAAGCATATATGAAAACCACCATTTTTCAAATGATTTGATATTTGAAAATTAAGCTAAGAAATTCAAACCAATGTGCAGCTATCGCAAGATAATGAAATGAGTAAAAAAATATAGAAAGATATTAAAAATTACCTCGTAAATTCGAGGGGACTAACAGGGGAAGAGCTGGTAGCTTCCATACTTCATTGATATGATTCGTTTTCGTCATCCCTCTAGCAAGTTCAACTCAACTAGGAAAACTGAGAAAGCTACGTTAAACTTTCGTGAAGGGGGCTCGATAGCTTTCGCATTGTTCCCCTTCCCTCTTTCTCACTCGACATCCTATCACTTGCGTACTCGCAGGCTTTTGCGTTTGCATTCAAATTCACGCAGCACGTACCAGTAACAGTATCCTGTAACCTGTAACTATAAGCGTATTTTTTCTCGAACAAAGGATAATTTTTTCTCTGTTACGTTCTCGATTCATTACCTCAAGTTTTGTTATATTATTACTCTCGTGGTTTAAAGTTCGCACATGTATTTTAATATTCGCAATTAAACGTGAAATTTTTAATCAATTCCAGATTGAGCAAGAATCACATACAATGTTTATGCTTGAACATGTACTTAAAATGCCTACCAAATAAACATACAAAAA
This sequence comes from Balanococcus diminutus, assembly GCA_959613365.1. Taxonomy (NCBI): domain Eukaryota; kingdom Metazoa; phylum Arthropoda; class Insecta; order Hemiptera; family Pseudococcidae; genus Balanococcus; species Balanococcus diminutus. Next base: position 40,725,731 of record OY390715.1, on the reverse strand, counting down.
AAATAAAAATAAAATAAAAAACTCGCTGTGAAACATAAAAATTTAGATTATGTAGGTACCTATTGAGTGAAGTCACTTCGAGAATAAATTATTAATGAAAAATGGAAATGTTTTGTTTTTGTTTGATTCTACTATAAAGATGAATCATAATTATCATAAAGACTATAGCCGAGTAAGATAGGTGAATCGGCCCACTATGCGGATTCTGAAACCAACTAGTGGAAGTTTGTCCTTATGGTCTAAAACTCCCGTGACCAAATTGTTAGGTCGCTACCTCACCAGCCACCCCCTCCTAGGGCAAAAAAATGACATTTTTCGATTATAATTTTTATTTTGACTATTTTTAACCGAATTTTTTAAAACTCGGGTAGATGCTAGGTATCATCAAGGGTCATTTATGGAAATTTTTTCAAAAATTTTCAAACGTATCTTCATCGTGAAATGCGCGTTTCAAGTTTTCTAACGGCCGCATTTCGACAAGTTTCTTCAGAGGTGCAAAAATGGAAAAAATAAGTATATGTTGTATACCTAGTCTGAATGTACAACATGTATTTTTTTCAGATTTTTTAATATGGTGGAAGACCCTCAAAAATGGAAAAAACCTGATTTGGTCGCCATTTTTCGCGCTTAAAACGGTCATTTTTGGTCTAAATTTTTTCCCCTTGTAATATACCATAAAATACATCTAAATACACAATCAACCCAAATTTAGATGAAATTCGTTGATTTTTTTTTCTAATTTTTATTTAAAGTAACCGAGTGACGCCATTTTGGACCCCCTCAGTGTCCCACGAGGTGTCTGGACTCTGGAGGGTCTTGAAATTCATGTTTGGACATGTTTCAAGGCGATAATTGTCATAAACAGAAATTTTCGCGAAATTGAGAAAATTTCATTTTTTTCAAGTTCACTGTTCATTGTTCAATGAGATAGGTGTGTGAGGTTGACTGTGAGAACAATTTTCCGAAGTCAAAAAATAAATGTGTAATTTTATGAATGTGGGCAAAAAAATCAAATTTTCTTGATTTCACTAAAATTGCAATATACCTATGACAAAATATCGTAATAATATTTTTTTTATATAATAATTATTTTGGTTCAGCTCAATACATATTGTTCATCATCAATTTACATTATAGCTCGATTTTTATTTGTTTGAGACATGTCAATGCCAGAGTGATTTGTGTGGTATAATGGTAAATCTAAAAATTGAAATAAAATAGTAGTGATTTTCTATTTAAATCATTCAAGTACCTATAAAGATCAATGAAGAAAACGAATCGATATACCTACACCTAGCTACCGGCTCTAAGGTAGGTACCTATCTATTAGATGGCTGATGTTATTGCTAGGTACTGTGACGTCTTTGACACACTGACAGTGACACTGGCCACACTGCACTGCTAAATATGCTAAATCACATTCTAACCCGAGTCCCGAACTGACAGTGAAAACTGAAAATTCAACTGAAAAAATTACTTCCATTAGTGCCCTACTTCCATGATGAAAAAATAAAAATATAAAAGTAGGTAGGTAGATAAAATATGAACATCTTATTTCCTATAATTATTTTGTAGTTTGTACCTAGGCCTGGCCTACTAAATTTTCAATTTTTTTCTAGAGTAACTTCATAAATATTTATTTAATTATTTTTTCCAAACCTGCTTCAAATTTTTACATCATTTTACAAAATGCACTATGCGTCTATGCCTATAGCCTAAAAATTCGAGATGCTTGATTTGATATACCGGGTTCCCAAGAATATGTTGACCACCTACGTCATCGATCTACGGATCAGCCAATCAGGTAACGAGAAATGGTTATCTCATTGCTCTGATTTGTTGTTGTTATCTAGGTGTTCAACATATTCTTGGGAACTCGGTAAACCATGCAACTCTCCGACTGCGACTCTAGTGGATTCATTGATAGTTCTACAGTATAGTTAACGATATCTACTGTTACGAAAAAGTACTACTTTCTGAAATAAAACTCGGAATGCCAGTAGGCTTACTCATACATTGTACCACTACCACATACATACAAGTTGTCATGTTGCATATCTTCACTTCTCCTTTGCTGTGTATATGTGGTAAATTTTGTTAGTAGTAGTAGGTCGTAAATGTAAAATAATTGTCGATCCGTCGAGGAGAATAGATTAAACGTTGTATTAGTAGTTGTTACGTACTTTCATTGTATAAATTTTTTTTAATTTTACTGTCAGTGGAGGCTGTAGTGCCATACTTGATGGTCAATGGCGGGAGGTGATTTCACAGTGTGTAATTCTACATTGAAACATTGTTTACATTACGCTTTTGCATGAAGAACTCTTTGTTTTGATTTGATTTTGAGATTATTGGGGATTAGGGACGAGAACCAAGTGATCCGCGAGTTTAAATCATTTTACTTTTATGCTTATATCGCGTTGTATAGCTTTCATATCATTTGGAATCCTTTATTCCACATCATTTGTTACTCATTTGATGCCCCAGTTTCATGCTGATATTCATTCAGATTCTCGGTAAGTTCTACTTTTATCTAGGAACTTTCTTTAATCGAACTATCTGTTCTACTTCACTACAGTGCTAATAAATGATATTTTTATCTTGACTTTGAATTGCATACATATCTTTACCTATCTATGTAGTTTTACCGAAATTATAATGAGCAAATGATTTATTTTAATCTTCAGGTGCTGGTGTTATGTTCAATTGTTGTACTGATAGTATTCGGAAGAGGAATTAGCGCTGCGATGACTGATTTACTCATTTCAAGTCGATCGAATTCATGTGAAAACTTCTGGTACTGTTCGAAGGACAGTTTTCAACCTTTAATCAAACCTCGCTATAATTTCGAAGAAAATACACATCCTGCGAACTACTCGGAACTTGTACACAGTAAAAGCGATGATTTAATTTTACAAAACGCACCTTTGATGGAACCCGAAATACATCATGGTATCAGTGATGCTGCTATTCAAATTCAAAAGGACGCATGTGTGGTTTACGACGATGATATCGTGCCATCTCGTAATTCAAAACTATTGTCATTGTACTACAGTGACAGCGAAATGAATACGATTTCGTCAGAGAAACGTGATACTGAACCAGAAATACCTGTACTTAAGCTAACCGGTTGTTTTGATGATAGCGAATGTTCTTCTCACAGAAATAGTAAATATATCGATGTATCAGATAAGGTAGATCCAGAATGCAGTATCAGAGATATAATCTCGAAAAATGATTTTTACAAGTAAGCATTCGATTTTCAATAACCTCGATTGTTGTACCGCAGTTTATTAATTCTTTCGGCTCAAATTTGCAGATTTGTATTATTCAAGAAGCACTACGAAAAATATTTGGATATTTCCCAGAAATACGAAGAAGCTAGAAATATTTCATATTTTTTGGAAGAGAAATATCACGAAGTGAAGGTAATTGAAACGTTTAAGTATACCGTTCAAGACCGTTCATCGTTCAACTTATTTTTACTCATTATTTCGGTAAATATTTCGTTTACGTAGAATCAACGCGACAGTTTAATAGAATCAAAACAAGAGTTGGAGAGAAAATTGGAACTGAAGGACCTGCAATTGGTAGAAAAAGATGAAGAGTTATTCAAACAGCTGGAAAAAATATTTCGTCTAGAAGAAGACTGTGAAAAAGTACGTTTTTTTTATTTTTCGCGTAAAATTTGTTCGATTTTTTTTTTAATTTTGTCGCGCATTACATTATTCGTAGCTGAGACAAGAAAAAGAAAAAATTCAAGAAGTGAAAGAACAATTAGAAAAGGATAAAAATGAATTATACAAACAGGTACTTTTTGAAAAATCTATTACACATTTTCAACTTTTGCTACGATTAGTTACTCATATTGTTTTTGTTATTACTTATTATTTTCTAGTTACGCTTACGAGCAGATGATTCGGAAGTTAAAAGGCACAATTTTGAAAAAACTAGAAACGATTTGATGAAACAGATGAGCGAAATTGTTACAGAAAAAAATGATTTAGAAAAAGAAGTGAGCTCGAGTTTTTTTTTTTATTTCTGTAATTTTATAGATTTTTTATTTTCTTTTAATCGAAGTAAATGACCTACTTAGACTATCCCAAGATAATAACCTAGTTGCTGTAATTGGATTGATATACATTATTGCATTTAAAACGTAACTTTTCTTCATTTAATAATCTTTTGACACCCTTCTCGACTTGAGGAATTTTGTAAAAATTTTAATTTCCAGTGATGTAACTACCTATAATTGCCAGAAAAAATTCAGTACTGTTTTGTATACGCTAATTTTGATTGTTCCTAATTTCTTGATTATTTGCAGAATACCGAATTGAAAGAAGTGGTTGGAGATTTAGAACGAAAAGTGCCTCATGATGAGTCCGTCATTGGAGGAAAGAGAAAAAACCTTATGCAGTTAAAACAACAAGTGAGTTTTGATGTTCGACTGTTCGTATTATTTTCATATTTTACGACTGTGTTAATTTTTCATTATTTGAATTATAGATGGCCGATTTGAAAGCAAAAGCTAAGCAATCAGCTACTTTGAATAGCCAATTGAAAAAAGGCATGAAACATTTAGCTACATGCAGGCGTCGGAAATGTTCAGTTTGTGCCTATACACGTGCTACATTTGGCGAATACCCGATGTCGCGGTGAGTACATTTTTCCTTTCATTTTCTTTTATTCATTCATATAGATACGTACACACAATAAGGTCCTATTAAATTTATTTTTAAACAAAATTAAAATAGAAAAATCTATCATGAAATACACATCGTCAATATTTGGATAGTTTGTTAATCTTTCGTTTTCAGGAAAGTGAAATTTTTTACGTGATTTGATTTTATTACAACCAAGTACAAATTTTACTTCATTTGAATTTTGCCATCTTAAGCAAACATCTGCCCTTCACTTTATCTTATCCGAACTGTCGCAAATATTTGTATTTCCTTATCAATGATGAATAATGCACAAGTCAATGTCTAGTAGAGTATTATTTATCTATCTCACGTCTTGTTTCTGTTCCAGTCGGAGACGTGTAAGTAGGTATTAAAAAGTATAAATGAGTAAATTATGTCATAAATACCGGTTGTTTTATACTTGTTTCTACTGTAGATGTGATCTACTTTCCATTTGAACAATTGTGTTGGAGTCAAAAAATGTTGTCCATTTTGATCAGTAAATGAATTAAAATTCAGTGTATAAAAACTCGTTTTAATAAATTATTATAAAGATTTGTTTTTAGAATTGTTCACTAACTTATAAAAAACCATGTAACTGTTGTTCGTGGAAACGACGTGTAAAAAAAACTTTCGAGTTGTTTAAAATAGCTAGGTACCTGCGTACAATGTCTTTATTTTACGTAAGAAACAAATTCGATAAGACAATTAGACGAAAGAATAATTTATTCAAATATTTCCGTTCTGATGAAAGAGTTTAGCGCTTCGTGCCATCGGTAATTTGTGTTTCCGCTGGTTCAAAAATTTTCAACTTTTTTGTAACCTTGAAAATGTAATTAGGGTTTATTTAACAACGTAGGTACTTTGTTGTTCAGTGATGATCAAACAAGGTAGTTAAACAATACCTAGAAATCAACGTATTTCTCTATTTTATTTTTTTTATTTTATTTTTTTTTGAGAATGACTTTGATTTATGTTGAGATTTTTTTCTAAAATATATACGATGTATCTACGTATAACGTAAAACATATCTGCTACAAATGGAACCAGGATGTTAATCTATTTTATAATCTTGAAATTATTTACAATTGAAAGAGATGTTTGTGGTTGTACGATTGATGGTAATCAATTTGACGATGTTATTTCATTTATATATTTTCTATTACAAAGTTATCAACAAAATCACGAAAAAAGATATGTATCATATAAGTCGCACGAAATAAAATTATGGACTCATCTGATTTTCAATCGGATGTTTATTTTTATTTTTTAAATCACGTTAATCCGAAAATAGAAATTTTTCCACATTTATAAATCTCGTATTAATTTCAGGAGGCGTACCAACAAAACCATGGGTTGTTTTCCATTTCACGAACAACACAAACGTGAGAGTGGTCTATTCGATTTAGACTCGTTAGAAGACAGCTGCGCAGAACTTGCCAAACGCCTATCCGAATGCTCATTTTCTTCAATGCAGAGTTACTTACCGGCTACGAGTAGTAAACCTTCACATATTCCATATATAGATGAATGTTCGACACCTAATGAAAGCGAAGATGAACCCGAAATATGTAAAAATTCTACACAATCGTCTTTAGTAGGCCATGGATTTTATTCCGATTCGGGATTTTCGTCCGAACTCTGCGATTCTTCGCTTTCTCGTAGTAAATCAAATTCTATACGTCGATCAACCAAGTGGACAAAATCGTTCCGCAAATTAATAAAACGAGTGTCGTCTAAAAAGCAAACCGAAGATTAATTTAAACGAATGCGATATTCAATTCGGTCTATTAGTACCTATTTCTTTATTGGTGTAGAAAGATAATTAATTTTACTAACATGACGAAGTTTTTAGTCGTCGTATCGGTTGTTAAGGGAAAAAAATATTCGTTTAGAAGCAATTTCCTAATTCGATCTCTGTGTTTGGCTTCTATATTCTTAATTGGCTTTCTCAAAGTTTTCTAACTATCGAGAGATTGACTGTTGAATTATTTGTGTTTGTGATTGAGTTATTATTTTGACTGATTTTTGTTGTATTATCTAAATTCTACTTATAAAACTAGATGACGTAAAAGGACTTGCCATTATAATGTTGTGATTCTTCGTGTTTTCTAAGTTAATTAAATTCTTCCTCCTTCCTTTCTTTAAATTCAACCGCGTTGCATTTAAATCACAGATATATGCGAACAAATTATGTTATAAGAATTTCCTGTTTTTTTTTTTGTTTTTTTTTTCACTTATGGGTATTTACCAAAACTTGAAGCGAAAAACATAAGTGTAAGATTGTTCGTACTTAAATGTTAGCTAAAAGCCATTCTTTTTAAGTTTATGATCGTCAGTTCCTCAAGTGTATATTTTTTGCTATTTTCAATCGTTACTAATAGAAAAGATGAAATCGAGCTAACGTAAGTTAATACATTAATTTCGTTGCAGCGATTTTTCGCGATTTCCTTGATGAGCTCTGCATAATTTTCCTAAATTGATTTTTTTGCATTTGATTTCAAATCAAAAGGTGCAGATTTAATTTTTAATTATTATTGCTATTTTTTACGGAAGTTAATGACTTCCCCGCCTTCCTATTACTTAAATGGTCATTGAACCATAATTCTTTCGTACAAATGATTTTTTTTCAACTAGAAAAGCAGACTGAATTAATTTTTTCAAATTGGAATATTTCATAAAATGTACTCGTACTTGCCCATAACTTATTAACAAATCAACGCGAGTGCATTTAAAATGTAATATTAAACATTTTTGAGTTATTTATTCTATTTCTGCTAAAAAAAAAATTTTGTATCGAAAACTTTACCATATCATAGACTTTGATATTACATATTTTTATAATTATGTAATCCTTTATTATTTTATATTTTATTTAGTTTTAGCTGTAAAATTATACTAAGTGAGGCCATGTGGTATACAGGGTGTCCGGGGAGGACCTTATGAAATGCAAATTTGGATACTACTAACAAAAATTATCTATATAATTAAGTTAAAGATATTACCTCCGTCAAAATTACTAAGGAATAATAGCGAGACATGAAAATTGAAGAAATTCAATTATTAAATTGCATGTAGTGAGTGTAGAGTCATGTGAAAAATCAAAATTTGCCTATCTTTGAAAACGAAAGAGCTACGGTTTCATTTTCAAACATAGACAAAAAATCTCAAAAAAATTTTCAATTTTATTTTTCGTTGCCTCTTCAGTTTTTGAGATAGGTGCCATATTGTGTACATCTGATGATCTGTAGCTAAATAAAATACTCCCAGGACACCATATTTTATTCATCGACCCGTTTGCAAAGTTCAAAATCAAAACTATCATGTTTTAAAACCACCAACAAGGGTGCACCCAAAAAATTCTTTTTTTTAAAAGAAATTCTTGAGTATGTAAAATGTAAATTTTGATAGCAAACGGTTTGATTTGAATAGGCACATGCCAGGTTGGGCAACTTTGAAGGAAAAATTATTTTTGCCCTACGTTATCAAGTTTATTTTATTTTTTTATAAGTAAGGAATTACCTATACATCTACGAATAACATTCCATTTGAAATCAACTATGTACTAGGTACATTATTTACCAAAAATCAAAATATTTTTCATTCCTCTTCCTCGTAGTCGTAGGTACATAATTGCTCAAAAAATATACTCGCAAAATAATTCATTCCAAGTTGATTGATATTTTTTATATATTTTTTATTTTGATGCGAAATGAAAAATAATAATTTTTTCTTATTAGTCTCGTGCATGAAAAAGAAACATACCTACATCGTTTATTTGTTGGAAAGTTTCTTGTTTAAAATTTCGCTGATAAACATTAACGTGGATAGTATAATACCGGTGAAAAAGACGAAAAACACGCTTTGTAAATTATTCAAAGTTAATGGCTGAAGTTGTACATCTTCGGGGGGAGTTTTATATTCGTAAACTTTTCCAAAAGTTGTCGGCGAATATTCTTTTTCGAATAACCTATCTAACCAATACTTGGTGATTCCGCTTTCTACCAATGAGGCTATAATTCGGTCAGCAGCATTAGAATAGGGTAAGGCTTTACGATACCCAAATCCTAAATAAAAGTAATTCAAGCAACTACGAGGGGCTCGTAATTCGTGCAGTATATTGTCCGGAACGTTGTGTACTTCCATGAAATGTTCATTACCTATGCATTTCACAAATACGGAGTAATTTCCGGAGAGGATTCTTTTTAATCTGTTATCTGTTTCGGTTTCGTATTTGAATCTGTCAGCGAATATTTTGTGCCATGTATTCTGTAACGAAGTAAAAAAGCAATTGTAATGAAAGTAACGTTGTTATTTTGTAAATAATATAAGTAGCTACTTCATTCATGATTTTTAACCATGTACCTATTTATGGTAGAATTTAAATTATTTGGTATTACTTGCCGTTATGTTTATGTTTGGAATTTGTGATAAAGTATATGCGAATAAACGTTGCTTTAATCGAAATATATGAACTAATTTTTTAAAGTAATTTTTGTTTGAAAATTTTAAGAAATGTGATATTTTTCATCACTTATCACTTACATTCTTATTAAAGATGTATTTTATTGGTGGCTCGTAGGGAGTGCCCCAGTAATAATTAGCTTTAACCAAAGCTTCTATCGTGTCTAAAAGTGGCTCGTGTTGTGGGTAGGTTAAATGAGATACTAAACTGCTGGAGTATAACGTTGTGATAATCAGAGCAAAAATGCTCCACCAAAGGAATAAATGCCTGGTGGCGTTGTTCTCCTCATATTTATTTGGATTTTTGGCCATGAACAAAGTTCCAATGACTGTAATAAATGAAGAAATAGCTGTTGTTTCTAAAAAAGAAGTAAAAAAAATTATAAATCATTATCTCGATTTTTTAGGTAGGTAATTATTTTATTTATTTTTTTTTTTTTAAGTAAATTACTTTCAATGGAAATTCCAGTACTCTTAATTTTACGTTGCACACGATTCAACGCTGAACAAAATACTGATGTTATAACTGTCGATAAGAAAATCATTATCCAAAGATTTGTCGGCAACGGTTTTAAAATAGTTCCCCAATGACTCGACATTACTTTAGGTTTTGGAAAAAGGAATCGTAAGCACATTATATTCCAATATCCAGACATTACCATGTAAGGAGGTTTTGATTCTTCGATCCATAAACAACAAAATCCAAGATCAGCTTCTCTTGTGTACAAATGCTTTATAATTCCTCCACTTATGGTTTTATTGGGATAAGCGGTTCCCCAGCGTTTTCCGTCTTGAGGGATTATTTTCCATTTCAGATTTAATTTTTTTACAATTTCTTTGAAGATACGAGTCTCAACACCGTCACCCAATTCTGGAAATATGAAGTGTTTTGTGCTATTTAAGTAAGTAGATAGGTAGGTCTAGTCTAGGTACATTGGTATGATAATTTCAATACGTAAGTAGGTATAGGTCTATTTATTTTTTGAATAGAAATAATTCAAGACTGTACCTAGTACCTTCATTTTTGTCGCCAATCATATGATTAAATACTGGACAATGAAAAGTGGTGACTTTAACTATTCTTTTCTTATAATCGATTGTAGTTTGTGGCTGGAATGGCTGAAAGTTTGTAAAAAATTTCAGTGTTTTTTTGTACTATTGAGATGCCATGATCTGCATTCTATTTACATACGTTCCTACTTAACAAAAATGATCAGGTCTTAATGAAGTAGTTTGTTTAAAATATACTTATACTTACTGAATGAAAAAAATATTCAGAAAAATTCAAAGAAACCTTCCTGAGTTCTGAGTAATGTCTCTCTTGTTTATAAATATGGTAATTTGAAACAGATAGATCAAGTATCAAAAAATCTTTATCTTCAAACATTCGTTTTTTCTCCTATAATAGGTATCACATTTAAGCTACATTTGAGATAGTTCTTTCAAAATACACCTACATCTACACATGGATGTTCGATGTTGGCAATAGGTATTTTTTGTCATTCAAATTGTGTACCTACTTCTACTTACTTGATAAAATTCTGAAATATTTCCTGTATTGTCCGTTACCACGTATAATACACGAGGGATGAAGTCAAAAGTAAAATTATTCAAATATTCAAATTCTGAAAAATTTTTGCATAGAAAAAAATAACCGCAGTACTTATTGCTTCCATCGGGAGAATTCAGGTTTACAAAAGAAAAATTTGTTTGAAATAAATCTAAGAAGTCGAAATCGAAATATTCAAGAATTTCTCGATTCAAAAATAAATTCAAACATTTAAAATGCGCAAAAGTTCTCTCTGCAACATCATTCACAATTTCATAATCTACTTTATGAAAATTTTTTGCACCCGTTGAGGTGATAATTATAAAAATTGAAATGAAATAAAAAATATTACTCGTTTTCATTTCTTCACTCATTAGTCTTTATAATGCCTGCACAAAAAATTTTATTGAAAATATTATTGTAATGTTTTTGGTTGGAAAAACTAAAGCTACGTATTTGGGAAATTAGTAAATACTTTTTGAGTAGATCTCAATACCGTCAACAAGAAGTTACTTTGGTTGATGAATTTTAGATTTACGTTTAAATTTATTTGGTACCTGTTATATAAGTATCACTTGAGCGTGAATTTCGAGCTGTCAAAAGAAATTGATTTGTATAACTTCAGTCAGTTCACTCTCGTAATTACATTGGTGCTTTTCTGCTTTCTCCGAATAATTATTTAAGACCTCACTACAGAAAGTCAGAAAACAGCCATGTTACTCAAACTCAATTTTCTAAAATGAGTTTGGGGTGTTAGTCGTTTTTATAGGTAGGTAGGAAGGAAGGAAGAAGGAACTCCTGAGGTCATCAATTTTATTTCAATGAAAGAGCAATCGAAATTTGAGTAATTTGATGCAATCTCAATCTCAAAGAAATACGAATCCAAAATTCACAAAATTTTAAATTTTTTTGTACGTATTTTATCTCTTCTTGAGTTCTTGCGTCTAACTTTCACCCCTGCCATTATTGCAGTAGATAACTCCTTTTACATATTTTTTTCTATTGTTCGCATCAAATCAAAAAGCCAAAAAATTCAAGCGAAGTGATAAGGACAACTGATAACGCAAAAAAATCACCGGGACCGGAAAATCCATGGAAAATCTCTCAATTTTGAATATTTTTTCTGTCTTAATATTATGCTGAAGAAATACGAAAGTATTGTTTCAGTATTGGATGAAATAACCTGAAAAATATAAACATATTTTTATTGAAAGTATGATTTTTCTGTTGAAGAATTTTCGTTTAAAAAATAATCGTATTTTACGAATATACACTTATGATGGAAAAGTTCTCAGATCGTGTTCTACTGGTGCTAGTAAGTTCTTGATAATACAAAATATTAAAATGAAATGAAAACTGTTGAATTTTTATTACTCATTGTTTTTTCCATGTTCAGGTTACATCAATGTTTCTTTTGCTGAGAAATACAATTCAAAGATCGTCGAGCAAGGAAAGTATAATCATTGGGAAACATCTGGATATTTTTCACCGAAAAGTGATGGAAAGTGTAAATCTGAAAAGGCATTCTCCATGATTTTACCGCCTCCAAATGTCACCGGAACTCTACATTTAGGACATGCGTTGACCATTACAATTCAAGACATATTATGTAGATGGTAACTATACTAGATTCCCCTAATCTCCTAATAGAATATGCATTATAAATTGAATTAGTTTTCATATGAAGGAAACGAATGCAAGGTGTCCCTGTGCAATGGATACCAGGGACAGATCATGCAGGTATCGCGACGCATGTAGTGGTTGAAAAAAATATCGCCAAAAGCAAAGGATTACAATTAGCTGGTATAGGAAAAGAGAATTTTTTAGAAGAATTATCTAAATGGAAAATAGATAAGGAAAATACGATAAATGAACAAATTAGACGATTAGGTGCTTCTGTGGATTGGTCTCGATATTATTTCACAATGGACAAAGTACGTTAATACCTAGTCATTTTATTTATGCTAATTGAAGTAATGTTACTACTCATTCTCAAATTTTCAAAATAATTTTTTAGAAACGATCTGAAATTGTTCAGCGATCTATCATCAAGTTATTTGAAGATGGCTTAATTCATAGAAAACGAGCTTTTGTGAACTGGTGTAGTCATTTACAATCCACCGTCTCCGATATTGAAGTGGATAACTTGCGTATTAACGAGCCAACTTTATTATCATTACCTTCTTATGAAAAACCAGTTCAGTTCGGCACCATGACAGAATTTGCTTACAAAATATGCGATTCTGGTAACGTATTTTCTTTAAATAATCTAAATAAAAGAAGATTTGTTTGTAGTATCGGTCCTAAGTGATATTTTTTTTTTTTTTTTGAACAGAAGAAGAAATTTGTGTGGCAACCACTCGTTTGGAAACCGTATGCGGCGACGTTGCGATTATAGTCAATCCCAATGATACTCGTTATTCTCATTTACATGGAAAATTTGTTTGGCATCCATTTCGAAAATGTAAATTGCCCATTACTGCGGACGAATCAGCTAATCCGAATTTAGGAACAGGTATTTTAACTTTGATTCATTTTCGTTGCTACATCTTATAAAGAACGTAATGTTTTAATTTCAAAAAATTTTAATTAGGTGCCTTCAAACTTACTCCTGCTCATAGTAAAATAGATCATGAAATTGCTATGCGCCATAATTTACCAATTATACCTGTGATAAAGGAATCTGGCCAGTTGAATGAAAATTGCGGAGAATGGGAGGTAAATATACGATTTTACGTTCATTCAGCTTGTATAAAAAAATTCCCTTTTTTTTACATACATTATGATGACTTATGATTTCAGAATATTGCAAAGTATACTGCTAGAGAATTGATACTGCAAAGACTTATAGAAATGGACTTATACAAGTGTACAAAACCCCACGTAACCTATGTTCCAATTTGCAGTCGTTCCGGAGATGTAATAGAACATTTGTTGAAAGATCAATGGTACTTTTTTATTCTTATTCATGTTCCATATCTTGAAGACTTTCTATTTTTTTTTTTTTAATTTCAGGTTTTTGAAGTGTCACGATCTTTTGCAGAAGTCAATAGATGTGGTACAAGAAGATAATTTTCAAACTAAACCAAAGAACATGAAACGCGTTATACTCAATTGGTTACAGGGTGACCAGTAAGCTTTTTAAAATTCTTAGATATTTAAATTCGATTCCAGCATTATTGATTTATTCTAAAATCTTTCTAGAGACTGGTGTCTGTCTAGACAAATACATTGGGGTCATAAGTTACCACTTTTCGAAACTGAATATGGGTGGGTTGCTGCCAAATCTATGGAAGAAGCTCGACAAAAATCGGCGCTGAAATTTTCTCAGAACTGTAAAAAAATTGTTCAAGAAAACGATGTCTTGGACACTTGGGTTTCTTCCGCACTGCTGCCATTTTCGATATTTGGATGGCCAGATATTGTGAGGATATTTTATTTTAATTTTTTTTCAATTTTTCTCCAATTTTAAAATTTTTGATTTTTTTCTCAGGAAAACAACGACTACAAAACCTATTATCCTTTAAGTTTAATGGAAACTGGACGTGATATCGCTTGTTTATGGGTTGCTCGAATGATAATGCTTGGACTATATTTTACTGGAAAAGCGCCGTTTGACGTGTGTACTATATTATTCTGGATCTTATTTTTTTGCTAATGATGGGCATGCAGTACTTGACTCGTGTATTTTTACAGAATGTTGTTTTTCATGGATTAATATGTGATGCCAATGGTCGAAAAATGTCAAAAAGTTTGGGTAATGTGATTGATTTGAATCATGTTATAGATGGAATTTCTTTAAAAGTGAGTGACGTTTATTGATCCTTCTTGTATAACTCATTGTTTATTTGACTATTTGCGTTTTATGTAATAGTTGTAATAACGCGATAAATATTTCAATTTGCAGGAACTTAACGAAACGGTATATGCTAGCCATAAGAATGGGCTATTATCCGATGGCGAATTGAAAAATGCTCTTTCTCTTCAAAAATCATTGTTCGCAGAAGGAATACCACAATGTGGAGCAGATGCCTTACGATTTACATTAGTATCTCATGATTTCAGCGGTGAGTGTAATTTTGATTTACTTATTGTGTGGTTTTTTTCGTTGATGTTATTAGTATAATTTTGTTCTTTATAGATCATTTTGAAATGTGATATTTTGAGCCAATTGTTCTTCATGTGTTTCGCAGAGCCCATAATTCATTTCAATGTTAATACATGCCGACGAGCTTCGCAGTTTTGTAATAAAATGTGGCAAGCGTTCAGATTCTCCATTACCTGGGCGAATAAGATCCCCTCTGGCATCAAATCTTCTCCAACGCCTTTATTTCTATGGGATTACTGGTTACTACATAAGTTATCGATAACGGTTGAAACATGCAACGAAGGATTAGAAGAAATGAATTTTCATCGTGCAACTACTGCGCTGAAAACATTTTTTGTCCATGATTTATGTGATTTCTATTTGGTAATTATTATTGCTTAATTCTAATTCGTGTAATTTTTCCATAATTATTTTATAACACGAATCAATAACGCAGGAAGCTTCCAAAATCACATTTCAAAATGATAATCGTAATGCTGATTGCACCGTATCCGTATTAATGTTTTGTTTGGAAACATACTTGAGGTTGTTAGCTCCCATAATGCCTTATATCGCTGAAGAACTTTATTCGTATTTACCAAAAAATAATGTTCGGGTTACCGAAACTTCATATCCAGAAAGTCAAGATGTAGGTATTGTTGTAGTACATATGATTATTATCCAGGGTGCCATGACCAAAAATGAATATAATATTTTAATGAGAGTTACTCGAGCAAAGCGAGAAGAACGATCTAGAGATGAACGAAGAAGTGTCCAGGGTGTTCCCTATCTCTAGTACATAATTATGTACTACTTAATGTATTTAATATTCAGGTTTTAAAGAATAAGAAAAATGATGTAGGGTTGGTCTAGGTACCTATTATTTAAACTTTCATGTTAACTTTTTTGTGCTTCTTTTTCAGTATCGGAAGTGGCAGAATATAGACCTGGAAAAAGAAATTTTGTTCGCTAGAAATGTTATTTCGTGTATTCGGGCTTTAAAAGCGAAAGCTAGAAATTTTTCGAGTAATGAAAGTAAGTTAATACTTAATAGAAGACATGTAATAAATTTATCACTGCGCATCATATTGATAAGCTACCTACCTAACTTTTGCTATTCAGTTGTAATAGTAAGCGACGATGAAAGCGTTTTCCGAAAATACTTGACGGTAATGGAAGGAATTTTAAGATGTTCCATAAAGTTTCAAAATGAAGACCTCATAGATGAACCTGCTCTTGGTAATATTCATGAAGGCACGAAAATATTTTTAAAATTGAAGGTAAGAATGTATACGAAGTCCTATTGTTTATAATTCGTATTTTTTGAGTATATCTTCAAAATAGAGTGGCCATAATTCTTTAATTTATGCGATAGACTGAACTGGAGAGCCTTTCCGATTATTCTTCGGTAATAGAATCAAAAGGGAAACAATTAATTAAACAATTGAATCAGTTGCAAGAAAAAACATCCACTAAAAAGTACATTACCAAAGCATCAGAAAAAGCAAAAGAATACGACCGAATTAAAGTATTTATTTGAATTTAAAAAATCGTTTTTAGTCGCGAAAATAGAAAATAATATTAATGATGAAAATTGAAAATATTTGTGTTTTTTTTTCAGATGAAGGAATTGCAAGACGAGATAAATGAAATTGAAGAATTGAAATTGAAACTTGGTAAATTTATTTGATCTCATAGCGTCATTGTTTAAGAAAAATCAACATCAATAATCTAGCTTTGACATGATATTTACTGTGATTTCTGATTATGGGAAAATTATTTTTCATACCTTTTCGGTCATCGGTGAAGTATTGACTCTATAGGTAACCGCATCAGTAATCCAACGTTTACCGACATTATAATTATTATGTAAATGTGTGTGTTCAGGTAAGTTGGTAGGTAAAGTGTAAAGTACTAGGTTGGCTGTGATGTTTCTACATCATTTTTTTTTCTTTATTTAAACGGTTGTTTACTTTTTAATAATGATTTTGTACTGTCTACTGTAACCATCAGCTTACAAAATAAACAAAAAATTATACCTAAACTGTCTAGATACAGTGATACAGTATAAATATGTAGTTAAGTAGGTTCCTACATGGGTATTTTATTAGAACGGAAACATGGAACACATACTAGTTTCACATTACAAGAAGAAAACGACGAAGTGTGAACTTTAATTGATTCGTAATCGTAATTAAAATTTTTAAATACTGTATTGATGATTTAACAAAAGACTGTACTGGTATTTTTCTATTTTTTTTTTTGTAATGTTACAAGAGTAGATTCACGATTAAATTAAAAATGAAACAACAAAAAATAAAAATAGTTGAAGCAAACTCGACTTGAAAAATTTGAAGTCAAAATTTTCGGTCTTATTTGTGAAGTTTGGTGAATAGTACGACGACATTCACATAACTTTACGTTACACGTAATCGAGCTTTCAAGCTGACAACAAGTGTCGCGTATGTTCATGTTTTCGTTCAAGCGCGTACACAATACACATTACACAAGTTTGTGTTATCAAGGTTGGAAAACAAGATTCATGTAGGTAAGTATGTGTGATGGTGTGTATTATGTTGTTCTATTCCCGAATTATCAGTTTTTTTTTAAAAGTTTCAAGTCAACGTTGATCTGATTTAATGAAAATACTTGTCAGTTTGTTCTAATGAAAGTAAATTTTTCAGTAAAGCTGTGACTGTGATATCGCATTTTCACGATTGTACGTGAGTCAAACTGACCTTTGCTCTCATGTGTAAAGAGTGTATTGCTTGCTAATTATAACTTCGAGCTTTATTATTCTTCCGTCATTTGTTCGTGTTCAATGAAAACGGTTTAAATACTTGACTAGGTCGTCATTCGAATTTTAATATATCTGAATTTGTCATTCAACATTATCTGCGGTAAAGATGCTGCTCACCAAACAGGTTTGTGACATTTGTTTTACAATTTAGTGTTAGCAGGTACACGTTTACAATTCTTCCTTTAACCACACACTATTTTTCAGATTTTACAAAATGCTCTAAACAAACAAGCGCCAAACGTTCTTTTGAGAAAGTTCTCCGATAACACCTCGGGAGTATGCTTTAGTGAGTATTCAGCGTTTATGATTCTATCGTTGACTCGTACACTGTCACGATTATTTTTATCTCTTTGTTTTTCTTTCAATTATGTACTGAAAAACACGAATGTTCAATATTACCATTTGTAACATGTTGTAATAATGTATAATGTTAATTATTTTTTACTACTCTGAAATATCCTTTTATCAATCATTGACCTTTGAAATATTTTTCAGCTCTATCGGATACCTCTCGAGAATTACAAGAACTTGCGAGAAAATTCACTCGAGAAGAAATCATCCCAAAAGCAGCTGAATATGATAGAACAGGCGAATATCCTTGGGCCATCATCAAGAAAGCTCATGAAATTGGTATTCTCAACAGTCACATACCAGCTGATATTGGTATGAATAGTATTAAAGTAACTTTCCTGTTCAAAAATATGCATCGTTGGGTTATTACCAATATGTTGTTTCTAACTTTATTATATTCCAGGTGGTATGGATTTGAGCACATTTGATGGTTGTTTAATCGCCGAAGAACTGGCTTATGGCTGCTCCGGCATCAAAACTGCAATCGAAGCCAGCACATTAGGAGTAAGTTGAGGAAACATTTTGTATTGATGAATAAGTATTTAATACTTTGTATTAACGCTAGACAGTTTGTAGAGAGTAATAAATGAACTTGATACCTACATTACGAGTTCATTTGTACTATGAACTTGACGTCATATGCATTTTTGTTTATTTGGAATTGATTGTCATATGATAGTTTTTAATTAAGTGATAAGGAAAAATGATTCACCCCACGCTAAACTAAAAAATACTTATGTGGTTTTGTGAAAATTATTGATTTTTAGCAAACTCCAGTTATACTCGCAGGAAACGAAGAACAAAAAAAGAAATATTTAGGAAGATGTATCGCAGAACCTATTGTAGCTGTATGTACCTTTTCTTGACGTATTTTAATTGTTCTAAAAAAGTATTACTTAAATTATCAAATACTTGTATGTTAATGTGTAATTTAATGAGAGAAAATCTACTTTTTGTAGGCCTATTGCGTCACCGAACCTGGTGCAGGCTCGGACGTAAGTGGAATAAAAACGAAAGCTGAAAAAAAAGGTGATGAATATATACTTAATGGACAGAAAATGTGGATAACGAACGGAGGCGTTGCAAGTTGGTGAGTAATTTGAGAATGTACTTCCTTTCATAAAGTGTAAATCATTTCTATCTTGAAATTGAAATTTCAAGATTTATATTTACCTGGGTAATGATTAATTTTACTTGTACGTTCGTCATAATAGTAATTCGATATCTTTTTTCATAGGTATTTTGTTCTTGCTAGAACTAACCCTGACCCGAAATGTCCTCCTGGTAAAGCTTTCACAGGATTTATTGTTGATAGAGATACTCCCGGTGTAACTCCAGGAAGAAAAGTGAGCTGAAAATAATTTCATAAATAGACGATAGGTAAATTTTACTGTAGTAATACCATTCTAATGTATAGGAAATCAACATGGGGCAACGTGCATCTGATACTCGAGGTATTACGTTTGAAGATGTCAGAGTTCCCAAAGAAAACGTATTAGCGGGAGAAGGATTAGGATTCAAGGTAGCGATGGGAACCTTTGATAAAACAAGAACACCGGTTTGTAAATTTTTTGCTCCTATTTGATTAATTTATTTATTCATTGAATGATTCATTCAATTTGATTCGTGCTTTTCTGCTTTGTGTAGGTTGCAGCAGGTGCTGTAGGCTTAGCTCAACGATGTTTGGACGAAGCGACCAAGTACTCTCTTGAGCGAAAAGCTTTCGGAGTTCCAATTGCACACCATCAGGTACCTATTGCCTTGATTTTATTCTAAAATTGTCGCATACGTTGTCATTCTACTTGCATACGTTCGAATATTGCGGTCATAATTTCTTCAACTTTTTTCGATAAAAAAAATAATAATTTAACATCACTTTGTCCTAAACAGAGACATACTTCATTATAATTTACGAGCATGTGTTATAATGGATTTTTATGACTGATGGGAATTTCTTTGTTAGGCTGTAGCGTTCATTTTAGCAGATATGGCCATTGGCATTGAAAGTGCCCGATTAGCGTATTACAAAGCTGCTTTCGAAGTTGATAAAGGCGGCCGTAACTCATACTATGCTTCAATTGCCAAAGCTCTCGCTTCCGATGTAGCAAATAAATGTGCTACGGATGCTGTTCAGGTAAATATTATATTTAAAAAAAAAAAAACATTGTATTATTTGCGGAGGAATAATCAATTTCTTGTTTTTATCTTAGGTATTTGGAGGTAATGGTTTCAATACGGAATATCCTGTAGAGAAATTAATGCGCGATGCTAAGATTTATCAAATTTACGAAGGAACTTCGCAAATTCAACGATTGATTATCTCGAGGGCTATTTTAGACAAAGCAAAAAATAGTTGAAATTTTAACTGATTCTCGATCAATAATGATTATTGTTTTCTTTAGGTGTGTGAATTTCTTCTTACGTTTAGTTGATAAATATTCATCTATTGTCTATTTTGTAAATTTCTACATTCATCCAGTGATCCTGTGTTAAATTTACTCAAAATATGTGGTCGATGTGGTCTATTTATAAATACTTATTAGTTATTACCTCCTATACCTACCTGTAAATTTTTATTGTTTCTGTTTTTAAATCATTTTTTATCTCATGAATTATAATGTGCTATTGTGCTAGTTTAATTTGATTTAATACAATCATGAAATTTCCACTTCCGGTTGTCAATTATAATTATTCAAGTATCGATTTGTTTTTTCTCAAATAGGTATACTTAATAATTATATTTTATTCATTTATTCTCTCTCATCATTGAAAAATATATCTTGGAGTGGTGTTATGTTATTGGAATTTCTCAAATTTGATCAGATTGCCTAGTCTAACAGTCCACTGTTGATTGAATCATTACCTAATTAATATTCATAATTGAGCAAATTTTGTTCGATTGACGAGATTGACGACTGCCAAAAAATTTATATAAAATTAAAAATTTTTGAATAAAAACGAAAGATAGAAAAAAAATAAGAAGTGGGAGTCGAGCTGAAAGGTCGAACGTCGAACCATCAAGCCGAGAGGTTTAATTTTTTAATTTTCGCCTTTCTCGCTAGGAGCATTGCCCATCGCATGCTTGCGCCACCGCTGCACCGCTAACGATGTAAAAAAAAAATACTAAGATTCGGGTGTTTCTCTTGGTTTTGCCATTTTTCATGGGTGTTTCATTTCATCTTCAAAATCAAAAATGAGAAAATGACGTTGTTTACAAATAAGTGTACTTGAAAGTTGTAAAAATTTTGAGAAGTGAAAAAAGTTCTACCTTCTGCCTCTATAAAGGTAATGTTCTATACTTATCACGATAAGATAGTAAGCTATTGTTTTCATTCAAAGTTAGAGCTTGATACGTTGTCATGACCTATTTTTGCAAATCCAAAATTTTAAATTATCGTTCGCATTTGCTCATGTTTCAATCGTTCTAAATTCGGTGTGCATAGAAATTATAACAGCGAAACTAATACCTGCGTGTGATGGTAATCGTTTATTTTTGATACGTTTCAGCCTACAACTGTCACTGTTTCAAGTGTTGTACCTGTTGTAAATGTTCGTTGCTAGTCAGAAATATAGTTTATGTAACTATTTCGTTCAATCATCGCAAAGTTAATGTGATATTCTCAAGATGAATGAAGAAGAAATCGAAATCAAAATTATTAATAGCGAAGAAACGGAAGAACCTGCCGAAGTAATTTATATCAATGTTGAATCACACCAGATGAACAAGTCTGAGGACGAATCCCAGGATTTGGAATTTGCTGTAGCCCCTGCTGGTACGTATAATTCTCTTTAAACCCTTCTATGATCTTTAGTTGAAGTATTATAACTTGATAGTTTACTTCATATGTTATAAGTACATATAAACTTGAAGTTGAACGCAAAGATAATCCACGTGTTTATCGTTCATATCACGATTTTTACGTGTTTTGTGTAAATTTGAAATTAATGGTGTGCAGAAAACAGAAATAGTGAATTGTATATATTTCAAAGCGAAAAAATACCTTAGTGTCGTTAGTACACTCTCCATGGATGGTAACATGGTTTACGAGTGAAGATGAAAGTTGTGTATTCTAATTTGTATGCGATTGTAGAACAAATAATTTGAATGCTCGAGTTACCCTTTATAGTCTACTTGCAACTTGCTTACCTTTGACACAATCTGCATTCAAAAAAAATTTGGTTACTTACCTGTTTGAATTGCTCGTAATTTTGTGTAAAGGAAGCTCTGCTGGTCTGTTTCATGATTTCGATGGACAAGAATATAATGATCTCGGTGTGGTTTACCCCTCAACGTGTTGTTATTTTGTAATTTCAGATTGTTTTCTGAATTCTGAGTTTTATTTTTCATTCCATTATTTGGCTGTCACATTTCTATTCGTACAAAATACTCCTAATAGTACATCGAAAATGTCACATTTTGTTCCGTTGACGCCTAAAACAAACTATTTGCACCTATTCGAATAGAACGTGGTTTTCAAAATAAATCAGAACGTATCGATTTTCATTAGGCCAATACTTTTTTATGCACCATAGTCCCTGGTAGATCAAATTCATGGATGAAAAGTTCACGAAAGTTGAATACTGAATTGTTGAGTTAGGTTCCTAAAGTCGATGAAATGGTTTAATTCTAATTCCCATGTGTTTGATGATAATCTTGCCTCGTGTCAGTGCCCGCGAAACAATAATTCCTTATAATATGACTTGGTAGGCAACTTTGTTTACTTTAGTGTTAGTCAAATTGCAGGTTCAATTTTTCGCGGTTAAAATTTCAAAGTTTTTCAACTGTGTGTTGTTCAACGAGTACCATTATCCCCCCCTCACCCATCAATCAACATATTATTAACGTGTGATAAAATTGAAGACTGATACCTATGTAAAAACGACCTCAGTCACGTAGTAAAAAATAAGCAAAAACGCGTTTAAAGTTGCAACACGCTATAACTTTTCGAAAACTAATTCTAGGAAAATTTTCAATGATATAAAAAATGAAGAGCAAGTCTTCCTCTACAAAATGCAGTATTTACTTTTTCGATTAGGTTTATATTACGTGCAGTACAATTAAAACAAAAAAGTGCAGTACAATTAAAACAAAAAAGTGTAACGGAGGCCGTTTTTATGGAGACAGTGAAATCGTCAATTATAATCTTGTTTTTTCGTTCTTCTTTCAGTATTTTTTAAAGGAAAACAGTTTTTAAAGACTTAGAGGCTTATAATATAAACAAAATTTAATACTATGATTTTTTTTCACTGCAAAAAAAAATTTCGAAAAAAGTGAAACAAAAATGATAAGTCGAAATAACAATGGCAGGATCGGGTTTTTTCGTCTGCTTATGTGAAATTGGTGTCATGGTGGGAAGTGTTGACTTTTTTTTATAGAGTTGGGTGCGGGGAATTCAAAAATCGATGTCTCCGCAAAAACGCCCTCCGTCGGGCGGAGGCCGTTTTTACATATCAGTCTTCAATTATTGAAAAATTAAAAGAATACCTTATTGTCCTTTATTAAGTTGGATTTCGCTAGATTTTTTCTTTACTTTATAGTTTATACTTCTCTCATGTCATGTCACTGCAATTATTATGGATAGTGAGGCTGCTAAATATTAATGTCAATAGTGTTGCGTATTTTGAAATGAAGGCGTCGATGTCATGTCTGTGAAAGCGATTTGAGTGTGCAAGTACGGAGTTCATTTTTAATTTTTTTTTTTTTTTTTGAAAAATATAAGAAGTTGAATAAGAACTTGATTGATGAAATAATTAGGTATTATGAAATTGAAATCATCCAAAAAATTATTGTTAAATGAAACTCTGGTGCTGGTGTTCTAATATTTTGTTTGAAAGTGTTCGAATGGTTGCATTTTAATAGCTAGTTCGGAGCAGAATTAGATTAATTTTGGTAACAGTCTAATGTAGGTGTGTGTTAGAATGGATCGAAAAACGCATACCTTGGATTTTGATCAAATCTAAGGGAGTGGTTACTTCAAGTTGGAAATAAACCATAGAAAATTTTACATTCCTAGCTCAAAGTGAGGCCACTTTTTAAAATGACGAGGTTTTTGCCACTTTTGGGTAGTTCCATCAGCGTGGTGCCTCAGTCATCTCGTTTAAATAGTGTAATTTGAGTTTCTACAAATATTTTACATAATAATACTGGAAACTCTGTGCTTTTGATTTGACTCTCAACAAGAGCGCTCTCTGAGCGGCTCAGCATGAAACTTCTTCCAGATTTTCGACTAATCGTCGCGTGATTCGCCCTCTGATTGGTCGAAGACACGACGATCGGTCGAAAGTCTGAATATAGTTTCATGCCGAGCCGCTAAGAGAGCGCTTTTGTCGGGAGTCACTTGCTCCCATTGGAGTTTCCAGTATTATTACATGTAAAGTATTTGGTTTCTACACTGGGGCCGTTGAACTTGAAATTGGATACCAGTGTTAGCCCTCTTCCAAGAGGATAAAAAGTTGCAGATCTGAAAAATCGAGATTTTCGAATTTCAAAAAGGGAAATATTATCTGCTTGGTGGCAAAACTAGACTTGAATGGTTCCAATTGATGGGAAAAATATTTTTATTGAAAAAATGGAAAACTTTTCATTGCAGAGTGCCAATTCACGATTTTCATAAAAATCATAATATTTTCCTATTTTTTTAATGGTAAAAATCAGTTTTTTGGGAAAATCGAAAGTTGGCAACTCTGCGATAAAATTTTTTCATTTTTTCTATCAACATAATTTTTTGCATCAAATTAATGAAGCCATTCGAGTCCAGTTTTGCCTCAACAAGCAGATGGAATTTCCTTTTTTTTTTTTTTTTTTTTTTAAATTCGAAAATCTTGATTTTTTAGTGATTTTCAACATTTTAATCCCCTGGTAGAAGGCTGAAAGTGGTATCAAATTTCAAGCTGAATGGCTTAGGAAGGTGTAAAAAACTCATATTCCAATTTTTAAAAGAAGTGACTTAGGTACCATACAGATGGCACTACCCGAAAGTGACAAAAAACAGTGTTATTTTCAAAATCGACTCCACTTTGAGCTACGGGTTCTAAAATTTTCTATGGTGGATCTCCAACTGAAAGTGAACCATTCCCATGGATTTGATAAAAATCTTGAGATATATTTTTCTCTAAAATCAACTTGAATGTGCTTACTGGTTTTTGCCCCTCGAATTTTGTAGTAACTATTTGAATGAAATTAGATTAATTTTAAAGTTCATCGCTTCGAACTGTTTTAATTTCACTCGAGCTGAATCTTCTCTCATCAAAGTAAATTTATATCAAATCCGCATTAAATAATTATTTCAAGGAAACAAATCACAATATATTTCACTCGAACTAAGGTGTTCGCTGAGTTATCAATCACCTTGAACCAGGGCTGGTGGAACGGAACGGAACGTTTCAACCGGAACAGAACGCAAAAATTGCTACTTGGAACGGAACAATATTATGTTCGGAACGAATCAGTGTGAACAGAACCGAACAAAACGTTTGAAAAATGATTTGTTCCGTTCTGAACGGAACAATATAAATTTGTTTTGTTCCAATTGTTCCGTTCCAATCGTTCGGTTCCAAATTTTCATCAAATTTTATACTCATATATTGCAACTTGCAAGCAGCATTTACTTTAGTTTTCCCTTCTGGCTTCTGGCCTTTTTGTTTTCAACTGAAAATTCAGAAGGCAATAAATTTCAATTTTTAATTTCATCAAATTTATAATTTACATTTCACAATCACAATTATTGTGAATTTGTGATTGTGAAATGTAAATTTGATGAAATTTAAAAAAAAAAAAATTTAATTATCAGAATTCAGATTGTGTTTTTTCTCAATTTTTCTCATTTTTATTTTTTTTAAATTTTATTATCAAATTTCTGAAAGTTTTACTTCACGGAACAAAACAGAACGAACAGAACAAAACCAAAGTGGAACTTTTACTACAAAACCAGAACGGAAGAATTCATCGTTTCGTTCCACCAGCCCTGCCTTGAACCAGGTTGAATTATTTGATTTTTATTCAATTATTTCCTCATTATTATAGTAAAATTACATTATCTAGTTGCACGCGATTAATACGGATAATCGTGTTGGCATGTCTTCCTAAATTCTTCTACGTTTACAGTTCGTAGTTAGTTTATGGTAAAATGTGTTGTTTTGACGCTTTATCTAGACATAGAGTAAATTTCATTTCGCCGTGTAATTAATCGTTAACGGTACCCTTTTTGATATTCCTTTCATTTATTATTACCAAAACACGTTTTAATTTTCAAATCGAATTATTGTATTTGTAATTTTCGTCACACCATTTAGATCTAACTCGGATAATTTCATAGAAGCTTTTCTCTTATTATCTAATTAAATTGGTATAAATGTAATGAAAAAATTCAGAGAAAAACACGTAAATGAAAAAGTCATAAAAAGTACAGTCTATAGGTCAAATAAAATGACATCGAACGTAAAATACTTTATTACCACGAAGTCTTAGGAAGAACTTGAATCATTTGAGAAGCAGTTATTTTAATGGCTCGACTTTAACTCGAAAGTAAAACATCCCTAATTCAAACAATGATCATTTGTCGTATTTAAACCTTTTTTCCTTCGTTTGACCCACTTTCACGATGAAACTAATATATTATTCGTCTGGCTACGAATATTGGCGTATTATAGCACACAATCGAGTATCGAACAAATAGAACGCAAGAAAACCAACAAAATTACGCTGTCGTGAGAGATTTTTCTTTTTTTTTTTTACTAAAAGGCTATAGCAGGATAAGCATAGGTGAATCGGCCTCAGACGCCATTTTCGAATTTTTTTGAAAAAATCTTTTTGTAGTGGTAAAAGATGATTTTAGAACGTATCGTGAAATTCCCATCCCCCTCGAGGGGGCTGGTACCTCGAAAAACATGGTTTTCACTTTTTCGGCATTATCTCAGCCGTTTTTCGGCCGATTGAAGTGAAACTTGGTGGGTGGTAGAGGGTTACGAGTACCAATATGCACAATTTTTTTCAGATTTTTCTGACCTTGAAAATGACCTTGAAATGTGTTTTGAAAACTTTGACAGCCGTTTAAAAAAAAAAAAAAATACACGCATACTGCGATAAAATTACCATATGTTTTTAGGTGTATTTTGAACCTCTGTGAATTTTTTTGGATTTTTCCAAGTGGTGGAAATTGCCTAAAATGGCGAAAAACCGCGTTTTTTCAACATTTTACGCATGTACGCAGGGTGAAATTCAGTTTTGGTTGTACGCTCGCATTATGCAGTACAATTCATGTATTAACAGCCATTTCAAGACGTATTTTGAAATTTCGCCCCTTTTTAGGGAGGTGGTGCCTCAAAAACCACGATTTCATCGTTTTCGAATATTTTTCAACCGATTGAAGTGAAATTTGGTGTACAGGGGAGAGTTCTGAGTGGAAACAACACCAAATTTTTTCAGATTTTTTTGACCTTGAAAATGACCTCAAAACGTGGTTTGAAAACTTTGACAGCCGTTTAAAAAAAAACTAAGATATACGTACGTCTCGAAAGAATTGCCATATGTTTTTAGGTGTATTCTGAATCACCATGAATTTTTTCAGATTTTTCCAAGTAGTGGAAATTGTCTAAAATGGCAAAAAACCATGTTTTTTCAACGTTTTTTGCGTGTACGCAGGGTGAAATTTGGTCACAAAATTTTTTCCTCATAGTACATCACTAAGCACTCCCTCGTACACCTTTAGCCCAAATTTCAGCTCAATTCGTTCATTTTTCGCGAATTCGGTTTTTTCACTTCTTTTGCATGCATGAAATTGCAATAATCACAAGAAATGATCAAATCAAAAAACTAATCGCGAATTCGGTTTCTGCGTGTCAAACTACCCCGATTTAGACCCCTTGCGCGAAAATTTTGCCCAAAATTGAAAAAATAGAATTTTTTAAAAATCGAACATGAAGAGAAAAAAATATACTTTTAACTAAAAATTCAATTTTTTAAATTTTGGGCAAAATTTTCGCGCAAAGGGTCTAAATCGGGGTAGTTTGACACGCAGAAACCGAATTCGCGAAATTCACCCTGCGTACATGCGTAAAATGTTGAAAAACGCGGTTATTCGCCATTTTAGGCAATTTCCACCACTTGGAAAAATCCAAAAAAAATCACAGAGGTTCAAAATACACCTAAAAACATATGGTAATTTTATCGCGGTATGCGTGTATTTTTGTTTTTTTTTAAACGGCTGTCAAATTTTTCAAAACTCATTTCAAGGTCATTTTCAAGGTCAGAAAAATCTGAAAAAAATGTGCATATTGGTACTCGTAACCCTCTACCATCCACCAAGTTTCACTTCAATCGGCCAAAAAACGGTTGAGAAACGCCAAAAAAGTGAAAACCATGTTTTTCGAGGTACCAGCCCCCTCGAGGGGGATGGGAATTTCACGATACGTTCTAAAATCATCTTTTACCACTACAAAAAGATTTTTTGAAAAAAATTCGAAAATGTCGTCTGAGGCCGATTCACCTATGCTTATCCTGCTATAGCCTTTGCAAATAATTTTAAACAAGGATTTGATGAACATTTATAAAAAAAATGTAATCAAAATATTCTCCCCTTATTATTGCCAAAAACATTTCTATAGAGAAACGTGGTAAATTAAAACATTTTTAATTGATTCGCTTTACTCGTATTACTCGATTTTGAAATTTTTCAATCTCTAGAAATGAATTATCAAATTAATAATATGATAATTTTTAAATTACCTACGTCTATGTAATGAGCATCGCGTGGACGAATCGTTAACAATGATTTGTTGCAAATTATGCAACTTAATAATGTAATGAAATGCGGTTTGACCAATTTACATAGCTGATTTTTTTGGTGCGTGCTGATTTGTGACATATTAGGCTAAAAAAAATTGTGTTTTTGGATATGTTTGAGATAGGACTACGTCGAATAGTCCATGCCTAGCTTGAATTTTATTATAATTATTTGACTGGATAGATTCGGAAGTGGTGTTAATTTTAATTATATTCGAGGAGAAACTAGGAGGAGGAGGAGGAGGAGGAGTGGGGCTTAAGATGTATTTATTTTAAAGTGTGATGATACGCGCGTTATTCATTTTTATTATGATTATGATCGCTTGGCTATCTGCGTAACTAACAAGGTTGCGCCCTTTAAACTCTCTTCCCCACCAATGATTTCTTTTATTAATTCTCGCTATATTTACTTTATCACGCTTGTAATACGGTGTTTTGGTGGCTTTACCGTTGCTAAAAAAAAAAAAGTATGCCAATGTCGTTCTCGCAAATAGGTCAGTGGGTTATTTAATCGAGTCACTTTTGGTTTCGGTAATGGGGGCGGTGTTATGCCGAAGCTGGTATGCCGGTCCATGTGTTTTGGTCGCCGGTATAAGAAAATTATATAGAGAGGGGGTGGGAAGGGGTGAGAATTTTTACGTAAATGTTGTATAATGATTGTTTTACGCGATTATGGGTTTTACAGTATAAACTGAATTACGAAGAAAAATGATGATTTGTTTCGATTTAATTATTCATCTATGGTAGACTATGGTTTGTCCTAGAAAGATTTAAATTCATTTTTGAAACTAAAAAAACATTGTAATTTTTATTTCAGTTTTGGATAAGATTTTTGATATTTTTTTTCAGGAAATTTTCTTTCAATTTTTTTCAAATGTTTTGATTGCATTTTTTTGGAAAGTTTAGAAATATTTCCTTTTATTTTTTCAGTTTTTTGATAAAATTTTTGAATTTTCTCAGGTACTTAGATGTTGAAATATTTCTTTTCAAAATTGTTCTGCGAGGTAATTCATAAATAAAAAAATAAAAAAGGTGTTGACAAAGGTTTTTGATTTTTTTTGTTTAAAATTTTGAAATATTTTCTTTTGCTTATTTTTCCACTTTTTGATTAAATTTTTTAATATTTTTACGAAAATTTTAAAATTTCATTTTTTGAAAATTTTATTTAGGTAGATAAATTTAAAGAAAAAAAAATGAGGTTTTTGATTTTTTTAAATGAAAATTCTGGAATATTTCCCTTCTAATTTTTCAGAAATTTATTCACCAAAATTTTTTGAAATATTTCTGTTGAAAAATTTTTTTTTTTGGAAAATTTGTAAATTTGAAAAAAGGGGTTGCCTGATAGCATATTTTTCATTTTTTTTCATGAAAATTTTTAAATATTTAAAAAAAAAATTTATTTATTTATTATTTTTTGAACACACTTATTTTAGGATTTTAAAATTATATTCAAAAAAAATTTGAAATATATTTTTAAAGGATTTTCTTTTGTAAATTTAAGAAGAAAGTGACTGGGCTTTTGATTTTTTTCACACAAAATTACTAGGATTTTTCGAACTTTTTTTCAGGATATACCTAATTGTGGAATACTTCCTTTCTAATTTTTTCCATGATTTTTTGATATCTGGTAAATTATATCTATTGAAAAATTTTTAAATAAGATAATTCGTAAATTTTTAAAAAATATTTCTTGATTGGATTTTTTATTTTAGTTTTTTCGAGAAAATTTAGAAATACCTACTACTTTTTAAATTTTCTTTCAATTTTTTTGTCACGATTTTTCAATTTTTCTCGGAAAAGTTTTAAAAATAGTTCTTTAAAAAAGAATAAGGATGTCATTTTTTGGAAAAAAGTTAATGTTAGTGTCAAAAATATATTTTGAGAAAACTTCGTATTGCAAAAATCTATAGAAATGACTGAACGTAATGACGTAATGAGAAAACCCAAACTAATATCTAGAACTTGAGTGATAAAAAAAATTTCAATTTTTTGAGATCTTTTTCAAAAAAAAAAGTTTGGATAGGTACCTGTTTCATTTTTATTTTTATTTTATTTTTTTGTGAAAAAAAAACAATGTTTGGAATAAAAAAATTCTTAATTTTCTGAAATAACATTTTTGAACTGTTTTTCGTGTTCTGGTGTTTTGATTTTTTGTGGAATTAAGAAATTTCTTATTTTTTTGAATATTTTTTCTTCATTTTTTCAACATTTCTTTGAAATGAAAAAAATAGATTTCTCCAATTTTCCCAGAAAATAAATTTCTGGATTTTTTTTTGAGCATCAACAGGTATAAAAGGTCGTATGGACAAAAATAAATGAAAATCAGTAAATGAAAAATAAACCGACTTTTGAAGATCGGATACTCAGAAGAGAATTTTTCCGAAAAAAATGAAGTAAGTTGAGTTGAGAAAATTGATTCTCGTCAAAAATGTTTCGCAAAAGAAATCTCGCGAGGAAAAAGAATTCAAAAAAGTCACAAAAAAATGGAAGTGGAGACTTGGGGATGTAGAATGTAGGTATTTTTTGGGAAAATATTCATATTTGCCCATTTTTAGGTATGCCCATGTGTGGTGTTAATCATAGCATAATGTTCGAAATGTCAATTGTTCGTCGAATTTTGTTGTACATATGACTGATATGACCTTTCGGTTCATTATTAAAATTTTTTATATTACGAGTTTTAAAATGAGTATTGATGAAATATGCTCGTAAACAAAAAAATTTAAGGTTGTTGACTGAATAAATAATGACCGAAGGTAAAAAATATTTTTTGTCGAAGTCTTCGCGATGTGAAAATTGTTTTTATATGACAACTGGTGCCATTTTTATCGTCATCGATGTAAAAGAACTCTTACGTTGTTATTCACGAACTGCTGAAATTTTTTAACGCATCTAGTCTGTTCTACATGGGCCAGGGTAGGGTTTAATAACATCGATAGTGCGTTAGGTCCTGAAAAATAATTATATAGTGTGACCTACCAGTGATGAAGCAGCTGTGGCCTTGATATCGTAACGTGTGCTGTCGTGACTTAATACTTCATCTCAAAAATGCCCAATAAACGTCGAAAATTGTCTGTAACATATTTCGATGAAAATACTATCCATCTTAGGAAAACTCGTCAAAAAGTATCAAACTCTCGTTAATTTTTATCATTTAGTTATCACGTAAGTTTAGGAAGTCCCGAGTAATTTATTCTTTCCGTTAGCAACAGCGAATTTGTGTCAAGGCTGATATGACGCCACTTCGTTTAACAACTGGTACGTATAATATCACACATTTTTTTCCAACCGATATTTACGCACGCGTATTGATGTTAGAAATAAAAATATTATTCGGAAAGTTATTGTAAGAAATTCACTTGTGATATTTCTGTAGTAGATGCGAATTGCGAATATGCTGAGGAAATGGTCTGAGGCATTTGAAAGGCGAGTTTATGCTTTAAAATTTTCGCTTTCATTCTATCTCGCGAACCATCTGCGCATAGAATATAAAATATGCCAAACAGAAGGGTGGTTTTGAAGGAAGTGTCTCGCAATAATTTAAATACCTATTTAACGAAATGAATTTTTAAACGATTAATTAGTAACCGACTTCGACCTTTTCAGTTTATATTAATGAGCTTGAAAGTGATATTACGTAAAATCAAATTCATGTTATAAAATTTCATAGTATTTTTGTTCTCTACTTACCTATTATATATCACTTGAAACGAAATTCAAATCGTACGAAGTTTAATGGTCGTTATAAAAGTCTGTGCATACGCGTTCATTTTTAACCATAAAACGAGTAAACCAATGCGTTTCAATAGTCCAAGGATATCCGGTTTTGTAGTACTATGTATACTTACGTACTTACTAGGTATATGTAAGTAATAAGTATACACGAGTAATATCCTATGCTCGACTGTCGCGTCGCGTGAAAGCAACATGTGAATGAAGTGTATCTCAAATCGTATCTTATCGCAGTATTTTGGGGTATTCATTTTTTTAGGGACGACCTATCGTTAGAGAGTATTCAAGGAATCGTCAGAAAAATTTTAGTCACTAGTAGTACTCGGAGAGAAACAGAAAACATCGTGATGAGTTGCCTATCACAAAAATTGAAGGGGCTATAAAGCTTTGAAAATTGATATTCCAAGCAAAATTGATTGCCGACATTGTATTCAAAAATTTTTCCAGCCTTGCCAATGAATAGCATTTTTAAACTTGAAAAAAGTTCTAATTACATTGAGACGCCTATCTTTGAAATTGACGGGGTTATAACAATTGGAATTTCCTGTAAAAAATAATGCCTACCTCGATTAATTACAGTGCAGTGCTGACTGGTGAGACAAGAAAACTGCAAAATTCCATGAAAAATAAAAAAAGTCGTGTGAAAAATTTGTCCATCTTTGAAAGTTAAGACACTATAGAGCATTGAACTTCAAAAATATCCATCGTCCCTTCACCAAAAAAACTGAAAAGTTTTTTTTCCAAAAATTATGGCATTTTTTTCTCCTAAGAATTGAAAGATTTTTTTTTCCAAAAAATTTTTATCACCGAGAAAGTTGAAAGATATTCCAAAAAAATTTAAAATGGAAATTTATTTTTAAAAAAAAGAAAAAAAGAAATTGAATCAAAAGCTCTAATTTTTTCATTCACAAAAAAATTTAAAATGAAAATTTATTTAAAAAAAAAAAAATAAAGATTATATTTTTATCTATTTTGTCACTTCAAAAAAATGAGAAAATTTGTTTAACCCTTTCGACTACGAGACAAACTGGTGGATGAAATTTAAATTGCTTCCAAGTTGATAATAAAGTTGGTTACCTAGTTTTCAGAATTTTCAGGAATTGCCGATTCAGCAAATATTCATGTCATAAATAGGTATAGAATGATAATTACCTATCTTTCAATTTCTGACACCCAGAATTGGTAAAAATAAAAAAAAATTTGTTTAGGGCGTGTAATATTGTTGATTGAAAATAGTAATTAAAAGCATATTTGAAAAAAAATATTTAAAAAATAAATAAATAAAAAGGTATGGAGAAAAATTAGAAATAAAAGAGGTAAAAATGCATTTGGCACTTCCAGTCGTCCTTGAAACAGAGGAAGTTTGGAAACAAGTGCTTTCATTCGAAATACAAAATATAAAATTATCTTTGTCGTATAGAGAGCGTTTCTCAAAAAACCAAAAATTGATGTCATAATTTAAGGCAAAATTTGCAAAATGATAAACCAACAGCAACTTTCTAAAATGATAGTTCAATTATTGCGAATTATGACACTGTTATACCAGTTGAAAATTTTATTTTGGTCTACAGAAGAATAAAATTGTTGAATTGAGATGACAAGTTCAAGCATTCGTATGTGTGGGCAATTCAAGCTTACAAAATCAAGCCTAACCTGAGCGGAAACGCAATTTTACTCTAATTATATTGCCGTCATCTTCACTTATGACACACACAAGATGCTTGAATAAAATTGCTCGAGCTTCTAAGGCACCTGAAGCTATGTTCAGTATAGCTTTTGCAAGCATTCGTGTTTTCCAATAGTCACCGTTTCACAAAAGTTGCTTTCTTCGATGCATCACTACTGCAATTCCTGATGACAAGCACCTCCTCCAGAATTCTCTTTGTAACAAATGGTTCCTCCAGAATTCTGGAGGGGTGCATGTTACAAGAAATTGAAAAGTGATGCATCGAAGAAAGCAACTTTTGTGACACGGTGACTATTGGAAAACACGAATGCTTGCAAAAGCTATACTGAACATAGCTTCAGGTGCCTTAGAAGCTCGAGCAATTTTATTCAAGCATCTTGTGTGTGTCATAAGTGAAGATGACGGCAATATAATTAGAGTAAAATTGCGTTTCCGCTCAGGTTAGGCTTGATTTTGTAAGCTTGAATTGCCCACACATACGAATGCTTGAACTTGTCATCTCAATTCAACAATTTTATTCTTCTGTAGACCAAAATAAAATTTTCAACTGGTATAACAGTGTCATAATTCGCAATAATTGAACTATCATTTTAGAAAGTTGCTGTTGGTTTATCATTTTGCAAATTTTGCCTTAAATTATGACATCAATTTTTGGTTTTTTGAGAAACGCTCTCTATACGACAAAGATAATTTTATATTTTGTATTTCGAATGAAAGCACTTGTTTCCAAACTTCCTCTGTTTCAAGGACGACTGGAAGTGCCAAATGCATTTTTACCTTTTTATTTCTAATTTTTCTCCATACCTTTTTATTTATTTATTTTTTAAATATTTTTTTTCAAATATGCTTTTAATTACTATTTTTACCAATTCTGGGTGTCAGAAATTGAAAGATAGGTAATTATCATTCTATACCTATTTATGACATGAATATTTGCTGAATCGACAATTCCTGAAAATTCTGAAAACTAGGTAACCAACTTTATTATCAACTTGGAAGCAATTTAAATTTCATCCACCAGTTTGTCTCGTAGTCGAAAGGGTTAAGCAGACTTGAAAAAAATTATGATGAATTGATGAGAATTATTTTATATGTACCATATTATTAAGAAAATTCAGAATTTTCTTCTTTCAAAAATTATGTTTTCATCCATTTTTTTTTACGCTTACTACAAAAATAAATTAAAATACTTACTCGAACATTTTTTTTATCCCGACAAAATTCGGAATTTTTTCTCCTAAAGCTTGAGAAATACTTTACTCTAAAAAACTTTATAGATTTCTTATTTAAAAAATTGAGAGTTCGTCTCCATATAAGGATAAGAAATTTTTTTTCAAAAATTTGAGAAGTACTTTGTCCTTAAAAAAATCGATGTAATTACGTATTTTGTAAACATTTTTGTTTTATTTTCATTTTTTATTCTATTCCAAGAGAATTCGAAATTTTCTTTGAAAAAAGCAGGCTGTGCCTAGCACGCAACACCAGTGTTATGTTCTTCAAAAATCTATTGGTAGTTTAAACGATTTTTAAATTCAATAACTTCGTTGATTTTTTTCAGAAGTCGGTGATTTAATTGGATTTTTGAAAACAATAATTTTATCCAGTAAATTTTTGAAAACCAGTTGGGCTACTTTTAAATGAATCGGTCAATACCAAAAGGGGATAAGTCACAATTTCGCGTTTTTGCGTTAGGTACGGATATGGGTATAATGAAGTAACGCGGATCTACTGGTGTGGTCGAAATTTTGCACACGCGCCGGGAACAGGGTGTTTGTCATAAGAAATTTTCAAAAAAGTGGTCAATTTTTAAAAAACAAATTAAATTTTTTTTTTATAACTTCTGGAGAAACTAACTAATTTTTATGGGATCGACGTTAAAATGATTCACTTTGCTAAGGGTACAAGTGTCATGCGGTTTCAGGTTGAAATCATCAGTTTTGGTCACCGTTCAAAACCAAAAGGGGATAAGTCATAATCCTTTCATCAGTCCTATTAACACATTTGAAATTTTTTTTTTCGGAATATCATTAAAAATTGTCTCTTATAGTCTTCTTTCAATACTTTAAACTACGTTTCCTAAAAATTTTTGGTTTTCGAATAATCCAGTTTTTTGCTTCTCCTGAAAAGTGTGAAAATGTGACATCCCCTTTTGGTATTGCCCAATTCAAATTGAAAATTTAATTTTGATAAATTTTCCAAATCGATCATTTTGGTTGATTTTTAAATTTAATTGTTTTTAAATTTTTTTTTATTGTAATTTCATTCAATTTTTTCTAAAACAATACCTACTATTATTCAATTTTACAAAATTTGGTATGTACCTGCTTCAAGTAGTACTTATTTATAAATTGATGGTAACCTATTTTGATTGACTTTCAAATCAATAAATTTACTAAAATTTTCAAAAATCAAATTTTCCAATTGATTTTTAATTTCAATAATATTTCATTAAATTTTCTAAAATCGATATTTTGATACAATTTTTGAAATAAATGGTTCCATTCGATTTTCAAAATCGATTATTTCAAAAATTAAAAAATAAACACAAACGTTATACTCTTTCGTCTTTCCCTGCTGATTTTTACAATCCTATGAGATTAACATATTATTGTATTTTTCTGATAACCCATTTCTTATATTATTTTGTCAAAAGTTTCTTTTTTTTCTTTTTTCAAATTTAGAAATTTTTAGAATTCAATAAAAATATAAAAATGAAAAATTGTAAATATAATATAGGTAGTAATAATTATTTAAAAAAAAAATTAATTGAATACACTCGTGAATGGTTGATTGTTTCAAATAGATGTGAAATGGTATATTTTTCGCGCTTCTCTAAAATCTAAATGAACCCGTCTATTTTAATTTTTAAAATGTGTACACGATTAGAGAGCATTAAACACTTGTTTTTTCATAGTTACTCTCGGTCTAACCACCTCTTATTTAAATAAATGAATTAAGAAACAAAACAAACCAGTGTTCTGTTACTCTCAGATTGGAAGTGAATCTCGTATAATTTGAAGTGGCCGGAGAGCCCGCATAATTTTATAGGTTTTTATTTGATACTTACTTACTCACTGTTGAAATTACTGTTATTTCGTATTTCATCTTGTTTCAGATTAAAAAAGTGGATATTTTTTACAGCTGTATACAAACTTTGGGATATTAGGTATAATTATTGCATTGTAATTATTAAATTTTCAACAGTTGTAATATCAATATCGAAACGGTTTTGAAGGATGATACACAATATTAGAAGGAAATTATCAGACTAGATATTACGATTTTACGCTTTGTCTATATGAAGTTTGAAATATTCGACTGAACTATCCTAATTATTTTGGTTTTTGGTTCATATTGATATTTTGTATAACCAGTGGAAGTAGTATAGAGATCGCAAATCATAGATTTGAAGTTGAATGATATGAATGCTCACCTTGGTGGGAAATTAAGCACACTGGCGTATTTTTTACGATTGCATATTGTAATGAAATGCGTGAATCATGTTTGATACTATAAATGCAGCGAAAAACGAACTTTGATTTATCCACGTATACTGTGGGTATTTTTCGACAAAATCTCGTTGGTAATACCTGAAATTGGAAAAAAAAAGTAAAAGCTATCAGAAGAGAAGAAGGAGTGCTTCAACTTGACACAAAATTCTCGTGTACTTAATAAAAAACATTACACCGTTTCGAATCGATCGTAATTCATAATAAAACTTTATCCACGTTTGTAGATATGGGATAAAGTTCCTTGATAAGTATTGTAGAATTTGACGACCTTGGTTGTATGTATTAATGAAAACGTCATTTTCAGAATATTTTGTGAATCAAGTGCGAAGGTATTTTGTTTTTGTGAGATTCGAGTTTTTATTCATCTGCTGCATACTTACGCTTGTAAATTGGTATTTTCGTCAGATTGGTGTGTACGATACGAGTACGTATGGCTGGGACTGAAATGGGAAAAAATTGATATAATTTATTGTGAAAAAAATAATGTACATATATTGCTCGCATTATTTTAGGCCTACTCGTACATTAGCATTATGTACCTAGACCTACTTCATTGGTTACGTATATCTAAACATACTAGAGGTATAACATTCGAGACATTTATTTTACTCGTAGTCAAAGATTAGGTAATCGTGATACTTTTGGCCTACCGACGGAATACCTTATTGCCTATCGTTACCAAAGAATCGGTCACCAGCGTTGAAGTGCGATTTTTAAAGAAGTAATTTGTAAGTAGAATGTATACGATGTGAAGTACGTGAATTACGTGCACCGCCGGCTTCGCGCCATCCATCGTGCCACCGTCTGCGTATGTCGTCTGCTTTGGAATGGAAACAGAAAGTGGCATCTTTAAATGCATTGTTTTGCGACGGTGGTCGTATCGATTATGAAATACCACGTGACTTATTGTCACTCATTTGTTTCTTGTTCGAGTTTATGAGGGAATTTCGTTCACTACCTATTGAAATCTCATGAATACTAAATTTAATGTGTGCATGTAATATTCGTACATTTACCTACCTATGTATAATGCTCAAAAAATTTCACATTTCGATACGTACGAGAAAAAGTTGGGTAGCTGATTCGAGTCGTTTTATAACTTCATTTTTTGGCTATTCTATGTTGATTTCTACATGCACTGCATAGCTTTCTAGTAAGGTATACTATAGTACACCTGTCACTTGGCAGAGGGTTTTTTTTTTTTTCAAAACGAAAATGAATTTGGTATTGGTAAAAACATTTCCATTGTTGGAAGAAATAGGTAATATATCTCGGTGTGTGACGTACGTTTTCTACAGAGACGGTTTGAGAAAATTTTTTTGGGGGGGTGTAGATCGAAAATGCCGAATGAAAATTTTCAAAATGCCGAATGATAATTAATAGGTACAACAGTGGGAAGTAAACCCCTGCGCTGAATTTTTTGATAAAAGTGAGTTTTCGAAAGAACTTCTCACTATCCTCATAGAAAAATTTTGAAGAACTTATGGTAGCATTATGATTTGAATCAAAACGACTGTTGCTGCCCGAGCGAAGCGAGGACGAAAATTTTTGAAAAAATTGCACTTCTAAAAGAAAAGATGGGCTTTTTTTGCAGAAATTTTGAAAACGTACAATAATTTCTGGTTTTTTAAAAGATGAAAAAGTGATATGTTGCCCGATCGAAGCGAGGGCGAAAATTTTGAAAAAATTGGAATTTTTAATTTAAAATAATGCACTTTAACCATAATTTTTAATATTTTCAAAAAGATCATGTTCATTTTTTAACGTTATAAGTTATAACAATTGAAATGCGCTGATTTTTGATTCCTATTCTGATTCTGAGAGAAAGATTCAGTAGTAGAAGTACATTGCGCGAGCGAAGCGAGGGCGAAATTTTTTTTCATAAATTTACCGAATTTGTGAGTTGGAATTTCTCTCAAATTTATCGAATTTATGATTCGGAATTTCTCAAAAATTTGCCGAATTTGTGATTTAGAATTTCTAAAAAATTTACATATTTGAAATTCAAAACTTTACCAAATTTTGTAAACATATCTAATTTAATTTGTCGGAAGTTTGCCGAATTTGTCGAAAATTTTTCGAAAATTTGCCGAATGGAATCACCGGGGGGTGTTCCACCCCCCCCCCCCCCCCCCCCCCCCACACCCCCCCCCCCCCCCCTCGCACCGGCTCTGGTTTTCTATACGAATAAACTTGCACTTTGCGGTTAATGTTAGGGATACTTATACTCGTATTTTAATCTGTAAACGAATATACATGTACTGAGGATGTGGTTTGTTTGCTATAAGTATGCAAAGCGAATGTATTGTCAAAATTTGGTATTTATTTTACCTATCTGAGTATGTCCTCACTGTTCAGCTATTCTGTTCTGTTGATTTGGTCTGAAGTTGTTCTTTTGAACGACTTGAGTGATTGAATGTAAGACTTTGCACTTTTTCAAATTTAATATTGGACATTATTATTTAATACCTAGCATTTTTCTAAAAAAAAAAAGGAAGTTAATTTTTTTCCTCAAAAAAAACTTGAGTTTTTATTTAAATCTCGCCGTTTAAAAAAAAAAAATTGAAAAATTTCCAGTGTCTACTTTTTTATAAACCTGAATTTTTTTCAAAAAGTTTTTCAGCAGCATTTTAAGCAATTTCATTTTTTTCAGATGACGTTTTCAAAAAATTAATTAATGTGATTTGAAGTTTTCAAGGTCATTTTAGGGATGGGAAAAATCTGAAAAAAAATTTCCGGCACTCCCCTTAAATACCTGTACCTAAGTGCCAATTTTGGTGGAAGTCGATTTAAAAGTCGTAGGGATGGAATTTTTAAGAGTAAAATACGAGTAACATATTTCGAGGCACCAGCTCCCAGTGGCGAGGTAAAAGATCACTCGTACGCTCAAAAATCATATTTCACCGTTGCAAATCGAAAACCTTGAAAAAACTTGAAGTTCGGCCTAGGGTCATTTGACTCCCTTCAACCAGTTTTTCAATAAACTCAGGAAAACTGCATCAAATTGTGCATTAAAAAATTTAAGGTTATCAAATTTTTAAAAATTTAAGTATTAAGTATATTATTTTGATTTAAAAAAAAAAAAATTATATCCATTTGAACGAAATTGAAAGAATTATCAAATAAAATTGAAAAAAAGTCTGCAAAATTGCAAAAAAAAAAAGTTAGGTATCACGTATTTTAACATTGAATTTGAATAAAATGAATTCTAACCGAACTTTAAGAAATACACAATAGACTAACTTATTTTTCATTTAAACAATGTTTTGATTTGAAAAATTGCTTTAAAACATAATTTCGTAGAAAAAAATGGTAGGTACCTAAACTACCCATTCAAAAAATTGAAAAAATTGATGTTCTGTTTCAAACTAAAACTCAGAAAAAAATTGAATCAAGTTTTGAAAGAATCTTGTTTCAACCCTATTTTAAAAGAATATTATCTGTTAAACAAAATTGAAAAAAATGCAAAAAATTTAAGAAGAATGCCCTTGAAATTTTTTATAAGAAGTTTTGTTTTGAAATAAAAAATCCAATTTTTTGAACTAAATTTTTAAAAATTTCGGATTGAAT
Source organism: Balanococcus diminutus (assembly GCA_959613365.1). NCBI lineage: Eukaryota > Metazoa > Arthropoda > Insecta > Hemiptera > Pseudococcidae > Balanococcus > Balanococcus diminutus. Next base: position 40,684,517 of record OY390715.1, on the reverse strand, counting down.
AATTTTCAAAAATTGTTTGAAAACAAAAAAATGTTGAATGGGTGGGGGGTATTTTGTAACTTATTATTAGGAACGTAATTAAAAAATTTTGGCTACTTTTGGAGTTTCTTTGTTCCATAAAGTAGGTTATTAAAAATACTTTTTTTTTTTTAAATCTTGCATTGATACCTGAAAATTGTGACTGCATTTTGACAAGACTTTGTTTGAAAAAAAAAATTTTAAAATTAAAAGGGTAGAAAATAAGGAATAGAAAAAAAAAAAAAATAGCCAAGTGGCTCAATTACCTGAGTGAGAGGTTACTTCCTTAGAACTTTCCTTAGTAAGTCATAATATACAAAATTGGGGGGGGGGGGTCTAATCGAAAATTTTGTAACAACAAAAATTGTTTCTAGGATCTCAATCTACAACTTTTGTTTGAAAAATTTTTCAATTGCATCCCTCACCCAATTTGGAAAAATATCTACCTGATCTTATGTGAAATTGTAGGAGAGAGAGGTCTCCAATCGAAATTTTTATAATAACCAAAATTATTTTTAGCATATCTTAATCTACAACTTTTATTTGAAATTTTTTTCAATTGGCCTATTATCCATCACTTCTCTGTTATGCAAAATCGATGGTGAGTGAGCGGGAGGGGCTCCAATTGAAAAAATTTTCAAACAAAAGTTATAGCTTGCTGTCCTAGGAATAATTTTTTTATTACAAAAATTTCGATTGGACCCTTCCCTCTTCTCCCATTTTGAATTTTTTTATCAATTTTTTTCCTGTTGGAAGTGTTTGCTCAAAAAAAATTTCAAGATAATGTTCTCGTGTTTTTAAAATTTTCTATCATTTTTTCTGAAGATTGAAAAAAAAATTCATCATTTTCAAATTTTATTTAAACTTTTTTCTTTTTTTTAATGAAGTAGGTGAAAATCCTTTTTTAGTTGTGCTCGTGTGTGCGAGTTCTCTTTTGAGGAAGGTGAGAAGGTCAAAAGTAATTCCGATGATTGGAATAAGAAGACGAATAATGGACTAAGGCTGTTTAATGCTTGAAAAAAATGATGTCAATAAAATTTCGATCAATAATGAATGAATGGCGTATAAAATTTAAAAAATATGACGAAAAGAATTTATCACGCGTAACATAATTTGAATTTTTTATTTAAAAACGTCACTGAAACTAGGTCAGTTACTGTTGCCATGTTTAAAATTTTTTATCAATAATAATGTTAGAAGTGAAGACTGTGTGCACGAATACGACCTCAAATTTTTAGCGAATTGTAAAATTGTACGTATGTACTCATTTTGTGTGGGTGCGTATGTAGTAGTTTGTAACATTTGCTATACGCATTCCTGTCGCAATTCATGTGACAGCATAATTTATAGTCAAAAATTTTCACTCTCCTCTCTTTTTTACGATATTATTATTTATTCTGTTTTTATTTTTATATTAAAATATATATGAGTTCAACAAGATTATGGATTAAGTGTACGGTTTACATTGGTGTCTGTATACCTTCACGTTTCTATAAGTAATAATATTTTTTTTTTTTAGTCGCGTCACTTCAACTGACATGACATGTCAGTTAATAACTCGTGGATTCTAAGTTTAATATAATGCAAAAAGTTGTTTTAAAAAATTGTAAAAAAAATTTCGAAACAACTGAGACTAAAATTAAATTACCTGCCTAGCTTCGGGGTAAATAAAAATGGGCGTTGTTACCGAAGGTGATGGAACGGAACGGAATGAAACGGAACGAAATTTATAAAACGGAAAGTAACGACTGGATGTCGCAACGAACTAGCCAACCAGCAAAAGTCCCACCAATGAGATATACCACACAGATATGGATGATTAAACGTCGCCGTTGTCGCTGGTTTTTTCAACTTTTTCCACAACAATTAGACAATTTCCATTCGATACTTTTTACACCTTTGCGGGTCGGGGGGCGAAAGCGACACGCTTTACGGACGGAGCGGTACGGGCGCAGCGTATGTAGCAGGCCGTCTCAAACGTTATCTGCGTCGTTTGAAGGTCGCTAACGGCGTGTAGCGTTGCGCCTTGTTGGTGACATAAATATGAGCGTACTGACACACTGTCTCGTAGTACCCGTTCAGACGAAATTAATTCGCCTCCCTTCTCTTTTTTTTTTGTTGTTGTTCCGATTCGGAATATATATTATTATAAAACCTTCCAAAACCTCTTTGATTACGTAGGTTGACGTCATCACGTGTGTTATAACATTCTGCCAATTTTTTCCAACGTGGTTAGATGTGTGGCCTACGTAGTACGTACACGTAGGGCGTCCATATTCGTAATTTTCTCGTGCGAGTAATATTTTTCTCATTTTATTATCACCCTCATTGGAGTTGTAGTTTTTTTTTTAAATTTCCTCCTTCATATCGTATTTACATATATCGAAGGAAAATTTCTATTGTTGACGATTTATATACTTACTCGAAGCATTTACTATTTATCAGAGAACATAACTCAAGGTTATTTTGTACCGTGAACAATTCAACGAACTCATTTAACCGAAGACACTTGTAAGAATTCGATTACCTGCCTTCGCTTCTATTCTCTTCGATATCATCTCGTCGGGAAATTTTCAACAATGAGATTCATTGCGAAAGGAATAAAATTCCGGCTAAATTGAGTTAGGTAAATCAACACCAAACAAGGAGGGCTTGTCAGGAATACCGTAACGCCGTAGAGTTGATGTTTTTTTCGTCGTCGCATTGTGTGAATAAAACTGCCTAACCGTTCGCCGTAAATACGCACTGTGCGATTCTCATTCCCCCCCCCCCCACCCCCCGAACGTCGCGTCCTAGTGAACTATCAATACAATAAACCAGTTTTAATGTTTTCAATTTAGTAAACCAAGATTTTTTTCTTTCGTAGAACAATCTCGTATTATTTTTCACTCGTGTAATTAATTATTATTGAACATATTCAATTTTTTTTTTTTTAATACATGGTATTATTATTTAATACATATTATTTTAGTGGTTGAAGATGGGGAAAAAAAGGTCGATGTGATCTATTTTTAGAGTTTAAGAAATCAAAAGAGTCATTTGTTCAATACGAGGAAAAAATAGACTAGGAAACTTCATCAATCGTCAAACAAATAATATGTACCTACTCGTTAGGGTGGTTCTTATTTTGAACTTAGATTTTTTTTTATCTCATTACCTACCTAAAAAATGATGTTTAAAAAAATGAGAAAATAATTCCCTAATTTTTATTTTTCCCCTACTGAATTTTTACTGGTGTCCAGTTGCCCACTCATTTTTTTTTAAATGAAAAAAATTGTTCGACTTAAAATTTTTTTTTTGGTAATAACACATCAAAATTGATCCTTTTTGTAAGGAATGAAAAATCTAATTACGCATGTTCCATTTTACCAAAATTTGAAAAAAGATAATTTGAAAATTATTCTTAAATTTTTAAAGAAAATTCAATCTTTAATTTTTTGAGAAAAAGTCCCTTTTTTATGCAAAAAAATGTTTTCATTTTTTAAGAATGAAATTCTAATTATTCCTAAATATTTCAATGAAAAAAAAAACATTTAAATTTTTGAAAAATAAATAATACAATTTTTTGAAGAAGAAAATTTTCAGTTTTTCTGAATTAATGCATATTTCTCAAATTTTCAGATAAAAATCGTTCAATTGTTTTGAAAAGCAAAAAATGAAGAAAAAAAAATATTTAAAATTTTTTTTTACATTTTTAGGAAAACTTCTCTAACTATAGGATATTTTTGTTCAAAAGCGAAATCTCTTATTTTTAGAGGAAAAAAATAGTCAATTTTTTTGAAAAAATGATCTTGATAATTTGTCAACTTATTTTGGAGCAAAAAATCTGTTTTCTGTTTAGAAGGAAATCTCTCATTTTTGGGGATTTTTTTTTAGTAAATCTCAAATTTTTGAGAAAAAAAATCAAATTTCAGGAGAAAAAAATTCACAATTTTTCTAAAGTAAAATTATTTCTCAAATTTTTGGAGAAAAACATAGTAAAATAAATCTTGAATTTTTTAAAAGAAAAATCTCTGCATTTTTTAGTATAAAATTTCTCATTTTCAAAGAAAATATTCTTAGTTTTTTTGAGAAAAAATCTTATTACCTAAATCTCAACTTTTTGAAGGGAAAATATTTTTCAAATTTTTAGATTTTTTGGTAGAAGAAAATCTTGCATTCTCATGGAAAAAGAAAAACAATTTAAATTTTTTTTTTTTTTTTTTGAAATACAAAAGACCTTCACTTCCTATAATCGCCCTTAAAAACTCTCATGTCTTAATTGAGGGGGAGGGGGAGGGGAAACAAAATATTAATACATAGATTGGAATATTTTTTTTCAATTTAAAAAAAAATGAAAGACGAGACTATACTCTGTTAAATAAGAATGCCAAAATGTTTTGATCATCAATAACTACCCTTTTGTGCAAGGAAAATTGGAATAAATAAAGCAACAACATAGGCAACTGTTGCTTGGAATTGTTTTGCTGGTCGAATACTTATTTTTTCCTATCCCCCTTGCCCATCTGTTCAATGTGTTTTTTGCATTTTTATTTGGAACAGGGTAAGTATAGATAGGCGCCACTTGGAATTTAGATAAGGGGAAAGCAAAAAAATATGAAATTATTTTCTCATAAAAAGAAACAATTTCTGATACTGGGACAAAAAAAAGTTAAAAAGGACTACTCTAAGTATTCGATCGTATTTCATTTTTATATAAAATTTTCGAAAAAAAACTTAATGAATTGTATAAATAAAACCTTGAAAACGATATCTTACCCGATGAATAAAAATTCAAAGAAATGCAATTCACGCCGAGTTTGCAGCCGTTTAAAAAATGTCTAATTAGAGGCGTACAAAATGTAAATGACCTAAATGTCGAACGTATAAATTTAACTTTATCCCAACGAAATGAATAACATTCGAGTTGTTCTCCTTGACGACCAGTTGGTTGCTTCTTTAGTTCATTCTATTTACATTTAAAAAAAAAAAAGATTACAACTGAAACGTGTCGAGTAGTATATGATTTCAAGACATTGTAAGGGGTTTTTCATTTAAGTAATTTCAAATGAGTCTTTTTTTAAGTACATATTACCGAAAATACAATTTTTTGTAACTTGTAAAAATCGTAGGTAAAGGCCAGAATTATTACTTTGAAATGAAATGTTTTTCGACGGTTTTAACTTCAAATTTGTAAATTTTTAACCGGTATTCGTTTAAGTTTTCAGTTTCCAGTCTTTAAAAGGAACAACTCTATAGATATACCCTGCTTTCATAACTACACTGAAATTCATAAATTATTAAAATTGTGTGAAAATCCGGTTTCCTTAAATGGTTTAAAAGGGTAAATAAAATTTATGAAGTTTGAATCGAAATAAGTCATTTTGAAAATTTATTTACCAAATAAAATCAGGTGATTGATACCTACTTTGATAATTGAAGCTTTCAAAGAACTATATATAACTTTTTTTTGGTTTTTACCTGCATATTACTCCCATATACTCTTATGAAATGACGAAATTTGAGTACTTATTTTCGACTTTGTTATCAGATCTAAGTATTTACTTACCTATCCCTTTTTTTGAATTTATATTTTTATGTTGAAATGATTGTGAAAGTTTCCTCTATTTAATTTCCATTCCAAATTGATTGTTATCATTTTAACTCGATTCTTTTCGGGATAGTAACTGAAAAAATGTTTTTTTCTCACGCGTATCCTTCCTCTCGATATACCTGTTCTCGCTGGTTCCGAGTACCGTTATTATTTTTCAACGCTTTAATAATAAAAAAAATACGTGTGCATCGAGAAGGTATATAAGTACTCCGCCCTCATCTTATATATCTTTACGAATCATTTCGTACCCCTTTTTATTTTCTTACTTTAATGTGTTTCACGTTTTTTATTAACAGGTGAATAGTAACGGTGGGATGATACCTAGTGGCTATCCAGTCTTAAAATTGTCATAGCTTCAATGAACTCTTGCTTAGAATACTTTAATTTATCATGAGACAGTTGAAAATATTTTACTTTCAAATAATTTAAAGATTTATCGTTCAATAATAGTTGAAAAAAAGTAGAATATTCTAACACTTGACATTATAAAAAAGAAAAAAATTATTATAAAAATATGAAATAGGTACCTCTACGCGAATTTTTTCACGTTATTCTAGACGTATTTGAAATTTCATCGTTGTCGTTACGTCTAAAATTTCCACTTTATTTGAAACTATCATTTATATTTTGAAATAAGAAAGAAATATAGTGGGTTGCTGAGGAATTAATATGTCGACCTTTACTTCACGACTAAGTATGTGTTTAGAATTTAAAGCTCGTTTTTCTCGCGCTTTTCCAACTTACGTATGTATTTTTGATTATATCCAAAGGCGTCTAGAATGGAGCGAGTTTTAACCAATAATGTGAATATCATGTCATCAGCATGGTCTAATCATTTTATTGGTCGCTTAATTTTTCGGCGTCCTCCTGTTTCCACATTCGTTACATTCTTCAGTTTAATACAACGGGCTTCGCCGAATCCTGCTTTTATCGAATACCATAATATAAATTCAAAGATTTCATTTACTAACTTGTTGGATCATTTTACATCATGAATATACTGGAATTCTTTTCATCGATTGATTTTAAAAAAATGTAAAACGCTGTATTATGAGTCCCCTCTTCCACCGGTATTATTTTCCAATTATGCATACAATTCTTCAAACTTATCGATATTGTTTCCATAGCGAGTGTAAATTTTTAAAGGTCAGTTTAAAAACAAAAAAAATCAAATGTGGGTCAAGATGAAGCTAATAACAAATTAGTTGATTTATAGTAATCGAGATGGTTTTATGTACGTGTATAATCTGGTATAATCTAGACGAGTATATCCTTGAACCAAAAGTTACCTGTCGTGTTGAGTTTTTCAGCGGGTTTTCCGTTAACAGTTTTCATTTCGCATAACATCGCATAAAAAAAAGTTAGGAATCTACTCGTAATGTTTTCTTTAAATTATGAGAGTTTGAAGTGGGTTATTTTTTCAGTAGCAAAATGGGCATTTTTTTTTTCATAATTCGAAAAGTAAGGATGGTAATAATTCTTGACATAAATGAAGATTATCCGATATTCATATAAGGGATTTTCAGAATTAAAATGTAAAAGTTTATCAAACTTCGAAAACTGACCATGACCTAGTTTGAAATTTTAAAATAATTTTGAAAACGTTGATCCAAGTTTGAAAGTTTTGTAAAACTTGAAAATAACCACATTTTGAAAATTGAATTTTGAAAAAAAAATTCAAAATCTATCAAAATTTCAAAAAATGATTCAACTTTTAAAATTGTTATCAAACCGTGGAAATTTTATGAAACTTTAAAAATCTTTTTTTTTTTTTGGGGGGGGGGGGGTTGAAGCGAATTTTAAGAATTAGGGTAAATTTTTAGAACTGAAACAGTTTTAAAAATTTCATGAAATTTGAAGGTAAGCAAATTTTAAAAATTGATTAATTTTCAAAAATTCAACAATTTTTTAAATACCTAAGTAAAACATTTAATTGTAAAATAAATTATGAAAATTATGAAAATTTACCAAACATTGACCATTTTCAAAACTAAATAAAAAATTATAAATTTGAGAATTTCAAAAATTAAAAAAAAATCCATTATTGAAAGTTGAACAATTTTTTAAAATTTAGGTAATTTTTCAAATAAAATAAAAATATTAATTTTCAAAGATTGACGAATTTTTACTTTTTTTACAATTATTCAAAAATTCAAGTTTTTCAACTTTTAATTCATTTTTATAATTTGCAAACTTAATTCAGTCATTTTTAAATTTTAATATATTTTTTTAATTTATTCAAAATTCGTTCGATTTTTAGAATTTGGACAGTTATTTATAGAATTTAGCTTAGGTACTTAGGTCTAGGTGAATATAAAAAAATAAAATAAAAAAAATGATAATAATATTTAAACCATGAATTTCAAGTTCAAACTTTTTCCAAAAATTGTAAAGTTTCTAACTTTTATCAAATTCTGATGATTACTAAACTTATAAAAATAACGTGCCTGCAAAAATTTAAAAATTGTGCAAATTCTAAAAATAGAACAAATTTTTTAAATTTATTTTTGAGAATTGATCGGATTGAAAAATTTTATAAACTCATTTTAAAATTTCAAAGTGATCAAATTTCGAAAATTGTAGGTAAACTTTGGTCAAAATTTGAAGATTGAGCTTTATAATTTTTTGGAAGTTTGGCTGGATTAAAAAAATTATACCTAATAAATTTTTTTTTTCAATTTTTTTTTTTTTTTTTTTTTTGAAAATGTAGCCGATGAGTCATGAAAATTGTTCAATTCTTTAGAACTGATGCAATTTCAAAAATTTATCAAAATTCTCAAATTTCTAAAATTTCAAGTTTTTTTTTCGATTTAAAAATTGTAAAATTTGATAAAACTTTGAAAATACAAAAAATTACCGAATTTATTCTTTGCATTTTTTTGGAGAAACTTTTTTTTTGGAAAATTTCTGAATTTTTTTAAATAATAAAAAAGTTTGTATTTTTTAAAGATTTTTTTTTTTTTTCATTTTTTAGGGAAAGAAACCTTATTTTTTTCATCAATTTCTTCTGAAGTAAAAAACCTTTGTTCAGGGAGTAAAAATGTTCATAAAGTTTATGAATGAAACATCTCTGAACTTTTCTGAAGAAAAAATCTTTCATTAGAATATCTTCTGTTTTTTGAAGTAGAAATTTTTTACAAGGAAAAAATTCTTTATTATTTTTGAGATAAACAAATTTCTGAATTTTTTTTCTAAATTTTTTGGGAATAAAAATGTTTATTTACCTAGGTATAGTTTTTTTTTTTTTTTTTTTTTTTTTTTTTGAAGAAAAAAAATCGTTTAAAAATCTTAATTTTTTGAGGAAAAATACTTTTTTTCAGCCTCATTTTTTTATGAAATAATGTTTTTTGAAGTTAGTAGTAGGTAGAAAAATTTCTAAAATTGTTGGAGAAAAAATCGTGAATTTTTCAGGTGAAAGAATATCTCAATTTTTTTTTTTGAGAAAGAATGTTTCATTATTTATTTTGGAAACTTCACGCAATTCATGAATTTGTTTTCATTTCACCAAATTGAAATTATGGAAAGCATTTTGCATTTAATCAAAGAGTAAATTGGGCCATTCCTCTGTCTATTTTTAATTTTAAAACGTTATCATCTATACAGGTGGAATGTTCCATAGAAAGGTATGGTTATTTATTTACCGTTTCATTATCACAAGGAGGGTCGGTTATCACACCAAGATAATTATTCGATTAATCTTGAAAAAAAAAATGATTGTGTAGTACGATGTAAGAATCTAGTAGTGGTGGAAGTTTGTTCTTGGCTATGGTTACTATTCATTCTTATCAAGGTCTACGTTTGTAACATTGGCACCACTGACCTAGTTTTTGATACAGCATAGTACGATGCTTATGTACAGTTAAATCAACGTGACTACAAATTTTAGTGAGTATCGCCAAGTGTTACGTTAAAATTTGTGTCATGGTCTCTGACACAGACCTATATCAGCTATAGTCCCTGGTGGCAGATACAAGTGGTTTCGTTATTTTTATCACCATTACGTGGAGCATCTTATGGCTTTCCATCGATGAGCACTATTCGTGGTAAGCGAGCTGAAAGAAATTTCCATTTTTTTCGCTCGAGAAATCATCTACATGTACAAACACAAAGAAACACAACTCGAAATTGATTGGTATTCGTGGTTTTTCAACTTTTGGGGTTTGAGCGAGCTTACTCGTCGAAAGATGCAGTGTTTCGATGACCTTGGCCAAAGGACCCGCGACGACTCTATTTAATTTGATATTGGGAATATCGTTCTTAGTTTCGTTGACCTACTTTGAGCGTACGAGTATATTATGCACGAGTAATGTTCGCGACGCGTATATATGGATGACATGAGACGCAATTTTACTGCAATTTAAACGACCCAACTTTAGTACTGACATTACAGTAACCTTAAACAAATTCAATTGAATAATTTAAATTATCTAAAAATGTTAATCGCGCTTCCATGAAGTTGATAAAAAAGAAAATTACGTAGACGATTATAATGAGCATATGTACATATCTCGTAATCGTATTACTCAAAGTATTCAACTGTCGCGCCAATTTTGAATGTGGTTAATTATATTTTTTCGAAAATTTAATAATGTAAAGGTATATAGTGGATGAGTATTGAAGTTTGGGAGGGAGGAGAAAATAAGAGGTTGCATCTTCGTAAGGTCTTGGATTTTCCAAACGAGACAAAAGGACTGATTATTACATTCATTATCGGTATGTAATGTACTCGTATCTAGTAATCGTTTTATAGCATAAAGGGTACAAATAATAAGAATTTGTAAGTTGGAATAATTAAATAGTATGAAGAAAAGAAGAAAAAAAGTTTAACTGAGCGGTAGCGTCGCGAGGCCGTCGTTCATTTGTCGACCTTGTAAATCGTTCTTCTTCATTTAAAGTGACCTTGGCGTTATTATTGTTCGAATCTCTTTATTAAAGTGAAAGCGTGAAGCGTTATTAAGTACATTTTTTTTTTTTTTTATTACCAACTGCATCAGGGATATTCATCTAAGTTGCTCTCGGTATAAGCTTCCGTCTGCATCAGCATCATTAAAAGATGAAAAACTTTCTATGATGGTTTTTCAGTTTTGTGTGCAGTGTGCTTTGTCCCGAATACCGAGCCGAGCCGAGACCGAGACCAAACACAACACACCACACCACACACGCAGCTATCGACCTAGCGAGGTTTTAATGCGTTACTTTCGGTCATCCGCTTACGCACTTTTACATAACTATTTTATTCCGTTTAGTTTAGCTTACCTTAGAAAGGCTCATCAGCCGTATACCATACGAGTGTTTCTATATTTGTTGTTCTCGTTTCACTCCACGTATCCGTTTTGTAACCGGCGCGGCCGCCTAGCTTGCGTAATTAGTTTTTGTTATTGGTTATGGTAATCGAATTTGGTTATTTTTTCACGGATTCATTTCAACCTGAAAAGCATCGCATCGCATCGTCTTAGAAAAAAAAATACGTCGTCGTGTCATGTCGACGATTTACGAAAAATAATTCTTATATTGTTTGGAAATTGCACGAGTAAAGATTTTTTGTGCTAGGAAAAGCGCGTATGGAAGTCATGCTGTGAAAAATAGCTTTATACTGGGGACATGATCTTTTAAGGTCATACCTCGAATACTTTCTTTTGCTTACTCACTGCTTAAGTACCTAGCATCTGTTTCATTTTCAGAAGAGTTGAGTAATTCTTTGTGAGATTTTGTAAGAAACTAATTGCGAATGTGCATGTGGCCAAATTTGGTGTATATAGGATGTCCTAGTTTGAAACGAAAAGCTAATTTTCGACAAATTCACGAGTAAAAATTATTTTAAAAATTTTTAAAAATAAAATAAAATGGATTTTAAATCTGAATTAGAATTTCGTGGGTTCTTAATATTGATGTATACTGAATGTTTTCAATGTATCACGAAATTTATTCATTACTTTGCATTAAACACTCGATATACTTAATTTTTTTTTTAAATTACCCTGAATTGTTCAACATGAAAGAAATTAATTCACGTGAAATTAAAAAAAAAATCAAAACTCTTCTTTCATGTATAAAAAAAGTTTTAATTTCATGAAAAAAAAAATTCAAAACATTCCTTTATTAGGTATAGGTACTTAGGTATAAAAATAAAAATTAGTTTTTTTTTTTTAAGTTCAAAAATCACGTTAAAAACAAAAAAATTTTAAACATTGTTTTTTTTTCATTTTTTAAAATACCAACGCTGGTTTTAAATGAAATTTGACGAAATAAATTTTAAACTCGATTTTGAAAAGTTTGCTATCGAGCAAACTTTTAAAAAATGCCAAAAATGCTAAAAATTAGATTATTAGTCTTGATATAAAAGGGATGATAAAAATGATTTTGATAGGCATACTCAATGATGATTTTTTTTTTAATATTTCAAAGTCAAAATTTTAAAAAAAATGTTTGAATGAATTTTCAAAAAGTTAGGTACTATTCAAAATATTTGATAAATCAATAAAATTACATGAAATTTAAAAAATTATTAGTTTGAGTTTGAATGATTGTTTTTGAGTAAAATATTTCTGTAAAACCAAGAGGTGGATTGATGGGGTGATGAGGAGTATCTCACCCCCAGTATTTTCGAAAATTTCGGATTTTTTCGGTAAAATCATGATTTTTGGCAATATTGGATAGCAAAAAAAAAAGAAAAAAAAAGTTGTCAGTATATATGTTTAAAATCAAAACTGGCATGTATTACTAAACCCATGACAAAGTAAAATGCCCTTTTATTTTTTTCGTCGGCAAAACAGAGTTACACCCCCCTCATCCCCCAAAAAGTAATAATAAGATGCTTTCAACCCGTTGGTAGAACTAAAATGAATTAATTTAAAAATTTTAAACTTTTGTTTTAAGCGTAGGTACTTTACTTACCTAAGTATAAAGTTCAAAAAAAAATGCGATTTCGATAAAATTTTAAAGAAATTTTTTTAAACAATTGCTTTAAAAAAAATAAATACAGCCAGTAAAAAATGAAAATTTAAAAAATGAAGGGAAAAAATTGATAAATAATGTTTTAAATGAAACTGTACAAAAAATCGTTGAACTCTATTTAAAAAAAATTGCTTTCAAACAAAACTTTTAAAAAATTGGAAAAATTCAAAAAATGAAAACATTGGCTTTAAGAATATAACAATTGTTTTTTAAATCTTTCAACCCCAAAATATTAAATAAATTTATGTTTGAACAAATTTTTAAAATAATACTTTTGAATACCTAGGTATTTTTTAATAAACTAGTAAAATTGCATGAAATTAAAAAAAAATGAACTGAATTTGGAAAAATTTTATTTCAGCAAAATTTGAAAAATTAAAAAAAAACTGCAAAAATTGTGTATTAAAAATTTTTGAGATGTTTGCTATTTTTTTTTAAGAATTAGGAGTTTTTTGTCGAATATAATTTTTAAATATTGTATTTTACCGAAATATAATGGAAAAATTATATTTCAAGCAAAATTTGAAAAATTCAAGGAAATTGATAATTTTATTTTGAAAAATTTTGAAATTATGGGTAGGTATTTATTACAACAAAATTGAATTCTTTGTCGAATTTAATTTTTAAAAATTGTACATATTATTTTAACGAAATTTAAAAAAATTGCTTCTCATTTGTTAAATTTCGAAATATCTTCAAAATTTGTAAAAAAAAATAATTGAAAAATTGCTTTTTAAAATACATGAAATAAATTTGAAAATTAAAAAAAATGTACCTAAACACAGTTTTGAAAAATTAATTCAAGAGAAAAGTGTTAAAAAAGGGTGCGGGGTTTATACTCATTATTAAACGTGTAATTGAAGAATTTTTGTCAGAGGGTGGTAAAAATGATGTAAGTCATGTAATCCCATTCCAATAAAAATGCTTGCAAAAAAATCTGCAAATTGAAGGCTTGTAAAAGGAGGCAAAAATTTTCATATGGTTATTTTATTTTAAAGTGTAGGTAACCTTACAAGATGTTGAAACATGAAATTTTGAAAGCGTTTATGAGATATTTTTTAATTTTTGAGTTAGTAAGTTCGTAAGCACCAATTAAAATTTAATTCGGAGGAAAATAAAAATAATTCTGTAATAATAAGTGTGTGCAAAAAAAAATCGAATACAAATTACCAATCAGCATAAAAATGAGTACCCCTCAATGTGAAAAGTTGAAAAAAGACATCATTAGGATTAAAATTAATGTTGTCAATAAGTACTTTGAAAATTTCTATTAAAAAATAAAATAAGAGGAGGTCGGTGTCTTTTTGCCTGTGAAACGACTTCAATTTAATCGCATTACATTGAACCGCAAATTTTTAAAAGAAAATGTTTTGTTTTGTGCTTGTGCTTCTTTGCCATCGAAATATTACGTATCAGTACTCGAGCATCTTGACTTGAAATATCTTTACGATACTCGTTTTTCAAAATTACTGCTCCATAAATTGATCAAACAAATCTTTCAAAAATACGTCGCGTCGTAAAGGTGTTCGTCCGTTATAGGTGAAATTAAACGTTTTCAATTTCACGAAGTGCTGGCTTCGATCTGGCCTTGATTTATATTTCAATTTTTGGCTAATAGCGTTAGGTACTACGTCGACAGGTAATTTGATTTTTCATTACATTATGAAAAGAAGAAAGCGCAATATCAAGTATGATTTTTATTTTTATTTTAGATGAAAAATTGTTTTTAGTCATTAAAAATTTTCCTAAATTAAAAGCTCCGGTGTCACGATGATTCGTTCTTTTTTTTGGTTCATCGTATGCTAGGTATATTTATCTAATTTTTCATCAAGTTTAAATTATAAATGTTGTCACTCTTCGTTTCAAAAAACAGTCGAAAAATACAGCTTTATAAAAATTACTTATTATCTTCTTCTTTGAAAAAAAAAAAAAAAAAAAAAAAAAAGGAGATTTATTTAGAAAATTAGATTTTTATTTTTAATTGAAATCGTACAAATTGGAAAAAGTAGTAGGCATCAAATTCATTCCAAATCCGAAAAAAATGAATTGAACGCCAGTGTTGATTTTCTCTTCAAAAAGATTCTTTGAAAAATATTGATATCATTGTATGTATATTGGAATCGAAATAATAGACGAATTAAAATTTTATTTCGCCCACTGGCCCAATTATGGAAAATAATCGCCATCGCTTCCATCGAGCTTTCAAGTTGGTAGTTTATTGTTAAGTTTATGTGTGCAATGGCGTGGTACCCATACTTACTGGTAACGTACAGCGCAGCGTCGTAATGGAGGAATATTTAAAGGACGGATATCCTACCTGCGCTGCGTTGTATCTGATAAATGTTAGCATCGATCATTGATGTTGATTTAAACAATGGGGACGGGTGAGAGATGAATTCTGTTGTAATTGGTGCCCCATTAGCGTGAAGCTAATGCTGAATAGCGACTGAATGGTTGCAATACCCTTGACACAGTTACTATCGACTTCACAATATGTACACGGTGTAGCCAACAATAATCCAACTTGATGCTCGTTTTGGGCTTCAACGTTTAGACTGTACACCAAGAGAACCTGAAATGACGGTAGCCTATCGCTACCACATTCATTTTTTTCCATCGTCCATTTTTATATTTTTTAACGATATTAGGATGTTACCGTTCTGGTACTCGATGTACGTACTACGTATACGTATACGTACGTACCTTCGTACAGCAATCCTGTACTAGACTAGGAATAAATATTATGTCAGTTTAGAATATTTAGCGGATATACAGAGATTGAGTTGGTTAATTAGTTTTCCGTCAAGTGTTCTTGATCTAATTTTAAATCATGTTGGTATTTCTTTACCCTGCCTATTACATGAAGTAGATACTACTAACTTGACTGTATACTGTCTCCTTCAAAATAAATATGTAGGTAATATAATAAGTTGAAAAAAAGTTTTTAATTCTCTCTATGATCTCGTGCTAAACCTGTCACCAATTTCGAAAAATTTTCTCAAACAAAATTTTTTAAAATGGCAGAAATTCAAAATTTTTGAGAAGAATTAGGTTGTATGGAATTTACATTTTTAAGTTCATATTTAAACGAAATTTCAAAAAGTCACTCTAAAAAAAAAATAAATTATTGAAAAATCAGTGAAATGGCATGGTTTTAAAAAAAGTACTACCGCACGTTTTAAAATAGAAACTTTAAAAAATTGAACAAAATTTATTTCATGAAAAATTTGAAAAATTCAGGGAAATTCAAAAAATTGTTTACCTGACAAAAATTTTTAGGATATTTAAAAAATATATATATTTTCAATTTTTTTTAAAAATTGTGTTTGAATAAAATTTGGAAAAATTAATTTTTCAAAAAATTTACAAAATTGCAACCAAAAAAAATCGTTGAAAATTGAATGTGAAAAAATTTGCTTTATTGATCTAAATCTTGAAAAAATAAAATTGTGCTCAAACGAATTTTTTAAAACAGAATTTGAACGTTCCTTGGGAATAAGACAACTTCGCGAGATTTGAAAAAATTGAAATAATTATACTTCTTGGACAAGTGGAGACAAAATTTCTGAAAAAATTACCCAAAGTTCGAAAATTTTTGTCCATAGCATATGAAGTTATGAATTTTTAAAGTTTAGAAATAAGTACATACTTAGTTTTGGGAAAAGTACCTTCAAAATTTGAGATTTTTTTTTCAAGCTTGGGTGTTGCTTTTATAAATGTAGGCCTATCAATTCTAAATGAAATTTAATTCTGTTTTTCAATTTACAATTTTTTTAATATAAGTATGTACTTAATTTCAAATTTTTTCATTTTGTCAGCGATGAAATGCAAAACTCTTATAAGGATGCATTTTCGAATTTATTGCGAGAAATTTTTTTCAGAAAATTAAAAAAAGTACGTCGGTACAGAACAACTTCAAAGAATTTTATACTTTTTTTTTACAAATTTCAGAAAACTTTTTTAAAAACTTCAGAAAATTAAAAAAATAAAAATCGAAATCATCTTTTTGCAAAATATTGAAGAATTTCGCCCATCATTTTCGTAGAATTTTTTTTGAAAATTTTTAAAAGAATTTTTATGAAGCTTCAGAGAATTTTCAAGAACGTCGTGGAATTTTTAGAAAATATATTGAAAAAAGAAAATACAAAATTCTCAAGAATCATTTCGGAATTTTCGAAAAGTACCAAAATTTGTCATAGCCTATTCATCAGAGTATGTATGAGAAAAATTTTCTCAAACAGGCTTTTGTTTTTAGTAGTACTCAATACCACGATGCCTATATGTTCATTTTTGGTCTCATTTTCCACACCAAAAAAATCACTAAATTAATTAGAAAAATTGAAATAAGTGATACCATGCAATGCATGTGATTACATTTAGGGTTACTTTTTCGATCCAACGAGTTACTAAAGTTTCTTTTTTTTCTAATTTCGCTTCTGATGCCTGCAATTTGCACAACGATCTTTATTGCTGGCGAAGAATTTAATTTTTCATATAAAATTAAATCAATTGTATCGATAAGACACTAACCACTATTCTTAACAAGTTCAAGTGATTTTGAAGTGTCTGATGTTGTTGACTTGTAAACAATAATTTCAATTTTTATAGCACTCCAATCGTAGTTTTAATTTTCTTTTCGTTACTCAGTTTTGTGAAGGTTGTACATAACTTAAATTGCATCCGGTTATACAAAGGAAATCTTCATTAAATTGATTCTCAGCGTTGAAATATATTGTTCAACACGTAAATTGTCCTTATTTATCTGTTTATTACGTAGTACCAGCATGTTGAAAAGTTTCAAATTAGCTGTACGTATCGTTTGTGATTATACTTAAATATTAGCAAATTGGACGAGGAAAGTTGTATAGTTGTAGGCCTATGTACGTTTTTGCATCGATTCGAATGCCAGCCTTCTTGATTAATTTTTTATTCGCAGTACATAAGGTTGAACTTTCAGCGTTGTTGTAAATTTTTTTAGAGTCACCTCAGTCAAGAATCTCTCCTACCACCCTTATTGACTAACATGTTTCACTAGTCTTCATCTAGAAAAGTGTACGAGGTGTACTTATAGATATTAAATGAAAATTCTGTGGATCCAAGTTGTAACAATACAAGTACCTGAATACCTATCTATACCTACTTATTTGTATGTCAAAAACGTTTTACAAGTATCGATATTTTGTAAGTTGAAATCAGCTGTTCTCTTTGCACTATGAAACATATTGCTCAGACCTCTTCAGTTTTTTTCTCGCCTTTGGTTTCTTAGGATTTTCAAAATCGTAATAGTATAAGCCTAGCATTAAAGTCAAGAAATCGAAGGCAAGGAAAAAAATGACGAGGCTTGAGCAATGTGTTTCAGAAGGCAAAGAGCTCAGCTGATTTCGACTTATATTTTTCAATACTTATAAGGGGTTTTGGACATGAATTGTTGATTTTTCGCAGCTTGTGTCCTCAAAAGTTTTGTTTTTGAATAAGTAGCTTTCTCAGTTGAAATATGAAATATAAATTACCAGCCAGCATTTAGAAGAAAAAAAATTTCCACATATTTATTTTCTTTTAAAATTGAAAAAGTACCTACTTACTACCAGGCTCGCCAAGAGAAATTTCGAGCCCGATGAGGGAATTTTTTCGGACCGCCTTTTTTTTAAGCCATCGTTGTGTGAGTAGAGCAGCAAATGTTGAAAATTTTCTGTTACTGTCGAGAAATCTGGACTCGGTGAGAATCGACCCTCCTTCATCCCCTCTAGTGGGGCACGAGTACTATAGACACGCCCTGGCATGATAATATGGTGTGATTAAAAAAATTAATAAGTGATCTCGATGGCCCAGATTGGATTGAAAATCCAAGAAAAAATCAAAACGTCAATTCCAATTTATAAATTTCGTTGTATGGTATTTATTACGTTGTCGTATCATCCACGTCGAAAATCTCGCGCGTTTTTTCTTCGCAGCATTTTTTTTTTCTCGTCTGAGAAGTTAGACCTTCGTTATGTGTTCACGTAATTTCGCTTTCGTTTTCATTGGCATGGAAACAGAATTGGCGATGTTTTCACTTTCTTTTGCAAACGTTCGAGTCGCACCGAAGGTAGCGAATTTTCTGGCGGGAAGGAAATTTTGCAGCCAGCGATTACGTTCGGGGCGGGGATACGAGCGGCTGGAACGTCTGTAAAAAAAGCCATTTGCAAGTTGGTCTCGATGAGGTTGCATCAAAGAAGCGAAAACTTTCACTTTTCGTTACTTTTTAGCGAATTTTTTAAGCATTAAAAAAAAATGTAGTAAGACTTGCATAAGATTTCGACGAACGGTGTTTGCATAAAACATAAGCTAAGTAATGCGCCGCACCGCGCTGTTCTGTAATCTGTAATAATGTTCCTAAATCTTTAAAAAGTGCGCACGAATGGTGCACCGAGTATTTTTTTAGGATCGTGTTTTTTTCTGTCTTCCATTCTGCGGTTTAGGCGTTTTTTTTTCCTTCACTCTTTTCTTCTCGAGTTCAGTCGTCTACCTGGGTATTATGTACGATTGTTACTTTTGGGGCATTATGTACGACAAGTAACGTGGTATGTGTTCATAGAGGCGATGGCGGAGGTTTTATCTTGAAATGTAGCTCAAGTGCAACAGTTAACGATTACGTAAATAGGTCGAGACGGAATGTTGCGTTTATGTTATGTTCCCTCGGCGTCGCGCCGCACTTCATCCACGTACCGGTGGATTTCCTCACGTCTCTGTGTTCTCGCGTTCTTTCTCGACTTCTCTCATGTTCAACTGTTCTTCACCTCTCATATTTTCTTTTGTTTTTTTTTATTTTTCGTTTTTGTTTGTTTGTTTGCGACGCGGCGCAACGTTAATTTAATGTATTCAACTCGAGCAGTTGGAGTTCATTTGGAACAGTGGAGGGAATTCTCTTCGGCCATGGTGATTCTTCCA
This sequence comes from Balanococcus diminutus, assembly GCA_959613365.1. Lineage (NCBI taxonomy): Eukaryota > Metazoa > Arthropoda > Insecta > Hemiptera > Pseudococcidae > Balanococcus > Balanococcus diminutus. The sequence goes on along the minus strand of OY390715.1, from coordinate 40,665,025 downwards.
GTGGTGACCATTAGGCTCGAGAATTACTTACCGCGATTATTTCGACCGATTGTTGCTCATATTGGAAAGATTGTTCCGCTCTCAACCCCCCCCCCAAAACCTGCCTAGGGTGATATGGAAGTTTTACACGGGAGTAATACCAACATGTAGCTCACACGTCGGAGATCATAACGCACTACCTACCTACCTACCCCCCCCCCCCCCCCCCCCGATCTCTTCATCAAAGGAAAATACAAGTATGTGTATTGTCTACGCAAAGTTCGATTTTTCAAGTCATGATACTGGCTCAAATTTTGAGCTAATCAAAAAAGTAAGACTGCTATCTTGTTGGAAATTTTATTCCCAATCAAAAAGGTTCTCTTCACTTTTTACCTATCTTCAATACTTTAGGAGTTTAGGCGCTGTAGGAGAAAAACGAAATTTTTTACTATTTTTTGGAGTTAGAAGTTGCTATCTGTACTCAATTTTGAGTAATTCAACGGAGAAAATTTCACGCTTTATAGGAAATTTAATTTCCTCTCGAAAAGGTTCTCTTCACTTTTTGTCTATCTTCAATATTTCGGGCGCTATGCGAGAAAAACGAAAAAATTATCAAGTTTTTCGACCAGGAGGAAATGAAGTGTACTTGTTATATTTTTCTTTTTTCTCACATAGCGCCTGAAATATTGAAGCTGGGCAAAAAGTGAAGTGAACATTTCCGAAAGGAAATGAAATTTTCTATATATAATGTGTGAAATTAACTTCATTGGCTTTCTCAAAATTTAGTACTCTGAGCAACAAGTCCATATACCTACTGACTTCAAAACTTGCCTTTATTAAAACAGGGTCCAATTGAAAATTTTTTCAGGCAAAAGTTGTAGATAGAGTTCTTGGGAATAATTTTGGTCATTACAAAAATTTCTATTGGACCCCTCCCTCTGCTCCAATTTCCCCTAATACTACACGGATACTTCATTATATCAAATTTTAGGGAAGGGAGGAGTCCAAGGATAATTTTTATGATTATCAAAATTACTTCCAAAGTCTCAATCTACAACTTTCATTTGAAGTTTTTATTTTTATTGGACCCCTCCCCAAATTTGAATTATAAGTATTCTCCATAGTACAGTGTAATGAAAAATTGGAGGGGAAGGAGGGGTCTAATTGAAATTTTTGTAATGACCAAAATTATTTCCAAGGTATCGATCTACAACTTTCATTTGAAGTTTTTTTTGATTGGACCCTCCCTCGCCAAATTTGAATGTCAAGTATTCTCCATAGTACCGTGTAATGAAAAAATAGAGGGGAAGCAGGGGTCTAAGTGAAATTTTTGTAATGACCAAAATTATTCCTAGAATTTCAATCTGCAACATTTGTTTGAAAATTTTTTCAATTGGACCCACTTTTGAAGCCAAGTTTTGAAGTCTGGATATAGACTTGAAAAAAAAATGGTGAAGTGTGAAGATTACAAAATAGAACCAAGTGGTGAAATTTAGCCGATCTTGTACTTACTACTCCCTTGTAAACCTTTCATATTACCTCTGGCAGGATAATATTTTTAATTTTTGAGAACTGTTTTGACTAACGTGGCCCTACTGGGAACTGGGAATTACCTCGTGGTCTCTTTGAAACCCCTCGACTTGGAATTGGATTTGCATTGCGTGCGTCCTGCGTCGTATCCTACGACAACGAACTGCATAAGTTGAAAACAAGTTGAAAACAAACGCCCTAGCGTTCGTTTATATATGCTTCGTAATTGACGAAGAGGAATTTAAAAATAAATTTCCTTGACCGTTTAGCCGTATACGATTGATAAAAATCGTGAGAGCGCTAAACAACGTTATTTTTACCCGCTTGGTTAATTTTAACGTCCATATAATTGCTTAAAAAGTGACTTTTTTTCTCTTCCAACTCGAAGCAGCGCAGCGCCATCGCCATAAGCCAGCGCCGTCATATGTATGTATTAATCTGCATTGTCTGCGGCGCTTAGAGTGGTGGCGGGGTGAGACGCACCGTGTACTGGGGTATGGTGTATGTGTCTGACGAATGTGTGCATGTGTTCATGTACTATACAGTAACAAGTGTATAATCCAACTTGGGTATAATTGAAACTGGATAGCCTTCGTTGGACTAGTTATTTAGTGCTTCATTATTCGCGTGCGCGAATGAGTACAAAAATACGAGCACGCGCGCATCTTTTTATACGTCGCGCGAAAACTACGATGCGATTTTATAAATACAAAACTTTTTTCAACGTTTTTTTTTCGGTCGAATACGTCGAATACTACGAAGGACCTTGTCCTGAAAAATCTACTTCTCATACTAATTTGAAAGTCACTCGATGTCGGTGCATAGGATATGAGCTATAAAGCCCCCCCCCCCCCCGAATATAGCTTACGATGATTTTTTTTCCATTATAAACATTAAACAGTTGTATTTTTGATGAGTACCGGCGCACGAATTGCAAATGTCTGGCAAATATTTCAATAGTGATGATAATTTGCCTATGTCCAAGGTACAAAGACATGCCCAATGATAAATAAAGTTCTTCTGGAATGAGTATGTTTAGTTTATGTTCAAGGCGGCCATGGCAGAGGATCGGCGGTGGGGTGGCCGGCCGCCGTTGATTGTGAACGCCGAATTGATGCAACAGTATGGTACTTACGGTGCTATTTTTAACTTTTACTTTTCACTTGGTCTAATGCAAATAACGGTTATTCTTTTTACCATTACACTCCCTGGCGATAGCGTTGAAGTTATACCAATTGTCAAATGTTTACGTTGCTTTATCGTCTCCCAAACCCATATATTATTTGTTGCCATTGTAAACGAGTACGTCGCGATGCTTGAAATTTCAACGTCAAATAAATTGATTGGTAAAATATTGAAATTGCGAAGATTATCGCTCTTCATTTTTAAAAGTCAATGTATTTTTCGAAACAAGGACCGATCACCAGCTGTAGTAAAAATGAAAATTTTTGCCCACTTCAATTGAAGTGAATGCAGTTTTATCAAAGAGTCTGATAAAAAACTTAATCTTAATGCATATTGCATACAGAGTGTCCCCACGACGTCTCTTCGAGTCTTGACCCCGAACCACGAGATAGCTGAGCATTAATGTATGACAAGTTCACATATGTAAATGTGCCAAATCGTCCAAGGATGAAGTTACTCGGGTGTAAAATTTTTTTGTGTTGTTTGATAGCAACACTTTGGAGTAAAAATTCTCTCAACAATTCGGTTGAGAAAAAAATTTAAAAAATACATTTTTGTTGGAAATTTAAATAGGAACAACTTTTGTTTTGAACATTTTTTCGTGTATTTAAAAAATAAAAAATTATTTACACCCCCCCCCCCCCAAAAAAAAAATTATACCAGAAAAACTATTTCAGAGGAAAATTCGTTGAACAAAAGTAGTTCCTCGTTGACTTTTCGTTGAATTTTCTGAATAGAATTATTTTCATAAGAAACTTAACGAGGAAGAGTTTTTGTTTGAAAAATAACTTTTCTCTGACTATGACAGTTTTCACTAAATAATTGAAAATAGGTCCAAATGTGATGTGTTTTCAGTTTTTTTTTTTTTTTTTTTTTTTTTTTTAAATTAATTTTGAAGAATTTTGTCAATTTTTTCCTCAGAAGCATCGTTGATGAAAATTTTCATTTCAAATTAAAAGTACATAGTACCTACATTTATGTTACTGCTACCACCAAAAACACAAAAAAAAAACACATCCATGTAAATTCCTCTTTAATTAAAATTCAGAAACTTTTCTCTCCAAAAGAATTATGGATTTTTTTCTTCAAAAAAATTGAAGTTGTTCTTGCTGCTAGAAGATTCAGAAAATTGTTCCTCTAGAGAGATTTTTTTTCTTTCGAAAATTTGAGAATGGGTACAATTTATGCTTCAAGATATTAAATTAGATATTGAAATTTTTCCTTTGAAGCATTGAAAAATATTTTGAACTAGGGATATGAAAAATTATGCATTTCTTTTCTTCAATAAAACAAACAAACAAACAAAACAGAAAACCAAAAAGAGAAATTTTAAAAAAATCAAGACGACAAATTAAGATTTTTTTTCCTCTAAATGTTGAGATTTTTACTCTAAAAAATAAAATTTTCCTCCCAAAAAATGAAAACTTTCAAATGTAGGTATACCTATAATTTTCACCTCATTACTCAGAAAAATGTGTTTTTTTTGTTCAAAAAATTATGGGATTTTTCTATAGTTAATGTTTATTCTTTTTCTAAAAAAATTTCAGAAAAACTATGTTTTCCAAAAAAAACGAATCATGCAGTTACATTATCCCTCTCCCATCTCTTTGGTAGGGGTCGGTAGACTTCATTGGGACATAAGCCAACTTATCGGGTACTTAAAAAATGAGAAATGCATTTCTTGGAACTAGATGAAAATAATAGTGTAATGGAGTTACATTTATACCTTCGTTATAAACAATATTATTTACATAAGCTCGAGTATACTTACGTACGAATTTTTTGAAAAATGTTCCTACTTTATCATGCACGTGAAATTGTATGGGAAATGCATGTTCGCGATTTGGTCAATTTTAAAGAAGTTGGTAAAGCTTCATGAGGATATAAGTGTATATTAAATTTTGTTAACATAATAATTGTTATCAACGTTTATGGCGATAAATTATTCGGAGTAAGTGTTGTTTCAATTCCGAAAAAAAAAATTATGCTCGAGAAAATTTTGATTGAAAAATTTGCTCGCAGTGTTTCTAATATAGCGTTCTTCCCTTTATTATAATGTAAATTATTTAAACGACCCCACTGCAATCGAGTTTTTTGTCCCTATTGAAATTCTACTCCTTTATGACCAAATTAACTTCTATTAAGTTGGTTGTTTTTGTACACGTTATAGAATGTGGTGTTTTAATGTACTGTACTGTACTGTACTGAACATGCTTAAATACTCGTACATGGCTCTTTCATTATGAACTAGCAGTTCCGAAACCCCTTTAAATACGACGGATAAAGAACGTCGAAACCAGCTGAGTTTTATTTTATGAGCTTCCCTCATTTTGCTTTAATTGACGTCGGAATTATTATTATGTTATCTGAGGTTTGGAGTAGTTATGTGTTGATATTAACGATGCGAAAGTTCAGCCCAAAGTAGATACATGCGCTCTCAAGAAATAAGCTTTTTCGGGTCAAATAAATTTTCAGAAAATAAATGGTGAAAATGAAAGGTACACTACATTTGAATTAGATCGAAGTATGATGAGAAAATGAATTTGATAGGTATTATTACCACAGTTTTGCATTTTTAATAGCGTTTAATTTCATTTGTAATTTCAAAAAATTATCCCGAAAGATTGGATTTTTTTTATTCCAATTACCCAATTGAGAAATTTTTTTAATTCAAAAAATTGAAAGATTTTTTTCTCTCTCAAAAAAAAAAAAAAAAAAAAAAAAAACAGAAAAATTGTGTGACTCAAAAAAATTGAAAAAAAAACTTCTCCAAAAATTTAAGAAATATTTTGACACCAACGCCAAAAAGTTTAATAATTTTTTATACCTACTACTAAATATCCAAAAAATTGATAAGTTTTCAAATTCAAAAAAAGATACACAAAAAATTGAGAATTTTTTTTACTTTCAAAAAGTTGAAAGATTTTTTTTCTTCAAAAATTTACGAATATTTTTACTTTAAAAAATTTAACAACTTCTTTCAGCTTGAATTTTTTTTTTTAAAGTCGAAAAAAAATTTATGTGAAACTCTAAAAAAAAGAGCTCAACAGGATTAAAACATCTTTCTACAGATTTTCAAAAAATTGTATAATTTTTACTGTCTAAAAATTAAAAAAGAATTCCAACATAATTAACAATTTTTTCCCCCTAAAAAGTTAAAAATGTTTGTACTAAAGAAAATTCAAAAATTTTTGTCTCCGTTTCTTAATTCTGAAAAATTTGAATACCCCTCCCAAAAAAAACCATTAATTTTTTTTTAAGAATTATGGATTTCGATTTCATTTTTCAGTTTCACCCATAACCAATCATTAGGTACACCAGTTTCATCTTCGATATATACTTACGTTAGTACTAAAACTTCATTTAGAAGTAGCACATGCTGAGGTATTTTCTGAGCTAAATTATTTGTATGTTCAAGGTCAATAGAAATAAAATTATACGTTCTGATTTTTTTATGTTCATCGAAAGCTTCTGGTTCGTTAATATTTTGTTTAAATATCAACCCGGCAAACATTTCCGCATACTGTTACCTAAAGTTATCTCTTTATTCCGCCCTATTAATTTTCCTTTTATGGTTTTGTTTTTGTTGGATGTATCATCAGCTTTTTACCTGGTAGAAAAACGGCTATATTAGTATTTACTTTCTGTGTGCAGGTATTTTCTACGCTTTGTGAAAATGTTTCATCATCGTCTGAAAGAGTAAACGAAGTATTTGAGATCAGATAGGGATGTTTTTGGTTTTTAGTTTTCGTTTAATAAACTAATGGTTTTGTTACTTCAGACAATTTTCATCTTTGCGTATGATACCATTTTGCTTTCGTATCAAATTTCCTCATTTCTTGTTCATCGTCCATCGAAATCACTGAAACAGACTTTCAGATTTGATAGGGTCGATTTCGAAAAGTGAAGAAGCATTGCTCATTTTGAAAATTTGCGAGGGGTAATGTTTACCCACTGGGGTGGCCCTTATTTTTCAAATTTTGGAAATGTTGTCGGGACCGGGGGTCAATTGGTGACATATTGGTAGAAAATAATTCCCTATTTTTTATTTTTCCTCTAACTGAATTTTAAGCCGTTTCTCAGGGGCCCCCAAATTTGAAAAAATCAAAAAAATAGAAAAAATAGAACATTTTGAAAATTTTTGAAAATTTTTAGCAAAATGGTCATAGGGATGGTATTTCTATAAGACAATACTATTTTCGATGATTTATTATCTTTACCCCCCCCCTTTTCATGAGACATTGAAAAACGTCATTTTTTACGTTTTTTAAAAAATTTGAAAAAAGTGGCTAAAAATAAAAGAAAATTTTTTTTTTTAATAAAATGGTTTTAACATACATGTTATCACCCAAAAAGGTCATTTACGGCGATTTTTCATCCTCACCTTCATTTTTAAGAACCTCATTTTTTCCAATTTTTGATAGTTTTTTATAGTTTTTGAAAAATTCTCACTGATACGGCAGTGGTGAAAAATCGCCGTAAATGACCTTTTTGAGTGATAACATGTATGTTAAAACCATTTTATTCAAAAAAAATTTTTTCTTTTATTTTTAGCCACTTTTTTCAAATTTTTTAAAAAACGTAAAAAATGACGTTTTTCAATGTCTTATGAAAAGGGGGGGGGGTAAAGATAATAAATCATCGAAAATAGTATTGTCTTATAGAAATACCATCCCTATGACCATTTCGCTAAAAATTTTCAAAAATTTTCAAAATGTTCTATTTTTTCTATTTTTTTGATTTTTTCAAATTTGGGGGCCCCTGAGAAACGGCTTAAAATTCAGTTAGGGGAAAAATAAAAAATAGGGAATTATTTTCTACCAATATGTCACCAATTTGCCCCCGGTACCGACAACAATTTAAAAATTCGAAAAATAAGGGCCACCCTATTACCCACTCGCTACACTTGAACTGGCAGTACAGGGATAGGGTCATTATTTGCTGGATAAGTCAGCACATTTCGTCGGATCTAGTCCAAAAATTTGAAAAAAAATTCTTGATTTGGTATCAGGAGACACTGATGCATTTGTTTAGTCATTTTTCATGCCATGAAATGTAAATTTAACGAGAAAATTACATTCTCTTCAGAAAACTGTTGAGTCCTAAAATGCAGGGCTTATTCTAAAGAAAATTTGGAGCTGCACAAACTTAGCTTCATTATCAGAGCCATGTTCCATATAGGTATTAGGGGAGTGTGGTCTGGAAGGGGACGTAACTTGCAAATTTTTGATTGCTATTTAACAACTTTTGACAAACACGTTAAAATTATCGCGAGAAAAAAAAATTCTTGAGAGAAAAAAAAAATTCAAAATGAAAATTTTTGGTGTGTTTAGGTAGTAAAAAAGAGAATTCGTGATTTTTTCGTGCTATTTAAAATTTTTTCTTTTTGCGAGTTACCAATTCTTCGATCCCTAATTATCAAACATGGAGGTATTGAGTGTACAAGTAATTTTTCTGAAAAAATGTTATTATGATTTTTTTTGTCAAAATAAATTTTAATGAAAAAATTTTTGTCAATAGATTTTTATTAGAAGATTTTTTGACAAGAGAATTTTTTCAATAAAAAAATTGAGATTTTTTGCGGGAAAAAATTAATGGGATTTTTGTTAAGAAATTTTTTCCAAATATTTCGAAAATGTTTTAATTTTTTTTTTTTGAGATTTTTTTTGACAAAATATTCAAAGATTTTTTGTCAGCATTTTCATTCAAATTTTTTTAAAAACCTATTTCGACAAAAAAAAATTAAGATTTTTATGTTTATGGTTCTAAATTCTTTTAAAGATTTTTCAGTCAAAAAAGAATCAAGATCTATTTTGGAGATTTTTTTGACAAATTTGGAGTATGTTTTGGTCAACAATTTTTTTTCAAAGATTTTTTATCCAAAAGATATTTTTAAAAAATTTTTTAGTCAAAATTTTTTTAAAGATTTGTAGAAATAAAATTTCAAGATAGTGAATATCTTGATTTTTTTGACAAAATCTAAACAAAAAATTTTAATTTTTTTTGTCAAATGAATAATTTTCAAGATGTTTTGCCATAAAACAATTTTTAAAGATTTTTTTTGTCAAAAATTACTTGAAATTTTGGGTTTTCGACATAAAAAGGGGTGAAGAAAAAATCACGACTCATAATTTTTTCAAGGTCAATAAATAGTTAATTCCACCATATTCCCTCCATAATAGCATTAATGGTTCTGAAACTGAAATTTTTTGTGGACTTAGCAGGTTTTGGACTTAGTCCGACGATTTGTTTGTTACACGTAATTCATCTATACGAGCTTTATTGTATTTTATATCTCGCCAAAGTGCGATCGAAGTGAAAAACACTATGGAAATTATTACCGAGAATTATCACCATTCTGCGAAGTTCGAACGAACGCGAACGGTCATTTTTCTATTTCCAAAATTGATTTTAGAAAAATGGTCATTTCCAAAAATACCTATTTTCTTCTCCACAAAATGATAACCGCGCCGCGTTGGTTACAGTACAGATTGGAAGTCGAAGAAAAATGGTGTGTCTTTAATTTAATACTTAACGCCGATCGGCACGCCACGGCTATTTTTTATTTTATAATTTTTTTCCATTTAACATGGCACTCCTTGGTAGAAAAAAATATCGGTGGGAAATGTTGATATATCGGAGTGAGAGAGTAAAAGAGTGTGATAATACAGAAATAAAGTAGGAGATTAATAAGTAGGTCAGTAGGCTAGCATCAGGGGCAAAAGTTCCTCCCTTTACTCTCGGTACGCGTCGAATGGCTCTCAAACGTTTTTTAGTTTCGTGTTCGGTGGGGTGGCCTCCTGCGCCCTATTTCCCTTCCCCGCGACAACGCGTCAAAGCCTGTGTGACTTCATAACAACGTAGAGCAATACTTGGAAAGTAGGTCGGTAGTCCCCGTCACTTTCACTTATTACATGTAGTAACGCTTCCCCTGGCGTCGCGCCCCGCGCCGTGGCCCTGCGCCGGTGTGTGAGTCGTCGTCGCGCGTTTATCCATGCGTAAGTGTGCGTACGAGTGTGCTCAACGTGTAGCCGCTATATTCCCCATGATTATACGTCAAACGTGTTAGTGTATCGTGGCCGCCGCCGTCCGTCGCCTTTGTCGTCTCACCTCACCTTGCCCACTGCTCTTTCAGACCTAAAGAATCTTCGTTCTTCGTTGTTTTTTTCCCTTTCTTTCTTTCTTTCTTTCCCTACGATTAGGAATCATTGTTTTTCTCCGTAATGTAGAAATTGATTCGGAGTTTCGTCTCTCCCCCTCCCCTCATGGCGGGTTAATGGATACATGTGTTTTGTAGCATTCTGTATCTCGTATGTACGATTGTATTTATGGCGAAATAGATTCACCTAGTTTTCGTTGTTGTGGCCATGATTTTCACACCACGATTTTTCTAGACGATTTTCGAGCACGTATGAGGTGATAACTCTGTAGGTATGTTGAGGTACACACCTATTGGCCATGCATGTGTATGGGCGACGAACTGGGAATATTTTCGAGCTAATGTCCGACTCTGTCGATTCGTACCAAGCAGCAACAGCAGCCACGAACGAGAAAATTTTGGTAAAAAAATTTTGGCGGCAAAATGAGTTATTTTTTATCACCGGTTTACTCGAGGTGGATTCGCCGGTGTAAGAAGTGTTAGTGCGCGAGAAAGAGAAAAAACATAGCACACATACGCACCGAGACAGCAGACGACGTTTTATCTACGCCGCCGCCACCTAAAGTTGTGTAGTCGGCGGCGTTGCGCGGGGCAAGGTGTATCGAGTGGGCCGGTATGGCGGGAGTTCGTCCGCGCGCTCCGCTTTTTCCCTCGACTCAGTTTGTGTTCATACTGCTCGGCCGTCTGTTCGCTTCAGCCGTGATGCGTCCTCTTTCCATTATTACCGCCGCTGTTGCGTTATTATTACATACTACTATCGTACTGTAAACGCGTTTACCTGCTCTACCGCGCCGTTTCGCAGCATTCTTCGGTGTCCTACCGCAACCGTACCTTCGTGGTTACCTTTTTTTTTTTTTACGTATTTTTCTTTACCAAAGAGTCAATTTTCCGAGTTTTTCGCCGGTTTTTTTCTCCATTTTTATTGCTCGATTGCGCGACGACCGAAATTTTGGATTGTGTTAAATTTTCTTATTATTTTAGCGGTGCTTTTTTTCTCTCTCTCTCGCGAGCGAGAATTGTATTACGTAATTGTGCGATGTTTACGAATTAATCGTTTGTTATATGTATGTGCCGGTGTTGTCGACAATTTTCATACTCGATATTAGCCCCGGCTGCTGTATGGTGTTTGCAGTGCCAGATACGAGAGTTAAAATTCTAATCGATACGTGTGCCCTACGATGATCATTCGCCATCGTTGATTTTCACACCAAAAAGGAGTAAAAATTCGGGATCGTTGGTGGCTGCTGCGAATCCTAAGCTCATGAAAATATGACTTAGTGATGCGAATTAGTTTCGTGACCGACTGTGTGTATTTGTTCGCCAAAGACAGCATTTAGCTGTCCGATGGCTCGAGTGTAAACCGCCGATGATTTTTTAATTAACAACTCGTAACGAGCTATAGTTTTGTTTTCGTTGTTTTTGGGACGTTCGGTTGTATCATTCTGTTGCTTCCGAATTCGTCTGCGTTTTTCATTTCAATCGTTCTATACTTATGGTACACTAAAGTGTGATCGTTTTTTTTTCTCGAATCGATAGTGATTGTCGGCCAAAGAAAGCACCATTTTTAAATTGGTGTTTGCGCTCGGGGTGGATTTCTGGTGCGAGATAATTCTTCGGGTAAAGTGTTAATCGGTGATGATTATATTATGATTTCGATGGATCAACACGCGTCCTCTCTAGCATCGCTAGGTTTCAGTCTGAACGGAACCGGACATAATGGAAACGGCGGTAGCGGTGCTGGAGGCGGCTCGGGCAACGGCGTCCAAGCCGGCTCCAATTCGGTGGTCGAGAACGGCTCGAACGCGAACCCAAATTCGCAAACGCCGCATTCGGGCAGCATAGCCGGGCCACCGCCTCCGCTGTACGGCTCGCCGCCTTTGTACACGGTGAATTCGATGGCGGCGCCGCAACAGCAACAGCCGCCGCCTCAGCACCATCAGCAAAGCGCGTCTCAGCAGCAAAACGCAGCTCAGCATAATTCCATGTTGAGTTACAATTTCAATAATTTGGACACTTCGTATTTGTTTTCGGGTACAGGTGCTTCGAACAACGCCAACATGGAGGTGGCCGTCACCAGCGGCGTAATTAGCTACTCGTCTCAGGCGATAGTCCAACAGCATCACGGTACTTGTTCCAGTCAACCACCTACCGCTGATTTGCCCGATACCAAGGAGTGTATCGAAGAATTGTGCCCCGTTTGCGGGGATAAAGTGTCTGGTTACCATTACGGTTTGCTTACCTGCGAATCGTGCAAAGGCTTCTTCAAGAGAACCGTCCAAAATAAAAAAGTATACACGTGCGTCGCCGAAAGGAGTTGTCATATCGATAAAACGCAGAGGAAACGGTGCCCGTTTTGTCGATTTCAAAAGTGCTTGGAAGTCGGAATGAAACTAGAAGGTAAGCGTTTTGTTTTTCTGCTTGGATTATTACGATACTTGGTAGATCTCGAATAAGTATTAATGCCCCAAGATCGAGGTGGTAGCGCCAATTCGGCTCGATGCGGTTTCAGGTACGGAGTAAAATTTTACTCCTTTCAGGGTCTCGTAGTGTATAGGATCGTAAGATAATTGCTTTTTATTAGCTGAATGGCTCCTTCTAAGATATAACGTTACGACATTAATTACGATAAAATACGCCGCTTTAATGACGTCAACTGTCGTTATTACGTTGTTCTACCCGCCATCGTCGTTTTCGACGCCGGTGGTGGATAAGTAATTTTCTTCAGAATGACTATTAGTTTTGCTCTGAAGTATACCTGGTCTCGTATAATATAAATATATAAAGTGGTCAAAATTTTCTGCCCTCCAGTTTCACCAGTTTGATTTTCAAAACGATCACGTTGGGTTAGATTGGCCCGAAATGAGTTTATTTTGGTCTAGTACTTATAACAGGGTGTCTAACAGCTAACACGCTTGCAAATCCTGCAAAACTCCTGCTTTTAGGCAAAATTCGATGGTCGGGAACCATTTAACGTTAACTCCATTTTTTAAAATTTTACAGGAGAGCAAAATAAAGTTTTCACCCCTCAATCACTGATAAGCATTTTTTGTTGAGTTCATAATAATTATGGATTACTTTTTCAATGTCACTACATGGGAAATTTCGTGCTGAATCGAATGGTAACATTGGTTTTTATGAAATCTCAAAGGAAACCAGTGTTATCATTGAAAATACAAAAAAAGTCCCATTCAAATTTTTTTGTTTTTTCAATTTTACGCCAGTTTGCTTTGAGATTTTTTGAAAACTGATGATACCATTCGATTCAGCGCGAAATTTCCTATAGAATGCCATTAAAAAGTCGTTTTTTGAAAACCATGGAGTTAACGTTAAATGGTTCCCGACCATCGAATTATTCTTTAGGAAAAAAAAACAAACAGTCTTTCATTTCAATTAAAGTGAAAATTGAGCAAAGTACAAATTTTTGTAGAATTTTTTCCGATTTTTGGAATAGTGTTTTTTTGATAGGGTGTCACATTTTGGAAATGCACCGCTTGCAAAACTCCTGCAAAATTCATACAAAAGTCTTGCTTTTTGGTTTTGAGATTTTGTTAAGACACCCTGTATAAGAAACCATTGTTGACTCCCATTGAGCTGAAATTTGGCTCATTGATAGAGCATGTTATCAAGACCCCCAACACCAAATGTTGAGCTGCCAGAGTTGATTTTTCGATTTTTGGCGAATTTTTTAAAATGACGAAAACAGCCCAATTGCTATGTCAATTTTTCACTGAAACGTGGTGTCTCTCTGTAGAAGATAGTGAAAATAGTGAAGTAATATTGATTTGAAAAATGTGTAATAAAAGTAGGGAAAAAGTAGTGAATTTTGTCAACATTTCAATAAAAATAGTGAAAAATCGAAAAATTAAAAAAGCGATGTCGTAAAATCACAAAGTTTTGTCTATTATTGAGTAAAATTCAAAATTGAGTTTTTCTTGCTATTTGAAAAATTTTCTGCAATTTTGAGTTCTGATTTTTTGAAATAAAGAGGAGACTTCTTAATTTTCTATCATTTTTTAGGGAGTGATTTTCTGAAAAATTTGTAAAAATATTGAAAAATTGTAGTGTAGAAGTAGTGATTTTTTGGGGAAAATTTCTTGTAGACATCATGTAAAAAATAGCAAATTTTGAGATAAAATTCTGAAGATCGGTACAGGGCCCTAATGACAAAAATCGTGTTTTTGAGAAATATTAATTCAGTGATTGAAGTGCATTACTCTGCTTCAATACACAATATCATTTCGGGTCACAATTTCAATTTGTGAAAGAATCAGAAAATATACTTACGACTTACGATTGAGATTTTTGATCATCAAACTAGTGTTGCCAAAACAAAGAGCAAAAAAATGATCAAAATGAAATCATCATTAAAAAAATTATAAACGTGAAATTTTTGAGTTATTTTGATGTGCTGAATTCATTTAAAAAATACCTTAACTCCAGTAGTTATAATAATTTTCTATGGCAGGCAGAAACAATAAAAATCCTTTCAAAAAAACGAGTAAAAAGCATCATTTATTCACATGTTCAATTGTCAATAGTTCACTCAATTTTGAAAATAGAAAAGAAGTGGAAAGTAGAGTGTGAAGTGTTTCAAACATTCGAATTCAGAATTTAGTCATTGGGTCTCTTTCTTGCGGTGGGGTCGTATATATAATTATACTAAAATCGACTTCCCAAGTCAATTGCGATCATTCTCGAAACGATCTTGAGCTTCCAAAAAAGCTCCCTTGAATCGAAAATTCGAGATGATCATTTGGACACATGTTACAACTCAAAAATCTGGAGAGAAGCCAACTTTTGCCAGGGCTCTAGATCGCTTCAGAAACGGTCGCAATCGCCTCTGTGAGTCGACTTTAGCATATAAATCAATTTTCAGAATTTTATCTCAAAATTTACTACAATTTTTGTGAAAATTCGATGTATCAGTGGGCTATTTTCAAAAATCAAAAAATTCACTTTGGAAGCTCAAAATTTGGTTCTGAAATCTGAGTGATATGCACTTTCAGAGAGTCAAATTTCAACTCAATCGGAGTAGACAATTGGACCAAGTTCCCTTGTTAAAAATGTGTTTTATTATTAGTCGAAAAAGTACGCTGTTCTTCGAAAGTGTTTCTGAGATGGTTCTTAGGTATCCCTACTAAATTCTAGAATCAAAAATGTGGATGAAATTGGTGCAAAATAGCCATTTTGTATTCCTAGTACCTAAATTTGAGATAGATAATATTTGGAAAATTTTCTTATAAACAATGCACATTTTTCAATCGTCTACAATACATTGTCTGGCTTCGAAGTGATTTTTTTTTCAATGTACATATCTTCGGTGTGTGACTGTAGTTCCCAATGTTGTGTAATTTATGCACCCTTTGTTATCACTGAAAAAATATCTCAACTTCTCGTTCATACTTATGTTGTGTACGAGTTGGTATTTACGTTGGACAAAATTGTAGTACAAGTACATTATACGAGAGTACCTCTGACTTCATTCCGGAGTACATATGTAAATACGTATGCATACTTTAAAAGCGAGAATTTCAGACATCCGGTTGCATTAATATTGAATTGAAAAAGTAAAGAGTATAAGGTGTACCGAACTCTACTCTACAAAGGTATCAAGTGTTTTCCATCATCACCACAACTAAAACCACCTTGTGCGAGTCATTTTTCGTGCGCATATGTTTGGCTAATTAATAATCGTACTAGGGTTAAACGAGCATGCTGTCGATGAAAAGAATCCTGCGATAAATTCGCGATACTTACGTGTCGATAACGTTATATTTTGTAATCAGACTAATCACAGAATATACCAAAAGCCTAGTAACGAGTAGAATGAAATTCACCATCATTATAGAGTTGATAAAATGTTCGAAATTTGCGATAAAATACGAATTCGAGAATGATACACATTCTGGTTGGCCTAGTGGCCTTAGATAAGAATCGTAACGTACCAATTTTCACGATAAGCGACCTACAGACCTACTGTTTATTTGGTTTCGTTTGTTTTACAATTTATCGGCAATAGGAACGTATTTTTTCGTGGACGGTGATTTCTTTTCTTTTTTCTTCGGTTCGTATATATGTCGTTTTTCATTATACTGACAGGTTTTATCAAATGTTATTATAAATTATTATGTCACTTTATGTACACGTTCGATATTTTCATTCTTATTTTTGAAAGCGAAAGTATAAAAGTTCTCGTACGAAGGCGTTGTTTCGCTGTTTCGTTAAATTTATTACCTGCAAGGTGGAGTATTTTTAAAATTGAAATTTTCTTGAGAACATTGAATACTAACTTATAGTCTTTGTTGCATAAAAATAGTTTTGGAAAATTATTCTTAATTTTGTAGGATTTATTTAAAGTTCGTTTTATATTTGATATGCGAATTTTCATTTTTTCCCACCCATAATTGCTCATTTTTGAACCCCTTATTCTCTTAAATTAACTTTATGATCCATAGGAAAGGGCACATTTTCGTTAGAAACGTAAAATGCAGAAAAATGTAAAAATTACAAATGAGGATTTCCCTTTTTTTAGGGAATTATGATGGAGAATGTAACGTTCTCTTCAATGGTAACACTTAAAGTGTTTTTTGAGTCGAAGTTCCTAAAATGTAAATAATTCATATTGACTAAATAAAAAATCATAGAATTTTCAATTTTTTAATTTAGTACTGAGTGTTTTGTCATTGACATTGACCAAGGTATAAAAGTGCAATAGAAAAAAATTGTAGGAATCTAAATTGTAGAATGTGAAATTTCCTTTCTGCAGTAAACGAGTTTTTTTTTTCCTAGGAAGCTTTGTTTTCGTTATGTAAAGAAATTCAAATTTTGAACGTCAACTGCAAAAATCACGAAAACTAAGCTCCAAGAAAAAACTAATCGCTTACAAAAAAAAAATCTCACTTTACAATTTTGACTGTTGTCATTTTTTTCGTTGGACCTTTAGTTTAGACTGGAGTATATTGTGTGGCGAATAAAAAATTGTCTTTCTTTTTTTTCGAAGAGATTTTTCAAGATTTTTTTTATCAAAAAATGTTTTTCCAAAAAACTTTCCACATCTGAGAGGTATATGAAATTTTACTCTCAACAATCACTCAAACTTGAAAAAACAAAGACTTAAATTTTTTGAAGGCGTTTTTCTCAAAAAGAATGTTTTTAAAGTCTCAAATTTGAAAATTTACAACTTGATATATAATGAATCAAATGTTTCAAATCGAACGTATATTATATCAATAAAATTTATTTAATTGATTTATTTAACTTAAGCTCTTTTTTTCAGAAAATATTTTGTCTTCATTTTACCGCAGTATGATTATTTAAATTTTTTCAAATTCTAATTTTTTCAATGCAATTTCTTCAAGTTTTTAGAACATTTCGTGATTTAACAAATTTTAAAGAATTTTTCAGTTCATTCAATTTTTTGAAATTTTTAATTCATTCAATTTTCGGTCAGATTATCTCATTCAGGTATTCATTTTTTTTACGAATTTCTGATTTATTGGATTTTCAATTATGTTTTTAAATTTGAAAAGAGCTATTATTTTTTCAATTTAAAAACTTTTCCTTTTTATTTTGACTTATTACCTAATTTTTTATAAATTTTTTATTTAAATTTTGGAGTTTTTTAAAAGTTTATTCGATTATTAATATTTATTTTTATAAATTAAATTTTGGGAAATTTTTGCAAATTTGTGATTATTATTTTCATAAGATGTTGTAAATATTCGAAATTTATCATATTTTTATGACTTGAGAATTAAAAAAAAATGTTTTATTGAAATTTTTACCGATTTTCAATTAAATAAATTTTAGGGAATTTTCAGACTTAGGTATTCAATATTACTTCAGAGGTACCTAACTGCCTATAACTTTGCAAATTTTACCTATTTATTTTTTTCTGAAAATTTATTTGATTTTTCCTATCATTTTTTATTGTATCTAGATAATAAGTATAATATATTTATAATATTGGACTTTTAGGGACCCATATTTTCTATTTAGCTATTTAAATAGGTCGAGGTACCTATTTGTTCCATCCCTGCAAACCACTCACCTAATGCCATTAATGCCTAGGTACTTTGAAAATTGTTCTGTTAAATTTTCATCACATTTGAAAAATTAAATTCGATCTGTTTCAATTTCAACTAAACGCTTGTAACTAGTGGGATGAGGTTTTATTGTTTGGAAAAATTAATTAAAACGTGTCGGTAGTGTAACGATTCAACGAACGATGGTGTATGTAAACGAAACATGTCGGGTTATTGTAATGTTGAAAACAAAACAAAAAAATATATTATTACGTTTATTCGACTCGCTCGCGTCTGGCAATAGAGAAACACATACGAGAATTATTAATGTACTCGGTTCAGTTATCCTGTACCTCCTTGATAATTTTGAAAATTGTGATTCATTCCCGAGTGAATGACTTTAATCTGCGGAGTCCTTTAAATTGAGGCGAATCAACTCGAAGTCGACTATTGAATTCGAATTGCCTTATCTGATTAGTATTCATTGCGTATCGAATTAGTGGACGAAACATGCCCGATATAAGTACTTTTGCAGTCAGTCGGCGACGAATCGCAATCGTAAAACCGATTCGTCGTTTACTATTTATTTGATAGCCTTCTATATGGCAAAAGACGTTCACTTTCAAAAGGATTAAGGTAACGGAGATTTTTTTTTTATAAATTAGGTCACACAAACTTTTATCGCAGTGGTTCTCATTTTTATCGACGAGCTTTTCGAATACACGACGTTACAGTCTTTTGAAAAAATGTAATACGAGTGACGAATCGCGACCTATTTTTGAGATAGTTGTCTACGATAAGTAAGTGTAATACTCGAAAGGTGAACTTTTTCTCCAAGGGACGAGCCGGCGAGAGGTGTTTTTATGTAGAAGGAAAGAAATTAAACTTGGTTGGAAAGGTTGAAATTTCCGTTTGCGATACAGTTTTTTCCATTTTTGTTAACAATTATTCGAGTAGCGTAATGTAAATATGATGCTAATGTTTGTAGCGCGTGAAAGATTTAAAAAATATGTTAATGCGCGAATGAAGTGTCGTTTTTCTTTTGTTTTTAAGCACACGCAAGTTTTCAAGTTTAATGAATTCATAATTAGGTGTTGAAGTGGCAAATATGGCGACACGTCGCGTCGCTTGTAAACGATTATAGTAAATTAGTCGTAAGTTTTGGGAAATTGAAAAAGTACGGTAGTGGAGGTTTTTTTCGCATATTGAACGCAAATCCAGGTTTTACGTGTAGTATACACATAATTATTTGTACTTGTGATAACGTCGTCTTACCTGTGTGCTGGTAAAATGTCCACTACTGCAATGCATCGGATACCATTGCCCACTTATCATTTATCTATTATCATTTTCACGACTTGTTATTTACATGCTTCAAATTTTTTTTTGAGAATATTTTCTAAAAAAAAATTTCAAAAAACTGAACTTTTTCAAATTTTGTTTTAAAAATTTTTTTAAAGATTTTTTTTTGTAAAATTTTGATAAAAATAAGGAATTTTCCCATTATAATTTTTTTTGTAAAATTTTGATAAAAATAAGGAATTTTCCCATTATAAATTTTTCTTGCAAAAAATGTCAGAAAAATCTCTTGAAACATACTTACTAAATTTTTTTCAGTTCTCGTTGCTTGAAAAACTGATTCTCAAAAAAAATAATTCTGAAAAAAATCTAAAAAAATCTTTGTAAAAATTTCTGATGAGAATTGAAGAATTCTCCTAACAAAATCTCATTCCAGAGTAAGTAATTTTTTTTCAATTATTATGAGAAAAATTTTATGAAAAATTTCTTGAATCAAATTCTTTTAAAAATTTTCGAAAAACAGTAACTTGAAAAAATCAAAATCTCTCTCTGAAGGATTTGTTTTCAAACAAAACATACCTAAATCCTTACTTTTCTCCAAATTTTCTTTTGAAATTACCTTAGAACTACCCAATCAAACCAGGACTGCACATTAGAATAATCGAAGGATTCGACAGTTCGACTTGTGCGTGCGTAATTTCTTTAAAAAAATCAAATTTTGGGTACTTTTTTGATGAATTTGTTGTGATTGAAATTTTTTCAATGATCGAATCGTGATGATGGATATGTTATTATGGTTTTCACGCTTCGTTGAGCTAACTACCGAAAAGTACGAGCACTATTCTCAATTCTCATGGACATTTTTGTTTGGTCCGCATAACCCGAATAATTTTTACCACCGGGTATAATTAGTTTGCTTATTTTAATCGGGTTTTTTCTCTTTTTGGATAATTTCGTATTTATTACGTGAGCTCGAATTCTACTGCGTTTTCGTGATATTAGAGGAAATTATACGTAGATAGTAATACGTGTAATTAATGGGTTGGTTGTTTTTTTAAGGATTAATACTTGCAAATTTTGAAAAAAGTCAGTTCTAAAACATAAGCTTTTTGAAGATTTTTTGGGAGTTGAGAATTTTTTGCGTTTATGGGGAAAATTGCTAGTACGTCAGTAGGTCGAGTTCTAAATTAAGAAATTATGTTTGTATATACGTTTACGTTGCAACTCGTTAACTGTGTTATGTATCTAATGCTAGATTTATTCTCAAGCTGTCCTAACACTCCTGCTTGTCCTATTTTTTTCTGCAAAAGTCTTGCTGTTTGCTTGAACCTCCTGAAATCCAGCAAATGCCCTGCTTTTTGGTCAAATTGGGTCAAATCTATCGAATACATTACCATTTTGGTTTTTAAGTTTCTTTTGTATTTTTATGATTTTTTTTTAAGAACTGCATTTTTTTCTGATTTTGTGAACGTATAATTTTTGTTGGGGTAGTATGGAGGGGGGGGGGGGTGTTACAAAAAAAGAAAACTCCTGCTTTTTGGGTTTGAGATTTTGTTGGACAACCTGTTCTAAAATTTCAT
This sequence comes from Balanococcus diminutus, assembly GCA_959613365.1. Classification (NCBI taxonomy): domain Eukaryota; kingdom Metazoa; phylum Arthropoda; class Insecta; order Hemiptera; family Pseudococcidae; genus Balanococcus; species Balanococcus diminutus. The sequence continues at coordinate 40,644,269 of OY390715.1, read as the reverse complement.
CAATTTTCCAAAACTGAATAAGTACATAGATTGCTAAAAATTTAATAAGGCTCTCGAAAGTTTGATTGCTAAAGAAAAGGTGAATTTTTTATCAACACTTTGTAATGAAAAATGAATACCAATTTGATGGCTTGAATAATAAGCCGTATAAAAATCAATTGCACAATGTTAAAATTACCTTGCACTAGTATCCGAACATTAATAAATAAAATATTGACTTCTTTGATCGGTAGAAGCCATTCGATGACGTGTATGCATTTTTGTTGCATAAAAAAAGTCAACTCTTGTTTACCACAGCAACTTCAAGTAAATGAATTTGTACTCGAATTTGTAAACATTACCTTTTGAGTGAAAAATTCTTGTAGATTCGATCATCTTGAATTTTTACCTGAACCGTTAGTTCGAATGCCGGTGAGATAGTCCAAAGTGGTATCTCGTTTGGTACCCTCCCTCTTTTTTTTGATTTATTATACGTAGGAGATACTTACTCGAATTTTTATGAAGGTAATTTTGTGAAACTATGTTTAAAAGGTGCCTAATGGTTTAAACGATTTTTCTTCTAATTTTAACCCAACTCGTATAATATAATCAGTTTATTATCGTTACTCGTACACGTAAAAATATGTATTTATTAATTTTCTGGAATAATTTTTTTTACTCCTAAAACTGTCAAAATCGTACCTTTTTGATCTATAACCTTGAAAAAAAAATTAAACTCTGAAAAAAATAGGCCATCTAAATGCATATTTTAGTTTGCAAAATAAAAATAACTCTTCACGTGTAGTCTACGAATGCAACAAAGTCAACAAAGGAATCGTTGAGAAATTGTGTCATAGCAATATACTTTGGTGTTTGTTTAAAAAAGGTTTCGTTAATGATGAAATTATTCAAGATGTCTCTAGGAAAAAAAAGTAATCAAAAGGTATAGTAGGCAGGATGGAAGCGGGACAAAGCACGCAACAGCGGACAAAGCTAATTTAGCCCTTTTTTAATGTACCTGTCGTAAAATATTATTTCAAATAAGAGGAGGAAAAAATACCAGAACGAAGGAAAGCGACGACGATGCGATGGAGGAGTTTGAAAATATCTCATTAAAAAAAAAAATCTAAGACGGCCTTTTGTCGTGTTCGTAGCCTGCACCTTTTACCGGTTTAAAATGAAGTACCGTTATTTTGGTGGGTTACTAAGATCGTAGTCAAAGCACACCTGTAGCATGATTCTTATGCGGGATGATGCTTTGGCTACGGCTGGCTCCGCGCTGTTGGAAGAACCAGGCAACGTTGATCAATTTCGAACAAGTGTAAAAATGAATGTAGGTTTAGTTGAATGTTCTCAAGTTATAAGTTATGTAACTCAGTAATTGGAAAGTAATTAATAAATGTGCGTAAATATTTACAACGCTCGAGTTGATCGTTTGTGAAAAAAAAAGATATAGTTCAATTAGAAATACCTAATATAAAAAAGGTTAATAAACCCGTTATAAGATTATGCGCTGCATAAAATGTTGCAAATCGATATTAATGTTCGATAGATGTAGTATACTATAAATTTTTTAGCGTACGTTTTTATATTAATTAGCTCATCAAAAAGAAAACTTAACGTAGTGTACTTATTGGAAAAATTATTTACTGGGTGATGTTTCTATATTGCGGCGTACTTAATTACAATCGTTAAAAATTATGCTCGACTAATTGCTTTTTTAGCTTTTTGTTGTAATAATTGAACCTTTTCAACATTCTGGGCTCCTTCAGGAGATCCCATGGCGAGTGCTTATTGCTTGAAATGATGAAACGAATATCCTAGATATTAGGTACCTAAATGTCAACCACTGAGTCACACGTACGTGAATTTTTACGATCAAGATATTTTTTTAGACGCATTTTTAATGAGAAGATTTCAGTTATTATGGGTAATTTTTATGAAAAAATTATGACTTGAAACAAAAATGATTTCATGAAAAAGAGAAAAAAAAATTGATGAGACCTTTTTCAAAGAAATTTTCAAATTAAGAAAAATAAAAATTTCACAAATTTTTTTATTAGTCAAGATTTTTCTTTTAAAAAAATGTTTCACAAAAATGAGAAATTTGCTTTAAATTTTTTTTGTACGTTTTTTAAACGAACATTATGTATGATTCTTTTTTTATAAACTTCAATTCCCCTTAGAAATTTTCACGAGGAAAAGTCTTTTTAACCCTTTCGCTCCCGACGCCAAATTTGAAAATTTTACGCCAACCCACCGAAAAATGAAAAAAAAATTTAGAGTAGATCACACTGTACGCGCTCAAACGCTGAACAAGTTTTTAAGGTGTGCACACACTAGGCGCGCCGCGAGTAAAGTGTTAGAACAGTTGCATAACGCGTTACAGATTTCAGCACGCGTTTACCCACTTGGTGTTGACGTTGCATATATGCAACGTCGGGAGCGAAAGGGTTAAGAATGATTTTTTCCAACTGAATTTGTGTTGTGAAGAAATTTTTCATGAAAGAATTTTTTGAAGCTGAACCTTTCAAGACATTTGATGAATTTTTCTTATAGGTATTTCAAAGAGAAATTGAAAAAAAATGGTCTGCTTCGGTAAATTCCAAAAATTTCTTTAAATAACTGATCCCGAGCAGCACACTCGACAAATTATCGAAATAAAAAAATCGACAGAATATCGAATTCGATAAAGTGTCGCGTTAGTTCCGCATAAATCGTGAAATTATCTTTCGATATATCGACAGATTATCGATGAATTATAGTTGGCAAAATCCATCAACAGATAAACTTTCGATAAAATCGAACGATTTTTCTTTTAAAAATCTCAAGATTATAGTTAGATACTTCATCGATAACCTATCTATAAATCGAAAGATAATTACACGATTTATGCGGAACTAACGCGACACTTTATCGAATTCGATATTCTGTCGATTTTTTATTTCGATTTAGTTTCGATATTCTATCGATTTTTTATTTCGATTTAATTTCGATATTCTATCGATTTTGTATTACGATTTTTTGTAGATTATCTAGTTTCGATATTCTATCGATTTTTTGTAGATAATTTAGCATATATGGGTATATGCGCGCGCACATTTTCAAGACCGGCTGGCGAGTTTGAAGTCGTAGTTACGCTTAAGGCTGGCGAATTTCGTTCCAAATACAGCAGTTTCTACCAAAACAAGCGTCTGTTGCGAACATCGGAGTTCGTTCGCATAATGCGAATTGGATTATAATATTCAAACATCTTATGCAAAATTGGAGAAGAGGGAGGGGTCCAATTGAAATTTTTATAATAACTAAAATTATTTCTAGGACCTTAATTTACAACTTTTGTTTGAAAAATTTTTCAAATTGGCCCCTTTTTCCTCCGCTCCTCCAATTTTGAATAAGTATCAACGGAATATTATGCAAAATTGGAGGAGAAGGAGAGGTCCAATTGAAAAAATTTTCAAACAAAAGTTGTAGCTTAAAGTTCTAAGAATAATTTTGGTCATTACAAAATTTTCGATTGGGCGCCTCCCTCCCGTTCAATTTTAAATACTAAGTATTCACATAGTAATCGTAGTATTGAACTTGGTAAAATTTTATTTAAGAACAACAATCTGGTTTCAAGTAAAATACCTAGTAAACCAAAAAAACTAGATAACTTGTTTGAAAATTTTTTCAATTTTGATTTCGCATATTACTGTTACACGTAAGTAGGTAAATGCAAAATAATAGAGGCTAGAGATGAGGTCCAATTGAAAAAACATTTCAAACAAAAGTTGTAGAATAATATTCTGGATTTAATTTTGGTTATTATAAAAATTTTGATTTGGCCCTTTCTTCCCATCCAATTTTGAATATAAAGTAGGTATTTTTTGACTAGAAAAAAATCAATATAGTTTCAACAACTATCGTTACAAAATCGTTGAAATATCGAAGTCGATAAATTTCATATAATGTGTCGATAATATAGTTTTAAATATCGTCACAAAATCGTTGAAAAATCGAATTCGAGAAATTTCATATAATCTGTCGATAATACAGTTTTAAATATCTTCACAAAATCTTTAAAAAATCGAATTCGATAAATTTAATATTCTTTTTCGATAGTATAGTTTCAAATATCTTCACAAAATCGTTAACAAATCGAATTCGAGAAATTTCAGATTATTTGTCGATAATATAGTTGTAAATATCTGCACAAAATTGGTGGAAAATCGGATTCGAGAAATTTCAGATTATTTGTCGATAATATAGTTGTAAATATCTTCACAAAATCGTTAAAAAATCGAATTCGAGAAATTTCAGATTATTTGTCGATAATGTAGTTTCAAATATCGCCACAAAATCGTTAAAAAATCGAATTCGAGAAATTTCAGATTATTTGTCGATAATATAGTTCTAAATATCGTCACAAAATCGTTGAAAAATCGAATTCGAGAAATTTCAGATTACGTGTCGATAATATAGTTTCAAATATCTGCACAAAATCGTTGAAAAATCGAATTCGAGAAATTTCAGATTACGTGTCGATAATATAGTTTCAAATATCTTCACAAAATCGTTAAAAAATCGAATTCGAGAAATTTAATATTCTTTGTCGATAGTATCGTTGACGAATATCGTCCTAAAATCGTAATACTATCGAATTTGATAGTTTTTAGATTTTTTGCCTATAAAATCGTACAGCTAAATCTGTATCATATCGTGAGAACATCTTTAGATTTTTAAACGATTTTTTATCGATACGTTTCAACTTTCGATATTATCGATCGAGTGTGCTGCTCGGGATACATGAAATCTCACCGAAACTTCTAAAATTGAATCTTTTTTTTACATACAATATTTTATTATGCTTGGAAACAGACATTTCTTTCTTTTTTGTCACTTCTTTCAGCTTTCTGTCATAATTTTCATTTTTAGCTCTTTTTGCTTCAATTTTTAGTAAAAAAAAAAAAGGAAACGTTACTTTGCGTAAAATCGTCTCAGGAGAGTACAGAATGAAAAAAAAAATATTTTAAAATTATTTTATTTGAAAAATTCTCTCGAAAAGTTCCTTTTTTTTAAATTTTCACAAAAATTTGACTTTGAACTTCAAAAAAAAAATAAAAATATTCTACCAAAGTCTTTGAATGAAAGTTGATGAAAAATTAAATAATACTCTAATGATTTAAAAAAAAATAACTTTCATTTTTTCATATATTTTTTAAAGATTCAGGTTAGGGCCTGGACAGCTCGTACACTGATTATTCAACTGTGAAATGGGTCTTCTTGTATTGTACGAAATTGAGAAGTTTCTTTAATGCCCCCCCCCCAACCTAACTATTAAAATATACGCCCCTGATTATTCGAGTGAAAAATTGAAAGGAAAAAATTTACAGGTACAAAATTCTTCTTTTTTTTCATTCCCTATGTATTATTTTTGAAAAAAATGATTTTCTTAAGAAATGAAAATCGTTTTAAAAAATTTGAAAAAAGTTTTTGAAAAAAAATTGGCAAAAATTCTCAAAAAGTAAATGATAATATATATATTTTTTTAATTTCAAAGTATTTGTATTTTTTTTGAGGGGGGGGGGGGCAAAACTATTAATTATCAAGTGGTAAAAAAAATTCAAGCTCTAATCATATCGAAAAATTAACTTTTTAGGATTTCTACAGGTAGTGAAAAAATAGTGAATTTTTCAATAGGTATAATTACTTGGCAAAAAAAATCGATCTAAAAAAATTACGAAGTTTTGAACATTATTCTGTAATAAATCTGAGTTCTAATTTTTTTACGAGTTGGAAAGCTTCTAAATTCTCGGTCATTTTTGGGGAGCGATTTTCTGAAAATTTTGTGAAACCTAAAAAAAAGGTAGTAAAAAAGTAGTGATTTTTGAATGAATAAATAAATAAATAAATAAATAAAATAAAAATAAAAATAAAAATAAAAAAAACTTGGAACTAAGGATGAAATAAATTGAATGGTGTGACTTTTTGACCTATTTTGAGTCATAAAAAATCATTCAAATCGTCGATGTATCTGTGCATGGTTTTTAAATTTTGCTCATTTTTTCATATCTTCAATTTCAAAGTTAAACAAAAGAATTATTAAAATTTAGGGGAGCCTAGCTCGAAATGATTTTTAGCCTCCTTACACAGTTCATAATAATACACATGTCTGGTTCGAGGTACATCTACATCTACGTACATCTGCGTCTGTGCTAAAAAGGAAATGAAATGTCGAAATTTTATTTTTTTCACTTGTTCGCAAATAAATTTTCATTAAAGTAGTACAATGCGCGTACGACTGCGGCGAATTATAACAAAACAAAAATTACTATGGGAATGGGTCGACGTGCGACGACGAGTCGCGTATTGTTACGATATTACGTAAGTTGTCATATTATGGTTTCCGAATAGGAATCCGCCTTTTCCTGTCGCACTGGTGGTGTTTTCGGACTCTGTATAGATGTTTCAAAAGGTACGTCTCCACGTATGAAAATTAACGAGGAAAAATTTCATAACCAAAAATGTTACGATTAAATTTTTAATGCGATTCTTGGAAATTTTCGGTTAGTTTAGACGAAGGTTTTTACGTACTATAGCTCAACACATATGCGTATATGTTAATTTAGGTCTACAGTGTTAGCTCGTGTATTCGATCGTATACATATGTAAGTATGCATACAGATAGCACATATTTTTCGCTTGGTAGCAGCTCTTCGGTGCTGTGCTGTGCTGTCTTTGAGAATCGCTACAGTATTATCTTTAAAGGTTGCAAGGTAATAAATAATTTACGATTTACGCAAGCGGTAAAAAGTGGGAAGACAGTATAATAGAATTTATTCCATAGTCGCGTCAAGCAGTTACGTAACTGCGTCCAATAGATTTTCTTTTTATTCCAGCAGCGTACAGAGTTTCTTATAACAACGTAAACTGAACTTGTGAATTCATCTTCGGCGGCTACATAATAATGACCTTTTTGTTGGTTTAGTTTTTTTTAGGTCGGCCTAGCTCCACCGCCATAGCCATAGCCACCGCCTCTAGACTTTATAGACTCACTTGTATATAGTGTATATGGATTTTTCGCGCGCGTTTTTTCTCTCTATCTCTATCGTACGATGTATGTAAGTTAGTTGATTTTTACGGTCTCGTTTTCAACTCAAGTTAGGGTCATTGGTGCCTATATAGCGGACGATAGTTTTAATTATTTTAATGGTTATTTCTATAGACTGTGTGTGCAGTCTATGCAGATAATTGTGCTAGATAGTTTCAATTTAGGTATAGATGTTAAAATTGTACGTACATACGTAATTTATTCCAAGCACGTGAAATTTTTTCCTCCAATGACGTCGCCGTTCACTTGGAAATACGAAACGTCCTAGGGACAAGGGGACGGGGATTTCACATCATATTTGTATGCGTGGCAAGAGGATGAGGATGGTAACGAATCAAGTGCGAATAAATGTTATACGAGCGAGTGAATGAGTGATCTTCCTCTTGAAAGTTTGATTCGGAGTATAGGTAGGTACCATTCTTCTTATTTAAAAAATACAATTTCCAATCCAAGTATCCGGAAGTTTCGTCTGTTTCGCGCGAACGTCGATTTTTAAATTTTTTCTCCTCTCGTCGAGTACAAAATAAAAAATGGTTTAAAAGTGACGAATAATCGTGCTGTGGCGTTCGGACTTCGATGGATAGATTTTATGCAAATAATCGCAATGGTACGAAATTCCAGTCCAAGTGTACAATTTTTTTCACACTTTCTCTCAGACAGCAATTGTGCTTTGTAGGAATAGAATGAATTAATGTAAATAAGTTCGAGCATTTCGGCGACTTAACCGTACATACGGGTTATAATTTTTTTCACAAATAGTGTCACCGGTGAGAGTATATAGGTATAATCATTTTTGTCAACGTTTTTCAAGTAGGACTCTTGTGACTGAGTTTTCTAATTGTAATTAACTTTTAATGTATGCGAAGTGACTCCTTCACGTGTCGGGTTGAAATTTGATTGCCGATTTTTCACTTGAGATTTGTCTTGCCAACGACAAATCAACGACAGAATTGTTTTTCATTGCTTTGTCAGATTAATGATCTGGGTGATGTGTTTATTCACCGGAGAGCATAAAATTGATACCTAGATATTATTCAAATTTTGTAATCAAAGAAAATCAGAATTTTTTCCGAAAAAATTGAAAGATTGTTTTAAAAAAATATATTTGAGAAATATTTTTAGTAAATTGAAATTTTTTTCTCTCAAAAATATGAAAAATTGAAAGATTTTATAATTCAAATTAATTTAAGAAACTTTTTATTTTGAGAAAATTCGATGTTTTGTCTCTAAAAAAATTGAGATATTTTTTCTCCTTGAAAAAATTATGTTGAAATTGATTGAGAAATTTTTTGCATCCATGCTGACTGAAAAAATTGAGATGTTTATTCCAATAAAATTGAAAAATTTCCCCAAAAATAATTGAGAAATTTTTCTTCAAAAAAATAAAATAAATTTCGTCTAAAAAATTTATACAAATAAATGAAATTTTTCTTTCTGGAAATAAGAGCTGATTTTTCTTTGAAATTGAGGATTTTTTTGCATTGATTCTGAGAAAATTGAAAAAAATACAAATACCTAATGAAAAACAAAAAAAAAATGAATGATTTTTTCCAGTGGTCTAGTAGATCGAGTGGCCTTGGAAACTTTAAACTTTTACACATGATCTGTTCAGATCCATCAAGTCCAGTCCCCCCCCCCCTCCCAATCATTTATAGAATGTCAAATTTTCGTGATATGGTGGTAGTGTCCTCCATTTTCTCAAGGAAGTCAAGAAATAAGAAAATGAGAAAAATTTTCACAGGATTAAATTTTTTTTTTAATGAAAGTGATTTCCAATTTTTCATTTTTTGCGCTTCAATCTCAATTTTTGGCGGTGCCTACTAACTACTTTCTCATTTTGTAAAATTGACACATTTTCATTTGAAATTTAGTTAGAGCAAAAATGAAAAAGTAAGAATTATTTCTCTTAAGGGGGGGGGCTTGTTTTGGAACATTTTTTGTTGAATACATAGCGTTGATTAGCGGAATTTTCTAAGACCTTTGCATGACGTCATTTTGATTTTTCACCTATGAAGTTTTGAAGAAAAATTGGAAACTAATTTCAAATTGTTTCTTTTTACAAAAAAAATTAATTTTTAATTTTTGAAAAATAAAATGCATAGAGTTCTCAAAAAAAGGAAATTATTTTCATATTGCATTTTGATTGTGTCATTTTGTAGAAAATGTTGGTAGATTTTTTGGAAAATTACAAATTTCAAAATCAAAATTGGAGAAAAACGCGATTTTTACTTTAGGTCCCGTTTCTAGGAAAACTATGCAACCCACAAAACTTTTTCTCAGAATCTTTTTTATTCAGTAGAGTCTTGTCTATAATTTAACGAGAGGATTTGCAAAACTCGTATTTTCTCTCCTATTTTATGAAACCCTCTCATAGTTTTTCCTCGGAAGTATTCCAGTCGATTCGAAAGAAATAGTTGACAAATTAAAATTTTGCAAAATCCTCTCGTTAAATTATAGACAAGACTCTACTGAATAAAAAAGATTCTAAGAAAAAGTTTTGTGGGTTGCATAGTTTTCCTAGAAACGGTACCTGAAGTAAAAATCGCGTTTTTCTCCAATTTTGACCTTGAAATTTGTAATTTTCCAAAAAATCTACCAACATTTTCTACAAAATGACACAATCAAAATGCAATATGAAAATAATTTCCTTTTTTTGAGAACTCTATGCATTTTATTTTTCAAAAATTAAAAATTAATTTTTTTTGTAAAAAGAAACAATTTGAAATTAGTTTCCAATTTTTCTTCAAAACTTCATAGGTGAAAAATCAAAATGACGTCATGCAAAGGTCTTAGAAAATTCCGCTAATCAACGCTATGTATTCAACAAAAAATGTTCCAAAACAAGCCCCCCCCCTTAAAAAAGGTTAAATATAATATGTTAGGACCAAAAAATTCATAAATTTTGAAAATTTGGTATTTTTTTTTTGAATCGGAGACGACTGGGCTCAGTATGAAATTCAGTCATAGGCTAAGATCCAAAAAAGTCGATTTTATTTTCCAAATATAAAATAAGCACTGTCTCAGGAACATTTTCTGGTCTATTCCTGTAACACATTTTTTTTAGCAGGGAATATGTTTTTTGGTGACCCAGAAAAATGAGTCGAAAATTGAAAGATCTTAGCTGAAAATGTAGCAGTGATACTTTGTTAAAAGGGTACGAATAGACCTAAGTACGTATTGCGGATGGTTCTTTGCTTACATCGTCTCATAATACAAAACTATGTACAGAAACAGATTACATTAAGAGGCAAGATTTCGTCAGTGTGAAATGAACGACCTCTGTAATTCAAACACGGGGGGAAATGACGGCTTTAATGTTACAAGTTTAACATTTTATTACGAAATGTACGTAGGGTATGCTCGGTCGCGCTTCATTCGTTTTTCCTATAGTTTTTCCCTTTGTTTCATCATGTTGTTGTAACGTTAACGTTGCTTATATAGATCAAATTGATAATTGTCAAAGTGTTTGAAATGGTCCCAGTTTTGGAACGAGCAAATTTTTTTTTATATTCGGATAAGTACCACGTACGTAACCAAATAAACAGTCAGCATAATGAATTAAAAGTTTTGGCAGCTTGGGATTTTTTCGCTCTCAAAAGCGTATTTTTTTTTCAAGCGCTAAGTGACATTCTTTAATTGTGAGAAAGTAAACCGACTTAATTATTTTTCATTGGGCTTAGACTCGATGTCATTTAATGCACCAGTTTTACACCCAACGAAAATTAATTTAAATTATCTTTCATATTAACGGGCCGCGTTTTTTAAATAATTATCGACTAAATTCTCTTGTCGAATGTATGTACGAAGGGCCGATAATTTTTTCAGAATAGAAAAGTGTCTTTTTTATTGGTTTAATGAGTTAGTTTTATTCGCAAATGTATTCTTATTGGGAGGAAAAAAATTTTTAAATCTTCCTTCTGATCTTCCTATTGATAAATTTTATTTTTGAAGAAAATTATCGGCTGAAATGCGTTTGTTGAAAAGTCCGTGAAATTTATACCGCTATAGTGATTACCATTCAAATAGAGTTGTATGTGTGTGTTGAAAAAGGTATTTTACATAGAATGACACACTTGTTGAAATGATATTTGGTTTTTATGTTAATGATTTCCTTTCTACGAGTACAGCGAAGGAATCGCCATGGAATGGTAGCATTCGGTAATTAAAACCACGTCCTCGATTCTTATTCAATCGCTGGCTGGATGGGATACTCGTAGTAGCATAGACACAGACAGGACACACGTTTTGTCATTCGACGGGTTGAAAATCAAAGCTCGACGATCGTATCTCGAGTTGGTTACTTTCGCTTGAAAAAAAATGCTTCATTTGGGAGCTTCTCTTATCGAATGTTCTCGCCTGTGCTGATATCGTAATTATCCGCATATTAGGTTTTTAATTAAACAGAAATGGGTTGAGTGATGTGCGTAATTTCTCGCACGATGTAGTTTTGAATTCGGAATTTTTATTCGAGTTTCCTATATTATACTGTTATTGAATATTGATTGTTTCTGCAAATGAAAGATTAGGTTACTGATTTTTTGATGTTTTTACTGTGTACATATGTAATTTTCAGAATTTCTGACAAAATGTCTAAAAGCTATCCGATTTTGAAGAAAAGTTGAAAAAAATCAATATACAAGAAAAAGTCGATCTTCATATTGAAAAAAAATTTTACCTAATGAAAATAAAAAAAAAAAATCAAGAAAATTTCTATAAAAATTTAATTATTACGTAGGTATAATTTTTTTCAAAAGTCAAAAAAAAACATTTTTTTGTTTCAGAATATCTGACAAAAAAATTTAAAAATTGTCTAAAATTTAAAAAAAAAACTAAAAGACGTATAATCAATTTTTCTAAAAAAAAAAAAAATCATTTCAAAATGTCTGATAAAATGTCTAAAATTGAAAATTCAACAATTTTATTTTAAAAAAATTTCCCATTTCAGAATGTTTGACATCTAACCTAACCCAATAAGTTCGTAATAATGTAACTGCACAAAACCGCTCAAGGCGGAAGTTACACGGGTGTAAAAATTTCTTTTGTGAAAACTATCATTTTTATAGAAAATTTTTTCAAACAAAATTTTTTCCTCGTTCAATTTCCTATTGAAATGTTCCTATACATTTTTTTTGTAATTCTTCACTGGAGAAAGTTATATTTCATTCAACATTAAAAAACAGAAAAATGATACCGCGAAGACAACAGAAAAATTGATACTAACTGAAGCAAACATAACTTCATCCAGTGAAAAATTACAAAAAGATAAGTAGAAGCATTTTGATAGAAAATTTGATAGGGAACAATTTTTGTTTGAAGAATTTTTCTATAACGATGATAATTTTCCTTAAAAATTGATGTTTTTTTCACTTTTTTTCAGAGTTTTGCAGCTAATTTTTGATTTTTTGACTATATGAAAAAATGTTTCATACGAAAGTTGTTCCAATTTAAATTTCCCACAAAAAAGTATTCTTTCAAATTTTTCCTTCAGACGCACTGTTGTTGAGAATTTTTTTAAATATTTGTCAGACCAAAATTTTACAAAGTGTAATTTCTACCTCGGACGTTTTAGCACATTTACATTTATGTGAACTTCTTGTTCGCCAACACTCTGCTATCTCCTGGTCTGATGTTGGGAAACAAAGTTGGATCACCCTCTATAGTTGAGTAGTACTGGAAAAATTAACATTTTTGTGATGCGATTTAAGAAATCCGAGCAGAAGTCGGCATTCAATTTTTTTTTTTTTTTTTTTTGCATTTTCGGATTCCTTGTTATTTTTTTGTCATTTTACTGAAAACTTGAGTGTGTTTAGTGCTTTAATCATTTTTGTATAATTTTTCAAAATTTTTGAGAATAACGAGTTTTTATACCCTTAGCTATCCAAAAATGAGGAAATTTTTTTTGCAAAAATTTGAAAAAATGCTCATTTTGTAAAATTTCTATCTCCAACTTTTGCTTGGGTTTCATAGATCCCATCACATTTTTTACTTTTGAGATTTTGTACCTATGAAATGAAGGCACTATACAAAGCCTTCCAAGCTAATGCAAAAACTTCAAAAAAGAAAAGTTCTAATTACATTGGTATGCCTATTTTGTAATTTAAAAAGTTACAGCTAGAAAAAATTCACGTTATAAACCTTGCCTTCCTCAAAATTATTAACAGTCCAGTAGAAATAAGGTTTGACCCCCAACAAATTGCTATAGAAAGGTTTTTTTGGCTTATTCTGCAGGAGAGGGTCTACTCTATCACATATTGAAAAACCTCTCCGATCCGACTCCCCCAAGCCTTTTTTTCTAGTCTCCAGCCCCCCCAAAATCAGTTTTTTGCTTTTATTTCGTCGGGGTTGAACTTTTTGAGGAAAAACCTCTTAAAGTAAATTATTCTACATTAAATTTCCTACAACTTTGTTTCTATAACTTTTTCTGTCCGAACCATAGGAGTAAAGCTGTGGAGACCTAAAAGTGAGGGTAAAGCATGGGTGCGAGGGCTATCAAAAAAAATGGCAAATCACATGCTTAGTGTATTAAAATTGTTATACAGATCGATTCGGAACATCTTTACCCTAGATAGTCGACCATGATGGGAAAAATTAAAAAAAAAATTTGGACCCCAGTTCAATTATTTGGGGGAGTGGAGCCCCTAAAAGTGTATTTTGGTTTTAATTTTTCACCAAATTAAAATGAAAAGTTTTCACTTCATTACTGGGTTCTATGTGATAAGAGGACTTCGTAGAAATTTTTTTCAATTTTTTCATATGATTTTTCGCAGAGTTATAGCATTATGAAAAGTGTGTGCATTTCTTATGTAGCTCCACCCCTATGATTCGCACAAAAAAATGTATTGGAACAAAGTTGTAGGAAATTTAATGGAGAATAATTTTCTTTCAGATGATTTTCCCCAAAAAGTTGAACCCCGACGAAATAAATGCAAAAAAACTGATTTTTACGGGGCTGGAGCCTCGAAAAAAGTGACTTGGGGTGTCGGATCGGGGAGGTTTTCTAGTATGTGATAGAGTAGACCTTCTCCTGCAGAATAAGTCAAAAAAACCTTATAAATAGCAATTTGTTGGGGTATTGGAATTTTTTTGCCTATTTCTACTGGACTATAAAGATATTAGCGAGACATTGAAATCGAAACAAATCCATTTTGATAATGCATGTAATCAGTGTAGGTAACTCTTTGAGAGAAACAAAAAATTTGTCTATCTTTGAAAATAAAGGAGGTATTGTGTATCAAACTTCATAAATCAAAATTTCAAAACTTCGTTACACCTTCATTTCAAGGCATAGGCAAAAAATCTGAAGGGTAAAGAATTTTTTTTTTTTTCTGTACTACTACTCACATACCTGATCAAAAAAAATTCTCCATTCCATTTTTCCTCGCCTCTTCAATTTTTTTTGGGGAAGGCATCATGTGTACAATAAATTATAACATTTTTGTTGGTGGTACCCAACCCACTTACCCCGTTGGATCTAAGTAAGTCTGATGTTGCATAAAGTGTTGCCCGGATACCCTGTATAGGATCCATGCTACCGACAACTTCCTCTCATCTGGTCAATGCAAATGTGCTGTCTGGGAACCGGCAGAAATTTACGTATGTAATGTCGCTTCATTGACTAGAATTCAACCAATCGCCATCGAGCGTTTAAAAGTCTATTTGGCGTTTTTATCACGCCCGTCTGTATGTCGGTGTGTCGCGACGACGCGAGGCGAGAACGGTGAAAAAATAGTGAAATATACGGCACGACGATCTTTTTTACGTCGACAACCTATATTTGCATATTTTGTTGGCCAAATAAACTCATCGCATCGCATTAATATCGGATTACGTGTATTTATCGGTTAACGGAAGTCGTTAAAAGCGAAAATAAAACGAGTAGCAAGGTCTGACGGTTCTGAAAGAAAGTAAACCCTTTCTCCATGGTGGCGGTGGCGTACGAGAAATATGGATCGTTTATATACGCGCGAGTATTGGTTTGTCGCGTTGCCTTTTGCTACGAGTCAGCATATTTATCCATTATATCATATTATCCAACGTGGTCGTCCGTCGTTTCCGTCTTGCATCCTTCTGCGCTCTGATTGTTATGGCCTTTCTTCGCGTATACGCAGTCGCAGCGTTGCAGTTGTGTGCGAATTTCATTTCTCTTTTATTCGTACTCGTACGCGTTTTTGCGTGAGGTGAAGAAGTACCTTGGTGCGCGTGCGCGCGTCGAACATTATTAGGATAGGTCGTGAGTGATTACTTTTATTTTCATTTGCGTAGTCGCGTTCGGCGAAAAAAAAAATCCGCTAAATGCGGGTATCATCAACCAGTTTTATGTGTAAATGCGTCTGGTAATGTTGAGGTCGACCGGATCGGTTTGCTATTCGTTTTGCGTTTCAAGCATGAATGGCGGTTTTTCACTTTTATCTGACCAGGTTTTTGAACGATTTTTTTATTCATTCGTCGAGTTAACCGACATTATATTGGAAAGTACGAGTATTATCGGCGAATTATGTATTCGCATAAAGTAGCATTTTATTATACAATAATAGCGGCGTTTATTATGTAGATTTTCTAAACGCAGGTAGGTACGAGTACTTTTTCGAGTACTTTTTCGGCTCTGGATAGTCGCTTAGGATTTGAAAGAGGTGCGAGTATTTTTTCAGTGTTACTATTTGTGTATGCTTGAATTTAATGCGTGATATGCTACACGTAAGCATTGTACGAATTGTCGAATAAAACTTTTAATCAACGGGTTCAATATCGTGGCTATTTATACCGTATAATAATAATAATTCAAGATTGCACCAAGTGATCGTTAGTATAACTGCCAGTTAGTAGAAGGTGTAAATTTCATGTGTCCTTGAATATCGTTTAGATCACATCACATCATCACCATCACCATCAGCGTCGTCATCGTGTTAGATATTTGCCATGGTTATTGAACAAGAAGAAACTGACGCTCCATGTGTGATGGTTTACTTTATATCGAATGCGAGTACAAAATATTTGGTGGTTAAAATTCATCTTTTACGCTCAGCATGTGCCTACACTGAGAAATTCATACGAGCAGAATTTTATTACCATCGAACGGAAATTATTCCTATACGTATGTACGCGAATTTCAACCGAAAGATGAATCCATTCATATACCGGTTGAATATGAACCGTCTTGCATAATCAATTCGTCTACTTTGAAATAGGTTGCTAGTTAATGCAATATTTATGAAATAGCTGGTTGTAGTAGTCTGCATTACTTTTCATTGACATTGTCTAGCAGCCAAGTAAACTCGTGCCTTTGGTATTTCTGGATTTCTTTCTTTCTTTTTATTTTTATTTTTTTGTAGTTTTGGTGGGAAGATGTTTCGCATTAGATAAGTATGTGAAACTAATACTATTTTGTTGATTTTTCTCTTTTCGTTTCATTTTTCAAATCTGTAGATGAACGTACACATATAGTTGAAGAATAAAATATTCAAGTCCAAAAACATCGATAACTTGGACAAACGACTAAAAAAAAAGTTTAACACAAATGGTGCCTATCCCAAAAATTGAAGGGGCAATGAAATTGAATTGAATTTTTTTTGTTCAATTAGGCATATAAATAGTCCTAAAAAATGAAGATATTTTTACCCTTGAGATTGCCTAAGTTTGAAAATGTAGGCGATACGAAGCTTTGAAAATTGATATATTTTTAAACGAAATCGATTGTCAAAATACCATTTTCAAAGCTTTGTAGCGTCTTCATTCTAAAAGTCCTCTGCGGTATCAGCCTGATACCAGTCTTCTGCAGTATAAGACTGATACTGCAGTATCACTCTGATAGTAGACTTTTTCATTTTTACATTTCCATGGAAATT
The DNA here is from genome assembly GCA_959613365.1 of Balanococcus diminutus. Classification (NCBI taxonomy): domain Eukaryota; kingdom Metazoa; phylum Arthropoda; class Insecta; order Hemiptera; family Pseudococcidae; genus Balanococcus; species Balanococcus diminutus. The sequence continues at coordinate 40,627,355 of OY390715.1, read as the reverse complement.
AATTTGTATGACTTTTAGTCTTTTTATCAAACATTTTAAAACTTGGATTTTCTTCTCTCACGTAACTATGTACTACAGTACCCACATGTCCAATCAGAAAAAAATTGCAATTTTATCTTGCCTTTAAGATTTTGAAATAGGCACTATAATTTATGAGTATAAACATATTTTCTGTTAGTACCCGGTTGTAGCCAAAGTCGAAGTTTCATAAGCCAAGCCACCTCCCCTCTCAACACCTTGTATAAAAATTTTGAAAATCTCAACTTTACAAGTCAAGTGATCGAAGGGAAGAATAAAATTGATGAGGCCAGAGCAATGTGTTTCAGCGTGCAAAAAGAAAGAGCCCAGCCTAGTTTGGACTTACATATCTGTATCCTTATGCACCGAAGATGGAAGTCATATTTTTTTCAACTTTGAGGTTTTTATGTTTTCTAAAATCTATGCCACGTATCTATAGGTTCATAAACTATAGAAATCTCGAAACTGAAAAAATTGGACCTCCTTCTTTGGTGCTTTAGGGACAGGGTACAGATATTATTTCCAGGATACTTTCATCCACAAAAATGTAATTTGCTGTTGTTGTTGTTGTTTTTTAAAGAAAAAAGTCATATTGCTTATGTGTGAAGAGACCTTTTTCTGTCACCTTCTTTGAAACATAAATGTGCAGTTGCAGATTTTTTTGAGAAGTTTCACGGGTTCTTGGACTTTATGTTAAAAATCGAAAGTAGTGCTATGTCATAAAACTAGTTTTCTTACAATTTTTTTGGTCTTTCCCTTTCCTCTTTCACCTTTATAAAATCTAATTAAAATAATGTAAATTATACTTCAATAAAATATCGAAATGTGGTTCAGGATGGTGAAATGATGTTCTCAAAGTTGAATAGATTGAATTAGGATGTTACCGTTAAATAATAAATAATATACGGCAGTCGTGAATTGAAAAAAATTTCGAATATTTTATTATAGGTGATTATTGTTATCGTACCTTGGATTTGAAAAATTACCGAACATTTTAAACAGGGTTTTTGTGCTAATTAACCACGCGGAGCTGATAATCCTTTCCAAGGTTAAACCCCAAGTTTTTCAAAACTTTCCTACTTTGTACCTAGTACATTCCTTTTTTTGGAGTAGGAGAAAGGAAAGATAATAGGTATTCTTTCATTTACAGGAGAATTTGTTTTTGAAATATTCAAGGTTACTTACCACAATATTAAGAAAAAAATTGGTTAAAATTTTAATTGACGTAATAGTGACGTATTAGGTTACCACTGGTGGTACAATTCAAATTTTCTTTTCATTTTTGATCATACGCGTACTCACTCGTAAGTGTGCTTAACGATGTTAATTTGTTATATTTATAACATAGGGTTGCCTCATTCAATTAATAAGTTCCAAAGTTAAAATACAGGTACACCGAGCGTCGTAATTAATGGACGCAGTGGTTTTTTGACGAGGGCTTTAAGGTGGGATGTTTTCACCAAGTCGAATGCTTGTACGTCTACGTATAAGTAGTGTACGTAAGTATGATAAAAAAAAAACACGAAAGAGGTGAAGCGAAGAAAGACGCTGATGAGGCAGGAGGAGGTAAAAAACGACATCGTTCTCATCCATCGTTGAAGTCTCTCTGTGTCTGTAGACGGCTCTCTCGATTCAAAGCTGTACAGAATGGAGCAGTGGAACTGTATGTCAGTGTAAATGTGGGTCCAACGCCAAAACTTAAGCGAAGCGTGACTGACAGTGTGGCAACATCGCTCTCACCTCTTCCCTGCCACTTCTCCCAGCTCTTTTTTTCATTTCTAACCAATATGATTTGTAATGGTATTAATGGTGTTGCATGGAAGCGGAGTGGTATGGCATTATGTGCTTGTCTTACGTAACGTTGTTGTACTCCCCAAGGACACGCGAGAGTGTTTGTGGTTATTATTGCACCTTCAGTGAACGGTGAACACCTACAACGATTTTTTTTGAATAATTTTGATTCTAAATTTTATTTTGAAAAAAATACCATCAGGGATTAAACTTATGGCAGGAAGTCCTGATGTGCAGTTTCGAATTGTAATTTTTTCGAGTGGAGGAATTTGACGTTGGTAATTTATAGTATAACAGTGGGATACCTATAGCTATTTTACAAATAATGTTCAAATATTCATTTGGTACGTGTACTGATCAAGGATATTCATCAGAAGGGTGTGACTAAATGTTCATATCATGTCTAATTTTTATTCATCGTAAAAATTGTATAGTATATCTAGGTACTTGTATAGTAAGGATTCGGTGTTGATATTACGTGAGCTGTTTTTCCTTTAATTGTTTGAAGAAAATATTATTTAAAACAAGTTTTCATTAACGAAAATTTCTTCGAAATACGTGGTACTAAATGGATCCAAAATTTTAATGTTGGTACTGGGAATAAATTAATGCAGCTATTAAGTAATGAAGTATCCATGTCAGAAGTAATTAAAAGTTTAAAAAATACTACACCGGTATACCAAATTATTCGATATCCGATTTAAGCTCCAAGTTTAATTGATGGTAGACTTTCAACAGATTCCGGTTTCTCGTCCCCACCCCCTCATCCTATTTCGTAAATTGCGGTAGCTGAAATTCTCGAAAATTCTAATAATAAGAGGTTATTTTTCCCTTCTGATTTTTGTTTGAGATTCGAGACACACCTGCCTCAAATGATAAAACTCGCAGTAGGATGTTGTTTGAAAACTTCGAGTGGGTGAACAATCCGATGTTTTTCCAATAATTTGTGTAGAATTACTCAACCGATGATTCGTCGCTTATGAAAATTAGGTATAAAAGAGGAGAAAAGTTCGATACCTACAGATAGTTGGACAAAACAATCTTTGTCTGGTTTTAATTTCACGCATGCCGGGTACAATCGATTATGATTTTTTTGTCAGAACCGTCTGATCTGGTTGCTTCGTCGAGGGTATTATATATTGATGGAAAGCTAAAGTGTATGTGGTAATGAAAGCTCTACGATGTACAAAATTTTACCATCGGATGTGGACATTTCTTCTTGAAACCTGAGAACTTACACGTATTTCATTACCGTTTATACCAATTGGTGCTCGAATGGAAAAATATACTTATAGAAAAGAAACGTTATTAAATGTGCTAAATTTGCGGTAACATAATATGTACTACGATTAAAAACAATGTAAAAAGTGAAAGAAATAATCCGCAAACCAAATATATAAGACTCGAAACTGGTTCAAGGCTGTAATGCGAAGGATATTACTTGTATTGCTTCTGCGTACGATATTCTTATGCGAGACTGTGTTTGAATGAAAACCAAACAACGACTGGAAAAATTGAACTTTTTATAATTGTATTTTTTTTTAATTTTCACATTGACGATTTTTTTTCTGTTTTCATTTCACCACCATTAAGAAAGAAATGTACCAAAAAAATTTATAAACATTTCCAAAAATCAATTTTATATTATTCTACGAATCAAAAATACCTACCCTATTGACGAAAAAAAATTTGAGAATGCTAGCATCAGTTGCCTGTTTTTGAACCACTTTGAATGCTAGTGCTAGCATCCTAGTAGCATTCTAGTAGCATTTTGTTAGCACTTGGTATTGTGCTAGCATGATGCTAGCACTATGCTAGCACCTGATAATGCTAGCATCTAGCATTATTAGGTGGTCCAAAAAAAGTCAACATGAATGCTAGCATTTTCGTAACACGTGCTAGCATAATGCTACTGATGCTAGTAATATGCTAGCATGCCGATGCAATGCTAGCAAAATACTAACATAATGCTTTATGAATTGTCGATTGGGTATATGTGTTTTCAGTAATATTGACTTTGTAGATATTCGGCTTGAAATACCATGTTTTCTACGAATATGTGAAATTTGACTGAAACGACTGTTTATCCATTTGAAAAGACAACTGTAGGTCTAGGTATCTACATCACTTTTTCACAAAATATGATTACCTATTTATAATAGAATCCCGAGCAGCACACTCGACAAATTATCGAAATAAAAAATCGACAGAATATCGAATTCGATAAAGTGTCGCGTTAGTTCCGCAAAAATCGTGAAATTATCTTTCGATATATAGATAGATTATCGACGAATTATAGTAAGCAAAAATTTCGAGATTATAGTAAGATATTTTATCGATAATATATCTATAATATCGAAAGATAATTTCACGATTTAGGCGGAACTTTCGCGACACTTTATAAAATTCGATATTCTGTCGATTTTTTATCGATTTTTTATTCCGATTTTTTGTCTTTTACTAGCTTCTTTCTATAATTAAACATCATTAATTAGCATAATTAATACATTAAACTATGCATAAACACATTATTCATGTTACAATAAGAGGATCATCTCAGAAAAAGTCAAAAAAAATTATAAAAAATCTGCCACCCGTGGGGCTTGAACCATCTACCTCCTACATGGTAATCCTCTTCCTTAACCACTATGCCATACCTTATCATTGAGGAATTAGCAATAAAACGCTTATAATAGGCAGTTTAGTACTTCCACACGTGTTGGACTTAGAAAAATTTTCACCAATTTGGAAATAATTTCAAATATCGTCACCAAATCGTTGAAAAATCGTTCGACAAATTTCAGATTATTTGTCGATAATGTAGTTTTAAATATCGCCACAAAATCGTTGAAAAATCGAATTCGAGGAATTTCATATCACGTGTCGATAATATAGTTTCAAATATCGTCATAAAATCGTTGAAAAATCGAATTCGAGAAATTTCAGATTACGTGTCGATAATAAAGTTTTAAATATCTTCACAAAATCGTTAAAAAATCGAATTCGAGAAATTTCAGATTATTTGTCGATAATATAGTTTCAAATATCGTCACAAAATCGTTAAAAAATCGAATTCGAGAAATTGCATATTATGTGTCGATAATATAGTTTCAAATATCTTTACAAAATCGGTAAAAAATCGGATTCGATAAATTTAATATAATCTGTCGATAATATAGTTTCAAATGTCGTCAAAAAATCGGTAAAATATCGAAGTCGAGAAATTTCATATAATCTGTCGATAATATAGTTTTAAATATCTTTACAAAATCGTTAAAAAATCGAATTCGATAAATTTAATATTCTTTGTCGATAATGTAGTTTCAAATATCTGCACAAAATCGGTGGAAAGTCGAATTCGATAAATTTAATATTCTTTGTCGATAGTATCGTTGACGAATATCGTCATAAAATCTTAATAATATCGAATTCGATAGTTTTTAGATTTTTTGCCTATGAAGTTGTACCGATAAATCTTTATAATATCGTGAGAACATCTATAGATTTTCAAACGATTTTTTATCGATACGTTACATCTTCCGATATTATCGATCGAGTGTGCCGCTCGGGATCATGGAAATTGGTATAATGAATAGCGATACGAGGAAGAAACTTTAGAGGTACTTGCCCCCTTGATTAACAAAATTGAACAATTTCGACGTTTTTTTGGGGTCGATTGTATATATTTCACCTACACCCCCCCCCCCCCAAAGAGAGAAAAAAATCGAAAAAATATTTTTAGTAAAATTGGCTCGGTCAATATTCTGCTTGAAATAATGAAGTTTTCTACGAATACGTGAAATTTTACTGAAACGACTACTTTCGATTTGAAAAGAAATCATTACTTAATTTCCCCCTATCTTTCCATCATGCAGAGAGACCTCATTCATGCGAATAGAAAACGGTGCCGTAATGCCGACTAAATTATTCGCCACATCCGAAATACCTTTCGGATGTTAAATTTTTTTTTTTTTACTTGGAAATTCTCAAGGTGACATTGATAGGAAGAATTTTATTGAACCATTTTCAGTTTTTTCCGCTGTCGAATTCATTGAGAGTAAAAATCGGATTAGGTGTAGAAAAGTGAAAAAAATTGTATAATTTTTCTTCGTACTCGATTGTTAATTGCTTTTATTATCGAAAACGAAATTAATTCGATTAAATCTTTACGGGAGTTATCTCGTATTGAAGCCTTTTTTCTTCTTTTCATTATTCAGCTGATAACAATAATTACGAATTAAAATATATACGTATTCTAATTAAAGCGAAAAATTTAGGTTAAACGAATTGGTAATTTTGTTTGGTGTAATGTGTGTGAAATCGTATAAGCGTTATCTACCGATATCGAGGCGAAGGGTTTCGCTGATTGTATCAAATCGAACGAAAAAAATGTTTTTTTTTGAATCACGAGACTGGAAAATTTTAATTACCGTCGAATTTTGCGCGTGGAAACTTGAGAAATTTAGATGACGTTAAAAATTGTCGTTGGAAATTATTACGAACGATAATAATTTAGGAAAAAATTACATTAATTAGCACCCGTCAACGTATACGTATTTCCAAAATTGAACGAAAAAAAAAATCCCGATTACACGTAATACACGTATTTGTATATGAGTAAATTGGTTTTTAGTTGGAAAAAAAATGAAAATGAAAAGCTCGACGTTGAATTGTTACACGACTTTCTAAAAAAAATATTTACAATGACTTTAATTTAAAAAGAAAATTGACAGAGTGTTTTTTGGTAACCTATATCAAGACGAAACGAGCGAGAAGAGGTACTGACGTTTTGATAAAAGACGAGCGGTAGCATCTTGATTTTGAATGCGCGAAAAACACTAAGTCAACGTGTCATTGAAAAGTTTTGTTGGACGCGAATCAATATTTTTAATAGTTAATTAGGTCATCTTGGTGAAATATTCTTTCTTCCTCTATATTCTCGTTTTTAGGTTATGGGAAGTTAATTTTGAAGTAGTTGAACTTTTCATGTTACCAATGAACGTAAAACCGTTGTAAGTAAGCAGAAATTAGTTAACTGCTTTGTAAAATTTTATCTATTTTGAAAACGTAATGTATTTTTTTTTTAGTTTGGTTGCCCTATTTCATATATCGATGTTTTTATATACGATATTATATAGCATGGTTTCTTTCGTGCCAGGCTGCTTCACTGATAGTAACGTCGTAGCGGGCGTTTTGAAACTAGGACTGTGTGGGTTTTACGAAGAGAAAAATTGCGACGTGTTTTTATGCGATATTTTATAAACCGTAATACGGAAGGGGAAGGGGAAGGGGTGATCGAGCGGTTAATTTTTTTTTTATATTGGAAATGATACTGGCCGGACAAAGCTAAAGGGATCGCGTGTCTTCACAAGTGACGGAATTTCACGTGTCACGTAAATTTGGAGGTATTAAATTTGATTATCTTGCAATGATATTCAACAAAAAGTCGCAAAGTACCTTTGAAGTAATTTGTCATAAAACACAAAGTAATAGCTTTGTAAATGCTTGGCTTCGTTAAACGGACACTTTTTTGTAATTCATTATCGATTTGTAAAACATAGCGAGAAAATAAGGCATCCGTCTGTAATATGGTTTCTTTCACAATTTGTATCCGCAAAACCGAAAACAAAAATCTATTGAATACTTTCAAGTTGTTTGGAGAAAAAAAAATACTCTTTTATCGCAAACTGAGAAGGAAAAAATTCTAGTATTTTTTAATGCTCTTTTATATATCGAGTGATTTTTTTCCTGAAATGAAAAATTATGTCAAATTTTTGATTCCCGTTCATTTTCCCGAATCCATCGTCCCGAAGGACGTTTTCCCGAATGAAAAAGTTCCTGAAAGTTGTTCTGCCGAAAATTTTTACCCCGAAATTTTTAAACCCGAATTTTTTCCCCCGAATCACTCTCTATCGAACATCATTAATTCGGGGAATTGTCCTTCGGGACATTGAGTTCGGGGTTAATTTAGTGAAGGAAGGGATATGGTACATACCAAAAATTTTGTAATAACCAAAATTATTACTAGGACTTCAATCTATACCTTTTGTTTGAAAATTTTTTCAGTTGGACTCCTAGCCCTTCCCCCCTTTTAATAATTTTATAACTTTTCAAGTATCCAAGTCATTTATTATGCGAAATTAGAGGGGAGAAAAGGGTCTAATCGAAAATTTCATAATAACAAAAATTATTTTCAAGACCTCAGTCTACAAGTTTTATTTGAAAGTTTTTTCAATTGGACCCCTACTCCCTCCGTTTTTGATTATTCAAGTCATATTATGCGAAATTGGAGGGAAGGGAGGGGTTCAATCGAAAATTTTGTAGTACCCAAAATTATTACTAGGACTTCAATCTATACCTTTTGTTTGAAAATTTTTTCAGTTGGACTCCTAGCCCTTCCCCCCTTTTAATAATTTTATAACTTTTCAAGTATCCAAGTCATTTATTATGCGAAATTAGAGGGGAGAAAAGGGTCTAATCGAAAATTTCATAATAACAAAAATTATTTTCAAGACCTCAGTCTACAAGTTTTATTTGAAAGTTTTTTCAATTGGACCCCTACTCCCTCCGTTTTTGATTATTCAAGTCATATTATGCGAAATTGGAGGGAAGGGAGGGGTTCAATCGAAAATTTTGTAGTACCCAAAATTATTCTCAAGACTTGAATCTACAACTTTTATTTGAAAATTTTTTCAATTGGACCCCTACCTCCCCCAGTTTTTGATAATATTAATTAAATAAGTCATATTATGCGAAATTGGAGGGGAGAGAAGGGTGTAATCGAAAATTTTATAATAACCAAAATTATTCCTAGGACCTCAATCTACAACATTTGTTTGAAAAAATCGCCATTTTCACTAGTAAAAAAATTCGGGAAATCATTCGGGGTAACGGATTCGGGAAAAAGAATTCGGGGGAAAACACATTCAGGAAACTGACTTTCGGGAACTTTTTTATTCGGGAAAAGGGATTCGGGGGAAGAGACGGAAACCCAAATTTTTCGTTAAAAGACGAGAATTATAATTCAAGCATATTGAGCGTTTATCTTTTTTTAACGTTATTCGTACGAAGAAATAAGAATTTCCTAGCTTCCCTTTGCCAGTGAAAGTAAAAAAAATTGTCGAATGAAATACGATCCATTTTTAATGTTTCACGATCTTTGTTCGGAACCCCAATATGAACCAATTTTTTGCACCAGTCTTTCATCTTCGATTCTCGAGTATTTTTAATTTGACTAAAATTCCAAGTCATAAGGTATTTCGAAAAAAATTTCTAATTTCATAATTTGTGTTCAGAATTTCTGAACAGTCACGGGTTCTGCTGGTAAAATTTTGAAAATTTAGTCGATAATTCTTTGAAACAAAACAAATTTAAATTCGATGAAAATTCAAAATTTATGAGAATTGGGGTTGTGATAATTTTCTAATTTTTATAAATTTTTATGGTTTGGGTGGTTAGATAAAAACTTCAAAATTGATTAAAAATGAGAATTTTGGTAATTTTCAACTTTTAGTAAATTTTTAAAGTTTGATTAGGTAATTTGAAACTGAACTAAATTTTTAATATTTAAAATAGGAACTACATATAATCAAGAAAAAAAATTGATGTGAGATTACTGCCTATACCAGTTTCTAAGTACGCTTTTGAAAAAAATTCAAAGAAAAGTTGTCGATTGAGATTTTTGAAACAATTTTAGTGATTACTAAAATCTCGATCAAACCCCTCCCTTCGCTCCAATTTTTATTTTTTTATGATACATGATGTATGGTCCAGTTGTCACTGTAAAAATACGTAGGTGTGAGTGAAAAATCAGTCGAAGAAATTGAAAAAATTGTTTCCCTTTTTTGAGTCACTTTTTTTTTTGTTGAAAAATTAGGGAGATTTTGGCTGAAATTTAAAGAATTTTTGTTAAAAATCAGGAGGTCTTGCTGAAAATCAGTAGAGCTTTGAAAAAGTAGGAGATCTCCTGAAAAATCAGGAGTGTTGGCAACGCTGATGCAGTTGCTTTCAACAATGTAATCGCACAGAATTCACCTTATTTTGCATCTCAGTACAGAGTGTCCGATTAATTCTGGTACCCCAAAGGAAAAACACATTTTTTATGTTACGATTCTTACAAAATATTGCAACAAAAGTTGATTTTTTTATATGCAACTTTTATCTATGGCCAATTAGGATGAAGCAAAATCAGTTATATGTCGAATTTGCGTTACTTATCATATGAGAATCGTAACATAAAAAAATGTGTTTTTCCTTTGGGGTACCGGAGTTAACCGGACACACACTGTATATTCTAAAACTTTCAACATGTGGTAAATTTTTTAAGGGGTGGCTGTCTACAAGGTAGTGAAAAAGTAGTGATTTTTGAAGTAAAGGAAGTGAAAAAATAACTAATTTTGTCTTCGTATTGGTAACATTGAGTTTTTTCCTTTTATTTGCAAATTTTTCCTTCTATTTGAAAATTTTTCCGTGGTAAATTTGGATCCTAACTTTTCTGTGAGGAGATTAATTTTTTAGAGGCTCCCCAATTTTCTGTAATTTTTTGGGGTTCTGAAAATTTTGTGAGTAGTAGTAAAAAATGTAGTGAAAAGTAATAATTTTTTTGGGGGAAAAGCTCCTGTAAACACCATGTTTCGAAATTAAATCTATTTTCAAAGATCGATTAATTTTTTGATTTCAAAAATTTTGAAATTAGAAAAAAATCGAATCGTTGAAATTTAAAACATTTTTCATTTTGAGAAAGACAAAAATTCTACTGTTAGATTTTGAGAATTTCTTAAACACTCTGAGGTTGGCTCTGCTCTATTACCTGATGAATTTATTTCGAATTTTGATGGATAATTCATTCATTCACTGGACTAGACGAATACCGTACTTGTTTTTTTTCTCTTCTAGGTACTCGACGATTGATATAAATTTAAGAATTCATTTCTATAGCATATACTCATAGAAAAAACATTTTCTGGTATGATTGGACTCGTGTTTATAAACAGAGTACGATAATGTTTCCCATATTAAATTACGAAATTGCTCTTTTTTCCAATCTCGTACGTCTGTACATTTGATTGTTATCAGATAAAAGAGGATTTTATTTGTAAACTTTTTGAGTAGAAATATTTTTGGAAAAATAATAACACTCGTCTGTACGTATTGTTTATATCTCCTCGCGTACTTCCAGTACGAGTCAATAACCGAATACTTAAACAAAGTGAATAGCCGATTATTTCATTCGTATATTTGCGGCTAATGACATTATGTGCTCGTCGTATAGACTTGAGCAAAAATGTGCAATGGTAATGGAAAAATATGAAAAGCAATTCATGTATAAAATGCATAATTTCAAATGGGAAATTCTTATCATTTGCGGCAACGATAAATATCTACAGGAAAACACATTGTTCTACCTATACCTACGATGTACACCTGGCGATTATTTCATCTATATCTACATAATTATAATAAAATTCGTAGTGCGTAGAAAAATTTTCAAGCTGATAAGGATTATTAATTTAGATTTGTTTTTTGTTTTTTGTCCACAGCTGTTAGAGCAGATAGGATGCGAGGCGGCAGAAATAAATTCGGACCTATGTACAAAAGAGACAGGGCGAGAAAGCTGCAAATGATGAGGCAGCGGCAAATGGCGGCACAAACATTACGCGGATCTCAATACGGGATCTTGGGTGGCGAAGGTGCCATCAGTTTTAGTTACCAATCCGGCTTATCGTCGCCGTTTAGCAACCTAAACATTAAACAAGAAATACAAATACCTCAAGTATCATCTTTAACTTCATCACCAGATTCCTCACCCAGTCCCATAGCAGTGGCTCTCGGTCAAGCCGCGAGCCTCAATTCCATCGCCACCGGTTCCGCAAATAATAATAGTCAGCAATCTACCTTACACATAGTCGCCAGCGGACCCACCAGCAATGGTCCGACAGCTACCAACAATACCACCAATTCCACCAGCAACGGGCTTAGTCTTTCCGAACATAGTAAACTGTGGGGTACGCCGAATTCGACGACGCCTTCGCCGCATTCTATAAGTCCGAAATCTTTCCAATTCGAGGGTGGTTCTAGTTCGAATACGAGTAAAGCGAGTCCGTTAATACGCGATTTTGTAAACGGTTTAGACGATCGCGAGTGGCAAAATTCGTTATTTAATTTGTTACAAAATCAAACTTATAATCAATGCGAAGTCGACCTGTTCGAGTTAATGTGTAAAGTACTGGATCAAAATTTATTCTCGCAAGTTGATTGGGCCAGGAATTCTGTGTTCTTTAAAGATTTAAAGGTGAGTACTCTTCATTTTTCTTAATCGAATACTTTTAATCGTAGTCATAGTCATAGTCATTGTTAGCATTATTCAATTATCAGTCAGATTCCGTCCAAAGTGGAGAAAATTTCACCTCTTCGTTCGTACGATCCTCATGTTTATAGTAATTTATTCGTCATATTCGTGATGATTTTGTAAATACGCGACTAACGTTACACGTTTATTGTGAAAACATAATAGATGACCCCCCAGGTCGTGGTAATTCGCAGAATTTATAGCTACGTATAAATAAGACGAACCCTAAATTTTTTACCAAAAAAAATAACAATCCGTATTACGGTATTTGAATTCGTCTACAAAGTCGTATACTTACGTTTGCGTATCTTGCAGCGGAATTTTTGTAAAATCGATGCCTATTGGGAAACGTTGAAAAAGTTTCACTTATTTTTTTTTTTGACGTAGGTCAACGGGTTTATGCTATCGATTTTTTTTAGTACTTCACGTTCTTCGTATTACGAAATAATTTCAAAGTTTTTTTTTCTCGTCTTTGATTTTTGGGAGCTCTATTATTGCGAAAGGTACAACTCGTATTTGACGATGTCGTAGCGCCGAACCGTCGTCTATTTTTCGAATCAAGGGCCCAGGTCGTGTGTAGGTTGAAACACGAGTATTTATTGCGAACGTCTGCTATCGACTTTCATTAGGTGTTCAACGATATAAATGTATTTTAGAAGTATCGAATTTTTACTCGACTTGTATACCTACTCACTTACTTGTAAACTTGATGCAGAAAAATGATCTTCAAAGTATTTTTTTGTATTTAGGTATTCCATTTTTGAGCAGTAAATCGAATATTTGCTCCATGTTCTGTTTTTTATACTGAAAATTCCAAGGAGTACTCTTCGCTTCAAACCATTTTTTTTCTATTCCAGTTCCACTCTTCATTCACTCCCCATGCTCAGATAACTCCAACTCTGACTCTATTGTCCATTCCTCAACTTTGATAACTTCTCTCTCAAATTTAAAAAAAAATTTTCTCAAAGACCAAAATAGGATAAAAATGGATTTTACAAAATTTTCAGATAATTTTTAATTATATAATTATACATAGTTCCAGGAAAATGTTCACAAAATTTAAAACCATATCACAGGGACTGCTTATAAACATGCAGATGGCATGGGCTTTCTGTAATGAGGTCTTCTACTGGAATGACGTTATTTTGGGACAACCACCAACCTCCTTTTAGATGACCTAGGGATAGGGATCTAAAATTCATATCTAGACATACGTATTTCAACTCATTATTTGCTACTTATTGCAGTTTCAGCAAATTCGAGAATTTTTTCAATTCACCATACTATGATAACAGAAATTAATTACGGGTAATTGAGCCAAATTAAACATAGAAAATGTATCACTACTTTCGAAAAATTTTGAAAAAAGGCCTTCCATGGTAAGATGGTGAAAATATCAGCCCTAGGCCGAAATTTGGTCCAAAGTTGGTCAAAATGTTACTTATGATGTGAAAACATGCCATCAAAACCTTTCCAAAAAATCGCGCATTAACTGTCGAAAAATCAAAAAATTCCAAGTTTGGAAGGGGTGGATGAATTTTTTTTTTTTTTACAGATTATCGGTATTATTTTGGGACCTATATGTGGTAATTATGAAAAAAATCAGTTCATATTTTGTTTGATTTTTGGGACATTGAAAATTTAAAAAAAAATCATTTTGCGGGGGTAAGCTGGATTTTTTTAAAATCTTCGTAATATGGATAAGTATCACTTTTATTTTTTGGGGGACGCAAAAATTATGGCAAGTTTGTCAAAAAAAATAAAAACTTTGAAGAAACACTAATTTTTAGGGGTTTCCCCTATTTCTTGAGGGGAATCTGAAGGAGGATTTGAGATCTTAGCAATTATAATCGTCACTCAAATTTTCCTAAAATTTTTGCCAAAATTCCCGATTGCGATTTTACTCAACTTCTTCCAAAATTTCCCAACTTTTCCAAAAATTTATTCCCGGAGGGTTGCTTTGAGACACCTCGAACACCTCCACACCTCCTGGTCCTCATGCCTCTGCACAGACCCTAAAAACCAACTCCCACTAATTACATACAAAAATTATTGCTGAAGGGCAAATTACCTCTATTTATCTGGCTATGCTCTTCGAGTTTTAATTTTTTCCAGAAGGGGAGGACTTCTTGGAAGAGAGATTTTCTGCAAATTTTGTAGAAAAAGTAACAAAAAGGGGTAGTGAAAAAGCAGCAATTTAAAAAAATCCTTTCGACATAATCATCGTCGTAGTGACGAGCACTGAAAATTTCCAAGGTGCGTCTAGAGTCGTTTAACTCATAATAATTATAAAGCATGCAATATTTGGCAAAATTTTGCACAGGGTTCCCTCTAAAAACTGAAAATATGCAGAATTTATTTTTAATGTTAAGGAGTGAATCATTTTTCAAACTTGAATATAAATTCAAAATAATAGGATAATTCATTCTCGTTGAAAAAATTTTAAATGCGTCATCGATGGGTAGGAGAGGAAGTCGGTGTGTCCAAACTTACTCGCCAACTTGAAAGAAATATGGCAACATCTTCAGGTGCTAAACTTGCTAGCACGTGTAATGACGAATATTTTATTATACTACATAGCTAGATTTCGATATTTTTGATAAAATAATTTTACCCCTCGCAATGATCTGATGAAAAAATACACAAACTATACGTGCACGCGATGTAACCAAAGACGTAGCGGTTTTCGGATCATATCGCAAAATTATCGACGAACTGGCGACAGTGATTAGGAAATTTAGAAATTGCGTTTATTCGTCTGTGTATCCGGTTGTCAGAAATAAACTTTTGTTCGGTTTTAATTCGGTTTTATTATGCACATGCGACTTAGGCAGCAGCATGCGAAGTAAAGAGTTTGAAATGAGCCATCATGTTCGCGCCTCCGACTACCTGTTTCGTCGTTTTTATACTCGTAGTATTACTGTGTAATATTTTTAGAGGCTCACGATGGGTGTGTATGGTTGATATTTGTCCGCAAAACGGCGCCAAAAACTGGTTTTTGATGTTTGAATTTTTCGCGTGTGCTGTGCGCTTTTTGACGCGAGAAACGCGATGATTCAGTCGTTGGAAAATGCCTACCGAGGGAAGAAAGTTTCCTCGAGTGTAATGCGTTGCTCACTGGTTACACATGTATCGATTATCGAAGGATTACGAGTCTCTGTGGTTGGTAAAACTAGATTGGAAAATCAGTACACATGCGATGGGGTTATCCGGCCATATATCGTGGTCTCTTTTATTTTTTCATACTTACGTTAGAATATTATGTATTTCGAGTACTTATGGTTTTAATCGTCTTAGTGTCATCGTATTGGAGACGTGTACATGGGCAGGAACGAGATTGTTGTTATATCTATACGTCGCGAATATTTATGTGTCTGCAGGAAATGTGTTTAGTTGGTGGTAATACAATCATTACCTATTACTCATGATAAATTCCAATGGAAAATTTACCCTGTTTTGTCTATGTTGCCTTTGAATTAAAGATACGAGTTCGTATCTGCGTATTCTATCGGCATTCTTGTAGATTCTGTTCCTGTAACGAAAGTTCAAGAATTTCGGAAGTTGGACTGGGTTCAATTGAAGATATTCATTTCTGTGTATTATTCATTAATTATTACGAAAGCGAAACTAGTATCATTATCGTACTAGAGTCACTGGAAGTCAGGTCATGACAATCGAGCTGCTGCGCTGTGACCTCATCGTGTCCCGCTTTACAAACTTACTTTATGTAGTTGAAAAAGAAAATTTTAAGATGATTTTAATAGATCAGCGTATTCGTAATGTGGGTGTCTGAAGAAAAGAATGTTGCTTTATTTTCCTAGTTTCGTTCAAAAATGGCTGATTAGGTAAATTGAAAGAATTTACTCTGTCATCAGTGGCAGATGGATTATTGTCCATAGGTTCTAGGAAATTAGAAAAAGGTATACCTATCAGTTTCAGATCGCCGTTGTTAAATTTTACTTAGTTTAAAACTACATAGATACTTGATATTCAAAATTCTAGGGGAGAGAGGTGCCCTATCGACATTTTTGTAATAACCAAAATTATTTCTAAGACTTCAAGCTACAACTTTTATTTGAAATTTTTTTCAATTGGACCCCTTCCTACAACAACTTTTAATAATATGCATAAATAAGCATCTAAGTAATATTATGCGGAATTGGAGGGGAGGGGAGGGGAGGGTCTAAACGAAAACTTTATAATAACTAAAATTATTTCTAGGACCTCAATCTACAACTTTTATTTGAAAAAATTTTCAATTGAACACCTCCCCCAATTTTTAAAAGTATCTTCCTGATGTTATTGGAAATCGGAGAAGAGGGATGGGATCCAATCGAAATTTTTATAATAGGTAATCCAAGTTATTTTTTGGATCTTCATCTACAACTTTTATTTGAAAAGTTTTTCAATTGGCCCCTTTTTCCCTCCGTTCTATAATTTTTAATCAAGTATTTTCGGAGTGGTATGTAAAGTTGGTAAGGAGGGAGGTGTCCGATCTAAAAAAATTCAAACAAAAGTTGTAGCTTGAAGTTCTAAGAATAATCTTGGTTATTACAAAAATTTCGATTGGGCCCCTCCCTCCCCTCCAATTTTGAATATCAAGTATCTATAATTATGGTATATTGGACTTGATGAAATCCAACAACAAAGATCCACGTCCCTGTAAACATTAAACAAATTGAGTAAACTAGACACTAGTACCAAAAATACGAAGTAATTCGGTTGAAATAATTTTTTATAAACATTTAAAAATATACCCTCGTGATTTTTGAAGTCGAAGTTCTTGGTATACAAAATTCATATTGACACAGAAAATATTACACAATTTTCATTTTTTTTTTTAATTTGGTACAGAGTGTATTTCAGGCCCAACTAAAGATTCTATGAAAAAAGTGGTAGGATTCAAAATTGTAGAGTGTGAAATTTCCTTCCTACTGTGAGCAATTGGTTTCTTTCTGGAAAACTTCATTTTCGTGTATTTTGTAGTCGAATTTCGAAATGTAAAAAAATAAAATTTTGAACGCCGACTGCAAAAATTGCGAAAACTTGATCTCTGAGAATTGAGAAAAAAATTAGTAGCTTGCTAGAGAAATAAAATTGAATTCTCTGCAATTTTGAAACCTGCCACTTTTTTCATATTGGATCTTTAGGTGGTCCAGAAATTTCTCTCTGTAATGGATAAAACATTGAATCAATTTTTTTTTGTTCAATTTTAAAAAATTTTCTCAAGATTTTTTTTTTGTCAGAAATTTTTAGCATAGTTTATGATTTTACGCTGTGCAAAATTGAGGGAAACCTAACGAAATTCTGACAGTTAGCTTAGGTTAAGTTAGGGTAGAAATATCAAAATTCAAAATTAAAAATTATTTAAAATTTTTTTTGAGATTTCAAAAATTTTTACTATCGAAACTCTGCGATTAAAAAAAAAATCATGTAGTAGAGAAGTTTATTAGATTTCCAATGACAGCCATATCAATTTTTATCTCATACATTCAGCGGTACAAAGCAATGAATACAAAAAAACACGAATTCGTTATCAAAGTGGCTCCTTTTTACAGCTCCTATGAGATTGAAAAAAAATTTCAACACCAAGTTCTAAAACAAAAATTAAAACAAAGTTATTTTTAAAAAATGAGAATAATAATATTTTTTAAATTTTACTTTTTTATTTTTGAGGAAAATTTTGAAAATTTGCTTTTGAAAATTTTTAATAAAATATTGTTTTTGAACAAAATTCCAAAAATGTATTTTTACACAAAATATATATATTTTTTTAAATGTGATAGAATTTTTTTAATATGGATCTTTGTTTGAAAAATAGCAACAAAACAAAAGTTAAAATGTAAAATAATTTATTAAGTCTTCCACTCCCAGCTTCCACCTTCGAACCAAATTATAAGTTGACTTTTTCATTCTAAAAAATGAGCTGAAACATTTTTATTGTGGTTAACTCTTTGTTACGATATTATACGAATATTATTAATTCGGATTAGAGTGCCCGAGTTCAGGTGTATTTTGGAGGTGTTTATTGCCAAAAACACGTTTATCATTGGTTGGGATCCATTCACGTGTATTTAATCGCTACGTGGAAATTTTATTATAGAAAAAAAAAGAGTATAAATACTTACGTAAAAATTCATTAACGAATTAGCACGCGGGTTGTTGTCGTTTTTTGAAGGTTGATCCAATCCAGTACCTAATCCAGATGATGATTGGTGTATCGATGAACCTTTTATGGTTTTTTTTTTCTTTCTCAGGATTCGTTACAGTGTAATCGATCGATCGTTAAAAACTAACCAGCAGCGTCGGATTTCGATGTGTAATTCTAATTAAAATATATTAACGATAAGTGTGTATCGGCTACGAATGGAAATATGGCGGACAAGTATGTGCCCTCGGATGCATCGGAGATCCGAAGCCGAACCATTTGTACTTACAATTGTAGCCTGCTGTCTTGTTTTCGTTTCGCGGTTCCCATAATAAATAGATTGCGCAAAGCATCTTTGTATTGGTATCACTTTCTGTGCGCTAATATTTCGTACTCGTACTTGGTATGGTATACGCTAATGTGCTCGTAGCGCGAGTACCAACCGCTGTATGGGCAGTTGACTTCGTCAGAGTTTTATACGAATTGGTTGGCTGCGTTGAATTGTTTGGCTAGGTTCAATATGTGATGTAAAAACGGTTTTGCAACTGATTCGAACCTACATATAGGTTACATTTTGGCTTACTAATCGTCTTATTGATTGTTGAAATTTCCATTCTGATCCTCTCTCGAGCTAATTTCTGTAAAATATTTTTTCGAAAAAAATTTCTCGTTCATTTTGGAATTGGAAATTGAAAAATTGCGATTATGGAAATGTTTCAAATATTTTTCAGCAAAGGAATTGTAAAATGTAGGTACCAGAAACCAGATACAAAACACGAAGAAAACACTTTGAAATTTTCTCAAAAGGGAAAAATATATTCGTAACAGTTTTAAGTCTCTTTGAAAAATTTAGTGGGTATTTCTAGATTTTTTTTCTTTTTGGAGTTACTTTTCTATAGAGAGATGCTTTTACAAAATATACTTAGTACTAATATGTGATTGTCGACGAAATTTCATTTTTCATTTTATCAAAATTTTCTTCTTTTCCGGATTGTTTTCTTTACAAAGTGTACAAGTAGATATTTTCAAAAGTCGCCGTATTAAGGTTAATAATTTTTTGGATTTTTTTCTTCCATCGATGTAATTTTCTTTGTAGTAGAAAATTATAACTGGTAAAATTCTTTCGACGAATTATATCAAATACGACGAATGAGAAAGTTGAAATGGTGTTCTTCTTTTGGTGAAAAATCTTGGCCTTTTTCTTCGTATTGTGTTGGTAACTCGGCGAAAGATTATAAATAATTTTTGTCGGTTTTAGGCAATTCGTTCGGCTTTTACCTCTTTTCATTTTTGTTAAAGTTGGTATTTGCTGACTGTTGAGATTCCTTTTTTCCCCTTTGATTTGTTAATATCCTTGACCCTTTTATATAAAAGACTACGGTGTTTCACTTTTATTACTGCTTTAAATCTTCGTTTTGCTTTCACCTAAATTGTACCTGTACTGTATAATGGGGGTTTTAAAGATTTTTTGTGGTCTAAATAGTGGCTAGGGTGACAATAAGAGGTAAAGAATAGAGGGTCAAGTTTGGCCTATTTTCCTTTTATTTTTTTTTAGCGAATATGTATTAAAATGTGAAAGTGATTACGTTGAAAAGAAATACCTTTTCAGTTTTTTTCTCAAGGGCCATTCTTTCAATTCGAATACTAAAGTAGAAAATATTTTTATGGTTTTAACGTGTTTCGTCGATGTTATCTCACACTGAATGGAGACAAAGTACGTATTTGATTTTTGCAGAGTAAAAAGAATTCAACCCTTTTTTTCGAAAATACTATCTCAGTTGATTCCAACCATTTTCTCGAATAGAATTCGCCGATTGGAAATTCCATTACGAGTTGATTGAGTCAACAATGCGACGTTTGTAATATTTAAATATTTCTCGAAATTTTTACACCACGGTTTTAATTTAATGATACCAAAAGTACGGTTGTTTATGCATCGAGATCGATAGGCGATTATTCTTTTAGGGGTAAACAATTGGGAAAATTATCCATTAAGTGCGATGCGTGACTTGTTTTCAAATAAGATATGCTAATTTGAATATATGTATAATGATTAAAAACCAACACCCTGCCGTGGTTTTCTTCTGTTTCCGATTTTATTGTTTAATATTCCATGTTTAGATACGTATTAATGGAACTCAACAGTTTAAATGAGGCCGTTAGAATGCGGCTGTCTAGGGTTATATTGCGTCTCGTCTTCGTTCAAAGTTTTCATCGAAAATTATGGAAATGTGAAATTCTCACGAATGAAGCGAATTTTATTTGCGATTTTGATCTATTTTAATTCGGACAAAGGGGTTGAATCGGATCGAATTTTCAGTCGTGATAAAACGAAACCATTCCCACAAATGAATAACGAATTGATTCCTGGCTCTCGTCATTTTTTATGCCACAGCATGAAGCGTTCTGCTGAATGTTCATACATCAATTTAAAATTCAACGAGCGTTTTGCTCGTATTGAATTTGTTCGACATTTTTTCCATTTTATATTAAAATTTTCATTCGCACTTCGTTATTGGATGGCATTTTCATCGGATATTAAAATGAAAAATATTTCATCATCGACCAAACTTGCGAACTAATTAGATAGATGTAAGTAAAAGGAACGAATACGTGTATGTTGGTCCTTTTTTGATTTATTATTTCTCCAAATTAAAGTCAAGTATAATAAAGTAGGTAGTCCATTAACGAAATTAAATTTCCAAATATGAACTTCGAAGTGGAACTAATCGCAGATTACCCGAAACTTTTAATGAAAGAGATTATTGAAAATTTCTGAGAAAATTTTCCAGATGTGCATGTACGTCTCACAAACGTATATTTGAGAATTAAAAAAAAAAGTACCCCAGCACTTTGCTCCATTTACCCAATATAAAATCCAATTTTAAGGTAAATGCCCAACTTTATACAAGATTTTATAAGTCAACGTGGGCTAATATATTATTTGAAAATTTTACTAAAGGAATTTGTATGCCGGTCCACCCTAAGGAATCGACTAGGCATTTACGAAAATAGCCGCTATTTCTGTAGGCGAATTTTGCGTCTGGTGATTTCTAATACCAAAGAGAGTTAATTTTGTAGTCGCAGCGGTGGCATGGCAGTAGTGTCGGTGATGTTGCTGCACTATGAAGTAATAGTATTAATGAGGAATGAAATAAATAATTCGTAATGGTTTTTTAAGTATTATTCATGGTTGTAGATTTTTCACGCATTGTTCGTTTTGCACAAAAAAAAAGGTATCGCTGCGCTGTATTTCAATTTGCGAATTGATAAATAATTATTTCAAAACTCGAAGATTTTCGATGCAATGTCGAAGAATTACTTTGAGGAATTTTTCGAGTGAGGTGATTTTTTTTCCAATATCCATATCGTATTCGTATTCAATTTTGTAGTATGTGACTTGCTCGGTTAGCTCTATCAAAATTTGCTTTCTTTCGTGCGTTGGAGTTGGAAGAATTTCCATTATACAATTTCAGTCTACTGTAATGATTTCATTAATGAGTTATTCTTTCACTTTCTATGATGGTATACGTGACATTCCCAGGTGTTCGGGCCGAAATTAAGTTACAAAGATCTCACTTCATTATGCACATTGCATAATTAATGATGACACACTGTTATATGGGGAGTATAATCTATCGTGTGTATACGGTGTTGTAACTCGCGTACGAGAAATCTTCGATTGATACGTATTTTCCAATCGTTTCCGGAGCTGGAGAAAGAGTAGATATGATATTTTTGAAAAGAATTTCATATCTATCGAGTAGAAAAGCATTAAGGTGAATTTTAGTATTCCAGTAACGCGACCCTTGGAAAAGAAATTAAATTTTTGTTTACACATTCATTACTTTACAAGTGCGAGCAGGTATGAAAAGATTCCTTGGGCAAACACGAACCTTTTCTACCTTTAAAAAAAAGGATATACTTTCGATTTCTACAAACATACATATCATCCCTTTTTTTTAAGTGTAAAATATAAGTACATACCTATACGTTAGTCGATAAATAATCGAATTACGAATGTAAGATTTTATTTAAATTCCTATTATGGTGGGCATTTAATTAAAATAATATACACGCAAGGGAGGTTAACTTCCCATTTTTTTCTTTGGTTTTTTTCCAGCAAACGAATTTTGTACTTGAACTTCTGCTCTATTAATTTGCCGACTTTTTAGTCAATTTGCCCAATTATTGTGGGGGACTCAGACATTCCCTTTACCCCTAATTTCGATCCTGGTGACATTTCACTGTTATAAACAGTTTTATGACCGAAGATTGCCATTTCTTAAACCCCCCTTTTTCGAACGTCTACTTCCCTCTCTGTGGAAGTCACCTATCTTCGTCCCTGAGGTCGATTTTGAAAAAAATTTCCAACAAAAGTTGTAGATTGAGGTCCTAAAAATAATTTAGATTATTAGAAAAATTTCAGTTGGGCTCCTCCTTCCTCCAATTTTGCATAATACGTATAAAAATCACCCTTGATTTATAAGTGCAGCCAAGTAAGAAAAAAAATAAGGTTCTGTAAGAATTCGATTCAATTGTAGTTTTTGACATCATAATAATATATCGATTCCTAAAGCTGCGATCGACAAAAATTTCGAACAAAAGTTATAGATTGTGATCCTTGGAATAATTTTGGTTTTTACGAAAATTTTGATTGGACCCCTCCTTCCCCTCCATTTCACCAAGACAGAAAATCATAGATTCTGTAAAATAGTAGATTCAATTTCCTTTCTTGGATGTCTCTTATATGTATCTGTTCCTAAGGTCGCGATCGAAAAACTTTTCAAACAAAAGTTGTAGATTGAGACCGTTGGAATAATTTTGGTTATTACAAAAATTTCGATTCGTCCCCTCCCTCCCCTTCAATTTGGCATACCGAGGGTGAAAAAGGGGCACCAAATGATTTCCTTACATATTATTGTAATTGGAGGGGAAGGAGGGGTCGAATCGAAATTTTTCAAGTGACCAAAATTATTTTGGGGATCTCAGTTTGTAACTTTTGTTTGAAAAATTTTCAAATTAAGACCTTAGATACAGGGATGGGGAGCTTTTTTGTAAGGGCTGATGATTTAAAAAATGAAATTGATAAAATTAGTACGTACGAATACGAAACAACCAGACGATGTTTTATATTCTTTTCCTCTCTCGAGCAAACATAAAAGTTGGGCAAGTAGCTATTAAAATATGTATTTGGTTTAATAATTCAGTAATCCCGCCTTAATAGAGTTGGCGAAAAAAAAATTGTTCCGATACGTAAGTATCTTATAATAACTTGGGAGTTTTTTGAACGTCATCGACGCTCGGTATCGCTGATTTTACCTACTTTCGTGGATAGGCAAAGTATACCTGTGACGTCTGGTAATCTGGTTCGCGTGTGTATATATTTACTCTTAAGTTGAAAAAGCTTGGTCGAGGTGAACTGGTTTATTTAACGGCTATTATAGGCGGCGTATGTGTCTATTTTTTTTTATTTTTTTTTTTCATACGGTACGAGTATCATAAATGTAATTCATGGTTAGAATGTCTGTATTTCAACCGAAATATTTATTACGATTGATGTTCATGTACACGTATGGTTTATAGTTGAGATTAGTGATGTATGGTAAAAAAGAGTCTACTGGAAAGTACCAGTCGAGTGAAAATTTTCAATGTCCTCGAGGACGAGTGGATAGTAAAGTACACGAGAATGTCGTACGTGTATTGTTCTTATTATCAATACGAATTCGAATCGGAATAGCGAATAATTTTGAACCAGTTTTGATTAGATTAATATACCTTGTTCTGCCCACCTTTAACATCGAATCTCTAAATTACGATCCAAATTATTTATTTAGAAAACGTTCAAAGCGCCCTCGATATTTTAAAGTCGGATTTCTTATTTCAAACTTTCACTGCACAAATTATTCACCGAATTCGTAACTCGATTGTTACTTTATTTAAAAACTACGTCTTGTGTAGTTGCTCGATTATTTAGTACCTACTTGTTTTCCAGTTTTTTGTTTATTGTCTGAGCAGTGTACACGCATTTCGTATAGAGTAGAGAGAGAGAAGGAGAGCTACGAGTGAAACGAAAAGTCAGCTTCTGTCAGTCAGTACTCTCGATACAATTTAAGAAATTTACAAATTTGAGATGATTTATTCACTCGTGTGAGAGATGGTCGTCAATAATCAAGTATGTTTAAAATATGATGGAAATTATACGACAGTGTTGCCATCAACAAAGTTGATCAGAATTTTTGCATAAGGCATTGGACGAAAATCGGTTGCAGAATAAATTTGTATAAGTTTTATTTATGATTATTTTGATGAATGATTTATTTCCAATAGAGGTAAAAAAAACTCACGCATTGTAACCTTGCTCGGTTTGAAATTGTTCTGTACATCATCGCGTATGACATGATGGGATGTATTGGACTCAGAACTAGAGGCAGATAGATGTACAATGAATTTTGATGGTACTTTGTGTGTAATATTTAACGAATGTCGTTATTCTGTCTTCTCCTTTTTCTTATTCGTCGAAGCTACGTGTTATTATTACTACATTCTTGAATAGGTTTCTTTACTCAAACGGATACTCAAGGCCAAAAACAACTTTCACGCGCTCAGAATGCTGTAAACGTTGTGCTTCCCACCAGTTTCGTATACTCGATAGTTATTCGTTTTGATGCCAATTTGTGAACCCGTTCAGATGTAATGTATATTAATGTCGAGGGTTTTATACTTCTACTGGTGGTGCACCATATAAAAATCGGATAACTGTGTTTGTGGTACGATGGTACATAAAGCTTAATCGAGGTTTGTTTGTTATCCCTCCAAAATGACGAAGAAAACGTTTCAAATTGGGTCAAATGTGCAGCTTGAGTTACTGCAGCAGGTATAAAAAATGGTTGATTTTTTTCCTTCTGTAAAGTTTCCGCGATATGTTCAATTTTCAAATTTATTATTGGGAACTTTTTTATACGAAGTGTTCCCTGAATGATGTTGGAAAATCCACAGGGTGAATAGACAACCCATAAAAAACAAAAACAAAATCAATACAAATTTATGTAGTGTGCATCTCAAAAATTGAAAAAGCAAGGAAAATTGATTTGGGGAAAATGAAAAAATTTCTATCGTGTGTAAGCAGATAATGCATACTCCTGAAATCATGTTTTCCAAGAACAATTAATATTTTAAATATCAAGGTGAATAACACTGTTCCTTTAGGAGATATCTTGTCCAGACTCAAAATAAATTATGTCACCATCCAGAGGGGCAAAGAATGCGTAATTGATGAATCTACTTTTTTAAGGTTTTTCTAGCTCTCGAAAAGTTACATCACCTGTTTCATTTACCGTCTTGACAGAATTTTGAATTTTTCATACCTCGTAGAAGTTCCTTGATATTGATAATAAGGGCTCAGCAAAATGTTCAAGGGGTAGAAGCGAAATATAAAAATTGTAAACTCCCGGCACGACAATGCATGTTACGAATGTAAATTTTTGAGAGAACCAAAAAAGTTAATGGAGTCTTGGAAACTGAAAAACCCGAGAAACGACTTTTTACTCTTCAAGTTAGATGGACTTGGTGGCTTTTACCTGGCAGGTGAAACGTGTATCGCCTCAGTACTGTTTCCTCTTTTTTTTGGCACCATTAAGTATAACATTTACTAATTTCAATATTACTTAGATCCTTGATATTCATAATTGGAGGGGTGGGGGGGGGGGGGGTCCAATCGAAATTAATGTAATGACCAAAATTATTTCCAAGACTTCAAGCTACAAGTTTTGTTTGAAAAATTTTTCACTTGGATACCTAGACCTACGGCCACCAGTTTTTAATTGTATCAGTATTTAAGTTATATTATGCAAAATTGGAAGGAAAGGAAGGGTCTAATCAATATTTTTATAATAACCAAAAATTTTTTAGGGTCTTAATCTATAACTTTCATTTGAAGAATTTTTCAATTGAACTCTTCCTCTCTCACTCCTCTTAACTTTCATCAGTATCTTCGGAGTGTTATGCAAAATCGGTAGGGAGAGAGGAGTTCAATTGAAAAAATTTTCAAACAAAAGTTGTAGCTTGAAGTCTTTGGAATAATTTTGGTTATTACAAAAATTTCGATTGGACCCCTCCCTCCCCTTCAATTTTGAATATCAAGTATATTGGATCTGGTAAATTTTACAATGGTGCCAAAAAAACAGTACTGCGGCAATCTACTCGTACAGGTGACTGTATGCACGACCAAAAAAAAAAAATTCCCGTGATATTATTACCGCTTGCCCCATCAATTTTCGAGATGGGCGTCATATATATAGAGGGTGGTTCCTGAGTGATGTAGGAATAGTAGTTTATTCAAGTAGGGAGATAAAGTGATTTTCGACGATTTTGAGGGTTTATTGACCGAGCGAAGCGAGGGAAATGAATCAAAATCGTTGAAAAATGACTTTTATTTCCCTAGTTGAAGGAAAATAAAATTGAGAAAAAATTTATGGCCGAGCATATTACGGGTAAGTGAGTGATAAATCCAACTTTTTTATCTATCTTTGAAAATAAAGGTGCTACAAATCATTAAAAATTGAAAAAAAAACTGCTTTTCAAATTTGCAGGTAAAAAATGTTAATTTTTGTAGTAGGTACTTACTGCCCGATTGTTTTTCTGCTAATTTAATTTTCCTTTGCCCCTTCAATTTCTGAGATAGGAATATCAAGTATAAAATTATACATTTTTTTGTTTTTTATGGGTTGCCTATTTAATCTGTGGATTTTTGTTCATTACTCGGGGAAGGGATTGGACTATATTTTTGAAACTTTCTTGGCCAACTTTCAAGCACCTGAAAAAGGATCGATTTCGATCAACTTGAAATATGACCCAAAATCAGTCATGAATATCGTATTAAAAAACGAAATGTAAATTTGATGAGGGTTTTCTTCTCCAAGTCCTACCCACTCACAAATTAATTGACCACGACTACTTATCCTTCCTCATGAAAAGGTCCAATTTCATGCCTGTGAATGGCTGATTCAGGATACTTGATTCTAGGTAAGTATTCGTAGGAAATTGAAAAATCAATTTTTCGTATTTTGATGGAATTTCGTATCATTATTCGACGATTCGAAATTGATAACAATTTCACGGTACTAGAATCGAACAAAATCGAAATTCATTCCAAATGCTTTTTAAAACTATATGGCCATCGTGGAAATTGGTCAAATTACCTATAACCAGGTACAGCTATGTACTGGTGCATTGCTTAGCTCGACACAGACATTCGGCCGAATGCAATTGTCTAGACGTTTGCACCTGAAGGTTCCATGGTATGTTGCGCAACGTTCGTGTAATTTTTATTTATGTGAAAAATGGTTTCGATGTGCTCACGAAAGAGCGTCGGTGTCTGCGAGTTAGCGTACCATATCTGACGTATTATACGTATTCAAATGTAGGTCAATCGAGTCGAGGAATTTTTTGTATCACGATAGAAACACTATGTTTTGTCGGATGGGGGAAGGGACTGGGCCATACTGATCGAATTATTTTTTTTTAATTTTTTTTATTTGTAAAACGACAAGGAAAAAAGCGTCGATGTAAAAAAAATTTGGAAAAAAAAAAGAAAGACGAAATTCGCCAGAAGGCGAAGCTGAGCTGAAACTCGTAGGAAGCTAGCAAGCAACTCAGGCGATAATGTTCGTCGCCACCTCGAATGATATTTTCTGTTTCCGTTGGAATTGAAAAATCTGGGGAATTCGACTTGGAAAGCTCTCGGAATTTTGCGAGAACGACTACAACGTAGACGCGTATTGGCTGAAAAGTAATTTCACTTTCGTCGAAGCGGCGAGAAAAAAGATGCGAAGCTGACGAGGCAAACAGGGTGGTTCGGCGGCAGCGCGACATGGAAGGCAAAGGCTGTGGCGTTGTATCGGAAAGCCGGACGGAATAAGAAAGCTCGACGCAAGTACCGCGCGGTGGTTTCAAGTTTTTAGGTGGAGGGAACGGTGCGGGGCGAACAGCTGATTATCAAGGGCGGAATTTTGATTTTATAGCCGAAAAAAAGAGTATTCTCCGGTGATATCCGGCTTCGCGTCTGATAAGAGAGTCGCTCTACATGGTTTATTTTGTGTACTGTCGACTTTAAATGCGGTTGCTTAGCGACCAGCTTGAAAATGTCGATGTGTTGGTCTGTGAAGTGGTACGTGGGTGTGTGGGTGTCGGCAGCGTCGATGTCGGCGTTGGTTTGTCGGTGCCGTTGTATAGAGTCGTATATGTACGTAAGTGTACGACGTCAGCGACGTGTATTTTAACGATACCCCAATTGGTTTAGGAAACCGCGCCGCGGCGGCACATTAAGGCGCGCCAGCAACGTTTCTGCGAAGCTTTTTAACCGGAACTTTTTGTAGGGGATGCGAAGAAAGAGGTGTTCAATTTTCTAAAGTATGTCAATGTTAGCGATAGTGGTTGTCGCAGCTGGTAACGTCCTTCGGATTCGAATTAGGCCACGGTCATCGTTCGTCGGCGAATACGCGCCGCGTCGTAGCGACGATGGCGCTCTGGGCTCTGGCTTCTCGAAAATTCAAACTGCGTGAGTCGAACGCACTGGCCGGTGGTTTGCGAAATGGGCATTTTTCTGCGATCTTTCTTTTTGAAAAATACCAACCCGGTTGGAGAAATTTATTTCGTATGTGGGACGGCAATCGATAAAAAATTTCCCCAAGCGCAACTTCTTCACGGATGTAGGAAAATTTTGTTATAATTTTCAAAGTTACTGCCATAGGTGCAACTTGGAGAAATATTGGGGGGGGGGACCTATTTTTTCCCATTTCTTCAGAAAAAAGTATCTAATTTTTTGCTATATTTTGCTATAAATATCTATAAAAAAAAACTGGGGGCAAATGCCCCCCTCAACCCCCAAATTACACCTAAAATATTAAGGGGGCAAACTATTTTTTCTCATTTCTTTGGAAAAAAGTACCTAATTTTTTGCTATGTTTTGCTGTAAATATCTATCAAAAAAAAAAATTGGGGCAAATGCCCCTCAACTCCCAAATTACACTCAAGTGTTGGGAGGCAAACTATTTTTTTCTCATTTCTTTAGAAAAACGTTCCTAATTTTTTGCTATATTATTTTGCTGTAAATATCTATCAAAAAAATTATTGTGGGCAAATGCCCCATTGGCCCCCAAATTACGCCTATGGTTATTGCTACTGCTACTGCTGCAACGTTTGAGAAGCGATGAAAAGTGACGATAAGGATGAAGTGTCTTAGACTGGATTCGATAAAATAATGAAAAATTGAAAAATGTTCCCATATATTCGAGTCAAAGTTGCAATTAAAGAGTAATAGCTGTTATTACATTTGAATTTTCATGTACGATGGTAACATAGTAGACCCTTCATAGCCATTTAATGACGCACTAATGATCGTTGTTAATCGTATCAACGTCATGTGAATGCATCTCGTCTTCGTCTCTATTTTTCAAGCCACGATGATTTAGTCATTTTTATACTTCGAATTTTTTTCTAATTTTTTTATTCTTCTTTTTTATAACTGACATGAGTTAAACCGTGACCGACCGCCTATGGTGTTTGGTAGTCACGTGGCTAGAACAGCCATTGACTGCTGGTGGAAATTCATGGTATGCCCTTGAGAGAAGAATCGAAGGAGAAACTATTTGTGAGATGAGGATCCATTGCATTAAAAGAGTAATGTTTTTAGTAGCTAGAACTTACAAGTTGCTAGTACATGGAGATTGTTTCGCTTTTCATGCTCAAGTTGTAAGTTCGCATTTACGATGTAATATTTATCAGCGAATTTTCGCCCTATTTGGTATAGAGATATTAGTTTCTTCAGCTCATTTTTCTTACGAAATTGTATTCGTTTTCTTATTTTATTTTTTTATTCCTCCCTTTGAAGTTGTTCGTTTTATGAAAAAATAATCCCTGTAGGTTGTAAGTATGGATAATTTGTTTTTTGGGGCTTAAGTTCAGTTGAAATTTTGGTTACCTACAGATGACGAAAAAAAAGTCAGATAAAAATATACTTAATTTCATTTTCGAATATACATAATGTTGAGTTGAAAGTATTATTTTTTTTTCTTGATTGAGAAGGAGAAACGAATAAGAAGATGGAAAAAACAAATTAAAGGAAAATTAAGAGGAGTAAAGGTGGAGAAGAGAGAGAAAATTTTCCCACAAAATATTAAACAGTTTGTACGCTGGGCCATTTAGAAATTAGTCAAGTCACATAAGGTTGTCGAAAGACGATATTCTAATTCTGAAACAAGTTCTCAATTGATTTGATATTTCTAAAAAAAAAACACTACGTTTGAAAGTATGAAACATAGTATATGCTTTTACTCTAAAAAATTTTCAAGTTTCAGAATGTCTGACAAAATGTCTAGAAAATGTCTAAAAGTCATAAAATTTCAAAAAATTTACAAGTTTCAAAATGTCTGACATAATGTCTAAAAAATCGAATTTAGGTATTAAAAATTTTCTGTTTTTTATGCCCTCCAAAACCAAACCTAACCTAACATAGCCTACCCTAACCTAACCTAACCCAACTTGTCGGATTTTAGGGTCGGATTTTGGTGTCGTTTTTTTCCATTTTGGTCATCGTAAAAGCATATACTATGCTAAAAAAAAAAGAAAAAAAGAATAGGGCATTGTTACAGATGATGAGATGATGCTAACAATTTTTTTTTTTAATTCTTGGTATTTGGAGTGAATCGATATGTGATGGAAGAATTTCGCCCTAGTTTCTTTCGGTTTAAGACAAAAGTCAGCCGAAAAATTTCTTACAAAATGATTTTCCCAATTTTTACAAAATTTTGTTATTTATATTTCGATACAAAACACAAAAAAAACTGAAAGGAAATTGCTAGAAATGAAAAGAATAAGAAAGGAAGGAGGGAAATAAGGGAGAAGAGAGAAAAATTGATGAAAAAATTTCATCACTACTAATATTATTAGTTTACTTTTCCGAAAAAAGAAGAGAAAAGGGAGAAAACGAAGAAATTTCTAAAAAAGTTATAAAGATGAAGTAAAAATATTAAAATAATAAATAAAAGAGATTAAAATTGAATACCTAAAAATAAATATTAAAAATTCAAAACTTTTAGTTATTATTAAATTGGTTTCAAAGATTAGAAAATTTTTCATAGAACTATTTTTTTTTTTTTTTTTTTTTTTTTTTTTTTTTTTTTGGGTGTTTATAATTACAGGATTATTACACCCATCGGAAGAATTTTTTAAATTTTATTTGTGAGGTTGAGTTTTTTAATTAAGTTTATGAATTTTTGAATTTCGGAAGGAATATCTGGTATAACTGGGGGGATTTCATTTATTTGTAGGGTTAGTCTCTCTTGTTTTAACTTGGGGCATTTGAACAGGATATGTTGGATAGATATAAGTTGAATAGTACAGAAAGGGCATAGAGGTTTTGGAGTTTTTTGGTAAAGATAATTGTGAGTAATTTTTGTGTGTCCAATTCTTAGTCTGGTTATAATGATTTCATCTTGTCTATTTAATTGTGAGAGGTTTTTCCAAGGATGCACTCTTTTTTTATGTTGGTATAATTTATTGTTTACTTGTTGGGACCATAAGTTTTGCCAGCTTGAGTAAATTTGTTTGGTTAACAAAGATTTGATGTCATCTGTGGAAAGGGTAGAGAGTGGGGAGGGATTTATGGCAGATTTTGCTAGTGTATCGACAATTTCGTTTCCTTGAATTCCTATATGACTGGGAACGTATGCAAATTGAATAATGAAATTTGAATTTTGTAAATCAAAAAGAATTTTGTGAATGTTTTGTACAATGGGATGATCTGTAAAAATGTTTTGAATTGAAATTAAGGAGCTTAAAGAGTCGCTTTGGATTAGGAAATTTTTGTTGGTTATTTTGGAAGTGAGTATATCTTGAAGGCAGTGTTGTATAGCAGAAAGTTCAGCATTGTAAATAGAAGAGATGTTATGTATCTTATAGTTAGCAACTTGGTCGTTTATTGAAAAAGCATAGCCTGTATGAAGTGAGGGAATTTTTGAACCATCAGTGAAACATAAGTTGTAATTATTATATTTTGATGCCATTTCTAAGTAGTGGGTTTTTATTATTGTATTGGAATTTTCTTTTTTTCTTCTTTCAAAAAATTACACATATTTTATGAATTGTCTTGAGGAAATTTTGAAATTTTCGTAAACCATCTGCCCCTCAAAATTGAGATAGGCGCTCTTTTATATTCAGATTTCAATTTTGCCAGATCACTCGTCGGACATCCTGTATAAATTTCTAAAAGTCTAAAAATTATAATCACGAGTTTACAAAAAATGTTTAAAATATCAAGAGAAAAAAACCAGAATAAGCAGTATTTTTTATGTCTCATAAAAACAAGGGTACCAATGAAAAATCAGGCAACAATTGATAAAAAATAGGTAGTCATTTTTATACCTATTGATTTTTACTTTCCGAACAGCGCGTAGCGTTGTAAGGAAAGTATTGTTTTCGGTGCGAAATGCGTTTTCACGAATATTGCACTTAGACAAATTTCGACTTCGTACAAATTTGTTTTCAACAATTTCCAGATGATGTTCCGTATGTATGTGTGTGTGTGTGTGTGTGTGTGTATGTGTGTGTGTGCAGAAAAATTTGTTAACACGATTCTAATCGCCCTAATTGAGATATCTCGTTGAAATTCGGCGATGAGAAGTGGTTTATATAAACGAAGGCTACGCAAGAATTTGGGGCCTTTACGTTGAATAGAAAAAATTTTACGAGCGTTTTTTGCGAAAAATTTGTTAACACGATTCCAACCGCCCTAATTGAGATATCTCGTTGAAATTCGGCGATGAGTAGTGGTTTATATAAACGAAGGCTACGCAAGAATTTGGGGCCTTTACGTTGAATAGAAAAAAATTTACGAACGATTTATGCGAAAGATCGTCGAGTTTCACATTTGTCGCGTTTTAGATGTCGATAAAGGGAACGGTTCAAGTGTTTATCTATATCCGGACATGTCCGCGGGTGTACCGGTTTGCTCTCCTTTCCCTAACATGCGCATTGAGCAATGCTTTGCATTTTTGTTATTCATGATAAGATGTACGGGTATTCGAATGGTTGTTTTGTTTACATCATCATGATATTTTTTCACGATTAATAATAATGGAGCAAGTGTGATTTTGCCGAATATTTTTGTGTCATGTTTAACGTTTTTCAGTGTAATTGCTGACGTTTTAAATATAAAAAAATTTTTATAGTCGATTTTTTCACAAATATTCGATAATCAATTTTTTTTACATAATATTCGATGACCGATTTTTTTACAAATATTTTTTTGTTAATATTTTTTAAAATACTTTTTGATTCGGAAAGTTCGTGATGCTTGCATCACTGTTTATTTTAAATTTAGAAGCACAGACATGTTTATGAGTCACGTTTATAGTGATATTGTGACTTTCATATCTTGGTCACTTTTTATCACTAATTCGTTCAAATGTCACCTATTTCCTCATTTTTTTTTCTTTTTTTAAATATATTTTTTTCGATATTCCCTACATCAAAAAAAATTAAATTAAATTAAAAAAAGTCTATTTTAAACGTGTTGATTTGTTGAAACTGCCATACTTCATACAATATGAGACAGACGAGACAGATGTAAAAACAACCCCCCCCCCCTTTTCGTACAAAATCAAAAATCCCATCAACATTATTTTAAAGGATTGAACAAAAAAAATCATTCAATTTTTTTTTAGATAAATTTTTCAAAGTTTCTCTAAAAAATTTTCAACAACTTTCTCAAAAAATCCTGGGAATATAATATGTAGGTATCTATATTTTATATTTTTTGAACTAAAATAATTAATTACCTACCTAAGAAAAAAAAATGAAAATCTTATCAATAGAAAACGTACTTTTTAAGAGGAAATATTTCAAAATTTTCCGAAAAAAAAATAAGAAGAAGAATAATAATAATTCTATCGACATTTTTTTTTTTATTATTGACCAAATGTTTTTAGAGGGAATAATTTTCAAAATATTCGTGAAAAAATTCAAATATTTTATCAAAATGTCATTTTATTTTTACAAAAAAATCTCTAAATTTTTTTGTAAACATTTTTGGATTTTTTTTTTTCAAAATAATTTAAAAGTATTTGCTCTTAAAAATGATTTGAAAATTCAAACAATTTTTTAGGATTTGTAGATGAGGTAAGGTCAATACGGGTAACTACGAACACCGGCTAATGACGAACATGTTATATATTAAGCTATTACTAAGCATTACAAATCAAAAAATTGGTGATATAGTAACTAGGAGCACTCATTTAAATGACAGATATCAATTCATTTTAATATAATCATTTGCGAGCTTACACGAAAGCAATTATGAAATATGCTTCCAAAAAGGCCATTTTTCTGTAGGGGAGTTATTACTTTGAAAATTATTTTCGATAAGATATGATCTGTTTTTTTCTTTGGCAATACTGCTTCATGATGTAAAAACTTCACTCATTTTATAAATTCTAGCCATTTTGACTTAAAAATGAATTTTAATATTTTTATTTCGTGTCCATGATTACCCACGTATAATTATCAATTTCCGGGTAATTGCGAACAGTGCGATTTTTGTAAGTACAGTCTCACTGGATCAACATTTGAAAATTTGTATCGACTAAAAAGTATTTCTAGGACTTCAATCTACAATTTTTGTTTGAAAATTTTTTTCATTGGACCCCTCCCGTCCCCCCAATTTCGAATATTGAGTATCTACGTAGTATTATGCATGAATGGAGGGGAGGGAGGGGTCCAATCGAAATTTTTGTGATAATCCTAAACTAAGTACAGCTTATGTAGGGAAAATTTTTCAATTGGACCCCTCCCTCTCCTCATTGAATATTAAAAAGAAACATGTTCGACATTAGCCGGAATTACCAGGGTAATAGCGAACACAAGGGGGATAACTCTGAACAGCGCATATACGAGGCAATTCTGATGATAAAAAAAAATTTCTACCCGTGATTTGAAGCTGATGAAATACCATTCCAAATGACATAATTACTTTTGAAAAAAAATAACATGGAAAGTATACACAAAATTTTTAAAGTTGTACTTTGTGAAATTTTTGAATTGTGCTCGTTCATTACCCGGATTGACCTTACTTATTGATATTCAAAATTGCACGGGAGAAAGGGGTCTAATCGAAAATTTTATAATAACCAAAATTATTTCTAAGACTTCAATCTACAACTTTTAGGTATTTGAGAAAAATTTTCAATCACACCCCCACCCCAATTTTGAAAAAGTATCTACCTCATGTTATGTGAATTCTGAGAAGAAGAAACGATCCTATCAAAATTTTATAATATAACCAAGATTATTTTGATTTTTAATCTACAACTTTATTTGAAAAAAATTTCACTTGGCCCCTTCCTGCCTTATTCCTCTATAATTGTTAATCACTTTTGGAGTGTTATGCGAAATCGGTGAGGAGGGAGGGGTCCAATTGAAAAAATAATCAAACAAAAGTTATAGCTTGAAGTCCTTGGAATAATTTTAGTTATTAAGAAAATTTCGATTGGACCCCTCGCTCCCCTCCAATTTTGAATAGAAATACAAATCCAGCAGGTTACTTTTTGTTTTGAAATGAAATTTTCCTTAAATTGTACGCA
Organism: Balanococcus diminutus; assembly: GCA_959613365.1. Lineage (NCBI taxonomy): Eukaryota > Metazoa > Arthropoda > Insecta > Hemiptera > Pseudococcidae > Balanococcus > Balanococcus diminutus. The sequence goes on along the minus strand of OY390715.1, from coordinate 40,591,414 downwards.
GCCTAGAATCGTCTTAAGAAATATGTCAAAAATATGAAAAATTCGTTGAATTGACCAGATTGGGCGAAAACTACGTTTCAACTTTTAAGTACCTAATATCTCGAAGAAACGCACGAAAAAATGCGAATTTATTTCCTACACGTTATATTACTTGGGTTGATTAAAACCGAGAAAAATAAAAAATATTTCGATAATTTAGTTCTACTTATAAAATAAAATACGTAGTCGATTTAGGAGATTGTCGAATAGCGTTGTCGTATACTTAGGTGGCAAATTTTATTTTTTCACCAGTGGTTTAGTAAATTGGCGACTACATAAATTCTTCATTTGTCTAATGAACAATGGCGTAATACTCGCCGAAAGCGAATACGAAGTACTTAACGCGTTCGGATAAAGCGAAGCGAAAAATAAAACAAAACAAAACAATAGTATCATTTCGGAAGAGTTTCATCATCCTTGATTTCTCCAGCCCTGCACCGCGTACTTCGTCTATATCCTCTTGTGTGTGTCCATCTCCATATACGACTCGAGTATCAATATTGATGGAAGAAGACGGAAACGAATATTCGTCATTTATCCGATGTGGTTTTTTTTTTCTCGAAGCGAACGACTGCGACCTGCGACTGCGGTAGTTTAGAATGTAAATTTAGAGCTTTCTGCGCGCTCAAGGTTTAGGAAATGATGGGGTACGAGGTTACTTCCTTTTTATGATTAAATGTGTTTCGCGAAAGTTATGTTGTTATAAACAAAGCATGAGTAACCTTGAGTTTTTTCGTCGAATTTGTACGTATTTTTAAAATTCGCATTCTTCGAACGTAATTTTTTCATCGTAAATTAATGCGTGTGCGATGTGTTTGCGGTAGTATCGTTTAAATGCAGCCTACCTATAGTACCTATGTAGTTTGCCGGCAAGCTTGTATGTATGTTTGTATATTTCTTCTCTCTCTCTCTCTCTCTCTCTCTCTTCGTCTATGGGTCTGGTAATATTTCGAATCTATTTTTAAGGACACGTAACAAATTGAATTTCATCCAAGGTAACATTTGTTTACGGTTTGATAACCTTTCGAAGGTTTTGCTAGCTAGAAAATTTCCTTCTAAATTGGTAGATTTTAGAAGCGGGGTGGTGGGGTGTGTACGTGAATAGAAAAGGATGTGCAAATCGTTGAAAAAAAAATTACGCAGTAGGAGTAAGTGATGAAGAACTGCAGTGCACTGCCCAGATAGGTACAGACAGGTACTCGTAGGTACTATATACAATTGCCAACACAATTTGTACGTTTTTAATGTCGAATAGATAAGACAGAGCGGTAACATTAATAGTAATATACGAAGTGGGACAAGCACGTTGCTGATACAACCATAAAGAAGTGATATTTGTGACACCGAATGTGTAAATATAAAAGCACCATTAATGGTGGATTGTGGTTGTGTTGTGGTAATTGTACTGGCGTATTTGCCGAGTTGGCAACGTTGTAATACGATGAATTAGGTATATACTAAATTAAAGAAAGTCGAATATACCAGCTTCTTGTCGGAGGTTGTTTCATTATGTAAGGTTGCGTAAAACGGCGCCATCTTACGGTAATACTCGGCATGGAGAGAGTTACGTAGTTGAAAGACGCGAGGGAAAAGAGTTGATGTTACTTGGCCTTGAGAATAAACAACTGTGTCAAAGTCGAACGCAAAGATCAGTCTGTTGGGTACTTGGAAGAGTGATCGGCGAGTCAAACTCGGCAGTCCCAGTCCCAGTCGACTCGACTGCGGTGAAAGAGCAAGACAGACGAATGGGCGATCTCGTTGGTAAAAAAAAGAAACACGATGAGCCACAGCCACGGACGGTGGACGGCGGACGCGAACGGTACGCGCTGGTAGCACAGTGAACGTAGTCTTCGTCGTCGTCGTTGTTGTTGTTGCTGATGCTGATGTTGTGGCAGCAACATTTGTGTGGCTGGTGCTTGAAAATAACTTCAAACAGAGATTCTCGGTCGATTCTCGATTATATCGATGTACATAACTTGTATCGTATATGAGAACATAGGCCCCCCACCTCACCCCCTCGCTCTTTCGGTACTCTCTTAACATAGTCCGCTTTTTCATGTACGTATGTACCGTACGTCTTGAGTACACGTTTCTTTTGTCATTTGGAGGTCGTCGGCCGGTTTCATTAGCTTTTATAAATTTCCATCGTCGTACAAGTACATATACGTACGTAAATCAGCGCAATTTATTTTTATTGGCGACTTGATCTGCTGGAAATTTGGTATTGTGCAAGATCAAAGATGGTTCGATTGAGGCGATTAAGGTGCAAGTTTGACCGACTTTGGAAAATTCACCATCTACTCGGACTCGGTGTATCTGATAAAGACGAATAAAAAATTGAAAAAATGAAATAATTTCAAACATTTATTAGGGGGAGGGAATAGTATTAATAATCAAGTACAATTGAGGGGTCCTTTGTAAAAACAACCATAGTCAAAAATTTGAATTTTTTTTTTATTACAGTTCCTAAATCAAATTTTTACGAGAACAATTAAAAAAAATTAGCTTAGGTACATAAATTTTTTCGATTTTAAAAGTAGTGTTTTAGCTGAATTCGTTTGAAAAACAACCATAGCTAGTCGACATTTTTAAACAAAAAAATGTATAATTTTTTAAAATTGAAAAAAAATATATATTACTTGGCAGTATGGAACCCCCATCTCCCTCCCTCCCTCCCTTCCAAACATGATTTGAGTATTTTATTTTGGTCTCCAGTAAAATTTGATTTTTTGACTACACATATTATGGATGTTTTTTCAACAGATCCCTCCATTCTTCTGTTGAAAAAAAAAATTCTTATAAAAATTAAAATTGTTTATAAAAAATATCCATTTTCAATTTCACCCTGATTGGAATTTTTTTCTTCAAATGAAAAAGCTATATTACTTTTTGGAGGGAAGAATTTACAATTTTTAATAATGAGATAGGCAAAGTTTCCAATATTATGAATTTTTTATCGTTAACAAATGAGAAATTTCATCGTCAAAAGAAGTTATTATTCCCAAGTTACGAAAGTTGCAAAAAAATTTCATCATCTTAGCAGCATCCACTGGCCACTGAATACACAGGGGGCCAAGTTGAATGGTCGATGGGCTTGGAAATAGAAAATAATTGCAGCGTTTTATTTGTGTTGGTACCGTGTGTATTTCCTTTCGAACTAATGGTCATACGAAAAAAATGCTAAGAAATTAAGAATCAAAATTTTTTTTCTACGATGTGCTTGGTTTTCGTGATTTTTTTCGGTTAAAGTTCAAAATTTGAATTTTTTACATTCAAAAATCACGAGAACTATATGATGGAAACTAATAGCTTACTAGGGGAAAAAATTTCTAGTTGTACGATTTTTAGGATTTTTTTTTTCGTACGGCCTTTAATTCGACCAGAAAGAAACTCTGTATTTTTTTAAAAATGTGTTTTTTTTTTGGGTGTTAATAATTATGAATTTTTGCGTTACAAACTTCGACTGCAAAAATTACGAAAACAAGGTGTCTAACAGGTGCTGAAAGTGCTGAAAGTGCTGAAATAGACTTCCAAGTTCCAATTCATAAAGTAGCGCTGAAAATCAAAGAAATGATTAAAAAGTGCTGATTTTTGCACAAAGGTCCTTCTTTTTTCAGTAAAATTCATTAAAAATTTACTTTTTATCCAATTCACGGTTTTCTGTCAATTTTTAAAGTGTTCTGAACTGAAGGCATTCATTTTTTCATAATTTTAATACGGATGGGGTGAGGTGGGGTGGAAGGGAGTTGGCTCGTAAAACATTTTCCTGAAGATGTTACGAAATTCTGAAAAATGTGCTGGTTTTTGATTTGGAAGTTTTGTTGGGCTGAGCCTTTCCGAAAAAATAAGTTGCTTACTGCAGAAAAAATTCCTGTTGAAAAATTTTATTTCTTTGTTTTTTTTTTCTTGAGCCCTTGTATAGTGTAATCTCAAATGAGTGATTCGAGTGATCGAAAAGTTAAAAACGATTTTATGACCTTTTTCAAGGCCTCACTCCAAAAAATGTCAGTGTTTCTACACCTAACGTCCCAATCAAAAAAATTTTCAAACGAAAGTTGTAAGTTGAGTGCTTAAGAATAGTTTTGGTCATGAAAAAAATTTCAATTGGACCCATCCCTTCCCTACAATTTTGCATAATACATGCGAAAATTATGGAATGATCTCCATTAGCATTATGTGAAATTGGAGGGGTCTAGTCCAAATTTCAGTAATTACTAAAATGATTCCAGTGATCTCAGTGACTGTTTGAAGTGCAAGGATAATTTTCAAATGTATTATAGAATATTGAAGTGGAGGGTGGTGTCGAATCAAATTTTTCTTATAATCAAACATATTCACCAATATATGATGTATTGATGTATAATTTATGCTTGAAAATTTTTTCAATTAAGGCCTTAGGTATACAAAGATAAGAGATTTTTTGGAATAGGGGGTGAATATTGAGAAAGGGGTTAAAAAATTTAACCCAGATCATTTTTTTCAAAATACGTCTTAAATTACGAATCAATCACAAAATCTCCTTTTAACCTTCCATCGTACAATTTTTTTTTTCAAAGCCCCATTCAACATGGGTCACCCTGTATGTACGCTATAGTATTTTTTCTTCTTCTGCGAACGTATCACACGACCGTCAACAAGTAATTTTGAGAATCAACCTGCTTTAGAGAAACTTTTATTAGTGTATGGTTGAGATTATTGTATTTAGTAAATTATTTTATTATTACGTAGATATTTTCTCTAATATTAAGTACAAATGTGTAAAATTTCTTGCTTGATGAAAAATTTTTTCTATTGTTGGATTTGCAGGTTGACGATCAGATGAAGCTGCTGCAACATTCGTGGTCCGATATGTTGGTTTTAGATCATATTCATCACAGAATGCACAATAACCTACCGGACGAAACAACTCTTCCCAACGGCCAGAAATTTGATCTCTTATCCCTAGGTCTTCTAGGTGTACCAAGCTTGCAAGAGCGATTTTCGCAAGTCACGCGTACTTTACTAGAATTGAAATTCGATATCAGCGATTATATTTGTATCAAGTTCCTCCTTCTACTTAATCCTGGTGAGTATTCAATTAGTGAAATATTTCATCGTATATTATTCTTTTTTCTATGTAAATTGAGGAAAATGTTTTTACATCTGAGCATGAAAATAAAACACAGAACGAAAAAATTGAGTCGTCGAGCATTCTAGAGCCACCCTGTTGTTTGCCAGATTTACGAAACAGACGACTGCAAATTTTTAAATAAATATTTTCGTACGTTTAGACTGCTCATTCTCATGTACCACGTAACCGATGACTCATAAAAAAAACCAGTTTGTGTGTGGATTTAGTACTTAATATGCGAACAGATTAAACGCAGATGATGATAAATACATAGTTGGGATTATAAGGGAGTGTTTTTTTTTTTTAGCGGTGGAAAAAAAGCATCTAAGAGCTTACTTACTGTTCAATATTGTATTCCATTGGATCAGTTTTTTTATCAATTTTTTTCTTCTTTTAATGGAACGTAAATAAAAATATGCCCTAATAGATAAATATGGTCAATTTCGAATTTATTTGTCTACTATAAAAAATATACAAATCAAACAGTTTTCATTAGGTACTGAATAATTTATACGTAGCGATTGAGCAGAGTCAGCAAAAATCTGCGTTTCGAGAAAAATGCCCAAGTAATGAATTATTTTCCTATAATTTTCGAGTACCTCCTGGATAAAAATGTAATTTTGATAATTGAAAAAAAAAAACTTTGCTGAAGAAAATAAAAATTAAATATGGTTTTTCGGTTGGCTTATTTTAATGAAATCTTTTGACGTGTTTTTAATCTTTGTTAGCATTTTAAGGAACAATCGTAAAATAATGAAGTTTCTTTTCCCATTTTTTGAAACGAGCTGTAAAAAATATATAATTATAAAGTACGTTTCCAAAACTGGAATATGTTTTTAGTCTGTTGGATGCTTTGATATAAAAAGAGATTTACCTACCTACCTGCCTTTTTTTTTCTAATAAAATTTTAAAAATTTGACCAAGCTGTAATTTATCTATAATTTTTTGAATAATAATTTTCAGAATGATGAAATCTTTCGTGGATTTAAATTATTAATACGTATTTTTTTTCTTATTTTCGAATAGATGTTCGTGGCCTGATGAACAAAAGACACGTGCAAGAAGGGCACGAGCAAGTCCGGCAAGCTTTACATGATTACTGCCTTGCGGCGCATCCACAAATTCAGGTAATTTAACGGTTGAACCGAATCTACGACTATGAGTGGTTAAAGTAGCGTAGTTGCAGTCGATAAATTTCATTTGGCCGACGTATATAGGCGCATATAGTACATACGAATATGTAAATGACTTGTAGTACTCCCATCATCATCATCATCGTCTTATAAGTTCGTTATGTTGTACTAGATTTTCCAGGTCATAAAAAATATTTACACTTCATAGAATCCGCTCTGCTGTTATAGTAGAAAAAAATTCGCATTAAATTGTTGAACAATTTATTTGTAGAATTCGATTGGTTATTAGAGTATTAAAGGCTGTAACAAAGACTTTTAATTTGCTGCATTAACGATGAATTGAATTTATGCATACGTATTTCTTAGTTAATATTTTTATTGCATTTTGTACGCTAGTCGTACAATATTATTTATTGACATTTAAATTGAATTATGCGAAGAACTTGAACGATGTCACAAAGAAAGACGAAAGTCGGTGGAATAAATCCGAAGACGTCGAAGATGTTTTATTATTTTATTAAGAAAATTATGTTATCTTATAAAAAGTTATGTATTATTATTGTGCGATAGTTTTCGTTTCAAGTAGTTCAAAATTTGAATCTTTGATTTAAAAAAAAAAAAAAAAAAAAAATCAGAAAGTTTTTTTTTTTTTTTTGTTAGGTATCAACTCCTTATTAAACAATTATGGCTATAGATGATTTTTCAATTTTGTTTAAAAATGAAATCTTAAAATTGCATTCAAAAATATGCTTAGCTATTTTTTCAAGCAAAGTTTTTTTTCAAAATTTTGTTTAAAAGCATTTCTTCCAAGGAAGAAATTCTTGATTAAAAAATATATATATTTAAAAATTGAAAATGCATAACTACTTTTTTTTAAATAAAATTCTGGCTCAAAAATAAATCTATTTTTTTCTTTAAATCAAACTTCAAATTATTTTGTAAAAAATTAATCATTTTTGAATTTAATAATTTAAAAAAAAAATAAATAAATAATAAGCCCTGTTCGAAAAATTTACCATTTTTCATCATTCGAATTAAAAGTAACACTAAAAAATGGTGAAGATAATTTTGAATTTAAAATTGCAAATCTCACGAGTTGTACAGTTTAATTGGGAAAATAATACAGGGTGTCCGGCGATTGGTCTGCCAAACTTGAAATTTGGGTATAATAGAGTACGACTATCTATAAATTTCATGTAGGTACACATGATGTCTAAGTTTGAAAATGAAGGGGCTACAACGCTTTGAAAATCAGTATTTTGCTGAGATAAATCTGTTCGCAACCCTGTGTTCAAAATTTTTTCCTATTCTGGCAGTGTATGGCACTTCGAAAAAGCAAAAAAAAGTTATAAATCATGTTGAGATGTCTAACTTTGAAAGTGAAGGAGTTACAGCAACATGAAATTGCAGTCAAAAATATTGCCTACCTCAATATATCAAGGTACACTGATGACACAGGAATAATGCAAAATTCCTTTGAAACAATTCTCTTTAGGGGGGGGGGGGGGGGGCTATAAATTTTTTTGTTGTTGAATGCATAGCGTTGACAAGCGGAATTTTCTAAGACCTTTGCATGACGTCATTTTGATTTTTCATCTATGAAGTTTTGAAGAAAAATTGGAAACTAATTTTATCTCGCTTTTTTTTTTGCAAAAAAATTAATTTTTGATTTTTGAAAAATAAAATGCATGGAGTTTTCAAAAAAGAAAAATTATATTCATTTTGCATTTTAATGATGTCATTTTGTAGAAATTATTGATAATTTTTTTGGAAAATCAAAAATTTTAAGCGTCAAAATTGGAGAAAAACACGTATTTTTCTTAATGCCCCGTTTCCAGAAAAACTATGCAACCCACGAGGTTTTTCCTCAGAATGTTTTTTATTCAGTACAGTCTAGTCTGTATTCTGACGAGAGGGTTTTGCGAAATTTTAATTTGCCGAAGACTTTTTTCGAGTTGAATGGAATACTAAGATGAAATTTATGAGAAAGTTAGATAAAATCGGGGGAAAAAGTATGAATTTTGCAAAACCCTCTCGTCAGACTACAGACTAGGCTGTACTGAATAAAAAACATTCTGAGGAAAAACTTCGTGGGTTGCCTAGTTTTTCTGGAAACGGGGCATTAAGAAAAAGACGTGTTTCTCTCCAATTTTGACGCTTAAAATTTTTGATTTTCCAAAAAAATTATCAATAATTTCTACAAAATGGCATCATTAAAATGCAAAATGAATATAATTTTTCTTTTTTGAAAACTCCATGCATTTTATTTTTCAAAAATAAAAAATAAATTTTTTTTGTAAAAAAAAAGCGAGATGAAATTAGTTTCCAATTTTTCTTCAAAACTTCATAGATGAAAAATCAAAATGACGTCATGCAAAGGTCTTTGAAAATTCCGCTTGTCAACGCTTTGCATTCAACAAAAAAAATAAAATATACTACCCCCCCCCCCCCCCCCCTAAACATAATGTACCAAATTTTTGAGAGGAATAATTTCATGTAAACATTTTGCCTAACTTTGAAATTTAAGGACACCTGTTTCATATTTTGAAATTTTTGTGAAGCCCTCTGGGAAACTTTTTTTTTGGTGTGACTCAAGTTATATCTAAATTTCAAGTTTGGCATACCCCTGGCCGGACACCCTGTATAAAGAAGCAAATTACTGACGATATTTTGTCGTCTAGGCATTTGTGTACTCTATTTTTAATTATTTTAATAAGTGTGATATTCGTATTAAAGTATTGAATTACGAATCAAATGGTTTCGGAAGTTATCAGATGAACGATATAGAAATATACGTAAATGAGACCTGGTTAGAAACTATACAACGGAAATAACTATTGCCCTGTTTAGCTTTTTTAATGAGAGTTCTTGTAAATTTTATTATATTTTCCTGTTATATTCGGCACTTTAATTCGTTACACATGGTCAGCGTTATATCAGAATAAACGTGGTAATATTTTTATACTTGTTGCATCGGATGAAGGATTGAAATACTCGTACGAAGAAGCCACACATCTAGGACACGCACAGGCACACACATGCGAATCGAAATTGAAGAACTCGCGAGCAGAAAGTTCTAATTACCCGTATCGAAAATAATCTGACCTAATGAAATTTTTTCGATCGTGTCTGGTGCAAATTTCGCGTGAGAATTGAACGAGTTATGAAAAATGTGCTGGTGTAACGGTTTATAGTTGATATCGTATTTATAGTTTGATAAAATGCTTATCAATTCATTGACTATAGATGCTTGCTTTGTAATTTTTAGTACCTTAGGTATTGTTCCGAGCACGCGAGTGAAAGACGAACTTACATTATGTTGACTGAGGGAATTTACGGAGATAATGTTTTTGTACGCACATTTAAGATGATATTTCTGTAAATCGCACAGTCGGCAATTATAATAATTATCTACCTACACCTACACGTTACCTACCACCTATTCGTTTATCTATAAGTTAATTATCTATAAGTGAAGAAAATTATCATCGTTGACTGGAAGCATACGGCAATTTTATCTACATTACATACGTTTAAATTGAATACGACACAAATCAACTGGGGTTTTGATAGTTTGCGCGATGGATTTTCGATTATACTAGGAGACAGCGTGCGATTAATAATGTTTACTTGAATTTTCTTCAGAGTTTTATGTTATGTACTTTTTGAGAGACATACCGAAAAACCCGATGGAACTGTCAAATCGGTAATATTTGTGTAAATTTACCTTTGTAATTTTTTTTCAGTGGGTACGAGCTTGTCTGGTTCTACTTGCTGTAATATTGGCTTCAATTAATTCTGTTATTCACACAACATATCGATATTTTTAAGTAGAGAATTTAATCACGAACGTGTTTCTAATTCGATTATTTGTTTTTAGGATAAGTTTGGTAAACTGATGTCTGTGATGCCTGACATTCATGAAGTAGCCACCAGAGGAGAAGATCATCTGTACCATGAACATTGTACGGGTAATGCTCCAACGCAGACACTTCTTATGGAAATGTTGCACGCAAAAAGAAAATAGTAGTTTCAGGTAAATATTCGCCCATGTCATGATTGTCGATAGGCTTAAATTATTTTTCAAATGTTTATCATTGTTACCTTATCGATGATGTGTTAAGTCTATTCTTTTTCAAAAATTTTCGGCTAAAAGATGGAGCTAGAGCTGATCAAGGTTTTACTTTTTTGAGAATTTTGTTTTTTCGCCCTTGCTCTCACTGAAAATAGAGTCGAGTTCTCAAATCTTATCTATTATTGAAAAGCTTAGGTCTTTCACTGTAAGCTCTTTAACTATTTTTGAAAACAACCAAAACTAAGTGTTTATAAAACTGAAAAATTCATTTTTTCAAAAAAAAAAAAACAAGTTCTCAAGTTTTCTTTGAAAAAATATATAATTATTATATTATTTTTTTAGAAAAAATTTTGCTTTGAAATCTGTTCATTTTTTTTTTTTGAAAAAAAAAATTGTAAAAGGTTTTGATGAAAAATCCGTTTTGAACAAAAAATTTGAAAATAGTATTTTTTTTTAATTCAGAATTTTGTTGAAAACGTTGAAAATTTTTGTAGAAAAAAACATGCAAGTTTGAGAAAAAATTAAATGATTTTGAACTGGAGAATATCGTACCTACATAGAACATGAAATTTTTATTTAAAAAAATCTTAAAAGGATACCTATTTTCCAACAATTTTTTTTCTAGTTGGTAATTATTAGGGCCCAGATTTTTATGATATTGCTTATTTTTTCCTGCTGCACTAGATAGGGCATATCACAATTTTCTTTACGTTTCATGCAATTCTGAGACGAATGGTGAAATTTTTAAGCGCTTATTTTTGCTTATTTTAGGTATAAATGCTTAAAAACGCTTATTTTTACCAAAAAACGTCAAAAACCCGCATATTTTGCGCTTTTTTTTTTAGTTTTCAACGCTTTTTTTGAAAAAATTGAAAAGCCTGACTACAAAAAAAAAAAATTTAAAATACACTTTTTTGTATTTTCAATATATTTTTTTTAAATTGCAATTTGAAGGAATTTTCAGTTGTGGAGGCGTTTTTCAAACTATAATTTAATTTTAATTCAATCTAATCGATTTCGATTGTGAAATTTCAACGCGTTCAAATTTATCGAATTTCGCATTATTTATTTCAAAAATAAATGTTTTAATGTTTTTCTGCTCTACATTTCTTTCAGTTTCTACATATGTACGATTTGATAGGTTTTTCGAAAGCGATTTTAAAATACTTGCATTTTGATACCCATGATGGTATATTTTTAAAGCACTTATTTTTGTTTTTTTTTGGTTTTATAGGGCATATTTCTGCTTATTTTTCATATTTTAACCGCTTGGCATAAGCGCTTATTTCTATATTTTAAGCGCATAAAAATCCGGGCCTTAGTAATAAAAATAATGCTCTCGAGAAAATCGGAGCTAAGCACTTGAAATTTCACTCTCACAATTTCAACAGCTTAACTCGTTTTAAAAAGGCTCTTGATACTCAGAGATTTAGCTATAAGCTCCTTAAAGAGCTAGCTCTTGATCAGCTCTACTAAACGAGATGTTTATTTTATCCACGACAATGTACCTATCCAAAAATTTTTCAAGATTTGAGTTTTTGTAACATTTATAAAATTGACTCTCTTCCTCGATTAATTGTTTCCATACTCGTACATCAATCCTTCCTACTACTCGAGGAAAATTATAAAATGAAATTGGTAACGTGACCATTTTGGTACGAATTTTCGCTTGTAACATGCATCGGAACACGGTTACTTTTTAGTAACTTGGTTACTTTTTTAAAGGCAAGGTTACTTTAGTTACTTTTGGGCTCATTTTGGTTACTATGGTTACTTTTGGACTCATTTTGGTTACTATTTCGTCAAAAATCTGACGAACAGCTGCCATTAAAATTTAAAATTTCTTTAAAAACGTTTTGAAAGTTTTTTTCAGAGATTTTGCTTCCAAAAAATTTGAAATATTTTATTTAAAAATGAATTAAGTAAGGTCAGTTGGGGTAACTGGGCCACCGGGGTATCTGGGCCATTCTCTTCCTAATCCCCTCCAAAATTGTCTTGACGTAAATGGTTGGTTGCATGGTAACACTGACATCGTAAGCCCACCATAACAATTATCATTCGGTTCCTAGCTCCCCTTGAGGAGGCCTCAGTAATTTGAGTAACATGACATGGCCCAGTTACCCCCAACAACTGTGGCTCAGTTACCCCAAAACTCAGATTTGAGTGGGGGTAAGTGAATTACACATCTTGAATCTTCCTTAATAAAAAAAAAGTTTGGTGGCCCAGTTACCCCATTTTTCGGGGTAACTGGGCCACCATTCTTGGTGTAGAGTGAGGTGTTCCTCAGCTCAGATATGTGCTTCACCCTCAAAATCAAAAAAGTGAGCGTACCTCTATGATACCCCTCTACACGTCCCATTTGAAGATTTAAGGTTATTCTTCACTAGTGAGGCATTTTTGAATAAAGATTTTTTAGAGTTGTAAAAACGTGGCCCAGTTACCCCAACTGACCTTAATTGAACAATTTATTGAATCTTCTTTTAAAATTGAGATTTTTTCTGCTCGAACTTCAGGAATATTTATTTTGTACTTATGTATTAAAATTCAAGGTAGAAAAATGTTTGCTCCTAAAAAAATTGAAAGTTCTTTTATAGACATTTTTCAAATCAGTATGAAAAATTGTGATTTTTTTTTCTTGAAGAATTAAAATTTATTCTTGAAATTTCTCAAATGAGCAAAACTTTCCTTTTAAAAATTTTGAAAAGTTGTGAATTTCACATGTTGAAAAATTGTTTTTTTGTGGAGAATGAAGACTTTTCAAAAATTAAAATTTTTTTGTATCTACTCATTTTGCAATAAGGCAATCAAAAAATTTATTTTTTTAGACTTTAAATTCTTAGGCATTACAATTTTTATAAATTGGAAATTTTTTATTTGAATAAACATGAATTTTAGGAACGGCTATTTTTTAAAAATTAAATATAAATTGTTTAAAAATCAAAAAATTGAGAATTTTAAGTTTAATTTTTTGAAATCCAGAACTTTTTAGAAATTACAAATTGTTAATAAATTTAAATTTATAGAAGTTAAAAATTGTTTGAAAAATAAAAAAAATCGAAAAAAAAATAAAATTTGAAAATTAAAAAAAGGACAGTATTGTTTGTAATTTAAAATTTTTCTAAAATTCACGTTTTTTGAAATCAACAATTATTTGAAAACTGAAAACTATTTCAAAACAAATAAGAGTTAAAAAACTTAAAAAAGTTGATATCAAGTATTTTCAAGAAAAAAATTTTTTTTTTTTGAATTTTCAATATTGAGTTAAAAAAAAATTAAGATTTGATAGGAACTCAAAAATTATTTATTGTGAGCTTCTCAAGAATTGAAATTTCCTATGATATAAAAATTGAGCACCTATTAAGCCAACTATTCTATTAAAATTCGTCATAATTATAGAAAAAGAAAAAATGCATGAATTATTATTTTTGAATTGAAAATTTTGATTTTTTCAAAATTTTTACCATTGATTTCAAGAGTTGTGAAACGTCAAATTTAGCGAAAATATGAGAAAAACGATGACGAGGGGAGGGGAGGGGGTTATGAGTCATTATATTCAAGTGGAAATGGAAAATTTTTGGTTACTTTTTTCCATAATTTTGGTTACTTTTTTTGAAATTTCAGGTTACTAAAGTTACTTTTATTTTTTGAAATTTCGCTCCGATGCATGTTGTAATTGATTTAGAAATTTCAATTTTTTAAATTTATTTGGTATCTAGTGATTCGATTTTTATTTCACTTCTTCTTTAAAAAAAAAATCGCGTCAGTTTTTTTTTTTTTTTTTTTTTTTTTTTGAGAAAAAAATGAACAATTTTCTGAACGATTTCATTTAAAATCTTTTCTGAAATGAGTTTTTTAAAATAACAAAAGAAGGATACTTCTATCAAATGTTTTTTAAAAGATTTTTTTACGGGTTTCTAAACGATTTTATTTGAAAACATTTTCTAAATAGGTGTTCTAAAAGAAAAAGAAATGTTCTTTTATACCAACTATTTTTGAATTATTTTCTAGATTTTTGGATTTTTTAAATAAAATTTTCTGCGTTTTTTTTTTGAACAATTTCGTTTAAAAAAATATTTGTGATGAGTTTTTCAAAATAAAGGTCCTGAAATAATTTTTTTTAAGTTTTTGTTTCTGGATTTTGTGAGAAATTTTTTCATCGATTTTCCGAAGATTTTCATTCTAAAAAATTTCGAAATGCGTTTCACTAAAAAAAAGTCCTTCTGACGTCCTTTTTTTTTTTTTTTTTTTATATATAGAATTATTTTTCAATTTTAAAAATGTTTTTCTCGTAGATTTTATGAAAGTAAAAAATTCCCATTTTTTTAGTTACGAGTAGTTACCTTGTTTTATTTCGTCTTTTGACATAGATTATGTCTTTTATCTGGGAATGAGAGTTTATTCGTAAATTAGTTTGTTATATTTTTGCTCAAATTTTCCTGAAAAAATTCAAAAATCCAATTAACATTTTTTTCAAACAACTTTCTTATATTAAAAAAAAACTCGTCAAATACTGAGTTACATACTTATTGGTTGAAAATATGGTACAAATTTTTCACAGATTTTTGGTATTAATACTCGGAATTTATATATTTCCTTCGGGTGATATCATTACTAATGTTGTTTTTGTATTTTCAAAACATGTCATCGGTGATTTACCCTCTGTGATGCAATAGTATAGAATTATTGGAATTTTGCCTGAAAACTTGTACCTTACCTATTATTATATTATCGTACACTTACTTTTACTGATATGGTACAAAAAATAATTTTTCGTTTGCATTTAACTCGCAAAGACTTGTGTTTGTTTTTCGTTTTTTTTTTGTTGTTTTTTTGCTTGTTTTCTCGACTGATTTTTTTTAAACGTTTAAAATTTCTATTTAGGTCATCAAAATAAAAACAAATTTTCAGATTTTTTTGAAATGAAAAACTACTTGAAATAATGCGAAAAAACGTTACACTTGAAAAATCTTATCAGTTGTTATCGGAAGTACGTATTTATATGAAATCACCTACCTAGTTGTGGTTTGGTTTAGTTTGTTTCGCCAGTTTCAATGACCTACTTTTATTAATTTTAACAACGTATTTAGGTCATAATCAACCTTAAATACTTTTAATTTTCCCTTGTAAACTGCCATTGTCTAGACTTTCGTTTATGACAAGAGATGATCAAATGTAACGAATAATTAGGTACCTATTTTCGATTGCGTTCAGAGTATTCAATTTTTCCTCGATCCTTTTCAATTTAACTTCGAATTAGTTCTTGATATTGTGTACGTTAAAAAAAAAAAGATCGACCATGAAAAGTAAAAAAAAAAAAAATTGTCGAAGAAGACAAAATTTATATTCTTATTCAATCTATTGATAGAATTTGTGCGTTTTTGAATGACGAATAGTTTGAAAAATTTTCAGAGAATCATAAAAACGTATTATTCTGTTTCAGGCGAATCATTTGGATTTTTTCTTATCAGCGAGCAGTATTTTCAAATAAGATTTCTATTATGTACGACGACGATACGTTAGAGCGTTTTCCTCCTGTTACCATGACAATTATAATTACAGACACGAAAAAAAAACCTTATAAAAATGGTTTGGACCATCACTGTGTATTCTTTTACCAATATTCATTTGAGCCATCACGCAAACACATCCTAATTTTTGTATTTATTCGATACAAGAAGATAGAAAGTCGCACATTATTGTTACGTATAGAATACGATAGAAAAAAATCATTACCGTAGTTTTCCATATTCTTATTTGTGTGTAGTTTTAATTCGAGCGAAATTGGCAGAAAATCATGTTAACCATTTTTTTTCCTTTTTACATACGATAAACTCGGCCAGTTTTTATTTTATCGCCAATTAGCTCGAATTAATTTTCTATTTTTTAATCATCGTAACTATTATTCTTACTTTTTTCTTTTTTTTTTAGGAAAAATTTCCTACCAAGTTTTATGTTTATTGTTAGATTTTGTTAAGGATTAAATGGAAATTTAATGTGATAGCGGAAGGCTGTCGTCAAAGCTTTTTAACGATCGAAAAGTTTTTAATTCATTCTAAAAATTTCTATTTTCCTTTTCTGTGGCTCTTGTATCGACGTATTTATTCTATTCGTCGATACGAGTGCTACTTTAAAGTAACTGCGCGTGATTTAAAATATGTAGATGATTAAAGTAATTTTGAAATTTGTAAACTGGGGTGTTTTTTTTATTATTTCGAATATTACACGTTTTAATTTCACGTAGACAGGACTACAATTAAAAAAAAAAATGGTTTTAATTTTATTCGCGAATACTCGAAGTATCTTGTTTTATGTTTTCTGAGAAGCCGAAGCTAATTTGAAAAATGTATTCTTTTTGTCCCTTTTTAATGTTATCGTTGTTGTTGTTTTTCGTAAAATATTTTGAATCACGAGCACGTTTTTCTGAATTGAAATTTTTTTTCTTAATTTGGGATTCTTTTTAATCGAGTACATTTATATTTGTGTTTTAAAAAAAGCGTGATATTTTGATATTAACTTTAAATTATTTTGCTTTTTAAAATGTACATATTATTACCGTGTTTTTTGTGATGCACATCTGTAAAAAGTGTGCCATTTTATATGTTACATTTTGCTTCTCAGGGATAAGGTATGTTTTAACGATTAAAAAGAATTCGCGTCTTTGGACCCTTCGAATGTTTTAAAAATATTTTTACTAGTTGTTTTATTGGGTTCAAAATTTACAAAAGGGTTTTTCGGAATTATTTTTACCATTGTTGAAAAAGTATCTTTTTATTTTCGTCGTAATTTCGGTTAATTTTTCTCCCCCTTCCCTTTCCCCCAATCTTCTGTTGATTCGTTGATTGGAGTGTTGCGCGCAGGCCATTTAAAATGAATCTTACTTTTTGATCAATTATCAATTACGTTGAAATTCTTCTTCAAATTTTGTACGGAAGAGAGTTGAAATATGTGCCTTTATTGTTCCTACGCTCGTTAAAATCGTTTATGTTAAGAGAAGCTTCAATTGTGCTTGTGTGTGAAATTTTGATCCAAGGAATTTTCTCGTTTTACCAATTTCAAAATGTTAAATTCGAGTTTGTCGATGTCTTCCGCAATATTAACCCGCAGTCGATTAATTTTACCAGTTTGAAAAATTTCAGCTTCCGCCCAAACTGATTTTGTAGCTTGGAGTTTGCTTATTTTGAAAGGAGATTGTTCTTTCGTTTCTGTCGTTTTTTGGTTAGTTCTAAGCTAATGATTTTTTTTCTTCAAAAATGTTCGTATTACTCGAGGGACCAAGTGGAAAAGAGCTAGTGGTCTTTGAAATTTGGCTTTTACTGTTGCGTGTAAATTTTTATCATCACCTCGTGCAAAGGTGACTAAACTTGTTGATTTTTAGTATTGAAAATTAATTCAAAACATTTTATAGAGAAGTCACTAGCTGTCGATGTCAATTTATGGAATTTAAGTTTTGATATGTTTTTTTCCCCAATAGGAAAGCTTTTTTTCGTATTATTCATCGATGATCACTGAATTTTTGGTTCGTATTTTTTAGAAGCCATGTTATTTTTGGAAAATTCGAGTAGTGTACTCTTGATAATTTTTTGAATTTCGAATTTGAAAATTGATTTTTTAAATTCGGGTTTAATTTTGAAAAAATCTACGAATGGCGATTTTGTGTCGAAATTTCAGAGATCTAAAATTATTTAATTTATTTAACGATGTCGAACTATCGATAAGTTTCCGGTTCATTTTTAATACATTACTTTTCTGAGAAAAGCCTACTTGAAATTACTACTGCCTTTAAAATGAATTTATTCATTTTCGTAATTTTATCGATAGTTTGACATGTTAAATTTATTTTTGTTTAAGGATAAATCTGGAGGCTTAATCAACTCTAGAATAAAAAAAAAGTGATGAAGATTTATGTCGATTAAAGTAAAAAAAAAGTATATATAAATAATGAAATAAAAAGTAGCTTCAGTATTGAAATGAAGAAAAAAATTAATTTATTCGTTCGACGATACCGATTGCGGAAGTGTTTGATAAATTTAGCACACAATAATTCTAACAATACCAACATTCCACTTGTTTTTATTTGTCGCCCATAACTGCCTGCTATTCGGATTTATTTAGTTGTAAATATTTTTATTTATTTATCGATTTTGATAAACTAATCAGCGAAATCACAGCTCGAATGTTAACTATTACCAATTTGATTTAGCAACTTGAAAGACTTGAATTTTGCTCTGTTCGTATGACTATTTCTGCAGTTACCATGTTTTGAAAATTCACTACGCGAAACACGTACTACCAAAATATTGTCTTATCTAAATTGTAATTCTGGGTTACAGAGGAATTGCGAACATCAGTTTTGATTTCGAGTTTTTATTTATTTCCCATTTTCTTTCTGCGAAACGATCAACACTGCAGTATGCGAGAGAATTAGAAGCGCAAAGCAAAATATAAATTCGGTAGTGTTTCACCATGTATTTGATATTTACGTTACCGTATGCATCGTGTAGATTTATATTTTCACTAAGGTACACATTATTATTTTAACATAAAAATTTTGTTTTATTTGATAAGAATTTTTAATTGTAGGATTGTTATAATTAGCAACATTGTTTACCATTTGAAAACGGAGACTGATTACCGATTAAATTTGATTTTGCGCCAATAATTTTCGTACTCGTATGAAATACAAATTCAGTTCCCTTTTAATGATATCGAGTATCGAGGTGCGTATATAAATTTTATGAAACGAAATTGTAAATTAAGATCTCATCTATGAAGATATTGATAATTCTTTTCCTAAAGAGTCGTATCAATTAGTTTTGTAAAGTAAATTGTACCTATAATTTATTTTGATTTTTTTTTCTCTCTCTTTCGATGTGTTCCCTTCGAGTGCGTATTCGTTTTGAAATTTTCATCTTATTCGAAAAGATGACAAGAAAATCAGCAATTTGGTCATTTTTGGCATGGATAATTTTTCTCACTCGGATAAGGTTTCTTCGTGTTTTTTTTCTCGTTTAAATTTTTATAATATTCTCTCATCGTATGCGAGGGTGACTGGAAAAAGAGACTTGACGACCCAAATTTCGATTTCCGCTTTTTTGACGGAATTTTTGTAAAAAAAAATCTTCGCGAATCGAATGAATAGGATTCCTGGTCCGTATATCTTAAAAATTGAAGAAGTTATCCAATTTTTAACGTTGGAAAATGAAAAACAATTTTTTTTTAAAATTTTCTTCAAATTTGTGCGGGAAAATTCGTTTTAAAATTTTTTTTTTTTATTAATTTATTGAAACGCTTTTCCTGTTGAATTTCACTTTCGTTCGTTAACTCACTTTTCTCCGTCACCCTCTCATTTTATTAATCAGTGTTGTTGCAACGTAACTAAAACCGCAAGAAATAAAAAACTGGTATTTTTTACACTAGTAATATTTTTATTTTTCACCACTTCGGCGCTTTTTGCCAAAAAATTCATTCAATTCTAATGAAAAACAAAACAAAAAAATGTTATTTTGAAAATTACCGTTTTAGCACATTATTTGTTTGAAATATCGTAATTAGTTTTCAGATACCTAACGTGTTTTGTTTTTTCGTTTCGTTTTTTTCCCCTGTGCATTCGAGATAATTAATTATAATTATTATCCAGGGCTGGTGATTCAAACAATTAAAAAAAAAAAACAATATTTTACTAATTTTTTTTTTAAACGTGATTTTTTTCTACTAAAAAAATTTCAACACTTCTTTTTCAACCAATTTTTTTCAGTTTAGCTTTTACAAAATTTGAAGCTGAAAACTTTTGTCAAAATTTGAGGCTAAAAGGTTGGACAAAATTTAAAGCTAAAAAATGATGACTACATTTGAGACTTCAAAATTTTGATAAAATTTATGACTACCTAACAAATTCTGACAAAATTTTGACAAAAAATAAAGAAAACAGTTCTAGGTAAATTATTTTTTTTTTTTTGTTTGTTTTAAACGTGATTTTTTTTCTACTAAAAAAATTTCAACATTTTTTTAAACTAATTTTTTTTCAGCTGAGCTTTTACAAAACTTGAAGCTGAAAATTTTTGGCAAAATTTGAGGCTAAAATTGCTAAAAAGTTGGACAAAATTTAAGGCTTACAAAATTTCGACAACATTTTAGGGTAAAAATTTTTGACAAAATTTAGGACTACAAAATTTTGACTTAAATTTGAGACTTTAAAATTTAAAAAAATTTGAGGCTTCAAAATTTTAACAAAATTTAAGAATAGAAAATTTTGATAAAATTTAAAACTAACAAATTTTGACAAAATTTGAGGATACAAAATTTTGACAAAAAAGAAAGAAAACAGTTCTAAACATTTTTTTTTTTTTTTTTTAATAAAACTTTTTTGTTTAAAACACACCATACCAATCCTGATTGAAGTAGCCAATATTTAAAAAATGATTATTTGAACTTTGAAGATTGTACCATTAATAACTCTTGTCATTACTCATTAGTATCTGAATTGAGGCTTTTATTGCTGTTTTTTTCCAGTTCACCTCAAATTTGGACTTGGGAAGTCTAAAAATCATTATAAACAATAGAAATATAATCAAAATTGAAAAAAAAAAAAATTATTTTTGACAAAAAAGAATGCATTTAACTGAACGAAAAACAAATTAAAATAACGTCATTTTGAAAAAGATACCGTTACAGCGCTTTTCTTGTTCCAAGTTCCTTAATTGATTACGAAATTAATAATTTTTGGAACTTGTAACATATCGAAAAAACATTTCGTTACCGACAACACTGATTATTATTTAAAAAAATTGAAAATCAATTTGCCCACGTGCTTCGTGATAATGAGTTACCATACCAGAATTAATTCTTATCTCGATTCTCCCAGCTGCAAATATTTTGGTTAATTTATCCATCAGAATCCAGACTTATTCATCCCCAGGAGTTATTCCATTTCTCGTTCGATGTTTATCAAATTTCTACTTACGAATAGCGAATAGATTTCCTTATCTCTATTTCGTTATATAATTAGGTACTAAAATATGTTTA
The DNA here is from genome assembly GCA_959613365.1 of Balanococcus diminutus. Classification (NCBI taxonomy): domain Eukaryota; kingdom Metazoa; phylum Arthropoda; class Insecta; order Hemiptera; family Pseudococcidae; genus Balanococcus; species Balanococcus diminutus. The sequence continues at coordinate 40,570,035 of OY390715.1, read as the reverse complement.
TGGAAGTTTCAAGTTTTTTTTTTTTTTTTTTTCTCTCTAATTCGAGTCTTAGTCGATGTCACGAGTTTGCAGCATTGCTGATTTTTGTCTTCGTTGGTTGTATGGCCAAGTTCCTTGTACGTGTTAAAAGATCATAAGATAATTGCGTTTGTTATAGTGCTTATTACAATAACGAGTTCCGTTCATAATGATATCATTACTTTTGTAAATTCTACTCGCTATTTTTAATGCATTCGATGTACTAGGCAGAATTTACTTACCACGTCATGTCAGTTTTTTCCCGTCGGAAAAATTAAGTTAATTTTGAAATAACCGAAAAAAATGCGATGGGCGATTGTTCGTTTTACAAATACCTCGTTTTTCCTGTTCCTGCATACGTGGAATCTCTAGTTGTTATCCCGTATCGTGCCATTTTTACCTGCAATAGTCTTTTCAAAGCAGTATTACCAATTCTACTCTTCGCGGTACCTTTTCTTCTTTCGGCGATTTTTACGCAACGATTACGCACACATTTTACCCTATTTAAAAAAAAATCATTTCATTTTTTGGGACGAGTATAATATTTTAATTTACGCATTTTTTATCTCGATTTTGCACCTTTTTTTGGTTCCGTTGTGTAATGTGTATTGATAAGAAGCTCAAAAATGTATTGTCTTCTGGTTGGGAAACGCTCCTCGCAAGGTGAAGAAATATTTTGTAGTTAATCAAAACAGGTTTCTATTTATTTTTATTTTTTTTTGGTGTTAGTGCGGTTATAGTGTTTGATTTTTCTATATCTTTGTATCTTTTCTTTCCCTTGCCCGAATTTAGCTACAAAAAGGTAAAAGTTACCTTCTTCTAGATTTCGGAAATTGTTTTTGTAACCCATCGCCTTATTTAATAATTGTATTATTTACAATAGGTTTTACTTGCTTGTTAATAATTATATACCTATTTTTTTAATTTTATTTTTGTGCGCGGTTTTTATATAGATGTTGAATTTGTAAATGTTAATTTATTTTCTGTATTTTAAAACTTTAATTTAATTTGTAAAGGAATTGTTATTTAAAATATTATGTTGTTGTTTGTAAATACTCTGTCTCTCTGTAATAATTTGTAGGTAACAGTTTGTTTTAACATTGATTTTAAAATACCAATCGTTTGAAAGTAGCGTTCCCTTGATTTTTTTTCTCTGAAATTATTTATACAAGTTCTGTGATATTCTTTTAAAAAATTTGTTTTTATAGGTGTTTATTTTTCTTTTCTTTTTTTTCATTTATTATTATTTTATTTTATTTCTTCTTCTTCTTTTTTTTTTTTTTTTTTGGAAAGTTAAGCTACTGTTTCAAACTTACCTCCGAATGAAAATGTATTATATCATCATTTTAGTTGTTTATGTTTCTTCTTTTTCTTCTTCTTTTGAAATGTAAAATTTTTTTTAGAAAGTAAGATGAAATTTATTTCTTTTTTTATTGGTCTCAAAATACTTACAGATACAATTATTATTAATTTTGTAACTATATTACGTATTTAAAGTATAATTTGTAAGAAACAACATCTGTTACCTCCTTGTAATTTGAGTAAATGTTACTTGTACTTTTACCACATAACAAGTCACAATTACCATTTGTCTATGTTTAATTGTTTATTTTTTAATGTAAATAAATAACATGTAATAATTTAATTTCGTTATTTTGACGACCCGTATGTACTTAATATATTCAAGTACGAGTATGTTAATTTCATGACGCTGCCGAAAATGGTCAACGATGCTGGATAAATGACAAAACCGTACATACGAAATGGTTTTTGCGAATCGCATAAAAATATATAAAATAATTTCCTGCGCGATGCTGGTTGCCTGTACCATTCCACATTGTATATTTCGTTGGAAAAATCTTCATTCTACGAAAGAATATTTTTGATTGAAAATATATATATATATATATATATATATATATACCTACAGGGTGTCCGGTGAGTAGTCTGTCAAACTTGAAATTTGGATACCTATATAACAGTACGACTAACAAAAAACCTCATGTACACACGGTGTCTGATCTCGATTTAGAAGGGGCAGTGGCCAGCAAAAATAAAATGTCAAAATTTCGTCAAGACAATGCATGAAACAGGTGTAACTTTTTGAAAGGGACAAAAATATATGAAAAATTTGCACTAGCGCCTAGTTTGCACCGCCAAAATCAGATCTCGCTGAATTTTTTCAATTACAAAACTATTTTGTACATAGACGCCTAAATATCGAAATTAAAGAGGAGGGAAGGGTCCAATCGAAGTTTTTATAATGACCAAAACTATTTTTAGGATCTTTATCTACAACTTGAGCTTGAAAATTTTTTAAAATTCAACCCCTACGCCCTCGCATTTTTCAATAATGAATTAATCAGTGTCTTAGTATTAATATGCGAAATTAGAAAGGAGAGAGTCGAAATTTATAAAATAACCAAAATTATTTCTACGATTTTAATCTACATCTTTTGTTTCAAAAAAAATTCAATTCAACCCCTACCTCTCTCCAATTTTCAATAATGAATTAATGAGTATCCATGTACTAATATAAAAAATTAGTGAGGAGGGGTTCCAATTGAAAACCTTTTCAAACAAAGGATGTGACCTGTCATAAGAAAACCAGGTTATGGTCCGAAAAATCTGTTTTTGTTTTTTTGTTGATATTTCATATTAGTGGTACCTTTGACGGTGATTTTACTGGTCATGGAGAAAACGTTCTCAAATGATTTTGTTTGACCACACAGCAAAGTTAAAAATTCAGAGAAAATCAATACTTCTATTCAGAAAATTATTTTAAATTTTTCTTGGAGGGTAGTTCGAATGGTGTCTAATACGTACAAATTTACAGCCTGGTCGGGTCAGCTTAGAGCGGTCTGTGACAATTTTATGAAATTTTTATTTTTTAGAAACAAAAAGTGGAAAATTCAACATTTCTTACTTTTCATCTTGTATATTGGCTCAAATTTTGAGCAAATCAAAAAACCAAAACTAATATATATGGTAGAAAATCAAATTTCCAACAAAAAAGATCCTCTTTATTTTTTGCCTATCTTCATTGTTTCAGGACTTATTTGAGAAAATCAAAAAAAAATTATAGATGTAAACTCCTGAAATATTGAAGATATGCAAAAAATGAAAAGAACCTTTTGTGTAGGAAATTTGATTTCCTACCATGTATTAGTCTTGGTTTTTTGATTCACTCAAAATTTGAGCCGATATCCTGACTTGAAAATTTGAAAAAAAATTTGTTTTAAAAATGGCAACACTGCCTTGTTTTTTTTTCAAACACCCTAAGTAGTGAATTTGGGTTCACATGGAGTGGCTGAATGATGCCCCAAAAATCAGCTGGATCAGATGAATGGAATGGACATTGTAAAAATTTTTAATTTTGAACTGCCCTCCTGTAAAATTTGTCTTTCGGATTATAACCTGGTTTCCTTATGACAGGTCACAGATGTACATTAAGATTTTATAAGTGATTTTGGTCATCATAAGAATAATTTCGGTTGGACCTATTCCTCGCCTCCAATTTCGCATATTTTAGTACAAAGTCGCTAATTATTGACAAAAGAGAGGGAGGTGAAGTATGAATTGGAAAAATTTTAAAACAAAAGTTGTCGATTAAGATCCTAAAAATAATTTTGGCCATTATAAAAATTTCGATTGCAGTTTCATAAAGACAACTTTTTATAGTACCTATGTACCTAGCTCTTTCATTTTAAAAATTAGGCAATATGTGTGTATAAAGTTATTTGTTAGTCGTATTCGGTTAAATCAGTTAAATCCAAATTTAAAGTTATACACACCACTTGCGGGACCCACATGCACGCTTTATATTCTTGATTTTCTACCCAGTACATAAGTAGTATACTGACCATTCTGAAAAATTTTTCCCCGCAGTAACAATAGATGTAAAACTGAATGAGGTAGCCAAAAAATAAAATTAGGTATCTGAAGCTTGCTACTAAATTACTGACAATCTGTGGACAAAAATGTAGCAATAAAGATAACCAATCTTCATCATTGCGGATTGGTGGGGTGATTAAAAGTGATGAATCATTCATATCTCACCCGCAAGGCACTGTATGACATCATAGCCAGCGTCAAGACACTATGGGTCAAGGTGATCCCAAAAACCAATCCAAACCAACTGTGAAATTTTTTATACGCGCTGCAATTCACAATGGGTACCTATATGAGTACTACATACTTACCTACGTAGGTACCTACTATAGGGACTACTTCTATGAGTATTAGATCGATTAATTTCAATTTAAAATCATAATGACATGGCATGACATGACATACCTATGTAATATGTATTTACAATATCTATACCTACTTAATATGTTAGTTGAAATGTGCATTATTTCGTATTCGCGGGTAAGCGATGTGGTTTGTGCATTTGGCACCTTTTTTTTGGTTTCTGTAACTGGAGCAATAATGAAATTATTGAGGCACGTACCGTACTGAACTCATGTGTGCGTCATTTAGATTTTTAGGTGAAATTTCTCGCATTTTCAGGGGTAGCGATTCAGAATTTTTAAAGGCGTAGTTCGATTTTTTTCGAACGTGTGTCCAGTTGAAAATTGTTAAAAAGTTAAGTGTTGAAACTGATTTTTTCTCCAAAAATTTGAGAATATTATGCAAAGAATACTTGGGTAAATTAGGGGGGGGGGAGGCTTTTTTATTCCAAAAAAGTTATGAATGTTTTGATTTCCAAATTAATTGAATACCCCTCCTTCAGTTTCTTTAGACCATAAGAGTCAAACTTTCATTACCTAATTTGTTGCTCAAGGCCAAATCACGCCATACCTATGCAGGGATGGGACCTATTTGGAATTTTGAATAGAAGTAGTCTATTTAAATGGTTAAATAGATTATTTAAATAGACCATACAGTGTATTTAAACACATTTTGTCATTTGCAAATTATGTAGTATACCCACATGTATAACATATATTTTTTTCAGAATTTTTTAATATGGTGGAAGACCCTCAAAAATTTAAAAAACCGAATTTTGCCACCATTTTTCGTGCTTAAAACGGTCATTTTTGGTCTAAAATTTTTTTCTTGCAATATACCTATAGCTACCATGAAATACATCTAAATACACCATCAACCCGAATTTGGATGAAGTCGTTGATTTTTTCTATTTTTTCTAATTTTCAGTTAAATTAACCAAGTCAATCCATTTTGGGAATCCCCAGTTGCTCACAAGGTGTCTGTCTGGAGGGCCTGAAATTCATGTTTGGACATGTTTCAACTCGATAATTGTCATAAATTCATATTATATTGCAATTTTACCGAAATTGAAAAAATCGATTTTTTGCCCACATTCTTAAAATTAAATATTTTTGACTTCGAAAAATTTTTCTTATAATCTAACGTAGCCAATAGTGAAAAAAAATGAAATTTTCTCAATTTCGCTAAAATTGCAATATATGACAAATATTGAGTTGAAACATGCCTAAACATGAATTATAGGCCCTCCAGACAGCTCGTGGGACACTGGGCAGAGCATATTTTATGCAATTTTCACTGGGCGGCACAAATAATTTTAAGAAGTGATGACTGATGACAATTTTTAATTTAGGGGGATTTTTGGAAGTTTTCGGTGCCTTTAATAAAGAGTTCTCGATAGGGTGGTTCATTTTTTACGAAAGTCTATAAAGTAGTGACAAATTAAAAGGATTTTCCAGGGGGTCATAAATCAAAATTTCTAAAAATGTCAATTTTCTTTCTTTATTTTAAGGTCCCTAGATCATCATTATAAAAAATAATTCTATATTAGAAGCACTTAATGCCCGAGCGGAGCGAGAGCGAAAACTTTTGAAAAACCTGCTATTTTCAGTGAAAAAATGTGCATTTTTTGCATAAATTTGAAGGTTTTCAAAAAATTTTGATTGTGCCTGTCGCGTCGACACAATCGTACTTCGCTGCGCGGCACTGCCGCCCAGTTTATAGCTTAAAATATGCTCCGACACTTGTGACTGGAGGTTCCCAAAATGGCGTCACCCGGTTAATTTAATTGAAAATTAGAAAAAATCAACGAATTTCATCCGAAGTCGTGTTGATGGTGTATTTAGTTGTAATTTATGGTATATTGCAAGAAAAAAGCGATTTTTTCAAATCGTGGCACCTATAAAGGAACGAGTAGATATTGTGTTTTGAAAGTTTCAAACTCAAATTTCAGTAAGAAGGAATACTTATTTTTGAAAAAATTTCCACGGATAGCCCTTGATATGGCCCCTCATCTCTGCAAGTTTGAAAAAATTCGGTTGAGAATTACAGAATTCAAAAATTTAATGATGAAAATCCACATTCTGGTGCAGGGTAGAGGTGCACAGGTAGGAGGCTAAAATTTTTACCAGCAAGTTTTTAGACCATATGGACCAATTTCCCCTAAAAATTTCAAAAATCCCAGCCAAAGACCGATTCACCTATCTTACCCGGCTATGCCCTTTTTTATTTTTTCGAATTCTTGATTATTATTTTCGTAAGTGTTTGTAAACATTCAAAATTACCAATCATATTTTTATATTTTGAAAAAATTTTTAAACTTTGTTTTTTTGAAAAAATTATTATACTCCGTTCAAAATAAGAGGAAAAAAAACACTGATCATCAACACCCTTTTGTGCAAGGAAATTCAAAATAAGTCAAATAATAACATAGCCAAATATTGCTTGGAATTGTTTTGATTGTCGAATTCTTATTTTTCCTTTCCCCCAACTTTCCCCTCTCGCCCATCTGCTGATGTGTTTTTTTTTACTCTTATTTTGAACAGAGTATAATTTTTAATTCAATAATATCTAATTTTTGGGAAATTTTTAGATCTATTAATTATTCCTATTACTTAGGTATTATTAATCACTATTCAAACTTTAATAGTGATTAATAGTCACTTTTCAAAGGCGAGTATTGACTAATAGTAGGTAATTAATAATAATTGATTAATCATAGTAACTAATAATTGATTAATAGTCACGATTAATTATTAATATGTACTTAGTTATGACGAAGTGACTAATGATAACTACTATAGTTGAAGGATAATGACTAATAGTGATTAATGGTAACTACTAATCAATTGATATAGTTTCATACTCGCAGGTAAATTGTCGTGCAAAACGGATATAAGCTAAAAGATGAACTTCTGGTGATGCCGATATTTTGCTCTAGTAGTAACCTATTACTCACTACCATTCTATATGGTGATACCCATAGCTATGCAAAAAAAATTAATAGTCACGACTTCACGAGTAATAAAAACAAATACCTAGTTATTAATAGCATCTTCGACGCTATTAGATGGCTTTAGGCACTAGTAGAACTACGTAGGTACTTCTACTTATATTCACTAATAATGATTATTAGTGACTAGTAGTACTAATAGTGTCGAAAATACTATTAATCAATAATTAAGTTTTTTTTTACTAGTGAATACTAATTTTTTTGTATGTAAGTATAAGGGCACTAGGGTGGAGTGAAAAAGAAAACCTATCTCGGATTTCGACCAAACTCACAGAGGTGGTTTACTTTGAGTACCTCTTAGGGGAGTGAAGCTAGGGGCCTTCAAAGTAGGGTCACTTTTGAAAAAACACACTGTTTTTTGCCACTTTTGGGTATTGCCACCTACATGCAGGGCATGGAAGCCGACCGAATTGGCTTCCGACTCCCGGCTTCAAACTTCCAATAATTTAAGCTTGGCTTCCGGCTTCAGCTTCTGGCTTCCAGGTATTTTCCAAGTATTCGGCTTCCGGCTTCCAGCTTCCGTTTAATTTTTTGGAAAAATTGTTTTTTTTTCGGCTTCCGGCTTCGGCTTTGCTTCCACGCCCTGGTAGCGATCAGGGGTGCAGATTGTATAAAAGCTCGTGAAAACGCCGTTAATAACCCAAAAAAAGAAGCCGAAAAGAAGCTAGTTTTTTACTGGCTTCCGGCTTCCAGTTATTCGGCTTCCGGTTTCCAGCTTCCGTTTGATTTTTTTGAAAAATTGGTTTTTTTTCGGCTTCAGGCTTCGGCTTAGCTTCCATGCCCTGCCTACATGATACCTCAAAAACACCATTAGAAAGTTGCAATTTGAGTTTCTACACCTCCCCATACCATTGGCCTTGAAATTTGATATCAAATTTTTCACCCTACCAGGGAGTAAAAATTAAAAAGCTGCAGATTGCAAAAAAATCGAGAATTTCGGATTACGAAAAACGAAAATAACATCTTCTTTGTACCAAAACTGGTCTCAAAGGGCTCCTATTGATGCAAAAAAATTATTTCGATAGAAAAAGTTGAAAAATTTTCATAACAGGGTTGCCAACTTTCGATTTTCATGAAACATCAAAATTTCTAAATTCCTCAAGTTTTGTAGGAAAAATAACAATACTCGGATAATTAACCGTTTAATCAAACATTATTAATTAACAACTTACGAGCAAGTACAGAGTCACATCTCGAAAAATTCTCACCGTTAACTCGATACAATTGCATCATCTAAAGTACATATGTAAAATAATACAAATAAAAATACCAAATTTTCTACAAGTTTTCACATCCCAAGTCACTTTCGGTAAAAATTGATGTTTCATAAAAATTGAAAGTTGGCAACCCTGCTATGAAAGTTTTTCAACTTTTTCTATCGAATTAATTTTTTTGCATCAATAGGAGCCATTTGAGACCAGTTTTGGTACCAAGCAGATGTTATTTTCGTTTTTTGTAATTCAAAATTCTCGAATTTTTAGCGATCTGCAACTTTTTAACTTCCTGGTAGGGTGAAAAATTCGATATCAAATTTCAAGGCCAATGGTATGGGGAGGTGTAGGAACTCAAATAGCAACTTTCTAGGGGTGTTTTCGAGCTATCATGAAGGTGACACTACTCAAAAGTGACAAAAAACTGTGTTTTTCCAAAAGTGACCCTACTTTGAGGGCCCCTAGCTCCACTCTCCTAAGAGGTAGGGGGCTCAATTTTTTTTGGGAGGTTCTGAACTTAAAGTAAACCACCTCTGCGAGTTTGGTCGAAATCCGAGATATGTTTTCTTTTTCACTCCACCCTAAAGGGCACCCTGTAGAGCGGTTGTGTTTTTTATTGATTTTATTTTTGTTTATAGAATTTTTAAAATTTTTATCGTAATAAGTAGGAAGGTAATTTATTTTTTCTTGAAATTTTCTTTCATCATACCTAATATAACTTCTTTGCTTTACCTAAAGGTGTTCTAGTTTTTTATTTTCAAGTAAAAATTTCGTGTTTGTTTTGTTCCCGCTCTTCTTCATTATTTTTGTTTTTATATTACCATATGAAAAATTTTGGTTAAACCATTTGCATGATTGGACTTCTTTTTTTGAAAAGTTTGCGCCTGGCGCAGTCGCTCCATTTGTCTGTTAATAAATCCACCACTGATTTATAATGGGAAGGTTATTACTTATTAGGTACATACAGTGCATTAGCATGGTATGTTTGGATTGAGTTGGTTGTGTGTTTCTGCATTAAATCCTCGTAACGCTATCCGTATACTAGCAGTTAGCCACCGAAAACTCAGATTTTACTCCGACCAATGAAAACGTGTTTACCATTCCCTTCACACCACCAATGCGTTGTCCTTTGCCGCTGTTGAATCTTTTCCAAATCTAGTACTACGTTAGATACTAATATTCCAAATTGGATGGGAAGTAAGTGTCTAATCGAAATTTTTGTAATGACAAAAATTATTCCTCATATTTCAGTCTACAACTTTTATTTGAAACTTTTTTCAATTGCATCCCTCTCTCCTCACTCACTTCGCATTTATAACAGTAAAATGCAAAATCAGAAGGAGAGGAGGGATCAAATTGAAAAAGGTTTCAAATAAAAGTTGTAGACTGAAATATAAGGAATAATTTTTGTCATTACAAAAATTTCGATTAGACACTTACTTCCCATCCAATTTGGAATATTAGTATCTAACATAGTACTGGACTTGGAAAAAATTCAACCAACTTCGCAACCAGCCAACATGCGCGCGCTACGAACTGATCAATGGAGACTTTGGTGGAAATTTAAATAAAACGAACAATCTTTTCCTTTTTTTTAACCAAATTTATGAAAATTAATATCAAATTACCAAAATGACGAAAAATTGAAGACATTATCACTTAAACCACTATCAGTATATTTTAGAAGGATGTAAGAGGAATGGTAAACACGTTTTCATTGGTCGGAGTAAAATTGGAGTTTTTGGTGGCTATCAGCTAGTTATCCGAATAAATTTGCGAGTGTCTATCGAACATCTCGGAGCAATTGCGCAGTGTTTAAATATCAGACTCTGAGAAATATTTTTATCATTATCATGCTTTTAAATTTGGCTTATTCTGGTACACCGTTAAAATACTCCCGCTGCAATGGCCGACCAAAACAAAGCCAATAATTCCAATTCAATCGCCGAAAAAATGCATACCGATGATTCTGAGAACGCCAGCAAACCAAAAACCAACGACAAAGACCTTTTTGGTTTTAGCTCAGAAACCAACTCTATCTACTCCTTCTTCTGTCAAATCAGTTGATATGGAAGCAGAAAATCATGTAAATAAAAATTGTAAAAGAACTCGCTCAACCAGCTCCGATCCTGTTGTAACTAAGAAGATTGGTTATATTCAGACAAGTCTCAAAACAGCCATTAAAATCTGCGAGAACCAAGAAATTCCCCAGGCCATCCAACGACAACTGACAAAAGTACTTATCAATGCTTTCAACGAGTTTAAAGACATAGTCAACTACATCAACAGAAAGATTGAAGACGAAGTCAAACGAAGTCTTCAAATCTCCAGAGTTTGTGAAAGCCATACAGGCACAAATTCAATCCAAAATCCAACTGCAACTCGATAACATTCTGCGAAAGATCAACTTTCCATCGATCAACACTTCCCACACTAAGAAGTCCACCAAGCCGACGTTTGCTGAAATGGCCGATGATTGTCCAACCTTGCCAAAACACAATCCTGTCAACTTAAACAAAGTAATAATATCTGCCAAGGTAAAAGAAGGAGTTATGATTAAAGATACGAGTAAACTCATGTCGAAATATAATTCTCGCAAAAACTGCATTAATTATAAAGATCGGTATGTTTTCGGAGATGGTAGAGTCTCCTTAAAACTAGTCTCCACTAAAGATGTCGAAAATCTCATTAAATTGCTTGATTCAAACGAGTTCGATATTCGTATTTTGAAACCACTGCATCCAAATTTAACTATCTACCCTATCGAAGAATCTGTCACAGTAGAGGATATATCCAATATCATCTACGAAGAAACCGGTTACAGACCCCAAAACGTTTTTATTTTCAAAAAAGGTGCGAAAAAAGATTACACATCAGCCTCGGTAACAGTTGAACTGTGGGTTTGGCGTAGATTAATGTATCGCGGAAAAATCAACATCGGTTGGTTAGTTTGTAAGGTCTTTAATCAAATCAAACCTCGTAGATGCTCTAACTGTAAAGAGTTTGGACATATAAGCACTAAAAAGTTCCCATGCAAAAAACTGAAATTTGACCATATCGACGAAGACCCCCCCTATGCCCGCTGTGTATCGCTCAAAACAAACGTGTCGAGGCCAATTGTAGAGCAAAAGGTACCGAATTCGAAGAGTATAATCTGAAAGCTTGTTGTCACACGTTAGAAGACGAAATTGAAAGAACCAAGAAAATGACCGATTAATAAATATCGCGTTCTTTATCTTATCACCGTTGTCATCATCATGACATTAAGTCGTAATTTATCTGATGAATTGTTCAATAATGGTTTAGTTGAATAATTGTAAATTACTTTGCACTTATGTATAATTACCCGGACTTGTAATCCTTAGTCATTCATGACTTACCTATAAATGACTCTTAACTCACTTCAGTGCAACTTAAACCACCAAAAAACAGCTCAACAAATCCTCCCCAAAATTTTGGAAAATCACAAAATAGACATAATTTTCATTTCTGAACCTTTTTATTCCACCTAATTCAAAACTTAAAATCTCAAACTATAAAATATATGTAAACGACAGAACAGTTCTGGCCATCAAAAAAGATATTAATCATACTCAAATCCCACAAAACATAGATAATCTAAAGGCTCGTTCACAATGCACCTTAACTTTTTACTTTAACTTTAACCAGCTAAAGTTAAAGTAAAAAGTAAAAAGCAAAAAGCAAAAAACAGTCAAAACTCCTACTAACCAACCATTTTCAAAACGATTTTAAGCATAAAAAAGCTTAAAATTCATTTTGGAAATGGTTGGTTAGTAGGAGTTTTGACTGTTTTTTGCTTTTTGCTTTTTGCTTTTTACTTTTTACTTTAACTTTAGCTGGTTAAAGTTAAAGTAAAAAGTTAAGGTGCATTGTGAACGAGCCTTAATACATATCAAAATAGACGATATTAACATTTTCTCAACATATTTCTCACCTAATAAACCACCTCAAAATAATTTAATTAAAATAACACAATTGAAAAATAAATACAAAAAAGAAAAAATCATCTTAGCAGGCGATCTAAATTTCCACTCAAAATATTTTCCGAACAATGCTCATAAAAACTATACTGTAAGAGATGAAGACTTTGATACCTTTATAATACATAATAATTTAACAATAGTAAACGAAGATAAATCAACCTTTTTCAGAAACAACTATAACAGCATCCTTGATTATACCTTAACCAATAAAAACAACCTCATTAAAGAATGGAAAATTCTAGAAAATGAAGATTCTCTTTGTGATCATTATTATATAAAATTTAAAATTGATAAAAAACCAACCTTTACTCCACCAACTTTCTTCAGATACAATACAGATAAATTAAAAGAAGCAATAGAAAATATTATCTTTCCCGATTTCGAACCCCAAAACACAGACGAATTAGAAAATTATCTCGAAAACTTTACTAAATTAATAAATGAAGCGCAAAAAGAAGCTATAATAGAAGTCAAATATAAAAATAGCACTAAAAACTGGTGGAATTTTTTGGTAATTTGATATTAATTTTCATAAATTTGGTAAAAAAAAAAGGAAAAGATTGTTCGTTTTATTTAAATTTCCACCAAAGTCTCAATTGATCAGTTTGTAGCGCGCGCATGTTGGCTGGTTGCGAAGTTGGTTGAATTTTTTCCAAGTCCAGTACTACGTTACATACTAATATTCCAAATTGGATGGGAAGTAAGTGTCTAATCGAAATTTTTGTAATGACAAAAATTATTCCTTATATTTCAGTCTACAACTTTTATTTGAAACCTTTTTCAATTTGATCCCTCCTCTCCTTCTGATTTTGCATTTTACTGTTATAAATGCGAAGTGAGTGAGGAGAGAGGGATGCAATTGAAAAAAGTTTCAAATAAAATTTGTAGACTGAAATATGTGGAATAATTTTTGTCATTACAAAAATTTCGATTAGACACTTCCTTCCCATCCAATTTCGAATATTAGTATCTAACGTAGTACTGGACTTGGAAAAAATTCAACAGCGGCATAGGACAACGTATTGGTGGTGTGAAGGGAATGGTAAACACATTTTCATTGGTCGGAGTAAAATCGGGGTTTTCGGTGGCTAACGGCTAGTCCATTGGAGTTTCCAGTATTATATATGTAAAGTATTTGTTTATAAGTTGTTTTAACTAAACATTCTATTCCGTTATTGAGTACCCAGCATACTTACTGGTAAGGGGCTCTTTAACAGATATGTCATGTTAAAATATTGTGTAATAAAGTTTCCCCATCGGGTAAGTCTGAAGTGGGGACCCTCGTAAAAAAAAAAAAAAAAAAAAAAGGTACATACAGTGCACGACTTACTCCGCAATTTTCTGATAATGCTTCACGCATTCCACCAATTTCGCTTCATATTTCTCGTTAAACTCAACGGTGAATGGTAAACTATCAGAATTTTCGAAGCGTTTGTGATCCTGAGTGGCGGTGGTAGGTAAAACTTGTAGCGTATTCGAATTTTCCTCATCAATTTGCATTTGAACTCGCTCGACAATGGTTTTCAAAGCATAAGTTAAACGTTCGAACTGGTAGCTAAATTCCATTTGTACAATCATCGTCAGCCATAGATTACCAATATAATTTGTGAATGCAGCCAAAGTTAACATATGAAGCGTCACATTTTTCAAATAAAATGAAAAAATAGTATCACCTTTGAAAGGTACCCACGTAGATGGTAGCGAAAAATTAGCACCTTTATTGTTTTTTACATCAGGACGAAGACTCGTATACATAGACATAGGTAGAACAGCAAATGTCTGAACTAGTATATAGAACAAGCCGATTGCATAAAGGGTAATTTTTTCCGAAAGTTCAGAGGCGCTGGAAACAAATTTGAAATTTTCCTCGTCCGAATAGGTATAGAAATGGTTTTCGACTGTGTCGACCAGATACATAAGATCTCGGCGCTTTCTATAAGTTACCATTAATACTACTAAACACATGATAGCCGATAAGGAGGTCTTAATTATGTTTAGTACGAGTGAGAATTCGTGCGAAGTGGTCAAATTGAACAAAGTAAATACGAAAAGATAAGTTAAAAAGAGAATTGAGATCACTGTCCAGGCATATTTGCGAATATCAAATTTCGGCAAGTCGTATAGAAACCAACCCGCTACGAGCATACTATTGATCAATAATTTAGATCGTTTTTTTTTTAAATGCAGCTTATCAACTACACCCATCGTTTTACAGTTTAATCTGCTTCGCAAAATGACAATACGTCCCTTATATTAATTAAAGTCGAAATAGGTACCTACAACGAAAATACAAACACTATTGAAAGCGAGATACTAATTAAATTAATTTTCGTCGACCAATCAGACGTTACTTAATGCATTGTTTTAACGATGACGGAGACGCGAATTTCGATGTGCAAGTGCATCTTCATAAAAAAGTCATTCAGTAGAGATAAAAACCGACCAAAATAATGAAACAATTATTGTATTCAACGACACAATTGGGCACGAACAAAATCCCGTCACTGTAGGTCGTCTCGTAGCTTTCAAACAAAAAGCAAGAGCTTAAATCAACTAATGGAAATCCTTTGATCGGAAACCGACGCGACGAGGCGAAAACTACGCGATTCAATGGAGTTACCCTGAAAGAAAACGGTTTTATATAATGTTCGCTATAATTAATATATAACGTAAACATTCTTAAAAATGCATAGCTCTTCTTTTTTTTTAAATTAGCCAAACGCAACATGAATCCGTTTGTGCACTGAAAAAATTCTCTACGGTAATTATTACTAAGAAAAAGTATAGTAATTCGAATGAAGTCTGGGTAAATAGTATATCAATTTTACTACTTACTTACTATATTGTGTAATCATTTTTTCTATGCAACAAGTATACCGAAAGAGTATTACCGACTTGGATTACATTTGTACAATAATTGCAATGTGTACAGTATGGGGTAAGAGTTACTATTCTCTAAAGTAAATTTTTTTTCGAGTTGTGTACTTTGATTTTGAAACGCAAAGTCACGCCCAGAGTACTTTAGAAGGGCATAACCGGGTAAGTAAGTACTTATAAGTATACATATATGTGTACGCCGTACGGTGATTTGGCCTTGGAAACCAAAAAGGTTAACCACAATGAGAGAAAATGTTGACAAACATTTCGGACCCCCTGGCGCAAGTATTTTTGAGGGGAGGAAACAAAATGTGTTTTTTAGTCATCATTTTCTTGTTTCTCGTGAAATGAAGATCAGTGCTCGAATTGAGCAAAATTACGAAGCGGAACGCATTTTGATCCAAAATTTTGGCCCAAGTCATGTCAAAATCAAAAATTGAAAATTGTTGCAATTTATTAATTTGTCAATCCTTGCCCTCGCCATTTTTTGTAACCTTATTATAGGTTCCTATAAACGTAAAAAATTTGAAAAAAAAATGATCCAATTTATTAATTTAGTTGCCCTTATGAAAATTTTTTTTTATAAATTACCTAATAATCAAAATATTATTCATGAATCATGATCATGACTTTAAGGAGAGAACAAAAGAAATCATTTTAATTCATTCAATTATTCAACTTATTTTTTGGCAATTAGGCATGATAATTTTTTTAAGGGTGGTCCTAAAAAAATTAAAATATTTTTTATTCCAAGAAATTTTTTTTTTTTTTTTTGAAAATTGTTTTTCTTCTTCCTTGAGAATTCGAGATTTTTTTTCTGCAAAAAATTGGGAGTTTTTTTTCACAAAAAAACTGAGAATTTTTTATTTTAAAATGAAAGATTTCATTTTAAATAAATTTTTTTTAAATGTTTGGTCCAAAATATTTGACAATATAATCAAGATTATTTTCTTTTCTTTAAAAATGAGAGATGTTATTTTAAACAAAAATACCCTAGAGTTTTTTTTTCTTCAAAAAATGTAATATTTCTTTTCCTAAAAAAATATAATTTTTTTTTCTTCGTTTTTTTTTTTGCAAAAAAAAAACCGAACGATTTTTATCTGAGAAATATTACTTGTTTCTGAAAAAATTGAAATTTTCTTTTTCAAAATATTGTAATTTTTTTTGAAAAATCTAAAGTTTTTTATCCTTTAAAATGTTTTGTAGTACCACCTAATTAAAATTTCATTTTTGAAAAAGGAGAGTTTTTTTCTGCATAAAAAACGACTTTTTTCAAAAAATTAAAGATTTTTTTAAAACAGTAGGTAGTAGGTACCCACCTAGGTATAAATAAAATAATGAAAAAATCTTCTTTAAAAATTTTAAATAGTTTTAAAATTATTTACCTACTCACTTTGGAAGGTTTGAAAAAAAAATCAGAAGAATTTCTGTTGCCAAAAAATTTGTTTTCATGAGAGTCAATTGAATAAGTACTTTGTTTTTACAAAAAAAATTGAATTGAATCGTTACCTATTGGCGAAAAGAAAAAATTTAAAAAGTCAACAAAATATTTCAATGAATTTTCTAAAAAAAAAAATGAAAAAAAAAAAAAAAAAAAATAGGAAGTTATTGCTTGAGAAAAAATTTTAAAAAGTTGTTTTGGTAGAAAAAAATGCAAATTTCTTTTGAAAATAAATTTTTTTTAGGTAATGCAAAAAGTTTTGAAAAATTTTCAAAGGGAAAATTAGAAAACGTATGTAGGTATTTCAACAAAAAATTTTGAAGAGCTGTTGAGATAAGAAATTTTTGAAATATTTTTTTAAGATACTTACAAAAAATTTGGAAAATTTTTTTTTTACCAAAAATTAAAAAATTGATTATATTTTTATTTTTTGTACCTACTGATTTGACAACGGAATGAAGAATTGAGATAACAAATTTAGATTATTTTTCTTTGTACAAAAATAACAGATCTTCTTATTAAAAACATAGAAATTTTTTTGTTTGAAATAATTCCTCCCCCGTTCCCGAATGAGTTAATGAGTTTTTGGCCATTTTTTACTTGAATAAAATTGTGATATCTTTATTTCAAGAATTCAGAATTTTTTGTAAAAGATAACTTATCTGCCGATTATCGATCACCGCAATCACTATTTTGGGATTTTTTAAAAGATTCTATAACAAACAGACCATAATTTTTACGACTAAAAATTCTTAATACCTGAAAAAAAAAGTCTGAAACCAAAAATAAATTTAAGAAGATAAATATTAGGTAAGAAATGGAAAAATAATCAACAAATCAATGCTGGAAAACTTTTTTTTTTTTTTTAAATTTAAAAAATTTGGGTTTTACACTTTTTTTAAAAAGCAAAATCAATTTTTCAATTTCTTTCAAAAACTGTAATGAAATTATTTGATTCAAAATTTTTTTACAATTTTTCCATCTTAAAAATTATTGCAGTTGATAAAAATGAAAGTTCAAGAGTTCTTTTTAGAAAAAAAAAAAAAAAAAATGATTGAAAATTTCGTGGAAAAGATTCAAAAAAATATTAAGAACTATTGAGACGTGTTTTTCCAAAACGGTTTAAGTCCACATTTTTCGAAATCGATTTTATGACGCCATTTGGTGAAGGAGGCCTATAATATACATAATCCTACATTATCAACCTACCAAAATATAGCGTTTAACCTGCTCAAAAAGCTAATATTTAAAAAAGTAAAAAACAAAGGATGGTGCGAAACAGCCTTCAAATTTGCATAAAAATTCTTCAAAAATGGCCTCGTCCATGTACTTGAGTTCACAACTAAAATATTCGAGGACTATCTGCTCTAAAATTGAACCATTACCTCCAAAATAGTTTTTTAATATACGATTTTATTACGTTTTTTGCTTCTCCTGTAAAATTTTAAAAAGTGGACTTCAGCCGTTTTGGAAAAACACGCCTCAAAGCAGATAAAAAAAAGTTTGATTGAGAATTTTAAAAAAATCTACAAATTTTTAACAAAAAAATTTTTCTGTTAGGTACATTCAAAAATTTTGTTCTTGATAATTTTTTTTATCAAAATTAATTTTTCAATACCTTTAAAACGTTTTTCTGAAATACTAAGTTTACCTACTTTGGTTGAAAATTGAAGAGAGAAAAAAGAACACTTCAAGACAAATGAATTTTACGTTACTAGGGAGATAAAGTGCTACTTTATATACCTCTCGCTGATCTTTCGGTAGTATAAAGAAGCCTTTTTCTCCCTCGTAACGTAAAATAATTTACCCAACTAGGAAAAAAAGTGATTTTCAACGATTTTGATTTATTTACCTCGCTTCGCTCGGGCAAAAAACCCTCAAAATCGTCTATTACTTTCAAAAAAAAAAAAAAAAAAATCATCAACTTTTTATTCAAAGTTTTTTACTAAACTTACTTTTTTAGTCAAACTTTCATTTGACAACTTTTTTTTCCCAAAACTAATTTTTCAATTTCTTCAATTTTTTTTTTCAAATCATTCAATTTTTTCTTCCAATTTTTCAATTTTAAAAATATTGTGATTTTTTCTTAATTTTCGCGTTTTTTCACTCATTGGTTAGAAGACAAACATGATTTTCATTAAAAAATTTTGTTTAATGAATTTCTGTAATTTTTTGTTCACATAGTGTTTCATAATTTTTTTCAGGCTTTTGTAACCAATTTTTTACGATAATTTTTTGTGAGACATGACATTTTTTTATCAATAAAGTTTCTTAATTTTTTGTTATTATTTCTTTATTTAGATTTTTCTTTAATCAAATGACTTCTTTGCTTTGAACATGTTCTACGAGTATTCAGATTATTTTTGTAATTATAAATTTCAGGTTCACAGAATTTTTGGAATTTTTCTTCCATTTTTTTACGATTTATGCATGAATTTCCTTCCGCTTTTTCAAATGGAGAACTTCGGTAAAATCTTCGCATGGGCTGGACTACTTTTTTTTTGTTGAAAAATTTGGCTCCTGGCGCAGTATCCCCATTCGTCCTTACATAAATCCACCACTGATTTACACATACTTAATAGGTAGGTAGTTAGGTACTTAGGTATATACATTACTTACACTACTTTCTCGAAAATTTTCTCTTCATATTGTTCGTTAAACTCGACGGTGAACAGTAAAAAATTAGAATTTTCGAAGTGTTTACGATATTGAGCGGCGATGGTAGGTAAAACTTGCAATGTATTCGCATTCCAAACTTTTTATTTATGGATTTTGGTAAATTTAATTGAATTTAATTGAACTCCTTTTGATTTTTTAGAAAGAGAATCAGAATTCATTTTAGGAGCACATTTAGAATTTTAGTGAATTTTATTTTATTTAAAAAAATAATTAAATAGGTAGGCCTAGGTACCTTATTAAAAAATATTTAATTTTTTTGCTTTAAAAAATTTTAATTCAAAACACTGATAGAATTGCATTATTAAATAAAAATATTTCTTTTATACAAAATATAAATTGCTTTAACGTTGACGGAGACGCATAAAAAGCGATTCGGTGCAGAAAAAACCGACCAAATAATGAAACAAATTATTGTATTCAACAAAAGTAACAAAACAATCAACTATACGAACAAAATCCCGTCACTTTAGGTCGTCTCGTAGCGTTCAAACAAAGAGATTATCAACTAATGGAAATCCTTATAGCGGGAAATAATTCATCGAAAACCGAGAGGCGAAAACTACGCCATTTAACGGAGTTAACCTGAAAGAAAACCGTTTTATATAATATTCGCTATAATTAATCTAGAATGTAAACATTGTTGAAAACATAAATTTTTTCCCATTTTTTATTTAGCCAAACGCAACTCGGACCCGTTTAGGGGTGTTGACGTTTCTCGTTCCTTTTAATAATATAGCTCACTATGAGAAAAACTGCTACCTTCTTCGAGTTATTTTTCATTTTTGTCAACGGGTGTTCAAAAAATTATTCTTCAAAACGTACAACATCAAAGTTCTGGAGCGAAATTGAAAAAAATCACAAAAATAATTTGCCTATGGGGGGAAAAAAATTCGAAATTTTTGAACTACCCTCTCCCAGCAGTAAAATTTGTGAAATTTCAACATAATATACGCCCTTGTTTTTCAAGTTGGATTGGGTGTGATAGTCTAAGAAATTGGGTTGGTTTTACATCACAACTAACATTATTTGGGGTGAGTTTCATCAGATTTCACCATAACAAGCAGGGTGTACCTTTTGTTATGAAAAAATCCTCTAAATTGATAGAAGAAGTTTTAAATTTACTAACGAAGATTTCAGGGGTTACAAATTAATGAAAAAGGCTTCAATATTCGATGTTAATAAAATGCGATTTCAAATTAATAACAATGGCTTCTTTCTGCGTTTAATTAATAGGTAATACATATTATGCCCATCTATATTCAATCTACATTTTTACAAGGGATTATTAGATAATGGTATTCGCGGACACAAAACTACCGGGGATGCGCACCCACTCAAAAATTTCTGAAAATATTTTCTTGCGAGTTTTTGTAGGTTCCCAAAAATTTAATTTTTAACCAAAAAGTTACTTTCACTCGTTTGTTTCGTTTTTCAAATTAAAAAATATATGAAAAATTGAAAATCTCATTATGAAAGAATTACGCTTTTTTATTTTGCATAACAAAAAAAAAAAAATGAAATAATTTTTGAAAAATTTTAAAACTGTAAAATCAATTACGAGATTCATTTGATAAAAAAAACACATTACCTACTCGACCTATTAAAATGTGTTAAAAGTTAAAACACGAGGAAATCGAAAATTAGCAATCAATTTTTTTTTTTACTTTTTATAGCGCTAGGTACACAACCTAAAACAAAATAAAAAATGAAAAAAGTATAAAAAAAATTTGAAAATTTGAAAAAAAAAAATCTGATAAAATATCTAAGTCATCAAAAATAAAAATAAAATAGATGTCTAAAAGTCATAAAAAATTAATTCCCACGGAAATTTAAAAATGAAAAAGTCCAATAAAATATTGAAAAGTTGAAATGATGAAAACTTGTATAATTACCATGGAAATATGAAAATTAAAAACATAGTATAATATGATTTTTCTCTGACAAAATATCAAAAAGTCATCACTTTTAAAATGATGAAATATAATTTCCATGGAATTATGAAAATTAAAAAAGTCGAACAGAATATTGGTAACATAGAATAATGTCTGGCAAAATGTTTAAAAGTCAACAATTTTTTTAAAAAATTTCCAAGTTTTCTGATAACTCGGCGTGTCGCCAGGAGTCTCCCCTGTAACCCCCAAGTTAGTTCTATTTTCAAACTACGTTTGGAAGTATGAAACACCAAAATGTCTAAAAGTCATGAAAATTCATTTACATGTTAATGTAAAAATTAATAATAATCAGAATATCTGACAAAATCAAAATGTCTAAAAGTAGTACCTAATCAAATTTTTTTTTAAATTTCCCAAGTTTGTTTATATCATCCAAACCTAACCTAATGTAACTTTTTTTTTCTTGCTGGCTGAAAATACAACATTTTACATACTTAAAGTGCTGTGTGATGTGTGATCCCCAGGGGGCCTCTTTTACCAAAGGCTTTCAAAGTACAGGGGGAGAGCAGACAACACCGAGGCACTTACATTTATGTCATATATCTAAGTGTTAAATGTAATTCTACATTAATTTCTACTATTATTACAGTTATTACTGTAATCTATTCTTTTAATAAATCTTTCTCGAATAACCCGAGCAGCACACTCGACAAATTATCGAAATAAAAAATCGACAGAATATCGAATTCGATAAAGTGTCGCGTTAGTTCCGCATAAATCGTGAAATTATCTTTCGATATATAGATAGATTATCGACGAATTATAGTTAGCAAAAATTTCGAGATTATAGTAAGATATTTTATCGATAATCTATCTATAATATCGAAAGATAATTTCACGATTTAGGCGGAACTTTCGCGACACTTTATCGAATTCGATATTCTGTCGATTTTTTATCGATTTTTTATTCCGATTTTTCGTCTTTTACTAGCTTTTTTCTATAATTAAAAATCATTAATTAGCATAATTAATACATTTAACTATGCCTAAACACTTTATTCATGTTACGGTAAGAGGATCATTTCAGAAAAAGTCAAAAAAAAATTATAAAAAATCTGCCACCCGTGGGGCTTGAACCATCTACCTCCTGCATGGTAATCCTCTTCCTTAACCACTATGCCATACCTTATCGTTGAGGAATTAGCAATAAAACGCTTATAATAGGCAGTTTGGTACTTCCAGACGTGTTGGACTTAGAAAAATTTTCACCAATCTCAAATATCGTCACAAAATCGTTGAAAAATCGTTCGACAAATTTCAGATTATTTGTCGATAATGTAGTTTCAAATATCGCCAAAAATCGTTGAAAAATCGAATTCGAGGAATTTCATATTACGAGTCGATAATATAGTTTCAAATATCGTCATAAAATCGTTGAAAAATCGAATTCGAGAAATTTCAGATTACGTGTCGATAATAAAGTTTTAAATATCTTCACAAAATCGTTAAAAAATCGAATTCGAGAAATTTCAGATTATTTGTCGATAATATAGTTTCAAATATCGTCAAAAAATCGGTAAAATATCGAAGTCGAGAAATTTCATATAATCTGTCGATAATATAGTTTTAATTTTAAATATCTTTACAAAATCGTTAAAAAATCGAATTCGATAAATTTAATATTCTTTGTCGATAATGTAGTTTCAAATATCTGCACAAAATCGGTGGAAAATCGGTATCGATAAATTTAATATTCTTTGTCGATAGTATCGTTGACGAATATCGTCATAAAATCTTAATAATATCGAATTCGATAGTTTTTAGATTTTTTGCCTATGAAGTTGTACCGATAAATCTTTATAATATCGTGAGAACATCTATAGATTTTCAAACGATTTTTTATCAATACGTTACATCTACCGATATTATCGATCGAGTGTGCCGCTCGGGAAGAGTTAATTATTTCCTACTCCTGATGGCTCACTACTCGTACCCTAATGTAACCTAACCTTTTCCTAGTTTCAGAATGCCTAACAAAATGGCTAAAAGTTATCAAATTAAAAAAAAAAAAAAAATCGTTTTTTTATGCCATCCAAACCCAACCAAAAATGTAACCTAACCTAACCCAATTTGGTTCCGTAGGTAATATGGTGTTTCATAATTTCATTTCATTTGAAATGTCAAGATCCGGCCCTCTAAAAACGATCTTTTTGGTGTAAAATCAACTCTCTAAAAAATTTTCTCCGAAAAAATTATTTTTAGAAGTGGCGCAGAGCTACTTTTACTGAGAAAACGAAAAAATTTCAAAAAATTGGAATTGATCGATTTTTTTTTCAACATTTTTTAACAAAATGGTCACTATACATGTCATCTTTACCCCTATTTTTAAGGGGACAAAAAAAAGTTTTTTTTTAAGTTTTTGAAAAAAAAAATCCGTCCTGCTTCTTTCAAAATCGAAGTAAGGGGTTCGGTTTTCACTCCAAATAGTGTCGGACACTTGTAGGAAGTCCTGTAAATTTTTTCAAATTTTTCGTCAAACCCTCTCCCTCTTCCGTGGTTAGTCAAAGTCATGGGCCAAAGTTACCCGGCTCTGGAGTTACTTTGGCCCACTTTTTTTTTCTCACAATAAATCTATTTCTAGGCATAAAAATACTTCACCAAAGGCATGAAACTTCAAAACAAAATTTTTTCAGTTCAAACCAAATAACCAAACATCGGTATTTTAGAGATTTTCTGATAATGTTTATGCTTGGCCCAAAATAACTCAAAAAACGACGAAAAACGATCCTCTGACGGGTAACTTCAATTTATCTTACAAACCTTCACCAAACCGGCATTTTCATGATAGATTCTGACTCTACGTTATATTTTCGATTGATTTTCATAGAAAAATTTTTTTTTCTCGCTTTTTGATAGATAATATTTATGCGTGGGCCAAAGTAACCCCAAAAACGACGAAAACGGTCCTCTGACCAGTAATTTCAATTTATCTCACAACCGCTTCACAAAATCGATTTTTCTATACGAGATTTTGAATCTACATAAAATTTTCGATCTGTTTCCATAAGAATTTTTTTTTTGACCATTTGTTATACTTCGTCCAAACAAAAGTTTTGGAGGTAAAAAAACTACATAAACAACGTACTAATTAACGAAAAATCAGGTTTACCAAACTTGCGGCACAACATTTTTGAAAATCGCATAGAAGTGAAGTATGAAGGCCCCTCTATCGTTGACACTCGTTACAAACTCCCTCCAGTTCATACAGTTGTGGCTGGATTGGCAAATATCTTTTTTTCGAAAGTGGGCCAAAGTTACCCCCTAGGGCCAAAGTAACCCCATGTTACCGTAGATGATTTTGAAAAAAATCAGCTAAAAGTTTCTTGGACCAAAGTGGTCTTAACAATATACATATTTTTACTCCAAAAAAACATTTATGGCGATTTTTCAACCATATACCTTAATTTTCAGGAACTGCATCTTTCTACAAAAAAAAAAAAAAATTGCGTACCTATAGTTCAATAGTTTATGCTGTTTCCTAAAAACTGAGGTAAAGTTGAAAAATCGCCATAAATGTATTGTTTTTTGGGGGTATAAGCATACTTTTGTATGTTAAGGTCACTTTGTTCCAAAAACTTTTTTTTTTCATTCTAGCTGATTTTCAATTTTTTTATTTCAATGAACGCAAAAAAGTTTGTTTTTTATGTCCCCTAAAAATGGGGGTAAAGATGAAAAATCGCCGTAAATTATTTTGTTGGGTAGCACCTACGTTTTTAATTAAAAATTTTGGAAAGAATTTAATTCAAAATTTTTTTAATTTTTTTGTTTTTGTTTTCTGAATAAGAAGTGCTCAATTTTTAGGGAGTTTAGGGAGTTGATTTTACATTAATTATGAAATGCATCAGTAGGTTATCACTAGTTATCCCACTACATGAAAAAAATAATCTAAAAGCCTCCAGTAATAAAAAATGAATTAGTAAATCAAACCTCCGGTAGCAGTCCAGAATTTATAACTACCACTTTTTTCCCAGAATCCCCTTTAGGACGATCTAAATAATCAATTCCATAAAAAAAAGTTCAAAAATTCCGGGGAGAAAGCAATTTGGTAGTTAAATTTTTAACAAAAAACGAGTAAACAAGACTTTTTAAAGAATTTAACTACGTATCAAATTTTTCTACTTTCTCCCCGCAATTTTTGAAAACAATTTAATGGAATCGATTATTTAGATCGTTTCAACATGGACTTGGGCAAAAAAATTGGTAGTTAAAAATTTTTTAAAAAAAGCGCCATCCCTTTTGCAAAACGTAAACTAGAAATTTTATAAGGGATGGCGATTTCTTTTTTTTCAAGGAATCGATTATTTAGATCGTCTAGAAGTAAAGATTCAAGTACCTAAAGAGCGAAGTTTTATAAAAATATTACCCATACGTCTTGATAACGTTCACACCAGCATACCTACCTATTTTTAACCGAATCCAAAAAAAGGTGTAATTCTTTTACGATACGACGGTATAACAAAAAATATTTATCATACCTAAAGGAGAATTTGAGCAGTTGAGCTCGCTTCAAAGGCAAGTATCAACAAATATTTAAACTACGACCCGAGAATTCGACGAATGCGAAATCCTCCGAAGACACGCGAAATTGATTAATGGTTCAGCCGCATAGACCCACAGTGTTTCGACGCGACGTAAGTATTACAAAATCTATGCAATTTCGTAATCATTTCCTCGAAAAGAAAGTCAATATAATTATTTTCACTGAAATTATCACTGCTACAAATTCCCTCCCAGTACCGACTCCCGAGTGCGAAATAGCTACCAATTGAGAAAAAAGTTTCGACATTTATTTCAACGTCAGCGGCTCGAATAAAAACCAACACGTACCTAAAAATAATGCGAGTCGATAAAAAAATTCATATATTCTAACTTTGTCATTACAAATTTACAGATATGTTAAATAAAAATAAATAAAAAATACACCAAAATAAAGGGCGAAAAAAAACGAAGGAAAAAAAGAAAACAATACGGTTAAAATTATATAAAAACACACATTCGATCCCATTTGTCTATAGTAAATACTGAGAAACGACGTTAATCCACTGGTGCACCGTATTTACAATTTTTTCATTCATATATAAGTTACTAATTAATATAAATTTTCCCATAAATTCGTCAACATAATTATATATAACATAAATAAACACACTCGTAAAAAACAATCTCAACAATAGGTCACATAAGGTAGGTATAGGTACCTAGGTATAGTGTACACATCTCAACATACATGTCAGGTAGGTACCAGTCCATAAAAAAAAAAAAAAAAAAAAAAAAAAAAAGAAGAGGAAACACCGATCGACGGATGGGAAAAAACAGGATTAACACGAAAAAATAAAACTAAAAACGCGATAAAGAGGAAAGAAAAAGAGAAAGAAAGAAAGAAAAAACAGAATTAAGTACTTTAAATTACACAACAACGTTTTAGAAAATGTCGCAAACTTAGAAAACAAATAATATAATGGTATTTTAATATTCCGGCATTTATAAAATGACATATTATACGTTATTGTACATAGAATAGAAAAATTATTATAAAAATATAATCGATGTAAAAATAGAAATAAATTTGTAAATACGAAAAAAAAAAGGAAAAAAGGAAAAAAGAAGAGAAACACGTCACATAATAAATGAGCATGCGATAATATTTTAAATTAGCCATCTAACGCGGTATCCGATATAAAAAAATCTATTCGTTATCGAATATTTATTTTATCCGAACAACGAGTAAATGAAGTCGTTCGAGGAGACCACGAGCATTCTTTATAGAGATAGAGCAAACTTTTGTAAACTTGACAACAGGTTAATGAAATTTTCCCTCGTATATCGGATTCATAAAAATATTATCCTAACCGGGGATGTAAAATTAATTTTTTACCGCCGATAAACAAAGCACCTTTACATTTTTAATCCACCTTCGTGGAACGAGTATACATATTTTACGAGATCTAAAACCGCTCATGTTTTTAAAACAATTTCAAAATTTCCACCCGCACTACAAGGGTAAAAATTAAAGGCAGTACGGTATCATTTTTTTTGTTTACTCTGTCAAACGACAATAGGTAATCCGCTTTGATCAAACTAAATGAAAAAGTTGATTTAAAAACACCTTAAAAATACACCTACATATTTACGTAAATATCATTATGTTTACACAATCAAAAAATTAATAATTTTAAACAAAAATATTGCTCAATTATCTAAAGGGCTTAGTTTAGAAATATTACCGGAAGGTAATAAACAAATGCATCTAGATACGAAACAGGATTGTCAAAAAAAAATGCGATTTCATTTAATCCAAGTGTTCACCTCGCCTGTTACCATTTGAATCGATTGTTTGGCAGATATTATGGAAATATGCTACAAGCTGTACCTTGTGCACTATCTGCTAAAGTGGGCCTATACATAATTATGTGAAATTCTTGTCAGCCAACCGATGACGTAACACCCAAGTACAATAAAACGCTGCACAGTGCATAAGCGTTCGTACATTTGCTTTATTTTAGCATTAATAGCTTTGTTCGTTTATTTTACAAACTTTTCAAATTTGTTCGGTAGACACAGCAAATTCCAGATTCTACTAGTATTTTGGCTTTTAGTAGCTTTGTTCGTTTGCTATTCTGAAATTTGATTGGCCGTGGACGTATTGAATGGATGGCATGGCCAATCAAATTTTAGAATTATTTTAGATGATATTCTAGAATGGAATTTGCTGTGTCTACCGAACAAATTTGAAAGTTTGAAAAGTTTGTAAAATAAACGAACAAAGCTATTGTAAAATAAATACGATTTTTCCACGTGGAAAATATAGTAAAAGTGACCGGTAAGGGGTGTTTAATAATATAAACGGAGTTTTTAACTCGATTCTAGCATGTAAAGTAGGTAGGTAGGTAGCTAGATACCTTACCTACTCGTATAGATATATTCCAAAAATAGAAATTCGATTCTGGGTAATTTATTTTTGAATCACGTCGAAATTCAGGGATATAAAAAGCTTTTTAGTAATACTGAATGTATGAGATCAAAATTTTTCAGGTATAAGAATGATTGGTCCAACCTTTGGATTTTATAAAACTTATATTTTCAATAAACGAAAATGGACGCGCATTTTGTTCGTAAAATTTTCACCATTTCGCATAGGAATTTAATTCCAGCAAAACTGGATAGTAATTTCAAGAAAGTGGTGCAGTTTTTCCCCCAATTCCTTCAAATTTCAAAAAAAAAAATTTTCAACAATTTTTTTTTCAAAATTATTTTTATTTGTTACGATTTTAAAATAGGTAGGTATTGTAAAAATTTCTTCGAAAATTTGTTTTGACTTTCGAGAATTTTTTTTTTTAAATGTTAAATTTCTCAAGATCTCCTAAACTTAAACGTTCACATCAAATAGGCTCAACATTTCTCCAAAATTTGTAAAAAAAATATAGAAAAATTGT
Source organism: Balanococcus diminutus (assembly GCA_959613365.1). Taxonomy (NCBI): domain Eukaryota; kingdom Metazoa; phylum Arthropoda; class Insecta; order Hemiptera; family Pseudococcidae; genus Balanococcus; species Balanococcus diminutus. Next base: position 40,541,177 of record OY390715.1, on the reverse strand, counting down.
TAGCAAGAGTTTTTTTGAATTTTTTTAAATTAAAAATTTGATAAAACTTGCGTAAAAAAAAATGTAGATTAAAGCAATTTTTTTTTCAAAATAATTTTTCAAGTTTTTTCAACTTAAAATAAGCAGGGAAATTTGTAGATAGATAAATGTCCGATTCGCTTTATGAAATTTCTTTTGCAACATTCTTTCTGCAAAATAATTTTCAAAAGATTTTTTCAATTTTTTTCTCCATTTAAAATGGATAAGTATAGAATCTCCTTTGAAAATTTATTGGAAAAAATTTCTCGATGTTTTTACCCAATTTGTGAATTTGCTTTTGAAAAATTCGAGAATTTTTCTGAATTTGTTTGTTATTTAAAATAGATACGAAAAACAATTTTTACGGAATTTATTCAAAATAGCTAGAACTTTGCTCGTCAACTTATTAAAGAAATTTTTAATCAAGATTTCTTTTCAACTTTTTTTTTCAAAAAACTTATATTTTGCGAGGAAATTTTTTTAAGATTTTTTTTTTTGCGAGAGAATTTTTCACGAAATTTGTTGAGGACCTCTCTCCTATTAACATGAAATAAACTTTCCTTCAAAATTTGTGTAAAAAATTAAAAATGCGTAGAATTTTAATCGTAAATTTGGTAAAAATACTGGAATTTTTCGAAGAAATTTCCAGGGAACATTCTACTTATTTAATTTTTTTAATCTTGAAAAAATTCCCTAAAAAAAATCATTTTTTGTTTAAAAATACTCGAGAATTTTATCAAGATTTTAATTACCTATTTTTTTTTTACAAAAGAATTTTTTCGCGAAAAAAATTCTCAAGAAATTTTCCAAAGACTTCCATTCTACTTAAAATGAATAAAGTTTTCCTATTAAAATTGTATAAAAAATTCAAAAAATTTCTTTGGTTTTTTTTTTTACAATAAAAATTAGATAAACAGGATTTTCCCTGAAAATTTTACCATTTTTTTTTTTTGTAAATTTTTTGGGAAGATTTTTTTTTTGCAATAAAATTTTCAACCAAATTTTTTATTTAAAAAAAAAAGACAAGAACTTTGATTGTAAATTAGTTTTAAAATATTTGAGAATTTTTTCAGGATTTAAAAATAAAATTGAAAATGAATAAGTAAAATGAATAGAACTTCCCCCAAAAATATGCGAAAAAAATTTCAGATTTTTTTTTTTGAAATTTTTAAGGGTGTATTTTTTTATACTTGAAAATGTTTCTTTTCTCGGAATTTCTTGTAATAAAATTTTCTTAGGATTAAAATAAAATAAAATGGGTATTACTTGGCTTGGATATTTGTGGAAAAAATACCAGAAAATTTTCTGCAGGAACCTATTCTTTTTGAAAAAAAATTTTTGCAATAAGATTTTTCTGACGTTTTTAAAAATTTTAAATGGATACTTAAATCAGATATTTGGTAAAAAAATCGATAATTTTTCATTTAAAAAAATTTTTGCAAACTTTTTCGTCGAACTTTTTTTTAGAATTAATTTACCTTAAAATAAATTATTATTTATGAAACGTTTCAAGATTTTTCAATATTCAAAATTAGTGAAGTTTTTGTTAAGACATTTTTGCAATTTTTTTAGAAAGAATTTTTATGCAAAACCCAAAAAAATTACCAATTTTTTTTAGAACTTCTCATACACAAAATTGTTTGGAACTTTCCTAGAAAATTTGTTGATAAGTTTTCAATATAATTATTTTTTGCAATTTTTTAAGAAATTTTTTTTTGAAATAGAAAATATATTTTAATGAATTTTTTGAAGTACCTATGAAAAAAAAAATTAAATAGACAAACTTTGCTTTTAAGAATTTGACGAAAACTTTTTAACAATTGGAAAAAAAATCATAGTGAGAAAAATTTTGCACGTTTTTTGACTTTGAATTTGGAAAAGCATCTTTCAAGATTTTATAAAAATATATTTTTGGCGAGGGGGGGGGGATTTTGAAGTGAGAATGCGTTTGAGAAAATTTTGTTGAAAAAGTGGTTAAAATTTTTAGTGACATCGTTAAAAAAACAATTATGAAAAAAAGAACGACACTTTACTAAAATTATCGTTCGATTATGCTGTTCTGGAAATGAAGTTAAACTCACGTCCAATTTTCCGAGCTTCTATCAATTTTTTTTTTTTTTTCAAATGTTCAGTAACTAAGGCAGTGTTTTATTTTTCCAACAGGCTCGCTCATTTTACACATTTAGGTACAATGGGCTTTTAGAAAAAAGGTAAGTATAACTTTAATCCTAATTCGCTCGGAGAAATTACGAGCATGCCGTTGCGAATATAATTAGGTGAATTTTTGCGATAATGTATTTGGAGACGGGTTGAACAAATGACGGCTCAGCTAACGGTTCGGATTAATTTTCGCGTAGAATGGTTTAATTACTCGGTCGTGATATACGAGTTGCGTTTGCGTTTACTGTTCATGAATTAAAAGAAGAACTGATAGCAGAATATTTTCGATAGTTGCGTTTCTTGCTCCACCATAATTGACGCGTCAACTACATGCTCAAGATCAAATGAAAAACACCGACGTGGTATTTACAACGGCCGCCAGCGCAGACAAAACGACGAATTAACCATGTTTCCATCGCTGATTAATTATTCGATAACGCCGCCGCATAATATGGACATTTTCGATATACTCGTCGCGAGACTATTTCTGTCACTCAGATACTAGTCAAATATTATAGAGTGGAAATTTAATATTTTGGACTACATAATACGTATTATGAACTCGACGGTTGGAATTTTTCAAAAACAAAGCGTAATTTTCTGTATTGTTTTTGAGATGGATTTCGATTCGACTGTTTTTTTTATCACTATAACAATGATATCTGCACTTCTTGAATACTGTTTTTTTAGCTGTCTAAATTTAATAGGTACTCGTTGGCAAAAAAAAAACAAAAAAAAAAACGAAAATTTCTCATTCATTCCATCGACAATCTGGCTAACAAATTGGGATTTTTTAATAAGTCGCTTATTTTCGTGTAAAATTATTACTATTCAAAACGTATTAGGTACCGTCAAACTTTGAAAAACTTAATTTCACTAAAACTGCTCAATTTTGAAACAACATATGGCAAGAGAAACTGACTCGATATATTTTACACAAGAAAAAAAAACAAGGGTGAAAAATTTTTCATTCGTAAAAAAACGGGGGTTTATACTAAAAAAAACCTAATTCAATCTGACACGTATGATTTTCATTAGTTATCGAAAGATAGCTGACGTTATTCTGGTCAATACTTTGACAACGTGCGGCCTTTGTCTTTGATATAGTTCAAACGAATGGAAAAATTTTCGCACGTGAACTCTGCGATGGAATTCGCCTATTGATGATTCAAATCATAATGCCAGTTTTTACTCCATTAATAAAAAAAACATCGGTGGAAGTCTGATTCCATCATAATGCAAAAAATATGGTTTTTTGCATGACAACTCTTTTTTTCTTTGATAAGAAAATTCATACCGAAAGTTTTTTGAGAAAACTAAAAAAAAATTAAAGGAATCTACAAAAATAGGTAATTTTGGATAGATTGTGGAAGAGAAAAGATTTTGGATTTTTTCAAGTGATCAAAAATAAATAAAATTCGAAATCTTTCTTTTTTTTTTTGTTTGGTTTGGTTGTTGCACTGGTTGTTGTGAGTGCGACTTGCTCTATTAGATTTTTAGAAATTGGGCTTCAAAAAAAATTATTTTGTATTTTTTTTCTTACTAAAAACAGTCATTTTTTTCTCCGACAAAGTTAAAAATTTATTTACTCATTTTTTTTTCTTCGAAAAAATTGAAAATTTTACTATGTATGTCTAGGTATACCTACTGCTTCCAAAAAAAATGACAAAAAAAATTATAAAAACACTTTTTATTGCAAAAAATCAGATTTTTTACAAAAGAATTCAGTTTTTTTCTCCAAAAATTAATGAGAAAAATTCTTACCTACCTAAGTATTACAAAAAAAAAATATTTATTCCAAAAAATTCAAACATCATTGAATTCAACAAAAAAAATTGAGAGATTTACTTCTTCAAATAATTTTTATTTAAAAAAAAAAGGATCAAAAATAGTTTTTTTTTTCAAATAAATTGAGAGACAAATAAAGGAGTTTTTTCGAAAAAAAAAGTTATACTAATAAATGTACTTAACCCTCTTTCAGTGACATGGGCGGCTGACAGCCGCCATGACACCAAAACCATATTTGGTGTCTTGGCGGCTGTCAGCCGCCATGACACCAAATTTTTTTTCTCTTAAAATTGACTATAAAACAACACTGATTCAAAAGTCATAGGGAGGGGGAGACCACATAATAGTTCGCATAGCACGCACTGCGTACTATATGTGGTCTCCCCCTCCCTATGACTTTTGAATCAGTGCTGCTTTATAGTCAATTTTGCGAGAAAAAAAATTTGGTGTCATGGCGGCTGACAGCCGCCAAGACACCAAATATGGTTTTGGTGTCATGGCGGCTGTCAGCCGCCCATGTCACCGATAGAGGGTTAACAGAGCCCTTCTCAAAAAAATTGAGTAGTTTTTTAGCTTGGCTCGAGAAAATCGATTCTTTTATTCCAAGTAAATTCAAAAAAAATTCTAATAACAAATCGTAAGTTTTTTTTTTCAGAAAAATTTCCTTCAAAAATTTGAAAAATATTTTGCAATTCAAAAAAATTTACATTTTTTTTTTCAAAATAAAGAGATAAATACATTTTATTACGCTGACTCCAAAAAAATAATGTTTTAAGATCTCAAGAAAAATTGGAATTCTTTCTACAAAAGAATTTGTTTTTTTTTCCCGAAAGAAATTGAAGATTTTTATTTTTAATTATTTTAAAAAGAAAGAACAAAATTTTTAGAAATGGGTAATGAACTAATGACTAATCAATTAGGTATCTACTCGAAAATTAACATGAATGGTCCAGATGTCAGAGTAAAAGAAAAAAAAATTAATTCTGGATTTTAAAATCCACTCGTGGAAAGGATTTTAGATTTCAAATCCACGTGTGAAAAGGATTTTAGAACTTGGATTTCAAATAAGTACCTACAAATTTCACAATATTTTTGGATTTTGATTTTAAATCCCTTTTTTCCTGGATTTTGCCGAACCCATACTTTTGAGAGAAAAATACAAAAAGGAAGTGTGTTTAGCATTTGAAAGTACCATTTTTCGACGCAGTTTAGTGCCTCCATCTTCAAACTTGTTTTTTTTTTTTTAATTTCAGTTTGCTGTGATGTTGCTTTAATTTTTGTAGAAACATTTTTTTTGTGGTACCCGGTTATATCCAAATCTGAAGTTTCAAAAGATGCTTCCCGGATACCCTACATAAATTCGGAATTTTTTTGAATAAAAATATTGGAAATTACTTTTTGTGTTAATTTTCATTTCCTAAATCATGTTTTAAAAAATTGATGAATTGTTGCAACTAAGATTTTAAGGATTTTTTCAAAATACCTACTTATTGGACTACAAAAATTTTTTAAAAACGACTGACAATAAAATTTAGAAAAAAATTCTCAGAAGGTGTCTTTTGAAGCTATTTAAATTGAATTTTCTTCAATTTGTTGGGAAATATTTTATTCTCTCAAGAGAACAACTTTTAGGACCTTTTTTTTTGCTGAACGTATTTTTTCTTCAACGAAAATTGGTGTGTAATTTCCTGCCGGAAAAGTTTTTCTTTCAATGTACCGCTTACTAAATTAAGGCTCGCTTATAATGGCAATGAATTTTTCACAGAAAAAATAGAATCAATAGAATTCAATGGGTTTGTTTATATAATGGGTTTCAATTTTTCAGTGCAAAACCAAACGGCGATGAAAAATTTCTATTTTTTTCCAAGGAAACATACTGTTTTTATTTCTTGTTTTCAACTTCAGCAAATTTGATTTCTCTTCATAACACTAGTCAACAATTTTTGAACTTTTTTCTGTGTTCGGGTCCAAAATAGGCTTAATCGATAGTTTAAGCCTAGAAACAAAAAGCAATTTCTCATTTTTCGTTTTTTTTTTGCTTTTGCGGGTACGGGAGGGGTTCAAAGTGGCGAAAATCGGGGTTTTTGCACCTTTTCAACTGCTCATAGCGCCATAAATATTGCTCTACGAAAAAAACCAATGGCAGATTCGGAATCTACGTTAAATTTTGAGAAAACATCTCTGTCCGTTTTTCCAATTTCAAATTTTAAAGTACCTTAGTAGCGTTTTAATTTTATTATCGAGATCGCCGCCGTTCCGCGCGGAGACAGTCCGATAATTATCGAATCGTTTCCACGCGGAACGTCGGCGGTCTTGGTAAAAAAATTGAAACGTTACTAAGGTACTTTAAAATTGGAAATTGGAAAAACGGACAGAGATGTTTTCTCAAAGTTTAACGTAGATTCCGAATCTGCCATTGGTTTTGTTCGTAGAGCAATATTTATGGCGCTATGAGCAGTTGAAAAGGTGCAAAAACCCCGATTTTCGCCACTTTGAACCCCCCCCCCCCCCCTGTACTCGCAAAAACAAATAAAATTAAAAAATGAGAAATTGCTTTTTGTTTCTAGGTCTATACTATCGATTAAGCCTATTTTGGACCCATTCTCAAAATGGCTGTTGACCTGTGTAATTGGTTTTGATATGAGTGACGTATTCTTTTTCAACTAATAAAAACCCTTTTCCGAAAAAAAATTAATTAATTCATTGTTATTATAAACAAGTGAAAAAAATTCGGTTTTTTTTTTCTATGAATTGATTCAATGAAAAATTCATTGCCATTGTAAACGAGCCTTTATTCTGCCAAAGTTTCGCTGGTGAGATAATCGTTAATAATTTTGAAAAATTGATAATTATGTTCTGAAAAAGCTTGATTAAAGCTTCTAGTAATTTAACAAATATATCAACATAAAAACCGAACCCCTGAATTTAGAATAACGTTATTCGGATGAACGCTCGTAACTCGATTGAAATTAGGTACGAAACGAAAAATACTTAATTAAAAGGCTGGAATTTCAATATACTTGGTTGGGTACTTTTAAACATACCTAGCTATCTAAATGTTTCAATATACAAATCCGAACGTCGTACGGTGTAACTATAAGTACGTTAAGATTCGTAAGTCATTCGAACGTGGAAAAAGTAATTTAAAACGCATTAATTTGCGCTTAAACGTTTCATAACGACAGGATAACGCGATCATTTTTTTTATACCTCGCGTACTCGAGTGAATAAGATGGAGTTATACAGTTGAGTCAGTTGAAGATAAATATTGATATTGACGCCAAGTATTTCGAATAATTTGCCCAATATAAATCATATTTATGACAGCAATTCGATAAAAATTAAGCCGACTGGCGGAAGTCGCTGCAGAGCTTCTGCATGGGAAATTAGTCTGTTACAAAGGCTTTCGATCCGATAAGTGTTCCAATACAATCAAATATCTATACTTATTCACCCCCTCCCTTGTACAAACCACTTCGGAAATCACATCCAACGTACATACCCACGACTAAAAAGAAATTATCCAATTATTTCCCTCCCTCGAGAACACACAACTATAGTGATGGGAAATATCGATACTTTTCGAGTATCGATATGTATCGATATTTCCCCCTCAAATATCGATACGTATCGTTACATATCGATATTTTTCAAGCTTCAATAATAAAATTCCACCATTTTTAAAAGTGTGCTCTGGAGTACATTATCAGTAAAAAATTTAGTTACGTGATTTCTCAGCGAATACTCAACGAAATGTCATGAAATTTTGATATTATGCTTCTTTATACGTAACAATATCCAAGTGGGATATTTTCAATATTTTGGAAAATGTGTCCATTTATGGAAAAAAGTTGAATCCAAAAGTTTTTTTTGGACAAGTCAAGGTCATGATGAAGTTCCCAAAATTGATCGCTAAACGCAATTTTTTCCATAAATAGATACATTTTTTAAAATATTGAAAATATCCCACCTGGATAATGTTATAAAGAAGCATAATATCATAATTTCATGACATTTCGTTGAGTATTCGCTGAGAAATCACGTAACTAAATTTTTTACTGATTTTGCCCTCCAGAGCACACCCTTAAATAATATCGTGCTTCGTTCAACTATTCAAAATATAAATAAGGCAACTACTTGCTAAAGTTATGTGTTTAATGTGTTCTTCGATGAAAAATGAGAAATATTTAATAAAATAACCGTAATTACGGTTTTTTTTTTCAATAAAATTATTTTTTTGATAAAATATCGATATTTCTCTCGTAGTATCGATACGTATCGATATCACAAAACTGACCAAAATATCGATATATCGATATTCGTATCGATACTAATCCCATCACTACACAACTAGCTACGTAAGTATAGGTAGGTATTGTTATCGTGCGTCTTGCGTCATCGAAAAATATACTTTCATTTTTAAAATAAACCATTCGATTGTAAATTTGAAACCTTTACGAACACATTCGAAGGTAAGGTTATCTTATGTCGCAAACTGACAGAAAATATCAATATTCTACAAATTAGATGACAGTTAGCAATAATGGCAACCGATGAAATGTAAAATTAGCCTTTATATTAGTTACTCGGGGGTAAAGGATTCTTACAAAAATTGCCGATAAGAAAAAATCCCCCATCCAATTTGTTCTCAAATAGTTCAAGTTGGCGAAATTTAAATTAGGTATTTCCTAACCGCACTCCGCAGCGCCGGCCGTATAAATAAACACAAAAGTTCAAATTTATTGAGGCAAGTCGAAATCGTCAATACGACTTTATAACGAGCAATACCCACCCCACGCAAATTATAAAGAACACGGTAAGAAAAAAATGCCAATTATTTCGTATTTTTTGTGCGTGTAAAATGTTCCCAACTTTGGGCTTATTAAACTCGAGAATTTCAAAGGTATCAAATTTCGAAACTAAATTCGTTCAAATTTCATATCAAAGGTGTTGAAAGAGATGGGAAGATATCTGAAAGGCATACCGATCGGATAGGTATTTAACAACTTGGAAAATGAGGGCACGATTTATTCGAGCAGTCGAGAGGGTATCAAATTTTCAACTTTTATGCTTTCAAATTTTCGAGAGAAAAGTTTGCCATTAATTAATAGTCGAGTATCTCACAGTTCACATTTTCTAACTTATTTTCAGTGTTCGGTTTTTTTTAATGACCTAATTACGACCTTGGTGCTTTTTTGAGGGGAAATAGTGACCCAAATTTTCAAAAGAAGGGAGCTTCCTGACCAAAATTTCGAGTTTGGTTCCAATTCGATCGCAAATAAATTGTTTAATTTTTTATGAGAGTGAGAGAAACTATTTAAAAATTTTCTTGAAAAAATTCAAAAATCTTATCAACATGAAAAATTTACAAAAATTGTACACTTTTTTCCACCAAGAATACTGTATAATTTTTTTTTTCAAGGAAATTTTTCAATTTTTTTTCAAGAGAATTTTTCAATTTTTTTCAAGAAAATTTTTTCCATTTTTTCGGAGAATTTTTTTTGAAAATTCCATGAAATTTTTCATTTTTTAAAGAAAATTTTTTTTCCGTTTTTTAAGATAATTTTTTTTTCAAAGAAGATTTCATTTTTTTTGTTGAGAAAAAACTCGAAAATTCTATCAACAAAATACTTATTCCTCAAAAAATTTTCTTTCAAAGGAAATGTTTCACAAATTCTATGAAAACTGTTTAAAAATATTTCTTTTCTAAAAATAAAATTTAGAGGATTTTTTGAGCAAAATTGAGAGGTCGTTTCAGTCGTCTGTTAAAACAACCATAGTTCTATAGTCAAAAATTTGAAAAAAATTATTTCATTTCCCAAACTAAAATTTTACGAGAAAGGGGTTAGCGATATAAGAAGAAAAAAAAAAAAAATTAGCCATCATCAATTTTTTTCAATTTTAAAAGTACCTACCTATGCACGTGTTTTGGCTGATTTTTTTTTGTAAACAACCATAGTCGACATTTTTAAAATAAGAGAAAAGCGGAAATTTTTTTAAAATTTGAAAAAAAATTATTACATTTCTGGCATCATGGAAAATTTGGTGAACAATCAACACCACCTGAATCAAATTTTAGTCCGTTATTTTGGTCTCCTGTAAAATTTGATTTTTCGGCTATACCTATTGGTTGTTTTTACAACAAAACCCTCAATTATCAAATATATTTTAGGTACCTGTCTAAAAGTTTTTTTTTCAAAAAAATAAATAAAATAGGTATCTTCTATCACAAAATTTTTTTTTTAATTTGATTTTTCAGGAAAATTTTGATTATTTCCTCTCAAAACATAATAAGTATTATTTATAATTTACAAATAATGTTTTGTACAAATGAACTGTAAAAAAATGATTGATAGTTTTCAAAAAAAAAAAAAAAAAAAAAAATTAAAAATGTTTGTTTTAAATATTTTTGATTTTTTTTAAATGAAAATTTCCTCTCGAGCAGTATTTTTTTATGCGCTATTTTTTCCGAATAAAAAAAATTTATAGGATTTTCAATCTTTCTAAAAAGATAATTTTGAATGAGTAGGTAATGTATTCTTTTTCAAAAAAACGAAGATTTTTTTTTTGTGGAAGTTGTTCAACAAAATTCATTACTTAATGAGTACTTGAGTATCTAGGTAATGAGTTTTCGATTTTTTATCGATTTTTTTTTTTTTTTGAAAAATTCTTTTTGATTTTTAAAAAAACTTCTACACGATGTTTTCTAGATAATTTGAGAATTTGTTATGTGAAAGTTGTTATAAAAAATGTTGATTGGATTTTGAAATTTTTTCAGAAAATAAACTTTCAAAAAAAATGGACGATTTTTCGTACATAAAAAAGACAGGATACTTTTGATTTTTTCTTCAAGAAAATTTAGAAAAATTGTTTCAAAAATTTATGATTAGACTTGAGTTTTTGCGGAAATTAAAAAAAAATCTTTCAGATAATATACGATCTTTGTCAAAAAATTTTTTTGAAACTTTTGATAGGATTTTTGATTTGTAGGTACTATAAGGGGAAATTGTTTTATATCTCTATTTTGTTTAAAATATTTCCAACAAACCAACACGTCCAATATTGTTTTTTGAACTCAAAATCAATTTTTGTTCATGATAAAAATATCGGAAAAAATCGATTTTTCAAAAAGGAAATTGATGAAAAGATGACTCCAGCAAAATGGTGACCAGAAGTGACCAAGATGTGAGAACGAGTATCCCCCTCAAAGTATGAAACTAAGTACGGTATTCGAAAAACGTCCTTCTGTTCCTCACACTAACGTACATATTTTACACGGAAATTTCACAGCTGAGCATTTACTCTCCAAACATCAGCTGTACTTACTGGTACAAGCAATTTTTCCGAAACTCAAACTACTATATAAACAATCTCGGCCTGGGCTGAAACTAAATCGTACGCTCAAGTTGGCAGTCAACTCGCATGACAAGATTAAAAGAATTACGAAACAAATCACAATAAAAGCCATCCTTTATCGATGGAAACATCCGAAGCAAAAGTTTGGAAGAATGTGAACATTAATAAACGAGTAGCTGGCACACTGGAAATTTTTTTTTTGGGGGGCAAACTTCAAGTGTGATGGAGTGAACAGGGTTGAGAATATTTTCTAATAAAGATTTATCTCACGTTGAGGGGGCAAGTTCTTAAATATTACAAAGGGTAAGTAGGGTAGGTACCTATCAAAGGACCGTTTACAGCGATTGACGCTGGTAAATATGAAATAATCTTTTCGGAATAGTTTCCTTCTTTACACAAATTCTAATATATTGTTGGAACAATCGAATCGGAAAAAGAAATCTTCACGTCATGTTGAGGGGAGAGGCCCAGCTCGGTACGTATTTTTCAAAATGATCCTTTTATTTGAATAAAATCCACATTTATCTCATTCGTGTGACCGATTTAATCAAAACGAACGAATTGAAAATGTTGGCCAATTTCTACAGTATCGTTTTGCGAAAAATGCAAGATTAAAACAAAGACGAAGCGACCTGACGCGACCGTTGCCATGATTACAAGCGATTCTGCGTACACATTTCCTCAAATAGAACAGCCGGCGTAATTTGAATTCGCAAATGACGCGTTTACAATAATATGTTAACGTATCATGTGAAAATAGCACAACCGGGATATATTATCAACCCCGAGACGAACACGTCGAGAGGAAAAAAAAACATCCCGGCGTATGAATAAATACGACAAAATCACGTATATAAGTACGTAATGTTGTTTGTACGTTGAGCGAAAATTTACTTTACTCGGGTAAATGTTCGAATGGAGAGGGAAAGGTAAAAGCCAACATTCTTGCTATCAGTTCCGAGTACCTAGTCCTATGTCCATGCTTATCACAGGGGTACTTAAAATTTTCACCATTTTGTGTTTTTTTTTTTTTTTTTTTTTTTGCACAAATACGTATTTTTCTGCCACCTATCTTCAGATAGAGATAAAATAATCGATCAACTTGAACAAACTTTCGAGTAAGTTCGTTTCCTCTTTTCTAGTAAGTAGGTACCTACAGCACCTAGTACCAAATTACATCTCAGTTCTGCGAAACGTTTTGCGCCGAAAAAGTTATAATACATTTTACACGTTTCAACACGACTGCGGTGTACCACTTGTCTCGTACGTGTTCTACTTCTAATCTTATGGTTTATAATAAGTACAGGTGCATACAACCGCTAGGTAGTATAGATAGGTCTAATTATAATAACTTTCCAACGTGTTACTATACCTACATCATTTTAGCATCCTAAACACAACTTTTTCTTTTCAAAAGCAATCATAGTCTCAATATAACTTTCAACTTGATACTCATCATCGATTATTTCATTCAAATAGGCTAGCACGATAAGCTACGACTCGATATAAAATCGTATGAATTTTTGAAAAACTCCAATTTCGAGTTATATGCAACGTTTGAATCGTGATCGAGATAAATTTGTTTTTAAAATGTGCTAGGACTACGATTGTTTTCTAAAAAAAAAAAAAAAATCAATAAAACTCCTACCTACAGGCGTTTGACCGATCTGAAACTACAACTAACCTGACTCGAAACCAGATTACTTTTTGAAAAATTAAAAAAAAAATCAAATGGTCATATTGAAAGTACCAATTACGAGGGCATGGGCAGGAGCTAAATATGAAGGAAACAAAATTCGATAAAATACGCGCAAAAACGAAAAAAAAAAGAAATATAAAATTAAACGTAGATAATATAAAAGGGGGAAAAAATGAAAAATTTCAAGTCGTTTGAACCGATTCCTTTAAACTTTATACGTACGATAAAATACTCAATTTCACGTAAATACAATAAAATAAAATGGCAGTTTTGGTTCAAATAGTTACACAACGATAAAATAACGATTAATCGCGATACGACGACGAAGATAAACACATAGCAAATATCACCGATTATCAGCAATGTAAAAATTAAATAATGTCCAAAATTCACTCGTACATATCTATGTAAATTAGGCCCTAAAAGTGATAAAAATGAAAAAGAGAAATAGATTTTTGAAAAAATAAATAATGTAGCCTAAGTAGAACTCGCGAAAGACACCAGTAGCGTAGCGTACACTTCCGCGTGAATTTCAAGACGAAGATAGTATTCAATTGTTTAACGTACGATATAGGAAAAAATAAAAGCGTAGTAAATAAAAAATTACCTATTATGTACAAAAAACCTTTAGAGTAACTTTTCGTTCACTGAGCTGTTGCTAAATGAGCTACTGAAAGAACAATTGTTGCTAAATTCAGCAGATATCAGTAATTGTCAATTCTGCAATTCGACCGAGACGAACTTCTTCAATCTTTCTAAATATTGACTGTAAAGTTCCACGTCGTTGTGACCAGCTCCCTTTAAACAAACAATACAAACATTCGTTAATTGAAAAGGGAAAAAAGGTTGAGGAAATTAAAATAAGAAAATATCTATTTGCTAAGAATGTAACTACCTATACTAACATAATCAACGATATACTTACTTACACTTTTTGAACCTTTAAATTTGTTTTTGTGCTCCTCCCCCCCCCCCCCCCCCCTAAAAAATTGTTTCCTTTTATGAGAAAATAATTACTCGATTTTATTTTTCCTCTAACTGAATTTCATGTGGTGCCACTAGCACCCTTATTTTAAATAAGAATGAAGAGTTACTAAAATTTCGAACTTGCATTTTTTTGGTTCTAACTCATCAAAGTCATCCCTTTTCATGAGAATTAATTTTATTACCAATTTTTTATTTTCTCCTTAATTTCGATGGTCGGGAACCATTTAACGTTAACTCCATTTTTTAAAATTTTACAGGAGAGCAAAATAAAGTTTTCACCCCTCAATCACTGATAAGCATTTTTTGTTGAGTTCATAATAATTATGGATTACTTTTTCAATGTCACTACATGGGAAATTTCGTGCTGAATCGAATGGTAACATTGGTTTTTATGAAATCTCAAAGGAAACCAGTGTTATCATTGAAAATACAAAAAAAGTCCCATTCAAATTTTTTTGTTTTTTCAATTTTACGCCAGTTTGCTTTGAGATTTTTTGAAAACTGATGATACCATTCGATTCAGCGCGAAATTTCCTATAGAATGACATTAAAAAGTCGTTTTTTGAAAACCATGGAGTTAACGTTAAATGGTTCCCGACCATCGATTTAATTCTAAGTGATATTTTGGAACGCCCCCCATTTTGCAAAAAAAAAAAAAAAAAAAAAACGAAAAAAAGGGTAATGTGTTTTGATCTAACATTCAATATTGTTGATTTCTGTCCGGTAAGTAGTCTGCCAAACTTGAAATTTGGATATAACCGAGTACCACCAGAAAAAAAATTTATGTAGATACACATGGTGCCTATCTCGGTTTTGAAGGGGCAGTGGTCTACAAAAATTTCAAAATTTTGTCAAGGCAATGCATGAAACAGGTATAACTTTTTGAAAGGTAAGTACATAAATAGTTATATGAAGAAAAGAAGAAATTGTCTATCTCCGAAAATGAAAGGGCTTCAAAACTTTGAAAATTGATATTTTCGAAGTTTGAGACTCCATAGCGCCTTAATTTTCAAAGATAGGCAAACTTTTCAAATTGCTTATTTTGTTCCTCTCAAAAAGTTACATCTATTTCAAGTATTATTTTTATGTTTTCATGTATTACCATTGCACTGTTAAAACTGAGGTAAGCGATATTTTTGAAAGGACTTTCATGTTTCTATAACTCCTTCAATTTCAAAGATAGGTATCCAAACGTGATTACAATTTTTTGGTATTTTTTGACGTGGGAGTCGAAAATGTTTTTTGGACTCAGTGTTGTCAATTAATTTTTCTTGGAAAATGCAAATTTTCCAAGTTTTGTAAGTCCTTCATTTTCAAAGTTAGGCAAAACTCGTGTGTGTATATGAAGTTTTTTATTAGTGTTATACTATACTCGGTTACATTCAAATTTCAAGTTTGGCAGACCACTCGCCGGACACCCTGTATTTTATTTTTCCTTGAGCTGAATTTTAAGCGATCTACTCACTGAGAACTGTGAGCAGTAACCTTTTATCAGCGTTTTAACTTCTATTTCAGGAATTCCCTCATTTTTCATGGTTTTCTGAAATTTTTAGAGAAAACACAGTATTTCTCAACTTTATTGGAGAAAACTAAAAAATCTGTACCTAGCTACCTACCCATTACTATTTTTTTAAATAATTTTTTTTCAAGTGTTTCAAAATATTAAAGAAAAAATGTTCATTCTTTCAGAGTACATTTTCTCTGAAAAAAATTGAGAAATCTTTCGAAATTGTGAAATTTTTTTCTATTTTTTTTTTTTTTTTTTTTTAGAAAAATTGAGCATTTGCTCTTTTTTTGAAAAATTGATGGCGTCCCAACTCTCAAGGTACCATTTGAAATTAAGTTGAGCGAGAAATTGAAAAATTGGGAATTAATTCTCATGAAAAGGAACAACTTTGATGGATTATATGGGAAAAAAGGTAAATAGTTTGAAAATCGGTAATTTTTTTGATATTTCTTTAAAAGGGGGGAGGAGTGACCAAGGGCCACATGAAATTCAGCTAAGGAGAAAACAAAAAATACCTACGGAATTATTTTCTAATAAAAAAGAAACAATACCTTTTAATGTTGGATGAAAAAATTTTTATTGATTTTTTTTTTCGATTTCATTTCTTTCTTTTTTAATTATTGGGAGCACCCCAACCCACCACTTGAAACTGAATTAGGGGTAAACATAAGGAATTAATTCCCATGACAAAGAACAACTTGGGTAGATTTATAACCAAAAAAAGGCAAGAGTTTGAAAATCGGTCAATTTTTTTTCATTTTTCTAAAAAATGGGAGCAGCTATGATCCACTTAAAATTTAGTGAGAGGAAAATACGAAATGGGGAATCGTTTCTCATGAGAAGGAACAAATTTTCATAGGTTAGAACCGAAAAAATTAAAAATGTTCGAAAATTTGGAAATTTCTAGTTGTGTTTTCCTTCAAAATGATGAGGCTTGTAGCACCACTTAAAATACAGTAAGGGGAAAAATGAAAAATAGGGAATCATTTTCTAATAAAAAAGAACAACTTTAATGCTAGGTAAGAAAATTCAGTTCACTTTTTCATTTTCATTTTCGTTTTTTTTTTTTGAAAATATGAAGACCTCAAAGTACCATTTGAAATCGAGTTGGGAGAAAAATGAAAGAATTGAGAATTACTTCCCACGAAAAGGAACAACTGTGATGAGTTATAATATAACTAAAAAAGGCAAGGTTTTGAAAATCAGCCAATTTTTCATTTTTCTGTAAAAGGGGCAGGCGACTAGGGGTCTTTTAAAATCCGGAGGAAGATGAAAAATAAAAAATTATTTGCTCATAATAAGAAACCCTTTTTTTTTGGTGAAGAAGGGGGGGGGGGGGAAAGAGAACAAAAAATCGAAATTCGAAAAAAGGACCACACCAAACAGAATGTTGAATGTGCACTTTCCTATACTGGCAAAAAATATTTTTTCAAATCGATCATACGTATACCTACAATTTTTATATTAGCCATAATCGATTTTGAATTCTAGGTAAATTATACTACGAATATTAGATTGAAAGATTTTAGGAATTTTTGCGCAGAATGGAAATAAAAATTTTAAAATTCTACCTATATTAGAAATATTACCAGCAAAACACGACACAATAGTTTGAGAAGCCAAAAAATATACTACGTATTATTTCTTCATCAAAAAGGTTTTCCTCTTTTGTGCATTTGGGCTTCAACGGTACTATTACATCGAATTAACGTTCAACTAATATTGTAATATATTCGATAAAAGAGATTTTCGTAAGCTCTTTATTTTATAAATTTTAAAACCACTTCAATTTTAAAAACTGATCTACAAGTAGGTAGTAGAGAAAAAAACAACATTCCATACAGTACATTCATGACCGAAAAAAATGCTTAGAACGGTAAAAATGCGGTAAATGGATTTTATTATGAATTATGATCATTATACGTAGTAAGGATGAAAATGGAAACAAAACAACGCCCAATTTTCAAAATACCCAATGTAATGTCTGTCAAAATATTTTAAAATTTGAAATCGAGTCTTTCGTAGAAAAAAAAATACTCATGTACTTGTATTATGAAATGAATTAAAAATTCTAAAATTACGACTATTTTTTCGATAAAACAATTCGTCCCATAAAAGCAGAAGTAATTTTATACTTCTTTTTCGGTCTAAATTTCGATGGTACCTACAATTCCCAATGGCATAAATTGGCATTCGCCATTTCCAAGTACGTAGAAAAAAACAACTTAGTGGAAATAAGAATAAAAATGTTCAAAAAACACAATGCGCACTTGAAAGCTATAAGTATAATTAAGTACAAACGAAAAAGCAGCGAATAAATTTAAACCGCATTTTATCGTGCAAATTTTACCATTATGAAATCTATTCCCGATAACGATGAGGGAAAAAATACGTTACATACGTAAAAATAAATCCCTTTCCGAGTTAAATCGATTAATAATTTTTTCAAAGCTTGATTAAACACGGAGACTAAAAGAGTAATACTACACAGAACTCTCTCAGTTCAGTAAATTAAATACACCGAATAAAAGCGATCGGCGTCGTTTCTCATGAACCTTCGTGAATGATGAATTACTCGATGAAATTCGACATAAGCACGATTTTTTTTTTATAAATTTCAAAGCCTAAATTCTATGAAAATACTCGTTCTATTCCGATTGAGCGATTGAAATTAGTAATAATAATGAATGAACTGAAAGAAACTGATGATTACTTACAACCGAAATATTTGGTTAGTGCCCTAAATTTGGGAGGAGGAGGAGGAGGAATATTGCGGTAGGTCATTATAAATTATGATACTCTTATTATAGCCTAGATAATACTGTCAGTAGATAAATAATTAAATAATATTACTTCTATAAACAACGGCTCTACAGGTCGGGGACATCGTTCGTAAATAGCTACTCCGTGAGATACATCGATGACTTCGTCTTCGGTTCCGTGTATAACAAGTACTGGTGATGTTATCTTGGGTACTTTTTCAATGCTGAAAAGAAACAATACATTTATTTTCAATGAGGCTTTTAGTTATAGAATTTTATTTTTCGAACAAATTTAGCGAAAATTTCAAGATTAAAATTGAGCTATTCAGTCGAGTGCGAAGAAGGAAAAAGAGACGATGTTTTTTTCAACAAGACATAAAAGGTACTCCATTAGGTTGTAATGAATTAAATCGATACAATTATACGTTTGAATTGATACTCGCACTTACTAATGTTAAGGTCAATCAATAATAATTAGACGGAGAATATTGTTTGGATAACGAATTGTTAAGGTTTCATCGACAAAAAAAAAATATTGCATTGACGGAACGTTACAATGGCGAACAATTAATTTGTACGGCTTCGAATTTATAAAACTAATGTTTTGGAAATAATTCGTTGATCAACACGTACGTACGTACGAATTATTTCCTTCGTGTTGAAATGTGAAGCGTACAGAAATAGTTCTTATCTTGCATTTTATGCATTAATCGATACGGAGGCAATGTTCGACTAGTTGGACGTTTGTCAGAGTGAATTTTTCACATCGTAAAATGACCAAGAATTTAAATAAAAGTCACTAGTGATGACATCATTCCCGTATACGTAAAACGAGAAAATTACTAAAAAAAAATAAAGCTCGATGTTTTTATGTTTGAAAAGTGATAATTTCAACTATAAGCGATAATACAGTCGAGATTTAATCGTTTCCTTCGATGACGAATAAAAGAACCATTAAAAAAGCAATTGATTGACGTTGATTATATTCGATAGACGTAATTTTGTTGAAAATTAAACGTAGAAAAAAATTACACTTTGATGATGATACGTACCTTGGAAACGAATCGAAAAACCAAGTTCTTTTGGTCTTTGGGAAAGCCACACGCATACCAGATGTCAATGGCGAATGTAGAATAACAGCACCGACTTCGAAACGCGAAGCTAAATCGATAGTTGGAACAGTTCCTATACTTTGTCCATATAAAATAATATTTTCCGGACTGATTCCATATCGCGTACGAAGAGACTGCCATGCAGCGTCAATATCGGCGTATAAGTTTTTCTCGGAAGGTCTTCCGTTGCTCACTCCATATCCAGAGTAATCGTAACTGAATATGTTGCAATTGATTCTCGTACCGAGGCCCAGATAGAAACTACTCATTTGACCCAAGTCGACGGCGTTTCCGTGAGAGAATAGAACGGTGAAACGTGCATTTGCGCTGCATTTAACGAATATACAACCGATACGATTACCTCTCGATGTTCTCGAATAAAATCCTTCGATGTTTTCCTTCTCTCTTTCGGTGTACTGCCATTCGGCCTTTTCGTTGAAGTCTATTTGAAATTTCGACGAAGTCTCGTCCGCTTGAAAGTGAACAAATTTGTATGTGGGGTCTGGTGGAAGGAAAGCCAACTTGGATGCGATTCTCGCCGGACATGGAGGACAGCAGAATAAACAAATGACTTCGCTAAGAGTTAATCCGTTCATGGTGCGATTGATTCGTCGATTTTATAACCATATAAACTGATCAAGATTACTGATATTTTTCACGCTACTGACAGAAAATTCATTAGCATTTGGATAGTGTACCGCTGCGATACGCGATTAAGAACTGACCGAAGACAATGAATGAATTTTTTTCAGATTTCTCCTCGAACGATAAACTTTAGAAAGCACTTACGAAGTACGAAAGATGAAGTATATTATAAATATCAAGTAATTCGAAAAAGAAACATAACAGAATTATTAATTTTTGAAATAAGTATCTTTTAACAAAGCATTCGCGTTTACATTCAAAAAAAGTAAAAACAAATAATCAACGCTGTTAACAGTTTTCATTCAATCACAATCATGATTGGGGGTCTGGAGGAGAGAAGGGCCAAAAAACTTTTGGAATGTCTTTGCCCGGTATTCTCATTTTCCGCCTTCCAGTAAGAAATTATTCTCTGGTTTTCATTATTGACGCAAGAAGCGTTAAATCAAATACTTTACATATTATGTGACCGTGCATAGGGAAAGGGTATTAGTGTCCAAAACGTAAAATTTTCAGGAGAGCGAAAACAAACTTTGGAAATGAATATCTCTGGAACGAATAGACCGATTTTTCTAAAACTTTGGGGAATTGTTACTGGGTATAAGTGAAATATTTTTCAATATTAAAAAAATAATTATGAGCGAACATTTTTGTATAATGGCGCAAGGGAAATTTGACCAAACTCAGTGTTGCCAAAAAGGGAAATTTTTTTTGTGATAAGTAAATTTTTGAAGTTTACTGATAACAAATGTAACATTGATTTTAGGCTAAATTATGAAGATTTCGTGTCATAGGTGATCATAAGATGAAAAATACATCGAAAACCACAGTGATTACAGATTTACTAGGTCCCTTTTGTCATGCCGATTGAAAATATTGACTTTTTCAAAGTTTTTAGTGATACAGGTGATAGACCTTGGTGAGTGGACCTCAGAACACCAAAAAAGTGAAAATCGATTTTTGGACATTAATACCCTTTCCCTATGCACGGTCACATATATAATACTGGAAACTCCAATGGGGACAAGTGACTCCCAACAAAAGCGCTCTCTTAGCGGCTCAGCATGAAACTATTCTCAGACTTTCGACCGATCGTCATGTCTTTGACCAATCAGAGGGCGAATCACGCGACGATTAGTCGAAAACCTGGAATTAGTTTCATGCCGAGCCGCTTAGAGAGCGCTCTTCTTGGGAGTCAAATCAAAAGCACAGAGTTTCCAGTATTATATTAGTATTTGGTTAAATGCAATCTCATAACGGTTGCTCCGTCCATGTCATTTTTTACTTTTTTTTTTTTTAATTTAAATTTTGAGTTCAATTTATAGACACTAAAACACCAAGATAGGCAACTGCAGGCAAAGACGTAAGGGGAATCAAGAAATGTTACGTTAAAAGTCTTTCACAAAAGCTCCTGTAGGAGCGCTGATACTTAGACCCCTTTTTTTTTTAGGTTTTTTAAAAAAATTCACATGCAGTACTTTTTTAAATAAATTCAGCAATCTGATTGGCTGAGTACAGTAGGTTGAACAAGTAGTGGTAAACATTGTAGACAAACATTGCTTACGTCATATTGTTTACCCTACTTGTTCATTCTACTGTTCTCAGACAATCAGATTGCTGAATTTATTTCAAAAGGTACTACGTGTGAATTTTTTATCGCAAGCTAAGAAAAAGGGGTCTAAGTATCAGCGCTCCTACAGGAGTTTTTATGAAGGACTTTTGACGGGATCCCTTTAGCTACACCTTGGACCATGAGTTGCCTATCTTGGTGTTTCAGTGTCTATTGTTCAATTCTATCCAATTAATAATTACAATACAAGCACGAGCATGAAGAAATGAAGATTTTAAAGATTGGCAAACAATTATTGCTTCATTAAAATTAAAATTCTAAATAAAAATAATAAATAATTTCCTTATTCCTGGTAAGTTAATCAACATTCATCGACTGAATTATTGACAAATTTGCTGTGCAATGAGCTAATGAGTAATGAAATGTCACATGTCATTGTAATTGTAATGTAATATTTTTGTCATTTGTGTGAATTTTAGTAATAAGAATTGTGAATTATGTCAATCAAAATTTACCAATGATGGTAAATCCAAGATAACAACACACGCAATGAACTGAAGAAAAAAAATGAAAGTAATTTATTTTTTTCAGTATACTTCACTTTATAAATTTTTAATTTATACGAAGATCTACATACATATACCTACGTAATTTAAATAGGCTATTTACCTAGCTATGTTAGCTGTGCACCTTGTACTAGGTACCTATGTAATAAAATCAAGTAAAAAGATTTAAAATAATTTAATTTCTACGTATTACCTACCTACCATTTGATAATTATTTTATTACCACAAGCCCTACATGAAAAGAATACGTGTAGGTGGTAACTGGTAAGTGACTTAATTGCTTATTAATTTATATTGGTCAATACTTAATCAACTATATTTTATTCACGTCGATGAATTATTAGTGTAAATGTGTAATTTTTGCATTTCGTATCTTATAATTTGGTCAACGTTTCTAAAAGAAGTTGCATGTCACCGTTGATTTTTTTCACCAAGCCTTCAACTTGTGATTTTGATGTCAATAATTCAACGCTTTGAGTATATGCGTTATACCTTATGGTAAAATCACGAGGTATGGTCTGAGAAAATTGTCTGGAATAATAATTAATTATTATTAATTTACTTGTACTAATTTTCAAAGATGTTATCTATTTAATACTATCCATTAATTACGAATAAGTGCCTCATCTCTGGTATGCAAAGATCACTTAAAAATTAAAGTTGATTTTACGATAATTGATCTACAGATGATAAATGGAATATTGATGATGCAATTTTTCTTAAATCGAACAATTACCTAGCTATCTACATTTTTGATGATGAAAATACGAGAACTATCAGCAACGGACCAAACTCTTTACGGAGGTTGAAAATGCCAACTTTCAAATCCCCCCCCCCCCAAAAAAAAAAAAAAAAACAATATTTTTTAGAGTTTACAACGAAAAAACGACCAATTATGACGATTTTTCACCCATATTCCTGACTGAAAAATTCTTCCGGCGGAGCATATACCTCGTAAACCCCCCCTCCCCCCATCGATCCTTACCTGAGTACTATTATATTATAAAATAGGTAGCCTTATTATTTTTGAAGAAAAAAAAAAACTTACATCATTTTGTTTTTGGCATCTTCAAATGATTCAGCTACGTAGTATACTGGTTGATATTCTGTTATGGGGTATGTTTGAACTGCAGTTTTTTCTGGTTCGAAAGGCCGAACATCTGGTTTATCACTAACGCAGTACTCCAGCTCTCCAAATGAAGATAAGAGTCCGGCTCCATAAGCCTTGATCTGACCATCTTGGCGACAAAGACCAAATTCTACAGTGAACCAGTAACACTGAAAATAATCAAACATAACGATCCCAGTTTAAATTTCAAGTTGAATTTTCTGAATGGAAAAGTAGGTATGATATGAAATAACTGACAG
Source organism: Balanococcus diminutus (assembly GCA_959613365.1). Classification (NCBI taxonomy): domain Eukaryota; kingdom Metazoa; phylum Arthropoda; class Insecta; order Hemiptera; family Pseudococcidae; genus Balanococcus; species Balanococcus diminutus. The sequence goes on along the minus strand of OY390715.1, from coordinate 40,517,642 downwards.
TTGCAAGCTTTTGAATATATTCATCGGGAACTCCCAGCGATGCTAAGCCAATTTGTTGTGAAAAATCAGCAAATTCCGGATCTGCAAACAAAGGGACATGGCCCAGGAGTTCGTGACATACGTCTGGCTCTGGTGTATAAAGAGGTAAACTGTGATGTCGTATGTATTGAGTGGAATGAAATACTCGAAACGCCAAGCCAGCCAAAAAGTCTCGAGATGACAACAATCCAGCCACTGGTCTTAAAGTGAAACCTGTGCTGTCTGATGAGGATAAACAAGATTAAAATAAATTAAGCTACATTATGACAATGATTTATGTATAAACTGAAATATAGTACCTATTTAGTATTTTACTTCATTTAAACCTAAATTATTTAATGCATAGGCTTGTAAGTAAGGTAGTTAGGTGCACCTTTGGTATCTACTCGCGTATAAATATGATTACCTTTTAAAAAGTTTGAAATATCTTCCAATTGAGGAATATTATCTTCTCTATAACCACAGTTTTCAATTAATAGAGGAAAAACGTGATTGAATTCACGGCAAGCGTATTTAGGATATAACTCCACTAGCTGTTTGTACACCAGGCCCCATGTTTTTGTTTCTTCTTCAGTATAATCAACCCGAGGTAACGGTTCACCACTTTGAAAACAAAAACATGTTTTCTATGTAATAGGTACACATCAACCAACTGTGTTACGCAACACATTCGCAATTTCGAACTGACAAGAAATTTTAATGACGTGGTAGGAATAAAATACCTACAAAATAGGTAGGTGGAAAATTGGATGAAAATGTTCATGATTAAAGTCTTTCTTATCGTTGACCAACTGAGAAATAAGTAAAGCAAAAAAAAAATCGTCTTACTGCTTGTAATTAAATGCAATATCTGCGAAATATTTTCGTCTGGCTCTGTACACGGGGTCAGTGAATCCAGGATGATCAGAATCTAATTCGGATCCGTAGCTCAAGATTTGGTTGGCAAATCTGTCCAATTCTCTAATCTTTCTGGGAAACCATGGTAAAGTTCCTATAAACGTAAATAAAAATGGTGATACGGTAATAATTAATATACAGGTACTTTTTATTTATTTACCTACCTACTTATTGAATTTAGATATTACATAAATATACATACCTAATACTAAGTGTATCTACAACCTAATTCGTTTTACAATAGGTACCTACTTCACATAATTAGAAATTGACATTAGCATACTTACCAGAATCTTGATCAAAGTCTCGTGAAATAATGTTCAAATAGGTTACGTGGAGTTTCAAATTCTCAATGGCGCCCTGAAGATCTTTGCTAGGTGCACATTCTATTACAAATTCGTATTTACTCAAAGCTCGCGTTGACGATCGAGATTCGATATGTCTCAAGTATACTCCATGTTTCTAATGGTGACACAAGTAGGTAAAGTGAAATATTTTGTATTAATTTATCGTATTTTTTCTCACTTCGCAGATACGTGGGCTGTTCACGTTAGGTATAGGTATCGATCGATAATACGGTTATTCTCGAGTCAAAATCAAAATGATCCTTACCGTAAATAGGTTCAAACAAGTTTCCAAACTACCAACTTGATCAGCTTTTGGAGAAAAAATTAACCAAGTACTTTCATCAGAAGCTTCCTTAATGTACTGTCCATCGCCACTTTTTCTTTTAGGCTGAAAAACAGAAAATCACATTGTATTAAAAATGACATATAGGTAACTTATTATAGGTAGTTTAAATGTATGCGATGTACTAGAAAAAATAGTAGGAATTCGGAAATAATGAATGTAATTACCATAACATCGTGTTTAATATTACTTTCGGTGGCCACCATCCTTCCAAACAAATTTCACGAAATGTAAAATCAATGTAATCTTGAAGTCAATTGGGTGAGTAAAGAACGTGAGTTTTTAAACTACAAAAGTTTAAACGAATATATCTGCGCTTGGTTTTACCATTATTATAGCATTACGATCGTAAAAGTTATCAGTGAAATTAATTGCTTTTGTACTAGTATATGCGTATAAAATGTTTTCTTTTAAAATCAAAGGTTATCATAGTGCTTTGATAATTCCGGTACCCTCGAATATCAACTATCAGCATAGAGTACCTACCTAATAAGAAAATACCACTCATATTCATTTATCCATATAAATTATTATTGCATCAGATTTTCTCTTCATTAAAATTCTGATTCTATTATATGTAGGTAGGTATACTTGTAAATAATAGGTATGGGCTGTTGGATACTTATACGTTTGTACTTGATTATTTTTCTGCAGAGGTGAACAGCTCCATGCATTTACAAAAAATATACTTATCAAAATTATGATTTCATTTCAATATGTAGTACTAGGTATAAAAAAAATATTTTAAAATTTAAAAAAATAAAAAAATAAAAAAATAAAAAAAATAAAAAAATTGAAAACCATTTTTTGTACCTAGGTAATTATCACTTTTTTCAGTTTTTTATTTTTCATTTCAGTTTTCAGTTTCAGTTTTGATTTCAATTTCAGTCTTGAAAAATCGTTTCAGTCTCGATATTTTCGATTTCAGTTCTTTTCAATTTTCACTTTTCAGTTCCGTTTTCTACTTTTCTATCCCTGAATAATGTACCCTCTACCCTGTACCCTGTAGGTATCTTGAATGTGTTGTATTATTCCAAATGGGTGGGGAGGGAGGGGTCCAATCGAAATTTTTGTTATAACCAAAATTTTTTCAATCGGACCCTTCCCCCAACTTTGAATAAGTATCTACCTAATGTTATGACTCATGATTGTGTAATTGGAGAAGAAAGAGGGTCCAATCAAAATTATTTTTAGGATTTTATTCTGCAACTTTTGTTGAGAAAATTTTTGATTTGGCCCCTTCCCTCTCACTCTTCCAATTTTTAATTAGTATCTTCGGAGTTCGGAGTGTTAGTTATGCGAAATCAGTGAAGATCAAGGGATCCAATTGAAAAAAATTTCAAACAAAAGTTGTAGCTCGAAGTTTTAGGAATAATTTTGGTTATGACAAAAATTTTGATTGGACTCCTTTCTCCGCTCCAATTTTGAACATCAAGTCTTTATGTAGAAAGAACTACTATGGACTTGGTAAAAGGTAAAATTCAAGGTGAGCAAATAATGCAGCAGGCGGGTTTTGGGAAAAATAGCCGACCGTTACACGGCGGACTCTTATCATCAAATATTTTGTTGTTATCAAAATTCAAAATTATGAAATTTGAAATGAAAAATGCTCTGCATCTTCTTTAACTTACTTCATTTTCAATTAATCCAGTATCTATTATCTAAGATTTGAGGCAAAGTGGTATAGGTTTGAGAATTTCGTATCGTTATTCGTTTAGTGGAGATATGCAGTAATTGCCAGCTGTATTAAAGCAGAGAGTACAATGTAAATTGTAATGTTCTTCAGCTTTCATTTTGTCAAAATTTCGGCGAACCTAGTCATTTGTGAACATTTGAGCTGTGTTGTAATAATAGGTAAGATATATTCGATATAATTTTCACATAGGTTTCGAATGATATGGCCCACAATTGTTTGAACAACCATCATTCTGAATTTAGCTTAATTAGTACTCAATTTTTTGCATTTCAGTAGCACCGATTCAATGATGTTTCCAAGAAGCGTAAAGGCAATTTGGAAGAAACACGACTTTCTCATAATTTGTTCGTTCATTGTGTTCGGATTGACACTTTACCATAGGTTAGACAACATCAACTTTTACGGTTTACCAAAGTAAGTTTTTCAAACGATTTTGAAATATGCAAGAATTTCAATTTCGTTTCACGTGAATTTTTTTTTTTCAAGGCACATTCCATGCGATTCTACTCCATTCGTAAACAATCCTCGAAGATTTGAAGGAATCGTGAATCGTCAAGCCGATATACCGAACATAGTGCATCTTTTACGGTTCGGTCGAGATGCCACTTGTTTCACTCAGGGCGACTTAGACTCGATTATCACTATTTTGGAAAATTTCGAGCCTAAAAAACTCTATATTCATACCGACGATGTGAAAACAATGAGAAACATCATTAACACCATTTTCACTAAAGATGAAATGAGGAGTATCATCGACGTGAAATTTTATCCGCAGCCGAAACATGTATTTGGTTTGAATATTAGTGAAACGTACAAAAACAAGCATATGACAGATTTCACAAAAATTAAAATATTGAGGTATGATCGTATCTTTTGGTCATGTTACACTAGTCGTTATGGATTTATTTTCAGCATCTGTTGTTATTGGTTTCAAATAGTGATAAATTTTCGGGTTCGGTTCAAATGTTGGCCGATCGTATTTGAATTTTTCGGGTGTCTGTAGTTTTCTATCTTTAGCATTTTGCATTCGAAGAGACGATGTTTTATTGTCTCGTATTTTTCCCTTGTCTACAGGTACCTTGAATATAACACCGTCTCCTTCGCAAATAGGTATTGGTTTCACTCTACAATATCTAACACCGCAATATGCTCTTTCGGATTCTCGTAGTACCGAAGTTTTTGTTTGTTTGACTGGGATTATTGGAGGTTTTCTCCAGTTTAATTTCAGCGTAATACCGATCTTTGTTTGACGTGTTGGTCCGTATTGTTTTTTGGTGTGTATTTTTGTTTTCGGCTGCCTCGATTCTACACCTTTGGGTCCACGTTTTCCTTTCTTTTTTATGGTTGTAGTTCTTTCCGTATTTTTTCGCTGAGATTTCCCATCGTCATTGGTTTCACTCTTCGCTTTGCTTCCTTTCCTACTTCTGCTTCTGCTCGTGTCTTTTGCAGATGTTACCGATTTGGCGTCTCCCTGTCTATCTCGTAGATATTGCTTAACAGATAGTAGCCGTTCGTTGAATATTTCCTTAGATATTCGTCTACATTCTTCGTGTTCTCGAATCTTTTTGAGCTGTTGTTCCGTCAAGTCACATCGACATGGATGGATGTGTTTCGAATCTTTCGAAGATGTACTACTGGTATCATCGTTTTCCTCGTTTTGTGTTTTTGAACCATCTTTTTCTGACTGTTCGGCGTTGGATTTGTCAGATTCGGATTTCGTGTCATCGCCACCTAAGCCATCCTTGTCTGAACCTGAACTTTTGCCAGCATCAATTGGTTCGGTTACCGTGGCTGGACTCGGTGTTGTAGAAATTTTCCTATTATCTGACTTTACTCCCCTGGGGCATAACTTTAAGCCTGTGTCGCCACGACGCCATCGCGAATTTGTACTGTAAAAAATAAGCCTCGATCGATTATACAGCGTTTTTGGATCGCTACCATTTTTTATGTATGTATTCAAGCTTTCGATGAATGCGTCGTGGCGTGATTTTCGTTTAGTCATGACTAATGTTTTATAAAGCGAAAATAATTTAAATGTATTATATTTCTATGGCAGTCGATAAATAACCAGACTTTTTTTTTTTGCAGACGATACGGAGGTATATTTTTGAACAACAGTATTCACATCGTGCAAGATCCGAGTAAATTTTTAAAATTCGAGATGACGGTTTTGGTTCGCTCTACTTTAAATGTAGATACGCCATTGGAATTATTTGACGATGTCATTATCGCTCACAAAGACGCCAGATTTTTAGAGCAATGGTTGAAGTCGTATCATTCGTATGATCAAAATGTCGAGAGTCACGTTAAACGAGATATTATGAGAATTTTGCTCAAAAAGAATACCATGTACGTTCACATATTAGACAACGATATTTCCAAGCAAGTTGTTTCCAACAGCGAAGAGTATCACGCGATGTTGTCTTCTAGAAAGCGTCATTTCATCAATATTGAGAGTTACGATTATGCTTGTTTAGTATAATTATAGAACTCGTAATTTGTGAAAAAATGTTTTGCGTATAGTTGTAATTTTGTATTGTTCAATTTTCCAGGTTTAAGTCAGATTTTTTTCAAATCTCAGTCGTTTAAATTTAATTTATTTGTAAGGCTATCACACGTAAAGTGTTTTTGTGCGTTCATGTCTTTCAATGTTGTATTTTTTTTTTAAATCAATAATTTTGTTATTTTTTGTGTTATGATAGGTATTTAAAAAATGTTACATTTTTTTGTATTAAGTACAAAAATACACTGATTTCAAAATTTCAATTACCGAAAGTGTAGTGTTTTATTTCCATTCATTAATAAAAATATATGTACATGATGGCACCAATGGTACCTTTTACATGGATTGTAGGTAGGTGGGAATGTATTTTTTTTTTCTCGGGCAAAATCTATTTTGAATTTCAAAGTTATACAGACGCTAACAATTAAAAGGTAATCTGCGTTATTTTTTCCACATTCGCCTATTCATGTCATTACCATACGTTGGCAATTTAAAGTATAAGAAAAGTCGGCTGAATTTGTTGCTTTACATTTTACAAAATGTAGACAAAATTATCGGTGTAATTTGTGTTTACCCTGCGAGTCGAGTTGCCTGTCGCCTCTTTTAATATAAAGTAATGTGTTATGACGAAAATAACGCGTCGTTTTATTTAAATTTGTGGTGAAATTAACGGCAAGTTTATATTGGGGGGAAAAACTCCTACAGAAACAAAACGTACAACTGTTTATTTCAAAAGAAACGCACATAAGTCTAATATCCCGTAAATTACTTTTATTTCTAGTTTAATAACGACAATGATTTCTTCTGTCACGAATTTTTATTAGCTATGCGAAGCGTATTTGAAATTCGCTAAAATGTATCCCAGTGGTATATAAAAATCCACACCTACGAATTTTCTAGAGAACCAATGACATGGAAGTGATTCCTAACCGGCGCCTAGTTTCTCCTCTTCAGTCGAAGATCTTGCAAGAAGTGAACGTATGGTTTTTTGTTTGAAGTTGGCGATTTTAATGCGTTCGTGCGATTGTTTTTGGTTTTTTGTGAAGAAATGCGATCGTCATGAAGCTTTATATGGTTTTGACAGTTGAATTGTTATTCGTACAAGGTAAGAATTGACATGATATTTTATTCTGCTTACATTAACATTACAAGAAATAGGCGCCTAAGATTGATAATTGTGTCTTACGTTATAATTTTTTCTGCGTTTTTTTTTTCACCTCATGTTTCATATATTAACGATATCTACTAATTAAAGTTATGATTATAGGTATTTGGAAAAAATCTTAAAATATGTACCTACCTGCTGCTGCTTAATTAAAAGGAATCAATTCGATTTTAGGACCGTTCACTTACTCGATTCGAGTCATTAAATTGTACCATACAATACATTTCTACTCATCTTTTAAAAAAAATATTGGGCTAAAAAACAAATAGGTAGTTCAAATACACATAAAATGAAAATATGTATTATTTTGTGATCGCTTCTATACCAAATCATTTTATTCATTATAGTTATTACCTAATATGGTAGGTACCAAAAATGCAGAATATTGAATTATAAATTTTCAAAAAACTATACCAATATAGTGTAGAAAAAATTCTGTACCTGTGTACCTAATTATTTTATTTTTTAAATGTTTGATTCGGTGATTCCCCTTAGAACTTTTCCTTATCTCTAAAATTGTTCTCAGAATTTTATCAAATTTAAAAAATAAAATTAACCCATGCCCGTCATAGAACAAATTCAAGCTGAAAATTAAATTTTTGGCAAATAATTGAAAAATACGAATTTTAAAAAATTAATTTCAAAATTGGTCGCTTTTTTCACTTTTTTTTCTATTTCAAATTTGCAAAAACTTTGGCAAGGTTCAAAAAACGCTGTAAGTATTTTAATTTTTGATTCAATGCGTTTTACAAAAAAAATCTGCATGTGGAATGTCTTTCTCTAAAAAATTTTACATTTTTTTTCAAACATTGTTGCAGGTATTCAGGTTAAAAATTAAGAACGTATTTTTTTGATGGAGGTTTAAAAATGTGATCACTTGAATTAGAGAAAAAATGTGAAAAAATTAAGACCGTAAATTTTGAAGAAAAAATCACTATTTTAAAAATCCGTATTATTGAACTTTTGCTATACTTTAACGTAAATATTTGTTTTGCACGTGAAACTGGAAACGCTTTCGGGGAAAAAGTAAAAAAAAAAAATAGTGTCGACAAATCATAAATTTGTGTGGACCTTTTTGTTAGGTTGTGCTAGTTCCAAAAACGGCAACTTGGAATTTTCTAGGATGTAGAGGTAGCTGGATTTTTCCAAAAAAAGACGTCAAGTTGAAAATTTTTTAATGTTGAGTGTGGGAATAATTTTTTCTTTTCCAAAGTATTAAAAAAAATGTAATCCCCAAAAAATGAAATACCTATTTTATTTCATTTACAAAAAAAAATTGACTAAGAAATTTTTTTCTAAGAAAAAATTGCCCAAAATTTTTTTTATTCTTAACAATTCGAAGATTTTATTTTCAAAAAAATGAGGCAACAAATTTGGATTTTATCATTAAATAATTGAGAATTTTTATCCTTCATAAATAAAATACTTAAAGAGTCTTTGCTGAAAAAACAGAGTTTTTCTTGGAAAAACGGAAAGACCATTTCAGCTATTTCCTTGCCTATACTATTAAAAAATGATAAGCTATTTTTACCCTCACTCAAAAAAATAAATAAATAAAAGAAGTAGAATTTTTTATTTAAAGAGAATTTAGAGATTTTTTCTCACCAAAAATTTGAAAAATGTTTTTACCTACCGTAACATGGGGTTACTTTGGCCCACTTTTTGAGACTTTTTTTGTTGAAAATTCGTCCTGCTTCTTACAAAATTGAAGTAAGGGGCTCAGTTTTCGCTCTAAATAGTGTCGGACACTTGTAGGAAGCTCTGTAAATTTTTTCAAATTTTTCGTCAAACCACCTCCCTCTTCCATGGTTCGTCAAATAAATGGGCCAAAGTTACCCGGCTCTGGGGTTACTTTGACCCACTTCTTTTTTTTTTGCAATAAGTCGATTTCTAGGCATAAAAATACTTCACCAAAGGCATGAATCTTCAAAAAAAAATTTGTTCACTTGAAACCATATGATCAAACATCGGTATTTTGGAGATTTTTTGATGATATTTATGCTTGGGCCAAAATAACTCCAAAAACGACGAAAAACGATCCTCTGACGGGTAAATTCAATTCATCTTAGAACCCCTTCACCAAACCGGTATTTTCAAGATAGATTATGACTTTACGTTAAATTTTCGATTGATTTTCATAGGAATTTTTTTTTTCTCGCTTTTTGATAATATTTATGCGTGGGCCAAAGTAACCCCAAAAACGACGAAAACGGACCTCTGACCAGTAATTTCAATTTATCTCACAACCGCTTCACAAAATCGATTTTTCTATAAGAGATTCTGAATCTACATAAAATTTTCGATCTGTTTCCATAAGAAAAATTTTTTTTGGACCAATCCTTATACTTCGTCTAAACAAAAGTTTTGGAGGTAAAAAAACCACATGAACAACGTACTAATTAACAAAAAATCAGGTTTGCCAAACTTGCGACACAAAAAAAGTGACAATCACATAGAAGTGAAGTATGAATGCCCCTCTATCGTTGACCCTCATTACAAAGTCCCTCCACTTCATACAGTTGTGGTTGGACAGGCAAATATCTTTTTTCCGAGAGTGGGCCAAAGTAACCCCATCTTACGGTACTCAAAAAGATTTTTTTTAACTGATTTTTTTTTTTTGAAAAACGTTTTAAAAAATCCTTCCGAAAATTGGAAGACGGATTGGATATTTTTGGACACCTAGGGTCCTAGGTATATCTACTGTTCAACTTTTAAAAAATGAGAAATTTTTTCAAGTGAACTCCAAAATAATTGAAATAAAAAATAATTGCAATTTTTTTAACTTATTTTTTAGGTGCTTCAAAAAATTACGATATTTTTTATTCTACGGAAAAAGGAAATCCGGATTTTCTTTGGAAAGAGGGTTGTGCCAAAACGTACTTGGCACAACCTTCTGTGCCAAGAATTTTTGGAACATGCATTAATTATGAGAAATTCTGTATCTTTTGAACCCCGCAAAAAATTCAGTTTTCTATTAACTTTAAATTTTTGTTCGCATATGACGATGTTTGGGAAAACAACGTGAAAAATATTTCAAAAAAAGAGTATGGTGCCTGCAAAAAAATACAAACTCCAAACCCCTGACAAGAAAACCAAAATTTCAATTTTCGATTTGATTATTTTTTGCCTGACAATGTAGGGAATTTCATCTACGATAGGTACTTGCAATATAAATAGGTATACCTACGTACATTCATTTTGTGATCCAACGAGTTCATTAGAAGATTTTTTTTTAAATCCCGGGAATTGAGTTCTCAAGATAAAATTCCTATGTCAAATTTTGAAGCTCTTGAAACACAGGTTAATTTTATTTTGAAAATATGAAAAAAAAACTGAGAATATTTTCAAGTGATTAACAAAAGGATTAAAATATGTGAGAGTAGCATCACTAAATTTAATTTTTTTTAAAACAAGCACATCCTAATACATTTATGCAGGTAGGTATTCTACGTAAATTTAGAGTTGTAACAATGCTCTTTCATATAGCAACCTATCTATGGTAAATTTATTCATCCCCCCCCCCCCCAAAAAAAAATAGTAGTTTATCACCCTATTTGGATAAAATACACATTTTATAGATCAGCGAGAGGTACATAAAGTAGCACTTTATCTCCCTAGTAACGTAAAAAAACGTTATATACTCCAGTTAAGAACTCTCTACACAAATACATCCTCTGGCCTAGAAGATGAAAAACGAAATAAAATTTTTATCGCGACCTTTCTTATTATACCTACCTTCTGTTTGGCAATGCAATTAACCTATAACGTTAACAAATGGTAAAATGGTCGATTTTTTGAGCGCAACCTTAGTGATACCTAAAATGAAAAATGATACTTGATAGGCACTTGATACTTATACGTACTTAACTACTTATGCATTAGGATAATAAAGACGTGGATTACGTTTTCAAACGTGTTATAACACATTACAAAAATTAGACAAAACATCGTAAAATTTCGATTTTATTGGTTTTGTTTTGTCGCCATATCGGCATTCATTGTGAGATCGGGTAACGAATTTTTATTACCTCTTAATAACAGGATAAAAAGAATCCTACGCATTTGAATAATATTCTTTTATGGTGCGGGATGCGTTCTAAATGTCATTTTGATTTGTAAGCAGAGCAACATAAAGTGGGGTACCTAACGTACATATAATTATGTTATGTGTGCCTTACCTACCTATTACCTAATGTTAATGTAGTATATTATCCATACCTGTGTGATTCATATAGCCTCATAAATACTTTCCAATAATTAGGACTACGTTTCTTTTGTGCATTTGCGGGCGTCAGCAAATAAAATAAGATAACTGGTGTTCATCTGATCGATCGGTAAGTGATGTAAACAGACAGACAGACTGGCCGATCATAGGTTCCCCTCCCTATCTTATAATACGTATAAAAAAAGGTGACAACTGAAAAAAACGTTTTGGTTTGGGAAATATGAAAATAAATGTTAGTACCCAACTACCTACCTACCTATAAAAAATTTAATAAATTTTGAATCCTCCAATCGAGTCCTTATTAATCACGAGTAGATCTAGATGATACCTAATGATTTTGCGCTGAGTGAGATAGTTACTTATGCCTGATTATTTGAATTTTTGTAGGGGCCTTCTTTGGCGAAACAGATGAAGAGATCAATTCGCAGTACTGGAAAACAAGATATTTGAGTGGATCTGATTACGGTTCACAGTACAACGTAAATAATGATATGCCTGAAAAAAACATTCAAAACTATGAGCCACCTTCTCGAGCACTTTTTAGGTATAGTTATAGTTACGATCAATAGACATTTTATTTGAATTGCGACTAAAACAATAGGCTGGAGTCAATAAATATTTCGTGTAAATTAATGATGAATATTTTTATAACTTGATGATAGTTGGGGTACAACGAAAAATAATATGTTCGATAAATCTAGCAGCAATACTCATCAGTTTTTCTTCAAGAATGATCAGAATTTTATAACAAATAGAGCAAAAAGTAAGATAGTTTTTATAATGAAAATTAAAACTTTATCCTAATCCTATTCCTAATGCGCAGCATATATTATTATAAGTACCTAGACCTACGTAATTTATTCTGCATGTGTAAATCTGAAATAACATAATTATTAGATACTTCTCCACAGCACATGGCCGACAACTTGAAATTTTCTGAGGTGGCCGGGTGTACTTCGAATTTTTTCCAAATAAAAACGATTTTTTTCTTCAAAAAAAATTGTTTTTTAGAAAATAATAGAAGAATTTTTTTAATCAAAAAAATTTAAATTTCCTTTTATTCGAAAAAATTGGAAATTTTATCATTAAAAAATTTCATTTATTTTTGGAATGAAAATAATAATAATCTTTTTGGAAGCATTAATATTAAATCCTTGTAGTTTTTTATAACTTCCAAAAAATTGAAAGATGCTTTCTCCAAGAATTTGAAAAATAGGTACCTAATTCAATCTCAAATAATTGAGAAATTTATTTTTCCAAAAGAAATGAGTGAAATTACGAGTAGGTACTGGGTACTGGTACCTAACCTACTACCTGCTCGTTCCCATCAGTATTCGTAGGTACTTCAAAAAAATGAGGAATTCTTCTCTGTGAATGAAAAAACTAAAAATTGAGAATTTTTCTTCCAAAAAACATAATTTTTTTCTCGTAAAAAATTTTAAAAATATTTTCCTCTAGTAAAATTGAGAAATTTGTTTCAAAAAATTGAAAGATTTTTTTATCCCTCCCTCCACCCACAAAAAATTAAGAGATTTTTCACTTCAAAAATTCTTTGATTTTTCACTACCGACCAAAAAATTTAGTTAGAAATTATTAATTTTTCGAAAAATTTATATGCCCACAAATTGTCAAGATGACACAAAGCCACAAAATACGAACTATATTAATGTCACTTCCAAACATTTTTTTATAACAAAAAATTAATGAATTTTGTTCGGTAGGTAAGTACGTACTTCCAAAAAATTGAATGATTTTTTCTCCAAAAAATTGAGAAATTAATTTTTATAAAAATAATTAGAAAATTGCAAATAATTTTTCTGACAAAATGAGAAATTGATTTTTCTGACAAAAAAATGAGAAATTGATTTTTCTGAAAAAATTGTAAAATAGGTATTTTCTCTGAAAAAATTAGAAATTGATTTTTCTGAAAAAAATGAAAAATTATTTTTTATAAAAAAAATTAAAAATTAATTTTTCTGGAAGAAATGAGAGAAATTTTTGACTTTAAAAAACTGATGAATTATTTCTCTGAAAATTTGTGAAAAAATACCTATTTTTATTCCAATAGGTACACCCAACTGAGATGTTTTTTTTTTCAAAGAAATTTAAGTGATTTTTTTTCAAAAGACAGAAATTTTTTCATTGAGCACTTTAGTTAGGTACATTAGGGTGGAACAAAAAAAAAATCATACCTCGGATTTCAACCAAACTCACAGAGGTTATTTACTTTGAGTTGAGAACCTCCCAAAAAAAGTTTGAGCCCCCTACCTCTCAGGGGCGTGGAGCTAGGGGCTCTCAAAGTGGGGTCACTTTTGAAAAAAACGCAGTTTTTCGCTATTTTCAGGCAGTGGCACTCGAGTTACCCCCCCACCGCACCCCCATCAAAAAGTGCAGTTTGAGTTTCTACACCTCCCTGTCTGATTTTCTTAAAGCAAGGATTTTTGTCATTGAAAATTGGGATATTTAGATTTTTTCAGAAAATCAGAAGTTGGCACACTTGCATTGAAAAATTTTCAACTTTTTCTATCGAATTATTTTTCTTGCATCAATATGAGCCGTTTGATCCCAGTTTTGACGCCCAGAAGGTGATAATTCCCTTTTTTGAAATTTAAAAATCTCGATTTTTCAGCAATCTGCAACTTTTCAACGCCTTGTAGAGGGTAATAAGTGGTATCCAACTTCAAAATCGATGGTTCAGGGAGGTGTAGAAACTCAAACTGCACTTTTTAATGGGGGTGCGGTGGGGGGTAACTCGAGTGCCACTGCCCGAAAATAGCGAAAAACTGCATTTTTTTCAAAAGTGACCCCACTTTGAGAGCCCCTAGCTCCACGCTCCTGAGAGGTAGGGGGCTCAAACTTTTTTTGGGAGGTTCTCAACTCAAAGTAAATAACCTCTGTGAATTTGGTCGAAATCCGAAGTATGTTTTTTTTTTTGCTCCACCCTAAGGTACATAGAAATTTATAAATTCAAAGATTTTTTATTTCCGTTTGAAAAATATTTTTACTCTAGAAATCAAGAAATTTTTTCAATAAACGGAAATTTTTCCACCAAAAACAATGAAATAGATCATTTTATCTTCTAAAAATTGAAAGACTTTTTTCTCCAAAAAATCATTTCCCTCCAATGAACAGAGATTTTTACTCGTAAAAAATTGAAGTTTTTATTTTCTAAAAAATGAAAGGAACTAAAAGTTGGGAATTTTTTATTCTAAGGAAATTCAGAATTTTATTTTTGCTTTTTCTGAGTTTTCTATAGGGTGTTTCTCTTTCCAATTTTGAAATTTTGAGTGTAGCTCAAGCACCCAAGCGTTAAGTTGCTGGTCATGCCACTGTGCCCAGACGTAACACACCTCGATTATACTTACCTACTCATTTATATTTTAAAAAATTTTAGGTTCCAAAAAAGATAATATTTGGTGGCCGTGGTCAAATTACGAAGAATGGGCGTCTAGTAGAAAACACGACGCTCTAAATACAACTCAATTTAAAAAAACTCCAGCTAGGAATTCTAGCGGGGAGAAAAAAAAGAAAAGGCGAAAGAAACAAAAAAACAGAAGAAATAAAAAACTGAACGTGAATTCAAACAGAACTTCGTCGGTCGAAGACGTTGAGGCGAAAAAATATATAATTTGGAAAATCGGTACGACTATTACCGATAACAACTATTCAACGAATCCTGAGGATATTTCGAGTAAAACTGGGTACGAATCAGTACTCAAAAGACCTTTGAAGCAAGATTCGACAATTGCGAATAAACTATCTCCTAATGATTGGGACAATAATGAATTAGATAATGAAATTCACCCGCGATACAATTACTACGAATCAATTCCTTTAATTAATACGAGACAAGCAGGTCTGGATAAATTTAAAAAACACAATAATTTTGATAAGTTTATGAAAAGCTATTCTTCCAGGAATTTTACTAATGGTAAGTTTAAAACTAGGTAGATACCTATTACCTACCGAATAGTTTTGTTAACTTACCTAATACGTTTGTGCTCAGGATATGAAAGTAGTCATAGAAATGCTTATTAGGCAAAGTTATTAGCAATTTTTGCGTTTTCAAGTATATTTTATGAAATACTTAACGCAGTTGACAGAGCGAGCGAGCGAGTCAGCGACTGACAAGTGACAACATTTATGTTGCATTAAAGAATGAAATTAAAACTGTCACATTCTTGAAACTTATTATTATAAATGTTTAAAAGTACTTTTTTTTCAAAATGAGTAGTAAAAGTAAGCTATAGTACAATAATATTGTAGATAATATCGTAGGATACCTACGTTTTATTCGTGATGATTTAATCATGCTTCAAACCTACCTACTTGTATCTTCCGAATAATAACTGGCGCAAATTCAAAATGAACGTCATAATATCTCATAATTTTTCAAAATTACGTTTTGTACTTATTCGCAGTGTTTTCAATTTTTTCAGATGTAAACGAGTGTTTAATTGATAATGGTGGTTGCGAAGGGTTATGCGTCAACACTCCGGGATCCTACCGATGTCATTGCCCTGATGGATTCAAATTGGATATGAATAAATGTATAGGTAGGTCTAGGTACCCATCAAACCAATGTCGATTTCTTGACTCGGATATTATCTCGAAATTGTTTTCAGATATTAACGAGTGTTTGCTTCGCAACGGACATGGTCCTTGTCAAGATAAATGTACAAATGAATGGGGAAGTTATAAATGCACTTGCGATGACATTCCTGGGACAAGACTGGCAGCTGACGGGCATACTTGCGAAGATATCGACGAGTGCAAGGAAGGCACATCGGGATGCTCTCACGATTGCATTAATACAGTTGGATCGGCATTTTGTTTATGCCCTTCGGGGTTCATTTTGGGTATGGATTGGAAAACATGTACCGATATTGACGAATGTGCTGAACCGGAGATGCAAGAGCATAAGTGCGAGAAAGGCTGCGAAAATACCATAGGTTCTTATAATTGTTTATGATAAATTGGTAGGGAAGCACCTATTTATAGATAGGGCTGGGAGAAGTACGCATTGATGAGATAAGACATGCATTTATCATTGCTGACATTTGCGCGAATATGCTCTTAAAATTCTTTTTCAAGATCTTTTAGAATTTCTTTCTTGTGGGTTTTTTATTTCAAAAAAATTTCACGAGAGCAATTTTTCAAGTGAACTTTTTTTGAGAAGTCAATTTTTTGGAAAAAGTTTAGCATATCAATGTTGTTTTTTTCAATTACAAAAAATCGTAGAAATTTTTTTAAAAAGAAACTACCTATATTTCGAAATAAGTATTTCTAAAAAAAAATTCTAGGTAGGTATCATTTTATCATTTTTTTTTCAATTTAAGAAGTTCTACCAACTAATTTTTACGAAATGTGCATGAAAAATAAGCATTTATTTTGAAGTTTTCAAAAATAAGGGGGTAGGAATTATCTACGAAGATACACTTCGAAATTTGGAATTTCACAAAAAATAACTTTTTAAATTTGTAATTTTGGATTAATTTTCGAAATTCTACTAAATTTTTGAAATTTTATAGAATTTAAATTTGACAATTTCAAATTTTTATACCTACCTATAATATTTTCAATTATTTAAAATTTTCAACAAAAAAAAATGATCAATTTTTGATTTTGTAAGATTTTATAGATTTTTTGAATTTGAGTAAATCATTGAAGTGTAAATTAATTTTTTTCCCCAAATTGTTCAAAATTCAAAATTCAAAGAACATGATATAGATAGAACTTGAAAATTTAAAAGTTCAGAAATTTTAATCAATTATTTTAAAAATTTTATCAATTTTAAAATGTTTATATTTATTTTTTCAAAATTTGATTTTAAGTTTTTTTAAAACAGTACAAAAATTGATTTTTACAACTTTTAAAATTAGTTCACTTTTAAAAAAAATCATTCAAGTCATTAACCCCCCCCCCCCCCCGTACCAAATAAAAACTATCAAAATTGAAAATTGTCAAAATTTAACGAAATTTCAGAATTTGGTCAACTATTTTTAAAAATTGAATAAATTTTTACCATTTTTAAGATTTGGATGATTTTTAAATTCAAGTTGATCTTTGAAAGTAAAATTTGTTTTAATTTAAACACTTAGGTATTTTGGGTATTGTTCAAAAGTAATTTTTTTTAATTTCAACGATTTAATATAACTTGAAAATTTTATGATTTTTCAATTTCGATTTATTTCTTAGAATTAGATCAATTTTTTAATTTTTTGGATTTTTATCATTTTCAAAATTTGAATGGCCACTTTTTTGAAAAATTCATCAGGTCATCGCCTAGTCTTGTTTGTTAGATTCCCCCCCCCCCCCCAAAAAAAAATCAAAACATCAATTTTTACAATTTTTGAATTTATATAATAATTGTGAAGTAATGAAAAATTTCATTCGGTATTTTCATACATACTCATAATCAACTACCCCCGAGAAAAATTTGGTTGAACTTCACTGGGTCAACCAACTACCATGGTGCTAAATGTAAATTTATTAACAACTCAATTCACAAGCGTAAGAGGGTCTGCCGTCTTTGGCACTGAAGGGGCAGAGATATGTGTTACTTGAAATAGTGGGTACCGTATTTAAAAATAAAAATAAGTAGGTAATGTATTTTAATTGCGTTCATTATGATATACTTATACACATCAAATTCCTACGTGCCTAAAAATATCTATAATCAAAAAAATATTAAAATACGATTTGATTTTTTTTCAACTTATCTTTACTTACAACGAAACGTGCGCAAATCGTAATCATTTGGTATCACTACAGCGAGTAGGTTTGGCTCACGTGATGTAAAATGTGTAACTTGGGATAACACTTGCACTTTAAAATTTCCATGGTATTAGTTCACGTTTTGAAATCAGTCTCGTCGTTGTTTAATTATTTAAATATCTAATCTGAAGTACCTAAACCTAACTCCTAAGTAGACGGATCTTTCCATACTTCTTTTAATTAAGTATGTATAGATACTTTTACTTTTGTACTTACCAACTCAATTTCAATCAATTTGTGATATCTATTTTGTTTTGTGAACTACAAATAAATAAATAATTTTATCGGGTCCATTTTTCAATTGAGAATAATATTGTATAGGTATCTATGTAGGAAAGGAACCTATCTATACTGTAGACTGTAGTAACAAACAACGTATGCAATCTAGACCATTCTAGACCATACCACAAAGCACTGGGACATCTCAATTTTTTATTTTTTATTGAAATACTTACGAAATGACGTAAAGCAATTAAAGTTAAAATCAGCAGATAAGTCATTTTTCGAGAGTAATTATCGAAACTCCTAAGTAAATCAGTTTATTGCGGTTTGTATTCGACTTTTTTCGTCGACTTACTTAATAAAAATTATCTGTTATCAATGAGAGGAAAGTAGGTAGTTTGTTTGTATAATGAAGAACGCTCTAGTCTGCTTTTATATCACGAGAGATAATGTCAGCAGATATTTCGGTTGACCTTTGTCTCACGTTTTCTCAATTTGTTTCTCTATTTTCAGTTTGTAAAATTACAATCGGAAGTATTAACGTGTTATGTGAACGTAAATTTTAAACTGTTCGTATTCGTGTGTGAAAAATTTTTCAAGTCGAATTACAAATGTTTTTTACTTTAAATTTTTGCAAAACATATAAATTTGTTCGCCTTCATCCTGCAAAACGGAACTCTGGTAGTGTTGTCCGTACTTAATAAGTAAGTAGGTACATTTCATACTTGGATTTTAAGGAAATACCTCGACTTACGCCTCCCCTAAGTTACATACTTACGTACAAAGTTTCACTTTTCTTGAGCTTTTGATTCATCAAAAGCATTGTACTTACCTTCATTAATAA
The DNA here is from genome assembly GCA_959613365.1 of Balanococcus diminutus. Classification (NCBI taxonomy): domain Eukaryota; kingdom Metazoa; phylum Arthropoda; class Insecta; order Hemiptera; family Pseudococcidae; genus Balanococcus; species Balanococcus diminutus. Next base: position 40,498,584 of record OY390715.1, on the reverse strand, counting down.
CTTACATGTCTACATTAAATATAAAAAATTAATTTTATTTAAATCTTTAGTAAATTTTTTTGAGTAACCAAACAGATAGGTAATGGACTTTTTATTTTTTTTTCTGGTCTCACCCTCAATTTTATTTTTTATTGTGAGAAAAAAATTTCCCCTACCATTTATTTTTCTCCTAACTAGTTAATTTTTTTTAGAAAAATTAAAAATTAACCGATTTTCAAACTCATCTCACTTTCTTTTGGTTATTATAATAATTTTATTAAGGGACTGGAATTTTATGTGATGCATATTTTTCTACGTTTATTTAAGAAAAGGTAAATATTTCAAGGGATCTAGGTACATACGATTCGTGAAATTTCCTGACGACTGAGCTCTATTTCATTTTGCATATTTAACATATTTTAGGCCTGAAAAGACATAAAAAGTGCATATTTTTGAATATTTGGACATGTTTTCGTTATTTTACTGCATTTTTAAATTTTTTACCTAAGTCAGACCAGGAACAGTAACAACCCTGTCAGGAAGTAACATTTTTTCAATTTTTCAATGTTTATGCTTTTCAGCTGAAAAAATTCTCCAGGAATATTGATACTGCATATTTTACCTAAATAAACATCTTATTTTTTTCTGTTTTTTTTCCTGCATATTTTAGGAGTTTTCCCAAAATATTTACTTAGTTCATTTCTTACTTTTTTGTGAATAAAATAATTGTGAACCTGCACAAATTACATCAGTGAGAAATCTTAAATTTCTCATTGTTCAATGTTCAGGTATGCTTTTCAGCTGAAAAAGTTCTTTCCAATGATACCAATATCCAAATTGCATATTTTAAATTTTTGACAAAAATAAATGCATATTTTAACATATTCTGAGTGCTGAAAATCCATAAAATATGTGCATAGGTATTTCAGGATTTTAAATGCATATAATTCCGGTCTTTAGTAATATTATCCATCTGACTTATTCATTTTAACGGGAACTGATTCCCAATTCTTCATTTTTTCCTGTATGTGACATGACATGAGGAAAATGGGCTTACGGTAAAAAAGTAAATTTTACAAGAGAGCCAAAAAACATAGCCGTTTTTTAGTATAAATTGATCAATTTGAGTGGATTATTAGGCACTTTAGAATTTTTTTGACCATACCATCGGATAGAGGAGGTCTTTTATAACAAAAAAAAAAAAAAAAAAAAAAAAAAAAAAAAAAAAATTTTTACCGTAAGCCCACTTTTCTCATGTCATGTCACATATTAATTTCAAATAGTACGTTGAAGCGCCCTCATTAAAAAAAAAAATAAATAAATAAAAAATAGAAAAAGTGAAAAAATGAGCAAAAAGTTTTGACCTATTATCGTGAGTTGTTTCTTTTTATTAATTTCTCTTTTCTATTTGATTTTTTTTTTCGAAATTTCATTTTTCTTTAGTTCTAACCTATCTACCGAAGTTGTTCTTTTTCATAAGATAAAATAATATTATGATAGAAAAGAACGACTTTCAATTCTAAATTAAAAATTTTTGCTCTTTATAGTTTTTTTGAAAAATGGAGGGCATCGGGCAGTGGGCACCTCAAGTTATTACTTGAAAATAATTCTGTGGAAAAATTTAAAAATGGGAAATATTCCATAAACTTCGATATGTTATAACCAAAAAAACATAAAAAATTGAAAATCTGATCATTTTTTCATTTTTTTTTTAAATTTAAAAAAAAATTTTTAATAGGAGGGTCAAGTAGTACCGTTTAAAATAATTCAGTTAGTGAAGCATAAAAAATAGGAAAAATTTTCTAACAAAAAAGTACAACTTTGAACGCTACTTTAAAACATTTACTCGTTTTTTTTTTTGCTGAGATGATACCACTTAAAATTGAGTTGAGAAAAATAAAAAATTGAGAATAAATTCTCATGAGTCATGACAATAATGAACAACTTTGATGGGCTTTAAAACTGAAAAAATGCAAGAGATTGAAAATCGGTCAATTTTACATTTTTCTGCAAAATTGATGGAGGGGGGGGGGGGGGGGGGGTTAATAAAATTCAGTCAGGGTAAAAATAAAAAGTAGATAATCATTTTCTCATAAAATGAAACAACTTCAAGAGCTGAGACAGGGAAAAAAATCGAAGTCCATCTCCACTTACAAAAAATGATCAGTTGACCAAACATGGACCAGATGATCCGGAGTTTGGCCGAGCAACAGGGTGGCATTTTTTTCTTCTTCTTTTGATCAAATAATACGACTGATGGCTAGATAACTAAAAGCTGGATAATCGGAAGCCTAAGCCTCCTATTCTGTAAAAATGTATTGTATGTATGTTTTGTATTGTCTTGCGCACTGATACTGAATTGAAATAAAATTCAATTTCATACGTATAAATGATGTAATATTCATCATTCGATGACTAAGTATACCTACGCTGCTGTGTAGTGGTTTCTGTGGTATTATGTACTTATTTTAATAATTTCTTTACCTTCTATTGCAAATTGCCAAAATTTTGGTATTTCATTGACATAGGTATCTACTTTTATTCGTGTGCTTTTTCAAAAACGTAGGTGAAATCGTTAAAAAGTTAATCTATGCATGGCCTATTTCATATTTTTTTTCCAAATTATAAATTTTTTCTTCTTTGAACTGATTTTCATACCGAAAAATGATGATATTCAGAAATCGTAATTTCAAAATAAGATCAATTAGGTATTCAACCCTAACATCACAATGAAACGTTTTAGGTGACTTTTCAAGTGGATATTTGGAACAACAATCATGGAAGTTTCATTTTCCAAACCAAATTCAGTTAGAAGTAGAACACTAAAAAAGAGGAAAGATAGTTCATCGACATCAAAAACGTAAGTAACCGACATACCTCATATTCCTACCTAATCGTCAGATCAAAAATGTTCTCCATATTCTTTGACTTAAACACTTTCCATTTCAAGTAATGATTGGAAGAACAAAACAGGGATCAGATTTTTCTCAATTTTAAAAGTAGGTTTCTATCATGTAAAGGAAAGAGGGCAGAGATATGGATTTTCATCAATTCTCGCCAGCAAATAATTTAATCGTAAAAACTCAATCGATGTTATTGAAGAGAGAGGGAGTAAGATATGTGGCAAAAAATTTTAACCGAGTTTTAAAACCCTGAGAAAGTGGAAACTGACTTTCAATACTTAATTTCAAAATTCCAGACAACGGCCGATCCGCCATTTTTATTCATTTAAGCTCTTTATTGAGGGGTACCAGCGAGACATTAAAATTTCAATTTCTTGTTCTTGAGAGAAGTACACAATTATGATGTAAGAAGTTTGACCATTTTTAAAAATGGAGGCACTACAGAGCTTCAGACTTTGGAAATTCCAATTTTTAGAGATTTTGAAGAAGCTTTCATTTTCAAAGATGTTACATAACTTTTTTATTCTTCTCAAGAAGTTCCTATTTTACGCAGGTATATTGATTATTTTGAAGGAATTTTGAAATTTTTGTAAATCACTGCCCCTTTGAACTCAATTTAGGTGCCTGGAGCAAATCAAATTTTTTGTTACCGGTAGTTGAACTTTATTATATCCATGTGTCAATTATACACTACTTACCGGACACCCTGTGCGTACCTACAAACCAAAAACCTACTCGGGTTTTATTTTTATAAAATTAAAAATATAATATATTTAATTTCTTACAAACGTATAAGAATCTAATTCAATACCTAGCTAATAATGCGTCAATCTCGTGTTAATGGCGTATTATTGTAACAACGGTGAAGTTATTGTCAATTCATTGAAGCGTCTCATTTGGTCTTACGCATTTAGTTATATTAATAATAAGTTTGTTTACCTATATGAATATTACGTATAAGAAAACGAAGAAATGGAAATATATCTACCGTGAAAAATAACTATTTACACTTATTGTATACTAAAGGTATATATAAATAAGCGTTTCATTTATTTTCCAAGAACCTTTTTTCTGTCATGTTTTGACGATTCACTGAATTTATCTAATCACGTCTAACCAATGCATTCGATTATAATTCCCAAATTTTTTCAGTTCTCTAGATTGCGTAGTGCGTACGTATAGTCACCCTTTCGTGCATGGCGTCATATCGGTAGGTTCATTCCCAGACCCCAGACTACAATTTTTTATCCAAAAATTTGATATTTCAGAAAAACTGAGAAATTTTCCTCTCCAAAAATTAAAAGGTTTATTTCTTTAAAACATTTGGGAATAATTAAACTTCTAAAAAATGAGAGCTTTCTTTCTGCATAAAAAGAGTATTTTTTCAGAAAAATTTAAGATTTTATTTTTTGAAAAAATTAAAGATTTTTTCCCAAAACAGTTAAAGTTTTTTTCCCTTGAAAAATTAAAGATTTCCTCCCAAAAAATTAATGACTTCTTCAAATTGAAGATTTTTTTCAAAAAAATTGAAGATTTTATTTTTCAAAAAATTCAAGACTTTTTTCAAAAAAAAAAGAAAAAAAAATACCTACAGGCCGGGTTTTCATTTAATCTTAGCACCCCTTCACAGATTTTCTTGTCTGAGAAAGGTAGTTGGTAACATTTCGCATTGTTTGTAATGTGAAATGATACCAACTACCTTTTTTCAGACAAGAAAAGCTATGAAGGGGTGCTAAGATTAAATGAAGACCATGTAAGGATTTTTTTCCTCAAAAAATTAAAGTTTTTTTCAAAAAAATTGAAAAAAGTTTTCTATTAATTTTCACTTCTATGGCGGATCTAACTCAATACGAGCCACCACCTTGGATATGGTCAAAATCCGAGGCATGTTTTTTTTTATCCTCCCTGTTGTGCATGGGAGTAGCTAAATCCACAACAAGTAATCACCAAAATGAACGAACGAGAATTCATCTCAACATATTCTTGTTCTTTGAAAACTTGTTTTCGTGGTCGTGTTTGTCATTGCAAAGTGGACTTGGTCCAAATTGATTTTTAATTCAATTTTAATTTTTCATAAACGATTTAAAATTTTTCCAAGTTTTCTATTCTTCAAATTTTTCATTTTTTTTGTTTAAAATTTTAATTGTATTTTTGAAAAAATTTCTTGAAGAAATTATTCATCACTCATCAATACTTTATTCTTATTTTTTCCTCAAATTAAATTTTTCATTAAATTTTTTCTGTTTGTCGTTTTAAAATTAAAACTCATTTAAAAAAAAATATATGTATTGTATATTTTTCAATTTTTTCATTCAAACTTGCCAATAATTTTTTCATCAAAATGCTACTGATCTTCATCATATTTTTTCAAATTCATTTTTTGAAATGTTTTTATTATATTGTTAATTAAATTTAAATTAAATTTCCATTTAGATTTTTAAAAATTTTTCATAGAATTTTCTCATCAAAAAATGCTTCTAAATCTGTACCATACTTTTTCAAATTTTTCTTTTGAAATTTCTTTCAAGTAAATTTTTTATCAAGTTTATTTTTCCGAAATTTTTTCCGACTTTTTCAATTTTATTTTTTCAAGAAAATTGTTCATACCCCCCCCTCCCCCCCCCCCATTTTCCAATAAAATTGTCAATTGATTTCATTCTCCAATTGGTCATCAACATGTTTCTATTTCATCTCCCAACTGGCAACCTGACTTCTCATTCGAATTTTTCCAATAATTTTCATCACATCATCACCATTTGTCTTGTCTTCTAGTTCTAATTGAGGAATTTCTAAAAATTTTCAAGTAAATTCCAATTTTTCTTCAAATTTACTAAAATTTCAATATTCAAAATTGAGTAAGTAGCTAACGCTAAGGTACTTAACTACTAACTTATTGACTTGTTGAAAAAAAAAATTCAAAAATTAAATAAAACATAAAAAATACCCAGAATGAAAAATATTTTGAGTATTTTGTGAAAGAATAAATTTGTCTTAAATAAAACATCAAAGTTTTCAGAGAAAAAATTTGAAAAAATTTGTTTAAAAAAAAACCTTGTACGAAAAAAAAACTCGTACAATAAAGAAGATGAATAAAAAAGAACGACATCGCCCTTACAATGTGATTACATATTGTGGATTTAGCCACTCCCGTTGTGCATACTATCCCTATGATGGAGGTACAATTTTATTTAATTAATATTACCTAACAAGTATTTCCTGGCTAAATTATGACTCGTATTAAGTGACTGTCAAAATATTGCAATGACAATAAACGCCGAAAAAGATGCTATTAGACGCATATTATATAGGTAGGTCTATAGGTCTATAGCCTACTTTTCTCATCAATGAGACAATTTTATTTTCTACTTGTAGGTATTTTCAATTATCTGTTTTCTCTCATCAAAATTCCTATTTGGTTACATCACAGTGATTCGTTTAGTTACTTTTCATCCCTGCTTATGTTTCTAGAAATTCTAACGAGGATCAGGATATTGAAGAATCAACATGTAATGCTTCTCACAGCGACTGCAAGAGGTAATTATTTTTCTGCTACCTACACTCGAGTATTTGAGATGGGTTATATGAAATTTAATGACAAAAAGCAGTATATACATTGTACAGTACCTACTGAAAAATTGTAAGAATAGGTACCTAATTTTAAAATAGGGTCGGTAGCAATGTATTCCTATGTTAAAACTTAGACTTAAGGTAGTTGCTATGCGTATTGACGAACAGGAATTTTTATCCATGACGATCAGGTATCTAGATCTACTAATGAAAAAAGTCGTAGAATGAATTATATTGTAATTATCTATACTTATTATTACCTACAGTACATTTTAACGAATTAGGATGAATTGGTTAAACTCTTTCGTGTACCTACCTACATACCTACCTACCTACCTACCTATTTAAAGTTAGTAGGTGTATAAAATATGATAATTCATTACCTACCAAGGCATACTCGTATAATAAGACTCTGGCGTGTATTGATGAACTGAAGCATATAGCATCACCAGAATTTGTATTGGGTTGGGTTAAATTCAAATGAGTAGCTATTTTGAAAACATGGTAGGCTAAATCATCTACAAAACTTTTTTGAAAAAAAAAAAAAAAAAAAAAAAAAAATGTTGAGTAAAAGAAAAAATTTAAGAAACGTACCTAAAATTAAAATTTAGAAAATATTCTAACAAGTGGGAACCTTGTCAACTCGTTAAAATTCTGGATTGATGTGAAATTTGACTCAATGAAAAAGCGATGTCACTCGAATGGGACATGTCAGAAATAATAAATTCAGATTGCATTGGATACATGCTCGAAATCATGTAGTGTTACGAATGTAAGTTAAGGAACCAATTGTAGGTGCTCGTTTCCATTTGAAAATTTTCGCAAATTTTTGAAATTTGAAATTTTTGGAAAATTGAAAATTCAAAAAACGATTAGAAATTATTGTTTCTTTGCATACCACCTTACAGAACTTGAAAAAACAAATAAAATTTATAATGACATATTTTATTTTTGTTTATCTGTAAAATTGAAGGAGCTGGAAAAAATTGTTTTTCGATCTTTAAAAAAAAAGACTAATAACTTAAAAAATAAAATAAATACAAGCAGTAAATAAAATATAATTTTCTTTTCAGCCTTTTCAATTTCGGAGATAGGTAAAAATATGCCATAATAAGTTTTGTTTGTTTTTTGTGGTTTCATTTTTTTAAGTTCTACTATAAGGTGATATTCAAAAAAACAATTTTCAATAGTTTTTCGAATTTTCAGTTTTTTGAATTTTTCGATTTTTTCAAAATTCAATTTCGAAAATTCGCAAAAAAAAATTCCAATGAAAACAAGAAATATGCACTTATGGTTCCTTAACATACATTCATAATACCACATTTTAATCGAATTTTGAACTGCCAAAATTGATTTTCAATTTTTAACGAATTTTTGAAAATAGCGAAAATCGTGGTTCAACTCGTCACCTTAGCATAGAAACTAATTTTCTAGAATTTCATCTCAAATATAGTATTTTTGTAAAAAATTGATATTCTTAATACCATTGGGCTATTTTTGCCATTTTCAAAAATTCGCCGAAAAATGAAAAAACCAAATTCGGCCGCTCAAAAACCAATGAAGTAGCAATTCCATTTTTGAAATGATGGAAAAATTATACTTACTTAAATCAACTTACGTCAATTTACCGAAATCAAAATTGCCAACTTTTGCAATTTTTGTAGATGTTAAATTTTTAATTCCCCATAGAAAGGTAAGAGGTCCGACCCCCCCCCCCCCTCCTTCTAAATTAGGGTCGGACACAATAGCCATTATTTTTTAATTAAAAAATTTGGCTAAAAAATCGAAAAATTATTAAAAATTATTTCCTTGAATTTATGGTAATGTGTATCCTTTCCGTATGTTACGCACAGCGCCTACGAAATGGTGGTATGCAATTTTTCGAACACATAACTAAACTCGTGTCAACAGAAAGGATAAGTTATACCTACATTATTATAATATCAAGGAAATATTTTTACCTAATATTTTTTGGAATTTTTTGGAGTGAATTAAAATAAATACCCCTAGCCCCTTCAATTTCAGAGATAGGCAAAAACATGTAATAATAAAATTTGTTTGTTTTTTCATGTTCTATCCGGTGGTGTGCAAAGAAAATTTTTTAAATGATTTTTTGAATTTTGAATTTTTTGAAATTTTATGATTTCCTAAAATTTTAAGTTTCAAAAATTCATAAAAAATTTTCTAATGGAAATGGGCACCTATAATTTTGGTTTTGTAACTTACTCGAGTAGTACAACAATTTAAACATGTTTTCATTTCAATCGGTTCCTGGCACATCTGACATGTCGACATGTCCCATGTAAGATAATAGGAATAGGACTAACTTATCAAAAATCAAATTATGTTCCTACACGGCAATCCTTGATATTTTTAGCGTTTACCTACATAAGTCCGTTTCAGTGGCGTGACGAAGTAACGTTTGATGGGAGGGTGAAAACGTGAAAAGGTGATTAGGCTCAAACGTCCTAACTAATTGTCCCAAATTTTCCAACTTTTTGACAAAATTTCCATTGCTTGAGGATGAGACACCCTAAAATCCTACCGGTCGTCACGCTTCTGGCCAGTTTGTTTGCATTATAGCAAGTACCTAATTCGTAATTTCGGTTAAACCAACAGACAAATCCACAGTAAAATTGAAAAACGAAGAAGAGATAAAATGAATACCTACATATCGCAACTTTCCACCATGATACCATCTTGCAACTTCACCCACAAGCTTGATAAAATTACAGTGTTGAGAATGGCCGTGCAGTACTTGAAATCAATCCGAAGTTCTCCAATGCAATGCAACAGCGAAGAAAATTTGAAATATTCTTTTATATCTGACATAGAGTTGAAGAAATTGATTTTACAAGTAATATCTTCCTATTGTGTTTTTAAGTTCAAACAAGGGTTGAACGAGCTTTTTTTTTTAGTAGGAACCTATACATACTTTATTATGGTTATGTAAAAAATAGGGTGATACTCATTAATTTTTCCCCATATTTATATTTATATATTAATAGGTTTCCGAAGGATTTCTCTTGGTAGTAGGGTGTGACAGTGGACGTATTTTATACGTTTCTGAATCCGTTTCAACCATATCAAATTGCAATCAGGTAAAATCGCAATTCTTCAAAATCCATTTGAATAATTTTAGACCTAATCTTACATATACGTGACTGGTATTGATGTTTGTTACAGAATGAATTAATGGGACGTAGTTTATACGATGTGATCTTTCCCAGCGACATCAATAAAGTAAAAGAACAAATTTCATGCGCTGATCTAAATGCCCGACATAAGTTGATGGGTTCAAAATGTAAGACTACCTGCTATGACTTTTTTAACATAGAAACGTACAGTACACATCTGTGTATCAGCATTTCAAATTAATTTATGTCTATATTAGAAACAATCTCACCTTTTAAAATACATTTGAGTGTGTATTTGTTTACTTTTTTCCAGCAATGAAGGAATTGGACGTGGACTTACCGAGTGAACAGCTCGGTTTACATCCTGGAAATCGCCGTTCGTTTTTTTTCCGCTTTAAATCAGATGTCGACAATTCGGGTAAATATCCGCGTGGAATGAACAACATTCAATTTTACAAGAGTATGGATGGTAAGTCGAAGTCCGTGTGACACGATGATCCACTTTAAAAGCGCCGAGTTACTAAAATTTGAAAATTGGATCTAAAGATCCAAACATCCAAAAATTTGGATTTGATCTAAATCAGATCCTTCATTTTTAAAAAAGATCTGATCTGGATCTTTAGATCCTTGAATTTGCGAGAAAAAATAACAGATCCAGATCCGGAAAAAAAAATCTACTATTCATCACATTTTTCTCAGTGAACTTATTATTTTTCATGTGTTTTCAATTTTCAATATTTAATCTGGGGAATGAATGGAAATTAAACCGTAAAGGAAGCCAAAAAACCTTAAAAACTTCCGACTGTTCGCCTTGATCCGGATCCTAAAATTTGGAAATTGGATGTAAGATCCAAAGATCCAAAATTTTGGATCTGATCTGTCCAACTCTAAATTTTGTTTCTTGAGTCAGCGAGTAAAAAAAAAACATATTAATTTCAAGATTCAATTTTTTCGAAGAAACTTATTCTTTCATTTTTTTTAGGAAGAAATCCTTCAAAATTATTTGGGTGGGGAAAACCTTATAATTTTTTTTGTTTCAGTTTTTTCTCAATCTTTTAATTTTTTAAAAGAAAAAACATTCAATTTTATTTTTTTAGTACAAAATCCCTTAATTTTTTAGGGAGGATAATTCATTTTTTCAAAGAGAGAAATCTCCAAATTTTTTGGAGAAAAAATCTTGGTTTTTATGTCTCTTTTTTTAAATGAAAAACATTAAAGAAGAAAATTTTTTATTTTTTTGAAGAAAAATCTCTGTTTTTTGTAGTGTGCATGTTTTTTAATTTTTTTAATTTTTTTTTGGGGGGGGGGATTGCAAAAAATTGTTTTGAAAAAGAGAGCCACTAATTTTTTTAGAGTTAACAAATTTTTAAATTTTTAGTGGTGAAAAGGTTCCAAACTTTTCTAATGAAAAAATATTTGAGTTCTTTTATTATGAAAATATTTACCTACCTATCAAATTTTTAATGAAAAAAAAAGAAGAAAAATCTAATTTTTTTTTTTGGGAAAAATCATTCTTGTCAGCATTTAAAAAGTTCAACCAAACACCTTATTCGGAGAAAAATCGAGCTACACCCTAAAAATTACAAAGTTACCGAGCATTTCTCAGAATATTTACCTATAATTCAAAAAAAAAAATTTCATCTGAAATATGAAAATGGTGGTACCTATATAAAAATTATACTTAATACCTATACTCAACTAACATAATTATTGTTAAGTAAACGAAAATTGAAATTAAAATGCTGCATTAATTTTTTGGGGGTAAGCTGATTAAACTCGGGGTTGAAAATTATACATATAAAAAAATCAAGTTTTGATATCAGAATCTAATTGTAACATTTTCTTTACTTTCATTATTAGAACTGGCAGCAGTAAACTGTACCAATTACAGCCCTCAAAATCAACTCAGTGTTATTCACTGCGTCGGATACCTCAAATGTTGGAACTCGGCAAATAGTATCGAAAAATCCAAAGATGGTGATGATGCGTCTTCACTTACGTGCCTGATAGCTCTTGGGCGTCCAATAAATAATTCTCCAGAATTGTTACAAAGAGAAAAACCATCAAAATTCATGTCCAAATATACCGTCGATGGAAAATTTCTATTCGTGGATCACTGGTAAGAAAAGTCAACGCACATATACGAGTACAAGTACTTCGTCTGATAGTTTATTTACCTATAATTTTCCTAAAAAAATAGGTTCACATTAATTACCGGATTTTTACCTCAAGAAATTTTGGGAACAAGTATTTACGAGTACATCCATTCTGAGGACGTAAATGAATTTGCAGAGGCTCATCGTTCCATGCTGCAACCATTCAATCGTTCAAATACCACCAAAGTACCTATTTAATTTACCAGTTATTTTTTATCTCGACGTTTTAAAACATTTTCGAGCATTTCGGTCGCTGTTTGAAAATTTTTACCCGCTTTACAGAGAAGCAGAATGCGTTTAGAAATTCGTCTACTTTGAAAATTTAAAGAGTGGACGGCGGGGTGTTATTTAAAAAACATCAAACTTCATTTTACCTAATTTATTTATTCTTTTACTTCTTCAAAACCTATATTAACTCATCACGAAAAAGTGTAAGTACCTCTACCTACTACTTTTTACATTTCGACCAAATTCAAAACATAAATGCTATATGTAAAAGCTTGAAAATTTTTCAGTTTGTCAGGTAGAAAAAAAAAATAGTTTGATCAGGGGATCTCAATTACCACCAAACTCGAGCTGCATCCAAAATTTCAAAAGTTTGTAAAATGATCAACAACATCTTAGAAAACTCCGAATGTGTAAAAATTGAATACCCACTATTTAACCTAGAGTACATACCTACGCATAATAAAATGTCTGTTGGGGGATAGGGGTTCTCATTTCTTTTGCAATAAAAAATCTGAATTTTTTGATTTTACAAAAATCTTCAAATTTTTTTGAAGATAAAAACTCCTCAGTTTCTTCAAGAGTAAAAATCCTTCCGAACTTCTTTAAGAAAAAAACTTCAAATATTTTTTAAATTTTTGTAGAAAAAAACTCTTATTGTTTTTGTGGAAAAACTCTTTTATTTTTTTAAACAAAAAAAATTTTCTTATTCAACATTGAAAACCTATTCGTAAAGAAATCATTCTATACCACAGAAAATTCAACCTGACATTCCTCTTAAAAAGAATTCAACTTCAACATAAAGTTTTGAATAAGACAAGAGAGAAGAGACATAGGAATTGGAGTAACTTAGGTTGCATAGCCCACTAGGAAAACGGCGACCGAAATATTTAAACATTCTATTTTGCAATCAAATACTCAGATGCGTTTTTTCTTAAGAATTATCGTTTTCGCACCAAATTCGAAAACTACATCAATATTCAAAGTGAATGGAAAAGTTTGCAAAACCCTTGGAAAAAAGATGTGGAATATTTTTATTCTAAAAACATAGTCAAATGGTAAAAGAAAAACACGTACCTATATAATTCAGATAAACGTACATAAACACGTGTTAAAGTAGTCCTTATTTAGGAAATTTTCCAAATTTTTTCGAGACCACCCATTAATTGGTGATACATGTAGAGAAAATAATTTCTAATTTTTTTATTTTTCTCATAACTGAATTTTAAGCCTTTGCCTGGGCTTCCCATTTTTCAAAAAAATTTTAAAAATTGTTTTTTTTAAATAAAATGGTTTCAACAAACATTTTTTTACCCAAAAATACTTACTATTTACGAAGATTTTTCACATTTAGGTACCTTCATTTTTAGGAACCTAATTTTATGTAGATGATCTTTTCATATTTTCTTCAACTTTAGATAAAAAATGATAGGTACGAGTAATTTTGAAAAATTCTGTTTGATAAGGCAATGATGAAAAATCGCCTGTAAATGACTTTTTTGTATGATACAAAACTCTGTTTTTCAATTTTTAATCTTTTCCTCCACTTAAAAAAAAAAACAAAAAAACGTAAAAATGACATTTTCCTATGTACCGTGACAACGGGGAGCAAGATAAAAAATCATCGAAAATGGTCTCGTTACATAAAACTACCAACCTTATGTGACCATTTTGCTTAAAAATTTTTAAAAATGGGAGCGGGTTTTAATCCTTGACTGAATATTCAGTTTTGTAAAAAATAAAAAATAGGTAATCATTTTCTCTGCGTTTGTTTTCAACTAACGATATGGTCCCGAAATAATTGCCGAAATGTCCAAAATAAGAACCACCCTAACATGTATTAACCATCGCATTTCAAATAATGAATAAAAATTAACTCAAACGATTAATTATTCACCAGGACAAATAACGAAAGAACACTTGATGAAAAGAAACAGAACGAAAAAAAGCCAGACTATGTTCAGAACGAATTATACTCATTTTCAAATTATGCCTCGCAAGGTAAGAAATTTTTTACGTGGAAATTATTTTACGATTGAGTATATATTTTAACCCAATTACCTATCACATTTTTGTAAATATGAAGCACTAATAAGAACGTTAATATTTTCGTTATTGTTTTTAGAAAGAGACGAACAAAATTTTATAAATGATTTCAACTTTCATCCAACGATAGAGGATAAAAATGCTAATGAAATGACAATGGAAGCAATTTTGAAACTTTTGGGATCTGATACATGCATTACCGATTAAAAAGTGAACTCAGGATTCGAATATAGTGGTATCATGCGAATAAGTTGAGCGAATGTTTGTGAAATCGAATTTTTAATTTGAAGCGATGAAGATTTAAAATTTTATTTTATTTCTTCCAACATGAATTTTTTTTGTGTACAAATACAAACATCGCGTCAATTTAACAATAATTATATGTTTCTGTACATATGTATTGAGTTGTAGCCTCAGCATGTGTAGAATCTTCATTGCTACTTGTTAGGTACCTACCTATATCTATATGTAATCGTAGTTACTACTCGTACTTTCTTTAATAGAAATTTTTTGCAATAAATAGGTATCAAATATTCGTGCAACAATTTGACAAAATATTTATACTTGTACAAATGATACGTCAATTTTTATTTTGTCTTTATACATACTTACTTAAAAATAATTACAATATAGGTATCGGCCTCAGTTACATCGTAAAAATACGTGTAAGTAAAAATATACATGAAATACGATTTGTAATTTGGCATTAGTCTTAGTCTTTAGAAAGAAAGTTCTAGGTTTATGTAATGTAGCCTAATTACAAATACACAGGTACTGAAGATATTGAATCTGATTTCATTACGATGGATTATCGTAAGAATATGGCTTACGATTTTCTTCTGGACTCGAACGTTCCATAGCATTATTTTCGGTAAATTGCGGCGTCGATGAGATTAAATTGTGAAATGCATTTACCTGAAGGGAAAAAATCACAGGTGTTAAAAAATACGTAAAAATAAACACCAACCTGACAAATCAATGTGTGAACTAACATTTTCGTCTTGCGAGGAATTACATCTTGCAAGAAACAATTGTTCCGAAACTACTCTCAGTTCGTCTTGCCTTTCAGCTATAATCTGTTGCAATTCTTCACATTTCTGTTGTAAACAAGCCTCTAGGGATGACTTGGATTTTTTGCTTTCTTCGTCGCACTTCTGCCCAAACTGCAACGGATAACAAATATATAGGTAAGTATTTTAAAATTATACGTAAAAAGAAAATTTATGAAAGAACCGCTTGAAACAAAAACTGAAAAAAATTTCACTTAAATTTGAAAAAATAAATTTTAATGGTTAGGTAAGTAATTCTTATTTGAGAATTTTTCACATAAATTTAGGAAAAAATTGAAAATTGAAAATCGTTACGTAGAACTCCTTTTTCCATGCGCCCTTGGGCCTTCACACATCAGGGTGGTCTATACTTTGAAATTTAAAAAAAAATGGGATCACTCGACAGTAGGTGACACTATATAGTAAAAAAAAATTTTTTTAATTTTTTCACTTGAAATTAAAAATTTATTTTTTCTGATTGGAGACAGATAGAAAGATGAAACTCGTGGGAAATAAACTAGGATGGTTGCAGTAATGTCTGAAAACTTTTCCATTAAAATCGATGCAATACCTGTTCAACAAATTACTTTTTCCAAAAAATTGTGTATTTAAAAAAATTCGAAATTTTGCAATTTAAAAAAAAAATTGCATTATTATTGTAGTTATTTTTTGCCAGCAGTTTATTCCCCTCTACTTCCTCTACAAAATGTTTCCCAGCATCATCTTCCTATCTCTTTTAGTTTTTGAGCTAGAATTTCTCTAATGAGTACAAATTCATAAAAATGTGACTTTGAAAATTTGAAAAAGTTTTAACCTACATGTCGACTCATAATTAAAATTTTCACTTAAAAACCAAAAGAGATAGGAAGATGATGCTAAGGAACATTTCGTAGAGGAAGTAGAGGGGAATCATCTGCTGACAAAAAACTAGGTTAATAATGCATTTTTTTTTTAAATTACAAAATTTCGAATTTTTTACCATGAATTATTTCGTAAAAATAATTTGTTGTACACCGTATTGCATCGATTTCAATGAAAATTTTTTCAGACATTACTATGCCAACACTGGTTATGACCATGTTTGCTTAAAACGTATTTTTTAAATTTTTTTTTGAAAAAAAATTGAGGGCCCCAGGTATTGCTCAAGTTTCAGGAAGGGAAAAAATAGGGAATAATTTTCTCAACAAGTGTCATCAATTGACGGGTGGTCCCGAAAAAAGTTCGAAAATTTTCACAATTAGAACCACCCTACCTCGTATCGTATGTACAAAGTGTACATGAATTTAAAAAATATATCAAGTTATACTTTTATCTTGGACGCAGTATTTCTGGTCAAATGTGTGGCTCCAATATTAGAATGGTATCCGTTACTATTACTCGAGCTTGTATCGCTGCTATTGCTCGCATACTCCGCATAAGTCTTATTACAATTTTGAAATTTTCTCATGGATTTTCTTTTTTTCTGTTGAAAAATTCATATTTATACGAAAATATAAAATTAATTTCTAAACATTGCAAGTACATTAGATGTAAATAAGTAGGTAGTAAGTCTAGGTATACTTGAGTACCTACCTAATTAGTAATTAATGAAATATGAGTTAATGGATATAATATATGATACTTGTACGTACATAGAAATGAAAATTCTGTCTTGATGAACTGGATGCAGTGCTATTACCATAAGATGAATATCTTTCGCTTCGTTGCAATGATGATTGTTCGTCTTTATCTTCTTCTTCGCAATAATTATTATCTGTTGAGACTGAATATTAAGAAGCATAAAGTAAGTTCAGACTCGATACAAATACTATATAGGTAGGTATATTTTTACTAGGTAAGTATCTTACTAGATGTCGCAGAAGTGGTCGATTGCCACGATGGAGGTGATGTTTTTGAACTGCAATTTGTACTGCCACTGCTTGAAAAAGTCGAAGTGCCATCTGGTATTTTTATTTCCGAATCTTCCATATTTTCGCTAGGATTTATTAAACTAGAAAACCATTTAAAAAACGAGTTGAAATTTTGAAAAATAATCGAAACCAACGTATTTTTTATTAAACTCACTTACTCGATAACTCGATGAGTGCAAACTATAAACTCTATCCTCGAATTCCACCGTCTTCGTGTGATATAAGACGATGTTTGTAACCATATCCACTGATGTCCTTTGGTTAAAAATCTATATAGTCCGGATACACCTTCATCTTGTGCCATTACTAGGAAAGAATAAAAGTCACTCTATAAAATAGGTAGGTAAATAGTAAAATTAAAATATCCATTAAAATATTAATAATACGAACAGGTTTGATGATGATTTACAATGTTATCTAAATCATCGAAATGATAATAGTCGTAACCAGAAGTTCCCAAGACCTCGAAAGGAGAATAACCGATAATAGGAGGAGCTCTGAAAAAAAAAGAATGTAACTGTAATAAAATTCTAAAAATTAACTCGTATAGTAAAAAAAATGTAAATTACCTCTCATCAAGAAATAAAAATTTCCACTCAAAATTATGATGGGATACGAATTCTGTTTTCAAATGATCATGAAGGACAACTTCATTGTATAGCTGAGGTGCAAGTAGGCGAATAAAACCAACAAATATTAATCTGTGAACAAGCATTCATTTCACAATCAATATTTTTTCAAATTTTGAAAACATATAAAATAAGTAGGTACTAACGATTTATTGAATTCCATTATTTTATCTTGATTAGTGGGAAGATTCTGCTGTTCTTGAGGTTCTAAAATATAAAGTAGGTACCTATGCATTAAGATGAATATACTATAGATAAATTACAATTAATTACTTCGTTCTAATAAAACAGTCTTACTTATTTTTCCTAAAAATTCCACAGGCTCATAAATTATATCTCCAAATTTCGATAATTTCCTCAGAAAATGACATTTAAAATTTATTGGATTATCTGTAAAAAATATAAAATAAAAAAATATACACACATTCCAGGGAGAAGAAAATGTAAGTAAGGAACACACGTCTTAACAATCAATCTACCTAGTACCTACCTTCATTTTGCATGCATTGATTATTCACCGTTGAAATGAAAAACATATTTTCAAAATAAGCCCTGTCATTTTCTGTTACTAAATCGTAAATACTTGAATTCAGCAGCTCATCCTGAAAATACGAGATGTAGTTGTTATAAGTTTTTTTCAGCGACAATAGAATGATATTCTTAATTTTCAAAATACTGACCAGAGTATACCCTAATGCGGCTGCCAAACTGCTAGAGGCGTAGAGAATTTTTCCACAAGACGAGAACACCAAAATGAATCCACCAATAGCCTAGTTTTATAAAAATTACTCAAAATTAAATATGGTCTTTAAAATTTCACGTCTTTCATTTTTATAAAATGGTAATTATTCTTACTTCCAACATCAGGTAGGTATACTCTTCGTTCGTCAAAAATGTAAGTTTCCACTCTTCGTTAATTTCATACTCTCGAGACCGGGCAACATTCTCTGAAATGAAAGCATATTCACTGAGCAAAAACCTATTCTTCAAAATTCGATTAAAAAGTTATATGTATGTAGGTAGTAACTTGATAATCGGTGACAAAAAAAAACAAAAAAAACTTGATATGATACAGATATTATAATATGAGAATTAAATGTACCACTATAATTTTTCAAAGTATTCATAGCTGCCTTTAAAATTGTAGTTTTATCCATTTTTCTTCCATTTGCGGAAACAACCGAATTCAATTCGTTAATCAGCATGTTAAATTGGTCTCTTCTCTTTTTTTCACTCAAGTTTCTCGATTTGCTGAAAAAACGAATAAAAATAAAAATCAGTGCATTTTATTAGTAACTACTCATATTGTTTTCAAAATATGTAAATAGATTTTCCAAGAAGAGGGTTCTTTATTACTACAAGTGTCACGAAGGGAAGTACACCCAACCAGACATGCAAATTTCAGCTTGAGAAGATAATTTTTCCAATCGAATCATCTATTTGAACCTTACATATTTCAATGTTTGTTGAAATGGAAAAAATGAGAAAAAATAACGGTAGAAAGGTATGAAATAGGTGAACAAATCACTGTCAAAATTATGCGTAACACGAAAGGCGGAAAATATATAATATATCTTTTTAATAGGTAATCAGACAAAAATGTTGGCTGTTTCAAACGCGTAATATACGTAGGTAGGTACTTAATAAAAATATCATAAATTTACCGTTTGGTTTCATCCATTTCGTCATCTTCCTCAGTCATATCCACGAACCTGAAAATATAAACTATTACTTATTAATAAACTCACGAAAGATTAGAAACGAATCAAAAATTGAAAGTGTCTTATTTCTAGTAGGTTAATTTACCAAATGTACCTATTTTCACTCGCATAAGTTGGTACCTATATATAGTAGCACACACATGAATTGGAATTAAAAATGGGAAGAAAGAGAGCAAAAGAACTTTTTTGAATGATTTCTTAAAAAAAAAATAAATAAATAAAAAAGTGTCAAGTATGCTCATCTTGTAGCATGTTGTGAGGGTGCAAGATTATGAGGCAAATGCCTCCTCCTCACTTTAGCGTATGGATAGCAGATAGGTGGGCTTTATTGCGATTCTTTAACAAAAAAAAAATGATAATAAATATTACAACTACAGCAAAACACATAAGTTAGGCATTGAATGGAAACTTGCTATTCAGGTGCTTATCATTACTAAATGCGTAATAGGTACGATAAAATATTTTTTCATCAATCAAAAATCGGTAATATAAAAAAATCATCATTGCCTGGAGGAAACGTATGCCTAGATGCCTATATACATAATATACCTACTAGTTTCAGTGTCTTTACTGTCAATGTTTTACTATGAAGATCAAAGTTCAATCAACAATTGTAGCGAAATGCTTCATTCACCAAAGTATCATTCAAATTGAATTTTTGGTTCAGAAAAAAATAAATTTTTACTTACTCGGATTGTGGTTTTCTTGATATGTTGATCGCTTCGTGCATATTTTTTTAATAAATTATTTCTCACATACAATATTTGCTACTTTTGAGAGGGTGTCAAGTTGTGCAATTGGTTGTATTTATCAAAAATGATGCGGTATTAATTGTGCCAGTACGAACGTAAAATGTTCCAGAATTCTCGAGAAAATGTGAACTGAAATACACACTATTTTTATACAATTTTACACGATTTTTTCGCGTTATTTCAATATGTTTAGTAACCGCAAACCGACGACTTGAAAACGAAAACATAACTCGATGCCACTCACTATCAGCACTAACGAAGTAACAAATTTTCAACGTTCGGCGCATGTAGCACAGTAGCTGTGGAACACGCTCGAAGTACGTAGGTAGCGATCAAGTGTAGCAAGTATTATGCCTTCGTACATAGTATACCACAATATTACGCAAAGCGTATCGTTTACCAATTACCGTTAATTGTTTTCACTTAAGTAAAAAGATAAACACGCCTCTAGTCGGGCTTTACAAGGCGATAAAAAAATATAATTTAAAACTTGGATCGAGTTAAAAACGAAATGTAGCTATAAAATTGATGTAAAACTGATGAGAGAAACGAAAATAATTTTTTTAATGAAAAAAAAATAAAATAAAATAAAATAATAAAATTTACGAATAATAATATCAAAATCGAGTTAAATTAAATCAAAGTTTTTATTTCTTCACACTTTTCCAAAACATGTACTCATTTTTTAAAAATTTTGAAAAATAAAATAAGTAAATAAAAAATCTTACTGTTTAAATTAAATCGAAAAGTAATACTACGATTAAAATTGTACGTACATATGAATTATCGTCTTGAGTTATAATTTTTTATATAAATTATAGGACGGGTCGCTAATTATCCACAACATATTAACTCCCGAACTACCCAAATTCACATGTTCGAACATACCACTTTCTTTCGTTTTTATGTGATGGAGAAAGAAGAGAATAACGTGGAATAAATTATTTCTTCCCTGAAATCATACACAGAGAAATTAAAAAATTGAATTCAGTCATACTCGAATCGAATAAAAAATCTAAAGACTAACCCGAGAAATGTCGTAGGTGTCTTCTCCGATGACTAGTTGGAAATGAGGCGGATAAATCGATTGTTGATAGATGATTAATGACTTTTTATTTTTTTTCAATTCCGTTGGAGTTTTCACGTAATGAGCAGAAGAAAATTGCCGGCCATCGGGTGCTGTATGGGGTAAAGGTAGTAACTGAGAATCGAAATAAGCTGCTACCAAATGCATTACGAGCTGTAAACCATCAAACAAATGAATAATAATGTATCTACTAGAGAAGCAGAGAAAAATTTGATACTTACGGCAGCATCTGTAGGTAAACTTTCATTCCACGGTTTTCCTTCGTACGAACCTCCAGCATTCCAACAATAGTTACTCATACTTCCGGTAGATAAAGCTATAAATTTAAGGTAAGAAAATCGAAATTAATAATCGAGAATCACAAAGATTCGATAAAACAGAATTCATAATTTACCTGAAATTCTTTGTACCACGTATTCTTGATTTAAAGAAACATCCAAGAACGATATTACACTAGACAAAGAAGGAATGTTTTGATAAACCTGCGACATAGCGGCAGTCTTCTTGAGTCTTTCCAAACCAGAACTTCCAATGCTAACGTTTGTTATTCCTTGTAATGTTAAAGCTTGATTCACTTCTTCAATTTCTTTTATTATTCTTGTCAATATAGTCTGAGTAATCCACTACGTATTGCAAGAGAAACAAATGGGAGTGTATTATTGGATGAATAAAAATTGAATTTTTCTTGCATGATAAATTCAATACAAACCATTCGCAAATTAGCAATCCATTCTGGGAGAGAAGTTGGATTTATTCCAAACTTTTTACAAATTGTAGGATTAGCTCCCAATGAAGATACTTCATTTACGGGTTTCACATATTCAAAAGCTGAAAAAAGCGAATGTTAGATAATATTATGATGGTAGAACAATGAAACGAAGATAGTAAATATTTTCACCTGTAGTCGATGAAAGCTGGTAAACGTCATTGAGCATCATTTCAGACGACTTGCGATTGTTATGACTCCGAAAAAATGAACTGTCATTCCTCCTCCAATATTCCCCGCTGTCTATAACGACAAGAATATTATATTAATTATGAGAAATATGAAATATTAAACGATTTGAATTTGATAACACTAGACTATTAGGTAGATTACCATTCAAGTTTAGTGTATGTTTAGAATCTGAACTTTGAACGTATCTTCTTGCAGCATCAACGTCGTCAGAAAGCACATCATGCAAATGAGAATATCTCATAGGACTAGATAAACTGTTCGACAAGTTGGAACTCAACAACGCAGAATTGATATTCACAGATCCTACAATTTTAAAAATATAAAGTGAAAGTTTTGCAATGCATAATACGAGTATAACATACTGCGCCGAATTTAAAAATATATTACCAGAATAATTGTCGAAAGAACTCATTAAAGACGTTTCATGAGCATCAGATATGACGGGAGCATTTGCGAATAATGACGAAGGTGATGCATGGTATCGTTTGATAGGAAATTTTTCTTTCATACTATCGTTCAATGATTCTGATTTGGGAGACGTATTCGAGTTGGCAAACAACGGCGAAGAAGAAGCTTGGAAGTTTTCAAAACGAAAACTTTCTTTTTTCACGTTATTAGTAGGATGATTTTCTTCCAATAAAACGTTCACATTACAATTTCCAATGAGAACTCCTTTACATACAAATTTGAAGTTTAGTGTTACGTAATGATCATTGAGTAGAAAAAGTAAATTAAATGCTACCGTTGATTTGCTTAAGTAAACTGAATTGTTGAAGTGAAACACGGTATTTTTGAGGGAAATACTGGATGAGAACCCGTTGAAAGCTCAAATACAATACATTCAGGGATAAAATTACCGCCATCAAATGTTCAATAATACTAATCCAGGTATTACGTCGTTGAGTTTTCCATCTAGAAAAGAGTTAAGTAGAAAAATTTAAATAATAAAACAAAAATCTCCTTCTACGAGAGTAAACACTTGCAACTTACAGGTCACAAATTATAACAGCCAACAAAATAATATTGACAGGCATCCAAATGAGAAATGATCTGGATTTCTTTATATTCACTTGATTGGTATGAATGATATCCAAAACATTTGTTTTCGTTGTTGATGACATATTGATGAAATGCTTTTACAGGTGTCGCACTAGAAAAATGTACCATTAGATAAATTACTATTCACTTTAGAGCTGAATTAAACAGTCTACACATTCAGCAAGCATGATTGTAATCATGCACATTGAGATGAGAGTAATTTGAATATACATACCCCACACGTGGAGACTAGTACTAGATGAAAATTACACTCTAATTTCTATCACAACGAAGATAACCGCCATTGAGATTATCTCATTTTTATAAAATTTCAACACTAGAATCTTTATATCATCTTTTTACCAAAAAAACTTATAAAAAGCGACCAGCGACCACATCAACGTTCTATTTCAATTTTAAAAAATAAATTCAACTTTTCAGCGGTGTATCAATTGGCGGCATCGCTTTGCCTGGATTTAGTGATAACGTCTAACGACGACAACAACAACAACAACAGAAACCAGTGTGACTGTGTGCGTCTGTCTGTGTGTCGATCACACAGTCACACTCACACACATCCAATATTTTCATTTGGATTCAAATTTAGTTTTTTTTTTCAAATTAGTAAGTAAATAAAGGAGACATAGAATTAAATACTCTATTACTTGAGTAGTGGAAATAGAATAGAATTCATTTTTCATGCAATATTGTAGTTGCGATAATAAATTATGGAGATTTTTTTTTGGTTGATGTTTTGCCGGCATACCTAGGTAGTAGGTACCCACACGAGTTTTCAATGAGATCATCATCATCATTTTTCATTGTCAACCTTCACTTCTCTATTGCCCGAGAACCATGAGTGTTCAATGTTCATGAATGAGAAAAAATTAAAACACAAAATTATAAGCAGAAGAGAAAATTATTATTTTTACATTACACAAAATTATAGAAAACAATTTTTTAGGTTCTCCTTTATACGTAGAACGAACCATCTGCCGGTCCTAAATATCGAATTGCAATTAACAAAACGTCGACTAGAGTCCACACACCAAGTCCTCCAAAACTGAATAATTTACCGATACCTTCTTGCCAATGACCCAAATAGAATCTACGGAATAGTAAGAAATAAAATTAAAATGATATAATATAAGGTATATCAACACTTGAGTAATTTTCATAATTATTATAACGTCACCTATCCGCTCCAAATCCGCCTAAAGTTATACTCAATATCAGTGCAGTTGACCATTTGTGACCTCGAGTCCAATTACATCTCAACTTTTTGGGGAATTTTCTGTTTCCTAAACACATCACATCTCCGTGCACCGTGCAGTTGGTTCTGAATAATTAAATAAAAATGTAAGGATAAGGAAAATGTTTTAAACAAATAGAGCAACAACAGCTCGAGTAATAAGTAGCTGTCAAGTACACAAACACCACAGATAGATAAAAAATTGATGCCATTACATGTAATATTGTGGAGGAGAAGCTACTGATAAACACTGATTTTTCGGTTCACATCTGTGTTCCCATTTTTCAGTTTGGTAACAATACTGGCATCTTGCAGTTTTTTGAAATGTTTTCTCCCCCTATTTTGGCAACAGATTAATTCATTTTTAAAACCATGTCATACATACATACATACATAGGATAATATAGCTGATCGTAACACTTGAAAGTACAACGAAATGTTCACAGAACTTAAAATTCAAAATGAAAAACAAACTGAAAACTGAATTCGTATACCTGGCAATCGTTATTTGAGACAATATTGCAAGTTATATTATTGTTTTCGCCATAAATACAATCGGTGGTAAAATTGCATTCCATGCACGTAATATCTAAACTTGAACAGTTTTTTTGAGAATTTTTGCAGACGTTTGATTCATTCCGTAACTAGTAATTAAAATTTAAAGGATGAATTAAAATGTTGCTTCAACCATATTTTGAAGATATTAAATTATATTACCTCGAAATTTTCCGAGGAATCAGGTGTTTTCTCTGCAGGATCTGAATGAAACAAAACCCAAAAATTTATACTTAATAATTAGAGCCTGGGTGAAACAATAAATGAAAAGCTTTAAAAGTATGTTGCAGTTTCTTAAAAAACTAACATCGCTTACCATTGCCACTTAGGAATTGTATGTTACATATGAACATGAAACAAATGAGCTTATGGATCATCTTTTGAAAAAAGAAAACATATCAAAGGTTGTTCAAAACTTCAAGATTGAATTTTACTTTTGATCAAAACATCACGCATTTTCGTTTTCTACCGAAGTTATACCGAAGTACATGAACATTTTTGATTTTACACACACAACAAACCAAAGATTGACAGACTGATAACGACGTTATCATAACAAACGAGCTTGAGCATGGCTTGGCTTGTACTTTGCTTGTAGGTACTCAGTATTCGTTCTTATCTTTACTCCATAATTTATTATACTTATTTACTTTTTCAATTTCTTTTTCGTTTTATGCTTTTATATGTATCTACAATTAATCTTTCATCATATTTAGTACCTCACAAAATTTTAAATTTTTAATATAAAAACAATAATTCCTTTTTATACACATAGTTTGAACTTTGAAGTTGGAATTTTTACTATTGATAAAAATGACTGAAAAGAAAAACAGACCTATCGTCGTTGTAACAGGGTTCGGACCCTTTGGTATTCATTTAAAAAATGCAAGTTGGGAAGCTGTCAAATTGCTACCAAACGTGAATATTGAAGAAGAATGCGATGTTCAATTGGTAACTGAAGAAATTCCAGTTACTTACGACGATGTGAATACAATTGTTCCACAGCTTTGGAATAAATATCAGCCGTTGGTAAGTATTCTTTTCATTTGGCATTCTCATTCGCGTTTACTTTAGGTACCTAACAATAAACTATCGCTTTCTATTCCAAAAACTATACCTAATTGAGCGATGGTGTTTTGTTGATTTTTACAGTTAATGGTTCATACTGGTGTTTCGCACATTGCCAAGAATCTAACTTTGGAATCCTGCGCTAACAGAAGTGGTTACTGCAAAACTGATGCTAAAGAATGTGTATTACAGAATGGAATTAATTTATTTGGCAATGAAGAGCATTTAAAGACTGAACTTGACTTGCACAAAATTGTATCAGAAGCCAAACAATTTTCAGCAAATTTGAATATATCTGACGATGCCAGCAAGTATGTAGTGTGCCTGGTGTAAAACATCGTAATTTTTAAATCGCATGTTATGTATCATGTATGTACGTACCAGTGATGTGCATGAGCCCTGTATGGGCTCGTCTGGGCCACGTATCTGTGACTTAACTCTGGATTTGGCTCAAATAATGAGCTCAAAGCTTAGGCTTGCTCAAGGGGTTCGCTATTTGGCGAGCTCGGCCCCTTCTCTTCAATGGTACGTATGTACCTAATAATCAATTCACTGACGTGACGTTCCTGCCTTTTGAATAAGTACCTATTCTCTTTTTTGTAGGTACCTATGTGAATACATTTATTACACATCATTGAACATTAGCAAGTGCAATACCATTTTTGTCCATGTACCTATGATAAATGCCGAGTATTCAGTTTCGAAAATTGCAGAACATCTTAAGCTAATTATAAAGTTGGCGTTGAAGCAATTACAAGAATCGTAACGGAAAATGGAAAATCTGCGTTTATTGTACATTTTTTTGTATCCTTGTTGTGATGTAGAATCAAACTCTGCATTATATTCTGTATTGTATAGGTACCCCTTAACTTTAAGTTTTTATCCTACGTATTCAGGCAACACCATTTATTAGATAAATAGTATTTACCTAATATCTATTTTATTTAAGTGATTTAAAGTTTAATAAGTAAATAATTTGTATGAACCTAAAACATAACACGAGACCCGAATGTTTCCATTGCACCCAAAAAACTCACCTCACACCGAGAAATTGTTTAAAAATTTCGAGCTAGGAAAGGAACAGAGTGGGTCGTAGAGGCATAGACTCACATTTTGAACTAAAAATGGTCAAAAGCAAAATTTTGGTTTAATTTGAGCTATTCTTTGTTTTTCTTGAAAATTTGAAATTATTTTACCAAAATAGTAATTCGGCGGATTTCAGAAAAAAAAAATCAAAATTTATCAAAATGTTTGTTTTTAACAATCTTGATTTGGTAGTTGGTTTGATATAAATAATAATTTTTTGTTTTACCTCAAAACTCGATTTACGACGTCGATTTTCTTATGTAGAGAAATTTTATAATTTTGCACCCAAAAACCAAATCTCCTAAACAGGGAAGAAAACCAATTGAGACCCAATTGGTTATGGTGATGGTGGTTTTGAGAAAATTTTGAAATTACTGGTGGTTCCAATTGGTTTTTGGTTTTTAAAAATTTTCAAAAGGTTGTGGTGCTAAAGTAGTTCCATTTAATTTTTTTTTTTTTGATTGGTTCTGGTTCTGGGTTTTTGGCAGGGAAGAAAACCAATTGAGACCCAATTGGTTATGGTGATGGTGGTTTTGAGAAAATTTTGAAATTACTGGTGGTTCCAATTGGTTTTTGGTTTTTAAAAATTTTCAAAAGGTTGTGGTGCTAAAGTAGTTCCATTTAATTTTTTTTTTTTTTGATTGGTTCTGGTTCTGGGTTTTTGGTTTTGCTTGATTAATTGGTTGTGTTGGTGGTTCTCAAATTAAAAAACCATTTCAAATGGTTGTGGTGGTGGTTCTCGAATTAAAAAACCATTTCAAATGGTTGTGGTGGTGGTTCTCAAATTAAAAACCATTTCAAATGGTTGTGATGGTGGTTCTCAAATTAAAAACCATTTCAAATGGTTGTGGTGGTGGTTCCGTTTTGGTTTTTCAATTGGTTTTCATCGAATTGCTTCCATTTCGTAGTATGGAAAATATTTCCCAACATTTAAACCATTTATCTATGGCATTAACCATCAGAACCAGATGGAACCATTTTCATGCTTCCTATTATACCACAAAAGAACTAAAAAAAGATCAGATCTTTGAAATTTGAATAAAAAATTAATTTGCCTACAAGTTACAAACGCAATATTGCAATAAATTTAAATTAAATAATATACATTCAAATAAAAAACAAAAAATAATAATGTTTCCACTTTCCAGAGCGCTGAAAAATCAGAAAAATGAAGAAAACAGGCCACAGGGGGTAGGTAAGGGGCCCAATTAAAAAAAATTTCAAATCAAAGTTGTTGCTTGAAGTTCTAGGAATAAATTTGGTCATAACAAAAATTTTGATTGGACCCCTCCTTCCCTTTCAAATCCACTATTTCTCTTTTTAGAACCAAAAAGAACCAATTCCATTAATTGGTGGTGGTTCTGGTTTTCATTGTAAAGGAAATTGAAAATGGTGGTGGTGGTGATGGTGGTTTTTTATTTTCAAACCACTTTTTTGTGGTTGTGGTTGTGGTTATTTATTTTCGATCCACTTTCTTGTGGTTGTGGTTGTGGTTATTTATTTTCGATCCACTTTCTTGTGGTTGTGGTTGTGGTTATTTCAGCAAATGATTTTTCGTTGTGGTTTCAAACGGTTCTCTTCCCTGCCTTTTCGAAAAGAATTGGTTCTTTTTGGTGGTGGTTTTTGAATGAATTTTTGAAGTTCATTGTAATGGTTTCAAATGGTTTTGAGAACCAATTGAAATATCTGGTGGTGGTGGTTTTACCTGGTTGTGGTTTCAATTGGTTTTCTTCCCTGCTCCTAAAGCTACCTAAAAGTTTCGACTCAGTGACGCAGGGAGGGTGTAATTTCAAATACCTACTGAGGTAATTTAATTTTTTGAAGAAATTTATTTTACCACAGGTGAAATAAATTTTTGTTCAAAAAATTTT
This sequence comes from Balanococcus diminutus, assembly GCA_959613365.1. Classification (NCBI taxonomy): domain Eukaryota; kingdom Metazoa; phylum Arthropoda; class Insecta; order Hemiptera; family Pseudococcidae; genus Balanococcus; species Balanococcus diminutus. The sequence goes on along the minus strand of OY390715.1, from coordinate 40,469,595 downwards.
TTTGGTTCGATGTGAATAATTTTTTGTTACTCTTTACTCGAAAGTCGAAATTCACCGAATAGTAATTTTGGAAAAAACAGCAAATGATCAAAACTAATCGAAATATCGTTTTTTGTCTAATTTTGACCTCAAAAGTCCTTAAATTAAGATAATTTCATTGTATGCATCACGTTTATAAGTTATATAATATACCAGAGCTGGCGCGACTCAGAGTTTCGAGTGTGAGTCGCGGGAGTCGCATGCGAGCGACTCGGAGTTCGACTCTTTTTCACAAGGAGTCGAAAAAAATTTGAAAAAATCGACTCCTCACTAAGAGTCGAACATTAAACTGATTCACGACTCTTCTCAATTTGCGACTCTTTTTTACTCACGACTCTTTTTTTACTTGCGACTCTTTTGATTCACAACTCTTCATATCACGACTCTTTTCATCTCTCAAACCATGACGGTCATGCTCAAACTCCATTTTTCCGCGATTCATGGGTAGTGCAACCTCGTGTGTTGTTAGTTTAGTTTTGAAGTTTTACTTACTTGAAAATTAAAAATTAAAAAATAATAAATTGAAAAAAAGAGTCGCGAGGAGTCGGAAAAAAGAGTCGCGAGGAGTCGGAAAAAAGAGTCGCGAGGAGTCGGAAAAAAAGAGTCGCGAGGAGTCGGAAAAAAAGAGTCGCGAGGAGTCGTTCATTAAAAGAGTCGGACTCATGAGTTTAATCAAATTTGTAAAGAGTCGCAAATTGGAAACTCTTCGACTCAACTAGCAAAGAGTCGAACTAAAAGAGTTCGACTCCCAAAAGAGGTGAGTCGCGCCAGCTCTGTAATATACTCGTAGTCATTAAGTAGATTATTAATTTCCATTTTTTTTAAAGGTCGTGTTTTTTAATAGATCATTTTTGATATGCATAATTATTGTATGTACCTTCCTTGAAGTTAACTTTTAAGTACCTAAACGGCTAAACCTATAATAATTATTTATAATTATTTTCGAGTCTACCGCATTAAATTTTTGAGTGCAATTGACCACATTCGAACGAAGATTCACTGTTCATGTTGATACACACTCACACAAAGACACATACAGCCACGGCGGTAAAAAATTGAAAACAACGTTAAGCATGAGCGATTGCCATATATATAAGATTTTCATGATTTTCAATTGCATTTTTCGGCATCGTAATTAGATTAATTTTAATATATTAATTTAAAATCGAAAAGCGCATGAAAAGAGCTTTCGTTTGACGTATTTACTTTCTAAATTGATAAACTCTGTCAAAAGTTATAGCCTTATCATTTGGTCTATCTCCGTTTTTCCACCTCTGTACTGTTATCATCTATCATTATAATCAGTTACGAGTGCAAGTTACCGGCGTTTTGATTTTTTGAATTAAGTTTACTACTTCTAAATTGAAAAATAATGCATTTTTACTGCTCAGTAGTAATTTTTAATTGCATTCATACCTGATATTTTTTATCCACTTGTGTCGAGTTATTCTGCTCGAAGGGAATTCATGTAGTGAACAAATCGTGCTCCTACTTCGGTGGTCGCAGAAGGGAACAAAACACCGCGCCATTATTGCGAATTATTACAGAATATTCCACAAATGACACAATTATTCATTAGAAATGAAATGGTGAATTGGCGAAGGTGAATGTTTACGCGAAAGAAATAACTGATAAGGCTATAACTTTTGACAGAGTTTATCAATTTAGAAAGTAAATACGTCAAACGAAAGCTCTTTTCATGCGCTTTTCGATTTTAAATTAATATATTAAAATTAATCTAATTACGATGCCGAAAAATGCAATTGAAAATCATGAAAATCTTATATATATGGCAATCGCTCATGCTTAACGTTGTTTTCATTTTTTTTCCGCCGTATCACTTTGTTTATGTTGCTTAATCGTTCGTTCAATCTCGTTCGAATGTGGTCAATTCGTATGATAAACTTGATTACTATGTAGTCAATTATTATATTTTATTTTGTCATTATTAGGTAAGTAAATATTAAATCATTTTATTTTAGCGATTTTAGCTTTGAATTGAAAAGGATTTTACCTAGTATCTTTCCTTCCGAAGTATGCTTTGTAGCTTTCCTACGATAATTTTTATTGAATTTCCCGGACTCGGTCTCAGCTAACCTCGGCCACGCTCGACTCATGTTCGTGTGTGCTCGTGTGATTACGTACACCACTACATATGATGTGATGTGATTGTGAACTTGTAGTGAAGAATAGTGATACGCGGTGAAAAACTGTGAAAAAGTAAAAAAACAATTGATGTAGAAGGATCTAATAACTGGAAATGCTCTGATTTTTTGAAAAATTTCTTCTTCAATCTCGGAAACATGTTTTTCACTTGAAAATTGAAAATAGGAGTATCTTTTTCGTATCTAAGTAGCAGATTTTCTCTCAATAAAATGCCCACTATTATCGCCTTGGATGTATCATTGTCTATGTTTTACAAAGTATGCGGTTTTGAAACTGGTGAGAAGCATTCTCGTCTACAACTGGCCATACATGCCGTCAATGTCTTACTGGATTACCTAAGCATTCATTCTAAATTGGAGTACGTTGCAGCTGTAAGTAATGGGTTGTTGAAAGCAAAAGTACAGTGGTAGGTTATTATCATGAAATTTTATTTTACTAGGTTGCCTATTCATCTAAAGCAGAAATTATTTCACCGTTCACTCGCGATTATGAACTTCTTAAAACAAAACTTTCCGGACTAGAAGTGAAAGATAAGACCAATTACGAATCTCTGATACGACTGTTTAATCGGATGGTCATCAGTGAATGGGGAAGTTGTACTCCTTGTCAAGTAAGAACAAATTTTCAACTTTGATCTTGTCATTTCTACATGGATTGAGTTTACCTGAAACAATTTAATAATTTTGCTTTCAGGTGATTATAATTACTGATGGAAGTTCGTCTTTTGAATCACTTGTTCCTACGCCAACGGCTGCAATAAGCTTTCCATCTTCGGTTACCATCGCATCGATTGCTCCTGCAGAAGATACGTACTCGCCATTCGCTTTGCAGAGAATATTAAAATTCTTCGATTCTAATGGTAAAATACTGAAAACCGATTCAAACGTGGATATAGATGCAGTAACTTCGTTTATGCGAGATTTAGCCAAGGAAAATTATTCGTCTAGTAATGCTTCACTCAAATGCGGTGGCATTGTATCAAAAATTCAACTTTTACCGCCACCTATGGTAAACTTGAGAATGATATACCTAAATTATAATTTTTCAAGTTACGTTATTGATTAGACCTAAATAAGAGTATTTTGAACATTTTTCAGCCCTGCACTTCGTTGATCGACTTTGAAGTCAAAACTACTCAAGTCAGCAATATGATTGAAATCTGCGGGTTTATTGATAATGCAGATATTGGCACGCCAGCTGCGATTTCTCGTCATCTTGTGCTACCAATCGCCGGTACCCAGGAAAATACAGTATTAGAGAATTTCGAAGGTATGGAAATTGACGAGGAGACCCTTCATGACGACGGGAAAATACCTTCATTTTGTGTTTTACTACACGGAGCTTTGAAAGTAATTTCAAATATGAATACTAGAGTAAAATAATAGTGTAACCGATATTTATTTAGAAATGGATTCAAGAGACTGTCTTTTGTAGGTTGAAAACATGGTTGCTTTGTGTGAATTGGGTTCAAATTGGTATGGAATTTTGTTCTCGTGGACAGACACTAAAAAACGATCAAATTTAATGCTTATCGTATTAGAACCTGAAAAAGTATCAGTTCCTTGGATAGGAGACTTCAAGTACTTGGGAACTTTACCCAGTGAAAACGTTGTTCCTGGTATGTTCTTTCAGTGTTGGTACATTCACTTCACCACAGGGTCGAAGTGAAGGTAATAAATTTTTTTTTTTCGTATTTCAGAACCAGATGAATGTTTCCCTGTGCGTCCACCGGAGAAACGAAGTTATAATCAAAATTTAGTCGTTTGGGTGAAACAGTCTGGCTTACAATCTGATGTGCAAAAAATACTTAGACAAGCCAGAAAATTGCCAGAGAAGACAAATAATTTTTATAAAGTTGGCTACTATTTTACTTGTACTTCATTTTCGTCGGATTGATTATCGTACTCTTTTACAAACATTGGGATATTTTCTAGGAATTGAACCGATTAAGAAGAGCAGCTATTTCTTTCGGATTTGTCGAACTATTGGATGGAGTGGCCGACATATTCGATAGAGAATGCACAATGCTACCTGGTACCGCTCATCCGGATTGCGCCCTTCAGTTGACCCATTCTGCGGGGATATTAAGAAGACCTATTGCCAGAGACGCTAAGTATTCCATACCGCCCATGAGAACGAAATTTGTGTCAGGAATAGAATCCTACGGAAAAGTATAAATCAACTTGAACCCCATTTTCACGACTCGAGAATTTCCCGTTTAGTATGATATAATTTTGGGACTTTCAACACTGTTTTGAGGGAAGAAAATTTACGACGAAGTCTAAAACTCGTGTCCGAAAAAATTAGAACTGCTGTATAAAACACTACCTACAGAATTGTTCAAGTGCAAATCAGTGAGGTGAAAACAGAAATACTTACTGCGATCTGGTTTAGGTTATTTCATGTTCAAAGCGTGGTTCGTTTTTCAAAATTCTATTATGAAAATTAAGAAAACTTTCGAAGCTAACAAATTATATTTACATGGTTAAAAAAAATGAAATTTGTGCAAAAAATACGGGAAAACAACTAATAGCGAGAAAAAAATTAATAAACATCCAACCACTCAAATTTTAGTTGATCTTCGCTATAACAAAAACTTCAATTTAAACTAAGAGTGAGTCGATGTACAATTGTTAAGTAATGGTCGATGAACAACAGAAACAAGACTAGACATAAAAATATATGTAATATTATGTTTATAACAAATTACAATTATTGGAAAGTCATCATTTTACAATAGTAACAAACATGACTAGAAAAAATTCATTGTTTGATACTTCGATAAATTAATATACGTAATAAATTCAACTTGGAGTTATCTTACTCCATTCTTTGTTTAAAAAAAAAAAAATACACAAAATATTTTTCTATCAAAAAGTACAAAATTTTTCAATTTCAAGTACCTACTACTACTAGATTAGATACATTTAAGTTCTCGTTACGTGCCATACATAATTTTTTTCAAAATATCAACTGGATTTTACAAAAAAGAAACAATCTTATTAATTATAGCTCTCACTGATAGTACTCTATACGAATATAATTCATTTAAAAAAAAAATGTAATTTTCAGAATTAAAAAACAGTCAGATCAAAAGAAACTGAGTTCTTGGTTTTAGTAAATATTCATTCGGTAGAAGTGGAAAAGAATACTTATTTAAAAAATAAACCTAGACGTATTAAGTACCCTTAGTTGCTTATCAAAATATTTATGCTATGTTTCTCAGCAAGTTGAATTTTTTTTCACCCAAGAAATGTTCAACAATAGTAGTTTATTCAACTAGGGAGATAAAGTGATTTTCGACGATTTTGAGGGTTTATTGCCCGAGCGAAGCGAGGGAAATAAATCAAAATCGTTAAAAATCACTTTATTTTCCTAGTTGGATAAATTATTTTACGTTACGAGGGAGAAAAAGGCTTCTTTATACTACCGAAAGATCAGCGAGAGGTATATAAAGTAGCACTTTATCTCCCTTGTAACGTAAAAAAGTCTTAAATATCCTCCATTTTTTATTTACGATTTTGTATGGCAATCGCATCAATTCTATAAGGCCATTAATGAAGTAAAATAATAGGACTGATTGGAAATTATTTGATTCTTCTGGGTACAGTGTTATCATTCAGTTTCGAGCGCTTTACACCCCAGAGGAATGACACAATAAGTCAACAACTCGATCGATGAATGTTTCTTCATGAAACGAAGATTGAATGATTTAAAATTAACAAAGATATTTTGATGAATATCAATTGAATCGTACATACATATGAATTAATTAAGGTGAGAGGTTGTTCTAATTAATTTCTGTTGGTTGCATACGCTGCAGTAAACATATTATTTTTTTTCTACTGATGCGAATTTTGTTTTTGATCTGAGGGATTGTAAAAAAAATTAAGGAAAAGGGGTTGAGTTTATTTTTTACGACCAACATACATTTTTTAGAACAGCCCACCCCCCCCCCCACGTGCAGTTTGTAGATTAAAATAGAAACTTCATCGAAGCATTAATTGGATTTCGAAAAAAAAACCAGCTCAAGCCAGAGTTACATTTAATTATAAGCGCAAAATTAGTATACTGATGAGTCAAAATACTGAGTACGATAAAATATAAAAATTCAAATACGTCATTAAACAAAGTCTTGAAAGCGAGTAAAATATAGACCCTTGATTATTGCTAAATGAATAATCAAGGATGTAGACCTAGTAATTACCTTGTACGTAGACGTTCAATCTTTTTATTTTAGCCAAAACTGTTTTTTTTTTTCAAAAATTGATCGAACGTTTGACGTTTAGGTCTTACGCAGTAAATCGAAACAATAAATAATCAATATCTTCGTTTTGCTTGATGATTAAACAATACAAATTGAAATAGGCAATTACTAGGCAATATTTGAAATGATAAATTTCTAATAATGAGCGAAGTTGGAAAAAATCAATAACAAATGAAAAAGGTTTTATTAAAAAAAAAATGCCCTAATTAGGTAAGTTCCAAATCCTTTTTAAGCGACAACAGATCCGAAATGAAGTATTTCGGCAAATGAGGTAGGTATGTTATAATAAAGTGGAATTCATCAGTCATTTTTGAAAAATAAAAAATTTTCTGTAGTAAAATTTTTCATCAACACCAACATCAAATTAAAGAATTCCACAATGTAGCTCAAAACAGACGAAATATATTAAACGAAAATAAAATTTGAATTGCTGCCAATTAGTTGAAAATATATTTGACACTGAACTATATAATTATTACGGGTCATATAGAGTCTTTATACTTCAACTGTCTTACATTCAAAATTTGATATTGATTCTTTCTTCCACAAGTATCAACTAATGTAGGTTAGGTGTGTACAGGATTTGATCAATTATACCGGTGGATTGAAAAGCTCATTATACATAAAAGGGTTTATATTAAAGTATCAAAAAATAAATGTTTTAAGAATAAATATCAAACCCATTTCTAGACAATGCATTACACAGATCACAGGGAAACAAATCAACACTATAGTTGAGTAGGATGAATAATTTCCATTTAAAATGGTGAAACTTTCACGCGAAACGTACAAGCGGTGACTTTGAATGGAACAAAATGTTCATCAAGTGATAAATTTCTAAACATACGTAAGTACTTCGAAAGGGAAATACATACGTTATTTCAGTTGTAAGACGTAGCGAAAATAAATCCTTATAAAATACCTATAATCAAGGTAATCTTAAATTAAATTAAAAAAGAAAAAAGGTAACACTGTTTTTTTTTCTTAAATTAGGTAAAAGATGATTCTTTGATGAATTCGATCATCAATCAATTGCTTCGTAAAATAAAATATAGGCATCAGCGTTAACCAATTTATGAGAGGAGATTTTGGTAACTGTAGAATCATTACAATTATACCACTCACCAGTCGAAGGATGCTTACAATTGGCGGTATAGTGACCCATGAATGGTGTACCGTTGTGATTAGAGATTGCATATAAATCATACCTTTTCGGACTGGTAATAACAGATTTAGCTAAAAATGGCGACATATCCAAAGAAGTCAAAGGAAACTCGACCAACGTAGATAGTTTCTTGTAACTGTTCGTAGTCTGGAAACGTTTCAAATGCAGAACCAAATATTTAGGTAGTTTCTGAAAGCAGTACGATTTGGCCATTCTTTGTTCCGTTTTACATTTTGAACATCGCGGTTTTTCTCTATTATCCAGAATTTCTTCTTGGGTGAAATTTCGTAAGATATCGGCTAACGTGACGGTACTACTGTACGAAGAGTAGGTTGGTAAGGGCAGCGATAAATCCCAGAATATTTCGAAAGTGACGCTTTTATTGCCACAAACTAAACACTGCAGCGTTGATTTAAGTTGTCCGACGAATAATTCGAGTATGAAGCTGTTTTCCGACATGAAATACCTTTTCCAATGCTCCGAGGCTAATGTATTGTCAGACAAATTATCATTGATTTCTGGCAAATTTCTCGGTTTCGTACGTACTCGATTAACGTCAGCGTGTAACTTGTCGATCAAAAAACGTAAAAATTCTTGAGCATCGTGCTGCTCGTATCCAGCGAATTGAGGAGCTAACCTTTGAAATATGTCTTTAAAATTAGATACATCAACAGCACTCGATGACGAACCCGACCACAGTTTGGTGATCAGAGTACCAAAAGCGGTGATCAATTTTCCATCTTGTTTGATATCCTTGATGTATGACTTGTTGATCAAATACTCTTTGAGCAGTTTCGTACTTCCGAGACATTGCAATATGGAATTCATGTAGCAGGTATTACCAATATTCCTCAAACCTGACCATTTCCCAGCTGTCTCGTCGTTACTGTTGGTGTCATCGTTGCTAGAATGTCGTTCGCTGAACCTTTTATAACTGCTGGGATAATAATCCTTTTTACTTAGATCAGAATCTTTTTTCACATTATTGCTGCTACCATAACTATTATTCAGATTGCACACGTTACTGGTGGTGCTGTCGTTCAAATGCTTTCGTAATCCTAATGTTGAATTGGATTTGACAGCACTCAGTCTTCTTTCTAGGTAACTACTGTCTCCGTTGGTACTCCGGTAATTTGCATTCCCGTCCAAAATCGTCGAGTCGATAGTTTTGGACACGTACGTCGTTGGTGATAAAGATGAAGTACGATAAGTGCTCGGTTGATACTTATTCGTGGAGTAAGTAGGTGAAATTTGCAACGATTTCTTCTTCGATGAATCATAGCTTGAAGATTTAGTATATTTATCGCGCGATAATGGTTTAGAATACGACGAATAATCATCAGACTTGTAAGAGCTTCTCGAATTCAAACATCTACTAATATCAGATGATTCGTATGCCTTCGACGAGGAAGTAGAAAATAAGTTGCTGTATCTCGTAGGATGTGATTTTATAATTGAGGAACTCGAGGTTAAATATGTAGGAGTGTTATTATATTTAGGACTTAAAGTGCTGTAATACCTGTAATCGTTTAACGCCGATGTTATGGCTGATTTCGTTGTTGAACCAATGGACGAAACACTGTCTGGTATCATAGTTCTTCTGAATAATTTAAATATTAGGAAACGACGATGAAAATCAGCAATTAATGTTTTTTTTCTCAGTACATCGAAGTTCAAATAAAAGTTAAAACAAACAACATGCTCGCTCGTATCGAAGCTTGCTAATCAGTTTGTGTAATAAAAAAGATAACAATTTTCAAACCGGCCAGTGGTAACATGTTGCTTTTACACGAGTGTAGCATCAATGTGTAGCATACATGCAAAGATGAATTTTTATTATTTTTTTTAGTAGTAGAAATGTAGAATAGTAACTACAACTAGTAAGTAAGTTACAAAAGAAAACTATATTTGGTTGAAATTTTTTTTTCAATCCCTACCTCCCTCCTATTTTTCTTTGTACTAACTACTAAATACTAATATTGCTATATTTTTAAGCGAAAATTAGAGGGGAGGGAAGGGTCCAATTGAAATTCCTAACCAAAATTATTTCAGAGGATCTTCTTTGATCTTAATCTACATCTTTTGTTTCAAAATTTTTTCAATTAGAACCCTCCCAAGCCCAACTCTCAAAGTACCAAGTCCCACCACTCTAATGTTTCGTATTAGTACATGGATACTCAATTATTGAAAATTGGGGAGAGATTGGGGTTGAATTTGAAAAAAATTCAAACAAAAGATTACCTATATAGTATTATAGATTAAGATTCTAGAATCTAGAAATGATTTCGGCTATTATAAGAATTTCGATTGGATTGGCATTATGGCATTGGACCATTCCCTTTCGTCTAATTAATTCGCATATTAGTTTAGTACAAAGACAACCCTTATATTTGTAGATTAAGATCCTAAAAATAATTTTGGTTACCATAAAAATTTCGAATTTTTGATTGGGCCCTTCCTCCCTCCTTTTTTTCCAATTTCATTTTCATTAAGCGTCTATAATTATTTTCATTTTTCATTTTTTAAAAATTCACCAAAAATAAAAAAAATATGCATGAAAAAACCATCAATTTTCCAACAAAAAAAAACCTACTATACCCAAAGACTATACCCCTACTACCTAGGGCTTTAAGTTTAGGGCTCTGTCTAGTGTAAGTAAAAAAAAAGTTAGGCGCGTCGCGCGGTCCATGTCACACGTTAATACTACACTTGTGTAGAGTGCCATGTTACATGTTACCACTGGCAGAAGTAGCGGATATTTTTTTACTACGAGTACGATTTATACTATAATTATGGACGCACTGTGAAAATACAGTTGCGCGAAAATTTAGAAAATAAAATAATTATTTCTTCGTTCGCCCTGAATAAATTCCGTGTGTTGGTCTTGGTGTTACTTAACATTGTAAAATTATGTGACGAAAATTACGAAAGGATGCGCCACTGTCACCATTGTCAGTAAGAATTATTTTCGGCGTTCGTTCATCGAGGCAAAATAAATCAGTATGTAAGCAGGGATGTTAACCGTAATTGTAACCATAACCAAAAATATAAATATGAAACTTCGTTAGTCTGTCCGCCTATAGAATACAAAAATAACACGCGATTATCAGGGCCAAAAGAGGAGGAAAGGGTAGACATTAACCAAACTATGTAATGAGGGCGAGCAAAAAATTTACACAATTTGATGAGTTTTTATAAAGACTATAGTCTAGCACACACTATGAAAAAGAATTGATTTGCGCATTTAATTCAGTCTCACGTCTAGTACTGAAACAGCTGAAAAAAATACCGAAAACAAAATCTCGCATGGGGAGGGGGGCCGAGCGTAGCACATAAGATTAGACATGAGTAGTATGGGGGTCACTTTGGAACAGTATGTATCTTGGTGTCCATTTCCCGCGGCGTATGGTGGGAATTCGCTACCTCTCGGGCAAACGGTGATCCAAGCTACAGACTGTTCCAAAGTGTCCCAGATAGGTACCTACCTACTTTTTTTTTTCAAAACTTTTTTTTTTTTTTTTTTTTTTTTTTTTTTTTTCAAAACTTAGAAATATTTTTAAAACTTTTTTTTTTTTTTTTTTTTTTTTTTCAAAACTTAGAAATATTTTTAAAACTTTTTTTTTTTTTTTTTTTTCAAAACTTGGAAATATTTTTTTTCATAACTTAGAAAAATTTTTAAACTTTTTTTTTCAAACTTTTTTTTTTTTCAGTAGCTAACTTATAAAAAAAATATATATTTTTTTAAACTTAGAAATATTTTTTAAACTTTTTTTTTCTAAAATTTTTAAACTTTTTTTAAACTTTAGGTATCTACCTATAAAAAGATAGAAAGGAAATGCAATTGTTGATATTGAGTGTATATCACCACTTGTTGATAAACACTGAATATCAACAATTGCATTTCCTGTCTATCTTATTTTTTAAATTTTTTTAATTGATCTTAAAAGTTATGAAATGAATTTAATGATGATGCATCGTCCTCGAAGACCATAATATTCGATTTTAAGATCTTTGAGATTGTTCCACTTGTCGAAATCGGAATCGCAAGTGAAAAACGAATGATACCGTTTAGGTAAATGAAAGCAAAACTCATCTGTTTCGACGACAACGGAAGTGCCGTGTTGAGTTTTGCACAGGAAGAATTTGCAAACATTAAAAATGGTGCCAGCAGTGAAATCCTTGAAAGATTTAAACTCTTTCTGATCAGCGATAGCATTGATATCAAGAATTAAGGCGTCCATCTTGTACGAGAGTCAGGAACAGAATGAGGAGGAGAGTGAAGTGCACCTTAATTTATAGAAAAATTTTACCCCCACCACCACCGTATCATTTATTAAAGAGAAGTACACTAACAACACATCTCGCATTTTTGCAATGGAAGCACCAGAAGATGTTAAAAAAAGTTTTGTGTTTTCAAAAAAATAACCGCCCACTACAGAATTATTAAACGTTTACCTCCAACTAACTGACTAAATAATTTTCATTAATTTTTTATTTTTAAATCAAAATTATTTGCAACCAAAAAATTTTACACATCAAGAAAAATGAAAGTTATGTTTTTTTAATTTTCGGAATAACTAATTGCTGTTGTAAAGTAACCAAACGACGTCTACGCTCATAGTCTCGGTAGTAATCTACATCATCTATTGCATATTTTCCTAACCTAACATTCTCAAAATGTATTAGCCTTTTAAGATGTCTCTTATACCATTCAGGAAACGGTAAAAAGTCCACCTTCGTATTGCCAAGAATTCCAAAGTGAAACCTTTCATCATGGCAGTTAAGCATGAAATACAAAGATTAGGTTTAGTACCTGCTTATTATATACCCTAAAATAAAAACTGAGTTGCGCACGCGTAGATCAGAGTGTTACCTTCATATTTAATCAGTCACTGAATTTTCCACAACCTTACCCGACAACACCAACAACGTAAGAGTTTTATATCTCTTAGTCATCTTGTAAATAACTGAACGAGAGAGTGTGACGTACCAATATTTATATCAATCTTCCTCATCCGATGTGTAACACTCATTATACAAACAATGATTGCTGCAACACTCGAAACAATATCCACATGTGAATGGACAATCAATTGAAACTGTTACATACTTACAACCACAACACCTACACACATTACAAAAACAATAATTCATACATCTGCAATTCATTAACTTTTCCTCAAACACATCAAACAGTACAGATACAAGTGTTACAGGAACACCTAAGGACTCAACATCCTCTACTCCTATATTTTTTACCACTAACCTAGCAGACTGTAGTAACAAAGACTCAAGTGTCTTACCCATCGCCAAGTCAAATGATACTCATACAACTTTCTTACCTGTATTTATAAAAATACACCACTCTCAAACTTTGTTGTACGTGTCTTATAACAATTTCAATCGTTAAAATGTTATCAGATATGTCCATTTTACCTAAAAAAAAAAAGGTTGTTTACACAAAAATTGAAAAAATATCTCATTTAAAACAATGATGTGATGTAAAAAACATAGGTAAAGAGAGCTGCAGACTCTCTTAATAGGAACTTGATACATTTTAAATATTCAATACATGTGATGTAAAGAAACACAGTAACTATACAAAAATTTACATGCTAAGTAAAATTTACACCAAACTACACTATATACAGTAACTATACAAAAATTTACCTGTTAAGTAAAATTTACACCAAACACGGTAACTATACAAAAATTTTCACCAAACACAGTAACTATACAAAAATTTACATGTACTACACTATATACAGTAACTATACAAAAATTTACATGCTAAGTAAAATTTACACCAAACTACACTATATACAGTAACTATACAAAAATTTACATGTACTACACTATATACAGTAAAACTATACAAAAATTTACATGTACTACACTATATACAGTAACTATACAAAAATTTACCTGTTTACAAAAATTTACATGCTAAGTAAAATTTACACCAAACTACACTATATACAGTAACTATACAAAAATTTACCTGTTAAGTAAAATTTACACCAAACTACACTATATACAGTAACTATACAAAAATTTACCTGTTAAGTAAAATTTACACCAAACACGGTAACTATACAAAAATTTTCACCAAACACAGTAACTATACAAAAATTTACATGTACTACACTATATACAGTAAAACTATACAAAAATTTTCACCAAACACCGTAACTATACAAAAATTTACCTGTTAAGTAAAATTTACACCAAACACGGTAACTATACAAAAATTTTCACCAAACACAGTAACTATACAAAAATTTACATGTACTACACTATATACAGTAACTATACAAAAATTTACATGTACTACACTATATACAGTAAAACTATACAAAAATTTACATGTACTACACTATATACAGTAACTATACAAAAATTTACATGTACTACACTATATACAGTAAAACTATACAAAAATTTACATGTACTACACTATATACAGTAACTATACAAAAATTTACCTGTTTACAAAAATTTACATGCTAAGTAAAATTTACACCAAACTACACTATATACAGTAACTATACAAAAATTTACCTGTTAAGTAAAATTTACACCAAACTACACTATATACAGTAACTATACAAAAATTTACCTGTTAAGTAAAATTTACACCAAACACGGTAACTATACAAAAATTTTCACCAAACACAGTAACTATACAAAAATTTACATGTACTACACTATATACAGTAAAACTATACAAAAATTTTCACCAAACACAGTAACTATACAAAAATTTACATGTACTACACCAAACACGGTAACTATACAAAAATTTTCACCAAACACAGTAACTATACAAAAATTTACATGTACTACACTATATACAGTAAAACTATACAAAAATTTACATGTACTACACTATATACAGTAAAACTATACAAAAATTTTCACCAAACACCGTAACTATACAAAAATTTACCTGTTAAGTAAAATTTACACCAAACACGGTAACTATACAAAAATTTTCACCAAACACAGTAACTATACAAAAATTTACATGTACTACACTATATACAGTAAAACTATACAAAAATTTACATGTACTACACTATATACAGTAAAACTATACAAAAATTCACATGTACTACACTATATACAGTAACTATACAAAAATATAGTGTTTCTCAACTTTTGTCCATTCATATTTACATCACCTACTATTTATACATTTTTCTATTTACGATATCCGTATGGAGAGGTGTCAAAATCTTTGCGAATTATTCGCTTGTCAAAACTGAAGCTAAACTTTTTCGTTTGTACCTTGTTTAACAAATTCTTTGTGGCCTTATCACGTACAATGTTGGTGTCAACTGTAACTACATTTGCAATATCACAATCGATCAACTGTTCCATGACAGCACCTGTGATCTTTTGAGCATTTGTATGATGCAGCGTGAAACCTTTTACTTTGATACACTCTTTACCTTGGTTGGTGACGTAATGATACGATTTGGGACCAGTGGCTAGGAACTTTGTGATGTGTACACCTTCACCCAGCTCATCAGTCCACTCGCCCAACAAATCACCTGTTTGAACGGTATTGAGACCGTTGTCCACATAGATAATAGAGTCGGTATCACAGTACAGCACAGCTTTGTCCAATTTTGACAACATATCATACAGTCTAAGACGTGCATTGGCTGTAGTGTAGGCTGCCACAAAAATATTTGTGTTGAAATTGTCCTCAACAAAGACATCCTTGTACTTGTAGTTCACTTGTACCATTTCTTCAGACAGATAAGTGACACGCATGTTTGTCAAACGATCATCAAGCAACAATTTGTAAAATTTACATGGGTCTGTGATGAAATCCACATTTCCTAGATTTGTTCGTTGACCAAATTTACCCCAAAGAGAGTTCAAGCACATCTTGGCAACAGCTCTCTTACCCGGGTTAGGAGCAATCTCAGCAACGTTCAAATCTATATTGTAGGACTGTTTCACAGCTGCCGCATATGCTTCGTTGGTGGGGTAAGTATGAGGGCTAGTTTCCAATTTTATCTTCAAAAAATCTTCCACATAACCTTTCCACAATGTATTGGTGGATTCAAAATTCCATACTTCATATGTTTCCAGCACCTTATATCCAAGTTCTACAGCTTTCTTTACTTCTACTGTAGACCATGTACCTACAAACTGTCTTTCAACATCGCTGTGCGTGCACTTTTGTTTATTTTCCACAGAACATTTCAAACACAGTGGGAAAAGCAGCTTTTCATTTTTCAACATTTTCACTTTGATTGGCAACACAGGTATATACAAATTGCGTGGGGCCAACACCTTACATTTGATGAATCCAAACCAACTAGAATCGTATTGAGGGGGGTTCCTGATGATCTCAGTAGGATGACCTTTTGGATACTGGTCATAGTACATTACAGTGGGATACAGGGAGCAAACATCAATGTACTTGATTTTCTCCTTGACTCCGTCAACACTTTTCTTCAACTTGAACACCTCTGTTCGTCCACCAAAGAAAGCATCGCGTGGTTTCAAACGATCTGTAATTTGCGAGTTTATTACATGTTTGCTTTCTCTGGTTTTTTTCCACTTACACTCCCACATTTCTACAACAGTATAACCAGCAAGTTCCAATTGTTCAGAGCGATCTTTAGTTTTCTGATACAAGTCACCCATGCATTCGTTGGTTCGGCTATTTACAGTATCTTCGTCGAAGCAGTCGGGGCAACCGTGCCAGTAACAACCATGAAATTGGTACACGGTATTGGTGGTGCTGTCGAATCCATCAACTTTTGCACCACATATTCTTACTTCACCACCATTCATGGCGTGGACAATGTTGTCATTGTTCAGTGATTTGAGCCATGAAATCGAGATTTTGGAAAACTGATCTTGCATCAAGTTTTGCAACACAGCAATCGTGTCAACTGGCAAGTACTTGCTACGATATGTAGCCATGCAGACACTTGCAATTGTGATGTATGTGCAAAACGGATCTAGATTAGCAATTGCCAAAAACTCTTTTCTCAGCTGCAGACAACCTCGGCGAAGAATATCAACGTCAGAACGGCAATACTCATAGAGCTCCTTTTTCAAATCAAACTGATAATTTTCAGCAACTCTCTGATCATGCCATTCGATGAAGGCCTTGCGTGCATCCGCATTCATGCGCTCTGGACCATAGTATTTCTTGTCAGGGATGGGACCAACGTAATCGGCATTTTCTAATGTATTAAAAAGATGAGGAAAATATCCTTTTTTCAGTTCAGTTAGTCCAAAAGTCTTGGGAAAGGCTGCAAGCGGCGATGACACAAAGTTGTGACTATCAATTATAGTCAAATTGATGTGTGAGATTTTCAATTCCATCAGCTTACTACCAGAGTATATTGTGGATGGTTTCACAGTGTTTTTCACACAATATTGCATTATGAAATGGCTGTCATAGCCTCGGGCATAATGTGCGATGGCTATATATCCTTTGTGACGTTTATGTATGAGCCATTCACAAAATTCATCGTTTGTATCAAATCGATGTTCTTTACCGTGAAAATCGTGTGCTACAATCAAGTTGGGCTCATGAACACCTGTCTCTTGACGACATTCATAATCAAAATATATATACTTTTCTGTGTATGTACATTTTTCATTTACCCTCGTTGATGTGGGCACACAATTTTTACAACCACGATCACACTTACCTCCCAAAGCTACCTTCCGTTTCATAAAACATTCATGTTTTGCAGTTTCTACTATCTGGCCGCAATTTTGACACTTGTTGAATCCACATCTGTGCTTAATAGGATCATCACGTTTAACCAGTTGGTTGCACCGCTTGCATTTGTACCACTTTTTACATATTGTCTCCTGGTGTTTTGTAAGACAAACATTGTTCATACAATACCGATTACAACGCTGACACAATACACGTTTCACAGTAGCAGGGTCATGCTCACGATCTGTGCATAAATAACATGGTTTTACATCTCGACAAATGTGTGCATTGGTTTTCTGATAACCTTTACAACATTTATGGCAAAAGTAAACACTGCCAAAGAAACCTTTCATGTTATTTATGGTATCATAGTGTTCACCTTGTTTGTAGAGGTAGATTTTTATATCTTTTTCTTGACTTCCTCGATACAGTACAGCGTTTGCCATATCTGCACTTATTATAGTAATTTGAATGTCAAGAAGTTCCTCTGTGTGTTTGAAATCTTCCAAAGTGAAACCATTTTCATTGTATGATCCCAAACGTGTACATAATTCTTGAGCCATTCCCTTCTGAATTGGACGGCCATTTCGAATCATCTTTATCTGAGAACGTGTGAGTTGGCGACCAAATATGGTTTTGGTGTAATGTGTCAGACCTACAATTACAGCTCGTGGACCACACAACTTGTCATTATTCTTGATAGTATTGAAACACTTTTTCGTATGCAGATCATTGGCCAAGTTTATAATTTTAGTCCTTTCACCACCCCGAGGCATAGATATCATATGTACATTAAATTTACATTTTAGCAGATCAACGTTTTCATCTGAAGTCACTATTTGCATTAGTTTCTCCTTCAGAGACTCTACGTGATCCTCATTGTCATAGCCGGTAGAAATGTAACGGCCATTAAAGTCGGGATTAGTTACACCTAAATCAATTTTGTCACCTGGTTGATAATCCGCTCGTGTCTTTGCATATTCGAACATCTCGTTCAATGCTTTGGTTACAATATCAACCATTGGTAACTTGTCAAGATTTTTCTTTAGCAAGATTGTATAATCTCGCATCTGCAAACCAAACTTTTTCACATGGCGAACAGCTTCTTCAACTACGTGAATGTATTGCAACGATGTACCATTCAGTGGTGGTTCGTCGTCGTCTTGGTTCGTGGTTGATGATGCACCACCACCAATGTAAACCTTTTTGGGACTGTCAGATGAATCGTCACTGCTATCTGAAGTTGAATCATCGGAGGAGTCGTCACTGCCTTCCGAGTCATCACTACTTGTATCTGACAATGACAAATTGTCTGAAGAGTCGTCACTGCTATCAGACTCATCATCATTGTCAGAACTTGTAGTAGTAGAAGTTGAATCATCCAAGGAGTCGTCACTGCCATCGGAGTCATCATCATCTACAATACTGTCATCTGACATTTCCAAATCTTCACGAAGTTGTTGAAGGTTGGCCTCCTGCTCAAAGCGTTTAAAATTATATTTATTATATACAGCAACAGGCGCTTCATAAATTTGCTGTTTCTTTAAAGCTATATCTGTAATTACCTGAGATTCCTCCTGTATTCCCAACTCTTGAACTAATTGGGCTAGCTTATCATTTCGAGGTGGTCTGATGCAATCTTCTTCTTCTTCATTGCAAATAAGCTCCATTTCAGCTACAGCTTTTCTTGCCTTCACCATAAATTCTTCATGAGAGGACATTAAATTTTCAACCATCTTGCGTTTTTCCTTGGGATCCTCAGGTACTTGAAATAATTCTTCCACTTCAACTGGATGCTTACAGACATTGGTGGTCAGAGCATCATCAACCAGCTTCTGAATCCAATCATCATCTTCATTTTCACCATAATGTACATGATCAATGACATGTTCCAATTCTTGCATCAACAGTTGTACAGGATCCTGCTCCTCGGTAATAGAAGGTAAAACTACATCAACACCATCTTCACCAGTCATTGAGGTCTCTTCTTCACAAGTCAGAGGCTCCAGGAGTGGAGGTACTGTTGTCATCTCCTTCAAAATTTCTTCTACACCTGTAACATTTGCATCATTAGTACTACCTAACTTATAATTATCTAAACTAGCCATATAACTAGCAAGTCCTGGCTGTTGCCAACCATTCCTTGTTTTCTTATTAAATAATGTATAATTAAACGGGAAAATTTCCCTAAGAGAATTTTCTTTTTTTATACTTTTTTTGGTCCCTACTTCTTCTAAACTAGGTTTATTCTCTAAAGCTAAAATTAAGTCTTTCTTATTCAATTTATAGTAATAGCGTATACCTCTCTGTTTAGCCAAGCTTCTCAATTCTGTCACCTTATACTGTTGGTAATCAGAATGTGAACTATTTTCTAAACTAACCATATAACTAGCAAGTCCTGGCTGTTGCCAACCATTCCTTGTTTTCTTATTAAATAATGTATAATTAAATGGGAAAATTTTCCCAAGAGACTTTTCTTTTTTTTTAATACTTTTTTTGGTCCCTAACTCCACTAAACTAGACTTAAAATTATTATAAATTAATAAATTTACCAAGTTCAAGTCACACTCACTCAAGGCATGAAGATAGCGAACAGCGCTACATTCCGCATCTTCATGCAAAGCAGCAGCAGCATTAGAATTCATCGTATTAGAAAGTTGATCTTTCCAGTTCGACATCATTAGCGCTAATGAGTTCACAGAGGCAATACACCTGTATTTATAGTTTTTGACAGGTCACATGATGGAGGGGGAAAAGTGCCTATGCGCATACATGCGCAGTAGTAGATGTGCAGTAGACATGGGTATATAACCAATGTACTACATTACATTGCTTCATATCTCTCTTGTAAAGGCTTGTATCGACGCAGGTGTTTTGCAAACTGTCTAAACACCTTGTTGGCCAAAAGGTAGTCCACATTACCCAACAAGTGGTCCACATTACCCAATAAATAGACCATATTACATGACTGTTGGTCCACATTACCCTTACTAGGTCCTTATTACATGATGTATGGTTCATATTACCCACAGGTGGTCCATATTACCCTATGGGTGCTCCACTTTACCCAACATGGTTCCACTTTGGGTTCCACTTTTCTGAAGGTGGTTCCACTTTGGTTCCACTTGGGTTCCACTTTGGTTCTGCTCTGCTGCATTTTTGGAGGTGGTTCCACTTTCTAAAAAAGCAGAACCAAAGTGGAACCCAAGTGGAACCAAAGTGGAACCACCTTCAGAAAAGTGGAACCCAAAGTGGAACCATGTTGGGTAAAGTGGAGCACCCATAGGGTAATATGGACCACCTGTGGGTAATATGAACCATACATCATGTAATAAGGACCTAGTAAGGGTAATGTGGACCAACAGTCATGTAATATGGTCTATTTATTGGGTAATGTGGACCACTTGTTGGGTAATGTGGACTACCTTTTGGCCAACAAGGTGTTTAGACAGTTTGCAAAACACCTGCGTCGATACAAGCCTTTACAAGAGAGATATGAAGCAATGTAATGTAGTACATTGGTTATATACCCATGTCTACTGCACATCTACTACTGCGCATGTATGCGCATAGGCACTTTTCCCCCTCCATCATGTGACCTGTCAAAAACTATAAATACAGGTGTATTGCCTCTGTGAACTCATTAGCGCTAATGATGTCGAACTGGAAAGATCAACTTTCTAATACGATGAATTCTAATGCTGCTGCTGCTTTGCATGAAGATGCGGAATGTAGCGCTGTTCGCTATCTTCATGCCTTGAGTGAGTGTGACTTGAACTTGGTAAATTTATTAATTTATAATAATTTTAAGTCTAGTTTAGTGGAGTTAGGGACCAAAAAAAGTATTAAAAAAAAAGAAAAGTCTCTTGGGAAAATTTTCCCATTTAATTATACATTATTTAATAAGAAAACAAGGAATGGTTGGCAACAGCCAGGACTTGCTAGTTATATGGTTAGTTTAGAAAATAGTTCACATTCTGATTACCAACAGTATAAGGTGACAGAATTGAGAAGCTTGGCTAAACAGAGAGGTATACGCTATTACTATAAATTGAATAAGAAAGACTTAATTTTAGCTTTAGAGAATAAACCTAGTTTAGAAGAAGTAGGGACCAAAAAAAGTATAAAAAAAGAAAATTCTCTTAGGGAAATTTTCCCGTTTAATTATACATTATTTAATAAGAAAACAAGGAATGGTTGGCAACAGCCAGGACTTGCTAGTTATATGGCTAGTTTAGATAATTATAAGTTAGGTAGTACTAATGATGCAAATGTTACAGGTGTAGAAGAAATTTTGAAGGAGATGACAACAGTACCTCCACTCCTGGAGCCTCTGACTTGTGAAGAAGAGACCTCAATGACTGGTGAAGATGGTGTTGATGTAGTTTTACCTTCTATTACCGAGGAGCAGGATCCTGTACAACTGTTGATGCAAGAATTGGAACATGTCATTGATCATGTACATTATGGTGAAAATGAAGATGATGATTGGATTCAGAAGCTGGTTGATGATGCTCTGACCACCAATGTCTGTAAGCATCCAGTTGAAGTGGAAGAATTATTTCAAGTACCTGAGGATCCCAAGGAAAAACGCAAGATGGTTGAAAATTTAATGTCCTCTCATGAAGAATTTATGGTGAAGGCAAGAAAAGCTGTAGCTGAAATGGAGCTTATTTGCAATGAAGAAGAAGAAGATTGCATCAGACCACCTCGAAATGATAAGCTAGCCCAATTAGTTCAAGAGTTGGGAATACAGGAGGAATCTCAGGTAATTACAGATATAGCTTTAAAGAAACAGCAAATTTATGAAGCGCCTGTTGCTGTATATAATAAATATAATTTTAAACGCTTTGAGCAGGAGGCCAACCTTCAACAACTTCGTGAAGATTTGGAAATGTCAGATGACAGTATTGTAGATGATGATGACTCCAATGGCAGTGACGACTCCTTGGATGATTCAACTTCTACTACTACAAGTTCTGACAATGATGATGAGTCTGATAGCAGTGACGACTCTTCAGACAATTTGTCATTGTCAGATACAAGTAGTGATGACTCGGAAGGCAGTGACGACTCCTCCGATGATTCAACTTCAGATAGCAGTGACGATTCATCTGACAGTCCCAAAAAGGTTTACATTGGTGGTGGTGCATCATCAACCACGAACCAAGACGACGACGAACCACCACTGAATGGTACATCGTTGCAATACATTCACGTAGTTGAAGAAGCTGTTCGCCATGTGAAAAAGTTTGGTTTGCAGATGCGAGATTATACAATCTTGCTAAAGAAAAATCTTGACAAGTTACCAATGGTTGATATTGTAACCAAAGCATTGAACGAGATGTTCGAATATGCAAAGACACGAGCGGATTATCAACCAGGTGACAAAATTGATTTAGGTGTAACTAATCCCGACTTTAATGGCCGTTACATTTCTACCGGCTATGACAATGAGGATCACGTAGAGTCTCTGAAGGAGAAACTAATGCAAATAGTGACTTCAGATGAAAACGTTGATCTGCTAAAATGTAAATTTAATGTACATATGATATCTATGCCTCGGGGTGGTGAAAGGACTAAAATTATAAACTTGGCCAATGATCTGCATACGAAAAAGTGTTTCAATACTATCAAGAATAATGACAAGTTGTGTGGTCCACGAGCTGTAATTGTAGGTCTGACACATTACACCAAAACCATATTTGGTCGCCAACTCACACGTTCTCAGATAAAGATGATTCGAAATGGCCGTCCAATTCAGAAGGGAATGGCTCAAGAATTATGTACACGTTTGGGATCATACAATGAAAATGGTTTCACTTTGGAAGATTTCAAACACACAGAGGAACTTCTTGACATTCAAATTACTATAATAAGTGCAGATATGGCAAACGCTGTACTGTATCGAGGAAGTCAAGAAAAAGATATAAAAATCTACCTCTACAAACAAGGTGAACACTATGATACCATAAATAACATGAAAGGTTTCTTTGGCAGTGTTTACTTTTGCCATAAATGTTGTAAAGGTTATCAGAAAACCAATGCACACATTTGTCGAGATGTAAAACCATGTTATTTATGCACAGATCGTGAGCATGACCCTGCTACTGTGAAACGTGTATTGTGTCAGCGTTGTAATCGGTATTGTATGAACAATGTTTGTCTTACAAAACACCAGGAGACAATATGTAAAAAGTGGTACAAATGCAAGCGGTGCAACCAACTGGTTAAACGTGATGATCCTATTAAGCACAGATGTGGATTCAACAAGTGTCAAAATTGCGGCCAGATAGTAGAAACTGCAAAACATGAATGTTTTATGAAACGGAAGGTAGCTTTGGGAGGTAAGTGTGATCGTGGTTGTAAAAATTGTGTGCCCACATCAACGAGGGTAAATGAAAAATGTACATACACAGAAAAGTATATATATTTTGATTATGAATGTCGTCAAGAGACAGGTGTTCATGAGCCCAACTTGATTGTAGCACACGATTTTCACGGTAAAGAACATCGATTTGATACAAACGATGAATTTTGTGAATGGCTCATACATAAACGTCACAAAGGATATATAGCCATCGCACATTATGCCCGAGGCTATGACAGCCATTTCATAATGCAATATTGTGTGAAAAACACTGTGAAACCATCCACAATATACTCTGGTAGTAAGCTGATGGAATTGAAAATCTCACACATCAATTTGACTATAATTGATAGTCACAACTTTGTGTCATCGCCGCTTGCAGCCTTTCCCAAGACTTTTGGACTAACTGAACTGAAAAAAGGATATTTTCCTCATCTTTTTAATACATTAGAAAATGCCGATTACGTTGGTCCCATCCCTGACAAGAAATACTATGGTCCAGAGCGCATGAATGCGGATGCACGCAAGGCCTTCATCGAATGGCATGATCAGAGAGTTGCTGAAAATTATCAGTTTGATTTGAAAAAGGAGCTCTATGAGTATTGCCGTTCTGACGTTGATATTCTTCGCCGAGGTTGTCTGCAGCTGAGAAAAGAGTTTTTGGCAATTGCTAATCTAGATCCGTTTTGCACATACATCACAATTGCAAGTGTCTGCATGGCTACATATCGTAGCAAGTACTTGCCAGTTGACACGATTGCTGTGTTGCAAAACTTGATGCAAGATCAGTTTTCCAAAATCTCGATTTCATGGCTCAAATCACTGAACAATGACAACATTGTCCACGCCATGAATGGTGGTGAAGTAAGAATATGTGGTGCAAAAGTTGATGGATTCGACAGCACCACCAATACCGTGTACCAATTTCATGGTTGTTACTGGCACGGTTGCCCCGACTGCTTCGACGAAGATACTGTAAATAGTCGAACCAACGAATGCATGGGTGACTTGTATCAGAAAACTAAAGATCGCTCTGAACAATTGGAACTTGCTGGTTATACTGTTGTAGAAATGTGGGAGTGTAAGTGGAAAAAAACCAGAGAAAGCAAACATGTAATAAACTCGCAAATTACAGATCGTTTGAAACCACGCGATGCTTTCTTTGGTGGACGAACAGAGGTGTTCAAGTTGAAGAAAAGTGTTGACGGAGTCAAGGAGAAAATCAAGTACATTGATGTTTGCTCCCTGTATCCCACTGTAATGTACTATGACCAGTATCCAAAAGGTCATCCTACTGAGATCATCAGGAACCCCCCTCAATACGATTCTAGTTGGTTTGGATTCATCAAATGTAAGGTGTTGGCCCCACGCAATTTGTATATACCTGTGTTGCCAATCAAAGTGAAAATGTTGAAAAATGAAAAGCTGCTTTTCCCACTGTGTTTGAAATGTTCTGTGGAAAATAAACAAAAGTGCACGCACAGCGATGTTGAAAGACAGTTTGTAGGTACATGGTCTACAGTAGAAGTAAAGAAAGCTGTAGAACTTGGATATAAGGTGCTGGAAACATATGAAGTATGGAATTTTGAATCCACCAATACATTGTGGAAAGGTTATGTGGAAGATTTTTTGAAGATAAAATTGGAAACTAGCCCTCATACTTACCCCACCAACGAAGCATATGCGGCAGCTGTGAAACAGTCCTACAATATAGATTTGAACGTTGCTGAGATTGCTCCTAACCCGGGTAAGAGAGCTGTTGCCAAGATGTGCTTGAACTCTCTTTGGGGTAAATTTGGTCAACGAACAAATCTAGGAAATGTGGATTTCATCACAGACCCATGTAAATTTTACAAATTGTTGCTTGATGATCGTTTGACAAACATGCGTGTCACTTATCTGTCTGAAGAAATGGTACAAGTGAACTACAAGTACAAGGATGTCTTTGTTGAGGACAATTTCAACACAAATATTTTTGTGGCAGCCTACACTACAGCCAATGCACGTCTTAGACTGTATGATATGTTGTCAAAATTGGACAAAGCTGTGCTGTACTGTGATACCGACTCTATTATCTATGTGGACAACGGTCTCAATACCGTTCAAACAGGTGATTTGTTGGGCGAGTGGACTGATGAGCTGGGTGAAGGTGTACACATCACAAAGTTCCTAGCCACTGGTCCCAAATCGTATCATTACGTCACCAACCAAGGTAAAGAGTGTATCAAAGTAAAAGGTTTCACGCTGCATCATACAAATGCTCAAAAGATCACAGGTGCTGTCATGGAACAGTTGATCGATTGTGATATTGCAAATGTAGTTACAGTTGACACCAACATTGTACGTGATAAGGCCACAAAGAATTTGTTAAACAAGGTACAAACGAAAAAGTTTAGCTTCAGTTTTGACAAGCGAATAATTCGCAAAGATTTTGACACCTCTCCATACGGATATCGTAAATAGAAAAATGTATAAATAGTAGGTGATGTAAATATGAATGGACAAAAGTTGAGAAACACTATATTTTTGTATAGTTACTGTATATAGTGTAGTACATGTGAATTTTTGTATAGTTTTACTGTATATAGTGTAGTACATGTAAATTTTTGTATAGTTTTACTGTATATAGTGTAGTACATGTAAATTTTTGTATAGTTACTGTGTTTGGTGAAAATTTTTGTATAGTTACCGTGTTTGGTGTAAATTTTACTTAACAGGTAAATTTTTGTATAGTTACGGTGTTTGGTGAAAATTTTTGTATAGTTTTACTGTATATAGTGTAGTACATGTAAATTTTTGTATAGTTTTACTGTATATAGTGTAGTACATGTAAATTTTTGTATAGTTACTGTGTTTGGTGAAAATTTTTGTATAGTTACCGTGTTTGGTGTAGTACATGTAAATTTTTGTATAGTTACTGTGTTTGGTGAAAATTTTTGTATAGTTTTACTGTATATAGTGTAGTACATGTAAATTTTTGTATAGTTACTGTGTTTGGTGAAAATTTTTGTATAGTTACCGTGTTTGGTGTAAATTTTACTTAACAGGTAAATTTTTGTATAGTTACTGTATATAGTGTAGTTTGGTGTAAATTTTACTTAACAGGTAAATTTTTGTATAGTTACTGTATATAGTGTAGTTTGGTGTAAATTTTACTTAGCATGTAAATTTTTGTAAACAGGTAAATTTTTGTATAGTTACTGTATATAGTGTAGTACATGTAAATTTTTGTATAGTTTTACTGTATATAGTGTAGTACATGTAAATTTTTGTATAGTTACTGTATATAGTGTAGTACATGTAAATTTTTGTATAGTTTTACTGTATATAGTGTAGTACATGTAAATTTTTGTATAGTTACTGTATATAGTGTAGTACATGTAAATTTTTGTATAGTTACTGTGTTTGGTGAAAATTTTTGTATAGTTACCGTGTTTGGTGTAAATTTTACTTAACAGGTAAATTTTTGTATAGTTACGGTGTTTGGTGAAAATTTTTGTATAGTTTTACTGTATATAGTGTAGTACATGTAAATTTTTGTATAGTTACTGTGTTTGGTGAAAATTTTTGTATAGTTACCGTGTTTGGTGTAAATTTTACTTAACAGGTAAATTTTTGTATAGTTACTGTATATAGTGTAGTTTGGTGTAAATTTTACTTAACAGGTAAATTTTTGTATAGTTACTGTATATAGTGTAGTTTGGTGTAAATTTTACTTAGCATGTAAATTTTTGTAAACAGGTAAATTTTTGTATAGTTACTGTATATAGTGTAGTACATGTAAATTTTTGTATAGTTTTACTGTATATAGTGTAGTACATGTAAATTTTTGTATAGTTACTGTATATAGTGTAGTTTGGTGTAAATTTTACTTAGCATGTAAATTTTTGTATAGTTACTGTATATAGTGTAGTACATGTAAATTTTTGTATAGTTACTGTGTTTGGTGAAAATTTTTGTATAGTTACCGTGTTTGGTGTAAATTTTACTTAACAGGTAAATTTTTGTATAGTTACTGTATATAGTGTAGTTTGGTGTAAATTTTACTTAGCATGTAAATTTTTGTATAGTTACTGTGTTTCTTTACATCACATGTATTGAATATTTAAAATGTATCAAGTTCCTATTAAGAGAGTCTGCAGCTCTCTTTACCTATGTTTTTTACATCACATCATTGTTTTAAATGAGATATTTTTTCAATTTTTGTGTAAACAACCTTTTTTTTTTTTAGGTAAAATGGACATATCTGATAACATTTTAACGATTGAAATTGTTATAAGACACGTACAACAAAGTTTGAGAGTGGTGTATTTTTATAAATACAGGTAAGAAAGTTGTATGAGTATCATTTGACTTGGCGATGGGTAAGACACTTGAGTCTTTGTTACTACAGTCTGCTAGGTTAGTGGTAAAAAATATAGGAGTAGAGGATGTTGAGTCCTTAGGTGTTCCTGTAACACTTGTATCTGTACTGTTTGATGTGTTTGAGGAAAAGTTAATGAATTGCAGATGTATGAATTATTGTTTTTGTAATGTGTGTAGGTGTTGTGGTTGTAAGTATGTAACAGTTTCAATTGATTGTCCATTCACATGTGGATATTGTTTCGAGTGTTGCAGCAATCATTGTTTGTATAATGAGTGTTACACATCGGATGAGGAAGATTGATATAAATATTGGTACGTCACACTCTCTCGTTCAGTTATTTACAAGATGACTAAGAGATATAAAACTCTTACGTTGTTGGTGTTGTCGGGTAAGGTTGTGGAAAATTCAGTGACTGATTAAATATGAAGGTAACACTCTGATCTACGCGTGCGCAACTCAGTTTTTATTTTAGGGTATATAATAAGCAGGTACTAAACCTAATCTTTGTATTTCATGCTTAACTGCCATGATGAAAGGTTTCACTTTGGAATTCTTGGCAATACGAAGGTGGACTTTTTACCGTTTCCTGAATGGTATAAGAGACATCTTAAAAGGCTAATACATTTTGAGAATGTTAGGTTAGGAAAATATGCAATAGATGATGTAGATTACTACCGAGACTATGAGCGTAGACGTCGTTTGGTTACTTTACAACAGCAATTAGTTATTCCGAAAATTAAAAAAACATAACTTTCATTTTTCTTGATGTGTAAAATTTTTTGGTTGCAAATAATTTTGATTTAAAAATAAAAAATTAATGAAAATTATTTAGTCAGTTAGTTGGAGGTAAACGTTTAATAATTCTGTAGTGGGCGGTTATTTTTTTGAAAACACAAAACTTTTTTTAACATCTTCTGGTGCTTCCATTGCAAAAATGCGAGATGTGTTGTTAGTGTACTTCTCTTTAATAAATGATACGGTGGTGGTGGGGGTAAAATTTTTCTATAAATTAAGGTGCACTTCACTCTCCTCCTCATTCTGTTCCTGACTCTCGTACAAGATGGACGCCTTAATTCTTGATATCAATGCTATCGCTGATCAGAAAGAGTTTAAATCTTTCAAGGATTTCACTGCTGGCACCATTTTTAATGTTTGCAAATTCTTCCTGTGCAAAACTCAACACGGCACTTCCGTTGTCGTCGAAACAGATGAGTTTTGCTTTCATTTACCTAAACGGTATCATTCGTTTTTCACTTGCGATTCCGATTTCGACAAGTGGAACAATCTCAAAGATCTTAAAATCGAATATTATGGTCTTCGAGGACGATGCATCATCATTAAATTCATTTCATAACTTTTAAGATCAATTAAAAAAATTTAAAAAATAAGATAGACAGGAAATGCAATTGTTGATATTCAGTGTTTATCAACAAGTGGTGATATACACTCAATATCAACAATTGCATTTCCTTTCTATCTTTTTATAGGTAGATACCTAAAGTTTAAAAAAAGTTTAAAAATTTTAGAAAAAAAAAGTTTAAAAAATATTTCTAAGTTTAAAAAAATATATATTTTTTTTATAAGTTAGCTACTGAAAAAAAAAAAAGTTTGAAAAAAAAAGTTTAAAAATTTTTCTAAGTTATGAAAAAAAATATTTCCAAGTTTTGAAAAAAAAAAAAAAAAAAAAAAAAAAAAAAAGTTTTAAAAATATTTCTAAGTTTTGAAAAAAAAAAAAAAAAAAAAAAAAAAGTTTTAAAAATATTTCTAAGTTTTGAAAAAAAAAAAAAAAAAAAAAAAAAAAAAAGTTTTGAAAAAAAAAAGTAGGTAGGTACCTATCTGGGACACTTTGGAACAGTCTGTAGCTTGGATCACCGTTTGCCCGAGAGGTAGCGAATTCCCACCATACGCCGCGGGAAATGGACACCAAGATACATACTGTTCCAAAGTGACCCCCATACTACTGACATGCACCAATGGGTTCTTGCGTACCTATAATAAATGAGGCTACATTTCACTGAAATCAAGTACTTTCAACGAAAATTTGAATGAAATCGAACTCTTGCAACTAATTATTTATTTTCAGTATTTCTTTCAACATGGGAAATAATTCCTTTACCTTGAATATAAAAATTGTCGATCAGGGCGTCGATATCAAACACCAATTTTTTCCCCACCAATTTACAACACTTCATGTTGCCCACCTAGAAAAAAACCATGGCGATTATTACAAAAATCAGGTAAACATTTAAATTCCCAAATTCCGGGATTTCAAGAAAACGAAATAAAGACATTACTTTAAATTCTTTAGGTTGTCGAACTTCTGGCTTTAATACAACTCCAATTACATTTCCGCCATAAAAGTCATACAAGAATAAACAAAATTCGCCGTAACTTTTCTGGAAAATAATTGTAAAGGTACGCAATGAATGATTTTGAATTTAGAAACACCGCGATCGTACTATATAAGTGTATAAATAATACCCGTAATTCGTCGACAAATAACTTCACCGGATGAAAATCTAAAATAGGTAACTGTTCGTAATGAGGCGAAGTTCTAATCGGCGGTAACGAGTTTTTTTCAACGCCTATAGTCATCCACCGTAAACAATTCATATCGCTCTTCGTCCAGATTAATAAATCATAACCTTTTAGAGGAGGTCTGAAAATTTTCTGAAAATATAAACGTATTTTACATTACCTACACTTTTCAAAACTTTTTCAAAATTTCCAAGTAGAAATCACTCACTTGAATTAATTCATAATTATCATTCATAAATAACGAAGTTTCAATAGAACTCAGCGCTGCGCTCGCTAATTTTGCTACTCTGTTCAGGATGATTAAAGAAGGCTCCTCTTTTGTCCATGTTATTCCAGATCTATCGAATGGTGTCACTACGAATAATGGCGGTAAATTTGACCGATCCGAATTGAAATGCGAATCAATTTCAACAATATCTTCTCCTAAAGAAAAAAAAAGTTTTCATAACAAAAGCTAACTTTCAATTTAAATAATAAAAAAATAGAAAAATACCAACTCGATAACTCGTTATTAAAATTGACAATTACTGGTTCATTGTGCCAATTAGTAGATGAGAGTAAATTTAAAAACCGAATGAACATAGTTTGGGGTTGATGAACGGTGAAATAAGGCTGAGGATACAAGAATAAGTACGCAACGAGAAGATCGACACATATATCAGGAAAATGATAATCGTCAATCAGATGACTTCTGAGCCAACGTTTCGATATTGAACAAGTAGTTCCAAAACGAGGATACTGTTGATGTAAGCTGAAAAATTCAACATTTATAATATAACATGAAAAAAAAAAAATCGAAAAAACAAGGAAGTTTTAATTATACCCATGAATTGCGCTATTCAGAGTAGGTAACTGAATCACTTTTTTTTCCAAATACAAAGATTCTTCATTATCGCGGTACTCGATCAGTCCCTCATCATTTACTATTCGTTTCACCGCAGTAATTTCATTATTGTTTGATATTTTGAACCTGAAGACGTAGCCATCCTATGTAAAAATTTAAAAATCATAAATACCATAGGAATGTGATTTTACAAATAACAACAAATAGAAATACCTTTAGTATGTCAAGGTGAGTTCTATAAGGTTTGGAAATGTATCCAAATTTCTGCGTAACAAGTTCAGATAATTTTATATAAAACGCTGTTTGTAATCTTCGAATAGCACCCAAGTCTTCAGGCCACTTATTGGTTAAGTTAAAATGTAATGTTGCTGAAAAATCATAAAATTAACATAGGTAATTTTTCTACCGTAAAAACAAAAAATAAGTTGATATTTGACTTGTAATACCTTCACTTGGAGGAACATATAAAGGCACTTGTTTTAAAACTTGATTCTCATCAAAAATAGAGACATTATTTACACAAATTATGCCTTTTTTCAGAGTAGTGCTTGCATTAGGTAATAAAGGAAATGGTTCGGAGTACCGAAATACAGAAGACGTCCCTTGAACGGAAGTAATTGTCAGTGGAAGCTCATCCAATTCTCGTAACTGCTTGGAAAGACCATCAAAAGATGACAAAACGTTTAAGGTAATTTCCTCAACTGTTCCTTTCATGTCGAAAATATTTCTCTGAAATAAATAATATTTTTACAAATGAAGTCTGTACCAACGTAAAGGAAGAAAAACACTTACCAAACTGTCGTAAAGTGCATTCTCTACTTGATCAAAAACATAAATGTATTGCTGATCTTCAATCTGTAAAGCTTTTTTCAAAATATATTTCACTATGCTGAGCAAAATTGATCGCTTTTCTTTCAAGGAATCAGTTGAGGATGCCCAGCAAACGGTTTCGCAAACATTTCCATCCGTGAACCTCCGCAATTCCGATTTTTCTCCCCAAAATTCACGAAATTCTACGGCCTATAATTAAAACATTAAAATATGAAATTATAAGTCGAGAACTCAATCATATGGGTAAAACTTTGATGCTTACTTCAGGAAGGTTAGCGACAGGCCCTTTATCAATAATATTGTAGGCAAACTCTGGATTAACCCTTATTCCAAATTTTACACCTTTAGGTCGAGGCTGTGACTCAAATATCGACCAACTCAACGAATTAGAAACAAATAATGGAAACATTTGAATTATTCTATCTCCTAGCGCTTTTTTCAATAAGTTGGTAACTATTTTGGAAAACTGCATAAATAAATCTTGTCTCGAATCCAACTGAATTTGTACGTCCGAATACTTTTGAACGGTTTTCTTAATGACCGACCATTTATTAAAACTGAAAAAAAAAAAGTTTTATAGTAGTTGGAGATGAAAAAAATATCCATAAAAAATATTTTTAACTTACAATAAGATATGATCGCAATACTGAGGTAATGATAGAGGCGTCATGAATAAAGATGGATAAAAATTAGCAGCTTGATCATCCAAACATTCCACAGCGTACTTGCTCTCTGCTTTAACCTTAAATAGCAATTGTAAAATGTTTGAATAAGTTGGAAATTCTTGATTAACGCATTGTTAGTCTGTTACTCACCAATAAGTAGGTATCCAAGTTCAAGAAAGAAGCAAAATTTGCATTTCCGGTTACATCGATAAAAACGACATCATACGCTTGCTGGAACAACTCCAAAGATTGTTTATTTTCTTCGGTTAAATTGTGCAAAGAAATTCCCTCATCATGCCAATTGCTCTGATCTAAAATCATCAGAATTTTTGTAAAATGATCGGATAAGTAACATAATAAGAAATTTTCTAATGAAACATACCCAGAGCTACCCAAACATTTCTTATGACTTGGTAACTGCTCATATGCCGATTCAGCTTTTTACTCTTTATCAAATAAACGATAAACATAGACATTAAATAGTTGGTGAAACAACCTAAACCCTAAAAGGAACACGTAATTGAATATTGAACAGTTGTTTTTTGAAGCGAGATACAGATACTAAAGAGAAATAAAAATAAGCAAGCAAACCTCATCTAATTTACGCTGATGTAGCCAAATTTTCAACAAAATTAAAGCATCTTTCAGGTTAATATTGCTATTGAACGTTTCCATCCGAATTTCTTCATTTTTCAACGAAACCAAATCATGGCATATTAAAGAATTGTAATACGGAGTGGGAGAGTTCAATTTTCCAGCTAAGAAATCGTTAATTTGAATTACATTTCAGAACATCTAAAAATTGATTAATGGTATAATACTTAATAATACTCACTGTTTTTGGTAGATGAGTTGAAATACCACCCGAAACGAACATTATTGTGTGTTGGAGAGAATCGTGTTTCTTCGAAAGTTCCTGCTTCAGCAAGACAGTGTATAAAAATATTAAATTTTTTCAATTTTTCGACTGATGGATTAATCTGTAGTGAAATTTTATCACTGCAACTTCGCGTTAGGAATTGAATGTTTGCATCAATAGATAAATTCTCAACACAATCGTGCAGCTTCGAAGCCAAGCAACACAAGTAATAATTCTTCTTTCTGAGATATCTTTCATTCAAGTAGTCTTTACTTAAAAACATTTCCTGCAATCATAAATGAAATACTTTGCAATGATACGTACATGAAACTGATTTATATCTAAACGTTGAAACTCACCTTCGGCATAATAACTGCAATATCAATATTTGTAAATCCATCAATTACACCACCAATGTTGAATGATCCTATGACATTGACTGACTTGGGTTTCATAAAATTAAATACGGTATCAACTGATTTCGGTTTGGTTTTCATAGGTGGTATAATTTTATTCAAATCGAAAACATCATTCTCAGAAAGCTGAAAAGAAACGACGAATTAGAAATTCCATCAATTTCGATGTAGAGTTGAGAAAATCCGTTTACTTTCAAGGTGATGGATACTTCAACGGAACGCAAAAAATCCAATAAATTATCCACGAAAGAAGAAATCTTTTTATGAACATTTTCTTTGATTCTCACTTCCTTCAATGTTTCTTCTATTTGCAACCTGAATAAATTAGAATGAAACACATTTTCGGTTTCCCGAAGACGATTGATTTCTTCGACTGTAGGTGGTTTCACTCCAGTATTATTCAATTTTTTCGCCTTTTTAGATTTTTTAGGTGCAATCTCATCGCCCTGAAACAAATTTGAAAATTTCAATTTTTTAAAGGAAAAAAAACACAATACTTATACCTCAATGAAATCGAACATACTTTTCTTTTTTCGCCAACAATTTGGTTTGTCCGCTGATCTTTGGATTTTGTTTTCATTTTATAAATACACGTTAAACTTGGAGAATTAATGTGAGTTATTTACGTTATCAAACGAGAGTACTGTAGGAAAACTAGTGAGACAAAATTCATCATTCAACTCGTCATTTCGTCAATTTAAATCACAGAACAGATAGTTTATACTTAATCAATCATTAAGATAATAAAAACTCTCGATTAAGTGACGAAGAAACAATTGTAGAACGATACTTTTTCACGTGAGAATTTTTTTTTAAATCAACGAAGCTTCGAAGCGAACGTTAGGGTACTAGAAATGGGGAGTAAGATTGACGGTCGCCATGTTTGTTTAGTGAAGTAGTATTCGTGTGTTAGGCGTGTGTATTTATGAGAACACAAATCACCCACACAAACGAAGAATCAAGCGTTACACTAGTAAACAATACATCGCCAAACGAACATGGCGACCGTCGATTATACCCCCCCATTTCTAGTACCCTAGCAAACGTACATAAAAGCACGTGTATTGATAGAAAAAATCACAAAAAAATGGAACAACCTGAGTGTTTTTCCGATGACTTTTTTTCAACAGTGGTTCCAAGTTTTTCCGCTCCTTCCGCTAGCTGATTATTGATGTTTTTTTTTTAATTTTTAAATATTGGACCACATTGGACTCACCGACTCAAAGCAAAGACTAATCAAATTTTCAATTATTTTCATAAATTTTTATAAATTATAAAATGACTGCTAACAAATCTGCGGAAATCAGCAGTCGAGCAGTGCAAAACGTGATCCGGTTCGGCGGTTCGACTTCGCATAAATAAAGTAAAACATGCATTATAGATTATAGTATTTTAGTAATGCTCAGCATAGCATTTAGCTTTAGCATTGCCCTACGCCCTCCTCTTTGCTGCATTATATAATAATTATATTGATATATTGAAATTCTCATTTTTTTTAATAGATGAACATGCCCAGATCTGTATGGCCTACTGCGAAAATGCAGTCATGCAGTGAAATGTATTTTTTTTTTAGATCAACTGAAATGTTATACTTGAAAGATGAAATCAACAGTAGTGGTAAACTGCATTTTATCGTAGACCTAGAACATTCAATACAGTCAAGGTATACGTACATTAATGTTAATAATTATGTATGTATTACATATGTACCTATCTGTCCAGAACCTCAGAAGAATTTGAAAAGATGAAAATAAATTAATGTTTTTTGTTCTCACATGAACAATGAGCATGATGCATACTTTTGTTTCAGTTATTGTGGAGGCAGTAAGGCGTATTTCACATTTCATTTGAGGTTATTACCATGACCGTGAATAAAGGTACATATAACAATAAAAGTGAACAGTTTCGCCGCCGGCTCATAATCTAAGAATAATAAAAGATTCCTAAAACCGAGAATAAACTGATCACATTGATACTCATTCGGTTATAAGTTAAACTCAATTTTTTCGGTAAGGTCTACTTTATTAAAATCAGATACCTAGGTATAAGACGTATATTATCCAAAAGTTTTTGTGGCACAATAGTGTTGTACCTACCAAATTGCACAACTTGACAAAAATCGTTTTCATCAAGATGTTACAAGTAAGAAGTTTTTATTACCTACGCATTTCATAAATTTACCCATACGGTAATGGTATTTCTATATCATTCTGCTAAATGCTTTAATTTACTTTTTTCATTTTCATGTGAAAGAACATTATTTGGAGCTTTCTCCTATTGATGAGCTGCAAAGGAAATCCGATCATTCCATCAATGACATCACTAATTCGAGTTCCTCAACAAGATTCGGCAATAATACAATCTGATCGCATTGGTGGAAATTTTGCATACAGTACTATTGAAGGTCATGCTTATGCTGCTGTAAATCCTATCATCGAAAACGTTCGTACTCCGATTAGAGTTGACTACGTTCAGCCTTTAGTGGCACCAATACCAATACCTAATACATATCACATTCAAATCGTGGAATAATGTTCGGAGGCTGTAAATTCCAACAAAAATATATTTTCACAATATCATAATAAAAATACACCGTAAGAAAACAAAAGGATAATAAATATTGGGTATTGTTGAATGCCTAAATTATGTAGAGCTTTTTCACCTTGGTAAACAAATACAAATATTATCATGATTTACTTTTTCTTCTTTACTCGAAAATACGATAAAACACTCATAAAATGTTCAAGAATGCACTCAGTCTTTCAACATTATAAAAAATAATTGAATGCGGGTAAGAAACTTAACACACCATTTTTACTCTTGATAAAACAGTCTGTTTTTCGAACCTACTTAATTTTTTCAAGCATTTCAGGCACTGCTTTAAATAAGTCTGCTACTAATCCATAATCCGAAACTTGAAAAATTGGTGCATCAGGGTCTTTATTAATACAT
Organism: Balanococcus diminutus; assembly: GCA_959613365.1. Lineage (NCBI taxonomy): Eukaryota > Metazoa > Arthropoda > Insecta > Hemiptera > Pseudococcidae > Balanococcus > Balanococcus diminutus. Next base: position 40,432,414 of record OY390715.1, on the reverse strand, counting down.
ACTATCGTCTTTGAATCTTTCATACCCGCTAGATGTTGAATTGCTCCCGATATACCAACGGCAATGTATAACTCCTACAACGACAAAAAAATTGTGTTTAATAATTTGTTGGTCTCTTCGAATTACATAAAAAATTAAGCTCTATACTAACCGGTGCAACTATTTTGCCAGTTTGACCGATTTGCATATCATTTGGGACATATCCTGCGTCAACTGCTGCTCGAGAAGCTCCGACGGCAGCTCCCATTTTATCAGCTAATTTGTACAGCATATCGAAATTTTCAGAAGATTTCAAACCTCGACCTAAGTCCAAGAAAATGCATGTAATATAATCAACAATCATAAGCGAACGAAAAAATTAATCAAAATTTACAAATTAGCTGTACCTCCAGAAACAATAATTTTAGCCGATGCTAAATCAGGTCGGTCACTTTTGGTTAGCTCTTGCTTAACCCATTCCGAAATAGATGACGCGTAACTTCCAGCAGGAGCACTAGATATTGAAGCTGAACCACCATCTGAAGCGGCTTCAAAACTTGTTCCACGAACGGTGAGTAATTTAACATTGTCGTTCGATTTTAAGGTTAAAATAGCATTTCCTGAAAAAAATAAAATAAACTTGTTTATATTCATTTTCACTCAATAAAATTTACATTGTGAAAAACCGAAATACCTGCATAAATCGTTCTGACAAACGTATCAGAAGACTTTATTTCTATAACATCACTAATAGGCGATACATCTAAGAGAGCAGCAACTCTTGGTAATACCGATTTACCAAACGCTGAGGAACCAGCAACTACGTGAGAGCTTTTCAAGTTATTCTGCGTAGCAACAATCAAAGGAGCGACCGCTTCTGGAAGCAACCCTTTGAAATCTGTAGCTTCAGCAGTGAGGACTTTTGTTACACCGGCCACTTTGGAAACTTGCTCAGCCACCTAAATGAAATTAGGCAAAAATTCATCGAGACTTGAGTATCACTGTTTTGTATTAAAATAAGTTATTACATATAAATGCTTACAGCTGATGTTGATTCGCCTGCCACTAGGACTGAAATTTCATTTCCTAATTTCGAAGCTGCAGTGATTGCATTTCTTGTAATAGGAGCTAGTTTCTGATCACTATGTTCAGCAATAACCAAAGTACTCTGAAATCTTTTGTTAACTATCTGGAATCCATGAAACGAGTTCATTATGAAATTAATCGTAATTATATGAATTCATAAAAGACACTTCAATGAGAAAATACTTACATGGAGATATTGCCGCGCGTAACAAACATTCATTGTTTTAAACATGTTTGAAATTTTTTTGATACGAAAGAGAGTAAATTTATAAGATACTATACAAGAAGTGTAAAGTGAAAAATAAAAATAAAGTCAATTCCAAGGACTTATCAAAATAGTTTATATGCAAATTTTTCATTCATTTGGTTGGCTTATCAAAAATGTTTGTTGTTTCCTCATTCCTCACTCGTTCTGGGTCGTTCTCTTGACTCTTGCCACGTACCCCGTCTTAGTACGTAGTTACAAAGAGTGGCGGAGGGAACACAACAGATGAACAGATGATTGGATTAGTTGATAAAACACGATCCGGATTCCTGTGTTTCTGACTTATTGTGTTTCATTTTTAATTTAATTTTATTATTTATATAACTAGTGTTAATTTTATTATTTATATATTTTTCTATCGTGATTTTTCATTTCAAGTCGTTTTTTTATATTAAAATTCAAACATCAAATTAATGGTCACTTAATTCTAATACTTCAAAAACGTATCTATTTTCCTTGGTACTAGGTACTTTGTACTTGATACTTGGATAGAATAAAAAATGAATACTTGTTTGATACCATCTCCTCGAAGTAGCAATGACGATAGATGGATCTGTCAAGTTGGTATTTTATTATGTTAATTTAATTTGCCTTTCTGCATTCAAAATAATATTTATTTTATTTATTTATTACTGCAGTACAACCGACAAATACACGAATGTAAGGAAGCTGAACCTGAAGTGCTGTTAATCGGAGATTCCATCATACAAAAAATGCTATACTTCGATGAATTTTGGAGCGAAGTTTCTGGTCTTCATCCTTTAAATTTAGGAATTGGAGGAGATAGAATTGAAAATTTATTATGGCGAATTCTTAATGGAAGTTTGAACGAAATTCAACCAAAAGTATTATGATTTTTATTCTATTATTGTTATAATTTTCCCTAATTTGAATTTTGATATTGTCAGATGTGGAAGTACTAATCCTTATTTTTACAATTGAAATAGGCTATTGTTTTACACATTGGTACAAACTGTATTGGAAACACTCCTGAAGAAATTCATGAGGGAATCGTCAAGGTTGTTGATGAATTGTCAAAAATTTTCCCGGCTGCATACATAATTGTCTGGGTTAGCACTTCGTTCTATTCGTTTTTCAAATTCTCATATCTATAAAGTGAATTATATTCTTTGAATGTGATTTGTTTATTCATGGAAAATCGCCTCCTGATTTAAATTATAATTATTTTTCTTTGTACAGGGGCTTTTACCTCGTGGAGAATTCCCTAATCGTCTTAGGGATAGAAATGCTAGAGTGAATGAACTCATAACACGACATTTTAATGATCAATCAACGGTAGAAGTTATCTGTACAGGTGATACTCTGCTGCAATCGGACGGTCGGGCGAGTAGAAAGGATATGTACGATTTCCTGCATCTCACTGAACAAGGATACATGAAAACTTTTACACTTGTTTTAGAAAAATTAAAAGAGATATTAAAAATATGACACCTGATTATTTCAAAAATTATTTCTATGTTTTTGTTTAAATTCACATATTCTTATTCAAATTTTTTAGTCTTCCACTTTTTTGAATTAGATACTACTTTTAATTACTTATTGACAATAAAAATAAGTTTGTAATTAATTTTTCATTGTTGAATTTAAGAATGCAGAATTGGAGGTGCAGACGATCGTGATTAATTTATATTTTGTATGGTTTCTCTTTCTTGCAGTTTCCTTTTTCCTACTTAATTTTCAATAATCATGATAATTTAAAATTTATGATGAATAGGCATAATGCAGAAATCGCCGAAATCGGGTTCCATTTCCAATTAATTAACCAATTTTATAAAAACGAACCAACAAATTGTCTGTTCTCATTTTTCGACCTTTATCAGGTATTTCAAATTTATTTTTGCGAGTTGCAAACAAAAAATTTAATTGGCTAAAATTCTGATGACGTTATGTGCGTTTAGAACGTCGAACCAATGGCCAAGCTCGAACTGCTCGAACGTAGCCAAATAATGACTTCATGGAAAATTACGTTCATTAGATGCAAAATGAAAAATTAGCATAATTATTTTAAATTTTTGTTTATTTTTTTGGAAAAAGTAATTGCATGATCAGCGATGATCTGATGAATTGTATTCGCTTCATTCATTCTTATGCTTGTCGCCCATTGTCGTACCAGATTTGTGAAGAGGCTGTGTGTGTAACAATACAAGCAAACCAATTATCTTTAATAATTTGTTTTTAAAAATAATTTCATTATGAATAAGTGTATTATTCCTACGATGCCAGTGGATAACGACGGTGACGGTCGGTGGGTTAGCCAAGTAAGTTTCTATCCAAATTCCATATGTTGAACTTCGCAATGTGACTGATGAAACAAAATTGCAATCATCGTATCTTCTGATAACATCCGTCAACATTTATCAATTTTATTCAAACAGCACAGTTGTCAATTGGCCGACACCAAAGAAAAAGAACCAGATGTGATCTTCATCGGTGATACAATCATTCAAGATTTGCAGCAGAGGCCTATTTGGAATGATCTGTTCGAGCCGCTGCATTCTTTAAATTTAGGCATTTCTTTCGACTGTACCGAAAATGTTTTATATAGAATACAAGATGGAATTTTAGATCACATTAAACCAAAGGTGAGTGAATTGTGTTTTTTTTAAAACTACAATATAACTGATCATTTTGTGATCGATGTAATAAATTGTTACCATCCATTTTCTAGGTAGTTGTTCTTCATGTTGGAACGTACAACATTAATGATAAAGCTTTAGATATCGCCGAAGGAATTATTAAAATTGTGCAAGAAATACAGAGCAAGCTCCCCAATGCATATGTCATCGTTTTGGTAAATTTCAACTTTTGCTTGATTAATGATAACTGTGTCTATATTTTTGTATTTGAATGTAAAATATGTAATTCTTCATGCTTCAGGAAATTTTACCGAGAGGACAATTTCCAAATCCACTGCGAGAAAAAAATGATTCTGTGAATGAATTTGTTCGACAAAAATTGGCTACCTTTCCCAAAGTTGAAGTGATAGGCGCAGGTAAAACCTTATGTCAAAGTGATGGTTCCATTAGTCATCACGACATGTTAGACTATTTAACGCTCACTGAAGCCGGTTATCGTAAAGTATTCGAACCGATTTATGAATTAATATTACAATTAATGGGAGAAAATGAAATTGATAAAAATGTACTGAACGATTGATTTAGAAAAGTTTTAATGTGCGCGCATTTATATTATCGAATTGTCTTGTTATTATGTACATCAGTGAGAAAGAGGTTCATCACTTTTGTTTGAGGAGGAAATAGGATTGCATCTCCAGTAATTTTTCAAAATGAGAATTTCTCAACGATGTATTATGAAATCGGTTTCTTGTTCTGGTTGCGTTTTTGTTGCTTTGTTAATATAGTTTTTTTTTTCAACTTAATTTTTTAGTGGTAGGTATTGTTGATTTTTATTTACTTATTTATTTTATTTAAACGGGAATTGTTTCATGATTATTTAATTATTGCAATGGCCGGTTCGAATAATTTTTAGATTATCTACGGAGAACTTCGGTACCGGTGTAATGAATTTAATTTTTACGAAAATTTTCTTCCTAATGTAAAACTCGATTCGGTTGGCTTAATTTTGTAAATTTTTATATTATTTAATTGCAATCTCATGATCACAACGAATCTCAGCGTTTGTGTATTTCGCAGCTTAAAAACTCGTACGCATTCCACTATTACGTACATTAGGCAGTATTTGAATTTTTTTCATAAAATTATTTTAAAATTGTTCTAACAATCCAATAATTTTATTCGAGTAGGTATATCAAATGTCATTTAAAATGATTGGAATGCTTCAAGCACAAATTTTAAATTAGTCTTCGTAGACTATATTTCGTAGTTCCTTTAAGTAGATATTTTAAGAATAATGAATTGATTAACTAAGCATATTTTAGGGTTGTTTCCCCTGATGCTCTATTTACTTTCGTACATATGTAATGTGATAAACCTTCTAAAAAAATTAAGATTTTTATGGATATTTTTATACTTTTTACAGTTTTTGTTACTTGCGTTTATGCTTTTATTAAAAAAAAAATGTACTCATTTTTATGTTTGCTTAAGTTTTGTTCCTTGGTAAAAAATATATATATTGGTTTAATTCCAATATACTTGTGTAATTCGTCTGATTTCAGAAAATAGGTAATAGCGGATGTACAATAATAATTGTATACGCGAAAGACGTGTCATATCCACTTATCAAAAATGAATCAAAATTATCGTTATTTGTTTTACTAAATTGACAAAGGTGTGTACCGAGAAATATTGGATGAAAATTCATTATCAGTTGATAAGAAGAGCCATTAAACACACAGTTACACACCTGTACTATTGTAACAATTCCGAGGTATACTTTTTAATTTTAGTTCGACATTGCGTATGATTTCTTAATTTTTTTAAATCCATTTTAATTAATATTGTACAGTGAAACTTGCGTGAAGTAAAATTCTCTTGTAAAGCAAACTATATTTGCAACTTAATAATTTCGTTAACTTTTGCAGTGCTTAGCAAAACATGACAACATAGGTACTCGAGTAATAATTAATAATTTTGTGAAAAATTTAAATTATTTATCGAAGAAATTTATGTATTCTGCCTAAATGTCAAAATGTTGAAATATTTGGTATTGAATTTAATTTTGATTAATTTGAAGTTCAATTTTATAAGTGGTGAAGATGTTTGCTCAATGTGTGACTGTAAAGGAAATGTTCTCGATTGTTCGAATAAAATAGTGACTGTGCTGCCGGAAAATTTGAAAAATGGAAATAAATCCATAATGCTGTTTGAGCATAATTCAATAATACATTTACACAAATTACCACCATTAAAAGTCAGCTATCTTTCATTTGCCTACAATTCTCTAACTCGCATCGATGACTCAGCATTTAAGAATCTTTACAACTTGACGACGCTAAATTTGAGTAATAACTATCTGACGTCGAGTAGTTTGATGCCCAATGTTTTCAAAGTAAGTACCTCGTTCGTTAAAAAGTATGCAGCTATCTAACCTACCTATTCGTATGCGTGCATACATTTATCTTAATACAGTTGGTTTTCATTTTCTTTAGGGGAATTACCTACCGGATATGTACGAACCACTACGTACTTTGAAAGAGTTGAACCTTGAAAATAACTTGTTTCATACGTTGCATCCTGAAATTTTTGAACATTTACCATATTTGGAAAAATTAATTCTGAGTAAAAATCCTTTAAAAGTTCTCAATCAAGGAATTGTTAACGCTTTGTCTTCTTTGCCACATTTAAAGGTCTGTGTATTTTATACCTACTGTAGGTACACTAACTTTTATTTTTTATTTTGAAGTCATTCGATATCTCGTACCTATACTTTTGAAAAATTAATGTCCATTGTATCTTAACAGGAATTGCATTTATCAAATAACTCTTTAAAAGTGTTACCGGAAAATATTTTTCATGGACCTAAATATTTGGAAGTTTTGGATCTATCGTACAATAAATTCACCGAACCTCCAATACAGTTGGAAAACACCCATTCTTTGAGATGGTTATCTTTGAATGGAAATCCAATCCGATATATTGAGTAAGTTCGTAAAAAGGATCGGATAGGATATCAAGTAATTACTTACTCTACCAAACTCATACGATATTAACTTGATTTAACAGAAACTTTGTCGAGTTACCATTTCTACGAACGTTACACATATCAAAAATGCCCGAACTGATCGCAATAAAAAATCGTTCTTTGAGCACACTTCCTTCCTTGGAAGAATTTTATTGTTCTGATAACCGAAAATTGATTAAAATTTCGAAAGATGCTTTCAGTGCTTGTACTAATCAAGACGAAGAAGGTGAAATCTGGCCTCCTTTAAAAGTGGTATGTCGATTATTTTTTAAGAATACCTACTCGTGTGTGCACCCTGCACTGCATAGATTCCTCTTTGAACTATGAAACACGTCTGCCTGTATCATACAATATTTTTTCTTATTTTGTTTTAAGAAAGAAATCTTCAAATTTGTTTTTCAACTTCTTGGAGTAAACATATTTTTTATTTTTTTAAAGAAAGAAAAAATATCTAATAATTTTTCGTCATATTTATTTAAAAAAATAAAATCTTTCAATTTTCGAGGATCTCTGAATTTTTTTTTTTTTTTTTTTCATTTAAAAAAAAATAATTTCAGTTTGTTGGTCTTAATCTGAAAAAGGCTTTTTGAAGAGAAAAAAATTCTCACAACTTTTTGAAGAAGAAAAAAAAATTTAATGTCTTTTGGAGTGAAAATCTGGAGAATGAATCTCACAATTTTTTGAAGTAAAAAATTTTAAACATTGTTTTGGAGTATAAATCTCTTGAAGCAGAAAAAAAAATGTTGTTTTTTTTTGATAAAGAAAATTTTTCAGTTTTAGAGAGAGAAAAAAATCAGCGAAAAATTTTATGATCTAAATTTAATCGATTTGTGAAGTAAAAAAATTATTTTTTGGATTAGAAGATCTTTCAGTTCTTCAAAAAAATAATCTCTGAAAATGTTTGTAGTAATGTGGAAAATCTCTTAGTCGAGCCTTGAGGAAAAATTTGAGTCTGGTGCAAGTGCACCGTTTGCTCCATTAGGTAGATAGGTACTAACTGGGTGATGTCAATTGTCAATTTTTTCAGTTAGTGTTGAAAAATAACGCCCTGCGATACATCGAAAGTCATTTAGTAAGCAGATGGGAAAGTTTAAAGGTAATCAATTTACAACAAAACCCTTGGATGTGCGACTGTGAGAATCAATGGTTAGTTTCAACTCTCACCCCTGTAATCGAAAGAATTTCACCGGAAATGTTGGACTCTTTCCAGTAAGTATCTTATAAATTTTGAATTTTTGATATGATTGTATTATGTAGGTAATAGGTGTACATAATATTTGTACGTTGTACCTATACTTATACGAATAATTCTATATGTACCTACTACTTACGTAGGTATCTATTATTTTTTTACCTCCTATTCAAATTTCGATCATGTCTGCATGGCTTCACCAGAGTAAATTTAGGGAAACTTTTTGAAATTATAAATTTTGAACCATGAAGTTCTAACAAAAATATTATTTTTAGGTATATACCCAAACCTACTTATTGTTCGAAATTTTTTTAAATGATGGCAATGCGCTCGTAGGTTGAACCAAAATTGGGATTTTTATTTTTAAAAACACATTTTCCATAAATTTTTTTGATATGCCTACTTTACTGCTTTTCGAGTTGAAAAAGTTTATACTTTCCTACCTAATTGGACAAAAAATTCACAACCACAGAAATTGAACTTTATGATTAAGAATTCAATATTACTCACGTTTACCTACCTCTTAAAAAAATGATACGTGTTTTAAATCTATTTTTTAAAATACCTACTTAATTAATATGAAATATAAAAAAAAATATGTGACAGGTGTTCTGAACCAGTAGAAATGAAGAACAGATTCATTGTAGATCTTTACCATCGGAGTTATGAAATGCGATGCCTAGACATATATAACCACACTCCAGAATATGATGGAAAACTTTTACTCGATATTTTAATATTATCCATAATATCAGCACCTGTAATTATGGCTGCTTTAATTTATTACAAAAGAAAGAAACGTATGGCAATATTTCATAAAGTACCATCACAAGCTGAATTTTTAAATTATTCTCAGTTGAATGTATTCACTTACACTAAATAATTTACCAATTCATTTTTTTAAATTATAAATTGCATAAACTTAATTGAATATAATCTGTTAAAAACAATGGCCAAAGATCATTATTTTTGTTGTAAGTTTAGGTAGGCTCGATTAATAATTAGTCAAGGTAGGTACTATACCTATAGAGCTATATTATACCTACTCAGCTCATGAAAAATACCCTGGTTTCTCAAAGAATTTTCTCATTATTTACAGATGTTCTGGACCTAGAAATAAAAAATATGTAGCAATTCTGAAATTGTCAAATCAAACACTACCTTGTCAACAAATTGAGGAATCCTTCAATGTGAATACGAAACAGTTTTACTTGGGAGTAGTGGTTTTGTCGATAGCCATTATTCCCTCTATTTTAATTGCATTTTTGTACTATTCTAAAGTAGCAACCCGCAACCTTAAATATCAACCGCATTACGAAATGTATGACTATAGTAAACTTGGCGATAAAATTCAGACCATAGAATGCACCAGCTTACACTTCTAATCCGAATAATTACATATTAATTATTATTTCGTCACTAGTAAACACATCAATTACCTATAAATTATCTGTAACAAAAAATTATCTTATGATTTAAGTGATATTTTATAGACTAAAAATAAAACTTCAGTAATCTTCAAGTGAAAAACTCTATTCTTAAAAGTTTATTTTTACATAATGCATAAATTCATTGTAGCTTACCAAGCAACATCTTAGGAAAACGCTAAGTAGGTAAATCAAAAATAATATAGTAACTAGCTTGTCCGGCTTGCATTATTACTATCTAGCTCATCATATTCTAGGTATATTCTACTGTTAAAAATAAAAATATTTCACATAATATACCTACTTAATTAAACAAAATTGTATCACAGATGAGTTTTATTTCAAGTACATGATTTGTACAGTGTTTGTTTAGCAGCGGAGATAAAAAAACGGACAGAATAGGTACAGATATGTACAAAGACAAACATTAAAATTGTTTTAAAAAATGCGTTGATGAATACAGACTCAACATCAAATTTATGAATTATGGGAATGATAATATTTGTGTTTTTAAACCAAGCCTTGTAATGACTTCTTGTGGCATACAATAACAAGGATTAATTGATTTTATTCCTTCATATTTGATTAATGAAAGTGCGCCAATTCCGAAAAGAGTATGAAATGGATCAGGCATATCACCGGGTCTATCGCTAAATCCACCAGTTTCTATATCCTGCAGATAATTCAAATAAAATACTCAATAAAAAGAGTTAAACATAATTCATTTTTTTACGCCTAAATAAGCAAACAGTCGAGAGGGTTACAAAAATTAATTTCATGTTCTCACCTGGCATGCTAAAATGAATTTTTTTAGAGCTTCTTTATCCATCCAATGAGAACGACCTATCATGTAAAGAGACGATAGAACCCACCACGAATAACAAACATCTGGTAATTTTTCGGGTCTTCCATTTAAACCTCCGCTAGGTAATTGTCTTTCACAAAGCCAATATCCAAGCGAGTCGGGATTTATCAAATGTAAATTATCTGAAAGTTTCATAAGCATTAGGTATCGACATTGAAAACATATCGACACCGAAATATTACCCATACGAACCAGTTAATGAAAGAAATCCAACACAGCAATAAATTAACCCAGCATGGCTTTCAGAATCTGGTCTTGATCCAAATCCACCATCAAAATTGTGACAAGACATAACGTATTCTACAGCTTTTGGAACATCAATAGCATCCAATTTTTTCTAAACATCAAATAAGGATAGAATTAACATTTAGCAAAAAAGTAATATCATCGACACTACTTGAATACTTACCAACAATGATAAACTAGCAACAGCACAAAATGAAAATCGAGAATCTAGTTCACCCCATTTATCACCAAAAAAACCTCCGTTCGGTTGTTGCAAATTTTTTATGTAATTAACTATTTTATCGACAGGTAATTCGTTTTCTCTTTTCAATATACATGCGATCTAAACGAGGAAAAAAATTACAATTGGTTCACATTGTCTTGTTTTAAGAAGCTGAAATGTAGACTAACAAAAAAATGAATTACTTGTATTGCGCTGAGTGTATGCAGTAAATGAGGATCGTGCCCAATACTAGGACTAATACCGCCATCTTCATGTGTGCAATCTAACAAAAATTTCATAACGTCATTGGCCGGTAATAGAGTTTCTTTATTCAACAAAGATAAGGTTGTAAGTCCCCAATAAAGACCAGACATTCTCAAATATTCCGTCATGCAATATTCCTATAAAATTATGAAAAATGGTTTATAATCATAAAAACGAATCAATAAGAAATTATTATCGAGGAAATCGTAGTGTTAGTGTTTACGTAATTATTCTTGTCTTCAGAGTACTTCTGAATGAATTGTATGTGTTTCTCATGTTCCAAAGTTTTTGAAGATTCGTCGCTTATGATGACATCTTTCGTGATGGTAGTCTATTTGAAAAAATAAATACAAAATCAATGACTTGAGTAAAAAAATGATGTGGTTAAACACGAAAGTCAGTTTCAGCAATACTTACCATTGTGTGAAATGCGAACTAGTCGTAGAAACTAAATTTAATTATGTTCTTGAGACGAAAACTTATGCTAATATAACATTGATTTAATATTTCTTATAAAATAACGATGCACCTTGACGTTAAATGTCCAAAATTAATGAACAATTTGAAAATCCATTAGAAATCCTCATAAAATCTTCAGAAAAATAAAATTATTGATAAGAATTAAGAAGTGTAAAACAGTGTTTCAACAAAAAAAATTTTAAAAATGTGCTCTTGCTTTCATGACTTCCGTAGTTTCATTATTATTTTCGTGTTTTTTTTATTCATCTGAAGAAAATACTTCGAGGTTCTAATCTAATTCGTACTTGAGAAAATATTGAAAATTAATTATATAATTAAAAGAGAAATTCATCATAATTTCTGTGTAGAAGGCGGGAGGCTGGATGGTAAACTGGGAGATGAGTGTGGGAAAAAGTAGAATCGAGAAGTGCAAACACTCGTGTTCGTTATCGTCGTGTGTTTACAGGTTTTTATCACATGAATTCTGCTTACAACCTGTTCGCTATTCTGGATTAAAGTCTGGATTTCATTTCCTAATTTTTAATTGTTCTAGATTTTTGCTGTCAGAGACTTAAAAAGAAATGAATACTCAACCAATTGCTTATCTTTCAAGGATTGAGAGTTTCAGTGCCTGCCATCGATTACACAGGTATACGTGATCATTTTTTTCCATCTGACATATTGAGATAACTAATATACAAATTACCACTATATTTTAAAAAGATCATTTTTATTTATTAACGCCAGCCCTTTCTTGAGCGATAAAGAAAACCTTGAAGAGTACGGAAAGTGTAATAATGTGAATGGACATGGACATAATTATACATGTAAGTGGTTTAAGTACATTTTGTAACCACATAACCAATGCTGAAAAATTCAACGGTGTTCTCTAACTGTGGAGTATCATACCAACTTGACACGTAATTTTTTTCTTTACAGTGGAAGTTACTCTGAAAGGATCAGTCGATCCCAATACCGGAATGGTTGAAAATTTGAACGAAGTGAAACGCGCCATAAATATTGCTGTAATGGATGTATTAGATCATAAAAATATCGACAAGGATGTTCCATACTTTCAAAACGTTGTAAGTACTACAGAAAACGTAGCAATATTTATTTGGAAAAACTTAAAATCACATTTGAAAAAACCATCCTTATTATACGAAGTAAAAATATATGAAACCAACAAAAATGTTATAATTTATAGAGGGGAAGAAATTTAATAGGTATGAATTTTATCAAGTTACCATTTTAATTTTTGTTACGAATCGTGAATTATGAATATAATTATATCAACTACCTACAAGAAATTAATTCTTCTTTAGTATTGTTTCATTTTGCGGGATAGGATTCTCGCTTTGTGTTTCGTTACCATTCAATGCGTCGGTATTGAGTTCATTTAGCTTTATTGGATACGTCAGCATATTACCATCGTCCCAAGTGTATAACTCCTGATGAATTAACAAAAAATTAATCAATATTTTATTATTATAAATGATTTTTTTTGTAAAGTCTCCACTGCTCCACTAATCAGACATACATTTAAACGGCTGTTGTATGAAATCATAGTTGTATTTTTGAATGGATTTGTGAATGAAATTATCGATGCATCGTCCAATAATTTTGACTTGTAAAGGTCTAACGCAAAACTGAAAAAAAATTCCATGGTATTTACATGTTTTTGCTTATTAATGATTAGAATGATTGCATTTGTCTTACATATAATAGTTGTTCGTAATTTAATTATTATGTAATGCTCGAAGAAAGTACTGAGAAATAAGATACGTTGAACCTATATCTTTTTCATTTTTACTTCTAATATGTAATTACATACCTTATTCTGGTATTAAAGTCTGTTGCACTTTGTACAGCATAAAGCACACCGCATATTATGAACATGTCTCCAATGTCCTGGTGTTTTACTGAAATATTCCACGCGTATTCCATTTTGAAATTGGTTATATTCACTTTAATAACAGCGGTGTTGTTGGATTCAGGTATTCCGCATACAATCCAAATACCAGTATCATCCGCCATTATATCAACATTGTTATATTCAGTTTTATATAAATGGTTTTCCGTCGAAGTATCGCAGTAAGTTAACGATAAAGAATCGATTTGGATTTTTTTATTCAAGTCGTACTTCACTATAGTTGCATTCTGTTTCTTGGTATAATAGTAGAAAGTTCGATTGTATATAACGTGATCATTCCCCTAAACAATATTGATAGGTACCTATTTATTTTGATTTTTTTTTCTCATAACAACATTTAAGACGCTTACCATGAAAGGTTCGTTTAACGTATGCGTATATGTTGGAGTTTGAGCGATGAAAGCAGATTTATTCGCAAATTCAAGTAAGGTATTATTTTTTTGTCCCGTAGTAATCCAATAAATATCGCTGATATCCATTACATTAGAATCTTTCATCCAGCTACCATATTTATGCGACATGGAATTATGATAAACTGGTTTTCCAATGGTGTCCACTTCGCAATCTGCAAAACAATTGAGAAAAATTTCCTGTTTTGTATTAATGTCGAAAAATGATACCTACTTTGTTACCATCGCTTATATAAACGATACATATTATACAGAGTGTCCCAGTTAAGAATAACATCCATTAACCTGGTAAGAGGGCAAGTCATTTCAACAACGTGTAGGTATGTTTGCATACCCTTACTATTGAAGGGGCTGAGATACTGCATAGTGCATGTGCATAATTATGGTGAAAAAAATTATTTTTGATTTTTTCATTTGAAATTAAAAATTTATTTTTTCTGATTGGAAACAAATAGAAAGATGAAACTTGTGGAAAATAAAGTAGGATAGTTGCGGTAATGTCTGAAAAAATTTTCATCAAAATTGATGCAATAAAAAATAATATTAAAACCCAAAATTTAAATTTAATTAAATATAATAAATTTAAATAAAAAATTAAATTAAATTTAAATAATAATAATAATAAAGGATAAGAAAAAAAAAAATTTTTTTTTTTTTTTAGGTTTTATAATTTTAAAATAATGTATTAATTTTAATTAGTATAAAAAAAAAAATTATTTATAATTTTTTTATTTGTGATTATTTTCTAGTAAAATTAAAAATGAAAAAATTAATTTAATAGAATATTTAAGATAAAAAAAATATTTTTTTGTTCAACAAATTATTTTTAACAAAAAAATTGGGTAAAGTAATTAGAAATTTTTCAATTTAATAAAAATTGCATTATTAACATAGTTATTTTTTGTCAGCAGATGATCCTCTATTTCCTCTACAAAATGTTCCTCATCATCATCTTTCTTACTCTTTTACTTTTTGAATTGGAATTTTTCTAATTGACTTTGAAAATTTGAAAAAATTTTAACCTACATGATTGTCGACTCATGAATAAAATTTTCACTCAAGAACTAAAAGAGACAGGAAGATGATGACGAGGAACATTTTGCAGAGGAAATAGAGGGGAATCATCTGCTGACAAAAAATAACTAGGTTAATAATGCAACTTTTTTTTAAATTTCAAAATTTCGAATTTTTACCCAATTTTTTTGGTAAAAATAATTTGTTGAACACCCTATTGCATTGATTTTGATGAAAAAAATTTCAGACATTACTGCAACTATCCTACTTTATTTCCCACAAGTTTCATCTTTCTATCTGTCTCCAATCAGAAAAAATAAATTTTTAATTTCAAGTGAAAAAATGAAAAGTATTTTTTTTTCACCATGCAGTATCTCAGCCCCTTCAGTCGTAAGGGTATGCAAACATACCTACACGTTGTTGAAATGAGTTGCCCTCAATACCAGGTTGAAGAATGTTATTCTTAACTGGGAGGAGACACCGCACCCTGTATTTTCAACGTGATTTACTTCGTTTTCTGATGAAGGCAGTTTTAGTTTCGTTAGCCAACATTTTGAATTCAAGATCATTGTATCCGAAACCACAATTTTTACACACTTGACATTCTGGACACAAAATTCCATCAGATGGGGGCGGTGGTTCGCCGAAATATTTAATTCGTTGTCTGTTGCATACCTCTGTCGCGGGAGCTATTTCTCTTTTTGGATTATCTATAAAAACACCCAATGTCAATCCGACAGATATAATCAATTAACCGAAGTAAATTATTTGTGGATCATTACCAGTCACATTAATGTAGCCTTGAGTCATGCTTACAATGTTTTTCCCAATGCAATAGTATATGCCCAAATCTTCTTTTTGTACGTTTGTAATATTCAACGTTAATTCGGTCTGTTATGAATGAAGTAAATTTCAACCTATTATAGGTCCTATTCTATTGAACATTACCCAACTTGATCTTTTTTTAATCAGGTATACTAACTTCGTAAAGTCCGTAATGCTTATAATCAACTAGGAATCGGTCCGTCGATTCTTCTAATAATTCACCTTGAACTGTTTCCCAATAATACACGCCTCTTGGAAATGCTTCAATTTTACAACTCAATAATGCTGTATGGTTTAGAGTAACATTCAATATTACGCTGTGTATTTCTATGTACGGTGGAACTGAAAAATTACAGTGTTGATAGTTTAATATCGACTAATTTAAAGTTGAATTTGGTGGTTACCTGATCAAACTTACAGTGCACATTCAAATAAAATGTTTGGTTTGCCGGTGGAGGAATTCCGTTATCCGCGAAGCACATGTACTCTCCCATTAATCTTCTACTGATATTTCTAAAAGTCAACGTTTCGAGTGCCGAATTTATTTCTGTGTATCAAAGTTGAAAAAATGTGTAAGATATGTAGGTATTTAGGTATGTATAGGTATAGGTACTGATAAAATGCTGGAATAAAATATTGAAAAGTAGGTAAGGTATTCACCTCCCCATTGCCCTTGTGGGACTGGTATTTGACTTCCATCTTCTATTCTACGCCAAGTATTTACTGGCGGTGGAGTTCCAGTAGATTTACATGTAACTTTCAAGTGTTCGTGTTCACGAACTGTAATATTTCTAACGTCGAATGCTTGCTCTGAACCTAAGATAATGTTCACAAAAAAATTTCGTAATGAGGATTAAGACAGAAATGGGGGAAAAAATTATACATGCAAGTATAAAAATATTTTATAATACCAACTATGGTGGGAGGAATTAATAATTGATTAGTTCCATTAACCGAATAGTTGCTGGCAGATATGCCCGGTTGTCCGGGAATACCGTCTGTTCCTGGTTTTCCTGCTATTCCTCTTCGACCTGCCAGTCCTACAATCGTATTTGACATGAGGAACTTTGGTAGGTATATTTTATAGTTGAAATTAAAATTCATATCGATACATTTGAATGTCATCTATTTTATTTATTATACCAATAAAAATTTGTTTTATTAATTTACCTTGTTCGCCTTTTTCACCCTTTTCACCAGATTCGCCTTTGGCTCCTTTTTCTCCTGGAAATTAAAATGCAGAAATCTTTGTTCATGCGTGATTGTAGAACAATTGAAGGTACTCATTAGGTGGCCCTTATTTTGGACTTTTGAATTTTTTAAAAGCTTACCCTACACCGAGAGTTTTTTTCTCTAATAACTGAATTTCAAGTGGGAAATGATCATTTCCATTTTTTCAGAAAAATCAAAAAATTGACTGATTTTCAAAATTTTGTCTTTTTTTGGTTATAAGCCATCAAAGTTGTTCCTAAAGTAATTTTCATGAGAATTAATTCTCAATTTTTTATTTTCCCCTCAACTTAATTTCAAGTGGTGCATTGGGACTATCACAATTTTTCGGAAAGAAAAAAATGAAAAAAATTACCCATCATTTGAAGTTGTGTTGCATTTGATTTTTTTAAATTCCCTATTTTTATTTTTATTTTTTTTTAATGGACGCTAGTGGCACCGATTGAAATTCAAAATTCAGTTGGTGAAAAATAAAAAATAGGGAAATTATCTTTTGCCATTTTTTTTTCGTTTTTTTCTTTTTTGAAAAATTGGAGGTGTCTCAATCCCCAAGGTACTACTTAAAATAGATATTTGAGTTGGGAAATAAAAATTAGGAATAGGGATCCATTCTCATGAAAAATAAACAATTTTGATGGATTATAACCAAAAATAGGCAAGATTTTAAAAATCAGTCAATTGTCAATTTTTTCATTTTTTGAAAAAGAAAATGACTAGGGCCAGTTAAAATAAAATTTGGTTACAGGAAAAATTAAAAAAGGAATAATTGTTTGCTCATAAAAAGAAACAAGTTTATGGGTAAGACCAAAAAAAATCCAAAAGATCAAAAATTTGGTAATTTTTCATTATTTTTTAAAATGAGGGCCTGGAGGCATTACTCAGTTAGGGGGAAATGAAAAATAAGGAATTATTTCTAATAAAATGCAACAACTTGAAATGTTGGGTGAAAAAATTTTGCTCGTGTTTTTTCTTTTTTTTTTGAAAAAATTGTGAGATGTGAGTCTTCCAAGGTACGTACAATTGGGAATTTAGGTATTCTCATGAAAAGAAACAACTTTGTTGGGAAAGGAAGATTTTGAAAATCGGTTAATTTTTCAGAGAGGTGAGGTGGGAACGGGGGATCGCTTTTGAGTTTTGAAATTCAGTTAGTGCAAAAATAAATAAGAGGGAATGGTTTTTTCAAAAAAATAATTTTTTTTATTTTTTGGGGTGATAAAAAATCCAATAGTCCAAAATAAGGGTCACCCTAGTATTCGTGTCATAATTTTACCATTGATTCCGTTGATTCCATTTATTCCAGGATCTCCATTCCTTCCAGGTTCTCCTCTCTGACCCGGTATTCCATCCTTGCCATTTCTACCTGGAACTCCATCCAAACCAGGTTCTCCAGGAACTGAAGGTCTACCATCCAAACCTTGATTACCTACAATAACGTATTCAAAAATCACATACGTATCATTTTCTTTGGTACCAATAACTATTTGCGTTGATGCTGATTGACGAGCACTTTTGTGTTTTTACAACTGATAATTACCTTTCTCCCCTTTTTCACCTCTTAGGCCAGATGGTCCGATTGGACCTCTACTCCCGATGGACCCTTTTTGGCCGATCGCACCATCTTGTCCCTTGTCTCCTTTCTCTCCCCTTTCCCCGCGATCTCCTTTTTCTCCCGGATCTCCTTTTTGAGGTGGACATTTATCATGTGTTGTTTTGCAAAATTCCTCCATGATTTTCAGCTAAACATAGGTAATGAAAAATAATAATATATATACATATATAATATACACATGAGGGTTCGAATTTTTAAAATCAATTTCCTTCAAATTCAGGGCTAGGCCTATATATAGTTTCTCGAACTGATGAGAAATCAATAGAATTCTTGGTGTATATAGGTAGTCAGTAAAACTACTTCCTCAGGTAGACACCAACTAGGTACCAAAACCAAAATTAATTTTCATTAGGAACCTATAATAATTTTTCTGAACACACCTACCGGAACTCGAGAATATTTATTCAACCAAATCCAATCTTCTGCGGATAAATTTGTTTGTTTTAAATGGATAACTTCGTCTATGGTCAGAGTAGAATCATTCTTGGTTAATTCCGCTTCGGTAATATCAGCTTTGATTTCATTAGCGGCCGGTTTCATTATAGAATTATCTTTCACTTCTAAATCACGTTTTACTCTATGTAACGGTACATCGTAATATTTCAATCTTTTTTCTATTTCTTTAAATCGCACTTCATATTTAATATCAAAATTACGGTATCGCGTATATGAATAATAAAAGCACGAAAATTGCGTTAAAGATATTACGAATATTAGGATATAAACATTACGTATATGCCACGACGCACTACCACAATCATGTTTAAAAGTGAAAAAATTTGAAAAATTTTGACATTTTTTCAAAACGTTGCCTTTTTCGACGGCAGATTCTACAGTTTCGCGGTTTTCCATTTCAAATGTTTCATCGCTTCGTGATGGTTAACATGTTCAAAAGTTTACTGATTACAGAGGAAACACTTTTCTAGATATTATATTTCATGGGTGCATCATCACGTCGTTATTGAATAGCCTGTTTAATTGAAAATGTCAACGAGTTAACTGTCTGTAATTGAAACGTCAAATAATGTATATTCTTATCCAAATAATGTTTTTTTTCTCTCCATATATATTATTTATAATTTTGTACTACTGATTGCTTTGAATTAATGATATTATACTCATGGAATCATGAGTTGCGTTTTAATTGACCTGAATATAAACAAACAAACCGCGAGACTCAGTAAGTAGGGAAATTTGCAATTTCTTATTTATAGCAGCTTTATGGCAATAAACGAAAAATTATCAAACTGTAATTTTAAAAATACCGAGTTCATTTGAAATTGTGTTACGAACAGAAAGAATAATTTATAAAGATAGGTAAGCTCACACGTAATAAAACGCATGCGTAAGTAGGTGTGAAACATATGTATCATATAAAATCAATAAGAGTATATTTTAAAAATTCCCTTAAAAAATTAAATTACAAAATGCCACCGTATCCTTAATAAAAATTTTTAAAAAACCAAAAACAACGTAAATATCAAAAAATACCTAACAAATATAATATGAATAATGTTCGCAAGATTGACAAAAATGATACTTATAGCTTCAAGCTAACATATAAATGTACCTACCTATACGTATAATATCGCTACTTTGAGCACCATTATTTAGTAATTGAATATGCGAAATGGTAACCGATTATAATTTAGAATCAGCGGTCAATGACTTTAGCTTCTGAGCCAGCAGTACATTTCCTTTGATTTTCAATTTACCTTTCACGAACGCCACTTGCGGGTTGAGTTTTCCAATCGCCTAAAAGAAGTGAAAAGTAGTTAAATACATTATCATTAGCCAATGTAGAATGAATAATTGTTATTTTTTCTTACCATATCAACCATATCGTTATCATCAATGGTAATAGTGGTATCTATTTTAACACCATCCGATGTCGTCGAACCTTTGTATACTTTTCCTTTTTTCAAATCGGCGACTATAAAATTAATTTAGGTACGTTAAATAACATCAAGAGAATACATTTAAACAAATTAAATTATACTCACTCCATGTCGCTGCTGGTTTGCCATTTTTCGTAATTATGTACGCAAACACTCCGTTAATTTTTTTCACTACTGAAGGATCGGCATCGATTCTATCTTGCATTCCCGAAAAAACTAAATCGCTAGTCAACTCTTCGCTGCTTACTCTGTTGAGGTGAAGAGGTATCGAGGACGAAGTATCAACAGCATGTAGATCAACGTAACCGCCTGCCATGATTTCAAGAGAAAGTAAGTAATAGGTAATTATGAACTTGCTAAATGAAAAATTCTTAATGACAGTTTTTAAAATAGAACCAAAGCGTAATTTACATATGACGAGTCCACGTAACTATAGCACGATATTTGACCTTCTTTCATTATTCATAAATTAGTATTTAATTTATTCGACTTTTCGTTGAAAATTCATAACCTATCGCTTTCATTCCATCGAGTATATTGTCGAATTTTTCAAGCAGAACTATAAATTTATACTTATTACGACATTTTGAACAAATAAATAGTTCACGCGAAGAGTTATCAGTTGAAAATTATCTTTACAACGAACCGTTCAAAACTTTCGCGTTTCTTTCAACCACGGACGTTTCAAAAAATATTCGCTTATTATCTCTCCACATATCCGTTCGCAATGTTTCACCTGGTAAAACAGGTTTGGCAAAACGTACCTAGAAGTATTACATGTTTAAATTAGATATACGCCGAGAATAATGAGTAATGAAAAATTCAACGTGACAATTTACTTTGACGGCTTTGAAGAGTGCTGGGTCGTTGTTGGCAAATTTATATAAAACATGTCGCACAGAAAATGCTAAAGAACACAGTCCATGCAAAATCGGTCTTTCGTAACCGGCAATAGCCGAGAATTGAGGGTCGATATGTAGTGGATTAGAGTCACCGGATAATCTATAGATAGCAGCCTAACAAAAAATATTGCTTCGACATTATTATGATTAATTAAAAAGAAAAAAGAAACTTTGTTGTGCTGTTCAATACCTGATCAGCAATTGTTTTATCAACAAACTGAACGTCAGGTTTTCGACTAGGAGCAGATGCAATTGGCACTATTTTAGAAGATTGTTTTTGACCTCCGAATCCACCAGCACCAACCACAAATGTGACAATTTGGTTGAAAATTATTTTTTCGCCATTGTCATTAAATGTATCGACTGGAATAAAAGAAAAGAATTACGTCATTTCGGTTAAAAAATGAAAAATTCTTCGTAATAAATGAATTACTTTCAACGCACCATTATGCACAATTAAAGCCCCTTTGCCTTTATCAACAACATCAACCACGGTGCTAACTGATTTTAAATTTCCTTCAGTTGGAATTGGTTTTAATAATTCCAAGTATTGTTCTCCGTGAAGTACCTATGAACAAATACAAACGAAAATAGAGATTAAATTGAATGACAGTCAATAAGTACTAATTCAAAACTTGCGAATTTTAGATAAAATAATTCACAACGTACTTGTGACAAATCAAAAGTTTTATTGGGAATGACAGAAGTAGTTTGTTCGTTTGACATAACGCTCAATAAACCAGGTATTATACCAAATGTTGGAAAAACAGAAAAAATTTCATGGGACTCGTACAAATATTTTAAATCACTCTCGATCGCAGTGGTAGCGCCAACTAAAATCAATAAATAAATTAAATAATGTACATAATTACCTTGATTAGAAACAGAGAACTAATATTCTTGCTACTTTCTAGAAAACTTACTTCCCAAGGAATACAATGTTACGTCTTTATTATTGTAAGTATAAATGTCGCCACTCTGTAAAAGAATAATTATTCGTCAAAAAGGCGGAATACAGAAGTTCGAATACACAAATGACATCTTATGAAAATTTTTTGTATCTATCTTTTAAATATTTTCATTTTACAAGCAATTTAGATCTTTAATTATTTAGCTATGTAAAGCTGTTATACATACAGACGATACTGTGGCATCTTGATCAGCTTCTAGCCCTCCGCCAGATTTTAAAGTTTCCAAATGCGAAATTAGTCCCATAGTTGCTTCCTAAATTAGGAAAAAAAAATCAATTTTTGCTTTTGAACAAACTCATATTCAATTCCTTTATCAAATTTGTACCTGGATGTTCGATGCAATTTCAGCATTACTAAGATCGGTAACTTGTTCCCATTTATTGCGAACATCTTCGGGTGAGACAAAATCCTTAATATTTTTCCTTAAAAGACAACCGCTTCCTCGAGTGATTTGCACTGTAAACAATAAAGTTAGCTGATTCATTTTCAATGAAGTCAGAATTGATTGTAGGTTTAAAAATTATTTATAACCTTTCGTGGCCCATCCAGCGGCTGACTCTATGATAGAACCAGATTCCTCGCAAGACTCGTGACAAAGCCATACAACTACAGGAGCAATTAATTCGGGCTTCAGTTCATTGAACAAGTCTGAAACAGGGGAACACCTTGAATTACTATTTGGTCGACTCAAATTGAATATTTTAACAACTGTTCGATGATGAATACAAGTCATACCAGGAGGTAAAATGTCTTCAGTTAGCCGTGATGCAGCGGTCGGAACAATGACGTTACAATGAATATTATTTTTCTTTCCTTCGATGGCAAGAGTATTACTTAATCCAATCAAACCCATTTTTGCTGCACTGTAATTAGCTTGACCGAAATTTCCGAATATTCCTGCATTTGAAGAGGTTACAATCACGCGGCCATAATTTTGTTTACGGAAGTGAGGCCAAGCAGCTTGGGTAACCTTAAATGCTCCTTTCAAGTGAACGTCGTGAATCAAATCTAGGAAAAAAAATGTCCATTTGAAAAATTGTGTTCTGCTGAATGAATAAAAAAGAATAATAAAACCGATCAAAGATTACTATCTCACCCCAGTCATTATTACTAATACGAGCAAAAGATTTGTCCCTTAATATACCAGCGTTGTTAATCACAATGTCGATACGACCAAAATTATCCAACGCTGTTTGAACAATTTGTTCACCATCTACCACCGAGTTATAATTCGGAACAGCGATTCCACCTGAAAATTTTCAATCGATTTAGAATGTATTCGAAAAATGGCGAAAAAGTAGAAGTAAGTAAAAACCTTGGTCTCTGATTTCTCGTACTACAGTATCAGCAACTTTCGTACTGCTGCCGTCCCCAGAACGACCGCCTCCCAAATCATTGACAACGACCTTTGCTCCTCTTGATGCAAAAAGTAAAGCGTACGCTCGTCCCAAACCTAAAACATCATTGCACAAAACAAAGTTGCATTTCATAAGAATTCAAGTCATCATTTTAAAAACTCAAAAATGAGTAAGGTTTTACCTGCGCCAGCGCCAGTTACTATGACTACTCTTCCGTCAAATCTTAGGGCCGACATTTCTAATGAAAAAAATATATTCACTTCAACAACCTTTCTTTATTTAAAAATGGAACACTACAGATTTCATCAGTTTCGATTTCGACAGTTCTTTGAATGAGCTGATAAAAAATAAGACAAACAACCAAACAACAAGTGAATCTCTTATCAATTCTATTACCTACGTAGGGAGTGGATGTGGAAAGTGGAAACGGTGGAAACAAGTCTCAACGATGATGATTTTGCACAATTCTCTGATTTCCAAATTCCTATTTCCTTTTTTATGAGGCATTATTTTAGTGAATTGTAGAAAAAATGATTGTAAATGTAGAACTTTGAAATTCATACTGACGATAATTAACTTGATGTGCAGTTGTTATCCGTGCATAATTAATTACGTACAATGGTACATCAGGCGATTTCCTTTGCATATTTTTTAATAAGATCACGATGTTACTTATTAGGTAGAAAATAGTAGGAAATGAAAATATTGCCGTGGAAAAAATCCTACCAACAAAATTAGACGAATATGAATGTAAATTACCTGTTTTTGAATAAACCGTCAGGGAAAATTTCAAGACGAATCACAAACTTTTAGTTTGCTTATCAACTACAAGACTACCAGAAAAGTAGAAGTACGAAGTACCCGTCTCCCTTCACCTATTAAGTAGCTGCTGAAAATCTGGCCTGCGAAGCACCGGTCTCCGTCTATAAGCATACCTATAGGTTACTTTCTACTGGTTCAAGGACGTGCCATACAAAGTCGAAAACCTATGAAAGCTATGGAATGGTTTTCAGATTATCACTCAATTTGAAATGATCCGATTTTTTCTTAATAAATACAAAAAAAATTAATTCATAAAATAATGCACAAAGTAAAGTAATAATGGGCAATAAAGAAAGCAGTAACGATTAGTAATTCTTTATTATACCATCAAACATACAAAATCATTTCTTCGATACTCAACATTAGATTATAATATGTTACAGTAAAATGAGAAAAATACAAGTACAAATTAGTTCATTTTATTTTAATTTATCAAGTACCAACCAGTGGGAAGAATCAAAAAAATTCACTGTATAAAATTAGATAATCCTACGTGGGTATTTTTGTAGGTAATATACATACTTTTTCAAAGAATTAAAAAAAAAATGATAATCAACGACGAATCGAGTGAAGTTATTATTTAAATAGATGAAATAGGTAATATAGGTACAGGGAGTATGCTATGCCAGGATACCATACACCTTTAAATGAAATTGAAATACGAAATAGTTTTCCTGAATCAAAAACACACTTCACTCGGAAATATACTGATTTTTGATTAAAAATATCACGAAGGCGCGAGAAAGAAAAAATTATTGCTCTGCTCATGCCTCATACATACGTAACCCGGAATGTTAAATAATTGGTAAAAATCGAATGATAAGGAGTAATCGAAACTTACTATTATTCCATACTATTCGATTTTCATCAATTTTTCAACATTCCGGGTTACGTATATTCGTAATATAGATCGAAAACAATGTCGAGAACATTAATTTAGTTTTTACCAAACATAGATGAAAAATATGTAATTCTAACACATAGTTCAAGAAATTTGAAAGCACGAAATCGAAAATGCTAATTGTGAAGATTTTTTTAAAGAGCAGTATAATTATATATATTTTATTACGATGGCACTTACCAATAGGTTCTCGCTGTATTTAAATAATTATCATAACTTGAATTTAAAAATAAAAACGCGACTTATAAAAAAATAAAATTACACGCGCAATTACGTCGTAGGAGTGAATTTGGGTTGAATTATGGAGGTTTTACGCACAGGAACTGAATCAGGTGTGGGAATTGCATCTCCGGTAGTAAATTTCAGAAGTGGCTGAGGAGCAGCTTTATCTATTTTAGGTTTGCAAGTATTTTGTTTTGCCATTTGATAATCACCGGAATCAAAATATTTCTGCTGCGTGAACAACAACAAGCTTTAGTAGGTATACATATTGAGACGCATTTGCGACACCATTTTCTCAATCAATGAGAAATTAACTTACGCCTTTAGCTAATTTCTTTTGCAAAAATACCGAATGTCCGCTTCCTCTCCAATTCGATGGTAACTGATATTTAGCTTTCAATTTTTCTTCTTCAGCTTTTAAATCTTCATTCTATACAAACATGGAAAAAATTAAAAAATTTATCCAACCGATACATCATCTGCAAAATTTCATTTATACTCACTACAGGATTGTTTGCTTGAGGATCAGTGGCCTGATTTCGATTTGCTGCATCGGTCAAGTTTTGTGCATTACATTCCATCGTGAAGTGTTACGTTCTGAATTAACTGGAAAATATAACATTCGTGAGATTTATTATCAACGACGATTCAAACAAAGCTATAGATCACATTATCATTACATTTCATGCAAGGAAAAGATATTTGAATTTTCAGTATAAGATGAAAAGTTGTATGGTGAGAATCGAGTATAGGATGAAATATCAATTATTCAAGAAGTCAGAATCAAGGAATCCTGTCGAAATCAAAGCTGAAGGGCTGTACTCATTCACAGCATTCAAACAAAACGCTTAAATTTGTAGGATTAATAAACTTGATAAAATAGTGAAAAAGACCACAAACGTATCCAAAATTAACGCAAATTATTCCAAAATTGAAGAAAAACGAAGTTAGTATGAAATATCTTGAAAATTGTACGAAATGAAAATAAAAATGAATGGAAAATTTGAAAAGGAAAACATTGACCACACAGATAAAAAATTTAACGGTTGTATAGCGTGAGAGGTGGGGTGAGACAACGTGAGGCAGTTGTAAACTATGACGTGACACTGTAAAATTTTGTAATTTTGTTGTTTTTTACGGTAATTTGAGTGAATTTACCTGAAAATTATGGAAAATTGCTAACGTTCGCAACATTGTTTTCATGACTCAACATGATTGTGGAAAACATGCAACACTGCAATTTTCCAAATTACGAACAGACTGATAATTTTTGTTACTTATATTTTTGTTATCTTTTTTACATTTGTCATCATTTTTGTGTGTAGTTGAATATGTTGTAGAGTAAAGTGAAGTTCATGGTTATTATTAAATATTAATAATGTTCGCATCTATCACTCTAAAATCGCTACGGTTTCTATGAATAATCCACTCCAGCAGTACACTTCATGCGATTGTTCATTTCAGTTTGATAAAACACATTACTTCGAATACCAATATTGTTAATTTATCTTGTTCTGAAAGAGGTACCGCAATCATTAATCATGTTCAATTAGTAAGCCATTTCTGTGCGTTTCTTGTACATTAACATTGATTTTTCTCTACAATTTCGATATGTGAATATCAGAAACAAATATGTGTTGAAGTAGGGTATTGTTATGTAACTGCATCATCGTTACCTCTAAAATCTTAATTTCATCGTAAATGATCAATCGTAGCCGCTTTTGGAACCCTACTAACAGGTGAGTGTATATGAATAATTTATTACAATTTAATACAAATTGTATTTATTGAATAAATATCATCACGCTACTTGGCATAAATCTTTGGTTCGTTGGGTAGGATAAGTTTTTAAAAACACCTCTGTATAAAATTGCTTTTATTAAGGTTTTTCAAAATTGTATACTCCAAGAAAACGAAGCACATAATGTTCCAAGAATTATCTGTATTAAAATGCTGACATCAGCTTTTCTGCACCCCTTTTGTGATTCTTACCTTTCTAACAATTTTTCTGAATTGTTATCATTTTTGTTTAAAGAATCTGCCTATTCTTATCATGTTATCTGTATTTCTTATGAATTGCTATTTCATAGGTATTGGTAATGGTGATTTATACGAGTAGAATAGATTGACTAACGTCTAATCATTCAGTTGTTCTTGTTCTTTTGTGGTAATGGAAACGTTTACTGAATGCAAAAAAATCGTGTGAAACTAATTTATATACGCGTATCAAGTATTGTGTTTCATGATTGTGAAGATCTTATCGTAGTTGAAGAATTCTGTATGTTCGATTATCTGTTTTCAAATCACTAGATGAAGTGATGATGAGATGGAAAAATCTAAAAGTTATCGTATTCGTTGAGATATACCGATGATATTTATACGTACCATATGAAACACCGGACCCTATAGTTTCATTACATTTTATCACAATTATGTTTACACGTTAACTTTACTTTTTTCAAAATCAAACAGTTTTCAACAAATTTCTTTCAAATATGTATACTTACTTGATTTCATGCCTCATTGATTCAGTTATATGAAATGTTATATTGTTTTGCTTGAACTTTCATGCTTTTTTTTTGTCAGAAGTGCTTTTTCGATTAGTTCAATCGTTTAGTGTTATACTCAACTTGCAATGGATTTTTTTTCACTGCTCTTAAAAGAACATACTAGCAGTATACTTTTGCAATTTCCCCTGTTACTATATTTTAATGGTAATGGGTTTTCGGGGTTCATTTTTGTCGATATGTTATAAAATGAACTCATTCCAATATTTCTTTCCTAGGTTAGTTTTTAATTGAGTTGCAATTTGTGTAAACCAAATATGGGGTCCGTGATTTCTAGTAAGTTTTACTCGTCTTTTTTCCCACGTCGTATAGGTAGTTTATTAATAAAATCGATGAAATCGTCAGCAATAATGATCATTCAAAAAATGGTCGATTAGTCGTAAAATTTTATTAATTTAAATATTGTTCTACCATATGAATTGTTATCTAAGTATTGACGTATGTTTTAGGTGATAAAATGATTCCTTTGCCGAATAATTCTGATCTGGGTTGTTATCATGTCACAAAACACTCGTGGAAAGGAAAGTACGTAGTTGATTTCATCATTACTCTGTATCTAAAACGAATAATATCTACTTAACGTCGTTTTATACTCGATTGTTCAGGTATAGCCGAATTTTTAGCATCGGATCTCACGGAATTACAACCTATAACTGCAGTACGTTGGAAATAACGAACAGATGGCTTTATGAGGATATTGTCAACGTAATAGCACAACCGCAGCAACATGAATTTATTATCACAATTAAAAAAGGCAAAGATAAGAAACCAGATACAATGCGATTTTCAAGCGTACATCGATCGCATATTTTATCCGATGCCTTAAAACACAGGCATCTGTTTGCTGGCAAACGAATAGATTTAAATGTAAGTTGGACATGAATCATACTCGTATGTTCGTGTTTTCATTATGTCTGTTCAAAAGTTCAAAATGCAACGCCAGCCAACTGATTTTATTTTCATTGAAAATATTCCGTATTATTTTTTTCGGGTATATTATGGACGTAAAACGTACATTGTATCGGGAAGAATGAGCCGGATACAAAGCGTATCAATTATGCGGGATACCGTATCCCGTATAATATTGATAAATTAAATGAGTAAAATAATGTAAATATGCTCTCTCTTAATCAAATCTCCCAGGAATAATTTCACAAATAATACATCATATTGACTATATTTTTCCCAATTAATATCGCTCGATTGTTTTTAAATTTTATGAAATGCGTTTGAGTCATGCCACTCCTAACTGGTAAATTTTTGAGTTTTTAATAATATAATAATTTCGATTATTTTCAGAGATACGAAGCTTTCAAGCATCACTGGTCGGAAACAAAATTGCCTGTCATGTTAGAAGTTACCCCATTTTCATTAGATCAGTTAGATATTACAACCGCTCAAGTATTAGCATCGTACTGTTATAAAGACATTAAAGCAATACAAGATGTGTCAGATGTACCGGATGGTTTTGTTATCATAATTGCACCGGATGATCGTTTGGTAAGAAATGTTCCGATAAACAAACCGTTTTGCGTCGGTTGAATTGCTCTAATTTTATTATCTGTTTAACTTCATTTTTGCAGCATTTATTTTCCTGCAAGAATAAAAGAGAAATATTCGGTAGAATTAAAGAGCAAGCAATTGCTTACCTCGCATTAGCAGTTCCATTTCCTCCGCAGTCAATTACCTACGATGATTTCATTACACAACGTTTCGGCCTATTTAGGTGAATGTTGAAGATGTTACGTATTGCGCTGAAATATTTCAGTTTTAATCAACTTTTCTTTCTGTTGTTTTTTAAATTTTAGTGCCGATGAACATATTACCACTGTATCAGAATTCACTGTTAATAAAGTTAAAACTTTAAGACATACCGATGTCCAAAGAAGATTATTATGTATTAGTGAAACTTGCATAATCGAACGTGATCCTCAAACTTATAGTATAGTAACATTAAGACCATTATCGTCAGTTTTTGCTCTAATAAGAGATACCACCGATTCACAATTATTTTCTATCGAGTATTGCAATGGCTATATTCGAAGTTATACAGCTGCCCAAAGGTACGTTCGATTTTTTTTTTTTAAATAAAAATAAAAATGAAATTTCATTGATTTATTTTAAATTGGTTTAATCTAGGGATTCCTTATTGGCCACGTTGTTGGATGGAGTACGATCTACTGGTAATCATAATGTGCACGTTAAAATGAATCCTACTCCAAGAGGTAAAAGATTGATACCATTCAACGCGTTACCCGAAGAAGAGGTAATTTCAAAAATAAATTGTATTATTAACTCGTGAGTTGTGTTTGGACTTTTAGAATTTTTTATTTTCAGTTGGAATTGACTCATCTGAAATTTTTATCTCAACCGCCTGCCAAAAAACACTATTCAGAGATAATCGAAAGGTTCAATGCAAATGTACCTTACAGTGGATTGCTGCACTCTGTCACCCAAGATGTTAGTCAAACGAAAAAAAAAAAAAATGTTCGAGTTCAGTATGAACGGTTCATTTAATTGAATTTTTATGTCTAGGGAATATTTTCCGAAAACAAAGAAAAATTGATCATAATGGCCCTGCAAGCGTTAATGATTCGCGAAGGCGATCAAAATGAAATCTCTTTTCCCGAATTAGAAGCGCAATTTCAAGCACTCAGACGCCTTGTCGCGTCGAAAGTAGGATTTGCAGCTTTGACGATGTTGACAGAGTGAGTAATATTCCGCCACTCTTTGTGCAAAATTTTTGTTGCCAATTTCCAATCCTTTAATTTTATTGTAGTTTTCGAGAAAAACTAGGCCGGAAAGTGACAAGAGCGTTGAAACGCGAAAATGAGGCTATCACACATGCCGCCATCGATATGATCTGCGCATTGATGCAACCTATGCATCAAGATTATGATCTACACCGCGAGCAATTGAATAAATCTTCGTTGTTATCGACGCAGGCTTTTTTAAAAGCTTTGTTGGATATGTGGGTTGCTCATATTGTAAGTTAATCTATTTCTCAAGAATATTTCAGCTATTCGAAGCGTCTAAATTTTTTCACTAATTACCGCAGAAAAGAAATACCGGAGCATTAGTTGTCGCTGCCATGTTGGATATGCTGACATTCGCATTATGTATTCCCTACAGTGAAACTACAGAAGGAAAACATTTTGACGCTCTTTTAGAAATGGTAGCAGAAAGAGGACGGTCTTTGTTTCAACTTTTCCAGGTAAAATTTCATTATTGACAATGGTTTAAGCGAATGCGTCGATTGATGAGTTTGAAATTTTTTCAGCATTCGTCTTTAACAATCGTGAAAGGGGCCGGATTAGTGATGCGAGCGATAATCGAAGAAGGAGAACCCGGCGTTGCCAAACGAATGCAAGAATTAGCCTTATCGGAAGGAGCTTTATTAACTCATTTGTTGTACTCGCTGTTCACTAAAGACGACGATAAACGATTGTTGGCTCACAGACAATTATCGAGGCATTTGGTTGGTTTATGGGTGACCAATAACGATACAGCGATGGATCTTTTAACGCGAATACTTGTTAGTATTTTCGTACCCAACGAGTAAATCATTTGTCAAGGTGAATTTACTTATGAATGTTTTATTCTCTAGCCCTATGGTTTATTGAATTTCTTGGAAAGTGATGAAGCTGTACCAGAAGATAGTCAAGGCGATCATTTGGTTACTCGGGATAATTTGAAATTAGCTCTGGATCACGCCGCTCGTAATCAACGAAACCCTCATTTGATTGCCATCGAGAGAAAATGGCGTACTTTTGAAAAAGAAGTTGAAGTAATTAAGCCACCCTGTACTTGAAATACACGTATTGAAAAAAGTAGCTAATTCAACGTGATCTTTTTCAGTCGGTGCTATCGCATTGGGGCACATCTCTCGGCTTGGAGAGACGAGAAAAAGAAGAAAGAATCAAAGATAGGCCTATCGTGTTGCGAAAACGTAGAGAAAGAGTTAAAAGCGCATCGAATTGGCGTTTATTTTATTATAAATTCAGTCAGAATCATATTTTACCCAGTCTGATTTGGAATCACAAAGTAAGTTCCATTTTATTTAAACAATTAAACATCAAGACTAATTTACTTTCTATTTTACCTTGCTATGTCTTAGACACGTGAAGAATTGAAAGAGTCGTTAGAAAAGGAATTGCGTACTTTTTCCGTCGACAGAGAGGTTTCATCTAACACATTAATTTCTTGGAATCACGCTGAATTTGAAATTCAGTACAATTGTTTACAAGATGAAGTATGCATCGATGGATACTACTTGAGATTATTATTGGAGAATAATTGCGATTCTCTGATAAAGAATCCGTAAGTCTTCTCTTTAGATGATTTAATGATTTTTTTTTTTTTTCAAACGCTAGCTGAATAAATTTCTTTCAATTGCAGGTTCAATTTTTTCAACGATCTATATCATCGATTTTTATTGGCTAATAAAGTGGAATTGAAATGTTTGTGTTTGCAAGCCATGACCGTAGTGTATTCTCAGTATTATGAACAAATCGGGCCTTTTTCTGACACAAAATACATTGTCAGCATGTTGGAAAAGGTAAGGAGATTACTTGAACAAGAAAAAATGATATTGGCGTAAGGGCACAGATTAAAGTAAATTTTACCATAAATTTACTTTCGTAGAAGTTTGTTGTTATGCCAAAGTACACATTATTTCACGTAGTAGATATTTCATTACAAACGTAAACAGACGTATTGTAACGTTGACGCAACAACACATGTAAACAATTTCTAAATTAATTTGTTTAAATGTTAGCTGCGAAGACGTATTTTGTTAGTATTGGAAAAATACGTACCTAACTAGCCATACTTTCGTACAATTTTTCCATCTCTAATTTTAACTACTTTCATTTATTCAGTGTACCGATCGAATGGAACGAGACCGTTTGATATTGTTTCTGAATAAATTAATTTTAAATAAAGAAAATGCCAAAGCTGTCATCGATGCCAAAGGTGTATATACAATTGTGGATTTATTGACATTGGCTCATATGCATACATCTCGGTATGCAAAATTTGAATATAGTATTATTTTAAACGATCCTTTCTTTGATCTAACCTTATTTCGAATATTTTATGTGCGCCTCAGAGCGGTGATGCCAGCTCAAAGCAATGTCATCGAAGCAGGGAACGATATGTTGCGTGATAATGAAAAAGAATGGTACTACGGTTCCGGCGAAGAACGTAAAGGACCGGTTACATTCACCGAAGTAATTTTCTCTATTATAATACATCAAATCATGTCGCGTTTTAGGAGAATTAATGTTTAATAATTGTTTTAGCTTCAAGAATTATATAAAACAAATGCTTTACATCCTAGAAGCAAATGCTGGGCTCAGGGTATGGATGGATGGAGACTGTTGCAACAGGTATCTCAACTAAAATGGACGCTGTTTGCGAAAGGAACGGCCATTTTAAACGAAAGTGAATTAGCATCTATGTTATTATCAATCCTTATTCGCATGTGTCAATTCTTTCCTAGCAGGTACGATTTGGTAATATTTAAAATTACGTGTAATGTTCTACCAATATCCGAAACTAATTATTTTTGAAAACCCCACAGAGATGGCGATGGCGCAGTGATATGGCCGATTCCAAAAATTAAACGTATTTTATCAGACGCGCAATGTATGCCTCATGTTGTTCAGCTGCTACTCACTTTCGATCCAATCTTGGTAGAAAAAGTAGCCAGCTTATTGTGCGAAGTCGCCGCGGATAATCCAGCTGCAGCTAAATTCTATCTCACCGGTGTTTTCTTCTTTATTTTAATGTATACCGGATCTAATGTTTTACCTGTTGCTCGATTTTTGAGAATGACTCATATTAAACAAGCATTCCGATCTGAAAACGTAAGGATAAATTACGATGATTATAATTGATATCATTTCGTTAATTGAGCCTAATATTGAAAAATTATTTCAGGTGCAGTCTTGCGAACTCATGCAAAGAAGCATACTGGGTCCCTTGCTACCAGATGCGATGGTGTATTATTTAGAAAATCATGGTCCCGAAAAATTCGCTCAAATTTTCTTGGGCGAGTTTGATACACCAGAAGCAATATGGAACGCGGAAATGAGGTAAATGGGTGGTTTGTTTTGTTGAATTTTTTTCGATAGAAAATACGAATTTCAAATTATTTTTCAGGCGACTCTTGATCGAGAAAATAGCGTATCATATATCAGATTTTACTCCACGTCTCCGAGGAAATAATAAAGCGTTATATCAGTACTGTGGAATACCTACGATTCGATATCCACAACTGCAAGCTGAACTATTTTGTAATATCTATTACCTACGACATTTATGTGATGTAACCAAATTCCCAGATTGGCCTATTACGGAACCGGTAATTTTTTTCATTCAATGAAATGCCTTCATTTTCGAAATTTCAACTTTAACCCTTTATTCGTTGATGTAGGTGAAATTATTAAGAGATGTTTTGGAAGCATGGCGAGAAGAAGTTGAGAAGAAACCTCCTACTATGTCTGTTGACGACGCTTACGAAGCCCTAGGATTAGCACGAGGTCAATGTCACGAAGAACATGTAATCAGAAAGGCGTATTATAAGTTAGCGCAGATATATCATCCGGATAAGAATCCCAAAGGAAAGGTTGTTATTTGTTGTTGATTTGTTGACTCGTTTTTTGTATCAAAATAACGAATTTAATAATGTTTTTGTCACTTTTCGTAGGATAAGTTCATGATCGCCAACAACGCGTACGATTTTCTCTGTAGTCGATGTTCTTGGGTTGTTGATGGCCCAAATCCGAATAATATTGTTCTCATTTTAAAAACACAAAGCATCCTATTCCATCGTTATTCCACGGGTATGATTACTTGACGAAGAAAATTTTTTTCCCATAATTTTTCTTTTGATTTTAAATAATATTTATCTGAGATTTTTTTTTTTTTTTTGAAAATAGAATTACAACCGTACAAGTACGCCGGGTATAAGCAGCTGATAAAAACAATCAGATTGGAGACCTCAGACGACCAGTTATTCTCCAAATCAACGATGCTGTTAACAGCTGCTACTGAATTAGCCTATCATACTGTGAAATGTTCTGCTCTTAACGCCGAAGAGCTGAATCGCGAAAATGGTTTTGCTGTACGTATTCCTCAGCTCTACGTATTTTCGTTTGGCGTGATTTTAATCGCGTTGTATTTTTTTCAGAGCTTATTAGAAGCGTATTCAAGATGCGTTTCAGTTCTCAACAAATCATCGAAAGTCACAGATATGGCTGTAATGGTTTGTTCTCATTGTACAAGATGTTTCAGCGTCGCTGCTCAGTTCTCCGCGTGCCGAGAAACATTCGTAGCAATGCCACAATTGGTATCTGATCTAGTGAGAATATTACGTTTTAGAGTAAGTACTCGAATATTTTACTTTTAACGCCAAATTTTGAAAAAATGAATTATAAAATTTTTTTTCGTAGAATTTAACCAAGTTATGCTGCGACGTAGTAGAATGTATAATTTCATTTTCGAGAGAAGGAATTCTTCAGCAACGACTAATCGAAGAAGGATGTATCTGGTATTTACTAAGTTTCTTATTTAAATACGACTACACGTTGGAAGAATGTGGAGTTGAACGTTCAGAAGAAGCCAACACTCAAGTAGGATTCAAAAAGTTGTCGAATATTTCGCTCGTTTTATTCCATTTAACAAACATTTTGTTCATTCGTTATAGGAAGTACTGAATAAGTTGGCGAAATTGTCTGTAAACGCTTGCGCAGCATTAGGAGGATATTTGGATAAAGAAATCACCACGCCCGTGAATGAAGTTGCTCGGCAAATATTTAATCAGCTTCTTACTCCTTACATGTCGAGTTTATTGGGAAACGATGATCCACATCAAGTAATAATGCAATAATGTTATACAAGAAACTACTCGTCTTTTAGCTTGGAGATTCAGAACTATATTTTTCATATCATTTGTGTTATAGTTATTGAAAATATTGACCAGTAACAGCGAAACCCCGTACCTTATTTGGAATAATAGTACTCGAGCAGAACTGAACGATTTCCTCGATCATAAACGCAAAGAGCAGCGCAACTCGAAAGCTGAAAATCTACAGAACATCGAAATTAGTTTCTCATCGCATACAAACGAATTAATTATCGGAAACGTATTTATTAGAATTTATAACTCGCAGCCAGATTTCGTCATCGATGTAAGGATTTTCTCTTCTCAGTCCTTATGGTATAAAATCTCATATTTTATGTGTAACTGATATAATTTCAGAATCCCAAACAATTTTTGACCGATCTCATGGATTATATCAAAGACAACTGTCCCAAACAAGGAGATGATGTCGAAAAAATTAAACGTACTACGATGGCATTACACGCTTTAAATAATCTAATTTCAAATACTCCTGGTAAGTATTTGAATTGAAATTTTTTTCCGAGCTCTTCGACACCAAGCATTAATTCTGTTTTTCTCTTCTTTAAATCAGGTTTGGAGATATTATGTATTGGATGTTTCCCACTGTTGTTCTCTTTATTGAATAGTAAGGAATTCCAAGCAATCCAAGAAGAGGCTCTTCATGTAATTGCAACATCAACACGTAATCAAGAATGTGTTAATGATATCGCAGCCATCGGTGTGGTGGTATATTTGTTGCTCGCTTTGTATTCGCTTCCTAGCAAACAACCTACGATTTTAACCACTCTTAGCGCCCTTTCAACGTCTTCTACCATCGTGAAAGATATACTGAGTAGAGGTATATACTCTAAGTATTTTTTTTCGCTGATAAAATCCATTTCATGTGATTCCGTTATTAATTCAAAATTTTCATATTTTTTTTAGGAGGTTATCTCTATTTATTGGATTTATTATGCAATTCAACCAACTGGGACGTGAGAACAAAAACTACGGAATTATTTAGTCGATTATTAAGCGATAAATTATCGGGGCCTAGAGTAAAACTCGCCCTTGGTCATTTTCTACCGCATTCTATTTGTGAAACTTTAAAAGATTCGCCTGCTTCTGTTCTATCATTGTTGGATAGTTGTCAAGAGAATCCCGAATTGGTATGGAATGATAAAATTAAAAAGAAAATTTATTCTGTTATACGAAAATACGCCAAAAGGTAATTTATAATTTTTTTAAATAATTTTATAATTAGCAGAGCATTTGAATATGTAAAATCGTTATTTTTTTATAGATTGTACGAAATGCAACAAAATGCTCCTTCAACGTTATTTAAACCTCCGGATGAAGGTGTATTACCTGCAGACATCACCAACGAGGTAGTTATTGGCGGTGTATATTTACGATTATTTAACCAGAACCCAGGCTGGAACGTCAGAAGGCCTAAAGAATTTCTTAGCGAATTATTGGACGCGTGTCTTAATATGATGATCAAAGATCAGGTAGAAAAATCATTTTTTTTCTCGAATTGAATAGATCTAACTTTTATTTTCGATATGATGGTAATATTAAAAAAAAATGATTTTCAGTTTGAAAAATTGGAATTGTTCACAACTTCAGTAATTCGATTGCTAGAATCACAACCCAATTTGAGCGATCATGTACCATCTTTGGGATACATTCCAAAATTATGTTTACAGCTTTCATCTCATTCCAATTATAATATTCCTCTTTCTGCCATTACGATATTACATCAGCTATCTCTCAGCGAAGTTTGTTCTTTACTACTTTTAGAAATTAGAAATGTTGAATAGAGGACTTCCTATTATTGGAATTTTTTTTTTTTCAGGTTTGCGTCAACAGTATATCTCAAACTGAATGTTTAGCACCTATGAAACAAGCTATGAGACAGTATAACGATATTATAGGTATCGCATCTGAAACACTGAGTCGTATTTTTGTAGGCAAGAAAGATAGTTTAGTGAAACAGGTATTATTTCTGATTTTATTTTTATTATAATTATGGAAAGGAAACTTTTCAACTTGACGTAACTTTCTGTGCATTATTATAGGCATTGGATGTTGAACTCATACCATTCTTACTACAGTTACTTGACGGAAGACTAGATGGAGTAGAAAATAGCGCTCGTGTCAGGGCACATATTGTAAAAACACTAAAAAACATGTCATACAGTATAACCTACGGGAATTCAGTAATAAATATTTTGGATAAATCGCCTATCTGGTCAACCTATCGTGAACAAAAACACGATCTCTTTATTTCAAGTTCTACTACGTTACCATACCTCACAGGTATTTATTTTTCTTTTATACCGATTTTTAAATAATTCACGAGCTCTAATTATAAATATTTTATTTTTTCGACGTTTTTCTAGGTGGTTTGCCGACAAATGGTGGTTATCTCACGCAAGGAAACGTGTCTGTAATACCCAGTGGCCCGCCTCCATTAAATGATGATGAATGAATAATATTTTGCTTGTTTTAGAATTTTTGTGATATTATATACTTGATATTTTTGTATTATTATGTCATTATCATTATTAAATTGTATCGAATTTCATGTCCTTTTTTGTATTATTCTGATATAAACTTATTTGTAAAAATTTGTAATTTCGCAGTGTTGATTAATAAAAATTTTATATTTTCATCAGTATTTTTTATTAATTATTATTCATTTATTCATCATAATTGATATTTGATATAAACGAAAAAATATGAAAAATTGAACGGAAACTTTCAGTCTGAATTTCTGAAAGGCAGTGAAAGTTTCGGTCAGTCAGGTCAGTCATAGGTATTTTATTTTTAGATAAAGTTTATCTAAAACTCTAAAAGTAAAATACCTAATTACCTACGTGAAAGAAAATTATCCATCTCCCGTATAAACTTATGAAGATTTTGAATAATTGAACCACAAGTCCTCGAAGTCCACAACTCCAAGAGGAAAAAGGAAAAACTGAAAAAGAAGAAATAAAAAACTGAAAAAGTTAAAGTTCAAACTTCAAAGTTGCGGTTTATTTTATTTGGCGTGCACCGGCTGCGCTAGTGAAGACTGAAAAATGTGAAATTTGGCAACTTTTTATCATTCCGCTGCCCTTATCAAAATCGTATCAAATCAACCTTCCTTGGAAAAATTGTCTATTTTCGAATTTTGTGTTTCTTTGCGGATTTTAATTAATTGGGGTTTTCAAAATGAACGAGAGCACTACTTTAAAAGATACAGCAAAATTAAGCAGAGTACATGACGAACCGAACGCGTCGCCTAGAGTCATAAGAGATCATGAAGTTTACCGTAAGTATAATTATGAAATTGATCACTGAGAAAATATTCATGACTTTTTTATGTTTTGAGCTCATTTGCGACTAATTAAGCTCAAAGTTCTTCAACAGAACGTTAAACTAACATGTTATAATTTTTCAGGACATGACAATAGGCCAATAGTATCAGTCTTTTCTCCAGTTATACAAAGTGTGTTCACGGATTGGTTTCATGCTCCATTCGATTTACAATATGATAAAATTTGCGGAAGAATTGAAAGAAATTTCTTTAGATGTTTGGAGGCTTACGGCAGCAACCGAGGGTTTAAGGAATGTCGTGATTACATTGATGATTACAGAGAATGTACTTCGTTTGATAAACAGGTTGGGAATTTGGAAAAATTCTGTCTCTATACCTTTGTTGATACTTAAAAAATTTGATTTACAGTTTTTCCAAATTCTAAACTAAAATAAATGTTTGATTTTCATTTTAGCATCAAAGAATTAAAGAAATGATTAAAGAACGTCGGCGACAATTCAAAGCTGGAGAACGTACCGAATATTCGAAACCGCCGAGAATGGGATCGTACGAGTCTACCGAATATTAAAAATATACAACTCTTCGCATTAGATAGTTCGTGGTTTTTAAATAGAAAATTTCAACGTTAATTCTCATTGCTGTTAATCGCGTAAAGTGCGGGTAATATATATTTTTTCAAATCGTAATTACGTTATAGGTGGCTGTTGATGTGATATAAATCATTTCTCACGCCCTTAATTTTGTTTATCAAATAAAAAATTTTCAAAAGTGAAGAGTGTTTGGAAATTTGATTAGATTCTTAAATTTCGTTATATTATTTCTAAAATATATGTACGTAGTTCCTGTCGTAGCATGTATAAATCTGCACTTTTGAAAGGATGAATTTTGCTGAAGTCTGAAATTTTTTTGTACCCCTGGGTCTTGGTTCTTGAACTTTTCTAAAAAGCCCTTTTGTTAAAATAATATCAGTTTTTGATTTTGATTTTTAGGCATTTTTAGATTTTTGCTGGAAAATTTTCGAAGATTCGACTCATTTTAAGAGGAAGTTTTTTATTCTACATCAATTTTTTTTTTAGTTTTTGAGTCATTTCAAATTTGTAGGTAAATGCTCCATCCAAACATACCTATTATGGTTATTAAAATGTTTTGGCCAAATTGTTTAAGTAAAAAACTTGCGTCTATGGACACTACGAATGTGTCACATTTACTCTCTTGAATTTTTCTAAGTCCAGCACTTGTCACTACATAGATACTGAATATCAAAATTGGAGAGGAGGGATGGGTTCAATCAAAATTTTTGTCATAACTAAAATTATTCATAGAACTTCAAGCTACAACTTTTGCTTGAAAAATTTTTCAGATGGACCTCTCCCTCCCCACCAATTTTGGATAAAGTAACTTGAGTTAGTCAAAATAAGTTACATTATCCAAAGTTGGTGGGGAGGTAGGGGTCCAATCAAAATTTTTGTCATAACCAAAATTATTCATAGAACTTCAAACTACAACTTTTGTTTGAAAAATTTTTCAAGTGGACCTCTCCCTTCCCACCAATTTTGGATAATGTAACATGTGTAAGTCAAAATAAGTTGTATTATCCAAAATTGGTCGTGGCAGAGGGGTCCAATCAAAATTTTTGTCATAACCAAAATTATTCATAGAATTTCAAGCTACAACTTTTGTTTGAAAATTTTTTCAAATGGACCCCTCCCTTCCCACCAATTTTGGATAATGTAACTTATTTTGACTAACTCTAGTTACATTATCCAAAATTGGTGGGGAAGGAGGGGTCCATCTGAAAAAATTTTCAAGCAAAAGTTGTAGCTTGAAGTTCTATGAATAATTTTAGTTATGACAAAAATTTTGATTGAACCCCTCCCTCCACTCCAATTTTGATATCCAATGTCTATGTAGTGACAAGTGCTGGACTTGGTAAAATTCAAGAGAGTAAATGTGACACATTCATAGTGTCTATAGACGCAAGTAAAAAAAAAAAAAAAAGGAGAGGAAATAAAGATTGAAAAAATTGATTCAGAAAAAAGAAATACCCAAGGCACAGAAATGAAAAAAAAATCTTCAAAAAACAATCTCATCTTACCTACATAGATTGACTATCACATACCATACCTATACTTTCAAATAGCTAATAGCAACGAAATCATTATAAATATCATTTACTCGTACGTACTCTATCTACATATCTCGTTCTAATAATTATTGGTAACAAGCTCCAAAAAGTAATTAAAATTTGGGTATTTGTTTTTCTCTCTGTTCATGATTTTGATTGGTACTAAGCGAAAATCACTTTCAATGTTTTCTAAGCAACGAAAAAAAAAAAAAAAAAAAACAAACAAAAGGGGATAACTAAAGTTTTCAAAATTTGCATTGCGCTACAGCTTGATAAGGAGAAAAAATGAAATTTTGGACGTTAGGAATTACATTTTCATTATATTATTTTGTATTTCTCAAAAAGAGTGAAAGTCAGCATAGATTTGAATGACCCCGGACAATATTGTGTAGGTACTTAAGGCATCTTCCACCTTTCTACCTACTTACTAGGTTTGTTTTTTGTTCATTGTTGTAATATTAAATTTAAATGAAAACTTGAGCAAAATTAGTCTGGAATTCATGTTGCAGTGATGACCTAAGAATTCTTTAACTTTCCTAATTTCATTTCGCAATTCTCTTAATTAGAAAGTATGGTGGACGGAAGGGAACACCTATTCGCGATATGCCACTTCTCATTCCTTGCATAACTAATACTTTGTAATGTTGCTGATGAAAATGTGGTGCGCTTTTAATAATTATTATTTTTCGCGATATGTTTACAGATTAAATATAAAAAAACCATTACGAATATCTAGTTCTGATAATTCGTTGATATTCTTTGCGCGAAAAAATCACCGTCAGACGTATGAAAGACAATCTTGTTCGGTGGCGTGTCTACGTGATAAAAAAGACTGAAATGCAACAGCAATACTGTCTCCGCTGGAATAACCATAAAACCAATTTGGTAACGGTGTTTGGCGAATTATTCAGAAATGGAGACTACTCAGACGTGACGTTAGCTTGCGAAGATGGCCCAGTGATAAAATGTCACAAAATGGTATTAGCAGCGTGTTCGTCGTATTTTCAAAACCTCTTCTCCAATATTTCTTGCAGTCATCCGGTAATATTACTAAAGGACATAAGGCATAGCGAAATACGAGCCATACTGGAGTATGTGTACAAAGGAGAGGTCAATTTAATGCGAGAAGAAGTCGCGCCGTTGTTGAGAGTCGCCAAAACTCTAAGAATCAAAGGATTAATCTGTGAAAATGGCCACGAAGGTAACCACGATTACACGTCATATAACAGAAGTAGTGCATCGTCTTCGTTTCAGCAACCCATACCGAATTGTCACGACGTTAGCAGAGCTCTTTTGGGAGTAACCAGGGGTGTTATGCATACTCCACCACCAAATAATCTACATAATCAGAGTTATTCGAATGATAACCGACTCATTACCGATAGCCTAAATAATGGAAGTCAATCCTGTACTAATCGAAATGATTCTTGCATACGTCAGCCATTCCACAAAATGCCATATCCATACGGAAATACTTCGAATGAATACAGTTATGATGAAAGGATACCAGCATTGCCTATTTGGTCCATAACTGGTCCACCTATGACCAATTTTCCTGTACGACATACCGCCACTGC
The DNA here is from genome assembly GCA_959613365.1 of Balanococcus diminutus. NCBI lineage: Eukaryota > Metazoa > Arthropoda > Insecta > Hemiptera > Pseudococcidae > Balanococcus > Balanococcus diminutus. Next base: position 40,389,230 of record OY390715.1, on the reverse strand, counting down.
CGCAGCTATGTTGAATAGCTGCAATGACACGATGATTCCTCCTGCTGATACTTCGAACACGTCTTCTTTTTCGAGGCGGAAAATGTTGCCTACGAGCTTGTTTATGAGCAAAGAAAAGGATACTCCGATTTTAAAAACAGGTCAGATCGATTCTCCGAAGCCTGTGTCTGTAATCTGTCATAACGATGGACTAAACAAAGAGCTTCAATGTAATGGTACAGCTACCATGCAGCAAGATCTTAGGGTAGGTTTATCATCAATAAATAAAATTACCAATAATTAAACATTGAATCTAGCATCTATCCCACATTCCCACAACCAATTTCAATTCCATGTGTAGTGTACGATTATAATAATAAATATACATGATAGTTATAAATCAGAAATTGAAAATGGCATATTATCTTACCTATATAATAATTATCTTGTAGAATTGGCGATACCTAATTAAGTATTTACCTATTATTTAACGCATTAGTTAGAGCATGGTATGAGTGGAGGTTTCTCAAGTCATTTTTCAGTGATGGGTTTAAATTGAAGGTGTGCAGACACTCTAGCCTAAAACATAAATATACAATAGTGGCTAAATTAAATTTAATAGTATCTTCATTTTTTTTTCTAGTATGGCCATACCTTGCATTCAGCGTCTTCTTTACCACATACATGTTACATGGAATCGAAAAATGATGGTAAGGATTGTCTAAATCACATTTTTTGACAAGTGCAAAACTCTACCTACCGCCTACTTATATGTTAAACGTAATTAAACAGGAAGAATTTCATCGACCATTGCAAATTACGCATTTTTACCATCACAAAAGGCGGAATGGAAACGTTACAAACAATACACCAAACTCGATATAACTTCGGCGATTGAATCAGTTCGTAATGGTATGACTGCTTTAAGAGCAGCAAAAAAATTCGGCGTTCCATCGAGAACACTTTATGATAAAGTGAAGAAACTAGGAATTACGACTACTCGGCCATCACGCAAATGGACAGGGAATAGTAGTACTTTTGCATGTGGTGAAAATGGAAATAGTGACAGTTTGGTATCGGAAATACCGATGTCCGATATCTCTGAATACGATTCGCATAATACGAGTAGTATGGTGGAGCATGAATGTTTACTAGAAAGTGGTGAATTAAAAAGAGAAAATCCGGATCATGAAGAAATGGCTTCAACGCCTGCATCTTTACAATCGAACCGATTTCTGCAACAAGATTTAAAAGTAGAAGAAGGTATGGAATTGGAATTAAACGAACAAAAATTTACATCTTCCACCGAAAAAAATACGAATAGCGCATCATCATTGCTATCTTGTGGTCGATCTTCAACCCCAAACCTTGGTGATTACGTCCAACACAAAAACTGCTTATCTTCATCTTCTGTACCATCACGTTTACAAGTACCAAACCAATGCCAAGATCAGGTTGAAGATTTAACAATTTTCAGAAAACGAGTACAGTAATCAAGATTCATTAATTATTTCGACACAGATGAATGAAGAAACTGTCGCGATCATGTTGGTTACTTGAATGAAGGTGAAGTTTGTTGCTGAATTGGCAAAAGGAATTGGAATAGGTAGGTAGGTAGGTAGGTAGGCCTATGCAAATTGGAATTAGGCACAATTTTTTCCCTCGTGTGATAATTTGAGGTTGAGCCTTATTTTGAGTTGACAAATAATAGAATAGGTATCTATGCGTAACCAAAATTTCACTGTAAAATAAAAACCTATTTCAATAATTTTCTGAGGCTCGTAGAATATTGCAATAAAATTCAATTAGGAATGATACATACAATAAACGATACTCAATAACAGTTTGTTGTCTACTCTAGTGTAGACCAGTGATGCCGGAACGTAACGATAACGGTAACGAAAAACGAAAAATAACGGAATTTTTTTCGTTACAAGTAATGGAACTGTAACGGAACTTTATTTTTGAACAGAAATTGTGTAATGAAATAATAACGTTACAATAAAATGATCTTTATGTTACGTAACGAATAACGAAAAAATTTCGTTACGTTCCGTTACTCTTTTTCGTTATTTTTTCCAGTTTTTTTTTGTATTGCCTGCACTGCCAACCGCAGAAAATGTTCTTTTGGTTCGTTGTAACTCTTGAAAAATCTTAATTTCACTTACACTTATGTGTAGGTACTATGGTACTGCCAGGCCCTTGTAACGTTATTTTTTTCGTTCCGTTCCAGTTTTTTTTTGTTACAGCGTAATTTTTTCAGAAAGTAGGTAGCAACACCTCCAAACTTGTATTATTTTCTTCTTAGTTCTTGATGTTTATTTTATTCTATTGGACTTGATAGTTATTAATTTACATTGAAAAATGAAGATAGCAATTTTTTTATGATTTCTGGCTATTTCGGAAAAAATTACGTTGTAAGGAAAAAACCGGAACGGAACGGAAAAAAATAACGTTATTTGAAAAATAACGTTACAAGGCCCTGGCGGTACCATTTTCGTTCCAAGTAACGTAACTAATAACGAAATTCAGAATTTTTAGTTACAGTAACGGAACGAATACCGTAACGGAAAAAAAAATTTCGTTACTGACATCACTGGTGTAGACTCTGATATTGTGGTACAAACCTGATGAGTGATGATTTATAAAAATGAATAAGTTCAACTGACAACTTACTTCATAGGTACATTCTATACAGAGTTGGGTTTAAAACAGTTTAAAAAAAAAACAAAAAACATGTATTTTTTGTTTAAAACAGTTTTTTTTCGAAATTTTCTACGTTTCGACAGTATAAAAATCTCAAAGCTGAAAAAAATTGACTTCCACAGGGTACAGAAGTTACAGAAGACGTTTAAAACCCTTGTTTAAAACGTTTTTTTTTTGTTTAAAACATGGTTTGTTTTTTTCCCTCGTGTTTAAAACATGTTTAAAACAAAATCTGTTTTAAACAGCCAACCCTGATTCTATAGATTGACCAATGTCCTATCAATTGTAGATATAGGTATGTATCAAGGTCTTCAAGTTCAAGGGATTCGAAAAAATACGTATTTTTGTTTTTTACTTTAAAAATGGAAAAACAAAATCAAAATCATATTGTTATAATTTTAATTTTAATTTTTGTGAATTGTAGGTATGTTGGTAACTGCAGTCTGCAGGTGGTAAGGTTTTGCCTTTAGCTTACGTAAGCACAAAAGATAAAGGTAATACCTAGTTCTTTCTTCTACATTTTTTAGGATGAGGTAGGTACAGGTAGGGAGTCAGTAGTCAACTTATAAGTCAAGTACTAGGTAGGGAAAATAAAAAATTAATAAATTCGAATCGTGGAAAGGTGGAATCGATTTAAAAAAAATTGAAACACCAGATACTAAAAGTACTAAAACTTGCAAATTATTATTTTCAATAATTTTTTTCTTATTACCTAGTTATCAAAAAAGTTTAATTTGAAGTTGAACTTGAACGTGACAGAGTGCTTTTGGTATGGTATCGGTTTTGGTTTCGTTGTTTCATTTTCATGTCAGGCAATCTAACAATATGAAATTAGCAAAATTTGTAGAGAGCGCATGACTTTTTGTAATTTTGTTGTTGAATTCACTGTCTGAAGCATGCTGCATGCACCCTCGCCTCCTCACTTTATGTGAGATGTTCGTAAGTTAGTCTATGTAAGTTCGTAATTTGTATTATTTTGCTTATCAAAGGTTCGCAGTTGTGTTTTTTTGTATCATAATTTTGCAGACGAAGCAAAACATACAGAAATACGGTATGAATATAATTTAGAATTATGTAACCTTTCAAATTGCCGCTTGGCAAGTACCAAATCTGTCTGCTCGCTGTTCAAGTAGAGCCCTACAGTGTGCAAACTGAGATCGATGGGTCGGTCTGCCTTTTTCTCTGATCCTCCGGTCTCCTTAACTCAGGAGGGTCTCTCTCTTGTTGGCTACTTAACAGCATACCATCAAGCTACAACACGGTTGTACCAAGTTACTATAACTTTGATAGAATCTAGAAAAAAGGATTGATTGAAATGAAACCGGTAGGTAGCTAGGTACTGAATGAATGTGTGTTCAAAAATACTGAGACAGTGGCAAACAATTAAGGGAATATACGTAAGTGCAAAGTTGACAGTATTTGAGAATTGATGGTCGAAAACAAACGTTAAAATGAAATATTTCACTGTCTCAAAAATGTTTACTTTCGTTTGAATAATGTCTATAATTTTTTAAATTTTGTTTCAGCTTCGACTGTTCAGTTGGAAATGAAATAATGAATCGTCCTAGACCGAATATTCTCATCACAGGTATGCATACACTAGAGCAATTTCCGTTTTTCAATCAGTGATCTTAATCAAATGAAATTTGCGTATTTATAAGGTACTCCTGGCGTTGGAAAATCATCTTTATGCGCGGAAGTCGTGAAACAAGTCAATTTTGAGTGGATTGAAATTAGTAAAGTCGCAAAAAGCCGAGAATGCTTAACAGGATACGATGAAGAATTGAATTGTCCCATAATTGATGAAGATAAAGTGAGTTTCTGGCTCATGTCAAATGTTTTTGAGTTATCTACACTTTGAACTAGAGTAGTAGAGTATCAAAGAAATCCTGTTCTGAAATAGGTTGTTGATGAACTGGAGCCAGTTGTTCAAAGCGGTGGTAAAATTATTGAATATCATGGTTGCGATTTTTTCCCTGAACGTTGGTTCGATAAAGTGTATGTTGTGCGTACCAATAATACAATACTGTACGATCGACTGCAAGAAAGGTAAAGCTTGTTATTCAGTATAACGTAATTTTTCGTAATCATACTGCATACTTTTGAATCATTATTATGTTTGTAGAGGATACAACGACTTGAAAATAAGAAAAAATATTGAATGTGAAATTTTTCAAAGTATTCTAGAGGAAGCAAACAGTTCTTACGATGCCAATATTGTTCAAGAATTACACAACAATAATGCGAATGATATGGAAAAAAATATTACGTTGATTGTAGAATGGATTAACGGGTGGATTCATAAGGCCGAAAAAAGTAAAAATGACATGTTTGGGACGAAGTAGTTTAATCGCTGTTTTGATATATTTTTTTTACTTATTTATTTACTCTATGGCGGATATACTGATCGCGTTGTACAATTTTTTTTTCAATTGAAACGTTGTTACCAATATTCATTTTCAGAAGATTAAGATTTGAATTTTGAAACCATATTATTATTTAATGTACGTAATTATGAGTAGGTAGATACTCGTAATGTTATCATTACTCAAACAAAATTGTTCATATTTATACGATTTTTGAACGATAACATTGCACGACGTGTTGAAAACACAGGAAATGAATATAATTTTGTTTTCAAAAGTTTAATTTCACATACTGCACATTTAAATTAACAAAAATTCACCCAAACATTAAAAAGAATTGTGCAACCGTCTTGATACATCGACGAGTTCACATTAAAATTGACTAGTGGTAAAAAAACATACAATGATGATGTTGAACTCGAAACAATCAATCGATCGTTTCTGACTAGAATCTGTTCTACCGAAATAATTTTTAGATAAATGTGGAAGATTACACTAGATGTATAGGTAAATACGATAAATTATCACGGAAAACAAGAAGAATAAATGCGTTCAGAATGTATAGAAACAGTGAAGAGATCGTTATTGAGGATGCATTTCAATTATGTTTCAGCTTTTCGATATTCGAGTTTTTCTACTTCGGGAATATCGTCGAAAAAGTCTTTCCAATGATACGTTGGTGGTCCTTGAGAGAAACAATACTTTTGTGCTAATGGGGCAGTATCTTCTACCCAATACATCATGTAAAAGTTACACATCTCGTTTTTAGACGTAGCGCTAAAAAAAAAAACCGAAAAATAAATAATGAAAAAAAAACAGATTTATTATTGCAAAAAGCAGAATTACTCACCCCACTCGCGTGACTCGATCTCTTCTGGTAGCATCCATTTTACAGGCAGCAGCCTATTTTTAAAAAAATCATAAATAAATTGATTTTTCAGATAATTATGTATATTTATAAATGATGATTCACAAACCACAACGTCTCCTTTTCGAATTACAAGGGGATTTTCGACCTTATAAAACATCTGAGGGTCCATAGGATCTCTTTCACCTATCATAGTCCAATGGAGAACGTCATTTTTTCGTCGAACTCTATAGCCAACAACTCGCACACCTATACATAAATGGTGAAAAAATGGATTAGCATCTTAAAAATGAATAGCAGGTGAAGTAACAAAATAGATAATGTACCTAATTCGTGAGTATGCGTTCGAAAAGCAAATGGATGTACTTCTTTATCTTCAAGCATGGGACAAGCGGTTTCCATACTCTCTAAAGAATAAGGTTGAATTTCACCAGCGGTTCCCAAAAGTAACACACCAGCTAATCTGGGCATCCTAATAATAATTGTAATAACAAAATAATGAAAATATATTCTTACGACAGCTCAATAAAATGTCATTCAGAAAATATTTATAGAAAAAACTTACTGATTTTCAGTATAATGTAAAATCACTCCAGAACTATCAACAGCTCCATCTGCAAAAAAAAAAAAAAAAGGAAAATACTTATATTAGACTGAATTTCACGCATAGAAACATTTTTTCATTTCGCTCTTGACAAAATCAATAATATTGGGATAAAATTCATGGGTATAACTTGATAAAACAGAAATATGTATACGCTACTTAGATTTTCAAATTACATGCGAAAGCAAACACTTCTATTACGTACTAGTAAGTATAATATACTCTGAAAATTACCTTTGAAATGTTCCACATGATTATAATGTACTTGTAAGATCAAGTAAAGTAAATCTGTATCCCTGCCTACTTTGAATGCTACATCTTCCGGTAATTTCAACATGGGAGCATCTCTAGCCCAGGCATATAAAATCTAAAAAATTGACGGTAATAAAAAAAAATCGTAAAAAATTACAACTAACATTGAAATAAAAACTGATAAGGAACAATTGTTTCCTTACCGTGTTTCCTTCGAGACATGGATTAGCATACAGTTCATCTTCTGCAATATCTGAAGACATTTCTCCACAATTCCTGAAGGAAGCATAATTTCATTACACCAGATTTTGATAATTCAAGTAAGAAAATATAAAAAATTAATTTTACCAAACTGGCTTCGATAATCCAGGTGTTTTACAGCCATATAGAATCATGTGGTGAATGGTGCTCATGGAAGCATTAGGTTCAAATCCCACTATAAAATATCAATACTATAAGTTAAACGATTATAGAAATTAGGGAAACACTTGATTAATTTTATTTACCAATGTAATATGAAAGGGAAGGGTTCACTTTTACTGGACTGCATAAATACTGATCAGACTGAAACAAAAAATTAAAAGGATATCACGTGAATAGTTACTTTTACGTATGTACATGTACCAACATTTTCCTCATGTTATAATTTCTGTAACTGTATTGGTATCCTACTCAAAAATAAAGTCTACTTACTTTATCTGGTCGAACATTGGGCATATTCAATGTGTACTGTTCTACATTATGAATCAAAGGATGTACGGTGGTAAGTACGAATATGGAAAATATAACCACATTAAGTAATATTCTAAGTAGCATCATTTTAATCATCACCATCCGGAAAAATGTATATCAAGCAATCATCCTTATGACAAACATCTGTTATAACAGCGTATGTGCTTACGTCAATGTAAATGATCACTTCGGATCCGGATAACAAACTGAAATTGGTGTAGTAACGCGTATGACGTATAAAATTAAATTTTTTACTTGCACAAAAGTTAGTCGCAGAAATTTTGTGAATCCTGGTGAAATGTTTCAGTGTTTCAAGTGTTTCAAGACGTATACGAAGTTGTCGAAATTGTCTTTTTTTTTGCTTTTGCTTACCTTGAAAAACAAAACAATAGTTTTGGACAAGTTTTGGAATTGCCACAGTTACACATCTGTAAGAACTCTTTTGCTTCGTAGTGAAAAGCGTGAGAGCTTTCGTGAGAGTGACCGGGTAGGCGGATACCGGATGAACCAAGAAAAATGACTCGTTCATTCCAAAATTCTCACCTGTGATCACCTTTCACCTGTTGGAAAAAGAAAATTTTTATTTTTTTCCCCCATAAAAATGACAATTTTTCGAATATTGTATTATTGATTTTTAAAACAATTATTTCGTTTCTTACTTATATACGATATTATTGTGCATATTATTTATGTTCGACGATTAAAATGTAGGTAAATAATTAGATAATTAGGTACCTATTTTACTTTACTGGACTTTTATTTTATTTTATTTTTCAATTTGGAATTTTTTACATAAAATAAGTACCTATATCGTTTGCTGGAAGTTAGAAATAATATACCTACTTCCTGTTGAAACTTTGAACTTGAAAGACATTTTATTTTTCAGTCGTTTACCTATTCGTATTTTAATTTGTGGTAATTCCGTGCTTTTTTATTTTCAAAATTTGTACCTAATAACTACAAGACAAGATTATATAAAATTTTCACTTATTTGTGATACTTACATTTTCAAGTATGCCTTCTTTTAGTTAAGACCAAATAGAGCGCCAAATAATATCAGTGAGAGAAGAGTCATTTTGAACCAATAACCAAATATTTCCAGGAAAATGGGTCAATATCGGACACTTTTTTTTGGAGGTAGTGAGTGCCTGGGCATAGAATTTTCCAAAAAAGAGAAAATCAGTTTCTAAATTCTGGAAACATTTTCATCGACAGTTTGAATATAATAGAATGAATCATAAATCATTGAATGGGGTTTTCAAATTGATAGGTTAATCAATTATTGTTTTAAAATCAAATGTAATTGTTAGTAAAAATTAAATCAACTTACTTAGGTAGGTACTAGATAGTAGGTACTACGTACGATGTGCTTACCTACCTACGCTATCTACTTTAGGATCTGGAGATCTACGATCTGCAACGTCCAACTTAAATTGATTTCAATACCTACTTACCTATTCTAAAACTCAATTAAAATAGTGTAACGAAAAATCCATCTAATATGAATAATTTTTACGCAAGATGACAATAAAATGAATGATCTCAGCATTTTTCTGCTTACCTACCCCATGGTTGAAAAATTCTCTTGAAAAATTTTATTAGAATATCTGATACCTACCAACTTGATTCATGAAAAAAAAAAATCTTTTCAAAATAAAAATGTTGTCAAACCAAAACATTTCTATCTCTTGTTCTCAAGGATAAAGGAAAAGAAGATACATCTACGTAATCCAAATGGCAGTATCAATAGGTATCGAATCCGACCTAAAAGCGCGCTTTTTCGGCGGCTAAACGACGCAACGTCGAATGCCAATAGCTTCCGCGAATAGGTTACACGTTGGAACAAGATCAGTTGCCGTTGTTTTTTCATTCAGGTCGATTGGTTGTTGCGAAGCGTGTTGTTATCTGTTCGAAAAAGTTCAATTTCGCACGCGAGTTTTTTATACCTCACCGACTGTGTGTTTTTTTTCCACGGTGAAGTATAGTTTTGAATTATTTTATATTACAAGAACGAAATGTGACTTTTCATTGGAAATTATCATTCTTTTGATTATAAAATTTTTCGGATTTTAAAATGAATTTTACTTGAAACAACAATGGAATGTGAAATTATCAAATGATGGGTTTTCCACTCGGAATATGAACGTCTTTCTGTGAATTATTTTACAGTTTGAAAGTGCAATGCACGTCCGAGGAGTCTTACACTGAGTATCAGGTAAATATCTAAATTACTTTGTATAATTATTATAATTTAACGTGATGAGATTGATTGAAGACCTTCAAGTCTTGACTTATTTTGAACACTGCTGCTTAGATGATAAAAATGATCTTTTTTTTTGTGAATGCATATTATTGAGTTACAATTTTTGAGATATATATATATAATTGATACTTTTCGTTAGATCAGAACATAGGTAGATAAGTATCATCAATCTTGTAATGAAAATTGAGTAATCATCGTCTTAATTTCTTCTTAATTCTACCAGATTTTTTGCAACTTGCATGTAAATTTTCGTCATTAAAATGAAGGAACCAAATAGGAGCAGTAAAAGAGAATTACAACTCACCCTTAGGTAAATCTAAGTACGTTATTGCGATATAATTAGTTCAATTTCTTAAATTTTGCATCAAACTCAACTTGATGTAACACCTGTTTGATAATACTCACAAGTACATCTACATACCTAATTCACTAAAATTAAAACAGTGTTGATAATTTTGTTATTAAAGTACCTACCATCTACCCCCACCAACTTTAAAAATGGGAACTAGGTTTGTTTTTCATCCATAAACAGATGAAAAAATAACTTCAGTGACGTACTTATTATTGTGAAAACTACCAATAAAAGAAGAGAAGAAAAGTACATATCACGTTTATAATTTTGTAGTCTCTCTTGATCGTTTCTTTGATAAGATACCTATCGATGTTAACGTGTTTTTGTGGTAATTTAGGTACCTATTAATAAATAAAAGTGCAATGTTTTTGGTGATAATGAAGATTTAATTTTCTAAATTAATCTCCCTCAAAGATTGAAAATCGAATTTTTACGCATTTACATAAGTATACTGTGAAAAGTATAAGTACCTACTTATCAATATCTATCTACCTACTTGGAGGAAAACTAATGTAAAAAAGAGTGTTGTATACATCTAGGTACCTATATACAGGGTGTCCGGTGAGTGGTCTGCTTACCTTGAAGTTTGGATATAACCAAGTACGACTGAGGACTAGCACAAAAGTTTATGTACACATATTACTCAAGTTTGAAAATAAAGGAGCTACAAAGGTTTGAAAATCGGTAGGTATTTTACCTAGCAAAATTGATTGGCAACACTGGGTTCAAAAAAAATTTCGACATCGGCAGTGGATAGATCTTCGAAAAAGCAATAAAAGTTGTAATCATATTGGATTGCCTATCTTTGAAATTGAAGGAATTATACAGCAACGCAAAATCCCAGTCAAAAATATTGCCTACCTCAATTTATTACGGTGCAGTGGTGACATATTTAAATTGCGAAATTCGGCTAAAAAATACATGAAACAGGCGCAACTTTTTGAGAGGAACAAAAAACGTCATGTGAAAATTTTGTCTATCTATGAAAAGTACAGCGCAACGGAGCCTTGAATTTCGAAAATACCAATTTTCAAAGCTTTGTAGCGCCTTCATTTTCAAAGATAGGCAAATTTTTAACATAACTATTTTTCTTCCTTTTAAAAAGTTACACCTGGTTCGTGCATTAGATTTTTGTTAATTAGTATTCGGTAAAGCCCTATAGAAGTAAGTATGCTGGACGGTCGCCATTTCGGGCACAAAATGGCGACCGTCCAGCATACTTACTTCTATAGGGCTTTAGTACTCGGTTATATGTTATATCCAAAGTTCAAGTTTGGCAGACCACTCCCCTCCCCAGACACCCTGTAACTATATTTCAGATTTTATAGTTTATTTAAGGCCCAGTGAAGTAAATGTGATTGCTATGAAATTAGTTAGTGCGTGATTAAAAGACATTGGATCAATTTAAAGGTACTTTGTACATGTGAGATAAAGATAGCCTCCTTATGGCTTTAGCTTCCCCCCATTATCACCTAAGAAAAACTTCATGTCTCAAAACCCATAATTTAAGGCATTTCCTAAAAAAATAATCTACTCAATTTATTAAAAGTTTGAAAAATGAAAACTCTGATTAGGTAGGTATACTTTCTTTTTATGTACCTATACTTATTATTATGTTAGTTGTATGCAATGTTTTCCTGGGGGGTTCTCTAATTAGCCAAGTAAAAAAAATGAACAATTTGTACTTGAATAAATGACTGAGCTATTATTATTTCCTTTCTCAATAGAAAAGATCTTTAAATTATGTTTATGTATTTTTTGGCAATGGTCCATTCATCTTCAGTACATGTTCGATTTGAAAAACTCGTTGTATTGAGTTTTTAACATTAAGTATACTCGTATTTTAAAAAAATAGTAAAAAGTGAGCGCGCGTGTTTATAACAAAAAACTGCTAGGTATTCAGAAGAAGGAAAAAAAATCATCATTAAACTAATTTTGTTGACTCGTAATTTTATGTAGTTATTTCAATAAACACTGACTTTGGATAATCATTAGATATTTTCAATGTAGGTACCAAACTGTGAAAAGACATACCTACTCAATCATGAATTTTCCAAGGTATGGCATTTTTGGGTCATTAATTGGGGATAGGGCAAATCGGGAAAACAAGAACATAGGGTAGTTTAGTTGTAGGTATGGGGATTAGTGCTAGTGCTAATTGGAAACACGACCCGCGCATTCCCTATTAATACGGTTCCCAATTGGTACCTACTACCTACACCTACCTAGTGTACCAATTAGATGAAATCACCCAATATAGATATTTAATTTAATTTGAAAATTTTGACCATTGATTCAATGAAGTATTGTTCTTCAATTTTTTTTTTTTTGGTAACGTCCTTGATGGAAAAAGATGTACGAATGACTATGTTGGTACCTACTTCTAAAATATGTTAGTAAATTATCTATGGCTTGAAAGTTGAAATTTTTCAGTTTATCATACTTGTTCGTTTTATTGTTCATTTGAGGACAATTATATGAACACTACTACGTATATGAATATGCGTGACTGAATTCCTTGTTCACTATTTCAATTAATCAGTTTTTTTCCTAAAAATCAAACCGTGTTCTCGACGTAAAAGAATTAAAAATAAAGGTGCGAAGATTTAAGAATCATCGATATACCAAAGATTGCTCAAATGAGAAAAATAGACCGTGAAGTGTACCTGTATGTATGTACCTAGATGTACATACGCATGCTTATCTTTTCTACGTAAGTACTGATTTATCTAAGAACTTGACTTGATTTTTATGGTAAATTACTTATGGCTGATTACTCGTGCTTAATTATCATAAATTATTAGTTAGTTGTTGTACGATATAATTGTTGTGAGTATTAACTTCGTGAACACTCAATTATGAAAATCCACACATTCTTTCAAATCACGTTTGTCATCGAAAATAGTATGAGATAAATTATAATGCCTATAGTTGATCGAGTGTCCTAGCCATGAATATAATCTGGCTTAAGATTTGAATACCTATAGGTAATCGAGTACAACTTACAATTAATAAAAAAGTTAATATACACAAGGATACCTCACATGCCAATTTTGAAAAAGAAGGAGCTAGTTAAGCAAAATAGGTTGACAACACTGCATTAAAAAATTTTACGCCTCACCAGTGGATTGCACTTTGAAAACACAAAAAAAAATTCTAATCATATTGGAATGCCTATTTTTGAAATTGAAGGAGTTGTAGCAACAAGAAATTCCAGGCAAACGTATTGCCTACCTTAGTTTATCAAGGTGAACTGGAGAGACATGAAAATGTGCGAAATTCCGCCAAGAAAATAAAATGAAATACCTATATGAAAGCAGCTATCATAGTTTAGGTAGGATAAGTTACCTACGTTTAATTTTAACGAATTGCGATTTATCAATTGCGAACTGAAGTATCAAATTAAAGTAATTTTTGTAGATATTACCATCCGGGGAATTTATAAAGAAAAATCTTCATTAAGTATTAGAAAATCGTTAATGTTCACGTAGACGGTTTTCATCAAGTTAGGTTTTCATTTGTAGTGGAAAATACTTTTAGTAGTTTGGTCCCCGATGACTACAAATGGTTTCTAATGTTGTTATTAACCTTTCCCACCAACATTTTTCGCCTTACCTACTACGTTTCTTCGCTATGTTAAGTACTTACTATATCTTCAGCAGGATATTAGAAACAAAGATTAAAGCACGAACGGAATCGATGAATCGGAAATTCTTCATACGTATCTATTTAGGTAGGTACCTACTTAAAAGAGGGTGCTTTGTTATTTAGGTGCGAAATAAATTTCCAGTATCGACTTTTACAGTCTAACTTAGATATAAGCGATAGCATCACTCTTCACGTAGGCGTTGAGAATTATATTTTAACTAATCAAGTGGATACATGGCCAAAGTAAAACAATTTTCGTACTGCTATTGGGAGACTTTCGTAAAGTAATTTTCTGTTTTTTAAGTGGGCCAAAATGTGTTTGGCTTTATTTTGAAAACTTTCTACTCCTTTACCATCTTTCAATCAATGCGTCGGATGAATCTAGTCGGTAGTTTTTCAGCCTTCAACCAAAAAACAATTTTCTGAAATTAACTTTGAATGCCTATCGAAGCATTTGTAATTGTGACGTTCAAATTCGTCAATTCAACGAACAACGAACAGATAATATGGCTTTGAAGGTTTTATAAAAAGAAATTCTAGTGACGCTCGCTGGCGTTATTAATATTTTTATGAAAGCTTTCGGATATCCATTAGCAGCTTGTTAATTCATACCGAAGTACATATATTAAATTTCCTATAAGATATAGAAACTCAGGTTCATATGAGTGACTATTTTTACTTTTGTGACGTAGGTATTTAATTTCAAAAAAAAAAAAAAAAAAGTAATGTACCCGAGCAGCACAATCGACAAATTATCGAAATAAAAAATCGACAGAATATCGAATTCGATAAAGTGTCGCGTTAGTTCCGCATAAATCGTAAAATTATCTTTCGATATATAGATAGATTATCGACGAATTATAGTTAGTAAAAATTTCGAGATTATAGTAAGATATTTTATCGATAATCTATCTATAATATCGAAAGATAATTTCACGATTTAGGCGGAACTTTCGCGACACTTTATAGAATTCGATATTCTGTCGATTTTTTATCGATTTTTTATTCCGATTTTTCGTCTTTTACTAGCTTTTTTCTATAATTAAAAATCATTAATTAGCATAATTAATACATTAAACTATGCCTAAACACATTATTCATGTTACGGTAAGAGGATCATTTCAGAAAAAGTCAAAAAAAATTATAAAAATTCTGCCACCCGTGGGGCTTGAACTATCTACCTCCTGCATGGTATTCCTCTACCTTAGCCACTATGCCATACCTTATCGTTGAGAATTTAGCAATAAAACGCTTATAATAGACAGTTTAGTACTTCCAGACGTGTTGGACTTGAAAAAATTTTCACCAATTTTTAAAATTTGGAAATAATTACAAATATCGTCACAAAATCGTTGAAAAATCGTTCGACAAATTTCAGATTATTTGTCGATAATATAGTTTCAAAGATCGCCACAAAATCGTTGAAAAATCGAGTTCGAGAAATTTCAGATTACGTGTCGATAATATAGTTTTAAATATCTTCACAAAATCGTTAAAAAATTGAATTCGAGAAATTTCAGATAATTTGTTGATAATATAGTTTCAAATATCGTCACAAAATCGTTAAAAAATCGAAATCGAGAAATTTCATATTAGGTGTCGATAATATAGTTTCAAATATCGTCACAAAATCGTTAAAAAATCGAAATCGAGAAATTTCATATTACGTGTCGATAATATAGTTTCAAATATCTTCACGCAATCGTTAGAAAATCGAATTCGAGAAATTGCATATTATGTGTCGATAATATAGTTTCAAATATCTTTACAAAATCGGTAAAAAATCGAATTCGATAAATTTAATATTCTTTGTCGATAATGTAGTTTCAAATATCTGCACAAAATCGGTGGAAAATCGGAATCGATAAATTTAATATTCTTTGTCGATAGTATCTTTGACGAATATCGTCATAAAATCTTAATAATATCGAATTCGATAGAAATGAAATCGCATTTTGGGTCATCTATAAGATTTTTCGATTTTATTTCGATTTTAGAATGTCCCTTTCGATGTCCTGATTAACGACCAAGAAATCCCCAAATCTGTGGTGACCCAAATGCAATTTGCACATTTTTTATTGGTCAATTACACTGGGCTACATTCTGGGATTCAAGAAATTATTTTAGGTAGGCCTACACCACAAATTGTCTATCACTATGCTATATTTGATTTTTCAGTTGTTGTTACTGACTGTTTTTGATAGTGTCTGTGGTGTAGGTATAGTGTATACGTAGATGATTATATCTATATACGAGTACTTAGTTACTTGTATAATTATATTAATTAAGATATAGATTGAAATCTGCAAGTTTTGGTAAGAATAACTACTTAAAGATAACGTAGATCTTCTAAATGGTATTATGAACAACGCAGATTAGACTACTAAGTAGTAAGTACTGATGATATCTTTACCGAAACAATTTAAGCTGAAGAATGGGATATAATAATTACTATAATATAGGTACCTATTATAAAAAAATTAAAGTACCTATATTTCTTTTTGTTTCAGCTGTTCAAAATGTTAAGCTGAAGTATGTTTAGCAGAAAGTTCTGCTGTGCTTTGTCGAGGACGTGTGGTGTCGATGGTGAGTGCAATTTTTTCCATTTTTCACCAATAATAATAATATCAAGTAGTCGGTTGGTATACTCGCATGTGTGACTAACGAAAAAAATATTTCTCTACAATTTTTCTCGGCGTAGTATAACTCGCATTTAAACGTTGTCTCTAAGCGTAAATAAATTTCCTTTTCAGCTTGAATAGCGAAATCTTCGAATAGTTATAATCTTAAATATTTAAAATGCCAAGCTTCTGAGATATTTTCGAAAAGTATTCGGTAGTATTTTATTTTAGACTTTTGGATCAGCAATTTTCCATTACAAAATTAAAATGAGAAATGTTTACTGTCTCTCGAATTCTTTCGTAAAAAGG
Organism: Balanococcus diminutus; assembly: GCA_959613365.1. NCBI lineage: Eukaryota > Metazoa > Arthropoda > Insecta > Hemiptera > Pseudococcidae > Balanococcus > Balanococcus diminutus. The sequence goes on along the minus strand of OY390715.1, from coordinate 40,372,530 downwards.
ATCGAAAACTTGGCTTATTTAATTCATTCATTCATTCGTTTTTGGTTATCTATCACACAAATTCCATTTTTGAGCAGCAGATAGGTAAAACATCTTATTGTTCAAAAGCTTTGAAATGAAGAATACTATTAACTTGGGTTAGGTAATTAGGGTTTTATAGTTTTTCTTCAAAAAAATAAGAAAAAAAATAACTCAAATTAGGTACCTATAATGTAGTACCTGTTAATCACAAATTTCTTAAGTATCTATAGGTGCAACCTACTATATTAATGTACCTATTATATTGTTGAAACTACTAAACGTTATTGCGAAAGAAAGAATAGGCAACTAGCCTTTTGCCTATCTATCGAATGGTTGAAGTACCTATCAATACCGTACGTGATTTCTTCAAAGAAGATATCGGTTAATAAGGAAGAAAATTGGTTAAAAGTTGTGTCGTATTGATGTTAGTGTATAGCAGAGAGCAGCTTTTGATATGTCATTAAATAAGTAGCTAGTAGCTAGCTACCTTTGACGAATCAACCACATTGTATTACGGTTAGCCGAGCACATTTAAAGAACTTTTAAAGAATGTAGGTATTGAAACCATCTTTTTATTTTTCTTACGACTTGAAATTAAAACAGTGAGTTGATAAAAAAAAAAAAAAAAAAAAAACATTTTATAAAAAGTTAACAATATTTTTCTTTCTTTTTCGAAACTTTTATCATGTTTAGATTGATGCGATACGATCGAGTATTGGGCGGAAAAAAATTTCACGAAAAGTTTTAATTATTAGAAAAGTGGTTTACCTACAATTACATAATTAAGTACCTATTTCTAGTGGATGCTGTTGGATTATTGTCCACAAATAAAGAAGTTGTTTTTCCCCCTTGAGAAGTAAATGACAAAGGGTATAAAATGATTACTTGAGTACTTACAAATGTTAGTATTCTCATAAGTCTGCAAAAAATTAGTGTTGACTTGACTAATGTGAAAAAAAAAGTAGAAATCAGTAGCTACGTTTTTGCGTACTACGGGTTTCATTAGGGATAGAAAATTTCCGGTTTTTTCGATTTTTAGTTGAACCTTCGGATTGAAATTTGATATTTTTTAATATTCGTAATTTTAAAGCATTTTTGGCACATTTCCGATAAATTTCCAATTTCTGCTTAGAATATTGAAATTTGATATTTCTTAATATTAATAATTTGAAAAATTTTGTGTCATGCTATAAGCCTAAGCAACCTAAGATTACATCGGGGCTGGGAAAACAGCTGTTAATAAATTATCAAAATTTTATTTGGAATTACCATTGTGAAGAAATTAGGTACAATTTTTCATATAAGTATACGTTTTATTTTAATTTCTGAGGTTACACCTGGTTCGTGCATTGTTTTCACAAATTTTGAAAAATTTTGAACACCATTGCCCCTTCAAAATCGAGATAGGCACCATGTGTATATGAAGATTTTTGTTAGTGGTACTCGGCTATATCCAAATTTCAAGTTTGGCGCACCACTCACCGGACACCCTGTATGGATATTAGGGATAATTGGATACGAACCAGGAAAAATGAACATTTTTTTTATCTTGACATTTTTCGTCTATCTTTGAAAATGAAGGCACTATACAGAGTTTCAAACTATGAAAAAAAAAACATGTTTTTTTAATCAAGACTTCGTAGCGCCTTTATTTTCAATGATAGTTGAATTTATCTCACATAAAATCTCAAAGCATTGTCGTTCCTCTCAAAAAATGACCTGCGTTCATGAGTTGAATTTTCATAACTGGATTTTGCAATTTTTATGCATATTTTGTGCCCTTCGACCATTTCGAGCCTTAAATTATCATTGGACAGCTTCGAGACATCAAATTTCAAAATTCTGTCCAGACAGAACATAAAACAGGCAGTGGAAAAATTTTGGCCTTGGAAACAGATGAATTTGAAATTATCCAGTGAAAGTTGGTCCTGTTATAGTCTAAAGCCTCCGATGCAAAATTTCTAGTTCGATATCTCACCCCTACACTTTCTAAAGGGTTAAACGTGAAGTTTTGTTTAAAATACCCATTTTGGCAGTTTTTAACCGAATTTTTTCAAACTTGCATCGATAGTAGACAATACCAAAGGTATTAACTTATTGATACGTAGCAACTAGCAACCAAAAAGGCTACTTGATAAATTTGCCTATTTTAATAAATGAAGGCACTAATGGAGACTCAAACTTCACAAATGTAAATTTTTTAAGCTTTGTAGCCCCTTCATTTTCAATCGTGTATAGGCAAAATATATTAAAAGTGAGAAATGCTCAATTTTTAAAATTCCTATTCATTATGTTTGATTAGAAAATTTTCCTTATTTTTTTATTCTTGCTTCTTCAATTTTTGAGGTAGGCATCATGCGTATAATTACCCGAGCGGCACACTCGATCGATAATATCGGAAGATGTAACGTATCGATAAAAAATCGTTTGAAAATCTATAGATGTTCTCACGATATTATAAAGATTTATCGGTACAACTTCATAGGCAAAAAATCTAAAAACTATCGAATTCGATATTATTAAGATTTTATGACGATATTCGTCAACGATACTATCGACAAAGAATATTAAATTTATCGATTCCGATTTTCCACCGATTTTGTGCAGATATTTGAAACTACATTATCGACAAAGAATATTAAATTTATCGAATTCGATTTTTTAACGATTTTGTAAAGATATTTAAAACTATATTATCGACAGATTATATGAAATTTCTCGACTTCGATATTTTACCGATTTTTTGACGACATTTGAAACTATATTATCGACAGATTATATTAAATTTATCGAATCCGATTTTTTACCGATTTTGTAAAGATATTTGAAACTATATTATCGACACATAATATGCAATTTCTCGAATTCGATTTTCTAACGATTGCGTGAAGATATTTGAAACTATATTATCGGCACGTAATATGAAATTTCTCGATTTCGATTTTTTAACGATTTTGTGAAGATATTTAAAACTTTATTATCGACACGTAATCTGAAATTTCTCGAATTCGATTTTTCAACGATTTTATGACGATATTTGAAACTATATTATCGACACGTAATATGAAATTCCTCGAATTCGATTTTTCAACGATTTTGTGGCGATATTTGAAACTACATTATCGACAAATAATCTGAAATTTGTCAAACGATTTCTCAACGATTTTGTGACGATATTTGAAATTATTTTCAAATTGGTGAAAATTCTTCTAAGTCCAACACGTCTGGAAGTACTAAACTGCCTATTATAAGCGTTTTATTGCAAATTCCTTAACGATAAGGTATGGCATATTGGTTAAGGAAGGGGATTACCATGCAGGAGGAAGATGGTTCAAGCCCCACGGGTGGCAGATTTTTTATAATTTTTTTTCACTTTTTCTGAAATGATCCTCTTACCGTAACATGAATAATGTGTTTAGGCATAGTTTAATGTATTAATTATTCTAATTAATGATTTTTAATTATAGAAAAAAGCTAGTAAAAGACGAAAAATCGAAATAAAAAAATCGATACAAAAAATCGACAGAATATCGACAGAATATCGAATTCGATAAAGTGTCGCAAAAGTTCCGCCTAAATCGTGAAATTATCTTTCGATATTATAGATATATTATCGATAAAATATCTTACTATAATCTCGAAATTTTTGCTAACTATAATTCGTCGATAATCTATCTATATATCGAAAGATAATTTCACGATTTATGCGGAACTAACGCGACACTTTATCGAATTCGATATTCTGTCGATTTTTTATTTCGATAATTTGTCGATTGTGCTGCTCGGGTATATCATTCAACATTTTTTGCTTATTAAGAGTTGCCTATTCACCCTGCTCAAGAAACACCCTGTATAATATGAGTGGAGCAATAGAGCATGTAAATAATTAATTAGGTACTTACATTACAGTATAGAAATTAAATTGTTTCGTCAGTCATCAGTTTTGTACTTTTGTAAGGACGAGGAAGGAATGAATTAATGAAAATTGAAAATTTCATTTAAAATTTCAGTTCATTTTAGTGAAGGGTTTTTTTATTGCATTTTTACTTACGCTCCATCGATTCAAATTAATTACCTATATGTTACGCATTTGTTTATAATTTTCAACTTATTAATTGGAAAATGATTTGGCTGAAATGATTTTTTCAAACTTGTGAAAAATCGTATCAAATTGTATAAATAATGAAAGTAACTACTTGTGCAGCACTGTTATTAAACACGTGCACAGGAACTCGAATCACGTTGTTTCTTGCCACAACGTGTTCACCTGTACACGTAGTGAAAAAAATACTAAAAATATAGTAATTTCTATGACGTAGGTAAACATTTGTTTAAAATGTGAGGAAGCTGTCGTTTAAAAACAAAGGGTTATTTTATAAAACCAACTTATGAAAAAATATGTTATTGTATTTTATTAAAAATGCTTATTACCTATACTTACTTTTGAAAAATTTTATACGACTACTTGATTTTATGGTTTAGATTTTGGCACCTATTACCTAACCTAACCTACCTACTTTTGCAAATGTTTCAACGTATCGATTTTTGTTTCCATTTTAAATACCTACAATACATACATACCATTTCGGTTGGGTTTAGTTTATACAGTACCTACTATAATATTATTGGTTGAGTTAAACTCGCGAAATTTCAGAAATTTGTATTATAATTTAAGTATTATTCTTTGAATAATCTTGATGTTTGAAATCAATGAAAGAATATTTCGGCATGGATTTTGTCATATTTCGGTATAAAGTGGCTTTTATGCAAACATTATTAATCAGCAGTGGAGAGAATATCTTGAAACACCATGCAGCTGAATGATGTCGTCAACTGTCACATCGCGTTTATTTATTTAGGGTATTTTCCAAATCTCTTATCGAGTTAGTTCTTGAATCGAATTTTTTAATTTATTAAAGACTTTCTATTTTCAGCCGAGTTTGAACTTGAAAATTATTTAAATGAGTGTAGGCTATCGCATGTCATGTCGGTCTCAGTTTCATCTGATTTTCAGCCTTCTTCGAACAAAATTCAGGGTGAATTCTGTTCAAGACGTTACATTCGTCATTTTATAAGTAAATGAATCGGCCAATACATTTTCACACCAACACAATCCTAGTTGAAAATTGAAATTTTGGCAGGGGTTTGAAAAGTACGGAGTTTCTAAAACAAAGCGTTTAATTTTTTCTACAGGTGTAGTTTTTTCTTTCTTAAAAATTCTCCGTTATTACTTTCTTTATTTTTTTCATCCGATCCAAACGTTAAAAATAAACAAAATTTTCAAGTTGAAAATTTATTTTTTGGTAGGGATTCGAAAAATGTAGAACTTCCAAAATTAATGCATCTCCTAAAATTTTTCGACATAACTTTTTTTTCTTTTTCAAACATTATAGTACCTACCTACCTAATAATTTTTTGCTGGAGGTTTGAAACGTGCGGAATTTTTTAAATAAGGTACCTGTCGTATTGTTAAAATTTTATTGATAGGTAGCTATTATTTTTTTTACTTTCGTTTTCATCAGATATTGGTTTATAAAAAAAATTGCAATTGAAAATTAAATTTTTACTGGGGTTCGAGGAATAGAGAAGTTTCCGAAGTGGCGCATGGTGTTTCGACTATTGGCTGAGATTTTTGTTATATCTTGTGAAAGTTAGTCCCTATGGTCTAGAAACTTTCAGATAAAAATTGATTGTGGCACTCTACCTCATTTCCACCCACTGCAGTGAGGTCAAATTCGTTCGTCGTTATAAAATTTCACTTTTTACTACAAACATTCTAAAAAATTGGAAAAAAATCCGAATGACTCTTAGAAGAGTCTATCATTTGTGCAAGTTCGAAAAAATAGGCACCACTATTCTTGCCCGGCAACCTTCTTAATTTTTGAACCATCCCCTCCCCATTTTTTTTAAACTAACAAAAAATAACTTTTCAAATTAAAAAATTAATTATTGACAACAGTTTAAAAACGCAAAACTATTAAATTGAGTATTATTTTATTTTACTTCAAAAAAGTTTTACGAATGGCATCTCTTTTTTCGAAAATTTATCTCAATGTTTTTACTTATATACTACATATTTCAAATACATTCGGGAAAAAAATCGAGAAATTCAATCATCATCAAATAAGTTTTTAATTTCTCCATTGCTGTCCTTGAAATGGAAAGGTCAAGTTATCCTTACGGACTTGAGAAAATTTTAGAAAATGCATTAATTTGAAAAATTCCGCACTTTTTGAAATCCTGTTGAAAATTATAAATGATATATTTTCGAATAAGAATATTTTTTTGAAATAAATAGTTCCTTACAAACGATTAAAAAATATAAATTATAATTTACACAGTGGTGACGCCAGAGGTGCCGCCGACCAGCAGCGAAAAGCATTCAAAGTTACCAGAAATGAATGCCGTGTTAGGTTTTTCTTACCTCATAAATCCGTTTTTGATATCACTTTTGAAAAATTCTCATCACAAAGGCCCATAGGGGGTGAAGCCAAAATTAAATTGTCAAAAAAGTCATGTGAGATGTGGAAATCTATTTTTTTTTTACCTCCCAAATCCATTATTAATATCACTTTTGAAAAAATTTCAACAGGGGCTCCAAAGGGGAGGGAGAAATTCAAAATCACCAAAAATGTCATGTGTTAGGGTATGGAAACTAATCCAATCTAGGTTTTCTTACCTCCCAAATCTTTTTTTGTTATCAATTTTTAAAAATTCTCAACAGGAGTCTCAAGTGATGGTAGGAAAAATCGAAATTGAATTCCCAAAAATGTCATGTAGGGTAGGTAGGTGAAAAAATATAGCCTATATTGATTGAAGGTAATCGGTAGAATTTAACGCTGATGTATTCTCAATTTGGTTCATGAAACCGAAAATCGTACCTATAGCTAGAGCTACCTAATACCTATACGTAGACATACTTACTTAATTCCTTAATATTGTCGATTGTTTCACCCCGACGACGCGACGATGTGAACTCATGGGACATGTCAGAAATGCCAAATTCAGATTGTATTGGATAGGTACATACTTGATAATGTAGGTAGTATTATGAATGTAAGTTGAGGTAGCATCGTAGCATAATTGCAGGTTCCCGTTTCCATTTGAAATTTTTTTGTTAATTTTTGAAACTTGAAATTCAAAAAACTATTAAAAGTTGTTTCTTTGCATACCATCTTACAGAACTTGAAAAAACAAACAAAATTTATAATGACATAATTTTGCCTATCTTTGAAATAGAAGGTGGTAAAAAAGAAAATGCTATTTTAATTCTTTTTTTTTTTTTTTTTTTTTTTTTAAATAATACCTAGGTAATTTTACAAAAAAAATTGAAAAATTTTCTTTTCCATATGCAGCCTCTTCAATTTCAGAGATGCGCAAAAATATGCGATAACCATTTTGTTTGTTTTGTGAATTTTTGAAATTTTGGGAAAATCGAAAATTCTTCAAAAATTGAAAATTCAAAAAGCTAATAAAAATTGTTTCTTTGCATACCAATACCACCTTATAATGTACAGAACTTGAAAAAACAAACAAAATTTATTATGACATACCTAATTTTGCCTATCTTTGAAATTGAAGGTGCTAAAAAAGAAAATACTATTTTAATTCGTTTTTTTAAATTAGTAATTTTACAACAAAAAAAATCGAAAAATTATCTTTTCCAGCCCCTTTAATTTATTAATAATTTCAGAAATAAGCAAAAATATGTCATAATAAGTTTTGTTTCCCGTATAGCAATGCTGAGGTGAATTTCGATGTAAATGTCGACACATCGACATCCGTCACTTTAGGACCTGACACGTCGACGTAAGTGTAGACGGTCTGTCGAACCAAATGCCGATGTAATTGTCGACCTTCTGTGGATCGAAAATTACGTCTACACTTACGTTGACGTGTCAGGTACTAAAGTAACGGATGTCGATGTGTCGACATTTTCATCGAAAATAACATCTCCATGGATCGACAGTAACCTCGACATTTGGGTCGATATGACATCGACATTTTCCTCAAATTTCATCTATGATATTTTTTAAATCTATTTATGCCAATTACCAAAAATTTCAAAGTTCAAGTCACGACTTCGACAATTTGTCAAAGTCCTGACACTGAACTGGAACAACCCTTGCGGGCTTCAGCTGAACGTCTACGAGTCCAGCTAACATCAAGGAAATCCTCAAAACCTTATATACTTTTCCCAAGACACTTTATCTGCGAGTATCAAAACCACTCTTGAGATGTCGAATTTCAAATCGACATATGGTTGACAGTGTCGATGGTGAAGTCGATGATGTGTCGACATTGGATTTGACGTCGACAAATGCATCTTCAAAACCATCGACACCTCGACAGAATAAAAAATGTCACCTGAAAAATGGTCGACAGTGTAGACACTGATGTCGACGAGTTGATCGACGATCGACTTTTACATCAACAAATCATCGAAAAACAAGGCTATGAAAAAAAAGAAGAATTTGTAGATTCGTTTTGCAGAAATCGTGTTTTCCCCTTTAGAAAACATTTTCCCAAGCATTTCAAACACTTTTTGATATCCTTAACAGAAAATTTGATCAAGAAAAATTGTGGATGGTAATGTCGATGAATTAATCGACGGTCGAATTTTATGTCGTCCTGTCGAGGTATCATGTCGAGGTTTTCTTTATCTATCAAAATATTACGAAAATGTTGGAAATTTTGACCAATCCAACATTCTCATGGATCACAAAAGAGTCAGAAAGGCGGGAAGAGTCGATTTAAGTAAAAATAAGGGGTTTTATTATTGCCGATGTAGATGTCGACGTCGACCATTGCTACACGGGTTGTTTTTAAAAGTTCTATTCATTTATAAGGCGGTATGCAAAGAAACAATTATTTTTATTAGCTTTTTAATTTTCAATTTTTCAAAATTTTTCGATTTTCCCAAAATTCACAAAAAATTTCTAGGTGGAAACGGGCATCTGCAATTATGGTTCCTTATTCCTTAACTTACATTCATAACAATACATTTTAAGCATGTATCCAATGCAATGTGAATTTGGCACTATGGCACTTCTGACTATCTGACATGTCACATGTCCCATGTAAGTGTACGTAGGTAGTTAAGTACACACTTAGGTATACGTACCTACTTGGTATGTTTTCTTTTCTTTTTTCAACCCAATCGAATTGATTAAACGACGAAGAAATTTGGGCCTCAAGGTATTTTATAATTAAAAACGTTAGATAGGTAGGTAGGTAACTAGGTATGTATATTATATTTACTTTGTTTTGAATTTTATAATTTTTCAAGATACGTTTCGCTTTGCCAGGTTTTATTTCAAAAGAAAGGAAATTGTCTTATTGCATGCCATCTTAACAGTATGGTACGTGTAATAGGTCGGTCGTAATCTAGAGTCTCATTTTTTAAAATAACGTTCTCGAGGGATTTCTTTCGACGTATTGTTATTAGAAACGCTATATTGTATGTAGACGCGGGTACGTATTACAAGGCAAACTGTTTCAAGTACTTGTGTTTTATTTTTAGTGATTTGTGAATAGAAATATCGAGAAAAATTTAACCATTCGTATTTATACGCTTAGGTACATATACGTACGTAACGTACTCGAACATTTAAAGTGTACGCCGCGCCGCCGCCGCACCCTGCAGGAAGAGTACGCCATTCGACGTCTGTATCCTAACGAGCATAATATGACGTCTTGTATCTATTATACACAAGGATGGGAACGAATAACGCCTTCATCATTCGAATAGCGAATAACGGATAGCCTAGGTTTAGGGTTATCCGAATAACGAATGAATAACCGTTGAATATAATCATTCGAATTACGGATAATTTTTTAGCGATTTTTTTGTCATTATTCGAATAACGAATAAATAACGAATAACGGATAAAAATAAAAAAGTTTCAAATTGCAAGAAAATAATTTTGAGTTGATATCAAATTTTTTATTTTATTTCTTTTTTTTTTCATTTTTAATGTTGGAAGAAATTCAGAATCAGAAATTGAAAAAAAAAAATGTTGGTATGCCTTAAATCAATTTTTTTTTGGGAGTGGCTAAATCCACAATAAGTAATCACATTGTAAGGGCGATGTCGTTCTTTTTTATTTATCTTTTATTTTTGTACAAGTACACGTTTTTTTTTCGTAAAGTTTTTTAAATTTTTTTTCAAACAAATTTTTTTTCACAAAATACTCAAAATATTTTTTCATTCTAGGTATTTTTTATGTTTTGATTTTTCAAATTTATTTTTCTCAACAAGTCAGTAAATAGTTGAATACTTAGCTACTTACTCAATTTTGATTATTAAAATTTCAGTGAATTTGAAGGGGAAAAATGAAAGAAATTTTTGAAGAAAAAATAAAAATTGGAATTTACTTGAAAAAAAAAAATTGGAAATAATTACTCAATTAGAGGACAAGACAATAATCTTGATGAAAATTATTGGAAAAATTCGAATGAGAAGTCAAGTTGTCAGTTGGGTGATGAAATAGGAACATTTTGATTTTGATGACCAATAATTTGAGAATGAAATAAATTGACAATTTTATTGGAAAATAGGGGGATGATGAACAATTTTTTTGAAAAAATAAAAATGTCAGAAAAAATTTCGGTAGAAAGCTCAAAAATAAACTTGATAAAAAATTTACTTGAAAGAAATTTCAAAAGAAAAATTTGAAAAAGTATGGTAGAGATTTAGAAGTATTTTTTGATGAGAAAATTTTATGAAAAATGTTTAAAAATCTAAATGAAAATTTAAAACTCAATTATTAATTATTAACAATATTCATTAAAAAAATTTCAAAAAATGAATTTGAAAAAATATGATGAAGATTTAGTTGCATTTCGATGAAAAAATTATTGGAAAGTTTGAATGAAAAATAAAATTGGAAAATATTTTTAAAAAAAATGAATTTCAACTTTTAAACGACAAACAGAAAAAAATGAATGAAGAATTTAATTTGAGGAAAAAATAGGAATACCTAAATTATTTGATGAATGATGAATAATTTCTTCAAGAAATTTTTTTTCAAAAATGTAATGAAAATTGAAAATGAAAATAAGTGAAAAATTTGAAGAATAGAACACTTGGAAAAATTTTAAAAATTTTTACTTTTTATTTAGTGGAAAAATCTCGATGCAAAATTTGAGAAAATCGTTTATGAAAAATTAAAATTTCATTAAAATAAAAATTAATTTCGACAAAGTCCACTTTGCAAATTACAAACAGGACCACGACAACGAGTTTTCAAACAAGAATATGGAATGAATTCTCGTTCGTTCAATTTGGTGATTACTTGTTGTGGATTTAGTCACTCCCTTTTTTTTTTAGTTTCAAGATCTACTTAAAATACCTACCTATACTTTTAATTTTTTTAAAATTCACAATGCAAAATTTTTTCTTTCCATGCAATTAAAAAAAAATTTAAAAAATAATTTAAGAAAAAAATAAAAAATCAAACCAAAAGAATTGAATTTTTTGCGAAAAATTAAAAATATTAATGCAAGAATTTTTCCGGAAAAAAAAAATAAAAACAAACTGATAATAAATGAGATTTATGAGTGAAGAAAAAATTGTTTTATGGTTATGAAAATTTTTAGTCAAGTAATTTATTCCATTTTTTTTAAATTTTAATGTTTGAAGGAATTTTAAAAAAATCAGAAATTATGAAGAATAAAAAAATGCAAAAAAAATTAATGCCTCAAATCAAGTTTTTTGAGTTTTTCAAAGATCTAAAATATTTTATATTCTTAGTGCAACATTTTTTCTTTCCAATGAAAAAATAAAAATTTAGAGTAATATTCGAGATGAATATAATTTAATATCTAGATAATAATTACCTACTCTGATAAAAAGGTCTCAAATTTTTTTCCATAACAAAAAAAAAAACGAAGGAAAAATCTCAAATTTTGATAAAATTATTTGCATTTTCAATTTCATAATTTTCTCATTTTGATTACCTAGAAGAAAATTGAAAATTGAATAAAGAATTTTTTGAACATGCAAAATTTAAAAAAAAACTGAAAACATTGAATGTTGAAAAAAAGGAAAAAATGGACGAAAAAAAATGAGAACCTGCAATAATTAATAAAAAATTATGTTTTATTAATTTTTTTTTTTTTGAAAAAATTTTTCATTCGTTATCCGTAACTTTACAGATGAATTTATTCGAATAATGAATAACCAATTTTGAAGTTGTATGTATTCGAATAACGAATAACGGATAACTGTTCCTAACGTTATTCGAATAACGGATAATTTTATCCGAAAAATCATCCGTTTATTCGTTATCCGAATAATTTCATTCGAATAATTCCCATCCCTGATTATACATTAAGCATACGCGACACATCATCACTAAAGCATTCGATTTACTGGTTAGTGATTCAAAAAATTTAATTACGGCTAAAATCAAAACAAAAGCTATTCTCCGTTGAAGAGTAGAATTTGATTAATTAACAAGATTACAAAATGAAGTTATCCGTTTATACCAAAAGGTATGCGAGTAGGTATGATTAAATTGGTGCAAAGGACGTTAGTCTACGTACTCGCATAAAAGCCAATTCACGAAGCTTTCTAAATAAATTCGTCGAGTGCATCGAATAATATACTTAGACAACTCAAAACAAGCGGAAGGCAGCGGGCAGCAGATATGCAAATCCATTATTCATCATTTAGGAAAATTTTCCAAAACAGACGAATAAAGGAGCAGTTGTATTAGACGATATTACGTACTTCTGAGAGGAGTATCGGGGCTGTATGGCGATTGCTCTAAAGGGTAACAATGATTTAGCTCTAGCAAGTTTGGTCTTCGTATTTTTACCTCGTCCTTAATTGCTGTATCGGCTCAACGAATCCTTTGTTCCATTAATTTTACTCCCTTTTCCTCATATCCGAACATTTAACCTATCTACTGCTTACCTGTAAGTTATCCGGGTGTCAGTCCCACCCAGGGTTATCTCATTATTTAACGGAATCATCCTAAAACAGGAAAAGAAGCTTTAAGAACCTACGTTCGCTTCAATAGTACCGAAAACGTAAAGGGCAAGGTAAAGAATTTTCCATGGAAACATCCGCTCCTCTCTTCTTTCCAACTGTCATATCTTTCGTTATCTGTTGCGTCACCATCCTTTATTCCTTTGCCAACTTGGAGTTTCACTTTTAAAGGCGATTTTTTTTCCTTTTCCCCTCTCCCCGGACTAAACCGAGAGACGAAGTTTTAAAACTATAAAGAATTTACCATTCGACCGAAGTTTTTGTGTTTTTTTCTCCCTCTCGAAATTAGAAATATATTTCTGTATACCTACCTTACCTATCTAGATATCTCTTATATCATGCAGAAATTGTTTTCAAGATAATGCATAGCCTTACAATGTTTATTTGTTTTTATTAGCAATTCTGCTTCTGCTCGCTCTTGGAGTGGGGAAAAAATCGATCGCAATTTTTTTTCAAATTCACAAATCTTTGATGCGAAAGTTGATGTTTTCAATTTTGATAAAGTCGAAAATGTACCTTTGGAGAAATGCCAAATAAATGACGATCTTTGACGTGCGTTTTAACGAAGATAATGCCAATATATATACCTACCTATATATTTTTAATTAACAGCACGACCCTTTTCTTTCTATAAATAAATAATACCTATTTCAAAAGAATTACCTACTGAAAGATTAAACAATTAATCGTCCTATCATCGAGTCAGGTAATTACTTTTAATTGATCTTGAGCACTTTTGAAAGAATGAAAAAATACAGGGTGTTTCATAACTGACTGAGTTCCTTCCACCGACTGAATAGGCAACCCATAAGGAACAAAAAATGTCATATAAACATGGTGCCTTCCTTGAAAATTCAAGGAGCAAGGGAAAATTAAATTGAGAAAAAATAATTTCTGATTGGGCTAATGAATAGTAACCCTAAAAAGTGACTTTTTTGTTCTAGACATTTTTTTGCCTATCTTCGAAAATGAAGACGCAAGAAAGCTTTAAATTTTGAAATAAACAGGTTTTTCAATTTTCAAAGCTCTGTAGCTCCTTCATTTTCGAAGATAGACAAATTAATTAAAAACTTTTTTTTCTGATCTCTAGGGCCTAGTTGTACAGTCACCGATTAAAGTTAACCGAGCCTTAACCGGCCAAAATCGGCCGGTCAAGAACCCCGGTTAAGCTGCGTGACCAATAACGCAGCTCCGTTTGATCACGTGACGCTGCTCACGGAACTTAACCGGCGACTGTACAACTAGCCCTAAGAGTTAAATAGCTTTCATGTATCATCTTGTAAAGGGTAAAATAGGGGATTAATACTGGTAGGGGACGATAGACCGACAGAGCTTAGGTACAAATCGCACCTTTCGTTTTACACTTATACACCCACCCCTAACTCTTCACATACCAAATTTTATGTACCAAATTATACACGCTAAATAACTACACACAGTTCGTCACAAGGAGAACACGTTTATTGGACTCAGAACAGACCAAAAAAGAGGGATCACATTACCAAATTATACTAAAATATATACCACATTAAAACATGGGCCAAATTGAACTTTGATCCGGCCGACGGTCGGAGTACGCGGTGTCCCTACGTACTAGGTCCGATATCGATACACGAATCAGTCTCATTACCAAGTAATGAGACTGGTTAGCAGGGATACCAACCACGTTACCGCAGTGTAGCACCAGGAAGTCAGGCCATATTAAGTACTATTACAATCTTGACGTAATTTTGCAATTTTTATGTCTCATTCGTACCTATTCACTAACTTGAGCTACAAATTAACAGTGCACATCATTGGAAAATGAGAACTGCAAAATTTGTCAACATGTTACATGAAACAGGTGTAACTCTTTGAGATAAGCAAAAAAAGTTATGTGATGAATTTGCCTATCTCCGAAAATGAGGGAGCTACACAGCTTTGAAAATTGAAAAACCGTTTTTTCTCTCTCAAAATATAAACCTCCCTTGCTTCTTCATTTTCAAAGATGGGCAAGAAAACGTCCAGAACAAAAAAGTTAATTTTTTTAGTAGGTATTTACTATTCATTGGCCCAATCAGAAATCATTTTTCCTCAATTTAATTTTCCTTTGCCCTTCAAGTTTTCAAGATAGACAACTTGTATATACTATAACATTTTTTGTTCCTTATTATGGATTGCCTATTCACCTGGTGGAAGGAACTCAGTTAGCTATGAAACACCCTGTATAGAGTAACGCAGAAAAATATTTATTAAGCTATTTGAGTGTCGAAATATCGAATTTTCATTATAAAACGAGAAAAACAACTGATAAAATGAATACAGCATATTTTCTCGCCAATATTTTTCAATTTGACGACACAGAAAGAACCACGATTGTTCTAATTTTGTAAATTCAAGAAAGAAATCCCCTCAATACAATTTATTTGATTTGTGAAATTTAAAAAGACGAAGACCAATAATGAATAGGTTCAAGACTTTATTGTTTCGGGGAAGTTTAATTATTTTCAAACAACCCGAAGAAAGAAAAACACTAAATAAAATACTCGGATTTTTTTTTCCTTCCATGGCGATAAACAAAGTTTATATTATTTGCTGTATTTGTTGAAATTTGAAAATTAGGTTAATTTAAAGAACGAGGAAAAAATTGAATTCTTTTCATTCAGCGAAAATTTAATTAATCAACTTAGTAGGTGTTTTAAGTAAATCCATCGAAGTGCGATTTCATTAATCGGAAATTTTATACCATTACCTACCTATGCGACTGTAATAAAATATGCTTACGTACTTGCAAATCAGTTGTTCCGTTGTTGAGGTGAAAATTACATCAGCAATGAGAAAAATACCATCGACCAAAATCTGACCGCGATATTCATTTTTCATTATAATTTATAAAAGATACATTTCTGTTGAAACGTGATTAACTATTATTTTCATTTGCGACTGAAAATTTATTGCACTTCTTTCGTTTTATAAAACAGTTTTATAATCACGCGAAGTATTGTAGGTAGGTATTTATTAAACGAGATTATTCCTTATTGAAGGCCGAAGGGTGAACATTTATTTTATTCCAAGATACATTATCGTCGAATTCGTGTAACGTTTACCTACCTTATTGAAGTATTTTAAAAGTTTTTTGGCGTCAATGTTAAATTTCTTTTTATGTCGATACTCGATAGGTAGTTATGCTTAGTAATATCTGTATATTTATTTATACATACAGGGTGTCCCGGTTCAGAGTAACCAGACTTGAGATTTGGATACAACCGAGTACCTTTAACAAAAAACTTTGTGTACACATATTGCCTGAATTTAAAAATGAAGGAGCTGAAAAGCTTCAGAAAATTTGTATTTTTTGTCAAGCAAAATTAGTTGGCAAGTTGGCAACACTGTTTTCAACAAAAAAAATCCGACCCCCTGCAGTGGATAGCACTTTGAAAACACAAAAAAGCTCCAAGCACATTCGGTTGCCTATGTCTGAAATTGAAGGAGTTGTAGCCACGCGAAATTTCGGCCAAATCTATTGCCTACCTCAATTTATCACGGTGCACAGAGACATGAAAATTGCAAAATTCCATCAGGACAATACACGGGACAGGTGTAAGTAATTTTTTGAGAGGAACAAAAAAAGTCGAGTGAAAAATTTGAAAATGGCGCTATGGAGACTTGAACTTCAAAAATACCGATTATCGAAGCTTTGTAGCCCTTTCATTTTCAAACATAGGCAAATTTTTTACGCAACTTTTTTGTTCCTCTCAAAAAGTTACACCTGCTTCATTTATTATCTTGACGATATTACTTATTTTGAATTTTTCTAAGTATACCATCGTCCCTTCAAAATTAAAATAGGCACCTGGTGTACATAAAGTTTTTTATTACTGCGACAGTCAGTCATACATTATGTATATCCAAATATTAAGTCTGGTTACTCTGAACCGGAACACCCTGTATAAATATTTTATTGTAGAATTTCAATCAGAAAGAACTGAAATATTTTATTCCTTGATGATGACAAGTTTTATGTCGATGTTATGTCTCTTTTTTTGCAACGGTTAAATAGAATGGTACCTACATGGAGAAGTATGTACCTATATATTTCATAATTTTATATAAGCAAAAAAATCAAATGGTACCTATGAATTAATTTGGAAATTTTCACGCGCTTCGTAACACTTTAAAGGTATTTGAAAAGTGAAACGCTGAATGAAGTTTTACAACTTCATTCAATTGTATAAAAAAAATATACGCGAATAATGTGATTACGTATCGCACACATAAACCTAGTACGAGTAGGAAATTGAATTCGAAATCAGGTATCGCAGAAAAATAATTCAAAGCTACGAGGCGTCAAAACGTTCACGTTTCAAGAAAACTATGCTTTTTGGCAAAATCTGGCGAGGTAAAAAATTGAACTGAAGAAAAATCAAACGAAAAATACGTGAAAATTGACAAAGAATTAATATCAAGCTTAAAGAATTTTTAGGTAAGTAATGGATGAGTAGCGGCTTGACTCGTCTTTATCCACTATAGGGTATCTATAGTTCTTATGCATTTTCGACATTTCTTTGGTCTCATTCCATGATTATGAAATTCATAATCAAGGGTCTCACCTTTAAAGTTGTGTGTTATTTTCCGCCTAACTGAATTTCAAGTGGAGCTCAAGTCCATTTCATTCCAAAAAAAAAAAAAAAAAAATTGTGGATTTTTAAACGTTTTTTTTTTTTTTTTTTTTTTTTGTTTCAACCTACGAGTATTAAATTTGTTGTTTTTTTCGTGAGAAGTAGGTAATTCTTGATTTTTTATTTTTCCTTTGGCTAAATTTTAAGTGGTAATAAGTACCTTTGAGCCCGCTCAATTTCTCAAAAAAATGCAAAACTTTCATTTTCAGGAATTCGAATTCAAATAAATGGTAAATAATTTTAATTTTTTGAGAAATGAGGGGAGATTTCAAAGCACCACTTGGAATTCTGTTGGAAGAAAAACAAAAATTTGACGATAAACTTTTATTGAAAGGAACACCTATTATCTATGAGTTGGAAAACAAAAAAGTTAGAAAATAAATTTAATACCTAATAACGATTTACCAAATTGAAAAAAAAAGGAAATTCTTAACGGAGAATTTGGAAAAATAATGTAAATAAAAGTTTACTTGGAAAAACTTTAGGAGAAGAATTTACAAAGAAATTTTAAT
This sequence comes from Balanococcus diminutus, assembly GCA_959613365.1. Taxonomy (NCBI): domain Eukaryota; kingdom Metazoa; phylum Arthropoda; class Insecta; order Hemiptera; family Pseudococcidae; genus Balanococcus; species Balanococcus diminutus. The sequence goes on along the minus strand of OY390715.1, from coordinate 40,354,342 downwards.
AAAATTTAATGAAAAGTTAACCTGCCTATTTTTATTGAGTACATACTTAACTATTTATGTATATTATTTCTATGCTTGGTTTTCGTAAAATATCTTTATTTATTTATTGTTTTTAATAGTTTCGATGATTAAAATTTATTTTGAATAAATTAAACTTGAAAAAAAAAAAAAAAATACAAGAGGTGAAGTAGCCTCTCTAAAAAAAAATCGTTACAATACCATCCTGACACTAAGTTTAGTCCATTGGAATTTTGAAGTTTTTTCAGGAAAATTTTGAAATAAATTTTCTGTCAAATTTTTTTTTTATGAAATACCTAAAATGAAAAATTTTGATGAAATATTCCTTTGAAATAATATTTCCCGAGCAGCACAATCGACAAATTATCGAAATAAAAAATCGACAGAATATCGAATTCGATAAAGTGTCGCGTTAGTTCCGCATAAATCGTGAAATTATCTTTCGATATATAGATAGATTATCGACGAATTATAGTTAGAAAAAATTTCGAGATTATAGTAAGATATTTTATCGATAATATATCTATAATATCGAAAGATAATTTCACGATTTAGGCGAAACTTTTGCGAAACTTTATCGAATTCGATATTCTGTCGATTTTTTAACGATTTTTTATTCCGATTTTTCGTCTTTTACTAGCTTTTTTCTATAATTAAAAATCATTAATTAGCATAATTAATACATTAAACTATGCCTAAACACATTATTCATGTTACAGTAAGAGGATCATTTCAGAAAAAGCCAAAAAAAATTATAAAAAATCTGCCACCCGTGGGGCTTGAACCATCTACCTCCTGCATGGTAATCCTCTTCCTTAACCACTATGCCATACCTTATCGTTGAGGATTTAGCAATAAAACGCTTATAATAGGCAGTTTAGTACTTCCAGACGTGTTGGACTTGGAAAAATGTTCACCAATTTGGAAATAATTTCAAATATCGTCACAAAATCGTTCGACAAATTTCAGATTATTTGTCGATAATGTAGTTTCAAATATCGCCACAAAATCGTTGAAAAATCGAATTCGAGGAATTTCATATTACGTGTCGATAATATAGTTTCAAATATCGTCATAAAATCGTTGAAAAATCGAATTCGAGAAATTTCAGATTACGTGTCGATAATAAAGTTTTAAATATCTTCACAAAATCGTTAAAAAATCGAATTCGAGAAATTTCAGATTATTTGTCGATAATATAGTTTCAAATATCGTCACAAAATCGTTAAAAAATCGAAATCGAGAAATTTCATATTACGTGTCGATAATATAGTTTCAAATATCTTCACACAATCGTTAGAAAATCGAATTCGAGAAATTGCATATTATGTGTCGATAATATAGTTTCAAATGTCGTCAAAAAATCGGTAAAATATCGAAGTCGAGAAATTTCATATAATCTGTCGATAATATAGTTTTAAATATCTTTACAAAATCGTTAAAAAATCGAATTCGATAAATTTAATATTCTTTGTCGATAATGTAGTTTCAAATATCTGCACAAAATCGGTGGAAAATCGGAATCGATAAATTTAATATTCTTTGTCGATAATATCGTTGACGAATATCCTCATAAAATCTTAATAATATCGAATTCGATAGTTTTTAGATTTTTTGCCTATGAAGTTGTACCGATTAATCTTTATAATATCGTGAGAACATCTATAGATTTTCAAACGATTTTTTATCGATATGTTACATCTTCCGATATTATCGATCGAGTGTGCCGCTCGGGTTTTTGGACGATTTTTTTGTGAATTTATAAATTTGTAATTTTTTTTTCGAACAAAATTTGAAATATTTTCTCTCTCTCTCAAAAAAAAAAAAAAAAAATCGAGAATTTTTTGTGAAAGTTATTTTTAAAAATTTTTAATTGGATTTGTGAAATGACACATTTTACTTAATAATAAATGAATGTAGGTACCTAACCTTACCTATTTGTCGTACATATGCATTGATAATTAAAAATAACATCAAGTGTTTGTTACGAACTAACAATACCATGCGCAACATTTCTTTTCGTAAAATCGAATCGAATTTCATTATTATAGTTATACCTATACCTATGTATACCTAAGCTGTTGAAGTGAATATGAAATAGGTAAGCATAAGTACTTGTAATTAATGTGCTATATTATTATAAAGTTGATTAACCCGATAAAGTAAACAACTTTGATAAGCGAATGTCAGCATTTCGTTTCATGCGGTAAAAGGTGTGTTTTATTTTTAATTACGGGAGGTATCTAGCTACCTACTATTGTATAATATGGAATTAACAACATGATAAAATATTTTCATTGTGTGTTTAATGTGGACTGCAGATGATAACTCGCGAGATTCCATATAAAATTACAGCGCCATAGAAATGATCCGCAGCTAAATCTCGAGTCTTGTATTTATTTTGAAAATCAAAATACCTGCTACATTATGTTTTTTTCTTCATTCAAAAAAATCATTCATTATGTCTTTAATGTTTTTTATTGTTTCATTTTTGATTAAAAACGCCGAACGATTAAGTATATGAAATGAAGCGAAATATGGATGAAATGTTTCGTTTTCACATTTTTTTATCATTCAATCTTTTGTTTCATTTTTTGTTAATTTTGAAAGTTTTATCTTATGAAAATAAAATTGGGTCTTATAAAAAAATTCGAAATATTAATTTTGTGCGAAATGAAAATATGCATAACTTTTTATTTGCTGTAGGTAGTTGATGATTTTTCGACGGTGGAAATGAAAAAAAAAAAAAAAATTGTAGCCTTTCCTACTTACGTAATTATCAGATCCAAATGAGAAGTATTTTATTGACGATTGTGCGTTGGCACATATAATATGTATGTCTATGTACTAAGGTACTTACTTATTTATACATAATATATCTAAATTTGCGTACTATTTGAAAGCTATATAGGTAGAACTTACAAGTTACAATAGAAAAATAAATATTATTATGTAGGGAATGATGTTCACCAATTTACTTACCTTTTTGAATAAATCTGCACTATTACTATAATTATGATTTTGTGAAATATAATGAAATTCATTGAATAATTATTTTATATCGCACGCTTACTCTACCAACGAGCAATCAGCAGTTGCATATGACTTTACGTTGAAAGTAATGATGGATTTCAGACACAAACTAATTTTAAGCTGGCTGTAATTTCAGATCTGTATACATTTGTTAGGAAGTATTGACAAGAAGCTTCTATTCACATTTAAGTTCTTCTCGCTTCTTTTGTTCTTTATTCATTGATGTAATTAATGAGCCTCTTCTAAAGGTTGTAGGTAGCTAGACGAATTTCTGTAATTTTGAACTGAACTGATAATTTGACTTTGAAATTTACGAAAGTTTTGCCTTTTAAAAAAGTATTTAAATTTTTAAATATGTCGGTAGGTAACTAGGTAGGTACTATTGTGGGTTAAAATTTGTTTCAACGTGACTAAAGTAATTTCAAAAAATTCTACATTTTGTCTTCTCATCTCGATAATTTATTTGGTAATGAAAAAAGCATTGTCTGAACGATAATTTCAGTCCAAAAAAATTACTCACGTCTTTGTGCCTGTCAATTCCCCCATTTTCGAATTGAAAAAAAAAGGCGTAGCAGTCAAAACGCCACTGGAGAAGCTATAATTTTTCTTCATACGTTTTCAAAAACTTACATTGAGAAAAAGACCACAATTTTGGGGACAAAATAAGAGATGATTCTATAAGAAGCTAAAATTTGGATTTGGATTGAATGGGAGTACAGGAGTAGACATCGCTGGTGCAAGATTCAAAATTTTTTACCTCTTTGGGTCTTTGCTAACGTTTTAACATAAAGAGCCTTGGCTCGAAAGTCTAAACCTATATAAAAGCCCTAAAAATCCACTTCTTGGGGCCTAAAAAGGGTCGGAGATGATCTAGAAACCTGGAATTTGGATAATTGGAAATATTAGATCTATTATTACTTTACACATGGCCAAAACCTACAAAAGGCGCATCCGCGCATCTCAACTTACAATTTTTATAGAAAATAAAAATTTCCTTACTTTTTATGGTAAAAATCTATTTTTTTTTTCCAGGAAAATCAAAATTTGGTAACCTTAATAATTGCTGATTTATTTTCAAATTTTTCTATCGAAATAATTTTTTTGTATCTATAGGAACCATTTGTCAAGTTGAGCTACCAAGCAGGTGATATTACCTTTGTACGTAATTCAAAAATCTCGATTTTTTCAGCGAGCCGCAACTTTTCAACCCTGTGTTAGGGTAGGGTCAGAAAAGTGATATCAAATTTCGAGGTCAATGGTCTAGACTTCTGGGAAGTGTAGAACCTCAAATAGTACTTTTTCAGGGAGTGTCCGCGAGGTCCCAAGCGGGTTGCACACCGCGAAAAAAGGGAAACTGCGTTTTTTCAAACGTGACCTTGTGAATGGTTTTTCAACCCAAAATGAATCACTCTCTTGCAAATGGTTAAAATCCAATTATGTTTTTTTTTTTTTTTTTTTTTTTTTTTTAATTCCACCCTAATGTACACAATTATGCATATATCTCAAAAATTGAAGGGTAAAAGGAAAATAAAACTGAAGAATAATGTTTTGAAAAAAATTTCCTAAAAAAAAAACATCGCAGGGAATACCTAGTAACAAAACAGTAAACAGCATTGAGGCGCGTATGAAGCTGGTTACTTAGTTAGAATGCGGAGTTCCATTAATCATTCGAAATTTAATTTAATATAGTTTTCAAACAATGTGTTGCAGCTTTAAAATGAAATGGGAAATTTGAATCGATGTAGTTGCTTTAAGAACGCCGCGAAACTGGATGTCAAAAAAATGGGCTGTAAATTCAGCAGTAGGTTTTGTAAAAGCAAGCGCTCCGTCGAAGATTCAAAAATTCCAGGTGAGCCACACCCGTTAATGAGCTACGTACCCAATGGTGGAGATTATTATTAAAAGATGAAATTAACCTATGGGTGTAGCTGGTAAATGAGTTGTATGAGAGTAGTCTCAAACTACAGTGTTTTACATCGCGTTGATAGAATCTCTAATTTGTTTTTTAAGAAATTGTCCATGTTTAACCTCTGCTTCGTTGTTATTTTAACGTCTTATTTAAATATTATGTTTCGCTAATTTTCGTAGTTAATTCGGTAGTCAGTATAATGTTTGGTTTGGTTCTTAATTTTGTTTATTCGTAATTATTTCGCGGAAGTATTTCTATGTACATCTACTGCAAGAAAAATGAAAAATATCCACGTTGAATAAATCACTAAAATTTTGCCTCCTTAATCGTGGTTGAAATAAAGGAATCAGCGGAAAAGTTTGCCTCCGAGATTCGCATATTACCAAAATGCTGAAATGTGCATTCCATTCGATAGGTATGCTCACGAATGAAAAATTACTCGGTTGAAATTTAAAAGAAATGTGTATACGTATTTTCGATTTGTACTGATAATCCCTCTGCTATGTACTCTTAATGTTAGTTTGGATTTTTTCAAAAATCAGAAGAGATAGGTATTCGAATTTTAAGCGGAAAAATACTTGCTGATGTGAAGTAGGCTTTAGGTAGGTGTAAATGTAATAAAAAAAGTGATTCCTTTTATCTATATCATGTTTATACATTCTGGTATCTTAATACTTCAGTTACTAGGTAAGCAAACAAATTTTTCAAGATGCTTGTAGTTAATCTACCTTCTTAGGTATTTACCCATTTACATGTATGTATACCTATGCAGGGTGTCCCGTTAATGAATAACAAGGCTTATTAGTTATTACCATTTGTATACAATTGAGTGCCACTAACAAAAAACTTTATATGGTATACCTACACATTGCACATGGTGTAAAAATTTGAAAATGTAGGAGCTCGTTACAAAGTTTTGAAAATTGGTATTTTGCCAAGCATAAGGCTGGAAACACTGCTTTCAATTTTTTTTTAAACCCCGGAAGTGGATAGCACTTTAAAGAACCAAAAAAAGTTCTAAGTAAATTAGGTTGCTTATCTCTGAAGTAGAAGGTGTTATACCAACGTGAAATTCCGATAAAAAATACATGCCCACCGCGGCCACCTCATTTCATTATGGCGAACAATGAGACATCGAAATTGTAAACATTTATTAAAACAATACGTGAAACAGGTAATATTTTGATAAGGATCAAGTGCAATTTTATCAAGAGAATACGTGAAACAAGTATTTTTTGAGAAGAACAAAATGAAATTTTATCAGGAGAATAAGTATGTGAAACATGTATTTTTTTCAGAAGAATACAATGAAATTTTATCAGTAGAATACGTGAAACAGGTAATTTTTTGGGAAGAACAAAAGTAAATTTTATTAGAACAATACGTGAAATGGGTAATTTTTGAGAAAAACAAAAAGAAATTTCACCAGGAGAATACGTGAAACAGGTATTTTTTTTAGAATAATACAATGAAATTTTATCAAGAAAATAAGCGCATGAAACAGGTAATTTTTTGAGAAAGACCAATTAGTCACCAAGTGAAATTTTGTCAAGAGAATACGTAACAGGTATTTTTTGAGAAGCACAAAATGAAATTTCATCAGGAGAGTATAGGTACGTGAAACAGGTATTTTTTTTTAGAAGAACACAATGAAATATTATCAGGAGAATACGTGAAACAGGTAATTTTTCTAGAAGAACAAAAAGAAATTTTATTAGAACAATGCGTGAAACAGATAATTTTTGGGAAGAACAAAATGAAATTTTATCAGGACAATGTACGTGAAATAGATAGGTAGTTATTTGTTGAGAAAAACAAAAAGAAATTTCACCAGAAGAATATGTGAAACAGGTATTTTTTGAGAAAAGAATACAATGAAATTTTATCAGGAGAATATGCGAATGAAACAGGTAATTTTATGAGAAAGACCAAGTGAAATTTTGTCAAGAGAATACGGTGACGGGTATTTTTTGAGTAGCACAAAATGAAATTTCATCAGGAGAGTATAGGTAGGTATGTGAAACAGGTATTTTTTTTAGAAGAACGCCATGAAATATTATCAGGAGAATACGTGAAACAGGTAATTTTTTGAGAAGAACAAAGAACAAAAAATGTCATGTTAAAAAATTTGCTTAGACATATTTGAAAGTGAAGTCAATATGAAGCCTTGAACTTCAAAAATACCAATTTGTGTCATTCCGTAGGTAATGGGCCCATTCGGTCGATATTGAGTTATTGGTAGAGGGGTGACAAACACAGTGTGAGTAATGGGATAGAGGTGACCCGGGCCCAAAAAATGCATAATTCACAACAAAAAAAAATTTTGTAATTAGAAAATTCCAAAAGTTCAACTTTGAGTAAACTTAATCTAAAGTTTTTATGATCAAAAAAGTTGATTTTTTTTCAATGCTTGAATCTTTTGTCACGAAATTAAAAATCCACTTTTTTCCACCTAAATTTCAAATAATTATTGCAATAGCGATTTTTTTCCTCGCTTTGTGAGTCCTAGAGAGCGTATGAAGAATGGTATTTCCGTCAAATTATTCTAGTAATTTTTTTCAATTTCGGTAAATTAAGGTGGAACATCAATTCCATGTTCCATAATGATATCAGGGTGTTCAATTCTTAATAATTTGAGAATAAAAAGTGAAATGGGGGAAAAAAAATTAAGAATGGAGCCATCCGCTAATAAAATAATACAACTGATCAAGCGAGTGAATCATGTAGAGATTACAATATTAACATCAAAGAGAACCGCGCAAAATGCTCTAGGGAACATGAACCCAACGTGAAAATCTGCGAGTTCCGTTTTCAAGGTCAAGCGGTACAAGTAAAAAATACAGCAAAAAACAAAATCGACCAAATGGGCCTTTTTCAAAAAATCTTTAATTCCATTTTTCTCCGCTTGGAGTGCCTCTTCAGCTCTATAATTTTAACACGTTGTAGAGGACTAGTTACTCAATTGAAATCCGCAAAAAAAAAAAAAACGATTTTTCATTACTCTCGGATTTTTTACTAAAAATGCGATTATCTCAAAAACTGTGATCGACCAAATGGGCCCATTACCTATGGATTGACACATTTTCTAAAACTTTATAGCCCCTTCATTTTCAAAAATGGGCAAATTTTTTACCTAACCTTTTTTGTTCTCCTTAAAAGTTATACCTGCATCATTTCTTATCTTGGCGGTATTTTGAAATTTTTGGAAATTATTGCCCTTCAATATCAAGATTGCCTAATTAACGAGTTTTGATAAGATTGTGATTGTACTAGGTGGGCTGACTCTGGGTACGGGTATTTCTCGATGAAAAAAATTTCACGCCGGCTTTGTGTAATAATTACTTCTACGAAATAAGATAGTTCGACGTCGCGACGCGTCGAGTCGTGAATTCATTACGCATACAATACGCGTTAAGTAAGCGCGAACGCTGCTGAAATATTTATTCGGTTTTATTTAGCACTTGCACGAACTTGAAGAATAGAATATAAAAACGTTTGAACCCGGTATGTATCGAATCGTGAATACACAAACAACATGTCTGCCATAGGAGTAGGTCAGCTAGTGAGCTGAATAATATGGTTTTAAAAGTGCAAGATGTCATTTATTAATGTCTGCTAAATCACGTTTCGCCGGCGGATAAGGTTATTCTGACAAAGTTGCGTTACTGATGCCATCTTGACTATATTTTTGTTGTTAACAGATGATGTAATTCCCACAAGATATCATGTAGCAGTGAGTTTCACTAACAATAGGGGACGAGATACACACTTTTTGCATGATAACGTAGGTACCTACTTCTTTCGAATTATTTGTGATGTGTTGTTAAAAGTTTGAGGTCGTTCGTCAAAATTGAATGTTCCCGTCTGCGCTATGTTACTTTAGCATATAACTTCATATATTACGAGTAGTGCTTTCAACTTTCAAACCGACTAAGTATAATCAGTTATTTCCGTGGTTTTTCATACACATACTGTAGATGTACCGAACCCGTGTTATATATCTGATTCTGGTGATAAACACCGTTACATCCTAATTTCAATTTTGCATAGCACTATAAGGTAGGTACGTGTGCTGTCAAAGTGAACAAAAATTATTTCCGAGGATAAGATCGACATTGAGCTTTTCGAGTAATACCTATATTACCTACGGTAGTAATCTAACCTATGCACTATATAGAGTATAATTATAGATTGATTCAATTGACAATGTATGTAGTTGTATAGGTTATTCATTTATTAGCCGAATTAAAAAAAAAAAATGATGGCTGCTATTGTGTCCGGCCCTGATTTAGAAGGAAAGTTCTGACCCCATTTGTTGATATATATATATATATATATATATATATATATATATATCCAGTACGACCTTGGACCAAAATTTTATTCTACACTTGTATAAGTGATAAAGTGGCATCACCAAAATAACCACATTTCTAGCATCCTGGCACCTTGCTGAGTTGACTGGCAAAAGTTGGTAATCTGACTTCAGTAGAATGAAGCCACTTTACCAAAAGGAAGTCACTTATTTACCGTTAAGACATCTAAAAATGATGCCACTTTATCCTTAGATAAATATATACATATATATATATATATATATATATATATAGGGAATTTTCCCGCTACTTTTGGGACTCTGGCGGGGAGTCCAATGGGTCGAATTCGGTCAAACTCGTTATGTTGGTTCCCCCTGGCGCGGGATTGATGCCATAAAATTTTTTGGGGCCAAACTTGAAATTGAGGATATGACCCTTTTTTGAGGGGGTGCGGGGGAGCCCCAAAATCATGAAATTTTTTGAAACTTGCCCCAGGAATGAGAACCCTAATTACCTCCAACATATTCAAATTTCAGCCCCTAAGTCATCCCTACCCCATTTTAGGGCCCAAAAAGTGGATTTTGGGGTAATTTTTTTCACGTTGATCAGGCTACAGACCTCCAAATGGGGATGGGGTTCGTGCCCCTGATGTGCCTTTTGTAGGTTTCAACTTTTGGGCCCCCTTTGACTCTTGTCCAGGGTCAAAAACCAAGATTTTTCACGATTTTTCATGTTTTTTCTCGCTTCCCGGTGCCTTGATCAGCCTGCAGCCCAAACCAAATGGCCTTGGAAACCAAAATGTGGTATCTATGATCGGTAAGGGTCACTGAGATGCCTTTTAGAGTTTTTGACCCTTGAGTCTCAAAATTGGGGGTGACCTTTTTTTGTGGGGGGCTCTAAAGGGGCTCCAATGTGACAAAATGATTTGAAATTTCTACCAACAACAGTGACTCTGATTGTCTCCATTGTATTCAAATTTCAGCTTTCCAAGTCATCCCCACCCCATTTTAGGGGCTAAAAAGTGGATTTTGGGGTCATTTTTTCAAGTTGATCAGGCTACAGTCCCCCCAAATGAGGGTAGGGAGTCCAAAATTTCATACTAGTTTGAGTTCATGCCCTTGATGTGCCTTTTGTAGGTTTTTACCTTTAAACTCCTTTTGACCTTGATACATCAATATTTTTCAAGTTTTAACCTGTCTTTTCTGATGCGTTGAACAGCCTACAGCCCAAACCAAAAGACCTAAAAGGTCGAAATTTGTAGTGATGTAAAGTTATCGATACATATCTATATAAATCGATATGAGTGCATATCGATACATATCGATATGAAAATTTTGAATATCGATATATCGAAATTTGAAAAATTGCTAGTTTTCAAACACACAAAACCATCATTATCATTAATTTATGATTTCCAATTGAAAAAAGAAGAAGGAAAAAAAAGTTGCTCAGTTCATCGCTGTTCCTAATTTCCTTCTATATTTTGATCAAGCGACACGTTCGTTTCACACCCGCCCTCCCAACCTTTTTTTTTTTTTTTTTTTTTTTTGAAAGTAAACGATGCGACCCGATCACAGTATTTTTAAAAGTTGATTTCAAGTTCCAAAGTATTCAAGCTAAGATTGATGTTTGACATCATTATTGTTATTCTTACTTCATTTTATTAGTAGTTATACAGGTAATAGAGTAGGGGGCATGTGAAGATCTGAAAGTGACGAGGGGGTTGGGCGGAGCCCCCATCTGAAGATGAAATCTTCAATGCAGACAGGAACTAAAACTGAAGACAAAAACCTGACATTTTTAAACTGAATTTGAAGTTAAAACTGATATTGAAACTGAAATACCATGAATGAAAAAGTTTTTAAAGGAGTACACTAACTTGGAAAAAAAAATTCGGCTGTCGCGGAGCATCTTGACTGCTACGTTTTTTTTTTGTTGCATGCGCATGAATTTTTGGTAGTATAGGTAATTCCGCTTATTTATTCGAGTTTCTTCCTTACGATCAAAATCAATTCTTTCAACTGATTCGGATTTTTTGAATTCGAAGGCGATCTACGTAGTCTCACAGATATCTGGCTGAACAAGTTTCCCTTGAAATGTGCCTATAATTGAGCCTAATATTGATAAATAGAATTTCCTCTTTTTTTTTTGAAGTGAAGATGCTTTAGGTAATAATTATTTTTTCCGCAACATTGGCTATTTTTAGTGATTTTTCAATGAAAAATTCAGATTCTATCCTTTTTTTTCAAATTTTTGCAAATGTGCAAAACATCAAAATTTGAAAAAAATTCAAATAGGTATTATGTTACAGAATGTGTTTTATGGTTTTGGTTGGCAATACTGTATTACCATCTTTATTAAAAAATTTTGAAGAAAAAAATCCAGAAGTCATCAGATCGTCATATTTTTATGAGACATTGAAAAATGTAGGTAATTTTTTATGCTTAAAATTTAAAAAAAATAATAATAAGTAGATTAATAATTGGAAAAAAATTGTAATTAAAATGAGTTTAACATGCACATTTTCACCCAAAAAAGACATTCATTGCGATTTTTCATCATTTTTTTTTGTACCCTTGAGAATTTTTCAATAGTTGAAAAAAGTATGGAAAATGATGGGGTTCCTGCAAATGAAGGTAAAGATGAGAAATCGTCGTAAATTGTCTTTTTGGGCGAATATGTGTTTGTTGAACCCATTTTAAATACAATAACTTTTTTTTCAATTTTTAATCTATTTCTTTCAATTTTTTAAACATAAAAAATGACATTGTTTTTTTAAGTCTCATAAATGTGATTCTGATGAATTCTGGATTTTTTTTCAAAAAATATTAATAACGATCATAATACTTCATATACGTATACTTGCCGACCAATGTCATAAAACCCATTATATAACATATTTGAATTTTTTCAATAAATTTTGATTTTTTGCACATTTGCAAAACTTTGAGGGCTCTAGCGCGATCGGAAGATGTTAAGACTGTATTTTAATTTGATTATTTTTTTTTTCTTTTCCATGTCTCCCCAAAACGCAACTTTTCCGCGGTATTGGATTTTGAAAATCGAAAATTTTGTTTTTTCGGTCCACCCTACTGCCTATATCATCGGTAAAATTCTTGAGTTTGTTATGAGGAATGATTTTCCATTAAATAATAGCTATCAAGGCGCATTCAAAGTGGAAATGATAATGAAAATGCCGATTATAACGCGATAAAAGCATATTATGTGGTTTTCCAATGAATATTATTATTGAATTGACCTACGAAGTACGTACCTAATGTACCTCTAACCTCCGCCTCTACTACTAAACGTTCAATTGGTTGCATAAGCAAACCTCATATTAGCTTTTTAGGGCGCAACGACTCAAGTTCATATTATGTAAATTTATCGGTTTGTACTGGGAGATGGTCCTTATATTTTCTGACTTCGATTTTTTTTTTAATCTCACCCCTCAACGTCATTTCTTTTTATCATAAAGTAATTCTCAATATTTTCTTATTTTTTTATTTCTCCCCAAACTGACTTTTAAGTGCTGTCACTAACACCCATTTTGAAAAAAAAAAAAAAAATTAAAAAATTACCAAAGGCTATAACAGGGTAAGAGGGATGTTTTGCCATAGACGCCTTTTTCACTTTTGTTCAAAAAATCTTTTTAAAGTGATAAAAGATAATTTTAGAAGGTATCGTGACGTTTCCATCCCCCTTGGGGGGGGGGGGCGGGTACAACGAAAAACACGATTTTCACTTTTTATGCGTTATCTCAGACATTTTTTCAGGCGATTGAAGCGTAATTCGGTGGGTAGTATAGATGGTCTTAAACCTGAACAATTTTTTTCAGATTTTTTTGACCTTGAAAATGACCTTGAAAGCCTAAACGGTGGTTTGAAAAGTTTGAGAGCTGTTTTAAAAAAATTAACGCATTTCTAGAAAAAATTCTGTGTGCTTTTAGGAGTATTCTGAACCCCATGAATTTTTCCAGATTTTTCGTAGTGGTGGAAATTACCCAAATCTTCAACAAACCGAAATAGTTGTTCTTTTTTCCACCATTGAACGCTCATTTTTGCTCAAAACCCCTTTCTCCTCAACGTACATCACTTAAGTGTACACTCATTTATACGCCTCTTGCCCAAATTTCACTTCAATTCATTCATTATTATCATTGAATTCGTTTTTTTTTTCATCAGTTTTACGTACGTGATGAAAATTTCAGTAATCACATGAAATGATCGAATAAAAATACTAATCACGAATTCGAGTTCTGCGGGTCAGACTAATCCAACTTAGATCCCTTGAGCGATATTGAAAAAAATCACATTTTTGATAAAAATCCAAACGAGGAGGAAAAAATTCCTTGTAAAAATGCAAATTTCCCTGTTTTGGGAAAAATTATTGCTGAAGGGGTCTAAATCGAAGTTTGATTTGGAAATAAATACCAATCTGAAAAAAAATTCCAACTAAAATTTCAAAATGTGAGGCGAGTGGAACAACTTGAAAAATATAAAATTGAGATTTATGTACTTTCTGATAAAAAACAAAAATAATAATGAAATGCTAAAAATTTTTTTTTAGAATTTTAGAATTGAGGGTGCCCTAATGAATAATGATACCAATTGATATTAGGTTGGTTGACGAGCTTCGTTCAGGCCACGTTTATTTGAAAATTAGTGAACTATTTCGATGCCCATAAGTCTCAGGTTATCCTTAGAAATTTTTAGAACTACCTACCCAAAGATACATGACCGTCAACTTGGCAAACTACACCCGATCACTGGTTGTGGAAATAGTCACCCCGCCCCAAGAAAACTCTGAAAATGTAGAAATTGAATACACTGCCTACTAATGAGAATATATAGCAATCGTTTTTTTTGTGTGTTTCTTTTTCTCGGAAAATTTTTCAATCTTTTTTGAGGAGAAATATCCCCTATTTTCTTTGGATATTCTTTCAATTTTTTTGACCGGAAGAATATTTCCCCCTTTTTTTGAGAAAAAAAAAATCGTCACCTCGGATTTTGGGTTCAACTGTGCTAATCGAATGATGATATAATACTGACGCTACGATTAAATTATAAGCTGTTGAAGTTGATTACTGGGCTGTCTGAAGCCAGTTCAGTGTAGTGGAGAAAAATTAACTTTTGCTGGTGGCTCTAGATTGTTTTAGAAATGGTTGCAATCGATTTGAGGGATCGATTTTAGCATTTAAACCAATTTTCAGAGTTTGATGTCAAAATTTACAATTTTTGTAAAAAAAATTATTTACCTATACTAATGGCCCTAGCTATTTTCACCATTTTCGAAAATTCGCCAAAAATCGATTAATCAACTTCAACAGCTAAAAATTTGTTTTTGAAGTCTGGGTGACATGCTCTTTCAGTGAGCCTAATTTCAGCAGATTTTTCAGGTGAGAGGTGACGAGTTGGCAAGGTTCCCTTTTTAGGAAATTTGGACGTAGACATGTACGAACCTCAATCTTCATTAGTTTTTGTAAATCAAGTTGGTAAACTTTCTTTCAAATTACTCACGTACCTATTATACTTACTTACCTACCTACTCGTACATCCCTATAATACTAACATTTTAATAAGGTAAGGATGCGACCGAAAAAAACAGGAACACAATACCACGTATATGTTCGAGCAAGTATAGTCCTAAATTCTGAGATATTTTCGTTGGAAAGAAAAAAATTGAATCATCAACTCTATCAACCTTTACGTACGTGATAAAAAAGAGAACGAAAAGAAAACCGTTTTTAATCGTACTCGATGAAATGGTGTTTTTTTTTGGCCCGAACGTGTGAAATTGTAATAAATGATGTTTGGTGAGTTTGTAAATGGAAAACTGATGTATATTGTGTATATCTGTCCACATGAAACGTGATATGATATTGATCGGCGTATAGTTGAATACATAAAGATATCGTATAGAAAATAGTGCAATCATTACCAGCTCTACGTAAGTTATGAAAATCTCTGCTTTGGTACATTTGAAGCGCGAAAATATCGCATAAAACCGACATTCATCATTAATTTCAAAGACGAAGGTTGTTGCCCACAAAAATCTTATTTCGTATTTATATTTAGGCGAATGTCAACGTGTAATAAATCGTTCATAAGTTTCGATGAATTTTTTTTTGTAACTTTACGCGATGCTATGCCACGCCACATAAGCATTCGTTATTCATTTTCAATTTAGCCGCCCAGGGTTTATTCGAATATTCAATTTAAATGCATCAGCTCGCTAATTTCATAAATATCGAATACATTTGAATTTATATTCTGTAAAACGAAACGTCTGATTTATACGCCATACGCCTTATAGGCATTGCTTTATCAAATATTCACGAAATTCAATCTGCAACGGTTTCTTTCGATATAACAATGCGTTTTAATTTCGATGAAAAAACAAAGAACGTTTGATATAAAGAGTGAAATTGAAAATCATTTATTCCACAGATTTATACCTACTTTATAGGTACCTATTCTTTTGCATCTGTTGAGAGGACTTAATAAAAAATACCTACTAATATTTTTTTTCATTTCCCGAGCAGCACACTCGATCGATAATATCGAAAGTTGAAACGTATCGATAAAAAATCGTTTAAAAATCTAAAGATGTTCTCACGATATGATACAGATTTAGCTGTACGATTTTATAGGCAAAAAATCTAAAAACTATCGAATTCGATAGTATTACGATTTTAGGACGATATTCGTCAACGATACTATCGACAAAGAATATTAAATTTATAGAATCCGATTTTCCACCGATTTTGTGCAGATATTTGAAACTATATTATCGACAAATAATCTGAAATTTCTCGAATTCGATTTTTTAACGATTTTGTAAAGATATTTGAAACTATATTATCGACACGTAATCTGAAATTTCTCGAATTCGATTTTCAACGATTTTGTGACGATATTTACAACTATATTATCGACAAATAATCTGAAATTTCTCGAATTCGATTTTTTAACGATTTTGTGAAGATATTTACAACTATATTATCGACAAATAATCTGAAATTTCTCGAATCCGATTTTCCACCGATTTTGTGCAGATATTTACAACTATATTATCGACAAATAATCTGAAATTTCTCGAATTCGATTTGTTAACGATTTTGTGACGATATTTGAAACTATATTATCGACAAATAATCTGAAATTTCTCGAATTCGATTTTTTAACGATTTTGTGAAGATATTTAAAACTTTATTATCGACACGTAATCTGAAATTTCTCGAATTCGATTTTTCAACGATTTTATGACGATATTTGAAACTATATTATCGACACGTGATATGAAATTCCTCGAATTCGATTTTTCAACGATTTTGTGGCGATATTTGAAACTACATTATCGACAAATAATCTGAAATTTGTCGAACGATTTTGTGACGATATTTGAAATTATTTCCAAATTGGTGAACATTTTTCCAAGTCCAACACGTCTGGAAGTACTAAACTGCCTATTATAAGCGTTTTATTGCTAATTCCTCAACGATAAGGTATGGCATAGTGGTTAAGGAAGAGGATTACCATGCAGGAGGTAGAAGGTTCAAGCTCCACGAGTGGCAGATTTTTTATAATTTTTTTTGAAATTTTCTGAAATGATCCTCTTACCGTAACATGAATAATGTGTTTAGGCATAGTTTAATGTATTAATTATGCTAATTAATGAGTTTTAATTATAGAAAAAAGCTAGTAAAAGACGAAAAATCGGAATAAAAAATCGATAAAAAATCGACAGAATATCGAATTCGATAAAGTTCCGCCTAAATCGTGAAATTATCTTTCGATATTATAGATATATTATCGATAAAATATCTTACTATAATCTCGAAATATTTGCTAACTATAATTCGTCGATAATCTATCTATATATCGAAAGATAATTTCACGATTTATGCGGAACTAACGCGACACTTTATCGAATTCGATATTCTGTCGATTTTGTATTTCGATAATTTGTCGAGTGTGCTGCTCGGGTTATTTTTTTTAAATTTTTTGGTGCATCATTTTACAAATTGGCAGAGCACTAGTTTACGTGCGAGTATTTAATACTATTGTTATCTCATTGGTCATTGGTAACTTGAAAAAAAAAAATAGGTAGGTAGGTACTAAACATTTAAAAAAAGTAGGTATATATTATTATATTGTCACCTGCCAGGTAAAACTATAACCAAGTCCATCTGACCTGATTATTGGAAACGTACTTAAGAGGTAAAAAATAGTTTTTCGAATTTTATATGTTTTTAGATGTCTTTTTTTATAGTTTAAAAAAACACCTAAAAATATCTAAATGGGGAAAATAACTTTTTGCCCCTTAAAAGTTCGTTTCCAATAACCAGGTCAGATGTACGTTTTGCCTGACAGGTGACGATATCACCATAAAAATAAAATATTACTCGTAATGCCAAATGGGTAAGAACGGGTAGCTCGTTAATGACAGACAGTAGGTATATATCGTGATGCACGTGATTCCCTATTTTACGAGTGTGTAGTATAACGTTATGCTTATAAGCCACAAATTACAAATTGCGGAATTATACTATCAAAACCTTTACTAATGATATTGTCTAAGCGCCACTCTAGAACATTAAATTGTCTAAAAACATTTCGCATACGATAATGTCATCAGATAGCAACAATGATATTACATATTATGGTTCTATTACTGTAAAATATACACCAGATAGATATTTTACAATTGATAAAAAATTTTATGAAGGAAACATTTTTTGTAACAATGTAGCTCCCTAGCTCGTACTAACAACATCATCTATGTATTTTTCTGAAACAATATCTAAACCTACCCAAGGAGGTAACCTATTGTACTTAATGCGAACCATTTTAATAGTGCAAACACAGATTTTTAATGTACAGTCTACAGATATACCTACATTATGTACAGCATATTTATTTTACGTACCGATAGTAGTTGATGTGTTGGGTAACCTACTATCACTACCTACCAAAAAAATAAAAAATGAGATTTTTTAAAATTGCCATTTTGAATGAAAAAAAAAATCATATTCAGCATATTTTAGCTGAAAAATGAGATTAAAAAAAAAAAAAGAAAAAAGTGACGTGAAAATGATAAAACGTTATTCCTTGAAATACATTCGTATGTGAAAATATGTGCTATTAAATTTTACAGGCTTCATTAGGGTGGTGTGATTTGTCTACAAATGTTGGAACCTCTAAGCAATGTCAAGCTAAAAATGATTCTTAAGGTGTAAAATCGGGAAATGGTCAGTTGAGTCCCAAAATCCAAAAGATGTACGAGTTGAGTCCCAACATTTTAGCAACATTTTTAGTGCGACGTGAGTAGCTGAGTACACAAGTCAAGTGAGTCCCGAGCGCGAGCGTGCCGAAATTAGACATGTACGAGTTGAGTCCCGAATAAAATACAAGTACTCACAGTCTTTCAGCTTGACCCAGGGGATACCACGTGGAGGTGGACTGTGTCATCACTCATCAACTTGATTACTTTGGAGCAAAAAATCTGTTTTTCTGTTTAGAATGAAATTTCTCATTTTTGGAAATCATTTTTCCAATTAGGTAATCTCAAACTTTCGAGAAAAAAATTGAGATTTTTCTGAAGTACCTAAATGTATTTCTAAAATTTTTGAAGAAAAATATGGCGAAAAAAATCTTCAAATTTTTTCATTCATTCCATATCAACAAAAGGTACTGGTTTAAAACGTCATACCTAATTCATCTCTCACCTGTGTATGAAACAACTTTTAAAAGTTTTGTTTAAAATTCAAACAAAAATTTTTCATTAGAACAATTTTTTATAGTTTTGTTCAGAATAAATCCAGTATTGGTATTTTTTAATTCTGTAAAAAAATTAATTTTTTTCATAATTATTCAACAATCTATTGGAACATAAAATTTCCAATTTTTTGTTCAAAATTGGATATTTTGAAACATACCAAGAGGAAAATTTTCAAAATTTCCTTATGAAATTATTATTTTTCTTTGTTTTGTTTGAAATAATATATTTATTCATTTTTTCAGTTTATGAATGTTTTGTCGCCAAAAAAAGGTTAAAATTTTTAATAAAACTTTTTTTTTTTGAGTTTATTGTTTGAAATACGTATATTTTTGAAGAAAATCAACATTTCATTTGAGTCCAAATTTTCAAATTTTGTTCGAATTCGATATTTTGAGGTTGGTCTAATATGTATTAGGAAATAGAATTAAAAATTTTGTCAAAATAAAAAATTAAAAAAAATCTGTTGAATTTAAAAAAAATTTTTTTTTTTTAGTTCATGTTTTGCTGTGAATACCTGCTAGAATTTTTTATGTTTTGATCAAACAAATTTTTTAATTTGCAAATTAGTTTTGTTCAAAATGAATTGAATATAGGTACTTACATTTTAATTCTGCCAAAAAAAATGATACCTACTTAATTGTAATAACTTTTTTCCAAAGTAACAAAAATTTTCAAAATTATGTTCAATAACTGAATAGGTAATATTATAATATATATGTTACGCCGAATTCGCGCAGTTGCCGAATGCGCGCATTCGGCAGTGATTTTGCCGAATGCACGCAAAAAGCAACGTCGTTGCCGAATTCGCGCAATTTTGCGTTCAAACGACTTTTTTGCTGTCATCAATCATCCAAAAAAAATTTTAAAATATTTCTTCGAAAACTGTAGCTTTAAGCTTGGACTCTTTGAAGAAAAATTTTCAATTTTTTTTTTGGATGACCGATGACAGCGAAAAAGTTGTTTGAAATGAAAAATTGCGCGAATTCGGCAACAACGTTGCTTTATGCGTGCATTCGACAAAATCACTGCCGAATGCGCGCATTCGGCGTAACATGTATTTTGAAAATTGAAATTTTTTGGTGTTTTTTAAAATTTTATTTTGCCTTTGTTTATTTTTTTCCTTTTTTAAAACCAAAAATCAACCCCTTAATTCAAGAACGGAGATATTCTCTGCAATTTAAGTTATTCTAGAATTTTAAGAAGAAATCTAAAGAAATTCACTCCTTTTATTAAACAACTGCTTTACATACTTACTTACTGTGAAAAATTAAGACGTTGAATTATGAACATCTTTGTACGAAATTATTACGTACTTGAAGAGCAAATATTTACGCTTGGGGTACAGCTTTACTTGAAATGTGTTTCCTCGTTATGAATGCAGTTACACCTGTTGTATTCTTTTACCATACTTTATATAGCTGTAGTATGCGTACCTTAATATAGTCAGCTCGAGGAAGATTTTTTAAACCTGAAACGTCGTAGGGGTGTTTACTTAAATTTCACTTTTTCTGTTTCCCCTCTGTGAACCTAACCTAACGTCAGTGTACCATACCGTGACCTTGCTATCATTTCAGTTAATAATTTTTTTGAAAGTTTATATAATAAGTTATAGGCAAAAAAATATGTAAAAAGTTGGAAAAGTGGAATGACCCAGATGAACACACACCTTTATAAGCAGGTAATTGTCGACTTTCTACCTTTTTATAAAAAACCTATAAGACGCGGCGTTGGCTTATACACTGAAAAAAAGGAATGGTAATTTTTACCATAAAAATAGCTATTTGTACCACAATTGTGGTCATTTTTACCATGTTCTGTGGTAATTTTTTCAAATCCATTGAAAAAGGTATTTTTGACCATTTTTTTACTATTTAAAGTAGTAAAAAGTACCATGTGTGAAATATACCATGTTTAGTAGTTGAAAATACTATTTAAAGTAGTTTCTAATACCATGAACATGGTAAATTTCACCATCAATAAGGTACATTTAACTATTGACTGTGGTAAAATTCACCATCAATGTAGTACTTTGTAGTTATTATAACATTTTAAAAGGAGTAAACTTGATTTGTGATATTACGATACAAATTTTTAATTTCTTCAAGTTTTCTTTCTTGGTTAACAATGTAACATAATGTGTTTTATTTCTGCAGAATTAAGCTTCGATATGTATCAGAAAGTTAGTTTCAAGTTTATGCTTATTAACCATCAAAAAATAATTTTGTGCAATTTGGTGAATCCTTGAAATAAAATAATAAAATGTGGTAATGTAAAAGAGAATTAAAAAAAAAAAGGTGTAGTAAAAGTGAAAAAATTGTACTCCTGCGGATAAGAAAGTGAAGTTGATTATTTCAAGTATGTATTCACAGTGGTTTACAAATTCATTTATATATTTTTGGATGCCCCAATTTACATTGTGTACTTGTGGCCATGTGATTAAGTTTAGGTAGTTAGGAACATTAGGGTTATAGGGTCCCAGGTTCGAATCCCAGTTAGGTAATATTAAGAACTTCAGGTATGCAAATAGTTGAGGATAAATGAAACATTGAAACTAAAATCCATTTCGAGAATCCCAACCTTATTTTTTTTAATTTTATAAATTGCATTTAGTACCTAATGAAATGCTATATGCCATAGTTGAAATTACAAAATAGAATGGTAGTTGTGAAACAGTCTCAAAAGTGGTTACTATGTACATGGTGAAAATTTACTATGTACATATAGTAAAAAAATACCATGTACTTAGTAAATTTTTACCATGTACATGGTAATTTTTACCACTTTTGAGACTATTTCACATCTACTATTTTTTTTTAGTAATTTTTACCATTATTTTTTTTTCGTGTAAGCCTAATAGAATTTCTAATATCCGCACTATTAGAAAATGTCAATGCGAATAAATCTTTTATAGTAACAACATATTCGTTGATTCCTGTCACAGGATTTGTCTTTATACTATTTTCGAGTATCGCGTATAGCCTTTTTTTCCCTGTTCTTCCATCCCGCCTTCTTCTATCTCTCTACCCCATTTTTTCAAGAATATGTTCAGATTTAACCGAGTACGATTTCTTCGAGAAAATTTTGGCGGTAGGATTAGGGAAGAGATGTTGGATTTTTTTTACTCGGCGAAAGGGCAAGTATAAGAGGAAAAAACGTGTTTTATGCGGTAGCGATAGGCTTAACTCGCAACTTTTGGTTCGTGAATTTGCCATATACATATATATATATATTTTGGCATTGGAAACAGTAATATTCCATCACGCATAATCTGTCCTTTCGAAGCAGGATTGTTTTAAGGTGATTGATTTAGTTGTGTTATTTTATGCATATAAGGTTCCGGATACGGCGCGTATTTCTGCGGCAGTCAGTCATTTGGGGAGGACTAATATCAATATTTCTGTATTATCTACACCATATATTCGTATATAAACCTACCTTCATGTATCACCTTAATTTTTCAATTCTGTTGGTCATACTTAACCTAGCTGCGTTGTACGTTTGGAGGATGATTTATTTAGGTACCTTAAAAGTACATATAATATACGTCTTTGCCCGTTGCCGTCTGTTTTTTTTCTTCTTCTTTATTTTTTTTCTAATAATTATGTAAATTTGCGCGTTATTTATTTCCTGAAAAATAATCAAACCCTTTGTTATACACATGGTTCGAAATTAATTTCATATTTTATTAATTTAAAGAAAATTTCCTCGTATCTAAATCGCATCAAAACACTCGCAGCGTTTTTGATGCGCCCGTAGAGAAAAATGAGACTAAAAATTTGCTGTCTACAATTCAATCGTGTGAAAATAATGTAGGCCTACAAGCAACGAACATTATTTCACAGATATTTTCATGTTAAACTACGATTTATATGTACTGTAATTTTATACCCTGCCAAAAAGAAGATTAACGAGTTAAATTTTGTTTGCTGTATTTGACGTGAAAATACTTGAAGATTATCGCTCCACTTTGAAGTAAATAAGATTCACTGTTGGTTAATAGAATGGAAGTTATTAATAGTTCCATTCTGTTTGGAAGCTGCATTTTTTAAAACATATTTTTCGAAAAAGTTCTTCCTTCTTTGAAATAGTGTAAAAAATTCACCAGAGAGGATAAATTTTCATCGATAGTGGCGCTATTAAAGTCATTTTGTGTCATTATTTACGAAAATTTCAACTTGTATCGAATTTGATCCGCGATTAACTTTGAGCCGGATTTCTTATCTGAAGCGAGAAGAAGATTGAAAGCTGTTGTTATATATTAAGGCTTTACGTCAGACATTCTGAAAATTGATTTATTTTTCATTTTTATTAGACTTTTTTTTCTTAATTTTCTAATTTTTAAATTTTTCATGATTATCAAATTCTTCATAGGTATTTTTAAAATAGTGCCTTCAAATTCTCACTTCTTTGCATTCTTTTTAATTTTTGTATTTTTTCGATGTGATAATGCCTACTTAATAATTACAGTTCGATAGTTTTCAAATTTCCTGCTCGTAAAAATTGAAGACGTATAGAATTTCGATTTCAAAATTAGTACATGGATATATCTGTCCAATAATAGGTACTTGCCTAGTGCCTATACCGTTTACCTCACCTCTAGTTTTCGATAAAAGAGCGACTCCGAAAACTTTCTCGTTTTATTTAGGCCCTAAGCTATATTACATTTAGATATTTTCACCAAAAGTGATATGGCTCGTATAAAATTTTATCTACTCGACAATGATATAGCGTATAGTTGTGTGATGTCTATTACCTACCAAACACTATTTAACATATCTATTTGTTACATTTAAAAGTGCCATTGTATAGTTCGCGCTTCAACGCGTTCATTTTAGGCACAAATTCATCAATTTTCGTGACTTTTAGTCTGAACACACCTATGTCATTTTCAGCATTTTTGATGATTTAGTTGTGGTACAAAAAATGTCAATACTTTGCATACGCATGTTGGTAGGTACTAGTACTTACCCTGTACCTACTCGCATTATCAATTCGAGATGAAAATCATAAATAAAAATCCTAGGCGAGACGAAATAATATTATTTTTAGAAAAATCTGTCATTTCGTGAGTGAGTTGAAAAGCTGATAAGTAAATGTGATAAATGGGAGGCCATCAATCAAACATTGGAAATATGAATTTTTCAATTGAGTTAAATTTCGTATTTTTAATCATCCGACCGTAAAAAGCGGAAATTCTCTTAACGAGCGTATGATTCTTGTTATCAACACGTAAAGAGCTTTATTTTTGAAAGAATCGTTTCTGTATGAGCAATAGTATCTTCGTATTCATATTTTTTGAAATTTCCTCCACGAGAAAATTCATTGAATAATGCTATTTGAGAGAAAATCTTACCGAATTCTGATTTAAATTTGTTACAGAGACCGGAGCATCGACCCATGTGGGTACAAGCATACATTCTGATGAAAAATATCGTGATTCAATTTGCGAAACAAGAAATTCCCATGACAACGAGGTAAGAATAAAATTCATTTTTAATTAATAATATAGATTACGGTGTGTTATAGTTTTCTATTGAAGAATTTAAAAAAGAAAATCGCATTAATTTTGTCAACCTTGCCTGGCTATTTCTGAAATTGGTCGTACCTATTTATTAAGTTAACTAATTACATTGAATTCTGAAAATCAAAGTTATGAAGTTTTGAGGAAAAATAATAGAATCATCGGTAATAATGAGGTGAATTCTGCAATAGTATATACAGGGTGTACCAGATTGAGTGAAGCCTTCCAACCAGCAACTATGCAACTTATAATGATTCGATGAAAGTATGTTTGCCTAAACTCCGGACTGCAGGGGCTAAGTTTGCTCGTCTAAATATTTTTTTTTCTCGTTTTGGCAGAGTGTTTTTAACCTTGCTCTTCTCGACAACTATATTAGTTAGAAAGTGTTGTTTTGCGGCATCGGGTGGTAAATTTTCTCTAGGGTTTTTCTACGGGACTGGTAATTTTTATAACTGCACAAGAAAGTCTATTGCAAAATGTTGTAAAAAAAAAAATGTAAAAAAGGGACTATTTTTCCTATTTTTCTGTGATAAACTGATAACTCAAAAATTTGTCCTTTGACCAAGCTGTTATTATTCACTTTTCTAGATGAAGAAAGGCTGATTTTTCAATGGCACAACACACACCCCTTTATTTTACTCCAATTAAAAGTTATGAGCGAATAATTAAGTACATATTTGTTGATAAACGTATGAAAACAAATTATAAGAAGGTAATATTTTTTTTAAAAATTATTTCTGTTGAATAATTTTTTTTTAATTTAGGTATAAAAAGTTATGAGATGTTTATTTTTATAGAAAAACATTGGAAAAAAATTATTTGAGAAAAGTAAATTGAAAAAAAAAAATTAATTATGATTTTTTGCATACGTTTTTCAACGAATTATTCGCCATAACTTTTAATTGGAATAAGGTAGAGGGGCGGGGGTTACGCTATTGAAAACAGAAGCCTTTTTTCTTCTAGAAAAGTTAATAATAACACCTTGATCAAAGGACAACTGTTTGAGTAATCACAGAAAAATGAGAAAAATTGTTACTTCTTCACAATGTCTCTTCATATGTATTTTGATTGGTATAGACTTAGTCCAGGGAAATCAGCCATATTACCTGGAACAAATTGAGGGAAAAGATTTTTTCAAGTTACTCAGAAATTTAAAACCCACCGAAATCCCGCCGGTGCTTCACCCTCGAAATCCACATTTTTGCACCCCAAAAATGTTTTTTCACGTTTATCTTGGCTTCTAATTGAGCTAAAGGAAAAAAGTTGAATCAAAAAATGTGTAGAATTGGATTTTGAACAAAAAAGGCATCAAGATTTGAAAGTGCTCAGTTATCGAGATTTGAGATAGAGGGGGTGCCAAATTACCCGCAGGGTACCATATTTGTACCTTTTCCCCCATATACCCAATTATATCCAAATCTGGAATATCAAAAGATGCTCCTCGGTCGCCCTGTACTTGTTAGATTCTGATAAGGAATTATTTTTTCAAGAATGAAAAACGAAAAAGTAAAGTTGAACTAAAAAATTTAGAACTAAAAGAAATTTAAAACACTATCTTTATAGTGCTGGTGGAAACTTCTTCGAATCAATGAATCGCACTATCAAGTTATGTACGTGTACAACGACGGTAACGACGAGGGAATGAGATATGGTAAAAGATTTGAAACCAAACTACTTTCGAAAGGTGTTAAGAAATGGTTTGGCCATGCTGGCCGTACAATTCGACAGGAAAATGTTCTTTCGAGTACATAAGCAGAGCTGTACACAAATTTTAAGTGTATAAAGTTTGCTGGAGACTTGACCAATCGAATTGTAAGATAAATAAGATTTGTTTGAAAAACGATTTATCATTGAGGGAATTACAGTCGCGAAGAGGACAAAAATGATACCCCTAATTTAATGCAACTTGCTCTATATTTCATTGACTGGCAAGTATAAAAATTTTTACGACGTTTGAACTACGGGAATGATACGGTCGTCGGTCGCCCAATTTGCCCAATGCCAAAATAGATAACTTAATTCGGGAAATCTTCATTTTGTAGGTTTTTTAAAACGTTGACCCCGAGAAAATAATTTTGTCCGACCTACGACCACGGTCGTCCGAGTTATAACTTAACAAAGAAATGTCGTCGTAAATAATATTTCCTAACGTAATTTGGGCGGCCTTTGTTTGCTCTAAAAAAAAAAACCGTTTACCTACCTGTAATACCAACTAGCTTTTTTTTCATAAGTAACGCAGGATGTTGATCTATCGATGAAATATTGTGTTTTACGTAACGAGTTAATGAATTTGCAGGAAAAAATGAAGAAAAACACAGAAAATTGATAGGTTGTATACACGTATACCTATTATACGCCAAAAAAGAAAACGAAACCATTTCATTGATTTGGCAGTTTTTTTTATGAGGTTCGGTTCGTTGTGATAGTTCAGAAAATACGTCGACCATAATTAAAGATAACATCGACTTTGTTTTATTTTAACCATTTTTAGTCAAAACTAAAAGGTATATAGTCCCTATAATTTGTCAATGTACGATGAAAAACGTCACGCTGATATTTCAAATAAACGACAGATATAATTAATTACTAGCTTCACTCGGCATGTTTACCGAATTATACCTCTGCATAATGTTTGAAATTTAAGCAAAAATATGAATCGCAAAAATTCCCCATTTAATTCTACAAATGCCTACTAGAATTCCCGCGTATTGATTGTGAAGGGAAAACGACGACAAATAAGGAGATATTAATAGGTATTCTGTATGTATTATCTACTTTAACTTACCTAATCTGAAATATGCTGCTTACTCGTATGGCGAACATACCTATATCAGTTTTGTTTATAACTCAATTTAATTTATCCATTAGGAGGTTGTTATTTCAAAGAGAGTGAAGTACGAATAAATATACAGGGTGTTCCGGATTGCAAGTAAAACCTCTAACCAATAACTATACAACTTATTTTGAGTCGATGTAAGTATGTTTGCCTAACCTCCGGACTGTAGGGGCTGAGTTATTCTCATCAATTTTTTTTTTTTTCGTTTTGGCGGAGTGTTTTCAACCTTGCGCTTCTCAACAACTATAATAGTTAGAAAGTTGCGCCTTGCGGCATCGGATGACAAATTTTGTCTAGAATTTTTTCATGGAGCTGGTAATTTTTATAACTGAACGAAGAAGTCTATATCGATCAAAATATTTGAAAAAACAAGTAAAAAAGTGACAATTTTTCTGTGATAACTCAAAAATTTGTCCTTGGACCAAGCTGTTATTATTAACTTTCTTAGATGAAAAAAGGCTGCTATTTTTATTGGCGCAACCCTCACCCCTCTATCTCACTCCAATCAAAAGTTATGAGCGAATAATTTCAATTTGTTGAAAAACGTCTGAAAAAACCATAATTAAAATTTTCTTAAATTTATTTTTCTTAAAAATACATACGTAATTTTTTCAGATGTTTTTCTAAAAAAATTAGCTGCTCATAATTATTATTGATAGGTATATTTAAAAAAATTGGATGACCTAGAGGTCTAAAATTGAGGCGCTTGGTGGAAGAAGGGCGTTCTGCTACATAACGCCCTTTTTCAATATTTTGTGAAATTTGAAATCTTCAGGTCTCCAACTATTAGTATACGAAGTCTTAGATCTGAAAAATATACCTAGACGATGATAGACTCCTCGACACTTGCATCCGCGTAAAGAGTATAGCAGAGTTCCGAGTTTATGGGGGTAATTTGGCCCTCAGCACCGATTTTGAAATTATCCAGCGGAAGTTGGTCCTTATGGTCTAAAACCCCCGTCACAAAATTTTTAGCTCGATATATCAACTCTAACCCCTTCGGGGGGGGGGGGGGGGTTAAATGTGGATTTTCGTTAAAAATGTCTATTTTTGGTAATTTTTAACCGAATTTTTTCAAACTTGCAGGGATGGTGGTTAATACCAAGTGTAATTTATAGGGTACAGGGAAAAAACAAGGTAACTAACGTTTTTTTTTCGAAAATGAGTGAGTGACATGGTTTGACTCGTCTTGAAGAGTGGAATAACATGAATTATTTAGATTTTTCGAAAATTCAATTTTTTCCCACAAAAACGGTGTGGAAAGTATTGGAGAGAAGGGAGATAGCAAGTCTAGACAATATCTAAAATGCTGTAAAGAAAGCACTACTATCGACATCCATTTCTGTGCAAACATTTTTAATTTATTTTAATGATATCATTTAATATTCTTCAATTTCAATTCATATAAACACGTCAATTCATCCATTTTTTCAAGGTTTTTTCTAGACACAGATAACATTTTTGTTCATAACACATGCAACATTTCATTACTTTGAACGTGTTTTTTTTTCACTTTTTGAAATTATCCAACGCCCTTCTTTCACCAAGCGCCTCAATTCATGTCTGCACAATGTTTCAGCTTGATATTAATCATATGTGGTGAGATTTGAGCTAAGTTGAGAATTTTTCATTTTTTTGACCAGTTTCACAAATTGAGTATTTTTGAGTTCTGAAAATTGTACCTAAGTTGCATAGTCCGAGACAATTTTTTGGGGGGTGGGGAATGAAAAATTCTTGATTTTTGCGAAATCTCGATATAAGACTAATATCCCTAGGATTTTCCCAATTTTATCTAATTTTTATTCACATTCGAATCAATTCTCACTTTTCTTATAACTAATTTTTTTTAAGTTTCTAACTTTAATTTCTGTCACCTTTTCTTAGCTTCTACCTTGAATTTTCTATACTTTATTCGATTTTCACTTATTGCCTACTAAAATCAGTAAAATGTAAATCATCTTGAATTCTTGAAAATAATGTTCACCTCCTCTGCTTTTTAATTATTCTTTTCGATTATACGTTTTTCGATTTTAAGTTATTTTTGATTTAAGTAATTGAAATTTGAATTTCTTTAAAAAATTTCATGACAATACAAACAGCAGGGTGGAGTAAAAGACCATGAACATTTTCTAACTGAATAACGATAAGTAGAACAGGCGAATCAAGCGCGCACACTTAATTACATCTGAATTTTATTTTTTATAACTTGTAAAGTTTTTTTTTTTTTTTTAAACCGAAATGAAATCTTTGTTCTTAAAAATGAAGTACAACGGGCGGTTCCTCAGGATACATAAATTTCTGAATCAAATTTAAAACTCTGGCTGCTCTCGCGGGATTGTAATTACTCAACTTTTCCATTTAAGTTTGCATTAAAGAGAGCTT
The DNA here is from genome assembly GCA_959613365.1 of Balanococcus diminutus. Taxonomy (NCBI): domain Eukaryota; kingdom Metazoa; phylum Arthropoda; class Insecta; order Hemiptera; family Pseudococcidae; genus Balanococcus; species Balanococcus diminutus. The sequence continues at coordinate 40,324,544 of OY390715.1, read as the reverse complement.
TAGGTAAAAGCTGTAACGAAATACGTATCTACGCATATACGGTTTTTACTTGAATTCAAAAGAAATGATTTCGTCAACAGTTTACTTTAGCATTATTTTCAAAATCAAAAAAAAAAAAAAATTTCGTTTAGGTAGGTAGGTAGGTACGTGTTGACTGCTGATAGATGCTCGTATATGTAGGTATGCGTTGCAAGTCGAAATTACGTTTACGTAGCGTGCAGACGAACAATACATTAACCATTCCTACACCTACCTACCCATATAACAATACATGCACAGACTATTCGCATATGTACGTGTACGTACGACCCTAAACGTACGTATGTATGTAGTATGCTGATATCATTGAGAGAGAGAAAAGATAAAACTCAAAATTGAATTTCGCATTATCGATGTGCAAATATAAAAATATATAGTGCCCTACGAATGGAAGCGTGTAAAAAATAAAATATACTCCGGTACAAATGTAAAAGCGTTCTAATGTATTTTCGTTCCTTCGGCTTCACTTATCAACGAAAACACATGCTGAAAATTCAAAATTTTAAATATTTGTCGTCGAGCGGAGCAAATTTTTACTTATATTACGCCGCGTTCGTAATATTCGTATTTTATTTGTTTCCCCTTGAAATGCTTGCCAACGAATGCTGTTTACATTACAGGGATACGTATAACCGACAAAAATGACGATTTTTTTTTTAAATGGAAAATTTCAAATAAGCGCAAAACACCAAGGAATAAAAGTTTCATTTTTGGGGAATCGAGAATTTTATTTTTGTTATGTCATATCGTAACGCGAATTGTACGCCAAAATGAACAAAGGCAAAGTTATCGGAAAATAAATTTAATTAGTGAAGTGTTTCAGACCGAAAAAGTATCAAGTAAATTTTTCAATACCATTTTGTATTCTTATTGAATTTCCATTACGTTTGATTAATTTGAACGGCAATGCCCTTATGAAGTATGTACATTCTGTATACATACACGAATACCTTACCCATTTTATGTAGGTACGATATAATTCATTACTTATGTAGGTATGTGTTTCATCAACAATATTGATTTTTTTAAAAATACATTAGGTTTTGGTTCCTTTCGATACTTAAGCTACTTACCGAACTAAAATTAACATAATAAATAAAAATATATTATTTAATTTTAGCCCTCCTCTGGGCTCTGGATAATGTTTCTGAATGTGCTTTTGCGAATCATGGCATTATTCAATCAACTATCAAGCGAATAAGTGAATGAACAATTGAACATCTATCACGTTGGAGTTAAAAACTGGTTTCAATATGAATTTCATAAAAATACCAGGAGAAGTATATCTAAAAATTTATTAAAAATCTGAATATAATTTCTCTTTAAAAATAAGTGTGTCTACTGAGTTTACAATTTGCATCCGTTAAAAGTGAAACTTATCTTGCATGAAATGTAGCTAATAACCAAAAATATTAATAATCAGAAGAAAAAAAATATGTACCTACCTACTTATACGAGGGAGTCACGAGAGACATTCGTCTCTTGAGATGTGAAAAATATTTGAAAGTGGGCAATTCTGAGTTTCAGTTGTTAATTAAATTTAACATTGAGAAAAATTGTCACTTTTTTTATTTGTTTTTTCAAGTATTTTGTTCGGTAGGTATAGACTTCCTTGTCACCTTATAAAAATAAACAATCTCATGAAAAAATTCTGGACAAAATTTGCTGTCCGACGAAATGCAAATTTGGAAACACCCAGCCAAAACGAAAAAAAAATCTGATGAGCATAACTCAGCCCCTGTGGTCCGGAGGTTAGGCAAACATATTTACATCGACTCACCAAGCACCATAAGTTGCATAGTTACTAGTTAGCCAAGCCGGTACACCCTATATTGAGGGAAGCGAGAACATTCTACAGGTGTTTCCCTGCATGGTGTCACAGGCTTACAGCCGCTGCGCCGCCATCCTAATTTAGAACAAGTAACTCTAAACCAGCTTCTGGAAATGTTACCTTACTTCCTTAACGCTTAGAACGATTTTCCTCTCGTTTCAAAAGAAGTTTCACTTTAAAAGTTGAATATACTTGGGTAATAAAAAAAATATATATCTTTGTAATTAAAATCACTTTTTAAAAAATCTATGCGAATGAAAAATTCTAGGAGTAAAAAAAATCATTTTGAAAAAAAAAATCTAAAAAAAAAGTTTAGAAAAAAATTTTTCAATATAAAATTTTTTCATAGGTATTTAAAAAATCTCCTTTAGTCAAAATCTTCATTGAAGCTTCCCGAGCAGCACACTCGATCGATAATATCGAAAGTTGAAACGTATCGATAAAAAATCGTTTAAAAATCTAAAGATGTTCTCACGATATGATACAGATTTAGCTGTACGATTCTATAGGCAAAAAATCTAAAAACTATCGAATTCGATAGTATTACGATTTTAGGACGATATTCGTCAACGATATTATCGACAAAGAATATTAAATTTATTGAATCCGATTTTCCACCGATTTTGTGCAGATATTTGAAACTATATTATCGACAAATAATCTGAAATTTCTCGAATTCGATTTTTTAACGATTTTGTGAAGATATTTGAAACTATATTATCGACACGTAATCTGAAATTTCTCGAATTCGATTTTTCAACGATTTTGTGACGATATTTAGAACTATATTATCGACAAATAATCTGAAATTTCTCGAATTCGATTTTTTAACGATTTTGTGAAGATATTTGAAACTATATTATCGACACGTAATCTGAAATTTCTCGAATTCGATTTTTTAACGATTTTGTGAAGATATTTACAACTATATTATCGACAAATAATCTGAAATTTCTCGAATCCGATTTTCCACCGATTTTGTGCAGATATTTACAACTATATTATCGACAAATAATCTGAAATTTCTCGAATTCGATTTTTCAACGATTTTGTGACGATATTTAAAACTATATTATCGACACATTATATGAAATTTATCGACTTCGATATTTCAACGATTTTGTAACGATAGTTGTTGAAACTATATTGATTTTTTTCTAGTCAAAAAATACCTACTTTATATTCAAAATTGGATGGGAAGAAAGGGCCAAATCGAAATTTTTATAATAACCAAAATTAAATCCAGAATATTATTCTACAACTTTTGTTTGAAATGTTTTTTCAATTGGACCTCATCTCTAGCCTCTATTATTTTGCATTTACCTACTTACGTGTAACAGTAATATGCGAAATCAAAATTGAAAAAATTTTCGAACAAGTTATCTAGTTTTTTTGGTTTACTAGGTATTTTACTTGAAACCAGATCGTTGTTCTTAAATAAAATTTTACCAAGTTCAATACTACAATTACTATGTGAATACTTAGTATTTAAAATTGAACGGGAGGGAGGCGCCCAATCGAAAATTTTGTGATGACCAAAATTATTCTTAGAACTTTAAGCTACAACTTTTGTTTGAAAATTTTTTCAATTGGACCTCTCCTTCTCCTCCAATTTTGCATAATACTCCGTTGATACGTATTCAAAATTGGAGGAGCGGAGGAAAAAGGGGCCAATTTGAAAAAATTTTCAAACAAAAGTTGTAAATTAAGGTCCTAGAAATAATTTTAGTTATTATAAAAATTTCAATTGGACCCCTCCCTCTTCTCCAATTTTGCATAAGATGTTTGAATATTATAATCCAATTCGTATTATGCGAACGAACTCCGATGTTCGCAACAGACGCTTGTTTTGGTAGAAACTGCTGTATTTGGAACGAAATTCGCCAGCCTTAAGCGTAACTACGACTTCAAACTCGCCAGCCGGTCTTGAAAATGTGCGCGCGCATATACCCATATATGCTAAATTATCTACAAAAAATCGATAGAATATCGAAACTAGATAATCTACAAAAAATCGTAATACAAAATCGATAGAATATCGAAATTAAATCGAAATAAAAAATCGATAGAATATCGAAACTAAATCGAAATAAAAAATCGACAGAATATCGAATTCGATAAAGTGTCGCGTTAGTTCCGCATAAATCGTGTAATTATCTTTCGATTTATAGATAGGTTATCGATGAAGTATCTTTATTCTAATTCCTTCTGGATATTAAATGATTTTGGTTAATTTTGGCAAAACGACGGCATCTTTCTGTATATATTTGAAAAAAAAAAAATAACTCTTGGCGTATGATTTAAAATCTTAGGTTCTTAAAAATGTCTTTTTCGACCTCTAAATTATATAAACACATTGTAGAAGCCGTCGGCATCAATGTGTTTTCTAAATTAAGCTATGATGATTATATATTCGGAGATTTTGCTCCTTGAAACTGAGCTTAAAATTTAAAAAAAAAAAATTCTAAAAAAAAAAAAAAAAAAAAAAAAAGTATCTAACTATAATCTTGAGATTTTTAAAAGAAAAATCGTTCGATTTTATCGAAAGTTTATCTGTTGATGGATTTTGCCAACTATAATTCATCGATAATCTGTCGATATATCGAAAGATAATTTCACGATTTATGCGGAACTAACGCGACACTTTATCGAATTCGATATTCTGTCGATTTTTTATTTCGATAATTTGTCGAGTGTGCTGCTCGGGTTGGTATCGATCAAAAAAAAACTCATGTAAGAAAATTTTGACCTTCATTTTCAAATTTACTAATTTTTTAATTTTTTAAATTTCAATTTCTTTTCAATTTTTCTAGTTCTGCAAAATATTGAAATTCAAAATAAATAATCTTTGAATAGGAAATTAATTTTTTGGAATTTTACAAGAAAGAATTTTCGTTTTTTTTTTTTTTTTTTTTTTTAATTTTTAGTACAATGCTATTCTTATATTTTAGTGATATTTATTGGTATTTGCGACATAAGTACTTGTATATCACAAATTCATTAGAAAAAAAAAAATAGGTATTACGAAAATTTGGTTTTTGCAACACTTTGTCAGTCATTTCCAATTATGAACGTAGCTGTAGACTTTCAACTAGCAATGAATCATCCACTTAAATTTGGTCAAATTCCTGGATATATGTTTGATGTTTTTAAAAAATTTAATCAAATTTTCAAAATTTTTAAACGATCGATTTCTAACATTCGATAAATTTTTAAAATGACTCATAATAGGTAAAAAGTTCATTGTTTTATAACTTTTCAAAAATGTTGAAACATGAAAATTTTATAATATACTCGTATAAAAAAAATCACCTACTTCTACCTACTCGTAGAAAATTTAAGAAAAATATATCCGAAAATATTATTAGGTATAAATTATTTGAAAAAAATTGGGAAAATTCTAATCTAATCTACCCATTCAAAATAAAGAAGAAAAAAAGTTTTTGCTAAAAAAATTTGAAAAATTTATTTCCAAAAAATTATCCCTAGAATTTTTTTTTTAATTTCAGCTTGATCGATTCACATTTGGACCGTACAATATTCTCCAATAAAAATATTATTTTGTCTACAATTTCTACAAAATAAATAATTCTTTCCCTACGAAAAACAGGAGAAATAAATATCATCAAACAGCTGGATTGATGCTTACCAAGATCCAAATTTTTTTTGGAAAAAAATATTGTGGGGTTTTTGACTCCCCCCCCCCCCCATCCATTAGGAAAAAAATGTATCTTCCTTCATTTAGCGGAAAACGAACAAATTAAGACTAAAAACCTTAAATACCTACCTACTTGAATTTTACAATTTTCTCAGTTCTGAAAATTTTTAAAATTATATTTTGTGATTTGAATGAATTTTTCAAGTTCAAGTTTAGTCCATTTTTAAAAATCAACCAAACTAATTTTTATAGTTTAACACCACATTAATTACTCGTAGATAACAAATTCCTTGAAATTCCTCCTAAATCAACGAAAGATTACATAATCACGGATTTAGGTACTTTTACTTGTAGAAATTTCAGATTGAAAGGTTGATATGTCTATGTATTGTAAGCTAGCAGTTCAGTGATACGAAACGTACGGAATTGATGAACGTGCTGTGAATAGCAGACATTAGGATTTCATTACGTATGCCTATATTATCTCAACCTACAATAATACAGTATCGATGTAGCTTCTGGAGTCCTGGGAAAGTAGTGATTTTCAATACCTATATCTTTACATTACTTTACGTTTAAATTTAATTTTGTATGACGTGAGCGACGACCCTAAGAAAAGGACCGGTAATCGTTCGTAAAGTTGGATGTCAGAATAAGAGAAAAAATAGTAATACTTACTGAGTACTTGATTAGTGAAATATAATTTTGCATTTTTTGATGTAGCGAACATATTTCGTAAAAATGATGCTGAATTTAATTTAATCGTCGGTAGGTATACGTATTCGGCACTGAAAAATTATAATTCCTATATCGCGCCGTTTTTAAATGTAGACCTACCTACCGGGTTCTCAAGAATATGCTGACCACCTACGTCATCGATCTACGCATTGAGCCAATCAGGTAACTAGAAATGGTTATCTCATTGCTCTGATTCGTTGATCGTTATCTAGGTGGTCAGCATATTCTTGGGAACCTGGTATATAAGCATAATATGTGGAAACTGTAAGTGTTACCTATACTGTACTTTAGCGATTAAAATAATTTTATGAAATGAAAAATGAATCTGACGAGTGAAAATTTGCCTTCAGGGATTGACAACCGTGTTTTAGGTATGCAAACAATTTTTTTTTATCTATGTAGGTACTTGTATTTTTGTTTTGATGAAGAATATTTCAAAAGCCTAAAGATATAATGGCTTATGCCATTGTGATTTTCTATGATGAATTTGCAATCATCGAAAACACGTGTTGTCGTCCTTTCAAACGAATGCGACATTCGAGTAGGTAATTGACTGACTCTAGTTCATTGTGTAGCATAGCCATTGATGAAGTATAGGTATACTATATGGTTTTAGCCTCGTGGCGTATATAGGTAAAGACTCATTAGCAGCCTGCGAATTCGTCGATGTTGCGAAGGGAACTTTTTATCGTTTCTGAATGCGTTTACTTATGTTGAATTTGTAATGAAGTCAATCTTAATTCCACCTTTGGTACAGCGTTACAGCTGACAAGAAATAGATACATTAATAGAACGTTTTGGTTCCGTATTGAGACTGAGAGCATTTTCGTCGAATTCGTGATTTGCGAGCTGGTTTTAGTTTTCGCAAAGACTTCGTGTCTATACAGAAAGTTTTTATGCCGATGAATTACGTACGAGTATCTAACTCGCTCGATGGTGTTTAACTGTTTATTTCGGCGAAGACATGTTACCTATTGTGTTTGCGTTTTTCAATTCGGCTGATTGACGATGACGACATTTTGTCGATTTAGGCCTATTGAGGTCTCAGTCTCGAGCTTTCAGTTCTGTATAACATATACTCGCATTTGTTGGAAAGGTAGACAAAATCCTTAAAGTTAATCAATTCGCCCGCAATGCCAGCATGTGTGGTAGAATATTATCACTTGGATATTTTTTCCAGTTGATCATTCTTAGTCTTTGGTCCAACGGGCAAAAGGTGCTCTAGAAATCGAATTTGGTTGACTTTTTTGAAGGGACAAAAAAATCAGTTGATTTTTGGATTTTGGGGTCCAATAATATGCCAGAAAATGAGTATTTTGGATTTTTGCAGTAGCACAATATGGGGCCCTTATTTTTCGAATTTTGGAAATGTTGTCGGTATCGGGCGTCAAGTGATGACATATTGGTAAAAAATAATTCACGATTTTTTATTTTTCCTCCAACTGGATTTTAGGCCGGCGCTCAGGGCCCCCAAATTTGAAAAATTTAAAAAAAAATAGAAAAAATAGAAAATTTTGAAAATTTTTAGCAAAATGTATTTCTATAAGACAAGACCATTTTCGATGATTTCTCATCTTTTTACCCCCGTTTTCATGGGACATGGAAAAACTTCATTTTTTACGTTTTTTTTTAAATTTTGAAAAAAATTACTAAAAATTTTTTTAAAAAGTTATTTTTGAATAAAATGGGTTTAACATACTTGTTATCGCCCAAAAAGGTCATTTACGCGATTTTTCATCCTTACCCTCAATTTTTAGGAACCTCATTTTTTCAATTTTTGGTAGTTTTTGAAAAATTCTAATCGCTGTTGCGCCATAGCTTATGATGGTTATGAAAAACGGTTGACACAATAGGCCGCAGTTTAATTTTAAAGTTGCGTATCCCGCTAATTTTACAAAAAACTAAACTCCCGTACTTTTTTTAAAAAAAGACCATGCGATCTATCAAAATGGATTGGTTAAAATTCAACGTGTAAATCGGAACTTGAAATCAATTTTTTTTACCATTTCCTTTCTCAGAATTTTGATCGTGGCAGTGAGTCAATTTTTTGATATTTTTATTAAATCGATAATCCTATTTTTCACAATAACTGACCCGCCCTTACATTAATAATTGATGCACGTTTAAATTACGTGAATTTTTTTTTTTAAAATTCAAAAAATCATTTGAACCTATTTTGATAGGTCGCATAAATTATGTGAAAATATCAACAAAAAAAAATCACACAATACAAAAGGCTCAAAATTCTCAAAAAATGCAACGACTCAATGTCAGGTTCAAAATTCTGAAAAAAGCTCAGGAAATTTTTTCACGTTTATTTTTGTTTTTCTTATGAAATTTTAACCCATTTTGATAGATGTCACATGAAATTTGTATGAAAATATCAAAACAATTACTCAATATCAGGCTCAAAATTATATTTAAAAAAACTCTCAAAATCTTCAAGAAATAGTCAAATAAAATTTTCACCATGATTTTTGTTCTTCTCATGAAATTTTAACTGCTTTTCATAGGTCATATAAAATTCATAATGAATGATATTAAAAATAAAATGACTCAATATGAGGCTCAAAATTCTCAAAAAATACTCAAAATTTTAAAAAAATGCTCAAATAAAATTAAGGAAAGTAAACATAATATTTGTAGTGAAGAAATCTTTGTCGCCGAGCAACTTCCAAAAATTGGTGTTTTTAGGCTCCAGTCCCCTATTTTGCCACTGCAAAGATCCAATATACTCATTTTCTGCCAGTCAAACAAAAAAAAGGTAGTGCGGCCGTTTTTTGGCGGCTACAATGCGGCTACAATTTCGAACTATCATAGTGTAGATTTTGGTAGGTAAACTGGCGGTGCGCAACCACATTACTACCCTAAATTTTATGGCAGAAATTTGTCTAAGTTCTAAGCAGTAAATTAGTTGTAACGCAGCCAGTTTTCCAATAGGTTGTTGGATTACCAATATACGTCTAATAATTTTGTATGTCAGAAAATTTTCTAAGTTTTAAGCTGTAGATTAGTTGCAAAGCAGCTATCTCCCTACCCAAGTTTCAAGTTGTAAATTAGTTGCAGGGCAACTAATTTTTAGACATAAGCTGGTAATCTCAGCTCTTAAATGTTTGTATAGTACTAAAAACAAGGAATTGCCGTAGTGGCGTCGTGGCTGTGGTGTCAGAGTCTCGGATTCGAATCCCTGCACCGACAGATTTTTTTGCATTTTGGATTTTTTTCGGACTTTAATGTTAGCTGCATATTAGCGGTATTGCAACCAATATTCATAGCTGCCTTAAGGCTGCAAAACAACCATTTAAACCGTGCCAAATGGGTAGCGGCGGCTTGAATTCTTATGTAAAATAAGTTGCCAAATGGCTTATTCTAGCCATCCCTTAGCCACCAAACTACCTTTTAGCTGATTTTCTCAAAGAGAAAAGTCACCTATGAAATTTGACCTAATGATGGAAGTTGGGTTTTTTTTTTCTATAAATTGGGCCATCAAATGCTTGACGGGTGGCATGTTCGACCTCAACATACAAAAAGCCAACTAATTTTTTTGTTCCTCAAAAAATGTCAACCTAATGAACATATTTGCTAGTTGGACTGTAGACTATCTGTATCAGGTTCATCATAATTGGCCTTATACAGCTTATAGGTGAAATTCTTATCAAGCTGTAAAAAAACAACAACATCATTGAAGACTTTCCACATTGTGTCACCTTGAGTAATGCTACCATATTTTCATAAATAAATAAAATGTATTCAATACATAAATAGAACGTAACTCGAAGAAGTCGTAAAAATAATTACGGATATATAATAATTTGAAAACTGAAAAGGTTTAAAGAAAAGTAAATTACACCCGTCATTTTTTGATTTGAAAACGTTCTAAGAACATTTGTTTTCATTGAAATGGTTTTTTACTCAGCTCGAAATGTAGGTATAGGCAAAGTAGATAAAGAAAATCAATTGTTGCGAGGGAAAACGATGGAAATGTAAATGTAAATTTACATTTTTTTTCTTGTAGTGCAAACACGTAAGAAAGTTTTGTTGGGATGTACCTATGTACCATACCTGAAGGAATGGATGTCTATCGAAAAAATGCAGCTTGAAAGTGAAACGCTTTTTCCAAGAGTCAGGGTGATTACTAAAATTGTCAACGTTTATTGAGCGTAGTACGAACGAATAAATAAAATGTAACCCGGAGTATTTTCAATACATATTTTGATATGATACTTGTAAGTTCTAATGGTGAATATAGTCAACATCTAAATATGAAACTTGGATATGTTGATTGTTGAAATACAAACATTTCGGTTTACATTTTGACGAAATTCGCCGAGGCAGCGTAATTGCCTTAGCAATATTGAAATTGAACGAAAGCTGCATGGTAGGCTGCTATACAAACCTATAGTTTAGGTTAACAATTTTGACAACGAAAGCTTACACTGTCCATGTGTTTTAAAAACTTTTCGTTAAAAGTTCAATCACGCTAGTTCGCTGCCGTTTCAAACAACTTTCTAGTGTAAAGTTTCGTTGCTCTGCCGTTCAAAGACATGCAAACTGCTAAAGGAAACCATATTTCACCACCAGTTTTAAACTTCGCCTACGTTCGTACGAATGATGCCGACAAGGCCAACACTTTCCCAAGCAAGTTTCAAAATCTGTCTTTTTTTCCCGTCGTTGCATTCATTAGCAACTGTTTGTCCGATAATATCATAACTTAGTGGTAGGAATAACTCGAACGGTTTTTTCCTTCTATTAAAATGTTGGTAAAATAATGTCCAACGAATAAGGCGTTTTATTTTAAAAATAGCGTACTTGAAGCATTTTCCATGTTGGGAAAAATTATGAATTTGTCAAACTTTAAACTTGAAATTCCAAACTTTCAATTTTTTTCAACATCTCAGGGGGAATGTCCCTCTGATGACAAATCCCTATTTGGATTACGACTACCTACCTATACTACAATTATTCCAATCTGAATTTAGATTGATAGAAAGTTGAAGATTGAAGAATGTCTGACAAAATGTCTAAATTTGACAATTTTCCATTTAAAATCTAGGGGGGGGGGGGCTCAAAATACATATGTAAGTCTCTCGGGAGAAACAGTGTAATTGTTGTGTATCCCACATGTGAAAAAAGTAAGCAATACCTACTTTTCCTTTTATTGTAAATTAATTATCTACATTGCTAAATAACACGATCAAGATATTTACAGAATTTTTGAAAACACTCTTCTGATATAGAATACCTACCTACTATGTTATATTAACTTGAAGTGAAATTGACAGTGATTTCATTAGATGCCTATTAATTAAAACTTGGCCATGCATGTCTGCTGTCGGTCAAAAACCGAGTGATTCGGAGGTGGATGATGAATTAAAATCCCTCATCCCGAAAAATGTAGCATTTGGCACCTGTTTTTGTACCTCTGCTAATCCTATATCAATCATATTGCATACGAATGGATCTTCTAGAAAAAAATCATCGTAGTATTTCTCACCTTGTGGTAAAATCTGACCTAAGCCTTCACTGAAAGGCAACTGTTCATACTTTTCATGTTCGAAGTAAGTCTTAAATACGCCAAGCATATAGTAAATACTATTTTTAGAGAACTTAAAATGCCAATTCCAACTCGTAATGTTTCTTGGTTCTGTTATTTTCCAGTGAAACAAACATGGAGTTAGTAGACAGGGCTGTTGATCAACAGCGACATAACTAAAATCGTCTTCGACCAAGACAGCATCTGATAACAATTCCACATCTCGAATCACTGCTCGCAAATCTTTTACATAATTTCCTTCTGAACCCGACGACCTATTTCCTTTGCGAGCATTTTCTAAAGAGAAAATGTCAAATTGTCCTTTTGATTTTAACGATTCATATTTTTGACGACCGAATAAACCGATCAGGAGTTGAGGGATAACAACTAAGTTTCTTCCCTTATCCCCGGCTGAAAAAAAAGCAATTCGTACGCCTCGCTCAAATAAGTACTCGAATAAAATTTGCAAGTAAGGTAGAAACACATGATAATGACTTTGATATTCAATGAATGGACATTCAAAGTCATTTTTTTTTTATGGAATCGACTTCTTCATCTTTCAAATAGCTGGTGGACTTACAAATTGCGTCGTCAATATCAAAAACTACAACACGCCTTTTAGACGATGATGGTTGAATAGCTTTCGAACTTGCACTTGAATCGGAGGTCGACTGACGAGAATCTGGTTCCTACAATAATAATCAATCAATGATGGTCTAGGCTTCTGAATTTTTTTACGTACAAATAACTTAAATTATCAATAACTTACCGTTTCCAATTTCGGCCGTTCTGATACTGGTACCAAAGGACTCGCCAGATCACTGTGAAAACACCGAACGTAATAATTAGACTCTCCAGCATACTCAATTTCAAGGCACGTTGGAAATGAATTTACTCTGATTTTAATGAAAATAATGATTAGGCCATTTGAAATAATGACTAATAGTGGCAAATTCTGCACCAAAAAAAGGACCAATTTTGAAGGAAAAAGGACGACGTTTTCGATGTATCCTATTAATTATGTATAGTTAGTGCTTGGAAATGATTTTACTCTTTTTTTTAAGTATAGTTAGTCCTTGGAAATGATTTTACTCTTCTTTTAATGATGTTAGCAATAATTGTAATGGAAAACGGATAACTTTTTTGGTGTATCACAAATGGAAACGATTTTTTTTTTATCAACAAAATAAATAGGCAAGTAAATATTGTACTTCATAAGTTTTCAAAACAGAAGTGCTGAAGTTGACAACTTTTTTTGTTGATGCTGGGACTTGATAAAAATATTTTTTGTTAAGGAAAGAAAAGAAAAGAAAGAAAGAAAGAAAGGAAGAAAGAAAGATTGTTCAACTCTTCTTAAAACAGGTTTTAATAAATTTTTGAGAAAATTATTTTTCAACATTTTTTTTAAGAAGGATTTTATGTACACTGTTCATTTATTTCATTTTTAGCATTTTGTTTTGTGTTGTTTTGCTTTGATTTTAAACCAAACAAGAGTTCAAGTTTGAATAAAATTTAAAAAAAATTCACATCGATTTTTTTTTAAAAACAAAAGGTAAAATTGATTGTGAACCAAATTTTAAAGAATTTTATTTCAAACAATTTTTTTTTAAAGTTTGAAATATCAAGGAAAATTCGAAAAGGGTTTGTACAAAAATTGGAAAAAATTGTCTGAATCAAATTTTGACGAATTCAACTTTAAATAAAATTCTAATTGTGTTGAACAAAATTGTGAAGATAGATAGTATTATGTCCTGAAATCAAAAATTCAAATCACTTTTTTAAAAAATCATAAAAAATCTAAAAATATGAAAATAAAGACTATAGCGTGAAATAATGACTTTTACCAAACTCTGTAATTTGCGCAGATTCAAAAAATGAATACGGTACCTATTGATTAAATAATACTTACGATATTGCCAATGTTTGAAGACTCTCGAGGAGGTACATTATTCCGTAAATTTTCAATAACATTTTCGGTCTTCAGATGACCCACAGGCTACAGCCAAAGAAAATGTTTACGAATGTACTAAATTTTTTTAAGATTTTTATAACTCAACTAGGTATAAGGTCGCTCGAATTAGTCGAATAATATTATTTTGCTAAGTATAACTAGTGCTAAAAGGCTAACATGTTCCTGCGCAGACGCTTTTTAAACATAAGACAACAAAGAAACTGCCATCAAATCAAAGCACTCGATCAGTGGTTGAATGCTGACGTGTATAAATTGTGAAGGCTGCCTCAGATTTTCATAATCACGAAATTGGTTTCAATTCCAATCAAAAAATAAAAAGAATTAGTCAAGGCTCGATACCGGAATCTAATCACTTATCAATGATAGGAAATTAGGAATTAGGCTTTCTTTCACGATTTATTTTGTTCTTAAACTTCTTTTATAAGATTTTTCCTGAGAATAAAATTTTGAAAATTTTTGTTAAGTAAATAATTTTTTTCAGTCAATTTATTGAAAAAATTGAAAAAAAAAACAACTTGAAATAATCTTTTCAAAATATATTTTTTGAAATTTTTGAGATTTCCAAAAATTTTCAAAACAAAATTTAAAGAAAAATACGAGGTTTTTATAAAAATTATTTTAACGGATTAACATTAATATTATTAAGTTTTAGTAAAAATTTTCAAAGCCCAAAGTGTTTTATGAGATCTTTAGAAAATGATCTTATGCAAGAAACTTTTTCATAAAAAATATTCCTCATGATTTTTTTTTCATAATTATTTATTTTGCGAGAAATTTCTTTAGGAAAATTTTTCAATGACGAAATTTAATTTTTCATCAGATATTTTAATAAAGGATTTTTGTTAGAATTCGTCTTCAAATTAGAAAAAAAAACAATTTAAAATAAATTTGTATGAAAGAATTTTTTTAAAAATCAGAAACTTCTCCAGATTTTTGAGAATTTTTTCTAAAATTAAAAAGAAAGAGAAATGCAGGGGAAAAAATTTATAAGAACTTTTGCATAAACAAAATTTTATGTTTTAGATTTTCCATAAAATACTTACCTATTATTTAATTTTTAGAAAATTCATTTATTTTTTAAAATCAAAATGTTTTACAAAATTTTTTGATTAAGATTCAAGTAAAAAATTCTTCTCATTTGAATGAGTATTTTTCTACGAGAATTTTTTTATTAGGAAGTTTTAGTTTTAAAATTGTTGGTATGCCCATGAAAAATTTGTTCTTACCCATATAATGACTTATTTCAAATAATTTTAAGAGGAGATTTAAAAAGAAGTGAGTAGTCCGGTAAACACACCGCCTGCTATTCGTATGCTAAAATCACAGAGACGAAAATCGCGGTCTATTCGCATACGAATAGAATGCGAAATCAAAGCAAAAATCGAAGAAAATTTTCTCAGATAAATTCGTATACTATTCGTGAGCGAATATCATGCTAAAATCGTATTTAAAAACCTGTAGATGTTTTGTGGGATATTAGCGCGATATTCGCTTGCGTATCGCATGCCTGAAATCACATTGAAAACAGGCAAAAAGTTCGTACGATATTAGCGCGATATTCGCATAAGAATCGTATGCTAAAATCGCAGTGGAAAACGTGCAGATATTTCTTACAATATTAGCGCAATATTCGCTAGCGAATAGCATGCGATTTTCACTACAACTTCTTTCAATACGTTTTACAAATGAGAGAAGTCAGTTTCAAACATGAACGTGTACTTGAATGTATTGCAGTGACATTTAAACAATAAAATGAAGGTTTTTCTGGGTTTTTTGATTTTGTTGGAGAATTTTGTGTTTTGTTTGATGTTTTTCCTTCTTTTTAAGTAAAAACGCCAATGATTTGATTTTAAAGTGATAAGAATGGAGACGAAGGCAGAATTTCTTGGACGATTTCCACTCACAGTAAGTTAATTATTTTGAATTTATATCTTATTTGTGATCGCGTGAATCTGTATGAAATTAAATTTTATCAAATCGTAAAAATTTTAGACGTCTTATCAGTGCTATAAAATTTTTCAATTGTTCCTCTTCCTTCTCCAATTTGAACGCAGTATTATGCGAAATTATAAGGAAAGGAAGAGTTAAATCGAAATTTTTGTAATAATCAAAATTATTTCTAAGATTTCAATCTACAACTTTTGTTTGAAAAAATTTTCATTTGGGACTGCGGGACAGCCCTTCTTCCCTCTCACAATTCAGAGTAATAAATATACGTTTTTATACCTATCTAATCTATCTATCTATCTACGTAGTATTGAGCATAATTGGAGGGGGGGGGGGCTCAAATTGAGAAATTTTTCAAACAAAAGTTGTAGATTGAAATCTTGGTAGTAATTTTGATTTTCCTAAAAATTACTTTATCAAATGCCACTGATAGGTACTCCAAAAACTTTACGATTCGGCATAATTTCATTTTCCACAGATCTGCGATCACAAATATGATATATTTTCGAATAATTAATTTACTGCTGAGTGAAAATCGTCAAAAATCATTTGCCTACTTTTTAGAGGCGAATTCCGAACGCTAATCGCAAGCGAATTAACAGCGAATAGAACGCTACATTCGCTGCTAATTTCGCGTACTATTAGCGTTCGAAATTAGCCGCTAAAAAAGCGGACATTTTTGATATGCTAACTATTTTCGCATGCTATTCGTATACGATAAATGCGAATTTAGCGCTCTATTAGTACGCGATTCGCACAGTGTGTTTACCGGGTAGGTATTTTAAACAAAATTTCAACAAAAAAATGTAATAAGTATTTCTACCAAAATTTAAAAAAGAAAGAAAAAAATATGAAAAAAAAAAACTAATGAAAATAATTTGAAAAAATATACTTACCGGAAAAATTCGATCAAGAATTGTAGAAAATGAGAATTTATTATAACCTCACTGGAGGGGCGAGTGGGTGAGAGATGAGAAAAAAACTCATCACTTAGTTTTAAGAAATCAATAAGGACCTAATTCCACCACTTAATTTCAAAATTACAGCAAAGTGCGCCAATTAACTACCTATGTATTCTTACCGGCGAGCTAATGTTCTTTCAAAATTTTAAGCCCTGTCTGCTACATGGAGGTTCGAGTCAAAGGCTCAAAAAATTTTCACGGGTTTTTCACTTTATCTCACAACTTTTCCAAATTCTCCTCAAATTTTACAAAAAAAGTAAGAGACGGCTCACCTTGGTAGTAGTAAGCAGGCACCAATTAGAATTAAGTTAGAAGGAAAAAACTGGGGAGGTTATTTTGCTATTTTTTTTTAGTTTTTACATTTTTAGACGATTTAGGGTGGGGGGGGGGGGGGAGCTTCTAAGTAGGATTCTCTGAGAATTCAGTGTCGGTCAAACAGAAATTAGAGGATTATTTCCAGATTCTTTTAAGTTTCCTCTTTTTTCCTTGTTCATTGATTAAAAACCAAAATTTGCTTCATTTATTTACCATTTGAGGCCCCTAAAATTCCTGAGTCTCAAGACAAATGAATCTGGTTACTTCGCATGAAAAGGAACAACTTTGATAAGTTTGAATGAAAAAAGGCAAAATTTTGAAAATCTGCAAATTTCTTTTTTTTTTAGAAGTGAAGGTGACCATTTGCCCAAGCATCTGTCAAGGGAACAGAAAAATATGAAATTATTTTTTCATAAAAAAAAAACAACTTTTAGGGGTGAGAACAAGCAAATAAATAAAAAAAAAATCATCAAGTAGGTATAATATAATAAAGGACCATATGATTAAAATATTTAAAACGACCGAAGGTAATCAACATTTTATTGCACGAGACACCAAACTCGTAAAAAATATGACGAATTGTTCAAATTGAGAGCACGTTCTTAGGCAGCAATCGAATTTTCAAGATCAATTCAAATTTATACCTACGAATGATTCCTCAAAATAAAAATTTTAAGAGCTGAAAACTTATTGACATTGGTCGTAACGCTTTGGTACTTATTACTATGGCAAGTATTTATATAATTTTTTTTGGGCGAAATATGCGCATATATATGAATTTCAAAACGTTAAAATATGCAAAAAATATGTTCAAAAACCTCGAAATATGAAGAAATATGCTAACATAATATGGGTATCAAAGGAAAGGATTTTTCAAATGGAGTTCAGTTGTTGTGTTAAAAAGATCGATTTTATGAATAGAAATCTGAAATTGAAGGGAAAATGATGAAAAAAATAACCAAAACTTGTCGTTTCTTCAATTTTTGAAAAAAAAATAGCATAATTTTTTTTGGAGAAAATTTAGAATTACCGGAAAAGTAGGAAAGTCAAAATTGTTAAAACTAGCTCAAAACAGAAAAATCGTGAAATGTGTACGTTCATCTGAAAAGGTCCCACTTTTGAGGTATTAGTTTAGGAGATACAGCGATTTTTCTCAAGTTTGGTCGAGAACATCGATGTAAATATTTTAGCGTTTCAGATAGAGTGGACCCTGCTCTTTCGAATGACGCTTAGTGCCTTAGACCCAGAGCCGGTGCGAGGGGGGGGGGGGGGGGGTGTGGGGGGGTGGAACACCCCCCCGGTGATTCCATTCGGCAAATTTTCGAAAAATTTTCGACAAATTCGGCAAACTTCCGACAAATTAAATTAGGTATGTTTACAAAATTTGGTAAAGTTTTGAATTTCAAATATGTAAATTTTTTAGAAATTCTAAATCACAAATTCGGCAAATTTTTGAGAAATTCCGAATCATAAATTCGATAAATTTGAGAGAAATTCCAACTCACAAATTCGGTAAATTTATGAAAAAAAATTTCGCCCTCGCTTCGCCCTCGCTTCGCTCGCGCAATGTACTTCTACTACTTCATCTTTCTCTCAGAATCAGAATAGGAATCAAAAATCAGCGCATTTCAATTGTTATAACTTATAACGTTAAAAAATGAACATGATCTTTTTGAAAATATTAAAAATTATGGTTAAAGTGAATTATTTTTAATTAAAAATTCCAATTTTTTCAAAATTTTCGCCCTCGCTTCGATCGGGCAACATATCACTTTTTCATCTTTTAAAAAACCAGAAATTATTGTACGTTTTCAAAATTTCTGCAAAAAAAGCCCATCTTTTCTTTTAGAAGTGCAATTTTTTCAAAAATTTTCGTCCTCGCTTCGCTCGGGCAGCAACAGTCGTTTTGATTCAAATCATAATGCTACCATAAGTTCTTCAAAATTTTTCTATGAGGATAGTGAGAAGTTCTTTCGAAAACTCACTTTTTTCAAAAAATTCAGCGCAGGGGTTTACTTCCCACTGTTGTACCTATTAATTATCATTCGGCATTTTGAAAATTTTCATTCGGCATTTTCGATCTACACCCCCCCAAAAAAATTTTCTCAAACCGTCTCTGCTTAGACCATTTATATATACTTCGTATATGGACAGCCAATCCTTATCAATTTTACATTAGTTAAATGGGAGTTGCCTGTAATCGCTATAACTAATGTTAGAGTGACCAAACGTACACTTTTTCGTGCATACGTCATAGGTGAATCATATTTTCTACACGTTAAACTGCTGCTGTTTAATTATTTTTGCATGGAATCATATTTTTAACGATAAAAGAATAAAAATATGATGGAATTTTATGGATTTGAATCCCTTCCACGTCATAAAGTTAACGCCAACCTGCAGTTTGGTCACCAGAACTTTAGTTTGTTTACTTGAGCGCTGTTATCACTATTAGCGGTCCATATACGAAGTATATATAAATGGTCTAAGCTTAGTGCAAGTCGATCCGATCTCGCGTTCGTGTGCTATGACCAACTCAATAATAATCATATCAACTCCAAAAAAAAAAAAAATCATGAAATTTTTTTTTTTTTAATTAATAAAGAGCAATTTTCTGGCCGAACTAAGAGTCCTACGAAAAAAATGCTAAGAATCAAAGTTGTAGATAATGAAATTTCCTTTCTGCAAAAAGCTATTAGTTTTTTTCTAACAGGCTTAGTTTTCGTGATATCTGCAGTCGAAGTTCGTAATTTCGAAAATTCAAATCGAATTTTTAATTTCAACTGCAAAAATCACGGAAACTAAGCCTCTTAGAGAAAAACTACTAGCTTTAGGCAGAAAGAAAATTTCACTATCTACAACTTTGATTCTTAGCATTTTTTTCGTAGGACCCTTAGTTCGGCCAGAAAATCGCTCTTTATTAAATTAAAAAATAAAAAATTTCATAATTTTTTTCATTTTTTAGTTGATATGATTTTTATTTGAGTTACCCTGTATAATAAAGTTGAGCATCTGCAAAATATGACCTTTTCTAAAAAAAACTTTCAAGTTTCTACTTTTTAGTGATTTTTGTTTCATTCAAATTAGTCAATTCGTTTTCGAGTTACGAATTTTTGAAATGTGAATAGTTTTTCTGGCGAACCCTGAAAAACTTTAAACATGTTTTTCTCAAAACTATATATTTTTTAAATTCAACTTCAAATGGGTACAGCTTAGCGAATTTTGCACTGAGAGGGCTCCACGAGGTCTCAATCGATCAGAAATTTCATCTAATATTACCAGATGGTCTTAACTCAATACCTCAGAAGTGGGACCTTTCTAGATGAACGTACACAAATATGCTTTAAAAATAGGAAAATCGATGAAAATATGCGCAAAATATGTGAAATATGTGCTGAAAATGCCCAAAATATGAAAAAACCGTGAAATTTTGGTAAAAATATGAAAAATATGCAAAACCATATTGGGCTCATTCGACTGGAAATTTTATGAATCGTAAAGATAACTTTGATATACGCTATTATATAGCACATAGAAAATATGAAAATATATATAAATACTTGCCCTACTTATTACCTACTTAACGAAGTAATTTTTTAAATTGAAAGCGTCACAAAGAAACACTGTTTTATGCTATACGAGTACGTGCAGAGGTGCCAGAGATGTAATTATAGTTGTGGTTTACCGTAAAATCGAGTATGTGTAACATAATTTCAAATAAACTACCCCATATTTTCTTGATTCGAGATTCGAAAACCTAAATATACCTACTTATGGGAATCGCTGCTTTGTCAGCAAATACGTAGGTAGGTAGATCTAATTTATTCATTTAGGTATCAAGGAAAGTTCCTATCTTTATTCTCTCCATTGAAATGAAAAAATTAGTTGGAATTTTCAATAAATTACTCATTCTTTATCTTTTGAAAATTAATTTTCAAATTAGAGAGGACTTTAATAATACAGGATATAGCATTTGTAAAAAAGTTCTGATTTGTAGGATATACCCTATTTAAAAATGACTGAAACGTTAAGCTGAAAATGCGGTTTATTTGAAAACTTTCAGATACTTCGCGTAAATTATTTACTTATACAAATTCCTTTTATAAGTAGATAATTGTATGAATTGGCGGTTTCATTGTGTAAAATATTTGATTAAAATCTTTTCTTCTTTACGTAGTATGACTGCGGAATATCTCTGTGAAGTTCATTATACTCAGGTAAATTCTTATAAATAATTATAATTTTTTCGAAAATATTTCTTCATTTTACCTTTTGTGGTAAAATTAATGAAAATAATCGATTATTATTTCTTTATTGTTTATTTTCTCCTAACAACTTTATCGAGTAAAATTGCGAACTTCGAGTGTGAAAGGTTGTGTTGATATATCCATTTCGAGCAAATAAAAATACCTACGTAGAACGTATGTATTATACTCACGTAGGTACTATATAAAAGAATCAATAATGAATTTTCACTTTAATTCTCGGTTTATATTACTCGCCTACGATGCGATGGTGGAAAAAAATATAGGGAAAAAGAAATAAAACCCGGAATGAACTAATTATTTTTTAAACTTACAACACCTAAAGGGAGACCTCGTGTTTATACATCGCGTGGCGCATTTACGTCGGGTGGCTCATAAAAATCTAATAGTATGGTAGGTATCTAATCGAACAACATGTTGCTGACGCTTAACGGTTGGAAAACAATTGATCCAGGAAATAGCGGTTTGTTGAAAGATTGAAGTAATTAAAAAAATACGAAACTTTTTGTCGTAGGAAGAAACGGTCCGGCGTCGTTATAATAATGGTTGTTTACCTTGTCCTTGCATCTTCGTCGGAAGAAGAGATGAAGAAAGAAGACGGATAAATTTAGAAGAACAAGATGACGGTGGAAACACTTGCCAGATTAAAATAGAACCTGAGAACTTTCCCTCGCCACAGGTAATTGAAAATGAGGTAATTAATTTGAGTTAAAAGGTTTTGGCGAGATTACCTGCTTCACTCTCGAACGTCGTCTCATTTGCATTATCGCAATAAGAATCGTTTTATTTTACGCTTCTAATTTCAATCCGTGCAAAGGACAAAGTTATTTTTCCCTTTTTGCGAGTGTATTGGTGAGATTTCAAATTCGAACAATGTACGTATAGGTATCTAACCTTCACTAAAAGGAGAAAAATCCGACAACTCGATGTCTTCCGTAGACCTACTATTGTACCAATTATGGTTTCCAAATAAGTTAACCTCTTTCGTGGTAGTGTATTCTTTATAAGCTTTACCCTTTTACGATATCGTTAACATCGTCGAGTAATCAGAACATAACAGTATCGTTATCCTCATGGGTGATGGTTTAATTTAATGAGTTTCTTTCTCGGCAACTTGGGTCTATCGTTTACCTACTTTGCATATTCCGCAAGTTGAAACAGGTATCGAACATGGAAATAAAATTAGCCAATGTTTACCGTCATTAACTATCCACCTAATTTTCAATTCATTTTCCCGAACGCTTTCGCAATTTAAAAAAATAATGATTTTCATCCCTTTTTTAAGGGCAATTTTTTTTTGGTATATATTTTAATTTTCAAAAGTGCTGGCTTCATCGTACTGTCACCCCCTTCATCTTTTCTTTATCACCAAAACCGAACTTGGAGTATTTTCCGATTTTTTAATTTTTAAATAAAGTTAAAACTTTCTCCAAATAGCCTCAATCCTCAAAGTTCAACAAGTTTGAAAAAAAAAGGTAAAAAATTTATGTCAAGAAATTTTGATAAACATCTCGATTTAAAAAAAATTTAATTGAAATTTCAACCCCCGTAAAAATCAGTGTTGTGAAACGGAAATTCCCATTTTGCGGGAATGGAAATTGTTCCCGGAAATTCCCGGGAACGTTCCCACCTTCATCAAAACCAGAAATTCCCGTTTTCAAATAATTTATTTTTTTGAAGCAAAAACGAGATTTAAGTGATGTAATGATGTTTAGAAATGTCAATTTGAATGAAAATTGGTATTGATACCCTAGAAATACTTGAAATTAATAAAATTATTCGGGGATATCGATATCCCATATTTTATTTTTTTAGATGGTAATTTCAAGGTAATTCTTCAGGTTATTACCACGTGATTGATCCAATTAAAATATTCTTTTTAATTTTAACATCAATTTTTGACCATTTTGATGGTATTAAAATGTATTTTAATACTGAGGGAAACAACATGGTACCTTTTAATACCAGGAGGTGTCTAATAAATCTCAATATAATCAGAATCTTTTTTCTTGGAAATATTTTGGGAATTCCCGGGAACAGGGAATTTCCGGGATTCCCCGGGAATTACTCTTCGTTCCCGGGAATTTCACAACACTGGTAAAAATGCTATTTTCAATTGAAATTATTTCGTGTGTATTGGATTTAACTGAAACCCAATAATTATTTATTCTATTCGTACTTTTTATCTGTGAGAATTGATTTAGAGGTTAGGTGAAATGTAGTTTAGAACAGAGCTGGCGCGACTCACCTCTTTTGGGAGTCGAACTCTTTTAGTTCGACTCTTTGCTAGTTGAGTCGAAGAGTTTTCAATTTGCGACTCTTTACAAATTTGATTAAACTCATGAGTCCGACTCTTTTAATGAACGACTCCTCGCGACTCTTTTTTTCCGACTCCTCGCGACTCTTTTTTTCCGACTCCTCGCGACTCTTTTTTCCGACTCCTCGCGACTCTTTTTTCCGACTCCTCGCAACTCTTTTTTTCAATTTATTATTTTTTAATTTTTAATTTTCAAGTAAGTAAAACTTCAAAACTAAACTAACAACACACGAGGTTGCACTACCCATGAATCGCGGAAAAATGGAGTTTGAGAGATGAAAAGAGTCGTGATATGAAGAGTTGTGAATCAAAAGAGTCGCAAGTAAAAAAAGAGTCGTGAGTAAAAAAGAGTCGCAAATTGAGAAGAGTCGTGAATCAGTTTAATGTTCGACTCTTAGTGATGAGTCGATTTTTTCAAATTTTTTTCGACTCCTTGTGAAAAAGAGTCGAACTCAGAGTCGCTCGCATGCGACTCCCGCGACTCACACTCGAAACTCTGAGTCGCGCCAGCTCTGGTTTAGAATCTTGTGTAAAAATGATGTAACGTATAATAAAATATCGTCGAACGTATATAATTAATTAGTGTGTACCAATAAGTATTTTTTTTAAAAAAGAGTAAAAAATAAATACCAACAAAATTAGAATAATGTAACAAATCCCACACTTTTCGAACCCCTATCAAAAATTCAAATTTTGAAATACCTAATTTATTTGTAGTTATTGGAAAAAGTGAGAAAATCGATGTCAACAAATTTTGGAGAATGCATCATATCAAAGAATTTCGTATTTTTCAAATCCTTACCAACAATTTATAATTTTTTATATTTTTCTTTTTCTTTCTTAAGGGTTTAATATAAACGTGTCTAGTTAATGCTTTTTTCATTTATTGAATGCAACTTCTAATTTTTTGAAAAATACTGAAAATAAATTTTATTTTTAAATTCTACTGAAGGAGGATTTTGAATTGGATCTTATGCTAGTTTTTTTCATCGATTAAATGCAATTTCTTATTTATGGTAAAATACTAAAAATAAAACTTTTTAATAATTCCACTGGAGCAGGATTTTACATTGGATTTTTCCAGAGCTTTTTTCATTTATTATATGCGATTTTTCAATTTTTTTTTAAATTTTCCACCAGATTGCATTGGATTTTTCTGGAGATTTTTTTCTTTGATTAAATGAAATTTTTCATTTTTTGAAAAATACTGAAAATAAAACTAAGTATTTAAAAATTCACCAGAGGAGGAATTTGCTTTGGATCTTATGGTAGCTTTTTTTTCATTGATTAAATGAACTTTTGCAAAAACTCATTTTACCAACTAGAAAATTTACTGCCAACAAGAAATTACTGGATCAACATGAATAAAGTTATACCTATAGCTTTTTTTTATTAAGTTTTTTTTATATTTTTTTTGAACACCGCGTTATGTCGATTTCGATATTTCTTTCTGAGCTATTACCACAACTGTCCTTAATTTATCATTTGCATTTACATATTATAATCTTCCCAACTGCATTTACCAATTGAGAGATTTTTTAAAATTAAAAATTGGTGCATTTCTTGGGCTAATTCGTAGCTCCTTCAATGGTGAGGTTAGATAAACGTATCTACACCTTGTTGAGATGAGTTGCCTACTAATGAGGTTGAAAGGGGATATTCCAAACTGAGACACCCTGTATACGACTTTAACCGATAGGCGAGTTATAACTGTAAAATCAATCTTTCAGTGAGTATAAATATTACACTTACATCGTAAAATTCTCGAACTGAAAATTACACCTACTTCACGCACTGTATGTCTTCCGTGAAAATCTATTCAACAACTTACTATAAAGGAAAATAAAATCGAGATCTACTTCTTAAAGTTGCAACTTTGGCAACCTCAAGCAACTAGCTCAAAAGCGCACCGCTTGTAAGTAGTATAAAATGAAACATCGACACGATTTAAAAAAGGATAGCATGAGGAAAATTTCGGAAAAGGTGCGCTACTAAAAAATTTAAACTATTCTGACATCATTTCGGCAGCAAGGAGAGGGGATGAGCTAGTAGATATGTACACATTGCAAAACAACATAGGTATATTTATCGTTTTGCCCACAAAAAAAAATGCCGGGTCTGGTTTGTAATTACTTTTTCAGTAGTCACGATGACCGGACAATAAGGTGCCAGTTGCTAACTCAAAATACGTATTAAACGGCGCTTCAAACCTACACTTTATTTACACGTCTTCTATACACTTTTTCCCCATAGCAACCTCGTAAAACTTTTATTAAGCGTTAAAAGACATACCTACGTTTTTTAAATTGCCGAAATAAATTTGTTAAAGTTATGCTTCGGATATTTCAATTCTTTATCGCGTAAATTTTATAATATCGTCGAGTCGCTTCATTCGTGCAAACTTTGTAAACGCGTATAAATTAAATATTACCTACCAACCTATCTACCTACCTATTTATCTATACGTCTATCTTACACACACAATTACAATAAGATAAAAAAAATTGTCTTATTAAACTTATACCAGAGCGTCGGGTAAATTCAGGAATGGGCACACTCTTTTTAAAAATGAGTTAACTCACTTACAACTCTAACTCTTTCGAAAAAAAATGAGCTGAACTCCAACTCCACTCCGGGGGATTTCTTTTGTTTTACAGACTATAATTCCTTATTATCAATATTATTATTATTTTTAATATCTATATTCCTAATGAATTTGAAAAGTACGAGTATTTTGTATCTGTACCCCAACAAAGTTGAAAATTTTTCAATTCCAAAAGTTATTCCGAAAAAATTTGAGATTTTCCATTTCAAAAATTAAAATTATTCCAAAATTTATTCCAAAAATTGATAAGTAATTTTTTAATTTCAACAAATTTAGGAAATTTTTATTCATTATTCTATAAAATTGAAAGTTTTTCCATTTCAAAATAATTAATAATTTTTTCACTTCAAAGTTTATTCCAAAAAAAAAAAATAATAATAATAAAAATTTTACTGCAAAAAAATTGAGAAATTTTTTATTTTTAAAATTTATTCTAAAATTTTTAGGATTTTTGATCCAAAATTCATTCTGAAAAAATTGAAAATGAAAAGTTTTTATAACCTACTACAAATTTTAAAAAAATCTAAAAAAATTGTAAATTTTTTCATTGAGACTTTTCTTTAAAAATCTGAGAAAATTGTATTTTGTTTTCAAATTTTGCATTTTTTTTTTTTTTTAGATTTGATTTTGAACATTTTGTACTTACAAAAAGGATAGTCAGTGGATAGCTGAAAGACATTCTATTTCAATTTTTAGAACCAAAAATTTGAAGAAGAGTTGCAAAAGAGTTATGAAAACTCTTTCAACTTTTTTGAAAAAAGAGTGTTAACTCCCAAATCTTTCCAACCAATTTTTACAACAGAGTTGACCCATGGGACATGTCAGAAGTACCAGGAAACCGATTGAAATGAAAACATGTTTAAATTATTGTACTACTCGAGTAAGTTACAAAAACAAAATTATAGGTGCCCGTTTCCATTAGAAATTTTTTTATGAATTTTTGAAACTTAAAATTTTGAGGAAATCAAAAAATTTAAAAAATCAAAAATTCAAAAAATTATTTAATAATTGTTTAAATTGTTGTACTACTCGAGTGAGTTACGAAACCAAAATTATAAGTGCCCGCGTTTCCATTAGAAATTTTTTTATGAATTTTCGAAACTTATTAAGATCTTGAAATTAAAAAATTTCAAAAAATCAAAAATTCAAAGAATTATTTAAAAAAATTTTCACACCACCGGATAGAACTTGAAAAAACAAACAAAATTTATTATTACATATTTTTGCCCATCTCTGAAATTGAAAGGGCTAGAGAGAAAATTTTTATTTCAATTCATTCAAAAAAAAAAAAAAATCAAAAAATTGTTAAAAATTATTTCCTTGGATTTATAGTCGCACAGTGCCTACGAAAGGGTGGTATGCAATTTTTCGAACACATAACTAAACTCGTGCTATAACTCGTGCGAACAGAAAGGATAGGTACAGTGGTACAGATTAGGGTGGAACGAAAATAAAATAATTTTCGATTTTCGTTGCGTCTAGGTGATACATGAAAAACAAAAAACAAAATTCAAATCGAAATCATATCTTCCAATCGCGCAAGAGCCCTCAAATTTTTGAAAATTTAAAAAAAATTAAAATTTGAAAAAAAATTCCAAAATGTTACAGAATTGGTTTTATGCCTTTGGTTGGCAAGTATACTAATCATCGTTATTAATATTTTTTGAAAAAAAATCCAGAATTCATCAGATCATCGCATTTATGAGACATTAAAAAAATGTCATATTTCACGTTTTTTTTTAAAAATTGAAAAAAATAGATTAAAAATTGAAAAAAAAATTGGAATTAAAATGGGTTTAACATACACAGTTTTGCTCAGAAAGCCAATTTACAACGATTTTCCATCTTTACCTTCATTTTCAGGAACCATCATTTTTCCTCATTGTTTCAATTTTTCGTAGTTTTTGAAAAATTCTCAAGGGTACGAAAAAGATGAAAAATCGCTGTAAATTGTCTTTTTGGGCAAAACTGTGTATGTTAAACCCATTTTAATTCCAATTTTTAATCTATTTTTTTCATTTTTTTTAAACGTAAAATATGACATTTTTTTAATGTTTCATAAATGCAATGATCTGATGAATTCTGGATTTTTTTTTTCAAAAAATATTAATAACGATGATTATACTTGCCAACCAAAGGCATAAAATCCATTCTGTAACATTTTGGAATTTTTTTCATATTTTGATTTTTGCAAGTTTTTCAAAATTTGAGGGCTCTTGCGCAATTGGAAGATATTATTCGATTTGAATTTTTTTTTGTTTTTCATGTATCACCTAGACGCAACTTTTCCGCGGTATTAAATTTTGAAAATCGAAAATTTTGGATTTTCGTTCCACCCTAACACATTAGGTACCTACTATAAAATCAAGGAAATATTTTAAATATTTTTTTGAATTTTTTTGAGTGAATTAAAATAAAATTTTCCCCTCTAGCCCCTTGAATTTCAGAGATAGGCAAACATATGTGATAATAAAATTTGTTTGTATTTTCATGTTCTATTCGGTGGTGTGCAAAAAATTTTTTTTCAAGATTTTTTGAATTTTTATTGATTTTTTCAAAATTTTAAGTTTTAAAAATTCATAAAAAAATTTCTAATAGAAACGGGCACTAATTATGGTTTTTATCAGGGAAGAAAACCAATTGAAACCAAAACCGGGTAAAACCACCACCACCAGATATTTCAATTGGTTTTCAAAACCATTTGGAACCATTACAATGAACTTCAAAAATTCATTCAAGAACCACCACCAAAAAGAACCAATTCCTTTCGAAAAGGCAGGGAAGAGAACCGTTTGGAACCACAACGAAAAATCATTTGCTGAAATAACCACAACCACAACCACAAGAAAGTGGTTTGAAAATAAAAAACCACCATCACCACCACCACCATTTTCAATTTCCTTTACAATGAAAACCAGAACCACCACCAATTAATGGAATTGGTTCTTTTTGGTTCTAAAAAGAGAAATAGTGGATTTGAAAGGGAAGGAGGGGTCCAATCAAAATTTTTGTTATGACCAAATTTATTCCTAGAACTTTAAGCAACAACTTTGATTTGAAATTTTTTTTAATTGGGCCCCTTACCTACCCCCTGTGGCCTGTTTTCTTCATTTTTCTGATTTTTCAGCGCTCTGGAAAGTGGAAACATTATTATTTTTTGTTTTTTATTTGAATGTATATTATTTAATTTAAATTTATTGCAATATTGCGTTTGTAACTTGTAGGCAAATTAATTTTTTATTCAAATTTCAAAGATCTGATCTTTTTTTTAGTTCTTTTGTGGTATAATAGGAAGCACGAAAATGGTTCCATCTGGTTCTGATGGTTAATGCCATAGATAAATGGTTTAAATGTTGGGAAATATTTTTCATACTACGAAATGGAAGCAATTCGATGAAAACCAATTGAAAAACCAAAACGGAACCACCACCACCACCACCACAACCATTTGAAATGGTTTTTAATTTGAGAACCACCACCACAACCATTTGAAATGGTTTTTAATTTGAGAACCACCATCACAACCAATTAATCACGCAAAACCAAAAACCCAGAACCAGAACCAATCAAAAAAAATAAAAATTAAATGGATCCACTTTAGCACCAAAACCTTTTGAAAATTTTTAAAAACCAAAAACCAATTGGAACCACCAGTAATTTCAAAATTTTCTCAAAACCACCATCACCATAACCAATTGGGTCTCAATTGGTTTTCTTCCCTGGTTTTTATAACTTACTCGAGTAGTAGTTACAACAATTTAAACATGTTTTCATTTCAATCGGTTTCTGGCACTTCTGACATGTCCCATCAGAGTTGAACTCTGAGTTAATTCGCGAGTTGGAGTTGAAAAAAAAACTTGTACCCATCCCTGGCGGTGTAATTGTTTCTTTCGCAGAAGATTTTTGCAATTTGTTTACCATAATAAAGAATCGAATTAGGTATACGTGAATAAGTTATGCTGAAAATTCTACACGAAAAAGAATACCTACTTAAATATCTACGTTTTGCCTACCCACTAGAAAAACGTATATCGACTGTATCTATTTGAAAAGAAGTTTTCTAATTTTTTAAAATACACTCGTTTTCTTTCAATTCTGATGTGAAACTTTATACCTCGAGGTATACCATTGAAATTGAAAATGCAAAACGGTTTTTTTTTTTTTCGTCAATGCTGTAGAAAGTTCGAAGCGATTCGAGTAGAAAATAAATTCACGATTACTTTTTTCAGAGTTGGAAAAAAAAATAATCATAATTGCTAACGACAGAAATTTCAAATTTCAGAAATTTGGAAATTTGAAAAAATTTGAAATATACTCGATTTTATTGACGAGGTTTTTCGCTTTTGGAGTAGGTATAAAGCGTTTAGGGTTGACGTTGCGTAGATATATATATTGAAAGAAAAAAAAATGTACTACGAGCTGTATCGTTTTGACGATACAAAACTTATACATGCGGAATTTGCTATCTAAAATGATTGCTACTTCCCCTTCGGTATATTTTAGCATTAATAATCAATCATCGCGTTAAAGTTTTGTACATGAAAGTCAACACGCTCTAAAATGTATATAAGAAAACAGTAGCTAGCGAGTGGTATTCGTCAATGTACGCGGCCGTGATAAGCGATAAAATGATTTTAATGAATTCAGTCTGGTTGAAAGGTTGACAATTGATGAGAGCATAGCGTCGCTGAAATATACTGTATTACGGTGTAGCTTTAAATTGCCTTTACATTTACAATAATTTAAATGCAGCAAAGCTAATGCAACTTAGACAACAGAAATAATTTCGCGTTAAACTTTATAAGTAACTTAGATACAAGTTCGTTAGGCTAGACCTTCGACATGAACCTTTTTGCTATTTTTTGCGAAATTTTTTACCAAATCACCTTAAACGTTAAAATAAACTTTAGCGTCATTTAGATAGCAACCTTTTGATAAAAACTTGCCGCCAATCTAGGCTTCATCGCGTCTTCGTTTTGCGTTTGCTTTGCACCCACTCGAGAAAATACCTATCAATTTACAGCCACTTCAGATAGTTTAAACTTTATCTTTTGTACGGTGCGGTGGTCGCTACAACGTTCAACACCGAAGTTGGACGTCATCGTCACTAAGGCAGGTATAAACTTCCGCGTCTCTCTATTAATTATTGATTTTGATCTCGCTTTACCAACACGCAGTGGAGGTAATATGAAACTCACCGAAGCTTACATACGTAAAACATCGACGCGTTTGCATTCTTAATTGAGAAATCCATTTGTCGAATTAAAATTTATGAATTAATGCGTGTGTGGGTACTTTTATATGCCTATATGTAACTTGTCAGTGGTGCCGAGTGAAAATCAACAAGTTTCTCGTAATGTAACATAATACGTAGTTATTCGGTTCCATTTCGAGTACCTCGGTGTCATGTCGCAAGTTTGCTTCATTACAGAGCTTTGATGATTAATTCATAGAAGAAATAAAAGTCTATAGGTATCGAACGTGAAACACGATAAATATTTGTAGGTCTTCGAGGTGTTATACGTAACGTTGTATCCGATAATTTTTTCTCATCGCCCTCCTCTCATCCAAAGCTCATTTAAAAAAATGGCTGTTAAAATTGACCCAATGGTGTAAGTTGGTTTGGGGGTTGTTTTCATCGACGTTTCATGGCAAAATAAAACACTTGGCATGCATTTTGCAGTTGAATTTTTTTTTTTAATATAGGGGTGTTTGGGAGCACATAGTCAAATTGGAATTTTAAATACAACTTTTAAAGTGAAGTTGAGGTGAGACATTTGTCTCCGGATTAGGGGGATTTCAGGAGCCCAATAAGTAAATGGTGTGACCCTCTTTCTTAATTTTTTTATTGTACATATTTTTAATACTTTTTTTAAGAAATAGGAGAAAAATGTAATTTTTCTTGAAACAGTAAAAAAGTGGCTACTTAAGTAGGTGTAGGTATTTATTTTATTTTTTTTAAATCACGGGACCGAAAATATTTGCCCGAAATCATGAATATAGACCCTGGGTTCCATCAACCAAGAGCTGTGAGAAAAATTTTTTTGTTTTATAACAAAAAAATTGGAAAATTTTAATAATTATGTTCTTCTCCAGTCAAAATGTCGAGGAAACACACGAAAATCAAAACACATTTTTAATAGATATAGATTTTTTTTTTCTATCTAATTCATAATTTATCTGGCACCTCCGCTCCTTTCTGTGGGTTCCAGCCCCCTCAAATGGCACTTCGGCTTCCGAAAGGTCTGTTTGAGGGGGGGGGGGCAGCGCCGAAACTTGTCGATTTTTGGGGGTGAATTTTAAAAATTTGCCCACTAAACTAGATTTTTGCCAACTTTTTAAGGGGTGACGCACCCCACGCACCCCTTAGTTCCGGCCCTGGGAGGGCGAATAAAAAACAAAGTTTTAAAAGCAGTTTTTTTAGACAGTAAAAAAACGTGTTTTAAACTACAAAAAAAAATACGTTTTAAACATGTTCTTTGTTTAAAACACTAGTTTTGTTTTGAATGTTTTAAACCTACAAAATAGTGCTTAACTCAAAAATTGAAGGGACAAAGAATAAAAAATAAAATGACGAAAAACCATTTTGCTGACATAAGAGTATTAAATCTGATGGTCATGGCCCTTCTTTTCGACTTTATTTTTTTTTTATCTCAGAGTCAGTAGGTATCTAATTTTTTTTTTTTTTTTTTTTTAATGAGAAAATAATTTTATATTTTACATTATTTTGTCCTTTTACTGTGTTTTAGGTGACACCTGGTCGCCCCCAATTGTTAATTTTTTTTTTTTTAAAGTTCGATTTTCAAACTGTAATTTATCAAAGTTGTTCCTATTCATGCAAATTAATTTCCATTTTTCATTTTCCCCTCAATGAATTTTAAATGGTACCTACCAGTTCCCCTAATTTTAAAAGAAGGGGAAAATTAAACATTTTTAAACGTTTGTATTTTTGTTTCAACTTTTCAGAGTTGTTTCTTTCCATGAGAACTACTTACCTACTTCCCAATTTTTTATTTCCCCCCCAAACAATTTTCAAGTGGTACCTTGGGACCCCCTCCCCCCATTCTTCAAAACAAACAACTACCTAAAAAAAATATTTAACAATTTTCAATTCATAATTTAATTTGTTCTTTTTATTTGAAAATGTTGAGATTTTTAATTTCTTTTTTTTTCAAAATGGAAGATGCTTGTCGCACCATTTAATATACAGTTACTAAATAAGGGAAAATTAAAAATGGAGAATCATTTCCGAATGTACGCGTATAATAAAAAAGAAATAGGTATTTTTAATCCATTATCGAAAAAATGGTACTTTTTTCAGCCTCTCCTCCCCAATGGAGACGGCTTCAGATTATTTGGAATTGAGTTTTTGGAAAAATTAATTAAAAACAGGCGAAAGTTTGAAAATCATTCAATCTTTTCATTTTTCTGAAAATTGAGAAGTGACATAGGCAGGGTTGGTGTTTTAAACAATTAAAAAAAAAAAAAACGATACCTATTTAAAACTTTTTTTTATTTTGAACAGTTTTGAAAAAAAAAACAAAAAAAAAACAGTAAAAACAACTTTGTTAACGTTTTTTCGTTTTTAACCAATTCAGTTTTTTTTTTCTTTTTTTTCTTTTTAGTTTTTTAAAATTACAGGTGCCCATTTCTTTCTTTAATTTTTCAAAAATTCGCCAAAAAAAAGCCGAGAAAAGTGAGAAAAAAAACATGAAAAAAAAACAAGTTGCAAAGAAAACACGTATGAAACAAAAAATGTTTCAACATTTTTTTTGTTTTTGTTTTTGTTTTAAACGTGGTCTGTTTTTTTTCACCTTATTTTTTTTTTAATTGAAGAAAAATTTGGTGGTAGAGTTCATTTTTAAGCAACTTACAAAAAATAAACAAAACTGTTTTGAAAAAAAAAAATAATTTCACAAAATTTTTTAAAAAGTAATAAAATTGGAGGGGAAAAACATTTTTAGAGCAAAATTTGATGAAAATGATTTTTAATAATATAAAAAGAATCCCAGTCCCTATTTATCGTATAGCGAATTAAGGTGTGCAGCTAATAATATGCTCGTAATTTGAAAAATTTGTTGAGGATGCAAATACCTGCAAAAATTTTACTGGTTTAACCATTGTTAAACTATATCTGGTTAAAGTTACCTCGGTAAGTTAATCTTCATTTCAAAGGCGAATCCGGGAAAATGGAACCAAATTGAAAATGGAAACGTAAAAACGTAATAAAAAGAAAGTGACAGTGGTAACAAGTTAAGAGGATCAGGATCACGCATTGAAAAATAGTTATAAAACGTCCATATCGTTATCGTATTTGTATTTTAGAACGTGGAAAAAGTGGAATAAGGGATTCCAGACAATATAGTGACATTTTTCAAAAAAATTATGTTAACTGCTAGGTAGATAAAAATTGGGAATAGGTAAGAAAATGAAATGTCACCAGAAAAAGCTTCAAGACTTGTCGTTACTGATGGTTTTTAGCTTGCGAAACGTACTCTGTAGCCTTATATACACTTTGTCAACAATGTATCTTTACTCTACAACAAAAAAAAAAACTATTAGGAGAGCTTTTGTACATTCATCTCTTTTTTTTTAATGCTTATAATGTAACTTTTATACTTTACCCGTTTTCCTTTTTAGTACCTAACTAGATTTTTCGCAGTCGCATCTCGCGTCATTCTTCTGAGTAAAGACTTTAATTCATTTGTAGACATTTTCACTGACGTTCACAGAGTAAGCGATGCAAATAACGATTGCCAACGTAATTTGATTTTTTAATGTTTGTAATTGCTTTTCAAACTAGCGCGATCTAATTCCATATTATAGTCAAAATTCGCCAAACCAACTCGAGGGTATTGATTTCTAACTTGTTTATTATTCGAGAAATATTTGTAATTTCAACGTGTATTTGCTTAGACGTCTACCTTTTTCGAGATAAGTCTACGTATAGGACTCTCAATGATGAAATGTAAGAAATTAGCCGACTTCTCGAAATGAAAAATTGAGCTTGTTAATTAGCATTGTTAATTTGACTTATGCCAATATACATTTTTTTTCTTTCTATTTAAACAGTGTTTAAAATTAAGCTTAAATTTAATTTATTTTAGACGCCAGAGAATGTGTATTCGTTTGGATTACTTCGGAGTGGAGTTACCGCAGACCCTACCAAGACGAAGGTACGTTAACATTACTTTTCACTTAAGCGCTTCAAATTAAATGAGCTTGGAGCTTTAATTAAACTTTTTATTTACATAGTTGCAAATGAATTTTAATTTCGGTTGGTACAACGCCGAAGGGGGCAAAAAGTGAAAAATTTCTTTAAATCAGCCTCTCGATCAACATTTACTCGCCGCTATCTTAAATTAATAAAAAAAAGTTTCGCTTCTTGATAAGCCCTCTTCTTTTGTCGTGATAATTACCTACTCGGTTTTGTTCTTCGTTGAACGCTCGTAGATATAGCTATTATTTTCTTTTCGATATAGGTATAGGTACCTATTAATATCTTATTTTTGAAACGACGTAAAAATGCCATTTAGCGGGGTCATTTATCTTGTTTGAAGAATCTGAATTTTAGCGGAATTATCGTTGTAATAAAACGGTTTGAGAGAAATGTTATGTTTCGACGAACGAACGGAGGAGGGTCTGAGTGGTTCGGACGCGGGCGGTCGGTCGGGGCGGTGGTAGCGTAGCGGTTTTATTTCGTATATTTTCCATAGTTTTGGAAGGATATTAATCATTTTTGAAATTTATTCTCGAAATAGGATGTTTATTTTATAAGGTGAGATTGCTCTCAAGGTGATATTTCGTATAGAAGAGAGGGTGAAGGATGTATATGCTAAGGGTTTTTTTTTTCAGTTTTAATTGAGCACTACTTATAGAATGTGTTTTTTTAAAGTGGGACCCACGTTTGTATTTTGGCGCACAACATAGTTTTTGAGCTCTTATGTTGGTCGAGTAATTGATAGGTAGGTCGAAAAAACCTAATTTTTGTTCAAATTATCCGAAAGTGAAGGATGCTTTAGACATGTAAAAATAATGGATTTCTCGAAGGTTTAAGGACTAAAAATGTAATTTATTAGACGTAAAGGACATTCTTACTCCCACCCTTTCAAAAATAAGAATATGCATCATCGTTATATTCGATTTAAGAGAATGTTTGTTTTTCTTTAAAAATTACGAATTTTTAACTCAAGTATAAGTAATAAGCTATTTTTTTGTATCCTTTTAGATTTTAAATTATTTTTTTCACGAGTTTTGTTTTCTTTAAAAAGATATCGAGATATTTGATCCATAAAAAATCTATTTTTTCTATAACTTTTTTTTAAATTTCTTGAACTTTTAAACCATTTTTTGTAGGTATAAATTTGTTGTTACTGTCCACATCATCCCTTGGGAATATTTTGTTAAAACACATCGCCAACTCTGGTCCTGGCCGTCTTGAATGAAATTCAATTAAAAATTATTAATGAGTAAACATGAGACCTTTTCACTTAGGTATCGAGTTTTTTTTAAAAACTATTACTATAGAAAATGGTGTGAAAAATCTATGACGTGCAAAAAAACGGGCTTAAAATAAACAATATTACTTTAAGCCAGTGTTTCTCAAATGGTGGTACGTGACGACAATGGAAACACAATGCCTATTATTACATACAATACTTCAATTTGTATATTTTCAAGTCAGAGAATGCATAGGTATTTTAAAGAAATTCAAGATGATAATTTATTTGAAAATTTTCACCCTCGCTTCGCTTGTGCAGCAATCACTTCTCAGTTTTTGATTAAATTCGATTTTTTTCTTTGGATAAAATACCTAGCCTATCTTTCATTTTTTTTTTTTTTTTTTTTTTTGATAAAAAATCTTTTGAATACAAAATCTCTCAATTTTTTGAATAAAAAGTCTTTCAATTATTGTAAAGAAAATTTTAAAATTTTCTTTTTGAGAAAAAATTTCCAATTTTTTGGGAGTATGGAGGTAAAAACTAGAATTAATAATGGTAAAATTTTTTTCATTTTTTATTTATAAATTTCTCGTATTTTTTTTCTTCATTTTTTTTTCTTTAATAGGTAGATAAGAATTTTTTCAACTTTATGGTTGACGAATAATTTTTATTTTTTGACTTGTTTTTTTTATAAAAAATATTTTTTTCTGAAGTAAAAGTAGATACGAGTATTTCTCAATTTTTTTAGGAAAAAAATTTCTCGATTTTTTTGAAATAAGAAATCTTTTTAATTTTTCCGATTTTTTCAATTTTTTTTCTGAAACGATTTTTTTTTATTTCTCTCCCAAGTTTTTTTTTTAAACTTCATTTTTCCCGATAATTTAAAAAAAATTCAGGTGTTTTAAATTGTATTTTTCATGAAGAGGATTTTCAATTTTTTGGGGGATTTTTAAATGAGTTTTGTGCAAAAAAGGTGATTTTTTTTATCCCATATAATTTTATTTTGATTTTTTTTTCATAATTTATGGTGATTTTTAATGAAAAAGAAATATTTATGGAGACTGGTATCAGCCTGATATCTCGAGGCTGGTATCAGTTTGATATTTCTACAAAAGAAAATTTTTTCCTGTAAAATTAAACTCACACGTATACGAACAGGACACTCTCTTATGACCCATTCTTACTTGCTCAACAAACAACCTACGCCCATTTGTTCAATATGTAACACTCAAATTTCAATAACACATTTAATTTTTCAGTGTCCAAAATACATAAATGAAAGATCCCTATACCTGTCCTCTAATAATCCAAAAGAAGTCCTATCAGATGACCCCATTAAAATTCAAAACTTATTATCCTTTCTATCCAAAACTGGTTTACGATCCCTTCTCTAAGTAATCCTCCTCCGTGACACGCCTCTAGCCTTAGTTGCTGTATATGGCGTTAAAAAAAAAAAAAAAAAAAAAAAAAAAAAAATATGAAATGATTTTCTCCAAAAAATAAATTAAATAAATTAAGAGTTGCTACCTTTAAAAAAAATAAAGACGCCCATGTTAATTTACCGCCTAATCACTAATTTATTTTTTTGGGGAGCTGGTACGCGCAAAAATTGTTTTTAAAAAGGGGATGCGTAAAACTAATTGAGAACCACTGCTGTAGTTAAGCTAAATAAAATTGGGTTAATGCTGAGTGGTAAATCACATAGGGCTGGTAAAGCTGTAACCATTTACTAAAAAAAAAAAAAAATCAGAAAAGTGCGAACGAACTACCTATACGAAAAATATATCTTAATCCTACACCTGTCCACATCATCCACCCTCTCCTCTATAGGTATATAATTTTATTTTTAAATAGTGAATGGTAATTTTGAGTAAAATTAAAAATATGGCAGATATTTTAGACAGGAACGAGTTAAGCAAGATGACTGTTAGTACGTCTCTGATACTTATACGCAAACAAGAGAGTGGTAACAATACAAATGTACATTCAAAGGATGAGTAAAATATTTTGTTTCTTTGAAGCTTGAAATTGAGAAAATTCTCAAACAAATCATATTTCTAACTAAGGAACGATACATAATGGAATTTAGGGAATTTCATGTAATATGTATTTTCAAAATCCCAAAAATGTTCATGATACCTACCTGGAAAGGAAAAATTTCATTTCACTTTTGATGCGTTGAATTATAGATGAAAAAGGATATTAGTCGAAGGAGCTTTTTAAAAACCGCAATTATACGCAAAAAAGGTCGAAAAAAAATTGCCCTTTATTTTGTGAAGAAAATCAAAATTTGTTTGGGAATTTTTTTTTTTTCATCAAACGAGTGAAACTTGTACCTTTATATTCGCAAATCTAATAAATACCTTGCGAGATGCAAAATGAATCCGTTTTGGACTACCTTTTCATTTCGAATGTTTTTGAAACAACTGTAATAGCTGTCCCAAGTCGTTTGTGAAATCTCTCTAGTGAACCAGTGCGTGCTTTTTTCGACCGTATCTTCTCATTTTCATGTAGTTTTCACGTCCAATCACCTTTTTAAGATTAATACAATATCCGGCAGTTTACCCTTTATCTTGTCTTTTTTTTCTGCCAACACTGACGCCGTATATATTTTTTGGATGGCGTCACCGTGTTCGGATTTTAAAATGTTCGTAGGTAGGTAGGTAGGAATAAAAATTTTTATCCGGATGAGTCAAATGAGTGCTTTTTTTTGCTAATGGATACGAATGAACCTATTCGTAAATGTAATTATTTTTTTTCCATTTAAATTTATATAGTTTCAATAAAAAAATATATACCTATATAAAAAATTTAAAGCGAAGATAACATCGAAATTGGCCATTTCCAAATTAGATAATTTTATATTGAAAATGAAAAGAAAATTCGCTGCTTATATTATGAAAAAAGATAAAATTAATCATTTGCAACCTAATGAATCTTTTTTTCTTGTTCAGAAAGGTGAAAAAATGAAATACTTTTTTCTCTTT
Organism: Balanococcus diminutus; assembly: GCA_959613365.1. Taxonomy (NCBI): domain Eukaryota; kingdom Metazoa; phylum Arthropoda; class Insecta; order Hemiptera; family Pseudococcidae; genus Balanococcus; species Balanococcus diminutus. The sequence goes on along the minus strand of OY390715.1, from coordinate 40,284,933 downwards.
CGAATTATTATACCTACCTAGTTTAAAGAATTGAAGGAATGCAAATGAACATTACTTTTCATCGTTTTTCCGTAAAAATATCGACGAATTTAATAGAACGAAGAAAAATGCGTTAGAAAAGTTAAAAGATAGGAAAAAACACTTTGAATTTTGATAAAGTTTCAATTTCGGCGAATTACTTTGAATTGCAAGTTCAACGTGCAAAATTGTCAGCCTGGCACAAAATTGCCATTCAAACCACTCGTATAAGACGATTTTTGGTTAAATTTTATGACTCCTGGCGCAAACCTACCATAAAGCGTATTCTTGTTCGCAAGACTTCTAACTTCTAGGAAATCGCGTCTGCCGTCTTTGATTATCGTCAGAATCTTTGATATACTTTTGGTGTGGTATATTCCACTCACGTCAGATTTTTCAGCTATTTTCTACTCTTTTTTTTGAGTTTTTACACTCGAGAGATATGCTTTTAATTTAACTCCACGAAACCCGTATAAATAAACCTAATAATAAACCAACCAAAGTTTTCTCTGATTTTAAGACCTTTCGAAATTTAGTCATAATATACTTACTACAATATATGGAGCTATTCTCAGAATTTTTCAGGTTTTTAAAATAGACAATACATGCCTTAGCACCATCAAATTTTTAAATGATATTTACCTTTTTTTTTTTTTTAATTGAGTATGCCCGATCGCCCCCCCCCCCAAGGTAATTTGTGTAAAAAGTATTGCATATCTCAAATTATTGTAGTGCACTTTTGAATAATTTTTTTTGTTCCTCTCAAAAAGTGGACATGTTTTGCGCATTTCTTGATGGAATTTTGAAATTTTTGTACACAATTTTCCTTTTCAAATCAAGATAGGCAACCAATCATGATTTTTTTTTGTACGTCTGCTCGAGTTACGCATCTATGGTTAATTTTTGAAAATCAAAATAAATAAATAATAATATCTAGTAGAATAAAATCTGAAAAAATCTGAAAATAGTTTTACGCAACGAAGAAAAGATCAACTCTTGTTTTGAAAATTTTTCAAAATAATGGACACTTTAATGTACGATTTGTACATATATCTCATGAATGAAATATTCGCGTTTAATATACCTCCCCAAGTTTTCATATTTTACCACGCTTTCGTTATGTCAGATAATCTATTTTCGATTTTTTTTCTTTTTCAAACACGAATAAAAAGCGTTTTTTTTTAGGTAGCCTACCGTCATTTGTAAAAAGAACTAAACGTGTTTGTATGAGTAGTGGGTACTCATTTCGTGTGACTTCGTCGCTGTTTACTTGATTGACGTACGGTATTTCTGTCAATTCATCTGAGGATTAAATTATTATGAACGTATTAAAGGCACGTTATGTTTATCGATAAAATTGACAGTCATTGGCGACACTAGCGTCTCTTAGTTAAACTTCGTTTGGCTCCCATCACGTCATATTTTTCCAAGTCCATATGCGTACTTCAAAAAAGTGTCCAATTGAAAGAACTTTCAAATAAAAGTTGTAGATTGAGTCTTTAGGAACATTTTTGGTTATTATAAAAATTTCGATTTGTGCCTTCCCCTCCCTCCAACATTGCCCAAAACGTTGGAACCCCATTATTCAAAATTTGGGGTTGGAAGGGGTTTAATCAAAAAAAAATTTCAAACAAAAGTTGTAGACTGAGATTTTTAAAATAATTTTGATTATTATAAAAATTTTGCTTGGACCTCTCCCTTCCCTCAAATATTGAGTAATAGAGTAATATGAACTTTTGTAGTATTGGGCACAAAATAAGAATTTGTAAGGGGAGGAAGGGTCCAAACGAAATTTTTATAATAATCAAAATTATTTTCAAAATTGCAATCTACAACTTTTGTTTGAAATTTTTTTTGATTAAACCCCTTCCAACCCCAAATTTTTAGTAATGGGTTCCAACGTTTTGGGCAATGTTGGAGGAAGGGGAAGGCACTAATCGAAATTTTTATCATAACCAAAACTATTTCTAAGGACTTGATCTACAACTTTTATTTGAAAGTTTTTTCAATTGGACACATTTTTAAAGTACGCATATGGACTTGGAAAAAATATGACGTGATGGGCTCCAAAAAAAATTTTGGGGTTGGAAAGGGTTTAATCAAAAAAAATTTCAAACGAAAGTTGTAGATTGCAATTTTGAAAATAATTTTGGTTATTATAAAAATGGATAAAAATTCATCGATAGGAGTGAAATGATAACATCAATTGACAATAAATAATCAAAATGGGATTACCTATATCAGTCAAAAGAAACAACTGAAGCATGTGTTAGTTTGCTGCAACTAATGATGGACCATGAGTGAATCACATTTATGTGAGAAGTGAGATGAATAATATGTTTTACCTCTTGGCCTGTAGGTATGTAACTCTTTCCTTTTATCATTTCATTTTTTCAATAAGTAAGTTTGAAAAATTAATATGAAGAGTAGTAATTCATGTGAGAACTGAAAAACAGGGTTTTTATTTCATAAAATTCAGCTATTCAACTTCAAAAATAGATTTTTCACTCTATTATACACAACCAACAATCATTTTTATTGTTCTTGTATAGGTAGATACCAAGGTGGGTATTATTAAATGTAAAGACCATTATTTTCGATGATTTTTTTTTCTTCTTTACCCCTGTTTTCAGGAGACATGGAAAAACTAATTTTTTACAATTTTTAAAAAAAATGAAAAAGGAAGTTTTAATGAATAAAATTTTTAACATACACATTAGTACTCAAAAAGACCATTTACGGCAATTTTTCAACTTTACTTTCATTTTTAGGAACCGTCACTTTAGATGATTTTTTCCATGTTTTTGATGGTTTTTGAAAAATTCTCACCGATACTGCAATGATGAAAAATCACCGTAAATGTTTTTTTTTTGGGTTATTTAAGGTATAATTATGTTGAAACGATTATATTCAGTAATTTTTTTCCCATTTTTAATCATTTTTTTCAATTTAAAAAAAAACGTAAAAAATGAAGTTTTTCCATGTTTTATGAAAACGATGTAAAGATGAAAAAACATCCAAAATTGTCTTTTTATATAATAATACCCACCTTTATGACCATCGTGCTACAAAAAAAAAATTGAAAATTTTAAAATTTTATAGGTATTTAAAAAAAAAATTAATTTTGAGAAAAAAATGAAAAGTAGGGAATTATTTTTTTCATATATGTCACCAATTGACGTCTGCTATTGAAAACATTTCCAAACTTTCTAAAATAAGAACGACCCTATATTAGCTACTCAAATAACACGTTTTTCGTTTCGAATTTTTTAAATGTATACCTACCTACCTACCTACCTACAGTTTCCAGTTAGTTTGCGACATCGACGTTGGTTCGCAAAATAGTAGATATTGTCTCGAAAATCATGGTGCCTGCGAATAATAAATTATCATTATTAATGATGGTAAGTGTGCAGTTTAGTGGTTGGCCGTACAAAGTGAAAGAGGATAAAAACTGTGGTATTTTATTTAAACGATGAAACGGAAAGACCGGAAGGATGGTTCTAACGGAGGAAATTTTGTTTAGCGAATATAGGCTTAAAAGTAAAATCTTTATCCTAAAAGTTATATAAACTGGGTTTAACGATAAAATAAGACACTACCTGGCGAACAGGTAATCTTAACCAACGCTTCATTATTTTCATGTCCGGATTTCAAAAAATACCTACTCTGCGTAGAGGTAGGCACCTTACTTATGATGCGGGTGTTTTTACCTGTTAAAATAGTGCCAGCGCCGCGCAAAGTTTATTAATAATCTCGCTGTATACCTTTTGCGGCGTACACATTGAAAACCTAGATACGAGTATGAGCAAATCGGCGAATTTTAAATTCACTCGAGACCGCAGAGCAGAATATATCGTACGTATACTCGCTCCTTTATTTTTAAGTACTCAACTTTACAGTCTCTTCATCTCAGATACGCCGAACTGATCGTAAACTCAGCCGGGATGATTATAAAAATAACTATCGTAATAAAAAGTTCAAAAACAATTTCGCAGAATTCAAATAGCGAATAAATTACGAGTATTTTAAGCGCAATCTCGAGAATAAGTAAGTTCCCTCCAACTCGATGATAATTTAAAATTAAGCAACAAATATGTTTAGACTTTGAACTAGGTTTCAGCTACTAACTTTTTTCCCTTTTTGAACTTCCCGTAATAAGTTTTTGCTGCAGTCGAAAAAATTTCAAATTAAAAATTTATCTACTTATAACGAAAACGAATTTAATAACGGTACTTTCATTTATATTATTCGGACCAAGGATAGGTATGGCGCGCTAGTGTGCATTACTATCAAGTAGGTATTGAAAAGGTGCACCTTTGTTTATTTTTTCTTAAAAACAGATGGCTGTGTTGTGATGATTTCGCTAATAAGGTGCATTTTGTATTGGGACCGAGCACAGCTGTGGCGCGCTAGTGTCGATCACTGATAACATTCAAACAACCAGGAAACCAGGAAAGCGGGAATATAGGAGAGAGGTTTCTTTTTTACTAAATTCTGTAAAAAATATTGGTTTTACGGCAGTTTTGATGTGATTTTTGTTTTCCTCATGAAATTACGGTTCGAATGGTATATTGATACCCTATTTTTCGTGTAGTAAATGAGAATATTTTGTCACTTCAAGTTTGAGATTTGCCAAATCAGTTTATCACTTAATATCATTTCGGTGAATAAATGTGTAAATACATTTGTTATATGCGATTATTAACTCAATTTTCGAATTTTCCATGAAATTCTCTTTCCAGTGATGTATTGATACTTCAATTATGTGCGCTGTGTAAAAATATTTCATAATTTGAAAGTTGAAATTTGCCAAATAAATGATAACGTTTCGTCCGTAGTTTCAACTTTCAAGTTATGATATATTTTTATATAATACACGTAACTGGAGTATGTATACATCACTGGAAAGAGAATTTCATGGAGAATATGGAAATAATGTTAATAATCGCATATAACAAATGTATTTTACATTTACTTACCGAAATGTTATCAAGTAATGAACTGATTTGACAATTCTCAAACTTGAAGTGACAAAATATTCTCATTTAATACACGAAAAATAGGGTATCAATATACCATTCGAACCGGAATTTCATGAGGAAAACAAAAATCACATTGAAATTTTCATAAAACAATTTCTTTTTACGCATTTTAAAGAAAATAGAACAAACAGGGATTCCTCACTATCTCCCTGGTCTCCTGGTTGTTGTAGTTCATCAAAATTCCACCAGAGCGCAACTCTTGTCATGCTCGGCCCCAATTGATTTTGTCATGATTTGGTCGTGATAACATTTGAAAAATTTCAGTGATAAGCAAATTTTTGTTTATGGTGCACCTTTTCAGACCTTTTCATTTTTGCCGATAGAATTCAGCCACTCCGCGCTCGTGGTCCGAATAGACAGTCAAGAGGAAGACGGAAATCTTCGTGCTAGCAAATCCGTACCCAAAGTTGTCCCGTCCATGTAGAGCGCGCTGCTTTGCAAACTCTTCCGGGGACTTCATGCGTTTTATACGCGTTTATATGGGGAAGGATTTGAAAAACACGTAATTTTTCATTTTTTAGGGGTTTAATTTTTTTTTGAGATTTTTTTTTCTTCAAATATATTTTTAATGCAATGTATACTAGCATTTACAGCAGAAAACTCATTAAATATGATTAATTTGTACATCTATATCCGTATTAAACAGTACAATACTACATAGGTAGGTACTTTATATTCAAAATTAGAGATGAAGGACGTGTCCTATCTGAATTATTGTGATGACCAAAATTATTCCTACGACTTCAAGCAACAACTTTTGTTTGAAAAGTTTTTTAATTGGACCCTTCCCTCCACCAATTTTTATTTTTAATAGCATATAATAAAGTATCCAAGTCATGTCTATTATCAAAATTGGAGGGGAAGGAAGGGTCTAATCCAAAATTTTATAATAACCAAAATTATTCCTAGCACTTCAAGCAACAACTTTTGTTTGAAAAGTTTTTAATTGGACCCTTCCCTCCGCCAATTTTTATTTTTAATAGCATAATATTATAGATAATTTATAGTATGCATAATCATGTCATATTTGATATTATTAAAATTGGAGGGGAAGGAAGGGTCTAATCGAAAATTTTATAATAACAAAACTTATTTTCAAGACCTTAATCTACAACTTTCGCTTTGAAAAAATTTCAATTGGACCCACCCTGTCTCCCACCACCAATTTTTAATTTGTATCTTCGGTGTGTTGTGCAAAATCAGTGGGGAGGGAGAGCGGGAGAGGTGCAATTGAAAATATTTTCAACCAAAATTTATACGTTGAAGTCCTAGGAATAATTTTGGTCAATATAAAATTTTCGATTAGACCCTTCCTTCCCCTCCAATTTTGATAATAGACATGACCTTGGATACTTTATATGCTATTTAAAAAAAAAATAAGCGAAGGAAAGGGTCCAATTAAAAAACTTTTCAAACAAAAGTTGTTGCTTGAAGTGCTAGGAATAATTTTGGTCGATGTAAAATTTTCGATTTGACCCTTCCTTCCCCTCCAATTTTGATAATAGACATGACCTTGGATACTTTATATGCTATTTTTAAAAAAAATAGGCGAAGGAAAGGGTCCAATTGAAAAACTTTTCAAACAAAAGTTGTTGCTTGAAGTGCTAGGAATAATTTTGGTCAATATAAAATTTTCGATTAGACCCTTCCTTCCCCTCCAATTTTGATAATAGACATGACCTTGGATACTTTATATGCTATTTTTAAAAAAAATAGGCGAAGGAAAGGGTCCAATTGAAAAACTTTTCAAACAAAAGTTGTTGCTTGAAGTGCTAGGAATAATTTTGGTCAATATAAAATTTTCGATTAGACCCTTCCTTCCCCTCCAATTTTGATAATAGACATGACCTTGGATACTTTATATGCTATTTTTTTTTTTAAATAGGCGAAGGAAAGGGTCCAATTAAAAAACTTTTCAAACAAAAGTTGTTGCTTGAAGTCGTAGAAATAATTTTGGTTATCACAATAATTCCGATAGGACACGTCCTTCATCTCTAATTTTGAATATCAAGTACCTACCTGTGTAGTATTGTACTGTTTAATACGGATATAGATGTACAAATTAATCATATTTAATGAGTTTTCTGCTGTAAATGCTAGTATACATTGCATTAAAAATATATTTGAAGAAAAAAAAATCTCAAAAAAAATTAAACCCCTAAAAAATGAAAAATTACGTGTTTTTCAAATCCTTCCCCATATAAACGCGTATAAAACGAATGAAGTACCCGGGAGAGTTTGCAAAGCAGCGCGCTCTACATGGACGGGACAACTTTGGGTACGGAAATCAGTTATTTCTCCCATATAAGATTTCCGTCTTCCTCTTGACTGTCTATAGTCGTGATCAAGTCGTGATAACATTTGAAAAATTTCAGTGATAAGCAAATTTTTGTTTATGGTCATTTATGGTGCACATTTTCAAACCTTTTCAGTTTTGCCGATAGAATTCAGCCACTCCGCGCTCGTTGTCCGAATAAATGTACTCGCTTAATTTTGGTACATAGTTTTTTTATTTTTATGCCGGATTGTGGGGGGCAGACGAGGTAGCTCTTAGTAGGTATATACTATTACAACGTATGAAATAACTTTTTACATCTCGATGTATTTTTTTTTTTGCATAAAATTCCCAACCGAGTAAAAGGGTTACAAATACGTTTTTCCGTTGTCGTAAATGTTAAACGAATTTCACAAAATCCCATGTTTAAAATTTTTTTGCAATTTATCCCGGCGATAATTTATTCTTTAAAGTAACACAGATTTGAAACGTTTCATTAATTAAAAATACATTACAAACGAATATTTTTTTAACAATAGAATCCACTTAAAACGACAACTCAATTTCAAATCACTGAGAGAAAATATCAAATAATTTGCTGTAGCTAACAAATTACTCTATACCCAATTACCCATACATATGTACCTTAGCCTTATTCCTAAATAGGTATTTCGAATTTTCGACGACATTCTTAATAAATTAACAAGTTTTAAAAAATGAATAAAAATGAAGAATGATATGATGTGACGATGATGTAAGTATACCTATGTACGAGTACCAAAAGGTTTTTTCTGGCTAAAAAAATTCGAAAATTCTCAGTAAAGTACCTACCTTTTGTCGAAAATCAAAGTTTGAAAAAATTGCGTTTGAACAAAATTTTAAAAATTCATTTTTCAAATAAAATTACGTGTACTTGTGAACAAAATTTTTGAAAAATCATTTGAGTTGTAAAAAAAATTTAAAAAAACAAAAGGCTAAAATAAAAAAAAATAAAAAAAAAATATACAAATTAAAAAATTGATGAGAGTAGGTAGCCAGAGCCCTGCACGGGTAGAGTATTTTCCCGGGTTACCCGGGTAATGCACTCGTCTACAGCGGGTTACGGTTATACTCGGTTATAAGGCGGTTTACTCACCCGGGTGACTCGGGTATGAACCATGTTGCTAAATTCCTATTCGAACAGTTGTGATAAGAACACAATCCTTTCACCTAACACACCAAGAATGAGTCACGTTTGATAGTGAGTTTGATTTAGGGCTGTTCGAGTACCCGGGTACGTGGATTCGGATATTTTTACCTATGGAACCGGGTACCCGAATCCGGACCGGTTCCTTATCTTAATCGATCTTATTCATTAAAAAATCGTGACAAATTGTCGAATTGCATAAATGTGGCTAATTTTTTATTTTTTCATAACAATTTTTTTTTGTCTAAAATTGGTCGAAAACTCAGAAAACTATAAAAAACGCTTCGACTAATAAAGTCGAGGCCAAATTGTATATAAAACAATAAATTTTGATTCGAAAATCAAGCATACCACAGAAAATTTTCAAGAACCGGGTAGGAATCGAGTACCCGGTTCCATTTAAACGCCGAATCCGATTCCGAATCCCCGATTCGGACCGGGTATCCGAACAGCCCTAGTTTGATTTCATTCGGCTTTCCCCCACACACCTGATATGATTGAAGCTTGACACAACGAGTATATACCCGGGTAACCGGGTATGTACTCGGACGATACAGGTAAACGAGTTAACTCGTTACCCGTCAGCCGACTAGTGTTCAGCAATTACCGGGTCCGCAAATAATAATTTATTCGGGTAGTGAATTACCCGATTAATAACCGGATACTACTTTTAATGCCTGTTTCTTGGCTGTTTAGAGAAAAACCCCGTTAGGAGCACTAGTGATGTCGCACCCAATTTTTTAAATTTTGATAACACACCCTGGATGAAAAAAAGTAACTTAAAAAAATTAAATTATCACTTGGCAACTTTGGACTAAACAAAACAAAATTCATTGAGGAGCGTCAGTCAACTACCCGGTTAATTACCCGGGTAATCGGGTTCTAATAAAAAAAAGTATTTGGATATTTGCGGACCCGGGTAATTGCTGAACCCTACAGCCGACGAGTATACTCTGCGATTCAAAATGACTCACCCGTGCAGGGCTCTGGAGGTACCTTCTTATTTTGTAGCAAAAATTTTTAAAGCACATTTAATGTACATACATTGTACATGCACGTGCCTATAATATTATCGAAACAAACGTTGGAAAAAATTTATAAAATAAAAAAAATAATTTGAAGCAATACTTGATGAAACTTTTTTCCTAAAAATTAAAAAATATTTATTTTTTCTATATAGGTAAGGTAGTTGCACCAGTCTTTGGCCACGACCCAGTGGTGGGTCACTTGAGAAGAAAAATGTTTATAATTAAGCGTATTTTTAAAATAGCTTCAGAAAATTTTTTTAGAGCAAACCTGGAACATTTCTGCATAGAACCACATAAAAGTTTTGAATCAATTCTGTTCAAGTAATTAATAATGATCGTCTGAAATTTTTTTGTTAGAACAATTTTCAAAATGATGCCAATTCTAAAGATTTTTGTTAAGCCGAAGTGTTGTCGAAATATGAATTTTACACTATTAAGATTAATAAAACTTGAAATATAACCATTTGGACTTGGATCAGAAGAGTTTGGAGATTCCATTTCTTCATTGAAATAAAAAATATTGCCAAAATTCTATCAAATATGGCGGTGACTATCTACTGGAAGGAAAAAATGGTGTTTAGCCAGTAGTTGATCATTTTGATCAAGTACTAGACTTACGAAATTTTTGTAAAGTTCTAGTGGTTGATCATGCAAAAAATTGGTAAATATTTACGAAAAATGATAGTTTCTCTTTCTCATGGCTAATGAGTGACAATTTTACCGAATACTTATTGATTTTTTTTAAAATTAAATGGTCGAGAGCCGTTGTCATAATCTGATTGACCAACTACTGGGTGATCAACTACTAGCGCGTGACCAACTACTGGGTGGTCAACTACTAGATTATCTTGACCAACTACTGGACTTTTCTATTTTTTCACTTAAAATGGTCGTAATTTTCAAAGAAATGAAGTAAAATTAAAAAATTATAGCGCATTTTGTAGTAGAATACACAAGGAATCGTTTGGTATATTCACCATTTCGCCAACGTTATTAGTTTTTAAACCAGAATGTTTTTTATAAGAAACTTCCACTATAAGGGTCCACCACTGGTGCAACTACCTTACTAAAATTTTATAAAATGAATCTTTAACAAAATTTGTACATTAAACTATTTTTTTAATTTTTTTTTTAATAATTAAAAATAATAGTTACTCATTTATGAACAGCAGAATTTTTGTAAGATTATATTTTAATACTTAGTAACAAAGATTAACTTATAAATAGAATAGGTAGCCACAGCCCTTATGCAAAAAAAGTCTCTCCCTGTTTTTAGTCAACCTTGAAAAAATCAAGTCTCACTGTTTTGTGAAAGAGGGCGTCTTAAAGTGAACATGCGCGAGTACGTGGTATGGCTGTGTCCTTCCACTTTCCATCCTAAAAATGTTGCTAGGTAATTGCCATCTCTGAAAGAGCTCCATAACTAAACTAGACGAAAAACGGGCCCCTTTTTAACAAAATAGCGAGAATTTTTTATGCATGGCTGCTGGCTATCTATTTATAATTTTAGGTATGGGTAACATTTTTAAACATAATTTTTTATCGAAATAAAATTTGAATAAATTCGCTTTTGAACAAAATTTTTGGAAAAATGTTTTATAGTAGTAGGTAAGTAACTATAAGTATGTACTTTGAAGAACATACAATGCAATGTAACAAAATTATGAAAAAGAATAGGTAATTGTAAACTGAATTTTTAAAAAAAATTATCAATAAAGCACAAAAATATCGCAAAGATGTAACTACACAGCTCAGTTGCAAAAAACACCACCCAACCACAAAAACACTGCCCTGACGCAGAAGTTACTCTAAGTATAGCTGCAGAAATTACGCCCAGACACAAAAAACACCGCTTGGATTCAAAACCACTGCCCTGACAGTGACGCAGAAATACTACCAGACAGCAGAAATTACTCTCCGACACAAAAACACCTCCCTGATGTAGAAATACAGACTGCCCTGTAGCATAGCACTGTCGTCAGGTTGCAGAAATTATGCCTAGACACAAAAACACTGCCCTGACGCAGAAATACTGCCCTGTAGCACAAAATATACCGTCAGGTCGCAGAAATTACGCCCAGGCGCAAAAACACCGCCCGTCGTAGAAATAACCCCGCAGATGAAGGAAAACCAAATTTAAAACTAAAAAATTTCAAAAAAGGTTTCTTAACCTTATTTTTGCCACACTTTCTTTTCTTTTCTTTTGTACCACGCTTTTATTATTTTTAATCAACTTGGTAAGAATAATATGTAGTCTCCGAAGTGTTTTTTCCCAATGCTGTCCCATTAGATATTTTGCATGAAATGAAAGGCCAAAGTGCTGACATTAGGGGTTTTCGAGGTCGCTGAATTTGATTTTGAAACTTGAATTTACCTCTGACCCTAAAGTAGGCTCCTAAGGGGGAGGGGGGTCAATTTTGAAAATTTCAAAATTACAACATTGGTATCAAAATTTTGGTTTTCGAGGTCGCTGAATTCGATTTTAGAACATGAATTTACCTCCCACCCCAAATTGTGCCCGTAAGGGGAGTCATTTTTGAAATTTTGCAACTTACAATATTGGTATCAAAATGTTGGTTTTAGAAGTAACTGAATTCGATTTTTGAATTTTTAAATTTCCCTCTAACCCCAAATTGGGCTCCTAAGAGGGGTAAATTTTGAATTTTTCAATTTACAATATTGGTATCAAAATTTAGGTTTTTTAGACCGCTAAATTTGATTTTCGAACTTGAATTGACCGACGACTTCAAAATGGACCCTTGAGGGGGTGTTACAATACATGGCATTAAATTAATTAAAATTTATTTTCGCTCTTTTTCAAATTTTAGCATTGAATAAAGTTGATTGGAAAGAAGTTTTATTTTTCGTTTTTTAAAGTACTACCAATTTATATGGTTTTTGTTTTAGTTTTGTTTTTTTGTTTTTTATTCCTGTTTTTTCTAGTTTGGGTTTTACGTGTAGTTTGGATATTAGTTCCAGTCACTAGATTTGAATAAAATTCGGGAAAAAAATTTTTAAACAAGATTTGATATTTTGCAATCTGCTTATAAAAATCGTAGATGTTTCCTTCACTACTAGTTAACCAATTCAATCTAATGGCTACCTACTTTTAAATATCCCAGCAGCTATTTTCAGTATTTTTGATCCTGACATAATGGCATTCTTTGTAAAAATCCTAATTCATTAAAAATATTTGTCTTCTCACGGATAATCATCACTCATTTCGTAACTCAGCGTCTTTCAGAATCAATTTTTTCAGAAAACAACGAAGAAAAATCTCAAACAGCGTATTTTTGTTCTATTGTCTCGGTATTTTCATTTATTTCATATTTTTTTTTCAACGTGTAGCTTTTAAAAAATATAATCCAACTTATACTTACATTAGGAAATCCACTGAGCAAAACGAAGAATCTTGTTACAATATGTCTTGTAAAATATTATAAATATAATAAGGAAATAGTGAAGAACTCGTCATTAATTAATCTTACTCGTAGCACGAGTACGCCGTTCCCCAGTTTGTCTCAGTACGTTATGTTTGCTCGAATAGCGAAAATAATAAACATTTTCGAAGTAAATGCAACCAGAAAGCTTTCAACTTCGTTATTATTATTTCAAAAATCCAAAACCATTATCTCGGTGTTTTTTTTTTTCAAGTTTCAACATTTGAACTTAAAAAGCGTCTGAAGCGTTAAAAGCTGGAAACGAATTCTGTAACAGAATAAATCTAATAGGCATGTGCATTATAAATGGTGTAAATACGTTTTACATTATGAAGAGGATCTTGGCTAGAAAATTTTACCGTGAAATAATACCCACGACTCGAAGAAAATTTTTTCTGTTTCATTGATGTACTGTAGTCTGTATACAGTGGTACAACGTTAGGTGCTTTGAATCTCTCTCAAGTTTTTACCTATTACATGCTTCGTTCGCTGTTACATAGACCTTATTATAATACCTATGTAGAGGTTTATATAAATTTACATAAACGAATCGGACTTACGGATTTTGAAAATGTGTCGGACTATAGCTTTTCATCGTGAATACGATAACCTTCCTTTTTTTTATTTTACCTTTTTCAGATACTTTTATGTACCTGTAAGGAAGATGCTACCTGGGTTGGTATTAATGCCGCTGTCGATAAACTGGGATTTATCAAAGAAGCAGCGAATACAATAGAAATGGCGTTGGTATTGTTCCAAAATATGTATCATCAGCTTGTACTTATTGACGTTCGGACGCGAAATTTCGATGGAGAAAAATTATGCAAGTACGTGAGACCTATATACTTACATATGCGTTTACCGAATATATTCTATGTACGAAATGAGATTTTTTTCCACGATGTGTGTCTACTTACGAGTACTTTTTCATTTTATTTGTATTGGAATTGGTTTTTTCATTGTAATTTTGAAATACTTGAAAACGTGTTCTATACGCTTTTGTTTTATAAACATTCTCTACTGAAATTCCTTAGATTCTAGTATAACCTGAATTTCTTCTTGCATTAAGGTCACTTTAATCGAGAGAAAATTATTGGATATTTTTCAAAGCGCTTCTTAAAAAACGCTAGGAATGTCTGTCAATTCGTAGAAATTCTATACTTCATAGGGCAGGCGAACCGAATATTTTGAAATTTATGAGAAAAAGTATGTACCTATACATACCTACCTACTAAATAACCATTCTCCCTTTTACCGATTTCTAAACTGCTGGGAGTTTTTGAACATTTTCAAAAATACATTCTTTCTCGAGGTATCAGATTTTTGAGAAATTGTTTTCAAATCTTTGCAGATTGCCCCGTGGATTTATATTTTTGATACTAACTCTCTAAACAGAGGAGCAGCTGAGCCCTTTGCAGTTTAAAATATAAAAGAAAGTTCTACCTACTCAAAATTATTTTGATAGAAAAAAATTTTAAATTTCTCATTATAGGGTTGCCAAATTTTTATTTTTTCTAAACAATAGATTTTTACCATTAAAAAATAAGATTTAAAAAATAATAAAAATTGAAAGTTGGCAACCCTGCAATGAAAAATTTTCAATTTTTTCTATTGAAATATATATTTTTTTTTTCGTCAATAGGAGCTACTCGAGTCCAGTTTTGGTACCAAGCAGATGGATTTTTTTTTTTGTAATTCAAAAATCTCGATTTTTCAGCAGTCTGCAACTTTTTAACCCCCTGGGTTTTCTCCAAATATAAAATAAGTCCAGTATCAGACCTGATACTGTTGAAAACTGGTATCGGGCTGTGAGGCTGATACTGTGATAGGCTGGTATCAGGCTGATACTGCAAAAAATGCAATCAGGCTGACACCGCGGCTGCTATCAGGTATCAGACTGATACTGCGACTGGTATCAAGTACATATCAGGTTGATACTGCTAGGCGGGTATCAAGCTGATATGTACCTCAATTTTATTAAAAATTTGAAGAAATGTCAAAAAGTCTTCAAATTTTTGAGAAGAAATCTCTCTCAATATTTTAGCATAGTATTTAAAAAAATATTTTTACATTTGTTTTTCAAATTTTGTTCTAAAAACTTATTACTAAAAACCGTAAGTATTTAAAAAAAAAAGTCTCACATGGTCACATTAGGTCTACATTTTTGGAAGACAAAATGCAAATTTCTTTCTAATTTTCTTCTTAAATTTCTGTCTATTTGGGGCCTATTAGGATTTTGGCGCAATGGTTGAAAATGTCTGCCAAACTTGAACTTTGGATATAACCGAGTACCACCAACAATAACCTTAATGTACACATGGTGCCTTTTTCAATTACAAATTTTTTTAAATTTTGTTAGAACAGTGCACGAACCAGGTGTAATTTTTTAAAAGGAACAAAATTAGTTATGTAAAAAATTTGCCTATCTTTGAAAATGAAGGCGCTACAAAACTTTGAAAATTGGTGTTTTCGAAATTCAAGGCTTTGTAGCGCCTTAGTTTTCAAAGATAGGCAAAATTTTCACATGACGCTGTTTGACACCTTTTTCATGTATTTTTTGACCGAATTTCGCAATTTTCATAGATCACCTTTGCACCGTAATAAATTGAGGTAGGCAATATTTTTGACTAGGATTTTGCGTTGCTGTAACTCCTTCAATTTCAAAGATAGGCAATCCAATATAATCACAACTTTTGTTGCTTTTTCGATGATCTATTCACGGCCGGTGTTGAAAATTTTTTTGAACGCAGTGTTGCCAATCGATTTTGCTTGGTAAAATACCGATTTTAAAACCTTTGTAGCTTCTTAATTTTCAAACTTGGGCAATATGAGTACATGAATTTTTTTGTTAGTCGTACTTTGTTATATCCAAATTTCAAGTTGGGTTGACCACTCACCGGACATCCTGTATAATTTCGATATAAATTCAAACAAAAATATAATGGAATGGCTCGTATAGGTATGTACCTACTCAAGTTTAAAATCAGTCCATAAACGTAAGTATAGGTGCAAGGTCGATGTAGGAATATTTCAGGTAGATACCTAAATCTACCTACATGAGAACTAGATTCGACCAAATCGTATAATATTATTCAGGTTTTATTTATGTCATTTTTTTACAGCTCAAGACTATTGAAAAATAAAAAATATAATTTTAAAAAATTCCATCTTAAATACCAGTACCTACCACTAATGTATGACTCGTACACGTAGCTATGGGCCAATAACCTTTGTATGTACCTACTCTGAAATTTAGAGAAAAAATCAAGTACCTAGGTAATCTAGTGTATTTGGCGATTATATAATGACGTTTACCTAATCCAAATTACCTACGAATTAACCTACCTAAATATCAAATGTAAAATTCTTATTTGCATTTTCACATCATCTAATATAACAAATTGTATACTAAAACGCTAATTAAAAGCTCAAAGAAGATTAGAATAAATACGTTTATTATCGCTTCAGAAATAGCGAAAAGCGCTGATTGCGCTTCCCTAATGGAAGTAAAATTTTCATACCGTGCTAAATTCGTTAAGAAGTAAAATAGCTAGCAATGTTTCTCGACTTCACTAATTAATATATTCAAATTTCCTATTCCTTATTTTATAATTACAATGTAATATAGGTACAGGTATGTTTACGAATACAACTAAATTATATTTTGAAAATAAAATATCTGTAATATACTTGCCTTTACCCAAATATTATTTACACTGAAAATATTACTATTTGTTGCATCTTGTTGTTCATATACCTCAATTTATTCGACGAGTGTTCGTCACATTTAATAAAAGAGATGAAACAAAAACTAAAAATTCGATCAAAATTTCTAATCAATTTTCAAAATTTGTGTAAATTTTCCAAAAAATTTTAAAAAATGAATTTTAAAATTCGACATGTTTTTACAATTGAAATAAATGTTGATAAAAATTCAACCTAAATTTTTTTAATTTCAATTTTTTATAAATCCCCTCCCCAAGAGTTTTTCCAAATAATTTTTCAGTCAAGTTTTTCCTAATTTTTTCATAAAAAATTTTCTAAACTTTTTCCAAACTTTTCATTTCTGATTCTTCCAATAATTTTCATCAACATTTCTCTTCTACTTTGTTCCCAAAGAAATTGCAAGTTTTTTTTAAATTTTTCATCTAAGAAACTTTTTCTACTTTTTTAAATGTTTCTTCAAAATTTTTTCCAAAATTTTATTGAATTTTTTCTCGAATTTGGGTATACCTAATTGTTCATCAAAAATTTTTCCAAATTGTTTCGTAACAAATTTTTGATTTTTCATTTGATTACTTGGTAAAAATTTGAAAAATACTACATTTCCAAAAAACGTTTTGAAAATTTGTGTAAAATAGTACAATGATCAATAATTGATCATTTTTTTAAAATTGGAATTTTCTCAAAACTTTGCACAATTTTTAAAATTTGGAAATTGAAAGGAAAAAAGTCAAAAAAACTTGTTTGAAAATAAACAAGAGAAATGAAGTCTTGAGAAAAAATATTTCAAAAAAAATCGAAACAATGTTTAAAAACATTATTTTAATGAAAAATCTTTTCAATATTTTCCCAATGAAAAATAAGGAAAATTTCCAAAGAATCGAGGAAGATAAATTTCAAAAACAAACAGGAAAACTACGAATTGGGGATAAACGAGCTTAGATGATGGAAAATAAATTTTTTGCGAACATTTTTCTTACCCCTGAGAAAATAAAAATTTAGAGAAAATGTTCTAAAAATGAACCAAAAAATTGAAATTTTGAACAAAAATTTTCAAAAAAAAATTATTGTATGAATTATTTCTAAAAAAAAATGAAAATGATTTCCAAAAATACTTGTTGCTTTGATAAAAATTGAATAGGTACTTTTCTCGTAATGTTTCCAATGAAAAAAATAAGTTTTCAAAATAATCGATGAAGAACTGTTTCAAAAACAAGCCCCAAAAAATGAAATTTTTAGCGAAAATTTTCAAAAGAAATAAAAATAAAAAGCTATGGTGGAAATTTTTCAGAATAAAATGAAAACAATTTTTGAAAATACTCGTATCATTTTCATGAGAAATCTCGATTTTGTATTTGGCACATGATATTTCATCAGCAATAATTACATACTTATGTAGGTAGGTTCCTACATGTGAAGGCGCCTGGTAAAATGGACCCTACTTCAAAAATTCAGTTTTCAGTTTTTTGGCTACATTTATTTTGAAAATCCTCTGGAATCGAATGGAAGCGGTTTCTGGTTTCTGTTTCGTACCTTTAAAAAATGAAGAAGTTATTCAATTTTTAACCCCAAAAAATCAATAATTTAGTATTAATTTCAATGGAATTTCCATTATTTTTTCAAAATTGAACAAATAAGTTTAACATTTGAAAAAAACATCTTCTCCTGTAAAATTTAATTTTTTTAGGTCTTAAGGTACATGTAGTACATATGTACGTATGTTATAGATTCCTCGATAAATTTATTTGCTGCGTATCGATATCGGACCCAAAATAACTAAACACACAATACTAGGGACTTCCGTGATTTTTTTTTGTTTGTTTACACTCTCCGTGGTAGGAATTTTTCGTCAATGTTCCCAAAACGTCGATGTTTTATTAGAAACTCTAGTAAAGTAGCGTCGAAATTTTGATAACCAATTTCCTATGCCAACGATAAATTTGACGTCACGTTCAGAAGTGCCTATAAAAAAATAATAAACGTTTACAAAAAAAATATATAATATATATATATGTCACTCGTTAATAATTCGGCAAGACCAAAATTTCTAATTTAATTTTTATCGAAAAAAATTGACGTAATATTTTTGTTTTACTGGTTTGAAAAATTCACTTTTCCTTATCTGTTGTAGTATGTCTATGTACTAATGATATAGACTTTTGTTAGAAGCATTATTTATGGCATTGTTGTAAAATTTTGTAGCGATCCTCTTTATTGCTACATTTTATAAAAGACATTGCTTTTCATAAAGTTTCCGAAGAAAATTACACCTGAACCAGATAGGTATTATTTTCCAACGGTTTTCTTTTCAAATCGTGATAAGTAATTTGCGATTATTTTTCACCAGCTGATTTAAATTAAATTCTGTTTGACAGTACTGCCGTTGAAAAACTTTACGCGACTTTATCCGGACTGTTTTTTTTTTATGAATCGTGTCCACCATACAACAATGAAAAGACCAAAGTATTACGTTAATTTAATAAAAAGAGTTCACTTGGAAAAAAAGTAAATAAATAAAAAAAAACCTAGATGAAAAAATCGCTTGAACGGTGGTATCCCGAGCGGCACACTCGATCGATAATATCGGAAGATGTAACGTATCGATAAAAAATCGTTTGAAAATCTATAGATGTTCTCACGATATTATAAAGATTTATCGGTACAATTTCATAGGAAAAAATCTAAAAACTATCGAATTTGATATTATTAAGATTCTATGACGATATTCGTCAACGATACTATCGACAAAGAATATTAAATTTATCGATTCCGATTTTCCACCGATTTTGTGCAGATATTTGAAACTACATTATCGACAAAGAATATTAAATTTATCGAATTCGATTTTTTAACGATTTTGTAAAGATATTTAATACTATATTATCGACAGATTATATGAAATTTCTCGACTTCGATATTTTACCGATTTTTTGACGACATTTGAAACTATATTATCGACAGATTATATTAAATTTATCGAATCCGATTTTTTACCGATTTTGTAAAGATATTTGAAACTATATTATCGACACATAATATGCAATTTCTCGAATTCGATTTTATAACGATTGCGTGAAGATATTTGAAACTATATTATCGACACGTAATATGAAATTTCTCGATTTCGATTTTTTAACGATTTTGTGACGATATTTGAAACTATATTATCGACAAATTATCTGAAATTTCTCGAATTCAATTTTTTAACGATTTTGTGAAGATATTTAAAACTATATTATCGACAAATAATCTGAAATTTGTCGAACAATTTTTCAACGATTTTGTGACGATATTTGAAATTATTTCCAAATTTTAAAAATTGGTGAAAATTTTTTTAAGTCCAACACGTCTGGAAGTACTAAACTGCCTATTATAAGCGTTTTATTGCTATCTTCTCAACGATAAGGTATGGCATAGTGGCTAAGGCAGAGGAATACCATGCAGGAGGTAGATAGTTCAAGCCCCACGGGTGGCAGATGTTTTATAATTTTTTTGACTTTTTCTGAAATGATCCTCTTACCGTAACATGAATAATGTGTTTAGGCATAGTTTAATGTATTAATTATGCTAATTAATGATTTTTAATTATAGAAAAAAGCTAGTAAAAGACGAAAAATCGGAATAAAAAATCGATAAAAAATCGACAAAATATCGAATTCTATAAAGTGTCGCGAAAGTTCCACCTAAATCGTGAAATTATCTTTCGATATTATAGATAGATTATCGATAAAATATCTTACTATAATCTCGAAATTTTTACTAACTATAATTCGTTGATAATCTATCTATATATCGAAAGATAATTTCACGATTTAGGCGGAACTAACGCGACACTTTATCGAATTCGATATTCTGTCGATTTTTATTTCGATAATTTGTCGATTGTGCTGCTCGAGTACCTATATTTTTTATTCTATATCGTCCTTTTGACTATTTACTCCCTTGGTAGGTATTTCTTTCGAGTGTTTTCAGAACTCGTCTCGTCATTTTTATTTTTTATGTTCTAATTGTACGAATATTTTCAGAATTATTATTTTTGTCTATATGTATAATAGCTAGCTCTAAAATAAAATACGTTAGGTTAAACTTTGAGCTGTTTTACTCATTTAAAAAAAAAATGAGCATTCGTGACCATGTTAAATTAAGGTACCAGTTTTTCATGGAAATGTCAGTTAAATAGGTACCTATTCGACCACTTCAGACTTTTTTATTTTTCGAAGAACGCGGCGTATTTTCTTTTTTATAAATTAAAGTCAATATTTAACTGAAAGGTGATTCCTCTTACTTTCATCGGTAAGATTTTCGTTAGATTAAATCTGAGTTGAAGTTTTATTTCATAATTTTTTTCAACCGGGCCGTAGGTGTATAAATTTATTATTTATTCTTAATTCGTCGTGTTCATTCTAATATTGGCCTGCTTACAATTTCGAAATATCTAAATTTTATATGGATGAAATATTACCCTTATCTTTTGCATAACTCCGTATTTTTAAGGAAAACAATAAATTTTCTCGAATTTGTTTCAAAATTGATAACTGTTTACACGAATGAATGTTAGTATACGCCTAAGAAAATTAGTTTACTTTTCTCGTATTTTTCATTATTCATTTTTCACTTTGCAGATTTTACGTTTTGTAAATTTTTTAATCTCATCTAGTATGGGTAGGAAAAAAGAAGCAATCTTTAAAACGTCACAATTTAACGAAACGAATAACGTAACGTAATGAAATCAATAATATCAACCGATAAATTGCCATGTCACGTTAAAATAGCAGAAGAGGGAAACAATGAGGCGACTGCGATGTTAAAAAATAAACGCGATGTGGAAATGCAAAAATTTTACGCCTCCGTTTCTTACGTTCACTTCCGAGTTGCGACAAATAAATAATGTAAAAATTTTTAAATTATGCTTTCGACTCTTCGTATTTCCTAGTTCCCAGCTACATATAACGCGTCATATTCATCCAAAATTTAGCATTACGAGTTATTTTATATATATTTTTTACTCTTATTTGTAGTTTTCTTTCAGTAAATCCAAACAATTTTGAAAAGACGGGCGGAAGAGTTATTTTGCAAAAAATGATAATTATATTATCTACATTATGTCATTTGTACTGTCTCGGTCTGCTAGAGTGACTAGGAGAGTTTGAACAAAAAATAAAAAACTTTTTTGTAATAATTGTAGGTAATTATAGTACGTTCGGCGAAAGATTGCACTTGGCAAATTTTGACGCGAGAAAGGCGGGGCGAAGATAAACCAATCAACGCGGCAAAATGAAAAATTCTCGGCTTCTAATTGCTTCGTTTTTTCACTGCAGCCCCCACTTTTTATTTTGCCAAGTGCAATCTTTCGCCGAACGTACTATAGCTTTGGGTACAATTTCGTAAATATCTAGCGGTCTGTGGGTTAATTTTGTAATTCAATTTGTTGGCACCCGTAGGAGGAGTGTATTTGAGTAGGTACTAGAAAATAGGTACGTTTTTGTTTTTGATGAATATCTATACATAATTATAGCTAATAGTGTGTGATCAGAGTTGTAATCACATACAGTAGAACCTCGATTATTCGAGTTTATTGGGTCGAAGAAAGATCGGATGTCGAGAAAATTTGGATAATCGATTATTCGTTTATTCTTTTTTCAAAAAATGCAACAAAAAAGTTCACGCGTATTGCAAAAGTTTTATAGAAATTTTTGAAAAACCCGGAAAAAACGAAAAAAAAGTAGACAGCAGTAAATCGCTTCAATTTAGATTAATCTTAAATTATGGTAAGTGATAAAAAAGTTATGAATTTTTTGAGGCCTTTAAAAAAAAATTGGAATAAGTTTCATTTTATTTTTTTGAAGTGAAATTTCAAAATAAAAAAAATTCTTTATTTTTTAGAAAAATAAAAAAATTGAATCTTTTTTTTGTGATTTAGTACCCTTTTCAAAAAATTTATTCTAAAAAATTAGAAATATTTTAGAATTGGTAATTTTTTTTTAATTTTTTAGAATAAATTTTTCCCCAATTTTTTAGGATTAAAAAAAATCCAATCATTTGGGAATAAAATGTTTTAAAAAATTTCTGCAACTGAAAATTTTTAAAGTATTTTTTAATTTTTAATTTATTTATTTATTTTTTTTTTTTTGAATTTAGACACCTAGATAATTTCTCATTTTTTGAAATAATTCGATTAACCCTCCGGAATGAGTTAAAGGTGAGATAACGAGCAAAAAATTTTGTCACAGAAGTTTTAGATCATAAGAACATTTCAAATTTGATGCTCAGGGCCTATAAACCTGGCTAGACTCTTTCACACAAAAATATATGCATGCAACCTGCCTATAGATTAATTTTATTGTTTTCTTTTTTTTTTTTAGGTCTATTCGTGAAATAAAAAGGAGTCGGCATGCTGTGCTTGTGGCAATTCTGAAGAAAAGGTATTGATCTTTTTTCTTTCTTTTAATTTGTACATTGTATACTTACCTACTTATACTTGACTTATACCTATTTATTCAACTTCATTTATTATGGATGTATTTTTCAACTATACTGCCTATCTCTACTCAGTCAATATTCTAATGAAGTAAAGTATACGAAGTGGAAATAGGTACCTAGTTACCTAGTACCTACCACACATTTTTTGAGACTGAGCACAAGACGAACAAGACGTATGTATTAGTAGACCTCGAATTTCTCGGCATGAATTATAAATGGCTAGAAATCAAATAAAACTTTTTTCATTTCATGGCTTCGAGGGCTTGAGAAAATTTTTATTTTTCTGAATACCTAATGCCGCAAATCGCCGAAACAGCCAATATTCTATCAACATTTTTTAAAAAATTATTCTTGATAAGAAATTTCTCATCGTGAAAATAAAAATTTAAAGAATGGCGTCAAGATAACCAACTTATTATGAAAAAGAGTTTCCATGTTTTAAAAAATATATTTTTTCAATTTTTCAATTCAACACCAAAAATAAAAATATTATTTCAGTCAAAATAATGTATTTTTTAAAACATGGAAAATTTTTTGTTTTCAAGATATTTATAATTTCTTATTAAAAATTTTTTAATTTTTAATAAGGTTTTTTAATTTTTTTAAATATTTTTATTCATAGGTTTTTTAAAAATAATTTTTTGTTTCAAGATACTATTATTATTTTTAGAACTTATCAGTTTTCATCAAAAATAAGTTTTGTAAGTAGAATCATTTGTATTTTTTTTAAATTCTGAGAGGATTTTTGAATTTTTTAAACGACATTTTTTATAAATAAGTTGAAAGAATTTTTTTATTTTTTAAGAAAAAAAATATCGGAATAAAATTTATAATTATGTGACCTTTGATTTATTTACGAAAGTTTCAAAAACATTTCCTCTCTGAAAATTTCTTTCCTTGAAAATGTTTTGTGCCAAAAAATATTTTTGAACAAATTTTAAATGCTTACCTATGAAAAATTTATGTTTTAAACAGAACATACTGGGAAATTTTCTGATAAAATTTTTGATTTTTTAAAGAATTCTTTAAAAAATATTTTTCATATAAATCTTGGAAAGAATTTTTTAGTTTTTAGGTAATAGGTATAAAAAAAAATTAAAAAGATTTCTTTGTGAAAAAAATGTATTAAAAAATTTTTTAGATGAGATTTTAGATTTTTTAAGAACAATCTAAATCATTTTTACAATAAATAATGAATTGACAAGGACTCTCAAATTGCAAAAAAAATAAAATAAAAAAATAACCCGAAAATACTTACTTACCAAAATTTTATCCCTTACACAATTTTTTTCCTCAACTAAGACCACCATTCTGGCAAAATTGCAAAGCCAAATTACCGTAATTTAATCCTTACATTCCTTACTTACCTACTTCTTTTTGAAATTATAGTTTTATTTGCTTTCATATAATTAGGTATGGTCGTACCTACTTCTGAATTAATCAAGGATTCTTGTGATATTATAATATTTCTGAAAGGACTTCCATTGAATCGTTGATATGGAAAAATTATATTTTTTCAAAAGCATGGATCAGATACCACTCTCGATTCTTTATTATCTTACGATAATATTGAAGTGGTTATCAAAGTACGACTACGAGATGAAGTAGAAAATGGTAATTTAATAAACTTGTTATGATTTGAAGTACCAGCACTTCTTGCAAAATAGAAGCTCTCTACCCTTCTGGTACCTACGAAATTCGTAGTGTTTAAAAAATGTTTGAGGTCATTCCCATTGATAATGGTTGTGCACTATACGAGCAGAAATGCCAGAAATAAACTACCCTGTAGAGACCAAAAAACAGAGCCGGCGTTTTAGATTTTTCTAGGATGTAGCTCGATTTTTTTCCTATAGGATGGCGAGTTGAAAAATTTCTAATGTTGAATGTAGGTAATTTTTGGTAAAAATATTTTGCTCCGAAAGAAATAAAAAAAAAACGCGTAGCAGTCAAGATGCTCCGCGACAGCCGAATTTTTTTTCCAAGTTAGTGTACTCCTTTAAAAACTTTTTCATTCATGGTATTTCAGTTTCAATATCAGTTTTAACTTTAAATTCAGTTTAAAAATGTCAGGTTTTTGCCTTCAGTTTTAGTTCCTGTCTGCATTGAAGATTTCATCTTCAGATGGGGGCTCCGCCCCATATCCCCGTTGAGGCTCCGCCCTAACCCCCCCCCTCACTTTCAGCTCTTCAGACGGAGGCCAACACACCAAAAAAGGGGTTAAAACGTGAAAATTTCTGATTTTTGACCCTGTACGAGGGTCAAATGGGGCTCAAAACTCGAATACCCCAAAAGGCACATCAGTGACCTCTACTGATACTACATCCCAAATTTCGACCTTTTAGGTCTTTTGGTTTGGGCTGTAGGCTGTTCAACGCATCAGGACAGGTTAAAACTTGAAAAATATTGATTTTTGACCCTGTATCAAGGTCAAAATAGGTTTAAAGGTCAAAACCTACAAAAGGCACATCAGGGGCATGAACTCAAACTACTATGAAATGTTGGACTCCCTATCCCCATTTGGCAGGGCTGTAGCCCGATCAACTTGAAAAAATGACCCCAAAATCCACTTTTTAGCCCCTAAAATGAGGTGGGGATAACTTGGAAAGCTGAAATTTTAATAAAGTGGAGACAATCAGAGTCACTGTTGTTGGTAGAAATTTCAAATCATGTTGTCACATTGGGGCCCCTTGAGAGCCCCCCACAAAAAAGGGCCACCCCAATTTTGGGGCTCAAGGGTCGAAAACCCCAAAAGGCACCTCAGTGACCCTTATCGATCATAAATACTAAATTTTGGCTTCCAAGGTCATTTGGTTTGGGCTGCAGGCTGATCAACGTACCGGGAAACGAGAAAAAACATGAAAAATCGTGAAAAATCTTGCTTTTTGACCCTGGACAAGGGTCAAACGGGGACCAAAAGTTGAAACCTACAGAAGGCACATCAGGGGCACGAACTCGATCTATGATGAAAATTTATGCCCCCAGCCTCATTTGAGGGTCTGTAGCCTGATCAACGTGAAAAAATGACCCCAAAATCCACTTTTAGGGCCCTAAAATGGGGTGGGGATGACTTAGGGGGCTGAAATTTGAATATGTTGGAGGTAATTGGAGTTCTCATCACTAAGACAAGTTTCAAAAAATTTCATGATTTTGGGTCTCCTCTGCGCTCCCCTCAAAAAAGGGTCATATCCCCAATTTTGAGTTGGGCCCCAAAAATTTTATAGCATTGATCCGCCTCAGAGGGGACCTCAAATAGCAAGTTTACCCTCATTCGACCTATTGGACTCTCCGCCAGAGTCCCAAAAGTAGCGGGAACATTACTCTTATATATATATATAAATATGTGACATGTGAAAGATCGTCATCTTTTGGTCCCAAACGTCAACAAATGGGGTCAGAACTTTTCTACCTCCTCCTTCTAAATCAGGGTCGGACACAATAGCCATCATTTTTTTTTAAATTCGGCTAAAAATTGCTTACCTACTCTATGAAAAATTGAAAAAAAATCCAAAAAGACTGAAAATTTTAAACCGAGAACTTTTTTGCTCCAAAAAATTGAGAATTTTTTTTTTTATATGTCTTGAAAAAAATTGATTTTGTCTTCAAAAAACAAAGTTTTTCCAAAAAAAAATATAGAGATTTTTCCTATAAAAAGTTGAGAAATGAAGTTGGTAGGTATTTTTACTCCTAAAAAATTGATAATGATTTTCTTCAGAAAATAAATTATTATTAGATTTTCTTAAAAGAATTCAAGAGATTTTTTAATCAAAAAAGTCGAAGATTTATTTGTCAAAAAATTAGGAGTTTTTTCTTCAAAAAATTGAAAAATTATTTTTACCTATTTTTAAAAAAATGTATTTTTTTCTCAAAATAATTAAGTTTGTTTTTCTCTAAAAATAAGAAATTGTTCTAAAAAGAGGAAAACGAGATTTTTTCTTCCAAGAAATTGAAGAATGTTTTTACCAATTTTTTCACTTTAAAAAAATTGAGAAACGTTTTTCTCTAAAATTATGCATCCATACTTACTACGATATTTTTTATAACAAGTGATGTATATTTTCATTTTTGTATTTTTGGAATTTTATAGAGTGTAGCTCATTTTACGTTTTGAAATTTTAGGCATAGCTCGAGCAACAAATTGCAGGCTATGCCAGAAAGAGGATTACACTTTTGTTTTGATACATATTTGTTCGAACAAAGGAGTAACGAAAAAAGACAATTTAAATGAGGCTGTTTATATCTTTGGCACGTAAATACTTTCAAGAAAAATAAAAAATTCAAATAAAAAAAATATAATTGAAAAAATAAATACGTATGAAATATGTGTAACACATATCCAGTGTTTTCCTACCAACTTGGCGTTTTTTTTAGAGCGATAATAATTGCAAGGGTGCCTTACTAGTTACTGTAGAGAGTAGAGAGAGCACTCTGCAAGTCTGCACCTTGTTTATAACATTTGAACTGTCAGTGATTCCAACGAAGTCGTATTCTTAATTTAATTAGTGGGCCCGTTAAGGTTTTGTGGGAAAGGAATTTTTTAATTTAAGAACAAATTACTTTAATAAACAGTAAGACCTATAGACTTATTTTAATTAGATTAAATTTTCTCTTTTTAGCTTAGATAAAGATACAAACAGTGCTAAAGCCCTTCTGGCAGCTGGATTTAATCGAGTAAGTTGCTTTTGTTGTACATGGAATTTTTACCTAAGCGTTTTGCATGTAGTTTCAGTATGTTGCAACGAAAAAATATTTTTATTCGTTTTTCGCTTCCTTTTTTTTAAATAAATGAACACCTCTCTTCTTGTTGCGTTACTATAACCGAATGAAAGTCTGACAAAAATTACAAAAGACTTTGACAGTAATACTTGATGGTTTCCTTTTTTTTTCGCCATAGCTAAAACATGTTGCGGTGATCTTTTTCTTTCGAATAAATTGCGTTTTCTCCGTGACATTTTTAATGTTTTTTTTTTTGTTTTTTTTTTCTGCGTAAGAAAGATGAAAACGTATTGTAAGTTGACTGTCGGAAAAATTGTGTAAGACTTCTTTATGATAACAATATAAGCTTGTACTATTGTGTGAGAATGAAGCATTCCTGAGCCATATTGTTGTTTGCTTTTCATACTTAGATAGATTAATAGAGTAGGTAGCAAATTTTGATATTTCACGTTTACTTACAGATATAGTAGGTATACTCGTAGGTAGAGGTTTATCCTGTTCAAAAATAAAATGAACTGGGATAAATTTTCGCGATTAACAAACCTTCCCATTTCCTTGTTCTCAAAACAATAACAACGTCCAAAACAATTGTACTTTATTTTATCGGCAAAGTTTCTCCGTACCTATAATGGTGGTGAACATTTTCCAAACAGTTAATTATCTCGGCTGGAGGCAGCATTTGTTAGTTAACGGAACATTTGGTACTATATCGAAGACATGAAATGTTAAGACTTTGAGTCAGGCATGTTCTCGTCGACATGACTTTGACATATTTTGAATGGAAGCGAAACTATACGATTTCGATTTTGGTTGAGTGTGATTTTTAGGCGATTTTTTAAAATGATTATACCTACCTATCGCGTAAGTAGGGAGGGAGGGGGCTGGGTGGGTGACTTCTGGTCTTACTTTGTTACACTCCTGAATAACAAAAAATATGATTTAGACCATGTCAAAATTTCTAGTATACAGGGTGCACCGGATTGAGAGTAAAGCCTTCCAACCAGTAACCGCATGCAACTTATGTTGAGTCAATGTAGGTAGGTTTGCCGAACCTTCGGACTGCAGGGCAGGGCTGAGTTATGCTCATTAGGGTGGAGTGAAAATAAAAACATACCTCGGATTTCGACCAAACTCACAGAGGTGGTTTACTTTGAGTTGAGAACCTTCCAAAAAAAATTTGAGCCTCCTACCTCTCAAAGGACTTGAGCTAGGGTCTCTCAAAGTAGCCCGAGCAGCACAATCGACAAATTATCGAAATAAAAAATCGACAGAATATCGAATTCGATTAAGTGTCGCGTTAGTTCCGCATAAATCGTGAAATTATCTTTCGATATATAGATAGATTATCGACGAATTGTAGTTAGTAAAAATTTCGAGATTATAGTAAGATATTTTATCGATAATCTATCTATAATATCGAAAGATAATTTCACGATTTAGGTGGAACTTTCGCGACACTTTATAGAATTCGATATTTTGTCGATTTTTTATCGATTTTTTATTCCGATTTTTCGTCTTTTACTAGCTTTTTTCTATAATTAAAAATCATTAATTAGCATAATTAATACATTAAACTATGCCTAAACACATTATTCATGTTACGGTAAGAGGATCATTTCAGAAAAAGTCAAAAAAATTATAAAACATCTGCCACCCGTGGGGCTTGAACTATCTACCTCCTGCATGGTATTCCTCTGCCTTAGCCACTATGCCATACCTTATCGTTGAGAAGATAGCAATAAAACGCTTATAATAGGCAGTTTAGTACTTCCAGACGTGTTGGACGTAGAAAAATTTTCACCAATTTGGAAATAATTTCAAATATTGTCACAAAATCGTTGAAAAATCGTTCGACAAATTTCAGATTATTTGTCGATAATGTAGTTTCAAATATCGTCATAAAATCGTTAAAAAATTGAATTCGAGAAATTTCAGATAATTTGTCGATAATATAGTTTCAAATATCGTCACAAAATCGTTAAAAAATCGAAATCGAGAAATTTCATATTACGTGTCGATAATATAGTTTCAAATATCTTCACGCAATCGTTATAAAATCGAATTCGAGAAATTGCATATTATGTGTCGATAATATAGTTTCAAATATCTTTACAAAATCGGTAAAAAATCGGATTCGATAAATTTAATATAATCTGTCGATAATATAGTTTCAAATGTCGTCAAAAAATCGGTAAAATATCGAAGTCGAGAAATTTCATATAATCTGTCGATAATATAGTATTAAATATCTTTACAAAATCGTTAAAAAATCGAATTCGATAAATTTAATATTCTTTGTCGATAATGTAGTTTCAAATATCTGCACAAAATCGGTGGAAAATCGGAATCGATAAATTTAATATTCTTTGTCGATAGTATCGTTGACGAATATCGTCATAGAATCTTAATAATATCGAATTCGATAGTTTTTAGATTTTTTCCTATGAAATTGTACCGATAAATCTTTATAATATCGTGAGAACATCTATAGATTTTCAAACGATTTTTTATCGATACGTTACATCTTCCGATATTATCGATCAAGTGTGCCGCTCGGGAGGGTCACTTTTGAAAAAACGCAGTTTTTTGCCACTTTTGGGTAGTGCCACCTACATGGTACCTCGGTCACAGCACTAAAAAAGTGCAATTTGAGTTTCTACACCTCCCCAGACAATTGACCTTCAAATTTGATATCGATTTTCTCACCCTACCAGGGGGTTGAAAAGTTGCTGATCGCTAAAAAATCGAGAATTTCGAATAACAAAAAATGGAAATATCATCTGCTTGGTACCAAAACTGGACTCAAATGGCTCCTATTATACAAAAAAATTATTTCGATAGAAAAAGTTGAAAAAATTTCATAGCAGGGTTGCCAACTTTCAATTTTCATAAAACATCAAAATTTCCTCCAAAAAGGTGATGTTTTATGAAAATCGAAAGTTAACAACCCTGATATAAATTTGAGACCTTTTTTAAATTTTTTAGAATAAAATTTTTTTACAATTTTTTCAGAACGATTTTTAGCATAGTATAATGGTTTTACGATGACCAAAATTGAAAAAAACGACACCAAAATCCATTACGAAATTCCGTCACGGAATTGGGTTAAGTTAGGTTTGGGTGACATAAAAAACGAAGTTTTTTTTAAATTTAATGACTTTTAAACATTTTGTCAAACATTCAGAAACTTGGAATTTTACGATGACCAAAATGGAAAAAAACGACCCCAAAATCCGAGACTAAAATCCGACACCAAATTGGGTTAGGTTAGGTTACATTAGGTTAGGTTTGGATGACATAAAAAAACAGAAATTTTTTAATAAATTCGATTTTTCAGACATTATGTCAGACATTTTGAAACGTAAATTTTTTTGAAATTTTATGACTTTCTGACATTTTGTTAGACATTTTAAAACTTTTATTTGATTAAGCATTTTAGAAATTTTTGAAATAAATTTGATCACTTTTAGACATTTTGTCAGACATTCTCAAACTTATTAAAATTTTTAAAATTTTTATGACTTTTAGGCTTTTTATCAGACATTCTTAAACTTGAGACATTTTGTCAGACATCCTGAAACTTGGAAATTTTTTTAAAAAGATGACTTTCAGACATTTTGTCAGATATTTTGAAACTTTGATTTTTTTTTATTATTATACTTTTTAGACTTTTAAATTTCCGTTGAAATTAATATTCGTGACTTTTAGACATTTTGTCACGGAGTAAAAGCTTATACTATGTTTCATACTTTCAAATTTTTTTAGAAATTTGTTGACTTTTAGACATTTTTTTGAAATTTTATGACTTTTAGACATTTTCTAGACATTTTGTCAGACATTCTGAAACTTGGAAGATTTTTTAAAAATGTTATGACTTTTAGGCTTTTTGTCAGACATTCTGAAAAAATTGAAATTTTTTCATTTTCATTCGGTTTTTTTTTATTATATTATACTTTTTACTTTTTAGATTTTTAAATTTCCATTTGAAATTAATATTCGTGACTTTTAGACATTTTGTCAGACATTCTGAAAGTTAGAATTATTTAGAAAATTAATGACTTTTTAAATAAATTTTATGACTTTTGGACATTTTGTCATTGAAAGTTTAAAGATTTTTAAAATTTTTTATGACTTTTAGGCTTTTTGTCAGACATTCTGAAAAAATTGAAATTTTTTTATTTTCATTAGGCTTTTCTTTATTATACTTTTTAGATTTTTAAATTTCCATGGAAATATTCGTGACTTTTAGACATTTTGTCACAGAGTAAAAGCATATACTATGTTTCATACTTTCAAACGTAGTGTGAAAATAGTCAACTAGGGGGGTCCAGGGGAAGCGAAGGCTCCCCCTGGCGAGGCGCGAAGCGCCGAGTTTTTTTCTTAAGTTTTTAGAATGAAAATTTTTTCAATGTTTTAGAATGAAAATTTTTTCCAATCCTTTAGAATGAAATTTTTTCTCAATTTTTTAGAGTGAAATAAGATTTTCTAATTTTTTAGGATGAAAAAATTCGAATTTTTTGGAATAAAATTTTTCAAATCCCTAATTTTTTTTTTTTTTTTTTGAAATAAATAATTTCTCATTTAAAAATAATATTTTTTTCACATTTCTTTTTTTAAATAAAAAAATTATTTCTAAAATTTTTCTAGAAAATTTGAAACATTAATATACCTACCCAATTGACAATTTTTCGAGCATTATGCTGGCATGCCTAGCATATTATTAGCATGAGTAGCATTCTGTTAGCATTACACTAGCATGAACTCTAGCATTTTCCTCACATGAGATGAACTAGGACTTATGTACTAACATAATGCTGGCAACAACATAGCACTTTATTGGCATGCAGTATAAGATTCATGTACTAGCACATGCGTACCAGCATTTTTCTAGCGTTATGCTCGCATGAGATGAACTAGCACTTATTGCTATACTACAAAGCTAGCATAAGTGTAGCACTTGATACTAGGAATATGCTAGCACATAAATAGAGGCACATTGGTAGTATTATGCTAGCATATGCACTTTCTGTGGAAAATTTTTTGTTACATATTAGCAGCATCATACTGGCATGTAATATGGTAGCATAATTACCTCTTGCATGCTAGGAAAATGCTAACATCATGCTGGCATTTTTTACTCTTGAAAATTCATGGTTATCAAATCTTAGCATTGAACTGGCATGCAATGTGTGAGCATACACATGCTAGCACATTCTTAGCCTTATGCTAACATCAGACAGTTCCTCTAGAAAATTTATTTTAGCATATCTGCAGCATTATACTGGTATGTCACTAGGCAGCATCACTAGCACTAATATGATGGTAAAATGCTAACATCATGCTGCCATTTTTTTTTCTCTAAAAAATTTATACTTTTAAAAGGCTAACATTTTACTGGCACACGATATACTAGCTATATGATAGCATGTATGTACTAGCACATCCCTAGCATTATTCTAGCACTTAATTGACAATTTATTTAGCATTATACTACTAACTCTGGTAACATTCTAGTAGCATTCCATTACTTCAGAGCTGGATTTTTAGTTGAAAAATTCATGCACTGCACAAGCATAAGTTATACCAGAACGTGTATACCACCATAATGCTAGCATAAACATAACACTTTATTCACATGCAATATGGCACTCATGTGCTAACATGTGTGCACTAGCATGTTTTCAGCATTATGCTAGCACATAATATATTTCCTGAGAAAATTTATTGTAACATAACTGTAGCATTATGCAGACATGTGATATGGCAACATCACTACCACAATACATGCTAGTTAAATGCTAATGTTATGCTAGCAGTTTACCTAGACGAACTGGCATGGCAATCATGCACTATCAATCATGATGCTAGCATTACTTTAGCTCTTTATTAGCATGTTTCAAATTTTGATGGAAAACTGCCCCCAAAAAGGGATACTTGGAGGGGTGAAATCGCAAAACTAACGTCATATTCGTTTTCAGGGGGTTCAATTTATGTGATTTTGACACTAACATCTTCGACTTATCACCAGTTCACCACCCTTGAATAGGGGGTGGGGAGAGGTGATAAAGGCCATGGGGTAGTTCGGGCAAGGTGGCGCGGGTTCTCTAAAATTTTTAATATTGATCCCAGTAGCAAATATACCAAATTTCAAAACTTTATCTCATTCTGACATTTTTTAAAATTTTTTAAATAAGTACACTTTGCCACTCGACTTAATACTTACATGAGTACTGCATTTATCGACTAACTTCCCATCGGGTGCTCGTGGCACAGTCGTTAAAGCTAGGTAGTTAGGTTTAGGTAGGAACTTAGGGTCACCAGTTCGAATCCCACTTAGGTCAGGGAATTTTAGTTGGAAAATTTGGATGGCAAGGATTAATATAAACCAGAATAAGAATAAAGTGGCAAAGAAATCAAGATTAAGATCTATCCCAACGATTTTTTTAATTAAATTAAAATAATTAATTAAAATTTTAAAACAAACATAGCAAACTAATGCTAGTATCGTGCTAGCATTATCACAGCATGTTGTCAACATAATCCTAATTATGTACTAGCACAAGTAGCACTGTGCTAGCACCGCATGCTAGCACCCATGTAGCCTGTTTTTGGACCACCTGAAATCCTGGCATAATGTTAGCATCAAATGCTAGCATATTCCTATCATTCTGCGAGTAGAATGCTTGCATAATGCCATGAGTTCTAGCATGTTGCTAGCATGATACTGGAGGTGAAATATCAAGCAAAAATACCCGTATCATAATGCGAGTATTATGCTCGCAGCATGCTAGGAGTATGCTAGCACTTGATGCTAACATTATGCCAGGATTTCAGGTGGTCCAAAAACAGGCTACATGGGTGCTGGCATGCGGTGCTAGCACGCATGCTGGCATTTTTAAACTTGAAATTGTCAATTGGGTAAGGTTGTTCGTAGGGCAAAATTGAAAAGAAATCGGGTACCTAATAATAAATTAACCGATTTTTGGGCATGTGGTCCAAATTTAGGGCGCGTCATTTTTCTGATGAGACTACAGCAAATGATGAAATTTCTTTAAATTTGTATAAGCAACGAGGGTTCACATTACCTTCCTTATGTGCTAACCTAAACTTCCTATAGGATATCCCACTTTTTATTAGATCCTCATAAGTGAATTTTGGAGTGTTTTTTTTTAAATCGATTTTTTAGAAATTTGTCTCTCAAGTAGTGGCTTGATTGCTGGACCTTTATCACTTTGATAATATTTTTCAAATTTTGCAGGTTCTACCGGAATGCTCCCTTCGTTCCTATTGGATGTACGAATTGACCGAAATTCACAATGGTGAAGTAAACTTGCATTTAATATTAACTCAAAACGAAGCAATTTGCGCTGCCGTTGAGAAGTCGAGGGACTACATCATGATAACCAATAAGAATCACATAATACAAGTAATTAACTTGTTTCCACTATTTACCTATATAAGTAATATGCTAAACGAGCAATGCAACAAATTGTTCATCAACTTACGTGTTGGCAACCATTCAAATATTCTCGTATGCTTATACTAAACTTGTATTAAATTGAAAATAATTTCTGCTCGAGTAACTAAGCTACCTTAGGTTAGCTACCAACATATTAAAGAAAGCTACCGGGTTTAATCATACTCATCACCTACCCCGTGTCGACTGTCGTCTATCTAGAAAAATAAACTGATATGTGATATCTTTGCAACACTAAATTCAAAACGAACTTAATCGCTGTTTGAAATGTACGCCGTAAAAGCTCATCGCTTCATCAGATCGTGTTTCAATGTTTTCCTTAATACGAATAAATCTTAATTTATTGTAATGGTAGCAATGCTTATTTTTTTCGTCGCACTACGTGCGAGCTAAGTAACTAACTGAAGGATGTAATCTTAGATTTTCACAAGTTTAATCTTTTACTTAAAGTTAACCGTTGAGTAATTTTCTTAAGTCTCGGTTTTCCCGACAGAATGAAATTTATTCGTAATACGAGTATTAATTTATTCTGTAGCGAGACCCGTATTTAAATGACCCACGTTCATTTTTTTTTTCTTTTTTCTTTGGTTAAACGAGATAATGAATGATGTAGGTAGGTACGTTGAAAATTTAATCCGAATAGACGTTCTAATTTCTATCGATATTCGAGCAGAAAAAAAGAACGTTGGAAATTGGCCCCGGAATAGGCGAAACGTAAAATGAAAATGATGAAAGTGACTGTTCTTTACGTGTAAAATGTGCTATATCGAGGTATTGTGAAAGCCAGTAAATTTTTATACCTCTAACAAAGTCATTTCGATTTAATGACGATGAACGATTTTTAAAATGTACACTCCAAAAAATTGCGAAGAAAAAATCGTAAACGTGCGTGTCAGATACGTACCTACAATAATTTTGAAAGAGAAAAACATTATAAAATAAATAGTTATTTGAAAAGTTTTTTATTATTTTTTTTAAAGCGTTAAACGTGCAAATGTGAAAATACCGACGGCGATACTATTCTTTGAAATTACGCGGTTTCAACTTAATACACTATGAAACATTTTCAATAAAAATTTCACTTTGTTTTCCTAGGAAATAAAAATTGGGTCGGTTTCTATTTTCTATATGAAAAATACTTGTCCAAAGTTGTTAATTTGTAGAGAAAAAAATTGAAATAAAAAAAGCGTTCATTTGCACGTAAATGTGCATAATAGAAAAAAAATTGTACCTCATTATCTCGTTAATAAAAAATTTAAAAAACTCGCCTAGAAGTTATTATAATAAACACGCTAGTAAGCATAACTAATTGAAGCTATAGCATGGCGCCAAAACGCAAGCATCAAGTGTTTCATGTTTGGATTTTATTATGCAACGTATAATACGAGTACATAATTTATTCCATTCATCTATTCATCACTATAGGTTTACAAAAAAATATATATATACAGGGTGTTCCGGATTGAGAGTAAAGCCTTCCAACCAGTAACTATCCAACTCATGTTGAGTCGATGTAGGTATGTTTGCATAACCTCCGGACTGTAGGGGCTGAGTTATGCACATCGAAAAAATTTTTTTTTTCGTTTACGCCGAGTGTTTTCAACCTTGCGCTTCTCGACAACTACAATAGTTAGAAAGTTGCGCTTTGCGGCATCGGATGGCAAATCTTGTGTAGAATTTTTTCATGGGTCTGGTAATTTTTTTAGGGAGACAAGGAAGTCTATACCGAGCAAAATATTTGAAAAGACATGCGAAAAAAGTGACAATTTTTCATGTTTTTCTTTGATAACTCAAAAAGTTTTCCTCTAACTAAGCTGTTATTATTAACTTTTTTAGATGAAAAAATGCTGCTCTTTTCAATGGCGCAAACCCTGCCCCTCTAGCTCACTCCAATCAAAAGTTATGAGCGAATAATTTGTTGAAAAACATCTGAAAAAAAATCATGAATAATTTTTTTTCAATTTATTTTTCTCAAATAATTTTTTTCGGATGTTTTTCTACAAAAATGAACTGCTCATACCTTTTGATACATTAAAAAAAATATATTTCAGAAAAAATTTAAAAAATATATTTTGTGATTTTTTTTTTTTAGACTTTTTTCAACAAATTATTCGCTTATAACTTTTGATTGGAGTGAGCTAGAGGGGCAGGGTTTGCGCCATTGAAAAGAGCAGCATTTTTTCATCTGGAAAAGTTAATAATAATAGCTTAGTTAGAGGAAAACTTTTTGAGTTATCAAAGAAAAACATGAAAAATTGTCACTTTTTTCGCATGTTTTTGCAAATATTTTGCTCGGTATAGACTTCCTTGTCTCCCTAAAAAAATTACCAGACCCATGAAAAAATTCTACACAAAATTTGCCATCCGATGCCGCAAAGCGCAACTTTCTAACTATTGTAGTTGTGCAGTCCGTAGGTTATGCAAACATACCTACATCGACTCAACATGAGTTGGATAGTTACTGGTTGGAAGGCTTTACTCTCAATCCGGAACACCCTGTATATATGTCAGTTCCTTTGATGATGAAAAATGCAGGCGTTTGTTTATGCAATTTATTTAACACGGGTTCTTTGTTGCGTATAGTACATGAACAAATCATGCTTATCAGTGTTGGGCTATTCGGTGCCAGAAGTGATTGATAAGCCTATACGGAATTTCGATCAATTATCCTGCGCCGATCAAATTATGAGACATTTAGACAGAGGCTTCGAATGGGAAGGAAAAGTAGCCTGGAAATGTAAAAATAGCGATGTAATCTATGCTAATTGTAAAGCATCACCATACCGTCCATTTGGAAAGTAAGTGCTTGGCTGGCGCGGTATTGTTGAAGTGAAATCTCTCGGTTGTAAATAATTCTATAATATTTGATTTTATATTTCATACAGGGAAGCTTCACACTACATTTATGTACACGAAAATCCGCAACTCGACAGTCATATTTTCCCTAGGGGTAGCATCTGCTCCGTACGTAAAGGATCTTATGACCTGAAGTCGTTAAGTAGCGATGGTAAGTTTATTTCCTTTCAAATGTCAGTTTGTATATGCTATGCTTCTCGTTTGAAAATCCTTTTCGTCATGTTCACTCGAAAACGTTTAAAAATTTACAAAAAATAAACAGCTTGACTTCAACTTTTAAATTAATAGTTTTAAGAAAATTGAAATAAAAGTAAAGGTACGTAGTACATAATACGGAATATAATTTATTACAGGGGCGCAATCTGCCAGACGACAAAGTTTAGCAAAATTGAATAATTTACCCTTGGAAGCTCCTATTACGAAGGTTATTTCTCTTATTACCAAAGCGCAAGAAAATTCTTCCGAAAATGTATCTCAAGTACTGGATAAGGTAAGTATCTAATAATTTGAAATTTTTGATTATTTTTTCATCCTGTTGAAAAATTAATCGGCCAAGTATAAAACTATACCTATAGAGTTATACCTAAGTCGATATTCTTACACTATACAGGGTGTTTCATAGCTCACGGGGTTTCTCCCTCCAGGTAAATAGGCAACCCATAAGGAACAAAAAATCTACTTATAAACATGTTGCCTATCTTGAATCTTTAAGGAACAAGGAAAAATTAAATTGAGAAAAAATAATAAAATTTCTGATTGGGTCAATGAATAGTGCTAAAAAAAAATTTTTTCGTTCTGGACATTTTTTTGTCTACCTTTGAAAATGAAGGCGCAAGAGAGCTTCAAACTTTGAAAAACGGGATTTTCAATTTTCAAAACTCTGTAGCTCCTTCATTTTCGGAGATAGGCAAATTCATCAAATAGAGTTACACCTCTTTCATGTCAGCTTGACGAAATTTTACAATTTTTATGTCTCAATTGTACCTATTGATCATTTTTTAGCTTCAAATTATCAGTACAATTTGGAAAATGAAAACTGCAAAAGGCTCCGGTGTGATAAGGGGGTCAATCGGCCCCCGATCGAACTTCGAATTTTTTTCACAAGATTCCGATTTTGTATCGTAAAAGATGATTTTAGAGCGAATCAGCGATCACTTACCTCACCACCTGGGGGCTGGGGCCTCGAAAACGCGATTTTTAGCTTGAAAATTCCATCTCCGCGAGTTTTCAACCGATTTTCACCAAACTTGGCATGTAGGTACTAGGTAGAGGTACCCAAGGGGGATGTTGGGAAATTTTTTCAAATTTTTTTGACTCCTTTAACGATCTTGAAAACGATTTCTAATTTTAAGTTCGAATCGCCCTAAAGGATACAGTTTAAGAGTGTCCTCGACGGAAAAAAATTTTCCCAGTTTTTTACACCCTTTTACGCTACCTAGAATTTTTCCGAATTTTTATCGTTGGTGCAACTTCCCCAAAATATTCAAAAAGGCAATTAGTCGTGCTTTTCTCCCCCACTGAACGCTCATTTTTCATCAAAATTTTTTTTCCTCGAGGTACATCACTAGATACTCCTTTATACACCTTTTGCCCCAATTTCACCTCAATTCGTTCATTTTTTGTGAATTGAGGTTTTTTCTTTAATTTTATGTGATTAAAATTGAGTAATCATACGAAATGAGCAAATGAAAAAACTTATCGCGGATTCGAGTTCGGCAGGTCAACCTACCCCGATTTAGACCTTTGCA
Source organism: Balanococcus diminutus (assembly GCA_959613365.1). NCBI lineage: Eukaryota > Metazoa > Arthropoda > Insecta > Hemiptera > Pseudococcidae > Balanococcus > Balanococcus diminutus. The sequence goes on along the minus strand of OY390715.1, from coordinate 40,244,944 downwards.
GTGATCGTTTTGCCCAAAAATGCCAAAATTGAAAAAGTTTACATACATTTTTACCAAAAATTCAATTTCGGTCAAATGAAAAAAATATAGATAAAAGTTGAACTTTTTCAATTTTGGGAGAAATGATCGCTGTAAGGATCAAAATCGGGGTAGTTTGACCTGCTGAACTCGAATCCGCGATTAGTTTTTTCATTTGCTCATTTCGTGTGATGAAGTAGTTAATTTTAATCACATAAAATTAATGAAAAACCCTCAATTCACGAAAAATGAACGAATTGAGGTGAAATTCGGGCAAAAGGTGTATAAAGGAGTATCTACGTAGTGATATACCTCGAGGAAAAAAATTTTTGGTGAAAAATGAGCGTTCAGTGGGGGAAAAAAGCACGACTAATTGCCTTTTTGAATATTTTGGGAAGTTGCACCAATGATAAAAATTCGAAAAAATTCTGGGTAGCGTAAAAGGGTGTGAAAAACTGGGGAAAATTTTTTCCGTCGAGCGCACTCTAAAACTGTACCCTCCAGGGCGATTCTAAGTGTTAAAAGTTGTTTTCAAGATCGTTAGAGGAGTCAAAAAAATCTGAAAAAATTTCACAACATCCCCCTTGGGTACCTCTACCTAGATGCCAAGTTTGGTGAAAATCGGTTGAAAACTCGCGGAGATGGAATTTTCAAGCTAAAAATGGCATTTTCGAGGCCCAGCCCCCGCGGGGGTGGTAAGTGATCGCTGATTCGCTTTAAAATCTTCTTTTACGATACAAAATCGGAATCTGTGAAAAAAAATTCGAAGTTCGACCGGGGGCTGATTGGTCCCCTTATCACACCGGAGCCTTTGTCAAGATGTTACATGAAACAGGTGGAACTCTTTCAGGTAAGTAAAAAAACTTATTTGATGAATTTGCCTATCTCCAAAAATGAAGGAGTTACAGAGCTTTGAAAATTAAAAAACCTGTTTTTTTCAAAGTTTGAACCTCTCTTGCGTCTTCACATTCAATGATAGGCAAAACAATGTGACAATGTGTAGAATAAAAAAAGTTAATTTTTTTAGTACTATTCATTGGCTCACTTAGAAATTATTTTTTCTCAATCTAATTTTCCCTTGCTCCTTAAATTTTCAAGATAGGCAACATGTTTATATAAAATTTTTGTTCCTTATGGGCTGCCTAATAACCTGGAGGAATGAACTCAATCATCTATGAAACACCCTGTATTTCAAAATTTTGAATAATAGCTGAGAAACAGTTACTTATTTACGGGTATTTTTGTTTTCAAGGTTGTCGACATACTCAGAACAACAGAACTTTATTCATCTCACGTTAAATCCGAAAGTATAAAATTTGAAGATCCAGTTACATCTGATTTAATTGGAGCTCTTATCACGGTTAGTTATTTTTTTCTCTTCTTTATAAACCAAACACCCATCACCTATACACTTACGTAAGGAAAGTATGGGGTATAGGTAGATACGAGTATTGATCGTTTCCTCGTATTATATAGATGACGTAAATCAGGACGGACTAAAGGGATTATTATTCTTGTGTAAATAATATTTCTTCATAGATGAATGATTTTATTTGAAATGAAATTTATTAATTTTCATTTTTATGCTTTCAGCAGCCGGGCCAGGTTCCATCGTCGTTTCCTCGACGTAGGAGTTCTAACGATTCCACTATCAGGGCACAGTTTGGATCGTTGAAAGTGATTTTACAACTTTCGTGCAATCCGTCGGTGAAAGACGTATTAGAAAATCCATTTTCATGGGAGTTTGATATATTTAAATTGGAACGTCTTTCTTTACATAGGTATCGTTTTTATTCGCTTTCTTCATTAATTTGTGATTTTTATACAGATGTCACGTCTTGTCACTTGTCCTACCTAACTCTTCTGTTATTTATATCTTAATAAATAGGTATCTACCCATTTTTTCCAATATTTTCAGGCCATTATGTACATTGGGAATGAATGTACTATTGAATTTCCAACTTAATAAAATACTAAACGTGGAAGAACAAGTAATACAAAATTGGTTAATTGAAGTTGAAAGACATTATCACGCTCGAAATCCATACCATAATTCAACGCATGCAGCCGACGTACTTCAGGCTATAGCAGTTTTTTTGAAGAAAGAAAAAGTTAGAAAAGTTCTGGATGATTTTGATAACGTAACCTGTTTAATTGCTGCCATTACTCATGATATCGGACATCCTGCACGTTCCAGGTGAGTTTAAATTTTTTGCTCCAAGTTGATTTTCCCCAGAAAACAGAAAATTTTCTCAGTAAAAAAATGTAAAAAAATTTATCCCGAAAAAATTGTGAATTTTTCATCTTCAAAAAAAAAAAAGAAATAAAAATAAAAAACATTCTTCCTCAAAAAAAATGAAAAAAATTTTGTGCAGTCAAAATCGTTGAAAATAAATCACTTTTATTTCCCTGGTTAAATAAACTACCATTCAAACAATTGAAAAATACTTATTTAGCTCAAAAAACAACTGAGAAAAATTAGAAATTTCATCGTCAAAAAATATGATTTTTTTCTCCAGAAAGATGTTGAAAATTTTCTTTCTCTGGAAATAAAATTTTAAATTTTGACACGTCTATAAAACAACAAATTTAAGTAATATTTTTCGAATAATTTTTTTTAAACTTTTTTTTGGAAAACAGAAAATTTTTAATATTTTTGGGTAAAAAAATTGAACTTTTCTTTTCACCAAAAAATTGATAAAAATACCCCAAAAATTTTAATTTTTTTTTCACCTCAAAAAACAAAGATTTTTTTTGGATTTAAAAAAAAATTATTTACAAAAAATACAAAAATATTATTACCTTTGTAAAATTAAAACTTTTTTACACTAAAAAAATTGAAAATTTTCTACTTCAAAAATGAAATGAAGAAAACTCGGCGCCATTGATTTTTTTTAAGTTATAGAATTTCTGATAAAATGTCTAAAAGTAATTTAGAAAAAACCCCAGTTTTTAAATTTATGAAAATTTAAAAAAAAAGTTTATGAGTCAGTTTCATAAAATTAAAAAGTAAATATTAAATAGGTACTTACCTATGTACCTAGGTATAAAATCATCATTTTTTCTAAAAAAAAAATTTCCAAGTTTCAGAATTTTTTAAAATTTTTAAAATTTTTCTTTTTTGGAATGTTTGACAAAAAGTTTAGTGAGATTTCTTGCTTCAAAAAAAAGTGAAAGCTTTCTGCTCAAAAAAATTTAAGAATTTTCATCTTCAAAAAATTGATAATTTCAATCCAAGAAAAATATTCAATAATTTACTTACGTATTCAAAAAAATAAATAAAAATTTTTTACTTCAAAAATTTTTTTGAAAAATTTTATTCCAAAAAAAAGAGAAGTTAGATATTTCTTTTTAAAAATGTTTATTACCTACTTCAGAATTGAAAGAAAAATATATATTATTCCAAAAAATTTAGACTAGGTAACTTTTTATAATGATGATTTTATACCTAGGTACATAGGTAAGTACCTATTTAATATTTACTTTTTAATTTTATGAAACTGACTCATAAACTTTTTTTTTAAATATTTTTTTTAGTTTCCGAAAAAATTGAAATATTTTCATCTGCAAAAAAAAGAATTTAAACAAATTATTCCAAAAAATGAATTTTTTCACTGCCAAACACATTAAAATATTATTTTCTACCAAAAAATATGTTTTTTTTTTTTGCAAGAAATTTTTTCCAGAAATCGGAGATTTTTCTTTTTCTTTCTCTTTCAAAAAAAGTAAAACTTTTGTAAACCTAAAAAATTACACATTTTTCCATTAAAAAAATGTTTTTTGTGTCCCTAAAAAATTAGATTTTTTTCTCTAAAAAAAGGGAAAAAATATTTCTGTGAAAAATTAGACTTTTATTTCTAATTTTTTTTTTAATTTCATCTCCAAAAAAATTGGGAAATTTTTCCTCCTAAAAAAATGAAGAAAAAAATTTAATTCAAAAAAGAACTTGATTGAAAAAAATTTTGTTTAAAAAAAATGAAAAAAAAATCAATCCAAAAAGGAACCTAATTGAAAAATTTTTTGTTTAATAAAAATTTAAAAAAAAAATACCTATTTACAAAAATTGAGATTTTTTAAATTAAAGAAATACGAGAATATTTTCTCCAAAAAAGTAAAAAATTTTTGCTCTAAAAAAATTAATAAGCAGGTAATTTTGCTCCTCCCCCCCCCCCCCAAAAAAAGAGAAAAATTTTCATTCCAAAAAATTAAATTGGAATTTACCTAGGTATTCTAAAAAAATTAAAAAGCAATTTTATTTTTTAAAAAAGATTAGAAATTTTTATTCAAAAATTTTTTCTTTCCAAAAAAATGCCAGATTTTAATTACCTAATAGCGTGCATTTATAAATTTTGAATTTTTGGAGCTTTCTAGGCTGTAAGTGTAGACATATGAAATTTTGGATTTATGTAGGTCGAGCACTCGAATTATTGCCAAGTTGCCAGCTAGTTGCCTACCTAACCTAAGTACACAGTACCTACACCTACATTTTTATATCAGGTCATTTCTTTATGAAAGTTTTTTTTTTTCTTGTTCAGCGCATTTCTTTGCAACAATGGCGACCCATTAGCAATTCTATACAATGATATCAGTGTGTTAGAATCACACCACGCGTCATTTACTTTCAAATTGACTCTAGCCGATGATAAGGTGAATATATTTAAAGGTGAGTTTTATTTTTACAAAAGCGAAGCCATTGTACCGCAAAAATATAAATTGTTATCTCGTTGCAAATGCAAAATATTAAAATATTTTCGAACGCATTTAGGACTCGATAAGGAAACGTACAAAGAATTACGCCAAAGTATTATCGATATGATACTAGCGACTGAAATGACTAAGCATTTTGAACATTTAGCCAAATTTGTCAGCGTCTACTCCAAACCGCAAACAATAACGGATGATGATAAAGTACGTACGCGTATATTCGTTTTCGAGTCTTCGGCCTTAGGTACTACAAATTTATTTGCTTACTTAATCAGGTAACCGGAGATTTTGGTACCGAATATGCTCCCCTAACACCCGAAGAAGAAGTCAAATTAATGAAACGAATGATGATCAAATGTGCTGACGTTGCAAATCCAACTCGCCCCCTCAAGTGCTGCGTAGAATGGGCCAAACGTATTGCCGAAGAATATTTCCAACAGGTTGAAAAAAATTTCGTTTAAATTTTCGCATCGGTTTAAAGCTTTAAATTAATGTTCGCCATGTTTATACTGAAATAGACTGATGATGAAAAAGCAAAAAGTTTACCTATTGTAATGCCGATGTTTGACCGAGCCACGTGTAATATTCCAAAATCGCAAATCGGATTTGTCGATTATATCGTGCACGACATGTTCGAAGCTTGGGATGGTAAATAAATTTGAAATGAAATTTACCAATAATAAATTAAACGAATAAGTGAAATAAAAATGTTACTAATTTATTGTTATATTATTTCAGCCTTCGTCGGAATTCCGGAAATAATTCATCATATGCGATTCAACTATAATTTTTGGAAAACTTTAAACGATCGTGGAATTATCAGCATGTCGAAAGTATATTGCCCAGAAATATTGGATAATTTACCATCTTCTCCGCGAGTTGAATACTTGAACGAAATATTGGACGGAAATCTATTCTCGACGGATTTCATTTCCGATAAACCGGAATGTGACAGGCGTAAAAATACCGATAGGAATCAAGAAAGCGAAAAAAATGAAAATGTTCGAAATGAAAATTCGAGGAATAGTTTGTTGGAGCATGACGAAACAAAAGATTACACCCCGGAGAATAAACAATCGACGAATGAGCAAACGCAGTTATAAATTAAAAGTCCAACAACACTATGCCAATTACCTACACAAATTGAGTAATTTTTCCACGTGCTACGTACTTGAAGAAAATACAAAAAACGAGCATTTTTATATAAAAGAGCTTCTTGACCATTTTTTTAATCCATAGAAAACGATTTTTTAAACCCTTACTGTTAATTTTAAAACGTCTCTTCCACCGCAGTGTTCGTGCCATTTTTACCGAACTAAACTAAAAAACGATCCGCATATTTATAGGTATAAGAGTCTGTTGTAATATTTTTGTGGAAAACTGCCAACTCTGTTTGATCTTTTGAAATTATAACGCGTTATACCTACGTTCAAATCATTATTTAATTATATCGAGTGCAGGTCTTTATTGCGGTCTAAGCGATAATTTTGCGTGAATTATAATTCGCTGTAAATGATATATTCTAGGATTACATATATTTTACGATTGTGTTTGTATTAAATTAAAAATTTATTATTTTAAAAATTTAAAAAAAAAAATTATATATAAACCACAGTCTTCTTCGTAAATTCGTGTTATGATAATGTTCTTACATATCACATAAAACGATTGTCGCTTTCATGTTTTCGTTCTATGTTTATTTTCCTCTTTACTACGGATCTTAGATTATTGCATTGTGATCGAACTAATTTAAAAATTTTATGTGTGTTGTGACCTTCCTATCTACCTTAATTATTCGTACATAGGTATTTTCTTTTGTCATTATTGTTGATTTATTATTTTACGTTTAACTCGTGTACTAAAATTGTTTTTATGCTCTCTTCAAACTTTTTTACCAATTTTTTCTTCGATGAATAAACAATAAAAAGGTTTGATCGATTTTTCCTATATTTACAAGATAATTTTTGTTGTTTATTTATTACTTGCTAATTATTACCTTTTTTTTTTTTGTTTTGTATTTCATGTTGAAAATATAATAAATTCAACGGCGGTATTGTGAACTGAAAGTTACTTTTTCTTTACCATTTTTTTACCTGTTTACCTGTATTTATTTGATAATTTTTTTATTTCTTTTTCTTATTTTTAAATGGATGTTTCAAATTTCTATTTTTGTTCATTTTTTTCATTTCTTTACTCGGAATTTTTACGATTACGTAACCTAATACGTACTTACGTAGATAAGTGGCATTTTTTTTCTGTCGTACATTTTTTGTCTGTTTTACAATGTTCAATCTATTGAACATGTTTTCCATGTATGTAGGTACCTAATTACCTAATATAAATATTCTTCCATTTGAAAAATGTCATGATTTTCTTTTCATTGTTCTTCTAGTTTGATAGATACGAGTAAACTCAGTACAATAATTTTCAGTTGGATGCTTACGAGTTGAACTTTGAACGCCAACTTGAAGTTAAAATATATACTTAGGTATTAGGTATATTTCAATGTCTACCTGTACTTTAATTAGGAATGAAATTATTCGTCAAATGTTTCATCAATCGTGGGGTAAACAAAAGTACTGATTGAATTTTCAAAATTTGAATCATAAAATTTTAATGTCTTCCAAGTTTAATGTCAGTTATTGGTTTGAATTTAAAAAAAAAATAAAACCTATCCGTATTGATCAAGTCGCTACAGTACGGTGTTCACCCCACAATTTAATTATCCGTCGAGATAGCTAAGGTAGGTTGTAATAAATCATTTTGTACTAGTCTCTTAATTTGCCTCACCTTCTTATTATAAGATATATGTACCTGTATGCTAAAATTAAATTTGTTATTTTGCATGGAAATATACGTGATTGTTCGCTTGGTACGAGAATTGTTGATTTTTTTTTTTTTAGAAAACTGAAAATTGTACCTAATCAAATCAATTTTAAACCAAAAGCCATATCGACAAAAAAATGCGCCCAAATCCCAAAAATGCAATTAAGTTGAACGGTGTGAAAAATTCCCACCTTCACAATGCAACTTGTTGACATTAATTTAGGGGATTTTAAATTTCATAAGTACAGGCCTGTAGTCAGAGACGTTACTCTATAGAGGTGATTGGCTGAAATGAATGCTAGAAGAATAGAAGATGCTAGAGAAGGCTGTACCTGTGCCTATGCCTACCTACTTCAACATTATCTTTTTCAATTGATGATTCCTCAAAAATTATGTACTAATGTTCAACAATTCGACTTTCGACTTTCGGAGTTGTTTATGTAAGACAGAGAGGGATTATCTGTTTATCTCGCCTTCGGGTTGCGGGTTCACTAATGTTTTGTTTGTTGCTTCTGCTGTTCTGCACTTCTGCTTCAAGCTGCAGCTTCAAAAAAAAAAAAAAAATCAGTGTTTACTCGACGTTGACTGTGACAAATCAAAAGAATGAATCGCAGCTCAACAGTGTTGCACTAATGTTGCACCGAATATTTTTTACTTTTTTATAACCTTAGATTCATAACACTGATTATTTTTTACTCAAAATTTTCTTATCAGTATCATGATCAATCGTGATAAAAAAAAATAAAAAATAAAATTTCAGATGAATCAATAAATCAGAACGCAGGAGAAAAAAGGATCGGGAGGATTTTTCACCTCTTTTTTTAGTATCTTCAAAGTTATAATTCATTGCAGTCGAGTTTAATCAAGTATAAGTGCTTTTACAATTTTCGTATGTTGTATATTGTTTACCAGTAGACATAGTGTAATGATTTTTATCGTAATTACTATGTTCAATTTACTTCTTCAAAAGACGAAGAAAATTATTGAAAGTAGAAGTTTTGATCATGATGTTCTCCCTTGTAATATTGATAGTGTTAATCAGAATCGAAACTTTTGCAATAGCGGGAATAACGACGTACAACTCAAAGAATTGGTTTATGGTTTGTATCGTATTCTTGATTTTATAATAATTTTTCAACGATAGGAGGAATATACCTACTAATTTTGTAATTATTTCAATATCTATCATTTCAGATATTATCAAAACAATCAAAGATCCTGAGAAACCTACCACATTAGAAGATCTAGAAGTCGTTCATGAAGAAGATATCCACGTACGTTCGTTTAAATTATATGAGATTGGAATATGTACGTACTCAATTTTGGACAACAATTTGATTGTTTTTATTCGATGAAATTATATTATTTTAGGTGACTGAAACGCCAACCAATTGCACTCGATTAATTCGAATCGAATTCACCCCTACAGTTCCGCATTGCAGTTTAGCTACGTTAATTGGATTATGTATACGAGTGAAATTACAAAGAAATCTAACCGAAAGGTACAAATTGGATATCTATGTCAAGAAAGGCACACATTCAACTGAAGATGAAAGTAAGACTAAAATATGAGATCTGATGAATACCTATGTATTACGAGAACTCGCGTATTAAAACCAAGTACAAAATATGTTTTCAGTTAATAAACAAGTTAACGATAAAGAAAGAGTTGCAGCTGCTATGGAAAATCCCAATTTGTTGAAAATTGTAGAAAACTGCATCGAGGAAAATGAGTAATTTTTCTGTTATGATTTCATACATCATGTTCATCGTATGTTCATGCTAATTTGTGATAATCCTTTTTGATTAGTTTTTGGGATAAGTTTGATAAATTTAATTTTTATTCGCGTTATTCAGACCTCGTACGTATTTGATTTGAATGCAAATTGCAAACACATCTTGTAAGAGACAGAAATTTTACACTGAATTTGAATATTTTTATTTTATTTTTTATTTAGTCTTAATAGAACCAATAATGAGTTTAAACATGGAGATGTATTCAATGACCATCTAATCAAATACTTAAGTAATTAACATTTTTCATTTATGTAAGTAGTTGAATACCTATAGGAAAGCTCATTCGGTTAATAAATGTATTTACTAAATAAATCTAAATTTTCTTTTAGTTATGTATTTTATTTTTGTGACATTTCGTACAAATTGATTCGAGCTGTTACTAAGTAAACCAAGCGAGTTAGAAGCCAAAGGTTCATGTTTGTGTAAATTTTCTCTTTATGTGTATGTAATCTACCTATTACGTACTGGTTGAGTGATTGTAGATAATAATAGATATTTCCAAATTTTAACGAGAGAGCTCACGTTGAAAAATTCATTGCACGGAATAATAAAAATTTTAAATTATAATAATCAATGTAGATGTACGAATAAAATATAAATCAATAAAATCAATCTATTATTATTCAATTATTCATTTTCAGGAAATTAGGAATTTATTAATTTTGTTCCCAAAAACCATTTACGGAAAATTTTCAACACAATATTATGCTTAGTCATCAAAAAATTTTAAATATGGCTACACTGTAGGCACACTTCAGCTTCAAAATTGCTGATAACTGTTATCATTAACAAATCAGAACGGTGGAAATACGAGTGTTGTTGCTATAAATCACATGATTTTCTAAAGAGAAGTGGTAAAATTTGGTAAAGACACCTCTGAATTGACTATATATCAAATAAGTTCATATAAAGTAGCTAGCCTTGACTACAGATATGTAAATAGGTTTTTGCCATCTGCATCAAGTTTTAATTACCAATTATGAATTCAAATGAATTCTATGTGTGAAGCGCTGAAGACGTCCCAAGTATCCAGTGTATGTTTACGTGTATTTCAATTTATTTAGTTACTTAATAATTTTTAAAATATGCCTCTAAAAGAAACTAGAGTAATAGAATTAGCTGGTCTGGCTCCTGGCCCACTTTGTGGAAAAATACTACTAGATTTCGGAGCTACCGTCATCAAAGTGCATAAAGTAAGTAAAAACATTATTCATTCGCTGTAAATATAATCTTGACGCATTTTTAATTGATGTTTCAGATGGTTGAACCCTTCCCTGAAGTACTTTCAAATGGAAAAAAATCAGTAGGTTTGAATTTGAAGTCCAGCGAGGGCGCAAAAGTGTTTCAAAAACTATGCAGTTCGGCTGATGTATTAATTGACCCATTTAGAAAAGGTTTTCATTCTCTTACTTCGAATTTCTGTTGATTCTTTCTTTTAATGAATCTTTTTTGTAGGTGTGATGGAAAAACTTGAATTAGGGCCCAATGTTTTGCTGCAAAAAAATTCCAAATTGATTTACGCCAGATTATCCGGTTTTGGGCAAAGTGGATATTTTTCATCCATGGCTGGACACGATATCAATTATTTAGCAATTACAGGTAAATAAAATATGTTGGAACTAGTTTTACTAACCCAGAAAATTCCCTGTCGGGGGATTCAATTTAGAGTAGAATTTTACTCCAGAGAGCAATAACGGGATTAGCACCGTATTCCTGCGATCCTAACGAGGCAACGGAGCTAAAAAGAGACTTCTCGCAAAAAGTATGCAATCCGTAATTCCGCACTTGCTCTATATTTTGATGTTTTAATTCAGAAACTTCATACAAAGATCGCCTAATGAAAAATGGAGACTTGACAACACCAGCTGAAATAATCAAATTATTTATTCGAAGAGTAGCATTGTTGCATTGTAACTGTAAATTGTATTCCGTTTTCTTTTAGGTTTATTGCCAATGTACGGATGGCGAGGCAAATCTCCAACACCTCCGTGTAATTTCTCAGAATTTGCTGGAGGCAGTTTAATTTGTGCATCGGGAATTCTATTAGCTTTGATGGAAAGAAACAAAACTGGTTTAGGTCAAGTGATCGACAGTAATATTACAGAAGGAATTTCGTATGTTGGTTCGTGGCTGTTGAAATCCAAAAATACTTATTTCCAAGAATCGCGAGGCAACAACATGTAGGTACCTATTTATTCGCTACTGAATACGATTCATAACAAAAGGTATAACTCACCAGGAATTATCATTATACGTATTATAGATTAGATGGAGGTGCCCATTTCTACGATGTATATGAAACCAAAGATGGCAAATTCATGGCTGTGGGGGCTATAGAGCCGCAATTTTATAACGAGCTATTAAATAAACTAGATTTCACTCATGAAGAACTTCCTCAATTCGAAAATTTCGAAGAGAACCGAATCAAATTACAGGATAAATTTAAACAAAAAACGCAACAGGAGTGGTGCGAAGTATGTAGCCGATACCTATGGTTTTTAAATATCGAATATTATTCGAAATTGACAACATATTCGTTATAATTATGTTTTCAGATCTTTGATTTATCTGATGCGTGCGTAACACCGGTTTTGTCCTTGGAAGAAGCATCAAAACATCGACATAATAGTGATAGACAATCGTATGTGACAGACTGTGATGGTGATATTATGCCAGTACCGCATCCACGATTGGGAAATCATGTTCCGAATACAACCAGCTTTCAGTCGCCATCTCCTTTGGGCGCACATACTTTTGAAGTCTTATCTGAATTGGGATACTCGACTGACGAACTTCAAAAATTGGCCGATAAAGGGGCTATTTGGAATCAAGAAAAAAGTAAATATTGATTTCTTCTGCGTTGTTAATTATGTTATTCACTTGTTTCATGAGCTTTATGACAATTTTTTTTTTTTGGTACTCAATATTAACTACATATATAATGTCTGTTTTTTGTTAATTGACCATTTTTAAAATTCAAGGGTCATACATCTAGGCACGAACAGTGGCGTAGCCAGTGCTTGATCGAAGCAAGGGAAAATTTGTAGAAAAAGGCATGTAGGTACTTAAATGACGAGTGGATCATCCCCGCAGTACTGTTTTTTTGGCACCGTCGAAAATTTACCAAGTCCAACAATACTTAGATGCTTGATATTCAAAATTGGAGGGTAGGGCGGGGGTCCAATCGCAATTTTTGTAATAATCTAAATTATTTCTAAGGCTTCAAGCTATAACTTTTGTTTGAAATTTTTTCCAATATTGGACCCCTACCTCCACCAGTTTTTAATAAATATCTATGTCATATTATGCAAAATTGAAGGGGAGGGAGGGGTCCAATTACAATTTTTCTTATTACCAAAATTATTTCTAGAAACTGAATCTACAACTTTAGTTTGAAAATTTTTTCATTTGGACCTATCCCCCGATTTTGAAAAAGTATCTACCCGATCTTATGTAAAATCGTAGGAGTGGCTTTGAGGGGAGGGAGGGATCCAATCAACATTTATTTTTTATAATAACCAAAATTATTTTACGGATCTCGCTCCACAACTTCTGTTTGAAAATTTCTTCAAATGGACCGCTTTCTCCCTCACTCTTCTTATTTTCAATTAGTATCTTAGAAGTGTTATACGAAATCGATGGGGAAGGATGGGTCCAATTGGAGAAAATTTCAAACAAAAGTTTTAGCTTGAAGTCCTAGGAATAATTTTGGTTATTACAAAAATTTCGATTAAACCCCTCTCTCCCCTCCAATTTTGAATATCAAGTATCTAAGTAGTATTGCACTTGGTAAATTTTCGTTGGTGCCAAAAAAAAAAAAACAGTATTGCGATGATCCACTCGTATTTCAAATCAGGGCTGGGGAACAAAACAAAACAAAACAAAACGATTTGTTTTGTTCTGTTCTGTTTTTAGCCAATTTTTTTGTTTTTTGTTCAGAGAATTATTCTGTTCTGTTCTGTTTTTTGTTTTTTGTTCAGAGAATTATTTTGTTCTGTTCTGTTTTTTGTTTTTTGTTCAGGGAATTATTTTGTTCTGTTCTGTTCTTTTTTGTTCTGTTCTGTTCAACCAGCCCTGTTTCAAATGCTCAAATTGGGTAATTTTTCGAATTCTTCAGTCTTCCAGGGGGTCTGAGCCCTCTTGAACACGCCACTGGGTGTAGAATTTCTTTATTTACAGTGTAAATGAACTGAAAAAAATTATTAAAATGGTAATAAAAATATATATTTGAAATTTTCTTTTCATCAAGTTTAAAGAATGAGCAGGATTTTCTAAGAAGAAAAAAAAATGAAATAATAAATAAATAAAAAAATACATACATTTTACATTTTATACATGAACGTACAAAAAAATTATCAATTCAAATTTTTATTGGATTAATAATCGCTATAAATTATATAATTTTAAATAATCCTTTTATAAGATCATTTTTTATTTATTATAATATTAATTTTGGATGAATAATCCGAATTTTTAGGTATTCATTTTTTCATTTCATTTATTCATTTTTCATTACATTAAAATATCGTCTTGAAAAAAAAAACGAAAGGGTCGCAAGTAGTTCCAAGAACAACTTTGTACATAAATTATTATCAATCAAAAATACATTCTTACTATTGGTAAATAAGTATATTATCGTAGGTAATCAAGTTACCAATATAGGTGCATGAGCACTATTGCTTATGGTAATTGGTTTAAGATATCGTTGCCAGGTTTTCAGCTTTATTAAAAATAGTCTTTACAGACTAGATCATCTTTTTATTTTTTTCAATATGTTTATAGTATTTGTTTGTTATTAATTTTGTGGTTATTTTTTAATAAATTTATTACGAGTATTTCATCTTAAACACAACTAAGTACTAAAAGTTCAATCATTTATTTGAAAAAGAGACGATCGATATGGAATGACTAGTTGCAATGGCGGTAACAATAGCTATATGCAACAAATATTTCCATTGTCGAAACTTCATTTCATGATTGTTACATCTTACATAATTAAGTAATACTTTATTCGCGCATCATATACGATAGAATGTGATTCACGTGCATTCACAAAACCCTATGACGTAGTAATTTTGTAAAATACTTATAACACCCGTTTGATCCATTATTATCCGGCAGACTTTTTCAATGGTTTCACCTGTAACAGAAACGAACAAAACAGTTAGTAATCAAAAAGAACATACTACGTATAATAAACGGTTTTTTTTTCTATTATCAATTACACATACCAACGTGGAATAAAAAGACAACATGAGAAAATACTACATTTGGTAAATCTAAATGAATTTCCGGCGAAACCTAATCTAACCTATTCCAGTTAGCCTAAACTGAAAAATATCTTCTCTCGATGATGTATGGAAAATTTTATTTTACCCTGCACGTCTCTTATCTACCTACCTACTAATGGATTAAGTAATCGGTAAATTCTTTTTTACAGTAATGAAAAAATGAAAAGGAAGAAATTTGTGGGTTAATGTGTTGATGGTATGGTCAAGTTACAAATTCAGTCATGTTCTTTGAAAAGGCTTATCAAACAAAAAATAAAACATATCTATGCCTTATGATTGAAAAATAATATTTGAAAACAACTGTGTCTAATTTTTGAATACAACCCGCCGCACAAATTGTTTATTAAGCGATTGCCAAAGAAATATGCACGTGGTGAGAATACGTAGTGAAAGTAAATTTAAAAGCAGTTAGGTTCTGTTCCGAGGTGTAGTGTAATTCATCTAATGCTAAAATATTTAATAGGCGTGAAAATATTAAGATTTTATTAGAGTATTAATTCGAAAAATAATCTCTAGCGATTGTAACTGCATCGAATAGCTGAATACCACCACAATTACAAGATTTCCCGGTCGTTATGACTCGCTGAAAATCAGCATACCTAACTGCTACACGCGTTTTGATGGCTCATTTTAAAAATATCTACTTTATTCGAGCTATCACTTTTTCCTAATAATATACCTACTTTTTTTTGCATTAAAAAGTGAAGTAAGTGAGACTTTACAACGAATCTCGAGCGTATACAGTTTACAACCTGGAACACGTAACACGCCAAATAACGGACAACCAATTAAACGATAAGATACCCATAAATCATAATGTGTTTTTATTCAACTTAAGTACCTCAGTATATCGTATGAGTAGGTCTAGATGCTAGACAGGTAGGTAAGTACAACGAACGATACCTAACTATACTGAAAGGAACATGTCAGAAGTGCCAGGAATCGATTGAAATGGAAACATGTTTAAATTGTTGTACTACTCGAGTAAGTTACAAAACCAAAATTATAGGTGCCCGTTCCCATTAGAAAATTTTTTATGAATTTTTAAAATGTAAAATTTTAAGAAAATCAAGAAATTTAAAAAACCATTTTAAAAATTTTCTTTGCACACCACCTTATAGAACTCGAAAAAACAAACCAAATTTGTTATTACATATTTTTGCCTATCTCTGAAATTGAAGGTGCTATGAGAGAAAATTTTTATTTTAATTCATTAAAGAAAAATTGAATTTTTTTGAGTGAATTAAAATAAAATGTTTCTCTGTAGCACTTTCAATTTCAGAGATAGGCAAAAATATGTTATAACAAATTTTGTTTGTTTTTTCAAGTTCTATAAGGTGGTGTGCAAAGAAAATTTTCAAAATGATTTTTAAAATTTTTGATTTTTTGGAATTTCCTAATTTCCTCAAAATTTCAAGTTTCAAAAGTTCATAAAAAATTTTCCAATGGGAAGGGGCACTTATAAATTTGGTTTTGTAACTTACTCGAGTAGTACAACAATTTAAACATGTTTTCATTTCAATCGGTTCCTGGCACTTCTGACATGTCCCTGTGAGTTCTTTACATGAGTATACTATGAGTATGCGGTATAGTAGAATTAGTTGCAAATCAACTATTTACAAATTTTAATTAATTTTATAAAATTTTCTAGAAGTGATATCACACATCGAAAAATATAATATTCATTCGTCATTGACACTCATACTTACTCGACCTTTTTTCAATCGTTTTGTCGATGTCAGTTCAAAGGAAATAAAGTGACATTCTGCAGATTCATGGATGACGCAAAATTTGCTACTGTCCGCGATGATATCATAAATTTCCCTCGAATAAAATACGTAAAGATCTTCATTTTACCCTAACATTACAAATCATTTTAGATAATCGAGAAATAAACTCACGGTTTAGGTATCGAAATATGACTCAATTTCAAATGACAAATCAAGTTAATCATTTTATTTTTATAGGTAGGTACTCATAAGACTACGAAGCGTATAAATTGTTGCCTATGGTAAATTCCACAGGCCAGAGTCGGCGACTTGGAATTTTTTATAGTACGTGTGGACGAAGGGTTGTTAAATGTACTTGTGAGCATGATTTTATTCTCCAAAGAAAGGTAGGTAACATTTTTTTTTCTTCAAAAAAATTGACATAAAGAATGAATATTTTTTTCTTGAAAAAATAAGGCCCAGTTGTACAATTTTTCGTTAAACTGCAGTTTAGCTAAGCTTGGGTTAAAATTTAAACCGAGTTTAAATCAAGTCGTGATGTACCAACGATGGTTTAGCTAAACTTGAAGCCGCGATATTTTTACGTAGGTTCGTAACATGTTTTCGCGCGTTTAGCAGCTTTTTCAACGACATTTTTTCGAAAAATAGTAAAAAATACGCGCCTGTATTATTGTTTTTCTTAATTCGTTGCAAATTGTTGACGGTTGATGGTAAAATTTTTTAATCGCCGTGGTCTCGCCGTGGTCTATGCTTCCACTAGACTTTTACCGAATAAAATATCAACAGTCAACAACCAATCACAACGCAGTTTAAGTCCAACGTGATTTAAACCTTGATTTAAACCACCGAATTCGGCGGTTTAGGTAAACTCCGATTTAAACTCGGTTTAAGCGATGGTACAACATGCCGTTTTAGATAAACTCCGTTTAAGTAGTTAAACCGAGTTTAACTCACTTGGTACAACTGGGCCTAAGCGATTTATCTAGGTACTTTCAAAAGATAAAAACAAGATTTCTCGCAAAATATTGAAACATTTTTTTCCCTCGAGAAATAAAAAATAGAACTGAAAAAAAATTTACGTTTTGATTCCAAAAAAAATTGAAAAATATTTTCGGTCTAAAAAAATAATTACGAACTAGAAAATGACAGATTTCTTTCTTCAAGAAACTAAGTGAATTTTTTTTCTCTCAAAATAAGAGACTTTTTTCCTTTCAAAAAATAATATTTTCACTGAAAATAAAAATTTTTAATAAAAATAAATCTTTTGAGAAGATCGAAAATTTTTTTGCTCATTTTTTTACTTCAAAAAATTGAGAAGCCTCCCTATATTGATTCCAAAAAATTGAGATTTTTCCCTCAAAAATGAGTTTTTTTCTTTAAAGGTAGATTTTAGAAGAGAAAAAAAAACAATTAAGATAACAGAATTTTTTTGAAAAATTAAAACTGAGCAATAAAAATGAAGATTATTTTCTTTGAAAAATAAGAGATTTCTTTTAAAAACACTGGTTTTTCTTCATAATTTATTTTTAATCACAAAAACGGGGAAAATTTTAGTATTAAAAAAAAATCACGATAATTCAAAAAAAGGTATAGGTATTTGTACGTTTATTTTTACGGGACTAGCAAAATTGAACTGAGAAATTTATTTCTCTTCAAAAACAAAAAAAATCAAAGATTTTTTTCCTTTTTTTTTTTTTTTTTTTTTCGTAGAAATATTTTTTTAACAAAAAACAACAACAAATTTTTAAAAACAAAAGAACACAGAAAATTGAGATGTTCTATTCTAAAAATTCAGAAGATTTGAAGAAATGAATAAAAATTAAAATATTTTTCATAAAGCTTCAGCTAAAAAAACAAAGGTGTATTATATGAAACTTGTTTCTTGAAAAAGAAAACAGTTTTTCCTGCCCAAAAAAATTATCAAAAATTTTTTAGATTTTTATTTTACCCACCTACTTTGAAAAAATTAGGTTTTTCAAACGTAAGATTATTCCAAAAAAAGATAATGTTGGTCTAAAAAAAAAAAAATCTTGATTTTTTTTTTCTCACAAAATTCTTCGATTATTTTTTTCTATAAACTTTTTAGCTGTTTTTTCCTCTAGAAATAGATGGATTTCAATTTTTTTTTAATCACCGATTTTTGAAATAAAATCCAATAGGTAAGTATGCTCTTTATTCCGAAGAAATTCAGAAAATTTTTTGGTTAAAAAATTGAAAATTAAAAAAATAACATACAGCAAACATTTTGGAAAAATTAAACTAAAAATGAAGATTTTTTCCTACTTAAAATTTTTAAACAATTTTTTAAAAATCGAGGAATATTTTTAATTACTCTGAAAAATTAAATTGAAAGATTTCTTCTCAAAAAAATTAAGTAGATAATTTTTTTCCTACATTGTTTCTTTTTTTTTTAATCGAAAAATATGTCTATATTAAAAAAGTTACACCAACACATTTTTTCCAAAAAATCAGTTGATTTTTTTCTCAAAAAAAAAAAAATGTTTTTTTCATCTCAAAAAATTGAAGAATTATTTTCCCAAAAATTGGACGATTCATTTTTTCAAAAAATTGAGAAGTCTTCTTCTCTAAAAAATAAAGATTTCTTTTTTAAAAAACACAAATTTTTGAAATGTTGATTGAAAAAAATCGAAAAAATAGGGGAATTTCCCTTCACCTCCCGCAATAATAATATTTCACTCGTAATACGCGTTGGTATAGTGTATACATAGAAGTAACGCATGTATGATGAGTTGCCTACTCATCACCTAAATTTCAATTTTCATACACGTTTAAATTACGTACTTGTAGAAAGTAGACCAGCGAAAATTTTCTAAAAATGAACTCAAGCCCTAAACTTCCTAGCTACTCTTCAGATGAGTCACTAGACGTAGACAAATACGTACCTAACCTACCATCACAAAGTTGAAAAAACAACCGCATCAATTTGAAATAATTAATTTGCAGAGCACCGCGTCACCTTGAAAATAAAGCCTCGCATAATCGTAGACGTAATCGTGATTTCTAATGCGTAAAAATTAATCATTTGACAGTTTTCTACTCGATAAGATACTTACTAAAAGCTCATAACATACGTAGGTAAATAAAATTCAATAATTCACAAATGACATAACGTTAAAAATGAAATAATTAGATATACGTGTCACCTAAATGCCTACGGTTTGAAAATTTTACTTTAAAATCGAGTAGAAACCTCGAACAATATTTGAAAAATAAAATCTCCAAGTAACCCACGTGCGGTAAAAATTCCGTCTACGTGTCCGGTATCCTACGCCAAAGTACATAAGACATACACGTCTTGCCAAAATTTATCACAGATTTGGAAAATCCGACAAATTTTCCAAATATATGCACTTCACTCGTTCAAGTTTCAAGTTCAGCACACGAACAACTATAATCCTGGTCATCGTAATTTTTGTAATCAATTCGAGCGCATAAAAACCGGAAGAAAGTTGATCAAGGGAGACTACCAGTTAATCATATCCATCAATATGAGAATCGAAGTGTGACGATGATCTTTGGCTTGGCAACAATTTGGTTAAAATATTGACGACAAAATAGGTCAGACGTGCGTACAAGCAGGCTTCATATAATGGTACATTTTATATTCTTTTTTCTTTTTTTTTTTGCATAGGCACAACCAAGGTGTACGGAAACGAGGGAGGAAGTAGGTATGTCTTATTTTTCCATCATCATTTAATCGCTTCGCCCGACTTACATTGCTGGTTTAATTAAGAACGCAAAGCGAATCAAGACCGAAAAACAATAGCGCGAATCGAAAAAGTGATAACGAAGATGACAGTGTAATATGCAGATATTTGGTGTAATGATGAAAGGGAAAAAAAATCGGCTCGATTTTTATTTAACCAAGGTAGGTAGCTAGGTACACAATACGAATCAGAGTAGATCATTTTTTTCTCTCAGCTTTCTCTAAATTTCTAGCCAATACTTTGGCTCGATTAATTAGTACCTACATTTTACAGTTCAGATTCGATAAACAAAAAATATACTCCCATTATCAACAATGATACAGGCGAAAATTTTCCAAACCAAAACAAAAAACGGTTTACTTAACGCCAAAGAAGATATTTTGTCTAAATAGGTGATTAGAAATTTCATCGATTTTTTTTTTTCTTTTTAAATAAATAAATAAAAATTATTTTAGAAATGTTTTCCAACTGAAATGTCGATTTTTTTATATATCAAAATGATAAAAATATTGGTGGGTAAGTAGTTAAGTAAGTACATATATAATTTTTCTACGCCACAAATTGAGACAAAAACATGATATTTTTTCACCAAAGTAAAAGATTTCTTCAACAAAAAAAATTAAATAAATAAAATTTAATTTAAAAAAATAGAAACAAAAACAGATTTTTTCACATAAAAATTAGTGGATTTTTACTTCAAAACAATTTTTAAAATTATTAATTCCTTAAAAAATTGTGATTTTTTTTCGTATTTTTCCAAAAAAATAGGAGATTTTTTACCTACTCCAAAAAATTATAAATATTATTTTTTTTTTAAATTAGGGATTTGTTTTTGTCTAAGAATAAATAATTTTTAAAAATACAGAAAATCCCCCTCAACATTGAAAGATTTCTATTTTATTTATTTATTTTTTTTTTTTTTAATAGATAAAACGAATTTTTTTTTTCAAAAAATGAAAAGTTTTTTAACAGGTCAAAAAGTTGAAAAAATGAATTTTTTATTTCAAAAAAATCTTATTTTTTTTCTTTAGTAAAAATCAAGGATATTTTTTAAATCAAAAAATTTAAAGATTTTTCTGCGCAAAATTGAAATATTTTTTTCGTCTACGAAATACCTAATAAAAGAAGTTTATTCACTTCAAAAAGTTGAAAATTTTTCACTCTAAAACAATTTAGGTATTTTTTCTCAAATAAGTGAGAGATTCTTTTTCCAACAAAGTTCAGAGATTTTTATGCCCCGCCCCGACTTCCAAAAAACCAACAACAACATTTAAAAGATCTTTTAAAAAAAGGAAAATTAATATTTCACAAAACAAAACAAAATTCTACATCAACTCCCAAAAAATAAAAGACCTTTTTTTCAAAGAAAATTGGGAACAAAAATCGTAATTTTTTCCTCCACCAAAAGTAAACCTTTTTTGAATACTTACAAAAATACGTATAATTATATAAAAACAAACCAATAAAATAAAAGTCATTTCATTTTACTTTGAAAAGAAAGAATTCTTTTACTCCAAAAAAATTATATGTATAGCGATCCCTCCACCCAAAACAATTTGAACGGTCTAATTTCAAAAATAAAATAAAAGAAGAAGAAGAAAAATATGACAAAAAATTGAGGTTTTTTCTCCAAAAAAATGAGAAGTTTTTTCAAGTTGATTTTTCACTCCCAAAATTTTTGGGATTTCTTCCGCCAAAGATAATGAGATTTTTTCTACAAGAATTTAAGGAGTATTTCTATTACAACACAAGAGAAAAAATTTTCGCTTCAAGAAAATTTTAATTTTAATTTAAACAAAAAATTGAGGTTATTTTTCTCTAAAAGTAAGAGATAATTTTTTAAAAAACAAAGATTTTTTTAATCCAAAAAATTGTAATCAATTTTTTTTTTTAAAGAAATTATTCCAATTTTTTGAGAGAAATTTTCCATTTTTTTGAAAATAAAACTAGAATACATTTTTCTTAAAAAAATTAAAATTAAAAAATTAAAAATGAGAATCGGCTCTCGCCGTCACTTGTCTTTGTTACCAAGTTACTCGTACCTAGTAAGGACTAAGGAGATACTTAGAGAGCTGCAAACTAATAATCACTGTTATGATTTTGACGTTTGTAAATTAAGCGATGGAAGTTATAAATGAAGATTACAAACTTTACACAACCTAATTTAATGGTACCCCGCCGTAATATACGATTTCATAAATTTTTATCAACTCCAAACTAAACGTATCTTCGTTGCGAATGTTCAATGATTACGAAATATCGAAAGGTTTCCTTCTCTTACAATACATCGTACCTACCATACCTCTACCTATTACCTCTATATCTGAAAGATCGGCAGAGAAACCACTGTAATCGGTTCAGCAATTCGTTCTAGTAATCAAGAATCGAATAGCAGGAATTACGTAGTCGATAATCGAAGTGTCATATACTACGAGTATTATTTTGACTGATCGCGAAAAGGTGAAATTGCTGTTTGAAGAGCCCATTTAGAAAGCATACGACGGCCTGATTCGGAACTCGCAGATACTGATCGTGAATATCCATCATGTCTTGACTTTATATAGGAGGAAGGTATCACTACCTATCTGCCGTGGTCTAAAACTTGCGCGCGATTACGTTTTCGCCGAGATTTAATTTATTACCGCTAATACGCAACCATATGAAACAAATGGTGTCTGTTTTGCTGATTTACTAACCTACAACGAACAATCTTTTAAATCTGCTGTATAGGTACCGTTCGTATGTCGAGGTTAAACGCTTAAATTCGCAGCTCCAATTTTGCACATTATGCTAAACACTTTGTTGTATTGTGCGAGCGGATTATTTTTATTGAAATGTTTTCAATCTCGACCATTTCAGAGTGAAAGAAATGTGGGTAGTAGCCGATAGGTGATTATCTACTGGTTTCAAACTTGGTTCTCAACTGATTCGTCTTACTACTCGAACACCTTATAATTTTTTGCCCAATCATATCTCCTGCAGTTCCTAGATACGAACCAGACCCATGAAAAAAATGAGGAAAAAATACAGGACGGCTCGGGAAAGGGAAAGAAATTTTTGTTATAATCGAGATTATTCTTAGAACTTAGAACTTCAAGCTACAACTTTTATTTGAAATTTTTTTAAATTGAACCGTTCCCTCCCCTCCGATTTCATATAACACTCCG
The DNA here is from genome assembly GCA_959613365.1 of Balanococcus diminutus. Classification (NCBI taxonomy): domain Eukaryota; kingdom Metazoa; phylum Arthropoda; class Insecta; order Hemiptera; family Pseudococcidae; genus Balanococcus; species Balanococcus diminutus. The sequence goes on along the minus strand of OY390715.1, from coordinate 40,221,683 downwards.
GTGTGAGAGTGAGAGAGGAAGGAGCCAATTGAAAATTTTTCGAACAAAAGTTGTGGATTAAGAACATAGAAATAATTTGCATTACAAAAATTTCAATTGGACCCCTCGGCCCTCCTTCTCCGATTTCACATAACGTTATGTAGATGCTTATTCAAAATTGGGGAGGAGTCCAATTGAAAATTTTTTCAAATAAAATTTGCAGACTGGAAACCTAGAAGTAATTTTGGTTATTATAAAATTTTCGATTATACCATTGAAAAAATTTTCAAACAAGAGTTGTAGCTTGAAGTCTTAGGAATAATTTTAATCACGAACAAAATTTCGATTGGACCCCTCCCTCCCCTCCAATTTTGAATATCATACAGTATCTAATAGAATTCGAATTAGTAAAATTTAACAACAACGCACCACTTCCATTTAAACAAACTCAGCAAACTAGACACTAGTTTCATATTCAAATATGAACAATTTTTCAACATGCCTGTTTTTGTTCCTCTCAAAAAATTAAACCTCTTGAAGCACGCTTAAAGGAATTTTTCGAAAAACATTGCCCCTTCAAAATAGAGGTAGGCACTATGTCTATAATCAAGTTTTTTGTTTCTTGGACTCTGTTGCACCCTTATATCAGAAAGTGTCTACCCCCCCTCGTCACCTTGTATTGAAAAAAATCAAGAATTATTTACCTACCTACCTATGAAATTGAATAAAAAAAAAATTAAAAATTATGAAGGCTTGAAAAACATTAAAATTTAATCAAAAATGCATAAACTTTTTAAAAAATAAGAACCAAAGGAAAAGTAGAAAAAAAAATGTAAAACTGAAATATAGCAAACTTGAAGCTTCTCTAAACCGATTGTGAAATTTCAAAAAAAAAAAGTAATAAAATTGGAGATGTCGCGGAAAACAAGACAAAAAATACATGGAAATTAAAAGAAAATCCAAATTAAATCAATCAAAAATGCACAAAAATTGAAAAAAAAAATGAAAGCCGAAATAATGAGAAAAATATACAAATGAAAAACAAGGGAATGAAACACAACAAAAAAAAATGGCTGAAAGTGGAAAAAATTTAAAATTCAAAAATTGATATTCTGAAATTAATTAACAAAATAAATAAACTTTTCATTTTTTTTTCTTCAAAACTTGGTACAACTACAGGAACACTGACTTCAGAAATTATGGAATTGTGAGAAAAAATGATCTGCAACTTCTATGAGCCAGGGCTGGACAAACTCTGGGCAGAATTAAGAAGTTTAGAAGTTGACCACGATTTTGCCGAAGTTGAAATTGACTCTTTGCACCAGAATCGGGAAGTGGAGCTGAAATTTTGAACTATTTTTCAACTCTAATAACTTGAAAAATATTTTTACTCTTTATTCTTTTTTGAAAAAAGAATCTCACGAGGTATTAATTTTCCATCTTTAAACATTTTAATGAAAATCGAGAAAAGAAATCTTAAACATTTTCAAATCCCCTGCAGTTTGAAAAAAATACATTATTGTTCAAGTTTCAAAATTTTATTCATAACCCCCCCCCCCCATTTTTGAAGAAGAATTATCCAACCTGGCCAACTTTCCATTTTAATATTATTTTTTTCTCCAAAACTGAAAAAAAAACTTAAAAAATCTTATGAAAAAGCTTTGAATCGTACCTATTTTTATTTTTCATTTCATTTCATTTTTTTTTTTAGTTGAAAAAAATGTTTTGACTTTTGCCAAAGATTAACTTTTTTCTCTTCAAAAATTATTATTTTTTAAATTTGAAATTCTTCTGAAAAATTTTGCAATTTTGGTCAACTTAAAAATTGAAACTTAGAAAATATTTTTTGGTTCGTTTAAAAAAAAATCTATTCGTAGGTAGGTACAAGTACATTTATATTGGATTTTTTTTTTCAATTTAAAAAGTTTCATTGAAAAAAAAATCTATTAAAAGAAATCTTTCAGCCCCGACATTTCGAAAAAAAAATTTAAATTAATAGTTTTCAAAGGGTATAGCCGGGTTTAGATAGGCGATTTGGCCCACCATACGGATTTTGAAACCAACTAGTGGAAGTGGGTCCCCATGGACTAAAACCCCCGTGACCAAATTTTTGAGTCGCTACCTCACCCCCTCCCCCTCCTAGGGCGAAAAATGTGATTTTTCGATTATAATTTTTGATTTTGGCTGTTTTCAACCGACTTTTTTCAAACTCGGATAGATGCTAGGCATCATCAAGGGTCATTTATGGAAATTTTTTCAAAAATTTAAAATATATGTTGTACGCCTAGTTTGGATGTACAACATATATTTTTTTCAGAATTTTCTATATAGGTGGAAGACCTTCAAAAATGCAAAAAACTGATTTTTTTCATCATTTTTCGCGCCAAAAATGGTCATTTTTGGTCGAAAAAAATTGTCGTCGTAGTATATCACAAAATATACCTAAATACACCATCAACCCGAATTTGGATGAAACTCGTTGATTTTTTCTATTTTTTCTCATTTTCATTTAAATTGACCAAGTGACGCTATTTTGGGAACCCCCGTGTCCCACGAGGTGTCTGGAGGGCTTAAAATTCATGTTTGGACAAGTTTCAAGCCAATATTCGTCATATATTGCAATTTTAGTGAAATCGAGAAAATTTGATTTTTTTGCCCACATTCATAAAATTACATATTTTTGAGTTCGGAAAATTATTCTCACAATCTCACCTTACCCGATTGTTGAAAAAAATGAAATTTTCTCAATTTCGCGAAAAATTCTGTTTATGAAAAATAACGACTTGAAACATGTCCAAACATGAATTCTAGGCCCTCCAGACACCTCGTGGGACACGGGGGTTCCCAAAATGGCGTCACTAGGTCAATTTAAATGAAAATTAGAAAAAATAGAAAAAATCAATGAATTTCACCCAAATTCGGGTCGATGGTGTATTGAAGTGTATTTTGTGATATAATACGACGACAATTTTTTTTCGACCAAAAATGACCGTTTTTGACGCAAAAAATGATGAAAAAAATCAGTTTTTTGCATTTTTGAAGGTCTTCCACCTATATAGAAAATTCTGAAAAAAATATATGTTGTACATCCAAATTAGGTGTACAACATATATTTTTTCAATTATTGCACCTCTGAAAGAACTTGTCGAAATGGCCGTTAGAAAACTTAAAACGCGCATTTCACAGTGGAGATAGGTTTGAAAATTTTTGAAAAAATTTCCATATATGACCCTTGATGATACCTAGCATCTACCCGAGTATGAAAAAAATCGGTTGAAAACAGCGCCACAATCAAAAATTTTAATCGAAAAATCACATTTTTCGCCCTAGGTGGGTGAGGGGGTGAGGTAGCGACTCAAAAATTTGGTCACGAGGGTTTTAGATCATGGGGACCAACTTCCACTAGTTGGTTTCAAAATCCGTATGGTGGGCAAAATCGCCTATCTTAACACGGCTATACCTTTTCAAGACTAGGTATTCGTTTTTTAAAATCTAAAAAAATTTTCTATGATTTTTTTTAAATTTTAATTTTGACCTCCCGCCCTCCCAACCTCCCCTGATGACTTGCTAAGTGCAGAAAAACACTAAATTTACCAACTTGGTAATTCAAATTATCAACTTTTTGCAATTTTTTTTTGTTGTTTGACCTTTTCATATGAACACGACATTATACGAACTTTTAAAATGTTTTTGAACATCTCAGGGTAAAAGTCGTCTGATCCCCCAGGTCGCTACGCCCCCGCAGTCCCTTCTTGAAATTTGAAAAAAATGGGAGTTTGAGTAAATGATGTTTTGTTTGGAGAAGTTTCTGCCTGAAAATTTTGTTTTGCTAGGAGATTTTTTTCACTGAAACAATCTTTTCCTCGGGCTTCTAACGAATTTAGCAGAGAATGAGTTACGAGAGACAATATGGATATTTCCGCTTTCGGCTGTATCGTGCCTATGAGAAGCAGCTTGCTATCAATAAGACTAAAATTTAAATTGAAAACAACTTCCTGTTGACCAGCAGCGACCTCTTAACTGCATAGTAAAGTAATAGTAATATTAATACGAATGCATTTTTATTCGTACAGCATACAGACGCCTATAAAGTATAAACACTGGAAGTAGCAGCCAAGGCAGAAGGTACCTACAGCGGATATGAACCGTTGGCGATGTATACGGTGAATTAGAACGATGAAAACGCTATCAATATTGTAGAGTAAGAAAGATTCGCCAAAGGTAAGGTATATCCGTAATACTAGCGAGTTTTTAATACTCACGTTAAAGATAAAGCGTGCCTATTCTTTTATGACTACTGCTACTCTTCTGGGTTGAATTTCTTCTAAGTACGCTGGATTCGGCTTTGGCGGGTTTAAATTTCCTATCACATCTGGGTTCGATATCGTTATGCATATCCCATACTAGATTCGTTAGAGATCTTGGTCGACTAATACGTCTGGAACGTTTTTCGGGTAGCTTGGTACCGGTGGCCGAGTCAGCGGATGTTTTGCCACCAGAATTGCTCGAGTCTAGGGTACCATCTAGTTCCATGGCTTGTTGTAAATTACTTAGAGATTTATAACGTATATTAAAAATAGGCGAGCCGGATTTCAACAATGGTGGATGTTCCTTCAATGGTGAAGAGCTCTTTTGTCTTAGCAGTCGTCGACTCTGTGAATTACCATTTTTAACGTATAACTTGGAAAAAGACGTTCTATCGACGACATATTGTTGTTCGGGTGGCGCACTCGTACTTTTGATGGCTGGTTTTCGCGTACGTTTTTCCGCTTTCAAACCTGACTGGATAATTTTCACTTTTGGGATGGTTTCGATGGGAGGTGGTTCGGGTTTGACTACGGCCGCCGCCGTGTCCGATGGCGACATGGCAATTACGTCGGTGGCGCATTCTTTCTCGCCGCCAATGGGTATATGACTGGAATCGGATTCGGCAAATGGCGAACGTATATTTTTAGGTAACGGCGCGAAGCCGCGAACGTAATCGTATATCAAGTCTATTTCATCGTATTCCGAATTATGCGGTCGATTTTCTATATCGAACGGGTAATTCGCACTGGCCACATCAGCCGATAAACTCCTCGTCAAGAAGTAGCCGTTTTTCGACGACATTATGTTGCCGACGTTTTTCAGCGTTTTTGTGTCGACCAAACGGCCATCCAAGACGTAGGCTTTATTAATACTATCGGCGGCTAATTTGGTACATTTATCGAGTACCCTTTGATACTCCCTGGTATCTTTTAAGCAGTCTTCGTTGCGCGCTTTTTGTAATTTCAGCGGCGCCGCCAATGGCAACGTGATCACCGAGCTGGCGTCTTTTTGTAATGGCATCGCGAATACGTGTTCTTCTTCGAATACGCATAACAGTCGAAGTTCCGGTAAAAATTGATTCAAATTCTTAAAACCTTTAGGAGGGCTACCATGTACTAAGCGTACCGTCACAGGCAGACGTTTTTGTAGTAAATTTTTCGCCGTATGTACGCCACTGATGTTATCCTCTTTGGCTAACGTACTAAATCGACTCTTTTGATCCATACCTAACAGTACAATATCGCCGACCGAGTCCAAACATCGTAAAAATTTAATCTTGGAATTTCCTAATTGCACTTCGACCTGAGGGTACAGAATTTCGCCAGCGTTCACGATTCGAGCACCGTCAGCGACCAGAACTCCATCATCGTCGTATCGTCCAACAATGCCTCGTATCGAATCCCTAACCAAGCATCCGTTTTCCGATTTACGATGAGCTAGTTCGGCGACGCTTTCTAGACATCTCATGCCGCGGCCATCTTCGCTCAGCAGCTCGAAATATCCTTGGTAGGTGTCGGGGATGACAAATTTCGGCCCGACGCCGACCACTCTCCGACCTTCTTTTATTTTCACCGCTTGCGCTAGTATTTTACGACGTCTGCCGGCCGAAATTAACAGCGCGGTTGGTTGTAGACATGGACTAGGTAAAGAAGGTACGCCGATTCCTCCGTATTGACCTTTAATTATTTTCGCGACCGCTGGTAACCGGTGTTTGGCGACGAATTCCCGCAAATAGAGCCCTTCTTCGGTCCAACGCGCCGCGGCCACCACCGCTTGCCCGTCCGTAGCTGTCATCGAATCTGCGACTGTTACTGCATCTTCTGTAAAACAACAAACCAAACGTGTATTATTATCGAGTACATACGAATGACCATTGTCCGTTGTCACGTTTTTTTCATTCCATAAAAATTAGCTATACTTAGATCGTCAAAAGGCCAATACAAGGAAGTACGAGGTTATACGTGCGGTACATATTTATTTCGCGGTTGGGTGATTCTCACATTTCGGCAATGATTTGACTATTATAAAATTGGAGAAAAAAAATTGTTGAATTTTCGGAATTTTTCATTGAAAAGTTTCAAGAGAGTGTCCTAGACTCCCAAAAGGGTGACCGGGGAGCACTATGTACAGGGTGTTCCGGGACCAGTGCACCGCCTTCGAACCTATGATGCGTCTACCCAAACTACACAAGTGTATGCATGTTTGCCGACCCTGACATTTGAAGGGGCAAAGTTATACACTCGTGATGGTAATTTCTTCAGTACGTCATAACTTTGCAAATAATGTAGATAGACAAAATTTGCTTGAGGTTTTTTTGTAGAACTTTCCAAGTCCTACAAAATCGGTTATATTCATGTTTTGCCTAGCTCCAAAATTGAAGGAGCTACAGCGATGTGAAAATTTGTACGGCCAATAACTCCTTCAATTTTCAAGTTAGGCAAAATTTGTAAGAGTAATTTTTTCTTCATTTTTTTGTGTTCTACAAAATGAGCTATGAATGTTTTGCCTAACTCGAAAATTGAAGGAACTACAACATTCAAAAAATGAAAATAGGGCAATTTCCTTAAAATTTTACTCAAATTTGAAGGAAATTGCCTTTCTTTTCATTTTTTGAATGTTGCAGTTCCTTCAATTTTCGAGTTAGGCAAAACATTCATAGCTCATTTTGTAGAACACAAAAAAATGAAGAAAAAACTACTCTTACAAATTTTGCCTAACTTGAAAATTGAAGGAGTTATTGTCCGTACAAATTTTCACATCGCTGTAGCTCCTTCAATTTTGGAGCTAGACAAAACATGAATATTATCGATTTTGTAGGACTTGGAAAGTTCTACAAAAAAACCTCAAGCAAATTTTGTCTATCTACATTATTTGCAAAGTTATGACGTACTGAAGAAATTACCATCACGAGTGTATAACTTTTCCCCTTCAAATGTCAGGGTCGGCAAACATGCATACACTTGTGTAGTTTGGGTAGACGCATCATAGGTTCGAAGGCGGTGCACTGGTCCCGGAACACCCTGTACAAGACTTCGGATTTGGATACAACCGAGTACCGCTAAGAAAAAACTTTGTACACACATGGTGCCTATCTAAAAAATTGAAGGGGCAGCGGAAAATAAAACAAAGAAAAATTTTTTATGATCAAGCATATGGATATATAGTACTAAAAAAATAGCATTTTTTACTCTTGACATTTTTTGGCATAAATTCGAAAATGAAGGTGCTACAGACCAATAAAAATTGAAGTTTCAGAAGTTTAAGGCTCCCTAACACCTTCATTTTTGAAGATAGTCAAATTCATCACATAAGTTTTTTAGTCCCTCTCAAAAAGTTACACTCATTGGATGCAGGATGCATCGGTAAGTGGAATCTTACGATTTCCCATTCTCGCACCAGTACCCCTTCATAATTTGAGCAAGGCAAAATTTTTGACATGTGATTTTTTTTTGCTATAAATCATTCAATTTCAAAGATACGTATAATTATTTAATATAGATAGACAGACATTCCAATGTACATTAGAACTTTATTTTTGCTTTTTCAAAGTATTATCTATTAAATTTTTATAATGCAGTGTTACCATTTAATTTATTTTTAAAATGAAGAAGCTCGGTAGCGCTTTCATTTTCCAACTTATGCAAAAAAAATGTTGAGAGTAAAAAATGTGTATTTTTTTAGTACCTACTACCCAAATACCTAATTCAAAAAAAATCTCTCGATTTTATTTGCCAAATTTTCCCATGTTCCTTCAATTTTTGGGTAGGCAAAATGTGAATATGAAGTTTTGTCTATAGTTTTGTCTCAGTGGTATCCGGTTGTATCCAAATCTGAAACCTTTGTCTACCTTTAATTAGGCCTCATGTAAGAAAATCGATAAATTAGAATGGACAAAAATGCATACTAATTTTTTTGATTTTTTCGCCCTGCGCCAAAGCCTGAAGTACTGAAGAAAGGCATTTGGAAATTAGCAGACTTTAATAAGTTTTGAAAAATGGTTAAATTTGAAAATCTTACAAACTTGAAAAATTAACAACTTGAAAATATATGTCAAGTTTGAAGTATGTAAAAGGAAATTATTGACAAATTGAAAATCTTTAAAAAGTCAAAATGGTTATTATGTTTTGAAAAATGAAAAAAAAATTAAAAACCAGCAAACTTTCAAAAATCTATAAAATTGATAAATTTTTGAAAAAAAAATCTCATAGAGAAGCTTGCAGACCTTGAAAAACTACATACCCATCATTTTGAATCGTTTTACAAACCGGAAAACTTGAAAACTTCATAACTTTTGAAAAGATGAGAAAGAAATTACAAATTTTTAGAAATTGAAATTATATAAAAAAAATAAAAAATAAAAAAACGAACCTGTGGAAAATTTGAAAATCTCAAAAAACGAATAAATTTTTAATAGGTAATATTAGTTTTGAAAAACTGAAGTATTGGAAAATTGACAACCTTAGAGAAGTTGCGATAGCTAGAAAATTTGAAAAATCATTTCGAAAAATTAATCAACATTAAAAACTGAAGATTTTGGTAAGTAAAATTTAAAAACCAAACAAATGTTTTTTTAATTGTAAAGCTTTAAAAAGCCATAAAAAATAGGAAAATCTTCTAAACTCAAAAAAAAAAGTGGAAAAACGTAAACGTTGACAAGTTGAAAACTTCATCAAATATTAAACTTAGAAAAGTTGGCAATTATTGAAAAAATTGTAAATTTTAAAAAAACTAGAAAACAAGAACTACTACAAAATTTCAAAAAATCACAGCTTTAAAAAACAAGTAGGTACTTAAATAAAAAAATGTTGAATTCTGAAGAATGACAATTTCAGAAATTTTTTTATCAATACTGAATAACTTGAAAATTAAAAATGTTGTATTAAAAAAAAGGGAATGCTTTGTACTTGACAGTCGAGTTTTTCTATTTCAAAACATTTTTGCTTCAAAAAAAACTGAAAAAATGCATATTTTTTCCAAACAAATTTAATGAGTTTTTTCTCAAAAAATAAACCAAAAAAAAGTGATGAAACATTTTTCTAAAGTACTTTGTAAACCTATAAGTATAGTAATAGTGTTGAAAAAACACTAAAAATATATATACTTACCTATCTATCTATAATTTTTTTCTAAAAAAAAAAAAAAAAAAAAATCATTACAAAAAATTGCAAATTTTTTAATCCAAGAGAATTCTGATTTTTTGGTTTCTTCAAAAATTTTAAAAATATGTTTGCTTCGAAAGAATTAAGAAAAAATGTCAACATTTATTTTAAAACATTCATTGTACACAATTTCTACTTCAAAAATTAAAATATTTTTACTTCAAGAAATTAAACTAGGTACCTACAATTTTCTTTTTCCAAAATTTGAAAATATTTTACTCCAAAAAAATTAAAAACAGCTTTTTTGCTAAAAAAAAAAAAAAGGAGTTTTTCTTTGCAAGGAGGGGCACTTCTTTGAACCCTCGAGCTTTTGTCAAATTTTATACTAGAATATTACTATACCAAATTTGAAAAAATCATTCAAGAGATATTTAATTTGAAGTTGGACACAAATCGTTCCCGGAATTTGAGAATCATCCGGTTACTCAAAATACCATATGCCTACGAGTGCAAACCTTATCTAGGGTTAGGTACAAATCTGGATGCGGAATAAGGTTACATCGATTGAAACTTAAACCGGCGAAATTTTATAAACTCGTACAAGCGAGCAATCAAACTGCACAGATCAACCCATCGTAAGTTCATCGCCCACGCAAGCCACGATAAAATCGTCGATAAATTTTACAGCAAAACGGCGCGCGCCTCTTCAAGTCTCGATGTAACCGGACATTTGCCTATTTCACTTTTTAAAAGTACAAAATACCGCGTACGACCGTAAGAACAGTAACCTTAAACCAGAACGCTCCTACCACAAACAAAACATTTCACGAGAAACGGGAGAAGCGGCGCCGCGCCATGCAACGTTCAACCTTGAATTTCTCACTCGGAAAAAAACTTATCGTAGAAAATTAGAGATTTTTTTTTCTTATCACAACTTCTAGAATCAGGTCATCACGTTTCGCCCACAACATTTCCCTTTCATACAAGCTTCCAATTGCTAGCAATAAAACATCAAGTCTTGTTTTCGTAGATATCAGTTAGGCAAAGATATTAATTATTACCAATGCAATGGTTCGTATAACTTCTTACACTACGTTGAATTTTAATAAACAAATAAACTCGTACTTTCTAATACGATACTCGTATTTGCTCGTGTTTGCTGTACAATTGGCCTTATTCCTTATGCAAAATTTTTTCAACGGCGAGCCATATTATCGTTGCACGCACCGAGAAATTTTTCATTGCGAAATCAATGCATTGCACTTTCAAGGTGAATCGAGCTGACTTTTTTTGGAAAAAATCCAAAATCCTTATCGCTGTTTTGTTTTATTTACCCACTAATGCCTTCGATACATTTCGAAAAATGGGCATTGGACAATGTGAGAATAGGGTGTATAATGTCCAGAAGTTAGCATGTCTTTTTTGGCAGGGGCACACTGGAAAGGTATTTTTTGAAGAAATCATTTCATTTATTTTTTTAATTTAGCAGGAAATAATTAAGTTTTTTTTTAAATCTCAGAAAAATATGCATAAAAATTTCTTTCTCGTTAAAAATCATTATATTATTTTTATGAAAAAAATTATTTGGGATGAAAAAAAAATTACATGGAATTTAAAAAAATAAAATAAAGCACATACGCGCGTACTTATAATTAGAACACCTGAAAAACTGAGGAATTTTTTTCATCAAAGAAATAAAAATTATTAAAAAAAAAAAAAAAAAAAAAAAAAAAATCGAGAAATCAAAAAAATATGTATCTATACCTACCCACTCCCAAAAAACGAGAAATTTCATTCTAGAAAAACAATAATTGAAAAAAAAATTGAAAGATTTCTTATTCCAAAAAAATCGAGAAATTTTTTTCTAAAAAAATGAGAAGTACTTTCGCTGACATAAGTTTCCCTTCAAAAAATCAAAATATTCTTTAATCTAAAAAGTTGAAAAAATTCTTATTTTCAAAAAAAAAAAAGAGAAAATTTTTTAATAAATGAATAATAGGTACTTACTTTTTCTAGTTTTTACTCACAAAAAATTGAAATTTTTTCCAAGAAAAAATGAAAAATTTTCTCTCCAATAATTGAAAGACTTTCATCATTTAAAAGATTTTTCATTGAAAAAAATCATATTAATTCAAAAAAAAATGAGGAAATTGTTTCTCAAAAAAATTTAAAAATCATTATAATTAGATACGTTACATTTTCACTCCGGAAAAATTTAGGAATATCTTTCGATCGTCTCCCCCCTCCCCAATGATTAATTTTTAATGGAAAATATTTCTCCGCCAAAAAATGAGAAATTCTATACTACAAAATTTGAAAAAATATTCAAAAAATTGGAAAAAATTTTACTAAAAAAAAGTCGAAAAATTTGTCTGAAAAAATATTTTAAAATATTTTTACTAAGAAGTTCAAGAAATGTTTTTCTCCAAAAAAAAAGTAATAGTTTTAATTCCTAAAAAGTGAAAAATTTTCCGTTTAAAAAATATAATATTCTTTATTCAAAAAAAAAAAAAAAAAAAAAAAAAGCATCAAAAGAAAATGAATTTAAATGTAACAGAACTTTTAATTCTGTAATCACAAAAAGAATTTTGAACAAGCAAGATGAAAAAAGGTCCACTTAAAGGATGAGCGAATGTCTTTTCAACTGTGGGATTTAAAAATTTTTGTAAGTGAGTATCTATGTAAATTACGTGGTTTTTTTTTCAAGGTGACATACGGGGCCACCCCGTCATAATTTAGTGAAACAATTTTTACACTTTAAATGTTCTGTTAAAAACGAGATTCGCTTTCATTTACTTTCATCTTGAAGAAAATTCGAAAAAAAAGGTGTCTCATTTTCTCCGTATGATCACTTGTATTAACTAGCACGAATCATGATGCATTGTTATATTTCATAAATATACTGAAGATGAACACTAAAGAGTCAATGGCGTACGCTATATCGTGACCAAACCATCCTTTGTTCGAAAAGATGATCATACTACGCGCCCAGCATAATTTATATGAATTAGCCATTATATTTTATTTACTTTCAACATCTGACATTTACTATTTATTCTGGTCCGTTTAATTATGTTTTCCATTAGTTGTGTAACCGCAGTCCGCGCATTCGATTGTATGCTAAAATACAAACGAATAAAAAGTAACCCGAGTGCGAGTGTGCATACAGGCATTTACTTCAAAATAAGCCCCAGTCACGGTCATCCGACGAAAAAAGTGCAATGGTAACTGGTTTTTGAATCGATGTAATTTCAAATCGTAAGCATCGGGTAGGTATATATATTTAGCCACCCATAATTTATACCGGTCGATATTCATGATATTTCTTAAACCACTTCGAGTGTGCAGTTTTTTTTTCTCTCGTTCGATTGAAATTTTATTCAAATTCCAAAACATCTGCTGAAGTTACGAATTTTGTGTAGAATTATACTGTCAATGACCGCTGATTTTTTTTTATCCATTTCACGACTATTTATAGCGAGTGACCCTGATGATTGTTGTATAAGACGAGTTTTCCACATATGAATAAGATTCGAGTTCGTTGTTCATTTTATATTTTTGTTTACTATGTTTTAGTGTTGGGCAGGTCCACTCATGAAGTATTGAAAACTTTTGATATTTGAACCTATAGTACGAAAAACTAAAGAAGTCCCCTGGAAAATTGACAGTGAAATGGCGCGAACCAACCAACGCGACTAATTTGACGTACCGTCAAATCAAAATTCAGCGTTTCGTTGTGATATCCTCCCTTATCATTTCGCCAGGAGACTTCTTTGGAACCTTATACGCAATATGACTTCAGAATTCACTTTTTGGGGCCAAAAAAGTACATACGTATAGGTCCCCATCGCTGATTCAAATTTCAATTTTTTTTATCATTTTTGACCCGTTTCAGAGGCCTTAAAAATTGCATTACAGCTCCCCAATGTTGTTCCGTATCATGGAAAAAGTACAACCCAGTACCCATTTTTTATTTTTTCATTTTTTCCTCTCAGTAAATTTCCAAGTGGTGTTTAAGAACTCCGAATTTCTCAAAAATTGAAAAGATGCTTTTTTTTACCAGAAAAATTACAAATTATAATCATTGACCCACTCTAACGAACTTTTCAAAAATTATCAAAAAGTGAAGAAATATGGAAAATGAAGTGGATCCTAAAATTTTTGGCATGCGACAGGCAACTTAGTGGAGGTTTAGGTGCTCAAACTACAACCAAAACATCAATACATACCTATTAAAATCTTTCTTTTTTTTTTTAATCTGGAATAAGCATAATTTAAACTTGTTTTTGGAGAAAAAATTCTGAATTAGATACCTACGTTGAAATAAAACACATCCCAATATTATTGAAGCCAGAAAAAGATTCTCATTTTATAAAGTAGAAAACAAGCAAAAACATTTCCTGTTTTAAAAAACTGTAATTTTTTTGGGAGAACCCCTCTTTAAATGTTCAGCAGGAAAAAAAAATTCGATAAATTTTTGGAAAATAAAATTTTTAAATTACATTTGAAGACAAATTTTCTGACTTTTTTTGGAATACCTACATAATATTTTTTAATCTGTCAGTTGTTTGGATTAAAGAAGAGAAGTCTCAATATTTTTTTTTCTTCAATTTTTGCAGAAAAAATTTCTCAATTTTTTGGAGAAGAAAATCATTTACACATTGAGAAATCCGAGACTTTAATCAGACACCAAATTGGGTTAGGTTAGGTTCGAGTAGTGCGCCCCAGTAGCCGGTAAAATTACCGTGAGAAAACTATCATTTAAGACTATAAAGTATATCATAATAATCCTTGGTGCGGTGTGCTCTCTCCCTGTACTTTGAAAGCCTTTGGTAAAAAAGGCAGGGAGATCACACAGTGCAAAGAATAAATTAAAAAAAAAAAAAAAAAGGTTAGGTTAGGTTAGGTTAGGTTTGGATGAAATATTTTTGAGTATTCTGTCAGACATAAAAAAAACTTGGAAATTTTTTTAAAAATTTGATGGCTTTTAGACATTTTGAAACGTATGAAATTTTTGAAAATTTCAACTTTTCAATATTTGAATATTTTATTAGACTTTTTTCATTTTTACATTTCCATGTAAATTAATTTTTTTATGACTTAGATATTTTATCAGACATTCCTTTTTTCTCATTTGTGAAAATCCTGTAAAGGTTTATTTTGGAAGTATCTTAATGGAGAATTTTCTCTTTTCTCTGTAAATCCTTTTTTAAAAAATTCAGATTTTTGGCGTTTTTAATTTATTTATTTTGGGGGAGGGGGGCATGTAAATGTGAAAAGAGGGTTCATCTCGATTGTATTCCGTCAATTTTCAAAGTACAATCTACAATTACACTCCTAAACTGTTTTTGATGTTCTTTTGTAGTCAGTGTTAAATACCTATCACTTGGAAAAAAAATTTTAAAACTACAAAGCATAAAATTTCTTTGTGGAGAGATAGCAATATTTTGGAGTCCCTTTCAAAAAAGTTGTAAATGAAATGGAGGAAAATTTTCAATTTTTTCTTAAACTATTTTTTATGTTCTTTCGTAGTTGATTTCATAAAGAGACAACGATATTTGGCGTCTCTTTCTGTAAAAGTGTATATAGGTAATTAAAAAAAAGGAAATTTTTGTCCTACACTAATTTAGAAATTTTTTTGTTGTTTGTATTACTTCCTTCAATTTCAAAGACAGTCAGTCAGTGAGTAAGTCAGTCAGTCACCCTAACGTAATTAGAACTTTTTTTTGGTTCTTTGAAGTACTATCAACTGGTGGTGTAGTGGTGTCGGAAAAATTTTTATATGCAGTGTTGCCAATCGATTTTGCTTGGAAAGTTTTTTGCATTTTCATTTTCAGACTTGAACAAAAAATCTCAAGGGCAAAAAATTATTGTTTTACGTAGTACAACCCACATGTCCAATTAAAAAAAAAAAGGTCTCAATTTAATTTTCTCTTACCCCTTCAATTTTCAAGATAGACGCCATCAGTATGAAACATTCTTTGTTGGTGGTACTTGGTTTCAAATTCAAACGGTCCTCCCAGGACAACCTGTATGTACCTACAATTGTACATCTGACATTAGAAAATGAGGGTAAATTCGAAATCGATTATATGACACGATATTACGAACGTTTCAAATTAGGTAAATTTCATCGAAATGCAACAGTTGGATTTTTCAAGGAAAAATATCTTTTACTTTTTAGATCGGCAACTCAGCAAGACAAATTAACCAATCGCAAAGCAGATAATGACACGTACATACATTACGCCAATTACCTACCGATCGTTGTAATTGTATACGCGGAAGATTCATTGAAACAGTCTAACTAACTGTTGCGTTCAATGTTACCTAATGAATTTTAAGATCACATTTCAACAATACCGAAATTAATTTTTTATGGCGCGAGAACGTATTATACACAGATAGGTATTAGAAACGGCGGCTGTGTTTTGTATAGGTAGAGGTGGGTACAAGTAAGTATAAGTACCTATAGGTGCATAAGCAAAACACAAAGACGTGTTCGGCGTATTATAAATCATTCGTTCGAGAATCAAGACGACGACGACCGACGTTTAAACATGTGAAAAATCACGACAGTTCAAGTACGTAAAAATTTCATATACTTACTGCCGGTTTAAGTATATAATATACAGGGTGTCCAGGTGAGTGGTTTGCCAAACTTGAAATTTGGATAAGTATAATAACCGAGTACCCCTAATAAAAATCTTCACGCACACATAGTACCTATTTCGATTTTAAAGGAGCAGTGGTGTACACATTTTTTTAAATTTTGTGAAAACAATGCACGAACCAGGTGTAACTATTTAAAAGGAACAAAAATAGTTATGTTAAAAATTTGCCTATCTTTGAAAATGAAGGTACTACAAAGCTTTGAAAATAGGTATTTTTGAAATTCAAGACTCCGTAGCGCCTTAAATTTCATAGATAGGCAAATTTTTCACATGACGTTTTTTGTTCCTCTCCAAAAGTTACACCTGTTTCAAGTATTTTTTGAACCGAATTTCGTAATTTTCATGTATCACCACTGCACCGTAATAAATTGAGGTAGGCAATATTTTTGACTGGGATTTTGCGTTGCTGTAATTCCTTCAATTTCAAAGATAGGCAATCCAATATAATTACAACTTTGATTGATTTTTCGAAGATCTATCCACTGCCGCTGTCGAAATTTTTTTTAAATGCAGCGTTGCCAATCGATTTTGCTAGGTAAAATATCGATTTTCTAACCATTGCAGCTCCTTCATTTTCAAACTTAGGCAATATGTGTACATAATTAGCCGAATTTTTTTTAAAAATGATGGCTATTGTGTCCGACCCTGATTTAGAAGGAGGGGGGGTAGAAAAGTTCTGACCCCATTTGTTGACGTTTGGGACCGAAAGATGACGATCTGTCACATGTCACATTTTTATATATATATATATATATAATTATATAAAAGAGTAATGTTCCCGCTACTTTTGGGACTCTGGCGGGTAGTCTAATGGGTCGATTGAGGTCAAACACTTGCTATTCAGGGTCCCCCCCGGGGCAGATTGATGTTATAGAAATTTTGGGGCCCTGACTCAAAATTAGGGATATGACCCCTTTTTGAGGGGGGTGCGGAGGAGCCCCAAAATCATGAACTTTTTTGAAACTTGTCCCAGGGATGAGAACCCTAATTACCTCCAACATATTCAAATTTCAGCCCCCTAAGTCATCCCCACCCCATTTTAGAGCCCAAAAAGTGGATTTTAGGGTCATTTTTTTCACGTTGACCAGGCTACAGACCCCCCAAATGGAGCTGGGGGCCCCAAATTTTTATCATACATCAAATTCGTGCCCCTGATGTGCCTTTTGTAGGTTTCAACTTTTGGGCCCCCTTTGACCCTTGTCCAGGGTCAAAAATCAAGATTTTTCACAATTTTTCGTGTTTTTTCTTGCTTCCCGGTACGTTGATCAGCCTGCAGCACAAATCAAATGACCAGAATTTGGTATTTATGATCGGTAGTGGTCACTGAGGTGCCTTTTGGGTTTTTTGACTCTTGAGCCCCAAAATTGGGGGTGGCCCCTTTTTGTGGGGGGCTCTAAAGGGGCCTCAATGTGACAAAATGATTTTAAATTATTACCAACAACAGTGACTCTGATTGTCTCCACTGTATTCAAATTTCAGCTTTCCAAGTCATCCCTACCCCATTTTAGGGCTGAAAAGTGGATTTTGGGGTCATTTTTTCAAGTTGGTCGGGCTATAGTCTCCCCAAATGGGGGTAGGAAGTCCAAAATTTCATAGTAGTTTGAGTTCATGCCCCTGATGTGCCTTTTGTAGGTTTTGACCTTGGGACCCCTTTTAACCTTGGTGAAGGGTGAAAAATCAATATTTTTCAAGTTTTAACCTGTCTTTTCTGATGCGTTGAACAGCCTACAGCCCAAACCAAAAGACCTAAAAGTTCGAAATTTGGGATGTAGCGTCAGTAGAGGTCACTGATGTGCCTTTTGGGGTTTTTGACTTTTGAGCATCATTTGACCCCCGTACAGGGTCAAAAATCAGAAATTTTCACGTTTTAACCCCTTTTTTGGTGTGTTGGCCCCCGTCTGCAAAGCTGAAAGTGAGGAAATTCGGCGGTCGCGGAGCATCTTGACTGCTACGCGTTTTTTTTTTTTTTTTGTTAGAAGGGTAATTCTCCGAAAATCGGCAAATTTGAGTAACAGGCTGATTTCTCAACTCCTGTACTATGCCCAACTTTCATTTTTTGGTTATTTGTACATTATAACGTCCTTAATCCATCATGCCCAATTTGATGAATACCACCCCCCTCCCCTTGAGTACAAGTTAGTCTAAACTTCAAAATGTCCATCGTCGTGGCCTGTAGCACAACATGTTTTTGAAAACAGATTTAAAAAATTATGGAAATCACCATGTTTTTCTGAAAAAAAAAAGTAAGTACACGTCATTAGGAAGTTCAGGGTATAGGCTAGTGTGAATGATGATCACAAAAAGTGTTTAGTACAACTACACCTGATCATTGAAAACTGTAGCAAAGATTTATGTCCATCTTCGTGGCTAATTTTTAAAAATTTGTCTCAGCTCGCTGAGTGAATATTTTTTTCTGCTGAATGGCTACACTGATTTGTTACTTTTATAATAATACTATCCGCATTTGAAATTTCGAATGGCAATGCACAGAGCGATTTTTTACGTAATCATCTGTAAAAATTTCAATTTTTACAAAAATAGTGTCCATCGTCGTGGCTTATCATTCCTCCGGTATAAAATGTCCCACCTTCCTGAAAACTGAGAAAATTTATTCTAATTAGTAAGTATCCTATTATAGCTTATTAATAATTAATAAAATATCAGTATTATAGCTTATAGAATAACTAATTGTCGAATTGTCCATCGTCGTGGATCACAAGTGTTTGTCTTTCGTCGTGGCAATAATGAATTTTTACAGCCACGACGATGGACAATTCGACAATTAGTTATTCTATAAGCTATAATACTGATATTTTATTAATTATTAATAAGCTATAATAAGATACTCACTAATACTTAACATCTACCCGAGTTTGAAAAAATTTGGTTAAAAACTGTCAAAATCAAAAATTATAATCGAAAAATCACATTTTTCGCTCTAGGAGGGGGTGGGGGTGAGGTAGCGACCTAAAAATTTGGTCACGGGGGTTTAGACCATAAGGACCAACTTCCACTAGTTGGTTTAAAAATTCGCTCTGGGGGGCCAAATCACCCTATTTTACCCGGCTATACCCCTTTTTGAATCGTCCTCCCCCCTCCCTTTTGGGAAATGAATTGACCCCAACACCATAAAAGTACTCGGGGGCATATATATTTTCAATTACCTTAAAAAATTTTTTTTTAAAAACCTGTCAAATTTCTGTAAGAAATTATTTTTAGTGAGAATTCTACCGGGTACCTATTCCCCTAGTGATACGTGCTATGCTTTGCTTTCTCCTCTCTCCGCTTTCACCTGCTTATTTCTACGACCAGTTGCAA
Source organism: Balanococcus diminutus (assembly GCA_959613365.1). NCBI lineage: Eukaryota > Metazoa > Arthropoda > Insecta > Hemiptera > Pseudococcidae > Balanococcus > Balanococcus diminutus. The sequence continues at coordinate 40,202,305 of OY390715.1, read as the reverse complement.
GGTGCGCGCGCTGGGGATATTTCATCCCTCGAGAATGTTGTACGCGCTTGTATGAGAATACGAGGTACATTTCTCTATCGCTTCGCGAGTTGGTGTCATCGTGCATAAATAATTTTCACGTTTTTGGACCTGTTGATCCGATTGATTTTTGGTGAGTTTTACTCATTGAGTACTGATTTACTTATGCTCGTAATTTATGTGAATTTTGCTTTGCTACGCTTTATAATACTCATTCGCTGGCGGGTGCTGCAAGGGTTGGCACCAGGTACTCCTTTAGGCTTGAGTAGACGTTATCCTACTCAGGCGACGATAAGGAGCCGGCTGTTTGGGCACTCTGTTGCCACTCAGTTTTAGGGCCAGCACTTAGAGGGGACCTATAGGCATTCGTTGCGGGCTAGGTCTGAACCCTACTAAGTTGGTGCCGGTTAGAGCCCGGGCCAGAGTGAGGTGTTTGCAAATACGTACAGATGCATGGTACATCTTTATTTTAGAGTGCCAGTACTCAGGTGCGATATTTTAATGTTTTAGGTGTATCAGCCGCAGCCGCAGTCGCCACCCGTGTCCAGCTATCCAGCCCCATCGCAACATTAACCTCAAAATTATTATGTATATAGAATTTCCTTCGTATTTTATGTTAGCCCCTTCTTTTTAAATCTTTCTATAATATATACATATTCTTTCTTCCTAAATATTTTTACATTTCTGAACTTTTACAGTAGTGAAATTTGCCGATTTTCTGAGAATTACCCAGTCGTACTTGGTTATACTCATCCTAATTTCAAGTGTGGCAGACCACTTACCGGACACTCTGTATAAGCGCTTATAACAATCTAAAGCCTAAGATGCCCTTGTATCTATCGATTTCGATCATCGGAAGGCGTACATACAGCGTGGCGATTTTTCACACATTACATTTTACGAGCATCGACTTTAAACGAGTCTGCCGACACTTACGAGTATAATAACCGAAATAAAAAGAATCGTGTATTGTGAACACCAAACACCGAACATCAAGGACGGCTCTTTTAGCATTTCGTTGCTGCTTTTTAATAATTCTTCGCTTGATTTCATTTTTTCTTACGGTTGCCATTTTTTTTCCACATCTCTCTTTTCTTCCAAATTTCATCAACCTGTGGCTAATTATAATCTCCGCATCGTGCCCCTGTCTCGGTTCAAATAAACACGACATATGAGATCAAAAAACACCATACACACGAATATAGGTGCAATGTGCATACGAAGATGGTGGACTGGGGACGTGGGGAGGTACGAAGAACTTGCAGCTCGCACTCGTTGGTATTATTTTAAACTTATCATGTATGGCATAAGCAGGCAATTGTATAGGTTCTTGGTATATGTATCGGGTTATTTACATTAGCGGTGATCGTACATCACAGGATATTTAGTTTTAAAATGGCTACGCTTCGGCCGAGTACATCGATGCAGGTGTAGTACTACACGCATGAACGGTTCGTTAACTACAATTATTTCACTATACGCCGCATAACTCGTATATATATATATATATATATATACTTGTTAGAATACCTAATAAAAAAGTTTACACTGGTCATTGCTCGATTTTGCACTTGTATAGAGGTAGATACCTAAGTGAAAATCGACAAAAGTTTCCAGTGTAAACTGAAAACTCACACCATGTTCGATTCGAAGTCGAACGCTGTCTATACAAAATAAAATAAATGAACCATTGCGACGAAATTTCTACTTTTAACCCGATATCGCGAAGAGTCATCTTTGCGATCAAGTGCGACCCTCTTCTATTTTTTTGGCCAGCATTTTGATGCATCGATTGATACGAGACGACTAAAAAGGTAAAAGTAATTCATTTTCACAGTAAGCTCATTGTGCTAGATAAATTTCAACCAAACCACATCCTTATAAATCTTCTCCATTCTTTCCTCGCGTCGTAACCTAGGTATACGCATTCGCATTGTGAATATTTCACATTCAAACCTTATTAGCATAAGCATTGATACACATTACATAGGTTCAAATATATAGTCTATATCTGTACTACAAGGTACCTATTTTAATATGCGTGTTTACTGTTCACGTTTATATAAATCCAAAGCTCTCAAACACATTTTTTAGTTTTGTAAAATATACGAAAACACATCGTCAGCATCTTATTTCATATTTATACGAAATGTACCTATTATTGAAAAGTGAAAATGAAAAATTCACTTCACCGCATCTGGGCTTTTCATAACATAACGTTGTTCCTGATGATGCAAAAGGTGAAATGCCACTGCCATAACAAAGAATAAAGGTAACATCGAAAGCCATTAAAAAATCATTAGCCAGAATTATAATAATCAAAATATTTAGTAAAATTTAAAACTATCACCGCGCGAGTGAAAGTCAAGTATTTATCACAACGAACACGTTGCTTATTACGGCTAACAATTTTTTTTCTTTGTGTAACATGGTAGAAAAAACCATGTAATTTGAGCTAATCATGTCGTTACTCCGCAATACAAAAAAGCATCCACTCGAACAAAACATTAATAAAGTGCAGGCAAGTACGAGTAGGTATTTAATCGCGCAGCCACCGAAGAAAGTTTCATGAAAAGGTCAATCGAAAAAATATAAAACCTGTGGCACTGAGCAGGGTGAGGAATTGGGCAATTAATATTCCTCCGAGGATTTATTGCCTAAGAGGATAATGTTTTTCTTACGTTATAGTGTTGTAAGAGTCTTCAATTTTCAAAAAAATTCCACGATATACTTTAGGTTGTCTAATGTGCAATTCTAATTTGTTTGGGTACCTAGTTCTAAGGTAATGATGAGCAATTTCAAAAATGAGCTTATATATAGTTGAAAGTTTTCTGAAGTTTTCCAAAAAAATTTCAAGAGGGAAATTTTCAACAAAAAAATCTGAAGGAAACTAGGAGATTTAGATAGGTATAAAAAAAAATATTTCAATAACTTTTTTATTCAATATTATTTTGTTTTAAAAAATCTTTCAAAGAAAAAGGGGATTTTCAAATTTTTTGAACTTTTTTCATAAAAATTTTCCTCACGATCGAGGGAGTGGACAAGATCCACCTTCACTCAAAAAGTTCTGAAAAAGTGGGCAAATTTCTGAAAACTCGGAAATTTTTGGAAGAATTGGCCATATTTTGTTTAAAATTGGAAAATTTACTAGGTTTTGGTAAAAAAAGGAAAGTTGAATTGAAAAAAAAAATGAATTTTGTGGCTTTGTAATTTTTTTCAAGTTTATCAGTCGGCAAATTTGTCAAATTTCTCATTTTGCCACCGAGATTATTGACCAAGTTTCATCTCTGTGCCAGCCTTCCAGGAGAATTTAAAAATAAGATAAAAATTTCGATTTTCAACATGAACTTTTAGAAGAAATTTTTTGCAGAATTTATTTTTGAATCCAAGTATAAATTCTACTTATCAATTAGTTTTTCCAAGATTTTTCCAAAAACATTTTTCAATGAGAAAATTTTAGGGGAATTTTGTTGGAGAAAATTCTCCGATTGAAATAATTTTTTCTACCTACGAAATTTTTGGAAAGAATTTCTTTCTTTCTTTTTGAAGATTTTGGCGGGTAAAGGTAATTAATTGTAATCTTTACCGAAAATCTCAAAATTATTGCAATAATTTTGCTTTTTGATCGAGAATTTTTTTAGTAGGTAAGTGTCTACTGTCTACTACCTAGTTATCTAGAAAAATTTCTCTCAAAAAATGTTTTTGACAGAGATAATTTTTTTGGGAAGTTGGTACCTAAGAAAATTTCTTCCAAAATCATTTTTTACCATCGGTTTTATCTTGGATGAAAAATTGTGCTGGAAGAATTTTTACCCAGCAGAATTTTTTTGAAAAAGAATCACCAAACATTTCAAAATTTGATTACCTAATTTTACAATGCGATTCCCGAAGAGGTCGGTAGATTTATTTTCCAAAAATTATGATTTTTTTTTTTTTTAAAGCGCATATCCTTTATAGGAAGACCTTTTTTCTAACCATGTTTTCTGCTTACATAATAGTAATTCTTCAATCTTGAATTTTTTTTTGTCAATCTAACAATCGACTTCAGCAAAAATCGATGTATTATCTTTTTACGACTCTTTCGCAACTCACGCCTTATACGCAAGTTTATTGAACACATAAGGAGTAATTATCTTTAATCAGTGTTCATCCGTGTTTACACGCGCATATTATTTTATATAAAATAAAACGTTATGTAAGACGAAACGATAACATCGAAATACGCATATAATCGAACGAAAAATAATAACGGAGTCGCAAACAGGTGTTTAAAAAAAAAGAACTTAATTTAAACAAATACATAATTAGGTTAGTATGCTCGTATGAAATTCAAATTCATCAACTTTTTCTTTTTTAATTGCCAGCACGCCTGTATTATTTATAAAAATATATCCTATAAATCGCATGCTGCTCGATACTCGTACTTCTGATTGCGAGATGTTCTCGTACACACCAAAATAAAAGATACTTCTTTTACCTTTTTTTTTCACCGTTTCAAACATTCAATATACATTCAACAAATACGATATTTTTTTATTTTTTCAATTAGTGGTACCCATAAGATATAGGTAGGTACTTTACTTACTCACGATTAGCCCAGGCTTAAAATGGCAACTAGTACCTATAAAAACAGCCAGTTCACAAAGGTTAAACAATTACCTACTCGTACTTGGCGTTGAAACATCTATCGAATGGGTGTAAATTAAAATTAATTAAAAATACATTTTGTGGACAGGATACTCGTTATTACATAGTTTTGTTGCAGCAAACGACCTGTAAAATACGAATACAACTGTTCTCCGTTATATGATACAGTCTACAGAACTTCTTTTATGTGAAACATAATGTACCTCTACCTATATAGTACTTCTTCGAAAATAATATCCTCGTTTTATAAACGTAAATTTAATTTAACAATATTTTCTTAGGAGGTAATGATTTTACTAAGTATTAAGTAAGTAATAGCGAGTCGACTCGAGTGGCTGAAATATAGAATGAATTACCGGTAGAAGTGTATTTTTGGCAGCTGTGAGATCATAACTGCGTGAAAAAATTTTCATATTGTGGAACGATTAATTAGCTACGTAGGTATACGTGCGTGGTATAGGTAGGTAACTTTACGTGTTCGTTGTGGCGTAGGTTTAAATTTGTGCTCGATGATGGCGAATTAATATCGCATGGTGTTTATGAAAAAATCATGAATTTAAGAAAAAAAACTACTGAATATAAGCAGCCAGTAGACACCTCATAAATTCATAATTAAATGGTGAAAAATTATTTCAAAGTACATTTCAATAAAAACCTATAATTCCAAAATTTTACACTTTTCTCCATCTGAATTTTTAGATGATGCATTGGAGCTGTCCAATTCCTTAAAAATGCACAAACTAAAAAAATGAGAAAATTTCAAGTTCAAATATATGTTTGTTTTATTGAAAAAATTATTTCAAAATTTTTAATTTTCCGCAATTAAATTTCTAGTGGTACCTTATTAATAAGGCACCTCCTCCAAATTTTACAGAATTAAAAATTTTAAAAAAAATTACATTTTTTGTTTTCACCTATAGTTGTTTCTTTTTATGAGAAAATGATTCCCTATTTTTTTTCTTTTTTTTCTTTTAACTGAATTTTAAGTGAGCCTGCTAGCCCCCCCCCCCCCCAATTCTTAAAATAAACCAAATTTCAAACTTTTGTACTTTTTTTTGTTCTAGCCCATCCATTTTTTTTTTTTTTTTTTCATGAGAAAATAATTCCCAATTTTGAGCCTAAAAGGCACCACGTGAAATTCAGTTGAACGAAAAATGAAAAATTGGGAATTACTTCTCATAAAAAAGAACAATTAAACCCCCCCCCCCCAAAAAAAACAGTAAAAGTTTGTAAACTTGCCAATTTATACAGAAAAAATCGCAAAACTCTGATGAAAGTTCAAAAAATTAGTTCAAAAAATTGTTCAACTCTAAATTCAAATTTTTACAAAATTAATGAATTTTTGCTCGAAATTATTACACGAGGAGATGTATAATGAGTTGAATTGTTGGAAAATTTGTCAAATCTACTGAAATTGAAAAAAATTGATTCCAAAATAATTTTACATCTCTAAAATTCAATTTCCCCAAATTAGTAAATTTTTTCTCGAAACTAAATTACATATTTTATCATTCGTAAAATGAGACAAATTTGGGGTGAGACCAAAAAAAGAATCAAAAAAAGTCGAAAATAAAGATCTGGAATCTACCTCCTCTCATAGAAAAATTACAGTTTTGCACCCCCCCCCCCCGGCCCCAATGAAGAACGAACGAACGAAATAAGTTGCAGGAAAAATCGAAACATTATTGTTGAAAAAAAAATACAAAATTTTTAATTTAATTGATTTAGTGAAAAAAATGTACAGGTAGGTATCGAGCTCATATTGTCAAAATTCAAGTTTAAAATTTAATTCATGAAAAGGTACCTATGGAAAAAATTCGTTCTTTCAATTAAATACTTTTTTTACTAACACTGTTCAGCATAAAAAAAAATAGTTTTCCAAAATTTGCCGAATGTCGATAGGTTAGGTACTAATTTTTTCTACTTTTTTTGCAAATAAGTAAGTATTCTTGAACAAAAAATTGTATCAAAAGTTGAAAACTGGATTTTCCGCAGGGGTTTGAAAAATACAAAATCATTGAAAATTAAGGCGTTTACTTACATTTTTAACTTTTTTTCATCTACTACAGGTGGCGTATTTTTTTTTCTTCAAAATTCATCGCCATCACTTTTAAAAAAAATTTAATTTTTGACAGGGTTCCGAAAAATACGGAATTAAATTGAAGTGTTTTTCAAAATTTGAAGTCTATAATTTTTTCATGTTTACAGCCCATATTTTTGCTTATTTTTTTGCACAATGATGATAATAGGCAACATAGACTTGAAGAGAAAATCACTCCAACCCTACATTCAATTTGACTTTGCCTTTATTCCCCTTTATACCCACATCTGTTAAAATACGACGTACGTTGTTGTCTTCGGTTGATTATCCATTACTTGTAGAAAAAAAATACTTCGGTATACGAGTAATGTAAGTAAGTATATAGAAACATTACAACGCATTTTGTTCCATTTTCTATGACATCGTACTTTAATTAGTAGGTAGATGGTATATGTAGGTAAGATACTAAGTAAAAAGGAAAGTGACTCGGATATACAATACTGCGACGCCACATCCGTCAAAAAAGTGACCTACGTACAAATGTAATTTCAGTATGATACGCCATCAAACCATTAAGAAATGTAGTGAAATTAGCCATTTCACCCCCGGTGCGAATTTTACGTGTAAAAGGTACGAATCGCGCACTGTGCCAGTACGGTTTGGTTATAATACCCAATACAATGTAATTTTCCAAACAGATGTAGGTATTTTCATAATTCATAAATTACTCGCGAACATATTTATAATATAAAACCCCCACAAATGTATTTAATTACAAAGCAAAATCCATCATAAAGATTATTACGGTGCCATCAACGCAACGTCGCCTTATTCGTAGGTACGTAAAGAGAAAAATACGAGTAGATTGCAGAACAATGAAATAATTACTACTATTTAATATAGGTATACGTACATTAGGTCATTGATATACGTAATTTTAATTTAATTTGTCGTAAACGATGCGCGAATTTAGCATTTGAAAAAAAATTAAAACTGTAGATATTTTTATACTCGTAGATAGGTAAAAATAACCACATTCGAATTATACTAACGAATAACGAATTGTATCAAAATACACGACCATGGTAAAATATTTCTGACGGGTTTCAAATATGTGTATTTTTTACGCTCCAAATAATCGAATTGATTGTGTACAAATAATTCTTAAATAAACAGAAGCTCCGAAAAAATACACACATAGGTATTAGGTATATCGAATTTTATGGAAAAATGAAATAATTAATTATGGGCAGGCTATTATATAATGATAGGTAATTTTCACGCGACATACTAGGTACTTTCTTTCCACAATGAAAGGTAAGTTGATACTCTTATATTCTACCAACGTTTACGATAACATCTAATTACTATTTTTTCATTACGCTATCGAAGTGAACAACTGTGATTACATTAATATCTTGCCTGTATTTCGATGACTACATGTATCTCTACCTTATGTACGTTCAAGAAGGTCGCTCCATTTGCTAGTCATAGTGAAACTCTGCATTGTCAATCATAATTACGTGTACGCGAACAGTCATACGAGATAGATACATAAACCCAGACTATAGATAGGTGTACGTAAGGTAGGTACAACGTTACACAACAATTTTCTCAATTTTTTTTTTTTTTTTGTTTTTGTTTTTTCTTCAAAATAATTATTAATGGAATTTTCGCACACGAACGTAAACTTTAAAAGTAAGTCATAATCAGTTTCAGGTTATTTCCCTTTCTTTCATTTCTTTCATTCGAATTACGTGGCGTCGTTTACCATACGTTAGAATTTTTACAGTTCAACTTGAAATGTCAAGGTATATGTATGACATTAAAAACAAAACAGTCCGAGTTCCGGTCTTTACACTTATTTTTTATTATTTAGAACGATGAGTTGTATTTACGCCTGATAAATGAACTGCCATAATAATATATATCTCGTCGATATTGTCGAGTTTTAATACCACATTTGTGTCATTATCTTTCAGGACGCAGACGAATGTGCGCCTTCATAAAAACATAGATAGGTATGAGGTACATACTCTCTCTTCGCTGCGGTTTTCTAACAAACACCATACTATGAACTATACCGAAAGAATTTGTACAAATGCTCAACCATACGACAATAAATACCCAAGAATTGTTTTGCAAACCGACACAACCGCTGAATTCGTCAACGTGTGCGTGTGGATAACACCAAGACGGTCACAGGTCTACATTAAAAACCCTGTCAAACTGCACCAAAATATTTTCAATTTGTTAGCTAATGATTATACATCTTACATTCTCATTCGAATTACCTGCTTTAAATCTATTTAATAATCGAAAAAAATAAAGAAATTACCGAGAAAAACGGTCATGAAGCCCGTGAAGAGACCGCATCAAGACCTGGTTTAGGAGATTTTTGCAAAAATTTAATTTTGAAAAACATTTTAAAAATCAAAATTGTGAACATTTTGTTAAAAAAAAATTATAATACCTAACCTACATATTTCCCAAATCTTTTGCAAAGGCAATTCTGACCAGGGCTGAGGGAACTTTGCGAACTAGTCAACTCCAATTGAGCAGAAATTTGGCTCATTGAAAGAGCATGCCACCCAGACCTTAGAATAAAATTTTGAGCAGCTGAAGGTGATTTTTCGATTTTTGCCGAATTTTTGAAAGTGGTGAAAATAATCCATCGGTATATCAATTTTTCACAAAAATAGTTAATTTTGAGATAAAATTCTATTTTCGAAACGATCTGGAGCCTACAGATAAGCCAGTGTAGCAATTGTCGACATCGACATTTATGTGGACAAAATTCAGACACATTTTTTTCTCGGTTAACGATGAATTAAAAATGATATTTGAGATTTAAAGTAATGTTCTATGTTAAACATAACTGTTCAATCAAAATTTTTGAATTTTTCTCAGTATTTTCCTATAATTTAGAAAACGTTGTTTTTCTACATAGACAAGTCGATGTAAAAATCGATACTCGATAAACGCATCGACATTTATGTCGACAATTTCTGCCAATTAAATTTACAAATTTTATATCTAAAAAGAACTAAAAACAATTAATAAGAACATTTTAAGCTCAGGAATAAATAATTTTTGAAAGAATCACAAAATTTTCTTATTTTTCAAAGTTTTGAATAATACAACGACTTGTCGAGTTATTGTCGACATAATTGTCGATGGTCGAATAATGCATCGACTTCACTGTCGACAGTGTCGACCAGAGGAATTTTAAGTCGAGATAGTGTCGATGTGATTGACGCGGGTCGAATAATGCATCGACTTAACTGTCGACAGTGTTGACCAGAGGAATTTTAAGTCGAGTTAATGTCGATCTAATTGTCGAGGGTCGAATAATGCATCGACTTGACTGTCGACGTCTTGAGGGTGATTGTGATACTCGCAGATAAAGTGTGTTGTGAATTAGTACATAAGGTCTAAGAATCATCTCTATGTTAGTTGGACACTCGCATGTGTCCAGCTACAAAGGTGGCCTCAATGCCGCATATTTGACAAAAAATGTCGAAATGTTGGCTTGAACACTATTTTTGGTGTAATTTTAATATATACTTATATTGAATATTTGAACTTAGCATATTTTTCAAAATCTCACCATTGCAAATGTCGATGTGGATGTCGATATAAATGTCGACACATCGAAATCAGTCACTTTTCGATCGTACATGTCGACAAACCATCCACAATCGTGTCGACATGTACGATCGAAAAGTGACCGATTTCGATGTGTCGACATTTATATCGAAATTAGCATCGACGTTGCTACACGGGAGTTAACTATTTTTAATTATTTCTCGCATACTTTGAGGATACTTACTCACAAAGCTTTCAAAACTTTTAAAATTGTCAATAAAAATCATTAAACTTGTAAATACTAATTTTTATCAAATTTTGAATTTTTTGGAAGATTTCAAAGATCTGGTGTGGTAAGGAGGCAATCGACCCCAGAACTAAATTTCAATTGTTTTTTTCAAATTTTCGATTTGTAGTGGTAAAGGATGATTTTAAAGCGGATGGACGATCGTTGCCCACAAGGCCACAACCCCGGGGGCTGTTGCTTCGAAATACGCGATTCATCAAACTTAGCATGTAGGTACAGACAGATACACAAGGGTAATGTTGGGAAATTTTTTCAGATTTTTCCGACCCCTAAAATTATTTTGAAAATGACTTTGAAAGTTTCAATTCACCCTAGAGAGCACTGTTTGGGAGCTGGCAATCTGGAAAAAATTTCCATTATTTTCCGAACTATTTTACACTACTCAGAAATTTTCGGATTTTTGCTAAGGAGGGAGGGAGGGGGGGGGTGGTCACAACTAAAAATTTCAAAAAACCGATAAATATTCGTGCTTCTCCCATCATTAAACGCTCATTTTTGATAAAAAAAAATTTTCCCTCGAATTACATCACTTGGTACTCGTTTATGTGTCTCTTACCCAAATTTCACCTTATTTCACTTATTTTTCACAATTATGAATTTTTCCATAAGTTGTTTGTGATTAAAATTCCAGTGATCACACGAAATGACTGGATAAAAACACTAATTACAGTAATTACGGATTCGAGTTCAGCGGGTCAAATTATCTCGATTTAGACAATTTCAGCGATCATTTTGGTCAAAAATTTAAAAATCTATATTTTTACAAGGATTTTTCATTTTTACCAAGAATTTAACTTGGGATAATTTTTAAAAATAATTACTAGTAAAAACATCGATTTATGTTAAATTCGCGTATCTTTGAAACACATGTGAGAATATTTTTTTTATTATTATTTTTTTTTTCAAGGGAAAAACTACGAATATTTTGCAAAAAAAAATGTGTCCTCTATACATTTTTGTAAACGATTTTTTCGTTGTCTTAAAATTTTTACAAAGCCAAAATTGTGAATATAAGTATTGTTTAATATATTTTTTAAATTTAATTTTTTAAAAGGGAGAAATTGCGAATATTTGTTCAAAAATTTATTTTCAAATTTGAATAAAATTATGAAATGACTTCTTCATTTCTTTAAAAAGATATGGCCATGGTCACTCCTAGTCAATTTTTTTCCAAATCTGGCAAGATTTGATAGAAACGGAACTTATAAAGTTGAGAAAAATAACACGTTAAATAACAAACACTCAGCTATGAAATCAATTTTTGCTCATAAAAATTATAACCGTAAAAGGCAAGCAAACTTGATTGGAACGAAGGTAAACCGTATTTTTAATTTTTTACTCTTACAACGGTACTGTCGCCAGTTTTCTGCGCATATTTCGTAGCCAGGCATAGACGGTACATAAAGATGCACCTATGCGACGAAAAATTTCACTTTTCATAATTTAATCCTTCGGTACATATTATGAAAGACAGATCACTTTTCTTTCCGATCTACTGTTAAATCTCGTGCATTCCTTCGAAATCGAACGTCTACCAATATCCGAATACTTCGCATACGTGGTAATAAATTTAATAGCATCTGTAATACGAACATTTCGTACTCATCGTGTTTCGTAACTTTTCCATTTCCAACTTCTGTCATAATAGCCAATAGGTTAATGTTTCGAAGCAGTTTGCATATAATTTAATGTAGGTAGGTAGCTTTCACACTTCAAGATCCGTTTTATTAATAAATTTCTGGATAATACTTTTATATCTACTGGAATTAATAAATATTATAAATATTACGGCTGTACGGAAGAACATTAACCCTCGGGCTCAATTTTGTTGAAAAAAAATAAAGCAAAATAAAAAAATATTGAGTAATAATTGTGTAGTTGTAGGTTATTATAGCATACGATCGCATACATAATTTGCCTTATTTATACGAGTAAAATCTTTTGTAAATCAAATCAAATCAAAAGCGCAGGGCAGTTAAAATTTTCAATATAAATTTGTTTTGTATTTAAAAACTGAACTCATTTTTGAGCCGATTCTACCCTAAGTGAGGTAATTACGTAGATGGTTTACTACAAGCTTACCACATATACGTGTAAAATACCTATATTCATATCATTTTAAACAAGCCATCATGCCTGATCCCCTTCTTACACTAATGTCATCTTCCGAATTCTTGTTCATCTGTCCAAGCAAAGCCACTTTCTCTTTTCGAATATTATATTATATATTATTACGAGTCATACTACCGACTACGTATTTTTAAGAATTTAAAAATATTCAAATAACGACGTTGGGCTAAATTTAAACAAAAATTAAAATTACAAAAATTCCTAAAATCTGCGGAAGTCAATTTTCGAAAATACGAGCACCGATATTTATTTTGCACTCGTATAAAATCTTCAATCATTTTTATTTTCAATTTATCAAATTTCCCGCATCAAAACACACAATCAAATACAGTTATAAATTTCAGCTAGGTAAATGTCAAAACATGACTTTTGCATGACCTAACGCATGACACGATCTTCTGATCACTTGAAATGAACAAAATGGTTAAATCTCTCCAAGTACATCTACCCATGGAGAGTTAATCAATCATTTCATAAATCAATTAGAATTTTGGAACGTTGCACAAATTAATTCCATACCGATGAATCAGCGTCGAATACTTTTAATTCGAATTATCTGGGAATATATAATTGCGTCAATTTCGTCGTAGATAAATATACGTACAAGCAAAACCCAGCGTTTGGAATTTTCGACGAATAAGAAAACTGGTTTCTATACGTTTCCAGTTCGTATCCACGAGTGAAAAATTTATTCAAGACGTGCAAAAAATAAAAACAAAATCTCTTGAAATAATTTCTCGATGTTATTTTTCCAGCTGGTCCTTTTTTTTCTTAGGAAAAATGTGCCATTTTTTTCCTACGATTATTTCATCAGTCAAGATACACCGGGTACAAGACTACAAGTTACTTTGAACCTTTCCAAATTTCCAGCCACGTTCTGGGTAAAGAATTAATCATGCAGTACTTCTTGGAAGAAAGAAAATTAATAGTTGCCGTTTCAGACGCAATGAATTAAATACTTCTAGTCTTCTACTCCTTTTTTTCTTACCCATTTTACTGAGAAATAAAAATATCCCGATGTATTTCAAGACTCGATGAAAATCAGTCGGGTTTAGAGACGTGCCAAATTCGAACTTTTTTTGCCCAACGAGAAATTATTACGGTAATTTTAACATTTATGGAAATACGTATCTAATATTTATCAAAATCGTATAACAATTTTACTTCAGCACAATTCAGAATGTTTTTTTTTATGGAAGGTAACAAAATTCAATGTAAAAAAAAATCTCAAAAAAAAACTTCAGAACACTTTTTTTTTAATTCTTTCAAAAATTTTGATAGAAAAAAATTATTTTGAGAATAATATTTACAAAAATTAAAGTTCCCTCATTGAAAACTTTTCTTATAAAAAATGCGAAAAAAATCTCAGAAAAATATATTGAAAATTCATATTTTTTTTTTATTTAGGAAAAATCCTGAAATATCTTAAAAAGTTCCTTCTGAAAAAATTCTTCATAAAAATTCCTGATCAAAACTGAAATTTTCTCATTGAAAAATCCTTCCGGAAAAAATATTCCTTTTGGTTTGGAAATAAATAATTTTGAAAAAAAAATGAGAAGAATTTTCTCACAAAATTTCTTTGTGAAGTGCCTAAGAATTAAAATGTTTTTATTAAAAAAAATTCTTGAAAAACCAAAAACTAAAATCTGTTTAAAAATTTTTACCTAATCAAAAAAAAGAAAAAAAAATTCATTTTTTTTCAAAAATTTTATATTTTTACAGATTAAAAAAAAAATCTTTGAAAATCTTCAAAAAAAAAAAATCAAAATACATATAAATAAAAATGAATTTTGTTAAAACATCCTTACTATTATTTTTTTTTACTTTGTTGAAAGAATTATTTTCAAAAAAATGCTTTTCGAAAATCTCTATAAAAATTCCTGATGAGAATTGAAATTTTTTGATTAAAAAATTATACTGGAAACATTTTTACTGCAGATTAAATTATTTTGGAAAAAAATTGGGTGAAAATTTTTCTTGCAAGTCCAGGGGGGTGGTCACAAAACAGGAATTATCCGTTTTTGGCGAAAATTAGTTAGGTATGGTTTCGGATACAGTTTAGTATAAGTTTAGATAAAACAATTTTTGAAACTAAGAATAATTACGGGTAATTAAGCCAAATTACAAAGAAAATTATCTAACTCAATTTTTTTCAAATTGTCTGTTTTTTTCTTTGAATGATTTTTTTTTTTTTTTTTTTAAACAAAATGATACCTATTTGTGAATCTGCCCCAAGAAAGACACCTTACGACTGAAATCAAGGTTTTTGTGGAATACAATTAATTTTTACGATGCTATTTCAGACCTCCGAAGAAACAATTTCAATTTTTAACATCAAATTAAACCAAAAAATGTACGATTGATATTTTTGATCATTACACCAGTGATGCCAAAATGAAGAGCAAAAAAGTGACTAAAATAAAATCATCATTTAAAAAAATTAAAAACCCATCTCAATCGGTTATTTTGATGTGCTAAATTTGAAAGTCGCATTTATCATAAAGTAACGGCTCAATTGGTTAGTTTATTAGGCAGATAAAAACTACAAAAATCCTTCAAAAAATAAGTAAAACTCATTATAGATATTCAGTATTCACATGTTCATTGCCCAACTGTCAATTCTCAGCGAATTTCGAAGACAGAAATATGGGGCCAAATTTACATTAGGTAAAGATGAGAAATGAGAGTATGAAATTTTCCAAACATTCTAAACCCGGAAATCGAAAATCTAGTCGTTGGGTCCCTTTTTTGAGGCAGGGTCATATATTTAATATTTTTTATATTATAAATTTATAAATATCTCATTGTTCTTCAGATTGTCTTCAAAAAATTTCCCCTTTTGAATTTTTTGATTGCATTTTCAAAAATTCATTTTTAGAAGATTCCTTTAATTTTTTTCAATTCTTCCAAAATGTTGAATTGAAAAAAAAATCTACCTACTTAAGAACTGAAATTTAAAAAAAAAATCAATAACGAAAAAAAAAAATTTGGAACTACCAAAACAAGTCAAAACAAACCCCTTGGAAGCAACATCGTAAAATGGAAAATATGTGATCATGGATCTAATAGTACCGCATCTCATCTCTTTACGTAATTTTCTCGACACAAAAAATTGAATGGAAGATATAATTCGTCCCAAAAAAAAGGTAAAATGGTGTAGATAAGGAACCGCTTGTTTGTTATTTTAACCATGACTACATAAAGGGAGCTACACGAAAAAATAAAAGAAAGGAGCCAAGGTTATGAGGAAAATGGAATTGATTGTCAAGTTACATAAACTGAGAAAGATAAATAAATTAGTCCGTGTTAAAAAGTCCGAGACCGAGTGCAACAAATTTATTAAACGCGTCATTGAAACGAATATGACGATGCATAACGAATAAATTTTATAAAAATTAATTTTCTTTTTCCTTTATATACCAAACTATAGTAAGTATTTGTATAGGTGTCGGATATCTTACGAATACAATTGAAATTGGGAAGTTGCATGGTTTAATTTCACTCGAAATACGTATTCGAAGGTTACCACAATAATCATACCGATATGTTCGAAATATATTTTAATTCTTTCAACTATAGGTATAACAAATAGGGATGTACTGGACGTAAATGTACCTATCTATATACGTGATAGATTAGTTCATTACCAAATGTGTGAACGTATGAGTATATTATTGTCACTCGCGTTCAAGATAGAATAAAATTGACCTTAAGATGTCCTTAATATTTCACCGATTGCCTTGCTTTGATCGAATTATACAACACACAAGTTCAAGTATGTTTACGTACACATCGAGTTCTAATAACTTATTAGTACGTCCACCTACTTCGATAATTTGATCAACTCTTAAATTTATTTCTCACTGCGGTTTACCTCCTGTACCACGCGTTCGCATTAGTTGCTCTCGTGAGGTAACTTTTCACGTCGTGTCGTATCCAAAGAAGAAATTTAATTCTTCCATTTGATCGCTGACAGTCGATCAGTAGGTAGCTAGGTACTGGAGGCAGAGAGCAATCTATAATAGAATGATTTTTTCAACCAATTTCGTCATCTAACTATTGTCAATTTCACTCGAATAGGCGAAAAGTAGATCTGGACTTCTCACATCTGCGCTGTCAACTGCATATCATATTTTTGGTTATTAAGAATTCTTCGACGATTCACCTTTTACTTTTTCTAACGCTTATTATTTTTTTTGCCAGCTAGGTAAATGTATATCGGTATCATCTGTATCATCCTACATCTGGAGAGCTCTTTTCATACATCAATTAATCGATTTTCTTGAAAGAAAACATCAAAGAGCGCGTAGATATGGTAATTGTTTTTTTTTTCTGCAATTCTCGTTCCGATAACTTACACATATAGAAGCCGAGCGTTCCGGATTCTTATAAACGCGAGGTGTGTAATAACACCATAATCCTATATAAGGTCAAGCTTATATCTAGTACGTCGACCGGTCAAAATACCCAAAGCAAACTTATTATGTCAAGACGTTTGAAATAGTCTTGCGATTACCAACTGATTCAAATATACTGTATTTCCTTGTCATATTCAAGTAGAACTACTAACAAATTTAAAATACATCCGTTATGAACTCGAGTACCATTCACATTTATCTATAATGTACTCGAGTGCTGACAAAAAAAAAAAAAAAAAAAAAGAAGAAATAAAATAATAATAAAAGTAACTACACGCGTGGTGTACTTGATAATACTACAATATGTACATACATTTTATAAAGTGAGACTAGAGTATGTATACAGGGTGTCCGGCGAGTGGTCTGCCAAACTTGAAATTCAAATATAACCGAGTACGAATAACAAAAAAGTTTATGTACACGCAAGTTTGAAAATGAAGGAGCTACAAAGGTTTGAAAATCGGTATTTTGCCTAGCAGCAAAATCGATTGGCAACACTGCTTTCAAAAAAAATTTCGACACCGGCAGTGGATATATCGTCGAAAAAGCAATAAAAGTTGTAATCATATTGGATTGTCTATGTTTGAAATTGAAGGAGTTACAGCAACGCAAACTCCCAGTCAAAAATATTGCTTACCTCAATTTATTACGGCGCAGTGGTGATCCATGAAAATTGCGAAATTCGGTCAAAAAATACACGAAACAGATGTAACTTTTTGAGAGGAACAAAAAACGTCATGTGAAAAATTTGCCTATCTTTGAAAATTAAGGCGCTACAGAGCCTTGAATTTCGAAAATACTAATTTCCAATGTTTTGTAGCGCCTTCATTTTTAAAGATAAGCAAATTTTCGACATAACTATTTTTGTTCACTTTGAAAAGTTGCACCTGAATTGTGCATTGTTTTCACAAAATTGGGAAGTTCACAACTCGCTTGGCGCGCTGATGTTGGCGCTACTAAACAGACCATTATGGGATACTGGATGATTGTGGCTTTTCATTTTTTTGGATTTTTTTTTAAAATTGAGGGGGTTTAGGTGAAATTATCATAGGACATTATTTTTAGAGAATAAAAAATCCTATTGAATGGTGCATTTGGCAAAAATTTTATACCTTTCCTTAATCGAGATTCATCTCTTTAAAGAATGATGTGATATTGAGAACTTGTAATTTTTTACATTTTATTCAAAAATGAGTGGGTTTAGAAGAATTTTTGAAATGACTTTATTTTTAGAGAATAAAAAATCCTATTGAATGGTATATTTGGAAAAAATTTTATACCTTTTCTTCATCGAGATTTATTTCTTTAAAGAATCATATGATAATGAGAACTTGTGATTTTTTACATTTTACTCAAAAATGAGTGGGTTTAGAAGAATTTTGGAAGAGACTTTATTTTTAGAGAATAAAAAATCCAGTCGAATGGTCTATTCATCGGAATTTTGAATGCAGTTTGCTCAGATCTATGGAATTTTGAATAATTTAATATTCCATATTTCTGAGTAAACTACATGTAAAATTCCGATGAATAGACCATTCGACTGGATTTTTTATTCTCTAAAGATAAAGTCTCTTCCAAAATTCTTCTTAACCCACTCATTTTTGAGTAAACTGTAAAAAATTACAAGTTCTCATTATCATATGATTCTTTCAAGAGATCAATCTCAATGAAAAAAAAACGCGTAGCAGTCAAGATGCTCCGCGACAGCCGAATTTTTTTTTTCAAGTTAGTGTACCACTTTGAAAACGTTTTCATCCGGTATTTCAGTTTTAATATCAGTTTTAACTTCAAATTCAGTTTAAAAATGTCAGGTTTTTGTCTTCAGTTTTAGTTCCTTTCTGCATTGAAGATTTCGTCTTCAGATGGGGGCTCCGCCCCCATACCCCCGTTGAGGCTCCGACCCAACCCCCTCATCACTTTCGGCTCTTAGGATGGGGGCTCCGCCCCCAACCACCTAGTCACTTCCAACTCTTCAGATGGGGGCTCCGCCCCCATGCCCCTCTTGAGGGCTTTACCCTCAATAGGGACATGGCAGGAGAGGATTGAGGGCTTCGCTCTCAATCCCCTTCACACTTTCAGCTCTTCAGATGAGGGCCAACACACCAAAAAAGAGGTTAAAACGTGAAAATTTCTGATTTTTGACCCTGTACGGGGATCAAATGGTGCTCAAAAGTCGAAACCCCCAAAAGGCACATCAGTGACCTCTACTGACCCTACATCCCAAATTTCGATTGTTTAGGTCTTTTAGTTTGGGCTGTAGGCTGTTCAACGCGTCAGAAAAGACAGGTTAAAACTTGAAAAATATTGATTTTTGACCCTGTATCGAGGTCAAAAGGGGTTTAAAGGTCAAAACCTACAAAAAGCACATCAGGGGCATGAACTCGATCTATGATAAAAATTTAGGCCCCCCAGCTCTATTTGGGGGGTCTGTAGCCTGATCAACGTGAAAAAATGACCTCAAAATCCACTTTTTGGGCCCTAAAATAGGGTGGGGATGACTTGGGAAGCTGAAATTTGGATACAGTGGAGACAATCAGAGTCACTGTTGTTGGTAAAAATTTCAAATCATTTTGTCAAATTGGGGCCTCTTTAGAGCCCCTCTCAAAAAGGGGCCACCCCCAATTTTGGGGCTCAAGGGTCAAAAAACCCAAAAGGCACCTCAGTGACCCTTACCTATCCTAAATATCAAATCTTAGCATCCAAGGTCATTTGGTTTGGGCTGCAGGCTGATCAACGTACCGGGAAGCGAGAAAAAACATGAAAAATTGTGAAAACTCTTGATTTTTGACCCTTGACAGGGGTCAAAGGAGGCCCAAAAGTTGAAACCCACAAAAGGCACATCAGGGGCACAAACTTGATCCATGATGAAAATTTTGGCCCCAGCCCCATTTGGGGGGTCTGTAGCCTGATCAACGTGAAAAAAATGACCCCAAAATCCACTTTTTAGGCCCTAAAATGGGGTGGGGATGACTTAGGGGGCTGAAATTTGACTACGGTGTAGGTAATTAGGATTCTCATCTTTGGGGCAAGTTTCAAAAAATTTCATGATATTGGGGCTCCCCCGCACCCCCTCAAAAAGGGGTCATATCCTCAATTTTGAGTTAGGGCCCTAAAATTTTTTTTGCATCATTCCTACACCGAGGGGACCCTACATATCAAGTTTGACCTCATTTGACCTGTTAGGCTCGGCCCTAGAGTTCCAAAAGTAGGGGTAAAATTATATATATATATATATAAATATGTGACATGTGACAGATCGTCATCTTTTGGTCCCAAACGTCGAGAAATGGGGTCAAAACTCTTCTACCCCCCCTCCTTCTAAATTAGGGTCGGACACAATAGCCTAAATTTAAAAAAAAAAATTCGGCTAAAAAGGTATAAAAACTTCGTCAAATATACCATTCAATAGGATTTTTTATTCTCTAAAAATAATGTCCTATACAAATTTCACCTAAACCCGCTCAATTTGCTAAAAAATTTAAAAAACAGTATTTTCCCCTTATATGACGTATTTAAGTATCCCATATTCATACAGTTGCAAGAATGATCTGTAGAGCGCGTATCTTTGGTGTGAACTCGCGAATTTGAAAAATTTTGTACACCACTGCCCCTTCAAAATGGAGATAGGCACCATATGTACAAGAAGCTTTTTGTTAAAGATACTCGCGGTTATATCCAAATTTCAAGTTTGGCAGACCACTCGCCGGACACCCTGTATATGAAAGAAATAGATAGGTAAGGTACATATCGTCGTTACTGGATCGCAATGAGAATGAGACGTTCTTCGAACATATTTATTTGAAGTACACTCCCGTGAACTTATTCTTTGATTTACATTGGTTAAAATATTTTCACACTTATTAGTAGCCAAAGGTTAAGAAAGCGAACACCTTGGAAATTACTTTCACGTCATTGTTTCGGCGCAAAAAAAAACAAAAAAACGCACTGATTATTACAAGCATCAAACACGAGAGGATGATCCAAGCTGCATTACCTCAGTTCAAATGATTTGAAGAGGTACCTTCGAATAACGTAATATGATTCACTGTTTTTAAATTTATCGTACGGTCGAGTTCGACTTCGAGCCAGTCTGCTTCATTATTCTCCGGCGAGTTTTTTTTTATCTGTTGTTTCTGAGTTCACGTAATCAAAAAAGAATTCTTTGTTTTTGAATTATATGATTGTTCGAGCAGTGCAGAGAGAACCCACTTGTCCAGTTGTGTTGCAAAGTCAAGGCTGTAGAATGGTCGGCATTTTTTGTTCGGCTCGATGGTGGCTGGCTAAGAATTTTTAATATTAAGGTATCGATTTTGCTGATAAGGGAACCAGTAGCGTATTCACGATTTTTATTCGAAACACGAGTACGAGTGTAAAGTTGCGCTACCGTCTTTGATATTTATACACGTTACTGTATGAAATACCTTAAATTATCAATAAATGGAGGTTTTATTGCACGTAACAAATAGGTAGGTATACAATATAGGTAGTATAGGTATACGAAACAAGTACATATTATTGTTAAAAGTTGCGTCATCGTTTAAAGAAAAATTAATTCGAATTGAGATGAAATACGTATACCTACGTAGTACGTACACTCATCCGAAGGAAATCTGTCATTGATAATTAAATCATCGCGTCGTCATTAACGGTACCGATGGATAATAATCGATTCCCGATTCGAGTGATAAATCCGAACGACAGAAAATTCGCATTAAAATACGGGCACGCGCCGCGATAATTATAATGAAAAAAAATAAATAAAGCGTTTCAAATTTTTATACTTCAAAAACAAGCGCAATCATTCAAAGCTTTCTTAATTTTAATGAGATAGAGAAATTTTGAAACGTCAAAGAAACTAAACTCGATTTTTCAGAATTTTTTCAGAATCATAAAGTACATACTTAATTTGGGGCAGTGGTGTCATTTTGATTTTTTACCCCTCCTCCCCCCCCCAATATATTTTTCAAATACTTACGTACATTTTTCATTCAAATACCTAACCCTGCTTTAACTAAATGTTAGTCATTCTCACTTTTTTCAATGCCCACATTATATTTTACCACCAAAATTTTTTTTCAAGTTTTGAGAATTGTTTTTAGAATATTTTCAGTTTAATTTTTTTTTTGTGAAATTTTTTTCTAAAAATTTCGAGATGATTTGCTCACTTTTTGAAAATATTTTTATTCGGAATTTTTTAAAATTTATATAGAGAATTTTCTCAGAGTTTATCAAATGAACTTCAAAAAATATGTATTTCAGTGCATTTCATAGAAAATTTTGTACACTTCATATTCAAAATTTTTAATTTGAATTTTGATTTTTTTACTTGAAATATTTCTTAGTTATAACTTTTTTCTTCATTTTTAAAATGAATTTTATATTCAAACCTACGAAAAAATCCGTTATTTCAAAAAAATATTTCCCAAAAATCTATTAATTTCTTCAGAAACGATGTCTCGCCGAAAAAAATTGAATCAATAAAAAATATAATTTTTTGAAGGAAATCGTCGAAAAATAACGATTTAAAAAAATACTCTCAAATTTAATTCAAATTTTCTGGGAAAATTGAGAAAAACTTTCTCAAAAATTCTGAATAAAACAATTTAAAAAATTAAGAAAATATTTTTAAAGAACATTTCAGGAAAAATTTCTAGTGAAAATATCGGGGAAAATTTCCCCCCAAAAAATTGCATCAAAATTTCTCAATTGTTAGGTACTTTTTGCGAAAATTAAGGATTTTTTTTAAGTGATTAAAAATTAAAAGGTACTTCAAACTACCTGAGCATACGCACGTTGCCAATACTAAAATAATTTTTTTCAAAAAGGTTGAAGATTTATTTGATAGAATTCTAGCTATTAAAAATAAGTTCAAGTTTTTGAAAAATATAATTTCAAAATTGATTTAATAAGCATTCATTTTTCTCAAAACGATCGCAATGTGAAAAAAAATACTTGATCTGATCAAAAATTTGGTGATCATCGCAATCTTTGCCTATTCTGAGATAATGTGGTTAAACGTTGATTATTTTCCCAGCTTCATTTTCGAGAGTGTAGGATGAAACCCCCCCCCCCCCCCCCCCCGGGATATGGTCCGAAGTCGTCGATTTTCGTCGACATAAATTATGGTCATTAGGGTGGAGTGAAAAAGAACATATCTCGGATTTTAACCATATTCAAAGGAGTGCTTCATTTTGAAGAAAAAAAAATTTAGCCTCCTACCTCAAAGGACAAGTGTACTAAGGGCCCTTAAAGTAAGGATATGTACTTTTGAAAAAAACGCAGTTCTTTTGCCACTTTTGGGTATAGCGGGACTCAAGTGGTACTTCGCGAATACCCCTAAAAAAGTTCAATTTTAGTTTCTATACCTCCCCAGACCATTTCCCTTGATATTTGCAATCGATTTTCTATCAGGGGGTTGAGAAGTTGCAGAACACTGAAAAATCGAGATTTTTGATCGATATCAAATTAAGGTCAATGGTCTGGGGAGGTGTAGAAAATCAAAACGCAAATTTTATGAGTATTGAGAGCCCCTACACGAAAAAAAAAAGATGGTAAAAATTACTAAAAAAAAATAGTACAAGTGAAATGGTCTCAAAAGTGGTAAAAAATACCACGTACATAGTAAAAATTACTATGTACATGGTAAAATTTTACTATGTACATGGTATTTTTTTACCATTGTACATAGTAAATTTTCACCATGTACATAGTAATTTTTACCACTTTTGAGACTATTTCACTTGTACTATTTTTTTTTAGTAATTTCAACTATGGCATATAGCATTTCATTAGGTACTAAATGCATTAATAAAATTTAAAAAAATAAGGTTGGGATTCTCGAAATGGATTTTAGTTTCAATTTTTCATTTTTGCTCGACTATATGCATACCTGAAGTTCTTAATATTACACTAAAAATCCCTACCTAATTTACCTAACTGGGGTTCGAACCTGGGACCCTATAACCCTAATGATCTTAACTACCTAAACTTAACCACATGACCACAAGTACACAATGTAAAATGGGGCATCCAAAAATATATAAATGAATTTGTAAACCACTGTGAATACATACTTGAAATAATCAACTTCACTTTCTTATCCGCAGGAGTACAATTTTTTCACTTTTACTACACCTTTTTTTTTTTAATTCTCTTTTACATTACCACATTTTATTATTTTATTTCAAGGATTCACCAAATTGCACAAAATTATTTTTTGATGGTTAATAAGCATAAACTTGAAACTAACTTTCTGATACATATCGAAGCTTAATTTTGCAGAAATAAAACACTTCATGTTATATTGTTAACAAAGAAAGAAAACTTGGAGAAATTAAAAATTTGTATCGTAATATCACAAACCAAGTCAACTCCTTCCAAAATGTGATAATAACTACAAAGTACTACATTGATGGTGAATTTTACCACAGTCAATAGTTAAATGTACCTTATTGATGGTGAAATTTACCATGTCATGGTATTAGAAACTATACTTAAATAGTATTTTCAACTACTAAACATGGTATATTTCACACATGGTAATTTTTACTACTTTAAATAGTAAAAAAATGGTCAAAAATATTTTTTTCAATGGTAATTTGAAAAAATTACCACAGAACATGGTAAAAATGGCCACAATTGTGGTACAAATAACTACTTTTATTGTAAAAATTACCATTCCTTTCTTTCAGTGTAGCTCCCCTCTCATCTGAGGTAAAAGGCTAAATTTTTTTGGGGTTGATGTTCGACTCAAAATGAACGTGAATACCCATGGTCAAAATCCGAGAATTTTTTTTCACTCCACGTTAATGGTCATACTCATACCTATAGGTACCATAATCAGGAAGAGCAGGAAAAATTTTCCAAAGATGGTGCAGCATAATATTTTTTCAAATAACCGTATAGAAATCAATTTATAGGACTTATACGTCTTCTACATCAGCTCCCACGTCGTTTTTAAATTTCATAAGGTTACTGGGTGAACTGGGTTAATCAAAGGAATTTTTCGTCTACTCTCTCGATCAAAAATCAACATTCGCGGTTACGCTGAATTTAACGGGAACCACATTCGAGTAATTAATTTGCATCAATAAATAGAAAAATTTTTCCGCAGTCCTACGCATACAGCAAGTATGATGTTTCCTGTTCAGCAGTAGGTCTAGGTACATCTACATATAGTATACCACGTTGCAATTTCAATAGACTCACGATTGGTTCCAATCGTTGCCGTTCTTGTACCATTATACATATAGCGCAACCATTTCTTCAAATAGGAATAACTGTAAAAAGTCAAATGTTTGCCAGACGTTATCTTATCTGTTTTTCTTATTTCATATGAATGCGCAATATTTCCGTTTTCTTAGGCTCTAATTGTATTGAATTCATTAACACAACAACGAAGGTGCTATTCATCGGAGACCCAGAGCCACAGTAGAAAAATCTTCGCTCTGTTATTCTTTTTATATTTCAACGTTTATGCCGATACGTTGAAACTATTTGAAAACATCGAAGCTCAGTATATGATGTACGCGCAAAGAATACCATTTTCGTATGATGAGTAACCAGGTGCGAACATATGCAATTCGAATATGAAAATTTAGGTTAAATAACCGAATAAAATCATTTATCCATTTCCTATATACTTAGAAAAACATATTAAATAATGTATGTTTTTGGTTGCAACACATACTGTACACCGTATACCAATATTTTGATGTTTTTTCATGAATGTGGAGAAATTTTTTTTTATCAATTTGAAAAAATCGATGAAATTCACAAATATTAGGTATCATAATAACAACAAAAGAAATGAAATATAATAAAAAAACAAATCACTCCCAAAAAATTATTTTTAACTAGTTTTCTAAAAATTCATTTTAACCTCCGCTATCTAGGTAGAAAAATATTCTAAATCTTATTGAAATATAAAATACTTCGCTTTTTTAAAGTGCGAAAATTTGTAAGATTTTTTTTTTTTTAATTTTTAGGAAAATCTTTTTTCGAAAAAAATCTATTTTTTTTAGAAATCACAATGCTTTTGAAAAATTATAATTTCTAGGTAGGTAAGTAAAATTATTATTTTTCTAATTTTTGAAAAAAAGAAATATCAGCAATGCTTATCTTAATTTTGTGAGAAAAACAGGATAAAAAAAAGGTTTCTCATTTTTTGTGGCAAAGAAATAGGTAAAAAATCTTTCAAAATTAGTTTGGAGTAGGTAAACATTTTGTTTTAAATTTTCTCGAGGAAAAAAATCTTTCAATTTTTTTGAGGCACATCTTTAAGTTATTTAAAGGAAGTAAAAAAAAAATCTCTTATTTATTTGAAAAAATTTCCCAACTTCTTAAACGAGTAAAATTATTTTTCAATTAGAAATTTTTTTTTTTTGAAAGAATTTAAAAAATCTCTCAATTATTTGGAAAAAAATCAGGTATAAATTTTTTCGAGAATTTTTTTTAAATTTTCTGGATAAAAATCGAATTATTTGTATTTCTTAGGAGTAGAATGATATCCCTATTTTTGGAGTAAGAAAATTCTCATTTTTTAGAATAAAGATAAAAAAATCTCAATTTTTTAGAAAAGAAAAATCATTCTTATACATTCAACGTTGAAAATTTTTCTACGTGAACTCTTTCGGGAAAAATTGAACTACGCACCAATGGAAGGTTATAAAGTTATTGATTATTGATTTTTTTTTTTTCATTTTCTACAATTTGGTAAATATTTTACTTTTTTCAATTATTTTTGAATTTTCAAATAATCTTGTTAAATTTTTTAAAAATGTTTTCATCTTTACAAAAATCTTTTGCAAACTCTTAATTTTACATTTTCATTTCAACCAATTTTTTTACCTATTATTTTCTCAGATTTTTCTCTATTTTTTCAACTTCAAGTAAAATAAACTAATGCTATAATTTATATCAAACATTCAATTCACAAATCAGGCGAGACGTGCTATAGGTAGGTATGATCTATTTTCTACTCCTTTTTCGCCTCCTCTTCCGCTTATTATTATTATTTTTTTTACAAAGAATGACTTTCAATATTATTTTTATCAAACTTGATGAAATTTTACATTGTTTTTTGTCTGTTTTTTCAACATTTTATTAGACATCATCAAAATTTTTGTTATGCAAATGTCGACTAACCCCTTTCCCCGTCTAAAAATATATCCACGTTAAAAATCATTCAAACATTGATGAATTGCATACAGCTAACAGCAACATCTTTTCGCTACTGTACCGCTTCAAAACAGACACACGAGCAGTCAATACTGTACCTAAAAAAAATTGGGGTTTTCGAGTAGGAACATCGTCATATTAGAATTCAGAGTACACTTCGATCATTACAAAAAAAAAAAAAAAAAATCAATCATGAAAATCGATCAATTCTTTAAAAATCTACAGCTTCATAAATTTCTAGTCCATATGATCGACTGATCGTGAAACGATTTTTTTTTTCAAAAATGAAGCGACAAAATAACAAAAAAGTTCGAGCAAAATGACCAGGTAAGTTTTTAGAAAAAACATACTCATAAACTAAACATTGTCTGCGTTTCATTGATTTTTCACACTTTACGGTTGATTAAAACTTTGAAAACGATTTGAGTAAATTGGGAATTACACATACAGGCAAGACGTGATTTTGATTAGTAAATAAACTCGATTCAAAAAGAACTCATTAGGTATCCTAAACTCACTTAATTTACAGAAAAACTATACCAAATTTTAAAAAAAAAGTACGCATAAACAATACAAATTTCCAAGGTAGGTAGTTAGGTACATAATGTATAAATTGCTACAAAATCCAATTAATAAGGTTTTTAAAATACTATTTTCATTTCACTCGGTCCAATTCAAACTTGAAATTTCTCTCATATGGTAATCCTAGACTCCAAAGCCAAGACAATTTGTCCCCTCTATTCCTGCTCCCATCAACTTATCGACGAGCTTGACTATAAAGGTTAAACTATGACGAGAGTATACCTATATTGGTTCGTAATTTTTTAATGGTTTTACGTAATGCTCTACAATGGTCCAGTTATTATCATAATTTAAATAATTTTATAACCTTGACGACGTCCTGTGTTCTTTGTCAGCAAAAATAAACTCTCAATCAGTTTCATGAACCGGTTGATATAGGTAGAGGTACGCGTGTGTAATGCCCGAATAGTCCATGCATGTACCTAAATCTATGAACAAAAATAATAACTTTGTTCGTTCTTTCTAAAACTTACATTTTTATATTTTTTGGATCAATCGATTTCGAATTAAATGATTATTTTTCATTTAAAATCGATATCCCTCATTTGCGTTCACTTTCAGCTTATCTATTATTTACCTTTGGCCATTGTCAAGTCTTATGCAAAAAAAAAAAAAATCAAACAACTCGTCTCTGAGTAAGTACATAGACATACCACGTAGGTAATTACAGAGTATCCAGTTACAGCACTTTAGAAACAGGCTAATTAATTAAGATTTCAAGTCGAGCCGTTAAAAGTGAACATTAAACTTTAACCTGAAAATCACTTTGGCGTTTGGCTTGGTCTTTTCTGAACGTACACGTTTACAGAGCTTGAAGGCAACGTTAAAATTAAAACTAATCACGATTGGCTTTATTCTAATTCCGTTTGATTGAACGTATAACGAAAATCGACAGCTATAATAATAAAATCATTTACTATAAATTTAAATGTTGACTAATAAAGTTGATTGGAAAATTTCGTAATACATACGTATCTACTTACATACTTAGTCACTTACTTTCAATATTTATTTATTTATTTATTTTCGGTGAAAAAAAATGAAAATTTTTTTAAAATCATGAAAATATGTTTTGTTAATAAATATAGAGAGAAAGTTTTGTACATCGTCGTAAAATATACTACAAATTCATATTCATAACCGTAATAACGCGATGGGAACGGTAATAGGCATAGTTTTATATTGTGAAATGAAATAATTCATGTAGGTACCTACACGTAACAATAGTTTCAAGGCGATTTTGCCTAATTTTAGGACTAAAAAATTATACTGTAATATACCCGAGTCACCGATGATAATATTTTTCAAGGATGTATTTATTTTGTAATATATTTTCAATTAAAATATCACAAAATTAACGAATAATAACGCAATACTCGAGACCTACCCGACCAAACGGTAAAATGAAATTAGGGGTCATTTCATGTCAGCTCGTTCAACCGTGACATTCTCGTCCAACTACATAGAATATATCGTTATCGTATTCTACTCCACTACGCGTTTATATGCCGAATAAAATTGTAAATGCATTTCATCTAGTTATATTTAGTTTTTAATTTTATTTCAACTCCTTTTTACAATTGTCCCGAGTAGGTATTTTCTTTCAAATCGAATCTACGTGTGTAATTCCAATTCTAAGCATGATAAAGATGCTGGCAACTCGTTAATAATAACTTGGAAAAAAAGATGCAGTGATCAATAATAATGATTCTTAATAAGTGCAGCGTATTCATCATTACATCATGACAACGCATGAGATTTGTATAAAAAAAATTGGTTACAATGAAATCGCCTTTGTTTACATACCGACAATTAATTAATTCGCAACGTTGTCTATTACCTATTTAAGGTAATAATATAACGGTTTTAGTTTCGTTCAGCAGGTTGATAACGTTACACTCATAATTATGGTACACATACATCCTCTCTTTCACCGGTAGTTAACACGCATATTTGTTGAATAGATTTTCGATGAAAAAAAAAAAAACATTATTAAACAAAACATAGGTATCTAATACCTATATCGTGGAGAGGGTAACACGCTCGACCAATAATTATAGAAATTCGATTCGCACTTTTGATCACACACCCAAGCAAGCAAACACATCCCACTCTAATATTAGTAAGTATACTTCAGAGAAATGATTTCAGTACGTACTTTTGGTATCAATATTAAAATGTGCAAACTATCCAATTAATATGAGTAGCACTGGGCGACGACTAATTTTTTTGCCTGAGGTCTAACCATGATAAACTTATAGTTTATACCTAAATACACTCAGATATAACGTATATTGGCATGTTTTAATCGTTTTCGTTACTACCAGGCCAGAGTGGTCCAAAAGTGCAAAAATGAATGTTTTTGGGCATTTTCACACGTTCTACGGTGGTTTTTACCGAAATTTTTTGATTCTGTAAAAATGTTTATTTTGAAAAAAATTCCTCAATTTTTTTCATTCCACTAAATATTTTATACAATTCATCGAAAACTCTTGACTTGCAAAGTTGTTTTTTTTTCATCATTTTCCAAAAAAAAAAAAAAAATGATTTATAATTTTTGTAAAAAAAAGTTTTGAAAAAAGTAGGTAGAGGTAGGTAATAATTTACAAAAAAATCTTTCCTAATTAATTTTTATGATTTTTTTTTAGTTTTAAAAAATACTTTTAAATTTCCTAAAAATTTACAATTTTGTAAAAATCACAAATTATTTTAAACGCACCGAATCGTGGGATTTTTCAATTACTCTTCATCTTATTAAATATTTTGTCCAATTCATCAAAAAACTCATGGATTTAACATTTTTTTTTAAAATCATTATACGAAAAAAAAAATGGTTTATAATTTTTGCAAAAAAAATGGTACCTAAGTTGAGTAATAATTTATAAAAAAATCTTAATTTATTTTTATGATATATTTTTTTTTTTTTTTGTTTTAAAAAAGACTTTCATTTCATAAAAATTTCTAATTTTTGTAAAAATCACAAATTAACTATTCTAAATGTTCCGAATTGCGGGATTTTTGAAAATGTTTTAATTCTGATCAAAATGTCCATAACTTATTGCCAATTTTTCGAAAATTTCAAGCCATAATTTTTGCCTATTTTTATTTTACTAATTAGTTTGCAAAAAATTCCATTTTAAGAAACAATGTTTGATTTCACGACTTTTAGCATAGTATATGCCCGAGCGGCACACTCGATCGATAATATCGGAAGATGTAACGTATCGATAAAAAATCGTTTGAAAATCTATAGATGTTCTCACGATATTATAAAGATTTATCGGTACAACTTCATAGGCAAAAAATCTAAAAACTATCGAATTCGATATTATTAAGATTTTATGACGATATTCGTCAACGATACTATCGACAGATTATATTAAATTTATCGAATCCGATTTTGTAAAGATATTTGAAACTATATTATCGACACATAATATGCAATTTCTCGAATTCGATTTTCTAACGATTGCGTGAAGATATTTGAAACTATATTATCGACACGTAATATGAAATTTCTCGATTTCGATTTTTTTACGATTTTGTGACGATATTTGAAACTATATTATCGACAAATAATCTGAAATTTCTCGAATTCGATTTTTTAACGATTTTGTGACGATATTTGAAACTTTATTATCGACACGTAATCTGAAATTTCTCGAATTCGATTTTTCAATGATTTTATGACGATATTTGAAACTATATTATCGACACGTAATATGAAATTCCTCGAATTCGATTTTTCAACGATTTTGTGGCGATATTTGAAACTACATTATCGACAAATAATCTGAAATTTGTCGAACGATTTTTCAACGATTTTGTGACGATATTTGAAATTATTTCCAAATTGGTGAAAATTTTTCTAAGTCCAACACGTCTGGAAGTACTAAACTGCCTATTATAAGCGTTTTATTGCTAATTCCTCAATGATAAGGTATGGCATAGTGGTTAAGGAAGAGGATTACCATGCAGGAGGTAGATGGTTCAAGCCCCACGGGTGGAAGATTTTTTATAATTTTTTTTGACTTTTTCTGAAATGATCCTCTTACCGTAACATGAATAATGTGTTTAGACATAATTTAATGTATTAATTATGCTAATTAATGATTTTTAATTATAGAAAAAAGCTAGTAAAAGACGAAAAATCGGAATAAAAAATCGATAAAAAATCGACAGAATATCGAATTCGATAAAGTGTCGCAAAAGTTCCGCCTAAATCGTGAAATTATCTTTCGATATTATAGATATATTATCGATAAAATATCTTACTATAATCTCGAAATTTTTGCTAACTATAATTCGTCGATAATCTATCTATATATCGAAAGATAATTTCACGATTTAGGCGGAACTAACGCGACACTTTATCGAATTCGATATTCTGTCGATTTTTTATTTCGATAATTTGTCGATTGTGCTGCTCGGGTGCTTTTACGGAGACCAAAATGGAAAAAAACGACCCAAAAATCCGATACCAAAATCCGTCACGAAAATCCGACACCAAAATCCGCCCCATTGAGTTAGGTTAGGTTACATTAGGTTAGGTTTGGATGATATAAAAAACTTGGAAAATTTTTAATAAATTCGATTTTTTAGACATTATGTCAGACATTTTGAAACTTGTAAATTTTTTTGAAATTTTATGACTTTTAGTCATTTTCTAGACATTTTGTCAGACATTCTGAAACTTGGAATTTTATTTAGAAAGATGACTTTCAGACATTTTGTCAGACATTTTTAAACTTTGAATCTTTTTATAAATAGAAAGATGATTTTCAGACATTTTGTCAGGCATTTTGAAACTTGAAATTTTTTTTTTTTTATGTTTTATTATAGTTTTTAGATTTTGAAATTTCCATGGAAATCAAATATTCGTGACTTTTAGACATTTTGTCACAGAGTAAAAGCATATACTATGTTTCATACTTTCAAACGTAGTGTGGAAATAGAGCCAACCAGGGGGGGGGGGGGGGGGGTCCAGGCGCCGAGTTTTTTTTTTCATTATAAGTATATTTTTTTTATCACTTTCCAAAAAAGTTACTTCACAAAATTTTTCAAACCGAAAAAAATGAATTAAAAAAAAATCAAGTTTTATAAATTTTTAGATACAGTTTTACAAAAACTTCTAACATGTCTTTGTGGCCACGAAAACAATTTTAAAAATTAATAAGAAATGGGCTTTTCTTTCGAAGTATAGAGTACAGACCATCGATTAATCATGTTTTGAACTCAGCACATGAAAAGTTCAAAATTTACGCCCAATGTAATTTTTTGATTGCAGCGAACTCGTGTCCTATCTCTATTGCGATTCTGGCATGGCATAGCAAAGCGATAGTCCCATTGAAAACAGAAAAAAAAAAAAGTGAAACTTGTAGTTAAAAAAGTGACGAATGATGTTTAATAACGCGAAGAATTTTATCGCTATTTCATTCCTAAATAAAAGTACGAATACTCAGATGCGCTATTATAAAGAGGTTACTTTCCGATTCACCGCCGTTGTCGTTTTTGTTGGTTTTCATTTCGTGTACTTGCCTACCTATTATCTATACCTAGTACTGAAAAATACTTAAATTGAAAGAATGATATCATAATCTATTTTGTATTCCTTAGTATAGGTGGGTGATTCTCAAATTTCGAGATCGATTTACCATGAAAAAATAGGAGAAAAAAATTGTTGGTTTTTCAAAATTTTTTCACTGAAATGTTATGAGGGAGTACCCTAGACACTCAAAATATGCATGGTCTCTAATTTGGTCACTAATCTACTGTGAGAAAAAACTTTGAAATGTTTGTTGTTTATGCAAATTTTTCAAGTTGAGAAATTGGCTCAAATTTTGAGCAAAATAAAATAATAAGACTATTACATTGTAGGAAATTACATTTCGGATCGAAAAGGTTCTATTCACTTTTTTCCTATCTTCAAAATTTCAGGCGCTATGCGAAAAAAACGAAAAAATTTAGTATGTATTTGTCCATACTACTAATTTTTTCTTTTTTTTCGCATAGCGCCTGAAATATTGAAGATAGGCAAAAAGTGAATAGACCTTTTTTGATCGGAAATTTAATTTCCTACAAGTAACCAGTCTTAGTTTTTTGATGTGGACCTATGCGGACTCCATAAATGATACGGGCCACGCTAAAGACTTCAAATCTACGGCCACGCTAAAGACAAATCTTAAAAAAACCCTGAAAATTCCGGTTTTAAAATTATTTTTGAAAAAAAACTAAAACATTGGCCAAAAGGACGTACTAATACTCATCTTTCACGATAAAAATTTTGAACCTAATATTACACGTCTTGCAGCTACGAGGACCACGCTAAAGACATTTTTTTTGGTCAAAAATCATAGTTCTAATAAGTTTTAGTACTGAGTGCCCGAGAAGAGGATTGTGGAAAACGATCGAGGTAGATAAGTGTTCCCTCACTCCATCTAGTACTATGTTTGCATTGAACGATATAAAAAAGGTAAATACTGATGTTTTTGGAAATTGTCAATTTAATGGCGATTTGGGCCACGCTAAAGACAAAAATTCGAGGGATACCCCTATGAAACCTCCGGGACCACTCAATTCGGCTGAAAAATTTAAAAAACCATTTTCCTATGATAAAGTCACTAATTCTTCACTTCTCACACTAGTCATCGGGTTTTTAATTTTATCGAGCAAGCGCGTGTCCTAAAGTGTTGAGTGAAAAGTTACTCGAGGGACAGGCCACGCTACTGGACATTTTCATGTTCTGGCTTATGAAATGACCTTCAAATATGCAGTCATCTCAAATGTTATACATGGCAGAAGTAGTACTAAATGAGTACTACTAATGTACCAAATTTGAAAAAAATTAGTGTTACCATTCGAGAGATATTTAACGGGGACACGAATCGTTCCCGTAATTTGAGAATCACCCAGGTGTAGGTAGGTAGCTACTAGCAAGGTACATATGGTAAATGGTACCGTATACCTCTTACCTACCTATAAAGTATGTATTTTGTGAAAACCAATTTTTTTTTTAGTTTTGCAATACTGAAAAGTACAAAATTGTGAACAAAATTATTTGGTCTGCTTTTAAGGTACAGTTAACTATACCTACGTATGTATATGCTTTTTGCAGATTGCATTTGAAATTTATTCGCATTCTGCTGAACACAAATTCGATAATTTTACACACCGCATAATCAAATTTATTCCGCATGATTTACCACAAAATATAATAACACCATCGCGGTAATGATTCTTTTCTCATTCTTACATTTTTTTTTAAATCGACGTGTTATTTGTTGCAATATTTCACTGCAAGCTTCCGTAATATGCCTATGATAATAATGCATTGGTAGCTGATCAAATTATCCATTTACAGATGTAAAAAAATTCTACAATAATCCGTTATCAGCTTATAAACATTACAGATGCATTTTATTTTAAATTGTTTCCTTACATTCAATTGTTCAAAACCCGACTAATTCACACAAATAATTTGTAAAAAGTGTATTCGAAAAGTGCATCTGATGTGAATAGAATTTTCAGGCATGATATTCCAGTTTTCAATTTTTTAGCAGACAACATTGCTCAAATTGACAAGAAAAGGGAGCTCACTGACCAAAATTATAATGTAATACCACCCCCCCCCCCTCTATCAAATAAATCGTCCAATTCTTTTTAATTGTATAACAGTTTAAAAATTTTCTCGGAAAAAATCTATTATCAATATATTTTTTTAAATAATGCAAAAAAATTGTCTAGGTATAAAAAGATATTTGAAAGAAACTGAGTATTTCAAATTGAAAATTTTTTAAAAATAATTCTATGAATAAAATTTCTGCTCAAAAAAAATATTATAGACAATTCCTCGTGAAATTTACAAATATATTACCTATATACCTATACCTAGTTACTTACCTACTAATAAAACTTACTTATAATTTATTTTTAAAAAATTTTTGAAAATTTTTTAAAGAAATATTTACCTATAATATATCAATATAAGAGTTCGATTTTTTTTCAAAAATTTTTTTGACGATTTTTCTTATTTTTTGTTTTTCAATAAATTGATAATTATCTAGGATTTTTTATTTTTGAGGGGTGAAAAGTTGAAAATATTTCCTATCAAAAATATCTTTTGTAAATAAAAAGAAAACTTGATAATTCTTTTTTTTTCAAAAAATTTTGGAATAGGTAAATATTTTTTTCCCCGAAAAAATTGAACTTTTGCAAAAGAAATTTTAAAAAATTTTATTGCATTTTTGAATTATCTAAAAAAAAAAACATTTCAAAAAAATTTTTAATTAATTTTTTGTAAAAATTTAAAAAGATGTATAATTTTTTTATGAATTAAAAAAAATGGATTAGATTTTTGATTTTTTGAGAAAATTTTCAAAATATTTTTTCCCAAAAATTGCTTTTTTAGATGATTATCATATTGTAAAAAAAATGAATAAATGAATAAACGTGATAAAATGTTTATTTTTTTAGAAAAAAAATTGTTCACGTCCTTTTAAAAATTTTGGATTGTATTTTGGAATTTTTCTGCAATTTTTTGAAATATAGGTATCCTCTTGAAAAAAATGAAAAGAGTTTTTGTTCAAATTAAAGAAAAAAATATAATTCCAAAGTTGGTAATTTCTTTCAAAAAAAAAAAAAAAAAAAAAGTTTAGACGATTTTTTTTTTAATTTATAAGAATACTTATTTAATCAAGCCCTAAACTCTTTCTAAAAAAAATTCGTATTGAGTATTTTCCTTTCCAACAAAATGTAGTTTTTTATAAAAGTTGCTTAAAAATTTTTTTATTTTTTTTTATTTTTTTTTTTTTTAGAAAAATTGTAAATAAAAATTGTTGTTTTGAAAAATTTTCTACTTGGATGATTTTTTAAAATTACAACAGAAAATTGTTTCAAATCTGTCTCTCATGCTTGTTTGAGAAAGATACCTACCAAAAAAAAAATCGATTTTGCAGGGGACAATGAGGAAAAAATTGACTTATAGTGATTTTTGAGCAAAATAGTGACATACTTAATGACTCTAAAGTAAGTTACAAACATGCCTGAATTTTTCTAAAAAATGCATTAAAAAATATTTTATACGCCTTCATTGAACAGAGGTAATTTGGTGGAATTTTTTTAGATAAGAAAATTAGACTGCCAACTGTTTTACTAAAAAAAAAACAAAAAAAAAAACAATAGCTGTCAAAAAATTTGATTTTATGACTACTTATGAAAAGTTTTACAATTGATACAAACGAAATTTTGAATAAGACTTTTCAAATTTCTTTTGATACTACACTTGTACACTCTTTTCTTATGAATGCTGGCCACTACAAAACCATCTTTAACACATTTACTTGTGTAAACAACAATAACCTATTGGTATAGGTACCACAGTAAATAAACCGTACCTACGCAGGATATTTAAGTATAAAAGTACCGTATATTTTCACTTTAAAAGTAGATACTAATACGCAGTATAAAAGAAACCGAATTGATGATTTGATGTACACCTATAAACGATGTTTAATTAAATTAGTAACATTTTCCGATCGGACAAAAATGAAAGTTAGTCTACGGCAATTAAAACAAAGAATCAAGAACATCGAGTCAATTTTATATGGTAACCAGGTGTGTAATTTGAAAGTATTTTGTTATTACGGTACCTTACAAAAACGTTAAAATATGATATAATGTGACATAATATAGATATGTAATACATCATAAAACGCGAATGTATCACAAAATGTCTGAAAACAGAGCATATGAAAATGTAGGTAGGTAGGTAGTAAGTGCCTAATATCTTCTTCAAAGCAACTTGAAACATACAAACATAAATATATTGTGTACGATCTTATACAGAAGTGTATTAGACAGCAGCTGAGTGCAAATATTAAATTGTCGAACATTTTCTGATAACTGGAAATATAGTTTAAAGTTTCAACAACCTGGCGCGAACGAATACACATTACAAAACATTTCGGTATAACACCTTCTAATGACGCTGAACCGTAAGCCCTCATAATGTACATACGAGTTGAACAAAATGAAGTAAATTGTAGCAATCTACCACCATCATATGGTAATCTGCAGGTTGATAACTTTATGGCCAATGATCTCATCACGATAATCTATACCAGCGAAATAGCTAATTTCCTACGCGTTTTCTTTGTGTTAAATTATACAGTCGAAGAGAATTACTCCAGTTTGATCCAACTGAGAGGAAAATTTACGAAATGTGGTATGAGCAGTGTGGTTCTGGCTCATCAAGGTGGTAATTAAGGTGAAAAATTCCAGCCACTGTAATTAGAGGTGCAACTTTTTATCGTTAAAATTCCACATGTTTTTTACGATGATTTTGAATATTGCCTAATATTTTTTTAGTTTTATTAATATCTAAAGGGTGAACCGACAATGTTTCCCGACCTTAGACCAGGAGACAGCTGTGTCGATTTATGAAAAGTTCATAATATGCAAAAATGCACCAAATCGCTCAATTAAGCGGAAGTTACACGGGTGTAAAAGTTTCTTTTGATGCTTAATAGAAAACTATCATTGCTAGAGACGAATTCTTCAAACAAAAATTTTTCCTCGTTCAATTTCCTATCGAAATGTTCCTATACATTTTTTTTCGTAATTCTTCACTAAAGAATGTTATGTTTAATTTAGTAGGTATCAAAAAATTGGTCAGAAATTTTTTCCTAAAAAACAAAAAAATGACACTGAAACAAACATACCTACCTTCTTCCAATGAGAAATTACAAAAAAATATGTTGAAGCATTTTGATAGAAAATGTAATGGGGAAGAATTTTTGTTTGAAAAATTTTCATCTAACGATGAAAGTTTTCCTAAAGTACTTGAAATGTTATGTTGAAAATTTGTATTTTTTTTTTTTTTTTAATTTCAGAGTTTTGTTAATTTTTTTTTTTTTTTTTTTTGAGTGTAGGTATACATGAAAAAAATGTTTCGTACAAAAAAATGTTCCAATTCAAATTTCCCACAAAAAAGTAGGTATTCTTTCAATTTTTTTTCAGACGCATTTTTTATTAGGAGAATTTTTCATCAGAAGTACCTGTTTAATGTTGTCAGATCAACGTATACATAATATATCTATCTAGCACAAAAAATTCTTTATGAGATTGAGATGGTAACACTACTTGAATTTTTTCAAAATTGTCCTATAATATTCCTAGTACTTATACAGGGTGTCCATGTCCTGCCTTCGGCGAATGATCTGCCAAACTTGAAATTTGGATACGTAACCGAGTATGACTAACAAAACACTTTATGAACACATATTGCCTTAGTTTGAAAATAGAGGAGCTATAGGGAATAAAAGTGTGACGTCACAATCGGCTATTTTTCTGTGATAAAGTTGAAAATGGGATCACGATATTTTTGCTTATCACAAGAGTTACAATTTTTGCACTTATTAGGTTAT
The DNA here is from genome assembly GCA_959613365.1 of Balanococcus diminutus. NCBI lineage: Eukaryota > Metazoa > Arthropoda > Insecta > Hemiptera > Pseudococcidae > Balanococcus > Balanococcus diminutus. The sequence goes on along the minus strand of OY390715.1, from coordinate 40,162,972 downwards.
TACTCAAAAAATAGAGCTTTAATGAAAAATTTACTTAGGACACTTTTTGTAGGAAATTGAACAAGCTTTTCATTCGTTTAAAAACATTTTGATTTGGTGTAGTATAAACGGAGATATTGAGAAAACAAAACGGTACTTCTTCAGCATACTTCTGGTCCATTTCGAACAAATAACTCTTGTGTAATTAACTGTATAATAAAAGTTGATATATCATTCGAAAGAGGACAAGATTTTCTACATTTCGTTTCTCTAAAAAAAATTTCTAGCTATTTTAGTTTTTCAGTTATTTTAATTTGAAATTAGTGTTGATGTTTAGCAAACGGATTTCGCATGCTTTTCAACGCTTTTTACATTTCAAATCGAAATATCTAAAAAACTAAAAGAGCCAGAATACAGTTTTAAGGAAACGAAATATAGAGAATCTTGTTGTCTTTCGAATGATATAATAAATTTTTCGCTAAAATGAACTACTATCGATTTATTTGATAAAATACTTGAAGATGGACAAGTATGTGAAGGGAGTACAATTTTGTTTTAGCGATATCTTCGTTTGTACAACACGAAATTAAAATGTTTTTATTTGAATTGAAAGTTCTTTCACTTACCTACAAAAAATGTTTTTTATGAATTTTCTGTAAAACTCCTAGTTTTTGAGTTATTAAGTGAAAACAATGAAAATAATGAAAATGTACACATTACAATTGATAAGAATTTTGGAAACTAAACACGCCAGACATTGACAATAACTCTTTTCTGATAGGAAATTTTCTCCACAACAAAAACTTTTTTATAAACTTTTTCTCTAAATGTTACCGTTTTATTACAAAATTGAAAAAACCACTTTTTCCCATGTTAATTTTCAATAGTATCCCCTTTTCAACTTTATCAAAGTGTTCATCACGTGACTGTGACGTCACCACTTTTATTCCCTATACTACAAAGTTTTGAAAATTGGTATTTTGCTCAGAAAAAGTTTGCAACACTGCGTTAAAATTGTTTTTCGACACCGGCAGTGGATAGCTCTTCGCAAAAGCAATAAAAGTTGTAAAACCACATTGGGGTGCCTATCTTTGAAATTGAAGGAGTTATAGCAACATGAAATTCCAATCAAAAACATTGCCTACACGCCAATTCATTATGGTGCAATGAAAATTATGAAATTTGGTCAAAACAATACAGGAAACAGAATGATGTCACTTTTTGAGAGAAGGAAAAATGACATCTGAAAATTTTGCGTATCTTATCGAAAATACCTATTTCCAAAAATAGATAATTTTTGCACCAACTTTTTTTGCTCCTTTTAAAATGTTACACCTGGTTCATACATTGTCTTGACGAAATTTTGAAATTTTTTTAACCACTGCCCGCCCTTCAAAATCAGGATGGGTACCTGCTGTACAGAAAGTTTTTTGTTATAGTGGTAGTCCGTTGTACTCAAATTTCAAGTTTGACAGACTCCTCGCAGGACACCCTGTACATCCCAAACGATTTACGTTTTCAATTTCGTTATTGAGGTAGGTAAAAAATAAGAAATGAGGAAGGCACGTGCTTTATTTCAGCTTCTGTCCTAAATAACCTATATGTGAAGCTCGTAATATTATTCTGTACACTAAAGCACCAAAGATGGAAGTACAATTTTTTCGACTTCGAGATTTTTATAGTTTATGAACCTAAAAGTGTCAAAAATTCAAAAAATGTAAAAACCTCAAAGTTGAAAAAAATGTGACTTCCATCTTCGGTGCTTTAGTGTACTTACGGTATTTAGAAGTAGGCAGAGGCACATTTCACAAGAGTTTTGATAACGAACTCGACTTTTCTTAGATTCATAAATTCATCACTCACAATGAACTAATTTAGATGAAACAGCAGTAATACCTAATGCAAGTTCTACACACCTTATTTAAATTGTAAACCAATGTTCAAACTGAAACTGATGAGAAGGAAGAAGAAACACATCATGGTCAAAAAATTTACAGTATCATACCCATACCTTCGAGTTCGTGTAATTAGGTACATGCTTGCTTACGTTCGTATATTCATTCCATACCCTTATCAAATGAAAAAGTAATCAAATACACGGATAATAAAAATAAATTTTGCAAAACCACGTTTATATTCAAAACAAGCGTGTAAAAACCTTGTGTACTTGGAATGCAACTTCAAGTCTCGAACATTGCAATCAAACGTAGGTAATGTAAGTTCGTAACTCAAATCAAGTATATCACTCAAGATTTCAAAAAAATAACGTAGTTTATATTTTAATTGTTATTCAAGAGCTTATGTACCGATTAAAAGTGTAAAATGTGACGCATACTACAAGAATACTCACCAAAACAACAAGATATACAGGTAAACGCAGGGGATATCAACAAGAGCTGGGTTCAGAGAACTAAACGATGGATGATGGTATTGGTTAATACACAATCTAACACGACGTCTATATGAATTCTAGATGATATTTATTAATACCGCATTATACTTTAAACGTCACTAATAAATATTTCGAATAAAATCAAATTCACACAAACATTAATATCAAAATTTCAGCGAAGTTAGCAAATAGCGATCTGCGAGCACATTCACATAATACCACACAATATACGCGGACGGACACAACAACTCGTACCACAACAGCATACACCGAACACGATAGAACGACTACTGCTACTGTCTTGTTTCTTGATGTTGCCGAACCCGATGATGTTGGAACTGGATGCTTTGGGAGTGGCTAAATCCACAATAAGTAATCACATTGTAAGGGCGATCTCGTTCTTTTTTATTCATCTTCATTCTTCTTTATTCTTTGTATGATTTTTTTTTCAAACAAATTTTTTTCAAGTTTTTTTCTGAAAACTTTGATGTTTTATTTAAAACAAATTTATTCTTTCACAAAATACTCAAAATATTTTTCATTCTACCTAGGTATTTTTTAGGGTTGTTTATGTTTTAATTTTTCAATTTTTTTTCAACAAGTCTGTACTGTCAGTAGCCTCAGTAAGTAGTTAAGTACTTAGCTACTTAGGTACTTACTCAATTTTGAATATTAAAATTTTAGTAAATTTGAAGAAAAATTGGAATTTATATCTACTTGAAGAAATTTAGAAATTACTCGATTAGAAATTACTCGATAAGAATTAGAAGACAAAAAAATAATGATGAAAATTATTGGAAAAATTCGAATGAGAAGTCAAGTTGCCAGTTCGCAGAAGAAATAGGAACATTCTGATGACCAATTTGAGAATGAAATCAATTGAAAATTTTATTGGAAAATGAGGGGAGTATGAACAATTTTCTTGAAAAAATAAAATTAAAAAAGTCGGAAAAAATTTCGGAAAAATAAACTTGATAAAAAATTTATTTGAAAGAAATTTCAAAAGAAAAATTTGAAAAAGTATGGTAGAATTAGAACTTAAAAGCATTTTTGATGAAAAATTTTTATGAAAAATGTTTAAAAATCTAAATGAAAATTTAAAACTAAATTTAATTAACAATATTCATTAAAAATTTCATAAAATGAATTTGAAAAAATATAATGAAGATTGGTTGCATTTTGATGAAAAAATTATTATTGGCAAGTTTGAATGAAAAAGTAGAAAAAATATATAATTATTTTTTTAAAATGAGTTTCAAGTTGTTTTAAATAACAAGCAGAAAAAATTTATATTTAATGAAAATTTTAATTTGAGGAAAATATAAGAATAAATAATTATTCGATGAGTGATGAATAATTTCTTCAAGATTTTTTTTTTCAAAAATGGAATGAAAATTGAAAACGAAAAAAAAAATGAAAAATTTGAAGAATATAAAACTTGGAAAAATTTTAAATATTTTATTAAATTTTATTAAGCTTGGTGGAAAAATCTCGATGTCCATTGTCCACGACAACGAGTTTTCAAACAAGAATATGATATGAATTCTCGTTCGTTCATTTTGGTGATTACTTGTTGTGGATTTAGCCACTCCCGGATGGTTTGGTATTACCTTAACAGTATTGCCAGACCGAATGATTCAGCGGTGTAAAATTTACTTGAATAAGATTTAATTTCAGATTATTATTTTTATTTATTTATTTATTTATTTTATTCATATCTTATCAATCATTTTTTTTTTTTCGTACTTTTGCATTGAAAAGTACGTACAAATAGATACAAAACTGCCAATAGCTTCTTCAATTTTTATTTTTAATTCGTGAAAAATAAAGGTAAAAAATTTTTTTAAACATTTCATCTCCTGATTTTGTAACTTTTTCCAAAAATGTCGACCCTTAGCTATTGTAATGGTTAACGTAATTTTTTCAAGCTTCTCCTTGATAATTATAAGAACTTTGAACTTTTTTTCTTAATTTGTTCACACATTGGGTAAGTAAAGCCCAAATTGAAAAATGGAGGTTTCCATGTAAAAGGGGATTAGTTGGGCTTTCTAGGCCTAGGCTCATTTGTATGGGAGGTAGTGATAAAAACAAAAAGGGTATCTGTAATTAGGTGTTTTTACTTCACTTATTTCTGTTTCATAGATCTCGAGCACACAAAATTATGTGCATGGCATGACTCGTAGTCGTAGGCTTAGTACCTAGTACCTACCTAGCTAGCTACCTACACAGTACACTAGTATGTCTATGTACCTAGCCTACCTACTTACTACCAAATAACCAGATTTTTTGTAAATTAAATTTCATTTCGATTATAATTTAGTTTAGCCACTAGCAAACAAATTTCAACTTATCGAGAATTAGGTAGTTTGTTGTCTGTGGGTTAGGTACCTAACTACCTACTAGGTACATGAAGCATGGATTAATATGTAAAACGTTGAAAACACGAAGAAAATTTCGACGACTATGGCAACACTGAATTTACATAAAACGCACTTCGAGCTCGAGTGCAACTTGAAAGTCAACCTTAACCTATGGAATTTCATATGAGCTCTTACAAATGTAATTCTTAATCTCCCACGCGGATAAATTTTATAATGACATCTAACGCGCGTAAACCAGACATATTGACTAACGTATGCGCATTCCATTACAGACACCTCACAGCTATCAATTAAAATTTCAAATTTATAAATAGCTGCGTCAGAAGATCTTATGACTAATCCATTTATTCGAGGATAATTACAGGAATACTCGTGGTTGATCTTGAAATTGGAATACCGTCTGTCCATGATCAATAATCCGTTATAGAATCCCCGATAACGAATACATTTCGCGGAAACAGACGTAGAATAGAAACGTAATAGAAACTTCGAAAAATGAAATGTATGTACACTTGTACCGTATCTATCTGAGAGTAAATCCCCAAAAAGATTTTATTGATTGTTGGTTTATCCAAAAAAAAAAAGTAGTGTACCTAAACCTTATACGTTATACTTACATCTTATTTCAATCATCAATGGATCAATGAACAAATACCTATCTAAATATAAAATTGCGAAAAACAAATATCAAGTACGATACTTATATTTAAAATTCAAAATACCTACACCAAGTTAGGTATTATTTGTACCTATGTAAGTTATGTGCCAATGAAGGATTTCCAATTTAAGTCAAGTTGACTTCGTTGGTACAAATTGAATACCTAATACGATTGATACTTACTACCTATGCATTTTTTTTCACTGCAAAATACTTTATGTCAGTAAATGGCAACATGAGAGTATTCGATGTCTGCTACAGGTACAAAATATTTTTTATTAATCGCAGGAAATTATTAGGTATAATCATTCGAATCTCTCTTAATTATCAATATAACCTAGAAATATACCGACGTAATTATTTTTTTATTATTTTCTATTCAACCAGTTGAGCTTATGAAACACCAGCACCACTACCGTAAAACCTGTCAATCTCATTATCAAACCGTCTTCGGTGCATGCATGTTAATAGGTAATCTTGATGCAGCGGATTACAACACACCTGCGTTCTTAAAAATATAATGCGACGAAGCGTTTAGGAACATGTCGGTGTCAAATAGCAATTTTATATTCATTATTAATAATATTAGTTAGGGTAAATCTAGGTATTACTTCAAGATTTGCTAATTTTTTTTTTTTAATTTGTTTTATTTTGTTTTGCTTTGTCTTGTTTTATCTTTATCTGGGCACTAACTCATGTTTTAGCAAATACATACCTACATATAAGGGCAGGGACAAACGAAAATCATAAATTTTATTTAAAAAAATTGACACATTTTTTATTACAAAAAATTGGTTTCTTTTTCACTTCAAAAAAATAAAAATAAAACTGATCTCAATTTTTTTTTAAAAAAAGGTCTCAAAAAATACTCAAGTGTTTGTTCAGTCCTTCCTATAAAATTTTTACAATACGAAATTTTTTGTTGCATTTTTTCAAAAAAAAAAAAATCACTCTACGAAATTGAGACCTTTTACTAAATACGTGTCCCCGAGCAGCACAATCGACAAATTATCGAAATAAAAAATCGACAGAATATCGAATTCGATAAAGTGTCGCGTTAGTTCCGCCTAAATCGTGAAATTATCTTTCGATATATAGATAGATTATCGACGAATTATAGTTAGCAAAAATTTCGAGATTATAGTAAGATATTTTATCGATAATATATCTATAATATCGAAAGATAATTTCACGATTTAGGCGGAACTTTTGCGACACTTTATCGAATTCGATATTCTGTCGATTTTTTATCGATTTTTTTATTCCAATTTTTCGTCTTTTACTAGCTTTTTTCTATAATTAAAAATCCTTAATTAGCATAATTAATACATTAAATTATGCCTAAACACATTATTCATGTTGCGGTAAGAGGATTATTTCAGAAAAAGTCAAAAAAAATTATAAAAAATCTTCCACCCGTGGGGCTTGAATCATCTACCTCCTGCATGGTAATCCTCTTCCTTAACCACTATGTCATACCTTATCATTGAGGAATTAGCAATAAAACGCTTATAATAGGCAGTTTAGTACTTCCAGACGTGTTGGACTTAGAAAAATTTTCACCAATTTGGAAATAGTTTCAAATATCGTCATAAAATCGTTGAAAAATCGAATTCGAGAAATTTCAGATTACGTGTCGATAATAAAGTTTTAAATATTTTCACAAAATCGTTAAAAAATCGAATTCGAGAAATTTCAGATTATTTGTCGATAATATAGTTTCAAATATCGTCGTAAAATCGTTGAAAAATCGAATTCGAGAAATTTCAGATTACGTGTCGATAATAAAGTTTTAAATATTTTCACAAAATCGTTAAAAAATCGAATTCGAGAAATTTCAGATTATTTGTCGATAATATAGTTTCAAATATCGTCACAAAATCGTAAAAAAATCGAAATCTAGAAATTTCATATTACGTGTCGATAATACAGTTTCAAATATCTTCACGCAATCGTTAGAAAATCGAATTCGAGAAATTGCATATTATGTGCCGATAATATAGTTTCAAATATCTTTACAAAATCGGTAAAAAAATCGGATTCGATAAATTTAATATAATCTGTCGATAATATAGTTTCAAATATCGTCAAAAAATCGGAAAATATCGGAATCGAGAAATTTCATATAATCTGTCGATAATATAGTTTTAAATATCTTTACAAAATCGTTAAAAACTCGAATTCGATAAATTTAATATTCTTTGTCGATAGTATCGTTGACAAATATCGTCATAAAATCTTAATAATATCGAATTCGATAGTTTTTAGATTTTTTGCCTATGAAATTGTACCGATAAATCTTTATAATATCGTGAGAACATCTATAGATTTTCAAACGATTTTTTATCGATACGTTACATCTTCCGATATTATCGATCGAGTGTGCCGCTCGGGTCACTCCACTTTCAACAAAACAGTAGAGTCGTATTATATTTACGTCTAAAAATAGAGATTACTTATTTGTCAAACAACAACAACAACAACAAAACAAAGATATTAAAAAAATAACTTGAAACATTTTTTATTTAAAAAAAAAAAAATTGTCTCCTAAAAGAACAAAATATTTTTACTTTTTTATTTTAAAAATAAAAGATATTTTCACTCAAAAAACTGAGATTTTTTCTCCATTACGTATTTTTAAAATTTTACTTTTTTTGCTTTTCCCCCCTAAGGAAATTGAGAAACTTTGTCTTTTCTACATCAAAAATTTGAGAGTTTTCTTCTCAAAAATTTGAAAAAAAACTACTTTTTTTTACGCTAACGTTGAAGTACTAAAATATTTATTCAAATTTTTTTCTTGCAAAAAGAATTAAGGAAATTTAAAAAAAAAAAAATGTTATTTTTCAAGTTGAGTACAATCATGTAGCTGTAGCTATATAAAAAATGGGTGTTTAAAAAAACAAAATTTGTGACATGCATTGTATTTAGTTAAAACTTGAAAAAATGATGATTGATTTCTGGTACGTAGACGTACCTCTACCTACCTATGCATAGTGCATACTTGATGATTTAATCATGCAATGGAACCGTTATTGGGATGGCCAACGGTTTATTGCCTGACAAAAAGTAATTAGCAAAGAGAAATGTTACTCTCAACCGATAGATTATTTGACATATTATGAACGAAAAAATCAAAGGTAATTTCTAATATTTAGGTATTAACTTGAAATTTTTTGAGAGTATTAATTAGGAAACCCAGGTAACTTTTGCAAATCGTAAAAAAAATTCTTGTCGTGAAATCGCAATTTTTTAATTTAGTAGATAGCATTAGGTAGGTATTAAAAAAGGCAGATAATCCATTTTTTTAAATTTACAATTTTTTTCTTCAGAGGTATTAACATTAAGGGTCTGCCAAATGTTTTTTTTTTTTTTTTTTTTTTTGTTTTAACATAGTCATCTGAAAAGTCCAAAATTGGACCTGGCTGGTTTAGTAAATAAATTAACCGATTCAATTATGTACTTACGAAAATTATTTTGGAGTCAACATTGCGTAATTTTTACCTATCCTAATTACCTACACACCTATGGATATGTATAGATAATTTTCCTTGAAAAAAAAAATTATAAAATCGCAATTTTTAAATAAATCTTGAAAAAAATTCAATTACCTACCTAACGTAAAGTAAGTTAAAAAAAGTTTGATTTTTTTTTTCCAAAAATTTTTAAATAATTTTTTTTAAATTTCTTTTACGAAAATTTTTCAATATTCTTTGAAGTAAACAGGACTTATCTTGATAAATGTTCGTCAGTAGAACCAATCATATGGGTTTGAATAGTCTACAATATATTATGTAGATACCTAAATACGAGTACTTACATAGCATACCTACACCGATTGTGGTATTCGTTGAGTAATTTCATAAAAATTTAAAAGGCAGAATTATCAAGTTTATAAAAATATTACAAAGTCGTGAATACGTACGTCTACGTACCTATACCTATGATTATATATGCATGGAAGTACGGAACATTTTCGCAAAACATAAAAATGTAGGCAATTATAGGTAATAGCGACACTAAATTGAAATGGTATACGAAAAACCACGAATTTTAATTAAATCATTTACGCTAAAAAAATTCTATCTAAAAAAAAATTTCACACGAAATTCAATTTTAAAGTTTATTGACACGGGTGCGATTACAAAATCATTACATAGTCCGCAAAGGTACCTGTAGATGATGAGCCAAATCGGAATATATTTTATGGCACAATACACAGAGTTTTTAGATTAAAGTCTTTGTATGTATAAGTACGAATTTCGTAATTCTGAACTTGGTTTCAAATCCACTATAAAATTTGTGATTTGTATGGAGTTGAATTTGGTGAAAAAGAAGAACCGAATTAATTTTTTTTTTTTTTTTTGAATGACTATAAGTATATCTGACTTCTGCCCAAAAAAATCTGGTTGAACCTCACGTTTCGGAAGTTTTTCACAAAAATCTTCGGTTATTTTCCGGATATCAATATCCGACGCCCATCACTAGGTTCCTCGCGGTAATCACCTATGCAATGATACTAACTGGAGGAATCGGGAATCCTCTGTTAGTTATCTATATGTTATCATTATGTGTAAGTGTAACGCATGAAACCGATCCGCATCGATTTTCGTGAACAGTAGGACTGCTGCATGGTTTCAATTTATATTCTTTTGTGAGTATTTGGTCTCTCATTGTCTGTCATAGATACAAGGTGTACCTAACCTAGCAACTTATCTACGAACTTGGCACTTCATATTGGAATAGACTGTAGGTTTTGAACTCGCCTTCGAGAATTTGAAAAAAATTTAATGTATAGCAACATGAAACATAAGGTAGACCATAAGATATAAAAATAAGCAAGAAAAAATTTTTTACTTATATTTTAGCCTCGTTTGATTCATTTATTACTCTGAGTAAAAATCAAAATTACCTATATAAATATTTTATAAAAATAAATTATAGATTGAAAATCCATGAAATTATAATTTTTATATACTTAGTTAGTTAGTTAGTTATAATTAGGCCAAATATTACAATTTGCTTTGAAATTAAAACTATTACGTGGAGGTGAATAAGGCACAAGTACAAAAAATGAGTAGGTATTACGTAAAATCAAATCTATCTCATTGAAGCCTAATTTAACGACCTTATAGATTTTGATTTTTTACAAAAAGTACACCTGACTACCTCAAAAATACACTTTTTTATTGATTGGGAGCGCAAACTACATATTATAAACCGATGAGTTGAATGACCTGTCACAGTAGCGCTCGTACCTCAGTCTCGACAATGTACGAACGATAGTATAGCTTCAGGGATGATGAATTCCTATTAAGGTATTCGTATGAGATTTCAAAAGAAAGGTTTCACTCAAACAAAAGAAATTATTTGAACTAGGGCGAAGAAACAGCAATTATAGCGCCCTTTAGGAATTGTAATGGCAATGGCTGCTACCTTTTTCTTATTATTCAAGAGTTCATTCACCTTAAAAAATGTACGCTCATATACTCATGGTGATAAGTAGGTAAGTACAAGTAGATAGGTGCGACTGCGTCTTATGTTTTTATGTGTATACCATAACCCCTTCTAAGGAGAAAAATGCGATATTTTTATTATAATTTTTGTTTTTGGCAGTTTTCATCGAATTGTTTCAAACTTACAGGGATATAATAGATACCACTAAAGGTCATTCATGTAAATTTTTTCAAATTTTTTCAAACGTATCATATTGGTGAAATGGATCTACAACATACATATTTTTTTCAGTACTTTTTAATATGCTAGAAGAATCTCAAAATTGCAAAAAACTGAAATTTGTCACCATTTATTTTTTGAACTTGAAAGAATTTTTTTCTTGTATATAATATATCAAGAAATACACCTAAACATTGGTACACTGTCAACCCGAATTTGAATAAAATTCTTTGATTATTTCCATTTTTTTTTTTTTTTTTTTTTTTTTTTTTTAATAACCGAGTGACGTTATTTTGTGAACTTGCAATCACCTACATTATGCCTACATAATGTCTGGAGCAACTCTAGAGGGCCTAAAACTCATGTCTGGATATTTTTCAACTTGGTACAGGTACCTCATTTTTTTGCCCATTTCCACAAATTGAATTTGTTAAAAATTAAAAATTTTCATTTTCGCTAAAATTACATTATGTGACATAATATATTGAGTTGAAACATAAAATTTAAATTTTTGAATTATTTTTCATCATAATTTTTAGAGAAAAAAAATCTTTGAATTTTTAAGCAAAAAAATCTATAAAAGAAATTCCTTATTTAAAAAAAAATCTTAAATTTTTATCTCGCTTTTTTTTTTGAAAAAATCTAAATTTTTTAAGGAAAAAATTTCAAAATTCTTACATTAAAAAATATTACTTATTTTTAAACGAATATTAACATTTTATTTTTAAAGTAAAATTTTTATTTATAACAGTTGAGCACTTTGCTATCTAGATTACAATTTTTTCAATTGTGTTCCAGTATACCTTAATTCATGTTTAGGTTACAAGAAAATAAAAACGAGAGTAGGTATGTACCTACCTACATGGTCATATTAATGTATTTGGTGAATCAGATATACCTAGGTACTTGACTTTTTGGTGAAATTTATGTTTCTGAAAAATTCATCTATTTCGAAATTTAAAAATAAAAAAGCAGTTAAATAAAAAGGTACCTACGCACGAAGGTAACTGAAAAAATCTATTCTAATGGACTAACTAATGGCATTACATGAAAAAACATTTATCTTTACAATAATCTACAACTAAGTATAGTTGAATTTGAAAGGAAAGTATCCATAAAGGTATCAAACAAATATGAATTAATTCGTTTTATACCTACTTTGTCCATCATATTCATACTGGTAATGGTAATTTCAAAAACCTAATCAAGTCATTTTACGCTTGATGTTTAACCGTACCTATCATTATTAAATGGCAGAAGGGTGAATGGATAAAATAACGCAGTTGATAAAAGTTTACTGCATGTGATCTATTTCTTGTTCACATGTGCATGCTTCATTTCATTGGATAAAAATTGCAAACTATTATTACCGGAAAATAAAATGAAAAGCGCGCTCTGCTTCATAACGAAACACATTAATGTTGAAAAGAAAAATTCTAGGAATAAAACTTCAAATGAAAATCATATTATAGTGATCGCGAAAATGAAAGAGGACAATGAACTCGACGAAACATACTTACTGCCTTGACGTGTTACATAAAACCTACAATTACAAAGAAAACTAGTGTTCATTTTATTTATTATCCCATAAGACTTAAACCACTTTACAAAATATTGGTTCAATCATTAAAATACAAATTTTATGCATTTCTTTACATTTCCTATTTTCCTTACAGCAAAGAAAAGTAAATAGGTAGGTACCAACCTACGTACTTATGTGACTTTGAAATGAAACGAAAAATAATAGCTAATAAAATAAAATCATAAATTTAATCGAGGAATCGATATCAACGAATTAATGAAGTATTTTAACCTATTTCAAATAAAACAAATAAGTCAGAGAACTACCTAGCGAAAAAAAGTAGGTACAAATTTGATTGCTCGAATATTTAGTACCTACTTTTGAAGACCTAAAAACAAATACGAGTCTTATGACTCTTTTCTGATTTGAAATTTTTGAAAAATATGCAAGTAAACTTTACGATGCTGTATGATGAATAAAAATGTCAAAACAAATGAGCATTAGGTGATCCTTCTTTTAGACTTATGATTTACTTTTATTTTCTCAACTCCAATTTGAATGCATCTGCAGGTAGCTCTGAGCAGCTCGCAGTGCCTTCATAATTTGTATGTTTTCGTACATGAGCTCGATGATAGTAAATAAAGCTCAATTGTCAAACGGTTGAAAATCACGATTTTATTAACTTTTGAAGTACAGCCAGTACAGGTATCAAAATAGCTCGCATGAGATATTTCAATGAATGAAAGCGTAATGCTTACTTAATTTAAATCTGATATAAACAGAGCGGCCAGCACATAAATAATTTGAATTCCATTGTGGCATAAAAGCACTAACTAATAAGTTACATTACAAAAAATAAAAAATAAATAAGCAAATAATTAACAGTCTTTGAAAAATATTAATCTTAAGAATTTCAATCCGGTCAAATAATAGGTAAATAATTTTATGAGAAATTATAACATTTTTTATAAAGGTAACTTTTAAAAAATCAAACAACATATAAATAATCTATTAAAATTAAGCATTATTCAAGGAGGACGTTGGCGTCAGTTGGCGTATTCAAAAAAAAATTGAACATTTTTTTCGAATAAGAAGACATTTAAGACAATGGAAGAATAGTTCACTATGTACATACAACTGTGGCATGAAAAGCACAAATATAAGTACAAAATCAAGGAAAGAACAAACTAGAACAAAAATAAATTGCAAATATGATACAAAATACAATAAAATACTTATTTACAAGAAAATAACAAAACACTTAAAATTACGAAAAACAATATTCCTTTTCGAAAATTCATTCAATAAATAAAGTTGTAAAATCTTCCCGACGATGAAAATTTCACTTCAATGATACTTCGAAATCATATTTTCACGGAAGCACTACACACAACCACTTCAAAAAATCAATTTTTAAGAATGCATCTGCTAAAGGATGTTCAGCAACTGTCGCATCGTCATCATCTCAAAAAAAAATCATTTCTTCTTTTTATCCTTCGGGGACACGGAATTCTGAGATGATTTCTTCTTAGAAGCACTATTTGTAACAGCTTTTGAATCAGTAGCTTGCGAATTTGGTTTGATTTCTCCTTGGTTTTTATTCTTCTTATCTTTTCCTGCTTTTTCATTTTCCGGTTGTTTCGGTAAATCTTCGTACCTTCAAATAGCATTAATAACGAGTTAAGTATGGATTTTTCATTTATACGAATATAATACGAAAATTTTATATTATATTTACTTGAACATAGCAGAAATGTCTCCATTGATCAAAGCAATTATAGTAGGGATACCAAGACAAGCTGGAACTAAATAGAGCAAAGCTGGTTGCGCGTGTTTAAACATATGCATTACAAAAATAGTGACCGATAGTCCCAAGACGTAGGCGAAGAAAGAAGCATAAAAGTAAGTGCTTCTTTTTCGATTCAGGCTGAAAAACAAAATGTTTATAATTTTTGACCATTTTTCTTAAATATTCATTTCAGTTGATTTTTCACCTGTTGTCAAATCGTAGCAACAAAGCAATAAAAATACCGGGTACAACAATATCTCCGAGACCCAACATAGCGAAATTACTGGCAGAAATTCCATTTTCTAAAAAATCCTGAGGAAAGACCACTGTTTGAAAAAAAAAATCGATTACATTTTTTTTGTAAAAATTCAATATAGTAACAAATAAAATTTAGTACTAACACTTGATAGGAGCTTCAAACGACTTGGCCACAGTGACCATAACATCTGTATAAAACACCCAAAAGATATCATAGACGAATAATCCTCCCAACAAGATGCATCCAGTAGACATATTATTCAGCAACAACATTTCGACGCCGTTTATAGCGAATGCGATTCCGAAAAGGTTATTTGCAATCCAATGCTGAAAGAAATCATAACACTGTAGAAAAGATTTCATGATTAGAGGGGGGGGGGGGGATGGAAAAAAAATATTACTTTTTTTATCAAGTACCACAATCCTAAAAGACTGCAAAACACCAAACAAATAACATCATGGGTAGTGAATGAATAATCAATACTTATGACCCGCGTTCTGCCAGTTCCTTTGGTAAATTTCAAACGATATGACACGTTTTCAATCGACCCCGGTATTAATTTGGAAATTAATGGGCTGAAATTAACGAATAAAAAAATTAAAAAATTATACTCCATATCAAAAGTAAACAAAATACGTAACACGTCATACACTTACCTCAACAAATGACATAGAGCAAATACTCCTAAACAATAAAAATAGGCTGTAATAATACGATTCAAGTCTTCTTTCGAGAATACCTGGAAAAACGAATCAAACAATGATGATATTTTAATAAAATGTAGCAGAGTTTCTCAATAGACACATATGCATGTCAGTATTGAACTTACTTTGAAAATGGTATATAATACCAGTAATGTCCCACTAGCCAGAAATGGAAACATAGCAGCGTCGGAATAACTCATCTTGTCTGAAGCTTGCCCAGTCGACTACACAAAAAATAAAATGTATCAAAAAACGCATAAGCTGATACATACAGAATGGTCTGCAGAAACATGCAGCCTATTGGATTCATTTTGATAAGCTAAATTACCTTTTCTTTCTGCAGTTTTATCTTATGAAACTTGACCGATCTCACGGCTCCGAAAAATACAGGAAACACAGCCATTACCACCAAACTTCCATATGCCACAGCCATTCCTTCCATGGTAGCCGGAGGTTTTTTGCCGATTGATTCGGTAGCATTTTTAGTGGCATTGGATACAGCTTCACTCACAATTTCACTCAAATCTGCCATTATATTAATTTAAATTCACTAATTGATACGTATTCAAAAAACTATTATACTTCATTCCATACTGAGAAGATCTGACGATTCCTGTTGCCCACAATCACAACTTGTCCAAAATTTCAGCTTACACGTACACAAACGTCATCGTCTGATATCGGCTTTGACTATGTACAATCATGGACTGGTAAAGCCCCATAAGAGCAATGTTAAATTATTGATCCGATATGCCGGCGTTCCGGTTATGCAATTTCATAGGCAAAGTGGAAAAAAATCTTCTGCACATGCGCCAAAACGGTGAAACATCACAGTAGAGAACCGCTCTGCCGCCATAATGTGCCTTGATATTTTTTCAAAATTTTTCAACTCGAACCAAATTCAATTTTTTTTATTGCAATCGAAAGGTTTTTCAATTTTATAAAAAAAATATCTCTTGACATTTCTTTGCTAAACCCGTATTTTCAGAGTTATAAGCAAATATAAATATTTAATACTACACAAAATGGCGGACCAGCATACTAGTAGTGAAAATTTTTTCCACTCTAGATTTTTGGGGTTTCTGCTAAGGAATTCCAGCGGTTCTACCAGCCCATGATTGTGTATAGTCAAAGGATTACGGCAACTTCAAACAATAGGGGAGTGACTAAATCCACAACAAGTAATCACGAAAATGAACGAACGAGAATTCATCGTGATTCATTTCATATTCTTGTTTGAAATTTTTGAAAACTCGTTGTCAGGGAAGAAAACCAATTGAGACCCAATTGGTTATGGTGATGGTGGTTTTGAGAAAATTTTGAAATTACTGGTGGTTCCAATTGGTTTTTGGTTTTTAAAAATTTTCAAAAGGTTGTGGTGCTAAAGTAGTTCCATTTAATTTTTTTTTTTTTTGATTGGTTCTGGTTCTGGGTTTTTGGTTTTGCTTGATTAATTGGTTGTGATGGTGGTTCTCAAATTAAAAAACCATTTCAAATGGTTGTGGTGGTGGTTCTCGAATTAAAAAACCATTTCAAATGGTTGTGGTGGTGGTTCTCAAATTAAAAACCATTTCAAATGGTTGTGGTGGTGGTTCTCAAATTAAAAACCATTTCAAATGGTTGTGGTGGTGGTGGTGGTGGTTCCGTTTTGGTTTTTCAATTGGTTTTCATCGAATTGCTTCCATTTCGTAATATGGAAAATATTTCCCAACATTTAAACCATTTATCTATGGCATTAACCATCAGAACCAGATGGAACCATTTTCGTGCTTCCTATTATACCACAAAAGAACTAAAAAAAGATCAGATCTTTGAAATTTGAATAAAAAATTAATTTGCCTACAAGTTACAAACGCAATATTGCAATAAATTTAAATTAAATAATATACATTCAAATAAAAAACAAAAAATAATAATGTTTCCACTTTCCAGAGCGCTGAAAAATCAGAAAAATGAAGAAAACAGGCCACAGGGGGTAGGTAAGGGGCCCAATTAAAAAAAATTTCAAATCAAAGTTGTTGCTTGAAGTTCTAGGAATAAATTTGGTCATAACAAAAATTTTGATTGGACCCCTCCTTCCCTTTCAAATCCACTATTTCTCTTTTTAGAACCAAAAAGAACCAATTCCATTAATTGGTGGTGGTTCTGGTTTTCATTGTAAAGGAAATTGAAAATGGTGGTGGTGGTGATGGTGGTTTTTTATTTTCAAACCACTTTCTTGTGGTTGTGGTTGTGGTTATTTATTTTCGATCCACTTTCTTGTGGTTGTGGTTGTGGTTATTTCAGCAAATGATTTTTCGTTGTGGTTTCAAACGGTTCTCTTCCCTGCCTTTTCGAAAAGAATTGGTTCTTTTTGGTGGTGGTTTTTGAATGAATTTTTGAAGTTCATTGTAATGGTTTCAAATGGTTTTGAGAACCAATTGAAATATCTGGTGGTGGTGGTTTTACCTGGTTGTGGTTTCAATTGGTTTTCTTCCCTGCTCGTTGTCGTGCAGTGTTGTGAAGTTCCCGGGAACGAAGTGTTGTTCCCGGGGAATCCCGGGAATTCCCAAAATATTTCCAAGAAAAAAGATTCTGATTATATTGAGATTTATTAGACACCTCCTGGTATTAAAAAGTACCATGTTGTTTCCCAAAATACATTTTAATACCATCAAAATGGTAAAAAATTTATGTTAAAATTAAAAAGAATATTTTAATTGGATCAATCACGTGGTAATAACCTGAAGAATTACCTTGAAATTACCATCTAAAAAAATAAAATATGGGATATCGATATCCCTGAATAATTTTATTAATTTCAAGTATTTCTAGGGTATCAATACCAATTTTCATTCAAATTGACATTTCTAAACATCATTACATCACTTAAATCTCGTTTTTGCTTCAAAAAAATAAATTATTTGAAAACGGGAATTTCCGGTTTTGATGAAGGTGGGAACGTTCCCGGGAATTCCCGGGAACAATTTCCATTCCCGCAAAATGGGAATTCCCGTTTCACAACACTGTTGTCGTGGTCGCGTTTGTCGTCATTGCAAAGTGGATTTCATCGAAATTGATTTTCACAAAATTTTCATCGAGATTTTTCCACTACCTAAGTTTAATTTAATAAAATATTTAAAAATTTTCCAAGTTTTCTATTCTTCAAATTTTTCATTTTTTTTTTCATTTTCAATTTTCATTCGATTTTTGAAAAGAAATTCTTGAAGAAATTAATCATCATTCATCAAATACTTAATTATTTATTCCTATTTTTCCTCAAAATTTTCATCAATTTTTTTCTGTTTGTCGTTTAAAAGTTGAAACTTTATTTTTAATTTTCCAATTTCTTCATTCAAACTTGCCAATAATTTTTTCAATTGAGGGGTCCTTTGTAAAAACCACCATAGTCGAAAAATCAAATTTTACAGGAGACCGAAATAACGTGTTCGGATCAGGTTTGGGGGCGAAAATTTGATTCAGATGGTGTTAATTGATCATAAAATTTTCTATAATGTCAAGAAATGCAATAAATTTTTTTTCCAAATTTTGAAAAATGTTACCATTTTCCCTTTAAAAATACCGACTATGGTGGTTTTTACAAAATAATCAACTAAAACACGTACTTTTGAAGTTGAAAAAAATTGATGATGGCCAAATTTTTTTCAAAAACTTTTATCACCATCGTCTTTCTCGTGAAATTTTAGTATAGAAAATTGAATAAAAAAAATTTCGAAAATTTCGACTATGGTGGTTTTTACAAAGGACCCCTCAATTTATTTTTAAAAATTTTTTAAATGAATATTGTTACCTGATTAAATTTATTTTTAAATTTTCATTTAGATTTTTAAAGATTTTTCATCAAATTTTCTCATCGAAATGCTTCGAAATCTCTACCATACTTTTCAAATTTTTCTTTTGAAATTTTTTTCAAGTAAATTTTTTATCAAGTTTATTTTTGAGGTTTTTATCTAAATTTTTCCCGACCTTTTTTATTATTTTTTTTTCAAGAAAATAATTGTTCATCACCCCCTCCCAATTTTCCAATAAAATTGTCAATTTGGAATTTGATTTCAAATGAAATTTGTCATCAAAATATTCCTATTTCATTTCCCAACTGGCAACTTAACTTCTCATTCGAATTTTTCCAATAATTTTCATCAAAATTTTTCTTCTAATTGAGTAATTTTTAAATTTTTTCCAGTAAATTCCAATTTTCCTTCATGTCCTTGGTCCTTCAAAAAATATTTTCAATTTTTTTTTTCTTCAAATTCACTAAAATTTTAATTTTTTCAAATTTTAAAATTGAGTAAGTACTCAACTACAATACATTAACTACTCAATATTCAGACTTGTTGAAAAAAAAACAGCATCCTCAGTGTTGTTAAAACTGAAACTGAAACTGAAACTTAACTGAAATGATTTTCAGTTTTTTTATTTCAGTTTTTTTTTAGTTTTTTTTTCTACTTTAGGCTAGTTCTTTTATTCATTTTTTCAATTTAAGTTCACTTATGACTTATTTGACTAATTTCACTTTCTGATTTGAATTTAAAATTTGAATTTTGAAATATTATAGGTATAATTAATCATTATTAATCGAGTTGACTTCGAGTTATAGAGTACTAGAGTTGGAACTGGGGGGGGGGGGGGGGGGGGTGGGGTGAATTGAAAAAATTTTCAAACAAAAGATGTAGATTAAGATCTTGGAAATAATTTTGGTTATTATAAGAATTTTGATTGGACCCTACCCTCCCCTCTAATTTTTCATAATAGTATGAAGACACTCAATATTGAAAAATGGAGTGGGTGGAGGGGGTGAATTAAAAAAAATTTCAAACAAAAGTTGCAGATCTAAATCTCTTATAATTTAATTTCAAATTCATAGATTTAAATTATTTTAATTAAATTCCAATTTTTTATTGATTTTTGATTTTTTATATTTTTATTAATTTTTAAAAAATTTTCAATTTTTTATACAAAAAACTGAAACTGAAAAAAAAATCAAAACTAAACCGGAACTGGAAGTAAACTGAAATAGGGAAAACTGTTAACTGAAAGTCTGAAAACTGAAACTCAAACTGAATTATTTCAGTTTTAACAACACTGAGCATCCTACCATTCCTACCCAAAATGAAAAACATATTTTTGAGTATTTTGTGAAAGAATAGATTCGTTTTAAATAAAACACCAAAGTTTTCAGAGGAAAACTTGCAAAAAATTTGGTTAAACTTTGAAAAAAAAACTTGTACAAAAATAAAGAAGATGAATAAAAAAGAACGACATCGCCCTTACAATGTGATTACTTATTGTGGATTTAGCCACTCCCACTTGAGGTGGCTAGTATCAGTTCACTTTTTTGGTAACTTGTGGTTGTGCGTGTCTCTCCGACGCATTACTTCAAAAAAATTTTGTTGGAATTTTTTTTTCAAAGTCGGGTTTATCTAGGCGGAGACATATTGACGACGACGTGGAAAATCAGTCCCTTGAAGATTTTTTCGTTAAACTTTCATTTTTTACACAGAAAAGGTTTGTATAGAGAAAAAAATTACAAAAATCAATAAAATGTAATTTTTATTTTAAATTTTTGCTACGAACTTCAAAAAATTATTAGCATTTCTGTTTGAAAAAATAAATTGTATATCAGACTCAATTCAGTCTACGATTAGGCCCATGGGCCCATCTCTCAAATTTAATTATTCAGTTACGTCATTGCACCATTGCACCAACTTTGCTAATTTCGTAGTTGGATTTGAAAACCGAGTGATAAAAGTGATTAAAAAAATTATCGAAGAATAACAGAAGAAAAGTACAAAAATCAAGTAATTCAGTGTTATTCTTATTATATCTAGACGTTGAAGTATTGAATTTATTTGGTGAAGTTGAACACTAAACTAGAAATTGTTCGTGTTTATGTCTTTTGTCTCTGCGTACTACCATACTTCGAAGCACTACTTAGCAGTACCTACACTTCTACTACCCATAATCTGTGTGACAGCAATCAATCAATAATTCCTTAACATTTGATTTGTATCTTACTCGAAAGTTGAAATGCCCAAGTACTATTGCGATTACTGCGATACATATCTCACTCATGATTCACCATCTGTGCGTAAGACTCATTGTCAAGGAAGAAAGCATAAAGATAATGTCAAGTTTTATTATCAGAAATGGATGGAAGATCAAGCTCAACAATTGATTGATGCTACAACTGCTTTGTACAAAGCTGGCAAGATAGCTGCAAATCCATTTTCGAATCAAAAAGGCGTAGCGATTCCTCCTCCTACTTCTTTAGCAGTCCCTCCTGGCGGTTTACCTCCGATGCCTCCTATGGGAATGCCACCGGGAATGCCTCAAGCAATGATGGCACCACCGCTCCCAGGTATGCCACCTCCCGGTGTTGGAATGATGGTTCCACCTGTACCTCAAGTTTTACGATCTGGACATGTACCCCAAATGATGATGCCTGTCCCACCTATGGGTCAAATGACAGGGCAAATGGCAGGACAGATGGGGCAAATGGCACAGCTACGACCACCTCTTTTAACTAATCCTCAAATGAACATGATGCCAACAACGAAATAAAACTTGTCAACTACTATTTTTTTACACGAATTTTTGTATGCATATAATTTAATAATTATTTCTCATTTTAGGTTTTAAAGATTGTTATTTATTTGAAAATGTTATCATAAGAGTCTATATTATGTATTAAAGTATTTTTCAATTTTTTTTTCATTCTGTTTGGGTAAGAAAAGTCTGTGTACTCGTAGTTTGTTTTACTTTAATAACGTGGTACGACTTGAAAAGATCGCATTAAAATTGAGTCGTGAAAGTCATCACGTATTACAAATAGTTACACAGGGTAGAAAATAAAAAATTTATCAACTTGATTGTTTATTCGGCTGCACTCCGAAAATTTACTATGAAACACAAGATATAAATCGTAACATTGATATTATTGTACTCCTAAGCAATCATTAATAATACGTACATCACAAACTTATTACAAAATTATATCAATTTAATTAAAATGTTTCGAAGCTCTTTTCTAAAATTTTGGATCTGTTCTAATTCCGGGCAACTGGCGTCGTAAAAATGGACAAAGAAGTCAGCTGATCTCCAAGTAATTTCACGTAATTGTAGCAACGCGTTAAAAGCCCTACGTTGTACATAAAAACAAAAGGTTAACAACATGAATCATCAACAAAAAAATCACTAGCCCTTAGTAGGGTACTAGAAATGGTAGGGTACTCCTTTTCAATTTAATCCCTACTCTCCTTCTGATTTTGCATTTTACTGTTATAAATGCGAAATAAGTGAGGAGAGAGGGATGCAATTGAAAAAAGTTTTAAATAAAAGTTGTAGACTGAAATATAAGGAATAATTTTTGTCATTACAAAAATTTCTATTGGACCCTTCTTCGTTCTCAATTTTTATGTATCGTGTCTATATTGTAGACTTATGCCAAATATAAGGGGAGGGAGGTGTCCAATCGAAATTTTTGTAATGACAAAAATTATTCCTTATATTTCAGTCTACAACTTTTATTTGAAACTTTTTTCAATTGCATCCCTCTCTCCTCACTTATTTCGCATTTATAACAGTAAAATGCAAAATCAGAAGGAGAGTAGGGATCAAATTGAAAAAGGTTTCAAATAAAAGTTGTAGACTGAAATATAAGGAATAATTTTTGTCATTACAAAAATTTCGATTAGACACTTACTTCCCATCCAATTTCGAATATTAGTATCTAATGTAGTACTAGACTTGGAAAAAATTCAACCAACTTCGCAACCAACCAACATGCGCGCGCTACGAACTGATCAATAATTGAGGCTTTGATGAAAATTTAAATAAAACGAACAA
Organism: Balanococcus diminutus; assembly: GCA_959613365.1. Lineage (NCBI taxonomy): Eukaryota > Metazoa > Arthropoda > Insecta > Hemiptera > Pseudococcidae > Balanococcus > Balanococcus diminutus. The sequence goes on along the minus strand of OY390715.1, from coordinate 40,139,770 downwards.
TCTTTTCCTTTTTTTTTTTTACCAAATTTATGAAAATTAATATCAAATTATCAAAATGACGAAAAATTAAAGACATTAATTATCACTTAAACAACTATCAGTATATTTTAGTAGGAGGTAAGAGGAATGGTAAACACGTTTTCATTGGTCGGAGTAAAATCGGAGTTTTCGGTGGCTAACGGCTAGTAAAAAATACTGGTATCAAAAAAACTTACTCTGCCTTAGCGGAAATTTGAAACCCAATGTTTGGATATGCTATATTTACTTCACCGGGAAATTCTGAGTTGTACTACAAATAAAGAAATAAAAGTTATTCGAAAAGAAGCAAGCTTAGTTACGTCTATAATGAATTTTTTGAATTACTCACAACTTGTGGTATGAAAGGACAAAAAAGAAGAACCGCGATAGGAGAAACTGGAGCAGTATCATAAACTCTGAGGAATCCATCCGTTGTACTCATATTATAAAAAGTTAAAAATGGCGAAGAAAGTTGTGAATTTTTAAAATTTACACTATCGTTTGAAATCTGTACTTTGAGACCGTCTCTGTAAAAAGTTTGAAAAATCGTTTTTCAATCAATGGAGTTATTAAAATAAAAAAATGAATAAATAAATCGCAAGCTTACAGGGTTGTAAGATAGTGATTAACTTTTCCATTTGCAAAATATGGCTTAGAGTTGACAGCTAATTTTCCAGTACTGGCAAGAAAAATGGGTGCGATAAAATTGAGGTTATTTTCATCTTGTACTTCTGTTTCTAAGTTGGGTTTTTCTTCGCTTCCTATTAAATTAGCCTTCTGTAAATAATCCTTGTTGAGTTGCAAAATACCTGAAAATGAGATTAGGATTATTCAGAATTCCTCGTATTTAAATTTGAAAGAACGAAAGACTTACGTTCAAAATTTTCCATCGATTTATTGTTCAAACCATATTGTTTGGAAGATGAAATAAATTTGTCGGTTTGTTTCTTCCATTCTTGATAAAAATTATACACAGCAATATTGTCATTGGTAGAGTGATAATCGGACAAAACTAAACGTCGTTTACTACTCCTCACATTAATATCGAAAAATGCAGCGTCTCCATTGAGGAACGAAGTGATTAATAACATCGGATCAGCACAACTGCACATAAAATATAAGCAAACGTTAGTTTTTTCGTATACTAACTTACGCCCGAAAATTTAATTTGCAATAATACATGAGCGTATTGTTTCAAGTAAAAAAATTCTAAATAGAAATGCTTTTGAAAAATGACATACTTGAAAAACACAGAGTACACCAAAGCAACAGATAGTGCAGGATGCAAAGCAAATGTAGAAATTCTTTTGCCCAACACGGTTAAATTTTCTTCTGCATCAAGAACATTTATTCCTTGAAGATATGTAACAGCTTCGGCAACTGAATTGGGTGGAGGAGGTTCGGGAAATTTACAAAGCGTATCCCACGGTCTATCGCATTTATAAGTCTAAAAAATAAATCTACATTGAATACGTTTACCATTATTTTTACTTCTATCAGAAAGAAGTGCAGTACTTTTAAAGAAACTATCAATTTTTCCAGAGGAGTACGCATCACTTCTGGAATGGGGTACTGTTCAAATGAGTCATATTTTTCTCTAGAATATAAACGGTAACATTCGCCTTCTTTTATCCTTCCAGCTCTTCCTTTTCTCTGATCGGCAACCGCTTTAGAAACCCATGTGTTGGTTAAACCAGTAATACCATTATAATTCCTATGAACAAAATAATCGATAATCGTGTTAGATGCTAGTAACAAAAATTCTATCGCGAATAAACAAGAACAATACTTACCCTGTTTCTCTGACGATACCAGAATCAATTACATAAACCACATCTGGTATGGTTATACTGGATTCAGCAATATTCGTGGCTAAAATTACTTTTCTCTTTCCCACGGGCGGAGTATCAAATATTAATTGTTGCTGTTCAATTTTTAATTTCGAATGGGCCACAACTACTAGTAAATCTTGATTTTCTTGTAATATAGTTTGCATTTTAGAAATATCTGACCATCCCGGTAGGAAAACTAGAATAGCACCAGGTCCTTTATTGAAATGGATCCAATTAACAACATCTAAAATGAGATTATCATCGATATCTACGGCATCCCATTCGTAACAATCGTTTTTAAAATGTGTATTTGTCATAATATCCTATAAGCAAAAATTGTAAATAAATAAAATGCACTTAATAAGATCAATAGGGAAGTAATGATGTACCTACATTAATGTAATATGTTTCCACATTGTACATCAGTCCGGGAACTGATATCAATGGACAATTGTTGAAATATTGTTGAAATATTTCTGGATTTATAGTAGCACTCATAATAATGATACGAATATCACTATTTCTCTCAATTAATTCTTTCAGCAAGAGTAACAGTAAGTCTATATTCATATCTCGTTCGTGAGCTTCATCAACAATAACATGGGAAATACCATTTAAATCTGGAAGCAAATTGACGGGAAAAAAATGGAATAGAGTCCTGTTTAAAAACAAATTCTTACGTTACGTAAATTCAATTTTTTACCTGAATCTAATATCATTCGTTGCAGCAAAATTCCAGTTGACACAAATACAATCGAACCTGGTTTATTGGGATATTTAACGTTAAATCTAACATGATATCCAATACTCTGGCCAACCTAAAAAAAAAAAGATAAAATACTTTTTACAAAACATTTTTTTTTTTTTTTTGATGAATCGTATTATTTTAGTCTACTCACCAATTCGTCCCTTTCAAATGCGATTCTACTGGCTAAAGAAGTGGCGCTTATACGTCTTGGTTGTGTTACCACAATATTGCACTCAGTACCCTTATTCTGTTCAATATAATGATTAAAAATAATTTGAGGAACTCTTGTAGTTTTTCCTGATCCAGTATGCCCTTTAATTACAACCACCTGATTTTTTATAACGGTGTCTAGAATTTCATTTCTAAAAATTATCAAAATACATATTTTAATGTCAAGTAACACAAAGAAATGTAGTAATTTCATAAACGTATCATTACTTTAATAAATCAACGGGAAGAGGTGTTTGTGGGGGAATCTCTTGCATCTTAGTATACAAAATTCTATTTCGCAATTGTAATTCATCTTCGCAAATATTGGAAAACTTAGGAACGCAAGTATCTGTAAACGTAAACACGTTTATAATAATAAGTTTCAAAATCAATAAAAATTAAGAATATGATAGTACTGAAATTTACCATCAAAACAGATTTGTATTTCTTCGTGTAATTCTGCAATATCTTCGAATAAAGGATTCATTTCCTAAAATACAAGTAAAATAACGTTAATAAAAAATAAATAATGCAAAGTAAATTTTCATCCATTTCAAATTCAATTACTTCATTAAACTTTTTTGTGAGCTCGCTCAGCGTGTGAATGTGTATGTCATCTAAATCTAAATTTACAGATGAATTCAGCTCTGTAACGAGTAAAGGCCTTCCGTCTTCTCCGATCTTTTCCTGAGCCTATAATGCAGTACATCAGTTAATATCAAAAACTGAATTAACAAATATCAAGATTTGTTATTTTATTGGAGGATTACTTTGAGCCATTCGAGAGCCATGCATGATGCAACTCGAGCTGCTTCGGTTTTTTTGGATTCTTCGGCGTAGAAATCTTTGCGAACGGGCCATTGAACAGCAACATTACATGCCCACAATCCAGTGTCGCTTTTGGAAAATTTTTTTGTCAATTTATAAGAAGTATTTTTATAATAATTTGCAACTTGAACATAGAAGTTTTCCAAAATAACGGTCGACGTTCTTGCTGCAATAAAAAATAATTAAAAATAAAGAATGTATTGAGATTAGGAAAACAACGTTAAGTACTCACCAGGATTGTTCATTTCAAAACTAGAAACTTCAGAAAGTGTAGAATAACACTTATTGGGGACAATTAGAGAACAGTTTCCATCTGAAATTATTACATTGAATTTGAATTATCAATATTTAAGAATAGGTAGTTACGAAAGGATATTATAGGAATGAATGAAAAAATTACAAGGAAGAATATTGATCGATGATCCATTGAATGAATGAAATTTTGATGTTCGAAGACATCCAGCGGAAATAATTTTATGACGCTTCAGAAAGTATCTAATTGCTGGTATCATCATCACCATAGGAAAAGAATTGTTTTTGTTTCATAGAGAGATTGTTCATTGTATTACAATATACCACAACACCAATATGAATGTGTATTACTTAGAACGGATAACATACAATATTTTCATCGAGTTTTTTCATCAATTATAACTTTACTTACTTTACTTAGCACATGCATTAAAATTTGAAAAAATTATTTTAAAAAATTTCAAAATTTTTTATCTTTTCGCTTATCAGTTTACCCTTTATTTACCTACATTGACTGTAATAACGCATTTTCGGTAATAACTAGTAATACCACCTCAAAATTGATGATTTGAAATTTGAAGTTGATTTTTCAATTATTTATTTTTTTTAATTTTAATTTAAATAATTTTAAATTTAATCAGAGGTCCGGACCCTTATGATTTGATTTCGTAGTTTATGGTTCAGGGTTTTGAAAAACCAACGACAAGTACGTGGTTATGGGTTAAATGGTTACGGTCCGACCTTTTTGTTTTAATGGTTAATGGTTACGGGTTACGATCGTCTGAAAATCAATTAAATTACTGGTTACTGGTTCAGTTCCTGGTTACGCTCCTTTTTTTCATGCCCCCCCCCCCCCCAAATCTTCAGAAAATTTTTCTGTGAAAGCGCGAAAGCAAAATTATGATTTTTTACTTAGGTCCTTATTAGGTCCATAGATCCAACCAAAATGTCACATATTATTTTAATCTCTTAATTTTACGAAGCCCAGCACTACATAGATACTGGATATTCAAAATTGGAGGGGAGGGAGGGGTCCAATCAAAATTTTTGTCATGATCAAAATTATTCATAGAACTTCAAGCTACAACTTTTTTTTGAAAATTTTTTCAATTATTGAACCCTTCCCTCTCCACCAATTTTGGATAATACGTACAACTTATATAAGTCTAAGTAAGTTACTTTATCCAAAACTGGTGTGGGTGCAGGGGTCCAGTCGAAATTTTTCATATAACCAAAATTACTCCTGAAACTTCAACTTGTAACTTTTGTTTGAAAATTTTTCAATTATACCCCTCTGTCCTCACCAAAGTATAATGCAACTTACTTTGGCTAACGTAAGTTGTATTATCCAAAATTGGCGGTGTGGGAGAGGTCCAATTGAAAAAATTTTCAAACAAAAGTTGTAGCTTGAAGTTCTATGAATAATTTTGGCTATGACAAAAATTCTGATTGGACCCCTCCCTCCTCTTCAATTTTGAATATTCACTATCTAGGTATGTGATGCTGGACTTCGTAAAATTCAAAGAGTAATGTGACACTTTGGTTGGATCCGTTGATCCATAGACGCAAGTCGATTACTTTTGTATTTCTAGACATTTAGGCTGCACATCAGTGATGGAAATTCAATCAAGATAGTGAAGTAACTGAATCCGTAACGTAACGATAACGATAACAAAAAAAAATTGGTGAACCATAAACCACTTTGAATTTTGGAATTTTTTTTCTGGTTACTGGTTAAGGTCCAAAACCATGTTCAAAAATGAATATGGTTAATAACTGGTTCGGTTCTTTGGTTTTTTTGGGAAAGTGGTTTATAACTGGTTCAGCTCTTTTCAAATTTAGGCAAAATAAGTGGTTAATAACTGGTTACGGGTTTTGGGTTAATGGTTTGGGTCCGGACCTCTGAATTTAATTTAATACATATTCAAATTTTTTATCAAGTTTATTTTTATTTTAATCGAAGTAACTTTTTACTCGATAAATCCAATAAACTACATAGGTAACTATAACTACAATAATTGCAATTTAACTTTTAAGTACATAATCACTTGGTTAGTAGTACTCGCTCATATTTATTTTTATTTTTTATTACGCACCAAAATATGCAAGTAGCACGTAGCACGTAGTAATTAATCATGCAATTTCAGATAGGTAATCACTCTTTGAAAGGTTTGCCAAAAAACAACGTCGGAGCTGAAGACGAAAAAATAATACAATAGGTAACTTGATGAGGGATTGGCACTGATTTAATTTGAAAAACCATGTATTTAGTACAGTCAAAAACTGGAAAAATTTTTCATTAGATAATTATACATGTTCGGAAATTGAAATTTCTGGAAGATAAACCTTAATTTTTGTTCAAATAGACATTATTAAAATTTTGATTTCATTACTCATCTTCATTTTCCAAGGTAGGTAATTCTATCTCTATATCTACAGATATTTGGGTAAACAATGCATATAAATATAGCTCCATGTATTCTTTAAAAAAATAAAATAAACCTTCATTCACATTTGTAACTTGTAAGCAACATTGGCGCCCATTTAAAATGAATATTTCACTTCTAAAGATGATTTAATGATGTTCAGTCCCGGATAAAATTTGATTGACTGAATTGCTTTTCAATTTTCAAGGCAACCCTTCAATTGTTTCCGGATACGCAGCCTTTGAAAACTACGATTAGTCATTTTCATGCGAAATAAGATAAGGAGTTGGATTTTTTTCACAAATGAAATGAAAGGCCAAAACTGAACTTTGATCCGCACCAACAACACGAATGTACCTACAAGCTTACATGTAGTAGTCATTTCATGATCTCACCAGTTTATCAGTGAACAAATAATTTTTTTTCTATCGGAGAGAAAGATTGTTTTTCTTTATCATTGCCGATCCTTAAAGATAGAGAGAGATAGGTGGTGGATAAGTACATAATGTATCTAAGTACCTACCTAATATGTTTCCATCGTGATTCTTTGTTCCGATATTTCCTTTCTTATGCCAATGTTTTTTGACGACACAAAATAGCGAGGAAAAGTTTTATGCAGATACATATATTATAGGCACTAGGTATAAGACAGGTTTATAGTACGTACTACGTACCTAGACCTACCTATAATGTACTTACACGTCGCCCTAGTATTTCCAAAACTGTGCAACTCCCACAGGTGTTGTTAGATTCACTGGCAAATTGCATGCAAGATAAATATTATTATTTATTTGTACTTTATATCGTTCATTTTGTTTCGTAATAGATATTTCATCGTCAGATATTGTATGCATCGTCGATGTAATATTTTAACCAAGTTGTGAAGAGGAAAAGTATGTAGGTCTAGATACATTTCGAATAACAATTTATAAAACAGACTTTATAAGGACAGTCTTTATTTTGTACTTTAGAATTTTTTTACCTCACCCTCAGTTGTTTCTTTTCATCAGAATTAATTCGCAGCTTGCTCCCAACTTAATTTTAAATGATACCTTGGGACTTCCCCAATAGAACAACCTTAGTAGACATAGAACCTATCGATTGTTTGAGATGATTGAGGTATATGTCGGAACTTTCAAGTTTCAAATTGTAATATAATTTTGATCTCATTTTTTACATAGATAATTTTCAGTATCGGTATACCTATTTCATTCGCATATAACGAAGTATCTACGCATGTATAGCACCTATGTAAGTTATTCCAATGGTAATTTAGTTGCATATCGCAATTCCGTAAGACTCATAAAGTAACATTCGTTAAAAAAAAATGATTCTCAAAGGAATTTGAAAAATAACAAAAAAATCAACAAAACTTCCAAGAAATTATTCCCTGGACAAAATTTTCAACTTAAGAAAGTGAAAAAAAGTTACTAAAATTTTAAAAATTATTTTTTTACTGAATTAAAAAATAATCGATCTTGAAGGAATTAGAAAAAAAATTAATACATAGGAATTGAATAAATTTTTAAAAAAAGCTTCAATAAAACCTGTTCCAGGAAAAAACTTAAAATTTTTTAAAAATTTGAAAATTCTTTCATTTAAAATTCAAAAAAAAAAATGTTTTCACTGAATTTCAAGAAAATGGTTCTCAAAGAAATTTGAAAAAATTTTAAATGCAAAGGAATTGACTAAATTAAAAAAAAAAAAAAAAAAATCAACAAAACTTCCAATAAATTATTCCTTGATGGGCAAAATTTTCAACTTTGAGAAAAGTGAAAAAAAATACCAAAATTTGAAAAAAAAATTTTACTGAATTAAAAAAAAATCTTTCTCAAAGGAATTGGAAAAAATTTTTAATATAAAATAATTAAATAACTTGAAAAAAACACTTCAATAAAACTTGTTTCTGGACAAAACTTGAACAATAAATTCTTTAAAATTTTAAAATTTTTCAATTAAAAAAGTGAAAAAATTCTTTCATTCAAAGTTTTTAAAAAAATGTGTTTTTCACTGAATTAAAAAAAAATGGTTCTCAAAGAAATTTGAAAAGAATTTTAATGCAAAGGAACTGCCTTATACTTCGGTGATTCGCTCAAAACATCCCTTCCGCAGGTAAAACTCCGCCCATTTGAGGGAAAAGATTTGTATTCAACTTGATAAATGAAACGATCTGTAATTCTTGAGAGTTAAAACTTGCGTTCAATTCCAACCGGATGACCGCAGTCGTTGAAGTTTTTCTTGCTAGTTAGATTGTGTTGTGTTCATGTGTAGTGAAAAGTGTAACCATTCAAGTAATTTTCGTGTAGTAATGGATAATTTTCAAGACACTTTCATATCTTCAACATTTGGATTGGAAAATACATATCGTGATAATGGTGAGTTGAATGTAACTTGTATATTTTTGAATAATATACTCAAGTTGAATTATATTTAGGCCTACGATACCTAACGTGTGATACTTTAATTTTTCATGTACAATATGTGTCAGTTTTCCCTTCATTATTGATGTTATCTACTTTTTAGACAAAACCGAAATTCATATGCTGCAGCCTCAACAAATGATTCAATATTCAACAGAAAACGTAACGATGAAAAATAATGAGATACCAGCAATTCCTCCACACTGTTCTGTATGTAGTGATAAAGCGACTGGAAAACATTATGGCGCAGCATCTTGCGACGGATGTAAAGGATTTTTCAGAAGATCAGTCCGAAAAAATCAAAAATATTTTTGCCGGTAATAATATTTAATTTACCTATTACCTAAAAACCTATACCTACTCTTTTTAGGGAAAATCAAGATCACATTTTTTCAAGTGGGTATTTATAATGGATTTTTTTTTGTTGGTTTTAGATTTCAAAGAAATTGTGTTGTGGATAAAATTAAGCGAAATCGATGCAGAAGCTGCAGATTACGAAAATGCTACTTGGTTGGCATGAAGAGAGAAGGTACGTAATAAAGGCTAGGTTTCAATAATTTTTCAGCTTTATTTATTGGGTATCTGCGTCTGTCTCTTGATGTAAATTTCAAGACCTAACCATTTCACTATAAATTTCTTAATAAAAATTTTCTTTTTACAGCTGTGCAAAATGAAAGGGATAAAACTAGTCGCAGACGGTTTAGTGAGAAGTATGATTTTCCAAGTGAAATTTTCTTCAAGACTTTATTGAGCGTGGAAATGATTATTGGAGGTGGCGAGGCAATTCAGGTAGGTTATCAATGAAGTAATAGGTATGCTAGAGACTGCATACCTACTCGAATAATACGAGATTTAGAATTAGATACGTTAGAATAGGTTATTTCTTATCAATCAATGACTTTTTTTCAATTTTTGTTATACTGTAGATCGATATGGACTTGTCAAGAAACCAAATTGCAACTTTCAATGATATTCGAGATTCAGTAAAACAACAACTATTACGAATAGATGAATGGTCCAAACAGATATCCGCGTTTTCTGAACTTTCATTCAATGATCGAGTAAGAATAATTTAAATTTTCCTTAATTGCTTACTTTGTTTTTTTTTATCCTGCTTTTGCGAATCGTAAATTTTAAAAATGTTTCTTTGATTTTTTTACGTATAGATTGCTTTGTTGCGGGCTCGTGCTGGAAATCATTTATTGTTGGGATTAGCCAAACGTTCGTTGTATCTAAAAGATACATTATTATTGGCAAATAATCGTATTATTATCCGATCAATTTATGGTAAATATATAGGCTATGTTTGACATATCCACATTATCAATGTATAAATATGAAAGTAAGTCTAATTGTTTTTCCTTTACAGAGAACAACAATAATTCGTCGGAATTCGATATTAATAATATTAGCTCAAGAATTTTGGATGAATTGGTAAAACCATTTACAGAAGTCCAGATAGATGATAATGAATTTGCCTGCTTAAAAGCAATTATTTTCTTTGATCCAAGTAAGCGCATATTTCAAACTTTATATGCCTAAAATGAATTTAAAAATTCATTTTCGTATTTAGATCTAAATACGTATGTGTAGGTATATTATTTAGGTACTCATGTACCGAAGTTATATAATATGCCTACAATCGACCTGTACCTACATTCCATTGGAAACGTTTGAAATCCCTACCCACCTACCTAGTACCTACCTAACTATTTTTCTAATTTTTTTCAGATGCCAAAGGATTGAGTGACAACGAACGTATCAGATACTTGCGTAACCAAATTTACAATTATTTGGAAGATTATATCAATAATCAGCACTGCGAAAGTAGAGGAAGACTAGGAGAATTACTATTAACTATACCATCTCTTCAGTCTATATCCGAACAAATGATTGGACAAATTCAGTACGCTAAAATATTTGGGTCTGTCCAAATCGACACTTTACTGCAAGATATTCTATTGGGAGGTACTTCTAATCAATTCCCCACTGTTTTCGATATGAAAAATTAATTATTGCGAGTTTGGTTGACTTAAAAAAAATTAACCATGACTTTATTACTTAATGATAGCTTAAAAATTGGTTATCATGTTATACCTTTTTACTTGTTTTTGAGAAAAAAAAATTAATTTAAGTGGCCTATGAGCTGTTAAGTGTACTTGAGCCAAAATGGTTGTTGAATTTTATTCAGTGTGAATCTATGTGTAAATATGTTTTAAAATTTTTATTAACTAAATTTGTAATTTTAGTGATTTAGTCTTTATATCAATATGCAACGTATACTTATTTGCACTTGAATGTGAAATATTTTATTGCTAAAAATAAACATATTGGTGTACTAGGTTGATTTTTCATAACTGTTCTTATTTTTCAACATTCGAACACCATGATTAAAAAATTATATACCAAGTAAGTAGGTAGGTATTTGTAATAAGCACTCAAATCCGACACCTATCAAGTACCTATCCATCCTATCCTATATGAGTTGGTTTCATTGTAAATTTCAACGTGAAAATAATTTATGCAATAGAATTTGTATCAATGTTCAAAAAATTTTATTCAACTCCTATTTTTGTTTAGGTAAACGTGAAATTAAAAAAAATACACAAAAAATTACTAAAATCCAATTCCAAAAACAACGAGGGAATTTTCGTTTTACAAAAAATATCATCATTACCAATACAAACTTAATAATAATTTTCTTCGCTGCCACTGAACCTATGAACATAATTTGGCAATGGTTTTCGAAATAAAGAATTCACAGACATATTCACCCAATACGATGTAATGGGCTTTCTTACCAACGAGTCGGCGATATCGTATTTCGGACGTTTTTTCAAAGGACTTCGTATCTCACAATCGTATTTTTCATCATTCGATTTGAATTCGTCGACTTTTTGATTGCTCCAGTACCATGCGGTAGAAACAGTTTTAGGAATAAAGTTAATCGCACTCATCATTCGTTTCATTATGTTGAGCAATATACACGTCGATGTACTACTCGTAATTATTGTCAAATCGCCTTCTCCTCGTTCGTCGATGGTCTCTAATAGTTCCATTGTGGCATTTGGAGTACCATAAATAGTGAAATTTTGTTCGGACTCGGTCCTCTTAGCTAATTCAAAAGTAACTCTGCGATTTTTCAAAACTTTCTTACACAATCGTTTCGGAAAATTGGATATGATGCCAGGAGGTGTGTTTTTCTTAGCTGAGATTACGATTGCAGGAGATTGATACAATTCTGGAGTTTTGTACACGGTTAAATCTGGACTTTTATGCACGTTTTTGTTTTGCTCGGAATTTTCTTCAACGATCGACGAAGCATTTTCTTTTTCTTCTTCATTCAAAGGTGTACTGCTTTTAACGATGCTGTTTATCAACATTTTATACGATATATTCAACTGCGGTGAAAATACTAACGTTGATGAGTCAACAAGTATTTGATTTACTTCTATAACTAATGTTTGTTGACCATTCTCGGTATGCGCGATCAATTTTCTTATATCCATACGTTTGAATTTGTAAACAGGCGCCAATTTCTTACGTTCGTTGTGCGGTAAAGCGACGAGTTGAATATCACTGTTGAGCTTTCTTGCTTGATTCAGTGTTCTTTTTCGATTCGGCTTATTGAATAATATGGCATCACTATTAAAGTTTCCGTTCATAAGACGGTGATTCATGAATGGATGGCAGTTGGAATGTAAATCGTAGACTGATCGTATAACGCGGCAACAGTTTCTACACATAATGGGTAGTTTATCGAGTAAATAAACATACTCTTTATGATCAAGTCGTTCGTGTTCTCTTTGATGGTTTGAACAGCATAACATTTTACCGCACACTCTGCATTGTCCCTAAAAACAGCAATTAATACATTAATTAACTGATCGGAGAACAGAAACACAATATCAAAATTTGCATTTATGCATGAAAAGAATATCAATGGATAAGATTAACGGCATGACGATTGGTTTAATGTTCTGTTTTTTGAAAGAAATAAAATTAACTCGTTATCGTGAAAATTCTTCACCACCATGTACTTAAGATGCGACTACCAGATATCTTTCTTTTTTGGGAAAATAGTTCGTAAAAAGACGTAAAGCTGCAGTTCATGTACGGACACTGAATAAAGTGCATTATTTCGGAAGAATTCAACCCTTCTGTCAACTTGGGCATTTCAAAAAAAATCAATGGACAACTTTTCAACGAATAAAACAGTGTAATATTGTTTAGAAAAACTTACTTTGGTAATAAAAAAATTCATCGTTAATTATTAATTGAATTATTTGCTATGGAACTTAAGCAAATACAAGTACACGAAAACGCACTGTAACAACACAGTTTACAATGAAACTATAGAGAGAATTATTTTTAGAGCAACGCAACATGGAACCTGTTATTAGATATGCCCACTAAAATATGATTCCGTTTGAATACTGGTTAAAACATGTAATGAGCTCACACAATAGAAAAATCATCAGCAACGGCACAATCTTAATTTACTTCATTCCTTAAAATCGATAAATAGCATTGAGAGAATATTCCTAATTATTTCATTACAAATACGTCCATGTTCAATAAATTTTGAACAGGATTGGCAAGACTCGGGAATACCTAATTTTCTACGAAGAAATTAACATTATTCCTATAAAAAAATTTCCGTCTCACTATGGAGCTTAAAAATAAATAATACGCCATCAAGACAACATAACTGTAACATAATTTGCCTAGCTTATTCCTTAGAGATAATGAAAATGTGTATGATTGGTTTCTAACTACATTAACTGATCACAGAGAACATTACACGAGAATTTCATAGAATTCTAGTCGAGCAGTCGACAGAAGTCGTGAAAATAATCTGTACGTACAATATTTAAATTAATGGCGAAAATTTCACCGCTTCTTACTATATCAATTCGATGTTTTCAACTTTTCTCTTCTTATGACTAACTATCATTGCAGTAGCAGAAATTGCACTTGTTCCTTCTCTTAACCAGGAATCGAGTACTTCTTGTGTTTTCTTTCCAGTTTCGTAGATGCACATTTCGGATCGATCTAATTTTTTAACTGTCTGCTCAGCAGCTGTATTTAAGGCCCAATCCATAACCATTCTGAATCGTTTACGAAACGTCTACGAGAAACGGTATTATGATAAAATATTAAAACAGAAAGTTTCACTGTAGGTGCAAAATTAACCAAAAATTAAATATGAAAATATACAAATTCTTACTTGAATAAGAATTCGCTTAATTTCGTCCGATTCCCGATGCTTTGTTCTAATGAGATATTCGCCTAAAATGTAATAATGTCTACATAATGATTTCAAATCTACAGCTGTAGCATCTGCTTGTAATATATCTCTGAAATGAAAGCATAACTGTAAGAATCAATACATCTTTTGATAGAAAAACACAACAACAACTGATGCTCACCTGTATGCTTTCTTGTAAAATTTCGGCAAATCAATACCGACAATTCGTGGATAAAGTACAAAAGCAGTAGCAATCCAATAGGGTAATTCCAATGTTGTGTTTGCGTTTATTTTATCAGTGGTGTTACCAGGTTCTAAAAATCCTGTATGTGCAAGCAGATTCAGTCAGTAAGTGTATTCGGTTTAAAAGAAATAGAAATTTTTACTTACCAACGTAGTGTTCTTCTTTGAAGAATGTACAAGGAACTGGTTCTTCGGAAGCTAGCAAACTCTCTATTGAAAAGTAATGTCGACTGCCATACTTTGAAGGGGGCATTTTGTTTTACGAATTATGAAAATATAATGCTTATTTAAAATATCTAACTTACAACTAAATCTAATAAACTTTCAACTTTTTAAGTTTCAACTCGACCGCCAAATTTCTCATGATAACAGCAAAAGCATGATAACTGGAAACCAAATCCTTGAAAATAACGAATCATTATCGACGTTACTTTGCGTTACTTCCGCTGTGCACGTTCTTTTCAACTCTTTTAGATTCAAATTGTAACTTTATTTTGATTTTTTTTATCAGCTGTTCCAGACATCAGTCTAGTTTTCTGAGTTGTGATCGAATTTTGATTTTCGCGACACCTTTCTTGTTCACGTTGTTCACGTTCTAGAAATTTTAATTGTTTTGTTGTAAAGTGTCACAAAGTGTGGTTTATGGCCCTCAAATTCACAGTCAACAGCACGTGTTGGTGACTTGGTATTTTTGTTTCGACCGTCAAAAATACAGAATAAGAATGGAGGATGGAGATACGTATCTGTTAATCTGCTTATACAACGATCAGGTAATTCATAAAATCTTTGCTGTATAATATCAACTATTTAGTACATATATGATGTAGTGCGTATAGTCTTCAGTTCAATAGGAATTTAGATGAGTGAAATGTGCAGTACCTCATCTCATAAAAGACCTACTGAGGTAGAGATCCTAACTCCTCCAGTGTAATTGCCATAATTTACCAAATAATTTACACACCTGTTGTTAGAAAAAGAAGGTGAGAAATAAAAGTACTACAATTCGTAAAAAAATTAACTCATTTTATTTCGGAAAGTAAAGCGCGAGTCACTGGTTATAGATAAATTCGATTACAAAATTGCATCAAATTATGATACATTTTTACAATAATTAAACATTTTGTTTCCGTTGTCTGTTAAGTTGAGTAGGAAATAGGTACGTTGTAAGGCCAAATAAAAGCTATAGGTACAAAAATTAATTATGCTCTTAAACTACATACAAAAAGACGTTTAAAAAAATATATAAAAATAAGTAATAAATTCAATTCAATTTGAAAAAGAAATACAAATCGGAAGCGTCTCAAATTTACATATTCGTTATTATTTTAAATAATATAAACTTACAAAATATCAGATCGTAATAATTCTATATCTATACCATACCGAATACTGACCAACAAAATAATCAGGCTGTAAACACAATTTTCAAAGGTAGGTAGGTAGTTGGTTGGTAATCAGGTATGTAAGTATTTAAAAAAATAAAATAAAAGGAATAGAAAAAATAAATAAATAAAACAACTCATAAAAAATAGAATTGCGACGGATAGAACAATATATTACAGAAACATTCTAAATGCTGTATCTATTCACTCTCTCATCATGTCAGTCCCAGTCAAAAATTCTTATAAGAGATGACCATTCGCGATCAACCTTCTTTCGACTCTTTGGTAAAATGCAAGTGTAATAACTTTATAAATTAATTCATCTAGAAAAAAGAAATCGTCAGACGATTAGAAGAATTTCATGTTAACGTAGTTATAGATTCAAAGCAAAAAAATGATGCTTATTTTTAAGCTATCGAGGAGATTCTTACTTGCTTTCTTCAAACATTGAAGAAAAGAACACCAGTAGCACTAGAAAAGCAGTAAATGCGACTATGATCAAAAAGTAAATTGTAAATATGAACCTTCTGAATCCGGAATACTGAAAAATTGGAAAAATCGGATTAAATTGGTCACATTTTCATCAATAATTCTTATGATAGGTAAATAGTCATTTGCATTACCGAAGCGTCTTTACGTGTTTCGAACTGATGTGGTATATTTCTACCAGTGTTCATGTCTTTCATTTGCATGGCATTTACTCGCATTCCACCAGATTTTTCACTCATACATCCACCAATCTAATAAAAAAAAATAAAGTTTTATAAGATAAATACATACTTTGTGATATCAAAAATTCGCCATAACTCATCTTTGAACTTGAAATTATTATTTCAATAAATTTCGTGTAGGTAACTCACCGATAAAATTAAATGAATGAGTACGTAAACTGCTACGTAAGCTGCTAAAACGTAATCTGTCCACCTTGGTAATTGCACTTTACTTAAATCTACTGCTAAAAATATGGTAACAACTGTGGAGGTATCATAAAAAAAAAAATTAAAAAAAATAGAATTTAGATAGGCACTTGAAACGTAAAAATAGGTTTTCAAACTCTTTGAAAGTACGAATATTACTCACTGGCAATGATATGGGTTGCATTTCCTATAAACCAATGCAGCCAATTGAAGAAAGGCCTTCGACTAGAATCAGGATGTGGACGGAAGTATGCGCTTAAAGGTTGGAAAACAGTCAATGCGACTGTGATCATTCCTAACACCGCGTGAATTCGCGCAGATTCACCGGATATTCCTCCGATTTCTATGTAAATAAGAGTTGCACCGGCTATCGTAAAGAGGAATGCTAGAAACATGAATGTTCTATGCCACTGCAAAATGAAATTTGAAAATTAGTCTCTATAGCTGTTGATATTTATACAAATAGATTTACGAATCTGTGTCCAAACTTACAGCAAACCAAATATCCTTCCCGCATAAAGAGCTATCAACCCATGTTGATTTATAATAACGAGCTAAAACTATTCCTAAACTAGCTAGTCCAATCCACGAAATTATCATGAAGGATCCGTGTAAATTTAAAAAAAGTCTAGAGGTGGCTCTAAGAGCTCCAACCTCCGCTAAATATCTGCGTTCAACTGCTGCTGCTTTTTCGAGATCATGGTAACCAAGTCGACCAGTTACGCCTGGACCTGAAAACCCACAAGAAAAATTTTTCTTTCAAAATTGATCGTTTAATGGCTTTTTGTAAAACATTTAATTAAAAACATTGATCTTACGTTTTATAGACGATCCGGACGCAACCAAAATAACGTATTTATTATTTGCCAAGTCGAATGTTTTTCCTTCGACTATAACTGTAGGATTGCTTAACATCACAGAACACTGAACTTTTCCATCAGAGTAGGAACCATTGAGAAGGGTTAAATAATTTTGTCTCTAAAATTTATAGTAATCATTAAGCAAATAAGTTGAAAATATTGGCAGGAATTTTCTTGGAAAAACTCTGAACTTACCACCCTATAATTATTTTTATCATTAGGCACGTTCCACGAAACATAAGGTTTAATGACATTGTCTTCATGTGCACACTCAAATACGACATCTTCGCCCTGGAATTTTGGCAATATTATTGAAATTTTCGTTTAAAAAATAGGTACCTTTCTCGGTGATATGAATAAAAATCTATTGCTGTAATAACCATTAATTTATCTTCGGATAATGCAGTAGCAACGTATGCTGCGTTTTTCGCAGACATAGAAAATATGTATCTATTTCCTTGAACGGTGATCGAAGTAACGGCGTTGCAATTTTTTTTGCCTATGCAGCCATCCGGTAAACCGAAACACGTCTTCGTTGTATCACATCCATCGTAAAATGAATCCGGTACAGAGTCAGGAAGCACTTCCGATAAAGATCGACGGCTTCTCGAACTAGTATAAATTACATCATGATAACCAACTCCTTCAGCACCTGTGTAATACATAGAGAATGAAATGTATTTAAAAATGAATATGTGCTCTGGTGACTATAGCTCAGGTGCTCGAACTATTGGAACTGCACCCCAAAGTTCAACAGTTGAATCAGTTATTTACCTCCTACAGCCAAAAAAATTCCAAAAATGGAAATATTGAATGCAATCTAACTCTAAGTAGGTAGCTAGGTACCTATTAAAATCCCTGATTTTTGAAAAAAAAAATTCTCACTCAATTTTTAAGAAAAAATGTCCTAATTGAAATGTTGGAAAAATTTCTCTATTTTAGAGGGGAAAAAATTCAATTTTATTGGAAAAATTCTAATTTTCTGGAAAACAATCTCTGTTTTGCAGGATTAAAAAAAAAAAAAAAAAAAAATTCAAAGGAAAAATCTCCGAATTTTTCTTAAATATTTTTATAAGTGTTTTCAGAATTTTTCAGGAAAAATCCAATTTTTTATTTCGACTTTTGGAGGTAATAAAAAAATTCAATTTCTTGAAAATTTCTGAATTTTTTAAAAAGATTTTCGTTTCCGTTTTTATGGAGTAAAAATATTTTTCAAATTTTTGGGGAAAAATTTCTCATTTTTGAAGATTTTTTTTTTTAATTTGGAGAAAAAATCATCTGTATGTATTTTCGAGAAAATTTTTTCGAATTTTTGGGTAAAAAATTTCTCAAATTCCAATCTTTTGAGGTAGAAGATTTTTTAAAAAATTTTGAAGAAAAAAATTTTTCCTAGTTTTTGCAAAAAAAAAATCTTTGAATTTTCTTTTAAATATTTTTTTTACGTGTTTTCAGAATTTTTCAAGAGAAATCCAATTTTTTGTCTCGATTTTTGTATTTAATAAAAAATTTGATTTTTTTTTACAGAAAAAAAGTGTTTTTAAAAGTTTTTTTCACTTTTTTTTTTACTAAAAATATTTTTAAAATTTTTGTTGAGAAACCTCTTAACCATGAAGAAAAAATCTATTTTTTCTGAAATTTTTTTTCGAAAATATCTCTGAATTTTTTGGAATAAAAAACAGATTCTAATTTTTTTGACATAACTAACCTAGAAGATTTAAGAATTTTCTAAAGAAAAATATTTTCCAAATTTTTGCAGAAAAAATAAAAAATCTTTGATTTTTATAGAGAAAAAAAAATCATTCTCAGATTCGCTATTGAATTATTTTCAACCAGCTACTTATTGTGTTCATCGGGAAGAAATCGAGCTATACCCTAAAAAATTATTTCCAACCGTGCATGTGACAATATGAAATTTGAAAAATATTTGTCACCTTCAGTATTACAAACTTTTGCTGGTGGGTCAAACTTAGAAGCTGACTTTTCACAGATCAAAAATAAGCTTCAAGTTTCAATCACTAAACGTTGTAGGGAAAAAGAGAACAAAAATTCTTACCTGCTTCACTTCCAGAAGCTAATAGCAAATAATATTCGTTGTTATTCAAATCGATTTTTTTATTTTGAAGGTATGTGACTGGATCCATTCTTATTTTACAGTAAATGAGACCATCGGCGAGTAAGCTGTTGACCAAATTTACACCAGAATTACCCTAAAAAGCGAAAATCATTGTATTGCAGATTTTTAAATTTTTAATTTGATGGAAAAATTGAAATAAAAACTTACGTAAAGTTGGGGATTCAGTCGAGTATTACGCTTGCGACCCGGTTCGTTCCAAGATCGATGTGCGTTAACGTAGTTATCTTCTTCCACGCATTCAACAACATAATCTTCTCCCTGAAGTAAACCAAATGGTTAAATTATAAAGAAATTGAATTTTCAAGATGTATTCTCTCTGATCTCTGAATGAAAAAGTTATACCTACCATAAGGCGATCCTCAGAAAATCCCAGAGCAACATATTTTGAATTTTTAGCGAACATTTCCACTTCATAGGCACCAGAATCGCCGCTAACGGATACTAATCCATTGCATGATCTCGAGTCTATACAATTATCTGGGTATGACAAGCAAGTTTTACTCGTTCCACAGCCATTGTAAATGGAAGATAGAGCTGCGTTTAATCCCTATCGAAAATTATCAATATAAAAGAAATATATCTAGGTATCATTGAAGAAAGTTAATTATAAGTACGCAGGTTGCTAGGTGAGGTGTAAGTACATATGTACATAATAAGGTACTCTAACATTTAATATAGGTAGAAGATATTAGACTCATTAGACTTTATAAAACGTAGGTGCGTTGTTAAAATTTACCGGATCAACTCTGGTAGGGCTATTAGGAATGGACCTTTTGCCAATTTGAACTGGTAATGACTCGACTCCTGTCCAAAATATCGAATAATTATGCACAAAGGTTGCCCTGGAACAGAAATCGATTTACAATGTAGTAGTAGTTACTCAAACACATAATCTCGACAAAAGAGTTATCACACTGATTACCGGAATGCGTCCTTTTATTTTATTTAAATAATAACAACGTCGCGTATACCATTACCAATCAATAATATTTGATATACTTAGTTTACTCACACGAAAACGACGTTTCCTTCAAATCTGGGTGAAGGTTTCCAATCCACTTCCACGGACTGTTTTCTAGTATTACTGGTATGAGTGACTGCAGCATCCTGAAAAATTTCAAATTCGAAAATATATCTTCACTTTACTTATAGGGTAACCATGTCAACTCGTTTTCTCCGATTGAGCTGAAATTTGGCTAAGTGAAAGAGCATTTGTGAGGCGCTCTGTGAAAAGGTACCTAAACTCGGAAAAATCGAAATCGATTTTTTTAGCTTATCTGAAAGAGAATTTCTTCCTGCGTAATATAAAACAAAAAAAATCGAAAATTTCTTGAAAATTGACCGAGATATACCATTTTGAAGTTCTCACATGGAAAACGGATGATTGGAGAAAAACGCTCCGAAATTGCGCCAAAAGTATTTTTTTTTGAGAATCCAATCAAAAAGTGAAAAATTGATTTTTTCGATTTTTTTGCTCTTCTGAAAAATTTGCTTTTCCGAGTTTAGGTACCTTTTCACAGAGCCCCTCAGCTTTCCTTTTCGTCATTTTTTTTTTTTAAATTTATCAATTTTTTGGACTGAGAGTTTCTTAAATGTACTTAATTTTGAGACGAGTGGATCGTCGTAGTACTGTTTTTTGGTACCATCGAAAATTTACCAAGTCCAATGTTACATAGATGTTTGATATTCAAAATTGGAGCGGAGAGAGGGGTCCAATCGAAATTTTTGTAATAACCCAAAAACTTCAAGCTACAACTTTTGTTTGAATTTTTTTTCAGTAGGACCCTTCCCTCTCCTGCGATTTCACATAATATCAGGTAGATACTTTTTCAAAATTAAAGGAGGGTTCCAATTGAAAAAATTTTCAAACAAAATATGTAGCTTGAAGTCTTGAAAATAATTTTGGTTATTACAAAAATTGCGATTGGACTCCTCACTCCCCTCCAATTTTGAATATCAAGTATCTATGTAGCATGGGCTTGGTAAATTTTTGATGTTGCAAAAAAAAAAAAAAAAAAAAAAACAGTACTGCGGCGATCTACTTGTATTTTGAGTAAATCAACGGAGTAAATTTGAAACCGTACAGGAAATTCAATTTTCTTTCAAAAAGGTCCTCTTCATTTTTTGTCTATCTTCAATACTTCAGGATTCAGGCGCTATATTATATACAAGAAAAAGAAAAAATTTATCTGGTCTGGGTTCTGGCCAAAAACCGGAACCCGAATCAGTATTTTTAAAACCCAAAACCAAAACCTGAACCCATATAAATCGAGAATATAGCTCTTAAAATTTGCCAAAAATCGAAAAATCAATTTTGGCAGTTCAAAATTTGGTCTTGGGGTCTGGATGGCATACTCTTTCAATGAGCCAAATTTCAGCTCAATCGGACTCAACGAGTTACGTAATAAGGTTACTTTGTAAGAAATTAATGCGAATGTAGTAGGTACAATAAAAATGTAATCCATACTTTATCCTGGCCGCAGTTCATAATCGCTGAGTCGTCTGGTACCGCGTAGAACATACCCGCACTTTCGGGTGACAGCGATTTCGTTGTTAGTAAAAATCCGGTGAAAAAATTGGACGCTGTTGCAGATATACGAGCTCGAGTCGATCCATCGGAATCCGAATTTATGATGGTTATATTATAAGGTGCCGGTGAATTTTGAGCTGTGGCACCATGACCAGGGGTCATAGTTTTACAACTGAGAGGAGGCGCGCCTGATTTGTATCCATTTGAAAGATCTATTAGGCCTATAAGTAAGATTATCGCGTGAACCGTTCCTGTAAAAAAAATCAAACCGAATTAGTTGGCTTGGCGATGGCAATTTGGCGCCAGACGAAATTTTTCAAGTCGTCTTGCCCTGGGGAATTGACCGATGCTTTGGCTTTGTTAAACAGTGCACAGGGCACACCTTGTAAACTTCCTAAATTTTGTTAGAAGATATTTTGCACGGTATTATCGCCTCAGTGTAAATATATAAAGTATTATGCCTAGATACCTAATAGCAATACTCAAGGTTATTTTAGACATGATCACCAATAGACCTGATGTTAATAGGTATACGAATGCAATGAGGAAGTTTTAGTCATTCTCGATAACAAAGTAAAAGTAAAATCGAAAAAAAGTACGAAAACATAGGTATATACAGGGTGTCCGGCGAGTGATCTGCATGGTGCCTATCTCGATTTTGAAGGGGCAGTGGTGTACAAAAATTTCAAAATTTTATGAAAACGATGCACGAACCAAGTGTAACTTTTTAAAAGGAACAAAAATAGTTATGTCAAAAATTTGCCTACCTTTGAAAATTAAGGCGCTACAAAGCTTTGAAAATTGGTATTTCCTAAATTCAAGGCTCCGTTGCGCCGTTATTTTCATAGAGAGGCAAAATTTTCAACGAAGTTTTTTGTTCCTCTCAAAATGTTACACCTGTTTCCTGTGTTTTTATGACCGAATTTCGCAATTTTCATGTATCACCAGTCACCACTGCACCGTAATAAATTGAGTTAGGAAATATTTTTGACTGGGATTTTGCGTTGCTGTAACTCCTTCAATTTCAAACATAGACAATCCAATATGATTACAACTTTTATTGCTTTTTCGAAGATCTATCCACTGCCGGTGTCGAAATTTTTTTTAATTTCAGTGTTGCCAATCGATTTTGCTAGGTAAAATACCGATTTTCAAACCTTTGTAGCTCCTCCATTTTCAAACTTAGGCAATATGTGTACATAAACTTTTTTGTTAGTCGTACTCGGTTATATCCGAATTTCAAGTTTGGCAAACCACTCACCGGACACCCTATACATAATATTAATGAAATGACTAATTATATTTTTGTAATTTTTAAAATTAAAAAAAATCGAGTTTTTACCAGAATTTCTTTTCATTGATTGCGCATACCTCCCACCTACATAACACTTACCTTGATCTTCATCAATACCTTCGGTATTACAAATAAATTACTCAAGCACTTAATTATTCATATCAGTAATTTCCATTTAAAACAATTACCTATTCTTTGTAATGAATTGGTTAATAGTACGTATTTAAGTGGATTGCATGTCATTCTGCATATCACATTGTAACAATTTGTTAAAAGCCGACATTCAAAATGTTGCTGCCTACCTAAATTGTTCCAGACTTGCAGTACTGCTCCTTTTATGTAATATTTCGCGAAAAAGAAAGAGCGTAATAATAATAATTTTACGTCATTTCGTGAGAATCGGAACAATAAAGTGAAATGAATTTTCGTTCCATTCGTCACTTATGATTATACTTAATGATTGCTGACGAAACGAAATGTTATAAAAAGAGTAGTATTGAAAATGAAAATTCCCCGTTATTAGGAATCGTTAACTACCTACCTACTTATAGAGAAAGATTTTTTTATCAATTCCCACTTTTTTGTTTACCTTAATTTTGAAGTAAAGCTAAAGTGATATCAGTAAGTAGGTATAGACCTAAATGCAAAATAGGTATATCATGCGGGTTTGACCATGGGAGATTATTCTGTTAGAAAAAAGCCATACTACACCTACCTATACTACAAAGGTACTTGATTGCCGCTCTAAAAAACAACGTTACCGGTATTTATACCGAACTGATAGACACGATTCTTCCACCAAATTTACATACACTAACGATGGAGGTATTCTTTACTACATATAACGTTTTAAAACAATAATCTAGACCTAAATACCCGTACATCCACAGTCTACGTTCCATATGCAATGCATAAGTAGGTATAGTAGATACAAGTATGCCTATGTAATATGATATGCCTAATAATGTCACCAAGACCAGTTGTTTGAGTTCAGTTCACGAGATTCGATATCGATAGACGAATATATTTTTATAATTTAATTTTTTTTATCGTAGTGGGAGTTGATATTATCATGAGAAAAACCCCTTATGATACTTGCATCGTTGAACGTACTTGTAAGTACGAAAAAAAAAATTCCCATGAGTCATCATTCTGGTTAAAAGTCAATCATGCCTTCTTCTTCCCAATAACATACCTAATTCGTAAGTAAAGGAGGAATTTATCTTTATTGAGATAATCGAGAAAATTAATTCCTTATTTTTTGTATACCGGCGATATTCATTCTTTCCCTTCCCTTACACCCCTCCCCTCCCATGAAATCTGCATATTCGATCTTAAACGACAATTTTAACGGAGTATTATTTTCGCATGAATACCTACTTAATTTATAAGATCGAAATCTCGAATTACGTTCAGCTGAATTACATAAATATTATTTACGCTCGCACAGTTAATATAAAATATTCGTGATTCACTGTCTGTTAAAGCGATAATGTATGGGAAACGATATCATGACATGAACTCGTATATGCACATGCGATGTCCTTGCTGCAAAGATCGTCAAAAAATCTCTTATCGGTCTTCGCATAAGATAGTGCCTATTAACATTCAGCACATGGATACATTTTAATGACAAATTCGAAAATATATAGGACGCTAAAGCGAAAAAGGACGTTTATTTTTTTCTCTTCTAATGAGAGCCAACTGTGGAGTTTAACCTTGCATGAAAAAGACATAAGGAAGCCGGTGTGCTTTCATCTGTAGAGAAGGTGTAGGGTATCATACAAGGTAAATCATCATTGTGTATAGCGTACCTATAGCTATAGCAAATAGTTTATAGTCAATAAGGTAAGTAGGTGGTCACACTATTTAACACGCTTTGTCAATTGCTAGATTGATATAAAAAATCAGTTTAACATTAACCCCGTATCGTATTTACCGATACTTACCTAGTCTTTATTTTGAATTAGGCCTATGTAATATCGAGAGATTTTGCTGTGAAAAATTATTCGCGAATTTTTAAACTTCGAAAATTTGTACTTATAGGAACATATAAGTACATATTACCATCTACAGGGTGTACCGGATTGATGGTAAAGCCTTCAAACCAGTAACTATGCAACTCATGTTGAGTCGATGTAGGTATGTTTGCATAACCTCCGGACTACAGGGGCTGAGTTATGCTCATCGAAATTTTTTTTTTTTTTCGTTTTGGCAGGATGTTCTTAACCTTGCGCTTCTCGAAAACTATAATAGTTAGAAAGTTGTACTTTGCGGCATCGGATGGCAAATTTTGTCTAGAATTTTTTCACGAGGCTAGTAATTTTTGTAAGTGGACAAGGAAGTCTATACCGAGCAAAATATTCGAAAAAACATGCATAAAAAGTGGCAATTTTTCTCATTTTTCTGTGATAACTCAAAAAGTTGTCCCATGACCAAGCTGGTATTATTAACTTTTCTACATGAAAAAATGTCGCTATTTTCAAAGGCGCAAACCTCGCCCCTCTATCTCACTCCAATCAATAGTTATAAGTGAATCAATTTGTTCAAAAACGTCTGGAAAAAAATCAAAATTAAAATTTTTTTAAAAAAATTTTCTTAAACAATTTTTTTTAGACGTTTTTTTAAAAAAACAAACTGCTCATAACTTTTGATACATGAAAAAAAATATTTAAGAAAATTTAAACAAATATATGTATTATTGTTATTTTTTACAGACGTTTTTCAACAACTCATTAACTCATAACTTTTGAATGGAGTGAGATAGAGGGGCGGGGTTTGCGCCATTGAAAAGAGCGACATTTTTTCATGTAGAAAAGTTAATAATACCAGCTTGGTCATGGGACAACTTTTTGAGTTATCACAGAAAAATGAGACAAATTGCCACCTTTTTATGCATGTTTTTTCGAATATTTTGCTCGGTATAGACTTCCTTGTCCACTTACAAAAATGACTAGCCTCGTGAAAAAATTCTAGACAAAATTTGCCATCCGATGCCGCAAAGTACAACTTTCTAACTATTATAGTTTTCGAGAAGCGCAAGGTTAAAAACATCCTGCCAAAACGAAAAAAAAAATTTTTTCGATGAGCATAACTCAGCCCTGCAGTCCGGAGGTTATGCAAACATACCTACATCGACTCAACATGAGTTGCATAGTTACTGGTTTGAAGGCTTTACCATCAATCCGGTGCACCCTGTATAGTGACTGCAGGATTCTGATCGTTGTTTCATCTTCCTAATATTTTTATAATTACGTACGTATGAAATATAAGCAACGCCCTAAATCGTCTGTAGTCGAATTTTTCAAGGTGTTTCCTGAAAGGTTGTTTAATGTGCTTAAGTACAATCAAACGTGTTCAAATCGACAGAAAAATTGACTTGATCTTACACAGAGTGGTATTCGCACCCATGTGGCATTATCAGCATCAATAATTCAAATCGACAAACTTGGATTAAATTTTTCGACTGGAAACTGAAAAGGAAAAAAATCGAAACTAGCGAAAGTAAAACAATTAGTCTCGAATGAAAGTTCATCGATCGAAAGGTTAGAAGCGATTTTATAATTGATTCTTAATCTAGGACGTATTTTGAAGAAAAAAAATGAACTGGAGTCACATTTTTTGGAAGCCCCTATTTCTCAGGCTTCATCCCCTCTCCAAAAAATCCTCATGTTTCTCTACCTGAGCCAGGGCCTATTCTAAGGAAAATATGGAGCTGCACAAACGTTAAATATTGGTATAATGGTCGTTTGGTTGGCGGGGGAGGCCTGTTGCAACCGTCACTTGTAAATCTCAAAAAAAAATCTGAAAAATTTCTTCTTCAAAAAACTGAAAAAATTTGTTTCTCCAAAAACATTTAATACCTATCTACCTATTTGAACATTTTCTTTCAGAAAAAAAAATTGGAAAATTTTATTTCTCCTCCAAAAAAAATTGAGAGATTTTTTCTCAAATTTTTTAATTTGAAAAAATAGAAAATAAAATTACTGACTTCGAAAAATTTGAGATTTTCTACTCGAAAAAAAAACTACAAAATTTTTCTTTCACAAAAAAATTGATGAATTTTTTGTTTTGTTTGATACGTAGTTTTATTATTTGCTTAGTTAAAATTTAGAAACTAGATTAGTTATTTTGTCTTCATTTTTGCTCTTGTTCGAAGCGTGTTTAATTTTTTCAATTAAACAATTTTTCAAACAAAAATTGTACATCATATCTCTGTCAATATTTTTGGTTATAAGAAAAATTTCGATCCAACCCTTCCCTCCCTTCTAATTCTGCATGATAGTTTAAAAATCACCCTTGAACTGTATTTGTACTTACAGCTTACAACCACCTCTATTCAACTAAGCCAAGAGGGAGAAAAATAGGTCGTTTGTATAACCAGCCCATTTGATTGCAATTTCACCAGGCAATTCGATAAAACAGCAGGTTTGAATTTTTTGAAGCTCTTTTTTCGAGGATTCGCTCCCTTTCCTGTCCGTTCCTAAGGCTCAAATTGAAAAAAAATTTCAACTCATGTTATAGATTAAGATCTTGGGAATAATTTTGGTAATCACAAAATTTTCGATTGAACCCCTCCATCCACTCCAATTTCGTGTAATACTTATGGAAATTATTCGATAATTTTCATAAGCATTATGCAGAATTACAGGGAAGAGAAGGGTTCAATCGAAATTTTTGTGATAATCGAAATCATTATTAAGGTCTTAATCCACTACGCTTGTTCGAAAATGTTTTCAATTGGGGCCTTAAGTACAGAGATGGAGAAATTTTTTGGAAAAAGGCGAGTCCAAGAATGGACAGCTCATTTTTTTTTCAAAATACGTAGTTCTACCTTTCGATTACACGGACGAATTTTTTCCCCCCATTTTTCATTACTCTACAAATATACGAAAGCCATCGCATGTCAACATTTTTACAAAACCCTTACCGCAATTTGACACAAGGCCTAAAGGGACGATCTTCTGATATGCTATTCGGTGTTTGCATTTATTTACCAATTCACCTTCAAAAATACAAATAATAGAAATTAACTAAAAGCCATCGACGTGAAAAACTGAAGCCTTTTTTTCGAATTAAAAATTCAAACGGTTCTACTTTCATGAATAACTTAAATGGCATGTATGTATAAGCTCAAAGTGGAAAATTCTACGCATAAGAAATTTATAAAATAACTTTAAGTAGTTAATTTGATGTCGCCATCGTTTTTACTTTTTTTATGAAGTTGACACGCGGGGTAATAAAATTGCAAAGGTAGGTAGGTAATAGGTATTGTGAAAATAATGATCGGAGCTGCGCGTTATAGACTCAACCCAATTTTTGTTCACCCTCTTGAGCTCGATTCAAGTTCCACCCTATACTTATCACAATTACCGAAATCGGAACGCGTCCTAATTTTTTGCGGGTGTTTTTAAATTCGCATACCCTATACGTTTACGTATGTCTAGAGTGTGTATACAAAATTTCGTGACAGGGTAATCAGCTAATCACGCAACTTTATAAATTTTTACAGATAACATTGTTGTTAAACAAAACGATTTCGTATGCTGAAATACCTATACAACGTATGTACTTGCTCGTGTTTGATGAAGCTCTAAAACAATCTTATTCAAATGAAAAGAAAGTGGGTGCCGATTCGAAGTGCCACACGGTGTTAATTACTTCATTAGAATATTATTATGAAATAAAAAGTAGGTAGTATTCGAGTTACATATGTACCTACACCTAGACCTACATATAATACTATTTACTAAAGATGTGCTGCGGCGTAATGCGTATGAGTATTGTACTACGTATCAGATACTAGAGATTTTTTTTTTTTTTGAAAAAATTTACATTTGTGGGTTTTGGGTATTTCACCTACATATTAATTTAAAATTCAACGAGGCGAGGAAGGAAATCAGGAGTATTATTTGTTTTGCACCTTACCTATCTATTCATATTTCAAACAATCGACGATATCATTATCGCAGTACTTGGTATTTTTATTCGACACTTGTGGTTTTGTCGAAGCAGCATTTAAGTATAATTATTCAGCGGCATGTACCAATAAGTAATTGTGTTTTTTTTTTTAGTTCGACACAAAAGGGTCAAGTAAGCAGGAGACTAATTTAGCAGTAGCTTGAATGGTCGAGCTACAATCAAAATTTCAAGAGTAAAGTGAGCTAAACCCTGCAAAACTACGAAAATGTAAAAATCAAAAAGTACAAATCAAAAATCCTTCGAAAATTTGAAAAAAAAAATACTTCAAAGTTTTATAAATTTATAATGTTTGACAAAATACCCTACATGTGTCACTTTTTCGCCAACGTGGTCATTGTCAAAGCACATACTATGCCAATAATCATTTAATTTGATTTTTTTGCTGTTAACATTTTTCTCAAATTTTCGAGGAAAAAGTCTTTAAATTTTTTTTGTAGGGGGGAGAGAAAATGTTTCTATATTTATTTCTTTATAATTTGTGAAAAAATGCACTGAAATACACCCAATTCTTATGAAGAAAAATTTTTGATTTTTCATGCAATAAAAAAATATTTCAATTTTTGTGGAATCAGCGTGAAAAATTGTATTTTTTTTTTTTTAATTAAAAAAATAGTTTAAAAATTTTCTCAATTTGAAAAATGAATGTTTCAATTTCTTTTAAATATTTTTTTAAAAGAAAGAAATCACTTAATTTTTTAGGGGAAAAAATAGATATTTCTGAAGTACTACAAATAAAAATTGTTTTCAAAATACATAGGTATTTGAAAAAACAATCTTTCAATTTTTTGGCAAAAAATCTGGATTTTTTTGGAGATCAAAATTTTTCGAGTTTTTGGGGAAGAAAAATTTCTCAATTTTTTTGGGGTAGGTAAAAGTATTTCTCAAAATTTTTTACAGGTAAGTAATCCCTCTAATTTATTTCGAATTTTTAAAAAACTTTTTGGAATAAAGAAAATGTTAAATTTTTAATTTTTGAGAAATACCTTTCTCAATTATTTTTGAGAAAACAGATTGTGATTTTTTTGGAATAAAAACTCTCTAATTCTTTTTGAGTCGGCATAAAAATGTTTCTCAATTTTTTAAAGAAAAAAATAATTGAAAAAATTCATCAATTTATTTGAAAAAATATCAATTCTTGGAAGAAAAAAACTTTTCAATTTTTTCGAAGAAAAAAATAATGTTTTTTTGGAGAGGGGGGGGGGTATCACCTCTGTTCTTGAAATCCTTATTTTTGTCCCGATTCTTCTGAAAAAAAAAATTGAAGAAAAATCCAAACTTTTTGTTTTACTTGAAAAAAAAAAACTATGATTTTTTTGGAGTCGGCTAAAAAACATTTTAGAAGAGAAAAATTTTGATTTATTTGAAAAAATTGCTAAATTTCTCTAAGAAGAGAATCTTTTATTTTCTTGAATAATGAAGAAATTTTTCCTTTTTTGGGGAGTAATCTTAATTTCTTAATAGAGTAAACGTTCAGTTTTACATTGTAAATTTAAGCTTACGTGTTTTTGTAGCGCCGCTAATTGTATCATAATTAGGTCCTAGGGAACAAAAGGGAATCCCCGAGTTCAAAAAGAGACAACGATGTGTCGATGCAGCAAAACTGTGTTTTTCGACGTATTACCTATACGAATACAAAAGCATGCCAGTGTTCTCGCTTATGCGGAGATTTTTCTATATCTTGTATAAAGTAACACTTCTTCGAACTTTGTGCCCAAGAAAATTTTAAAATTTTTTGGGAATTGAAAATATCAAAATATATCTTCGGTCAAGATCACCAAGCTTAAGTGATCAATGAGAAAATTTTTCAAAATTAATTGTGATCAGTGTCCCACCCTGCCTTCAACCTTCACTGTGCTTGTATGTTTATAGGTATAGTTCAATGACATTTATAACGTGAAAACTCTATAGGTACTATAATAGGTAGATATAAGTAGTATACAAAAATTACTAGAATTCCTATTCCTCAAACATTTAAACTTAGTAGATACCTTTGTGCTGATTAGTGATTAAATGATAGAGGTATTTCGATGACAACCACTTCATTAGTACAAAAAAATCGTTATACCATACAAGAATATTCAATGATATCTCATCCATAATGATCTTCAAAACGATTTTTTTCACTTGATAAGAAATTGAAAATTTTTAAAAAGGAGCTCGCCTTACTCAATGACGAATTTTTAATTCAAATTTGAAAAATTCAGGTTATTTGATTTTATTCTTCCTTATACTTATACCTGTTTCACCATTTTTCAAGCTAGTTATAACATTTCTTCTTTTTTTCATAATTTTTTTCCAGCACTACCTACTTATCTTCTGAATTTCAAAAAAATAAGCACCCATCAGGAAGATTTCAAACACATACGTTCCTATATGATCTAATAAGCAAATTAACATGCCGGGAACTGAAAAAGTGAATGGGTATAACTGTAATAGTTTAACCTCCAGGCCATCAAGGTTAACTATTTAATAATTATGGTTACCTATTCGTTTAAAAGAAAAATGTGGTTGACGCACCACAAATATTTTACTTAAATTAATCGCGTCAAAGGTACCTAAACCTATATCCTCAGCAATATCCATAGCTTTGAAATTCAATCGTGGTTTCTGAAATCCCACTTTATTGGCGTCATTAAGCGTTATATCATCTTACACTGTCGTAAAAAAGAAATGACCAGTTGATCAATTATTTCGATGAAAAAAGGAGCAATTCGCGACCTTGAGCGATTTAGCTTCGTAATTTACACACAAATAGCCAGCGAACAATGAATTTTGCATTGTTCCAGAAGATTACATGCAATGCATTGGATCTATGGACACCGCAGGTACTCGCTGTTCACTCAGTTTCCCAACCTTCACTCCGGGCGCAGAAAATCTTCACTTGTTTAGATAGTGATAATATTTGGGTGTTAATTTTTACTTACGTTGGCTTATTATTTAGGATTATATTGTTTTTCTCAATTCGCGAAGAAGTGATAAAGTTATCATAATTACAGTTTTATCTAAAACTTAGGTATCAGTTTGCTGATAATTTTGCGAAGATTTTTTCTTTCATTTCGATTTTTTTTTATAAAAAATAACTGCCACGAGTCTTGCACTACGAGCAAGCGACCTGCAACATCGTAGATGAATTTCACTTCCTAATTTTAAACTCAGTAAAAATTAAAATAGATTTAAAATTTTGAAAAATGATTGAAATAGAAAATTAGGAAAAGTTCAAAATTTGAAAAATAAATAAATAAAAAATTGAGAAAAAGACGAATTTGAGTGAGAAATCACTGAAAATTAAAATTAAAGTTATTGAAATACCTAAATTCAAAAATGGAGAAAATTCAAAATTCACTCTCAGGCGTATTTGTAATGGATATTTTTACGAGGTTTTCGAACTTTGTATAATAGTACTTGATTTATTTCTTGTGACACAGCGATACTAAGAGAATTCTCATTCAACCTGTGAACCAATCTCTACCATACCTTCCTCTTCCCTTGTCATAAAAATCAGCAGTTCAGCACGCGCAAATCTACCATGCTAAAAATAGATAATATAGAAAACGTGGTACAATAACTGTGTACTTGATGAAAATGAATTTAACAAACGTGGAAATTGAAATCTGTAATTCCTAGTTGACCCACGAATCAATTCTAATAAAAATCTAAAAATTGAGAATTCCTCGTCATATTCTCAAGAGAGCTGTTAGGAATTTTTAGTTTAACCAAAGTGCAGTGCTGCGATGATATGAATTCCCTTGAAACCTATAGGTACCTACAAGTACATTCTACATTTAAAAACAGATCGAGCTTTTCGCTTTTCTGTTGCGAAAAATCTTTCGAAATTTCGAATATTCTTCACCTATAAATACGTGCGTGCTCTCATTAAAAAAATATCTGCATGTCACATGTACCTATGTAACTCTAAACAGGTTTGAATAATCTTTCGAAACAAACGAAAGAAATGACATATCGTGATATCGTTTCCATTAAAGCAGTCAGAGAAGAAGGCTATAGGTAGTAGTATAGTATTTAAATAAAATTTGTCCTTACTTTTCATAAGAATGCACATTTTTTCCTTCGGTCCTTCATGCATATGAGAACAAAACATATAAAAAAAAACACTCAACTTTCGCCGAAAACGAAATAAAATGTTAATCGCGTATTACCGACAACAAAACGACAACATAAGCAAACACGCCCGATGACCGCAATAGCAGAACGCGAACTCGCGTACTCGCGTAGTCGATTTAACTCGGACAAGGGTTCAGGTGTCTCAGGTATAAGGTTTAACCGAATATACTCAGGTCTCAGGTAGGTTTTTTTATGACAGTCGCACAATCGTGTTGCCCAAACCGAGTTGAGTTCTCTTTTGTGAGCGATACACCGCTGCGATGAACGCTGTTGTTTAATTCATCGCTTATGGAAGGCATCGACGTTATTCTCACTCAGCTCTCAGCGATGCCCGATGCCATTCCAGTAATGAACAATTCACATTTAAAATCCATCTTGTCCATTCATCAGTGTTACCATCTGGAGGAATTTAGGGTACTGTGCATAGATTATGGTTATGTTATGGAGTATGGACTGGGGACTGGAGTCTGAAAGAATATTGTCCGATGTGCGATGCTTACGTATTAAATAAAAATCACGTGGAAAATTCAAACCGGTTGTTGCTTGCAACGTTGCCGTTGCTTTTGCTTACCTGGAGAATATTTTTATGAATATGTATACGTTACGTTGCTATGCAGTATACTCTATCCTACTATTACACACTAAAAGTTACTCGTTACTCTATACGAATGCACAATGTACATCCACATGAATCATCCAAAATTTTTGTACGCAGTCAATTTTTCAAAGAAAATGCCTCTCAAGTTTTTTTTAGAAAAAAAAATCTCAATTTTTTTCTCGAAAAAATCACTTCTTTAGTTTTTTATTATTTTTTTTTCAGGAAATAAATCTCGCTATTTTTTCAGAGAAAAACAAATTTTAATTCTTTGAGAAAAATCTCAAATTTTATCTCAATTAAAAGGTTTTTTTTTTTAAACTTTCCATTTTCTTGGAGCGAAAAATTTTTCTCTTGTGTTGCAATAAAAATACTTATTTCTTGAATTCTTGAAGAGTAAAATTCTTAAAAAATTTTAGAGTAAAAAAATTGTTCAACTTCAAATTTCAAAGGCTTCTTGTTTTGAACTCAGTTTTTTTTTAAATAAGTACATACCTATAATCTTTCAAAATTTTTGAAAAGAAAAGTCTTTACAATTACTTTGAAGTAAAAAACTTTTATTTTTGCATCGACTTTTTTTTTTTTTTTTTTTTTTGAAAGAGGTCCTTCTCCTTCACGTCTTTTAAAGTGAAAAATCTCATATTTTTTGGAGTCAAAATCACTTTATTTTAATGCAGATTTTTTATTATGTTTTGATTTCAGAAATAAACGTTTTAGAGGTACTTGCAGAGATAAAAATCTTGATTTTTTTTTATTTGATTTTTTTTTAAAATAAAAAACATAATAGGTAGTTTTTTGTCTACATTTTGAAAAACCTTCAAATTTTTGAGAAAAAATCATTTTTTTTGAGTAAGACAAATGTTTTGGAATAAAAATCTTTCTCAACTTTTTACAGTGAAAAACTTTTTTTTTTTTTGAAAAAAATAATCTCTGCTTTTTTTTAGAGAAAAAATGTCAATTTTTTGGAATAACAATTTCTA
Source organism: Balanococcus diminutus (assembly GCA_959613365.1). Lineage (NCBI taxonomy): Eukaryota > Metazoa > Arthropoda > Insecta > Hemiptera > Pseudococcidae > Balanococcus > Balanococcus diminutus. The sequence goes on along the minus strand of OY390715.1, from coordinate 40,104,746 downwards.
AAATTGTTACGAAGTAAATTTTGGAGAAAAGCGACATTTTTCAATTTTTTGAGGGGAAAAAATTCAAAAATATTTGAAGTATCTATAGAGGGAAAATCGTTTGCTCAAGCTTTTGGAGAAAAAACGAACCCGATGCAAGTGCACTTTTTGTACCCTCCCCTCTCGCCCTCACTATTTGTATGTTTGATTTTTTTAATTGCTTCCTCTTTATTTATATGGTCTCGAAAATTGAAAGAAATCGATTCTAATCGTTTTTCATAATATCTAGTGGCTCTGCTGGTCCGCAAAAGTACCTCTTTTTTCGACTTAAAACCCCTTTTATTCGAGCCGAAAACCAAGGGAAATTTTTTTGAACCCTACATACGTAAGTAACAAATTTTTCAAAATTAGATTGGATAATTTATCCAAGTTTGATAACTTCACGGAAAAATTTTCAAATTTATAACATTACCTACCTATACTTATTTGAAAAGTTTAGGATTCCGAAACTTTTAAGAATTTGACGAAATTCATGAAAAAATTTCAAAATTTCATGAAAATTGGCATTTCGAAGTAAAATAAATGTTTGAAATTGGATCAATTTTTGAAGGTTGACATAATTTTGCATTTTTTAAATGTTTGCATGCGAGTATTCTAAAATTTGGTAGAAATTCATAATTTAACAATAATATTGTAATTTTTATAATTATTTTAAAATTATAATATTTTTTTGAATAGGTAGGTATGGATCGATTTTTAATTTTAATAATTTTTGAAAATTAAAAAAAAAATATTAGCCTGACAAAAAATGAAGTTCAACGACAAAAGTATTTTTTCAGAACAATCAAAGAATTGCACGATTATAAGATACGTAATTCACGTCAAATTTCTTAACGGCAAAAAATTGTTTATGACGAAATTTATTTGTTAATTTGCAACTTTTGTGTAAATTATCTAAAAGTGCAAGTTTGCACAGTTGAAAATGAAAATTGGGAAAATTTATAAATAGGCTTAATAAAAGAATTGGAAATTGAAAATTATAAAATTTTATTCGAAAAAAAGAAATCAAAATTCAAATACATTTTTTTAATTAAAAAATAAAAATTGATAACAAAATGAAATTAAAATTTTGAAAAGAATACCTAATAAATGAAGTTAAATTAAAAGTTCAAGAAAAAATTAAAATTGAAATCAGAAGTAATTTTCTTCAAAGTTTGTCCATTTCATTTAAGTACTTATTCATGTACTATTAAAAACTTTTAAAAAATTCAGCACTTTTAAAAACAATAATTATTCAGGTAAAAAAAAATTCTAATTTGTGTTCCCTACCCAAAAATTTTTACACTTTACAGACTCTGCAAAAATTAAACTTATACCTACTCGTGGTAACAAAGATAAGAAGATGTAAAATAATTTTCGAATAAATTTACGATTTATTTGTCACGTTGTTTTAAATTTTGTATGCTTAATTAAAATGCACACGTAAATTAATTATTGATGAAATCGATTTTGGTTGAACAGACGTACGTAATTGTATAATTAAGTAAATACATAGGTAAATAAAGCGAAGAATAGAAATAGAATATTTACGTTATAGTTACGTTTTGATCTCATGTGGCCATTGGTGTGTATAATTATCAAGTATCAAGCTAAACAAAATAAGAAAGTCGAGATAGCTACTTCATAACTACATTCTATGATTTCAATTTCTTTTTCAAATTATCGGGTTTTTCACAAGTAGTACTTTTAGCAGATTTATCATTATCATTAACTGCATCATAACGCTCGGTGAATCCGTTTGTTGAATGATTGGAAATACCATTGGTAGTGGCGGTTGTTACAGTATTTTGTGTATTACTAACACCAGTCGAATTTTGATTTTTATGCTTGGAATGTATTCGTCTATATCCATTACTTGGTTCGATTCCATTACATTTAGCCGATTTAATCAGATTTCTCTGATACATTACATTTACACTCAATTTTTGTATACATTCGTTAGCGCTTATGTTACGAGAATAATGGCAGTAATTATTATTATTGTTGTTGTTTATTGTGTACCACTCCGTTTGCGTTTCTTGCCATTCCAAAACTCCGGTTAAAAGTCGAATATATCTGAAAGTTAATTAACGAATCGTTACTACTGTTTCTGAATTTGACTCATTGAAAAGATGTTTCATATTCGTATGATTTTTTGTATTTTTGTATTTTTTTTTTTTTTAATGAAAATTTATCCCTACAAAAATTAAAATTTACAGATGAATAATACCTAACTTTAAATGGGGAAAAAAATTAATTCATCTAATATGTAGGTATCGATAATTTGAAAAGTTAATCCGATTAAGATATTTTTCACTCCGAACATTTTTATTATTTGGTGAACACAAATGAAACGTTTTTTTAATCAACAATACGAGAAAAAAAATATGTATGTGCTCCTGCCATTAGTTTCAACGCAAACCTTCCGACACTGTACCCAGACTTATCATTACACTCGACAGCCAATTTTACTCGTACCCACTACCCAATCACTTAAATTTTTTCCTACCTAGTACCTAATCAAAAATATACAACCACAGTTGCTCTATCATTTAGTAATATTAATTTCGAACCACATTTCGCGAAAAAAAATGCTGAAAAAAATTACTTGATCGCCATCCGTAAAATTTCATTTTTAGATAATTTTTTATCCGGCGGATGAGTCGGGACCAATTTTCTTAATTCGGCGAAAGCTCCGCTCACATTTTGCTGCCGCCATCTTTCTCTACTATTCGTGAACATTTTTCTAACCACGATCCTCGGTTGTGGACAAAGGTAATTATCGTCTTCAGAAGACAAATCTTCGGAAACGAATTCATCTTCTGATAGGGAATCTTGAGCGCCAGCTTTTCTCAATCGAGCTGGAGAAGATGTGGTACTGTAGTCGGTACCTTCACCGTCGGCAGAACCGTTCAGTTCCATTATTTTTTTTTCATCTGAAAAGATTATTGGGAGATTTTTTAACGCGGTTGAATTGAATCGCTAGTTCTAATTTCGAGTTCAATAGGTTGGTGCCTAATTTCGAATGAATTTCAAAAATTGGTTAAATTTTAATTCAAAATGTACCCTCATCCCTCAAGATAGGTACGCGTTTATTGAAAAGCAAAATGGCCAACTACACTTTGGAAAATGTATATTGCCTTCATTTATTATTATTTATTTTTTTCAAAAAGAACAAACAAGCTAAAATAAGGCAAATAAGCAAAAACTAATCATTCTGCAAAATACTTACGTGAAAATTTTTTCGAATTTTTAAAATTGAATATTTAGGTTATTTGTCCAATAGGCAACAAAAAAAAAACACTTCAAAATTTAAAAAAACTCTAAATCTACAATACAGCTCGAATACAAAAATGAGCACTCGCGAATTATTTCAAAAACGTTCTGTAATCTGACACCCTTAGTTGAACGTAATAAACTTTGGTACAAATTGCTATTGGTCCATGTTAAAGGGGAAATTGCCACGCCTACTTTTTTGATGCGCAAAACTCCTAAAGATTTGAACTGAGTGAACCCAGAAAGGATATGGTAATCCTTTTTTTTCGAATAGGCCAGAAATGTAAACCATTTTATACAAAGATTTGCAAAAATGAGGTTTTTATTACGAATTTAGGAAAATATTTTAAAATAGAAATCTCTACGAGTGTTTCTTCGCAAATTTTGAATTTACAATTTTACATTCCCCATATTTTCATTAAAACAAATTTCAACTTCAAAATGAAGTCTTAATACGGCGATGAACGAAAACACACTTTGAGATTTTGTCGGTGTATTATTCATCAATGTCTCCTGTTTTGTGTAACGTAATTATTTCACCATTTTCATTTTACTGCATAAAGACTAAAATGGTTATCGTTTAATTGGTTGGCTATCTTAATTATCGCGTCCACGTCCGAACTTTTTATCAGTGTTTACCTTGTGCGGTACGTTTAGTTTTTTTCAATATCCTTATTTCATTGTTTGATTGAAACAACAGCCATAAGAAACCTTGGTATTTTTCTCATGAAATAGTGCATCGAGTTTTAAAAAATTTTATGTGACATTTTGAAGGTTTGAATGTTTAATTTTCAACCTATCGAATCACATATCCGGAACTGAATAGTCTTATAGGTGACAAATATAGTATATCTAGATAGGTAGAAGATACCTGTTTACCTACAAAGTAGGTAGTACGAAGAAATTTGTCAAGATTTCTTTATCACTATAGCGACGAAACAGATACCTAATCTGAAAAATGAGAATATTCCAATTCATTGAAGTATGACAATGATTAATCATCTATAAATTAAATCTCAAATCTGGCCCACAACGACGTGTGGCGAATTAGCATTCAGTCGCGAACGTAGTTCAAATACAAAATATTAGATAAGAATATAAGTTCAACAACGCCTGTTGACCAAAATGATATAATATGAGCTTATATTGACCGAGATGACTTCCTCGTTGTTGTTGATGTCATGAATTAGAAGTAGTACACGTGACCGAATGACATTTTAACGAGGGTGCTCCGTGAGATTTTGGCCTATAAGTTAGGCCGCATTGTCTGTGTTTCAACGATCACACTAGAAGGTGTCATCACATATTACACACTCGAGCTGGCAACGTACGTTTGATTCGAGTATTTAGATAAATAGATCCGTCAGTACATTTGTTAGATATTGTTTATCATCGTATGCAAATTCTCTATAACGAATTGTACTTCGAGAAGTTACTCCTCTAAATTCTGTGTACTTAGGTATAGCTACCTTTGAAAATAAAATAATGCTTTACATTTTTTTGCGAATTTAAAAATTATTAGAAACATTTTGAAATTTTGAAGTATGCATACATACCTACCTATAGATACCTACATATTTGAATATTTGTGAATTTTCATCATCACCTACAGATCAGCCACAGCCAAAGGAAAATTTAGAATTGATGCGGAAAATTTTTCTGATCCTATCCTTCTCAATTAGATATTTAATTCTCCGAAAATTCGTCGTCTGCAGAGCTTGGATTTTTGGCATTAAAAAATTAAAAATATACCTAAAGAATTCAGCAACAACCAAAAAAGGTCACAAAAAATTTTCATGGTGAAAAATAATGAATTAAAAATAATAATACGCAAAATCATTGTAAAACTATGTCCTGATTAAAAAATCCCCTTAGAAAGAATTTTTGCAAAAAAAAATTTAATTCTTACATAAAAAATAATTTTAGGAAAAAATAAAAAAATTTGTCTAACGATGTTTTTAAGATATTTTTAGACCCATTTTTTTTGTAAATATTACTAAATAAAAAATAAAAAATTTCATCAAAAATTTGAAAAAATATTTTTCAAAAAAAAAATTCTTAAAAACTTTTAAAATGTATGAAAAATATTTTTTGGCTCAAAAAATTCTCTTCAAAAGAAGTTTGCAAAAAGGAAATAAAATAGGAATTAATTCTTATGAAAAAGAAAGAACTTTGATGGAACTGAAAAAAATTAAAAGTTTGAAAGTCGGCCAATTTTGTAATTTACCTAAAAAGTATTGGGGGGGAGGGGGTGAACTTGAAATTTAGTGGGGGGGGGAATAAAAAAATCGGGATCGTGAAAAGGAACAGTTTTGATAAGTTGGAATTTAAAAATGCAAAAGTTCGAAAATTTGGTGATTTTTCATCATTTTTTTGAATGGGGACCAGTGGCAACACTTTAAATTTGATTTGGGGGAAAATAAAAAATTGGGGATTATTTCTGGCTCATTTTTTCTCTCCCTTCTTCTTGAGAAATTGGGATACCTTGAGCGGAGATTAATAAAAAATTGTAAAATGATTCTCAAAAGACAAGATTTTGAAAATCAGTCAATTTGTTCCTTTTTCTAAAAAATGAGAGAGGCTACTTAAAATTGTGTTGGGAGGGAAATAAAAAATGTAAAATTATTTTCCCATTTAAAAAAAAAAAAAAAAAAACTTTGAGGGTTGATAAAAAAGTTTAAAGTCCAAGATAATGACCAGAGTGGATCTCAATTTACCTACAAATTTTATTGCGATTGCAGATATTTTGAAAAAAATTTTACAAGGCTTGAAATCGCGAATATTTTTAATTTCTTTTTATAAAAATTTCAAACAGATTTTTAGAATTTTTTAAAGTAAATTCTTTGCCAATTTATCAACTTTTAAATAATCAAAATAATTTGAAGAACATTTCAAATATTTTATTAATAATTAGAAAAATTATGAAATAATTTCTTCGAAAATTTCCACTTGGCAGACGTGGTCATCTCTATCCTATTAATTTGAAAAATATTGAAGATAGCTATCAAAAGTATCTTACTAAATTTTGTTCTGAAGTCGTCGGCAATAAATGGACACCTGCAAAAAAAAAAAAAAAAAAAACCGACATAGACGTATTAATTTTTTTAACCCGGAAAAATAAATCTGCGAGAAGAAAACTCGGTGGTTTTTTAAAACCAGATATTGCTTAAAAAATAATGTTAAAATACTAAATGAAAATAAACCAACAGAAATAACGAGGCGACGAGTAAAGGAGCACGTGCGCCTGCAAATGCAGCGATAAGAGTAAAGCTTCTGGCAAATTGATTTCCGTATTATCAAAGACCACCCTCCAATGAATAGTGAAACGCGGGTAAATAATACTCTAATAACAATTTTCAAACCTCTAACGCGTGCCACCAAGATAAGGCACATTCGAGGAAACATTTCGCGAGATTTTTTTTAATTCAAATCTTTCGACACCCGTCCGCACCAGTAAATATTAAATTTTTTTCACACTTGCGTTACGTTCGTATAATTCGTAGGTATTATTATCAAATTATATAAAATGATCCATCGGTGTGTAAAAAATATAGGTCTGTTTGTAAAAAAAATATATAACTATACTTGGAATATTGCATGGAATCGTTTTCCTTTTTCGATATGGCACTTAACTATATTTTCATTCATAAAAAGTATAGTTAGTTACTTGATTGTTGATTTATATCAATTCTGTACCATTAAAATTTTTTTTAATCATTATAACATCTTGAATTAGTAAGTCAGTTGGTCCATAAATTTAGTTTCGAAATAAGTATCTTACAAATATTTTGAAAAATAATTTTTATTTATTTTTTATAAATATGTACTTATTTTAAACAATTAACGTAACAAAAAATTATAAATATACTAACACAATATCAGTCTTAATCACGCATAGCATCACAATTACCTCAAGTTTAGGTGACTACAAATTAAATAAAAAATATAAATTAAATGATAGAATAATATGAAAATCACAAAAACATCATTAACTTTATAAATTAGATTAATCTCCGCGAGCATGACCTCCAGCATTTATTATACAGACAGTAGATGGGTAAATAAAATGATAAAATCATGTACGATGTTTGTATGTGCATCATAATACAATCAGGAATGCGCTCGATTGACAAAAAAATGCTTAATGCTATTTTAATAGAACATTAATTGAAAAATTATTAATAAATCGTTCTCAAACAAAGTACTTTCGAGATCAGTTATCACTATATTAGTATAATACTTACTGTTGATAAAAAACGTAAGTTGTAAATTGTAGAGGTACATCATCGTCTAAAAAAATGTACACTATTTAAAGGCGAGCATACCTATCCTACCTACTGGGTTTTTCCAGACGAGTTTTTTTTTTCTTTTCAATTTCTTGAGTTTTGAATATTCAGTGTAAGATACTGCTAATCACGAGCTGATTTGATATCATTTGCTTATGTTTGTAAATTTTCATACCTGAATTTTGATTTTTAAAATTTTAAAGCCCGTAATACAAATTTCAAAACAAAACAATGCAATTGATTACACTAATGTATTCCTTTAAAAAAATGATAATTATAAAGCCAGATCTTCTGCGGCTATGTTATTGAACCACTAGGTACTCTCATATTGTATTTTTATAACAATGTGTTGAATTTAACTTTTCTTCCGCATTTATCAAAGTCAGTTGTAATAGATGAAGAGGATCGCCCCAGAAAATAGGTCCAAATAATATAACAATGTATAAAAAGTTCCCCCATTATATTATGAGAACTAGAGGTGGGTTAAAAAGGAAACAAAGCATAGAGCATATGACAATAAATTAAATTCGAATTAAAGTTATTTAAAAAATTTCTCAAATCAGTCGATTTTATGAGATTGGCATTTTCCAAGTTCGCTCCTCCCTGCTCTTTATTTGTACCTACAATAAATACCCATTCGAAATACGTAGATCTATACATAAAACAACCCACATTTTTTCATCGTTGAATGAAAACGTCTCCCTAGTCCCTAGATACGCAGCATTTCTCAGTTCTCACGCTAATGACGTTTTAAAAAAATACGCAGACACAACAAATTTAACTCCGCGTTAAACAAAGAGGAAGCTCGCAGCTAGGAAAGTAAATGTATAGAATTATAGTTCATGCACGGCTCAAATTTCGCTACGTAAATGCGAATATTAATAAACACAGTGGCACAGACATGAAACATAATAAATACAACATAGATCTTGGCTCACATTTTGAAATAAAGATGAATTCTTCGTTCCACAGGGCATCGTCTGACGGATTTGGCAATTCGATGATGGTTTTTTCCATCGACCAAAATGTCAACGGCAATGAACATTTTTTACTTTCGTTTTTACAAGATGCGATCGCTCCCGATATGTTGTATACCGTTTTGTTGATGGAAAAGTGAGCGTGGATGAAATTATTCTTGACTTCGTTTTCGTTGTTAAATATGAAGAAGTAGTAGCCCGTCGTTTGAATCCTAGATTTAAAAAAAAAAAAATTAAAATTAAAATCTTTTGTCGATCAGATACCTATATTTTAAAATGTTTTCAATTTTCAAGATGTATACTTATATCTAGGTTTAGGTAGGTATCTCAACTCCTCCTCCCCCTTATAAAAAGTCTACATCATGAAAGTTCGAGAAAAAGACAGTATTTTATGATAAATCTGCACCTAGGTACATAGAAGTTAAGATAGAAATTACAAACGTCACACGTCGCGTTTATCAGATGAATACTTTAAAAAAAAACGCGTAGCAGTCAAGATGCTCCGCGACAGCCGAATTTTTTTTTCAAGTTAGTGTACCACTTTGAAAACGTTTTCATCCATGGTATTTCAGTTTCAATATCAGTTTTAACTTCAAATTCAGTTTAAAAATGTCAGGTTTTTGTCTTCAGTTTTAGTTCCTCTCTGCATTGAAGATTTCAACTTCAGATGGGGGCTCCGCCCCCATACCCCCGTTGAAGCTCCTACCCAACCTCCTTATCACTTTCAGCTCTTAGGATGGGGGCTCCGCCCCCATACCCCCGCGTTGGGGGCTTCGCCTCCCAACCTCCTTATCACTTTCAGCTCTTAGGATGGGGGCTCCGCCCCCATGCCCCCGCGTTGGGGGCTTCGCCCCCAACCACCTCGTCACTTCCAACTCTTCAGATGGGGGCTCCGCCCCCATGCCCCTATTGGAGCTCTTTACCCTCAATAGGGACATGGCAGGAGAGGATTGAGGGCTTCGCTCTCAATCCCCTTCACACTTTCAGCTCTTCAGACGAGGGCCAACACACCAAAAAAGAGGTTAAAACGTGAAAATTTCTGATTTTTGACCCTGTACGGGGGTCAAATGGTGCTCAAAAGTCGAAACCCCCAAAAGGCACATCAGTGACCTCTACTGACCCTACATCCCAAATTTCGATTGTTTAGGTCTTTTAGTTTGGGCTGTAGGCTGTTCAACGCGTCAGAAAAGACAGGTTAAAACTTGAAAAATATTGATTTTTGACCCTGTATCGAGGTCAAAAGGGGTTTAAAGGTCAAAACCTACAAAAGGCACATCAGGGGCATGAACTCGATCTATGATAAAAATTTAGGCCCCCCAGCTCCATTTGGGGGGTCTGTAGCCTGATCAACGTGAAAAAATGACCTCAAAATCCACTTTTTGGGCCCTAAAATGGGGTGGGGATGACTTGGGAATCTGAAATTTGGATACAGTGGAGACAATCAGAGTCACTGTTGTTGGTAAAAATTTCAAATCATTTTGTCAAATTGGGGCCTCTTTAGAGCCCCTCTCAAAAAAGGGCGAGCCCCAATTTAGGGGCTCGAGGGTCAAAAACCCCAAAAGGCACCTCAGTGACCCTTACCTATCCTAAATACCAAATTTTAGCATCCAAGGTCATTTGGTTTGGGCTGCAGGCTGATCAACGTACCGGAAAGCGAGAAAAAACATGAAAAATTGTGAAAAATCTTGATTTTTGACCCTTGACAGGGGTCAAAGGGGGCCCAAAAGTTGAAACCTACAAAAGGCACATCAGGGGCACAAACTTGATTCATGATGAAAATTTTGGCCCCCCAGCCCTATTTGGGGGGTCTGTAGCCTGATCAACGTGAAAAAAATGACCCCAAAATCCACTTTTTGGGCCCTAAAATGGGGTGGAGATGACTTAGGGGGCTGAAATTTGACTATGGTGTAGGTAATTAGGGTTCTCATCCCTGGGGCAAGTTTCAAAAAATTTCATGATATTGGGGCTCCCCCGCACCCCCTCAAAAAGGGGTAAAATATCCAATTTTGAGTTAGGGCCCCAAAAATTTTTTTGCATCATTCCTACACCGAGGGGACCCTACCTATCAAGTTTGACCTCATTTGACCTGTTAGGCTCGGCCCCAGAGTTCCAAAAGTAGCGGTAAAATTTGAAAAATTGTGAAAAATCTTGATTTTTGACCCTTGACAGGGGCAAAGGGGGCCCAAAAGTTGAAACCTACAAAAGGCACATCAGGGGCACAAACTTGATCCATGATGAAAATTTTGGCCCCCCCAGCCCTATTTGGGGGGTCTGTAGCCTGATCAACGTGAAAAAATGACCCCATTGGGCCCTAAAATGGGGTGGGGATGACTTAGGGGGCTGAAATTTGACTATGGTGTAGGTAATTAGGGCTCTCATCCCTAGGGCAAGTTTCAAAAAATTTCATGATATTGGAGCTCCCCCGCACCTCCCTCAAAAAGGGGCCATATCCCAATTTTGAGTTAGGGCCCCAAAATTTTTTTTGCATCATTCCGCCACCGAGGGGACCCTACATATCAAGTTTGACCACATTTGACCTGTTAGGCTCGGCCCTAGAGTTCCAAAAGTAGGTGTAAAATTATATATATATATATATATATATATATAAATGTATATATATATATATATATATATATATATATATATAAATATGTGACATGTGACAGATCGTCATCTTTTGGTCCCAAACGTCGAGAAATGAGGTCAGAACTCTTCTACCCCCCCTCCTTCTAAATTAGGGTCGGACACAATAGCCTAAATTTTAAAAAAAAAATTCGGCTAAAAATTGTAGTCATCCATATGTGACGATTTTAGTTACCTATCTAAACGAACAAGTACGAGTATATTGAAATTGTTATCTGGTTTTCAATCACACGAGTATATGATGAACTAATGAAGTGTTTTTTTATCAGCAATTTTGACTGTCTATGTTTCTGGTAACTTGAAGCTGAACAAACAAAATTTTCAAGAGTTCACGTTGATCGATTACCGTAATTCCAAATTATACTTTTTGCATATTTTAGGTATACTCGTACGTAATTAATTTTGAAGTTGGGTACTAAGACGAACTGTATCTCAATGGGAGAATAAATTCACAATGAAGTGGTTTGCCGTTACAGTGTAGCAAAATCATCTGTTAATTTTCTAAATCAAATCTACATCAATTTACGAATAAATATTGATACAATAGCAAAAAATGCCTCTATCGAATTTCACTCCGCCTACACATGGGGATGGGCATGATTTTTAGGCGATTAAAAAAAAAAAAAAAAAAAAAAAACGATGGCTAATTGTGTTGGCCCCGGTTCGGTTTATAGAAGTAGGGAGAAACGGTCAGAAGTCAAAAATTTTCATTAAAGGCCTACTTGCTTTTTTTGTACATTGATAAGTCGATGCTCAATCAAATTATCCAAAAATTTGAAATTTGATACGTAAAGTACTTAGAGGTCACTAGAATGATTTTTCAGGGATTCGACCGTATGAGATCTAAAAAGCTGGCAAGGACTTTTTTGTGAAGACGTCAAGGGAGATCCAAAAGTGATAAAATTTTTCTTGAAGTTTTTATAAGCGATGAAGACTTACATTATACCCCAATTTATTCGAATTTCAGTTTCCTAGGTAATTTCCTGACTTCCACCTCTTTTCAAGCCAATAAAAGTTAATTTGGGACTACTTTTCCCACATTATTTAGGCTGCAAGCCCTCCAAAGTTCTTCTAGTGGTTTTAAAATTTCACTATAATAGGTTTATGTGTAGTTTATGTCCATGATGTGCCTTTTTTAATTTTCAGTCTTTTTGATCCTGGTATAGAATTGAAAATTAAAAATGTCCTTGATAACTCGTGTTCTTGGTGCACTGATCAGTTTACAGCTACAACCAAAAGACCTAAGGTGTAAAAATTTGGTACACACAGAGTCATAAAGGTCACTAATGTCCTAAAGTTTTGACTTTTGGGGCTACAATTTAGTGCAAGCCTCTTTCTGCTCGGACGCCAAAAACTAAATTTTTGAATTTTCTCAAATTTCCAAATTTCAGCTTCCCAGGATATCCCTCCTCTAATTAGGCCCCAAAAAGTAAATCATGGAGTCTTTTTAAAAAATACGTATTTAAGTTTTTGAGAGTATGAAAAAAATCTTCCCTCAAGACGCGGTCTGACTGCTGAACCTTATTTTTTAAATTGAATTGCGAAAGAAGGAGGTTCGAAATAATATAAAAAGTTACGCTATTTCATCACTCAACAATTATTCAACATTATGAACTCGGAGTCTTTCAATTTCAAGTTCAAAATCGGGTGATAAGTTGGCAACGTTACAATTATTACATGCAACGCCCAGTAATTTTATACGTTTAGGTTTAGGAACAAATAGGCATCGATTTTGGGAGTTTCAATTCAATTTTTTCAACTTTTTATAAACAATTGGTTTTTTGGTTTTGTAAAAAGTGTATGTTTTACATGAACGTTGTAAAATTTAGTTTTTCGTTATAAAAAGTTTTCTGTCAAAAACTAACCCTCCCCTCTCCCTCTAAAAGAGAGAATAGGTTCTAGTAGTATACTTCAGTTTCCTGATGTACCGACTACCGAGTTCCGAGTTCGTTGTAAAAACAACCATACTTGAAATTTTCAAAAAAAAATTATTTCAAATGCTGAAGGTTAATTTCACGAAAAAAATTATGGTGATATTCATTTTTCAAAAAGTAAGTTCTTCATCACTTTTTGAGGTTGTCCCAAAAGCAGTACTTTTTAAAAAACATAGACCCAGAGCCGAATTTCAAATTTTGTTTTGATTTTCGATTTGTGGTGGTAAAATATGATTTTAGAGCGTATTGGCGATCCTTGACCTCACCCTCGGGAGCCAGTGCCTCGAAATACGTGATATCAACCTTAAAAATGCCAGCTTTGCAAAGTTTTTTTTTTATCGATTTTCACCAAACTTGGCATATGGGTAAGTACCCAAGGGCAATGTTGGGAAATTTTTTCAGATTTTTCTAATCGATGAAATGACTTTGAAAATGACTTTGAAAATTTCAAATCGTCCTGGGAGGCACAGTTTCGGTGCTGACAAGATGAAAAAAATTTCCCGTTGTTTTCCAAATTATTTTACACTAGCTACTCAGAATTTTTCAGATTTTCTTCCAGGAGGGGGCATACATAAAAATCAGGAAAAATTCCTAGTAATGTAAAATAGTTTGGAAAACAAGGACATTTTTTTCAGCTTGTCAGCTCCCAAACTGTGCCTCCCAGGACGATTTGAAATTTTCAAAGTCATTTTCAAGGTCATTTCAGCCGTCGGAAAAAATTTCCCAACATTGCCCGTGGGTACTTGTAAGTGTGAAAATAGATTTTTTTTTAAACTCGCAAACCTGGCATTTTAAAGTTAAAATCACGTATTTCGAGGCATCAGCCCTGGGGGCGAGGTCAAAGATCGCCGATACGCTTTAAAATCATATTTTACATGGAAAAAATTGTTTTTACAACGAACCCCTTCGACATTTATTACGTTTTCTACAACGATTTTTTTGTAAAAAAACAACCATATACCTACTTACTAGTTACGTTAGTCAAGTTGAAAATTATAAAATTAGTATTTCGATTTCAATTTATCGGATTAAGGAAGGGGGGAGGGGTTAAAAATGAGATGAATGTTACATTCACAGTTAGCATATTAGTTCCTCATAACTTTTTGAGTATTTTTTTTTTTTTGATTTCCTATAAAGTTTGCTTTTTTGACTAGAAAAAAAGGTTGATTTTACAAAGGACCCCTCAAGTATGCAGATGTACTTGGGTATGGAAGTATCTTCGATCTTTTTTAAATGATCATCGTTCGTAAGAAAACGAATATCATGCAGTGGTTAAGTATGTACGTCTACGTAGGTATAACTTGGTAATTTAAAATACTTTTCAATATCAAGCGTAATAAAGATAATGACAACTGTATGAATGTTATCGCAGATACTATTTTATCTCAAGAAATTAAACCACATTGTTCAAAGTGATATCATTATACCTTTACCCAGAAGCGTTGCGAGGGGTCTCTGTTTGGGGGTGTACGCTTAAATTTGCCGACTAAAATTTGAAAATTTCATTTTTCTGACTGAAATCGAACTAACGTATTAAAATAAGTTACAGAGTTAATAATTATGTAAGTAGGTAATTCTTACTAAAATTTTAGGCTTAAAAGAGAAAAATCAATATCAATTCTGCCGAAAATTCCCACTACAATTTTTTTCGTCGATTTATTGAATTAGGTAATATTCGTAATTACATAGGGCACTACTTACGTGTACGAAATAGCGTTGACTTTTGATACTTGATCCAAATGCGCGTTATCGTGTGTTTGTTCGCACGTATGATATGGAATTAAAGGTAAACTCGCCAGTAACCCTTTACATTCTAGTAATCTTTCTTCGCTGCTCGAAAACGACGACCAAAATTCGCTTTTACTTCTATCTCCAGTTTTGTTATTTTTTATCGATTTATGCACATCAGCTTTGTCTTCTTCATCTAAAACCTAGAACAGCAAAAAAAAATCGTTACTACACGCGATATTTCCACAAATAAATTAAAACTAGCGAGATTTTACAATCAATTGAAATAGGAAACTCGATCTAAGCGGAATTTTCCGAGAAAAGCTATTCATCTAATAAAAGAAGAATAGTTAATAGCTGTCTAAATAATAGCTAGGTATATATGTAGATGCATATATGCTTATTAAGTACTTTGATTACACACCTATGATAGTATCAATAATAATTTATCGATACATTATAATTACTGATTGACGTTTAAATTGTGCACAGCTCTCAAACGTCACGAAGAGAAGAACGATTCTTCTTACGTCAGTGTTTTTCTATACTTCATATTAATTGAGCTAATAATTACGACGATTTTTTGGTAACTCTCATTAAAACTAGTTTTCGTTTGTATTTTTCAGCGCATAAAATTCCGCTAGTACTAAATTATACTTAATGACCAATTTTTAGCAAACCTATCATCAAAATTTAGAGGAGGTTTTTTTCCCCTAGTAAATGAAGCAAAGATGTCGTTATCAAAGCGTATTATTTCCGCCGAATGGTGTTCGTATAAACACGAACTTCGTACTTTACCTAATTTTATCGATAAATTTATGTAGCCTACATAACGTGTACTTAGTATTTATTTGATGCCTACCTCAGCAGCAGTATCGGTTTCATTATCTCTTTCTAAATTCAACTGTTTTAATCTGTTTAACGTGATCTCTTTGTAAATATTTCTGAATTCCAATTCTTCCAAGGCGATTTCCGACGAATTTCTCTTTTCGGTTTCATTTTCTGTGTCCGCCGATTCTTTCAGCAAGTTATCAATTTTTTCCAATATTTGCAATAAAATTTTGTCTTCTTTCGTACTGTTCAATTTACTCAAATTATCGTCGTTTCCCGCGTATTTGGCTAATTCTTCTAACAAATGACGTGCCACTTGTTTTCCACCACGATCGCCTGTTTGGGGCTGTTTATTAGCCATATCCAATAAATATTCTACCGATTGCGATACCGATTTAGTGGCATTTTTCGTTTGATTCGAATTCTTCTGTAGGTCCAATTTTTTGCGATTTTCTTTCAAGTATAATTCTTCGGCGTATTGCAGGTGTAAGTTTTGACGTTTTAAATTGGTTTTTTGCGGCGGTTTACTGTTCGACGTCTGGTTGGTTGTGTTTTTATTCCAATTTGAGACGATTTTCCAATTGTTGAGGACCATTCCGGAGGCTACTTTGGTCATGTGATTGATAACCGTGAGGTTTTTGTCTTCCTCGGACGATATAGAAACGTCGGTTTCTTCCGAAGAATTATCACCAACGTAAGCGCATTCTTTTAAATTCTTATGACCTTCGATGATGATAAGACTCGCTCCAGGCCATCTATAACACAATGCATAATATGTTTTAGTTTATGCTAATGCTATCAATAATATACTCTTAACACTGATTAATTCGCTACCTAATTATTTCTCACATAGAGAGAAAAAAAGAGTAAATTACGTAAATCGTGCTGTAGGTACGTGATTTATGTGTATAAATTACGGAAGATGCTATATTATCCTTGTTAACTCGAGTACGTACACTGTACAGTGTACAGTTCACTAGCAACCACTACGATCGTCTCCTTTTATTTACAATTTTATCTACAACTGTCTGACAACAACCACAACAACAATAATAGCTGACTTCTGCAAACATTACGCACACAAACCCACCCATATCCGTACACACGTGCAAGACTAAGCAATATCCAAACAATATAGGAATCACACGAGATTTATACGTTCACATTACAAAACCTAGGTATAGGTAGGGATCGGCAAATAACCGGATCCTTCAAATAAAATCCGGATATTAAAAAATCCGGATTTTATTCGAATACTCGTTTTTGAATGGAATTGCGGGTATTTCAAGGAAATTCTGTCTGGAGTGCTAAAATGATATTGTGATTTTTTTGATAACGTACTCTGCTGGAAATAAATGCAACTAAAAAATTTCAAAATTTCACTTGGCCACCATGCCTAATACAAATGAAAATCATTGAGGAGCGCTGTTCAAAAAACCCGGATAAAATCCGGATATTTGTTTCAAAAAACGAATATATTCGTTTATTCGCGAATCCGGATATTTGCCGATCCCTAGGTATAGGTAGGTGTAGGTACTGCAGAGCGTAGCACGATGCCGCTCTCTGAGCGCGAGACATCATACTCGCCTCGCATTTTTGCGAGTACGATCAGAAAATGCGATCAAATGTATCGCACCCTACGATCGGCGATCACTGCGATCATCAGGCATCGCGCGTAGTACCGACGAGTAAGGCGAGTGCAGTATTTAAGCACTATTCTACTCGTTGCGTTTAAGGTAATAACTTGAGATTGAGGCAAGTTAGAGATTTCGTTGTTAGCTCATATGAAAGAGGATAAGATTTCACGCATTCGCCTCGCTTACACTACCTATCTACGATCATTAGTTTTTTTGATATTTTAATGTAAAGAAAAATAAAGTTTACATTAAAATAGCGGAGAAACTAAAAGTCCTAGATAGGTAGTGTAAGCGAGGCGAATATGTAGAATTTTATCCTCTATAAAATGACGCCTCACTCAAATTTGTACCTCACCCCATTCTCCGAATACAAACGATTTAAAATTTAAACTCATGCGCAAATGAACTAGTCCAATCTATCATGCGGTTTCCTACAGCTACATATGTAAGTAACGCGTTGAGACGTGATCAATGTCAACTTATGTATCTACTAGGGTGGAACGATTTTGACTTTTTTTCGAAAATCGAAACGTAATACGGCACAAAAGTTGTGAATTGGTGTCAAAATAACGTGGTAAAAATTTGAGCCCCCTCGGTCAATATTAACCCATGCTGCAGGGGGTCCAAAGTTTTCAAATTTCAGTAAAGTTTCTCATATGATAAAAAAAATTTTAAAAATAAAATTAACAATTTTTCAGATGTCTAGTCGATGGCGGGGGTCTACTTGGTGACCCAGAACTCGGTCATCCATCAAAAAATTGCATAAAAGTATAAACAGGGGTTTCCAAAATATCCACATTTTTGCATAATTACACCAAAATCAAGAAATGCCCGAATATTTTTATTTTATGAGATATGCTGTACATTTTGAGGTTTACATAATTGAAAATATCTTCAAAATGAAAGGGGAACCCCATCGCCACCATTCCCCCTCAGAAAATGGTACATTTTTCCATGAAAACTTTGTCCAAAGTTTTTTAATGAAATTACTTATTTTACCTACTGCGTGTTAGGGCAAAGTGAAAAAAATTATCACTTTAATTACTATATGCATGAGAGCGGTTCATTTTGTGTTGAAAGCATCCCATCAAAATATTAGACCCCTTCCTCAAAGGCGCAGGGCGTTAGGGATCCTCAAAATGGGGTCAATTTTGGAAAAACAAAGTTTTCATGGCAAAATGTCCCATGTCCTATGGAGGGGTGAGGGTGATGAGGTTCCCTTTCATTTTGAAGATATTTTAAAATATGTAAACCTCAAAATGTGCAACATATCTCATAAAATAAAAATATTCGAGCATTTCTTGATTTTGGTGTAATTATGCAAAAATGTGGATATTTTGGAAACCCCTGTTTATACTTTTATGCAATTTTTTGATGGATGACCGAGTTCTGGGTCACCAAGTGGACCCCCGCCATCGACTAGACATCTGAAAAATTGTTAATTTTATTTTTTAAATTTTTTTTATCATATGAGAAACTTTACTGAAATTTGAAAACTTTGGACCCCCTGCAGCATGGGTTAATATTGACCGAGGGGGCTCAAATTTTTACCACGTTATTTTGACACCAATTCACAACTTTTGTGCCGTATTACGTTTCGATTTTCGAAAAAAAGTCAAAATCGTTCCACCGCTAGTATCTACTCGTGTGTTGTACGTACAATTTTTTCAAAGTGTTATGCGACATTTTTGTTTTGAATTTTTTTTTCAAGGCCAAAATTCCCAATTTTTATGAAAGAAATATTTTTAAAATTTTTCAATGGAAGAATTGCAAATAATTTGAATTTTCCAGAATTGATTTTTACAACTTTTCGTTAAGAAAAATAGAAAATTTCGACGTATAAAAATTTCAATTGGATTTTTAGATTTTTTTAAATATTTTTTTGGTCACTTGATTTGAATTGAAACATTTACTTACGCATAAATTTGAATACAGGTATCTATCAGTAATTATTTTCCGACGGCAGATTTCGAAAAAAGTACCAGAGAAATGGAAATTTAAATAAAAAGTCAAAATGTAGTTTGTACTTTGTAGAGCCCTTGCGTAGGTATAATGCAAACATACGCGAACTCGCCTCGCGTTGAATGCGAGGCGAGATGCGAGTACAAATGTTGGCATCGTGCTATGCTCTGGTAGGTAGCTAGGTACACAATAATATTTTGTTCTTGAAGATGTTTTCCTTTATTTCTATACACCTCGTGAATGGTCGAAAGAATGTATGTATAGGGAGGTTAGGTACTGATACTGAGTATATTTGGTAACTGTTCTGTTGTTAAATTTTAAAAGACAAACCAGCAGACAAATTTACATTTTTTCCACTTTGAGCTCAAATTTGAATGCCACATTTTTAAATAAACAACCCCCTCAACAAAATAAAGTGCAGCATTTCTTGAAAATGTGTAAATTTTTTTCAAAAAAAAATTGGAAAAAATACTTGATTTTTTACACGATTTTAAGAAAATTAATTTGAAAAATTATTTTAGAATAAATTCTTTTAAATTGTAACTTAAACATAAATTTTCAAAGGTGTTATCTAAAATAATAATTGTTTCTATAAAAAATTCCAAACTTGTGTTCTGAAAAACTGTCATACGCGTTATTAAACTTTTTCAATAGGTTGTGTCCATTAACTTTTCTAATTTTTTATTGTTAAATGAGAGAATGATTTTTTTTCTTTGAAAAATTGAGATTTTTTATCTCGAAAAAAAGTTATGCCAAAAAGTGAGGATTTTTTTTTTTCAAGAAAAATATTAAAAGATTTTCTCCTGAAAATTTAGAAAGATTTTTTTTAAGACAAAAAAAAATCATATGTTCTAAAAAGTTGAGAAATTTTCTACAGCAAATTTTTTTTAAATTTGTGCAAACAACTGATTTTTCCCTAAAAAAAATAGATTTTTCAAGCAAAAATTTTAAAAACATTTTTAATGCAAAGAATTGATCGAATGTTTTTTTTTTTTTTTTCAAAACAGAAAAATCTCAATTTTTCTCCGAAAGAAGTAAAAGGGGTTCTGGTTCTCTGAAAAATATTAAAAGACCTTTTCAAAATTCAAGAAAAATGAAGAAAAATGTTAAGATTTTTTTCTCGAAATAATTGATAAAAAATCGAGAATTTTTCCATCCCCCCCCCCAAAAAAAAGCAAAAAATTTTGTTCGAAAAAACTTATGAAATTTTTTCTTTAAAAAAACTGAGAAATTTTCTCTCTAATAATATTGAATTTTTTTTCCCAATAAAATTGGAAGACTTTTTAGTCAAAAAAATATATAAGAGACCCCTTCCTGAAAAAAAAACAACAACAACAGACCTTTGGCAAAAATTTGAGAAATAATTTTACTTCAAAAAATTAAATCCTTGGATGACAAAATAATTATTTTTTTCCAAAAAATTAAGAAAAAAATATGATTACTCCAAAAATTTAATTATACTTGGATATTAAGTAAAATTATTCTTTTTTTTTTCAAAAAATTGAGATTTTTTGGCAAACATTTTAGAAATAAATTTTTTAGTCCTAGATATTAAATGAATGATTTTTTTTTTTTGAAACAATTAAAGGGTGGTTTTCATTGAAAAATTGAAAGCCTTTAAAAAAATGAGACGGTAAGTCGGGATTTTTTATTTTTTTAAATGTTGTTTTTTTGCTTTTTAGGTAGGTAAATAAAAAGATTTCTTTCTGAAAAACCACAGATTTTTTGATAAAAATTTTGAGAAATATTTCTACTCGAAAAAATTAAGAAATTTTTATATTGAGACAGAAATAAATATTTTTCTTCTATGAAAAACTGAGTATTTTTTAGCGAGAATTTGAGAAATATTTTTACTCCAAAAAATTAAGTGTAAATTATATTTTCTCCAAAAAAGTGAAAGTTTTTTTTTCAAAAAAAATTGAGATCCCCCCTCCCCCTCTATAAACAAGAGATTTCTCTCTAAAAAGTTTTTTTTTCTTTAAAATTTAAATGGGATTTTTTCTAGAATATAAAAAAACTCCTATTTTTTACTTTAAAATTGAGAAAATTTGTACAATGACCCCAAAAAATTTTTGACAGTTCTAGGTACCTAAGCATTATTTTTTATGCCAATAACATTCAGAATTTTTTTTCAAAAATTTAAAACCTAGGTATTTCAACTTTTAAAAAAGTTGTAATTTTTGCTGTAAAAAATTAAAAGACGTTTCTCTTCAATAAAAAAATTTAATTTAATTTTTTTTTAATAAACCATTTTCATTTAAAACGAATTATAGGCCTACCTGTAGGTATGTTGAAACCTAAATTTCAACGATTTTTTCGACACTTCAACTGGAAATTATTTTTTTTAAATCTTGGGGGGATATTTGATAAATTTAATTATTTAGTTTTACTAGATTTCTTAAAAGGGCAGATAGGTAAATTAATATACTTATAGGAGGTATAACCGCTCTCAAAAATTATTTCAGTTTTTTTTTTTTTAAATTCTGAAAATTAAAAATTATACCTAATTTTAATTCCTCGAATATTATTTACAAATTTTCCACACGTTTCTGAAAACTATGTAAAGGCAGTACCCAGGAAAATGCGATTGGTAAGTGATCCTATTTATTTTTAAAACAAACACGCAAACATCGATTAATCCAAATAAAGAAATAGCACGTGATATCAAAAAGTTTCCGCGGTTTAGGTACTGGTAGCATCTGTCAAAAGACTGCCCGATTACGAGTACAAAGGTGCCTTTTTAATATTCTTCATACCTACGTTAATTCGCGATTAGTTAATCGACATTATTATAAAACAACTTGATTGATTTTTGATTTCAAAATGTACATACAATATGCACACCTATCTAACTATCAACAATTATTATATAAGCGCAAAACACAACAATTATGAGAACTACTCGAAATATATTGTATAAACCGTCGCGAATGAATAATAATTTGGAAAACCTTAATTACAACCGCTTGAAAACTGGTTTTTAAGTCATTTAATGATTTCCATCTTTAATCGTGCCAAATTATTTTGTATGTACCCATCTTCACTAGGTACTGACTAGAATTCGAAATCATCTAGATACATTCTTTTCAAGGTCAGAATAATATACGGTGTATCAAATATACTAGTTGTTTATATCAACAAATGTAAAAAAAAAAAAAAAAATACAAATCGAAAGATTTTCACTAGGTACTATTTTCGAGCGTAATTTTATTCATGCACCCCGGCACCCGTGTTGTACAGTATGAAGTACTTCTCTAACAAACGCAGAAAAAATTACAACGATGTTAGGTAGCTTTCCAGAAAAATTCAAGTGCCCCGTCCAATTTTTACTGCGCAGTGCTTAGATAATTTATACAAGTACATAATGAGCATCGAAATTAAAACGTACGAAAAAAATCATCTGTTGGAAAATAGGTAGGTACCTATCTTTATGAACTTGCTTCATTTCGACGTAAGGTTTTCGTAATCCTGAGCTTGGAAATTAGCTAAATACATTTCTTTTAGTTGAAAAATCTCATTAGGCAATCTACCTACCTACCTACCTACACCGAGGAGAAAAAATTTTGAAATATTCATTTTCACAGATACCTTACGAATATTTTCTCGCATTCGCATGCATTTCTATACGTATGCAAACAAGCTTTTATCAAAAGTTATTAAAACTGTTATCACATTTTGATACTTAATCGTGAAAACTAAGTCATTTGAATTTATAATGTAATTATCGAAGATGATCATGTAAGAGGAATGTTTTTCATTATTCGAAAACATGCACAAATAGTTCCGATAATACCGAAGCCACCACACCGATCGATTTATATAATTTAGTATTTATCGTTAATTTACCGACGAAAAAATATTTTCATAAATAATATAAGAAGGCAGGTAACTGACCTGACGCACGACGACACTTCAAAAGTGGAGCCTTTCAGCAAATAAAATCCCCAATATTCTTTCGACCCGTCTTTTAAAATCATATTCCTTCTCATGTTGATTTTTTCAATTTTATCGCTTATTTCGGGTTCATTTTTAATGACGTACGCATTAAATGTCGTATTTGCTTGAATTAATTGTTTCTGAAACCATATCACAATACGGATAGATTAAAATTCTTATAGATAGTTAGATTTTTGAGTATTTACTAAGTCTTTTATGAGGTTAGTTCGAGAGTAATAATTGTAGGTACACTGCATACCTGACACCATGTCGTTGAAATTTTACTGTCGACGACTCGCATATCCGAAACTCCGACAGGGTAGAATTCTTGAATGTATACTTTAAATCTTAAATATAATGGAACGGTGAGAAAAAATCCGGGTAGTAAAGCGCATAAAATGAAAAGCTTAATCACTCTTTTTGTACCTTTCAAGGAAGAATTTGAGGAATTGCTTTTTCTCTTTTTATGTATGTTTTCATAATGTGTATCTGTAATTTAAAAATTTCATATCTTATTGCATATGTAGATGGGTTAAATACATGCATTAAAATTATTATAGGTAAATATAGATAGGTAATCGTAAAATTTATTAATTGGTCGTTGAGAACATTTAAGGGGGCATACGAAATTCTAGAGATTCGAACATTTAGGAGTTTGCCTATTTAAATCTCTTATTATCAAAGTTTTTTTCAAAAAAAAATTATCCTTAATTTTTATGATGACTTCACTTATTAGTATGGCAAAACAGGTATATCTAATTGCGATATTTGTATCTTTAAATGTCTGTACTTAGGTAGGTACTTAAATGTAGGTACAGTAGAATCTCAATTATGCAAGTTAATTGGGGCGAGGAAAGGTCGGATATCGAGAAAAGTCGAATAATCCGACTTTTTGTCCCTTTTTTGAAAAAAACAGTACAAAGTACAAACCAATTCAGTAGTAACAGAACAAACAAAAAACAATAAAAAACTACTCTGAAGGCACATAAAATTTAAAAAAACTCTGACGCAGCCTCTGCGTCAGAAAAGCTGATTTTTTCTGGTTTTTCTTATTCTTATGAATGCTCCATCAATTATTGTTGTCTTATCCTTCTACTCATATCATTGTAACTCTAATCAAATTTTTAAAATTTAGCTAAATTATGATGGAACTCATTTTCTTTCCAATAACTATACCTACTCTAACAAATTGATAATGTTACTGGATTAAATTTTCTTAATAAACTGTTTATTGGAAAATTGTGAAGAATGAATAAAACCAAACACAACAAAAAAGCTAAAAATAATTGAAAAATCTTTTAAAAATATTCGTTCGCGAACTACTGATTCATTTGTACTAATCGTCCACAAACAACTGATTGCTGATTTGATCGATCAGTTCAATTGAAGTCGTTCGCGAACGACTGATTCATTTGAACGAAACGTTTGCGAACGACTGATCCATTTGAACGAATCATTCGCAAACGACTGATTCATTTGAACGAATCATTCGCAAACGACTGATTCATTTGAACGAATAGTTCGCGAACGACTGATTCATTCGAACTAATCGTTCGCGAACGACTGATTCATTTGAACAAAACGTTCGCGAACGACTGATTCATTTGAATGAAACGTTTGCAAACGACTGATTTATTCGAACTAATCGTTCGCGAACGACTGATTCATTTGAACGAATGCATTTTTGAATAAATTTTGATCTCTACTATAGAAAAGGTTATGAACAAATTTCACCCATCTGCCATATTTAAGGAGCTAATGAGCTTTGAAAATTTTGATCGCGGATATCTCGCGAACCCGCGAACCGATTTTGCTCAAATTCAATAGGCTTCTATTCCCAATGACCCTCTACCATTGACATAAATTTCAAATAATTCCATCAATTATAACTCGAGTTATCGCACCAACAAATTTTAGTCTATATATATAGTTATATATAAAGAAATCCCAAATTGCGAAATTGGTGTCAATCGTCATATTTTGTCATAAAACGTCGAGAAATATCACTCCCACCCCCCACTGCTACCAACGGGTCAAATTTAATAGCTGATTTTTTCGAAGAAAAAAATCAGCTAAAATTGAACACTCCGGATTAATCTGAAACTGAATAAAAAAATGAGAGATAAAAAATTTCTCAATTATTTGAAACAAAAAATTATTTACATTTTTTTGAAACCATTAAGAAAAATTTTGTAATGATTAAATCTTATTTTTATTTTTTTATACTTAGTAAAAAATTCCTTATTTTGTTTGTTGGAATAAAACTTGCAAACATTTTTTGACTTAAAAAATGCTCAATATTTATAAAATTGAATTTTGCAAAAAATTTTTGCGAACTGAAACATTTCTCAATATTTCTTAAGTAAAAAATTTTATTATTTTTCAAAATTTAATTTTCTTAATTATTTTTTTTTCAAAATCAGTAATTTTTTTAATTTTTTGAAATAGGTAATTGATCTTTCAGCATTTTTTTTTTTTTTTTTTTTTTTTTTAAATAAGAAAAAATACATTTCTAACATTTTTAGGGGAAAAAATCTCTGAATTGTTAGGAGCGTCAATGTCGCATAATATCCGAACATTTATATTCGTTTTATGTCTATTTACTGCAAAAAAGGGGGAAATTGGATGATAAAAAATTAAATGACTTTGATACATCGGATAATCGAAAAAAATCGGTTGCAATTTTTTACTCGGGTAATTGAGAAATCGTATAATCGAGAGTCGGATAAACGAGGTTGTACAGTACCTATATTTTGCACGTGAGAAAATGTGTATTTTTCGAATTACTTTTGGTCAGTATCGATAAAATGTTTCTTCAAATTGAAAAAATATTAATCGTAAAATAAAACTGTGGCTTAGATATTCAAATACACGAGTCGTGTTTTCATTTCCGACAACAAAACACACCGAGAACAATTTGCTAACAAAGAAGATTTTGGATAAAAATAGAAAAAGCGATTAGCCCAGAAATAAAACGTTGTTATAAAGTCAACATGAATTTTAAATATTTTTAATTCAAACACGCACTAAATATGTAGGTAGGCAGGCAGAGGCACATATACAAAGTAGTCTATGAATGCATCTGGTATTAAATTTGTCTAATATTTTCAATAATGATTTGATTTTTTTTTATTTAAAAAAAAAGCTGAAGAAAGTTCAAAAAAATCTCCCAAATTCGACCAGAAAATTGGCGATTCACCAAATTCCAAATGAAATAATCAAACAACGTGGTTTTTTACATGGGTAATAAAAAAATTCTCAAACAGAAGCCAACAACTCATACCTACTAAAATATGTAATTGTAAATTTTTTTAAATAAATTTTTTTTTAATTTCTCAACAAGAGACTAGATATAGGTAAAAAAGCATTTGAGCGGAAAAATGATCACTTACTTGGAAACTCAATGGACCAACTAGATCGCGATAAAATCGGCATGTTACGAACAAAAACATTAACGCAGAAACACAAGATCATTCAATAGCGTGAAACTTGCACGTTTGAAGATTACGAATTAAGCTCTATTTAAAAAGTACAAGAGGTTAAATAAATCACGTGGATGAAGTTGATCAAAACAACGCAAAAAAACGCGCTGAATGTACGCGAGTAATGACTGCGCCGCGGCCGCAACCTTCGTTTGGAAATCTGAAATTTCAGCTTTAACCTGGTTACAATGAAAGTATTTCTTAATACCTTAATTTTTTAATCTTTATCGATGATAAAATTAAAATCTTTTCTGACCAGATACTAAGACCGAATTAAAGACCAACACTTTCTATTCATTTTATGAGTACAGTATCACGTACGGTGGTTTTTTCATGTGTTGTAAAAATTATTTTCAAACAGAGCGTCAATGTACTTATTTGACCACTTTTTTCAATTCGTTAACTGCTTTCATTGTCATATGATATTTTATGATTTTTTTCCTCTCACATCAGTTTAGGGAAAAGACCCTGTACCAGCATTATTTAATTACTCTTTTTTCTCGACAATATACTTATTATACAATTCACATTTTCAACACGATTTTTGACAAAAATAATATTGCAGTAGGCTAATAAGTAAAAAGCTGTATTCAAGGTACATTTTGTTTGCAATCACATTTCTAATGAAATATTAACCTTTGAACTTGGTTGAATTCTTTCAGAATACACATGTAAAGGCGTATGTGTATTTAACTAACCACGATTAATGTCATCTCAGTCCTATAAATTATAGGATTTCTGGTAAATTTCTTTATTAACGTTACATACTGGCATGGTTTTTATCAACTTAGTTAGGCTATTTCGTAGACATCCGATAAGACACAAAGAAATTCGAGCTACGACTTATGTATATACTGTGTTTTTTATATAGTTAGTCTGTTGGTAATAATAATCATAGGCAAACTAAAATATGAAGAATGCAAATAAAATTGGCACATATCTCAAATAATGTTAAATTGGTTTATTTAAAAGAAGAGATCTTGGAAATTCGAAAAATCTATCCATCTTATGGATGCATTTAAAGCGTTTGAAATTTATAATTTTTTTTATCGTTGGTGGCATGGTGGCTACAGTATAAACACATTTAAATCTCATTTGAGTTTACTTATGATAAAATTTTTAATAATAGTACTTTAGCAGGTACTTTTTAAAATTATACTTCCCTGAGTTGGTACTTGGTCTTATTTTTAATTTCATACATTCATCAACGCCATGCTGAACATATGAACAGCTCTTTGACAGCAATTTTCGAGCGTATACCTATTCACCCTCTATGAATTGAAATTTTAAAGCTGCGTACATGGGTAGTACAAAAATGTAGGTAGGAAAAAGTTAGTCGTTTAATCATTCTATTCAATGTGCAATTTTTGCAACAAAAAGAAGAAGGTAATTTTGAAATTTGATCTCTCTCTGTAGGTGTGAAGAACAAGTGTAGTCTAGTACAGTAGAAATAGGCAAAAAAATCCATCACCTCAAACATTGCTACGGAAAGTTTTTTTTGGTGTATTTGACAGAACATGGTCTGCTCTCTGCTCCATCATTTAAAAAAAAGTTTCGCTCCATTTCACCCCCTTCAAGTGACTTTTTTTTGGCTCAGAACAGTTCAGAACACTTCTTTTTTGTATTTATTTCGCCCATATTGACTTCTTCCTAAGAAAACATATGAAAGTAAATTACTCTGCATCAAATTACCTATAACTTTGTTCTCATATATTTTTCTGTATAAACCATAACCATAGGAGTGAAGCTGTGGAATCCTGAAGGTGAGAGCTGAGAGAGAAAGATTGTGGAGTCACATTAAGATAAGGATAAGGTATAATGGAGTTGGACAGTTTTGGAAATAGTTAATAGGGCAGGCACCCAAAGTTTAGGTAAATTTAGCAACAAAAAAATTGTTGTAAACTGACTGTAAAGTGTAAACTGACTTAAATAATATGAACACCACTTGGGCCCTTGACCCCTATACTGAAGCGGTATTGTTGAAATTTTTTCATGAAAAACACGTTAGCGCTATCCGAATTATCCGAGGTACTAAATTGTTATTTTTTCATAGTCATCGATAGTGAACGATAGGGATCTCTATAAATCGTTATTAGTGTCAAAACCAAAGCACAATGCAAAAAAAAAAGAAATTGAAAATTTTGGATAGTGTGTGATAGCGCTAGCTCTTGCGCTATAAAAATTTCAACAATACCGCTTCAGAAACATTTTTCATGAAAATTAATGAAAATATTTTCGCTTTGCTCAACAGTCAACAAAAAGACAAAAATCCAGGAAAAATATGCTCAACAGTTTCAAATTAATAGGATTGACTGGATTGACGATTGACATTGAGTTGAATTAAAAAAAAAAAAAAAAAGTTTCACGAAGTTCACCACGTAGCACTCTCTAGAATACATAAACATAACCACAAGTTCACGAACCGAAAATAATGATCGAAAAGCTAGTGGAATTCGGGCGTAACATTATCCTTTTGCTGGGTGGTGTGAGGGGAAGTGTGTGTCGTATTTTTACTACGTACGTAATGTACATAAGCGGATACGCAGTTTTCAATGAATTGTTGTATGTGTATTAGTAAGTGTTTGTTGTTTTGGTGTGAGTAGTTGTGCTGATTGTCGACTAAAGACTAATGAGATTTATTTATAATTGATAATACGCAATATGTAACTTAAAATCTGTAATGAGTGAATTAATATCTCGATAAATATTTTGAACTGTTTTCCTTATAACTAGTCGTGAGATGCTATGCGGATTTATATATTAGTTTGAAAGAAACGATTGAAAATGCCTCCAAAACAAAGACAAATCGCCATCATGGGCTACCGATCAGTGGGTAAATATCAATACGCAAATTATACTTTTTCGTTGATTTTTACCGAAAAATTGATGATTTGTAATCTTCGATGTGTTTTTTTCAACACCCAGTTTCAATACGTTCTTATATTTCATTCTTACGTGTCGTTCTTCAACTGAAAGTTATTGTATCCCGATTCCAAACTCACGTGCAGTTTCGAATCAAAAATGTAATTCAGTTTTGAACCACGTTTTTTTAAAAGCTATTTGTGTTTTCAATTGAACATTTTTCCCCTTCAGATCGCATTTTTTCATCCGATTTACAATTTTTTTGTCGGAAAAAACGAACTAAGTTTTCTTTATTTTTACAGGTAAATCTTCGCTGAGTATACAATTCGTTGATGGGCAATTCGTTGACTCCTATGACCCAACTATTGAAAACAGTGAGTTTCTGAGACGCATTTTTATACTTTCGAAATTGAAATGTGTTCGATTAAGTAATATTCTCAACTAGGTATATTGTGTTTGTGTTATTTCAGCGTTTAGAAAGACAACTCGCGTTAATGGTCAAGAATACGACTTGAAATTAGTCGATACGGCCGGACAAGATGAATATTCCATATTTCCCACCCAATACACGATGGATATTCACGGATATGTTTTGGTATATTCGATAACGTCGTTGAAATCTTTCGAAGTTGTACAAATTATATACGATAAATTGTTGGATATCACTGGAAAAATCCAGTAAGTTTGTAGCTTTCACCATCGCGATTGTTTTTACACGAGTTATAATTTTTTATAAATTCATTTTACAGCGTACCCATTGTCCTTGTTGGAAATAAAAAAGACTTACACATGGAAAGAACTATTAGCATAGAAGAAGGTAAACAGTTGGCGGAATCGTGGAAATGCACATTTATGGAAGCGTCTGCCAAACAAAACGAAGTATGAAAAATTATCCTTACACCTAAAATGCATCTCATTTCGTTACCTTTTTCCCCCCTCTGATCTGAAATAATTTTTGAAAACTAGGCGGTCTCGGAGATATTCCAAACGGTATTGTTGGAGATTGAAAAAGCCAACGGAAATATTCCAGATAAACCCAGTTGCGCTCTATCGTAAGTTATGGATAATTCCTATGTTTAGTAATATTAACGGTACGTTAGATTGTAAAACAGCAAAGATGGATAAATATTGAATCGTTACACCGAGATGAAAGCGTTATTTTGCGCTGTTATTTGAAAGGAATGCCATGTTACCAGTCTTTGAATTAGTTAATAATTTTGTTTCTATCATTATACTATTAACGAAAGAAAATGAAAGATAGTAGAATAAAAGCCAAATATTCTCATTTTTCTCTCTTTTACGATTACGTAACGTACCTAATGCGTAATTTTCGACGAATTATTTAAAAATATATATTTTGATAGATTTAAGCGTTTCGTTTTAGTAGCAAATTTACGATTATATTTTCGTGTTTTTTTTTCCTTTCTTTCATATGTTTCGAATGGGTGAGAGAAAAAATGGGATTTTGGAAACTATCATGTTTTGTTGAATATTAATTTAGTTAAATTTCGTGATTAATCATTTATACTGTAGTACGTAAAAAATTATCAGATATTGGGATGTTTATAGTATGAATTTCTTATCCAGTTTTCTTTTTTCGTTTTTGTGAAAATTTTGTACGAAAGTTGATTTATTATTCGTTTCCATCCGCGTGCGATTTTTTTGTATCGAACTAATTTCCAACGTTGTAGTTTAACCGAATGAGTTGTATTATTTGGTTTAATTCGCATTTATTAGGTTTTGTATCTTATTCGAGGAAATATTTCGTGTTCGTAAAACGCAATAATTTTTTTAAACTACTTCATAAGCAATGCGCTCTTTATGCGTACATTATTAAAACTAACTCCTCGATGAGTTGATGTGGAATGGTCGTTGTTTTGAAATGATTGTTCAGAGTGCAAGATGTAGACGTTTAATTTTTTAAATACTTCATCCGATATCAATTCCGATTATTTCGCTCTCTAAATCATCCGAATGTAATTTTTTACTTTTTTAATTGGTCTTTATATAAATCACAAAATCCCTCGTTGCGCTCTTCTGTCGATCAATTTCACTTCGACTGTTATAAATTTCCAATTCGAAGCTCTAATACGTTTTAATTTGATTAAGGAGTGAGTTTTTGTTTCATTTTATATTATTTTGTGTGAATTTCTCCTTGGAAAGATGTGCCAATACGTTGTTTGGATTATTTTTCGAAATTTACGCCAGTTATTTGGTTGAAATTCGTACTCTTTATGAATGTCCGAATGTTTGTTTGATCTCGTTATGTTCCTACATAATGTGCTTATTTAATTTATTTACAAACGATTTATGTATCGATTCGTTTTAATATAATACTAGTAGTTGTACGACTGTCTTGAATGTCGACTTTTTTTCCAATCATTTATGAAATATCTGCACATATCATGTTAAATTTCATAAATTTATTACTCGTATTTCAGAATTACTGTCTTCTAATAGTGTATCATTTGTTTTCCCCTACGAAGTGCTTCATTCGGGTTTCAGTCGAGTAACGTTTTCAAATTATCGTACAATTTTCCCAGTAATTTCTTTTTCATGTTAAATCCGAATAAATAATAATAATAATAAAAAAAAACGTTGAATAATTATTGCGTTTACCTTTACTGTGTTTTTTATCACTTTGTTCGTTGTATTTTGGTATGTGTAATTCGTGTATTATACCTATTTATTAATTTACTCTACTTCAGAATTATGAAATTTATGTAACGTTAAATGTAAAAATAAAATTTGATTCGGGTATTTTGGTTTATTATTTCCAAAAATATTGCGATTCGAAGAAAACATTAGGTCGATATTAGATGGTATTTGGTATCTTTTAATCTTGAAATAGTTTGTAGGTGTGTGTAATTTTTTTACGAATATGAATGTACCTAGTTTTGATATCGTTTTCACGCGAAAGGAAATATTTTCTCGAAAATGTTGCACTTTTACTGATGAAAGCGTGTTTTAGTATAAACCGAAAGGAAAAGTTGATCGTAAAAAATGTTTATTCGAAAGAAATGGAAAACCGTAATGTCGTAGCGGTATACCTACTTATTTTCAGCTGAGAAGAGAAATGTTACCGACACTCTAAAATAAGGATATAATGCAACTTGACGGTAAAGAAACTGGCATTATTTACGCTGGAAACATTTTAATTTTTCTTTTTTGACCATTACAGCTTCGCTTCGTAGAATTTAATCGCGAAAGTAATCCGCAACGTACTTCGATATTCTGTTTTATGGTCCGCAATATACCTTTTTTCCAATTTGAATTCACCTTGATCGCTGGTCTGGGAACTGCAGTCGAAGAAACAGCCATATTTCAATTACATACACCTTATATTATGTTCCAGCGAATAGACTTTTATTTGTTTTTTAGTCGCAGCGCTTGCGCTAAATGGAAAATATCTGCTCTGTGTAGGTGCATATACTTGTAGATTCAATGTCTTCATCCTGCCGGTGAGTTCGGTTAGTTCAAAAAGATGTTTATTACAGAAACGCCATTGATTCCGACGAATTTTCTGAAATTTGGACGCCGCTGATTTACGGTTTTGTGCCTCGATGTCGATAGCTCGTGATACTGTCGGGAGAAAACAATGTTTGGGGGTGAGTAACCTTATTACAAGGAGGTTTTTTTTATGTAGGTGCCTATTTATTAATAGCTGGCGTTTGAAAGATTAGGTTTATTTTCTGATTTGTTCGATTTTTTACCGTTTATTACTTATATTAAGTTTTTTTTTATACATATGTATTTATATGGGACATGTCGGAAGTGCCAACACTGCCAACAGGGTGTCTAAAGGTCATGAAAATCATGAAAAAGTCGTGAATTTTACTTTTGAATAATGAATTTTTACAAGCCCGTAGTCAGAGGGGTCTAGAGGGGGCTAAGCCACCTCTAGCGTCAGACTGAGCCCCCTCTAACAAATTATAAAATTTGGTCAAAAAACAGATTTTAGTAGGAAAAATTCGCAAAAAACAGGTTCAAGCCCCCTCTAATATTTAGTCAGCCCCCTCTACAAAGTCACTCTGACTACGGGCCTGAATTTTTATAATATTACGGGGCAAAACTACAAATTTGCTTAGAAGTGAAATTTTTTCAAACTGTTGCATCATATTCTCAACAAAAAAAAAAATGAAATATTGTGATTTCTCTGAGGAAGAAAATTAATTTTCTTGAAGAAGAATTTTTTTCACGAGGGAGAGGGAAATCTCTATTTTTTGGGGAAAAATCCCCATTTCTTGGAATGAAAAAAAGAATTTTTTGGATTGAAAAAAAAGAATTTTGTGGAATGAAAAAAAATGAATCTTTTGGTAGAAAAAATTTTAAAAATTGTTTTGGAAGAAAAAACATTTTCACGCCATTAGCGTTAAGTATGTAGTTGCTGTACAAGGCGTTAAAAAATCTCATTTTTTTTGAAGTAGAAATATTTTTTAAACTTTTGCGAAAAAGTTCTCATTTAAAAAAAATCAAAAATCCGAATTTTATCGTTTTGGAATCGAATATTGTTTTGAAGTAAAAATACTTTTCAAACTCTAGCGTATAAAATCTCAATTTTTTGGATTTTTTTTTTCAATTTTCTGAAGAAATTTTTTTTTTATTTTTTTGGGAGGAGAGTCTCTGTTTTTTGGAGAAAAATTCTCATTTTTTGATTCAAAAATTTTTAAAAACTGTTTTGGAATTATTATTTATTCGAAAAGAACAGAAAGAAAAGCAATCTGTTACGAAAAATAGTAACATTTAGCTTACACGAGATTAAGATTAAAATCTGAAAAAATTTCTCGATTTTTTTTTAAACAAAGAAATCTCAAATCTTCGGGAGTAGAAATTTTTTCGGAGGAAGAAATTTCAGGATTTTTTGGAATAAAAAATATCCAAAAATATATATATTTTTTTGGAGAAAAATTTTTATAAAATTTTCTTATGTGAAGATCGATATTTTTGAAAATCTATGTGGAAAAGCTTGTTAATCTTTTCTTTGTGAAAAAAAAAATCGTTTCATTTTCGAAAAAAAATGGGATTTTTTTTTCGTACAATAATTTTCAAATTCTTCTGGAATAAAAAAAAATCTCAATTTTTTAGGGATCAATTTTTTTCTTTTGATAGTAGAATAAATGCCTAAATAAAATATTTTTTAAACTTTGGGACGAAAAAAAATATAGAAAAAAGGTTTTTCTGTAGAAAAAGTTGTTCAAAATTTTTTAGAAGAATTTTTTGCGTGAAAATTTTTTGTTTCATTTCCAGGAAAAAAAATCATTCTCACATTACAACCATGGAAACTATTTCAAACACCCATCTTTTAGGGAAGAAATCGAATTACACCCCTCAAAATTTTAAATATTCATCAAACTTTTTTTTTGAAATTGTATAGATTTTTTTG
The DNA here is from genome assembly GCA_959613365.1 of Balanococcus diminutus. Taxonomy (NCBI): domain Eukaryota; kingdom Metazoa; phylum Arthropoda; class Insecta; order Hemiptera; family Pseudococcidae; genus Balanococcus; species Balanococcus diminutus. Next base: position 40,069,791 of record OY390715.1, on the reverse strand, counting down.
GTTACCCCAAAAAAGGGGGCCTCGGAGGGCAGAGGCATAACTTAGGAGGTTCAAGGGTCATTCGTCCCCGCGTGTGAGTTAAGGAACCATAATTGCGGGTGCCCTTTTCCGTTTGAAATTTTTTTGTGAATTTTAAAATTTTGAAATTTTTTGGAAAAATTGACAAATTTGAAAAAATTTATAACTTGAAAAACGATTAAAAATTGTTTCTTTGCATGCCACCTCATAACACTTGAAGAAACAGACAAAATTTATAACAACATATTTTTGCCTATCTCTGAAATCGAAGGGACTGGAAATTGTTTTTTGTAAAATTATTAATTTTATTTTTTGAAAATTGAATCAAAACAGCATTTTCTTTTTTAGTTCCTTCAATTCAAGAGATAAGCAAAAATATGTTATAATAATAAATTTTGTTTGTTTTTACAGGTTCTTCAAGGTGGTATGCAAAGAAACAATTTTTAATAGTTTTTTTGAATTTCCAGTTTTTCAAATTTTTCGTGTTTTTTTTTCAAAAATTTAAATTTCAAAAATGGTTCCTTAACTTACATTCATAATGCTTCATTTCAATCATGTACTTCTGACATGTTCAATATTAGAGGGGGATAATTCGAAAATACCTAGTATTTTGATCTCAAAACAAGCTGGATTTTTTTTCGAGTAGTCACAACTGAAAACTCATCTATAATTTTTAAAACGTTGAAATGTTTAGAGAAGAAAATTATATTTATTGGGTATTTTGTTAATTTTGAAAATCGTCTATGAGACTAGTTCCCATAACGATTATTATCGATCATTATCATCTGTCTGAAGAACTTTGACACGATGCTCATATGATAGGTGTAGGTACAAGTAGATGTGTTTACCTACCTTTGGAACTTATAAAATACAAGTGAAATGATAAGATCCACCACAGGTGGTCTTAGTTCGATGATACGAATGATACGTATATTAATAAAATTTAGGATTAATTCTTCATTAATTGGATGTTCTCAAATTTTAAATATTATCTAGTAATTTCTAAATAATTTAGTGTTCTTATCCACTCTCATGCATCCCATATTTCTCACGGTGTTCGTTACGTGTACGTCCCACCAGGCTATCTCAATCCTCAGTTTAGAGGTAGCATACGTAATTAGGTATCCGTTTACATTAAAGGTTACTTCATAAGGTTAGAAATTAAAATCACTAATCAGTATGTATTGGGATGGTCCTTATTTTGGAAATTTTGGACATTTTTTTGGAACCATCTGGCAACTGGGGACAAATGTGGAGAAAATAATTACCCATTTTTTATCTTTCATATAACTTAATTTAAGCCATGCCTGAGTCCCTCAATGTCAATTTTAATAATAAAAAAATAAAATGAAAAGATTGAAAATTTTTAAAAATTTTAAATTTTTTTAGAAAAATGGTCATGGGATTGGTATTTTTATACTTTAGATGATTTCATCTTTACCCAAGTTATTTTCATTGGATCTAGAAAAACCTAATTTTTTAACGTTTTTGGAGGAAAAAATGATTAAAACTGCAAAAAAATTTTTTTTTGAATGAAATGGTTTGAACATACACTTACACATCATTGCCTAAAAAGACCTTTATGACTATTTTTCATTTTTACCTTCACTTTTAGGAACTGTCATTTTAGATGATTTTTTCATATTTTTATTATTTTCGTCATTTTTTGATAGATTTTGAAAAATGTTCTTTGATACGACAATGGCGATAAATTGCCATAAATGGCCTTTCTGGATGATAATGTGTATGTCAAAACCATTTTATTTAATTTTTTTTTCAATTTTTCTCCAAAAAACGTAAAAGAAATGACGGTTTCTCATGCCCCATGAAAGCAAAGGTAAAGATGTGATGAAAATTATGGAAAATGGTCTTATACTGTATAAAAATCTTTATTGCTTGAAGTTGTTAAAAATTGGGGCCTGGGCCCCAGGCATGACTCAAACTCAAATTTCAGTTAAGGTAAAAAAAGGAATTATTTTCTCCATATGCGTCACCGAAAAACAATTTCCAAAATTTTCAAAATAAGGACTACCCTAGTTCCCTAGTATAATACATGTACATACAATGTACAGATATTAAAAAATGATTTGAAAACTTTTTTTTTTTTTTTTAGTTAGAAGTCGCAGACAAGAGCAGGTGTCACGAACGAGAAGCGGAAATTTTCATGAGGTTGACAGAAAATTTATTTAATTTCTTCGCTTCGGGATAAACGAGCCAATGTGCCGAGTGAATTGAACTAAAATGCACCTGCGATTTGCGTAGGCAGGCTTGAATAAAATAAAAATCAAGCTACTGAAAATCTCTTCTGAAAAAAAAAACAGATCCAATTGGTTGCTATGGTACCGCAAGCTCAATTGCAAGGTAAGTTATGTATTCGTACAAAATGTTCTGAATTTACTTATCGATGACTTACAATAGTAGGTAACAAATGAAATTATAATTTTAACCATGCCTAAACAAAAAGTGAATCCAATAAAAATTTAGATAGGTATAATTTTATATTCAACAAATTTTTTAATTTTGTCGTTCAGACGTAAAATCATATATGAAGTCGAGTTTACCATTTTAATTTTATTCACAATGATAGGGTGTTCATTTCAGTGGAATCTTTACCTATAAGTATAGTAGGTATTTCCAATTTACCGAATCATTTCTACATTGAGCCATGAAAACTGAAATGACACTAGATACAATTGTTGTGCTTTAGGTAAATGGGAATCAGAGCCGGCAACTTGGAATTTTCTAAGGTGTAGCACTTTAGCTCGATTTTTTCTCGGACGAGTGGCAATAGTTGAATGTTGATTAAATACTGATTTTTTTTTTCTCAAAAAACCCGAGACTTTTTTCTTTAAAAATTTAAAATACATTTTTACTACAAGCAGATTTAGGGATTTTTCTCAGAAAAAAACATTGGAACCTACCTACTAGATTTCTTCTGCAAAAAAAGGAAAATATTTCTCCTTTTAATTGATTAAAAATGAGAAATATTATTTTCTTTACAAAAACAAAAAAAAACAGATTTTTTCTCTGAAAAATGCTGAAAAATCTAAAAATGATTTTTTGCAAAAAATTTAAAAATACCTCACCCCTCCAAAAAAAAAATTAGAAATTTTTTAGACCCAATTTCATTTTTGAAAAAAAAAAATGCTAAATAGTTTTTAAATAAGAAAATGTTTCTCCGAAACAAAACAAAAATAAAAAATTTTGCCAAAAGACCGAGAATTCATTTACTCAATTTTTTAATACTGACTCCCTAGAAAATAAGATGGGTATTTTTCGAATCAAAAAAATTTATAGAGTTTTTTTTTCGAAAAAATGATCATGACATTTTTCTTCAATTTTTTTTTCATAATTAGAGATTTTTTCTCCAAAAAAAAACTGAATGACTTATTCAAAAAAATAAAAAGCTCTTTTCTTCCAAAAATTTTAATTTTTTTTAAAAGATTATCCCAAAAAACGAGACACTTATTTTTTCTTGAAAAAGAGAGATAGATTTTCCGAAAAAAATGAAATTTGTTTTACACCGCAACTCCAAAAAATGAGAAAAATATTTTGTATTTCGTAAAAATATAAATTTCTCTTCCCTTCCAAAATTCAGATTATTTTTTTTAATTTTTTTTTTATAAACGTGTGTCCACTTACCGTATGAATTTTTTTTTGCATAAAAAATAAACTTGTCCATGCAGAAAAAAGTTAAAAAAAAAACTGAATGGATTTTTTGCCTCCAAAAAATTGTAGCTATTTTTTTTTATCCAAAAATTAAAAATTTTTGTCATCAAAAAAGTTGAAGATTTTTTCTCTTTAAAAATATTTTAGACTTCGATCTAGAAAAAAAACCTGAAAAATGCTTTTCATCAAAATTTATTCATTTTTTACACAGCTGATTCTAAAAGAAATGAGATATTTTTCATCACAAAAAATTAAGAAGTTCTCCGCTACAAAAAAAAAAAAAAAAAAAAAAATCCTCCAAAAAATTGTGATTTTTTTTTCTTTTTAAAAATATTTGAGACTTCGATCCAAAAAAATCTTCAGAAACACTGAAAAAAAATCAAAAAAATTCAACAATTTTTTTACATTAGTACGTAGATAACACAGGTCAACAGCCATTTTTAGAATGGGTGCAAAATAGGCTTAATCGATAGTATAGACCTAGAAACAAAAAGCAATTTCTCATTTTTAAATTTTATTTGCTTTTGCGGGTACAGGGGGGGGGGGGTTCAAAGTGGCGAAAATCGGGGTATTTGCACCTTTTCAACTGCTCATAGCGCCATACATATTGCTCTACGAACAAAACCAATGGCAGATTCGGAATCTACGTTAAATTTTGAGAAAACATCTCTGTCCGTTTTTCCAATTTCAAATTTTAAAGTACCTTAGTAGCGTTTTAATTTTATTATCGAGATCGTCGCCGTTCCGCGTGGGAACGATTCGATAATTATCGGACTGTCTCCTCGCGGAACGGCGACGATCTCGATAATAAAATTAAAACGCTACTAAGGTACTTTAAAATTTGAAATTGGAAAAACGGACAGAGATGTTTTCTCAAAATTTAACGTAGATTCCGAATCTGCCATTGGTTTTGTTCGTAGAGCAATATTTATGGCGCTATGAGCAGTTGAAAAGGTGCAAAAAACCCGATTTTCGCCACTTTGAACCCCCCCCCCCCCCCTGTACCCGCAAAAACAAATAAAATTTAAAAATGAGAAATTGCTTTTTGTTTCTAGGTCTATACTATCGATTAAGCCTATTTTGGACCCGAACACAGAAAAAAGTTCAAAAATTGTTGACTAGTGTAATTATAAAAAGATGAGATATTTTTCAAGAAACTTTTTCACCAAAAAATTGACAATTTTTTTCAATTTTTTTACATCGATTTCGATTCAAAAAAAACTGCGAAAATTTTACTTTCAAAAAAATTAATTTTCTCTAAAATAAAATAATAAAGCACAGTTTTTACGCGTAGTATAATTTGAATTAAATTTTTGCACTTTCGTGGTTTCCTAGAGTACAGCTCAATGAACTTTTGAAATTTTGGGTATTGCTCGAGCCGAGTCATTGCCAAGTTGCCGGCCATGATGAAAATAATTATTCCAATGCATATTTTCTTCTATCGAAATTTCAAAGTAGTGCTTTTTCTCATAATGTAGTCACAAAAGATCGTTCCAATTTTTTCGCATCGTCTTTTTAAATGTAATTTTCCTTCTTCCATTATCATTTCACGTCATTATTCATCTGCATTTTTATGACTTCACTTCCACTCGAACATCCCAGTATTTTATCGAGATCATTATTCATTTATACATATTACGAGCGACGTGTAAGTATTTTTTCTTCATTTGATGCACTCTTTTTGATACGCATTGGAGTATTGGGGGAGGGGAGAGTGTAAAATACGCTCGATTTTGCTGTTTGATTTTACAGCATATTTTCCAATTTTCATCGACCCTCTTCCATCGGTGTACCAGCAAAGTGAACTGTCCTTCCATTCAAAAAAATAGTTGAACGGAGATGCGGAACTATAGCAGATGTATTGCACGAACCGCAGAGGGTGAATGCATTCTCATAATGAAGAAAAGCGCATGCTCTGTTTGAAGTGTCATCCCTTTATTTTTACCCTTACCTATATAGGTACTTCAAATTAAACCTTCTCGTGTGGAACTATCGATATAAAAAACAAAACTAATGCTAGTCTAGTACAAGATGAATGCGGTGTTAGAAAAGTAGATTAAAATTTTTGAATTTTTCACTCTGACGGTAACGCATCATTCAACCACCGAGTAACATTGTAAAAAAATGACTACGTTGGTAACACTGCTTTCAGTTTTCGAAAATGAGCTACCCTTTTTAGAAACTTTGATATTGATCGAATTTGAGAAAACAGTAGCGATATCGGTGCCTTTGCAAGCAGTTAAAATGCCGCTTCTCTGACGAGCATGTGAAAATCACAAAATTTGTGAATAGTATTGCAAAAATCCATGTGATTTGATTTGTTTGCAATTTGTTACGAATTTCTATAATATTAATCGTTTTGATTCGGTGGTGTGGAGGCGCCGCCTCCAAATGAACGACCACGATGTGGACGACGTTGCTTTTTTAACATCCGCTAACCACTACAGTGAGTATTAAGTAATATTGAACTTTTTCTTTGAGTCTCCGGTGTCGGTGTCCATTTGGATGTCGCATAATTGAGACGAATTATTCATTTTTTTCCAATCTGACTCGTGTAAAAAAACCGATAGGTATAGAGAATTATTGCGAATCGTACTCCTCAAGTATCGACTGTACAATAATTACTCCATGGTTTTTAATTTTAAATAATTTTTAAGATTTTTCTTTCGGCCTTGTAGGTGAAATTTTTTCTTTTGTTGGAATCCTGATATTGATATTGATTTATTGTCGCCTATTCTTCTCTCTTGGCATTGAAAAATATTTTATTGAACATTTTCTATCCTCGATACGTTTTCATTACTTGGCAAAATTTGATTACGGTTACTTAATTATTGAAGATTTTGAAGCTCGATAAGATAGGTATCGGTACCTACTTAAAATGAAAATTTTCAGTTGTACTAAAATAGTTATGTAGGTAAATACTTTTTATCTTTATACCTATGGGCTATCTCGATTAGATATTTTTTTTTAAGAATAGGTAATTAAGATGAAAGGAAAGGATGCGTTATGAGTGAGTTTGATTTTAAAGATACCACCTTTAAACCTTTTTATTTTAGGTTCATATTCGTTTAAATGCTTCAGAAGTTCAAAAAATACAATAAGTAGGTACCTAATTTTATTTGTGTTTTATTGTCATTGCTTTTTTTTTATTTTTTTTTTATTTTATTTATTTGATAAATTAACAAAAATAGGTAGATAGGTATTTTAAAAATATGTCTCTTTGAAACGATTATTTATCCTGTAGGAGCTAGTGGTAGTCAAAGTGCGATCCATAAGAGGAGTTTATACGATCATGGAGGAGTTGCAGTTTGCTCGCAGCAAAGAGCTTTGATCATCGCTGGAGTTTTCTTCGTAGTTTTATTCGTTTCTTCTGTTGTTATTGCATATTTTGGACCTCAAAATGGTATGATTTTTTCCTCATTTCAGTTCACTAGTACTCGAATAGCTAATTTTTTTCAATTTTCAAATATTATATTTATTTTATAGACTGCCCTTGTATCGGACAAAAGCCATTATTCCTAACTGAAGAAGATGGAGTGAACGCTTCTCGTACCATCATTCCAATCGCTACAAATGGTGAAATATTTCCTTGGAATAATTTACGTCTTCCAACATTAGTCAGGCCGGAAAGATATCATATCAACATACATCCTAATTTAACAACGTTAGAAGTGAAAGGTACCTACACTTATCGTAATTCTTTTTAGAAATATATATTTTTGAAGCGTATGCAATTTCAGAAAAAATTCTCTATGCGAAAACTACTTGAGAAAATGCTTTATTGTACGAGTAACTTGTACGAGATAATACTGCATGCGCTTGGAACCAAACGTAACACTCGAGTGTGCTTGAGAGGGAAAAAAGTGCACGAGGTTCTCGTAGTGTTGTGCTTTAATCTTACTCTACATCGAATGAAATGCATGTTTTTCCGAAAAATTGAATTAACTGCTGGGATGAAAGAGAATCTTATATACTTAATGCTCAAAAATTATCTTACAACTCTTTACGTTGATATTTATGCTTAATTTTTTCACGTTTTCATTCTTAGGTCAAACGTCTATTGATTTCAAAGTTGATAAGCCCACAGACTATATTGTGTTTCATAGTAAAAATTTAACAATTACGGAAAAGGTATACTTACATAAATATTTAGAATTATTTTGTAGATAGGTATGGTACCTACTCATACCTTTTATTACTTATCTACCCAATTCCTTGATATGACTTTTTTTTTTTTAGATTTTAATTAATCGTAGAAGTAATGAAAAGATAGAAATCACACGTATGTTGGAATACTTGGCTGGTCAACAAATATTTATGGAATTGGATGAAGAACTAAAAAGAGAAGAAAATTACACCCTGGTTATAAAATATACCACAAGATTGGGGACTGAGTTGGAAGGATTTTATTTGAGCAGTTATGTAACTCGGTCGGGAGAAAAAAAGTAAGTACCGGTTGTAACATTTTTTAAAAGAGTAAATTTTATATTTGTACCTATCTAAGGAGAAATGAAATTATCGATCTACATTTTTCAGGTACCCTTTCACTACTTAATTTCTACCGATTCTTCACATATGATTTTATTTTTTATTTTTTAAACAGGTATTTGGCAACAACACATTTCGAACCAACATATGCTAGATCAGCATTTCCTTGTTTCGATGAACCCCAATTCAAAGCTAGATTCAAAATGTCTATACTCAGAGATCGATTTCATATTTCTCTATTCAATATGCCTATTAAAAGCACAGACGATATTGGATTTTACATGGGAACTGGACTTGTACGTTAATATTTTATTGGAACTCTTTGAATAAGTTGATAGATAGGTATTCCAAAAAATTTAGAATTTTTTATTGAAAAAAATGGAGAACTTTTTACTTAAAAAAATAAAATTTTCAATTTTTTAGAGTCAATAAAAATAGGTGAAAAAAATTCTCAATGTTCTTGAAAAAATCGGTTTTTTAGAAATTTTTATTTTTTTAAAGAAATCATTTTAATTTTTTGGAACAATTTTTTGCATCAATTTTCTTGAACAAAGAAGTTTATCAATTTCTTGGAGATAAATTATCTTGAAAAAAATCTCACTTACCTAGTATTTTTTTTAATTCTGTTGATTTTTCAAAAAAAAAAAATATATATATCTTAAAAAATTTTCAGGAGAGAAATATGCTCAAAAAAAATTAAAGAAAAATAATTTTTTTTTAGAAAAAATTTCTCTCAATTTTTTAGAAACAGAAAATTTCAAATACTTACGTTTTTTTGGAATAAAAAAGAGAGAAAAAAAAGTTTGAAGTACAATTAGGTAGTATCTCTCGATTAATTTCAGAATGAAAAAAAATCGTTTACTTTTGAGAAAAAATTCTTCATCATTGAAAAAAAATGCTAACAAAAATCTAGATTTTTTTTAGAACAAATAAATAAAAAATTAGTTTCTTTAGAAGGAAAAAGAGAGTAATTTACATTATGTAGAATACCTGGGGGAGGGGGGGGGGGGGTGTAGGTACTTCGGAAATTTTCTTTTTTTTTAAAGTTACATTTAGGTACCTCTACCTACCTATGATTTTTTTTGTTTAGGAGAAAACAGATTTTTTCCCCCAAAAAACTTTAAGATTAAAAAAACATTTCATCTTTAAGAAAATTGGAGAAATTGTACTTACCTATCACAAAAAATTGAAAAATTTTCTTCTCCAATTTATTTTTTCACTACCTCTTTCCTCTGAAGAAATGGGAAAAAGTTCTTCAGAAGTTGACAGCAAAACACTGTTTTTACTCCCAAAAATTCATTTTGTTCTTTATTTATACCTTGGGACCAAAAAAAAAGTTATAAAATTTTCTTTTTCCGAAAAAATTGAGATTTTTTTTCAAAAAGTTGAAAAATTTTCTTTCTTTACAAAAATTGAAAAAAAAAACGATTTCAAAAAATTTTTTAATAAATTTTTTTTCCAAAAAATGAAAGCATTTTTTGAAACATGCCTTTAAGGAATTTGAAGTAATCACGCCTATTCTATTGAGTACGAAAAGATGGGAAATTCCAAAAAATTTAAAAATATTTTTTTTCTTCATGAAAATAAAAATAAAAAACGATTTTTCTTCTTAAAGAATTTTATTTTTTTTTTTTTTGCCTAAGATTTATTTCAGAATAATTTTTTTTTTCAATATGAATGATTTTTTTCTCAAAACTAAAGCGATTTTTTCCTCTTCCAAAATTAATTTAGGTCATACATTTTTTTAAAACATACCTACCTATTCTTTTAAATTTTTTTTTGAAAAATCAACAGAATTTAAAAATACCTAAGTAGATAGGTACTAGGTACTGAGAGAGATTTTTTTTTCAAAAAAAAGTTGATCTCCAAAAAGTTAAGAAATTTTTTTCTTCAAGAAAATAACACCTATTGATAAAAAAATTGTTCTAAAAAATTAAAATTATTTCTTTGAAAAAAAATCTCCAAAAAACAGATTTTTTTTCAGAACAATGAGAAATTTTTTTAGGTAGGTACATATTTTTTATTGACTCTAAAAAATTAAAATATTTTTTTTCCAAAAGAATCAAAACATTTTATTTTTTCTCAAATTTGTTCCAATTTTTAAAAATTTTACCTACCTACTGATTTTTTTCAAAAAAAAAACTTATTAGGAGATTTTTCCAAAAAAAATGATGATAATTAAAAAATAGCGTGTATTTAATTTTTGGATTTTCGGAATTTTCTGAGGTATAGCTGTAGCTCATTTCAACTTTGAAATTATGAGCGTGATTCGGTCACCTAAGCTATTGTTGAGATGCAAACCTCGTCAAAATGTACCTTCGATTTCGACATATTAATTTTAGTTTCGCTACATCTTTCTTTCAGTTCTCAAGTACCTACCTACCTATCTTGATACACAATGCATTGCTTTTGTTTTTCATTTATTTCGAGATGTAATAACGCTTGAATTATGTTTTTAATTAGGTCCGAGATGATTTCTATGAATCGGTAGAAATGAGCACCTATCTCGTAGCGTTCGTCGTATGTGATTACAACCACACCACTACTTTGAGTTCGAAGAAAATATCCGTCAGTGTTTATGCTCCTACTGATCTTTTACCTCAAGCTACTTTTGCTCTCAACACTGCCACCAAGATGATGGAGCATTATGAAGAGTTCTTTGGGGTGCCTTACCCACTACCTAAACAAGGTAGGTATCCTTCGTCGAATTCCACAATTTTGAATTTTGTTTTATTTTTATGTTTTCATTACCTACTTCTCAATCATTCGTAGATCTGATCGCTATACCTGACTTTGGTGCTGGAGCGATGGAAAACTGGGGCCTAATTACATACAGAGAAACTTCAATTTTATACGATGCTGAAGAAACATCCGCTGCTGCTCATCAGTGGGTTGCTGTAGTGGTCGCTCATGAACTCGCTCATCAAGTAAACTCGATATAATAATAACATTGAAATATTCTGAATTACTCTGGTAGGTACCTATCGAAATCGTTGATTAATTTTTTTTTCTAGTGGTTTGGCAATTTAGTTACCATGCGGTGGTGGAACGATTTATGGTTAAATGAAGGATTCGCCAGCTTCTTGGAATATTTAGGAGTTGATCACGTAATGCCAGGATGGAACATGATGGATCAATTTATACTCGACAAAACTCAGCAGGGTCTTAATTTAGATGCTTTATCAACCAGTCATCCTATTTCCGTTACCGTTCATGATCCCGTTGAAATAGAAGCAATTTTCGATTCGATTTCGTACAGCAAAGTGAGATTTTTTCATTTATCTACCCCGTATTTTTTTCATAATTTCTTACGACTTTATTGATGAAAATTCCCAATTCAATAGGGTGCTGCGATATTATACATGTTGGAAAAATTCCTTTCTCAAGAAATATTGCGAAGTGGTTTAAACGATTACCTCAACAAACATAAATATGGAAATGCTGATACCAAAGATTTATGGACTGTGTTGACCAAGCATACCAATCAAACATTAGAAGTGAAGGTAATTATTACAATGTTTAAATGCATCGTGCACATTTGAAAAATTTCAAACCATTCACCAATCGATTAATATTGTTATAGTCTATAATGGATACCTGGACTCGACAAATGGGATTTCCTCTTGTAACCATCAAGCGTGAAAATTTAACAGGCGATGCTGCCGGTGTGATTACATCCATTCAATCGAGATTCCTTCTGACTGCCGATGTTCCTAACATAACTACTATTCAACAACCCACTTCTCCTTTCAAGTACAAGTGGTACATTCCATTAAATTATTACACCAATCAGGGCACTTATAAGAAAGCGAATACAGTTTGGATGAACATGACTGACTGTAAGTCTGTAACTAAGTAGTAGGTTACCCCTAATTCTTTCTCGTTGATCAAATTTTCAAACTTGAATATTTTTAGTAACGTTCGAGGTAGATCCCAAAACCAGATGGATTAAAGCAAATGTCAATCAATCCGGATATTATCGTGTGAATTACGATGAAAATTTATGGAATGAAATTATTTCTCAACTTGCTAACGATCATACAGCTTTCAGCCCTGCAGACAGAGCGAGCTTATTGGATGATGCTTTTACCTTGAGCAGGTAGAACTCATAACATCGGTATTGAAATTTCTGTTCATGCTCGCATTAATATCGTTCATTTTTGTGTTCAGAGCTGGAATCGTCAATGTAACTCTACCTCTTCGAATGTGTCTATATCTTCGCAAAGAACGAGATTATGTTCCTTGGGCCACTGCTTTGGACCATTTACACAACTGGAGCAAATATCTCTCCGAGGCGTCTCCCTATCGAATGTTTCAATCATTCATGAGGTACCTATTGGAGTCGGTTTCCAATGAAGTCGGGTGGGAGGACTCTGGAACTCATTTGGAAAAGTAAGCAAAATAATTCACTTAAAAATGAGGAAAAAATGACGAGTAATAGGTACCATTTTTTTAATCTACGATTTTTATCAGGTTGTTAAGATCTGATGTTTTGGCGAGTGCTATTTTATGTGAAGTGGAACCTGTCACGACAGAAGCGAGAAATAGATTTAAGAAATGGATGCAAGAAGGAATCAGAATTCCACCCAATTTAAGAGAAGTTATCTACTCCGCAGGTACATTACATACTTTTAAAAATATTAAAATTCATCGTTTGACATAAACAATTTGATACATATGCTGAAAATATCAATTTTCAGGAATTAAGTACGGTGGAGTGAAAGAATGGCAATATTGTTGGGCGAGATATAATTCAACCAGAGTTCCTAGTGAAAGAAAACTTCTCCTTAAGGTCCTCGGAGCTGCATCCGACCCTTGGATCTTACAAAGGTTTATAAACCAACTAAATTATTTTCACAAAAAATTCCTTTATATATTTCTCCTAACAACGTATCATTTTTTAGATACCTTTTGTCGACATTAAACCGTGAAATGATTAAACCCCAAGATGTCAAAACAGTACTAGGAGTGGTAGCCGCAAATCCGGATGGACACTTACAAGCTTGGCGACATTTAAAAGCTCGCTGGTATAATTTACAGTCGTTATTTGGAAACGGAACTTTCACAATGGGCGGATTAATCACCGCAGTTACATCTCATTTTGCTTCGGAATATGATTTTAGAGAAGTACAATTCTAAAAGAAAATAAATTTTCAATTAAATTTTTTTTAAAAAATAAATAATAAAAAATAATTTAAATTATTTTTCAGGTATCCGATTTCTTCCGACCGATGGACGTAGGTTCGGGTACAAGAGCTTTACAACAAAGTTTAGAATTAATTCAATTAAACGTACATTGGGTGAAAAAAAACGAAGAGAGAATATTTCAATGGTTAAGTAGCAATAACTTTAAATGAACGATAAACGAGTATACGTAATACGTAAATACATTCGGATATTTTCTGTAATAATCATAGTCGAAAATAATATTTCTCTTTTTCGTGTAACATGCTTGTAAAAATTGCCTACCTAAGACAACTCTTTACGTATTATTTTGTTACACGTACAAAAGAATTTCAAGATTTTTGTGTAAACTATGTACCCAATTTTTTTTTTCTAATTATTATTCTTTCCCATATCATTTTTTTTATTATTTTTTTTTAATTTCAAATTTTGATAGAATTTTGTAAATTATTTTTTAAAATTCATTATAACATGTGTACAATTTTTCTTGTAAAATGCGATTCTCGTTTTCATTAATTAATGTGTAGCATTGCGAAACGAAATAAATTTTTTTACATACGGACGCATTTATAAATATATAAAAATAATGAATTTATAAAATTCCTGAGAATATAAATATTAAAAAAAATTTATTCACTCTCAAATGAACATCGCGTATACATTTCAAAAAAGTGTAATAAGTAATTACACCATAAAACGATAAACAATTGAAAACTAGACAAGGACGGATTATACACTGATGTACGTAATTATAAAATTAACGTTAAGTTACATATAATAAAAAACTAAATTCACATCTACATTCATACAAAATTTTGCAGTCTTTCAAGAGTGTTTAAATGAGATAATACGAGTGGAATTGATAATTTAAGCCTAAAACAATACTATATATAAAAAGTACAACAATCAGATCTCACTGTTACTTTCAATTTAGATTCATAATCAAATAGGGCGAATAATTAATTAATCTCAGTTGAAAAATTATACACTTCTACGTTCACGGACGCAAAATTGAATTTTTTTCAACGGGTAACATTACGTTTTACAAGGCACTTCGTACGGATAAGATATTAATAATTTAATCACAAATTTTAAGGCACATAATTCTCAACGTATCACACGTGAAAATAGAAGCAAATGTCAGAAATTCGTAATCATTATTGAATGTTAAGTCTCGTACTTGGAAACAAAAAATTAAAAATAACTTAATCCCACTGTTTAACAATGAAAGTTGCAAAGTACATATAAAGTGCACCAAAGTGGACGGCTCAATTACTTAAATTTAAAAAACGTGAACAAATTGTCGATTAAAAATTTAAATCAACACAAAATGGAAGACAACTGCTACCCTATTTTTGGATTTGATAAAAAAATATAAAAATTACAACTACTTATAACTATAACAAAAGTAATACATTTCGGTTTGTTCGGCATACAAAATTACACAATGAAGTTAAAAGTAATGAGAATCGATTCGTTATCGACAATAATTATATAAAATTCATAGAAGAATTATTTACAAATAAATATAAATAAATATTTCAAAAAAAAAAAAAAATTGGTAAAAAAGTCCATAAAAAATTACGAATGAGAATTGCAATTATTAAAAATTTCGCGCAACTCGATGAAAATAAAAAATTTTAGAAAATTTTCAATTAGAACACGCTTGAAAATTATTATTTTTCGAATACTTAAAGCGATATCAAAATATCAATGGCATCATCATAGATCAATACAACGCCACAAGTAGCAGAAAGCAGATACAGATTTTTCTACGTTGACTAGAAATCCTTTCAGAATTGATTTACTTACAAAAAAAAGGTTGAGAACCAAACTAATATGTATCACTTTAAAATAATTAAAATTGAGAACTTCTTTTTCGAGTTAGAAAAGTATTCCCAACATGACTCTAGTATTGAAAAAAAAAAAAAAAAAATAGCGTAGACACTCACGCGCATCATCCCTATTTCGCATTATAAAAAATCGAATTTCTAGCATTTGCACGAAAAAAATGAACATAAAATAATTATAAAACATAATAAGAAATCCAAAAAAATCACACGAGTTACCTCAGGTATCTCACCACTATTGTGAATAAAATACTGAATAAAATCGTAGCTTTGAACACCGTAGCCGTGTTATAAATAGGACAGTATGGGCACTGGCTACTACCACATACTTCGCAAATACTCAGCAAATAAGTAGGTGTTGCGTCGAATATCGTTTCATTAAATCGCTCTAGAAAGTGAAAAATATCTCGTGAAAAATCATCGTACACTAAACTCTTACCTTGATTAAAATTTAACTAACCTGGTGCGTAATAATCGTAAATTCTAATGGGTAAATATCTGGACATGTTGGCAACCGGTAACCATCTTTCAATAGTGAATCGAATACAAGTTTCAGTATCGTCCAACTGTTGAATAAAATTACAATTATAAACTAGAACGTTAATTGGAAATACCTACACACATTTCATTGCAGTTGACACTTACGTAGTCAAAATAAAATAGAACTTTTTGTTCTAAGAACCGAGCCCTTTTTAAATTCGGGATATTTCCCGATCGAACATATTTATCGAGGTTTTGTTGCTGTATTATATATCCGGTGGGAATCGTGACATCGAGGACCGCCATACCAGATCGTGGAGACTCGCTGATGTGCGTCCATCTAGAAGTTTAATTTTCATTATTATTGTATTTTCATTTTCATTAGGCTACTGAAATTTATTATGTTACCTTTGACAACTGTAGTACATAATATGCGACTGATTTCTTCCGTGGAAATGAGCTTTGGGCACCAATGAAAATGCCGGTACTGGTGGCTGTGTTTGGAATTTGGCGACATCTACGTTATATTGCACATGCATTTGAAGAATGGCATAACCAGCTCCTTTCGCTTCGACTTTAACCGTTCCCCAGGCATGCGGTATCTAAAATAAAATCAAAGAGTAGTTCGAATCAGTAAAATGCATAATATTGTATGTACGTTGATTAGTGTAAAAAAATCGTACGTCGATTTTTTGAAGGGTGGCAAGATTCTTGCTATTGACGTAAATCAGTTTAGTTTGACCTCCTAACGCAGTAGCTTCTACAGTTACCGTTAAACCGGACACGTCCCTGATTCTTTCACGGTTTGTATACTCCATTAAGGCTTTCATGGCTACAGCGGTATCCTGTAATTTATTGAAAAATTAATATAAAATTAGTTCATGAAGTTGACGAATTTGGTCACAACTTACCTGTGTTGAAGCCCAACCGCCATCTTGTAATCTTTGTGTATTCAACCATTTAACAATTCCATCCATGACGTCTTCATTTCTCCGGGGAACGTAGACCAGCAAAGCATACGCCGTAGCTTCGATATTCATCGAATCATACGTATACGGCAAACGTGGCAACAAATACGATTTTTGATTTTCTAACTTGTTCGGAGGTAACTGAACAGCCTCTCTTCCCCAATATATGTACCCTCCTGCGAACAACATCAAGTTTCAAATACACGGAATTTATTCGAATAGATTCAATTCAATTTTGTCATCTCAATTACCATCGCTTCTCATCCTTCTATGCAACGCATCGAAAGCCATTCCAGCAGATGCTGCTTTCGCTAACATCAAGGCGTATGCAACAACAGCAATTTCATAAGGATCGCCCAAGTCATTGATAAGTTTGCCATTTTTCTCCAACCATTGGATCGCTTTTAATTGAGCATTGCTCACTTGACCTCCCAAAGACTAAACAAAAAAAAACATTAATTTAACAATACGTTCCAATGCTTGACATAGAAAAACAAATTATACAAATACTAACCCCAACATCTTTTACACTTGTTAATGCAATTAAAACTTGAGCTGTTAATGAGATATTACGATGGTTTAAATCCTTCGACAAGTGCACCGATACGTTAGCTTTTCGATCTGGGATCCATGATACATCGTAAAATGCACCTTCTTCAGTTTGATGTTGTAATAGCCATGTTAACGACTTTGTAATTATCTACAACAAAAATTTGTGTGAGTCTTAATTCGCTCAAAGCATCTTAATCAAATTCTTCATTTTCCTTACGTCTGGATCTATGTATAGATAATTTTCCCATTCGTAAAATCTCGCTTCTTGAAGAATACGTACGCAATATGCGGTCAACCAAACACTTTCCGGAGCTATATTCCTAAAAAAATAAAATAAAAATAAAAAATAATAAAAGAATGATCGTAAAAAATAAGTCGAAAATTTGAATCAAAACAAAAAGGTTATCCAACCAGTCACTACGGAATAAGCTAAAGGATCCGTCGTCATTCATGAAAGAAATCATACGCTGATAATGAATATTCATAAAGTGGAACGATTGCTTTTCTTGAGTTCGATTTCGAGCATTGATTAATCTCATATACATGGTTGTATACATCATGGCGGCAAATCCAAACACCGTTTGTTCAGCGCCATCCTTTAAAAAAATTATCATCATGTTTAAAATATTATGGGAATATTTATAAGTAAAAAAATCTTTGATTTACCATGGGTAAATTGAGCAGTGAAGTAGCGTTAACAGGCATTGTAGGAAATATAGGTCCGACTACATCTCCTACCAACGAAATAGTAGCCTTATTCGA
Organism: Balanococcus diminutus; assembly: GCA_959613365.1. Taxonomy (NCBI): domain Eukaryota; kingdom Metazoa; phylum Arthropoda; class Insecta; order Hemiptera; family Pseudococcidae; genus Balanococcus; species Balanococcus diminutus. The sequence continues at coordinate 40,051,820 of OY390715.1, read as the reverse complement.
TCCATAAATATAATAACGATCGATGTCGTACGGTATAATTGGAGTTTCGGTAACATTCACGTGCATATACTGGAACACATATGCGCGACTTGTCAGATCTAACAAAACTGATTGATGTCTGTATTGCGGTAAACCATCGGCCTAGAAATATATCATTTTTTAGTACTTTTCAATTTAAAAATTCGAGTCGAATTTTCAAGTAACAATACCTCTACGTGTAAAATACGAGAAACCCTATCGCTAGCGATTAGAGTTGTAGCACGAACTGAAACTTCGATATCTCCCAATTTGACAGGAACAATAGGTAAATATACGATGACAGCATCCTGAGCTTTAATGTAAACGAAAAATTGATGTTCGCCGAATGAGGTTCGAGGTCTATACGAACTCACCTGTTGATAATAATTCGTTAATAAATGCAAGCAATAATGTAACCTTGTAAGAATATTTTATCTTACAATTCCTTCTTCCTCAACGTGCACAAATTGATACGAATCCGAGCCTTCTAAAAGTACGACTGCTTCGACTGCGTTTTTCATGTAATTGAACACAGTCACCCTTACACCAACTTGTTCACCTTGTCTGCTTCTAGTCGGCATTTCAACGTTGATGAAGAATGGTAGGATGCCCATGTACTATAGAATCACAAATTAGATGTAACAATTTTTGATTTAAATCAACTTACAATATACAGAGTGCAAATACGTACTTCAATCGGTTTTTGTAACATTCCAAAACCAAACGACTGACTCACACTGAACGCTGTGATCATCCAATGAGCAGGTTTATGAGGGACAGGAATTTCGAAAATATATCTTCCATGCGGCCCGATATTTATATCTTTCCATAGCCAAACATTTTCATAATGTCTTTGAATTCGATTATAGCGCATTTTCCGGAAGAGGTTCAATTCAGTCGTATTGTAAGTTGGAGCTAAGGCGAAAAATGATAATAAAATAAATAAATCCTAAAGCAAAACAGGGAAAAAGTAAAGGCATGGAGAAATTTTTACCATTTCTATAACCATATCCCGACGTGTAATTCCGGTAAAGTGTTTTCCTAGGTACAACCACGTCAGTGAAAACTATAAGCCCAGCAAACCTATAATTTTTTGGTAATTAAATATTTGCAAATGCATATTTATTGGATAAACATTAAAAAAAAATTACGTGAAAGTTTGATTCGCATCAACTCCAAGCGATGATGAAGGTAAATGAACAACATCATCGGGATCTCCGTTGTGAGATAGCCAAGTATGCAAAAACGAACTATTTCCTTCATGGTCGAACAAATCCATTTTTGACAGTACCTATAACAAATATCAATAATGTTTGTTTTTTTCATTTTCGTATCCGTAATACGTCGATTGAGCTACTTACTCTAGCGTATGTCAATTCGTTTCCAAGTTGTAAACTGAAGAATGGTCTATCGATACCCGACAGCCCAACATACGCTCCTGGTTCACCATAAATAGCAACTTCTACAACTTCTCCGGTTCTAGCTTTACGATTATTAATAAATACTGTGAACTAAAATTGAAAAATACATGCATACTTTAGCCAGCGAAAACTTGAACAACGTTTACAATATGTGTATCATTTTACTAACATTATTCCGCGAAATTCCATTCACTGGGAATGTCAAACTGTCTGCGATAACGTCTCCGAATTTACCAACGTGATACACCACGATTGTCGCAGACGGTGCCATTTCAGCGGCTAAAGTAACTGCGAATGTATACACATTAGACGAAGTAGTTTCTTGAGATGCCAATAAAATGATGCCTTTTGATATCAAAACGTAATTGAATATTTCCATTTGGAAATTGCTATGGACGTGGAACATGATATATTCTCCAACCTACGACCAAACATTCAAAATTATTTTTTTCAACGTAAAAAGGGGACATTCATATATCGAACCAACTCAACAAACTTACTCTTGCATCTGTTGTACTGGTCGATACTTTTATGAAGTGGTCTGTCGGTGAATAATATGCTTGAAGATGTAGCTCGGTATAACTACGCTCGCCTACAATGTCCCTGAATGTAGCTGATATATGAATACTATCAACGTCTTTTAAAGTATCACTTCCTTGTTGAGTATTTCCCAAACCTGCAAATAAATCGATTTATAGTAAAAACTAAGAAAATATGCACGCATTGGAAGAATAAGTTTCAAACGCTATCTACCTAGCTGACTTCGTAAATCGATTTTCAGCGGCCAAATACCATTCTCAGATTTGGGAATAGGAATATCTATAGCATGACGACCACTAGTTTTCATTATAACTTCTGCTACTAATTCTACTTTGCCTTCAAGTAAACGGTATTGAGGAAGTGGTGATCCGTCGTGGAAAGATACTCCTAACTGAAATTGAAATATTATTCCAACTTATTAATTAGCCCTTGCTACTTTGTCGGCCTTCTAGTTTAGTATGGTGCTCTAGTAAAAATTGAACTTACGTAAACCGTGAATGGCGATGTAGGCTTAAACACTTGTTGCTCTGATCCCAAGAAAAATACTTTAACCGAAGAATTGAAGAATCGAGCAACAGAATAACCTTCGATAATTTCGTCCAAAAATCGTTCACCTACAGTAGCTGTTATTACCACTTCGTATTCGTCTAAATTAGGAATGTCTCGAACAAGGTCTTGAACTGGATATTGAAACTGGTATGTGCCTCGGAACTGAAATTATTTATCGAAAAAAATTAAATTTGAGCTTATACACGACCGAGGATTATATTACAAAATCGTAGATAATATTATTCTCGATCATTTACCCATGTTAAATGAGGGATTTTCTGCAAGTGGTCTCGTTTTTGTTGAGGATACCAAAATGGATACGATTCATCCTAAATACGAAAGCATATTTTTAAAAACTGTCTCGAGATTTTAAAAAAAAATTATAGAACGGTACACTTACAAAATAGAAATATCTCTCAGAGAGAGGAGAAAAATCTTTTATGTACAAATTCGAAGTCTTGAACGGTCTAACGGAGGCTTTTAATGTAAGATTACCAACAACTGGAGCTCCGCCAGTATAATTTGCCATTACAGTTCCAGTGAGATATTCATCAGTGGTAAAAATGAAAGGCGCCATTGTGATGTTCACCTGTCGTACAGTATTAGTAATTAAACATTTTCAACTTCAGGATATTTTTAGAAGAGATATTCACCTCAAATCTTGTTTGGTAGTATTCTTCAACGACAAATGTAGATTCTTCTATTTGACCTTGTGCCAAAACTCTTACGGTCCATTCGCCAAACACCGGTTGATCAGACAGCTCATATTCCAAGCTAACTGTTCCCAAATTTGACTAAAAAATACAAAAATTTATGGTTAAAAAAGTGAGAGAAAAAAAACTAAAAGTAAAAATAAGGTAATGTATTACCTGTCTCGAGAGCCACCTTCTCATAATACGTTTTTTTGGATCCAACATGTAAACGTCAATTATCCCATCGAAAGCTCTTAATTCAGTGGTAATTGGGATAGCTCTCAATTTTACTGGAAATCATATATTTATTACACATGAATGAATATTCAAACAGAAATAAAAAAAAGAAACACAAATGAGTGGTTGATTACCTGTTTCACTTTGTTTGTAAATAGGTTTATCAGTTTGAATAAAAATAGTCATGGATCTTTGAGAAAATACGAGAGTAGTTTCGTTTGTGAAGGCAGCACCTCCTAAAACGCCGGCATAAAGCCCTTCTACTTTTAATTTATAATTACCACTAACACTGGTTGCTGGTATCTGTTTGAAAAATATAATTAAAACGTGTTATTACGGCTTCATTCTGAAATACAAATCAGTTAATGAAACGGATAAACATACCCTCATTAAAAGTACTTCTGGAATCCCTTTTTTTACATCTCGAGAGTCGGCGGCAACTTCAACGCCATTCCTTTGAATTGAAGAACGAATGGTTAAAGGGTGTTTCATCGAGTATACCGTTGCGGCGACTCTGTACACTTGTGCGGGTCGTACAACACGACTTGCAACGATGAAATATGACCTGCGAATCATTGTATATTGAGTCAAAGAAAGTTTTCAAAAACATTTAGGTATTCATTACAATGTGACTTACGCTTCGTTTAAAATTACATTGCTGTTCCATGGTGAATTGTTACTAGAAGAACTCCCTTGGTTGGTTCCACCAAATCCTGGAAATGGGTTTTGAGCGAAGGAAATATGGAGAAGTAAAACAAAGGCATATAAAAACTGCATTTTCAGTCTGTAAAACAAAGATTATTTCAACTCAATAAATTAAACTAATAAAAATAAATAATAGTTGATCATTTTGTTCAACTAATTAGTTGTTAAAAAAAAAGCAAGAGATAGCCATTATTAATAAATGCGATATAGACTCTACTTTCGAAGTACTAAGTACTTTCCCATAATGTTGATTTATCCAGAGAAAACATGTTATTGTTGTAAACGAAAAACACCGCAATTTTACTTCAAAGGGTTTAAGATAAAGTGGAGATTATACATGCTGATGAAAATTTTATCATAAAATCATGTCAAAAATAAATACTAGATTGGGTGTCTCAAAATGAAAGGGATTTGGATTAAATAGTACCTAGTTTTTTGGTTAGAGAATTGTGCTATTTACATAAAACTAAATTCGAAGATCCAAAAAAAAACACACACACATAAGTACTATGATGATTCATTCGCTTACAACAATATTGTTGAATACAAAACTTGTTCTTTCAAAGTAAAAAAATCATACATCCTTATATTAGCTTGTATTTCATTAAAAACAAAAACGTGAAGGCATGCCAATTCTTATTTTTAAACCTTCCAAACATTGAGGAAATGGCACGTGAACGGTGAATATCAACAAGTGGCGATTCTATTACCTATCTTGAACAACATAACTAACATAAGTATAAAACACTCTCAGATTATTTAACGTACTATACGTACGTTTGAACAATCGTGTTCTTAAATTAATTCAAGAGTTTGAAAATAGTGACGAATTGACCAAACTAAATGATCTCCACGAATTTCACTGAAAATACTAAGAGAGTAAGACAGGATTTTTGAAAATTTTCATCTCAATTTGGAATTTAGAAAACTACACTGTTCTCAGAGAAAGTAGGTGTTCGAGACAAAGCAAATTTTTACAATAAATCCTTTCAAACAGAGATGTAGTAGGCAAAGGTAATAATAACAGCTATGAAGCAAACTTGTTGAACTCCGAATTCAGCACCTCAGTCATTTTCCATCTACTTTTGAGTGATTATAATTATGTACAGATGACATGAAATATGAATATTGCGGTAGATAAATCACCTTTTACCAAACGTAAATCTATTAATAATCTATTAATTATTAAGCTCAGAGTTTGGTTATGAATGATTGGAAACACAAAATAACTGTTGGTCAACGCCCATACACTTACTTGCGGATGAAAATTTCCTTCCAATTGTAAGTTAGAAAACAACACCACAATTACAATTGATGCACAAGGGCAGCATAGTAAAATTGATGAATTAGGAGATATGGAAAATAAATTGTTAAACTTATAAAATACAATTTTAAAAGCAATTTTTTACACCATCAGCCGCATTTTGGAGGTATCTACCGTTCAAATCAAACTAAACGTAAACAAACACATCGAAAAAATGTACCTGTTCATGAGTCACAAAAAAGATTTTATAGAGTGTTTCGTACGGGTGTTTCGGGGTGGGGTGGCGGGTTCATTATTTCCATCATCGTTGACGTCACGTGAATTATTAATGACGTTTTCAGTCAAGTGTTTTTTTGTTTTTTTTTTATTTTTCTTTCTTATTATTATTTTCAAAAAAATGAAAATTAATAAAACGTGATGAATCATTTTCCAATGGATGTGGAATTTTTAATATGAATTTAAATTGAATTAGCTAGATCATCACCCACTTAGGTGAAACGGAAACTAACTGAAACCAAGAACAAAAAATTGAATAAAAAGTAAAATCAAATCAACTAAAAGACTGAAAAAATGCAGCTTTGTTTCAAAAATAATCGTTTATATTTCAAAAAGGCACTTCACACTTCACATTTTCAGTAAACTTGAATAAATTAATATAATTTGCGATAGCAAAAATAACTACTTAATTAATTGTATAAACTGTATAAAGTGGTAAATAATTATTAAGTAGGTATATAAAATTATGTAAAAAAAATTGAAAAATAAATAAATACAAGCCATCTTTGTACAAAAAAATTGAAAAAACTTGCTTCAAAAAACGGTAACAATCAAAATCGCAATAAATAAGTACAGAAATCATCACACAATAATTTAAAACGAGAAATGGTAAAAAAGAGCAATACAAAATGAATTTGCCATCACTTGAATAGTAATAAATCATGACTTTTAACAGTCCACACTCCAACAGCGCTTTTAAATTCTTCGCTTTTTTCACAATAACCTGTTGCCAATTTTTTAATTTGAAAATACGTAAGCTGACTACAGTCTCCGCCTGTGATGAGAGACTTGAAGAGATCTAAAAAACATTTTTTTGAAATAAAAAGGGGTTGAACTTTATCAGACTTCTTTTTAGTCCATCCCAACCGACGTCCTTCCACACAAACTTCGTGATTCCTGCAAGAAATAGTAACGGATAGAATAATGGTATACAAACACATTAACTAAATTAAAAGATGCTACACCCACTTTTCTGCAACATCGCACCAAACAATCCCGCAAGCTGATGGTTTTGCATCAGGTATGCTTTTTCTTCGATTGAAATCAAATTCTACACTTGTATGCAATAGATGAGGTGGTTTTTGGCACAATTTTTCGAAATTTTCATTGCGACGAATTACAGCCCTTTTCATGGCTGGCTCATTATAAAAAGTTGGATGGCTAGAGACTATGATACTCGTCAAGTAGATAGGATGCGACAAAAATATCGATAATAAAGCCCCTTCGATGCCGACACAATTCCAGCGCAAAATTTTATCACTACACGATACCGATAATGTTAGATCTCCTCTGCCGGGCTTGGTGCGGACGGTGCCCACGACGTGATATTCTTTACCGGGTTTCTTTTCATCTTGATTAGGATCATGTGGTAATGACTTTGCACCAGTTCGGTTAATATCTGTTATAATAGTTCCGCTGTTTTGAATGAGGTTAGATTCAGCGGAATAATCGCCACCTTCGTATTTCATTTTTTTAGAATCAACTTCGTCTTGCGGTAGAGAACGTTTGCAACTATGGTTTGAAGTCACCAGTGCACCATAATCATCAGTAGAAACTTCTTTCGGAAATATAGATGCGTCTCCGCACGGAACATGAGTGGTAAATAAATGAAATGAAACTCCATCTCGTACTGCATATTTGTTTTCTTCATTCGAAAACAAAACGTTTGAGTTTTTACCTTTCTGCATTGCTTTGATTTCTTCAAAGAGGAATCTCATGAAACCACGGCGACATAAAACCTACGACGAAAAAAAGAATTATTTTGATGGAAAATGAAAAAGAAATGATTACTATTTGATTTGTGTTTACCTCAGCGTGGCTATCGTTGATCACGTCTCCTTTATCACTCATCTTCGTACGACCGATACATTTCGTTCCAGTTGCAAGACTAACAACTTTTAAGTGATTATCGGCGCGTTCAACAATTGCAGCTAATAAAGTCCATTCTTTTCCAGGAATAGGTTTTCCAGATTTAGGTAAGGCGGAGAACTTTTTGAAACAGATATTGGCAACAATATCGGCAAAATTGGCGTCGAATTCGTTCATGTTAGGCGTGTAAATTTTACAGAAATAAAGGAAATATTAAAAATGGAACAAGAAATTTAGGAAATGAGATGAGAGGAAAAAGTGAGAGAGCTTGATCAATTTTATATTTTACGATGAAGTATGAGGAAATGTAAAAATTAGAGGGTAAGAATTAAATTTAGGTATGTTTAAAAGTAGGTAATAGTGAATGTTGGTTATTCGCAGTGAAACAAATAAATCACATCACAGGCTCTGGATTCCAAGCGTATTTATCTCTACGTCCGATATTGTTTAATGTGTTAATATCTTCTTGCGACAATTCTTTTTCTAGACGCGAGTTTTCTTCGATTCTAGCGGGAGTTATAGATTTTGGCACAACCGCTGTAAAATTAATGAAAAAAATGTAGGGTATCGGTTAAAAGAAACTATAACTGACTACCTGAACAAAACATACCATATCCTCTTTGCAGAGCGTAACGTAACAAAGTTTGGGCAGGAGTAATTCTATTGCTGTGAGCCACGTGATTCACAATTGGATCTTTCAACAAACACGGATTTGCAGTTCCACCGAGGGGACTGTAGGCTTGCAAAATGATTCCGTTCTTTTTGGCGATATTTGTCAACTCTTTACTTTGTTGATAATGCGGATGAAACTCCACCTTGAAATAAATCGTTATTTTTACATTAAAACGTACATGCAGTGAGCATAAATACGATGTATGTGTAATGATTACTCACGAATACACAGTAGACGTACCTGATTTACGGCTGGTATAATAGAAGTATCGCGTAATAATTGACTAAGATGGCCAACGGTGAAATTTGACACTCCAATAGATCTTATGATACCTTTACCCTCGTTGTATAATTTTATCAGATGCTTCCAAGTATTCGTTCTAAACGTGTAATTACAAGGATCTGTAGGTGAATATCCGGCAGCACCGGGCCAATGAACTAAATACAGATCTATGTACGATATGCCCAAATACTGCAACGACGTCGTAACTGCCTCCGTTACTCTAAGCTCATCACCGTGATCACTGGGGGCTAGATAATAAATCAAAATTCATCGTGTATAATTTACGCACAAGGAAGTACAATAATGAATAAACATATGTACCTAGTTTCGTAGTTATGAAAATATCTTCTCGTTTAAGCCCATGTTTCGGTAGAAGTTGTCTCAGAGCGTAACCGATTTCTTGTTCGTTTCGGTAAACTGCTGCCGTATCTGCAGATATAAGGTAGAACAAATACCAATAACGATGAGATGCTGTGCAAACCGCGATAAAAAAATAAGTACACATACCTATTGCACGGTATCCAGCTTTGAATGCTGCGTCTAAGGTTTCAAGAATTTGAGGACGTCCTGTGATTTGATAAGTCCCAACTGTAATCAATTAAATCGATACTGAATGAAACTCATACCGAAATAACAAATTATAATGCAAATAGATGATAACTTCAAGTACTCACAAGTGATCACTGGCATTTGATGACCACTGTTCAAAGTGGCTTTCAAATCGATAATTTTTTGATTTGGTTCTAAATCTAGACACAACATTTTTTTATAAAATTCAATAAAAGTACAAAAATTAATGTTCCACTAAACTAAAATTTTATCACAATTCACAAGAACTTGTATTGAAAACTTGAAAGCAAATGGATCGACGGACGATCGAGGATTCGTTGAGGATTAAGGTTAAGTTCATAGTGACGATGAAAGATGTAAGATAAAGATGAAGATTTAAATAAATTTAAATCTTCATCTTCACATCTTCAATCTGATTGGTCAATTTTTTATCATCAACCAATTAAAATGAAGATGTAACTTTACATCTTCATCTTCATCATCACTATGCACATACCCTAATATTGGGGATTTTTTGGGAAATTCCAGTGATGATACGGAATTTATGAATCACGATTCACGAACACTTACGAAGAAACCCGAAGTATTTCATCGAAAGTTGCCCTCGTTGCTGTGGATAGACGCTTGTTCTACACAACTTTAAGCAACTGATAGCGTTGATTAAATGTTACAACCTTACAAGCAGAACGTTTAAATTGTTAATTAGATTTTTGTTGCTTTATTGTTGCCATCGGAAGCGTTATTATGACGTGAAATACGACGCGTTGAGCGCGATTGATTCATGTGTAAACTTATAACTTGGTATTGAAATTTCACAATCTCATGATACAGAAATGGTACTCCAATATGAATCTCCCGTTCGAGTTTACAAATATCCGTTCGAATTGGTTATGGCTGTAAGTATCTTTACCTTTAATAAACCCTTCTAATCGAGCATTCAATGTAGACAGTTGGATTGGCTGTAATCTAATATAGACAATATGGCACCTGAAAATCATACTCCTAACAATTTTTTTCCCACAGGCTTACGAAAGAAGGTTTCCTACATGTCCTTTGATACCGGTATTTATTGGATCTGAAATACTGTCGGAAACAGAAAGTCCTGACGGAAGCCAGAAAATAACAGAGAGACGATGTCAGATACACGTAGATGCCCCTTATCTGCTAAAAAAAGTTGGTTCTTCGTTGTTCTCGCATTATCATCTTTAGTCATTCTCTTTTATCTAATTCTCAATCGAATGTTACAGTTGGTGGGCGTAGATTATGTATTATTTCATCAAAAAAATGATCTCAATTTGAAAAATCGTACTCTAGATATAGAAGTGAAAAATGAAAGTTTTACTAGTCGTATAACACTAATGGAAAAGTGTCGTTATTACGTAAGCGTTCGTTCTAATTCATCTTCCAAATACTTACAAATGAAAAATCTCTTTAATTGAGTTTTTATGTTCATCTAGGTACACGCCGAAAACAGCGAATGGACTTGTTACGAGCAAGCTGCCTCGCTAGAAATACATTCTTTTTTCGGATTCGAGAGTACCATTGAAAAACTAGCCATGAAACAGTATTCGCAAAACGTCGCTACTGGTAAAGAAGTTATCGAGCATTTTATTAAAGAATTGAAAAACGAAGGTATTACGTATATTCCTCCGTGGAAACCAGCTGAAGAGGTGGAGGAAGGAAGTGACGAAAAGTAAGATTCGCCATTGTGAAAAGAACAAAAAAGAATTCTTCAGTAACGATATATTTTGGCATATTTCAGATATAAAGTAGCAAATGGAGGTAGTGCGACATTGATTAACGAAGTCACCAACGATTTATCTGCCAAATTGAACGATAGTTGTAGATTAAAAAGACAAGGCAGTATTTCGCCGACTGGTACTTGCGGTAAGAGATATCTTTGTAATCTAATACCTCACATTAGTTTCCTAGTACAATTGCGTAAAATGCTACTTTTACGTTTAAAAATTTGGTATCGATTGCGTATCGTCGATAATACATTTTACAACGTAGTAGTCGAATTGATAAGCTGAGATTTTGTTACAGATAATCAATTAACATTAGAAGCAGACTACATTAAGAGATACCTAGGAGATCTGACACCTCTACAAGAATCAAAATTAGTCCAACTGAAAAAACTATTCGTGCATTCTCATAAAGGAAAGGTACATAGAGAATTATTTCATTACAATTTCTTGTATATTCTTCTGCGTTACGATATTGTTAAAAATTGGCGATAATAATGTCAAGATAAGGGGGTTATCATTTCAAATTAATTGTCCCGATTACCATTAAGGCATTAAGAACGTATAAATAAACCTACGTTGTTTTATTTCTAAGTTTAGAGTTAGGAAATCGAATATTTTGTTGCTTTGATGTACAGGGTGAGCAAAAAATTACTCTTCATATACGAATTTAGGTTTCAACGCGTCAAAGTTGATTTTTATTCGTTCAAATTATACGGATATTTTTCGAACACTCTGTGTAAAATGTATTATCTTTTTTAATGATGAATTGTTTTACAGTTACCAAGTGATTCAACTTTGCTGCGATTCCTTCGAGCTCGTGATTTCAATTTAGAAAAAGCCAAGGATCTGTTGTCTCATTCTTTAATCTGGCGCAAGAAGCATAACGTCGATCGAATCTTATCCGATTACCAAATGCCTCAAGTTATCACCGAATATTTCCCTGGTGGATGGCATCATTATGACAAGGGTACTGGATACATTAGAAATACAACCGAAATACTTTTAAAAAAATTTTCGAACAAACGATTAATTCATGTATATTTTCTTATTGTCTCAGATTCTCGACCGTTGTATATTCTGCGATTGGGCCAAACTGACGTCAAAGGTTTATTAAAATCTGTTGGAGAAAATGGTTTATTGAAATTGGTAAGTTTTTTCGATCGAATAGGACTTGATCTTGTTTATTTAAAGGGTACCTAGACCTACTACCTACCTACCTATCAAAAAATTATAAAAAAATGATTCATTCATCGGCGAAAATATCAACCGTCGGCGTCGTTATCGCAAATATGTGCATTCCATTTTAATACGCAACGCCAATATTATTGCCTGTTAAGTGTAGTTTCATATGTGTACCTTACCTAGCACCTACATTGGCTTGAAATGTAATATTTTTTACAACGTAAGAAAATTGAAAACAAATTATCAAAATTAAACTAAAATCGTAAATTTAACCTTTCGACTTAATCTCATCTACCTACGTTTTTGTGCTATGTCCCTAGTGATTTTTTTTTTTTTTTCATGACGATAAAAACTTCACCTATCGAGGGAATCATTTTTTACCTATTATTACGTTACCAAGTTGAGCACGCAAGGACATCGATCATGCGCGTTTTATTTAAATCCGCCGATAACCCGATTCGGTATTTTTCTGGTCAATGAATTATTCTCATTCGTATTTGTTCATATGTATTTCTGAGAATTTTTCCTCGGAAGTAATAGCGTATTTTAAAACTGGCTGTTTTTCTGCGTAGGCGATGCACGTTTGCGAGGAAGGACTGAAGTTGACCGAAGAAGCGACCAGGGTTTCCGGACAACCTGTAACTACCTGGAGTTTGTTGATCGATTTGGAGGGATTGAATATGAGACATTATTGGAGACCAGGAATTAGAGTATGGTTTCAGAATTTCCGTCTAGATGTGAAGAACTAAAGAATTTTAATTAATCGAACGTATTGTTGTTTTTTTTTGTAGGCATTGTTACACATAATCGAAATTGTCGAAGCTAATTATCCGGAAACTCTTGGACATGTGTTGATTGTACGAGCTCCGAGAGTGTTTCCTATATTGTGGACTATTATTAGTACATTTATAGGTATCTTAGATTTCATCATCAAATTATGAAATTATCCTAAAAAATATTTTAAATTGCGTATTTAATTTATGTGCAGATGAAAGAACTCGTACCAAGTTCTTACTATACGGTGGCAATGATTACCAAGAAGAAGGTGGATTGGGTGATTACATTGATCCATCCATCGTGCCAGATTTTCTAGGAGGACCTTGCGAAGTACTGGATTTCATTTTTAAAAGTTTTGTACGATTTAAACGACTACATGAAACAGTTTCGATTAAATTTTTTGTATTACAGACGAAAATACGCGAAGGAGGACATATTCCAAAATCATTATATTTACCGGAATCTGAATTAGAAAAAGAAGGCATGATTATGGGTGAAAATAGTATCTACAGTTCGTTCACATTGCATCGGGGACAAGTAAGAAAACTATTTCATTCATTCTAAGTATTGCACCTTTCATCTCCTCGTAGCAAAAGATCGTAATTTGAAATTTTTTAGGGTGTAGCTCGATTTTTTTTCTAGAGGTGGCGGGGTGTAAATTTTTTTGTGTTGAATGTGAAAATTGAAATTTTTTCCCCTAAAAAATTGAAGATTTTTTTTTAAATTGCAGAATAATTTTCAAAAAATTAGAAGATTATTTTTTCCCAAAAAATATATGATTCCTCCCCCTGAAAATTGAAGATTTATTTTCAAAAAATTTAAAGATTTTTTTTCAAAAAAAAAAAAATTAAATGGAAGTTTCTCTTCTTAAAAAATGTAATAGGTATTTTTTTCAAGAAAATTTGAAGACCCCCAAAAAATTGAAGACTAACTTTTTCCAATGAAATGAAAAAAAAATTTAAAAAAAAATCCAAATGTAATTTAATACGTGATTGATGGTTTATTAAGGTATTTGAAGTGGTAATTAGAATCAAAGACATTGGTACGGTTATAACTTGGGATTTCGACGTAATGAGACAAGACGTCGTGTTCACCGTGTACAAGATAAGCAAAGAAATTGATCTGAAAGATGGTCCAGCTTCGTCTCCAGGTTTCGTACATTTAACTAAGTAAAATTGAAGTGAAGCCAGATGATTTCTCAATCCTAACATTAAATTTTAGGCTCCGAGCAAAAAAGCATAATCGACAAGAATTGGAAAGAGGGTGAAGATTACGAAAAAGTTGAAAACAGTTTGGTCTGCCATGATGGAGAAAGTGTGCAAGGATCGCACGTAACCCAATTCGTAGCTGTATACATTTTACAATGGAAATATGCCCAAGTAATTAGTCAACTGTCTCACGATGGTAGCGGAGACTGTCCCAGATCGGGTTCATCTCATAAAGCTCAAGTTATGTATTTTTACGAAATGCTACATTCGGCAGATTACAGGTAAAATATTCTCCTTACGTATTGGTTATTCGAGTTGTACGTGCAGGATTAACGAAGTTTTCTTTTTGTAATGTTACCTCAGAGGTTCGATGACCAGTTTACAATCCGCTCAGAGTGGATTTTCGGCATTAAGTACGCGATCAGCTATCAGCCACGCGCCGTCCAGATGATGTAAGGACGGCGACGAATTAAACTCCGTCGCCGAATAAAACGTATACTTCATTCAATGAAGGTTGTATTTGCGATGTACATATGTACTCGTTCTTATTGTATCGATGTTTTTATTCTCATTTTAATAATACAAACCGTCAGTAGAGACGATTTAAAAGTAAACGGATAAAGGTGCTCGTCGTTATCAAATGAGGATTTTCATTTTTAATTATTTTTAATTCGTGTAGTGCAATATAATATGTAGTAAATTTATGCGGCATTATTATTCCGTTTGTTTTTACAGCCGACTTATGTGTAAAAAATTTGTTCTCTAGATAATTGTTTATATAATTTTATAATACTCGTAGTAAGTTAGTTTTTTAATTTTTAGCCCGATTTGGGTGACAAGGGCTCTAATTGTCCAGTGCTTGTACAATATTTTGCATTTTAAATCAAATTCAATGTACGAATAATTTCATTGATGAATCTCATTTTTTCCCCTTTTTTGTACCTTCTATGCTCGACGCAATGTGCTTTTTAAATAATGTTGTGTGATTACAAATATCAAAGGTTCGGCAAAAACCTCGCTGTATTTTGTAAAATTATGAAAAATTACGGATTATTGTAGCCTTTAGTGTACTTACGTTTGTGTGTTTTTTTTTTTCATTTTTAGTACGGTTAGATTTTCGTTTTCAAATCAAAACTGATACCTCGAGTGTCCGGTGTGTCGATGATTGTGAAATTTCTTACTTAATACTTTGCGAGTGTAATGCGAAGTAATAAAGCTACCTACCTCTAGTTTACCTTAAACATACGGATAATTTTAAGTCACAAAACGTTCAATTTTCGTTCTGTCTTGTGAGTTAATAGAATTTTATATGCAACGAATTGATTTTTTTTTTCCTAAATTCATGGCTGTATTGATTAATTTTAATCAATTTTTTTAATACGTTTGTAAGTTGTAAGCACCTGATTCATTAAATAATTCCATTTCGTCTGTTTATTGTGTGGGTTTTTGTACTGTTGCGAAGAGATCAGAAGAACCGTGGAGTTCGTTATTTAAGTTATCAAAGCAAACTGTGAACATGGATGATGAAACTTTGACCATCAAAAAGGTCAAAGTCATAAGTTGCTGAATTTTAGTACTCGTGTTTTGGTTCTGAAGGCCTTCCGGAGGACTTGTGTAGTGTGTACTCTTAAGAAAAAATAATTTTGAAAATCAGAGGTGTGAAAAATTGAAAATGAAAATAAGTAAATAACACTCTGAAGCGTTATTTTCACAACGATCATCTACCAATGACGTCACCGTTTTTCAAGTTTTTATCATTTTTTATCAGCAATTCAGCTAACACGTGCAACAATCTGAATAGCGAATATTTTATAAAATGCATTTGAATTTGCGTTTAAAAAGTTATATAATTATTATTTAATAATGTTTTCTTGATGTGTAACAAAAATTAAAATGTCCGGTTCCCGAAAATCTCGCAAAAACGCAGCTGTCTTCAATTCAAGAGCATCCAATGAATGGTCTAAAGGTGAATATTGTTTTTTTATTTCATGATAATTATCAGTAATTCGTCAATTTTGTCTTCTCAATTCTGTAAATACTTCAGATGAATCAAAATTCGGCCAGAGAATGCTTGAAAAAATGGGATGGAAACATGGTCAAGGTATCGGTTTGAATAATCAAGGAATTACGGAGAACATCAAAGTTCGTTTAAAACTGGACAGCAAAGGTACTCAGCAGTCAATTAATATAAAATGTGTTGTAATAATGAAATAACATCAATCAATATTTTATCATTTTTAGGCTTGGGTTATCAAATTAAAGAAGATCAATGGCTGGAAGTTAGAAGTGAATTTTCTGACCTATTGTCGCAATTAAGTCAAGGTGTTGAAGACGAAGATGAAACGCTTATGAAAGAAAAGAAATCTTTAGAAGAAGTTTCTCAGTCATCTAAAACAAGAGTGCAGTACGTTGTTTTAAATATAATTGAAGGAACAGTTTGAAATGACAACAGGAAAAACTGAACTTGGAAAATTATTTTCAGATTTCATAAAATGACTCGATATCGGTCATATTTTCAAACATACTCAATTTTAAGCTTTATGCAATATCTGAATCGTAGTTGTTTTTAAGACGATTCATTCACGTTTTCATTTAACTACCGAAATAATCTTGTCGGTGCTAAGTTCGGCTTTGACTGTAGTTATTTCTTGAACTACCATTTCATTTTCTTAAAAATCATTATTTTATTTAGTTCTTTCATCTTATTTTTATTTCGACTTTACAGTTATCACAAATTCACTCATGGAAAAGACATCGCCAGATATAAAAAAGAAGATTTGATAGGAATTTTGGGCAAAAAAGAAAAAGAAGAATCAATGGTATCAGAAAACAAAGAGTTTATTCACAGTGGAAATATGGATGAATATTTCAAAAGTAAGAAGAGTAAATCAAAAAGAAGTGATTTGGATTTTTCTTCAGAAAAAAACCTTACCGTTGATGATCAAAGTAACGATTTGAACATAGAGCCGATTCAAGAAGACCACACCAGTAATTTACAAGCTAGTAATTCAAATTCACGAAAAAGGAAAAAATCTGTGAAAACATCGAGTAATGATAACGAAAACGAGAGATCGAGTGAAAATAAATCAGTGGACGAAAACTCAACCGTTCAAAACACTGGAAACACTAAAGACGAAGAACTTGACAATAATAATTCAAATTCACGAAAAAGGAAAAAATCTGTAAAAACATCGAGTAATGATATCGAAGACGAGAGATCGAATGAAAATAAATCAGTGGACGAAAACTCAACTATTCAAAACAATGGAAACACCAAAGATGAAGAACTTGACAATAATAATTCGAATTCACGAAAAAAGAAAAAATCTGTAAAAACATCGAGTAAGGATATCGAAGACGAGAGATCGAGTGAAAATAAATCAGAGGACGTCAACTCGGCCGTTCAAAACACTGGAAACACTAAAGACGAAGAACTTGACGATATTGATCATATTCCTCGAAAGAAAATACGCAACTCGGACTTTCCTACTGGAGTTACCAATCAAAAAAATGATTTTTCTATAGAATCTGTTCATGAAAACAATACTAATGATTCAAAAGACAGTAATTTGTCTCAAAAAAGAAAAAAATCTTCAAAAAAATTACAAAATAAAAATGAAGCTGAAGAATTGAAAAAAAATGAACTGGTGGATGAAAAAGCTATGCATCAACAAATTGAAAAAACAAAAAACGATGTTCTCAGTCTTCCTCGGCAAAAGAAGAAACGTGATAAAAATAACACTTCACCTTTGCATGTTGAATTTGAGCCAACATTTACAAATGATAATGAAGGTGTCGAAAATAATTGTATTAGTTTGCAAATAGAAGGTTCAAGTGAGAAAAAAAAGAAAAAGTCAGCAAAAAAATCCGATGAAGACTTATCCAGAGTTGGTACCGAAGAAAATAAAAATAAACACGAAGGTGAGGAGCGAAACGAAGAGCATGAAAATAATACAGACCGTAAGGAGGAAGAAAATTGTTTCATCGCTGATTCAAAGTCGAATGAAGCTAGTGTTCCATTGGAAGTAACCGATGATTCTCCATGTAAACTCAAAAAAAAGAAACACAAAAGAAAAAAATTGACTGATATCTGCTTGGATGTGGATAAAAATACGAAAGTGCTTGACAAACTTGGTGGTAATTCTGAAGATTTCATGAAATCCGTGATTGATTATAATAGTTCCAATAATGTGGAGGATTATATTTCAAATTTTGAAAAGAATAAAGACGAATTAATGAACAAATACAGAGAAAGGTATAGAATGAAATACTTGATGTGCTCATCTGATATTCAAGTTTTCGGCGATGAATTTGATGGTAGAAAATTAGATTGCAAAAAACCTAATTCCGAAGAGTTATGCGTAATGAAAATAGTGGATCGTAAGAATATGTCAAAAGCTGAGAAAATTATTGCTAAAGCGAGATTATTAAAAAGCATAAAAGATAAAACAATAACGCATAATTTTGAAGGGAGTAATCTTACCAATGTTTTAGGCTATGGAAGCATAATATGTTAAATTATCTACCTGTATGTTAATTTTTGTACGTACGTTTTTGTTCGAAACTTGTAAATTAAAGTTAACAACATCTATACATTTCTTTATTACTTTTTTCTATGTATTACATTTTATGATCAAAATACAAGTATAATGTAGGTACATTATTCACTTGCGCAATGAAAGGGAATAACTGTTTTTTTACTGTTCTTGTTCATATCTATCATTATTATGTTGGTCAACACTTCCGCAGTTATCCAAATCATCTTCAAAAGCATGTTCAACGAATTCCGCATAGAGATCAACATTGTCGTCGCGTGGTTCGATTGTTTCTATGTAATGGGTATGTATCATTTCAAATTCATCGGCACTAGCTTGCCGGGCTTTCCTCAGTTTCTTATTACGTTGTTTAATGTATTTCTTGAAGCTTGTTTTGTCCCAAGACTCTTTATCCAGTATATTGTTTGATGGTACTTCAAAAACAGCTTTTGGATTTTTGAAAATATTTTCTATTAGTTTTTCACTCGAAGAATGAGATTTCATAACACCTTGTTTCACCTAAGTAAAATTATAAAAGTATTGATACGTCAAACAGTTAATCTTCCATCATTCAAATAGATTTTAATATTTAGTAATGCCATACCGTTTGTAAGATTTTATTATAATTTAAACCAAACACGTCCATTCGCATTTCAGGAAATTCGTGTTCTTCTTCATCCAAGAATGGCTGATTTTCTTCCAAATTTACAATTTGATCCTTCAAAAATTAATTGAGATTTTTTATGCTGTATGTACAATTGATTAATCTGTCAACTAGGAAAAAAATGATGGTCTACCTTTAATTCGTCGGGTAACGTCGTTATCAGTTGTAAATCCTCTTTCAGATGGTGGTGCTCTTGCAGAGCAGGAACATAGTCTTCTCCAAAATCAGCAATTTTCAAGCGTCTTTCAACTTCAGCTTTAAGAGCATAATGTTTATCTGAAATAAAGGATTAAATTATTTACCAACGTATGGCAAGCGAAATATATAAAAAGAATACGGTATCACATCACCTTTAACAAAATAAATCATAGGTACCAAACCCATTGTCCTCAAATTAATGAGTTCACGACGTAAAGGGTTAGCTGTTTTATTTAAGAGCTGCTGAACATTATCGTCTTCATCAGTTCCTTTAGGAATCCAGAACACGTTAATTGTCTTGAAATCAGGAGTCACTTTTACCTGTAATGAAAACAATAATTAATAAGATAGAATTTGGAACCTACACAAACAAAAAGTTGAATGATTTTTTACATGAGTTATCTGCACATCGTGCCCTATCAATGGGAGTCCTACATCACTAGTGGCCAGAATTTCGGTAATATTCCTCATAAACATTTTGTTTAATATTGCACTTTTTTTAGTGACAGGAATACTACGACAAGCTATCGAAGTTATCGCCGTTTGTAAATCAAAGGAAGGAAATCCTACTGGTGGTTTGGAGAATATTCCTTTTCTAAAATGAACAACAGTTTTAATATGTGCAATCAATTCATTAAAATACAGCAACAGTAATATGAAAACTTTTATACCAACTTTTTGGTTTTATCGATAAATTTCCACATGATTCTGTGAGGCTTCAAACATCGAGGCCCTCTCAACGCTAATAATTCTTCTACAGTCCATCCTACCCTTCGACAATTCCAACTTGAAGTGGAAAATAATCTTTGGTAAGGTTGATAATTCACAATTGATGATTTTATGGCTTGCATGTTATTTCTTTAGAACATTACTCCAAATGAAACCGGGGAAAATGAAATACTATTCCAATCAGAATACCGCTATCAGAAAACTAATTAAAAGACTGTTACATGTGAATTTTTAAAAACATCTAAGTCTAAAAGTAATAAAAACTTACATAAAATATTAATTTTTTTACAAAAGTTGTTATCAATCAAAAAACGATGGGTGGAGGAGGAGGAGGGAGGCACTGTACCGTTTCGTTAAAAAACACCATTCTATGCACTTAATTCATGTGGACTGCAGAATGGAGGATAAATTTCTGAATAAAAAATACACAGTGGTCAACTTGCTTCATTTCTAAAATTGGTCATGCCACCCACCTCCACTTCAGCTGAAAAAATAAATCCATACCGAACAAATCAAAGTTATTTCAGTCTGTTCCAACTTAGACACTAGAATGTGTCTATAGTTCCAACTTCCAATGTAGCATTCAAATTTCAAATAGGTAGGTATACATAATAATATATATGTAATGTTCTCCCAGGCTAATCCCAGACCATGTCAATAAACTTAGAACACATTTTTAATGACATATCGTGATTACGAGCTTCATAGGTCGTACTGGTACTATTCCCTACTAAACCGAATCCGGTTCGACGTTTTTCATATTCGTAACAATACCTACTGTTGATTTTCAAAATAAATACTGTATCCCTACAATCGAACAAAAAATATTCAACTGCCCGGTTTCGTTAAAATGTACTCACTTCCAGCGTGGCAAAAAAATAGAACAAAACAAATACAATAAATACCATACCTATTTTTAAAAATTACAATAACTTGATAAAGATAATAAATAAATTGTTAAATAGTCAACATGAATAATGTGTAACATTTGGAATATAAAATATTAAGAAGAATTTGGTACATAAGGGTTAACAAGATGTTCAGAAAATTCTTCAATTTCACGAGGACCACGAACCTCTCGATCTAGTTGAGGTAATTTAGTAACGTGAAGATCTTCATACAAATCAGTAATCTGAAACAAATGAAGGATACAAAATATTCAATTCATCGTTGAAAGTAGAATATACCAAAAAATAGTAAATATGAAATTGAGAAAAAACAATCGTTCTGCAAAATTATCGAAGAACTATATTAATTTTATTTACAGTAAAAATTAAGAATTAATTTGCTCTGAAACTATGAATACATACTTGGTCCATATATTTGTTTTGAATTTTAATTCTAGATGAGCAAAATTTACATGGTTTCTCCTTATCCGATGGGTAAATTAGTTGATTAACAACAATATTATGGGTGTCAATGCCACATTTCGCCAGTTCTTGAACTAATCGTTCGGTTTCGTAAAGAGAAAGAAATTCTGCTATGCATACACAAACGAATGTCGTTTGATCCTATGAAAGAAAGATCAGAAATTGACAATTATAAGAAACCGACAAACCTTTTCAAAAAGTAAGATTGGAATAAAAAGACTAACCGCATCTTTCAATTGCTCATTAACTTGCCGAATAACATCCAGCGTTTCTTCCATTTTATTACTCACAGAGTCTGAGGTATGGTCGCTTACTCCGAATAACATGGCAAACTAAACATACCAGAACAAAGTGAACATGAAGTAAACTGATTTATAAGTTAATGCATATACTGAAGGCCTACAAAAATAAGAATGTCAGCTAACCTGTGATAAAAATGGAGCTATACTTTGTTTTAATCGAATCAATTTTCCTAATCCTTTTTCCATTACTTGAGGAAAACTTAACAATCTCAACGTGTGACCAGTAGGAGCAGTATCAAATACCACAACAGAGAAATTCATTCCTTTGACTAATCTACAAGTACAGTAGATTAATAGTCGGTAAATTTACAAGACATTCCATCTTAAGCAGCCTATCCTCACTTCATCACAACAGCATAGCTCATGGCTTCATCTATACCAGGGAAGGCACCGATTATTTCTTGGAAAATTCCTTTGCTCAGTTTCAGTACATCATTTTCTCCTTCAAAGTATTCTTCAGGAAGCTCGCTATAACCCACATTGGGATCGATTTCCTAAACAAAAATACACCTGCTAGTTACAATATTCAATTCAATACAAGGAGGCTGAACGAAATTTCAATTTTTACCATAGCAAACAAGTTGGGGAACCCGTTGACTTTGGTGGGAACTTTGGAAAACTTTTGATTGAAAGCATCAGATATATTATGAGCAGGATCCGTAGAAATAATCAAAACTCGGTCTCGAACTCGAGACAACTGCACAGCCAAACTACAGCTGAAAATGAAGGTGATGTTAGTATTTTAGTCACAATAAAATTCATTAAAATTTAGTAATACCTGCACGTGGTTTTGCCAACTCCTCCTTTACCACCTACAAAAACCCATTTCAATGATTTCTGTTCGATTATGTTCCTCAAAGAAGGTTCCAAAAATTCATCTTTGTTGCTTTCGTCGCACATAATGAAAGGTGAAATGAAGTATAATTTCTGGAAGTGAATTAGTTGAAAACTTATGGATGTGAATTTTGATACGTGTTTATAAGGCAATATTATCAAAGAATCATTACTGAATTAATGACACGTTTGAATCTTTGAATAATAATATGTTGAAAAACTATTAAACAATCTTATCACGTTAATAATATTATTCATTTTTTCCTTGCCGAAAATTACGATTACGAATGCAGAAATTGAAAATTTTCAATTTTTTATGAAAATCACAAAAAAATGACAAAAATGTACATGGCTGTGACTCACGTAAGAAAGTAGAACAACTCAATTACGTCATTGTCATTACTTACAACGTAAAATTTGAATTTTATAAAAAATCGGTGTACATTCATTTTCTCTTTTATTACGGAATAAAAATGATTTGTTTTTAATTTTTTTGAAATAAAAAGCATTTTAATTATTTATTCAATAAAATTATTTCAGATTTGATAGATAAAAAGAATAAAAAATCATTTTGCAGTACAGTAATTTGAATCATGGCGTTTAGTGAATTACCATGAATGACGGTAAATTCGTACTGTACGTGGAAGCAGTCGTCATCGTCTTCGTCATTGTTCATTTCCATTCTTGGCATTCTTCGACTTGAAATTTTGTGACAATTTCAAAATGATAACAAGTTCGAGTGATAATACGCGGTCCGTTGTACGGTTGTAGAGCCAAGTTCGCTATTTCGCTGAGTCACTTTATGTAACATTTCAGTTTTTCATTTGAATTATTTTTGCAGTTTTCGTGTTTTTATTAAAATAATAATCTGTATAAATGGAAAGTAGTGATTCAATTCCATTTTCTCTTCAAATTTTTGCTTAGGATTGTGAACTTTTTATTGTGTTTGTAATCTCTTTATCCAACTGTTCGTCGTATGGTGTAACTGTGAGAACAACTTTAAACTTGCTGCATTTGGCATCACATAAAAATGTATTCATAGGTGAGAAGCATTGTACTATTTCAATCATTAATTCACGAAGCATTAACATGATTGTATCTATAACTTTGAAACATCTATCTACGACCAGTTTTCATTCATTCTTGCTCATACATACATTTGAAAAATTTACTCGTATAATTCTATCGACCAAGAAGTACAGATAGTATAGTATGAAGCATTGTTTTTCTTGTTGATCAAGCAATGTTATATAGCTCTAACGTTTCTTTTCGACATGAAATTCAACAGTCTGTTTACCATAATAACTGAGGAATGTCTCTGATCGTAATCAAAACTTGATACTTCAAAAATTGTACGTCGAATATCGATACATACTTCATCTTTGGAATTGGAAATGATAATATTGACTGTTCGTTGTACTTTTGATTTTGAAAAAATGGTGATTTATTCATGATCCCAATTTAGATAAAACGTTTTTTTTTCTGCAATACTGTTCGGTTTATTCCCTGGTTTTAGTTGAAAATTTATACGATAAGAAAATTTTTTAGTTCATACAAAAATTGGAGAAATTTCATTCCCCAGTGTCTACATATACCTACTTTAGGTTATTTTTTAGGACGTCCATAAAAATTTAAAGGTAAACTAAACTTGAATCAGTTTGAAAAAAAAAACTTTGGAGTGCTTTTCTATTGTCTTTATTTGGAATAAGTATTTGCAACCATTTCCTCATTTATACAAAAAAGGCAGAAGAGATTTCAACGACTTAGCGTCGCTTTTTCAAAAACACGTTCAAATTACTAAATGAACTCTCATTCATCAATTTTGGTGTTGAATTGCTTACTAGGACTGTAGTATGCTTATTGAGCATTTTGAAGATGAGCTCGTATTCGACAACTCGATCGTCCTAGTGTGGATACCTAGTTACCTACTAACTGTGAACAATTTGAAATATTTTGGAATGCTCCAGCTTTCTTCAGCTTTTATGAAATAACGCAATTTCCTTTTATTGTGCTTTATCTATTGAAATTCGTAATAGTTAGGAACTTAAATTTCATATAATTGTTTTCCCCATCACGCAGATTTCGAGTATTGTTTATTTGTTTTATACTTACGTACCTACGAACCGTACTTGGTGTCGTTTAGAAAAAAACGTTCAGGGTAAGGGGAAAAAGTAACATTGTTTTAATCACACCTGTTGTTAATGAGTTCAGTAACTTAACGTGTAAACACATACATAATGAGTGGTATTACACTGAAAATACGACATGGGAGCTTATTTTTGTACGTTAATGTATGAAACTGCGCTTGCGCGTACATGTACTTATTTAAATTTTATTCCTACTGGCTTAGCATATCTTACGAATATTATGTTTCTGTTATATTATTAATTCTATCGACTAATTATAACCCATTGGTTTATTCAACCGAAGTATTGTTTGTGCTGGTTGAAAATTAATTCTTGCCTATTCGATGTTACAGAATGCGTTTTTTGGTGCACACCTCTCGGGAATCATTTCGATTCGAAATTCATTGAATTGGTGATTGGTTGGAATAAATTTATAAAATAACAAATCAAAATGTTCAACTTGAAGAAATATTTTACCGACGAATTATTGCAGGTCGCATTGATTCTTAGTTTACTGAGAATTGATCGACGTTCATTGGAGTACGATGTACCAGTTATTGGTATTGGTATCAATAACATATCTAATACCTGGGATCAATCCAACATTCTAGTAAGAAGAGAAGGTCACGTTCATCCAAAAAGCATAGATTCGGTGCTGCTTAATTACGAACAAGAAGTATTTCACGAGTTGAACTCGCTAGGCAGATATAATACCATATTCGATAGCTTAATATCGAGGAATTTGACTGCATACTTGCTGAACGTCGATGAACAACGAACTGCCGTCGAAACAAACGAAGAAGCTGCATCATCAGTTTCAACAACAAGTTCAGAACCCCCTGATGACTTGGATCCTCGTCGGAAGCATAACTCGAATAAAAAGCCCATAGAAGACGATGACCAATTATCACAAGAGGTAAATTTTATTTTTGTTTTATAAATTAGTGTCATTTTTAATTATAATGTATAATTATACGTACTAATTTAACGACGTGTGAAAGTCTATACGTACATACGTAGACTATATGATTTTTTTCCAATTCGAAACACCGAAGAATTTTATTTTTGGAGTACGAATATTTAGGATTAAATTGTTATTAATTGCATTACGAGTAGAGTTGAAGTATTGGGGTGGTAAATTTAAAAATGATAGGTAGAAATTTGTCAAGATGAACTCGTATTTCGTTTTCTGATTGATTGTTTTTGAGCAGCAATACGTAGTAAACAAATTAGTAAACAAGTTTTCTTCCACGTCGAGAATTAATTATTTTCAATAATATTCCAATAGCTAAGTAGGTGTTACTGCAGAAAAATCGGCCAGTTACCTCATTCTTTTCTTATCGTCAACATTATAAATGTTTATATTCTGATTTTGTCGATGTATTCGAAATCTAAAATATCCATTATTATTTCTAATATCTGTTTGTCAATAATTTTGTACCAATTTTTATACAAAATTTTCTCATACAAGCTGCAATATTCGTTTTAGTAAAATACCTATGATAACGTATTAAATATGCCATTGCCATCGATTTATTTTATACAGGTTGTCTATCTGTGTGGGACATTCGTGCAATAGGGGGGGGGGGGGTGAGGTCGGCCTATAGCTTCCCCCAAACAAGTATAATCTTCGAAAAAATTAGATTTATCTAAAAAAAAAAAATCACTATTCGCCACTCGAATTTATGCAGAAAATGTCAATTTCTTATTCAAAATCACAGTTTTTGCCCTTGCCTCGCTCGGGCCGCAGTTGTCCCTTATTTTGGGTGAAAAATTTGGAAATTACGTGAAAAATTACAGCAGATCTAGTGAGGCTGGAAATTTCGAATTTTGATTTGGCATTTTCAATGATTCTAGGTTTTTTTATTCAGGTACCAATGTATAGTCCAAGTCTCTTTATTTCCTTCTAAATTTTATCCCAGACCAAAAAAAGTTCTGGTTGTGTCAATTTTTGTGTATATACTTTTTGAATAAAGAGGGTATATGTATCCTGGTTTATGGGGGGTAATTTGGCCCTGAGCACCAAATTTCAAATGGAAATTTTCAAGGTTTATATCCGCCATTTTATTTTTGGCAACCCCCTTTCAAAGGTGCAATTCTGGAGAAAAAAAATTTGTGCCTAGCTTAGAACTTAGAAGTGCAATCTAATATTTTTTTAGAATTTTAAATCGTGGGTACGCGTACATCACCTTCAAAAATGCAGAGAATCATTTTTTTCACTATTTTTCGCCTTTAAAACAGTCATTTCTGAACGATTTTTTTTATCTTACAATTTTTCATTAAATACACAAACATGCCATCAACTTGAATTTTGACCAAATTCGTTAATTTTTTTCATTTTTTAAAATTCTCTTTTAAAATATCCGAATGACGCCAACTTTTGACCAAGAGTCTAAAATTCATGTCTGGACAATTGGACATATCTCAACTCGATATACTATATTACTTTTTGCGATTTTAGCAAAATCGAGAATTGAAAAAATTTTTCAACTCATCTCATGTACAAATCCCTGGACACCCTATACAAATTTATTATTTTTGGAGTACTTGTAAAAAAATTGTTCTCTTTGAAAATTACACTGCGACATCAAGTTATATGGCTTATGACGAAATTAAGTGCAGAGACCTGTACCTCTCTTCAATCTCTGTTATCATTTTGTCGCGCAGGTGTTCGAAAACGGTAGCATGGAACCAGATCCGTAACACACCAAATGGAAAGAAATTCAAATACTAAAAAGTATTCTTTAAAATTCTATTCAACTTGTCCCATTTGTCTACTTTTTCTGTTTCTTAGTTTTAGTTTGGTAAATTACATTTTCATAGAAATTTAAAATTTTGATACATATAATACCTACCCATTGGCAACTGCCATAAATGAGTACTGACATTTTTTTTTTTTTTTTTTTTTTTTTTGAAGCAAATTCTTGTAATTTAATTCAAATTTGCACGAAAACATAGAAAAATTTACGAAAAAAAATAGCAAATAATATTTAGTAACTATCCAAACCGTATACGAATGGTCGATGCAGGCGATTAAATTTTCACAAGGTATAAATATAGGCTCATATAAGGCATGGATGAGTCATGCATGAAAGTAGGCCGCAAATCAATGTCGTAGCTAAATACTTGAAACAAAAAACTGCATGGAAGCTAAAATATATACGAGCCAAATCGATGTACGATTGCACGCGAGTACGTTAAGATTAAAACGATCAAAATTTGACACGCGTTTTATTTTGCGATTAAAATTTTTCGTTGCTGTTATCATACTATCGAATTTAATTACATTACATTTATCTTGACTGGTTGTGATTTAGTGGGAAAATACGTTGTTTGAAGAAATCGTATATTATATTTATCCATACGTTCATTTCCTTTATTGGATTATAGTTGTGAAAGAATTAACGTCGATGATCTTGTTGCGTCCTTTACAAGTTCAAAATTTTTCTACTCTTTCTAAAGTATATTTACCTGAATAAGGTAGCAGGTAATGATTATGTATTCAGCACGTAATGAACGCGAGGTTGCCAAGTACATGGAATATAAAACAGTAACTGTTGAATAAAAATTTAATTAGTCGTTGGCTGAATAGAAATCATTTTACTAATGTTATTTTGTAAACATTTCTATTTTATTCTTTACATCGTTTACATTTTAATATAAGGCGTGAATTTGCTTGCTATAGGCTTATCATCGGCTGTGGTTTGGCAATATGTAATATTTTCTCGTCTTCGAAATACTTGCGATTGTGTGATGATTTCATTGACATACTCGTTTGCTGGTTTATGTTCGAGATGTGACATTATGTGAAGTAACTGAAAGATGACCTTATTTTAATGCCTCGTAAACGACGATCTAGATTTTTTTTTACGTTATTTTGGATTTTATTGCAGTATTGTCTACTTCAGATGTTGGGTGGTATTTTTTGGCCAATTATGGGAATTGGAAAAAATTCAATGTTGCGAAAAAGGCCTCATTTTTAAATAAAATGTTCTGAATTACTTGCAGGCATCAAATTCAGTCATTTTTAAAGTAACTTTGTTACTATTTCGCATGTTGGTCACTTTTTGTCAATATTTGCCCAAAATGGTCATTGAAGTCACTTTTTCCAGTTTTTTTGTTGATGTCTTTTTGAAAACCAATTAAGAAATGAAAAATTGAAAGAAGATTTTTTCCGAAAAAATAATTTATTCTACTTATTTTTTTTTTTTTTTGAGTGAAAAATTCCTTTCCCAAAAAAAGAATGTAACAAATTTTTTTCTGATTTTGCTCAGAATAATTTAGAAAATTTTTTACTCCAAAAACATTACGAGTTTTTGTAGATTTTTTCTTCTCCGAAAAATTGAATTTTTTTTGCTTGGAAAAATTATTACCTAATTGACATTTTATTTTTTTTAAATGAAATGATTTTTTTCTTAAAACAATAAGGTTTTTTACTCCATAAAGTTGAAAAAAATTCACTTTAAAAAATTGACAGATATTGTCTTCAAAAAATTAAGAGATTTTTTTCATTACCTATACACATAAAAATTGGAAAAAAATTTTTCTCGAAAATTATGAAGACCAAAAATAGAAATTTTTTCTTTAAAAATGAAAGAATAAAATAATAAAAAAATAAAAATAAAATAAAATGAGAAAAAAAACGATGTTTTCTGTTGCTACACACAAAAATTTTTAGAGATTTTTCCGGCGAAATTGAAAGATTTCATTCTAAAAAGAAATTTTTTTTCCTGTCCTAAAAATGAGATTTTTTATTCCAAAAATTTAAAAAGATTTTTATTAAGGTTTCTTCAATTGCAAACATTTTTTTTTTTTTTTTTTCAAAAAAATTAAGACCAGAAATTCAGATTTTTTTTGAAATGAGGGAAAAAATCTTTTAAAAACATATGATTTTCTGCAACGGTCACGTCAAATAATTTAGAGATTCCCTCACTCAAAATTGAAAGATTTTATTCTAAGACAATTTTTTTTTCTTTCTTCAAAAACATAAGAAATTGCTTACTCTAAAAAGTTGAAAAAAATTTTACTTTAAAAAAATTGAGAGATAATTTTTTTGTTCCAAAAAAAAGTTTTTTCGAGAAAAATTTAAGCTCATTAATTGAGAATATTTTTTACTAAAAGTTGTACTTTTCTTTCCTATAAAACACAACAAAACAAAATTCTGGTAAAAATCAAGAATTTTTTTAGTTTACTGCCTTTTTACAAAAATTAAAAAATCAAAAATTTCTGTTGTCATTTTATTAAATAATTTTTTTTTAATGCTGATAAATTCAGCGTGCCCGTCCCTAACAAAAAATTTGCTCATTAAAAAAAAATCGGAAAATTATTCTTACCGGAGCGGCACACTCGATCGATAATATCGGAAGATGTAACGTATCGATAAAAAATCGTTTGAAAATCTATAGATGTTCTCACGATATTACAAAGATTTATCGGTACAACTTCATAGGCAAAAAATCTAAAAACTATCGAATTCGATATTATTAAGATTTTATGACGATATTCGTCAACGATACTATCGACAAAGAATATTAAATTTATCGATTCCGATTTTCCACCGATTTTGTGCAGATATTTGAAACTACATTATCGACAAAGAATATTAAATTTATCGAATTCGATTTTTTAACGATTTTGTAAAGATATTTAAAACTATATTATCGACAGATTATATGAAATTTCTCGACTTCGATATTTTACCGATTTTTTGACGACATTTGAAACTATATTATCGACAGATTATATTGAATTTATCGAATCCGATTTTTTACCGATTTTGTAAAGATATTTGAAACTATATTATCGACACACAATATTCAATTTCTCGAATTCGATTTTCTAACGATTGCGTGAAGCTATTTGAAACTATATTATCGGCACGTAATATGAAATTTCTCGATTTCGATTTTTTAACGATTTTGTGACGATATTTGAAACTATATTATCATTAAATAATCTGAAATTTCTCGAATTCGATTTTCTAACGATTGCGTGAAGATATTTGAAACTATATTATCGGCACGTAATATGAAATTTCTCGAATTCGATTTTTCAACGATTTTGTGTCGATATTTGAAACTACATTATCGACAAATAATCTGAAATTTGTCAAACGATTTCTCAACGATTTTGTGACGATATTTGATATTATTTTCAAATTGGTGAAAATTCTTCCAAGTCCAACACGTCTGGAAGTACTAAACTGCCTATTATAAGCGTTTTATTGCTAATTCCTCAACGATAAGGTATGGCATAGTGGTTAAGGAAGGGGATTACCATGCAGGAGGTAGATGGTTCAAGCCCCACGGGTGGCAGATTTTTTATAATTTTTTTTTCACTTTTTCTGAAATGATCCTCTTATCGTAACATGAATAATGTGTTTAGGCATAGTTTAATGTATTAATTATTCTAATTAATGATTTTTAATTATAGAAAAAAGCTAGTAAAATACGAAAAATCGAAATAAAAAAATCGATAAAAAATCGACAGAATATCGAATTTGATAAAGTGTCGCAAAAGTTCCGCCTAAATCGTGAAATTATCTTTCGATATTATAGATATATTATCGATAAAATATCTTACTATAATCTCGAAATTTTTGCTAACTATAATTCGTCGATAATCTATCTATATATCGAAAGATAATTTCACGATTTATGCGGAACTAACGCGACACTTTATCGAATTCGATATTCTGTCGATTTTTTATTTCGATAATTTGTCGATTGTGCTGCTCGGGTATTTGACCCTCTCAAATTTCCTCTTGATGGGTTTGATTATTGGCCACTTTTTGAACTAGTTTTGATTATTGAAGTCCCTAAAAAAATCAAAATAGTGGATTTCATGTCTATACTCCCCCAAAAAATTGAAATACCTATTAAGATTTTTTTCTCAAAAAAAAAAAACTGAGAATTTTCTTCCCTAAAAATGAGAGATTTCATCATATTTTATCTTCCTTAAAAAAATTGAAGATTTTTTCACAATTTTTTCTCCACAAATTTGATAAATACTTTTTTTCTCGAAAAAATGTAGATTACTTGACTTGAAAAATCGAAATTTTATTCTAAACAAAAATAAAGATTTTTTTTTCTCCAAAAAAATGCAAGATTCCTTTTAAAATTTTTTTTTTAAAAAATCATTGAAATTTTTTCTTTAAAAAATTGAATGATTTTAATCCAAAAATTTGATATTTCAGAAAAACTGAGAAATTTCCCTCTAAGTACAAATTTTTTTCAAAAATTGAAAGGTTTTTTCTACAAAACATTTGAAAATACCTGATTAAACTTTTTTTCTTGAAAAATGAGAGCTTTCTTTCTACATGAAAAGAAACTTTTTCTAACAAAATAAAAAAAAAAATTTAATTGAAACAATTTTCTTCAAAAAGTTGAGAATAATTTTCACTTATTTATCTATTTACAAATACATAATTTATTTTCTCCATCTTGGCTGCACTGAAAGCTGTGCAAATTCAAGTTCAAGGGTGAGTTTCAATCATTTTATGAAAAATTGTAGGAGAAGTAGGGGTTGGATTGATTTTTTTTATAGGTAACCGAAAATATTCACAGACATACGATGTATAATTTTTGTTTGAAAAACTTTTCAATTGGCGTCTAAAGTTCAAAGATAGGGAGACTTTTTAGAAAAGGACAGGCCCTGGAAAAAGAGGAAACTGCGACCACATCTCATTTTTTTTTCTTCAAAATGTCTTAGATTGCTTATCGAATAAAATCGTTTTCAAGTTTTAACTTTTCGTTAACGCTGAATTTCGATTCGAGGCTAAACTACAGTGAAAGTTTTCAAGTTTCACTAGAAAATATTTACTCGTAGCTTAATTTGCGAATTATAAAAATTTATGCAAAATTCGCGTTGTTTTCTTTGTGGTCTTTAAAAAACCAGTTTTGGTAGCTGTGTAAAATGCGACCAATAAAATTTAGTACATACGTATTTAGATACGATTTCAGTTGAACAAAAAAACAAATTTTCGTTCGCATTCTAAATTCTAATGACGTGACATGCACGAGCAAATGCATCCATTTATAAGAGAGATCCAATCCTCGTCGCGCAATTTATTTTTAATACCTTTGTCAACTGGCAAACTTGCCGTTTTTCTTCAGTTTCAAAACGCCGAATGTTTTATCGTATACGTTTGTGAATATTTTAAAGTGAAAAAGTGAATAAGTCACGCGAACTGAAAATAGATGAATATTCTTCTATCATTACTTTGTTTACGAGAAATAGCCGCACGAGTTATCACATCCTATTTACTCGATAGCGAAATTTTTTCAGAAATGATAGATTTTTATTTTTTCACCGTTTGAATTTTTTCGCGATTCGATGTACGAGTACTTACTTACCTACGTACTTACCAAATGCGTCGTAATAAATTTTAATGCGTGATTTTCACTCGCAACGTTCACGTACACCAATCTACGGAACATACGGTGGATTATACGTCCTTCTAAAAATGTCGTTAAATGTAAATGGTAGCAGTTTTATTGTTATTGGTGTCAACGAGCGTTTCAACTAAACCTATCACCTGTTTGAATTTTTTTTCACTTATATTGTACTTTCTGGTGAAAATACTACAGCTGAAATAAAGCTTTGTACTTGATACTAATACGTGTTACGATTAATCGTAGAATTGCGATTTTTTTGTGCATTTTATTTGTCCATTTTAGCTTTTATTTCATTTCATCTAATCGCGAAACTTGGTAATTAATATCAAGAAATTACAGCATAGCACACCACGAATGCAGTTTATAAACATGAGTCATAAAATCACCCCACGCCACGTTTCTTTCTTTTCGAGCGATATGTTGTGTAGTGCTTGCTGATGAAATTACCCGCGAATTTTCCGAATGTGTTGTGACGCTGATGACGCAGATACATATGACTGTCGTGTCCTTTAAAACGCCTAATAATAAATTTGGATATTACTACGATGATTCGCTTTGTCCACAAAAACTGGAGTCACTGAACGACCTTGAATTGGCGTTGTACGTTGTACTCTCGAGTGCTTCGCGAACTTGGTGTTTTTCTCGGTATTGCGGAGTAGGCGGGTTTTCTGGCGCAAAGTAAATGTTTTGAGTGCGTCTGAGCAACACGTGTTTGAAAAAGGAGTAGGTACTGACCTACGTGTACGTAGGTAGGTTGGTATATCTACAAAAAAAAAATTGAAATACTTACAAATAACACTGCTTTGGAACAATTTTGGCAAATTGTAGTGATTTTGAATTCTACTTTGGAAAATGATTTAGTCTTTAATTATTTTTTTTTATTTTTTATTTTTTTGTAATTATACGTTTTAGGAATTGGTGTTTTTGAACAAGTTTTCAATGATTGTCGTTTCCTAAGTAGTACTGAATTTCGTTCAAAATTCATCGTATTTTAAATTTAAAAATTTTGGTCTGGAATAATTACGTAAGATTATACCCCAAAGTGATAATTTGAAAAAAATGAAATGTCCTCACGTGATCATTTCAATATCGACGTATAAGCTCGTCGAATTATAAACGCCGACTTAAAAACCATCTTTAACTTAAACAAGTGTGAATATGCTACATATACTTTCTGACTTCAATGACCGGTTACCTTGAAATTTTATTTCCGTGGGTTGCCAACAATGTCAACCGTATCCAGTACACACGAATCTATGAACTTGACCAAGCCGTAATTGTAAAGTCATGAAGTGAACTTTTTTCCCCTTCAAAATATTGAAGTGTTTTCATTCAAGATTTTAAATTGTATCGTGCATTGCGTTTTTTTATTTATTTGTTTATACACATTAAAAAAGGTAGTCAGCTAAATAGGCAATAAGAAGAGATTATCAGTTCAAACCAAAGTTCACTGTTAGATAAATGAGGAAAATACGAATTAGTTGGGCTCGATAACTCTGGAGATTAAAAAGATAAATCAGGTTTTTTTTAAATAAAAAATAAATGAATGGAGTGTTTTATTAGTAATTCTGGCGCTGCTGGTGCATAGTTGGATGTGGAATGAACGGTAATTATGATAAAGGCTCGAGTAAGTTACAAAACTAAAATTATAGGTGGCCGTTTCCATTAGAAATTTTTTTAATGAATTTTTGAAATTTAAAATTTTAATAAAATCAAAAAATTATTTTAAAAATTTTCTTTGCACACCACTTGATAGAACCTAAATAAAAATTATGACATATTTTTGCCTATCTCTGAAATTGAAGGTACTAGGCAAAAAAATTCATTTTAATTCATTAAAAAAAAATCAAAAAATATATTAAAAATTATTTCTTTGAATTTATGGTAATGGTCAGGGTTCGGATTTTCATGCTCGAGCATGTTTTTTTGTTTAATACTAGATCGAGAATTTTCAAGTTATCTTTACGTTTCAGAAAATTCTAAGTAAAATTGACCCAACTTGTTTTTGCATGTTTGAGCATATTTCACCTTTCAGCGCATATAAACGCATATTTTGGGTATTTTTAGGGAATATTTTAGGTTTTTCGAGAATATTTCACGATTTTCGAGTTTTTTCGAGCATATTTTGACAAATTTGCAATTTCTTACCTAAAAATTTAGCAAAACTGATACCGCTATTTTTTTTTCACCCGAATGTGCAACACTGGTGGTACTTTTTTGCATATGCCGGCTAGGCGAGTCGATTTAATTTTCAAACTTACCTACTTATTTTGATGAAATATAATTTCGTTATTTTCTCTGATTTAATTAGAATCAGTAGAATTACCAAATTAGAATTAGAATTAGAACGTTTTTTGCTTTTGAGTAAAAATAAAATTCATTTTTCGTTCTTTTTTGTGTCATTTCTCAATATGTGTTCTAAATACGTCCAATTATGAATCAAAATCATGTAGCTGGCGTTTTCCTCTTTAAATTGACACCCATATCGTTCGAGAATATTTTTAGGTTTTTCGCGCATATTTCGTGTTTTTTAAGGGAATTTTTATGCGCATATTTCCCGTTTTTTCGAGAAAGAAAATCCGAACCCTGGTAATGGTAATGCGTATCCTTTCTGTTGGCACGAGTTTTGTCCTGTGTTTGAAAAATTGCCTACCACCCTTTCGTAGTTTTTTTTTTTTTTTGATGTGGATTAAAATAAATTGTTTCCTCTTAGCCTCTTCAATTTCAGAGATAGGCAAAAATATGCAATAATAAATTTTGTTTGTTTTTTCAAGTTCTATCAGATGGTGTGTACCTAAAGAAAATTTTTTAAATAATTTTTTGAATTTTTGATTTCCTTAAAATTTCAAAAATTCATAAAAAAATTTCCAATGGAAACGAGTACCTACCAATAATATTGGTTTTGTAAGTTACTCGAGTAGTACAACAATTTAAACATGTTCTCATTTTAATCGGTTTCTGGCACTTCTGACATGTTCCATAAGTTTAATGATATTCAAAATTGAAGAAGAGCGAGGGGTCAAATCGAAACTTTTGTGATAACAAAATTATTTCTAAGACTTCAAGCTACAAATTTTATTTCAAAACTTTTTCAATTGGACCCCAACCTCCACCACTTTTTAATAAATGAATAATATAAGCAAAGTATCAAGTCATTATTATGCGAAACTGGAGGGGAGAAAAGGTCCTAATCGAAAATTTTATAATAACAAAAATTATCTCTAGGAGCTCAATCTACAACTTTTATTTGAAAATGTTTTCAATTGGCCTCTTCCTCCCTCACTCCTCTAATTTTTAATAATTAGTATCTTCAGAGTGTTATGCAAAATCGGTGGGGAGGAAGGAATCCAATTGAAAAAATTTTCAAACAAAAATTTTAGCTTGAAGTTCTAGGAATAATTTTGGTAATTACAAAAATATCGATTGGATCTCTCCCTCCTCACCAATTGTGGTAAATTTCACAACGTTGTGCAGAAATTCTTTTTTCACTTCGTACCTAACCTACTCCGTCAAATAAATATATTTTAGTTCATAGTATTTAAAAAAAAAGGCAAGTGTTAGTTCAATGCAAGCCCGATTAGAGAAAATCCGGGCCCAGGAAAAATATTCCTTCGCGGGCACCCTTTTTTTTTCAACCAACGATTTTTTTAATTAAAGGCCAATTTTTAGGCTTTGTGGTCTCCGTTTCCTCGCGCTCCACGACAAGAAATACTTTTTACAAAATACTTAGCAGTACAATCGACCCTTCCTCTCTCTTGTCGGGTCTGGTTCAATGAAAAATTGAAAACGATAAGTTCTTCTTTCATCATTACAAATTTATTATTAATCCTACAATTCGACGATTTCGTTTGAAATTTTTCATCACACAAACAAACCGTTGAGAAAATTGTGGATATTTGCCTAAACTTGTCGAATATGTAGGGCACGACGAATTAATTTAATTAACAAAACAAACATTTATTATTATCACTAAACAAAAGGGCGCACAGCTTCCAAGAGCGAATTTCTTTCTTAGAGATTTCGCACTAGCGACGACGACATCTCGCGAGTATTGTTTGTTTACATAACTCAATGTTCTGGGGTTAATGACAGTTTTATTGTAAGAACGAAGTATTAGCCAAAAGTTGAAATTCAAGTTGCGCTTATTTGAGGGTCAGCGTCACGGCGTAATTTTTTGGGAAATTGGCCAACATTCATTAGCCCCGTGGCTTTGACCTATTATTTGGAAAACTTGATGTTGTTTCAAAGTTTATGCGCCATGCTGAATTTTTTTTTTAGTCTTAGTTCAAATTTTAAAGCGTGCGAGTTTTATTTTCGGAATTACAGTAGTGTTTTCTTTGTTCTCGATAAGTACATACTTATATCACAGAGGTCATGAAAATTTATTTTTTATTGCACGTTTTAAATATATTTCTGTGCTTTATTTTTGATACACGCGCGGATGTAATGGGATAATCTTACGAAAGAAAAATTTTAATTTGAAGGGAATTTCTTTTTATGGGAATTTCCTATTTTTTGAGTGTTTCCAATCCAAAATACACTACTGCGTCGTATCATGTATTTAGGACTTTGAAATATACGACTAAATTATAAATGTATTACTATAAAGTTATTAAATTGCGATTTTTATTGGTCTATTTTGTTATTACGTTGAGAAAACTACATGTCTTTATTATAGAATAACATTGATTTTTTTCACTATACCAATCGTATAATACTCCGCAATTGTCAAAATTCGTTGTTGTTGTTAATCGAACATATATGTACCACCATGCATACCACATATTTTTGATAATGAAACAATTGTAAATTGTGGTTTATGTGACCACATCGTTATTCTTTGTGTGTAATCTTTTAGCGTTTCCGTATACAAATTTACAAAAATTCACACATATGGACGCTTTACATTACAAGCTACATTTTCGTCGGTGTAGAATTTTGAATTTCCAAAAAAAAAAAAAAAAAAAAAATTATCAAGAGGGAAAGTGTTTGATTATTTTCAAACTAAAAATTACAAATATCCTAACCCAACATCCGTGCTTAAGGTTTTTAAGAAATTTTTCAATCTTGTTAACAAATTTCTTTTTTCATCTTCTCACCTCAGTGTTTCTGTTAAATGAGCATTTATTCGCTTCGTAATTACTTAATTTTTTCAAATATTCAATTTTTTCAATTTTCCTGGCATTTTAATTATATTTTATGTACTTTTTTCAGTTTTTCTAAATTTTAAAATTATTAAAAAAAATTGTTTTCATGATTTTTAATTAATTTAATAGGTAGATAGATACATTTTTATTTTCCACTTTCCCCTAATTTTTCAATTTTTTTGAATATTCAGTATGTTTTTTAAAAATTTTCTATATTATTTTTAATTTTTAAAATATTTGAAATATTTCGATTACTTACGTATAAACAGAGCAAACAAAAAAATAGATGCTAATATAGGTACAACTAAAATATTTTTTAAAACCTTAAATTGTATATTTTTTTTATTTGAAAAATTTATAAACATTTTTTTTCAATATGTTGAAAAATAACCATTTTCAGTAAAAAATTCAAAATATACTTGAAAAAAACGTACGTAATTAAAACAACCTTTTTTATTTACTTCTTTGGTTTTTTAGAACAAATAAAAAATAATTTCAAAAATAAATCTTCAATTGTTCAAAACTTTTTATCCAATTTTGCTAGAAGGTGAATTTTTAAAAAAATTCTCAAAAACATCCTCCCAAATTTTGCGTGAAAACAGATATGTACTAGAAAATTGTTCTCAAGTGTTTTTAAAATTTCTCAAAACTGATTATTTGAGAAATTGTTTTGAAATAAATTCTTGAAAATTTTGCTCAAGCTAAAATTTAAAAATGATTCACAAAAGAAAATTTTTAGAACTTGAAAAAAAAACTTTGCTCAATAAAAATAAAATTTCTGAAAAATTTCTCCAAAAAGAAATTTG
The DNA here is from genome assembly GCA_959613365.1 of Balanococcus diminutus. Lineage (NCBI taxonomy): Eukaryota > Metazoa > Arthropoda > Insecta > Hemiptera > Pseudococcidae > Balanococcus > Balanococcus diminutus. Next base: position 40,012,702 of record OY390715.1, on the reverse strand, counting down.
GTGAAATTTCACTGGAAATACTATTTTAAGAATTTCTATCTTGAACCTATAAAATTTTATTCTAAACAGACTATAATTTCACAAAATAGTTTTGAAAAGAATTTTCGTAATTTTTAGTTTTGGTTGAAGAAAATTTTTTTCTGTGAAATCAAATCGTCGGATAAGTCTGAAACCTACCAAAAATCCAAAAAACTGGAATTATATTAGAATTAAAAAATTTAAAAAAATTTCAATATCTGCTTATTATGACTGCCATTTTGAATGAAATATGGCAAAATTAATTATTTATTTATTGAACTTAAAAAATGAAGGATCGTGCATGGTTTTTTTCTTCACAAAACCTGTCAAGTCCCAAAAATTAAAAATATTAGTCGTTTTTGGACTTAGCAGCTTGTTGAAAAAATTGTATTTTTACAAGCAAATTCGCATATCGTGGCATGAAAAGTGGCTATCCTATTTCTGCAGTGTCTTATGGTGCAAAAAAAAAGTTTTCAAATTTTTGGACTTAGCAGGATTTGGACTTATACCACTACCGACGAAATTTAAAAAAAAATGTTCAAAATATACTTAGCTCTAGGTATATATTTTTAAATTTTGCTCAAAAACAACTTTTCACTTGTGAAGAAGTTTTCTCAGTAATTTTTTTTTCAAGAACCAAATCTGGAAAAACGCCTCTAGCCTTGGTAGCTGTACATGGTGTTTAAAAAATTTTTTTTTTTTTAAAATCTGGAAAAACTGCTTACCCACATTAAAAAAAATTATTTAACATCATACTTACTTTAAAAATTCGTTTTTAAAATTCTGATAGAGAAATTATTTTTTTAAATTTCACTCAAGGCGGGTACACAAGTTTAGGTATATTTGAAAAATTCCAAAAATAATATTTTGTATTTTTTTGTTGGGAATTTTCAATTTTTATAAAATTTTGATTCCTCAGTTTTTTTTTGCAGTTTTTCTAAATTAATTTATTTTTTAATGATTTGTTTATTTTTCAATAATTTAATATGAAAACATTTTCCACTTCTTAGTCATTCCTTAATTTTTATGCATACCCGAGCAGCACAATCGACAAATTATCGAAATAAAAAATCGACAGAATATCGAATTCGATAAAGTGTCGCGTTAGTTCCGCATAAATCGTGAAATTATCTTTCGATATATAGATAGATTATCGACGAATTATAGTTAGCAAAAATTTCGAGATTATAGTAAGATATTTTATCGATAATATATCTATAATATCGAAAGATAATTTCACGATTTAGGCGGAACTTTTGCGACACTTTATCAAATTCGATATTCTGTCGATTTTTTATCGATTTTTTTATTTCGATTTTTCGTATTTTACTAGCTTTTTTCTATAATTAAAAATCATTAATTAGAATAATTAATACATTAAACTATGCCTAAACACATTATTCATGTTACGATAAGAGGATCATTTCAGAAAAAGTGAAAAAAAAATTATAAAAAATCTGCCACCCGTGGGGCTTGAACCATCTACCTCCTGCATGGTAATCCCCTTCCTTAACCACTATGCCATACCTTATCGTTGAGGAATTAGCAATAAAACGCTTATAATAGGCAGTTTAGTACTTCCAGACGTGTTGGACTTGGAAGAATTTTCACCAATTTGAAAATAATATCAAATATCGTCACAAAATCGTTGAGAAATCGTTTGACAAATTTCAGATTATTTGTCGATAATGTAGTTTCAAATATCGACACAAAATCGTTGAAAAATCGAATTCGAGAAATTTCATATTACGTGCCGATAATATAGTTTCAAATATCTTCACGCAATCGTTAGAAAATCGAATTCGAGAAATTTCAGATTATTTAATGATAATATAGTTTCAAATATCGTCACAAAATCGTTAAAAAATCGAAATCGAGAAATTTCATATTACGTGCCGATAATATAGTTTCAAATAGCTTCACGCAATCGTTAGAAAATCGAATTCGAGAAATTGAATATTGTGTGTCGATAATATAGTTTCAAATATCTTTACAAAATCGGTAAAAAATCGGATTCGATAAATTCAATATAATCTGTCGATAATATAGTTTCAAATGTCGTCAAAAAATCGGTAAAATATCGAAGTCGAGAAATTTCATATAATCTGTCGATAATATAGTTTTAAATATCTTTACAAAATCGTTAAAAAATCGAATTCGATTAATTTAATATTTTTTGTCGATAATGTAGTTTCAAATATCTGCACAAAATCGGTGGAAAATCGGAATCGATAAATTTAATATTCTTTGTCGATAGTATCGTTGACAAATATCGTCATAAAATCTTAATAATATCGAATTCGATAGTTTTTAGATTTTTTGCCTATGGAATTGTACCGATAAATCTTTATAATATCGTGAGAAAATCTATAGATTTTCAAACGATTTTTTATCGATACTTTCATCTTCCGATATTATCGATCGAGTGTGCCGCTCGGGTATTAATTTCTTTTTAATGTTTCATTTTTTCGATATTTAAATTACTTATCAATTTTTTTCCATTTTTATGACATTTTAAAGGTTTTTAAATTTTTTATAGGTTCCCAATTTTATTAAAATTTTAATACCTAGGTAAGTATTTCGTATTAGTAATTTGAAAAAAAAGATCAAATGAAGTTAAATCGATTTAATAGGTACCGATTGTATTCACCATTTAATGCCCCTTAGAACCCAAGCAAATTGCGCGTTAAAACATTGGAAATGATAAAATCGTCATCGACATTATTTACGAACATTCAATTGCGTTGCGAATTGATTAAAAATCTGTCACAAAGAGTGAATCATTTTTCCTTGTTAGAAAACGATAGGCAACTTATTAGACGGGTATTTTCGCAGTTCAATAAAAGTCTATAACAAAAGATAGATTAGCGTAATAGGCTAACGTTGAAGTTTGATGCTATAAGGTCGATCTATCTTTTGTTCTTCGTAAGCGAAAAATTTCTCTCTTTTCTAATTTTAAACGTAATCTAATTCATCATTGAGCAGTTCGTTTGCCCTGAAATTATAATTTTAGATTTCATCATTCGTGTAGGAAATTTTACGATTTAGACGAAGAATGCGAGTTTACGTTTAAATTTCGTGTGTTGTTCTTAAGGCGTTTTTTCGCTTATCGGAGGAGTTGTTTACCGCGCTTGACTTGACTTGATAAAACAAAAAACACATCAAAGTTGATTTTCTTTTCTGATGAAACAAATTTTACCACATACCTAAATCGGAACTTGGGCAAAGAATGGTTGCTGATTTAATGATAAATAATAAAAATTACCTAGTAAGGATTTTCTCTTCTTCACTTTCGGTCGCGAAGATTTTCACTCAGTTATCATTTATTAATCACACCATGATGTTCAAAAAACTACCCACGTTGTTAATTTACGTTGTAGCTTCAAATTTCCATATTAAAAATTACACCGAATTTATTCGCGATGAATAGTTTTTTGAACAGTGAAATTACTGGTGAAAATAACGCCAACGATAATATTACATTTTTAAAGAAGAGCACTTGCAGCGCCTCGGATGAAGGATGTTCTGCTGCCACCAAACACGAAAACAATGTAAAAGTGGCCGATGGCGATTCCAAAAATACGAATTATTATTCGAGACATCAATCGTGGAAGAAAAAATCGTTCGCCGATATTGTTAGAAAATCATGCGATGGCGGCGAAAATCCGAAAGCCGACTCTTGCGGTGATACAGGAGATGAAACTTGTGTCGGAGCAAATTTCTCGAACTGCGGTCAATTATTCGACTCCATCGATAATATTTCGGTCAGGTCGGTGCTGGAGAATTTATTCAAAGAACCTCAAGATTCAGACCATCGCTTAATTTCTATTAATTACAAGCCCGGAGCCAGCGAAATGTCCAGCGCGGTTGATAGATTACAGAAGGATATCTTCGATGCAAGTCCTACCCGCGTCGAGTCCATATTGAAGAATATTTTTCACGAAAGTAAATCGCTGGTGAAAGAAGAAAGCAACGGGAATGGAAATATTTTCAATTTTCGGTACAGTTTGTCCGATTTATTGTACGACCGTTCGAAGTCGTCGGAGTCTTCCTTACAGCCATCGACATATTTCGTATGTCCTCGCTGCGGAGAGGTTACCAACTTGGATACGAACGATCTAGAAGGTTTAGGATCCGTAGGCGATCGCTGCTTGACAAATTTTCGAAGATTTCGTAAAGGTCAAAAGACCGAAGGCAGTAATCGTCGCAGTATAGCTGGTAATCAAAGTTGGACGCCAGAATACTCTTGGGGTGGCAGATCTCGTTTTAATTTCCCATCGCAGAATCCGTTCAGCGGCTTGAATCAGAAGAAAAAAAATCGATATAAGGAAGCGAACAGAGAGTAAAACTGTTCTTTTAAAAAATAAATGTAATACGATCGTGTTTTTTTTTTTGGAAATGGATCATTTTTTCATTCCATTTTCGCTCAGAAAACGACTCATAGCTTTTGTTGCGTTTTACTGGAGATCGAGTTGAATTCGAATGGGGAGACTGGTTTGAAAGAAAAATGCGTCTTGATGACTAAAGCGAGCTCCTTCAAAAATATTGGTTATGCAATTTTATTAACGTATCATCGAATGTCCTATATAGACGTTGAAATACCGGCGTTCTAACTAGACTAGCTCCTAGTTTGCTGAGATCGGGATTTCGCTGAATTTTTCCCAAGTACAAAACTACATAGACGCCTAATGAATGTAGAGGGGAGTGAGGGGCCCAATCGAAATTCTTATAATGACCAAATTAATTTTTATTAGGATCTTAATCTACATCTTTTGTTTGAATTTTTTTTTCAATTCAACCCCTACCACTTCCCAACTTTCAGTAATGATTAATATGAAAAATTAGAGAGGAGGGAGGATTCCAATTGAAAAAATTTTTAAACAAAAATTGTAGATTAAGATCCTAAAAATAATTTTGGTTATTATAAGAATTCCGATTGGACCCTTCCCTCTCCTCTAATTTTGCATATTAGGCGTATAATTATGTAGTTTTGTACATAGAAAAATTCAACGAAATCCCGATCTTAGCAGTGCAAACTTGGAGCTAGTTCTAACAAGGGAGCCTTGTCAACTCGTCAACTTCGATTGAGCTGAAATTTAGCTCAATCAAAAAACATGTCACTCGGATTTCGGAACTAAATTTCGAGCCCTCGAAGTTGATTTTTCAACTTTTTGGCGAATTTTTATAAATGGCGAAAATAGCTCATCGATAAATTAATTTTTTACAAAATTGTAAATTTTGAGATAAAATTTTGAAAATCGATTTGTATACTAAAGTCCCTACCCCGATTCGATTGAGACCATTTTCGAAGCGACCTGGAGCCTACAATAAAAGTTGATCAACTCATCACCTCAAATTTTCGATTAAACTGTATAATAATCGACTGCTATTAACGCTATACAGGATTAAATTTTTAGCCACCGAAATTAATTAAAACATCTTCTTAGAATAATTCAAATGCGCTGGAGAAAAGTAAAATGCCAGTGGAGGCTCCAGAAGTCCAGATAGCTTCAAAAACGATCGCAATCGACTCGGAGGCACATCTTGTGTGTATAAAAATTTAATTTTCAGAATAGGTAATTTTACTATTTTCGTGAAAAAAATCCATATGATACCTACCAAGTTTTTTCACCATTTTCAAAAATTCGCCAAAAATCGAAAAATCAACTTGAACATTTCAAAATTTGATTCTGAAGTCTTGGTGGCATGCTCTTTAATTGAGCCAAATTTCAGACCAATTGGAATTAACGAGTTTAAAAAGCTCTCTTGTAAGCTCTTTTTGAAATTACAGTAGTAAAAGTGCAATTTGTTGTTCCTCATTCAAAAAAAGTAAATAAATAAAAATCCTCAATTTCAACTCGTAACTATCGCAGGTAGACCATTCATCATAATTTTAATTTTTTGAAACAACCTTAACGATGTACGATGCGGTGACAATATTTTAAGAAGGATGTTCGCGTGTGGCCCAGCGGTGTCATTAGTGCACTATTAAAGTACATTTGAAGGTATTAACTGCACAGGTTAAACCTTTTTGTTGGAAAAAACATTTTTTCTATTTGTTATTGATCAATACAAAAGGACACCATTTCATTGTTAACCATCGAATATATCTCCGATCTTTGATCCTTTGGATCATTATTTATACCCGTTCTTCACATTCTTCTTGTAACCGCAGCGCATGTTTACAAGTAGTGGGTGACTTTACTTTCCTTTTTTTGAACGAAAAAAAAAATCGTTGTCATTTTGAAAAAATTAAGCGAATTCGGCATTATTTTGAAAACGGTTTGGTTTCTTGGGTAGTTTGGTTTGGAAAGTGTCGGTGTATGGTTTTCATTCGCAAGATCGTTTCGTTTGAACTCTTTATGTGGTTTGTGGATCGATTTCTTCGAATTAATTTCGATGTTAGAAGTGCTGCGTTTCTTCAGTTTTTGTGTAAATTTGAAGTAGTTCGCGGTATGAAGGTTTGTGGTACAAAGTCTCTCGCTGTGTCATGGTTATTATGGAAAGTTGAAGTAATTATGAGGTACGAATGTCACCCTATTTACTATTAACAGGTGTAATATGTATACCTAAGAGCGTATAAAGCTTTTCAAATTATCTGTTTGAAATTTTTTTTCTTCAAAAATTAGCCTCAGAAGCTTGCATTATTTCTGTGGAATTTTGAAAATTACTTACTCGATTTAAAAATAACTTCCTTTACGTACAATATTTTTAATAAATTTTTTCTTTGGTAATTTTAATTATTTATAAAATAATTATATGAAACTTTTCTCAAGTTTGAAAAGGAAATTTATTTCACTGAAATGAATTTCGAATAAGTTATAAAAATTTTAAAGATGGGTAATTTAAACTCATGAGAATTTTCGTGCAGTTGTACATAAGTATAATATTTATTTTTCTCTGTATTTCAATTTTCAATATTCTGATCTGTTTGAATTTAAAATTGAAATATGCCTATCTGAGTACCTACCTCTCCTACCTAGCCATATCAAAAAATTTTCTGAAAAATAATCGCGTGGACTTACCTATTACAATATTGAAAATCCTTCTTAACCAAAGCAGAGAAAAATAATTGAAAATAATTTTATATTTTTTCGCATTCTTCACATAATTATGTTATGAAATTGTAAACTTCCCCGATAAAGATACGAGTAAAATTAATATTACAATAGAAATGATGAATAATAATTAACTGTGTCTCCTTTTTGATTCAAATTTGAAACATTGGAAATCTACTTCCATTTTCTTATAAATTTGCTTAGGTTGTTAGGTTATCTCCAAAATCAGAATTAAAAATTCTAAAATTAATTAAAAATAAACTGCAATATTTCAAAAAAAAAAAAAAAAAAAAAAAACAATCTTACGTTAAAATTAAGCAATTTTTTTTACAAAATTTAGCTGTAAAAAAAAAGAAATATTTACTTATAATATTGTGCTTCTTGTTGGAAGTTTTGCATTACGAGTTCTAAGTTAAAATGCATTCATTTTGTAGAATTTTGATTTTTTTTTTTTTTTGCTCTTCCTACGAATCCAAGTATCGATGCAACACTTACGAATTTGAATTATTACGTAATCGGTGGAAGGGTGTTAGATGGACCAATGAAAAAATCGTTTAAAGGAGGGCGGATCTCTGTAAAAGTTGAATCTCCGGAGGACAATGCGTTGTGAACTACTTCGGTACCTCTACGTTCCCTTTTGCTTTGCCGCCATGCTTGTCTGACGAAAAACTGCTGTTATAATAGGACGATTCACAGTGTTGCGCCGGCAAAAGCTAATGACGCGTAACTTGGGCTTTGAATTGTAATGATCATGTTTTTTCTACCATTGGTGCGTCAATTTTGAAATTAATCGCTGGATAAGTTTGACAAATTTTTGTTGGAAAATTGTCAAAAATATTTCTCAAATAGGTATGATACAAAATTGATTTTAAAATTTATTAATTAAATGATGAAAAATTGAAATCTAAAATTCTATCAATTCGCCGAAATCTGGGAACGTAATAAATTTACCGAAATTGAAAATCGAGAATAGTTAATCAAAATATCGAAAAAATGAATCAAAGTTTATGAAATCAGATTGATTTTACAAAAAATGAAAAAAAGTAAATCAAACGATTTTCTGACAAAAATTGAAAAGTAGATATGTACACTCTTCAAACGACCATATTGATGCATAAATATTGGATAGGCCTATGACCCATTGCCAAGAATGGACTTTGCAACCCCCACATCACGTTTTTTTGTAGTGTATTTTTTTCAAAAGAAAAATTAGGTATTAAAGTTTTCAAAAGTCTAAAAAAAAATTTAATTTGGATTCATTTCTTTAAATGGCTGCCTCGCAATTCCATACAGCATTGATAAATTGGATTATTTAATTTTATTCTTTTTTTTTTTTTTTTTTTTTTTTTGCAAAAGTCAAATCTAACAAAATATTGAAAAACGTGATAAAAAACATAATGGAAATGGAAACATTTTCTTTAATTCATATTACTAGTTTTCAAAAGCCTAACAAAATAATGTTTATAATTTGTAGGTATTATTTATTTTATTTTTTTCAACTGTAGGATACATAAACTTCTAAAATATGATAAAATGTTGATAAACTGAATTATTAGGTATTCAATTATTTCAGCAGTTTTCAAAAGTCTAATAAAATATTTTGAAAAGTTGAAAAAATAATCGAAATAGTGGAATTTTTCAGGCATATTTACGAGTTATGTAGGTACTTATTGTGATTTTATCATTATTCCGCTCCATTGCCATTGTCACTTTTTCGCTCATAAGTCATTGGTACGAAACACTGTAATAAAAACAATTTTTCGTTCTACAAAATCCCATCTTTTTTTTTTTTTTTTTTTTTTTTTTGAAAAGAAAATATTGAAAATTTTTCTGAAAAAAAAATCAAAAATACTTACAATCACAGATTTTTTAAATTAGAAATTTCATCACTTTTTTTTCAATGCACAAGAAATTGTCTAAAAACTTGGAGATACTTCAAAATTTTCCTGAAAAGCGAAACAAAAATACTCCCTGCTATCAAAAATTACTAAAAAAAATAATTTAAAAACATAAAAAATAATACAAAAAATTCAAAATATTCTATCAAAAACTTTATTTTATGCGGCACAAAAAATCTTCAAAAAAAAATTTCAAAGGAAATATTTAAAAAATTTTTAGAGAAATTTTTTTATATTCCTGTCAAGATGTTTTCAATATAATCCCACAAACAATTCTATAAATTGTTTTTTTTTTGTTTTTTTTTTGATGAAAATTTTTCAAAATTTTTCTGAAAGAATTCAAAAATTATTTAAAAAAAAAAAGAAATTTGTCTGATTTTTCTTTTTGAAAAAAAAACCTTTTAGATGATTTTTTTTTTATACCTAATTTTTGAATTTTTCAATAAAAATTTTGAAGTATTTTCTTTCCAATTTTTCTCATAAGATTTGTTTCGAATTCAAAAAAAAATGTTTTTAATGTTTTTGAGGGGATTTTTGAATTTTTTCAAATAAAATTTCAAAATATTTTCTCTCTCAGTAAGTAAACTTTTTGGAAGGTGGGGGAGCTGCTAACTTGCAATTTTGATCGTAGTAAGCTCTTTCTTCTTGAAATTTTAGCCCACTTATTTTGTCACTATTATCTTTTTTTTTTAATTATACAAGTTTTAATAATTATATGAGTTTGGTACAAGGCGATTTTGATTTTGATTTTATTGAAAAACCTTTCTTTAAATTCATTTCCAGTTAGGGTTTCAGAAAAAAAAAATAATATGTGACCCGGCACGTTAAAAGGGACCTAGTAGGTGAAAAATCGATTTTCACTTTTTTGGTGTTCTGAGGTCCACTTACCAAGGTCTATCACCTGAATCACTAAAAACTTCGAAAAAGTCAATATTTTCAATCGGCATGACAAAAGGGACCTAGTAAATCTGTAATCACTGTGGTTTTCGATGTATTTTTCATCTTATGATCACCTATGACACAAAATCTTCATAATTTAGCCTAAAATCAATGTTACACTTGTTATCAGTAAACTTCAAAAATTTACTTATCACAAAAATTTTTTCATTTTTTGGCAACACTGAGTTTGGTCAAATTTCCCTTGCGCCATTATACAAAAATGTTCGCCCATAATTATTTTTTTAATATTGGAAAATATTTCACTTATACCCAGTAACAATTCCCCAAAGTTTTAGAAAAATCGGTCTATTCGTTCCAGAGATATTCATTTCCAAAGTTTGTTTTTGCTCTCCTGAAAAATTTGTAAAATACCTACTAGGTCCCTTTTAACGTGCCGGGTCACATATATTAAAACTGATATCATAAAAACTGCTTTAATTTTGTAGAAAATTTTCGGAATGAAATTATTTTATGTTCAAACAATTTTGAAGTTCTTTTTTCACGAATATATTTTCAGTTGTTATCTAGGCAATAAAATTTCCAACTCTCGCGCTTATTACTGCTACACAGTGCGTACGTCTGTTGATATTGAATTAATTGGAATAGGAGATGTTGAAAAAACGCTTGTTGTAATTGGTTGGACAATGGCGTATAATAGAAATCGTTCGTTAGCTTTGCATATCCCACAATTGAAACTTCAATTATGTTTTATCAAACGCGCTATGAAAAATTTAATATTTTAATCACCTTAATTGGCCCTCCAACATGAACTTTATATTTTATAGGACTATTACTGCTGCATCGGAATAAAAACATCGTTTATCTTTGTAAAAGTCTTCTTGTTCAATTAGGATGTCTAAACGAATAATTTTGAATTCCTTGTCTCAAGCGGGCCTATTTATAGCGTCCATTGATGATGTGGAATGAATTATAAAATGTATAAAAATGACGAGAAAAATTGAATTTTTCAGTTAGAATATCTTTCTATTCTTCCTGCTGTCATAATTTTACAGATTACGTTATTTTCAAGTACTCCTAATTCAAAGTCAAAATTGCCAAAAAAAAATCACGTCCAGATAAAAGATATTGCCACTTTATGCTGGTAATTTTTCGCACGAGTACCTTCTTGTTTCAACAGAAAAAAAAGGGTTAATATGCGCATATACGTGAAAGGTAACAATCGAAGCCACCCGCTGAAAATAACACAGGTTCTTTGTTGTTTTTACGAGAAGCCTTTTTTGAAACCTTTAAAGAAGAGTCATTTGTCAAGTGTAGAATTATAAAAGAATTGAGAGTTGAGCTGAAGCCGAAGGTACGACTTAAAAATATAAAACTCACGGCAGGAAGACCGCAACTTTCAAAATATTACCTGGCCACCGCACCGTCGACATCACTTAGGCCTAACCTACCACAACTTCACTCCAGGTCTTGGTAACCCATTAGTTAATACGATGTTTCTTACCCGCTTTCAAAAGGTACGACAAGGCGACTGAAATGTGAATGTGAAATCGATTATATGTATAGTGGTGATAATTCTCCCTCATTTTATATTACATAGGTACTATATAGTAGGTAAATCGTCAACGACTGGAGGATGTACCGGGTCGGGGCAACATGACAATAACACTTGTATATTTGATTTTCAGATAAAGCGAGCAAGAGTACAAGTTTTTTTCTTTCGCAATTTTACACTCGAATGTTATAATGATTCGTGGTTAAGATGCGTTTGACATTTTTATTGAAGTTTTGTCTTCGATGGCTCACGTTATAATTCCGCTGTAATAGGTCTACTTTAAGCACTTCTTTAGATACCTTATCGTATAGTAATTTTCAATGAAGATTAAAACCATGAATGAAACAAAAATTATCGAGTATTTCAGGACTAAGTATAATGTAATGTACCATCAGAAAGATTGAGAAATACCCCCATGGTCTAATTTATACCGATGCTTGATACAATGATACGTAAACCAAATTCAGATAGGTATAGATGGTTAATAATTATAGGCTATTTATTTTATTCTTCATTGTTTTAACATTACTTAGGCTGCGGTTCCCCAAGGAACCAAAGTTGAGCGTTATTGTCCTTCGTATGGAAACTGCGTACAGTGCGATAATTGATGAAAGTCGGTCAACGTCGAAATGAAACCCGCGAGAGTGTACTTGACTGGGCCGCGGGAAATGGCAATCGCAATTACCGAACGCAGCTTGAAGTCTGCTTATAGTAAAATATGAAATTGTATTTAGTATTCCAAAAGGTTCTGATCTAGCTGAGAAGCAAACTGATGAAAGTTCTCATTATATGGGAAATAATTGCATGGTGGCGATTATTGGTCCTAGCTTCCTAAGGTGCTTTGTTCTTTGTTTCCTTCAGCGCCAAGTTTTGAAACTTACTTGGTCGAGTACTTAGTAGTGCTGTAGAAGTAGGCAAAAAATGACACTACCATGCACAAACAAATTTGCATTGAAGGTTTTTTTGGTCTATTTTGCTGGGGATGGGGAGGGTCTACTCTTTCACATAATTAAGTTCCTCTTGTACGTAGTTTTTTTGATGTCCCACCTCCTCAAAACACGTTTTTTGCATTTATGAGTATTTCGCCAGCCTCGAGCAGCACAATCGACAAATTATCGAAATAAAAAATCGACAGAATATCGAATTCGATAAAGTGTCGCGTTAGTTCCGCCTAAATCGTGAAATTATCTTTCGATATATAGATAGATTATCGACGAATTATAGTTAGCAAAAATTTCGAGATTATAGTAAGATATTTTATCGATAATATATCTATAATATCGAAAGATAATTTCACGATTTAGGCGGAACTTTTGCGACACTTTATCAAATTCGATATTCTGTCGATTTTTTATCGATTTTTTATTCCGATTTTTCGTCTTTTACTAGCTTTTTTCTATAATTAAAAATCATTAATTAGCATAATTAATACATTAAACTATGCCTAAACACATTATTCATGTTACGGTAAGAGGATCATTTCAGAAAAAGTCAAAAAAAATTATAAAAAACCTGCCACCCGTGGGGCTTGAACCATCTACCTCCCTTAACCACTATGCCATACCTTATCGTTGAGGAATTAGCAATAAAACGCTTATAATAAGCAGTTTAGTACTTCTAGACGTGTTGGACTTGAAAAAATTTTCACCAATTTGGAAATAATTTCAAATATCGTCACAAAATCGTTGAAAAATCGTTCGACAAATTTCAGATTATTTGTCGATAATGTAGTTTCAAATATCGCCACAAAATCGTTGAAAAATCGAATTCGAGAAATTTCAGATTACGTGTCGATAATAAAGTTTTAAATATCTTCACAAAATCGTTAAAAAATCGAATTCGAGAAATTTCAGATTATTTGTCGATAATATAGTTTCAAATATCGTCACAAAATCGTAAAAAAATCGAAATCGAGAAATTTCATATTACGTGTCGATAATATAGTTTCAAATATCTTCACGCAATCGTTAGAAAATCGAATTCGAGAAATTGCATATTATTTAATGATAATATAGTTTCAAATATCGTCACAAAATCGTTAAAAAATCGAAATCGAGAAATTTCATATTACGTGCCGATAATATAGTTTCAAATATCTTCACGCAATCGTTAGAAAATCGAATTCGAGAAATTGCATATTATGTGTCGATAATATAGTTTCAAACATTTTTACAAAATCGGTAAAAAATCGGATTCGATAAATTTAATATAATCTGTCGATAATATAGTTTCAAATGTCGTCAAAAAATCGGTAAAATATCGAAGTCGAGAAATTTCATATAATCTGTCGATAATATAGTTTTAAATATCTTTACAAAATCGTTAAAAAATCCAATTCGATAAATTTAATATTCTTTGTCGATAATGTAGTTTCAAATATCTGCACAAAATCGGTGGAAAATCGGAATCGATAAATTTAATATTCTTTGTCGATAGTATCGTTGACGAATATCGTCATAAAATCTTAATAATATCGAATTCGATAGTTTTTAGATTTTTTGCCTATGAAGTTGTACCGATAAATCTTTATAATATCGTGAGAACATCTATAGATTTTCAAACGATTTTTTATCGATACGTTACATCTTCCGATAGTATCGATCGAGTGTGCCGCTCGGGGCATTCAGTTTTATATTAGGGAGGTAACATCCAAAAATAAAATTATTTTACATTAAATTTCTTACAATGAATTTACGCTGTGGAGTCCTGAAGTTGAAGGTATAGTGTATTATAACTTATAACGTTATACTTATTGATCGTATCGAGGCACCTCTACCAAGTGCCCCCCCCCCCCTCTCAGGTAGTCCATCGGGATGAGAAAAATTTTGCACATACTACTCGATCATTTGTGGAATTGGCCATCGAAATGTGCTTTAGTGTATAGTTTCAATTTTTTTGCATTTTTACTAAATTTAGATGAAGAATTTGCGTTCCATTAATGGGTTCTATGAAATAAGAGTAATCCGTAGAATTTTTTTGATTGATTTTTCGTGGAGTTATCGCACTTTGGAAATTGTGTGCATATATCTTATGTGACTCCACAATTCTTCTCCCGTGCCTTCAGGGCTTTATACAACTCCACTCCTACGGTTCGTACAGAAAAATGTACGTATGCCAATAAAGCTGTTATTGGAAATTTAATGTAAAATAATTCACTTTCAGATGTCCCTCCTTCCTAAAATTGAATTCTAGCTAGATAAATGCAAAAAAGTATCGCAAGTGTGGTGATAGGGGTGAGGGGGCAATAATCAGTTATCATTAAAAGAATGTACTCGTAGGCGTAGGTGATTTAGAATGGTGCTAAAATTAAATTATATATCAGATTAAGTACAAAACAATTTTGGGATTTTTTTTACCAAAAAATTTATATCGTTTCCTCGAAAAATTTAGATTTTTTCCTTCAGATCTTTTTCCAAGAAGAATACAAAATATTTTCCCCAAAAAAATAAAAAATTCTTTTCTCAGAAAAAATAAATTAAGTAGGTATGCCTAAAAACTAAAATATTTTCACTTCAAAAAATTGGAAAAAAATTTAATTCTAAAAATTCAAAAAAAATATCGTACATATATTCTAAAAAATTAGCTGAGAAAAAATAAATCTTCAAATTTTTTTACTCTAAAAACATTGAAGAGTTTATTTCGCATAGGTACTCATAAAAAATAAAAATATTTTTATTCCTAAAAAATTCAGATACTTTCTCCAAAAAAAATTCGAAAGGTTCTCTTTCATAAAGTCTAAATTTCTAGATTTTTTGAAGGAAAAGATGAAAAAAGAATTTTTTCTCAACAAAATAATGTGGATTACTCACACAGAAAAATCAGAATTTTTTCTGCACTTGACATTTTAATTGCAAAAAAATCTTGAAAAATGTTTACTTATACCTACCTACTCTAAAAAATGAAAATTTATTCCAAAAAAATTGAAAAATTTTCATTTTTGTTCCAAAAATATTGAGAAAATTTTCTACTCTCTCTCCAAAAATTAAGAATATTTTTTTCCGAAGAATTTATACGCCCCCCCCCCCTCCCCAAACCAAAAATGAGAGATTTGTCAAAAATGAAAAATTGTATTAGTTAGGTATTTTTTTCAAAAAACTTGAGGATTCTCCCTTAAAATTGAGTTTTTTTCCTCCTAAAAGTTTGAATTATTTTTTCTCCTAAAATAAAAAATCTCTTTTTCTCAAAAAAAAAAAAAAAAAAAAAACTCTTAATGCATAAAAATTGAAAGATTTTTACTACAAAGAAGTGAATGAAAAGTCATTCTGATATTTTAATTTTTTTATTGAACAGAGATTAAGAAAATTTTTCATATAAAACAACTGGTTAATGGAAAGGCTGGGGCAGAGGTATACTTTTTAGGAAGGGAGAGCTTGTCCTATACCAAAATTGCGGTTATTTTCCAAAAAAAAATCCAGGCTTCAACAATAAATTTGCGAAGTACGCCACTGGGGATAGGGATGGGGTATAATAAAAAGTGACTTGGAGAGGCGGAGGGGAGAGGTAGTCAATGATGTGATAGAGTAGACCCGCTTCTACAAAATAAACAAAAAACCTTTGCTCATTTGAATTGAATGCTCTCAAAGTGTAGTTCTACTGTACTAGGTTCGAGTATACGAGAGTATAGGTAGGTTCTTAGTATTTATTGTGTAGTAAAATTTCCGAAGATTTAAAAATTATTAAACTACGAAGCCCTTGAGTTTCTAATTTACCCATATCAATTATCAACTCGGTTGAAGTATTGGGTTTATTATAAGTATTTCTATGACTTCACATAGTTAAGCTCCTTTTGTCCGAAAAATTTGAACTTTTGACTGGTATCAACTTTTCATTCAGTTATCGATATCGATATGTAGGTATACCTAGAACTTGCCTATGGCGAATTGATGAAGAAATTCTGTAAACTTACTATATGATATCCATTTTGAATTTTTTTAAAAATCGTATTAAATTATTCATGGGATCGGTGGCCATTTTTAATATCGAAACATCTCTACGCGTATATTTCCCACCTACCAAAACGAAAAGATTATAACCCGGTGATAGTCATAGGTTCAATTTTTGAAACAAGTATGAACGCAGACATTCCTTTCCGATCGTAATGGTCTTATTATAATTATACCTTGTCCGAAGAACGTCTGTCACTGTACGAATGCATCGAGTACAAGCTGGAAAAGAAGTTCTGGAGGAAGAAAGCCGGTTTTTTTTTGTCTGATATACGACCATTAGATTGTACTCGGGTATCTGTAGATATACTCCGAGTCGGAATGCATCATTTAAGAGCGATTATTCTTCAGCATGTTTTCCCAACCCGAAGAAAAGTCACATGTTATGGAAATTTTACCAGAGTTTTGTATACGCTTCTAAGAAATGTTCTTATGGAAATTACTCGTTCATAGGCTGGAAATCTGCAGCCTACGAATTTCTCTCGCCTCGGTTTATGATATGGAACGTCAACAATGCGAATAGATTTCTTAATACAATTAAAGATAGCTTTTAATAATCGGCTATACTCGTAAGTTTGACAACATACGCGCGTCCTACGAAATAGTCGAAAAGATTATGACTCCATAGGTTACCTGCTGCCATCTGATAAAGTCGCTTGATGGAATGACATTTTGACACATTGGCGTTTTCTTTTATCAAAACGTTTTTAAATACCTGTAGCCTTGTACGTAAATGATCACAACGCTGTTGGTTCGGCGTTTGTAATAATTTAATACACGGTCTTTCTCTATAAATATATACCTATAAACGATTCTCAAAAGTTATTTCAACGAGCTGCAAGTACCTAAATCCGTTTGAGATAAAATACGGTCGTTTACCTTTGCACGTTTCCAAATTCAACATGTCGACATTGTGTGGCCTAAAAAGTTGATGCTCTTGCTCATCTGAAACATATGGTGAAATAATTTTCAAAATTTTCGACGTTGGAGGTGTACATAAAAATGAACTTTCAATGAGAACTTGTGGAAAATTACTTGAATATTGCAAAATTGTAAGTTTTTTCTAAGAATAGATATTCGCATTGCATCATTTTCTTTTTATTATTTTGCCACTTGAAAAAGAAAAGCATCGATGTTAAAATCGAATACCTATACAAATTTGCAATATGATGTAATTTCTATTTTCATTTATTTTATCTAGTACACGTATACTTGAAATTTAGATACTGTATAACCCTAATTGAAATCATTTATATGATCATTCTTTTCATGAGGTTATACGCGGTGTTGTGATCGTGAAGTTATTTGCACGTAATTAAATACGATGGTAATTATTATTTTTAGGATTTGGACGTAATAGAAACACTATGGAAGTACGACGCCGAAGTGGAGAATGCAGAGTTATCAGAAGATGCGTCGGAAGCTGGAAGTACGAGCGGAATTGCTTCTTCTCCGGACGAACCATTTGCTCCGGATGGGTCACTTTCCGTAACTCCGCAGATTTCAAACCCTTCGGATGAACCAGTTCCTAGAAATAATACCAGTGCGTCGAGCCGCAGGAAAATTCCAGATGATGAGGTAAATTTGCTAACTTTGAATTTCTTATGATAATTATTACATAAATTTTTCAGTATGAGTAGCTCAACGAAAATTGAAATTGGTACAATTGGTCAATCTTTTGGAATTTTTCCTTTGATCTTCAACCCATTAAGTATTTACTTTAAAAAAACACATTTTGCGATTGAATTTCTAAAGAATATTGTAGGTAGACATTTTTATTTTTCAATGGCTCGAAAAATTATTCAAATTCTGCGGCCTGAATCATCTCAAAAAAAAAAAAAAAAATACGTCTCGGGTTGTTAAATAAAATTTTCGATTTCCAACGTCCAAATCTCGTATTTAAAGTTTTTAAAAAATAATAAATGAATTATCTTGACAGCAAAACGTTTTACTGTCATAAATAAAAACGTTCAGTTTATGGATCACATTAAAGATGCATAGTTCATTAACATCTTTCTGTGTGAAGTTTTCGATTCGTTGCGCTGTAAGAGGAATTATCGTGATGGAATGGAAGGGAGGAGTTCGGAGTGGGTGTTATCCGCTTCGCTCTTCATTACATTATTTTTTTTAATGTTACTATCGATTGTGGATGGGTGTCGGTGGTATTGGGCGATGCTTGTCGAGGTGGTGCTCTATGGTTGCCTAGCGCAGACACGGCACGATAGGAATGTTCTCACGACCACGACTTCGATGGTCATGTCATTCACCGAAACAAGGGTATACCATGGAGCATGTAGGCCGGCATGGGCATAGGCATAGGCATCGACATCGACAACCCTGCCTTCTTCACCCGTCGCCGAGATTATGCCTGAATTTAAATACCGCTCGATGCTCTCTGATGTATTCCACCCAAGTTTCCGGTCATCGAGTACTCGACCTCGTAATTTCTCTCAATTTCTTATTTCTTGAACTTATGGCTCATTTTGAGGCGTTGATGTGCATTTTTTTCGAAGAATTTCTCATAAAAGTTTAGGAAATTTTCCTGGAATCATACAAAATTTTTATAAAATTTTGAAACATTAAAAAGTTTTTAAAATTTTGGAGATTCGTTCAAAAACTTGTAAAATAATTTCATAAAACTTAATTTTCAGAAAATTCTCCACAAAGGCATAATAATTTTTTCACAAAATTTCGGAGAATTTCAACAAAATTTTTTTGAAAAACTCTAACAAAATTTCAGAGAATTTTCAAAAAATTTCAGATTCTTTTAATTTTAGAAAATGTTTTTGAAACTTTTCATAGATCAGTTAATTGAGAGAAAAAAATAACAACTTATCAAACGTCGGGAAATATTTCAAAAAAAAAAAAAAAAACAATTACAAAGTTTTCAGATTTTTAAAATAAAATTCAACAATTTTCGGAAAATTCTGCGTATAATAGGTGTAAAACTCTTGAAATTTTTTCACGAATAAATGTCATATCCTTTCAAAAAAAATTTCAAAAATTTTCTAACAAAATTTAGGAGGGTTTCAGAAATTTTTATTTTAGATCAGAAATTGAAAAGAAAAATCAACTTCGAAGAATTTTTCGAAAAAATTAGGAAAATTTTTCACTAAAGAACTTTTTATAAGTCAGAAAATTGAAAAAAATAAAACTTTTCAAAAGTGATAAGATTTTTAAAAAATTTCACAATTTTTTTTTGAAAATGTTTTTTGAAACTTCAGAAAATTGAAAAGAAAGAACAACATACAACGTTTCACAAAAAATTGGAAAAATTTTCAATAATTTGAAAGTTAATTTTACAAAAGTTCAGAGAATTCTCTACAAATTTTCAGAAAATTCGTCACGAAATTTCCAGAAGATTCTTAACAAAATCTCGGAAAATTTTTCTCATCATCCCCAAAAATGTTTGATGAAACGTAAAATGAAAAAAAAAACAAAAAAAAACAACATCAGGAATAAAAAAATGAAAAAAAAACATCCTAAAAATAATTTTTACCAAACTTCAAAAAATAAAAAATAAAAATCAGCAAACTTTTCGCAGAACATCAAAGAATTTTCCACAAAATTCCAGAAAATGGTTTATAAAACTTTTCGAGAAATTTTCATAGAAATTTAGAAAATTTAAAGAAAAATAAAATCACAAAATTTTAGAGAATTTTCACAAAATTTCATTTTTACAAAATTCCATTAATAATTTTCAGAGAACTTTTTGCAGAGCTTCAGAAAATTGAAAAAAATTATGACTTGAAAAACAACTGTTCTCAAAAACTATAGATTTTTTCATAAAATTTTCGTTTTTCACAATTCTGAAAAATATTTTTTTAAATCTTCAGAGAATTTCCATTAAATTTCAAATTATTATTTTTTTGCAGAACTTTGGAAATTTTTGAAAGAAAATTCAGAAAATGCTTGAATTTTTATTTTAGAGAGCTACGAGTAATTAATAATTAAGTATAGAAGATTCTTAAAAATTTAAGAAACTTTTTACAAAACGTCAGAGAATTTTTCACAGAATTTCAGAAAATATTTTTTGTAATCTTGAAGAATTTTGACAATTTTTTTTTTCTTAATTTCATAAAATATTTAGAGAGTTTTTTGCAGAAATTCAAAATATTTTGGGGAATCTCAGAAGTGAATTTCTTTCAAACGTCATAGAAAATTCTTATAAAATTTTAGGAAGTGTTTTGAGAAATTTCTCAAAACTTCAGAGAATTTTTAAAAAAGTTCAGAAAATTTTTCAGAACAGTTCATTTCTTTAACACTAAAAATTTAGCAAAATATTGCAAATATTTTGAAGAAAAGTATTCAAATTTTATTCTAAAATTTTTCACCTTGCGTATTCCAATCCCTAATTAAGATGAAAAAATAATATACTTATTACCTTTTCTTGTTTTCTTATAATGTCAGTTAATTTTTAGTTACTTACCCATTCATTTTTGTCAGTTACTTTTCTGACAATCAGAAGGTACCTACTAATTTTTTTTTAATGTGTATCATGAGCATACACGAAAAAAAATGGATTTTTAAAAACCGTAATGATTCTGGGTAAAACACAGTAAATTTAGGATACGTCGCCAATTTTGAATCAATCCGGTGAAAAACAGAAAAGATTCTGTTGAACTCCGGAATGATTACGGAGTTCAACTAAATCTTTTCTGTTTTTCACCGGAATGATTCTAAAATTGGCGACGTATCCTAAATTTACTGTGTTTTACCCAGAATCATTACGGTTTTTGAAAATCCATTTTTTTTCAGTGTATTCAAAAGTATTCGCCCTTATGCAAAATCTTTATATTTTCTTGATTTGTTTTAGGATAATGAAAATATAAACGAAGAGGAACTCACCAAAAAATTTTTCAACGATGATTTACTAGATTCGGATCCGTGGCTTGGTGCTTCTTCTAGCTTGGCTTGGTTTTCGGGTAAGTGTTGTTTAATAATTATTAGATACACAAATTATGAGTCAATTTATTCGATGTTCTCATCCTAATGATGGCTTAAGATGTTTTCAAAAATATCTCATCTTACCTTCTACAAAGGGTTTATCACTTGATTCATCATCAACTCCTATACCTATTCACATTGCATAGAATCTCTGAAAACTTTATGTGTGTGAGCATAGGAAAAACATGTGTTTTGATGGTTGCGATGGCAAATTAAAATGTCTAAAATGAATTGTATGCGCGGTTCGCAATAAACGTTGGTACTTGTGTCGAGGCGAGCTGCAGAGTATATATAGTATATACACACAAATGGAGTCTAGCTTTGTTAGCGTGAGTTCATTACGAAGTATTTCATTTTATTATGTATCTAAATAAACGAGCTGCGACGAACAAAAAAGTGTAACGAACGTGGTACAAAATACTGTGTTTCGAATGCCCAAGAATATAATCACATTGGTATAATAGTGGAAATATTATTATAGGTTGTGTTGTATCTGAAATGTTCTTATACATATATACAGAGTTCTGTCCGACTCGGACTGCGATCGTCTCTAATGTAATCTTTATTCCTTTTCCAGTTCTTTGCTGATCTTCGGACCATTACTTATCAAGTCTTATCAATTCCGTCCCTACTTTATTTAATTCTTTTTGATTCGTGAGCCTCATTGTATATAGTGGAGTCGGACCTTCCTTTTTATCCTCCCCGTTACCGATTCTTTAATCCCTTTGCGTCGCGCGCGGCATTCATCAATTTAGAAACTATCATTAATCTTGGCCGAACGCCGACGGCGGACGAGAAAATTCATCGTTGGAAAAAAAAAATAAAAAGTCCACCATTTTGTATTCGTTTCTTTTATTTCTACAAAATCCCCCTTTTTGCCGCTTTGACCCATGTCAATGATATCGTTCTGGTCCGACATCGTTCTTCTCTGCCGCTGCCGTCGCAAATGGGAAATTTTCAAGTTCTATTCGATGGAGGGGACGGTTCGTCTCCGCTATCGTTTTCCGCCCTTCCGTTATAAATACGCGGAGTTTCTTTTATCGCGAAACGAACGCCGTTGTAGGGAAGTAGCTGTGCAGCGTTTCCAGCGTTACGTGCCCCTTTTTTGCACCAATGAACATAGCTGCCTGAATTCGAATTGATACGTTTGTGTTTGTCGTTTAGATTGAATCATTTTGAACTTTCTAAAGATCTTTATGAATGGAACTTAAATCGTTCGACGTGTATTTCGCACCTGGGTTATTATATTTAGTTGATCTTTACCGCCGCGCCGAGTTTTGGCATAATCAATTATGATGTAAGTCGATATTTATACCTCTCTATTGGTCTTGGTCGTCGTTCGCAAATAGCGGAAGTATTTTTCAACGTTGAACTAATCGAGCATTTTTTCCTCGTTTCAAAGTTTGCTGTATTGAGAGGAAAATTTATCGTTCTTCGATGAATTTTATTTTTATACGAATCGAAGCTTTAATCAGAGCAAGAGCAATTATTTTGAGCTTTGCGTTGGTTTTTCTTCAATCGAGTGAAAAAAAAAATATTTGTGTTAATTGGCGGGTAATTTTTTTAAGGGTGGAAAGTCTGGTATAATTAAGCCCATCAGAGAACACTTGTTAGGTACTAAATTATTACGGGTTATTATTTTACAACCCCATTTAATAGAATTACGAGAGGAGTATGTATATATATTGACTGAGTATAGGTACTAGGTATCTATATGTAGGGAAATAGTATATGAAGAAGAATTTCACACCGGAAGAAGAGTTTTCATACAAACGGCAATGATAAGAGATGGCGTTCGCCATCAATCATCTTTCGTCTTAGTTATCGGTTATGAAGTTCGTACACGGATACCAAAGAAATTGCCATCAAAACAAACTTTTCAACTATATGAGGGAATACTTACTTTCCAATTGTCGAGCGAAACTAATCGATGCTATTCGGTGAACAATACGTATTAGCGGATACTGCGACTTGCCTACGTACAGCATCGTTTGAAAAAGAAAATACGGTACGGTTGTCTAGCGGACCATCCGTTCTTCAAACTATGACAGATATTTTGCTACGGCTTCTCTTTTATACGCTTCTTTGTTTGCGATATTTTTTTTCGAGTATATGATGGAAATTTCGTTCGAAAAAAAATCCCGGCTCCCGGTTTTGCTTCCACGACCATATCGTATAGGTACATGACCATAATCAAAAGTAAAACAAGTAGTATCATAATGTGGTATCATACTACTGCATATTTTTTTAAATTGTAGGTTGAAAATACGAGGAAACAAATTTTTAAGACTGCGTTTTATTAAAAAATATTTTTTCAAAAAATGTATCTTTCAGTATTTTTTTCAAATTTTGAAATCATTTTGAGAAATTTTTTAAACACTATGTTTCCACATGCCTATGTTCCTTTGTACGTTCCAACGAATTTTTGAAAAATTTCAACAATTTTTATGGTACCTAAAGATTTTAACAATTTTTTCGAATCTTCAACTGGAAATTTAAGAAACTGTTATAAAATCAGAAAAAATTATCCATCTGTTGTTTTTTTTTTTTTTTTTTTTTTTTAGAAAATTGTAGTTTGCACAAGATTTCTAAAAATGAAAATTTAAAAAAAATTATTAAATTTTATTCAAGAATTTGTAATGAAACTTGAAAAATTATTTCAAAATATTTTTAAAATTCGTGTGAGTACCTATTTTAGGTGAAAATTTTCAAAATCTTTTCCCAAAAAAATCAAAATAATCGTCCCAAAAAATAAATTTTTTGAACAATTGATGGAACAAAAATTTTGAAAAATTTATGTCTCAATTTTTCATCATTTCAACGATGTTTTGCAATACTTATATGATTTTTTGAAGCGTTTAAATACCTACGTATTTTTTTTTCATCCGTAGAAATATTTTTCAAAAAAAAATCAAAACAAAATTTTATATTTTTTATTTATTTTTTTGGTGTTTGGAACAAGATTTTTAATGCTTACATTTCGAAAACTGAAAAAATTCTTTCACAAATTTTACAACATTTTTTTGTAAAATGTACTTATGTATTTTAGATAAAAACACTTAGGTACCCAAGTTTTTAAAATTGATTTTCAAAAAAAAAAAAAAAACTACTTATTTATAGGTAACTATATATTTTTTTAATGCAAAAAATTAATTGAACAGAAATTTGAAAAAATGATAGTTTCAACTTTTGGTAGAAATTTGGGAGGAGAATCCAATAATTTAAAAATTAATTACCTATACCTACATATGAAGTTTTTGTTTTCAAAATTTTTTTCTATGATGAGTTTTTTCGTATTATTTATCCCTACAAATGTATAGGGTGTTCAAGTGGTATAAATTTGTGAGGACATCCCATTAATTTTGAGAAAAATTGATTATCAAAGAATTATTTGGGGTCAACTTTTTCCAATTTTCTTTGAATTTGCAATTATTTTGCAATGTATAATTCTACAAATGTACGTCTTCAAGTGGTATAAAATCGTGGGAAATTCAATTACTTTGGAGAAAAATTGATAGTAAAATTTTTGGATCAAAGAATTTGACCAGGTTCATTTTTTTTTTTTTTTCTTAGAATTTTCAATTGTTTTGAAATATTCAACTATTGATTCGAAGAAATATTGTTTTTCAAATATTCGGATCGAATAATTTTTTGGGGCTGATTTTTTTTTAATTTCATTTGAATTGACAATTTTTTCGCAGTATTGAATTCTACAAAATATGTAGTTCAAAACGTGATATTATATTCGAGAAAATACTCGTTTACTTTCAGAAAGTTTTGCGTTAGTTTTTGGTTAGATACATTTTTTTTTCAATTTCCTTCGAAAATTTATTTTTCCTAATATTCTACAATAATGAAGGTCTTTAAGTGGTATAAAATATATAAATTCGAGTGAGGAACCAAATAATTTAAAGAAGTAATAATTACTATTTATATCAAATTTTTGTTTTCAAAAAAAAAATTTCTGGGATAATTTTTTTTTTATTTCCTTAGAATTTGAAACTTTTTTCAATACAATCAGGAAAACATTTTCCGACCTTTTTTTTTTTAGAAAATTGTGTTTGGAAGAATTTTTTTAAATAATGGCCGTTTTAAAAATTGGAAAAATTTTTCATGAGTTCGCAATATTTTTCTAAAATGATATTTTAAATGTAAATTTTTAATACTGTTCTTCTCCAATTTTTTTTAAATTTGAAAAAAAAATGGTATCTCAAAATAGGTGGGTAGGTACTCAACATTACGATTTTGTAAAAAGAAGTTGCCCCAATTTGTTGAATCAACGTTTAAAAGAATGTTTTTAAAAAGTGTTTTTCAAAAAATAAGGAAAAAATTGTCTGTATTATTTTTCATTTTTTTTTCTTCATCAAATTGTGGGTTGAACAAAATTTAAAAAATATCTCAATTTTTTCCAAATTGCATTATAAATAAAAAAAAATTGTATTTCAAAATTGTAACTTGAAAATTTTACGTTTGTACTTACTCATTACTCAATCAATTTTTCCATTTTAAAAATTTACTAAGTTTTCAAAAAATCAACTTCAAAAATTTGTCGTACAGCTGGGACGGAGATTGTGATGAGGCATATTTTTTAAGCTTTGGAGGACCCCTCTTGCATTAAAATAAAAATCTTATAAAAATTTATATTGATCTGAGAACATGAAATTCCTGGCTTCAAGTAGAAGTAAGCACTTGGAAAATCCTATTAAAAGAAATTACTCATCTGTAGTCACCTCTTGTAAGTGATATCGTCTGGTTATAATGTATTTCTCTTCTCGATATATTTTTCGTATTTTCCTACTCTCTATTCTGCACAATTTGAGAAATACTTATTTAATTGTCATAAATTCTTCTTTTTTTTCTTCAATTTTTTGTTCTATTTTTCATGGAATTGGCGTTGGCGTCAGCGGCCATTTTGCATTGAAAAAATTGGGTGTCGATAAAATACTCCACGATATATTTTTTTATACGCCTCGAAACCGTGAGATAATTGCATTGATGTAAAAGCGAACATAAATAACCTGAATTTAAAAGTATGTAATAACAATGATCCTGTTGTTATGATGCACCTTTTTTTTCTTTAATAATACGAGAAAAAAAAATCAACCATGTTTTATTCGTTAGATAAAATACCGTTACGGCGGCTACACCTTCTCCTATAAAGTAAATGCGAAGTTACCTGGACCAATGGTGGGTGGTATAATATCTCGACCGCCTAATTCACGCGAATGAGCAAGTGTGCAACCTAAAAAATTCATTGTTCTTTTTAATTTCTCGAGACCCCAAAAAAACACGTCTTATTCGAGGTGTACGAGATGGCGGATATTTTATCGGTTCTTCGGTGGTATTTTTTGAACTTGAATTATTGAATCGAAAATCAGTAAGTTAGGTATAAAATGGCCTTTTATTTCATAAGATGAAAATTTTTGGAAATGATCTCGCCTACTACATAATTATATTGGAATGGTGCAAAAATTCTTCGCTTCAATTCGATAGTCCTGAAGAAATAATGTTCTTAACCTTTGAAATAGCTTTTCAAATGAGAGAAAACAATTCGCACCAGTCGTATGTGTCGTTTTTCTCTTAGAGTGCCTATAATTAGTATAGAGATGATCCTTGGAGATGCAAATACTCGCACATATATAGATAAACGAAAAAGTGCCGGATCATTGCTGCGCTAAGTTGAATGTAGTGGTAACTAGTGGAAGATTACAGAGAGGAGTAGAAAAAAATTACCTATTCTAATTAATTATTAGAATATCGATGCGCTGTAGGTATACGATATATCTTGGCTGGAAACGATGACTTGAAAATCTGAGGGCATGTATACCTATCGTACTACAAGAAGAGTCTGAAAGATGACAATGGTGGCTCACTTTACTGGGTCAATCGCTTCTATATCTGTTGATTTAGTAGAGCGGCACACAGAAGCGTTGGCAAAATAATGAAAAACGCTTCACGTTTTACGTTACGCCCCCGGGATTTCTTTTAAAATATGTCAAAAATGTCTGGTTCCATTTATTCGCTCGTATCGCCTTTTTATAACGAGATAGTCATCGTCTTGAAAAGTGCCACTTATAAAGACAGGTGGATTCTGTCTAGAAAACTTCATCGAATATAAAGAAAGCAAGTCAAATCGCATTCGCGAGCCTTTAAATCCTGGATGACTCCGACGCCGAGACTCGAGCTACCGTCATCGACTCACCGCGTCAATGTCTGTCCGCTCATTTGGCGCGGTTTTCGCGTTTTTAGGTATAAAAATTCGAACGCGAATCGACCCCGCTGCGTCGCCGGTAGCTGGTACCCTTTACCGTTGTGTGATGTTGGTTTTTCATTCACGTCGTTCTGTGGTGTGGCTGTGCCGTGGCTCAGTGGCTGTGGTTCATTGACGAAAGAAAAACTCGCGTCGTAATGTCATCGCGTGAAAAATCTTCGCGTAAAGTGGTAATAGGGTGTGCAACTATTTTCAGTATATCCGATGCGAGATAGCGCTTCCTGGCATGACAATACACTTTGATCGCAGTTGACATTTTACCGAAGCTAGTTGATCAGTGACCCGAGGTATGTTAGATGGCAATGCTGCTTTTTTTTTTTTTTTTTTTTTTTTTTTTGGTTTACGCAGTTGATAATGACAAATTGACAAATCGTCGTGGATGGTCAAACCGCGTCGCCGGATATGCTTCATCAAGATTTTCTAACGGTCTGACTAAATTACGCTTCAAAAAGAATAAATTTTGTTTCAAGAATGCAGTGATTTTTGAAAAATTCGAATTCGAGCAATAAGAATGGGAATTTTCCACATGCCAGCTCGTGTGAAAGATTTCGACGTGAAGAGAATGGATTGGAAAATTGTTCTAGGGGTTGTTGGAATCGAAGAAACTCCCTAATTCCGGAGAATACTAGAAATTGGAAATTCGTCAAAGCAAATTCGTTTAAAATGATTTGCAATGTATTATTGAATCCTCCCACCTGAGGTAGTCAGTAAGTCACTATAATTGTTTCGATTAAGAAACATTTAAAAATATTTCAAATTGAAAGAAAAAATAATACAAATTAAGCTGCGGGGTTGATATATACACTCACTTCAGAACGAAGATCTTTGATGATGATTATTTTCGTTCATTTTTAGGGTAGATCCTGTATTGATAAATTCATTGCATGAAGATGATCACCACTGCATGGCCAGTTGGCCACGTCTTGTATTTAAGCCGGGGTGAAATCTCTCGTACATTTGGTCGCGGTTTACAGCATGGTTATTCTAATTAGCAATTTCAAAAATAAAATTTGAAGAGAGAAATTTACAAAATAATGAAAAATTTTAAGAAAAATGAGAGATTTATAGAAAAACATCGATTTTTAAAAATTAAATAAGTACAATTTTGTTTTTAAAATTTTTAAAAAAGAACAATCTTTAGTATTTTTTGGAATTTTCAAAATGAATTTAAAGAAATTTTTTTTTTTTTAATTTTTCTTACGATTTTTTCCAAAATAATTTTACTTACGTTATAGTTACTTATTCTAAAATTGAATTTTTCTGGAGGAAATTTTAATAAAAATATTTCTTTTATAAAAAAAATTTAATAGAGATTTTTTTCAATAAGAATATTTTTAATGATAAAATTTCAATCATTTCGATCAAAAAATTATGTACTTGCCCGTGTAGCAACGTCGATGCTAATTTCGATATAAATGTCGACACATCGAAATCAGTCACTTTTCGATCGTACATGTCGACATTTATATCGACATCCACATCGACATTTGCAATGGTGAGATTTTGAAAAATATGCTAAGTTCAAATATTCAATATAAGTATATATTAAAATTACACCAAAAATAGTGTTCAAGCCAACATTTCGACATTTTTTGTCAAATATGCGGCATTGAGGCCACCTTTGTAGCTGGACACATGCGAGTGTCCAACTAACATAGAGATGATTCTTAGACCTTATGTACTAATTCACAACACACTTTATCTGCGAGTATCACAATCACCCTCAAGACGTCGACAGTCAAGTCGATGCATTATTCGACCCTCGACAATTAGATCGACATTAACTCGACTTAAAATTCCTCTGGTCAACACTGTCGACAGTTAAGTCGATGCATTATTCGACCCTCGACAATCACATCGACACTATCTCGACTTAAAATTCCTCTGGTCGACACTGTCGACAGTGAAGTCGATGCATTATTCGACCATCGACAATTATGTCGACAATAACTCGACAAGTCGTTGTATTATTCAAAACTTTGAAAAATAAGAAAATTTTGTGATTCTTTCAAAAATTATTTATTCCTGAGCTTAAAATGTTCTTATTAATTGTTTTTAGTTCTTTTTAGATATAAAATTTGTAAATTTAATTGGCAGAAAATGTCGACATAAATGTCGATGCGTTTATCGAGTATCGATTTTTACATCGACTTGTCTATGTAGAAAAACAACGTTTTCTAAATTATAGGAAAATTCTGAGAAAAATTCAAAAATTTTGATTGAACAGTTATATTTAACATAGAACATTACTTTAAATCTCAAATATCATTTTTAATTCATCGTTAACCGAGAAAAAAATGTGTCTGAATTTTGTCGACATAAATGTCGATGTCGACAATTGCTACACGGGTGAATTACCTAGGTATTTATTTATTTATTTTTTGGGAAAAACCTTTTCTCAAATTTTTTTTTTTTTTTTCAAAATTTTGTTTAAAAAAATTTCATGCTCTGAAGTGTACAAGGAACAAGATGTGAAGATGAACATTAGATTAGTGATAGTAGGATTTTGGTAATTTACTGGTAATGTTACCATAAATCTTAAAATTGCCGGAATAATTTTTTAGAAAAATTTCTTAGGATAGGGGTATAGTTACCTAATCACTAATGGTAGATATAAGGACTTTAAAAACTCGCCAAAATAGAAAAATACTCAAAAACATATTATGGAGAATGGAGATATACCTATCAATCTAACCAAAAATTCCTTTGCTATATAAAACATAAGAAAGTTGAACCACAAAAACTGCCAAAAGTTGTTTTTTACTTTGAATTTCCAAGTTGGCAAATTTACACA
Organism: Balanococcus diminutus; assembly: GCA_959613365.1. Classification (NCBI taxonomy): domain Eukaryota; kingdom Metazoa; phylum Arthropoda; class Insecta; order Hemiptera; family Pseudococcidae; genus Balanococcus; species Balanococcus diminutus. The sequence continues at coordinate 39,982,321 of OY390715.1, read as the reverse complement.
CACCCCCCCCCCCCCTCCCCCCACTCGGGAAATGTGTACCTACATTTTTTTATTTGTCTTTTTTGAAGATTCGAAACAAAATCACAAGAAGTATCTGTCAGGCCACGCAAGTAAAAATCTAAATTATTTTGCTCTTCGCAATTTTTTATTTATCAAGATTCAAAGGTTAATTTTTTCAATTTTTCGCAAAAGCCTAATTTTGAGAATATTTCTTGAAAAATCATTCGAGAATATTTGCAAAAATTTTATTTTAAAAAGTTTTTTCAAAAGGGCATTTTGAAAGAATCATAATATGCAAGTCTCGAAATTGCGAATACCACGTGTTTTCAGTCATTTTTATAGGTAAACATTTTGAATGGATTTTTGAAATTAAAAAAAAAAATTCTCAATCATTACCTACCCTTTTATCAACTTCAAAACAATCAAAATCATTTTTAGAACATTTGAAATAATTTTCACGATTTTTTAATTTGGAATTTTTTTTGAAATTATTTTTTTTTAAATCCGGAGTTGCTGAAATTACGTTCATCACTCCCTCCCCTCCTTCGACCACATGATAGGTTCAACCTAAATTAATATTTTTTTTTCTTAAAATCAAATTGAAAACAATATTAATTTTCTTTTAGAGGAGATGATTACTTACTTTGATATTTCTTCTTGAAAAGTTGTTTCTTGAGGTTTTTTCTGGTTAGGTTTCGAACCGAACACTTTTTAGTTTCAAATTTAAATACTTCTGAGGATCAAACAGCATCTTAGTCGGTTTTTTAAACACGTTCTCAAATTGTTCTCGGTTTTTAAGCGGCTTCATCCTGGTTTCGAAGCCCCGAGAAAAAAGTTTTCAAGTTGAAAATTTTTCTGAATCTGAGAAACACTTAAAAAATGTAAAAATTCTTCAAAAAATTCCTATAACTGAAACCTTTATCCTAACCCTCTTCCAATGTCTTCTTCCTCAAACATAAAAGTGCATCGAAATCAAGAGTCTCCTAATGCATGTTTTTCGTAGGCTTTTAATTAAATAATAAATAGGACGGTATTTATTTGTTCTATACTCTTGGAAAATTTGAAAACAATTCATTTTATAGGAAATTTTATTAATCATTGGTGGCCATGCAATTGCAGGGGTTACAAATTATCAAACAGAGTTTCAACCCTGTTCTTCTCCTCACATGACTTATACTATTACATTCGTATTTATTCTCTTTTTGTTTTGAAGTAGTTATTTGATAAGCATTTATTTGAAAATTTTCAATTTTTTTTTTTCAATCACCCATTAAGTACTTAAGTATTCGATATGAAGCGGAAGGCGTAAACCTGAATAACATCATTGCTTATTTATGGTGCCACTTTGTAATACTAATGGGCTTATCGACCGTATTTAAGAGTAATATTTCGCTCCTCATACTTGAATTCATTATTTCCTTCACAATTTCACAATTTTTATTGAACGAAAATTTGATCATGAATTTCGGGTTTTCTTATTGTACTTTTGGTAAAGCATTTTTTTATTTACATGGGTTTTTTCCGTTGCTTCGATGTATTTCTTTGCGTTCTGATTCTCCACTACATTCTAATGTGCACCGCATTGCACATGTAAACAGAATCGAAAGAAGAAGAAAAAAAACTACATGAATTCGACGTGCAGTTTTAATAGCGGAAAAATTGGTATCATTGTTGTTCAAATTAATATCGTTAACGGGTACTCTTGGGAGAGTACGGTACCTAGACCTACCATTATTCCGAATATTTGCTGCGTCACGAATGTACCTATCGTTCGTATTGGTCTTGGTATTGGTTCTGAAAATCGTTGCATATACAGTCCTGTTCTTGATATTTGAAAGGCTTATAGCAGCAGCTTCTTTTATATGCTTAATAATAAATAAACGATTTCTTTGTTTGATATGGTTATTTTATTCTGCAGTGGCGACATTATTTTTCATCCGGTCTTACAGCGATGGAAAATATTTCCTTGTATCGATGTCTGAGTTTACGCCGGCCAACTCATAAGCGTTGAATTCTTGTTTTTGTACCTTGCAGTCTCTTGGGATTTCCTTTTCGTTGATCTTTTACCAGCAGGCTTGTTAGAAGGTGTATGAAAAATGGATAATTTTTGGTAGCAGCTGCGTTTATATCTGTGCTTAATCTGTTTGAAGAATTTTGGTATCGTTGGGTAGTGTGCTTCAGGACTACTGTAAAAATATTTTTGAAAATTTGAGATGCGAACGTGATTTGATTGAAAAGATGATTTCGTGATGATGATTAAAAATTTTCACTTCAATTAGGTATTGAAAATCGAGCTTAATTTATCCGATTTTTTATAGGGATTTGCCCAAGTAATTAATTTTATGTCACGATAGATATACTCTTACAGCAAATACCAGATTTAAATAGTTCTCAATGGCGTTTGCGATAATATAAATAATTTTATATCCATTATTTTTATCATCGATTTAATCGTCGTATATGAGAAAGCAAATACAATGGATGGTTTTATATTATGGCATTTGTGGCGTCCATTTGATGGCGGTTATTAGGAGCACGTCCCCGTTTTCAATATAAGGAAGATACCCGCGGATGAGAATTGTCAAAAATTATGGTTTCCCGTTGCGAGGGGCAAAATTAATGATTGTTCTATGGGCGAAGAAGACCTCGATAATACATTACGCGCTAAGAGATCATTGTTCTTTTTCGGCGATTGGTTCGCATTTCGAAAACAACAAACCAATGAACTTAATTGGTTTTTCATCCTCCCTCCGATCCGTTATCTTATGTCCCTATATACGAATTTCGTACCCGGCGATTGCCTCGAAAGCGAGAAGTATATCGTGAATTGTGTAATAAACGAGTAGGTCTATTATCGCAGCAAGTCGGCCAAGTTCGCGTTATAGCCTTTAGAAGTCGAACATTGCCTTCCAGCAATGTAAAGAAATTTCTTTTGAATGGCGTTTCGTCGCTTCGTCGGCATCGGCGAGGTTTGAATATAAAATTCGCCAAAAAGGAGGAAGGAAAAAACACACCGACGCCGGAGTGTTAACGCAGGCAGATCTTCACTTCACGCAGCAGGGAAAATCTCCGCGGCAGCCGCGTCGTTTGTACCGTTTGCGTTCTGCATTCGTGCTGCAAGTTTAAAAAACCATTCGTAAGAGCGAAGGAAATAAGCCTTCGAACGATTTTTAAGAGGGGAGAACGCATTTTAATGTGTATGATTGGGAACGGGGGAAGCATAGGGGGCAGCAAACGGATCATGGGAAATGAAGCGTCAGTAAACAGAGCACGATTGTGTTTTTCCTCCTCCTTTCACGACGCTCTATCATAGAGAACGGCCATGTTACTTTTGGAAGCATGCTATGGTGGTTGTCCGCATCGGCTTCGGCTTCGGCTTCGGTTTTCAACTCTTGATCCGTCCGTGTATTTCTCACTTCGTATATGATTCGGCGGTGTGTTTTTTCTTTCTTCTTCTACATACTACAACTTTTTTACTTTGTGCGCGCCGGTTGTTGACGCTTTCGTTGAACTTTTTATTGTGCGTGCGGTGGTTGTTGTTGTGCTGGTGTCGATTCGTACATTTTTGCTAACTTTTAACCGCGCATTGTGTGGTGATTTGTAAAGGATATACCCTCGAGCGCAGGTGAGCTCATTAAATGGTCATATAAGCATTTAAGGTATTATCGTATATGACTTGGCATTTTAATCGTATCCAACTCTTGCCGGTATGTCAGTATCCTGCGAAAGTATGCTCAGGGCGAGGTGGGTGGAAAAGGCTTGCGTTTGCAGTTTTAGTGAAATTTTTTCGAGCATGGTTAATTTTTCGACCATTTCTAAAGGGATGGTTTTATTTTTTCAAAAATTATATCGACTGGAAGATGGTTTATTATTTAGAAAAGGGGGTTTTCAAAACTACTCGTCACTGATTCTATTCAAAAAAAAAAAAAAAAAAAAGTAGAAATGGGAAAGCTCAACCTTATTATCTACCCAATCAGGTTTTGAAATAGAGCAATCTTTTAAGAAAATTTTTGCCTATAACTTGAGTGAGGATTTACGTAATTTCTCGTGAATTTTGGTAATTTTTTCCTCCAAAATTGCTTCCCTGGAAGAAGAAATTGTGTTGATTGAGAATAGTTCATGTGCGAAGAGATGGAGTCATTTATTTAGGCAATTCCTTATTTTAAGGTAAATATTTTCATAAATATATTAAAGAAAATAAATTTCTGTCGCTGCGAAACGAGGACCACTATAAATTACATTGAAAATTCTCAATTTTGGGTATATGAATACACATTTTTTATTAACATTTGATTTTCTTCAATTTTCTCATTTTTAAACATGTTTTGTATATGTTATTTTTCTCACCTCTTTGTCTAATTTTTTAGTAGAGAAGTATTTTTTTGTCATTTCTCTGCAGTTATCATCACTATAGAATCGTGAAATAGGTAATGGTTTTGAGTCCTTCGAAAAAATTTTAATTATTCATTTTGCAAATGTCGCACATGAAAAAGCTCTTGGTACCCTTTGAGGAAATCATTCTCAAATATTTGAGACGGATACCGTATGCACATACTTGTTATAGATGAAGTGGGTACCAGTTATGAATCACTTTTTCGAAAATTTCTCAATCACTATTATAAAATCATTTAGGTACTTAGACTAGGTAACTGATGCAAAAAGGTCGAACCTGCGGCCAATACGGATCCCCAAGGTTTCTCTCTATACACAACAGAGCCACCTGTCGGAAAAAATTCTGAAAAATAGTTTGAGGCTTGCCAATATCCATTGTCTAGGATATTTTTTGTTGAGAATATAATTATTTGCACACGACTACCCTTGCATAATTTTAAAAAATATGGTAGCAAGTGGCGCAAAAGTTAATTTATTGGTAATATGGAACCCCAAACTATTTTTTGATGTGAGTCCGAAAAATGATCATTTTTTTGGTAATGTCACGTTTAAATGTTAAAAAACTACCAATAAAAATAAATAGGATCTTGAGGAATTGAAGATTTGAAGATACATATACACTGAAAAAAATGGATTTTTTCAGTATAGTATAAGAATTTGCTATAAGAATATTAGGTGCTAGGTAAGAAAATGACTGAAGTCAACAATCATATTTTCACACATGGAAATTTTGTGGCTAAATGAAGTAAAAATTATTCAAAAATAAATAAAATGTTCATTTCTATACCCAATTTTGTTACACATTTTTTTTTTTTTTTTTTTAATTTAAAAGAAACATGGGGTTCCGTAATTCCGTATTACCATAAAAACCTTTTGACGAAGTCGAAGAGGTTAAGAAAAAAGTTACTTTATTAAAAAAATTCAGATAAAATCCAATTTTCTTGCTTTTAGTCTGAAATTTTGTATAATATGAGTGTATACTATAGATAGATGCCTGAATCCATTCATATAATATTTGAGAAGCCCGTTGTAGAAACAACCACAGTCAAAAAATCAAATTTTACAGGAAACCATACTCAAATCATGTTTAGGGATGAAAATTTGATTCAGTATGGATGTTGATTGTTCACCAAATTTTCCTTACTGTCAAGAAATGTAATATTTTTTTTCAAATTCAAATTTTGAAAAATTATACAACTTTGAACTTTCCCTTTAAAAATGTCGAGCATGCGAGGTTGTTAAAAAAAATTAGCTAAAAGCCTAAAACCCGTACTTTATAAAATTGAAAAAAATTGATGAAGGCTAAGTTTTTTTTTTTTTTTTTTTTTTTTTTTTAAACCTATATCACCATCGTTTTTCTCGTAAAATTTTATTTCAAGAACTGAGATGAATTTTTTTTCAAAAATTTTTGACAATGCAATTGTTTTTACGAAGGACTCCTCATTTGGTAAACGAAAAATCAGTTTAATAAGAGGAAATATAGGAAATCTTGCTCTTTTTCCAAGACCTTTTTTTAACAACTGAGTGAAAAAGAATTTGTTGGAAATTTTTTCAAACATGTTTTCAAAAAGTTCATTTCAAGGGTTATCCAACGTTGTATCACTTTTTGTCATCAATGCTTCTGAAAGTTCAAATAAGCTCAGTTCAATTTTTTCTTATGTGAGTTCAATACGTGGACCTCTCCTTTTCACCATCAAAACAATAGGTATATTTCCACATTATCAAGCCTGACGAGAGAGGAGGCATCTGGGGTCGTTTGCCCCAAGCAAAGGGTCCGAATTCGGTTTTAGCAAACTCCAGGAAAAAGTGAATAGGATTCAAAATCAAAATCCAAAATTATTTTGTGATATTATTATACTATTTAAAATACAAAATACAAACGAATTCGTTTTCACGCCTGGATTTGAAATCCAAAATCTGAAATCCTTTCCATTAAGTGGAATTTAAAATCCAAAATCCAATGTTTTTTCTTTTATTCTAACATCTGGTCCATGCTAATTTTAGAGTAGATGATCCCTTACTCATCTCTCAATTTTTTCCCCCAAAAATTTCAATTTTTTGTCCTTTCTTTTCAAGATTAAAAATGAAACTCTTTCAATTTCTTTTCAAAAAACCGAATTCTTTTGCAGAAAGAATTCCAATTTTTCTTGGGATAGAACACTCTTATCAATTAATCTTTTTGGAGTCAGTGCAATAAAATTTATTTATTTCTTTATTTTGAAAAAAAGTAGGTAGGTATCTCAATTTTTTTGAATTAGGTACAAAATATTTTTCAAATTTCCGAAGGGAACTTAAAAAAAAACAAACACTTTCGAATTTCAAAAGAAAAACAACACAATTTTTGGTTTGGTCTCAGTTTTTAAAAAAAAATCTTTCAATCTTTTGTTGAAAAAATTTCTGAATTTCCTCAAAATAAAAATTAAAAAAAAAGATTTTTCTCGAGCCAAGCCGAAAAACTATTTTTTTTTAATTTTTTGAAAATTATCTCTATTAAAATATTGGTAAAAAAAATGAGGAAAAACTCCTTATCCGTCTTTAAGTTTGTTTAAAAATAGCAATTTTTGGTCCTTTTTTATTGATTAAAAATTTTTGGAGAAGAAAATCTCAGAATTTTTTCTGAATTTAATGATTTCTCTATTTTTTGGAGTAACTAAATAATTTTTTTTTGCAATAAGAATTTTTTCACTTAATTTTTGGAGCAAAAAAATAATTTGTTTTGCAAAAATCAATTTTTTTGCAATAAAAAATGTCTTTATATTTTTTTGAGCCAGCATAATAAAATTTTTCAATTTTTTCAAAGTGAAAAAATGAGTAAATTTTTTTTAACTTTATCGGAGAAAAAAATATATTTTTTTTATAGTGAGGAAAAAATGTTAATTTTTGTATGAAAAAATTTCTGCGTTTTCTTGGAACATCAACAATACGAAATCGATTTTTTTGAAGCCTAATTTTTAAAAAATCTCATAGAGCAAGTCGCGCTCACAATAACCAGTGCAACTACCAAATCAAACGGACAAAAAATGATTATGGATTTTAATTTCCTTTTGATAACTTGAAAAAATCCAAAATCTAAATCCGGATTTTGAAGATTTTGTGGATTTAAAATCCGAGGTGATTTGAAATCTACCGAACTCTGATAAAAATGTGAAGTAGAGCATGGTCTGATAATATATAGATAGGTAGTCATTTTGAATGTGTGCCTATATTTGTAATTATCATCCTTTCAGATGACACTTGTCATTTTGCTCAGATTTAGAGAATATCAATATGGTGGAACTAGGAAGAAAATTCATTTAAATTAAACTTGAACAACGAAGAGATTTACCGAAAAAATTAACCATAGGTGGTCAAAATTAGGAGAAAACAAGAATAGGGTACTACAGTTAAATAAAAATTTTTGTATCAATTTAAAATCACTGCTTTAAAAAAAATCGAAGATTATTGGGGTTGGGCTTTAGTCTCGTGGCCCTTTTGGCTGCCCATACATTTACCTATATGGTATAAAAATATCGCCTAAAAAATTCATGTGTATTGTCTCTCTTTTCACTTATTTATAGGCCTAAAATATGCAAGGCCTACACTGAAAAAAATGGATTGTAATGATTCTGGGTAAAACACAGTAAAATTAGGATACGTCGCCAATTTTAGAATCATTCCGGTGAAAAACAGGAAAGATTCAGTTCTATTCCAGAATGATTACGGAGACTCCGTAATCATTCTGGAATAGAACTGAATCTTTTCTGTTTTTCACCGGAATGATTCTAAAATTGGCGACGTATCTTAATTTTACTGTGTTTTACCCAGACTCATTACGGTTTTTGAAAATTCATTTTTTTCAGTGTAGTTTATAACAAAAAAAAAAACAAAAAAAAACAAAAAAAACAGATCACCAGGTATTTCATAAGTTATGGATAACTTATCATCAAATTTTGTTTATCAATATATATTTTTTTTCAATTAATAAGTCACAATTTTGGCATGCTTCATTCAAAACTTTTTGAATTTCTATCGCCATAATACTTAATTGTGCAATTTCTCTTCAAGATTCATGTGGAAACTGAAACTTACCTATATGAAAATTCAACACGTGAGTTTTCACGCACATGTTATTACCGCAGGTACTGTTAAATGTCTTATTGGTAGGAGTACCTTGCGCACCCAAGTTACTCTACATTATATCCTGCGAGTTTTCGCTATGCTTTTATATAAAAATCAATTAAAGCGGGTATTATTATTTTTTATTGATTGGAAGCGTTATCAATAGCATGTTAAATTGAATTGGTTATAGACTTTTCATCAAATGCAGACCTATAACTCGCGGCTCCTCTACACATAATAGTCAATAGAACTTCATATAGTTTCCGTTTGGCTTCAAGTTTGTGTGCGAAGAAGAAAAAAAGGGATGACTTTTGGTGGACGAAGGGGTAATTGGAAAACCTGAGGGGAACAGGAAGTGAAAAAAAATTAACCGAGTGTATGACTTGCATGTTTCGATTGGTTGCATTATTATGGCGCAATGCATGCTCAGCGCAACAAAAGGAAAAAAGGTTTTAATAACAAAAGTTTTGCAGACTGCATGATGTTGAGACAGATGCGTCAGCTGCGTATTACACGTATTAATTGATAATGGATTTTGTACATGAAAAGGAGAAATGGATATCGCCGCGTATATATCTATACTCTACGTATGTGTAATATACATTTTCGATGGAAAATCGTGCATTTCAATGGCGGCTCCTCTAAATATAATTGTATGGTAGGTCTAGGTATAGGTGCAATGTAGGAGACTTTCCTACCACAATTTACCTACTATTCGAATTCGATCGACGATTAGATATAGGGGATTTCATCGTAATAATTACGTACAATTCGTAAAGTAAGTAGATGGTAAATCCGTCTATTCGGTATTATACCTCTTCGGTGCACTGTCGAACACTCCTAAGTGTGGAGAAAACTTTTTGACGAAGGTAGTGTATATTCTCGCGTTGCTATATAGTTTTATTCGAGGTAACTCATTAAGATTCATTATCAATAACGGGGAACACCTTTTGTATCGAATCGCTGTGCTCGAATGGAGTGCTTGGACAATGCCTTATTCGTTCCCGTTAATCGTATAACAAATATTTATCCCGTTGCCATTTCGTTACATGATCGAGATAATAATGTCGTCAATATGTCCTCGTCTCCCTATCAATTCGCCTAATTTTTATCCCCCCCATGTATCGCGTTCATTGTTCAATTTTTTACCTACTTTTATACTATGGACGCGAGCAATACTTCGCATTATAAAATATAAATGCGATAATAACGCGCAATAATGGCTGCCGATGCCGATGAAAAAGTATCAAAGACTCAAACTGACTAACCTACTTGTTTTCAAGTCCAGGAATCTACCTATGGTATACCGAGGTACGAGCGAGCGATGCTCCGGCACGGTCGCCCTGGCTTGTACGATCTCTCTATTATTTGGAAGTCGTGTTGCTGTTGATTTTTTAAAATCATCTGCGACATCCTCTTTAAATTTATCGGTGTTTTTCAAGTCGACCGGCCTTCATTTTTATAACATTTTCAAGGTTTATTTGTTTTATGTACTCGCGAATTGTTAAAACGAAATAATTTTTTCACGCTTCTAATAAGTATTGAAAGGATTGATTGAAAATTAACTCTTCGAGTACATCGAGAGGTTTATGTATGTTTTTTTACTCTTGCGTATTTAATTGAAATTACGTACGTTGGTCTATCGAGTGTATAAATTGTTTTTGTGCAGGGTTGTGGTGATAAAATTTTCCTCATTTTTTTCATCATCGTCATCATCATCGTGTTTAATTATTGAATATGAATTAGAATTGTTTATTTTGGAGTTTTCAGTTTCTCTATTATTTCTTGAAAAAAATTTCCATAGATGTTTTTTTCAAAGTCAATTGTTTTTCCCAAGTCATAAACTGGCTTATACGTATGTAGTTTCAGCAAAAATTAAGTTGGCCAAAGATAAAATTTTCAAGATTTTGCCTTTTCCTTATTCTTTTAAACTCCAAGCTTTAAGATGAAAGTTATGTATTGGCGTCTGATAATTTTTTCAAAAAAACATTTAAAAAGCTACAAGTATCTAAAATATTTCAAACTTGATTTTTTCCAAAAAAAAAAAAATAAGGTAAAAATAGACTTTTAAAAAACTTTATGAGCTTTGAAAAAAAAATGAAAAACATCTTGAGAATAGGTATTTTTTTATAATGTATGTAAATAATAAAAAAAAACATACCTAATTATTTAGAATTTTTCCAAATTTTTAAAATAAATTATTTTTTTGCTGACACGAGTACTTCAAGATTAAACCGAGCTTGTCGGAGGATGGGGCTGGAAGTGGATACAAATTTCACCATGCCCGGATTTTTGAAAAGTGGTTCAATAATTCATCTAAATTATTATTAAAATATAAAAATTGATTGAATTCTTTTAAAAATCATTTTGATTGCTTTGAAGTTAATGATAAATGGCAAAAGAATTTATTTTATAAAACATAATATAAAAATTTAAGTATAAGACGTCTTTGAAATTTTCATAAACATAGGTTACCTCCTGTTAAATTTTTTTTTCAAAAATTAAAAAAAAGGGAAGAAAATTGAACGGAACATTATATCAATTTTTGCTTTTTAAAAAACTTTTCGAAATAAAATTTTTATAAAATATTCTCAGAATTACTTTTGCGAAAGAAAATTTTTAAAAACTCTCTGAAAAATATCCATCATTTTCGTCTTGAAGGATTTGAAAAAAATACAAAGTATTCTAGATTTTGATCTTTTAAAAAAAATTCGAGACGAACATATGCAAAATATTTAAAAATTATCCATATGCAAAAAATTGCAAAAATTTGATTTTTTGATCAATTTTTGGAGAGTGAAATAAAATTTCTATACCAAAGCTGAATTTCTTAGTATGGGCTTGAGTTTGACGTGAGATTTACCTACTTTTAGCCTTGTTGAACTTTTCGTTTCGCAATTAAATGGTTTAGAAGAATATTTAATTACATCGATCATTGATGTCATAAAAAAAATCAAGTGAAAATTGAATTTTTAGAAGGGGTTTGTGTTGTAAAGAAAATATGAAATGAATTTGTTTCATATAAAAAAGTGGAAATTTTATACTTAACGTACCTAATTAGATTTAGTTTTTTACTTCCAAAAATTTGTCATCAGGGCTGCGTTCACTTTGGAAAAAATTTGCCAAGTTGACCTTATTTTTAGGGACCAACAAAACTCTTAACCAATCAAGTTATTATTTCAAAAAAAAATCAATTCAATTTATTTTATTTTAAAAAATTTGTTTTCGTCAAATTTTTGCCCCCCGCCCCAAAAAAAAATATCGAAAAAAAATCTTAAAAATTAATTTTTGGCAAGGATTCAAAAAAATAATGAATCAAAAAAAAAGGAGTAAGTATATTTTCCAAAATTCGTCTACTGTTTTTGATCTTTTTGGCTTTTTAGTTGTCGCGTAACAAATGCCAAGTTGAAAAATGAATCTTAGCATGCATGAGTGGCGAAGGGAATTTCTTCTAGGTACGGTGCAAAAATCAACAGAAACAGGCAAAAGTAACAAATGCCAAGTTGAAAAATGAATCTTAGCATGCATGAGTGGCGAAGGGAATTTCTTCTAGGTACGGTGCAAAAATCAACAGAAACAGGCAAAAAAACCTCTCCAAAAATTTTCATGATAATTATAGCAACATTTTCTGCAATTTTTTAATTTTTACTACATTATTCAAATTTTCCATTAATTTGTGATTTTTTAATGTCTTAAAATTTATTTTTCATTTCTTGTTCATGTGTCAATTTTTCAATATTATAAACTAGTCATCAATTTTCGCAATTCTTGTGAAATTTTAATTTTTCCAAATTTTTCAATTTTTCTGAATAGGTAACTACAGTTACGCAGGTAACTATTTTAAACTTGAAAATTTTCAATTTTTTATGATTTTCTGATATCAAATTTATTTTATTATACCATTTTCTTTTTTAATTTATATAATTTCATTTTCCCGAAAACAATTTTTGTGTAGATAGGTAAAATAAAAATTTGATTTTTCATTTTTTTTCTAAGTTTCAATTTTTGCCTGAATATTTTAAGCTGATTTGTGATTCGAAAAAAATGATTCGAATCTCATTTTTTTTCTAAGTTTCAATTTTTGCCTGAATATTTTAAGCTGATTTGTGATTCGAAAAAAATGATTCGAATCACGATTTGAATCATTTTTGAAGATCGCGATCCGAAAAGAATTCGAATATTTTTTTCGGATAATTATAGCAAAATGATTCGTATTCGTAATTTGAATCCTAAATTTGAACGTGATTTGTGATTCTGATTCGCATATCTATTTTTTTCTGCGTTTTTCTGTTTTAATGAATAATTATTTGCGTAGTAGATACGTAACGTACCTTCTGGCTCCTTTTAAAATGCATATATGTATTTTTCCCTGCTCCAATTGATCATGCAACTACGATCAACGTTAAATTACTTTTATAAAATAAATGCATCAAAAATATAAATTAAAATTAAATTAAATGAATTGTATTTTTGTTTTCAGACCGTGCAGAAGGCAGAAGCGAAGACAGAGACAAAGAAGAGGAGGCTACTTACAATGGAGATTACGAAGATGATCTCTTACCACCGGAAATTTTCGGAACCGAGTTTTCTTTGGAAGAAACTCTGCAATTGATTGATCTGAATGAAGTTGATCATTGTCAGGTTAGGAAATTGGATTTTCAACCATTTCAGATTAGAAATAGAATCTCAACAAATTCTGCAAAATTATGAGTTTCTTATGTCATACGTCATACCTACCTTCATTTTACCAATAAAATTTAATATTTCTTGCAGATCGATTTCTGGCAATCGTTGTCCTCTATTAAGACTGAAACAGATACCGCAGATTTTAAAGAGAAAAAAGAAAAAGAAGAAGAAGAGATAAAAGAAGATCCGGGTATCGAGGCAGATTTCCTTGATGAAGAAGAGTTGGATTTATTTACAGACATGATCCATGCTCCAGCCCCGCAATATCATTCTCGATCACTTCAAGTGAGTTTTTTTTTTTACGTTTTTATAACTGCAGTAAATGTAGGTACCTAAGCTTATTGTAAGAAAATGATTTTGGGAAAACAATGAACGAGAAAATTTGAGATTTGATGTCGCAATTTTAATCAAACTTGCAAGATAAGAATCTATCAATGTGTTTTGTTTTTCAACATCGCCAGATAAAATCAAACCGAAATTAATAGCACGTATAGGGATCTTATGTCTACCATATACTTGAATTAAACGGTACCATAGGTATCATCAATAGAATGAATGGATTATGGGAAAATATGATTGAAAACTCGTGCGGCGATGGTGCGATGCAACGTGTCGTACATTTGAAAATCTGTGTATGTAGTGTTACCCGTACGGTTTTTTCAACGGCCATTTATTCGTACGTATTCCTAATGTGTACACTATGCCAATATAGGTATCTTTTTATCCAAAACTATTGTTGTAAGCGTTATGGTGTCGCGTTGATTGTTGTTGATCCGTTGTTGTCGCTTTCTACTTGATATTAAACTTTCTCTCATTGCGCGATGCAATAAGATGGTTTCCTTCGTTTCCTCTTTTCCCGGGTGTAAAGATAAACTTGTAGATAGCTTCTTACCAGCTGCATTGCAGCATGTTGAGATTATACTGTCTTGGCATCCGCGTGTGATTTTTCAATAACTAATTTTTGCATACGATTGCATTTTTGTATACACCTGCAACGTACGTGATTGCACGCTTACTTGGGTTTAATAAATTGATAATTTGTTTCCCACATACTCGTCATTTTTGTGGTTCCCTCGATAATTTTAATTCGTGCAGATTGCATGCACACATATTTTGGATTACTCTGCGGGTCTAATTTTTTTTATTCTAATATTTTTCTTTTTCAAAAAATAAGAACCTCTTTATATGATTTGGAAAAAATCAGCTACCAAATTTTCAAATCGGATGAAACAGATTATTATCTCTTCAACTTGCGTGATTTACTTTCTCAAGTACCAAAGATATGTGCATTGTGACGTGGCATTTCTGACTTCATAACTATAAGGTAGCTTCCGTTGAATAAATATTTACCTTTTACAATATAAATCCGCTCTTTAAATAAGCGTTTAAAATTCATTTTCACATCGGTCTCGAGTGCAAATGACCAAATGTCTCGAGATTCTTCACTTCGCGTATTCAATTTTTTCTCAAATTTTTATTATTGCCTGGGAAAAATGACTCAGTTTTGCAGCAAAGTGAACTCAATGTCACTTCCCATCGATTTCTTGGTTTCAACCTCTCGAAGTAACTCGCCTTACTGCGTAAACAACGATCTCTTTCACGCGTGTTATTCAAGTTGCATAAGTGCACTAGTTAGGCAATCCATCTTGGTACCTTCTTTACTTCATTCTGTGTTCACGTACGTAGGTAAATGTAAATGCGACTGTGAAAAAAGAAATGAAAAAATTATGAATTTGAGTGGAAGGAAGGGTCAATGAACTCGTTTAAATAGCATTTAAATAAAATTTTCTTTCAAGTTTTATTGTCTCTGATCTCATTCTTTCCAATCTAGAATAGCTGTTGTAAGTAGTTTATAAAACCCGGATTTTTCGTACTACATAAAAAAAAATTTTAAAAATGGCTCTAAAAAGTGTTCTGTGTATTTTCGGCGATTGAATGAAAATTGTCTTAAAAACAGTGTGTTGTAAAAAAATGTTGAGGTAAAAAAGTCCACTCAAAAAAAATTCTCAAAAAATTCTCGCAAAAAAATTTTGAAATAAATTCAAAACCTTATTAAATTTTTTTAAAACACGTTTTTCGCAGAAAAAAATTTGAAAATTTTTCTTCAAAAATAAGTTTTGATGCAAAAAATGTTTCTAAAAAAATTTCAAACATCTTATCAAATTTTTTTAATAAAATTGCAGAAAAAACTGTTTTTTATAGAAAAAGTTTTCGTCAAGCAATTCGAAAATTGTATGAACTTTTTTTAAAAATATTGTAGGTAATTTATTATTTTACAAAATAATTCTTTCAATAAATTTTATAATTCTTTCGAAAAGTTATTTTGATAATGAATTTGCAGAAAGGGGTGATAGGTACTACAATTTGAAAATTTTCCTAAGTAAAAAATTTGGAAATTCTATCAGCAAGTTTAAAAAAATATTTTTTGTAAGACATGCTCTTTAAAAATAATTTCAAAGAACTCATTAAAATTAAAATTACTTTATTTGTCCATTTCCACGAAATTCGCTTGAATATGCATTTATCGCGTCGAACAAGCGTTACCTCGGATTTTCGGGACTATTCGTCAAAAAAAAAATCCGTAAGCTCTCCAAGTTATAACAAGAGTGTCTAACGGTCCTCGAAAAGTTCTATAAAAGTTCTGTTGTAAAATTGAAGTTTCTGTTTTTTTTTTCAAATTTAAATCCTTTAATTGAGCGAGAATCAACCAATGAAAATTTTTTTGACCTTCAAATACGTAACTAACATTTATAAAATTTTTATGTGCACGTTATTTTTAAATTTTGAATTTAGTTGAATCTTTTTAAAAAATTCAAGTTTTGAAAATTTTGAAAAAATCAAAATTTTGGTACTCTGTCAACTTTAATAAATTCGCATTTGCAATTTTAAAAATATAAAACACCTTTTTTTTTTTTTAATTTAAAAAATCTTGGAAATTTGGAAAATTATGAAGCTTTATAATTTGATAACATTTTCCAAATTGGATCGATTTTCAAAGTTTGTTGAATTTTTAATAATGTCTTGAAAATTCAAAAATTGTCCTCAGAATTAGGTGAAAATTCAAAATTTAGTAATTTTATTTAAATTTTAATGTTGGATCAATTTTTGAAATTTAATAAATCTTTGAAACTTTTTGGATAGGTAGGTATTTTTATTTTGGTTAAAAATAAAACTTCGGGAAATTCTTGAAATTCGATCAAATAGTAGATAAGCGATTTTTAAATTTTAATAAATTTTTGAAGTCACATCAATTCTTAAAATTCATCTAAATTTTCAGAAAAAAAATGAAAGACCATTTCGTAAAACTTTGATGATTTTTTTTTTTAATTCGGTAAAAATTCAAAATTTCCTACATTTTATAAAAATTTAATTTTTTCCTAATATGTATTAGGTAAAATTTATTAAATCTTCAAAATTTTGTAAAAATTTGAAACTTGATTATTTTTAACTTTCAATAAATTTTTGAAATTGGATCGATTTTTAAAGTTTGGCAAATTTTTACGATTTAAAACATATCTTGGTAATTTAAAAAAATAAAATATGATGAATTTTTAAAATGTGGGTAATTTTGAACGTCGTGCAAAAATCCTGATTTTAGGTTTTGAGGTTTTGTTAGACACTCTTTATAAAAGAAATTCCATTTGATTTTTAGTTTTTCGCCTCTAAAAGGAAATGTTTCGGTAAATGCTGAGGAAGCTGGTCTCTAGTTCCCTACGTAAAACACATCTTTACTTATGTGACCGGAATTTTTCAAAAACAAACAGAAAATTAGTATGCTGAATCCGATTA
Organism: Balanococcus diminutus; assembly: GCA_959613365.1. Classification (NCBI taxonomy): domain Eukaryota; kingdom Metazoa; phylum Arthropoda; class Insecta; order Hemiptera; family Pseudococcidae; genus Balanococcus; species Balanococcus diminutus. The sequence continues at coordinate 39,965,356 of OY390715.1, read as the reverse complement.
AGTCTCTTTGTAATGTTCACGTGATGGTTTGATCAGTGAGGCCATTTGATAATATTTATTATTCTTTAAAATTTGAGAAGAATTGACATTGTCGGCATTGAGAACAGCATTTGTGAAAAAGTTGAACGCTTCATTATTGAGAAGAAAAATATCGACTGGTAAGTTGCGTCAACATTGAGACATCTTTTTTAAAACCGTTTGGTGAAGAATGGTTCCTTGTACGTATAACCGCAAGATACTTAATTAGTTACTTTTCGACTGAGCTGTCTGACTTATTTAACACTCTGGGATGTATGGTAATAAGCATATTTGTACAAATGAGCGAATAACTTTGAAGATTTTAGGTTTGAGACTGAAGTCAGAAGTGTTGAAAGATGGTGAATTTAAGTATATACGTAAAACAATGGTATTTATCAAAATTATTATTATCTCAGTTTTTAGCTTGGACCAAATTACAAATTAAAGTCTAAATTAATCCGACCTTTGACGATAGGAGGCGGTCCTCATTTTTCATAAAGATCCAAGACGTTGAGAACTTGAAATTTTTTTGAAAATATTAAGCTGACCACGGTGCTGCGCTATATAGTTGAACCAATTACACAAAGAATTAAAAAAAAATGATTACTACAGAGGTTGAATAATTATTTAAAATTTGAAGATTTTAAAACGCATTAGTTCGACACGTTGCGTTGCCTTCGCATCCCATAACTTAACAAGATCTCATAAAAAGGCATCAACACTAAAGCCTAAACCTTGCGGGCGATTCTCTCGTACGCATCATTTACCTTCAAGCTGCAATCGTTCGTACCCACATAGGTACATACGTACTCGTAAATAACAGCAATGTCGGCCTAGCTGCAAAAATCCCTCGCAATATAAACACGTTTTTTTTTCTCCTCCAAAGGTGTTAATAAGTCTATTATCGGGCGTTAATAAAGACATTACCGAAGTGGCATTAGCATTTAACGTCAGTCGGGCCATTTTCGTTTTGAAAGGATTATTTTTCATTTCGATCTGGTTTTCGAAATCATCTGTTTTGCAGCGCATGAGAGAAATTAATTATGATAAATATATGTTCGTTTGGGACCTGGTTTCCATTTAAGGTGTTATTGTTTACTCGGACGAGGCCGACATGACCCGTTATTATTCTTAATTTTGTTATGAGATTAATTACCAACTTGTTAAAATATCAGAGGAAAAAATTAGGCGAAGAGCTTGATTTGAAAATTGGTAAATCTTCAAATGTTAACGCTTGAACATATTTTTTTATACCTCGACGTGCTTCGTTTGCGCCCGCCGTGTACCTAATACGATTTTTCGTGGAGGACAAAAATACCATTAAGCGAATACTTAGGTATTCTTTGTTTTTTTAATTCGGCCAGACGTAAACAAGCTGTTTACTTTTTTTTCTCCTTCGGTCGGGAAAATTCGGTAAATTAATCAAATATGTTGGGATTTTTGTGCTGGTGTTTATGGCGTCTGGAAAATTTTTGAAACATTTTCAAAGTAATCAAAGAATGTAATAATAGGTAATAAACTATGGGTTTATTTTTCCACTATTTAAATTTCCATCTGGGTATTTGATGGGTAAATAAATAAACAATGACGGATTGTTATGATGGGAAACTGGACATGGGCAGCCCTCCATGCCCAGTGAACTCTCTCTAATTAGGGTAAAAATACCTATTAGATAAATGTACCTAACTAGGTATCGAATTGAAGATTTTTTCGCTGAAGAGGCGATTTTCCTCAAAAATATTTTTTTTTCACGTTGGAGATTTCAAGTTTTTTTCTGAGGGGAACTTTTGACCATAAAAATGTTTCTTCTATAAAGATTTTTCCAAGAGGATTTTTTGGAGATTTTGTGTGATAGGATTTGTTTTTAAAAGAATTCAAAGTGGACCAAATTTCAAAGAGGATAATTTCTTCAAGAGAATAATATGATGAGGTCATGTATTATGAAAAATTGGAGGGGAGGGGAGGGTCTAATCTAAAATTTTATTATGACAAAAATTATTTCTAGGACCTTAATCTACAACTTTTGTTTGAAATTTTTTTCAATTGGACCCCTCCCATAATTTTGAAAAATTATTTAGGTACCATAATATAAGAAGTCGGAGAAGAGGGAAAGACTCAAGTTGAAAAATTTTCTTTAAAAAAAAAACAGAAGGCTGTATCAGGTTGATACCTCGATGCTGGTATTAGTCTGATATTTTTTTAAGAATTCAAAAGGACTATTTTTATTGTACCTAACACGAGAGAAAAATTTTCTGCTCCAAAAGAATAGAAAGTGTTTTTTTTTCTTAAAATTTTCCTTATTTTCCTTTTTTTATTATTTTTTTTTTTTTTTTGAGAAAAATTGTTGGTAAAAAATTTTCTTTAAAAAAAATTCGCTGTTATAAAATATTTCTGAACTTTTTGCAAAAAAGATTTAATAAAAAACTATAAAAACTTTTTTTGTGTTTTTATGAGAAAAAATTCATTTTTATCTATTTTTGGATAATTCTTTCAAAAACCCACAAAAATGATCTTTAATTTTTTTTTGAACATGAAATTCAAAAAATGTTCGAAAAAGATCTACTTTTTGGTACAAAGCATTTTCTTAGAAAGAATTTCGCATAAATAAAACATCTACATGAATATTCTTGAATTTTTTTTTATAATACTTACCTACTTCAAAAAAATTCTTCATGAAATAAATTCGCAGGCATCAGAAAATACGAGAGGGATTTTCGTTTAAAAAAAAATGGAAAAACTCCGCAAAAAAATTGATAAAAAAAAAATTAAAAAGTATTTTTTCACAACAATTCTCTTGAAAAAAACCTGACAGGGAATCTGAATCTTGTCAACTCGTGAAGTCTATAGTCTAGCAGAAATTTGACCCACTGAAAGAGCATGTCACCCATACCTCAGAACCAAATTTTGAGGTATCGAAGTTGGGTTTTCGATTTTTAATGAATTTTTGAACATGGCAAGAATAGCTCATTGGTGTTTTTTTTACAAAAATAGTAAATTTCGAGGTGAAATTCTGAAAATTGGTCTCTGTACCGAGGTCAACCCTCCGCGTCGATATCGACCATTTTCAAGACGGTTTGGAGCCTCCAGCAAAAGCTGAATTTGCTCTAGCTCGAATGTTCGAGTTATACAAAAATTTTTAGCTGGCAAAATTGATTGCAAAGCTTCCTGGAGCGATTCCATTGTACTGAAGCTCCAGATAGTTTCGAAAATGATGACAATCGACTCCACGAGGGACATTTAAAGAGATTTTCAAAATTTTGTCTCAAAAGTTATAATTTGTGAAAGAACTGTTGTATCTACTATACTTGTTTGCCATTTTCAAAAATTCGCCAAAAAATAGAAGAATTGTAGAGAAAATCATTTCCTAAAAAAGTATAATTCTTTCAAAAAAATGGGGTGGAAAAATTATTTTTTCTTGAAAATTTTTATTTTTATTTTTTGGGTGAGTTTTTCTTTCCGAAGAGGATTATTTTTCCAAGATTTGTTTTTTCAAAATGAAGAAAAGTAAGTCTGGAAGCTGATTTTATAGCTTCTTAAGAGAGATATTTTCGATAAAGTGCTTACTCCTAATAACTTACGTCACATATCTGCAGTTCGAAAGTATACAATTATGCAGATATAATACTACGTACACGGGTCGAAGTCTAAAAAAGGTACACAGTTTGTATACTAAATCCTTGGCGGCATACGTGTTTCGAAGTCGAATCATACGCGAAGTTTTTCTTGGTCGAAATGATTGTTTTCTGCCATATTTTACTCATTTACGATTCAAACCGGGAAGATTTATTCGTTAATTTGCGAACGAAGTACCATCATTAAGTTACAAAGATAATTCAAAGATAAAATGCGAATATGCCAGCACTAAAAACGGTCGTATGAACGGTTGGTAGTCGGTGATTTATCGTTTTTTACCTTACGGTAAAAACGGTACATCTATTTTGAAATGTACTTCTCACAATCGATGGTTAAATTGCTTCCAAAGTAATTACGTGTAATATGGCAGACATTAAGTTTCTAAGCGCGTTCTAATTTCGTTTTGGTGTACCAGGGTTAATAATTCCTTTTAAACTAATTTATTCGTTGATATGGGAAAGGTATTACGGAAGAGTAAGAATACGAATACGAGCTTTGAGTGAGTACGCGGCCGGTGTTGTTATAATTACGCTTATTTCAAGTATATGCAAGCCACAAAGATTTTCAACTGTGTCAGCGCCATCGCGTCAAGTACACACATATGCGAGAATATATGTAGACGTAGGTATAGGTACCGTCGCAATACCTTCCTTTGATGCTGAAATATACCTACATTGTAACCGGTTCAATTGTGCTTTGAACCGAGTGTTGAACTGTTGAACGATCCGCTAAATGGAGAAATGATTCCATGTTCAAGAAGTATCCCTGCGTGTGAGGTGGAATTTTTTTTAATACCTATGTACTCGAATGCACCTACAACTCCGCAAGCTGTGTCAAAGCCTAACGAACAAATACAATTAATGAGATTATTCTTGAGGTATCCGTGAACTTACACACGTTTGGAGGTATTGCACGAGTACGAGTATACTCGCAAGCTACTGTTTATCTGTGTACATTGTACCATGTATCTACAGGAGAGAAGGTAAAAAATGTTGGATGAAAAAAAAAACCTCAACATCTATTCGGTGTAAATAGTTATAAATCATTTTGGTACGTTGAAAATGAACAGGGAATTATTGTAAGCGTTCACTTTCGGATGGAGTATTAGGTAGTCATATAATATTAACGACTAGGGTTGGTCATCTATCGAACATTACACGTTTACTTGAACGGTCTTTTCAAAACGTATAATTTTCATCAAATACCCATTCGCGTTGCATTAACTGATGTAATTACACACTATTATGGCAACTTGAATTTTTATGCGGCCACCGAAACGAAATCATTTGTACGAACCGATCGCCTTCGACTGCGCATGTACCTAAGTATCTACTTAGCTGTTTTATAAAAAAAAAAAAAAAAAAAAAAAAAAAAAATTATCGCCAAAAGTAAATACCTATGTAAAACAATTGATTGCGATTACAACACAGTATCGTGTTCAAATAATGAAGCTATAGGTAGTGCTGATGCCTTCGGTAATGATTATAGAGTGTGGAAGTGGATTAGTTCGCAGGAGGTGTGTTCATTTTAACGTAACCGACCAATAAAAACGAGCCATCCGAGTGCAAAAATCACGCCAAAAAATTATACCAATACGAGAACATGTTTGAAGTCTTTGAACAACAATTTTTTAATAAAATTTTATCGATGTGTTTCTCGGAATTTTATGAATCAATGCATGAAGAAGGATCCAGGGTGATTGATAAACACGTATTTACCTGCGATGACGTACCTGTAACCTATACGCTAATTTATCTTAAAACTGAGTTTCTAACTATACATGGAAACGAAAATTGCAATTTGAAAAACATTGCAGGTAATCATCAAAACATTTCTAGATCCTGCAGTTGAATTTTCTTCCGTCACTTTTTATACGAACCATTTTTTCCCCAATTTCTTACGAGTGTGCATAGGTTTTTTTGTAAACGTGAGAATTTTTATGAAAGAAAACTATTTGTTTTCAGAATTTCTTCAAAACTTACATACCTACATATAATTTTTTTTTAATTTTTGCAAAAGAATTTGCTTAAAATCGTAATCTATAATTTTTTCAAAAATTATTCAATTTTCAACCGCGCGCCCCGTAACTATTTTTTGAAATTTTGTTCAAAAACGACATTTTTCAGATTTTATTCAAAAATAATTTTTCAACTTTTATTTTATTTTTTTTAAATTTTTTTTTTAGGTATTTAAAAAAATTACCTTTTAATAATTTTTTGGAAACTTATAGGTAGTTTCATAATTTCGTTCAAAAGGAGTTTGTTTTATATTTTGCTCAAAGTTCAAATTTCTTGAATTTTTTTGAAAATAATTTCGAATGTTAGGCACATATACATAAAAAAATTAAATTAAAAAAATTCACCTTTAATTTTTGGAAAACGATATTTTTCGATTTTTTTTCAAAAATATTTTTTAATTTCTTGAATTAAAAAAATCCAATTTTTTCCAGCTCCCAATTTTTAAATTTTTTTTTGAAAATTATTTTTTCAGATTTTTTTTTAGAAAAGATTTTTCTACATTTTATTTCAAAACATGTGTATGCACTGAGAGAACGAGAAAGTGCTAGGTACTGTACAAATAATGTATTTTTAACTGGAAATGCAGTATATTATATCATAAAATCAATATTGTGTTCTATAATATGGTCATGGATCCTATAATTGCAGTAATTTGGATCCTGTATGGAAGTACAGTAAAAAAATGATAAAAATTACTATACTGTGCAGTATTTTTTACTATACAGTATAGTAAAAAATACTACCCAGTATAGTGATTTTTACTGTAAAAGTAAAGTAATTTGGATCCTGTATTTTACTATACTAATTTCTTTCAGTGTGACTTTCAATGTTTCAAAATTCGTTTAGAAATCCTAATTTTTAAAATTTCGATTGAAAACAATGTATTATTCAGATTTTTTCCTGAAATACTTAATTTTCGGAAATTGTTTTCAATTTCCAAAGTTCATTTCATTTTTTCAAATTTTGTTCAAAAATAATAATTTTTTCTAATTTTCTTAGTCCGTTGGATAATTTTTGAAAATTTTATTTGAAAACAGTATATATTTTTCAGATACCTATATCGTTTAAAATGATTTTTCCATCTGGGTATTTCTAATTTTTTTAATTTTCTTCAAAGTCTTAATTTTAGCAGTACATTATAATATACTTTTAGGATGACCAAACTCAAAAAAGGCACCAAAATCCGAGCACTAGTGACTTTTTAGTACATTTTGTCAGGCATCTGAAATTTACAAAGTTTTCAATTTTTTGATATCGAATCACTTTTAGACATTTTGTCAGATATTTTTAAACTTGAGTATAATTATTTTTTTTATAATTTTTACATTTCCATGAAAATTAATTTTTTTATGAAATTGAATTTTCTTTCAATTTTTTGAATTACTCTTAAACATTTCTTATAGAGTAAAGGCATATAATTATGTACTTACTATGTTTCATACTTTCAAACGTAGTGTGGAAATAGAACCAACTATGGGGGAGGGTACGGGGGTGAGTTTTTAAAATTTTGTTTGACAACGATCTATTTTTAAAATTTTGTTCAGAAATGATTTTTCCAAAAAAAAATCCATCATCTTTTTTTTCTTTATTTTGAGAATTTTTTGAAAGATAACTTTTTTTGAAAAGAATTACTTGAAAGATTTTCCTCAAAAGAATTTATTTTCTTTGAAAAATTTTCTCTAATTTTTTTTGATAAAATAATGTTATACTTACATCGAAAAAACTTTCTTGCTTTCTAAAAGATGCCTAATTCAGAAAATAATTAATCTAAAAAATATTGCAGCAAGTATATTGTAATTATTAATATAGGTATGAATTTTTAAAATTTTGTTGAAATACTTCTTCTAAAAAAAAAATCACCTAAAGAAAATATTTCTAAAAAAATTTCTGGAAAGAAGATTTCAGTGGAAAAAAATCCTCTCTGAAAAAATTTATTCTGACTTAATGTTGGTCTGTTATTAACTTATTAAATGTGTTTTGAAAAAAAAGAAAAAAAATAGGTATCTATACATTTTCTTACAAAAATTTTGTGAAAATAAGGATATCTACGTAATTTAAGAAACACGTGACAATAAAATCAACTTATGTTATTGAAATTACTTCCATTAAGTTTTCGTTCTATTTTTTTTTTTTTTTTTTTTTTTTTTTTTCTAAATTGAAGTTATACTTTGTTATTTTTTTAAAATTTGTCCTCGTTGGAAATTTTTTCTTAAAAATTCCAAAAACTACTTACCTACTAATTTCATTTCAAATTTTATTTAAAAAATTCTCAACTTTTTCATCAATAAGAATTCTAGGAAAAAATTTATAACTGCATATTTTTGTTTAAAAAATCCCAAGAAAATTATTTTCAAGAAAAAAGTTGATTGTAATTTAAAAAATATGATTCAAATTTTTTTCAATAAAAAGTTTTGGTACCTATTAAAGTAGGTACGTCAAAATAGTTTTCATCATAAAATGTTTTCAAAACATTATTTCCCATTTTTTTTTTTTTAATTACTTTGTTATAATATCTCTCTCCTTCATTGAGGATTTTTCAAGTATTTCTTCAAAAATGTCAAAAAAATTCAAATAAATTTTTTTTCAATTTTTTTCAAAAAATTTCCACGTTTAAAATGAAAATACTTTTTGAAAATAAATTAAAACATTTAAAATTGATTTTAGACCACATTTTTGCCAAAAAAAAATCCAAGAAAAGTATTCTCAGACTCAGAAATATAAAGTTGATTCTAATTTTAAAATGTTAATTTATGTGTAGAATTTTTTCTTTAAAATTTTTCATTAAAAAGTCGTGATATCGAAGTATGTAACCTACGTATCTACGAAAGTAAGCATTCTTTTTTAAAGAAACATTTTGAAATTTTTTTTTAAATAACCCTCCTCCCCCAGAGTTACTGGAAAATCTTGTATAAAATAAATGATTTCCCCGAATTTTCTCTCGCAGTGTCGCAAATTCTGATTTATCATTATTACCTGCTTGTTTGTATAGTACGTCTCTTAGTTTTGAAGATTGCAATGCAAAATGAACGCTCATCTCATCTAAGAACTTTTTAAGGAAATTGTATTTGTATCTAAATTTGTTTGTAATCACGATCAAAGCTTGCAATTCTTGCAGTCTTCGCGAGTTGAGGTTGACAAGCTGTAATTTAGTTCTCAATTCGCATTCGTAATTGTAGGTATGCTTTTCCATGTATGAATGAACGCTCATAGCAGCGTTATAGGAGTAGTTGCGAATAATTGACATCACAGAGGCGTCTGTCACCGTGTTTCGTATATGTATATTTGTATTTGTATGAGTGTAGTTGTAGATGTAGGTACATAGGCGATATAAATATAAAAGGAGGTATTAGCCGGAGCATTATTTCATGTACGTCCACGTATACGTATAGTATCCACAGTCCTCACAAAGAACATGGCGGCAATACGAGCGAACCAGTTTCCATTGCCGTTGGTTTGGCGGTTGCGTGTATTTCGTATTCGTTGGTTTCATTGGAAATTATGTGATCGGTGGTCGACGTTAAAGAGCGCCGCTCGCGTTCTTCTTTTACACATAAAGGGAAACAAGAAAACAAAGACAAACATAGGAGGAAGCGCGTTGGCGCGAAAAAGAGAAAAATTCAGAAAACAGTACAATGTTTTAAATTAAGCGTGACGCGAATCCCGAATCCCATTGGATATGTCCTCATTTTGACGCGCTTGTCGTCGAATTGGTTGTTCCGTCGTTAATCACGTTTCCGCGCTTCGACTCCGATAGTCCCTATAGCTTTCCATATTCTTTCTTTTTCACCCACACACTACGCACCATGCGCAGATTAATAATGGTTTCCTTTCTTGTGTTAAACACTTGTAAACTGGTTGTTTCTCTCGATTTTCGAGGCGCGTCTGCGTCTGCCTCTCTTCGTAGGCTTCAATTTTAGGTACCTATGTACAGCTACAGGTAAAGGCAGCACCTACCTACTCGTATATGAAAATACATCGGCTTATTTTTTCGTTTTTTTTGACGCATTCGGCAATTTTGATTAATGATGCAGGCCATTGGGAATTAACGGCGTACAGTTGTAATATTAATGTTTACCTTTTGAAATTTTTTCCTCTCGATAAATGTGCTAAGGCGTACCCACCTATTGTCGGCTTGAAATTTCTGTTTGATCTGAATTTTTGTTGCATGATTGAATATGTACTTGGATCTATCTCGATCTATCTCATTGTGATGTTTTCCTTTAAAATAACGAAGAAAAATGAAAAAATGTCGAAACTAGGTATCACCATTATTTGTCCTAAAAAATCAATATCTTGAATAAAAATTTCTTTGTACCTGAAAATGTTTTGGTAAAAAATAATGCTTGAAAAAAAATCCCAAAAAAAAAAAAATTAAAAAAATGTCTGAAATAAATTTCTTTGTACCTGAAAATGGTTTGGTAAAAAATAATTCTTGAAAAAAAAATCCCAAAAAAGATTTTAAAAATGTCTGAAATAAATTCAAAAATCCATTTTTTTAATTTTCGAAACATTGTCTACATTTCTATTGAATGAAAATATTTCAAAATTTTCTTTAAAATAATTCCAAATAAGATCCTCTAAGTAATTACTAATTAAAAAAAAAAAAAAAAAACTAATTAAAATTTTTTTTAAATCCTGAAATGAATAAAATTCAAAACTCTAATCAAAAAATTTCTTGAACAAGTTTCACAAACAGTTCCCCAAATTGGGAGGGGGATAAGTAGGTAGCTAGGTACACCTACACGAGTGGAAATTTGTTGAAATTTTTTTTAAATCCTATCAATTTTTTCAGTTTATACAAAAAAAAGTTATAAAAAATTATGTTTTGAGAGTATTTTGAAAACTACAAAATTCTGTCATTTCTTTTCAATTTTCAAAAAAAATGTCAACTGTTTTTTGAAAGAAAATATTTTAAAATTCTTATGAAACACCTAAATCAAAATCCTGTATTTTTTTCAAAAATCCTACTTATTACATATTTTTTTGAAATTTTCAAAAAATTGTCGGAGACTTTTTTCAAAGGAAATTTTTGAAATTTTTTCTGAAGTGAAATTCAAAAATTCAATCAAAAATTTTCTTGAACATTTTTCTTCGCAAAAATTCTCCAAAATTTTGAAATACCTAACAAGGGAACCTCGCTAACTCGTCACATTCGATTAAGCTGAAATTTGGCTCACTGAAAGAGCATGCCACCCTGGCCTCAAAACCAAATTTTTAGCTGCCGAAGTTGATTTTTCGATTTTTGGCGAATTTTTGAAAATGGCTAAAACTGTTTTCAAAAAAACATTTTTTGGAGTAAACTTCAAGATAGAATCTTGAAAATCGGTCTGTAGACTATAGATGACCTCCCGAGTCGATTTTAGGGGGTAGACGAAGTTTCGGGTGATATGCTGGAGAAATTGATTTTTTGGAAATTTTTTTAAAAATGCAGAATTTTCAGGTTGTCAAAAAAACACGCGCGAACTCGTCACCTCGGATTTTAGATTCAAGTAGTCAATCGATAGATAGCATCATACTAACGCTAGGATTAAATTTTCAGCTGCCGAAGTTAATTACAGCGCCGTCTGGAGCCATTCCAGTGCGCTGGAGAAAACTCAACTTTTTCTGGAGGCTCCAGATCGCTACGAAAATGGTGCCAATCGACTCGGGAGGCCGACTTTAGTGAATAAACTAATTATCAGGATTCTATCTTGAAATTTACAATTTTTTTTCAAAAAATTATTTTTTGGAGGCGGTTTTAGCCATTTTCAAAAATTCGCCAAAAATCGAAAAATCAACTTCGGCAGCTAAAAATTTGGTTGTGATGTCAGGGTGGCATGCTCTTTCAGTGAGCCAAATTTCAGCTCAATCGGAGGTGATGAATTGGCGAGGTTTCCTTGTACTTAAGTATTTTTTTATAGAAAAATTTTTAAAGAACTTTTTGGTAGAATCTTTGATTTGTTTGAAGATAATAATTTTGAAATACTTATTTTCCTTTCAAAAAATTTATTAAATGATTTTTTGTGATTTTTAATTTTTATTTTCTGAGCGTATTTTTGAATTTCTTGCAAGAAAATTTTTCAAAAATTTTTTTTCAAAAAAATTCTCATAATTATTTGAAAGAAAATATCCTCTCATCTTAATATTCGAGAAAATCTTTTAACAAAAATGTTTGGTGATTGCAACATTGCATTATTTATACCTTGTTGATGAGTAACGAAGAGGGCCCAATTTCTGTAGGTAAGTTTTTCTTTCAACAAAACAATATAAGGAAACATGTCTTCACGAGTACGGATAATTTTTCGGGTGGAGATGATTCGAATTGAGTTCCTTGTACAACTTTGAACAACGAAGGCCTACATATTATTAATTTTAAATTAGATGAACATTTTCTAAAAAAAACTTATTTGTCCTTAAAAACGACGAACATTTTTTTGTTGTCAATTTTCGTTTTGAAATTCAAGAATTAAGATGGTGTTTAGAGACCCGACTATCGACACAGGTGAACCGAGCAATTTACTCAATTAGGGAAATATTTTTGAAAAAAATTCTTTCAAGTTTGAACGCGCGTCGCTGTCCAAGGTCTAGATGATTAATTCTTCTTCAACACTCGATTTAATTATAAGCGTCGGGCAAGACGCGTTGTGGATAATTCGGCTCTTTTGTAGAAAAAAATAATAATAAAATGAAAGAGTAAGAGAAGGAAAAAAAATCAAAACGACGATATAATGGTTTAAACGATTCGATATTAACGTTGAGCAATGAAGGTACATTTTACAAATACGCTTTCGGTGTGTAAAGAGAGACCGTAAGTTGTATCTTATGTGTTACCTTAGCCCCAGGTTATTGGAAGAGAAGTTAAGGAAGAGTTGAAGAACACGGACACAAAACGGATCCATGGACATTATCTGTCAGTCGGTAGTCTATCTTCTACTGTGTCTGTGTAAATGCTAGTTCGAGGCTGGCCTTCTATTGCTAATGACTGGAAGGTTTGACGAAACACATTATCGCGCGGTATAGTGCTCTTTACAATTTCGAATTTAAAACCGCGTGCGTTTGTTTTTTCAGTACCTCAGATTTTTTTCAAAAAATACTTATATCGTTTGATTCCTCGTTGTTGTGGTGAAGTGAGCCCTTTTTGAGCTGTACGCGGGTTGATTTTTTTAATCATTGGAAAAGGTGCGAATTTGACGGTGATTCACTTGGTAGTGATTGTGTCGGTGCGTTGGTCGTGTACCCTAAATTGTAAATTTTTACCATGAGTACCTCCTTTGACGCGCGGATATTTTGACCTGATAATACGACAGTGTTGGAGAAATACCCTAAAATGTAATCTACGTCGATATTTACCTATTTACCTACGTGTATTTATGATTACTAACGTTAAACTCGCTAATTCGCCGCAAACCTCTGTGGAAATTCCGCGCGCTTTAACCGCGGTTGAATCATATTGGAAGTTACTACCTGTAGTGCTTGATGAAGGGGCTTTTCTTCAGGTAAAAAAATTAACTTTTCTTCATTTTTATCAGTTTTATCATTTAGTATGTTTCGTGACGAGTATACGGCGTTACTTTAAAAAACTTTTGGTGCGATTTTTATTGAGTGTGATTTAAGGTAATATAACGTCTCATTTGAATACCTCTATTTTATAAACGTTTTTATTGTGCGCCGTGATAATGATATAATTAATTAGATAATATTCCGGGCTAGAATTACTTTTGATCTACATACGTACGTCAGAAGAAACCGAAACCTATTGATATTACAGCCGCACCTATTCATTGTGTAGTTTTATCATACACTCATCAACCCACTCTTTATCTTTTTCGTTTTTTTTTCTTGCCCACACCGCGCAGCTTCATCTTTTAATGGTAAATTGTATTGTGCTCACGATTCGTCGTAGACGTATTACAGCTTAACGGATCTTTTAAAATGTGAATTATTTAATCTGGAAAAAATTTCGTCTTTATCTAATTTTTATATCTGAATTCTGAACCTACTTCTGGTAGGTCCCTTCGTAATGTAGGTAAAATGTATTCCAATTGTTCGGTCCCCAAGGTGTTGGCATTCCGTATTCCGTTTATAAGTCTTGGAAAATACTTTCAAAGTATTGGATTGGTTATATTTTATGTACATACAATCATGCAGATGTTCCGTTCATAGTATGTTTTCAAATTATTATTATTATTATTATTTTTTTTTTTTTTGAAAATATTGTAAGTAGGGTAGACGTACCAGTTTGCAACGCGGACCCAGTATGCAACCAAAGTTAACAAAAGTTCGAAAATAAAGTTATTAAAGCTTGATACTGTTGAATTGACATTTTTAAACGTTGTAGATCGAGCTTTCCCTCAAAATGAACCACCTCTGTAAAAAATTTTCAGTGATTTACTCAGTCATTTGGTTTATTAAAGTTGCAAAATGGTTGCAAACTGGTGTAGTGGAGCAAAAATTTGGGAACCAATTTGCAACGCCTATCCTTTTTTTGGTTTTCACTCTTATAAATTTTCAAGGTCGCTATTTTTTTCACTTTTGGCAGAGTTAAGTCACTGAAGGACCCTTCTTTGCGAACATTTTAAAAAAATTGAGAAAAAAAATATTTAAGGTAGCGAAAACTGCGACGTTGCAAACCGGTGCAAATCTCAGTTGCAAACTGGTACGGGCGTTGCAAACCGGTGCATCGCGAAATTTTCACTTTTAATTGAAATAGATTAAAATCTTCAAAACAAAAGATCATTTTTATGCGATTTTCAAAAAGTGGAGAGAATAAGGAATCCAAAAATGTATATTTTATTACATTTATACCAATCGATGAACATTTTACGGTGCTTAGAAGTTGAGAATTTGCTTAACACGTTGCAAACTGGTACGTCTACCCTACCTATTGGTTTTTCTTCGAAAAATTTGCCGAATTTGCTGACTGAAATTCTAAAAAAATACGAATTGCCAACAAAATGATATTTTCCCATCTACCTAGGTAACTTTTTTTTTAGTGAATCAAAATTTGAACTTAGTGTCAACAAACTCAAACCAAACATTTTTTCGGCAAATTAACTTTTTAAAATTTTTGATAAAATTTCACCAAAAATCAGAAAAGTGGTCAAATTTTAAGGAAATAAGGCCAATTTTTCCAAAAATTGCCGACTTTTTGATAAATTTTCAGTGAGGGGATGGACCATCCCTCATTCCCAATTTAAACGCTTCATCCTGTCAAATTTCATCTTTTGATTATCAAGTACCTTTTCCGGCATGCACCCTCACATGTAATGAAATTTTGGTTATTTGAATGCATAAAAACAAAACCGCATTCAGAAAATACGAATTGAAGAACAAAAACAACTAAAGTTGATTTTAAAATAATTCAAATAAGTATACTTTCTTGAGTTTTTGGGCTCTGTCATTAATCTCATGACTTTCATCAGCACGCTGCTGCGACGAGCAAATTGATACTTACGTCACTCGATTTTTTGTATTTTTGAAAAGTACTTTTCACTGAAGAACTTTTATTTTCAAACTTTTCATTGATAAACTTTTCTTTTCAGCTTTTCATCATCTTTCTTGAGTTTTTGGGTTCTGTCATTGATTTCATGACTTTCATCATCACACTGTGACGAGTAAATTGACATTTCACTTGATTTTTTTTATATTTTTAAAATTTTGAAAAATACTTTTCACTGAAGAACTTGTTATTTTCAACTTTTCATAAAAAGAAAAGTACTTTTCATTGATAACTTTTCGGCAAGTCACACGATTTTTTATATTTTTGAAATTTTGAAAAGTACTTTTCACTGAAGAACTTTTCTTTTCAACTTTTCATAAAAAAGAAAAGTACTTTTCACTGGTGAACTTTTCTTTTCAACTTTTTATGAAAGAAAACTACGTTCCACTGACGCACTTTTCGACTTTTCATGAAAAGAAAAGCACTTTTCACTTCACTACATTTCACTGGCACATCACTCCCGTTGCCCTTTCACCTTTCAATTTTGAGAAAGACGCCATGAGTATGTAGATATATAATATTTTGTAATGATACCCTTCGTGTATTCAAATCTGAAATTTCATATACTTACGAGTAGTGCTCCCCCCCCCCCCTAGACACTTTGAGAGAGAAACTCGAACTCGAGTTCAAAAAATGGTTTTTGCAATGGATAAATTGAAGGAGCTCAGAAGCTGTATATGACTTGCAAGATTGTTGTGCCAGTGAATTATGCAATATTACAAAGGCTCATGGCACCATTTTGGTGGATTTTCAATCGAAAAAGATTGTCTAAAATTTGCCTCTCTACGTCCACTTCATAGATGCCGAATTGTTTGTGAATTGATCCGAGTTATGGTTGTTAGAGAAAGTTGATAATTTTAAAATTATATTTACCCACCTTTTTATAAAGTTTCTACGAAGTTTATTTTTGATAGAATAGATAGCCAGTACCTGGAATAATATTCAAAGTCTCGATCTGCCTCAACCTTGACGCCATTTACCGCGTATAATACATTTGAAAAAAAAAGAAAACATTTAAGTATGAAATTAATTCGAAATAATTCTCGCGATGCAAACCTTGAATATCAAAAGTCTAAACGTCAAGTTACGCGTACCTATACAATTGTTTGCATCTATTATTCAAATCGTATATTCGTGATTAATTTTGGTAATTAACGAGTACAGAACACACGCACACACGTTCACTTGTTAACTAATTTCGAGTAATTAGTCAAACAGATTTGTCATATCTCGTGGATGCAAAATTAGAAATGTGATTTATTCGAGTGTAATCGACTTTGTTATCGTTGGCCAGGTTGTAAATGTAAAGGCGCGAATATAAGCCCGTGTGTACTGAACGCGGAAATTTTTCCATTGTAAACTTTAATTACGCGAATGCCCTTCTTTATGGTTTCCTTGAATTTTTTTTTTCAACCAACCAAAGCATAGGTACCTAGTACCTATACCTATTTACGTATACTTACAGTAACCATTATTTTATTTGCGTAAGGAATATGGGTACGAGTGGGAAGTGTAAATTTTTCATCTGGGTTTTTTGCCCGAAACTATACCTATAAAGGTCTATAAGCTCATAGGATAAAGTGGTTGATTAGATTCACCAGGTATAGTGAAAAAATATTCACTCGAAGTATGACTAATGTGAAATGAGGCTAAAGATGAATATATTTCTTGGTATAATAAAAGAAGATATAGTGGTATAAAATTGTATTTTTCAAATGCGTAAGCGTGCAATAAACTTTCCATGTGTTTTATTGATGTTTTTTTGTCAAGCTCAGAAAATAAATTCACGTTTATTATATTTGAAGCAGAATATTGAAACTTTTATTCAAATAGAAATTGAGTGTTGACTCAAAAATTTTTATAAAGATGATTAATTTTTGAAAGTAATGTCTTATTTCACTCACTTGTATAGGTGCAAATTGTCGAATTGTATTGTCCGACCATTATACGATGGCGGACCCTGCCTGAAACCGCGATTTGAAAAACCGAAATTTTTTCAAAAAGATCAGTAGTTCCCAAACAATGTTTACATCATAATTTGTAAACAATGCAATATTTTTTCCTCATTAAAATAAAGCAAAGGGCCTTAATATGCTTTTATTTCATAAATTGAAGTTCAAATTGTAATAAAGACACATTAGGCCCGTATTTTAAAAATTTGCTTAAGCAAACATTGACCTTAAGGCGAGGCGATTTCACACGTATCGTGTCAATTTACATCGAGCAGCCATTTATTTGTACGGAAAAAATAAACAAAACTACTTGGTCTGTGTAAGAACGCTTCGCCTTAAGTATAAGGAAATTTTTAAAATACGGGCCTTAAGCTCCCTTACTTTATTTTAATAAGGAAAAAATATTGCATTGTTTACAAATTATGATATAAACATTGTTTGGGAACTACTGATCTTTTTGAAAAAATTTCGGCTTTTCAAATCGCGGTTTCAGGCAGGGTCCGCCATCGTATAATGGACGGACAATATTCAATTGTTATTTGATGGTATTACAAGTAGTGAAAAATATTTTCAATTTTTTTTCTATAAAATTTTTTTCTGAAAGTAGTAAATATTTTTCGTATATTCGTTAAAAAAAATTTTTTCAGTAAAAAAATAAATGCCAGAAAAATATATTTTGTTTAAAAAGAAAATATTTTGGTAAAAAAATTTCTAGGTGGGAATCAACATTTTTCTTAAAATGGAAATTCTTTTACAGTTTGTTAAAAATTTTTAAGAATTTAAATTTTTTGGAATTGATGAAACCTGTCCTCGCAATTTTTTGCTTTGTACATACGTCGTGAAATTTTAATAAGTTGAAAAAAATTGACGAAAAAAGAATCATTTATTTTGGTAAACATTATTCAAGAATTGAACTTTTTTAAATGGAAATTATTTTACAATTTTACAATTGCACGAAAAATTTCTCTTCTTGCAATTTTTTCTTCGGTAAAAAGTGGTCGCATTTTCAAAAATTTTATTGTGTAAAAAAATCATTTAAAAACAATTTTACACGTGTAAGCATAAAAAAAATTTTTGAATGAGAATTGATTTTCAATGGTTAGAAAAATTCCCCCTACCGAACAATTTTTTCTTTAACTGTGCGTGGCAATTTAAAGAAAAATCTCAACAAAAAAAATCAAAATTATTAAAAATTTTGCAAGTAGGTAACTACACCCGTGTAGCAATTGTCGACATCGACATTTATGTCGACAAAATTCAGACACATTTTTTTCTCGGTTAACGATGAATTAAAAATGATATTTGAAATTTAAAGTAATGTTCTATGTTAAACATAACTGTTCAATCAAAATTTTTGAATTTTTCTCAGTATTTTCCTATAATTTAGAAAACGTTGTTTTTCTACATAGACAAGTCGATGTAAAAATCGATACTCGATAAACGCATCGACATTTATGTCGACAATTTCTGCCAATTAAATTTACAAATTTTATATCTAAAAAGAACTAAAAACAATTAATAAGAACATTTTAAGCTCAGGAATAAATAATTTTTGAAAGAATCACAAAATTTTCTTATTTTTCAAAGTTTTGAATAATACAACGACTTGTCGAGTTATTGTCGACATAATTGTCGATGGTCGAATAATGCATCGACTTCACTGTCGACAGTGTCGACCAGAGGAATTTTAAGTCGAGATAGTGTCGATGTGATTGTCGAGGGTCGAATAATGCATCGACTTAACTGTCGACAGTGTTGACCAGAGGAATTTTAAGTCGAGTTAATGTCGATCTAATTGTCGAGGGTCGAATAATGCATCGACTTGACTGTCGACGTCTTGAGGGTGATTGTGATACTCGCAGATAAAGTGTGTTGTGAATTAGTACATAAGGTCTAAGAATCATCTCTATGTTAGTTGGACACTCGCATGTGTCCAGCTACAAAGGTGGCCTCAATGCCGCATATTTGACAAAAAATGTCGAAATGTTGGCTTGAACACTATTTTTGGTGTAATTTTAATATATACTTATATTGAATATTTGAACTTAACATATTTTTCAAAATCTCACCATTGCAAATGTCGATGTGGATGTCGATATAAATGTCGACACATCGAAATCGGTCACTTTTCGATCGTACATGTCGACACGATTGTGGATGGTTTGTCGAGCTTATTATCGACATGTTTGTCGATAATAAGCTCGACAAACCATCCACAATCGTGTCGACATGTACGATCGAAAAGTGACCGATTTCGATGTGTCGACATTTATATCGAAATTAGCATCGACGTTGCCACACGGGCATATACTCGTATTAGGCCTACAATTTTTTGAAATGAAAATTCTGTATAATTAATAAATTATTGTCACAAAAATTTCTCCAAACATTTTTTCAGAATGAAAAAGTCTGCTATTGAATTTGTTTTCTTCGTTGTAGTTATTGAGATGGTTTTCAAAAGTTTCACGAGATAAAAAAAAATTCTTCTGAGAAAGCAACTTACTATTTTGGTAAACATTTTCTTGGAATTGAAATTTTTTGAATTGAAAGAACAATTTATCACGAGAAAATTTTTCATCTCTAGAATTTTTTCTTGAGAGATTAGGTATTTAAGATTTTTTTTTTTTGGTGCTGAACTATTTATTTAACTACACATATTGAAAAGCCTTTCAATTTCTATTGTCAATTCTGAAAGAAAAAAAAAATTGTACCTTTCAAATACGATAATCACGAATTTTATTTGATATACTCGATTCATTAAAATATAGCTACTTATACATAAAAGAAGTATACTTTATGGAACTTGTACAAGGAGGTGCTTAACGTATAAGTTGTAATTATTGGAATAAATTTACGTAATCGTCGTCAATCGAGGATTGGCTGGCTACTTAATCCAGAGTAATGATTTAAACTACGTGTTCAACTAATTGGATGAACGTACAGAATATTATGTACTATACTTACCCGTATGCTAGCTAATTACGACAGCCAATCGCAATGCAGCTTGAACGATTAAAATGGTAATTTAAACGACGGCGTTCTGACGTAGGCGAATAAATTTTTCAGAGGCGGTATCTTTTTATTGTTTCGTGTTTCATTCCTTTTAGGAATATCGTGAAAAATTTTTATCACCTAACTAGATATGTTGTACTTGGATTTATATGTGGTCAGATTTTTTTTTTTTTTGTAACACGGGTAAGACAATGTGATTGGAGGGGTAGGGGGGTTGAATAGAATTCGACGAGGTAAGCATAAGCCCATATAGTTTTGTTTGCTAAGTATGGTACCGTGTAGGTAGGTACAAGTACAATGTACATGTTCTTGAGGTATTTGATTTTATCGTTTTAATCGAATGAAATATTCGATGGCGATGGCGTTGATTTCTGTATCTTCGTACGTCTCCCGAGTATTTTTTGCTTGATTGCCTACGATTGAGTGAACGAATAAAAACATGCTGAACCGAATACGACGAATACCTGTTGAAGCTGCGGGAGTAGCTGACGTACTGGTTGCCGAATGTTGATCGATGGTAGCCACTTATGATTTTCTAGCTACTAGTATTCATCATTGAGAGAGTAAGGTTCTGTGTAAACACTTGTACTGGTGACAAAGTATTTGGCAGAGGTTTGATTACTTTGGAGAAAAAAATCACTCGACTGCAAGGTTGATCTAGCAATATGAAATTTTTTCGACGACGCTACAATGAATTAATACATTATCAATAACAATGCGTGCGTTCGAAGAGGTAAAAAAAAAGGTCCGGGTAGAAGGAAGATTTTCGTGGCAGAGTGGACTTGGAGATTTTTAATAATTCCTATAAGCTGAAGCTGCAGAAGAGGTTCGCTTTAATTCCCCCTTGCTCGGTCGACGGGTAAATATTTATTTTAGTGAAGTGTTAAAAGTGACTGACGCCTTCGACCCCGCTTCTTAGTATCGCCTACCTGTGTTACTTCTCTGCGATGATGTTTTCGTACCTCGTACGTCGTCTCGTTTCATTTGCATTCTAACTCTTCGAGCCTCTTTTATTCGTCACCTGTCATCTTGATATATAAACTTGACTTCTGTATGTTTCCATTTCGTTTCGTTCTTTTTCACTCATAAAACGAAAAACTAAAACGTGGGTTCGTTTTGAAAAGTATTGTTGGGGTTTGTTGGCCCTATTCAAGGAAATTTGTCCGCATTTTTTTCCTTCTTAATCTATCTATCTATCTCTCTCTCTTTCTGGAGACGACGCGATGGAGGTATTCCGATAATGAATAATCCGAGTCGTCCACCTTCGGATTATTTTTCATCTCCGCTCTTTTGTTAATTTATTAAGATACTGGTACGATCGTTATACTCGCGTATTTACAAATGAACCTTATGAGTAATTTTTTTGAAGCTGGACTGTTTATGAAAATACCTACTTTGCTTGTGCAAAAACCGAGTAGGTGAATAGGCAAACCATAAGGAACAAAAAATATTATATACTGAGGATGCTTATCTCAAAAATTTAAGGGGCAAAAGGAAATGGAATTAGAGGGAAAATATTAAGCATAAGCAGGGTGGTCCTGAGGTAGTGGACGCTTTTTCAGATACACCTAGTAGGTAGATAGAACAGAGTTCAACTAAAAAAAAAATTAAAAAATAGTGTACTCATGGTGCCTATTTTCGTAAATGATTGCGACGTTTGAAGATTGGAATTTTTCTATATAAAATCGATTTGAAACACTATACGTATATTCAAAAAAAAATTCTACTCTACAATAGGATAATGATAATATACTTACCTACTTCAAATTTCAAAGAAATGCCGAAGAATTGTAATCACGTTGGAGTGCCTATCTTTGAAATTGAAAGTGCTACAGTGTTTCAAATTTTATGTAGAAATTCCAATTTTCAAAGCTTTGTAGCACCTTCATTTTTACAGATAGGCAAGTTTACACAAATTGTTTTTGTTCCTCTCAAGAAGTTACATCTGTTTCATATGAATGGTCTTGAAGGAATTTTGAAATTTTTGAAAAATACTGCCCCTTCAAAATCGAGACAAGCACCATGTCTACCTGAGTATACAATAAAGTTTTATGGTCAGAGATAGGCAAATTCATCACAATGACTTTTTTTTATTCCTCTCAAAAAAGTAATCTCGTGGCATGCATTTTCATGACGGGATTTGTTTTTTTTAAATATCGAATCATTGTACCCAGCGACGAGGAAGAGTGATGCAGAAGGTACACTTGCACTGGACCTGAATTTTTCACCAGAGCCCGACCAAGAGAGATTTTCTTCTGAAAAAAAATCTATATTTTTTTTATTCCACAATTTCTCAAAAAAAAATAATAATAATTTTTTCTGCATACAAATTGAGAGATTTTTAGTGCTAAACAATTTTTAAAAAAACATTTAGGGATTCTTTTTTAAGATTATACACCAAAAACATTTTAATAGATGAGTTTTTTCTACAAAAAAAAAAAAAAAAAAAAAATTCTAAAAATTGAGATTTTTAGTCCAAAACAATTTTAAAATTTTTTTATTGAAAAAAATTTAGGGATTCTCTTTTCTAAGATTAGCTATGCACCAAAAACACTTTCAGAATTTTTTTCTCCTAAAACATAAAAGATTTTTTACTCCAAAAATTTGATAGACTTTTTTAGTCCAAAAAATTTCAAGTTTTTTTTTTCATTAAAAAAATGAGACCAATAATATACTATACATACGTAGTTCTGCAGAAAAATTAATAGATTTCCTCACTCCAAATAAACCAAACGACTTTTTTTCAAAGAGTATTAAGAATAGAATTAATTTTTTTTACTCTGAAAAATTTAAAGATTTTTTCCCTCGAAAATTTTGAAAAATTCAACCAATTTTTTAAAAATATAGGTAAGACAAAAATTGAATTTTTGTCTTCAAATGTGAAGTTTTTCTAAGTTTTTTAAAAAAAATTTTTGTTTTTTTTTTCTCCGAGAATTTAAGGAATATTCCTATCACAATACAAGATAAAAATTTTCTACTCCAATAAAATTGGAATTTTTTGTTTTTTTGTAGAAATATCAAATAAGTGGTTTCTTTCTAGAAGAACCAACTTTTACTCAAAAAAATTATAGGTAAATTTTTTTGCCGAAAAAAAAAGTTTTTTTTTTCTTATTAGGTAGGCATCTTAAAAAATTAAAAATTTTCACTCCGAAAATTGGAATATATTTCTCAAAAAAAAAATAGGTATCTTTTAAGAAATTATAATTTTTTTGCAATTCTTTTGTTTGAAAAAAAATATGATACGTACATATTTTTCATTTTAAGAAATTCAGAATGAGAGGTTTTTCTCCAAAAATTAACTGAGAAATGTAAGGTGTAATACTGTGATAGTTTTTCAGAGATGGTACAGAAAAATGAAAGGCGCTCACCAGCAGCAAGTTCCAATATTAAACTGAGTAGAAAAGTACCAGCAAAATTATTGCACTGGGGCCCAACTCGATTCTCGCCATCGTCACTGCCTCCACCATTTGAGCCTTAAATTATCATGGAACACCTTTGAGAAATCAAAATTTCAAAACTTCATTTATACAGTACATAAAACAGGTGTAATTTTTTAAGAGGAACAAAACTTTTGTCTATTTAAGAAAGTGAATGGGCTAAGGAGCTTCAAACTTCGCAAATACCAATTTTCAAAGCTTTTTAGCGCCTGCATTTTTCATTTTTTGCAAAAAATGTCAGGATGTCAAGAGCCAAAAATTGTTTAGGTCTTTTTTTAGTAAGCCCACTACGTACTCTTATGCTTGATGATCAAACAAAATTTCTTTGCATATTTTTTTCCCCTTCCTCCTTCAATTTTTGAGATTGGCTCTAAATGTATTTGTACCTAATATTTTTTGTATCTTATGGGTGGCCTATTTACCTTGTGGATTTTAGAGTTAGGTTGATTTTGTACTCAACTACCCGTGTAGCAACGTCGATGCTAATTTCGATATAAATGTCGACACATCGAAATCGGTCACTTTTCGATCGTACATGTCGACACGATTGTAGATGGTTTGTCGAGCTTATTATCGACATGTTTGTCGACCGTCCAAATATGGCTCGACATGTCGAGCCATATTTGGACGGTCGACAAACATGTCGATAATAAGCTCGACAAACCATCTACAATCGTGTCGACATGTACGATCGAAAAGTGACCGATTTCGATGTGTCGACATTTATATCGACATCCACATCGACATTTGCAATGATGCGATTTTGAAAAATATGCTAAGTTCAAATATTCAATATAAGTATATATTAAAATTACACCAAAAATAGTGTTCAAGCCAACATTTCGACATTTTTTGTCAAATATGCGGCATTGAGACCACCTTTGTAGCTGGACACATGCGAGTGTCCAACTAACATAGAGATGATTCTTAGACCTTATGTACTAATTCACAACACACTTTATCTGCGAGTATCACAAGCACCCTCAAAACGTCGACAGTCAAGTCGATGCATTATTCGACCCTCGACAATTAGATCGACATTAACTCGACTTAAAATTCCTCTGGTCAACACTGTCGACAGTTGAGTCGATGCATTATTCGACCCTCGACAATCACATCGACACTATCTCGACTTAAAATTCCTCTGGTCGACACTGTCGACAGTCAAGTCGATGCATTATTCGACCATCGACAATTATGTCGACAATAACTCGACAAGTGGTTGTATTATTCAAAACTTTAAAAAATAAGAAAATTTTGTGATATTTTCAAAAATTATTTATTCCTGAGCTTAAAATGTTCCTATTAATTGTTTTTAGTTCTTTTTAGATATAAAATTTGTAAATTTAATTGGCAGAAATTGTCGACATAAATGTCGATGCGTTTATCGAGTATCGATTTTTACATCGACTTGTCTATGTAGAAAAACAACGTTTTCTAAATTATAGGAAAATACTGAGAAAAATTCAAAAATTTTGATTGAACAGTTATGTTTAACATAGAACATTACTTTAAATCTTAAATATCATTTTTAATTCATCGTTAACCGAGAAAAAAATGTGTCTGAATTTTGTCGACATAAATGTCGATGTCGACAATTGCTACACGGGTACTCAGGTTTTAATTCATTTTTTTTAAGATTAGTTACCTACCTATTCCAGAACTATTTCAACTTGAAACTCTGTAAAAATGTTAATTATCCTTAATGCACATCTGAAAAGAACAAGATAAGATTCTAATTCGACGAATTATAGAGACAAAATAGTGTACGTATAGACTTTTGTCGTTATTCATGAATACCCAATTGTTTTCCCCAACACCTCTGTAATAAGGTTATAAGATGAATTATGTACAAAAAAAAAAGAAGAAAAATAAGCACGACGCGACGTTGATAAAAAAAATTGTTAATTACAATGTGCAATACGCAATATACGCGCTCTTGAAAAGTACACAAAATATAAACAACCTCCTCTCTTTGGAGGAAGCGTCGCCGTGACGGGGAAGAGTGTGTAATTTATTACAGGTGGACCAAGGTTGAAACAATCAATCAAACTCACACTGCTTAATGACAAGATCCGGGTGCACCTCGAAGGAGAGAAAGGGAAGAGATGAATTAACCATTGGAGAAGACGAATTTAATCGCGTACATACTACATAGCGAATAGATGTAAACGTGCCAATGAAATAGGCCTATTCGCAGCAGTTTTTCTTCTTCATCGCAGGGATGACGCGTTATTCACAGAAAACTTGTTTTCTAAAATAGCTATAGGTATTCTATTCTGCGTTAAAACATTATACGGATCCCTATTGTTGATTTATCTGTCGACACTTTTCCGTCAAAAATTTTCCCAATCGATGACCCTGAATTTATCCTTGAGAATGGCATAAGTACAGATGAACGTATCGCGTAGAAAATATTACGTCAAAAAGAGACTCGTTCGAAAGTTTTGATTGATCGATTCTTCTTGTCTTTTTTTTTTTTTTGCCGAAACGGTTTTACCTCGCGTGATGTTCAACGATCTCAGTCAACTTATCAGTGATAGTATTCTTGAGCTGGCGAGGAAGGAGAAAGGGACATGTCGTGGATCAGAGTTTTTGAAAATGATCAACAATTTCAAAATAAGCACTTTCGTCTGGGGTTGTTCCAATTTAACCTCGATTCTCCCTAAATTTTTTGAAAATTATTAAAACATCATTCGATTAAAAAGAGTACCTAGGTACGGTGGTGTAACGAATTGTGACGACAAGTCCAGTACATTTACCTCCATTTTTATTTCGATTTATAAAATGGTTGTAGATTCGAAGGGATAACCGAGTACCGAGTGTTGTAATAACCCCACATGTGGTAGGTAGATGTATAGATATAAATAATGGTCAACCTCGTATCGCTAATTTTTAATTCAGGGTGAAATCTCAACATCCCCTCGATAATTTTCGCATTGATAACCCGAATAGCTGGAACATTATCCTCCCTTTTTTTTTTACACCCTATAAACTTACACCATCAATGATTTTCATGAATATGGCTGAATTATAAGTACCTATCTATATATTTTTACGTGTTAATCAAAGCAGACCTCGAGTCTTTGAAAGGACGGAGTGGTGCATTTTAAAAGTATATATATAGGTATTTAAATTCTTGAAGAAAAGCAAAACGATAATTTAAACTTTTTGTGATGTGTATGTATATTTTGTGAATGATGATTATATAATAAAACAGTTGTATGGGTAAACAGGTTTGTACAGAAATTCAAATGAAGTTGTGAGTAAAACTTCATTTACAAAGTGAGATATAGCACCGTTTCTTACTTCAAAGTTATAATGACTACTCATTTATAATCTTCAAAGCAATCTGTCTTTTTTTTTCTTTGGTTAGCAAAGCGGCACGCATATGCTATGTTGTTGCTTGTGGTACTTATGAAGAGGGAAAAAAATCTCGGCATAATTGATATTACGACTTCGAAGTGTGAAAACTTCTGGTTTTAGCGGCTAGGTCTAAGGAATGATTTTTTTTTTTATCGCGATGTACGAATTGAGGTGTTCTATTATTGACAGGTTATTAGATGGGTATTACCTATTCATTTGAACCTATAGGTATATGTGTACTAGATGGATACTTTTTGAGAAATACAAATTTTTGTGGACTTCTAGGTAACACTTTCAACTAATTCTTCGTATACCTAGTAAAAGATGTTTCATAGCTGATTGTTGATTGTTGTTCCTTCCATAAGACGAATAGACAACCCATTAGAAATAAAAAATAATATGTACACATGGTGCCTATTACAAAAATTGAAGAAACTTGGGAAAACGAAATTAAGAATGTTTTTGATTTAAAAAAATATGTAGTAGGTACATTAGGTATTTTGGATTAAAAAAAAAATAGCACATATTTTAGAATTTTTAAGGAAATATTTCCACATACCCATTTCCAGATTTAAAAACAAATATTTTTGCCCAATAAATAAATATTTTCGGTTATCCTGATAATCATTCATAAATATTTTTTAAAGGAAATTTTTGAAAAATTTTCGTCAAAAAATTCAAAAATCCACTCAAAAAATGTTTAAACAACTTTCAAAAAAATCATCTGAAATTTTTTTTTGGAAAACAATATTATTACCTACTTCAATTTTTTTTTAATTCGCGAAAAATCGTTTTAAAAAATTATTTTTTGAGGGGAAATAAGGTAGTTGCACCAGTGGTGGACCCTTATAGTGGAAGTGTCTTATAAAAAACATTCTGGTTTAAAAACTAATAACGTTGGCGAAATGGTGAATATACCAAACGATTCCTTGTGTATTCTACTACAAAATGCGCTATAATTTTTTAATTTTACTTCATTTCTTTGAAAATTACGACCATTTTAAGTGAAAAAATAGAAAAGTCCAGTAGTTGGTCAAGATAATCTAGTAGTTGACCACCCAGTAGTTGGTCACGCGCTAGTAGTTGATCACCCAGTAGTTGGTCAATCAGATTATGACAACGGCTCTCAACCATTTAATTTAAAAAAAAATCAATAAGTATTCGGTAAAATTGTCACTCATTAGCCATGAGAAAGAGAAACTATCATTTTTTGTAAATATTTACAAATTTTTTGCATGATCAACCACAAGAACTTTACAAAAATTTCGTAAGTCTAGTACTTGATCAAAATGATCAACTACTGGCTAAACACCATTTTTTCCTTCCAGTAGATAGTCACCGCCATATTTGATAGAATTTTGGCAATATTTTTTATTTTAATGAAGAAATGGAATCTCCAAACTCTTCTGATTCAGGTCCAAATGGTTATATTTCAAGTTTTATTAATCTTAATAGTGTAAAATTCATATTTCGACAACACTTCGGCTTAACAAAAATCTTTAGAATTGGCATCATTTTGAAAATTGTTCTAACAAAAAAATTTCAGACGATCATTATTAATTACTTGAACAGAATGGATTCAAAACTTTTATGTGGTTCTATGCAGAAATGTTCGAGGTTTGCTCTAAAAAAATTTTCTGAAGCTATTTTAAAAATACGCTTAATTATAAACATTTTTCTTCTCAAGTGACCCACCACTGGGTCGTGGCCAATGACTGGTGCAACTACCTTATTTCAAAATTTTCCTAAAAAATTCAAATGTTTTATCATTTTTTTTTTTTTTGTTATCTTCACTAAATTTTCTATTTTTTTTTTTTTTTTTTTGAAAGAAAATATTCAATTTTTTTCAATTCAGAAGTGCTATAAAAATATAGGCACTTAGAAGAAATTGTCCAAAATTTTTTCCTAGAACAAAATAATACGAGTATAACATCAAAAATTTTCTGAAAAAGTACAGAAAGGCCTATTAATTACATTTTTTTTTAATTTCACGAGAAACTGTCCAGGTTTTTTTTTTAATATACGAGGGGTGTTCAATAAAGACTGTCACTTGTGCTTTTTTTCGCAGAGAAATGATCTGAGGGGTCTGAAACCCTCATAAATCGATTCCTCGCGTCATTTTACATTAGAATACCAAGTTTCAAGTTCCTAAGTCGACTGGTTCTATTTTTAATTATTTTAATAAAACGCGAGTAAAATTTTCGCCTCTAAACTTTGTTTTGTTGCGGGGGTGGGGGGTAAACGTGGAACTTTCATGTGTTTTTCAGCTTGAGGGTAAAGGAAAAAGATGGTCGAAGTCGAATTTAGACTTTGGATCAGTTGCGACACTGTTTCGATTTTTTCTGGACCATGAAAGTTGAAGCAGAACTCGCACATTCACTCTCCAGAGTCAGGTAATGAGAGAGCCAATGTGCGCAGGCGCGGGACATGCGCATATGTAGGTGTCTGCGCTTGATAATGTTATCTGAAGTATAGGAGAGTGTTTTTCGATAGTTAGGCGGCGATTGGTGCGGATATTTTCTGTTTAGTGTCGATATCATCTTCGGTGAGGGCTGCAAGTGGTGCACCGTTTCCCCCTTTACACCTTACATCTGCCCCTGATGTTCAGAAAGGACTGGTGCCTACAAGAACACGATCATTTAGTCACTGCACTATCCCCAAAACATTATTTCAACCCCTCGTACGTTTCAACCTGTTTCAACTAGCGATTTATCCAAGAATATTCAAAATTTTATAATAAATTTTGTTAAAAATTTAGAGGCGAAAATTTTACTCGCGTTTTATTAAAATAATTAAAAATAGAACCAGTCGACTTAGGAACTTGAAACTTGGTATTCTAATGTAAAATGACGCGAGGAATCGATTTATGAGGGTTTCAGACCCCTCAGATCATTTCTCTGCGAAAAAAAGCACAAGTGACAGTCTTTATTGAACACCCCTCGTATATATTTTTTTTCAATATTCCAAAAATTTTCTAATGAAATAAATCAAATCTTGATTTTTTTTTATTCGCAAGAAATCGTTTTAAAAAATTATTTTTTGAGAGGAATTATTTCAAAATTTTCCTGAAAAAGGAAATTAAAAATCTTTTCAATTTTTTTTTTTTAATGACAGAAAATCGTATTTTTTTTTTGAAAAGGAAATACTTCTAAAAAAAATTCTGAAAAATTCAAAAAATGTTTTTTTTTTTTTTTTTTTTGTAATAATCTTTACTAAAATTTTCTACTAGTAAATTTCTTCTTGAAAGGAAATATTTCCATTTTTTTCAATTCAGAAGTCCTATTGAAATACACAGGTACTTAAAGAAATATTAGAAGAACTTGTGCTATTTTTTTTTTTAAGAAAATATTTTTAAAAATTTTCAAATAAATTAAATTGTTTAAAAAAATTATTTTTTGAGAGAAAATTTTTCTAAATTTTCCTGAGAAAAAAAAATCAAAAGTCCTTTTCTTTTCTTTTTAATGATAGAAAATCATTCAATTTTTTTCTCTGAAAAGAAGTAATTCGAAATTTTCATGAAAAATTCAAATGTTTTATAAATTTCTTTTGTAGCTAATCTTCACTAAAATTTTCTAATTTTTTATTTTTGAAAGGAAATATTTCAATTGTTTTTAAATTCAAAAGTCCTATTAAAATATCTCGTACTTACTTTTAGAAAAATATTGGAAGAAAATTTTGTTAGACATTATTAAACATTTTTTCCTTTTTTTTAAGGCCGTGTAGGTATCACGGCCGACTATAGTGTTACCAGGCCGGAATGTGGCTGAAGGCTGATTTTTTAATAACGCCAATAACTCGGAAAATATTTTCTTTACAAAAAAAGTGCAAGAGACCTTCTTTGAAGGAAATTAAAAATGCTTTCCACTCATAAAAATATTTGAGTTTTTTTGAAAGTTGGTGATTTTTGATTTTTCACAAAAGTCATTAAAATCCAAATATTTTTATATGAGTGGAAAGCATTTTTAATTCCCTTCAAAAATGGTCTCTTGCACTTTTTTTGTAAAGTCAATATTTTCCGAGTTATTGCGATGAAAAGAAAAAATTCAGCCTCTGGCTACAGCGTTGCCAAATCTTATATTCCGGCCTGGTAACACTATAGTCGGCCGTGTAGGTATTTAAAAATCTTGTTATTAATAGTTTTCAATTTGACAAAAAATTGCGAAAGATTTATTTTTGAAAAAAATTACTTCTTTTCAGAAACTTCCAGAGAATATTTTGATGGAATTTTAAAATTTCTTCCTAGAAAACTTTTATAGGTAGATATTTCCTTTCAAAAAAATTTTTGGCGATTTTTTTATGATTTTTTTTCTGAAGGCTCGATCTTGTTTTCTAAATTTTTTCCCAGAACATTTTTAAATATTTTCTTTTGAGAGAAAAAGTGGATGGTTGTTTTGTGATTGGGGAGAGGCTTACAATTTGCAATTTTGATCAGTAAGTAAACTCCCTTTTTGAAAATTTAAGTCACTATTTCGTTACTATTTTCCCTGAAAAAAATCACCAGAAAGTCTCTAAAAAAATTTAAAACTGAAATGTCATGATGTCGAATAGTAAGACGCTGCTGAATCCAAAATTTTGGAAATATTTTCTTTTCCCAGCTTTTTAGGCTAGCGCCGTAATTTTCAAGAGTAGGCAAAAAATGTCAAAAGTAAAAAAATGTTCATTTTTAAAAAATACTTTCCACCTTTTTTTTATGCTCGATTGAAAAATTATTTTCTCAATTTGATTTCCTCTTGTTCCTTCAGTTTTTCAGATAGGAACCATGCGCATGCATATAAGATTTTTTGTTTCTTATGGGCTGTCTATGTCTATGCACCCCGTGGATTTTTTCAAAATCACTAATGAAATACCCTGTATGTGTATACCTTTTATTGATTTAGTATGTACCTATTCGTCTTTCTCGGTCGAAGATTTTTAAAAATGAAATAATTGGATGACTAGATACTTACTTACTTACGTATGTACCAATTACCTATAATTTTGTGATTATTGATTTCAGAGTCGAGTAATACCACCTTACATGCGAACGATGGGTATGGAACACAGATGGCAAGATTTCGCCAGCATGATGAGTTTTCCCGATTCGAATCACGCGTCAGCATATCACCATCATCATCATCACTACCATCATCACCATCCGTCCGCCACGTCCAATTATTCATCGGCCGGATCATCGTATCCGTCTCATCTGCAGCTTACGTCACCGACCGAAAGCAATTCGAGAAATGCGCTGCTACCCAATTCTACATTGTCTTCTTCTTTAACCGATTTGAATAGCGCCAGTGCATCGGCGTATTCGACTTTGAGTAAGTCGTTTGCAGTTATGCATTTATTACTTGTTATTTCCATATCGCATCGTATAAGGTTAATGAAGAATTACTAAACAATGTGATGTTTTATTACTTTCACCAGATAATAGTTGCAGTATCGGCACGACTGTGGCAAATTCAATGAATTTAACCAATAACACCGTAACGGAAACCGTTATCACTACGGAGCACACGGGTCCGGCGTTCAAAGCAGAACCCAGTCACCAAGAGTCTATTTATCCTTACCAAGTAAGTTATCAATAATGTGTTGGTACTTGGTAATGGCGTCGATAAAATACGGACGCGGCTACTGCCGAGCTGCCGACTGCGGCTGCCGCAGTACTCGTACTCGTTTATTTGTTTATTGTAAATTGTTAATTTTATTGATGTTTTAATTTTCACGATTTCAATTGCGCTTACATTACAGAATAGCTGTGCAGCTGAAATGAATCATTCAACAGAAGGTTTTCTATCTTCGATTTTAAATGACGAAGATCTACAGTTGATGGATATGGCCGTGAATGAAGGTTAGATTAAATTAACCGCAATTTATAGTTACTTCTTTGGGCTTGTGTAGATATTAGCGCACGAAGCGAGCCCACATTCGAGTGGAATTTCGTGCTAAGAGTCGTGCACAGATGCTTGTAAACGTGTAAAAAGATGTTCACAAAACGCACACCATCTTAATTGGTTAGATTTATGCTGTGCGATGTACCTACCTTATATACTTATGTACAATCGTAAAGCGAAAAAGCATATTGTACGGATAGGTTTGCTTTAAATTTGAACAAAGTCTAAAAACTAGGAAGAAAATTTCCCCGCTATCGAATGGTCGAAAGATTAAAAACGATTTTACGATTGATTAGATTTTTTTTTTTTAATGAGCTAGAGGTTGCATTTTTCAAAGCCTCCTCTCTTCTGAGGGTCAATTTCCTTTCCAAGAAAGTCCCC
Organism: Balanococcus diminutus; assembly: GCA_959613365.1. NCBI lineage: Eukaryota > Metazoa > Arthropoda > Insecta > Hemiptera > Pseudococcidae > Balanococcus > Balanococcus diminutus. The sequence goes on along the minus strand of OY390715.1, from coordinate 39,932,185 downwards.
TATCTCTCTACCTAAGATCTCAGCCCTTAAACTTCAATTGTTGTACCGCTGCAATCAACTCTAGGTAACTTAAATTTTCTCGACTTTTCTGAAATCGCATAATAAAAAAAATGATGGATTTTTCCATTTAAAAAAATGATAAACTTTTTCGATGCTGAAAAATTACAAATTTCATTCATTCTAAAAAAATTATGAATTTTTTTTTCTTAAAAAGATTGTGAATTTTTCTACTTGAAAAAGTAATGAATTTTTTTATTTAAAAAAATGATTAACTTTTTCGTTAAAAAATTTGATACGAATTTTTTTATTCAAAAAATTGCAAATTTTGTCATTCTAAAAAATTAGGTATCATACTAATTTTTTCAATGCAAAAAAATTACAAATTTTTTATAATGCTAAAAAATTACAAATTTTTTCATTTTAAAGAAGTTGTGATTTTTTTTTACTTACTTAAATAAATTGCGAATTTTTTTACTTGAAAAAATGAGGAACTTTTTCGTTGAAAAATTACGATTTTTTTTTCATTCTAAAAACTTATGAATTACCTATGTCATTCTGAAAAATGACGATTTTTTTCATTATAAAAAAAAATAGTGAATTTTTATTTTTTTTTAAATGATGAACTTTTCCATTTAAAAAAATAAAAATAAAACTTCTCCCATTTTTATTTTTTATTTTTTTTAAGTTCTTAAAGAAATTGAGAGTTTTTTCATCGAGTTTTCTGTTTCTTCGGTTATTTCTATAGAATTTTTACAATATAATGTTTTTTGTTCCTTTTTTTCAAAAATGAAACGAAAACTCGATTATCCGACTTTTCACTACATTCAATTTTCTTTCGCCCCAATCAACTCGGATAATCGAGATTCTACTCATCTATTGTAATTATATTCCTAGAAAAAAAATTTGATTAAAAATGAAAAATTTTCCATCACATGAAAAAATTCTGAAAAGATAATATATTACCTACATTAATTTTTTCCCCCTTCGCCAAAGGTCTGAAACAACATGTACATAATAATGTTATTCTTTGAAGTCTTGGAACTCAGATTTTAGTACAAAGCAACATTTGAAAAAAAAAAATTGAAAAAAATTTCAAGGACGACCCTTAGATCGAATTGCTTCCCATAATTATGCTCATTCAAAAAAAAAAATTCAATTTTATTTTCCCTCACCCCTTCAATTTTGGTGATAGGCATTATAAGTAACGTATATGTATGAAAAATTTTGTTAGGGGAACCCGGTTATAAGAACCAACTTCCACTAGAAAATTCAAAAATCCTAGCCAAGGGCCGATTCGCTGTTATTTCCCATGCTACTATCTTACATACGTATTATGCAGAATTGAAGGAGAAGGGGCGGTCCTATGGCAATTTTTGTAATAACCAAAATTATTCCAAAAATCTTAACTTAGTACAAGTTCTGTTCAAAATTTCTTCGGTTGAGGTCTTATAGGTACAGAGACATGGAAATTGGGAAGAGCGTTCAAAAAAAAAATAATAAGTACTTACGTCCTAGATTAGGAATCAATATTATTCGATTTTGACGAAACTACGCAGTTTTAAAATTATCATTACTTTTTTCATAGGTATGTACACCATGCGTATGTTAGACAACGGATGCAGCACTGTTCAAAATTGCATCGAACGAGGTACCGATTCTGATAGCGCTGTTAGTTCAATGGGTTCTGAAAGAGTTCCATCATTGTCGTCAGACACAGAATGGATGGAAACGAATTCTGATTCCGGGCATACACCGGCTGATCATTATTCTTCTGATTACTGGTATTGATCATTTTTCTGTCTTCTCAAACGCATTCCCGTATTTGTCAAATTTCCGGAAATTTTAATTGAATTTTTAATTTTTTCAGCAACAAGTACAGATGGTACGATAGTTATATGTATGCTGCGAGAGGGCATTCTACTGGTGAAAATTCGCCCAATAGTACGTCTTCGAGATTATCTCAGATACCGCAGAAAAAATATCAACTTTATGGGAGAAGATGTTTCCAAGATCAAAATACGAGTAAGCAGAAAAGTAACCCAAGATGGATTTTTTTGTCGAAAACAAATTTCTAAACAAGATTTTCATTTTCAGATAATCATATTATGCATAATCATACATACCATATGCCGCCGGAATCAATGAATGGTGCTAGCGGAACTGTACAAAAATCTATTTATAAGGATAAATTGAAATCTAAGTCAAGTAGGTTTCGTCGCCGTTTCAAAATTGCCTGTCTAAATCAAAGTACTCTTATTTATTTCGTGTTTTTTTAAAATTAATTTTAATATAGGTCGTAGGAGCGAAGATGAACAACTTACCAGGGACGAGAAAAAAGCTCGTAATCTGGGTATTCCTATTCCCGTTTATGACATAATTAATTTACCAATGGATGAATTCAACGAAAGATTGTCCAAATATGATCTCTCTGAAACTCAATTATCATTAATTAGAGATATTCGAAGAAGAGGAAAAAATAAAGTTAGTATAAATAATAATCGACATCGAAAATCGTTACTTTCGAAATACTTAAATTTAAATTTTTCTATTTTCACAGGTGGCTGCTCAAAATTGTCGAAAACGAAAATTAGATCAAATTATGAGCTTAGCCGACGAAGTCAAACAAATGAAAGATAGAAAAACGAAATTACACTCGGAAAGAGATTTCTTGATTTCGGAGAAACAAAGGGTTCAAAGTAGATATGGACAACTTTATAGGCACATATTTCAGGTAAACAAAGTAGAACTAATTTATGTGTACAGTTTCGTCGTCGTATAAAATTTGTAAAAACTCGAAGCTAACGTTCGATTACATTTGTGTTTTAGTCTTTAAGAGATCCCGATGGGAATCCTTTTTCTCCTTACGACTTCAGTCTTCAACAGGCAGCCGATGGTTCTGTTATTCTAGTTCCAAGAAATAGCTCTTCTAATTTACCTCTAGAACAGGATATGTCTTCAGCGCATCATTCTAGATCGAAGAGTAAAGATCAGCGTAAGCCCTGACTGTAAAGAGTTAGGACTTGATTCAAGTTCGCACAAGTTAAATTATTCGTGTTTTTTTTCTACTTTATTGCTTTTGTTACTATTTTGTTTTTTTTTGTTTTGTTATTCGTTTAATTGGAAAGGATTTGTTGCATGTAAAATGTAAGCTTTATTTTTATTATTTTCATTTTTGAAATAAAAGGTGATTGTGATTAAAATACGAAAAGAAGGTTAAAGGTTGGAATGTTTTCGAAATTTCTTTAAAATATATGCGGGATTGAATGTCCTAATTAAACAATTGGGTTTTAGAAATGTATTTTATGTGAACTGTTTTATAATTATTTTAATATTTTAAAGACATCTATGTACGTTGAAAACTTGAAAATCTTGTTTATTAATTCAGGCACTGAATTTTTCACGTCAAATATCGTACTATTTTCATCTTTGATAATATGTAATTCACGTCTCATTGATTCGTTGTCCTATACTTGAGCTGCAAAATTTCTCAATCATTGAAAAAAAAAATTATTTATTTGTCGTGAAATCGAATTCTGGTTGAAAGCATCTCATGTTCAAGTTGAAAAACGTATTATAGCTGTAAGCTGTCGTGCTCATTCGATGATCTCTTATTTTTTAATTTTTTTGTGTATGGTTTTCAAATTACACTAAAGAGGACAATATGAGTTTTTTTTTTTTTTTTTGGTAAAGTTTTATACATATTTTTTTACGAAAGAAATTAAAAAATATACGAAATTATATAAAATTATATTCATCTTTATTTGATAATAAAATTTTTACTGTTGTAATTCTATAATTAGGAAAAAATTATAATTTTTGTTTTTTATTTTAGAACATACGTAACGTACGCCTGTAGAAGTTCTTAATTTTTTTTTTTCAATTCTCAAGTATAAAAATGTTGTAGAAAAATTATAATTGTGGCAATGTGGTATTGCTGATTCGATTTCATTTCGTAACGTAGCCGGTAATAAAGTGGAAAAGCTCAAATATAAAGAAATGATAAAAATTATTTTCCACTTTGTAAATATCTGTCTTTGTAGTTGAGTAGTTCCTTTTTTGTGTAATTTATGTAAATATAAAAGTTTAGTTCCTAAAATTTTTTTTCTTCAAAAAGTCGTTCAAACGATGTGAGATTAATGTATGTAAATGAGTAAACAACTTTTGAACTCGGTTTAAAGATGAATAAACTTGCCTCCTTCGAGTTATATATTTTTTCATTTTAATTTATGTAAACTTTTTTGTATGTAGATTAAGTGATCTTATGTTTGCTATTTTGAAAATAGAATTACAGACTATATTATTTATTTTTGCGGCTAATGGTTTTGAAAAATATGAATAATTATTTGTAATAACAATAATATTGTTTTATTTGATTAATTTAAACGACGTGATGACTTCTTTATAACGTTTGTGCTGAATAATTATTTTCTTATTTACTCTTTCTTTCTCTTTCTCTTTTTTATGTTTCCTTGCTAAATTTTTTCAGTAATAGGAAAACAGTATTTTCGTACCCTTTTATAATTAACGGTTGATAAGTTTTTTCTCTAACCTGATGTAATTTATACTTTTTTTTATTGTACATTTATTTAACATATTAAATTGTCAATATTGTATGTAAAAAAAAAAATTTCGTATAAATCTTTGCGTATTTTATCTTAGAAGTTGATATGGTATAGGTAGGTATACTAATTAGGTAGTTCTGAACGAAATTTAAACGATTTTGTTTTCGAGGAAATAAGTAGGTATCATTTGCACGCAAATTAAATTTTTTTTTTGTTGAAAAATTGAAGATTTGAAAAGAAATTGAAAATTTCAACATTTAAAAAATAATTCCTTAGCTAGGTATCTAGGAAAATTACAAAAAATTTGTATTTCAACAAAATTTGAATTTAAAAAAAAAAAAAAAAGTTTAAAAGTGCTTATTTAAAATATTTATAAATTTTTGAAATCAGTATAGGTAAATCTTGAAGGTTTGGTAATTTTTTGAGGGACGGGGAGGGGTAAAATATTGAGAATTACTTCTTACGAAAAGGGTCAATTTTGAAAATTTAGAACCGAACAAAATTGTATTCCAACAAAATTTAAAAGCAAATTGCGATTTACCTAAAATTTCAAAAAATTCAAGTACCTTCCTAAGGATATTTTGAGAAATTTTCACTAGAAAAAAGTCATTTCCTCGTGCGGAGGACATAATGATAATTGATAATACAATGGTGATCATATGTTAGGTACGTCATTATCATCACCCAGGAGCCCCGGCTCCCTCGAGTATACAAATTATCTCCCTCTGATAATTTTCGCATCGCTTGAAATTTCCGAAAGATTAGACATTCTGATATCTATCTACATACATAGATACTCCTACGTGATAAATTTCTTAGATTTACCAACGACCAATAATAGGTTCGATATTTCATAATGGGAAATTCTACCGTAGTTTCTTCGAAAAAACAAAACAGTACAAATCACAGAAACCATCTCGAGAATCATTTCGTCTAAAACGAATGACATAGTAGTTTTTTTACGGCTATAGGAATTGTTGATTCGAGTCTATGTATTTTGATAAAGTTCAATTGTATAAATTTTCAAACAAAAATTGTACGTATACTTATTGAAATTCTATTTTGGTCACCATAAAAATTTTGATAGAACCTGTATACCTCCCCCAATTTTGAATAATACTACAACGTATTATGCAAAATCAGAGAGGGTGGAGTACACTTGAAAATTTTTTTAGAAAAAAATTATAGGAAGATTATTATTTTGGTCATTCTAAAAATGTTGATTGAACTGATTGAACCCCTCCCTTCTCTCCAAACATCCATGTAAACAAAGTCATCAAACTGTATAAGTATATAAATATTGTAGATTCGTTGAGTAAAATTTGAGTAAAATAAATGAAAAATGTACCTACATTTTTTTTTTGAGTTTTAGGTAGGTAGGTATTCAGTCAAAAAAAAGAAAAGTTTATCGGCGAAGTGGCACACACGAAAAATGCTTTTTCGTACCTACAAAATTATACTTTACATAAAATAATTAAATACCTAAACAATTTTCTGTGTTTTTTACAGATTTTTCAAGCTTTTAAGGTGATGCTATGCTCAGATTTAATTTTCAAGGTGAGCACCTCTATTACTTTCGCCACCTATGCAAGTTTCCAAAATTCGGACTGATACGACACGACATGTATTTTCTTGTTGATATTTCAGATGTTTACCACCTCATCATTATAAATAGGAGTAGAAGGGGGTGACAAAGGGCAGGGTGATCGCTTGGGAGAGGTACTGATAAGGTTTTGTGTGGTGCGAGCATAACTTTGTATTTTTATATTTTTTATTTCAAGTGCTCTTTGACCAAACAGAAAACTCGTAAATAATGTTGATAGTGATTCCCAACAGAAGAACTCAGAAATAATCGGATTAGTTAATTCATAAGTGTTTCGTACATTCAGTAATTTCTTTACTGTACTGGAATCAACTCAATACTCTCATCATGGCACTAAAGTGTATGGTTGGTCAAAGTAAGTACTTTACGGAAGTATGTTGATATCATTTCACTGTGTCTGCTCTTCTTTCGAATATACCGTTGAAAAATATTCCTCATTTTGATTGATATCATCACAAAATCATCGCTACTGCTTCAGCACTCAGCAGCTAGGTAATACCTTATCTTCTGCAGCTGTAGTACATCGACGTAAATTAGAATTTAATTAAAATCTTTCGAAAAATGAGTTCTAAGTACCTAAAATTAGAAATGAAATATGATCTCTTATATTCTCTATAAATAAACTGGTCTTTATTTTAAATTCAGAAATTATGAACGAAGTTATCAAGCAAAATAAAAAATCAGGAAAAGAAGTCGAATGGCGTGTGCTGGTTGTTGATCAGCTCGGCACGAGAATGCTGTCATCGTGCTGTAAAATGCACGAAATTTCCGCCGAAGGAATTACAAGTACATAAACAACACTACGAATCACTTCAAAAGAAATCAACTCTCATTACACGTATTTTTTTATCCAATTTTACAGTCGTCGAAGATTTACTGAAACAACGTGAACCGTTACCTTCGATGGAAGCGGTGTATTTAATAACTCCTAGTGAAAAATCCATAAACGCTTTGAAGAAAGATTTTGAAAACCCAAGCAGACCAATGTATCGCGCGGCTCACGTATTTTTTACCGAAGGTACTCCTCTAATTTGCTAAATCAAACTTCCATGAGTCTGAAATTTAGAGACGGATGAATTCTCACCTACAATCTTCTTAATAATAACAAAACAACTAAATATGTATATTTCTCATTTCAGCTTGTCCCGATGAATTATTTAATCCTTTAATTCGTCACAAAGTCGCAAAGTTCATCAAAACTTTGAAAGAAATTAACATATCGTTTGTGGCCCAGGAAAGTCAGGTAAATTACCGAATTTCAGGTGATTTTGTTGCACTACGATGATTTACTAAGGATAAATTAACTACAGAAAAATAATAACTGGATGTGGATCCTTTGATAACTATCTCTACTCACATATTGTGTCGCTTGTTTATTAATATGGTATCGTGTGTAACTAATTTTTACCTACTATAATGCATGTTTGTTATATAATGCGGTCTATACCATAGTATGCCAAAAGGAGTTGTTTCGCGACTTATGTAAATCTCCGGCAGCCAAAAAAAATGAAACGCTGAAGGAAATTAATATCGCTTTTCTACCTTTCGAATGTCAGGTTGGTTGGTATATTGCATGTAACAATGCTTGTTAGATTCAAGTTGGCTTGTCTGTTGGGTAATTTTGTACAGATCATTATAGTTTTTCAAAACAAAACGAATACAAAATAATGTGAAAATTGTTACAGGTATTTTCTTTGGATATGCCAGAAACCTTCAAATGTTATTATAATCCATCTCCTCCTGGCGCCAGGCTCGCCAACATGGAACGTATCGGCGAGCAAATCGCCACTCTTTGCGCTACCCTAGGGGAATACCCTTCTGTTCGTTTTAGAGCGTAAGTGCATCACTTGGGAGGATATTTTAAACCGATTATAACAACATTGATTTGATACGAAGGTAATATTTTGCGCAGCGATTACGATCGAAATACCGAACTTGCTCAGATCGTGCAAAAGAAACTAGACGCGTATAAAGCGGACGACCCGACTATGGGCGAAGGTGTGGAAAAAGCTAAATCGCAGTTGATAATCCTGGATCGAGGATTCGATTGCGTTTCACCAGTTCTGCACGAATTGACATACCAAGCCATGGCTTACGATTTATTGCCCATCAATAATGACGTCTACAAGTTAGAATCTTTGAAGTAAACCATTAATTTGTGGGTAAAATACTAATCATTTTTTATTTTTATGATAGGTGCGCCGCTACTTCGGGTACACAGGAGAAAGACGTTTTATTAGATGAGAACGATGAACTTTGGGTGGAACTGAGACACGAGCATATTCATGTTGTTTTACAGTAAGTTTCTTGGCTGTGTGTGAATTGCGTTCCCAGCGTCCCAGCTGTGTAAATGAATTGCGTCACGAACACTTCAGAGATTCGCTTCTTTTTTGTTTTAAACAAGAGGCCCAATTCTAACCTTATTTTTCAAGATTTAGAACATCAAAAATAACAATTATGATTTTTTTTCCGTCTAGATCTATTACAAAAAAAATGAAACAATTCGTCGACTCGAAAAATATGTCTCAAGCTGATAAACAATCGATGCGTGATTTATCGACGATGATCAAGAAAATGCCTCAGTTTCAAAAAGAACTCAGCAAATATTCTACTCACTCTCAGTTAGCTTCAGATTGCTTGAGCCGTTTCAAAGCGGTCGAGAAATTAATTCCAGTCGAACAGGTTCGCGATCGTCATTTCATAGTCTTTTTTAAAAGTACCAGTATGTTCTCGAATTAATTGCAATTTTCGAATAGGATTTAGCCACTGGTATCGACCTTGAAGGTGAACATATCAAAGATCATATGCGTAACATGGTGCCTGTTCTGTTGGATCCGGATATCAGCGATTTGGATAAAATGCGGATCATTATTTTGTACGTTATTTCTAAAGACGGGCTCTCTGAAGAAAACCTCAACAAAGTTGTACAACATGCTCAACTTTTGCCAGAACAAAAACAAGCCATAATCGATTTATCTCATCTGGGGTTGAACTCGGTTGTACATGTAGGTCTCGAGATTTGAATGGAATAATTCATCCATTTTCGTAACTCTTGTTATAAGTTATATAATCTTTCGTGTATTTTTTGTATCCAGGGTGATCGTAAAAAAATATATCAAATCCCTCGTAATCCAAAAAACCTCGAATATAAGTACGATAAGTCACGTTGGACGCCCTTGGTCAAAGATGTAATGGAGAATTGTATCAACGATACGCTAGATCTCAAACATTTCCCATTCTTAGCTGGCCGAGCTGCCTCTAACGGATATCAGGTTCCGATAAGGTTAAAAAAATGGCCATTTTCTTTTTCATAAATATAATAACAATAATTAATGTCGCTCCAACTTGCGATCATTTCTCCAGTGCTCGGTACGGTAATTGGCATAGAGGCGGTCAGGCTCCGTTGGTTAGAAATGTACCTCGTTTGATCGTGTTCATCATCGGTGGAGTGAGCTTCTCAGAAATGAGGTGCGCGTACGAAGTTTCAAAGGCTGTTAAAAATTGGGAAGTGATTATAGGTAAGTTAACGATATCTGTTTCAATGACTGATTATTCGAGCATTTTATTCAATTGATTTAATTTCAGGTTCGTCGAATATTCTGACACCGGAGGATTTTCTCAAGAATTTGTTGAGTTTGAGTTCTTAAAGAATTGGAATCGGTCAAGAGGGGATTTGAAATTGGAGTTTTTTCGTTTCCCTTTCGATTGTTTTCACTTCTTTCTGTTTTATTATTTTATCCGCTCGTTTTCATTTTTACATTATTTTTTAACTTTTTCGTAAAAGATTTTTTGATGAAGAAAGAAAGCTGCAATATTCGACGGTTACATGTGTCATGCTTTATTATTATTATTGTTGAAAAAAATAATTATATTCTTTTTGCCTATTAACTGATTGAAAGTATTTCGTGTCAAAGTTGAAAAAAATGTATAACGGCTGTATATTATGTAAGCTGGCGTGTTTATTCGACGATTTGCTAGTTGTCTAGTTTTTTCTGTGTGCTATTTTCGAATTGCGCTGAAGAGGGCAACACAAGTTTTTTTGTAGGTACTTAAGTTTTATACATATACTTGTATGTTATTTTACGTATATAAAAAATCTCTATATAATTAATATATTAATATCCAATTTCAGTGTCTTTTCCCAACTGCTAAAATCGTAGAATCTAGGTATTCATCAATTTTCACCACATGGTTTCACTCTTGATTTTTTTTTTTTTTTTTTTGGAGTACATGATTTTTAATAATGATGCGATATTTAAAATTCGTAAACCTGCCCCGTCTGAAAAATTTGTTAAAAATTTTGAAAAAATTTTGACTGATTTGAAATTTCTAGAATGAGAAAAATGTGATTGACTATTGGCTAAAAACGAGACGAACGCCTTTCTGAAAAAACGAATTTTATTGGTTCGTTCAATTCAAAATATATCCAAAATCCAATCCAATACATTTTCTGATATTCTCAAAAAATGGAAATAGGTATATCATTTTTGAAGAAAAAAAATGATCACTTTTTACGCCTGCGCTTCCTTCTTAAATGCATACTCGTACACTGTGCGGTTGGGTGGGCGCTCGTCCCGCCAGCCAATCATCTGTCGTTGAACATCGAATTTTGGTCCAGCCGTTGAGTGCAATTAGACTTATCAGCATATGTAGTTCAGTTTTGAATTGTGATGTATTGTAGGTAGGTACGTAAAAAAGATAATTAAATCATGTCTGGACTTAATAGTGTAAGCAGAAGGAGTAATAACGAAGGTAAACGATATTTTATTTTATTCTTTTAAAATTCTATTTCTTCACGTTATGTTTTTATAATTTAAATTAGTTACGGCTGAATTAGTGCTCAATTTTCTGAGAAACTTCGACGGTGGCGATGTTAATATTCGGAATAACGATTACATCCTTTTCAAGCTTTTCTTCCACCGGATGCTATTTGAGCACAATGTCCACCCAAGAGGATCCAACGAAGATGTTGAGGAAGTGCTTTTACGGTTCGGCAGTGCAAACATGGGTGACATACTGTTGTACGAAGCTAAAGATTGTGATAAAAAATTGAAAGTGACTTACGACCGGATGAATGGCCTACTGGCTTCATGTGTGGTATGACATTTTTTCTTTCAATAGGTTTATATTTTCACGATATTTTTATTCTTTTATGTATTCATGTACATTCAAATTAGCTGGAATTTTTTCTAATGAATGATAAATTTTGATCGTAGGATGTGAACAATACTAACTTAGGGCTGCGCTTTAAACTAACCGACCCACGTTGTATATTCGGAGGAACCAAAAGTGATCGCATTAAATTCAACGCTTATGTCGAAAATGTCTCTATACATCGTTACAGCATTTGTAAGTCGTTTGAAATTTTTTTTGTGCGATGACCAAATTTTTATGCATAATATGTAAGTTTTCATCCATTCATTTTAAACCAATTTTAACATAGTTTGAATGAAACGAAAGTATCGGAGGTCACAGTCTATCATACCGGATTGGTTTAGCATTTAGCATCTCTACGTCTTTACAGAATTTGTAAGCTGTTTGAAATCTTTTTTGTGGCGTGATAAAATACTCATATGTACATAGTGTGTAAGTTGAAGCTTTCACTCATTCAATTTAAATTTAAATAAGGTTGAAATGAAGCTGAAGTAACGACAACAGTGTTGAAATCGTTCATTGCATCAACCCCAAAAATCGAAGATTATCGAATGGACGCCTTTCTGCCTCAAAATTCGAAGGTACATCGATCTTCTACCATACCGGATTGGTTTAGCGTTTTGTTTGAATGATCTATCGCCTATCGCTGTATTATAATTATTGTATGTAAGCTGTCGTGTTTATTTGATGATTTGCTATTTTTCAAATTTTGCAGTGCGCTATTTTCAAATTGCGCTGAAAGGGCAACGGCAACACAAGTTTTCGTTATTTTTTTTGTAAAAAGTACCTAATAAAAAATATTTGAAGTTATAAAAAATTGTGTTTATTTTTAATTCTTATTCGTAAATAATTATTTTGCACTTGTATCTTGTATTCTCATGTCTTGGCGTGATTAAAATCATTAAAATTTATGCAGTAGGTACTACTTTTTATTTTTACCACGCTTTTATATACTTGGTATGTATGTATGTATGTATGTCTATGTATGTCTCATGGAACCAAGAGTATGTTTTCAACCAATCCTCTCTCATTTAATATTTTACTGGAATTGAAAGAACATAGTGCTCACATTAGGGGTTTTCGAGGTCGCTGAATTCGATTTTCGAACTCAAATTTACCCCCGACCCCAAATTGAGCCCCTATGAGAGGGTTCAATTTTGAAAATTTCAGAAAATCACAACATTGGTATTGAAATGTAGGTTTTCGAGGTCGCTGAATTCGATTTTCGAACTCAAATTTACCCCCGACCCCAAATTGAGCCCCTATGAGAGGTTCAATTTTGAAAATTTCAGAAAATCACAACATTGGTATCGAAATGTAGGTTTTCGAGGTCGCTGAATTCGATTTTCGAACTCAAATTTACCCCCAATTCCAAATTAAGCCCCTATGAGGGGGTTCAATTTTGAAAATTTCAGAAAATCACAACATTGGTATCGAAATGTAGGTTTTCGAGGTCGCTGAATTCGATTTTCGAACTCAAATTTACCCCCGACCCCAAATTGAGCCCCTATGAGGGGGTTCAGTTTTGAAAATTTCAAAATTCACAACATTGATATCAAAATGTTGGTTTTCGAGGTAGCTGAATTCGATTTTCGAACTCAAATTTACCCCCGACCCCAAATTATGAGAGGGTTCAATTTTTAAAATTTCAGAAAATCACAACATTGGTATCGAAATGTAGGTTTTCGAGGTCGCTGAATTCGATTTTCGAACTCAAATTTACCCCCGACCCCAAATTGAGCCCCTATGAGGGGGTTCAATTTTGAAAATTTCAGAAAATCACAACTTTGATATCAAAATGTTGGTTTTTGAGGTAGCTGCATTCGATTTTCGAACTCAAATTTACGCCGACCCCAAATTGAGCCCCTATGAGGGGGTTCAGTTTGAAAATTTCAAAATTCACAACATTGATATCAAAATGTTGGTTTTCGAGGTAGCTGAATTCGATTTTCGAACTCAAATTTACCCCTGACCCCAAATTGAGCCCTGACCCCAAATTGAGCCCCTATGAGGGGGTTAAATTTTATGAAATTAAAATATTTTCAACGACAAAAAGAGTTAAATAAAAATGTAAAAAATTTTAAAAAACCACGCTTTTATTTAAAGTTGGTCACTTTGTAAAATGTTATTCATAGGGAAAGAGTAATTCTTTAAAAAACAAAAAATAAAATTTACTTACTTGAATACAAAAATGTGTCATGAAAATTTTTTTTTCAAAAATTTTAATGATGAAAAGCGTGGTGGGGTGTGCGAGGAGCAAACGAATACCTTTTCGATTAACGCCCCACCACGATTTTCATCATTAAAATTTTTGAAAAAAAAATTTTCATGACACATTTTTGTATTCAAGTAAGTAAATTTTATTTTTTGTTTTTTAAGGAATTACTCTTTCCCTATGAATAACATTTTACAAAGTGACCAACTTTAAATAAAAGCGTGGTTTTTTAAAAAATTTTTATTTATTAGAAGATTAGTCAGAGAGGTAGAAAAAAAATCAAGTATATGTAGGTAAATTAAGATGGTTATAAAAATTATAATTTTATGGTATAGCAGATTTGGTAGTAGAGGGAAACGCGTGGAAAAGTTTACGTATATAAAAAATCGATAATATTAAGTATAGATTAATTTCCAAAAACGCTACGATGTATTCAAGTTCAAGCATTCATCAAGTTTTACGCTTAATTTTTTTTTGTTGAGATAGTCTCTTTAGTTGAGATTTGAGAACATGATTTTCATATTTTTCTGATATTTTAAACAAAATAATGCCATAATTATGATGCGATCCTTTAAATTCGTAAACGCCCCGTTTGAACAATTTACTCAAAATGAAAATGAAAAACTTTTGACTGATTTCAAATTTCAAATTTCTATGAGAAAAGTATGATTGGCTATAACGATAAGAACGCTTTTATAGTTGGGCGTCCCGCTCGTCCCGTCAGCCAATCATCTGTTGAATGTTGAAACTTGAATTTTTTCTTATCACTCCCGATTTGATCACCACCACACCACAGTGCTCTATTGAGTTTTTCAAATTTTCATTAGTAAAATTGTACGTTGATCAACTATGCGAGGTTAATTATAATTAATATCTTCACTTCATCAAGTTTCGAGTTTCTTTTCGGATGTGGTGGTGATATTCGTAAGGTCTACTATGTCTCGTAACGACATAGCCATCTTAGAAGCGCTAAGAAAGTACTTTAAATTCGATGACTTCAAAAATGATTTACAAAAGAAAGCGGTGTACGCAGTTTGTCAAAGTGAGTATTTTTTTTTCGATTCCACTAATCCTCTAAAAATGTAGTACGCGAACTCCAACTACTTACCCACGTTTTTGTGTTCTTAATTTTTTTTCAGGGAAACATGACGTATTCATTTCGATGCCGACTGGCTCAGGGAAGTCGCTGTGTTTTCAGCTTCCCGCCGTTTTACAAGATAATAAAGTTGCTATTGTATTTTCACCTTTATTAGCATTAATTAAGGTAAGAATTACCAAATACCATAGAATTCTAAAACAGTTTTCGCTAGAATTGACAAAAAATTTGTTTTCAAAGGATCAAATTGATCATCTCCAAAAGTTACGTATACCAGCGGAAACAATCAACAGCAAGATAACAGCAAGTGAACGTTTTCGAGTGACATACGATCTAAAAAGCGTTAAAACCAAAACCCGGTTGTTATACGTCACCCCGGAGCAAGCGGCTACTTCGTATTTCAAAGTAATTATTTCATAATTCCGTCGATACAGCTTCTTTTGTTGAAATACTAATCTTTCATTGTTTTTCAGGCTATAATTGCTGATTTAGAATTCCAAGGTAAACTGTCTTATATTATCGTAGACGAAGCGCATTGCGTTAGCGAGTGGGGTCATGATTTTAGACCAGATTATCTAAAATTGGGAACTATTCGTCACGAGTATAAACATATACCATGGATAGCATTGACAGCTACTGCTAATAAAAAAGTATGTTGGTTTTTTTACACACTCATAATAGAAAGCTGTATTGTTTTTCAAGTAAAAAGTATCTGCATCAACTAATTTTTCATTCAGGTGGTGGCTGATATAAAACAGCAGTTGCGATTCAAAGAAGATTATTTGACTTTCAAAACTTCTTCATTTCGAGAGAATATCTATTACGACGTTATTTTTGAAGATAATATTCAAGATTCATTGGAACATCTTAAAGAATTCATTTTAGAATGTATAGGAGACGAACCAGAAAGTGTTCCAATGGTAAAAATTATGATAAATGATTCAATTTATAATTTGTAATTACTTTAGCTTAATCAATTTTTACATTTTTAAGAACCGAAGAGGCTGTGGAATTATATATTGTCGGACTAGAGAACAAACCGAGCACATAGCAGATGTGTTAGTCAGAAAGGACATAACAGCTCTGGCCTATCACGCTGGTTAATTGAGTGAAATTTCAATTCCTTGCAGTACTATCAGGAAATTAGTTTCAATTTTTGATTTTTCCAGGGTTGAAAGATAAAGAACGCCATACCGTTCAAGAAGCTTGGATGGATGGCCATGTGAAAGTCATCGTTGCGACCATAAGTTTTGGAATGGGAGTTGATAAAGGTTCTGTACGGTAAGTTTGTTTTCTTTGTGTGTAATATTACTTGAAATCAAATTAATACTCGACGGTAAATTTTGTTAGTTTTGTAATCCACTGGGGTGTAGCTGCGAGCATACCAGCTTACTCGCAGGAATCTGGACGTGCTGGCAGAGATGGAAAACAGTCCTATTGTCGTATATATTATTCGAAACAATCTAAAAAGGCCTTGACTTTTCTATTACAAAAGGAAGTCGCTCAAGCTAAAAAGGAAAAACAAGAGAAAGCGAAAACAGCTCTGGTTGATTTTGAAAAAATGGTACAATACTGCGAAAGTGTAAAGTAAGTTATATTATTTATCAAATGTGAATAAGATTTAAAATTCATTATCTCTTATTTCTGCGAATTATGTTACAGGTGTCGTCACGCGTCAATTGCAGAATTTTTCGGTGATGAAACTCCCGACTGCCAAAATCGTTGTGATGTTTGTAAGAATGAAGCTCAAGTCAAATGGCAATTGGATAGATTCAATGAAATTAGCTCTGCACCGTATCGCACCACAGCAGTATCCTCTGCTACTTACGATAATGATTTTAATGACTTGTACGGTGGCGGACGTAAAGGACAATCTAGGTAAATGTTATAGAACATGGATTATTCATTTACATAGCATGGTTTCTAAATTTAAATCATTTTCAGAGATTATGACGATGACTACGATGAAGACAGTAGCCCTGCAAGTGTTCCTAAAAAAGACATAGCCTTGGAAAAAGAAATCAATAAACAATTTTTGATGAGGAAATCAAATCCTCGAGAAAATGCTCAGATAGAGGAAGAAATCCTTGCCAAATCGTCTATTGTTAAAGCAGCAGAAAGTACAAGACGTAAAATAGAAGGGCTTTCATTAAAGGTGATTATTAGTTTTCATCTTTTTCTAAATTGCGTTTTCATTCTTTTATTGAAAATTAATCATAATTGCTAAAATTGAAACTTGAAAAAAAAATGAAGAAGTAATTAATTTCTAAAATGTATTTGTATTCATTTCAGACGAGAGAAGATTACATACCTTATTTACAAGGGTTACTGGAGAAAAATTTCAGTGCATGTTCGTCTGTTGATCCACCCAATTACAATTTGAAGCTTCAAAACATGAAAAGTGCTGCTATAGATTTTGAATACAACGTATTCACGTCCTGTACTTCCATTTCCATTTATAAAAAGAAAATTGCAAAAATGGTTGGTATTATTGTATTTTTTTTTTATTTCTATCATTTTTTGTATGATTTATTTCGACTTGTTTATTTTTTCTTACAGGGCTGTGACATCAAAGCAGCAACACTTAAGGGTAATTTATTCGAAGAGCTGAAAGATTATTACCCTGAACAAGTTTTTCGCGTGAAAGGAACTCTTCGAGAAGCGATTGCACCACTGCCACCTTCGAATCCACCAGCCAAAGGGCAAGGTATTACAACAGCTAGAGAGTTATTTGAACAAATACAAGAAAATACGAAACACATTCAGAGAACTGGTATGAAAAAAGATACCATGCAACAACAAAGTTTAACTTCGTACTTTCAAAAAAATACCCAGAACGCTGAGCCAGAGGAAACGGGAAACAAAGAAATCGATGAAATTAAAGAAGAGCCTATGGAAGTAGTGGATTTGCCTGAAAATACCGAGATCAAAGTCGAGGTGAAAAATGAATTAACCAGAGAAGAGTACATGGATGATGCGACCTTTAATACGGAGGTTGATCTTGACGATAGTGAACCTTATGAATTTTCTCGAAGCGTTCCCTCCTCTACTAATTTGACTACTAACTATTCGAACGTGAAGGCAGATGAGAAATTCAAAAATGAAACCGTCTCCCATGATAATTACATCGCTGACACTAAATTTAAGAAAAAACGGGTCTCTCATCTAAATTTGAGAGCGAGAAATGTGGAAAGTACTTCAGACGATAATTCAAAGTCTCCATTAGCGAGCACATCCCGATTCAATCCTAGTGCGTCAGATCAAGCCTGTGATTCGAGAAATGTACAATTTACGACAGCTTTGAGCGAATTAATGAAAAAAGAAAAAGATGGCAAAAAACGAATTCGAGTGGTGCTAGAATCAAATGCGAAATCATCAGTTGACGACTCGGAACCATATAGTCCCGGAAGTGAATCTGATATCTGTGAAATCGAACCACCGAAAAAAATCAGAGCGGAATCGTCGAGGTCCCGGAAAATTTCATCATCTAGTTCATCTTCATCGTTGATGTCTATCCAAAGCAACAGGCACGAAAATTCGCACAGCAGTAGAAAATGTTTAGGTACGAGTTCAAGCAGACATCACCGATCAAGAGAAGACAGAAGTGATCATCATTCGCGTCGTAGCAGTCCAAGTCAGTCTAAACGTGTTAAAATGGAACTTCACGACGACGAAATTCCTCGGATGAATTGTTTGGATTCAAATGGAATGTTGAATGTCGATAAAGTTACTATGAAACATAATGTTGCTGAATCAGTCAGGAAGTATTTACGAAATTACTCGGACAACGGAAAATTACCTATAGAGTTATTCAAACCAGTCTGTAGAAATATCGTCCATACAATTTGCTCGACTCCAGAATTTGCCAGTAAGCTCAGTATTTTCTTTCATTTTGTTCATCACCACAACGAATTGTACTTTATACTGTATTTCAATTTTTGTTTGTAGCTGATGAAAATGTTGAAGGTTACATTCAAAAATTATTTGCGATGAAATCGAGATTCACAACCGAGGAAGAAATAAAACAGGCGATGAAGAAAATAAGTGTTGCTGCTTTGAGATGAGAATGCAATACTCTCCAGCTCTGTTTATTCGTCTTCGTTGTAGGAGTTTGTTTTACTTGGTTTGTTTTTACATTACGAAGTTATTTTTTCAACTCACTAATGAGTTTCTTAGGAAGTCTATGTATGTAGGTATGTGATTATGGAGTTTTCAATTATAGCGATTAAATTTTTTATTTAAAAATTTGTTTTTTTACAATGAGTAATTTTATTTCATTACCTGCCTATTAATTTAACCATGTTTTAATAAATTTATTACGAAAGGTAGGAGTTGAGATACAGTACCGTTTTCAAAACTCTGCGAATAGACGAAAGATGAAAACTACACGTTCGTATACCTATTCCATTCTTCAGCAGATTAGCTGAATTTGTTTTTTAACTTTACTTGACAAGTTTAGTTACGATTACGAATTTTTTCTGAGCCTACACCTAGCTAGATATTAGTAGTAAATTCATGAGAGGACAATTTTGGCAAAATTATCAAATTTTTGAGAACTTAGGTTAATGAGAGACGAGACCAAGACGAAAGATAAATAAAAATTATTATTCACAAGAGGGGGAAAAAAGAATAGAAAGTAGATTGTACCTATTCAACGCCGGAAAATATTTCATCAACGAATTACCCCTGATTTCAGCTTCATAAACGACGAATCAGATAAACACTTGACTTGACGCTGACCGGCTTGAAGTTTGAACATTTTTTTGAACTTTTTTCGTTTTGAAAGTTTAATTTGCGGGTCGATTGAACTTTGAAAAGTATAAAAAGTCGACAGCAGATAGAGCCTCTTGATACGTCTTCCTCGGGAATTCAAGGTCATGGTTAATATTGAATTTTTGAAATCCGACAAAAATTTTATGAAATGAAATGAAAAGAAACATGCGTGTGGTGATAATCATCATTGACCATTGAGTGTTCGTGAATCGTGATATTATATGAAAATCACTTATATTAACTTCAATTAAATTAATTTTCGATCCAAGAGTGTATAGAATTTTCAAATGTAATAGTTTTGTTCAGTGTATCGGTATTACTTCTCGTAATAATAGTAACTATCGGTTAAAAATATGACCGCCGTCATTTTTTTCGAATGAACGTTTTAATCTTAAATTGACAAAATAGAAAAATGACTTGGTCTAAATTAGGATTAGCAGCAGCGGTGTGTGGAAGCGTTGCGATCGGATACTGTATTTATTTCGACAGAAAAAGGAGATCGGATCCAGATTTCAAGAAAAAATTGCGTGAAAGTGAGTTATATTACAATAACTGTGTAGCATGTTTGCATGTGAAGGATTCTCAAAGTTAAACATTAACCCTGTTCCAATTTTCAGATAGAAGAGCTAGATCGCAAGCGGAAAAGGCAGCAAAATCTGCCCGTAGATCACAATTCCCTGATTTTCGGGATCACGAAGCTGTTCAAACGTTTTTCTTACAACAAGTACGTTATTTTCATCATTTTATTCAGTAACATGAAACATGAATATTTACTTTTTCTGTACGCCGTTGTGGAATATTAATCATTATAATACTCTTAATTACGAGTAAAATTATTTATATTTAGTGTAACCGTTTACCTAGAAAGATATCGTTTAGTTTAATCTTTATCCAACTGATAGTAACGGCATTGATATGAGTACTGCGACGATTTCAATATCTCATTAAATGGGTATGTAATTTTTCCAGATTCAACTGGGTGAAGAATTGTTAGGCCAAGGAAAAATTGACGAATGTGTGGAGCACATTGCTAATGCGGTCAGTGTGTGTGGACAACCTCAACAGTTACTAAGTGTTTTGCAACAAACGCTTCCACCTACAGTGTTCGGTTTACTACTAGAAAGATTACCAGCTTCGGGCCAAGTAAGCACAAGGAATTTCTAAAATTCATCGCTTTCATTTGGCGATAATTATATTAATAAAGATGAAATTTATCTAGAAATTGCTTAATCATCAGATGGGAATGAAGATGGAAGACGTTGACGTCGAATAACAACTTGACACATGCTGCATTTTAGTTATTCTTAGATAAAAAAAGAACTATCTTAATATTATCCTAAGGTTGAAAACACTTTTTTATTGAAATAAAAATTATTGTTTTATAATCGATTGTTTTTTTCCTTTGTTTAGAATGTAAGTGTGTTAATTTTTTCTTCATGTTGTACAATAATAAATATTGTTTTACAGTTATAAGTAAATTATTTTAAAAATCGATTGTAATCAAACAGTTTATTATTTTTCAACATAGTCTTACAACCTAATTTATTATTTTGTCAAATTAAAACAGCCTAATCCTCTTATAGTCAACATAAAGGACGAACGTAATTTTAAAAATTGCATTTTGATCACAGAACAATCCACCAGTGTTACAATTTGAATATACCTAGAACTACGTTCAACGTTTATAAAATATTGTTCTACACAGCCACGCTTTAAGCTTACAGCTTCCCGAGCATAAAAATCTTGTAATAAATGAAATACCTAGGTACTTTTATAAAATTACAAACAACAACGGATAAAATTGGAAAAATTAATTCCACCAATAAAACTGACCGGCTTAGATACAGATGTTGAGAATTTGAACTCGCGTCATTTCTTCGAATAAATTATTCGATTGATACATAATAAAATTGAAAAAAAATGAGACTACAAAATCATTTTAAAATGGAAGATCTCAATATCACACCTAATGTAATTTTTCTAAAATGAACTCAAAGTTTCAACTTTGAGATTTCGAAACATCTCTGGATGCTTCTGCTCGAGCTGACTTCAAAAGTTCGGAAGCTCCTTTTTCAATAAGTAAATCGGCCAAGTCCGCACCAAGTTTTTCTGCTTTTTTCAAATACGCTGCATTCACTGAATTTGCACTAATGCCACAAAACGATTGGTGATGGGATTTACAAATACGTTTCCTAGATGGAATTACAGATTGTAAAACGAAAGAGGAATTATCGTAATAAAATTTAGCAAATTAGCTTACTGCGGAGGTTCTCCAGACCCGTTTTGAGAGTCATCGTTGGACGTTTCAGAATCATCTTCGCTCAGAGCACATTTTAGTCCGTCTTCAACTATTTTACTACCATCTGTATTGCGTACTTGTCCGTGTAAGAATAGAATATTATTAGTGATCGACGTACGAACAGCTATGGGAGCAAAACAACCGCCTTCCAATTGTTTAAGAAAACTTCGTTCTGCTAAAACAGCTACTGCAGTGTCCCGATGCATTAAAGGTTGCAATAACGATAATACTGCTTCATCTTGTTCGCGGCATTCTACGGCCAATGCACCTTGCCCAACTGCGTACAGAATAGCATTATCGTCAAGTATCTAAAACATAGAACATTTTCAAATTCTAATGGAGTTGGAGTTACGAAGTAAACTTTTTGCAAACTATTACCTCCGAAATTTGATCGGTCCATCCTATTCTTTTCACGGCCGCAGCAGCCAAAACTATTCCGTCGAACTGATTCAATTCTTTCAGCTTTTTTAAACGGGTGTTTAAATTACCTCTAATACTCTCTATTTTTATATTTGGATAATGTTGAAGTAACTGGGCAGTTCGTCTGGAGGAGCTGGTTCCTGTAACGTGTACCAAAAATTGAAACGTTTTATATTATTTACACGAGTTATATTCAGATTTCATACCGATAACACTCCCTTCAGGCAATGTTTTCAAAGTCAAGTCTTTGTGTTTTGGATGTAAAATCACACAGTCTCTGGGGTCTTCTCTTCTGTAAAAATTCACAAGATATTTAACGTTGATAGTGCATCGATTGTAGTTACACCGGAAAAAACGTATGCGTACTCTAGAACAGCACCGATAGTTTTCATATCAGGTAAAGTGGTAGGCAAGTCTTTTAAAGAATGTACGACAAAATCCACAACCCCAGCTTCCAAAGCTTCTTCTAATTCTTTCGTGAATAAACTTTTTTCTCCGATTTTAGGCAGTGGTTGATTGAGTATCTTATCTCCGATGGTAGACATCTCCACTGAAAAATAATTTGAAAAAAATCATTAAAATTAAGAAGATTGATAGAAAACAATATTACTAACGAGTTCTCACCGATTTCAAATGTCATATCGGAGTGGAGCTTTTTTAAACATTCTACCACATGATTTGTCTGAATTAAAGCCAACTAAAAACAAAATGAGAACAAATTGTTGAATGTAATTTAAATTCTCTTCGAAATAATCAGTGAAATCAAACATACCTGACTTTTTCTAGATCCTATTTTGTACGTTTTTATCTTGTAATTTTCCATTTAATGACTGTTTTTAATTAGCACAGGTACATTCTACAAAATATGAAAATTCTAGTTCGTCGTTAGTTGAAAAATTAATGAAACATGAAACACGTTGCGAAACATCCTTCAAAATGTTACTACTTTTCAGTGAAATTTCGAACTACGAACTGATTGACTGAATAATCGGTTTCGTTTATCAGTAATCAATTAATCAAGAGTCATAATTATCACCTTTTGGTAAGTGTATCGAAGAAAGTAGGAAGGAAAGGAAAACAGAAAAATTAATTCCGTGTAGCCAGTCAAAACGGAAAGGTGTGGAGTAGTGGAGTGGAGCATGCGTGCGTATTCGCAGAGAAGAGATTGGTCAATGTGACGTGGATGACCAGAACCATGAGCTCCTGCATTTGTTCTCAATGCAACTTCTTTAACAATTAACATATCCAATAGAAAATATAGAAGAATCATTACTTCGCAGTTCGCAGGGGCAGTATAGACGTGATCGTACAAAATTACATAAAATAAATGCAAAATTCAAATTATAATTCATTTTTCTTTTTAAAAAATCTATAATAGGTACATATATAATATTCATTTCTCAAAGGGAAATGACCATTTTTCAAATAATTACAAAATCGTTTTGAAAAATTAAGATCGAAGAAAAGCCAGCTCGGTTAATTCGGTTAATTCTATGGTTGGAAATCAAACTTCACAAGCGCCAGAATTTGTTACTGAAATGTTCACTGCGCCACTATTACTACTCAAAGCGCCATAATATGAGATTTTATCCTTAAGTAACAATGGGTGAAGTGTTGGAAGTTCTGTTTTTTTCGGATGGATATCGTATATTCCAAAATATAGCAAGGTGACTCCGGCCTATAACACAAATTAATCAGCGAATTAATTATATCTAGAATTTATCGGGTAGGTAAGGTACATTTGATAACAAAACCGAAATGTACTTCTCTTACCATGGATAGTGCCAATATAGCCATAGTTGTTGTACAAGTCGGATAATCAAAATATTCCAAAAGAGTTCCACCAAGGGAAGGGCCAGTCATATCGCTAAACAAAGAAAATATAGAGAGGTAAATTATTAATTTTAAAACGTAAGTGACTGATGGTTCATCGGTATTTTGCAATACGATTTCGAATTAGGACTGTATTCAAAATTCGTTACCCGAGAGAATATCCGCTCGACCAAATTCCAGCCACTAAGCTATAAGTTGCAATATTATCTTGGTAACCTTTGGCACTATGAAAAAATGTAACAATTAAATTAATTTCAGACGAATAAATCTTATTAACGGTGAAATAAAAATATATCTAACAATGCACCCTCTATTAGAGCTTTGAAAGTAGGAGCCAGTGTTAAAGAAACAGATACGCCGAGTAAGCATAATGCGGACACGTCAACCAACAGCGAGCTGCAATGAAAATAAACTGAAGTTGGATTTTTACGAATAATTTTTTTTTATATTACTATCGAGGCAACTAAAAACAATGGGTACCTCTCAATGTTGATTATCGGAGACGGTCCTAAAAATACGAGACTAGTAGCTGTTCCAATGAGGCCCAAAGCCATCATACTCCAGTGATTATTGCATCTGTCGCCAACAAATCCCCATATCGGACTAAAAATTCCGTAAACTGCGGAATATGTTAAAAACACAAACCCTGTTTGCTGACTATTCAAATTTAGCTACAATAAAAAATAACATCTCTAAACTAATTACGCAATACTGGTTAATAATCATCAATCTTTTATAATGATTTGATGAAATCATGTTCTCGATTGTGTTAGTTCAAATAGGTAGATAGGTATGTAACTCGAGCC
This sequence comes from Balanococcus diminutus, assembly GCA_959613365.1. NCBI lineage: Eukaryota > Metazoa > Arthropoda > Insecta > Hemiptera > Pseudococcidae > Balanococcus > Balanococcus diminutus. The sequence goes on along the minus strand of OY390715.1, from coordinate 39,907,424 downwards.
TACTTGACGTAAATGAGGTTCAAGAGTCGGATCCAAAAATGCCCAAGAATTCGAGCTAATAACGATTACAAGAAATATAACCAATACAGCTGGTATTTTCATCAACTTGAAGAGAGATTCAGAATGTCGAGTTGGCCGATAACCTAAATAGGTAACAAAAAAAAGTCAATCAACAATCAGCGCACATGATTTTTTGAAAATTGAAATCGGTGGAAGCTTACTGTTGAGAGCTGGTAGATAGAAAAAATACAATGGAAGCAACGACACCATTAATAATCCTAAGGTATAAAATGGGAGTGGAAATCCGCCAAACTACGAAATTAACATACCCCATTAGTAGTCAGCATAATAGGTAAACAAACTTTCTATAAAAGATACTCACAGCATACATGAAACCTCCAAAGGCAGGTCCCATGCTCATACCTAATCCAGCAAAAGTTTCCATCACACCCTAAATCGAAAAATAAAAAATTTCCAAAATTATACCTACATATAAATTACAGGCATAATATTTAGGCTATCTTGACCTAGTACCTATTGCCTACTCACCAATACGGCGCTCACATTATCAGGAAAAAGATGAATTACGTATATAAAACTTGCTGTTGAAAATGCTCCTGCGCCTATGGCTTCAAAACCTCGTACGACAAAACAAAAAAAAGCGAATTGCGAATTGTTTTCAATGTATGGCAACGTTCTGAAAACAAAAATGGCAGATTAGAAATTCGTACATATTTGCAGAAAAAAATATCCTAAGGTTCATTCGTACAGAAATGAAAACCTACCCAAATAGAATATTACACACTCCCGTTACGAATACTCCAGTCATGAACATGAATTTTGTTCCAACATGAGGCATCTGTAAATTATTAAATTAAAGTTCTGAGAATAGGTAGGTACGTGACCATTATTTTACCAAAGAAAATGTAAGTAGGTATATTATGACGGATTACGAAGACATAAACTTTTATAAACTTGAATTTAAAAGACTTACAATTTTACCGAAAAATGGAGCTATGAGAAACATGACCAAAGCATAAAAGCTGAAAACGTATCCAGCATTCGCCACGTCCATACCTTTTTTTTCAGCCTAAAATAAAACAAAATTGGATAAGAACGCACATTATTAACAAAATTAATTTCATGTTACAGATACGTGTTAATTTGCACCCAATTCAATCATCCAAATCGTTATCATTTTCCAATTTGTACCTGAAATGAGTGTTTATCGTTTAACTATAGGTAGTTTTAATAGAACATAAGAATGAAGGGAAAAAAGTTTTATAAAATTATAATTATTATGTAATACGAGTAGGTGAGTAGGTAATAGGTATATGTACCTATCATAAGCGTAATTGCAGGATGTTTCAAAAGTACTTTGGCACAAACTATTTTTTCCAGAAAAAAAATAAATAAATAAAATCGAAGTCTTCTTAAAATAAAATAAATCACAATTTAAAAAAAATACCATTCACTTTTTTCGAAGAAAAAGACTAAATTAAAAAAAAAAAAAAAAAAAAAATTCCAAAGGTATAAATTTTTGAATTTTTGTGAAGTGCAAAATATTTTTCAAGTTTCTATAGAAAAAATCTCAATTTGTTGGGAAGAGGTCTTGAGGAAAGATCTCAATTTCTTTGAAGAAGCAATCTTGATTTTTTTTTGTCGACATTTTTTTAGGGTAAAAACATTTTTTAAATTTTTGGAGTAAAAATATTTTTTTTTTAAATTCTTAATTTCTTTAAAAATTTGTGAATTTTTTCAGAGAAAATTTCTTTTAATTCCTTGAAGTAATACCCTTCAATTTTTTCAATTAAAAAAATCTAATATTTTTTTTGTCTCAATTTTTTTAGGAGTACAAAAATATCTCAATATTTTGAAATGAAGACCTTATCAATTTTTTTAAATAAACAATTTCTCATTATTCAATATTAAAAAAATTTCAACTTGACACCACTTCGGAAAATTTCGAATTACACTCGAGAAAATTTCGAGTTGCCTCCCTTGATATCTTACTGTCACAAACACAACCTACCTATAATGAAATGGGGTCACACCGCTTATGATATTTTTTAGAAAAATGAAAAAATTAACCAGTTGTTCCTTTTCATGAGAATCAATTTCCAATTCTTATTTCAAGTACATAATACATTGAAGCACACCCCAATTTCTCAAAAATAAATAAATAAATAAATAAAATATGAGCAAAATTTTTTGACCAAGCATTTCAAGTTGTGGCTTTTTATGGATTCGCATGCAAAGGAACAACTTTGACGGAAAAATAGCTTGAATTTTTTCGAGAACAAATTTTTTGAAGTGCAAAATATTTTTTAATGAGGGATTTTTTTTTTCAAAAAATAAATCAGACTTATTTTTTGTCTCATTTTTTTTTTTTTTTGAAAAAAATCTCGTTTTTTAAATTAAAAATGTTTCTTCAATTTTTTAAAAAGAAAATTCCGAATTTTTTGGAATAAAAAATAATACTGATATACCATATAGGTACCTATCTTGATTTAACTGGAGTCAGCGTAAAAAAAAGTACATAAAAAAATCCTTTAATCTCTTACTCACTTGAAAAAAAATCAGTTTCAATGAAGTAAAATTTTTTATCAAGTTTTTGATTATGATTTTTTAAAATTTTTTTAAAGTAAAAATAAAATTATTATTTCAATTTTTTCTGAGAAAAAAATTCTGTATTTTCTTGAAATACAAGCTCATCGATTTTTTTTTTGTAGTCACTGTAAAATAGTTTTTCATTTTATTTAAATAAAATAAAGAACTAAAAATGTCTTTCATTTTTTTGGGAGAAAAAAGTCTGTTTCTTTCAAATAAAAAAAATTTAAGAATAGAAAAAATATCTTATTTTTAGAGGAAAAATATCCGTAATTTTTTTTTGAGAAAAGTTCCAAATTTTTGTCTATTTTTTGGAATAAGAAAATTTTTCATTTTCTTTGGATCGCTCAAGTCTATTTTTTGGAATCACAGTAAAAAAGGTGTTTTTTTCAATAATAAAGAAATATGTGGTAACGTTTTTGTTTTTGGAGAGGAAACCCTGTTTCTCAAAATTTTTCTAGAAAAAAATATCTTCTATCTTATTTTTGAAAAAAAATTATCTCTTCTTTTTTTTTTTTGAGAAAATCCTCAAGTTTGTCCTTTGAAAAAAAAATCATTTAATTTTTCGGGAATAAAAAATGTTTCAATTTTTTGGGGGTAATTTTTTTTTCAGTTTTTTTCTTTTTTTGTTGGGGGGGGGGGGGGGGGGGTGGGAGAAAGCAATCTCATAATTTTTAAAAGGAACAATCTCAATTTTTTGGAGAGAAAAATTTCTTAATTTTTAAAAAATATTTTTTGGATTTAAAAATTTCACATTTTGTTGGGAGAAGAAAAATCATTCTCTTATAGGTATTGAAAAAATTTTAATAAAAAATTCCAAATTACTATCTGAAAAGGTCTCCATTTACGCTTATGTTACGTATACGAATATTTGAATCAAAATGAAATATCGACTGCTTAGATCGAATACCTCGAATCCCACAAAAAAACAAAAATGACCGGAAACACTTGAAACATATTATGGAGTTTGAAAAAACAGGTTTTTCTATATTTTTTTGGAAAAAAAATTGTGGGTTACGAGGTGTTCGATATAATGCATTTGAATTATACCTAATGCTGTTGATAAGAGCTCTAGTATTAAATACCTATGACTTATGCTATGCTTTTATACAACTGATTACTGATTGATATGAAGTATGCACGTTTTATGGCAAGATGAAACGTACGGTCACTTTTTATCTTCCAAGAATGATTTCACAACATTTAGCATCTGTATAATTGAACATTAAGTATATTAACCTCGAATAAATTTTAGATCTCCAAATTCCGCTGACGTATTTGCAAACAACGGCACCAGGTGACCTAAAAGTCATCCAAAGTCGTTAACATGCTGTTGCTGTACTGCAGTTTGGTAGGTACCCCTTTTCGTTGTTTTATAAGAAACTGAACTCACCAATGTAAATTTGAAAAATCAGTAAAAAAGCAATAATCTATTTTTTTTATAATAGTTGGGATGAAATTGAAGGCTCGTGAAAGTGATAGAAATTCGACTCATAGGGTATGCAATGCAATGCACCTAACAATTCTACCAACTATCTACCTATCTACTTTGGTTAGGTATTACTTATCTCATGACTCATATTTATCATTTTATGTATACACATATCTAGGAAAAATTAGTAGATAGATATAAATCAATTTGGATGGTGAAAAAAAGTTAAAATTTTCCAACTTTGTGGTATTTTTCCAACAGTTACCTACCTAACAAAAAAAAAAAAAAAAAAAAGTCATAACTTTTGGAATGTTCTTAGGGACGGAGAACAAAATTCAGAAAATTTTACAAAAATTAAAAGACAACTCAGAATTTTTTTTTCTATTGAATTCCTTTCCAAACATCCTATTTTTTCAATAAGAAAAAAATCGATTAAAAAAATAATATCGATTTTAAGGAAAAAATTCAAGATGAAAAAGGATGAAAAATTTGTGAATTTTCAGGATTTTCTTCACCAGAGCTAGAAAAAAGAACGAACCAAAAAATTAGAGAACTTGAAAATTTGTTTTCCAATTTAAAAAAAAAAAAATACCTATAAAAAATTATTAAAAATCTACCTACATTTAGAAAAGATCACGTTTTAAAAAATTATTTCCATTTTGAGTAAAAAAAAAATTGTGAATGGAATTTTCAGGTAGGTAGGCAGGTAGACAAAATGAAAATTTAAAAGACGTCCACCTACGTAGGTAGGTCTAGGTATGTATGTATTAAATATTCTACGGATGTACGAATATCAGTACACCTATAGGCATATAAATGCAAATTAGAAATTTTCATTACCTAATTTACTATAGTAATTTAACACATTTTTTTAAGTAGCAAAGTTAGCCATATCGTATCCTAAGTATGGGTAATTATAATTAAGTATGGGCAGATATTATAGAAATCATACAAAATAAATGGGTAGGTGGGTACATGAATAATATGTACCTATACTATAAGCTTATAAATATTAATGCAAACAGCATAAAATATAACAAGAGATTAGTAGATAGAGGTGCATTTTTATTTGCATTCCATAAAATGCAATAAAATAGGTACCTAGTTATTCGAAATTAAAAACTTACTTCTCTGGGAAAAAATGGAGCCATTACGGACATAGAACAAAATCCGATGAAGTCGATCAATCCCAAAAGTAAAATAGTCATAATTTCATGTTTCTGAAATTTTCGCGGAGCTTTTTCTTTCGGCCGCCGACGATTTCGGCCCATTTTTTCGCGATAATTACACACTTCGCACATATCACTTATATCGTCTAAAGCATTATTTAATGACATACTTCGTAAAATAACGTGCTGATCGGAAGCGGTCCTCATTGCACAATTATTAAAATTTTCCGAATTTGAAACAAAACCGATTTTATATTTTGAAAAACTTTTATTTGCGATTTTTGTCTCTTTTATGTGATCTTCGTCATCTGCCGACGCTTCTTCTTCCATATTATTGTTTGATTCTTTCCGAAGATGGTTCCAATTCTGCAAAAATCATTAAACGAGTAATTATATTACAATGGTGGTAGTTGAGTATGGGTATACGTAAGTAGGTAATTAGGTATACATACAGAAAATTTCATGTTGGTATAAGTAGGTGAAATTATCGAAGAGTACAATGAGTAACATACATTCGTGTGTTTGTGTATATGTAATTGGCAAACAAACTCATAAATATCTATCATTTTTCTTACTCCTGTGTGTATAAATAATACTCATCATTATGAGCATAGAATAGTCCTATTTGATAAAATTTTATCAATTTTAAAAAATATTTTTAAAACGCTCACTATTTCGAATATTTTAGACTAAGTACACATACACACATAAGTAGAAGTGTAAATAATAGAAGGACTCGCGAGTACTAGAAATTATCAAAATCACAAAATTACATAAGATAACGACACGATGCTGAATATTATTTCAAAATAATTTTTAATATCTCCAAATTCATAATTTTTCAGGTATTAGCCATGTAGCCTAGATAGTGCCTTCTTTCTTTCTTTTCAATATTCACAAATTAATTTTTGCATCATCGACTAATGTACGTATAGGAAATATGTCTACAATCTACATACCAATTAGAATACCCATCCGTGCATTACCTAATCGTAATGTTTTGATTTCTGAATTTGTTGAACAAAAAAAGAAATGAGTGATAAGAGAGTTGTTTTAAAGGTCACTCTACTTATACAGTGTACACTTATAAATACAATATGTAGGTATAATAAAATCAGAAGCACCCATATTGATACCACAACGCTTACTTACAAATTTACAACCTTTCTGTACATTTTACCTTACGGTTATTCCTATAATTCCCAAATAAAATTGTAGTATCATTCGACAAGCAAAACTTATTTTCCCAACACAATAGCTGAATGTGTATACTGTATACCCAAAATGTACTAAAGTAACGAAACTTTCGAAAAAGAAGAGGAATATAACTATTTTAAATATATGCGAAGATAAAGAAACCAATCTTAACATAATACATACTCCTTACCAGTGAAGAGACTGAAGAATTCGATGTAGAAACATTGTTATCTGAACCAACGTCCATTTTCATGATGCGATATGATACCTTTATATTATTGTTAAAATTAAAAATACACTTATGAGTAAAACCACACGGAAAAGCTACACGGGTTACCTATAGGAACTGATTAACACCCGGCAGATTTTAACACTTGATCACATTCGATGTCAATTTCGGACTAATGACGACTTAATTGTGATCTTTTCAAAGGTACCTAGAGGCATTATCAAAGATGTTATTACAATTCGTTGAAATAATAAATGTACGTAGATATGGAAATTTAAAAAAGTGGGAATTATCAATGGAAATTAAGATCAACATGGTTATCATGTGGTTCGTTTCGTGTAGGTAATGTAGTGAATAGAAATAGATAAAATAAAACTCATGCTTGGTATTATTTTAACGCAAGTATGTACCATGTACGTACATTTACCTTAGGACGAATTTTATTTCGGTTTGTGATTGAGAATTGAGAATTGCGACGTCTTGCCTTGCTATCAGAGAAACGGTTTACATTTTCAAATTTTTGATTAATTTTTTCTTGTTTATTGCGTGGAAACTTGCGATCAAGTGCATGTATTTTGAAAATTCGTTATTTTAGTATTAGATTCACGATTTACGTGTATTGCAAAAAATGTATGGGGAGGTACCTCTACCTACTTACCTACCTACCTACCTACCTACACCTACACTCTAAAGGTCAGTGATGGAATTTCCCAAATAGAATTTTTGATGTTTTTTTTTCATTAAAATTTTTTAGATACCTACGATAGAACGTCGATTATCCGAGCAAAAAATTACAACCGATTTCTTTCGATTACCCGATGTTCGAAAGTCGATTCATTTTTTATTATCACATTTCCTTTTATTTTTGTTCATAGAATATTAGTACAACCTCCTCGTATTGATATTATACCTATTAATGCTTCGAAAAAATTCTGATAAATTTTTTTTGGAGGAAATTTTGAGAAAAAAAAATTTTATTTCAAAAAAATGTTGAAAAAATTGATAAGAAATATTTCAAAAACATGAAAAATTAAGTAGGTATAAATATTTTTTTTTAAATTAAAAATTAAAAATTTTCAGTTTCAAAAAAAAATATTATTTTATTCCAAAAAATTAAGATTTGCTTTTATTCCAAAAAGAGATGATTTCTTTTTCACTTCAAAAATTTTTTTCCAAAAAATTTCAATTTATTTTTTATTTTTAAAGAATTGAATTTTTTTCATTCTAAAAACGTATAATATAGTATTTTTTATTCTAAAAAATTATTTAATTTTTTTTATTCAAAAAAATTAAAAATTTTCTCCAAAAAGATCAGAAAATTTTTTTATTCCAAAAAATTAATTCTTTAATTTTCACTTTAAAAAAAAATTAAAATTAGGTAAACTTATTCCAATTTTTAAAAAAAGGCTTCAAAAAATTGTTGTTTTCTGTTTGTTCAGTCACGACGTTTTTGTTATGTATTTTTTCATTTTTATCTGACTATTCACTTTTAGCCATTCACGACATCGGATTTTCTTTCGCCTCAAACTCGGATAATAATCGAGGTTCTACTTTAAGCACTTAACTATTTTTGTGATTTTTTTTCCAAATGTAGGTATTTCTCCAAAAATATATTTTTTTCAAACAAATACATATTTTTTTCTAATTTTTTGATGGAATCTTTGAATTACCTAATTTTTTCAGGTAATTTGTAAAAATATTTTAACTATACTTAATGCAAAATTCTTTTCAATAGGATTTATTTATATTAAATGTAAATTCGCAAAAAAAAAAAATGTCGACCATATTTTTCAATAAAAGACTTCAAATTTTATTTTAAAATTCAAAAAAATACTTGGAGCTCTAATTTTTTGGCAAAAATTCAAGTTTATTTATTATTATTTATTTATTTATTTATTTATTTATTTTCAGCAAATCCATTGAATAATTCTAGAAAAAAAAATTCTGAGAGAATTCAAAATGTTTTTTTTATAAAAGAATATTTTGAAAGATTCTTTTTTTGTACGTACAAAATTTTCAATTTACTCTTATCAAAATTTGAAATGCGTTCTCTAAATAATTGGAAAACACTTTTTGATACAAAAATTTTTCCGAAAATCAAAGATAATATACCTACCAACTTTTTGCAAAAATCAAAAATTTCATTGAAGAATTTAAAAAAAATTTGAAAAAATTGAAAAAATGCTTTATTGCTTACAAGGTAATTTTGTCAACTCCGATTGAGCTGAAATTTGGCTTACTGAAAGACCATGTCACCCAAACTTCAGAACAAAATTTTGAGCTGCCGAAGTTGCTTTTTCGATTTTTGGTGAATTTTTGAAAATAGAGAGAATAGCTCATTGATGAATCAATGTTTTACAGAAATTGTGAACTTTGAGAAATAATTCTGAAAATTTGTTTCTATGCTGAAGTCGACTCCCCGAATCGTTTGCAAGCATTTACAAAGCAATCTGGAGCCTCTACCAATAGCTGAATTGTCTCCAGATTTTTGAGTTCTAAGAAAATAGTACATGATTGTATCAACTGTCAACTCGTCACACCATAATTATTTTCGAGTCAACTACGCTAATCGACTGATGTGTACTTGATATCACACTGACGCTGGGATTCAATTTTTAACAACCGAAGTTAATATTACTGCGTCTTTTGGAGCGATTCCAGAGTCGCAGTCGACTTCAATATAAACAGATTTTCAGAATTTCTTCTCATAATTTACTATTTTTAGTTTACCATGGGACTGTTTTCGATGTATCGAAAAAGTAACGTAGACAACTCAAAATTTGGTTCTGAAGTCTGGATGATATACTCATCCAGTAAGCCAAATTTCAGCTCAATTCGAGTAAACGAGTTGAAAAGGTTCCCAATCTTTTTGGATTAGTCGATAGTCAAATAGGTAGGTATACTACTCATTCAAGATAAGCTGTTGGGATTTTAATATAATTTCCTTCAAAAAATTTCAAGTAGAGAGGTAAGCATTTTTTTTTTTGTAAAAAATTAATTTTTAAAACAGTTGGCGAAAAGGAAATTATTTTGTAAAACATACCTACTTTTTGGTATAAAATACGTTTTGAAAAAAAAATCACAAAAAGTGAGCATTTCAAAGCTGTGGTGTGATGAGGGAGTAAATTGGCCCCCGAGCCGAATTTCGATTTTTTCAGCTTATTGGTAATGGTAGAATATAATTTTACATCGTATTAGCGACCTTGAAACCTTGAAATACGTGATTTTAAGCTTGAAAATTTCACTTCCGAGAGTTTTCAATCAATTTTCACCAGGGTTGCGAACCGTTTGAGAATTAATTGGTGGTGGTGGTGGTGGTTTTGAAAATTTTCGAATAAATGGTTTTTGGTTTTGGTTTTTTTTTTGAAATGGTTTTGGTTTTGGTTTCGGTTATTTCAACTTTTGATTATTTTGGTGGTGGTAGTGGTGGTTCTCAAAAACCAAAACCATTTCAATTGGTTTTGGTGGTGGTTCTCAAAAACCAAAACTATTTCAATTGGTAAAACCAAAACCAAATGAATTGGTTTTGGTTTTCAATCGATTTTTCATGTTTTTAAATGGAGCAAAAAATATACTAACGAAGACTTGATACAATCAGATGGAACCATTTCCTATGTTTTAAATTTTAATTCTATTATTCTAATTCAATAATTAACAATTATACTGAGTTACTGATGAAGTGATGAGAAATCAAATATCAAATACAAATACAAAGAGAAGAAATGAATTAAAAAATAAAGAAGTTATTGAAAAAGAAAAAACCTTTATTTAATGGCCAATTTGGCAAAGAAACGAGTAATCAAATAATCAATTAATTAATCATAATTCACAAATCAAAGGAACGAAATATCATGGCACCTATTAGTTTCACCTTAAAATTAACTGCTTTGAAACTGACTAAATTAAAATTAGGATAAAACAAAAGGAACAAAAAACAACACAAAGTAATAAAATGAAGAAACCGATTCAATTGATTTGGTGGTTTTTCAAATCTAAATGGTTGTGGTGATGGTGGTTTTTTTTTAAAGCTCTTTTTTGTGGTTTTATCAAATGGTTTTTCCATTTTTTCTGTTTGCAAACGGTTTTGATTTGGTTATGGTTTTATAAACTTTCCAATTGGTTGTGGTGGTGGTGAAAACCATTTGAAAACCACCACCAAAACAATTTTATTGGTGGTGGTTCGAAACAGTTTGCAACCCTGATTTTCACCGAACTTGGCATAATACATTTATAGTTACAAGTACCCAAGGGTGATGTTGAATTTTTTCAGATTTTTCCTACTCCCAAAATAACCTTGAAAAGGACTATGAAAATTTCGAATCACCCTGGGGCGCAGTTTTAGAGCTGACAAGGCGAAAAATTTGTTTCCTTGCTTCTCGAGCTATTACTATTCAGAATTTTTTCAAATGCAGGTCAAGCTACCCTGATTTTGTTGACCCTTTCAGCTATAATTTTACCCAAAATTTAAGCTACATTTTTACTGAAAATATTCAACTTGTAAAAATTACAAAAAAAAAAAAAAAAAAAAACATTTTTACTAATTTCATTTAAATTAAAAAAAAAATAAGAATATTCAAAATGTTTTTGAAAAATTTGGTATAAAAAAGTTTCTACGTAAATTTTTAAATATTCCAATTTTAAAAAAAATAATGAAATACCTAGGTAGGTAAATTTTTTTACAAAATTTTTCTAGAAATTTTTTTTCTGAAAATAAGTCTATTAGGTAGATGTACCTATTTACTTCTCATTAGCAAATTATACTGAAATATGCATTTATAACTTTAATCTAATTTCGCGTTAATCGCTTTAATGAAAAAATTTTGCCTACGAAAGAATAGAAACAAAAATAATTTATTTGATCTTTTCTCAAAGCCCAGTTATTTTACTTCTAACCGTTGTATCTCATGTAATAGTATCGTGTTACCTAATTAACGAGGTTCGTCATAAATTTATTATTCTTTAGGGTTCGTTTTAACACAAAATATTGCAAAGTGTAAGCGGGCTTATCAAGTTATCATTCATTTAGGTACCTACCTACTTACCATCCATCGTCATGACCGTCGTACACACACAATACACATGAACCCACACGACATATTATTTCAATTACATTGTGGTTACAGCCGCGTATTTAATTCGAGAAAAAAAAATTAGAAACTTACACAAACTTTGAACTGTTAATAATTTTTTAATAATCAATAAACTTATCATAAAAACATGGTAGATACTAGACACACATAACAAACATTTTATAAAAATTACGTAACTCATATACGTATATTCGATGCGAATTGTGCGATAAATTTGCAGCACATAAATAGGATACAAAAAAAATGACTGTTTAAGGAAAGACGGAAATAATATTTTCCAATACTCGAGTAGGTATATAGGTATTTTAATTACTAGAGTTACGTTCGTATATAATATAATACGAGGATATCGTATTAAGATATCAAATGTCCTCAGATCAGATAATTATTACGTAATATGAAAACGGTAATAAGTTACTTTTACGTCCAATTGACAAAAAAACAATCTCAAAGAAAAATTTCAATAAATTTTCAAAGTGCCAGTACCTAGATTTAAATACTGCCTATCTTACAATCGAATCAGAAATTTGAAAATTATCTAATGAAGGTTTTCGACTAATCCACTTTCCCAAGTTTTTACTTTGTAAAGCATTCATAAAAATGTTTTTCGCGTTTTGGTAGAATTGGGCATTCGTTTTGAACGAATCATAAAAATAATTTTGTTCGTTTTTCTTGCCAATTTCCGTCTTGTGATAAATTGAGAGAAATTTTTCAAAAAGACTTCGTTTACTTAGACGAGATATCTCTTTAGAGAGTGTTTTTCCGTTTACCGAATTGAGAATTTCTATCGATTCGCCCATCACCCAATTGATACTCGTTTTAGGAGATTTCGAAGCTATTTTAATATCGGTGGTGGTCCTTTTGACAGAAATTTTATGCAATGAAAAATGAGATCGGGTATTATCTTCTCCTTCGATGCGTCCGTAGAGTGCTCGCGTAACATGCGAGTCGTGATAAGAATCGCTGATGATTATTCCAGTAAGATACACAGGCTGTATGAAATAACTCAGCAAACAGCCTTGCACACCGAGGAAGTTCATTTTTAACAATTTGTCCGAACACGACATTACCATTACTCTGCCTTCGGCTTCGTACTTCATATAATTATTCACCGGCACCGTGCTATTTCCACCGTCTAGTTTGACGCGCAGCAATCCACGTGAGATTCTGTTTGGGTGTCGGTCTTCTATATCACCAGCAGACACTGCGAAAATTCTGCTATCGCCGCAGGGAGCCGAGTTGACAAACAAATAGAATGATATATGCTCGCGAAGCTTCAACTTATCGCTGTTAGGTACAGTTTCAAAAATAGAATCTTCTTTGGTTTCAATATTATTGTACAAAAATCTTAGAAATGCTCTTCGTGACAAAATCTCTGCGTGCGAATCGATGATGACAGAACCATCTTGCTGGACGTATTGCCGATCAATGCATTTACTCCCGGTAGATAAAGTTACCACTTTTGCGTTGGAAAAATCTTCCCCTCGTACCATAATAATCCCTGCGATCATTTTATACCATGGTAAACTGTGTTTGAATTGGTTTTTCAACTCATTATATTTTTGTAATACTAGACCAGCCAAAATATCTGAAAAATCCACGTCATTTTGGATGCCCGAATAAGGATCAGCGATGAAAAAATCTCGAAGTCCGGTATCATCGTCATTTTTAAAATCTTCTATCAAGTAATTCAAAGCTACTTTACAGGCTGAACTTTTGGCGTTAATTTTACTATTTCCGTATCCGATGAAAGAATAGCCTTCTATATTCAAGTAACAGATGAATTTATAAATCGAGCTGGTAAGTTGATTCACTTCGAAATCAAATGAACTGTCAGTAAATACCATGTGGAAAGCTTGAATCACTTCTCCTTTGGGTTCGGCGGAATTCAAACATTTTTTCACCGAATCAATAGTTGAACGTTTGAGCTTTTTCCTTCGGACAACATATTCTGTGCTGCTTCTGGAAGAGTATGGTCTTTTTATACCGGAATTCATCGGGAAACACAGACAGCGGAAACATTCAGGAAATTCTGGAGCTGATTTTGACGAATCGTGATTAATTCTTTGGCTGGAACTTGACGGCCTTTTAAAATCATTTTAGAAATGATTATGTTGCAGGGGTGAACTGAACTTTTCATAAACGAAAATTGAACGTACAGTACATTATTAGAACATTATCAGTTTTTTTGTTTTGACATGTTTTTTAAAAAAAATGATAAAAGTTTTGTTTACGTCGTGCACTGCTATCGTAATGATACAATGTCTGACCCTCTCCCTTATTTTTGTTTTTTGATTACGTCATTATCCCATCTCCACCCCTCCACTCTAAAAAAGATCAAAGGTCGGGCAGTGGGGTTACTACTACCAAGCTCATCTTCATCAGCTTTCAAAAAAATTATCTTTCGAAAAAAAGAAACAAATATAAAAACGAAATTAATAATTTTTACGAATATTATATACGAACTCAAGTCACAAAATTTAATAGAAAAAAAAATTATCAACATGAAAACATTAGAACAAGGTAATGGTAATACTAAAAACTACGAGTATAAAGTAGAAAATGAACTTTATAAAATAAAACAGCCATGCAGAGATTTCGAAAAAAGAGGTATACAAAATAGGGAAAAATACTGCAAAAAACAACCTATATAAAATACTCTTAAATTTAAATATCGTCGCCACTACTTGATTCCGATAAATAAGAACTATCGGGCTTAGGCGGTAGAACTTTCTTCTTTTTGGCATTTTTACTTCGATTGCTTTTATTTTGAGCCTGGAATACTTTTATCGCATCCAATTTCCTTTTCGCAGCTTCCATTTTATCCTTTTCTTTTTGCGGTATGGTTTCACCGAAATAAGGTGCGGAAACTTTCTTGGCAGCCGAATTTTGCGAAGTTATATGAACTGGCAACGCAGTGGGAGTCCTTTTTAACGGAGTTTTCTTTACATTTCTGCGAGTTCTTTTCGGCGGCGTTTTCGATGGATTTTTTCTTGGACTTTTAGATGTCGACGGTTGTTGAAGTGGTCGTTCATCATTTTTACCTTTCATCACGTTTATTGCTGTTATCACTCGTTTGCTCAGGTTGCCAAATTCGATCGTAGAGTGTGGTTTTTGTTTGAAGAACATATCCAAGGTGGTTTGTTTCTGAAATTAACAAGATCATTGTAAATTCAAGTATTTTAAAATTAGACGAGTACGTAATTATGGAAAAAATTTAGGAAGTACATTTTTTTCATTCATTCTCTTCATAACCGGTAGTAAAATTTCGTCGATTCGGCTCGTTTTCCAACCAAATTTATAATTCATGTACGTTCTCAGTCGATCCAAATCAGGAGTAGCCCAAGTAAATCCCTCTTTCGATTCATCTACCGTAGGGTACATATAGGCCTCGATAATCGTGGTGTTTGGAAATGCTGAAAAAAAAAAAACACAAAAAAAAACATGGGATGTTACTTTTCTTGTCAGTGAGAATATTACGTATTTCAATTTGAATAAAATTACCTTACCTTCTGTTAAATTGACATTTTTGCATTTTTTCGACAAAGGCGAAGTTCCATTTCGATTATTTTTCAACCATACACGAAATTTTCTCAATGTTTCAGCGATGTCATCGGTTGATGTAGGTTCAGTAGAAGAATCGGAGAAATAAGCGAGTATTTCCAAAGCGGTAACAGGTCCTACACCTTCGATTCCGACTGTATAATCACTACCGACCAACATTGCCATTTGTATCAACTGTTCTCGTGACAATTCTGTGAAAGAAATTGAATTTCAATTAAAATTATGTCGACTTCTTGGGCGTTTCGCCGAGTAATTCAACTTACTAAAGAAATGTTCAATATCGACGTATCTGAACTGTAGAACATATTTTCTCTGATCGAAAAAATTCTTGTAGACTTTTTGTCCTCCAAATAGCCATATATCGCTGTCGTCTGTGATGGTTCCTTCCGTTAACGATATCTTATCTAGGAACGCACATTGCGCTTCAGCTTCCATTGGCGCCACAACATAAGGGAGACCGAAAAGGTGTAATAATTCCTAAATGAACAGAAAACCAAGTATTTCATTACACATACTGTTTTAATATAAATGAGTAAAATTAAATTATAAGGAAGAAATACGAACTTGGGCTTCGTTAATCATTTGTTGTGTGATGGTAGATCCAAGTCGTTCCTTCTTTCCACTTTCGGCCAAAAGTTCATTTTGTTCTCTGCTTAAAATTTCCTGTAAACAATTAAATTTTTATAAGCTGTCGCTATACCTTTACTTTATATTAATGCTTGAAAATCAGTACCTGTATTTCTTTAAACTTTTCGTCGTTACTTCGTTTATCATTACTGGATGAGTTGGCTTTCGTTTCCGTTGTCTTTTCATCGACTGTTTTTTCAGCTTTTTTCTATACAAAATATAATTAAAAAATTAATTTAATTTTTATTAAAAATGTTACTGAGAAGCTGAACGCGATTTTGACAAATCTTTCCTTATACTTACGACTTTATTCAAAATATTGGCCAAAGGTTTAATTGGTGTCGCTGATTTGGTTTTCTCGCTTACGTCAGTTTTTTTCACATTTTCACGAAGGGAATCATCCTTTTGTGGAGATTTTTCTACGATGTCACGGTTCGAGGTTTCACGAGGTAGGAAAGGCTCATGCTCGTTTAATAGATCATCATCAAAAATAATTGTATCGTTCAAATGTTTATCAAAGGTAACGGCGTCATTAGGATTTTTTTCGAATATAACAGTATGATTCGGATTTTGAACATCGAATACATCGGAAAAAATGTCATCTTCGATGGCTTTACTGGGATTTATAGAAATTTCAATTTCTTTGTGATCTTTCTTGAAATAGGAGCTTTTTTCTTCGCAACTAACTTCGATAAACCCTTCAGAATCGGTATCTGAAAATACTACCGATGACTCAGCTGCAGAGACGAACTCATTTTGAAAACAGTTATCACCTCTGTCTGGTAGTATCTGAGTCGGAATCAAGTCTCCAGGGTAATCTGTACGCTTGAATTTGTCACTAAAATTGTCTCCTCTGTTTGGTAGTATTTGAGTCGGAATTAAGTCTTTTGGTTGACCTGTACGCTTGAATTCGTCGAAAAAATTATCTTCAGTTTCAGAATCGTCGACAAAGAGTTCGATTGAGTGAGATTCTGAAACTTTATTTTCACGTGGTAACGGTTCGTTTTCGGTATTGGCACTTCTTTCAGCCTTAACGACTGCGTGGGCATCTTGGTAGGATTTGTCGATCAAAAAAGAAAGCTTTGATTTTTCAAATTCTTGACTAGGTTCGATGATTTCGTCGTCGTGGATTTCAGCAGATACCGTCATTGTGTACGGAGCAGCTCTATTATCGGGATCAGACGTAATATAGGAAGGACTAGAACTAACATCTTCATTTTGTTCTTCGTTACTGATTTTGAATAATTCCTCTTCGAATAATTTAGGTTCGATGGTTTTATCTTCGTGAACTTCAGCTGAGACCACCATTGTATGCGGAGCAGCTTTACTTTCGGTATCGGACGAAATAATAGAAGGACTAGGATTTTCATCTTCGACTTGTTCTTCTTTAATGATTTTGAGTATTTCTTCTTGCGAAAGTCTCTCCTTGCCGAGCAATGACCGGATATATTTGTTGTCAATCGTTTCATCGACTATCTCCAATTCTTCATCGGACGAAAAATCTTTGATAAAAATGCTATCTTCGATTCTTTGAATATCGTCTTCGAATTTTGTTTCGTTAATCTTCGAAGATCTCTCGGGTACTGATATTTCGAAAATTTTCTCCATTTCGGCTTGCTTTTCTTTTATACCGATTCTATCTTTCTTTTCGCGAGGTTTTGGCACATCTTTAACGGGTTCTTTTCCTTTGGATTTACCTAAAACAGAGGTAGTCACAAAATTAGTCAAAATGAAGAGGAAAATGCTAATGATTTAGTTCTTGATCGATGATTATTTGAAGGAAATGAAATACATGCGTACCGGTAACATAAACAAATCTTGTAACATTATCTCCAACAATTCGTTGACCGGTGAGATTATCGGTGACGATTCCATCTTCCTTGAACATAGCTTCTAACTCATTCAATGTCATACTCCTGCCACCCATTTCTTTGGCTGCTGAATCTAACGAACGTTGCACATCTCTTCTTTTTTTCAGTCTTTCCAATTGAAATTTTGAAAAATCGTACGAGTCCTGCAAATAAACGGAGTTGTTGTACACTACTCAGCATAAACGCAAAATTCGTCAATTATTTCAACGTAAAAATAATAATTACCTCCGGCATTTCGCTAACTTTGGCCCATGAATTTTGTTTCCTCGTTTCCACCAGTTCGCTTAGAATTTCGTGTCGAATATCGGCAGGTAGTGATTTAAATTCTTCGCCATGAATGTCAATCGAGTGCAAATCTTTCCCGTATTTAAAATTGCAAACGCTTTCGAGTTTGGCTGTAGCAACTTCCGGCTCATTATCGGAACTGCAAAGGTCATTCATTTATTAATACACATTTTGGAATGAAGTTAAATTGCGAACATTTCAGCACCTGTCAGGGTCGTCTATGCGTTCTTCATCTTCGGGCAAAGGTGGAAGAGCGTACATATCATCAATAACACGACTACTCGAAGAAGCATCGTCGTTTCCCAAATAATCACGAATAGCTTTTTGCTTCAAATAATTGTTCAATAGTTTTTCCCTCAATTGGTCGTAATCATCTTGAGCCTTCCTTTTCAAACGCTTTCTTGCTTCCTGAAAACAAGATGAAAAATTTTAAATAATCGATAAAATCGCAATAAAAAAAAATCAAGAAGCAGTGCATATAAATACACCCTTTCTAATCAATACCAGATTATGGTTAAAAGGTACATAACGAGCGTGAGAATCACCACCGCCTACGAAAATATTCCAGATAGGGTCTTTTGGGTTGAAGGTCAATGCGATGCATTTTACATCTAAACACCGCAAAATGTAATCCGAACAGAAATTATTGATGGGAAACGGAAACCAAGGAGGAACAGACCACGTAATGGAGGGGGAATTAAAAAAACCGGCAGAGAATGTAAAGAAAAAATTTAATATGTATGTATAAGAAGACGAACGGTACTACGACGGGCCAGAAGCGGCTCAAGTCCGGACATTCCCACGGTGTATCATACCAAAAAAACGCTACCCATCTTTATTACAATCACAGACAATCGTATCGAGAGGTCTTCCAAATCACTAGTCCATCCTAACACATTAGAATTTTAAGACAACACAATTATCGCGATACGATTTTCATTGTTTTTCTGCTGCAAGAAGGTATTTACTAAAAAAGAATGAAAAAAACGTTCTCATACCACGAAGTTTCTTTATCGTCGCTTTTTTCACCTAATCTTTTTTTTTTTTTTGGAGCAAACACGTGTTAAGTATGATGAATAAAGAATGCTGTACAAATTACTACATTGTATGTATAGGTACCAAGGTAAGAATTTGGGCCTAAAAATGAGAAAATAATTTCATTTCAAATAATTTGTCTTAATGTTTGCTGCTAGAAAATGAAGCGAAATAGAATTCGAATTACTCGCCTATTTAATCAAAATTGTTCAAAATTTTAAAAAGTTTGAATTTGAGAAAATTTTAATTTAAATGAGCAGTTTGGCCTACAAATTATGAAGTACCTACATACGTAGATTTTTTAATACCTAGGAAAATTTTAAGTTATTGTAGTCTAAAATGCAAAAAAAACTTGCATACGTTGAAGGCTTCTTTAGTTTCTAATGACATTGATTTTTTTCTTCAAAAATCCTTGAATAAAGTCAAAACGACTACTTCAATTTCGTGTACCTACGATATTCATTAAAATTTTCCCATCACATAAATACTGCGTAAATTGAACTTTGTTTCGACGAAGGAAAAATTTCAAGTTGAAAAAATGAACACTACAAAAATGCTTCGTAAAAATTTTACGTTCGCTTAACTAAACTGGATAAAATTTAAAATTGCCACATTTACTAGAAGGTAATTTTAAATAAGTACCAACTAGACTCTTGAATTCGGTGCCGTTTTGTTATCTACCCATTCAAAAAACAATAGACAATTTTTACGAAAACCCGCCTGCAGCATTATTTGCTCATCTTGAATTTTACGAAGTCTAACACTACATAAATACTTGATATTCGAAAAATGGAGGGGAGGGGGGGGGGTCCAATCGAAATTTTTGTTATAGCCAAAATTATTCAAAAAAATCTCCAATTTTTTTTTATATTCCACAAATTAAGACCAAAACTTGATATTATTTTATTTTCTAAAAGACGTAAAAGATTTTTATAAAAAAAAAAAAAATTAAAAACAGAAACAGATTTTTCGCATAAAAATTATTTATTCTTTAAACAAATGTAAATTTTTTTCTAAAAAAAATCAGGAACTTTTCTAACTCCAAAAAAATAATGAGATTTTTACTCCAAAAAAACTAAAGATTCTTTTTTAAAAAATCAGGAAATTTTTTTACTCCAAAAAAATTATGACATTTTTACTCTAAAAAAACTAAAGACTATATATATATATATTTTTTAATTGAGATATTTTTTTTCTCTAAAAATAAATAATTTAAAAAAAGTTATTCTAATACAAACAGAACAGTTGAAAAAAATTTTAATCCAAAAAAAAACAAAACTCAAGAGTATTTTTTTCAAAAAAAAAATATGACTAAAAAGCATGATTTTTTCTCCAAAAGTGAAAATATTTTTTATGAAAAAAATCTGAGTTAAAAATCAAGAGATTTCATAGGTACTTTTAAAAATTTAGACGTTTTTCAGCATAATTGAAAGATTTTTTTTCTTCAAAGAAATAACAAAAGTTTATTCCCTTCCAAAAGCTGAAAATTTTATTATTCTAAAAAAATTTCGGAATTTTTTCACAAATAAGTTCTCCAATAGAGTTGAGAGATTTTTACCCCGGCCCGGCCAGCCCCGCCCCCCAAAATGAAAACGGATTCATTTCACATAACAAAACAAATTCTGCATAACTTCCAAAAAATAAGACTTTTTTTCCAAAGAAAATTGGGAACGAAAATCGTGATTTTTTTCTTTCTAAAAGTAAATCTTTTTCAATAAATAAATGATAATGAAAAAAAAATAACAAAATATAAGTCAATAGATATTTACTTGAAAAAAAAAATGAATTCTTTTACTCTAAAAAATTTAAATAGAGATCCCCACCAAAAAAAAAATTACACGGTCTCATTTCAAAAATAAAATGAAATAAAAAGAAGAATAAAAATATGACAAAAAATTGATTTTTTTCCCTAAAAGATAAGAAGTTTTTTCAAGTTGATTTTGTACTCCCAAAATTTAGGGATTTCTTCCTTCAAAGAAATGATACTTTTTCCTATACAAGAATTTAAGGAGTATTTTTATTACAACACAAGAGAAAAAATTTTCACTTCAAAATTTTTTTTATTTTAATTTAAGCAGAAAATTGTGATTTTTGTCGTTCTCTAAAAATACGGTATATCTAGGTAGGTAACTATTTTTTTTAAAAACAACGATTTTTTACTCCAAAAATTGTTATTAAATTTTTCTGAAAATTGAAACTTTTAGGAAATTGGGGAATTGAAAAATGTAAGTTGTGAAAATTTTTGAATGACTCTAAGATCCAACTGAGTAAAAAGGCCCGCAAAATTATTGCGCTGGGCCCACTCTGGCTTTCGTCATCACTGTTGAAAATGGACGGAAACGATTCGGGGAGTCGACGTCAGTATTTGAACCAATTTTTAGAATTTCATCTAAAAATATACTATTTTTGAAAAAAATTTTAAATGTGCTATTATCGTCACTTTCAAAAATTCTCTAAAAATTAAAAAACCTACTAAGACCACTCAAAAGTCAAAATTTGGTTCTGAGGTCTGGGGTGACATGCTCTATTATATTGAACTTAATTTCAGCTCAATCAGACTTAACCAGTTGCCAATGTTCCATCGTCAGTACTCCCCCTCCCCCGAATGTGGTATGATTTTCTTTCTTTCATTTTAAAAAAAATCATCGACTATGTGAATGGGACACCGTGCATACTGCATAAAGATAGTATTAAATTTATTGTAAAAAATGTAATCAAGAAAATTTACTCAGCAATTGGAAGAATATTTCTCATGTATCTTTCTACATAAAACACTGATAAATATTATGGCATCGAAAAAGTCAACACGTCAAAAATTCAATAGACAATACGTTCAATTTTTTCGCCTCAGGGCGACAACTTTCAAATTTTAAATGAATGATTTTCCAATCACATTTTACTCTAACCGCAAGTGAACTTGATCGAAATATTCAAATTATTCGGCAGCATCTTACAATCGATACGATAATGTCCTATCCATTCCATCTTTAAATGATGACTTAACATTCTACGCTTTATTCAAACGTTTAGCGTGAAATGACAAGGTAATTTCATCTGTATAAAATCAATTACAACTGGTTTTTCGATACCGCACAAATCATACACTACACACTCGTATTTGCCTTCAAAACAATATATAAACAAAAAGACAGCTAAAGCAGCGTATTTTTTGACGCATTGAAATAATTATTTTTTTATTTATTTCTTTTTTCATTCAAGCGCTTTTTTACGCTCCTAATGTATTCATCGATATGCACAGTTTAATCAAAAATAAGACGATTCATCGAGCCGGTAAAAAGATTTATAAACTGAAATTTCTATGCCAAAAAGCGCCGGTAAGAACTTGAGACAAAAATAAAATTTAGAGTAAAAGCTGAGGTTAGCAGCTTTAATTAACATCAAATAGAAAAAATTCAATATGAAAATAACTGTTCCTTTAGTCATAACAATAGAATTATTATCTTATTAAAGAAAAGTATTTTAAAAAAATCACGCAAAATGTACATAAAATTTTAAATTACGTCTTTTGTGAATAAAGCTTCGTAATTTACATATGCTTGGGAACCATTCCCACGATATGGTTGTACTTAGCCTCAATAATGACCAACAAGCGCTGAAGAAGGTATTCGTAAATGATATTCGATTCAGAAATGAAAATTGTTTTGTCATTATTTTTAAATGACATGTATGTTTTTTAACAACTAAAAATAATGAAAATGATCACGAGTATGGGGTACGTAATACGTAAGTGAGTTCAGATAGATATCGAATTTTCATGCAAATAAAATTAATATAGAAGACTGCGTAAAGAGACCAATATAACGTAATTATTACATTCAGCGAGCTTAATTCGTTCACAGGGTTGTACCAACTCGTAAGTAAATGGAAGTTTTATGCTCTCCCTATTATAAAAAAAAACAAAAACAATTGCCATAAAAATCAGAAAATACTTACAATTGTTTCTTTTTTCAATAGGGGTACGCCACCATCGAACACGAAAACTGGTTTAATCCTGTAATAAAGTAATTTGCATATCCGATTAAATAGACCGAGAAGGTGAGCATTTGGGATAGCCCCACCTCCGGTCGTTTGCAACCCCTTGGTCAACTGGTACAGCCATATGGACACATCTAATTGACAAACGTTTAAGGAAAATAATCATTTACGACCAAATTAAATTAAATTTCGAGAAGATATCTTGAACAAAATTCTCTTTCCAAGATCGGGTAATTTCTTTAATTACATTTTAACTTTAATTGTACTGTTTCATCATTATTTATATAGAACTGTGAGAAAATCTCAAAACATTTCTAAATTTTTTCCCATGATTCAAGAGTGGTCAGCAAAATAATAATTAAATCAGTTTGTTGCTGTTTTTGTAATTATATCTTGCCTAAGTGAGCAACATACTAGATTATTATACGCATTATGCACGATAACAATCAGAATAGCTATTACGAACCGGAAACATAAACACGAAATTGTATGCGCAAAAGTAAAACTGCGACTACTTTCAGATTTATAACCTAATTCGTGTCTATTAATAAGTTCGTATTGGAAAACAAATTCGATTACTAGTTGGACAGATTCTGAAAATATGTTCAGTGGATTCCATCATTGGGAGTCCATAGTCGAGATTAATACTCGACAAAGTTTAGAAATCAAAGCCCTGTTCATAACTCTAATTACCAACAGAGAAAGTCAAATCTATAAAAAGGATACCGACAGCAAGAACTTTGTTTTCCAAGCTTTCAAGAGGAATTGGTTTACCGGCCGGTTCTATCAACTTCCATAATCCATGGACACCCATGATCAATCTACAGAATACAGAAAAAAGTATCAAAATTATCAATACAATAAGAATTGAAAAACATCAACTTATATAAAAATAGTATTCTTAATTTCCACACAATTTCTTCGCAATTTATCATCGTAAGATTCGAAAAATATTCGAGTTTGAAAGGTTTATTAGCTGTGGCAAAGATCAGTGAAAATGTGTTTCGAAACGAATTAAGATACAAGAAACTATACGTACTCATTGAAATGTTCGAAGACGAATTAAATATAAATGAAACTGAAAGTTAGCATTATTAAATCAATAAGAAACGAAAAACTACTCAAAATACTACTTCGAAAAAATCAGAATTCAGAAAATTTTCGCCTTTTCTGCTTGCTTTTTCAAATTTTTACTTGTTCGTTCGAAAAATGTTTTTTGGCTTTCAGAGTTTACACTTTGAGCAACTAAAAAATATAGATTTTGAAACGCTCTCTGGTCTCGACCAATCACTTCTCGTTATTTTCGTCCATCTGTCCGTGTCTGACTGTCCGTCTTTTTCTCTTTCAATATGGCGCTCAGAGGAGATTCGTGTTTTTGAAATCCGAATTCCGAACCAGGAATTTTTTTTCTTTTTTGTTTTTCCTCATTTCCGAATTCCGAATTCCAGATAATATTATATTTTTGTCTTTTTATACAAAGATTCTGTAAAATACGCGTAATATCGATTTTTTTTACAATGATTTGTATTTCGAACTAAAACGTAGAACTAAAACCTACAAATGCTAGATATGATTGTCATTGACGCCAATATCGCCCATAAATTAATTGTTCAGAAATCCCTTCGAGGAAAAATCAACCGTATTTTGATTTCAGTTTTTTTGAAGTTGATTCTTGACTAAATTTTCGTAATTTATTGTTGGGTAAATGCTTTCCACTATTCAATATTTATGAACAGAAATATGATCACTGAAGTGACAAAAAAAATAACGACAATGTAGAAATTACCTACCCAGCTAACCTACCTGATAAGTGATGATAAATTTTACTACTTTACTGAGAGAATTGTTAGAATTTTTACATTTTTTACCGATTAATGAAGAAAATTTTTAAAAGTTAGTTATAGAAAAAAATAAAAATTGCCAGTCATAGGCAATTAGGCATACGGCATACCTACATAATAAAAAAGGATACACAGAAAAACCCGCGATAGGCCAAAATTGAGTTTATGAAGCAATAATGGAAGTTTAGATAAACGAAATCATGTAAAATGTAGCCCACGTAAAATTTCAAATAGGTACCTAACTCTCTCAATTGTTTTTTTTATGCACTATAACTACCTACACCTTACTTCAATTTCAAAATTCAGGAAAATAATAAAAGTGCATAAATTCTTAATTCTGTACACTAAAGCACCGATGATGGAAGTCACATTTTTTTCAACTTCAAGGTTTTTACGTTTTTTGAATTTTGGACTCATAAACAATAAAAATCTCGAAGTCGAAAAAAAATGGACTTCCATCATCGGTGCTTTAGTGTACAGAATTACAGTATTCAAGACTTGAAAATTAGATTGACATGAATCAGCTTAAGACACAATTACCTTCAAGATCAACATTTCGATTAATGATTTTTCTGCAGCGTTCGCGAAAATGTAGATAGGGGTTCAAAAACCTGCACCGCGTCAATGACCACGCATGTGGAGGGAGTGATCCAATTTTTTTACGTTTGGGCGACGCAAATTTACTAAATTTATTTTAATTGTCTCAACTATTAGTTGTTTTTTCATTTAATTTTCACGAATATAAAAAATATAACTAGGAGGTACCTCCCACTTCACTATGAAAATGTTTTTTAGTTTTATATCAAAAATTTCCAATTTTGAAATTGGCGTAATTTTATAAATTTAATTGAGTAAAAAAAAATAAAAATAATGTTTTTACATTGTAAATCGACCTGTGGCTGGGGAAAATTATAACTAAAGCAAGCAAGAGGTTAATGTGTTGTTGCTTTCATTAATTCACTACGATAGTGTGCCCTTATGATATGTACGAAATTAGGGATGCCTTCAAGAAAATAATTTAAACTTTTTGATTTCATCTCTCGATTTCTTAAAGTATGCATCATTTTTTAGTGTAATCAGTATAGTTGTCGGCCGTTGTCGGTAAGCTGATGCAGTGACTGGAATTAAATAATTCCTTACACCGCTCAATTGCGTTATACAATAATATTACTTTCAATTACATCTAGGTCTATAGGTTTCAAGACGCAATTAAACTTTAAAATACAGTGAAATACTATCCTATTAAATATATGTACTACGTACGATGGATATAAAACTTAGATCTGATTTAGTAATCATTGATTTTATAACTTTTTGAGTGGAGTGGGAAAATGATTTGAAGATGGTCATGGGTAAGGCCAGGCAGAGGTGTCAAGAGTTTGAATGCACGCTATGCGGGGGAAGCGGTTCTAGAGCAGTTGCTCACATTCCCACGTTTTCTATTGGCTAAATAATCCCTCTCTTTTTCTTGTCTATCCAAAAATGCCATGATGATTGTAATGTTTCTGTTTTGTCGTAAAGTTAATTCAATTTATGTTATGAAATTCAAGAAAGTACAGTAAAACCGCGTTATTCTCATTTAAATTATTTACGGAATGTGCGGTAGCAGTACGATAGTGTTATCTCCGAAGAAATTATAAAAGTTCGTTATTGGAAATGTGATTTGTGCTCTGTTTACAAATTGAACATTCTTTAAAAATATTTTTGGTAAATAGTGATAAAAAGTGTGCTGATAAAAATTGTTTTACCGGAATTCTGCAAACTTCAATCATTTTTTGTTCACGTAAGTTTCATTCATTTACTAGAAATTTTCACAATTTTTGCCAGAAACTAATGCTTGTGAATCGATTGAAACCGGTTGGCAGTTCAGTTATCAACGTTCATTCTTTAGTGATAACAGATGGGTTTTCAAAATTTTTAATTTTTTTCTATCGAAAATTCAATATTTTTTGTGAATTGTATTTTTGTGTGGTAATTACAATTCACGCCTCGAGTTCTCACCTCTCAAAAATTTTTGACGTTTGATCAACTTGAAATTTTGAAGAAAAAAAAGTATTTTCAAAATTTTTCAGTAAATAGTTTGGCTGTTATAAGGTAATTTCTTTGCTGTATTTTTGAAATCTTTCCAAATTCATGACAGATGTGTCACGCTCGTCTCATTATAGAAGAAAAGGCAGAAAAATATAAAACATGTGAAAAATCGTTATCAGTCTTGTCTTTAGTTTTGGACCTATTCGAATGATCATTCGTAGATATTTTTCATTTTTTAGGCAATAATTTTCTTCTCACTGAATTTGTGTGGAATTCAATTTAAATTTTACACTCTGTTCTGGCACCTGTGTTTCAATCGAAAATCATAACGAAAAAATGAAAAAAATCTCAGGCCTTGTTTAACAACATGCGTTAATGTTACAGGAGGTATTCCACACAGAAACGTTCTACTGTTTTTCGAAAAATTCAATCAATCAGAGTACAGCAGAAACTATATAAAACAGAAGACACGGACGACAAAAGGAACCAAAATTTAATTGAAAAGGTATTTTGATTTTCAAAACAAACACTTCTCATACATTGTTTTTTTTTTTTTTTTTTTTTTTTTTTGTAACTCATTTTGAAACACATTATATATTATTGCATTCGGGATAATAGTTGATTGTTCTACGAGTAAAAAAAAATATTTCTCAGTCTTTCGGAGGCTGCTACGACTCGAAAAGTCATATTTTTACTTGTTTTATTAATGAACCATTTCGATGTGTTTTCAGGCACGATGAATAACATTACAGTAAAAATCGCATGGTACATCTGAGCGGCGAATAAATAACAAAATTGATTTAGAAGAGAATGCCTCATCAATACGGGATGGCCTACAGTCTTCAGTATCGGAGTGGAGAACGCCGGCTTACCCGTGAAGCGATGGAACGTTATTTACGGGAACGAAATGACATGGTTATTGTAATATTGCACGCCAAAGTCGCCCAAAAATCATACGGCAACGAAAAACGATTTTTCTGTCCACCACCATGTATTTACCTCAACGGAGAAGGCTGGCGAATGCGTCAAGAACAACTGAATCGAGATGGCGATCCAGAACATCCTACGCAGCTATGTGCTTTCATAGGTATCGGTAATTCTGATCAAGATATGCAGCAGTTAGACTTGAACAACGGTAAAACATATTGCGCTGCGAAAACTTTATACATATCGGACTCGGATAAACGGAAACATTTCATGTTATCGGTGAAATTATTCTACAGTAATGGACACAGTATTGGATTTTTCAACAGTAAACGTATCAAAGTTATTTCTAAACCTTCTAAAAAGAAACAATCGCTTAAAAATGCAGATCTTTGCATCGCTAGCGGAACCAAAGTCGCATTATTTAATAGATTACGTTCGCAGACGGTTAGTACGCGATATTTGCACGTTGAAAACAATAATTTCCACGCCAGCTCAACCCAGTGGGGTGCATTTACCATGTATCTATTGGACGACGACGAAAGCGAAAGCGAAGAATTTGTCGTAAGGGATGGCTACGTGCATTATGGCAGTACGGTGAAGTTAGTTTGTAGCGACACCGGTATGACTTTACCTAGATTAATTATACGAAAAGTAGACAAACAAATGGCTCTATTGGAAGCCGACGACCCAGTCTCGCAACTGCATAAATGCGCATTTTATATGAAAGATACCGAACGCATGTACCTGTGCTTATCTCAAGAACGTATTATTCAATTTCAATCGACGCCCTGTCCAACTGAAACGAACAAAGAAATGATCAACGACGGTGCCTGTTGGACGATAATCAGCACCGATAAAGCCGAGTATCAATTTTACGAGGGTATGGGCCCGGTCAAGTCACCAGTCACTCCTGTGCCAATTGTGAATAATTTAAATCTGAACGGCGGAGGCGAAGTAGCCATGTTGGAACTATCCGGAGAAAATTTCAGCCCTTATTTGAAAGTATGGTTCGGCGAAGTCGAGTCAGAAACCATTTATCAATGTTTGGAAAGCATGCTGTGCGTCGTTCCGGACATATCGTCGTTTCGAGGTGAATGGCTATGGATTCGACAGCCGACCCAGGTTCCCATATCGCTGGTACGAGACGACGGTATCATCTACGCTACCGGCCTAACGTTCACATATACCCCAGAAACTGTACCTAGAGCGTTATGTCCACAGCCTGATAATATTATTCGGCATAATCATTCTGATCGTATTAATGAAGATATTCATTGGCCTCAGAATACCGGATTATAACGTTTATGTATAGGCGTGCAACGCCGATTTTTAAAATTTACGAATGGGATAAAATTATGTTTCCCATGTTTTATACTTAAATTTTCTTTATAAAAGAATTTGCAACGAAATTAATTTTGGCTGAAAAGTTTAAAAACGAAAATCGTAGTTTTATTATTAACGAGTATAAAGCATTTGAATCCCATTCAAATTATAACATATTAATTATTTTCAAATTCCATGCTAGTCGTTTATATAATTGTACTTATTTATTCTGAACATATTTTTCGAGTAATGTTTTGCAACAATTTCTTTTTATGTTTTCAATTTTTTTTAAATCGTTGATTGATGTATTGATCAGTGGTATAAATTATTGAAGAGAACTTTGAAAATCTTGTTATAGGAGTTTTATACTGTTTTCTGTGATTTTTAAATAGGTAGTTTATGCTGTAAGTTTTGTAGCACTCGATTTTCAATTATGTTCTCGTATTTCATTACTCTAGCTTCTAAAGTATACCCTTCCTGTCGTCAACTTGTAAGTAAACGGTTTCGCCGATTTTCGAGAGGAAACATTTTAATTGTAGATATTTTTTTATTTTGAATTTCTAACTAGAAAAGTGTCATATTATTGTTAATGTAAGATTGTGTGTATAATGTGAAAACAAATAAATTTTTTTCTATCCCAATTTCATGCTTATTCGACGTATTCCACCTAAGAGAAATTTTTCCAATCTGCATCATACGAAATTGCTATTAAGATATCTCTGATGTTGGAAATCTTTCACGATTGATTTAATTGTTGAAACATACAATACAATATGAAAACGAAACGCTTACTACAAAATAATGATCGCAGGCCTACCGGCTTTTCGAGGGGAAAGAGGTTCAGAAAGCAGGTGTTTACTTTCCCACGGTTCCTATTGGCTAAATATTCCCTCTCTTCAGCTCCTGTACAACTTCCAATCTTCTCGTGTATTTCTCGTTCCAAAAATGCTGCGATGATTACGTTTAGCTCTTTTTCTAGGTACTCTCCTTGTTTAGGATGCTGTAGAAGTTCAGTTGTGTGATAAGGTTATCTCATGTACCTAAGATTATTAAAAAATCGGTTAAGGTTATAAACGAGCGCTTTGTTTACGTTTTATTCTCTGAAAAACAACGATCAAAACTCAACTTTAGGAATTTCAGCAAGTAGTAATAATGTTCATCTGGTACGTACTTACGTTTTATCTCACTAATAAAATGATAGTTGGAACTTTGTTAAAAGGGAACTGAATTTTTCTTTGTAATTTACATCTCTACCTATAATTTATATCATTGGCTGAAACCGGTTGAGAAGTGAGTCACATCAACCATTTCCTTCGACGTTGACAATTTTAATTTTATTTTTTCACCATTAGCGTTTCAAATTTCATTCCCTCTGCCCTCTTTTCTGCTATTTCATGGAAGTAATCTTGAAATACCATTTTATTCACTTTAATTACCTATATTTTGATATCAGTGTCAATTTTGTGCTTTCAGGTAGAATTTACAAAATGACCAGTGAAATGCAGTGGTTCACACCAGCAACAATGATTCGATAAGATCGACCCAAAGAATGCCTCATCAGTACGAAATGTCCTACACAGTTCCATTCCGAAATGGAGAGCGTAGGCTCACCCGCGAAGCGATGGAACGTTATTTGCGAGAGCGAAACGACATGGTTATTGTAATATTGCATGCTAAAGTAGCCCAAAAATCATACGGTAACGAAAAACGATTTTTCTGCCCACCGCCATGTATTTACCTCAACGGAGAAGGCTGGCGTATGCGTCGAGAACAGCTAAACAGGGACACCGATCCGGAGCACCCTACTCAGCTATGCGGTTTCATAGGTATTGGTAATAGCGATCAGGATATGCAACAATTGGACTTGAACAACGATAAGCAATACTGCGCTGCGAAAACTTTATACATATCGGATTCGGATAAAAGGAAACATTTCATGTTATCGGTGAAATTGTTCTACAGTAACGGGCACAGTATCGGATATTTCAACAGTAAACGTATGAAAGTAATTTCAAAACCGTCTAAAAAGAAGCAATCGTTGAAAAACGCCGATCTTTGTATCGCCAGCGGTACTAAAGTAGCACTATTTAACAGATTACGCTCCCAAACAGTTAGCACGCGATATTTACACGTCGAAAATGGCAATTTTCACGCTAGCTCTACCCAATGGGGAGCATTCACGATGTACCTATTGGACGACGACGAGAGCGAAAGCGAAGAAGACTTCAACGTCAAAGAGGGATATGTACATTATGGCAGTACAGTGAAATTAGTTTGTAGTGTATCTGGTAGAGTCCTACCGAGATTAATTATACGAAAAGTAGACAAACAAATGGCTCTGTTGGCAGCCGATGATCCTGTATCGCAACTGCACAAATGCGCATTTTATATGAAAGATACCGAACGTATGTACTTATGTTTATCTCAAGAACGAATTATTCCATTTCAAGCCACCCCATGTCCGACCGAGTCGAATAAAGAAATGATCAACGACGGCGCTTGTTGGACAATAATTAGCACCGATGAAGCCGAATATCAGTTCTACGAAGGTATGGGTCCGGTCGAAATGCCAGTCACTCCGGTACCCATTGTGAATAATTTAAATCTAAACGGCGGAGGTGATATGGCCATGTTGGAGCTATCCGGAGAAAATTTCAGCCCTTATTTAAAAGTATGGTTCGGAGAGGTCGAATCGGAAACCATTTACCAGTGTCTTGAAAGTATGCTGTGCGTCGTGCCGGACATACGCTCGTTTAGAGGAGATCGAATGTGGAGTCGACAACCTACCCAGGTTCCTATATCATTAGTAAGAGACGACGGTATCATATACGCGACCGGATTGACATTTTCCTATACTCCTGAAGCAATGCCTAGGTCGTTGGCTCCGGTATCCGAAAATATCAGACCATCTAATTCGGATCGGATTAATGAGCATATGCATTGGACTCAAAATGCCGGATTATAGCATATTTTATAGAGTTCCTTTTCTCAACAATTTTGTATTTTAAATCGATTACGTCTTTAAAACTGTTTTATAATTGGCCATTTTATACTGTTTTTTTTTTCAACTAGGTACCGGATCCCGGTGATCTCTTCACATTTTTTAAATTTTTATAGTGTTTTATCTGTTCGAGGAACTATTGTAATCCAACTGATGTTTTTAGAACAAACATTTTTTATTGTGTGAGAATGCGTGTAACAAAATACGAATAAATGTTTTCCTATTTTATTTCATCTTTATTATCGAGTCACGTAAATTTGTTATCGATTCGAAGTACTAACAAATTTCTTTTAAGATTTTGTGGCGAAAGAAAAAAAAATCGATTAATTTAGGTAGTTAAGAAAATAATCGCATGTAATTATTTATGTACATAGAATTTTATTTACGCGTAAACGAAAACAACAATGTCCTCCAAATATTAAATAAATTAAAACAACGTAGTTAAATTACAAGCTCGTATAACATTAAAAAAAAATTCAAATAATGATGTATCACATGATGGACGGATTTATGTAGATTATAAATGTATATGCAACAATATAGCTATAAAATTTAGTTTGATAATTTTGGTTACATATTATAGTCGTTAGAGACTCATTGAATGAAAAAAATGCATAATTTTATTATAAAAAAATGCATCATTTTATTATAATAAACCTTGAAAAAAATGCACATGTCAAGGGATTGAAAATACAAAATACTTGGCGACAATTCCTACGAATTAGAATTTAGGCATTTTTCAATAAATAAACTTCTATTCGAAGTATAAAACTAAATAAGAAAACAAAAACAATACTGATGTCTGTTAATACAACATTAATATCACTTGATACGTAAACTTTTCTGCTTATTCATGTTGGTTAACATTAATGATATGTAGGAAGTCAGCAAATCATCCATTTTATACCCTAAAGACGTCTCGCACAATAGTTTTGATCCTCTAACTAAATTACCAATCGTCATATGAAAGTACGTGTTGCCCGAAGACCAATTTGAAATTCGAGTGAATGGATGCGTAACTAAGATTTCCTGCGAAATAAAATCTCGTGAAATTGCAATACGTAAAATTACGATTGAAAAATAAACCTGTACTCACTTTCGTTTGAGGGTGAATTAAACTAACTCCGTGTTTATTGATAGCGATTAATAATAATTCAGGGTAGTTAGGTTCAGTTGTTTGCTTCACTTCGAAGAAAGCTGAACCGAAAGTTGGCCATCGATATATAACTTTTAAAAATGTTATTTTGGCATCTTCGGGGCTCATACCTACAAAAATCATCAATATTAGTTGGGTAAGTTTTCTAAATCGAGATACGTCTTAATTATGCTCACAAGAAATCCTGATCAATTCATCAATTCGGGATTGAGCTGGATTAATTAATATATTTAATTTAAATTTTTTTTTTTAAATTTATGTTATTATTAATTAATAAAGTTTTAAATTTTATTATTTTAATTTGAACATTAAATTCAATTTATAGAATTTTAAGATTAATTCGTTTAATTATTCAAAATTTATCTTTTGAAATTTTATTTATGATAATAATTTTTTTTTTATTTTATTAATAAAAAGTTTTAATTTAATATATATAATTAATTTATTTAAATTAAATTCAGCTCACTAAAAGAGCATGTCACCCAGAATTTGAAACTGAATTCGAAGCTGCCGAAACTGATTGTTCGAATTTTGGCGATTTTTTGAAAATTGTGAAAATAGTTCATTAGCTCATTGGTAGATGATTTTTTTTTTCAAATTAGTAAATTTTGAGATGAAATTCTAAAAATCAGTTTATGAAATAAAATTGACCCCCCAGTCAGTTGCAGCCATTTTCGAAACGATCTGGAGCCTCCAGCAAAAGTTGACTTTTCTCCAGCCCACTTGAATCGCAAAGTTGAATCGGAAATTCAAGGTGACGAGATGACACCTCCTGTCTTTTTATAAACCTCACTCTTTTCCTGGAAGCTCCAGATCGTTTCGAAAGTGACTGTAATTGACTGAGGGGCGGGGTCAATTATAGTTTATAAACCGATTTTTAGAATTCTATCTCTTTTTTTTTTTTTACAACCTACATGAACTATTTTTGCCATTTTCAAAAATTCATCAAAAATCGAAAAATAAACTTCGGCTGCTCAAATTTTTTTTTTACTTAGTTCTGATTTTGAAGTTGAGATGACGTGTTCTTTCAATGAGCTAAATTTCAGCTCAATCGGAGTTGACCAGTGTCAGTTGAAAATTTCATATAGTACAACGAACCTGCATCTTGATTATACGACGCAATTATGGCTCTTTTCCATTCAGCAGAATTTTGAATTTTTAATAAATCACCGGGAACCAATTCTCTAAGCATTTGGCTGCAAAAAAAATCGTATCGTGAGAATTTTAGAAATTTAAAAAAAAAATTATGCTCTAAGCATTGTGTAAAATGAATAAAACTTACGGAATAGCTTGCAACTCCTGTTTACTTTCTCCGAATCGTACACGATAGACAAGAGCAGCCAATCTAGCAGCTTCTTCTTTAGTGCATTTATGGTACCCTGTACAAAAATAGGCAAGAATTAATTAACTTGTTCTTTCTTTTCTTTTTTCACTCGTCAATCATACACACCTCGTAATAGTTTTGGTAACTCTTGATGAAAATGAAAAATAAGATCAGCATTTCGATCTTTTCCCGGTACCGTGTTGGTCCATAATTTTTTCATGAAAAACACTTGGTAAGTGAACTGAGGAGTAATTCCTGATAAAATAGCAACCAATACGATGTTAGTATAATTCTTTAAATAAAAATAGGTACCTACATTCAAAAAATAGGTAGTAAATAAATACCATCACGCGCCGGCCGGGCTTTCTTAATCCAGTCAGTGAGATGTCTAACGAAATCAAAAAAGAAATCTCCTTCCGGAACGGATATAACTTTATCGGCTATTTTAACGAATAAACTGAAACCTTCGCAACTTCGCAGATTCAAACGTTGAGCAATATTTGAGCAAAAGTCTTTAGCTCTGGTAGACGAATCCACTTCGAATGCCTAAGAAACGGAATTGTATTAATGAAACGTCTCAAAATTACGCGATTGTAGCAAGATTACAGAATAAATACTTTACCTCGTCGGTATCATCGGGAAAATATACTTTATGAAATATCTGGGTAGTTTTATGCTGAATGGCTTCTACTTCTACTTGATGGGGAGGGTATTTTCTTTGGCCATTTCTTAAAGTTTTTTGTAAACGCGACAAGGAATCTTGAGAAATTGGGTGTCTTCTAGTTCGTAGAAATAGAGTCAGCTCCTATAGACACAAAAAATCATAATAGTGAAATTTCAAAAAAAAAAAAAAAAAAAAAAAAAAAATGAAGCTAAGAAAGTGAAATGAACCTTTAGAAGAATTTGACTACACGCGAAAAGACCAGTACCCAACCACATCAACTCCCAGCCTCTTTCTTCGCTCAACCTGTTTCGGTTGTCGGTCAACTGTCTCATAATTTGGCAATAAATTTCGTCTCTCAGGATCTCCTAAAAAAAAATTCAAAACACAGCAGGTTATTAAAGGAGATAATTTAAATGATAATTTTGCTAACCTATGAACTTACATGTTTTAATGGCCCTTCGAATATTTGATCGGTGTACTCGTTTCCCATTCGCCTTTTAGCTGGCAAATCTCCCATATACTTTAGAATGGCAGTAAATGCGAAACAAGCTTCTTCGGCCAGTTCTTCTTTGCCGATGAGTTTCTGCAGTAACGGTTGTTTCATTGGTTCTCTGGTGTGTCTCCATAGATCATCGGAATTACCTCTTCTAGCTGAAGTTAATGTTAACGCTTTCGACATTGTTCTTTTCGGCGGAGCTCTATCAAAGTACATCGATAACGAATTAATGAGCACAGAGACTACACGATGTACATTTACATACAGAGTTTTTCATGTTATTGTACCTACCTAAAATGATCGACTGCATAGTCCATCAAAGTATGAGGTTTTTCTCGAGTCTCCGTACCGTTTACATGATGGGCATACAATCTTCTACCCTGATCTGCGGCTTCCAAGCTGAACAACGCCTAAAATGACACAACATTATATACAATCGAATTTTATGCTCATTTAAAAAACAGAAAACCAAATTACCAGTATATCATTAGGTGGTTTTGTCAGCGTAGGTAACACGTAGACTGTTTCTGCGGGGAAGTCTCCTTTCTCGCCTGTTCTTTCACAGCGTCCAACACACCATCCAGAATTAATCACCGTCTCTCCGGTACTATCATCTTCTAAAATTATTAAATCGCCTTTTCTGAATGATAAAAATGACGAACCTTCTCCTAAAATTGATAAAATTTGTTTTAATTATAGAGCAATGCACATACGACTATGTCAGGTCCATTTTGTCTTTCATTCTAAGTACCTGGAGTTTTATAATCTTGCAATGCGATGACAAAACTAGATCGTTTTTTCAGTCCTTCTAAAAAGTATATCACAAGATCACGAATATCTTCTGCGTTTGGACTTTGGAAAGTGAATTCTTCTCCACGAACCGTGGATAAGGTGAAAGTTTGCGTGAAAACTTTATTAGTTCTGAAAATGTGAAGAAAATTATGGTTAGAAACGATATTCATTTATCGATACTTATTTTATTTTGATTTCGAGCGGTTTTGTCTGAAAATTCACTCGCGTATTTTTTTTCTCAACGGAGTCATTTTTAATTTTTAATTTTAATTTTAATTTTTTTTTTTTTTTAATGTTTAATACGTACTCTACGTTTCTTTCTCTTGCCAGACAAAATCGCTACAGTTAAAGTTGATCACTACATTTCTACATAATCTTACTTTTGACTAGCAACGGTAGTAATTTCAGGAAATGAAAGTTCTAATAATACTTGTTCTTGGTCATCAACCACGTACACACCAGTCCAATTTACAGCAATAATGACGTCATTTTTAGGTAAATTTGGCCCTGTAAAAAAATTATCGCCAATTTGAAGGTAATATCTAACACATTAAAATCATTTTTTTTATGATGGCATTAGGATTAAAACGCATTTTCTACCTGAATTTCTGTACGCTTCGTAAAATCGTGAAAATAACAGAGGCCATTTGAATTTCGCATAACTTACGATATCTTCTTTTACTCTAATCGATGGCACTTTATCTTTGAGGTAGTAACTCTGAAAATGTCGTGAAAAATTAGGTCTTCTAAAACGTTAGTGCAAAATTAAAAACTACCAGTATTAATATACTTTTTTGTAAGCCTGCTGTATTAAAGTGGCCCATCGATCGACCGATTTATCACCGTTTGTTAATAAATAATCTGGAATATAATTTGGCAATAAAGTAAGTAGCCTCTCCAAATTCATTTCACTACAAAATTCGATAAAATACTGTTGAGCAGCAATCATGGCCAAATCATCTTCCTAAAAGCAACAGATGGATACATTCGTCAGTGAATAACTCGTCCGTGAAACATCTCAAGACTTGAAAACTACCTATGGTTACCTTGTCACAACGATATTCGCCGAATTTAACACCTCTCACGACTTGCTGATATATTAAATTAGTGGCGACTTGATCTTCGGTAGGATCGTGCCAAGGGGCAAATATTTCTTTTCGGAAAAATAATCTCCAAGGTGCGTTTCTCTCTTGAGCGCCTTGTTCTTTAGCATATTGTTCGCATTGCGAAATCGCATCCATAACGTGGTCACCTCCACTCCCCAAAGATGAAACCTACGAAGGAAGAAATTCGTTAAAATTGTAACCAACTTCAAAGCAGCAAAAAAATCATTACTTACCTTATCAAATAAGGCGATATATAAGGAAAATCCGAATTGATCTTTTAGTCCGATTTTATCAGATAGTTGATTACAAAGTTCACGAGCCGTAGTTGCAGAATCTGCCAATAAAGTTTTGGTGTTTCCGTCCATAAATGTTATCGGTAGCATGATGGGTTTTTTCGATTTTGTCGCCTATAAAAAATATAAATATGAGAATTTTTCAAGTAGGTATAACATTCGTAAAAGTATTAAACTTATACTGTACCTGCAATTCCAGCCAACTAGGAGGTTGATTTCGTGTACCATTGTTAAATGTACGCTTCAGTCTTTCCTCGCAATACGGAGCGTATCCTGGAGGACCTTCTCGAATAAAAGCTCTCAGGTAGTTTACAAATTTCTCAGAAGGAGCGAAACACCCCACACAAAGCGATAATAAAATCCATCCGCGAGCGTGCGACGATTTAGAAGGATTATTCGTTAATTGTTTACATATTTGGCAATAAATTTCATCCCTGCGTGATTCAAAGGTGTATATTATATCACGATTTTTTTTTAAAAATTAGGTACGTCGGTTCGGAAAATTAATCTACCTGAGTTCCGCTCGTAAAATTCCGTGTCCAATTATAAAATGTAATTTTTCCAAATTGGACGTTGGCCTGGTATCTAACCAAGATTGATAACTATCGGCGGTATATTCGTCGTCTTGCAATTTTCTTCGAACATCTTCTCCCAATTTATTTTTACGTTTCAGTGTAAGAGATACTAATTTGTGGCGAATTGAGCGAGGTTTACTTTTCAAAAATGTATCCTGTTGAAAAATTTTACAAAAAATTAATTATTAAAATAATTTTTTTCAATATGTGAAAAAAGTCAAGTTACTCACTGGATCCATGCCTATCATTTGAGCTTCTTGAAATTCTTTACTTCTGATGAAATTTCGACCCAACGTAGCTGTAACTTTGGACATGACCGATGTATTATCACGATCCATCGTGTGGTATCGTGGTTCCGATAAATCTCCGCAAAATCTCAATATAGTAATCCAAAGTGCTTGAGCAGCCTGGAACAAGGTAATTTTTACAATAGAAACGTGAACCATGGAAAAAACCACGTAGGTACTGAATTTATCAAGTACTCACCAACTGGTCTCCTTGGGTATG
Source organism: Balanococcus diminutus (assembly GCA_959613365.1). Taxonomy (NCBI): domain Eukaryota; kingdom Metazoa; phylum Arthropoda; class Insecta; order Hemiptera; family Pseudococcidae; genus Balanococcus; species Balanococcus diminutus. The sequence continues at coordinate 39,868,283 of OY390715.1, read as the reverse complement.
CAAGGGTAAAAGAGGATGCTTCAAAGGCTTTCTCGAATATTGATGGTTTATATTTCCTTGGAAATAAGTAGCGGCGTACTTTTGGAACTTAAATTCGGATAAATCTTCGTCATCTTCGGGAGTGATTTGCATAGGTGTAATTTCATCTTGAGGTTCGTCTCCTCGGTTAGGTAAATCCTAAATTTTGATGGAATATTTTCAACAATGAATCTCCCAAGAGATTCGTGAAATGAATAAATCGATCGATCAATTATTACCATGAATACTGAGGTCTGTCTCGATGGTAGAGGAGCCTCGCTACTAGAGTCGGGTAGAAAGTCAAACATAGCTTCGACCAATTTACTATCGTCTACCGGTTCGTCCTGCTTCTTGGCCGCATCGTTGATTAGATTCTTTTTGATTTCCATTCGTCGCTTCTCTTCAACTTCGATTTCGTGCTCTTTACGTTCTAATTCTTTCAAACGTTCCTACAAATTGAAATATAAATTAAGCTGTGAACGTTGAATAAAAAAAAATTAAAGGAAGTGAAAAAATACCCTATATTTTTGTTCGGCTATTTCCTTCGCTCTTTTGTTACCAGCTTCTTTTAATTCCTTTTCTTCAATTTTTTTCAATTTCAAAGCTTCAACTTGGCTGCGATATTCAAACTGGAAAAATAAACAAATTATTTTCAGAGTGCATGATTTTCATTTTTGACGAAATAATTGAAATTATTCGCTTACTTTAATTTTGTTGAATTTACGTTGAGCAATAACACGACGAACGTGAGCTTGAATTTTAATTATAGCCCACATTTTTTTAGCGTACATTTTGCGTATTAGGTATCCTCTCGCTCTGGCTTGTAAGCCAACGATGTGTCCTCTCAAATGCCTAAATCTGTGAGACAGAACTCGCGATCTAATTAAAGCTTGAAGCCTCATATATCCGACTTTCATTTTCTGGTAGCGTCTCCTTTGGGCCCATCCTTTCCAGTATTTTTGAATAGTAATCGTGGCTGCCTTTAATCTCAAGTATCTGCAAAAAAATGAAGTTGAGTATAAAACAGAAAAAAAACACATCTTAGGAGTAAATGGGAATATTTACCTGCGCCGATAAACCCAGCCTTTGATGCATTTTTGCAATATCAAAATATTCCGCGTTAAAACCCTATCTCTTTCTTGTTCCAAAAACAAATCGTGAGCATCTTTCAGAAATACTTTAGTACATCCTAATTGATAATCGGATTCTTTTCCAAGAACTGCTTCGCAAATTCTTCGCGTTGCTAGTTTACAATCAGTCTGAAAAAATATAGGGTGGTTATACAACTGATTTTATACGAATAGGTATGAACATATAAATTAAATATCTACCTTATGGGACGGCTGAATCCCTGGAATCAAGAAACGATACCGTTCCACAAATTCCTTGAATCCGTGTCTAATTGGATAACCTGCCCTTCTAATTCGTATAGTTTCCATCATACCCGAGTAACGCAATTGCCGACAGCACAATGCTCGATCGAACATCTACAGATGAAATTATAAAGATGAAAAATACGAATGCATATTGGGTAAATCAGTGAAAAAGTATTTTATGAAAGTACCATCGCTTTCTTGAATTCGTTAGGTTTGATGCATCTTATAAAAAAAGGCTGACAAGAGGAAAGCGTTTTCATTAATAAATCTAATGACTTTTTGAACTGCATCGAAAGCGTAGGGGCTCGTTTCCTCGTCTCGGAACCCATTCCAATTTCATCGGCAAATAACGACTTTAGAAACGAATTCGCCGAGATGTGTATTAGTTGCATTAAATCGGCGCTGAACGTATCCTTATTTTTATCCAAAAAACCTAACAGAAAAAATCGGTTACATCGTTGAAAATAAATAGGTACCTATCTACTTGAGTACTCGAGCAATTTTACCTCTGGTATCGTAAAATACAACGCCAGCGAAATGATTTAATCCAAATGACGGATTTGCATCGGACTTCGGTTTCAAGTAATTTTTATGCGAGCCGTTTTCTTTGTGTAATTTTGCCAACAGTGTGGTATCTGTTCCCTGCAAATAGAAACGACATAGATTTTAGTAATATTTTCTTCCATTTAAGATTTCGATCACTGTAGGAAAATTTAATTACTTTTGGAAATTTAGATTCGTCGTCAATCAAAGCCATGATATTGGAATGTTTGATGGCAATTAAATCCAGCGCGTCTTGATTATCGACGAATTCGATATGGCGCCAACTGATATGTTCGTGATTGTATTCTTCTTGTTCTAATTTGAATATGTGTTGCACGAAGAATTGTTGTAAATTTTCATTAGCGTAATTGATACAAAATTGCTCAAAACTGCAAAAATATTCAAATAAGTTATTTGGTCATATAGGTAACTGACGAGGATCAAAATTGATCTTTGATCAATTGAATCATATTTATCAAGTAGGTACCTATTAACATCGAAGTTTTCAAAACCAAAAATGTCCAGAACACCGATTGAACATCTGGATTGCCCTTTCGGTCGGTAAATTGCGTTATTAATTTTACTAACTATATGAATAAATAATCGTCCATAGATTCCTTTGACAAATGCATCTCTTACATCTAACGACTGCTCTCGAGAAAGTGTTGAAACCTAAAAACAAGAGTGAAAATTTGTTTTTGATAACATGTCATTTTTCTCTAAAATTATTAGGTAGGTACCATGAATATGAAACGCATGTCTTATGAAAATTTTATCAAAATGAAAAGCTGAAATTATTCCTGGGATTTTCGTCATGATCAAGCTCTATAAGAAGTTTCGCAATAAACTCATCAAAAATACTTACCACTGTCTCACCGTACGCAAAAATGGTTTTCCTAGTCAATGCGTCCACCAGTTGCTGACTAGATACGTTTAATAAACTAGCAACACGATTAACATTACTGTAATCGGGGATCTCTGTCGCATCCAAATTATCTGCAACAAAATATTAGGTAAGAAAATCTACCATCTCGATTTTATAAATACGAGTAAAAGGTGTCTCATTTATGTAGCTCTTTCCGCCAGGTGAATAGGCAACCCATTAGAAACAAAAATATTGCATACACATATTGCCTATGTAAAAAATTGAAGGGACTAAAAAAAATTGATAAAAATTCATTTCTGACGATCGGCTATTTTTATGAAAACCCGCCTGCTGCATCATTAGCTCACCTTGAATTTTACCACGTCCAAGTACTACAAATACTTGATATTCAAAATTGGAGGGGCGGGAGGGGTTCAATCGAATTTTTTGTCATAACCAAAATTATTCCTAGAATTTCAAGCACAATTTTTGTTTGAAAATTTATTTTTTCAATTGGGCACCCTACCTCCACCATGTTTCTAAGAAAAATAATAATGTATCTTGAATAAGCCAAAATTGGTGAGGAGGGAGGGGTCTAATCGAAATTTTTGTTGTAAACAAAATTATTCCTGGAAGTTCAAGCTACAACTTTTGTTTGAATTTTTTTTCAATTGGACCCCTTTCTCTCCATCAAATCGACATAACACTCCGAAAATACTAATTAAAAATTAGAGGAGGGAGGGAGAAGGGGCCAATAGAAAAATGTTCTCGACGAAAGTTGCAGAATAAGGTCCTAGAAATAATTTTGGTTATTATAAAAATTTCTATTTGACCCCTCCTTCTCCTCTAATTACATTATAATATTAGGTAGGTACATTATTCAAAATTGAGGGAAGAATCCAATCGAAAAAATTTTCAAACAAAAGTTGTAGCCTGAAGTTCCAGCAATAATTTTGGTTATAACAAAAATTTCAATTGGACTCCTCCCTCCCCTCCAATTTTGAATATCAAGTATTTACTTATGTATAGTATTGCACTTGGTAAAATTCAAGGTGAGCAGATGATGCAGCAGACGGGTTTTCATAACAATAGCTGATCGTTGATTTCTGGTCGAGCATTGGATAGAATTTGAAAAGATGAACTTTTATATTCTAAGAATTTTTGCCTACCTTTAAAAATGAAGGCGCTACAAATTTTTGAAAATTGGTATTTTTGAAGTTTGAGGCTTCTTAACGCCTTCATTTTCACAGGAAGGCAAATTTATCAACTTTTTCTAGACAGTCAGAATTGTGCAATTTTCATGTCCCCCTGATATCCCTCTATAGTTTGAGGCTCAACTGGTCGATGGGTACAACCGAAAAACTTTTTTACGACAATGCATGTGATGAGTGAATTATCCTTGGAAATGAACGAAAAAAGTTAAGAGACCAATTTTTCTATCTTCGGAAAATGGAAAAACCAGTTCTTTTTATTTTTTTAGAGCTTCGCAGCTCCTTCATTGTAAAAAAAACGGCAAAAAATGCTAAGTGTGAAAAAAAATTTTATCCTACTTTTATTTTTCCATGGCCCTTCAATTTTTGAGATATTACACCATGTGTACATGACATTTTTTGTTTTTCTAGGGTTGCCTATCCATCCGATGGAAGGAGATACATCATTTACGAAATACCCTCTACAATGTCAAGTTCTTATCACTACCTACTAATTTTAAATGTATAATGTAAGTACCTATAAATGTTGCCTTGAAGTTGATATTTCCCATGTGAAGCAATGTTGCTAATAAAGCCATAATTTCCCCTATTTCTTGATCGGAAAATAATAAAACCTTCATAGCAGACCGTATATCTGAAAATTCAGCTACATCATCACGTCCTTCGCAAGTTATACTTTTACCCTAAAACAAACACAGATACATAGAATATCATTTTCTTCAATTAAATTAGAGTAGAATGAAACGTAAACGTACCCCGGTCAAATATTTATATTGGGACGCGTCGGTAAGCTCCAATTTAGTCTTCTCTTCTCGCGAAAGTCCAGCAAGCATGCAATAGAAAATATGGTAATTCCGTTCATCTTTTGATTGCGAAACAATTCTGGACTTCTCCAACAGATACTGTTCGATTTTGGCGCCTTCGATGACACCTTGATGGTTGAAGTGAATATCGATGTATTTACCGAATCTCGAAGAATTATCATTGCGGATAGTTTTCGCATTTCCGAAGGCTGAAAAAATCACAATCATAATTATTATACTTATCGCTTTTATGGACAATATTTGAGAATAAAAATTAAAACCATACCTTCTAAAATTGGATTAGCTTCGAGGATTTGTTGCTCAATCCACGAATGTTTTCCACTAATCGCTGCCAAATATTGTAAGATTAATTTCGTACTTTCAGTTTTGCCAGCTCCACTTTCACCGCTATATCAAAAACAATAACCAATAAGTAACAAGATCGCGTACTTCTGGTTAATTAACAAGAAGCCGGAATATCGTCGGCGCAAACCCTACCTAATTACGATACATTGATCTTGACCGAAACGTCTCGTATGAGTATAACTGTTATCACCGATGGCAAATATGTGCGGCGGTAATTCTCCGATTTTCTTATCTTTATATAATTTTATCTGCTCTGCTGTATAAATGGGTAAAATCTGGTAAGGATTCACAGCCACCAATATTGAACCAGTATATGTCTGTGGAAATTGAACGGTCGTGAATAATTAATCGCATCTAGGTACTCGAATATGAAAAATTAGGTACGCTAACTCACGTAGATGAGGTTATCATTGTAACGAATAAGTAAATTCCTTAAAATTCCAGCTTCGTGTAGATCGCCTAACGATATCATGTCCTCCACTCCTTGTACGGAGGTAGCATGCATCGCCTTAATGCGGCGTTCCGGTGTAAGCCAAATTTCCTGAAAGTCAGTTCGGCGAATAATTAATTTTACGAATATCTTATTTTTCCTTACATACTGTACTACGAGACGAACATAGAAGAATGGCGTGTCATAACGTGGAATTATACTGTTAACATACATATACCAACTGTATCTTACATCTACGTATACTCATTTACGTATGTAATTTAATACCGCGAACACATTGTATCGTGCTATCGTGGTTAAGCATGAATAAAACGCGTGTTCACTGTTCAGGTATTTATCCGTTAGAAAAATCATTTTTTCATCTCATCTCTTGGATTAAAAGTAAGCTGGAGTATGGGTACTTGACAACTTATACAAAAAAAAAACTCATACCAATTTTTAATGAAGTGATTTTTATCAACGTAAAATGGAAATTGCATTACCATTTCCATACATTGAATGTTTACGTACTACATGAAATTTATTAGCTAGGCAGGCGTACCTACGTCTGTCCATTGAAGATGAAAAGGTATTTCAAAAATTCATAAGTGTATACTTTATAAGAAAGTTACAATAATGTCAATGCACATAGATTAGTTTTAAAACGTTGTAATAATTATAAATCATTTCTGGGTAAAATTAGAAAATTACACGGCAACCGGTTTGTCCGCTCAACACAGTGATGTTCATATGCTGAATCCGGCATGAAACGTATGACAAGCTGACACAGGTACTATTACATTAAAAAATTATTCATTCATAAATAGAAATTTAAACGTCAACGTAACTACAAACGATCTCAAAGATCGAGATTAACGATATTTTAAACTGTGTCAATTATACAGTACATCTTCGAAAATATGTCACCAACTTTAAAGCGAAAACAAATTAGGTGGCAGGACGACTAAAATTTCAAGAAAAAAATAATCAAATTTTCGTTGCCTTTTTAATTTTTAATTTTTTTTTTTTTTGACAAATCTTCTCCTATTACTATTTATGTCGAGATTTCGCGATAGTCTTGCATATGTCATAAGTGATGTACTTACTGCACCCTCACTCAGATCCACGAAAAAATAATTTTTCATAAAGGAGGCCATCCTATGGATTTCCTTAAAATGAAAGTTGGCGAGGTATACTAACGAAATGGTGGTCATTTTGATTAGCTCCTAAAAAAAGTTTCAGTTTTTCTCTTTCATTTCTTTTTCCAAAAGTGAACGGATGGCGCCTGGCGCAAAAACGCACGTCAAAATATACAAGGTAAAAAATGGAGATTACTCCCACTCAGAGATAAATACAAGTTTTTTCTTCAACTCTAACTCGCGAATCAACTCTTTTTCAAAAAAGAGTAGTTGAAAGAATGCTCATAACTCTTTTGCAACTCTTCCAAAAAAAATCATTAAAAAAAATACATAAAAAGTTTCTTAATTTTTTGGAGGAAAATGAGCTCCGTTTTTAAGGGAAAACTCAAATTTTTTTTGAAGCACAAAATAGGTATTTTTCAAATTAAAAAAAAAAATAATAATTTAACTTGTTTTTTTGGAGTCAAGATTTTTCTCAGATTTTTAAAACTAAATCTCAATAAAAAATTCCATTTTAAAAAAAATAATATTGTAAAATTTTTTGTAATGACTCTTGGAACAAAAAATCCTCCCGTTTTTAAAATAAATTTTTAAATGAAAAATTTTCATTTTTTTGCAGTAATTTTTTTAAAATTTTGGAATTATTTGAGGGGTCCCTTATAAAAACAACCACAGTCAAAAAATCAAATTTTTCAGGAGACCAAAATAACGTGTTCAAATCATGTTTGCTGCGGGGGCAAAAATTTGATTCAGAGGGTGTTACTATTGATCATCAAATTTTCCATAATGTCAAGACATGTAATAATTTTTTTTCAAATTTTGAAATTTTTTACAACTTTTCCTTTAAAAATGTTGACTATGGTTGTTTTTACAAAATAATCAGCAAAATACGTAAGTTGAAAAAAATTGATGATGGCTAAGTTTTTTTAAAAAACTTTTATCACCATCGTCTTTCTCGTGAAATTTTAGTTTAGAAAATTGAATATTTTTTTTTTCTAATTTTTGACTATGGTTGCTTTTGCAACGAACCCCTCAATTTTAAAATGAAACAATTCTGAATAATTTTGGGATGGAAAAACTCTCAGTTTTTTTTGAATACCTAATGAATAAATTTCCAAAAAATTTTAAATAAAAAAATTATCAATTTTTGGAATATTTTTTTTCCCAATTTTTTTCGAAATCATTTGAAATAAAAAAATGCTCAACTTTTTAGAAGTACAAAATACTTTTCAAATTTCTGAAGTGAATAAGAATTTAATTTTTTTGGAAAAGAAAAAATTCTCAACTTTTTGAAATAAAAGAATTTTCAATTGTATTTTGTACATTGCATTGCATTAAGAATTTCGTACATTTTTTAAAAAATCAAGCGCAGTGTAAAAATGTGACAGATTATAGTTCTAAATTTTGAAAAAGCAGGAGGTATAGCTTAATTTGATAGAAGCAGGAATTTTGTAAGATATCGTGAGGTTTGAGCATAACCCATGATTTTTGCTAAATTTAGAAGTGTGAGATGCAGCCATGACCAAAGACAGACAGAATTTTGAAAATCATCCAATATTTTCATTTTTCTAAAAAAAGAAGGGTTATTCAGACCAATTAAAATTTAATTAATGAGAAAATAAAAAAATAGGGAATTGTTTTTTCATAAAAAGAAACAACTCTTGGGAGGGGGGGGGGGGGGGGTGAGGCAAAAAAAAAATCGAAAGTCTAAAATAAGAGTCACCCCAAAGTCAATTAGGTGCATGGACACGTGTAAACCTTTCTTTTAAAAAAATAAATGCTAATAACTTCTTAGCAGAGTCAAAACTACCGAGGGTGTAGGGTCATTCACCACTGAAAAATTTCAATTCGGCAAATTTTTGAAAATTTGGCAAATCTTAGAAAAATTGACCAAACCTTAGAAACCAGCAAAATTAAAGATTTTTGTTGGAACCTTACCAAAAAAGTTTGAAAATTTTAGTGAATGTTGCCGAGAAATTTGAAAAAATCAGAAATTTTTGATGTGCCACTAACGGGTACAATATTCTTTCGTTAAAAAAAAATACATTTTGTCAACAAACAATTTTTTTCAAACTTCAGGCAGCAAATTTGGCAAATTTCTCATTTTACCTCCGGAATTTTTGGCCAAGTTTCGTCTATGCTGTTCAGCTGTGCTCATAATTTCAAATCAAGTTCAAATACTTTACTTATGGAAATGTGAGGAAATCTTAATTTTTTGCACCACCAATAAATTGACTTTTCAAAAAAAAAAAATTAAAAAAAAAACAAAAAAAAAAAAAAAAACTTTAAAAATAAAAAATATTTTATGAACTTTTATTTTTAATTACGACAATTTTGTCGTTAAAATCAACACTTCTTGAAGAGTTGATGAATCATTCTAGGTACTTTCATTTTTAGGAACAAGGCTTAAAAAGTTTCTCAGAATGTCCTCTTTATTAAATAATGATAATAAAAAAAAACAGATTCCAGAGGATATGCGGTGGTGAGGGGGTGCAGTACATCACCAACAGCATGCCAAACCACATAAACGTTTTTTGGATACCTCTACCTCGACTTATCGACAAATCTGTCGATCTATAGATCGCTCATTTCTTCCGAAGAAGATTCAATATATTAACCGTAAAATGAAGAAATTGTAACATCACGGTCATTAAACGATAAACCACGCGTTGCCACCGCTTAACAAGAACATTATCGTTGGTACAATATAACAAGGTTAATGATTTCAACTCGATCTTGAACCGATTAGGTACCGGTTGAAAGTACGGTTGCAAGATCAATATCAAGTAGGTAGGTATATCGATACACGTAAAAATAAAATAACTACTCGAAAATAGCCAATTTAAAAAAATTTACCCTGCCGTCGTCATCTTTGACCAAGATGCGTTTGCCTTCGGTGGAAATAACCCGAGCACCAATAGCAACATCAAATTCTCTTCCTGTAATCGGCTCTATCCAAATGTAATCTCCCTGTAAAAATGAAAAAAAAAAGATTTTCAACGATCGCTGGTCAGTAATTAATTACCTACGAAGCAGCATGGTTCACCTACAATAGGAGACCTAATAGGTATATCGAACTAGTCGAAATAATTATTGGTAATAAAATATAGTTCGGACGGAAAAACGAAAAAAGTTGATCGAAGTTACGCTTCGAAAAACACGTAATTTTTTTTTTCAAATCCAGCTGGAATCGAATTCTTGTTACCTATGAGACTACACAACCTATGTTTGTATCATCCACGTGGATGTGAAATAAAAACAGGAACCGGTAAAACACGGCTCGAAAAAGGTCTCTCAACTACAATGGGTGGTGATAATTGAACTGTACTTCCGCAATTTCCGCACAGGGACGGATTTCTGTTTGGTAATCGTGTGGCTATGTAATTATCTCTGTAGGTACTAGGTACCTATGTTTTCAGTTTATATAGTCGCGTTATAACTAAAAGCTAATTGGAAATTTTGACGAAGAAAAAAAGCTTGAAACTTGAAAACTTACCCTGGTAACGATAACCATATCTTGAAAAATGCCAGCTCACGATGTCTGATAACAACATATCCGTGCCATAAATTCTATAAAAAAAAGAAGAAAAAATTGCCAGTTAATTAACCTGCGAATTCGTAAATTCGTAAATGTTTTAAATTAAGTATAGGTATTCTTAAATAAAAAACCACGCTTTTATTTAAAGTTGGTCACTTTGTAAAATGTTATTCATAGGGAAAGAGTAATGCCTTAAAAAACAAAAAATAAAATTTACTTGAATACAAAAATGTGTCATGAAAATTTTTTTTTCAAAAATTTTCATGACACATTTTTGTATTCAAGTAAATTTTATTTTTTGTTTTTTAAGGCATTACTCTTTCCCTATGAATAACATTTTACAAAGTGACCAACTTTAAATAAAAGCGTCGTTTTTTAAATTTTTTTTACATTTTTATTTAACTCTTTTTGTCGTTGAAAATATTTTAATTTCATAGTTTTACTCCTCGAAAACCAACATTTTGATATCAATGTTGTGAATTTTGAAATTTTCAAAATGGAACCCCCTCATAGGGGTCCAATTTGGGGTCAAGGGTAAATTTAAGTCCGAAAATCGAATTCAGCGGCCTCGAAAACCTACATTTCGATACCAATGTTGTGATTTTCTGAAATTTTCAAAACTGAACCCCCTCATAGAGGCTCAATTTGGGGTCGGGGATAAATTTGAGTTCGAAAATCGAATTCAGCTACCTCGAAAACCAACATTTTGATATCAATGTTGTGAATTTTGAAATTTTCAAAATGGAACCCCCTCATAGGGGCTCAATTTGGGGTCAAGGGTAAATTTAAGTCCGAAAATCGAATTCAGCGACCTCGAAAACCTACATTTCGATACCAATGTTGTGATTTTCTGAAATTTTCAAAATTGAACCTCCTCATAGGGGCTCAATTTGGGGTCGGGGGTAAATTTGAGTTCGAAAATCGAATTCAGCGACCTCGAAAACCCCTAATGTGAGCACTATGTCTTTCAATTCCAGTAAAATATTAAATGAGAGAGGATTGGTCGAAAACATACATACATATTTGGTTCCATGAGACAAACATACATACCAAGCTAATAAAAGCGTGGTAAAAAAGGTACTAAATTGAAGATTTCAGAAACAGTCAACGACCACCATGAACTATAAATCCAAAAAGTGCCCAAAATTACCCCATTCGCACGATGTGTAATTTTCAAAAAATATCATCGCACGCGAAATTGTCGCGATCGCGAATTTCGCACATGATCGATTGGAAAAAATGCCATAATTGTGGGTAGGTCGTTATCGCGAGACCAGAGACAGAAATACGAAACCATAATGGAAGAAAAAACTTTGCCATCTGCCCCATGCGCTAAATTAGCTAGCTCGTAAACAGAGGCAATGATCTGTGCGGCACGACATCCAGAACCGGAACGAAAACTTCCAGCTCTTACCACGTCTACAGTTACTTTTTCCAGCTTTTAACTGCAGTGCCAGTGCAGAGTCTGCTGACTCGTTACCTGCGCTGCGTCTTCGTCTTACTCGCGCGCTTCTGTATTAAGTTATACGGCTCTTTTAATTTCATCTTTCTTCATTTCTCCGCGGGTTTTAAAATTCTAAAGCGAAACAGGTAACACTAGGCAGATACCAACCAGTTTTGTTTGACGGTCATGCCACACTTGGTAACAGAACGAACGAACAACGACGGTATAGCGTGGTCAAGGTTGCCACACTTCACTATTTCGCAGCCCGCGAGTTCACTGACCATTCTACATATTCACTAACCTCCTCTTCGGTCATATACAACTTCCATACCTTACACATACGTAAAAGTTGCTATCAAATATCAAATTTTTCTCAACTATCTGCCCATTTTGCCATAAGCTCTGACGTCAGCTTATTTTATTTATTCTTCGAAAGCATTTTTATTTTCACCTATACCAACGAGAGTGATCAAAGATCGTAAATTTTCACAAGATTGTCGTCTTTTTGGCCTAGATATTCCAAGCTAAAAGAATTTTAACGACGGGCTACATCATTTAGAAGAAATGGGTAAACAAATCAGCGAATACGAATTCCAGTTTTTCGAATCGCAATGAGCTGGTATACCTAGGTCTAAATACAATCATTTTTTAACAATAGTAATACAGTGATTTTGAATTTGATTTCATATAGAGCAAATCAGCATGATCGATCGTAATGTATAGCTTGGTCTACGTATATATATTATACATTGTAATGAGCAAAACTACCAGCTGTGAGGCAGGTTCTCGTTATGGATTTAATGCCGTGATCGGTCGTTAGAGAAATTTTCTTCGAAAACGGAATAAGCACTAGATACACTCGAAAGAATAATCATAAGAAAACTAGAAATATCCAGTCGTGATTCAATAATATAAAAAAGTTATCGGTATACGCAGTTTCACGTTCGGTATATAATATATACCTCGGTAGCTATCAAAACGTGCATAAAAACTTAAATAATCACGCTACCGGAAAGTTTTAATACTCTGCACGGCCTCTACAGTTCAAATGTTTACTCAGTCCTGATATAATTAATACATACATATTTTCATCACCTTTTTTTCTAAGCGATTGTTTAAAAGTACCTCCTACAAATCAGAAGAAAAAAAAACAAATTACTAGATGAATTATTAGAAGCTCTAACACTGTCGATTCACTCACACTTTGATTCAAGTAGATTAATTTTTTTTCTTCAAGATTTCAAACCAAATGAGCCAGTTGAACCTACACTTGTTTCAAGGGAGGTATCCCAACCGAAAAAAATAATTTGTGGTGAGACTATATAAAAGCTAGTTTGAAAGAGCATCAAAAAATATCCTTCTGAACCTAACTTCGAGTGATCAGGTTAGGTTCATTTTTCAAATTTTGGAACATTTTTGAAAATTCAACATGCAAAATTTCAAAATTTGATTCACGTAGTTAATAGAGGTAGAAAGTTGAGATTTGAATTATAGCCCGTTTTTTGGCCACCTAAATTGATTGAAACCAGTTTCAAGCTGTTCTTTGAGTTTTCCAGATGATGGAAGAGACCATCAAAAATGCTTGTGAACACGATGAAGCAGCATGCGGTACACCAGGGGGTACTAGAATGGATCGTCATTGGCGTTTTTAGGAAGTTGGAAAGAGGAAAACACCGTGGAAAAATTTTGAGATCCTGATTTGAACCCATATCGGATTAAAAATGATAAAATTTTCAATAAAAATAAGGAATTTTTTTCTTCTGAGGTAATTTGTCGTGTTACAACCATTCAAGAAGAAAAAAAAATCCCATTTTTTTAAAATTCTCGAATGTCAGCAACTGAAAAAAATTGACTTTTATCAGGAAGATTTGGGTTCCGATCAGAGACCTGAATTTTTTGCAGTATTCTGAGAGCGACCTACAACTTCTTTCGACCCCCCCCCCCTTCCTCCTCCAATCTAACTTTCCAAAAAAATCAGATTCACTCTGTATACCTTGGGCACACCAAAAAAATTCGTGAAATGATACATTTTTACAAATTAAACAATAATATCCAACTATATATGAATTATAATCAAATGTATTTAGGTACAATCCTCATTTAAAAATGTCAAGTTAGGAGCTGTTCAGAAAATGCTATTACCTATTATACGATTTTTGAAAGCATAGAAAGAAATGGAAATGGTGCAGGTTTCCTCCAAAGAAATCTCAACTTTTTCAAAAATTCAGTTTCATAAAAAACTTTTTTTTTTTGAGAAATAATTCAACTTGAAAAACAATTTTTTGAAAAAAAAAGGATACAAAGTAGTTTGTTTTTAGACATGATTTTCCGAAAATTTAATTTTCGTGCCCAAAATGTGGATTTTGTTTTTATTTTTTGAATTCTGCAATTCTTAACCGAATTTTTTCAAACGTTGCAGGAATGATGAAAAATACAAAGGGTCGTCTCTGGAAATCTTTTCAATTTTTTTTGAAATGATTTGAGCCTGAAGGTGCCAAAGTTCACTGGGATTTTCTTTTATAGATTTTACATTCACTGTAAAGTATAAGAATTCGTCGGAGGTATTATAGAGCAATTCGAACCCTCTTCTGGTTGATTCGATTTAGTCTACTTTGTCCTAATGGATTATATCCTAATTCCCGTTTTCCTTCAAAAAGGGAAAGAGTGGATTATATCCTAAAAAATTTTATGGCGAGTAAAATTTCCCTCAAACAGGGAAAGCCAGTGGATTATATCCTAAAAATTTCACCCCTATAAAATTTCCCTCTTACAGAGATAAACAGTAGATTATGTCCCAAACGTTTCTCGCACATAGAACACCTAGTCACCTACCTACTTAAATATTGTACACTTTTAAGGAAGATTATGATTTTTAATTGGAATAGAAGATAAATAGTCTTTCCAGTTGTGTTGGTAGGTGAACGTGAGTTGTTACCACAAATGTTATCAGGAAGACTGGCATATTCTTTCAAAAAAAAAAAACACAAAAAAACAAAAAAAAAAACGAAATATTATGCGCTTAAAATTTCCTAAAAAAAATATTCCCATTTCAATACATATTTTGAAAGATGTTGAGATTTTTTTTTTTAGCCGAATTTTTTTTTAAAAATTTAGGCTATTGTGTCCGACCCTAATTTAGAAGGAGGGGGGGTAGAAGAGTTCTGACTCCATTTCTCGACGTTTGGGACCAAAAGATGACGATTTGCAAAAGTCACATATTTATATATATATATATATATATATATATATATATAATGATAATTTTACCCTCACTTTTGGAACTCTGGGGCCGAGCCTAACAGGTCAAATGAGGTCAAACTTGATATGTAGGGTCCCCTAGGTGGAGGAATGATGCAAAAAAAATTTTGGGGCCCCAACTCAAAATTGGGGATTTTACCCTTTTTTGAGGGGGTGCGGGGGAGCCCCAATATCATGAAATTTTTTGAAACTTGCCCCAGGGATGAGAACCCTAATTACCTACACCATAGTCAAATTTCAGCCCCCTAAGTCATCCCCACCCCATTTTAGGGCCCAAAAAGTGGATTTTGGGGTCATTTTTTTCACGTTGATCAGACTACAGACCCCCCAAATGGGGCTGGGGGGCCAAAATTTTCATCATGGATCAAGTTTGTGCCCCTGATGTGCCTTTTGTTGGTTTCAACTTTTGGGCCCCCTTTGACCCCCGTCAAGGGTCAAAAATCAAGATTTTTCACAATTTTTCATGTTTTTTCTCGCTTCTTGGTACGTTGATCAGCCTGCAGCCCAAACCAAATGACCTTGGATGCTAAAATTTTGTATTTAGGATAGGTAAGGGTCACTGAGGTGCCTTTTGGGGTTTTTGACCCTTGAGCCCCAAAATTGGGAGGTGGCCCTTTTTTGAGGGGGGCTCTAAAGAGGCCCCAATTTGACAAAATGATTTGAAATTTTTACCAACAACAGTGACTCTGATTGTCTCTACTGTATCTAAATTTCAGCTTCCCAAGTCATCCACACCCTATTTTAGGGCCCAAAAAGTGGATTTTGAGGTCATTTTTTCACGTTGATCACGCTACAGACCGCCCAAATGGAGCTGGGGTGCCTAAATTTTTATAATAGATCGAGTTTATGCCCCTGATGTGCCTTTTGTAGGTTTTGACCTTTAAACTCCTTTTGACCTCGATACAGGGTCAAAAATCAATATTTTTCAAGTTTTAACCTGTCTTTTCTGACGCGTTGAACAGCCTACAGCCCAAACTAAATGATCTAAACAATCGAAATTTGGGATGTAGGGTCAGTAGAGGTCACTGATGTGCCTTTTGGGGGTTTCGACTTTTGAGCACCAGTTGACCCCCGTACAGGGTCAAAAATCAGAAATTTTCACATTTTAACCTATTTTTTAGGTGTGTTGATCAGCCTATAGCTCAAACCAAATGACCTTGGAAACTAAAATTTGGTATTTAGGATCGGTAAGGATCACTGAGGTGCCTTTTGGGTTTTTTGACCCTCGAGCCCCAAAATTGGGGGTCACCCCTTTTTGAGGGGGGCTCAAAAGAAGCCCCAATTTGACAAAATGATTTAAAATTTTTACCAACAACAGTGACTCTGATTGTCTCCGCTGTATCCAAATTTCAGCTTCGCAAGTCATCCCCACCCCATTTTAGGGCCCAAAAAGTGGATTTTGAGGTCATTTTTTCACGTTGATCAAGCTACAGACCCCCCAAATGGAGCTGGGGTGCCTAAATTTTTATCATAGATCGAGTTCATGCCCCTGATGTGCCTTTTGTAGGTTTTGACCTTTAAACCCCTTTTGACCTCAATACAGGGTCAAAAATCAATATTTTTCAAGTTTTAACCTGTCTTTTCTGACGCGTTGAACAGCCTACAGCCCAAACTAAAAGACCTAAACAATCGAAATTTGGGATGTAGGGTCAGTAGAGGTCACTGATGTGCCTTTTGGGGGTTTCGACTTTTGAGCACCATTTGACCCCCGTACAGGGTCAAAAATCATAAATTTTCACGTTTTAACCTCTTTTTTGGTGTGTTGGCCCTCGTCTGAAGAGCTGAAAGTGTGAAGGGGATTGAGAGCGAAGCCCTCAATCCTCTCCTGCCATGTCCCTATTGAGGGTAAAGCTCCCCAATAGGGGCATGGGGGCGGAGCCCCCATCTGAAGAGTTGGAATTGACGAGGTGGTTGGGGGCGAAGCCCCCAACGCGGGGGTATGGGGGCGGAGCCCCCATCCTAAGAGCTGAAAGTGATGAGGGGGTTGGGTCGGAGCCTCAACGGGGGTATGGGGGCGGAGCCCCCATCTGAAGATGAAATCTTCAATGCAGAGAGGAACTAAAACTGAAGACAAAAACCTGACATTTTTAAACTGAATTTGAAGTTGAAACTGATATTGAAACTGAAATACCATGGATGAAAACGTTTTCAAAGAGGTACACTAACTTGAAAAAAAAAATTCGGCTGTCGCGGAGCATCTTGACTGCTACGCGTTTTTTTTTAAATGAAGAAGAAAACTGAAGAGATTTAAAAAAGTGAAAATTTGTCTTTCAAAATATTCGAGACATTTTTTTGAGGTAACTACACGACACAAAAATTTTAATGATTTTTTTTCCCTTTCACTTCAGATTTTTTTGAAAATAGATAGCCGTGTCATAAAATTCACTAATTTTTCTCCTATACAAAATTCCTAAAAATCTATAATTTGGTTGAAACTAAAAATTTTCAAATTAACAATTGTTGCATTCGTCTTCTGTTCACTTAAATCATAATCTTCTTTAAAAGTGTACGATATTTAAGTAGGTAGGTGGTGTGTTTTTTATGTAAGAGAAAGTTTAGGACATAATCCACTGGCTTTCCCTGTTTGAGGGAAATTTTACTCGCCATAAAATTTTTAAGGATATAATCCACTTTTTTCCCCTTTTTGAGAGAAAAAGGGAATTAGGATATAATCCATTAGGACAAAGTAGACATCACCGGTTGATTCGGGCGATCGAGAACAAAATACACTTAAAATTTGATCTAACCTATTTTACTAAAACAAGTTTCAGTATTTTGCATCGGTTAATTTTGGATTCTCAAAAATTTATCAAAACTAGAAAAATGAATTTTGACATTTGAAATTTGCAATAGTGATATACCTATTTTTTGATACTTTAATTTTATATTGTTTTCGCCCCCGGCCCCGCCTTATTAGATTATGTAGATATAGCTTTATAATACGTATGTGTGAGACCTCCCATCGAAGTTTTTGTAAAAACCAAAATTGTTCCTAGGACTTCAATCTACAACTTTTGTTTTAAATTTTGTTTAATTGGACCTCTCCCTCCCCATCAATTTTGCATAACACTCCGAAGACACGAATTAAAAATTGGAGATAGGAGAGAGGAAGGGGTCAATCGAAAAAATTTTCAAATTGAAGTTGTAGATTAAGATTCTAAAAATTTCGATTGGATCCCTCCCTCTACTTCGATTTCGAATAATATCAGGGAGATACTATATCAAAATTGGGAGAGCTGGGTCCATTTGAAAATTTTTTCAAAAAAAAGTTGTAGATTGAGGTCTTGGAAGTAAATTTTGTTATTATAAAATTTTCGATTGGACCCCTCCTTCTCCTCCAATTTTGAATATCTAGAGTACCTATCTATTTATAGTATTATGGGCTTATAAATTTTTTTTGAGTGAATTTTTTTCACAGAAACCCCAATTTAAAAATAATAAGAAATTTGCAGCTTTCATCTTTTGAACGCACTACATTGGAGTACCCCCGTTGGAAACCTCCCGAGCAAGATATTTTAATCCGTAAAAATGCAAGTATCCGTATCACCGCTTCGTATTTAAATATGCAGACAATATGCAATAGAAGTCTGAACGGAAATGTTAATTATTTTCACACCGGTAACAACGGAGTAATGAATTTCACAAAGAAAAAAAAATCACAAAAAAGTCTACGAGTATGCAACATTATGCGTCTGCAATTCTGCATAGTACATATCATCTCCAGCCTCACACAATCGCAAATTTAGATTTGTAATTTACCAGGTCGCCGTAGCTCCGCACTTTCCATTTCGTTATCGAAATCGGTGATCAAAGTTGTTTAGAAACTGCTAATGCTTTATAGTGCACTGTGTATCACCTTTGTGCCACAATCGAGTGGTAATAGTTTATCAGCAGCTTATTAATATTCTGGTCACAATTCAAATTTCAAATATTCACCATCTTCAAGATGACTCGATAGTGGAAAATTTTACAAGTGCATAGTAGATAATTATATTTTTTAAAATCTCGTTTAAAATAAATCTGCGAAAAATTCCATTAAATTATGGGACAATCCTTGGGGAAAAAATATTTCGATACATGAGGCGAAATACTGCCACAACCTCGTTTATTCATCTTTCATCTTCTGTAACCAACATGGATCGAACTTTCATCTAAATACCATAAAACAGAAACTACAAATTATGTATGTAGGTATTTTTCGTCAGCGACATGGCAAAGTTTCAAATCGCTTTATTATTACATCCTAATGCAATGCAATACATAAAATTCAAATTAGGTATACGTGTACCACAATTAAAATTTTCGAGTACGGAAATGCGAACAATTAAAAACTCATTTACTGCAATTTCCTACTCTTGCATTTATCATTCATCCGTTCATTCATGAATGCAAAAATAAACTCCGCCTCGCCACAGGTGGCACGTCACCTGGATGGATTTATATAGCTGAATATTAGCGAATGTATGTACCAAGGTTTGTACCTTACGATTAAAAGAAAAACACTCGTTATCGTAATCGTCAACTAGTTCACGAACTTTAGATCGTATTCCTATTTATAATTTTAATTTAAAGACACCACCTACATATTTATTCAGATGGTGACGCAGTAAAGTTCCACAAGCACTCATCATTAAGTGCGAATACTTTTAAAGACAGTAATCCCGTATCATCAACAATTCGTCGTCGCCATCGCAGACGATAAACGCGGCAACAAAAATACTCTCACATTGAAAATCGAGTCACTTTCGGGTATTTACTTTCGACATTAAAAATAATATTACCACATTGTCAGCGGCGGCGATCATTTGCCAACAAATCATTAATGAAACAATCTTCGCCGCCATCGCTGGATAACACGTTTTAACATCACGAAACAGCCTTAATCGCAATGAAGAATGGATCTTCGAAATTATTTTAAATATGTTGGAAATGTGACTGATAAAAATGATTAAATTAACTCCAGCCTCTTCTGCATATAAAACCAGTAAAACGGTATCAAACTCTATACACTTTAAATTTTTATTCACCTGAAAATGTACACTACACACAGTATATAGGAACCGTTACGTTACATTACCGACAAACGCAACAGAAGATAATCCCTTACGTTCAGTACGATACGTGATACGTTTCTTCCGATTTCCGCAAAAATATCACCGTGTAACCGCATTCTCATTCGGCAAATTACCGAATTATTTTGACCGCGAACGCCAGCAGTTGTTTCCACAGCACCGGACCGAGCATTTTTCGCATATTAAGAAAATTTAAACCACCCAACGTGCGACGTGTCTCAATGTTCAAACATGAAACATGATGCTCATACAAGACGTATTTGTACGAAAACATCATTTTTAGATTTAATGCATTTTGAACGTAGCCATCTCTCCTTTTCAGACATATTTGATAAATCTTAATTCATCACTTGATCGAATATTTAATTTGAATAATTCGAATGAAAAGTCGATAAATGCATTTGGTATCTAAACATAGGTTCATTATTTTCGATATTATATTTTTAGGTACCTACCTACATATTTTGTATTTACACTAAAAAACCAAGTGATTATTTATTTCCAAAAAAATGAGAAATTTTTTTATCTAGGTAAAAAAATAAAAAAATTTTATACTCCAAAAGATCAAGATTTTTAAGCCGAATTAAAAAAAAAAAATTTAGGCTATTGTGTCCGACCCTGATTTAGAGGGAGGGGAGGTAGAAGAGTTCTGACCCCATTTGTCGACGTTTGGGACCAAAAGATGACGATCTGTCACATGTCACATATTTATATATATATATAATTTTACCGCTACTTTTGGAACTCTGGGGCCGAGCCTAACAGGTCAAATGAGGTCAAACTTGATATGTAGGGTCCCCTCGGTGTAGGAATGATGCAAAAATTTTTTTGGGGCCCTAACTCAAAATTGGAGATATGACCCCTTTTTGAGGGGGGTGCAGGGGAGCCCCAATATCATGAAATTTTTTGAAACTTGCCCCAGGGATGAAAACCCTGATTACCTACACCATAGTCAAATTTCAGCCCCCTAAGTCATCCCCACCCCATTTTAGGGCCCAAAAAGTAAATTTTGGGGTCATTTTTTTCACGTTGATCAGGCTACAGACTCCCCCCCCCAAATGGGGGTGGGGGCCAAAATTTTCATCATGGATCAAGTTTGTGCCCCTGATGTGCCTTTTGTAGATTTCAACTTTTGGGCCCCTTTTGACCCCTGTCAAGGATCAATACTCAAGATTTTTCACAATTTTTCATGTTTTTTCTCGCTTCTTGGCACGTTGATCAGCCTGCAGCCTAAACCAAATGACCTTGGATGCTAAAATTTGGTATTTAGGATAGGTAAGGGTCACTGAGGTGCCTTTTGGGGTTTTTGACCCTTGAGCCCCAACAGGGTCAAAAATCATAAATTTTCACGTTTCAACCTCCTTTTTGGTGTGTTGGCCCTCGTCTGAAGAGCTGAAAGTGTGTAGGGATTGAGAGCGAAGCCCTCAATCCTCTCCTGCCATGTCCCTATTGAGGGCGAAGCCCCCCAATAGGGGCATGGGGGCAGAGCCCCCATCTGAAGATGAAATCTTCAATGCAGAGAGGAACTAAAACTGAAGACAAAAACCTGACATTTTTAAACTGAATTTGAAGTTGAAACTGATATTGAAACTGAAATACCATGGATGAAAACATTTTTAAAGTAGTAGACTAACTTGAAAAAAAAAATTCGGCTGTCGCGGAGCATCTTGACTGCTACGCGTTTTTTTTTTGATTCCAAAAGAATTTAGAAAAAATTGAAAAGGTAAATACGATTTTTTTTCTGCAATAAGTGAGCTCCTTTCTAAAAAAAAAACAATTTTTTTTCAGAAGTTTTTTTTTTATGTTATTTCCAATAAATTACCTACCTACCTATTCAGAAAATTGAAAAACCTTTTCCCACAAAAATTCGGATTCATTTTCTTTAAAAATTTTACTAAAGTGTTGTATTAGGTAACTAAATTTTTTTTTAGGAAAACGTAGGCAAAAAAGGAAAAGTTTTTCTCCTCAAAAGAAACAGATTTTTTGAACGGGTTTTCTTCGAAAAAAAAAAAAAAAATGCCAGCGCTACGTGCCTCCCCATGGAGAGCTTAACTCCCTGAACCTCTCTGGTTGGTTCTATTTTTGCACTACGTTTAAAAGTATGAAAATGATTTTATTGTGTATTTCATGCCCAATTCAAAAAAAACGCGTAGCAGTCAAGATGCTCCGCGACAGCCGAATTTTTTTTTTCAAGTTAGTGTACCACTTTGAAAACGTTTTCATCCATGGTATTTCAGTTTCAATATCAGTTTTAACTTCAAATTCAGTTTAAAAATATCAGGTTTATGTCATCAGTTTTACTTCCTCTCTGCATTGAAGATTTCAACTTCAGATGGGGGCTCCGCCCCCATGCCCCTATTGGGAGGCTTCACCCTCAATAGGGACATGGCAGGAGAAGATTGAGGGCTTCGCTCTCAATCCCCTTCACACTTTCAGCTCTTCAGACGAGGGCCAACACACCAAAAAACAGGTTAAAACGTGAAAATTTCTGATTTTTGACCCTGTACGGGGGTCAAATAGTGCTCAAAAGTCGAAACCCCCAAAAGGCACATCAGTGACCTCTACTGACCCTATATCCCAAATTTCGATTGTTTAGGTCTTTTAGTTTGGGCTGTAGGCTGTTCAACGCGTCTGAAAAGACAGGTTAAAACTTGAAAAATATTGATTTTTGACCCTGTATCGAGATCAAAAGGGGTTTAAAGGTCAAAACCTACAAAAGGCACATCAGGGGCATGAACTCGATCTATGATAAAAATTTAGGCCCTCCAGCTCTAGTTGGGGGGTCTGTAGCCTGATCAACGTGAAAAAATGACCTCAAAATCCACTTTTTGGACCCCAAAATGGGGTGGGGATGACTTGGGAAGCTGAAATTTGGATACAGTGGAGACAATCAAAGTCACTGTTGTTGGTAAAAACTTCAAATACTTTTGTCAAATTGGGACCTCTTTAGAGCCCCCTCAAAAAGGGGCCACCCCCCAATTTTGAGGCTCAAAGGTCAAAAACCCCAATAGGCACCTCAGTGACCCTTACCTATCCTAAATACCAAATTTCAGAATCCAAGGTCATTTGGTTTGGGCTGCAGGCTGATCAACGTACCGGGAAGCGAGAAAAAACATGAAAAATTGTGAAAAATCTTGATTTTTGACCCTTGACAGGGGTCAAAGGAGGCCCAAAAGTTGAAACCTACAAAAGGCACATCAGGGGCACAAACTTGAGCCATGATGAAAATTTTGGCCCCCCAGCCCCATTTGGGGGGTCTGTAGCCTGATCAACGTGAAAAAAATGACCCCAAAATCCACTTTTTGGGCCCTAAAATGGAGTGGGGATGACTTAGGGGGCTGAAATTTGACTATGGTGTAGGTAATTAGAGTTCTCATCCCTGGGGCAAGTTTAAAAAAATTTCATGATATTGGGGCTCCCCCGCACCCCCCTCAAAAAGGGGTCATATTTCCAATTTTGAGTTAGGGCCCCAAAAATTTTTTTGCATCATTCCTACACCGTGGGGACCCTACATATCAAGTTTGACCTCATTTGACCTGTTAGGCTCGGCCCCAGAGTTCCAAAAGTAGGGGTAAAATTATCAATAAATAAATATATATATATATAAATATGTGACATGTGACAGATCGTCATCTTTTGGTCCCAAACGTCAACAAATGGGGTCAGAACTCTTCTACCCCCCTCCTTCTAAATCAGGGTCGGACACAATAGCCTAAATTTAAAAAAAAAAATTCGCCTAAAAATGAGTTTCAAATATTGAAAAGTTGAAAATTGACGATTAAGTATAATAAATAGGTTTCAGAAAATCTTACAAAAAACAAAATGCCTAAAAGTCATCCAATTTTGGAAAAAACAATGAATAATAAGACGTAGGTATCTACTATCTACAATGAATAGAATATTGAAAAAGTTGATTCAGAATGTTTAACAAAAAAAAATATCTAAAACTCATTCAATTTTGAAAAATATTTTCTTAAGTTTTATATTGTCTGACAAAATACAACGAAATTTTTTGGCTAGGATTTCGTCTCGTTTTTCATCAGTTTGGTCATCGCAAAATCATCATACTTAAAATGTTTCTTTCCAAAAATTTTGAAAAAATTTTGTACCAATATTTTTCAATTCAAAAGAATTCAGGTAGTACGTAGTTCGTACATAGTTTTCATCTTAAGAAAATTCAACAAAAAAATCTAAGTAAGTATGAAAAAAGTTGAATGATTTTTTTTGAAGTTGAAGTTTATAAAACATTGATTACTTTTTTCTTCCAAAAAATTGAATTAAATGTTTTTTTCTTTAAAAGTTTGAAAAATATTTTTTAGAGTATACACCGTACAAATTTGGACCATAATCTTCATCTCCATAGGCAAGCGCCTACATTGGCGATCCTATGGCAAACTAATCTAAATTCCCAAAACATAGTCTTTGTCCCGAAATTTCTTGGACAGGATTTCGTTTCGTTTTTCGCTAGTTTGGTCTTCATAAAAGCATACTAGGTAGTAGGTAAAGTACCTACATATATAGGGTAGGCTCCTTTTCTTTCTAAAATCTTTGAAAAATTTTGTACCATTTTTTTTTAAATTCAAAAGAATTTGGATAACTAAGATTTTTTACCTCAAAAATTAAAAAAAAAATCTATAAGAAAAATTGAATTATTTAATTTTTTGGAATACAAAAATAATCCAAGTATTTATTTTATTTCAATTTTTTTTTCTTTAACTTTAAAAAAAAAATCTTTCAATTTTTCAATTTTCTTATAGAAAATTTTTAAAATTTTCTTAGAGATAAAAAAATACTCATTCAACTTCTTTGAATTAAAATATTAAAAAAATGGTACATAATTTTCAAAGTTTTTGGTAAACGACAAAATTGTTCAATTCAGTTTTTGGGGCTCCAGTTTGATTCTATAGACGCTATGTGCCAATGTGTGCTTTTTACCATTTTATCAAGTTTTATCGATAAAATTTTTGAACATTTTTAGTGAATAAAAACAAAAGGAGAGCAATAAGAAAAGTTATAAGCTATTGAGAAAAAAGTTGAGGTGATCCACATTTGTACCCCTTAAGCTATTTCTTTCTTCAAAAACAAAGATGTTTTCTCAAAAGAAAAGAAAAAAGAAAAAAAAAAAAAAAATGAAAAATGAAAAGTTAAAAAAAAATCAAGAAAATGTAGATAGGTACAACTGAAAACAATATTTCTGTAAATTTTAATTTTTTTACTTGAAGTTTTGTTTATAAGTTAGATACGATTTTTCTACAAAAAGATTAAAATACTTTTCTCCAAAAAATTAAGGGATGTTTCCTTCTTCAAAATTTTGAAAAAAATGTTAATTTCAAAAAATGGTATGGCATTCCTTTTTTTTTCTTCAAAAAACGATGCTTTTATTCTGCAATAAAAAATTAAAAGTTTTCTTTTTTTTCAAGAAAATTTAGACAACTTTTTTTCCTTCCATAAACAACAAACAAGAAAAAAATTTTCTCAAGGGGTTTCTCCCAAAAAATTAAAAATCGTTTCAAAGAACTCAAATTTTCGTTGCCAATATTTTTCACTTCAAAATCCCGAAAAATCAGAGATTTTATTATTGATTTTTGAATTTTGAGTTTTCTATGCTGTTTTGTTGCTCATTTCACTTTTGAAATTTTTGGGGGTAGCTCGAGCACCAGAGTTATTGCCATTTCGACCCCCTGCGTAGTGCTTACGTGTGTTTTTTGCGCGTTGCAGTCAACCAAAAAAAAATCTAGTCACTCCACTGGACTGTTTGTAAAAAGAAGTGGGAGAATTTTTATTTGGATACGAAAACCGATCAGTACATAAACGATCAAAAACTTAATTTCATGTAGGTAGATCCAGGTATTACACTCTACAGCTGCATATGTAACGAACAATACGAATAGAAAAACTTTGCCTGCTCTTTCTGGCGGTACTATTTGGTTTACTCAATAATTTACGCCTGCACACCACACCTTCGCTTCTTTTTTTTCCAGAACGGAATACAATTGACTCATAAATTTAGCAACACTTCCGTACCAAATAGTTCGATTATTTTTTTTAATTGATCGTTTTAATGGTTGTGTAACAGCGTGTGGTGTTTTTCGAAACGGTAGCACACTTGCCTGCAGTTTTGTTTATCTGATTTTTTAATCGTTTCGCTATCTTGATTTATTATTTTTAATTGTTACGGCTTTCTCCGAGTTTCGTTTTCACTCAATATTAATCTTAAAATTTGGCATATTTGTTTCGTTTTAGTCTCATATTTGGTAACATTTTCTAACGAAATCGAGCGTATTTTTTTTCTTTACTTTTGAACAAATGATCATTTGACAAAATCAAATCAAAACGAGCATTTTTATGCATCGGCTTCGTTAGTATAATGTGTTGTTTTTCGAGTATACCTACATTAAAAAATCATCGTAATCAACAAATCCGACGATGGGAAGTTCATTCATTAGTGCTTGACGATTTTTCGTTTAATTACAACAATATTTTCGTTTCTGATTTGACGAATAACTTGAAAATACTTTCGCTGGATTATATGCCCATGTGCCAATGATGAAATCTGAAATACTCATCTTGATACGAAAGCAACGTCTAGTCTGTCAAAATCGATCTTGTTTCAAGTCTGACCGAAAGTAATCAACTAACGGAATTACCTACTTAATATGTACTGTACTGGAATTCGACAAATATGCGATCGAGCGAGAATATGGATCATGACGCAGACAGAAATTTAATTCATACAAAAATGATTTTTACGCATTAGATTCGTAATCAGCCAAACGTTACCTTATTTCAAAGTTGAACGTAGAAGTTTACAATAGACTAAATGTGTACTTTTCCAACAGAAATGTAGGTATATAAACAATCATTATACTTTGAAATTAGAACGATAGGTAGGTTAGGTACTCGTTAATACATCGGATTATGAATTCGTATTAACGGACGTGGAAATACCGCATCAAGCAAGTAAGTACGTTCGACGGTTTGCTTACGAGTGCTCCAGCATGACCGGTATGCAGCCATAATTAATCACCAGGTATTCGCCAAGTATATCTACCTATTTTAGGTATCAGAAGTGCCAATGTTCAAGAAAATGTTACAGAAATTATTGGATTAATAAATATGAGGTTTCATACACATTTCTTCAATAGGTAAAATATGTAGCCATAATGATAGTAAAAGTTTACAAAATGTACTGTCAAATAAAATTTGTTACTCTACATTTTAGTGTATCAACTGATGTAAATTTTCCTCAATCATGTTTCTCGTTAGGCAAATGTTTACATTATGAAAAAAAAATAGAAAAAGAACGTTTCACAAATACCAGAAAACTGTAATTTAAACAACGAATTAGTT
This sequence comes from Balanococcus diminutus, assembly GCA_959613365.1. Lineage (NCBI taxonomy): Eukaryota > Metazoa > Arthropoda > Insecta > Hemiptera > Pseudococcidae > Balanococcus > Balanococcus diminutus. Next base: position 39,840,870 of record OY390715.1, on the reverse strand, counting down.
TTTCATCGGGTGTAAAAATATAATGAGTCAACATAGATTTTTAGATAATGGAAACAAAAGATCGCATGCGAGCCGGCTATCATTACTTTTTGTTCTCCTTCCTTTTTAGCAATAATTACCATTGTCTCGTGCAAAAAACGCGTGTAGAAACGTTTAAATGGAACAAGTTGGGCATGTTGACGCATATCATCAATGCAAGTTATAGAATTACGAGTACAATATTTAAAAAACATTTAACAAAAATTAACAATGTTTCAAAATTTCAACTGTCATCGAACAAGTGAACAGCCGGCATTGCGATCTAGTCTATCTGCACCAGACTGTCCCTTGTCTTGTCTGATAAAACTAAATTTTATTTCTACCGTGGCAGAAGTCAGTTCAGTTCGACTAAACATTTGATACGTATTAACGTAGATAAGGTTCTGTTTAAGAATTTCATATCACTTCAAAGTTAAACAAAAAAACACCTTACGAATTCTTCAACTTCAAATATGACTCATTGGTAAATTTTGAAATAAAATATAGGCAACTCCAACTTCCCTGAAGAGGTGTCTTTGATGCTTGAAACTGGTATTTAAAAAAATGATAAATGACTTTTAATCCAATAAATTGACCATCAAAGTTGCAATTGATAAATTAATACTTCGTTATTATTAAAGTTATTGCGGGAGTCGGAGTTCAAGAAACTTCTATATAAACAGAAAATGCTTTTGAAGCGTCGCTCATCCACCTGTTGCATACTAACATGAGTTGAGCTGCTCGTACGCATTAAATTTATCTAAATGTACTTGTACTCAGAATATATTCTGAAGTACTTCTTCTCATTAATTTATAAACGAAAGAAAAATCATTTAAAAGTTGATGCTTTTCACTTACCAAGAGATTAATTTTGGTTTACACAGTTTTCACGTATTCCATCCTTATGATCGATATACAACGGAAAATGATATCATTCGATTTGGGAAACTGAAGTATACACAAAAACTACCACACACTCAGGTAAAAAACACAGGTGTAAAAATTCACATTTATCACAACACCAACGTAACAATGATCCCAAAGAATGGCCAAAAAACTGATGAAATTGCAAGTAAACTAAACCAAAACTAGCAAGCGAGGCAATAAAAACGACAGACGAAACGAATTATGAAAATTTATCACGAAACTTTAAAATAAAAAGTAAAAAAAAGAAACACAACACATCAAAACCATCAAAAAATGCCGCACGACTACCTGCCACACGCACACACGAAAACAGTAAACAGGTAAAGAAAGGTATCACCCAACATCATTTTCAAGCCGAACAGGCTTACAATTTTCACCTGATTCATTTTCATTGTTCTGGTACAAAAAAGAAATAATCAGGTGGGAGAAAGAGGAGGAATTTGTGATGAGCTAAGGGGAAGCCCTGCGGGAAGCGGGAAGAGAATGCCTTTCGATTACGACAATCGATTCTTTTGTCCGGTCGATGGTCGATTTCGATTTCGAAAAGTTCATTTGTGACCGGGCATAGGAAAAGCAAATACTTTAAATTAATAATACTGGAAACTCAATGCTTTTGATTTGACTCCCAAGAAGAGCGCTCTCTAAGCGGCTCGGCATGAAACTAATTCCAGGTTTTCGACTAATCGTCGCGTGATTCGCCCTCTGATTGGTCGAAGACATGACGATCGGTCGAAAGTCTGAGAATAGTTTCATGCCGAGCCGCTAAAACTGCTAAAAGAGCGCTTTTGTCGGGGCCACTTTTCCCCATTGAAGTTTCCAGTATTATTAATTTAAAGTATTTGGGAAAAGGGTATTAGTGTCCAAAAAATCGATTTTCACTTTTTTGGTGTTCTGAGGTCCACTCACCAAGGTCTATCACCTGAATCACTAAAAACTTCGAAAAAGTCAATATTATTTTCAATCGGCATTACAAAAGGGACCTAGTAAATCTGTAATCACTGTGGTTTTCGATGTATTTTTCATCTTATGATCACCTATGACACGAAATCTTCATAATTTAGCCTAAAATCAATGTTACATTTGTTATCAGTAAACTTCAAAAATTTACTTATCACAAAAAAAAAATCCCTTTTTGGCAACACTGAGTTTGGTCAAATTTCCCTTGCGCCATTATACAAAAATGTTCGCTCATAATCATTTTTTTAATATTGAAAAATATTTCACTTATACCCAGTAACAATTCCCCAAAGTTTTAGAAAAATCGGTCTATTCGTTCCAGAGATATTCATTTCCAAAGTTTGTTTTCGCTCTCCTGAAAAGTTTACGTTTTGGACACTAATACCCTTTCCCTATGCCCGGTCACATTTCATTGAATGATTTTCATTGATTGAAAATTGTTGTGTATATGTAGGAGCGCTGCTCTACGTACGGGTACTTATCTCATGTTTTCGGTCTGTGCTTTAACTTTAATGATGATGTAATCAGGGAAGAAAACCAATCAATTTTTTCAAAATGAGAATTTTTCAAAATTTTCTTTTAAAAAAATAATACTGTCTTATACTTACCTAAATAATATAATTTCAGAGTAACCGTTTTCAATGAATTCCATTATTTTAATTTTTCGTTAATTTTTTTGAAACAAAATTTTAAAAATTACATTTTTTAAAAAATTTTTAATGTTCAAGTATTATGAAAATTTTTAAAATCCTGTTTGTTCGATTTAAGAACGTTTAATGATTTAAATTTTTTTCTTTTTGCAAATTTTACTCAAATAAAATCTTTCAAATTTTTATTTTTTGAATTTTGTTTTCAAAAAATTTATTTCGTTTTAAAAAATGAATACTTTAATTGAAAAATACCATTTAAAAAAAGAAATTGTACAGAATTATCATATACTTTCCTTCAAGTTCTCATTCTCAATCACACCTCAAAAAAGCATTAATAAATTTTTTTTCTAACTTGGAAAAATAAGAAGACAGAATTTTCTTTAGAATTCAATGCTTGATTTACCTATAAAAAAATAAAATTTCCAGGTATTTTATAAATGTACTCACTCGTATTTTGGAACAATTGATTTAGAACAAAATTTGGAACAATTCGATTTTTAAGTTTAAAATAGATTTTTGACCTCATATTGAAGAAACGTAGATTATTCTAAACAATTCATTTTTAAAATGGAATTTTTTAACCAAAATTTTGAAAAAGATGAAATAAAATTTAAAAAAAAAACTGATAAAATTTGAAAAAACATAGGTACCTATCTATTGAAGTTTTTTGATTTTTTTTGATAAAAATTTTAAATAAATGCCTGTTTTCAATTGAACTTGAAGTGTAAAAAAATCCATCTTAAAATATAAAATGCAAAGGTCCAGATCTTGAATCGGACATTTGGGAAGATGATAATAGGGAATTCTCCCCTGTGGTGTAGCCCCGTCGCCCCGTGCACTGCACTGGTATGTACTTAAGGGTGATGTGACCCCGTATTTTGAAAATGTTTTGAATATCAGGAGTCAATGGTGACATTTATACTGGAGAAAATAATTCCCTATTTTTCATTTCCTCGTGGTGTAGCCTGTAGCTTCCGTCGCCCCGTTTATATCACTTGTATGTACTGTACTATAATGTACTTGCCTTGCACTATGAAAAAAACTTGAGTATAATAATAATAATCACGATTTTCAACAAATAATTTTTAATATATAATAAAATTATTAAAGTAAGAAAGGAAATTTGGAAAATTATTATTTAAAAAAATTTGATGAAAAACGATTCTGAATAAAAATTTCAAAAAATGAAAACTTTCTATCAAAATTGAAGAAAAAAAAATTATAAAATTGAAAAAAAAATCAACTTACAAAATTTTGAAAATAGCCATTAGAATTTTTTGAAAACAAAAATAAATATTATGAAATGAATGACTGTCTTGATGCTTGATAGATTAGATAATTTTGATTTTTTTACAATAAAAGTTGAAATGAGACATGACTTGACAAAAAAAAAAAAAAAAAAAAAAATGCTGAAGACCAAAATATTTATTATTAAACTTTGGAATAGAAAATTTATTTGAATAACATTTTTTAGAATAAATACTTATTCAGAATTTTATTATTGAAGATTGTTTTTAAAAAATTCAACATTTTCAAATTTTATCATTTAAATTTTTTTTCAATTTTGGTGGAAAAAAGTAATTTAAAAAAAAAATTTAGAATCATCTTTTATCAATTTTTTTAAAATGAAAATTTTTCAAAATTTTCTTTCAAAAAAATTTTAATTTTAGAGTTACAGTTCCCAATGAATTCTTTTATTTTAAAATTTCGTTAATGTTTGATTTGAGAACGTTTAATTATTTGAATTTTTTTTCTTAATGCAAATTTTGCTGGTCTTCTTATTTGAGAAAAATTTGAAATAAATGCCCTGAAGTGTTAAAAGATCCATCTTGAAATGTAAAGAACCAGATCTTGAATCGGAAAGGTAATATGGAGTTCTTAAATTTTTTTTCAATTTTGGTGGAAAAAAGTAATTTAAAAAAAAAAAATTTATAATCATCTTCTATCAATTTTTTCAAAATGAGAATTTGATTTGAGAACGTTTGATTATTTTAATTTTTTTTCTTAATGCAAATTTTGCTGGTCTTCTTATTTGAGAAAAATTTGAAATAAATGCCCTAAAGTGTTAAAAGATCCATCTTGAAATGTAAAGAACCAGATCTTGAATCGGAAAGGTAATAGGGAGTTCTTCCCCGTGGTGTAGCCCCGTCGCCCTGTGTACTGCACATACTTTTTATAAAATTATTGAAAAAAATGATAAATTAAAAAAAAAAAAAATTATTTGAAAATAGGTATTAGAATTTTTTGAAAACCAATTGAAACATAAAAACTGAAGATTCATAGATATTTTGAATCTGAAGGAGGATAACAGTGACTTCTTCGCCATAAAAAACACGCGAAAAACATCAAAAAATTCAAAAACACGCAAAACTTGACCGGGCTCCGTTTTCGAGCCGCTTGCGTTTTAGCTGCGCGGTAGTTTTTGTTTGCCTACCAAGTTATGCCTACTAATCGGTAATGCGGCTCGAGTAGTCGACCACGGACCATTAACAATCTCGAGTTTTAAAGAAAAACTCTCGCCTATGGGGAAATCCTTTGATGTTCGCCGCGTCTCTTTTTATATAATAAGGTTTTTATTTCATAAGATAATAAGATAAAGATTATTATCAAAAACCTCAATTGAGATTGAAATTTATTTGAAAAATTATCTACTAAATTTCAAGTATAGCTCAAAATAATGAAATTTTAATTCGTCAAATTCATTTCATAGTGTGATGGTGAGAGTAAATTAAAATGAAAAAGTACCATAATATTGACGTGATAAATAATCGAAAAATTGGCAATTCTTTTGATTCTCATTTGAATGTTCCAATCAAATCAAAATCAGAAGGGCCCACAAAATTTGAAAAAAATCTCGCAGAAAAGTTATTTCTTCGTAGAGTGTACACTGGAAGTCGATCAGTAAAAGTAAGCATTATTCTATGTGTTAATTACGACAGAACGTTGCATCGTTTCGGAAAAGTGTTTGGGCACTTTGGACTTGGAAAAATACATTGAAAAATTTTTGTTTCAGCCATGCCAGATTTCCAGTTATCGAGCTAATTTTCTTATAGTATTCAGTCCCGATGGGTAAGCACTAGATAGTTTTTTAGAATGTTTTTGATTATCTTGAAAATAAACGATTATTTCTGATTTCAGGACAAAGTTGGCGTCTACAAATGGTGATCATAACGTTTACATTATCGAGATTGCGACTTGCAAAGTGTTAAATACTTTGAAAGGTCATAAACGTACACCGTGGACCGTAGTTTTTCATCCATCTAATAATAATATCTTAGCTTCTGGCTGCCTCAATGGAGAAGTTCGTGTATGGAATTTGAACGATGTAAATATGTTAACAATTGCTTCATCACTATAAGATTCTTGTATACATATCGTAGAACTTCTTGTTATACATATCTGCCATGTGTTTAGGGTTCGTTTGAAAGTTGGCAATCTCCAGGCCACACGGTCATTGCTTCAATCGCTTTTCATCCAAAATTCAATTTACTGGCAATCGCTACTTTTAAAGACATATTTTTTTGGGATTGGAACACATCGATTATTTTTGGGCAAACTTCTACAGAAAGTGATGAAGAAAAAATCAGGTTCGAAACATCCAGAAGTATTTTTTTTATTTTACAATGGATGAAATTTGATACTTAACTGAAATCTTTTGTTATAGGTACATTAAGTTTGATTCAACCGGTGATAAATTAATAACGGCGATTGCACTGAAGAATAAAATGTTATCGCAGTACGATTCAATTGCTTTCCGCGAAGTTTTTCAGTTTTCTTGTGAGCGACGTATTTTAAAGGACATTAAAGTGGTAATGAAGTTTTGCGAAACTCTTCTTCACCAGGTTAGTCAGGAAGAATTCAATTCATTGCATGCATTCCGTATGATTTGAAGCGACTACAAATTTCATGATTTATTTGTAGGATATACCGGAAAAAAATGTCACAGAAAAGGTGTCTCCTATGAAGAAAAATCCTAAAAGCGTGAATCGTTCATGTGGCGAGTCTCTACTAGGAGAAACACTACCTTATCTATGTAAATATCATTTAGATTTGGTATCGACGCATTTAAACGTCACTTGCTTCTGTCCTGCTGAATTTTCCACAAAAGCGTTAGATATACTGAAGAAAAACACATTACCATTTGATTATTTGGTCGATAAGTGCTATTTTTGCAGGTAATCCCATTTTTAAAATAATATTTAATCGGAAGTATTGTCGAAATTTTTCCAACTTTTGGTATATTTTTTCAGGTACACGTGGTTGTATAATGCAGTCTTTCAGCTTAGAATTATGAACCAACAGAAGAACCATATATGCCAAGGAATTCGGCGTTTTTCCGAAGATGATCATATTTGGTCGTTTAGCGATTGTCGATTTCAAGAGTTGTTAGAAGAGAATAGTAACGAGTTGAATGGTGTTACCGAAGAAACACTTAGATATTGTTTCGAGCATTTTGCGAGAAACCGTATCGCTCCACATTTTGCAGAATTCATACCAGAGAATGGTCTGTGCTCGAAAAATCTTAAATCAGATTTTCTCGAAGGCGAACAAAATAAAGAAACTGGTAAGCAATTTGACTCGCATCATCGGTGATGAAAAAAAAAAAAAATGCGAATATACGTAGGTATTTGATTTTTTTCTTAAATCTATTTTCCAGGTAACCCATCTAGTTCAAAAAAACCATTCACTCATGAGGTAAAAAAAGTTGCATTTATTTCGATTTTCTCGCATATCTAGAAATTTTATTGGTGAATTAATTTTTCAGATACCACTACGTTCCGACTGTTTTTTAAAGTTTTGTGAAAATTTCAAGCTACTACCTAGTGGTACCTTTGCACCGTTTTTAACCGCTTTCGCCGAGTTGTACCATTATTTACCAGCTTTGCAGCAGATATCCACGTGAGTGCACTTTTATTTTAATGCCTATGAGGTGTATAAAATGATTCAATATTTAAAATTTTTTGATATTGATTGGTTTCAGAAAAGACGATACTAGTCGTTTAAATATCATAATGAATGAATGGGAATATCTTTATTGTAAACTTCTTCTGATAAATAATATGGTCGAAGGAGATGGCGGCCTGATATTGAAAAAATGCTCCGTTAAGGTGGCCAACGAAAATATTGATATAAATTTGGAGTGCGATGAAAAAATGAGTCCGAATGTTTTTAAGGAGAACAAGGATCTTAAAAGACGCCTATTTCGCGAAAAACAAAATTATTCAGCCGACGACAAGGTAACTTACATCTGCACAAAATGAATAAACTTCAATGTGGGTTGGAAATTTTTTTTATTTTATTATTTTTATTTTTATTTTTATTTTTATTTTTAGGAAAATAACAAGGAAATTGAAGAAACTTGTAGTGTAAAGAAAAGTAAAGTACGTAACTTTTCATTTTGAGATCGGAATCGAAATTCATTTATGAAGTTTGAAATAATAATGCTCATTCATTTTTTAGAACGAGAAGGATCATGTGAATGATGGCGCATCTACATCTTCGTATTTTCCAGAAAATAAACAAGTAAGAGTAGTAAGTGTATTTGTCTTTAGCACGTTCTATGCATTGATTTAAAAAAATAAAAAATAATTATTAATATTTTAGAACGTTGTTGTTGGTGGTGGTAATGGGAGTGCTGATACCACAAACTGCATAAATTGCGATAAACCTGAAATGCAGTGCAATTCATGCGGAAAATTCGACACCGGTAACAATAAATTATCTAATTCGGTACGTTGATTTTATGATAAATTTAATTATTTGTATTTGTTTTATTTATTTTTTTGTTGATCAATTTTTTTATTATTCGAATAGGCTTTGCAATTGTTGAGGAAAGATATTGATATTTTGAACAACGAAATTCTTCGCAGAAATGAATCTAAAACCCAACGTCATCGCATAGAAAAATTATACAAACAGCAACTTGAAACTGAAATAAATCGAATTGGTAGGTCTGATTTTAATTATGTAGTTGTACCGAATCATGCATTTTTTCATATCCAATTTTTTTTTCTTCAGATGGCGCATTGTTCATTACGATTCAAATTATTAAAAAATGTATTCGGTACGTATTCGTATTACAAAGGTATTATATTTTTCCATTTAGGTTAAATATTAAATTTTTCATAAAATTTTCAGAATGCATTTATCTACTTTTATTACCGAATTAAAAAAACTCCTGAAAATAAATTTGACTGCGGTAGAATCGAAAGATCCTAAATTCGATAACGTTTACATACGACGTAAGTCCAACAAGTACATATTTGTATTGATACTTCCAAATTAATAATCTATGAAGAGTATTTTGAATAACGTTGATGTTTGATTTACTTGTTACAGTTTTTATCTTCATTATTAAAAGAGTGGTTACCTTTACCCGAAGTATTTTAGAATTTTTATGCGAATACAGGTGAGTGGTACTAATATCCTATCAACTGGAGAATGGGTCCAAGAATTTTCCATTTCAATTCGTGTGTATTTTTTTAAAATTTTAATTTACCTATTTTTTTTTAGTTACAATATTAACGAATTAATTGAAATACGTACGGATTCTGCGAAGACTGTTTCAACATCTCATTTCTCTTCATCACTGCGTATTAGGCAACATCAGAATTTGAATTTTCGCCGAAATTGTAATTTTGATGTCGACGAACCTGTATTTAAAGAAGGTAATTCTCACTTGCAGAACGTACATGTTTTTAAATTGATTTTTTTTCTAAAAAATTTGATTATATTTTTTCAGAGAGTATCCCTTACAGTTCAGAGTTATCGGATGACGAAAGCAATGTTGAAGTGTCTGACAGTGAGTTCCTTTTATTATTTACTTTCTTGTTTAGTAATTTCAAAATAATGCAACCTGTTTGAACTAAATTACAGATATCCTTTCCGGTATATCTGATGATCAGTTTGATGGCTACGTATCCCAGAGTAAGTTTTTATAAAATTAATACTGGCTAAAAAATTATCCAATTCAATCTACAATTATGTATTTTATTTCAAGGATGTAGACCTGGACCTTCTAATCAGTCGGTAGACTGCAGTAATATTCGTTTGTTCAAAGGTAGATAACAGTATTCTACGTTGTAGTTCAAAAAAAAGCCATCATTAATCATTCGGTTTTTCATAGATTCGCGAAATACGTTCTCGAAAAAAGTAGTCGCTTCTCCATCTTATATAAATAAGCATTTGAGATTTTTGGAGTGCGCTTCTGATCGAAGACTTCGTGGCGAATCTAATACAAACAGTCATGAAATACTCGTACAAAATGTTAACCGTTTATTATTTCATCAGTTGCAGTGTCGTAAGTTTTTAAAAAAATCATATTTTTATTTTTTAGTCGTACTATCTACAACATTTATACTCAATGAGAGCAAAAAAATTTCAGAATCTGTGCAAATTCCTGAGTATTACAATAGTCACCCGTTACATCGTTTACAAGTGTGGGATTTTTCTCAACTCGAAGTGCCTGATATTTCCAATAGTAAATATACCCTGATTTTTTTTTCATATTCGTTTTAAATTAGCTTCAATTTACACTACTAACGTGATTTTTTTTCCACAGGGAGTCAAAACCTCGTCGTTTCAGAGTGCAAAGTGCATAACGATGCCACTATTTCTGTTTCACACGATAATACCAAAGTAGCTGTTTTATTATCTTCTAACCAATACGATCAACCCGATTGGCTAGGTATTCAATATTGGATCATAATTCGAGTAGTTTCACGACGCGACAGTTTACTAAATGCAGAAAATTAATTTTTTCAGGTGTTTTCAGTCTGGAGTGGAAAACCTTAGGACAGATTTTATGTTCAGTCGCGTTGAATCAAATCGCGGTATCTTTGAGTTTTTCTCCTACCGATCAGTACTTAGCTGTTGGATTTTCGTTCATGTATTGGGAGGATTTGAAGATGGCCGATATAATTTCTGTGCAACAAGAAGTTGATAACTGGAGAGATTTCAACATGGTCAACAGGCGATCTCCAATAGCGACTTCTTTAATTGATATAACATTCGTGCATCGTACTGAATTCATCATTACTGTGAATTGTATAAGATGGAGTCCAAATCCAGGCCAAGGTTTAATATTTGGAAACAGTTTCGGTGAAATTAAATTTGTTGTTTGAACATCTGGTGAATTTAGTTAGGATTTTATGGCTGTTATTAATCGTAATCAGTTAATCGTGTATGCCAAAAAATTACTTTCAATCTGCATCTCATAATCGTATTTCAGAGTAATTATTGATATTTCTTCTTTTATTCGTTAGTACAGTTGTTTTTCGTGTTATTTCCATTTTTTTAAAAGTGTACAATGCTTGATTTCTATACAAATTTTGATTTCGTAATTTCTGCCTAAAACCGGAAAATTGTTTAAAACGAAGTAAATTTTATTTTATGCGTGTAAATTTCAAGAATACCTACATATAAATAGAGTTCAAGTTGATTTTCAATTCGTGTAAAAAAAGATCCCAAATGATGGTTCCTTTTTATGTTTAGAAGGTGTAATTTTCGTACAAATTCTATTTTCGATTATTAAAAATGAAGAATGTTTGTTTCGTGTTTTATTATAAGACTTTGCTTTTCATTGTGTTGTTTTCAATGATTAAGTAATAAATTTATGTTGCATGTTCGCGATTTTTCTTTTTTTTCGTAGACGTACCTAGATCTTTCAATTAGGTTGTGCCAGTTTCCAAGGCGCAGCTTGTTTTTTTTTCTGAAGTGGTGGGGAAGGGGGTTTAGTTGAGAATTTTTGAAAGTTAGATGTGAGAATGACCCCCCCCCCCACTCAATTAGTCAATAGAGATTTCTATTTTAAAAATCGAGAAATTTTTGGTTCAAAATTTAAATAATTGTGAGATTTTTTCACTTTGAAAAAATTTGGAAGTTTTTTATTACTCCAAAAAAATAAAATGAACAACTTTTTCGAAAAAATGTAAAATTGTTTTCTTCGAAGAAATTAAAAGATTTTTTACTCCAAAAAATTGACTTCCTTTAAAAAAAAAAACTCGAAAAACTGGAAAAAAATTTCCCTCAAAAAAACAAGATTTTATTTACTTCTTTCATTTCGGAAAAATCTATTTTTTTTTACGCTGATTCCAAAAAATTAAGATGAGTCATTTTGTGGTCCAAAAAAATTTGAAAAAAAATTTTCACCGAAAAAATGTAAATATTTTTTTCCAAAAAAATAAAGTAAAAAATCAGGCATCTTTCTCAAAAAAAAAAAAATGAAAGGCTGTCTACAAAAAAATTGGAGATAACTTTTTTTCTCCCTAAAAATTTAAGAAATATTTTCTGGTACTCCAAAGTCAAGATATTTTTCTTTTCCAAAAAATTGAGACATAAAAATTAAAATCAGTTTTTAAAAAAATTGAGAATAAAAATATTTTTCACTTCAAAAAATCTTAAAATTTTATTTTTTTCTCCGAAAATTTGAAAATATTTTTACTTCAAAAGAATTAGAGAATTCCTCAAAAAAGAAAATGAGACAAAAACCTAATTTTATGATAGGTTCGTTCACGCGCTTTTGTTTGCAAAAAGGGTGCCTCCATACTAATAGCAACCTCAAAATGGTAATTTACAGTAATTTCAAATGAATAAAACTGCAGAGCTGGGGCGACTCACCCCTTCTGAGAGTCCGACTCTTTGATAAAAAAAGTTACGACTCAGTAAATTGCGATTCTCAAGCTATGTTGATCGGATTCTGAGTCGGATTCTTTTGGTTTACGACTCTTTTTTGCGACTCTCTTACGACTCTTTTTGCGACTCCTCTTTATGGTTCCTTACAACTCTATTCCCTTTTAACGATTCTCTTACGACTCCTTTTTACGGATCATTACGACTTTTTTCCCCAAACCTATTTAAAATTGTTTTTGATAATTTTGTTATTTGCTTAAAAGTTAAAAGTAATCAAGTTACAATTTTTTTTTGAATATTCCCTCCCTGGCTCCCTCTCCACCAATTTTTGATAACACTGTCTAGACAGCTTGTAAGTTGTAAATGGTTATTATTCAAAATTGAAGGGGAGGGAAGGGTCCAAGCATTATTTTTATAATAACTAAAATTATTTCTAAGATCTCAATCTACAAATTTTGTTTGAAATGAAAATTTTTTCAAATTTTGAGTCCCCTCACGTAATTTCTACTTACCACAGTGTCATTACAGTATGTTAATGAGCAGCTGATTTTTGTTCTTTTTCTCATCACAATAATTAAAAAAATTATTTGAAATAAGACGAATTAAACAACGTAAGAATTATTGATAATGAACCAAAAAAACGAGGGAAGGAGTCGCGATCTTGAAAAGGAGTTGCGAAATAAGAGTCGCACGTGTTTGAAGTGAACGACTCTCAAAGAAGAGTCGGATTTTTGCGATTCATTTGCGATGACTCACACCATCGATTCTGAGTCGCCCCAGCTCTGAATAAAAGTAATTGGCTACATTCAAGTAATTTTAATTATCATTGTACGTGAAACTTGAAAGAAGGTTTTTGATTTTGAAGTGATACAAAATTAGTTGTGTTTTGAATTTTTGAGTTAAAAACAATTTTAAAATTTAAAATGGATTGTATACTATGAAAAACTCATGCTGGAGGTAGATGTAGAAGAATCCGAAGTAACTGAAGTAAGACAGGAGCATAAAAAGAGAAAATATTAAAAGCTTCATGAAAAAAAAAAAAAAAACCTACCAACCTATTAAGTAAAATAATGGATATATAGAACTATACGGCGACTTGTGTCCTCTAGTGGAAAGGCACCTTTAGTTTTTAAGAATTTCTAAATTTTCAAACAAAAACAAGAAAAACAAAAGCGCTTGAACGAACCGATGTCTTTAATGGTGTGCTCTGGAGGGCAAAATCAGTAAAAAATTTAGGGCCATTATTACAACAGGCCGTTATTCATCAATGGTCCGCTAAGGATCCGTTAGCGACGATACCCGATATTACAATCACAAAACCTCTCTTGACTGACGTTTTGAACCTCGGTTATCTTATGGCCTCTTTTTGGCCGGTTATGATCAAGGTAAGGCTCGGTTATTGTTGTGATTGGCTGCTGAGATCACGTGATGTGGAAGTTTTTTTTCTTTTGATAATTTTGTTGCCAGTGGCAAGATTTTACGGAGGGTGCATTTCACACTGTAACACAATCCGCCTCGCTCTTAAATTTTACTAAGTCCCAGGCCTTGCCACTACGTAGATACCGGATATCAAAATTGGAGAGGAGGGAGGGGTTCAATCAAAATTTTTGTCATAACTAAAATTATTCATAAAACTTCAAGCTACAACTTTGTTTGAAAATTTTTTCAAATGGACTCCTCCCTCCCTACCAATTTTGGATAATGTAACTTGAGTTGGTCAAAATAAGTTCCATTATGCAAAATTGGTGAGGAGGGAGGGGTCCAATCAAAATTTTTGTCATTACTAAAATTTTTTATAAAACTTTAAGCTACAACTTTTGTTTGAAAATTTTTTAAAATGGCCCCCTCCCTCCCCACCAATTTTGGGCAATGTAACTTGAGTTAGTCAAAATGCGTTACATTGCCCAAAATTGGTGGGGAGGGATTTGAAAAAATTTTCAAACAAAAGTTGTAGCTTGAAGTTTTATAAATAATTTTAGTTATGACAAAAATTTTGATTGGACCCCTCCCTCCCCACCAATTTTGGATAATGTAACTTGAGTTAGTCAAAATGCGTTCAGTGTAGCGTTATCATTTTTTTCTAATTTTTCACAAGTAAAGTTAATAAATTCTTGAAAAACTAATTTCCATTTGATAATTTTGTGCTATTCATTGTTATATGGATGACATTAATTTCTTGAATGACGTTGGTCGGCGAATACTGAACGAAATGTCATGAAGTTTTGATATTATGCTTCTTTATAACAATATCCAGGTGAGTTATTTTCAATATTTTGGAAAATATATCTATTTATGGAAAAAATTGCGTTTAAGCGATACATTTTGGGACCTTCATCGTGACCTTAACTTGTCCAAAAAAACTTTGGATTCAATTTTTTTCCATAAATAGACAAATTTTCCAAAATATTGAAAATAACACACCTGGATATTGTTATAAAGAAGCATAATATCAATATTTCATGACTTTTCGTTCAGTATTCGCCGAGAAATCACGTCACTAAATTTTTTACTGATAACAGCCCCAGAGCACACTCTTAAAAAAAAGAGATTCTTTTCTCCAATTCCAAACGATTTTTTTTGGAAAATATAGGCTGTGCCGGAGCAGACTTGGCACAACCTGCATTTATGCGTGTTTCTTTTAAAATTGTTGACCCTCGTTTATTTTTCTACATAGGCCTACGCCTACATAAATGCGATATCCAATCACATTCGAGTAAAATAATTATACAACGTTTAAACTTCAAAGCACAATTTATTTAAAACATAGAAGCAATAAAAATTCTTCACGTCATCGCGTGAATACTTCAGTTTTAAACACTACAAAAAAGGTAACAAATCATCGAAACGTCAGAAATCTA
The DNA here is from genome assembly GCA_959613365.1 of Balanococcus diminutus. Lineage (NCBI taxonomy): Eukaryota > Metazoa > Arthropoda > Insecta > Hemiptera > Pseudococcidae > Balanococcus > Balanococcus diminutus. The sequence goes on along the minus strand of OY390715.1, from coordinate 39,825,830 downwards.
TAACATTCATTATAAATATTATTAACAAGATAACGAAAAGTAGATTTTAAAAAAAGAAAAGAAGGAAAACACCGTACAAATTATTATAAGTTAATGGTATGCGATTACAATTTTCGTCAAAGTATATAGTCTACAAATACGTATAACCGATTTCACTCAGAATTTCACAATAATACTCCGGTAAACCGTACAAATATAGTAGTAATATAAACGAGAAAAAAACAGCACTATTCACGAAATTTATACAACGTAACGTATAAAAAAAAAAACTATGATCGAATCAATCCTAAAAAATGAAAAGTAACTACCTGTAGAAGATAGATTTATTGGTTTAACAAGTTTAAATTTAGGCATTTTATTTTTCTATATTAAAACATTTTGTTCGCTTCGTGATGTGAAATAAAATACGATAATTAAAACATTTGATAAAATAAACCAGATAGACTAGATAAGTTGCCGCACGATAAATCAGACAAGATTTTATCATTTTATGAGTTATTTATTAAAAACAAAATAAAGTAGGTAGTTGTAATACTTTAAAAATATGAAAAAAGACTACCTTTTTATTTAATACGATTTCAAAAATGAAGGTGAAAATTTTTGTTAACTTTCTAAATTAATTTCAGGAAATTGAAATAAAAATTGGAGAATTTATTCTAGAAAAAAAGTAAAAATATAAAATTCGCCGGAAAAGCAAAATCAAGAGAATATTCGATTAAAACTGCGATTAAAATTCCAGGCATATATCAAAGGTATGTCTTCATAAAAATTATAAATTGACTTCAACCTTAAAACTATCCAGTAAAAAAAAAAAAAAAAAAAAACGATAAACAAAAATCAAAAACAAACGTGAAACAAAAAAAAACATATAACATGATGATGCATAAAAGGAAGAATGATTAAGAGACGATATCTCGAAAGAATTAATTACATACAAAGAAAAATCGAAAAATTTCAACGATCACCCTCATTCGCATCATACGACACTAAAAAGATAGGTAGAGGTACTTCGATTCACGAAGATAAAAAGATTCATTGTTAAAAAAAAAATTGTGTAGATAATTGACTAATTCATTAGGAAAAATACAAATGAAAAAATGTATTATGAAGGCGGTATGGAAATGGAAGTCACGCATGAAAGAAATAGCTACCTATAGGATTGGTAAAATATATAACTTGATCCGATAATATTTTGATATGAATCTTACTTTAGTAAGTAGATAGAACATGATTTTTTTCACGCCCATATTTACATTTGAGACATCACTGACCTTGGTAATAAAAGTGGTCAACCTTATTATAAAAACTGTAATACTGTTCAAAAAATTAAACTTATTGATATGCTTTCAGTAGTCAAACCTTCGTCCATCTTCAACAATAAAAACAACAACAACAACAACAAAACATATAGAAGATAAACGAAAAGGAAACAAAATTAATCAACGAGAAAAAAAAACAAAATGGAAATGGATTAAAAAAAATACAAAAATAAATAGTAGGTATACAAAATATTACGAGTTCAAATTACTTGACGAAAAAAAAGATACATGTATAAAAATCGGTACTTTTTACTTTAGCATGGTTTTCTTACCACCTCTTGGTTTAATACTTTCACTGATCTGCCACATTGCTTCTTCGCATAAAAATTCGTCAAAATTACTGAAGAAAGCCACTATACGTTCATGACCTTTGAAATTATATGTGCTGAAAAACAAAAAATAAATAAATAAATAATGACAATGAGCAAAAATAGTCTTTAAGAAGGCATGTATTTTATACTTCAATTTTTGGAGGCCTTAGTACTTTTATAACTTGGGGACCCAAGATCCATTTTTTTTTTTAGTTAGATACTAAATTTTTTGTTGGGATTTTCTTAATTTCTGCGTAGTAAAAAATTTCAATTTTAGAGTAAATTTTTTTCTCAATTTTCAAGGGTAATTTAAAAAAAAAAAATACGTATCTTTCTTTTAAATCTCAATATTTTTCAAGCTCTAAATTTTTTGGCAAAAAAATCGTCAAGTTTTTTTTTAATGAACGAATCTGAATAATTTTTATTTAAAAAAAATTCTAATTTTTTGTAGTAAATAAAAATATTTTCCAATTAATTTTAAAAGGAAAAATTCTCTCAATTCTTTTGGAGAATTCTTTTTTGAATATTTTCGAGATAAGAACATCTCAGATATTTAGAGTCAACGTAAAAAAATACCTAAGTATAAAATTTTCATTTTTCAAAAAGTCTTTTAATTTTTCCGGAGAAAAAAATTTCAGTTTTTGAAAAATTATTTCTGAATTTCTTAAGAGGAAAAAATTTCAATTTTTTAAAATAAAAATTTCAAAATTTTGAAAATAGTTGTCTATAAATGTTTGATTAGTTTTAAAAGTTTCAAGTAAACGTAAAAAAATTCAAAAATTTTTAAGAGTAAAAATATGTCAATTTTCTAATTGAGAATTTTTTTTTGATTTTTTGAGGGTATAAACACTTTTAAATTTTTTTGACACAAAAATGAAAAAATTTCCATTCTTTTGGGAAAATTACTTTTATAAGAATTTTTGTGTTTTAGTTTTGAGGACTCAAAATCAGAAGTCTTCGAAATTTTAGCACTAAAATTTATGCAGAAGCACGTCTCTGTTATACTTACACTTTTTTGAATCGTTTCATGTTCTCAACAATATTAAACTGCTGCCATCGTTTTGAAAAATTGATCGTGTTATCATTCAAGTAGTCATTGTTACCGATATGCACGAAAGTCAAATCTTGCAAAACCAGTCCTCTGTAATATGGTCAAAAATTAAAATTTTTACATCAAAATAATTCAGTGTATCCGCAGATGAAATTATGCTTACATGTAAGGGATACATGGAGGCTGCGTTTCAGCTAATGCTTGCCTATACGCCCTAAAACTAGAGGAACTATCAATCAATGCGCAATATTCTTTTAGCCCGTCAGTTATATGTTTCTGCCATTCGAGTCGTCTGATTGGGGCGCTATCCAAAGCTGATAATAATGCTAAGTAGGAATTAAAATTGTTCATTTTTCGTAAATGTTTCATTATCTTGATAAACTTCATAACATAACGTTCTCTGTCTTTCGCATCGTTTTGTTCTAAAATTCGAGATCTTGCCCTGAAACGAACCAAATATTAGCATCGTACACGACAGCAAAAATAATTTTCGCATTAATTAAACTTTACCAGTAGGACATTTTATTGAAATGTTCTGTAAACCTGGTCAGGTTTGGACTTTTTTCTTCATTTTGTTCCTGAGTCCAAATTAACACTTCGGGAATTTCTATACTTGTAAATAATTCTGCGTCTAATAACGTCATTTGTTCTGCTATATGTTCTGATTTAAAGTCTAACAGCGTCGATTGCCTACAAAAAACATAAAATTAAAAAAAAAAAAACTTTGAAATTTTATGCAAATAGTTTGGTGTAAAAAATCTTTAAAATTTTTTTTTACCTCGTGTAGATGTTTTGCGAAGTCAAAGACCCATTCAATGATTTCATAGAGTGATAATGCAATTTAGCCAGGTATTTTTCTAATAATTTGATTCTCAACGCTTTACCCATAATTAATCCACCGCTACAAAGCAACTGATATACAAAGTCCATAAGCATCGAGACGACATGTTCTTCTAAATCCATGATACTGAAACAAAACGTCAGTTAAGGCAATACAATTCTTTAAAAAAAAAAAATAATAATTGCGTATTTCTATGAATCTTACGTTAAATCCCCAACAACGCGAACAAGCAAAGAAAACGTTTCTCGGGCAGCTCGTTGCCTAACAGCGTCACTAGGGGTGTCGAATCGATGATACCGATCGATTAATTTTTCTAGTAATTGAACCGGAGTGATGAAGGTACGATATGTAGTGAGAAAAGCTTCTTGATATAAGAAATCTGTAAAAGTATCGTCGTTTGAATGCGAAAAATTCTTCGAAAGTAACGCACAATTAAAGTTGAACCTACCAGCATCACTCTCCTCTGAGGTAAGCAAATCATTAAGGCATATTTAAGTGAGTAAAGTAGTAGTAACATTTTATTATAAAATTATTTTCAAATTGCAATTTACCGTTTTTATTGGCTTTAGTAGCTAAAACAATCAAAGCGTCAGAGTGTCCTCCTCGTATATCAGGACCGTCTTCTTCCGGCCTCTTGAACACTAACCACTGACTAACATCCGTTTCAGCGAGAGGATCAGGAACATTTATTTCGACCATATTATCCTGGTAAATATTATTGATAAACTCTTTATTAACAGGACTACTCTTGACCGGGCTTTTGAGCGAATCCTCAAAGGTGCTGAAAAATGAGACGAAGAGAATATGTAAACATAGGTACTTTGAATTTTACTACGAGTAAAAATATCTTCAGATTATACGTACATTTGAGGTTGTGATAATTGTACAGGTGACGTAGGTGTTAAAGTCGATGTCGGGGATTGACTAGAAGCAATACTGTTCAGTTGACTGCGTCTAGGGGGTAATGCTGGAGGTGGAGATGATGATTCGTCTAACATATTATTATTGCTAAAAAAAGAAAAATCAAGATAGAATCTCATATTGTAATAGGTAAATGATCTATGTAGGTATTGTTTATTTTTTGGGAGAGATATATCTTGCATTTTAAATTTTTTTCTCATTTTCTTAGAGGGAAAAATTCTTTACTTTTCGAGAGTAACAATATTTCTCATTTTTTTGAAGACGTATTTTTTCGACTTTTTTGAAATAAATTATTATTATTACTCGTAAGTACCTATTGTTTTCTTCAATTCTTGAATTTTTTGAATAGATACATAATTTTTTTGGGGGGGGGGGATTTTAAAATTTTTCTGAAAAACTTTTTTTTTTTTTTTTTGAAAAAAATTCTCATTTTTTTGGAATGAGAAATATTTCAATTTTTTGAAACTCTTGGGAAAAATTCTCGTATTTTTTTTAAATAGATACTTAGGTAAAACAAAAAAAAATATTTTTCAATTTTAGTAGCTCGAGAGACAATTTCTTAATTTTTTTTGGAAATAAAAATGAAAATTTCTGGAGTCGTTTTGAATTATAATGAAAATTTTTTTTCATTCATCTAAAAAAAATCTCGATTTCTTTACAGAAATAAGAAATCTATCAATTTTTTGTGGTTAAGGGGGAGGGGGCCTATAATTTTTTTTTTTGTTGAATGCATAGAGTTGACAAGCGGAATTTTCTAAGACCTTTGCATGACGTCAATTTGATTTTTCATCTATGAAGTTTTGAAGAAAAATTGGAAACTAATTTCATCTCGCTTTTTTTTACAAAAAAAATTAATTTTTGATTTTTGAAAAATAAAATGCATGGAGTTTTCAAAAAAAAAATTATATTCATTTTGCATTTTAATGATGTCATTTTGTAGAAATTATTGATAAATTTTTTGGAAAATCAAAAATTTTAAGCGTCAAAATTGGAGAAAAACACGACTTTTTCTTAATGCCCCGTTTCCAGAAAAACTATGCAACCCATGAGGTTTTTCCTCAAAATGTTTTTTATTCAGTACAGTCTGGTCTGTAGTCTGACGAGAGGGTTTCGCGAAATTATAATTTGCCGACGACTTCTTTCGAGTTGAATGGAATACTAAGATGAAATTCATAAGAAAGTTAGATAAAATCAGGGGAAAAAACAGGAATTTCGCAAAACCCTCTCGTCAGACTACAGACCAGATTGTACTGAATAAAAAACATTCTGAGGAAAAACCTCGTGGGTTGCATAGTTTTTCTGGAAACGAGGCATTGAGAAAAAGTCGTGTTTTTCTCCAATTTCAACGCTTAAAATTTTTGATTTTCCAAAAAATTTATCAATAATTTCTACAAAATGACATCATTAAAATGCAAAATGAATATAATTTTTTTTTGAAAACTCCAAGCATTTTATTTTTCAAAAATTAAAAATTAATTTGTTTTGTAAAAAAAAGCGAGATGAAATTAGTTTCCAATTTTTCTTCAAAACTTCATAGATGAAAAATCAAATTGTCGTCATGCAAAGGTCTTAAAAAATTCCGCTTGTCAACTCTATGCATTCAACAAAAAAAAAAAATGTATAGCCCCTCCCCTTAAAAAATGTTTTTATTCTTCAATTTCTCGTGTTTTTTTGAACATCAAACTTTTTTTTTCAAAGTAAGAAAATCTTTTAATTTTTGGGACAACTTGAAAAAATTCTGTATTTTTTTAAAGAAGTACTAGGTAAAAAAATTTCCAATTTTTTCAATTTTTTTTCTCGATTTTTTGCACCAGGAAATTTGATATTTTTGAGAGAAAAATATTTTTTATTTATTTATTATTCGATTTTTTTTGGATGAAAAATATAATAATTATATTTTTTAAATGAAAATTTAAAAAAAAAAACGGATATAAAGATATTTTTCATAGAAATACAACTTTGATTGAAAACATCTTTCAATCAAAAAGAGGATTTCCAAGTGTTTTTCTTTGGGATTAAAAAAAAAATTAATTAGGTAGTTAAAGGTATGCAAGAAAATTTTTAGTAAAAATTTCTCAGGTTATTTTTTTCTCTAAAATAATTATTCTATGAGGAGATTTTCAAAAGAATTTTTAAGGAGAATTCTTTAGGTATTTTTAAAAAGAATATATTTTTTTTGCTATGAAAAAATTTACTTCAAAATAAACTTTTCAAGATTTGCGCTAGTGAATGCAGCATATTCGTTGAGGGGGGAGGGGTGAAATAAACACGGTTTAGTGGATACATTTTAATAGAAAAGATGAGAAAATGAGTTCATGAAATTTTTTTACACTTCTGGCAAATTGGCAATTTGTAGGTTTTTTTCAAGAGAGGAAAAAATTTTGTTGCACTTTTGAAGAAGATTTGGAGGCCGTTTGTAAGCTCTGCAATAGTATTTTTCAAATCTCCGGGCGACGCTGTCAAGTTGGACACCCTAACTGTATGTATACGTTTTAGAATTTTCTTTTTTTATAATAAATTTTGGTACCTTTGACTAGAACAAAATACATCGAAGGAACACGAATGCGCCGAAGTTAATAACATTTCATGTTTTTGCCATTCCGCTTGTAAAATATTATACGAATCAATGGAACGTCTGAACATCTCATTACTATTACCGGGCGAACAATTTCCGAACATTTCCATGTACGCCATTACTGTAAAAAACACGAAATTATACTGAAGTATTTCTTAATAAAAACACTATTTTTACGAAAACTAATTATACCGAAGGCAAGCACTAACTACCTACATTTTATTAAAACGAAACGAAAATTCTAATTAAATACAAAAAATAGAAGTTCAAAATTAATTGTTAAAAAGTTCCCATGTCAATGTGAAAAAAGGAGCAAAGGACAAATTGGCAAAATAAAATTTTAAAAAAAAACATTAATAAATTACAATTGTCATTTTTTTAATAAAATAAAACGTATTTTATTTCCACAGCTTTGTGAAATATTTCAATCTTGCCATACTTCAACTCGAACATTTATAAATTAATTTTACCTACTGAGAATTTCATTAGGTAGCTATAGCTAGCTTAGCTACCTACGTCTGTATCACTTAGAGAAAAATTAAAATTCGAATATTTTCTTTTAAATTAAAAAATAAAACTGCTTTCAAGGCAACGTATTATTATTTTTCATCTTTACAAGCAGACGAAAAAACAAACAAAAAAAAAAAAACGAAATACACACTTGCAACAAAAAGCGAAGATTTTTCAATCTACAAGGAAACGCAACTACACAGTGCACGCCCACAAAAAAAAAAAAAACTCCGGTCTTGCTTAAGTAGGTAGTTTGATCAAATGATCACAAATATTGTGTAATATACTCGTAACTATAAAAATCATCTCAGATAAATGTATACTAAGAATATGAAAGCGAGTTAAAGCAAACAAGAAGCGATACGCGCGATACCGCCATCTTACCGGAATATGCCAAAGAGTGAAACACTGAATAAAAATAAAAATATTCAAATCATTATTTTATTCTTGATTATTTTATTTTACCTATCGCTACTTTGCGATTGTAGATGAAATGAAAAAAATTCACATTTTTTCAATACTGTCGTAATTGAAAAATTGATACAAATTCCAAACCAAACCAATTTTTTAACGAACAAGCACAAATACTGATTAGAAAAAAACCATCCTTTTAGTAATCAATTACAAACCCAATCACAAAAATCCCGTTTAAATTTCAACACTCGAATAATTAATAAAAAAAAGAAAAAAAAGACCAGACAAGACAGTGAAGTAGTAAAAAGCAGAAATGAAATGCTTACTATGTTTTTTCTTCAACGGCAATGGAGGTGGGCTTCCGGAATCGTTATGCCCATTACTTAGCATAGCGCTAACGCGCGTATGATTATTAAGACTACCCTCACGTTGCAGAGTCATTAATCCTTGAGTAAATTTTCTTGTTTTAAGAGGTAAAGCAGGAGGAACCTGTAACATAGGAGTAAACATTACAGCACGACGTCGCGCCGCTGGCAGTGGCATCAATTGCAGCCTATGGCTAAGGCAATGTGGCACCCAACACGTACTTCATCACCGGCGGAGAAATTAGTAAAATGCGACACAACCCTGGAAGTGGTCGCATAATGAGATTCATTATGTGACGTAGTCACTACAACACCGTCGACGCTGGACGTCGCCGCAAAAAAGCTACACCCTTGTTGTTGTTTTTCGGTGAAACAATGACTAGAATCGCGCAACGACACAAAGCCACTCGACGATGAGGAAGAAATGCGCTCTCGAGCCACTAAACAAATTAACATTGTTAATACATTTAGAACGTGGACACAACGTAAGCTGTACGCACCGTAAGCGAGTTAGTCGAATCGACGAGATAAAATAATTATTTACTTCGAACAGGAGGCGTCGAGTCATCGGCGGATAAATCCATTCGTACGCAGGCACCACTCGACGAGTCGAACGATGTCACCGAAGAATTATCCGATTTAATACTAAGTCTTTCTAAAGATAAAGTTGCAGGAACAAAGCATATAATATTGGTAACATTTGAATTCGCGTTGCGTTTCTTCGGCGGTAATGGCGGCGGCGATTCGGCCACCGTTCTGTCATAATAAATCATACAGACGAGCTTTATTAAAGAAAAACCAACGAAATTCGACCTGCGGTATTACAATTTCAAAATCACGTACCGATTGGGAAGCGGAGGTTTGGGCGGAGGCATCTCGCTCGCTTCTTGGACATGAATACGAGACGGTAAATGCCTTTCGAGAACCATATGCGTTGTTTGCTCTAATAACTGTCGCTCGTTCGGAGACAGGGTTATCTCCGGTAATGATACTCGATAATGTGACGGATCACTGGATACAGTAGAACATCGACTACTAGTACTACTCTCACTTTGTACGCTTCTGTATTCACGCTCCGAAATTTTATCAACAGCTACAGTCACCAAGTTCTAAAAAAGAAAAGGAAAATGAACCAATTAATATGAAACGAAACAGTCGACATACAGGGTGTCCGGGAAGCGCTTTACGAAACTTGAGATTTAGACACAACCATTTTTATAATTATGTGTACACACAGTGCCTCTCTCAAAAATTTAAGGGGGTTAAGGAAAATTAAATTGAGAAAAAAAATTCGACTAAAAAAAAAAAAAAATAAAATAAAGGGTGGGTTCGAAAAAAACCATGCCTCTGATTTTTCCCAATCGAAATTGGTGGTTCATTTCAAGTTGGATATTCATTATAAACATTTAGGACCCTCAGTTCAAAGGGGGACGGAGCTCTGGATGCTCATGGTGAGGTCACTTTTTTTAAAAACCTGGTTTTTCAGAGTTTCTTTCTGGATTTTTTATTGAAAATCCATGATTTTTTGTGACCTTTTTCATGAACAATATTTCTACATTTCCAGGACCCCTCCCTCCTCGGCATAAGCGTAACTTGGAAGGAATATGGGGGGAAGCAAAAACAATTTTTCTTTATTTTTAAACAAAAAATTATTTTTTCCCTATATTTTGCGGTAAATAGCTATAAAAAAAATTATGGGGAGAGGGGCGAATGCTTCCTTGAAACCTCCAGTTAAGTCTATTTGCTCCGGGACCCCATTTTTTTGTAACCAAAAAAATCTACTATTTCAAAGAAAATTCGTTTTTTTTTGGAATGAAAAAATTTCCATAACTTATGTCATTATAGTAAAAAGTTCCTGAATTTTTCTGGAATAAAAAAATGTCAGTTACAAAATTTTTTTTTCAACTTTTTCGTTGAAATTTCCAACTTTTTTGGTAGAATTTCAATTTTTCTTTGAGACATTTTCCGATTTTGTCATTTTAAAAAATTCTTTGTGGGTAAAAATTTTTTTCCGAGTTGGTAAAAATTTTTATAACATTTTTGGATTTACCTATTTTGTAATTTTTTGGGATAAAATAATTTTTAGTTTCTCGGGAGAAATTAAAAAAAAAATTTTGAAGTCAAAATTTCACAATTTTACTGGCCGAGTATTTTTTTTTTAAATTTTGTTATAAGAGTGAGATTTGTCTCAAATTTTCAGATTTTTTTTCATTTGGTGAATGTGCGTAAATTTTTTTTTGAAAAATAACTTTTAGCTAGGAATTTTAGGAATACGTAATTTTGGTTATTACAAAAAATTCGATTAGACCCTTCCTTCCCTTCAATTTTGAATATCAAGTATCCATATGTACAGAAACTCGATTATCTGACTATCTGATTTCCCTTTGTTTTTGCACAACGACCTTATATACTTATTGATGCAACGAAAAAATGGGAAGATTTTTTTATTAAAAAAAAAAAAAAAAAAAAAAAATGTTAAAAAAATAAGAAATTTTTCATTTCAAAAAAAAAAAAAAATCAGTTCCAGAAAAAAATGTTGAAAATTTTATGCCAAAAAATTGGGAATTTTTTATATCATCCCATTTCTTTTTTCACAAAGGTCCAAAATCACGACAAAAAATTCAAACATTTATTTTAAATTTTTTTTTAGGGTGGATCTCCAACTTAAAATGAACTACTCCTTTAGATTTCGTCAAAATTGAAATTCCAAGGTAAGTTTATGTACAGTACTAAAAAAGTGAACATTTTTCCCTCTTGAGATTTTTTGCCTATGTTTGAAAATAAAGGCGCTATAAAGCTTTGAAATTAGGATTTTAAAAGTTTGACGCACCGTAGCTTAGCTCCTACAATATCAAAGATGGGCAAATTTCTCACATAACTATTTTTGTTTCCTTTCAAGAGTTACACTTATTACATGCATTTCATAATACTTAGAATTATTGGTTCCATTTTCAAGTCTCGCTAGTACCCCTTAAAATTTTCGAGGAAGGAAATATCTTGACGTGAATTTCTTCTATCTGGCTATAACTTCTTCAATTCCAATGATAGACATCCCATTTTGCTTGTATTGTAAATTTCATGAACTACTATCCACTCTTGGAGTAGAAATTTTTTGAATGCAGTGTTACCAATTGATTAATTTTTAAAGCTTTATAGCGCATGTATTTTCAAACTTGGACAGCAAATCTCATGAGTGAGAAATGCTTATTCTTATCAATACTACCCATATGCTCAATCAAAATATTTTTTCCAACTTCATTTTCCCCTACCCCTTCAATTTTTGGAGTAGATACTAAGTACCATGTGTAAGTGTATGCATATAAAAAATTTTGTAAGTCTCCCCGGACATCCTGTATGCAATTGTCACAAAACATCAGCTTTCATTAAACCCATGAATGCTCATTATACCTAGGTATGTTTAATTCAAATGGATTACGATACCTGAACCGCGTCTTCAACCGAATGCACAGTTTCCATCACATATTCTCTATTTAGCGCTTTCTCGCCCAATATTAGCAAATCATCACATAACTTAATCAATCTTGCTACACTTTGGTATACTTGATTTAATCCGGAAACTATTAAGGAACTGTTGAAACAAAAGAAACCGAAATTAATTATTTAAAATTAATACGAGTAATTCGCATTTATTAGATACCGACTTATTTACAAAATACGAATTCGATATTTTATGAAAATTCAAAGTTGGTGATTCAATTTACTCGCTTAATAATTTAGCAGCTTCGTTTTACCGAAGCTTTTACAAAAAACAAAAAAACAAACAATCAAACGTAACAAAACAAACAATTAAGTATTATCCACTGAATCAAAAAGCGTAGACTTGACGAGAAGCATTCGCAACACCTTATAAAATGAATACCAATGGGAATATTCGCTCGGTAAGTAATAAGTACCGTTGAATAAATGTAACAAATAATTATCGCGATTACCAAACACTTTACAGCGGATAAACTTGATTAATTCGAATAAAGACAATTTTAACCTGCCTAGTGGATATTATTTTTAGTTTTTACACAACTACTTTACTAAGTGAAAATTTTCCAATTTTTTAAATTACAACTTTTGTAGAAGCACTTTCTACAAGTTCTTGTCTTCGATTTCTATGTTAAACTGATTTTGCCGTCCATATTGTGATGGAGAGAAATTTTAAAAATATGAATGGATATAGAGCCGAAAACTGTCTGTTTTTCTTCGAAAGAAGAAAGGAGGGGCCGAGGGGCAGGGTAGTTGCATTTTCTTAAAAATGTTGAATGTGAGTATTATTTTTTTTTTTTTTCAAAGAAAGAGGGATTGCCTTCTACATAAAAATCAGATTCTTACTCTCAAAAATTGAACGTTTTTTCTGCAAAAAAAGAAATGAAATTTTTTTAAATTCCAAAAAAAATTTAAAAGATTTCACTATAATTATTAATTATAATTACCTACTTAGGTAGGTACATGAGAAATTTAGATTTCTTCCACCAAAAAAAAAAAAAAAAAAAAAAAAAAAAAAAAAAAAACGGAACACTAAAAAATAAGATTTTCTTACAAAAGAAAATTAAAAATTTATTCACTCCAAATACAGAACCCCCCCCCCCCCCGGCCCTAAAAATTGAGAACAATTTTTATTCCAAAAAATGGACAGTTGTCAAAATTTATGAATATTTTTCTTCAAAAAAATAGGTATCTACGTTTTTTCTCCCAAGAAAATAAAACATTTTTTTAAAAATGAAAAATTCATTAAGTCATTTTTTAACATTTAAAAAAAAATCAGGAAATTTTTTATTCCAAGAAAATAGTGATTTTTTCTATCAACAAATTTATTTTCTTCTCTAAAAATCAATGTAAAAATACTAAAAATTGAAAATTTTAGAATCAGCCGTATTTTCGATCCATCTACAGAATTTTCAATCAGAAGAACGATCGCTTGGCTCCCAAACGATACTCATGACATTACATGAAAATGAAGATGATAATGACGACGAATACCTACACATCGAAAAATATTCCAAATAACAAGTACCAAAATATCCAGGTATTTTTTTACTCTAGTTACTTCGAGAAAATCCCAACATTGCGAAGCAATTCAAAAAGATATATTTGCGGTTAATTGAACGTACGAAAGAGAGAGATTTATTCTTCGAACGTAGGTAGGTGTTTTGAAGGTTTCTTAATTCACATTTCCTCGCCGATTTTCAAAACAAAAGTTCAAACCTTTTCCCACTCTTTTGTATAAGAATGTAAAAAACATGTATTCCATGTAACCTTGGCAAGTACAAAGGAGTTATTTTATAATTTATCAAAAGCGAAATTTTTCTCAGCAGAGATGAACGCGCCGGTAAATTCATCTTTATTATTTGTATCTATATTTGTAAAAGTCGAAGCATCGAGAAAGATGAAAAAAACCACGTAAACGATGTTAGGTTCTTCATTAATAAGGAATTTTTATGAAAATATGTAGACATTCGCAACTTTCGCTCGGATGCTCAAAATTACAATGTATCATTTTGTTTTATTTTATTCATTTTACTTTTCTCTTTTCTCGTTACCTACATATTTTCGTCCACGCGATAAGTAAAAAATAGAAGCGCCTCGCAAAATCAATTAGGTACTATCCATACTATCCAGCTAAAGTATAACGAACGTCAACAAAGGCGTTGCTTTTAAATTGTTGCGAAAGCATTACAATGAAATATATGTAGAATTTACACTTTTTTATTAAAATTTTACAGCTGTGCGTCTTATAGCACTTAAAAGTATCGTAAAATTGATCACGTTTATGATTCATAAAATTTGAGGGGAATAGAGGAATAATTTTTTTCTCCATATTCGACAACATTCCTTATGAACTATTTGTAGACAAGTCGGTGTAATCGATATCGAAACAAAAATTGTGACCTGTCATAAGAAAACCAGTTTATGGCGCAAAAAATGAAGAGAACCTTTTTTGTAGGAAATTTGATTTCCTACCATGTATTAGTCTTGGTTCTTTGATTCGCTTAAAATTTGAGCCTATAATCTGACTTGAAAATTTGAAATTTTAGTCAATTTGGAATTTTTTTTGTTTTAAAAATGACAACACTGCCTGTGAATTTTTTTTTCAAACACCCTAAGCAGGTTTACATGGAGTGGCTGAACGATGCCCCAAAAATCAGCTGGATCAGATGAATGGAATGGACATTGTGAGAATTTTAAATTTTGAACTGACCTCCTGTAAAATTTGTTTTTCGGAGTATAACCTGGTTTCCTTATGACAGGTCACAATTTTTGTCTTTGGTTAAATTATATGAAGAATAAAAATTCAACGTGTAAATTTTTTTAGAAAAATTAAATAAAAATACAAATTTTTGTAACTCTAAATTCGTTTTCCACATCCAGGTCAATATATTCTCATAATACGTATATATAGGTATAGATAACGAAGTAACTTCGTGCATTTCCCTCCAATAAACACATTTCGTGTATTTTCGATCAATTTTAAACTCTACCTATACCGCTTCGTAATTTAAAATTTGATCGACGCATTTAGATATGAACTATCTATTATCAATAGCTTGGTAACACAATATGGTGACGTCAATCGTTTTACTATATAATTAGGAAATGTCATATAGGACGACTGAAGACTGAGTAAAATTATGAAATTCACCGAAATCGTTTTTAGCTGATTTTTCTTCCTGCTCCTTCGCGTACTCACATCATCGTACACACTCGAAATAAAGCAGAAGTCGCAGGCTAAAATCATTCGATATTTTATAGTCGACAAGTTTTTCATAACTGACAAAAGCTGTCATATTTCAATGAACACTTCATTAGTTTATTTTGAACATGGCTCGTGAATTGAAGTGCTCGTTTTCTCCGAGTCTGTTTGATTTCTTTTATGGAACTTTGCGCGTAAGTAAATTACATGAACCTATATGGGTTTGGGTATACATTGCACATAGTCGTACTATACTATACTATACTATACTATACGTACTATGTTTATATTCAAAATAATAATATGGTAACGCGTAAATAACGAAACAGTTCGAACATAATTCATTTTACTTTGTTTTAAGCCGCCTGAAAACATGTTTAGTTCTTTTTCATTTTTTAAAATAAACTTTTATCCATTATTACGAGAAAATATATCTTACCTTTGTTCGTCTAAGGCATACGATTTTAGAACGCTATGTATGTTAGCAATCGTCTCGAGTACAATGGTTCCATTACCAGGAAGCATTTCTAATTTATTTTTAGAAATCACATCTTGAAAATATCGCAGAGCAAACTGCACCTAAAAACCACATAATAAAATCAAAAATAATACCATAAAAATACGTATATAGGTAATACCTATCAAATACATTCCGTAATTAGTTGAAGTGTAAAAAAAAATTGAAGAGGAAACGGTCGAGTTTTGAAAAGCAGTTAAAAAAATTTATCAGCTTTGGCTAATTAATGAAGAACTTCAGTCTTTTTTTTTCCTCGTCAAAACAATAACACTCGAAACTCATTAAATCTTGGCAATGCGTTTCTGTTAACCGATATAGGGTAAACATTACCTAGTTATTTTTCAATTCAAACTTTTACCGCAGTGATACTCGTTGAAATTCGAAATTTTCCCTCTTATTCGCGCAACAATTCGTTTTTCAATTTAGTCTCCAGACGGGTCTTTAACCTGAGTACTATTTGACCTCGATATTATATATACTCCAGCAACCGTAATCAATAAAACGCCGTATTTCGAACCTGAATCAGCTACTTGCTTATTTCTAATTAACTCGTCATTTTTTTTTTTTTTTTAGAAATTTGATGATTATAATTTTTTTTTTTAAAGATAACTCGTGAATCGGGTGTGGGTGCTATTATTATAACATTAGTTCTACGTAAACTCGTGAGCAGAGCCGGTGCGAGGGGGGGGGGGGGGGTGAAACACCCCACCAGTGATTTTCCATTCGGCAAATTTTCGAAAAAATTTCGACAAATTCGGCAAACTTTCGACAAATTAAATTAGGTATGTTTACAAAATTTGGTAAAGTTTTGAATTTCAAATATGTAAATTTTTTAGAAATTCTAAATCACAAATTCGGCAAATTTTTGAGAAATTCCGAATCATAAATTCGATAAATTTTAGAGAAATTCCGACTCACAAATTCGGTAAATTTCTGAAAAAAATTTTCGCCCTCGCTTCGCTCGGGCAATGTACTTCTGTTACTTCATCTTTCTCTCAGAATCAGAATAGGAATCAAAAATCAGCGCATTTGAGTTGTTATAACTTATAACGTAAAAAAATGAACATGATCTTTTTGAAAATATTAAAAATTATGTTTAAAGTGCATTATTTTTAATTAAAAATTCCAATTTTTTCAACATTTTCGCCCTCGCTTCGCTCGGGCAACGTATCACTTTTTCATCTTTTAAAAAAACAGAAATTATTGTACGTTTTCAAAATTTCTGCAAAAAAAAGTCCATCTTTTCTTTTAGAAGTGCAATTTTTTCAAAAAATTCAGCGCAGGGGTCTACTTCCCACTGTTGTACCTATTAATTATCATTCGGCATTTTGAAAATTTTCATTCGGCATTTTCGATCTACACCCCCCCCCCAAAAAAAAAAATTTGCTCAAACCGTCTCTGCTCGTGAGCCTTTAATGAAATTTTTCATTTTCTAAAACTAAGCCATCTATATAGTAGGTAGATTAAAGTGGTCCTTATTTTAGACTTTTGATTTTTTTTTATCTCAGTATATAGGTACCTAAAGTTGATTCATTTTATGAGAAATTCAATTGCCAGAAAAAATAAAAAAAATAAGGTATTCCAATAATTGGTTTAAACTTTTGAGAGTTTTTCCCTAATTTCGGACTCAAGTTTTCGAAAATTTTCGTCGAGCTCTACAACAGTGTTTCTCAAATGGTGTACATGTACCTCAAGGGGTATGCTAAGACTTCTCAGGGGGTACGTGACAACAATGGCAGCTTAATGCTAACATACAATGTACATACAATACCTACTTGGATTCGTACATTTTCAAATTTATTCAGAAAATTCATAATATTTTTTAGTTCGAAATGATAATTTATTTGAAAATTTTGGCTCTCGCTTTGCTTGGGCAGCAATCACTTCTCAATTTTGATCAAATAACTTTATTTTCTTTAGATGAAAATTTTTCAATTTTTCGAAATTAGGTAAATCATATTATTTTTTTTTGCGAATTTTTTTCGAGGTTTCTGGAGTAAAAATATTTTAAAATTATTTCTCAGAAAAATATTTCATTTTTATTCTATTTTTATTTATTTTGAACATTTTTTCAAGGAGATTTCTCAATTTTTTCGGAGTGTAAGTAGGTATTGTGTATTTTTTCCCCTTTTTTTTTTGAAAAAAAATTCCTCGATTTTTTTGAAATAGGTATTAGGCAAAGACGATTTTTTATTTCCCTTAATTTGTATTCTTTTTTTTTTGAATGAAAAATTTTTATTTTTCGGGTGTTATAAAATGATAATATTTATGTATTTCCCATAAAGGGGATTTTCAAATGCGCTTTTTTGGATTTTAAAAAGAATTTCATGCAAAAAAAGGGAATTTTTTTATCCCGAATAATTTTATTCTGAGAGATTTTTTTCATTTATGGTGATTTTTAATGAGAAAGAAATTTTTATGCAGAATTTTAAAAGATTTTTTTCAAAAATAATTTTTTCCGAAATTTTTTTATGAAATAAGTTTATATTTTTTTCATTTTGTCATTTATATAGCGAAGACAAAATGGAAACTACTAAAGCTTTTTTTTCCTGGAAGCTATATTAGGTAGGTATTTTTGAAAATAAAATACAAATTGAAAAAACATTTTTAGAATATTACAAACAATACTCAATTTGGAAACTCTTTCATAAAGATGTCATAACAGTTGAAAAAAAATGTCGTCTTACGAAAATATTCTTCTCATGGTTCTTGATATACAAACGCTTATTAACCTTTTGACATGGTAATGAAAAGAATACAATTGGATTGAAGAAACTATTTCAGAACGAGTTAAAATCGGACATACCCACAGAAGCATCATTAACCTGTCAATTTGACGCCTTTCCAAATTGATAATAAAAATTATTCGCATAACATCATCAGACATTTTTTAGCTGTAGTTTTATTACCATTCTTGGAATAGCAGTTTAATTCATGCAATTTATAATTAAACGATATTTTTCATTATAGCATGTTTCATCTTTATTCTGAAAATATGGCGTATTTACGTTCTGTATAATGCTAACGGTCGAAAAAAATGTCAACGTGGACGAAGAAGGTAATAGGTACACACATACGTAACATGTGAAAAAAGAAAGCGAAAATCATCGTCGAAGAAAACATCGCGTATATAAAAATCATACATAAATATACATATATCTTCGTTTAATTTTTTCCAGAGATACATTCGAAGGAAAAATAATCGGAGGCAGATATCAAGTTAGTACATGATAATACCTAAGGTGTTTTACAACATGAATTAAAGGCCTTGATCTCCTTGAAAACAAGAAAAAACGTAAGTTTGGTGCAGCCAAAGTATCACTGACATTATGAAAGAATCAATATATTTTTACTATAAGAATTTCAGAAGTCGTACTAAACAACTTCTAGAAAATAAAACGACATAAAAATTATGCTCAAGTGCAGATGCATCAAGTTTAAGCGCTTCATAAAAGATTTACAATTAAGTTCGACTTTTTTACGACTTTTTTCAAACTTGTATCTTCAAACCAATTTATCGATGTTTCAAAATATTTAAAATAAATAATAATTATACCTATAAGCATGAACTACAATCGTATGTGAATATTATTATAGGCACGTATTAGAGTTGTGGGTGTGGATTTATTATTCTATAAATAAACCCCTTATGCATACGATTTTCAATTTTTTACCTACATTCATTAACCTACTAGTTACTAGATCTAGCAGCTCGGTGAAACTTGGAAATTCAAAAAGAAAAAAAAATTATTTAAAAAATTGAGTAATTTTTTAATGTTTTCTATCAACCCAAAGTTCGTAATTTTAAAAAAATCTGTAGAATTCAAAATAATGCCACAACTTTTTTAAATGAGGAAATAGTAGGTAAGTATAATATTGTGAACTGACACCGCTACAGTATACAAGTTAAACTTACATAAACCCCAAAAAAATCCAGTAATTTTCCATTTCTTAAAAATTGACTTGGATTTAACTTGGATTCTTGTTCAACTTATTTTATATATTTATTTTTGTGTTGATTTGAAAATCAGAAAAAACGTAACTTTAACTAACTTTTAGAAGAATAAAAATCAATAAAACCAGCGATTGAGAAAATAAGAAATAATAGTTAAAAATTCAATAAATAGGTAGTAAAACTAAATATTGTGCCAAATTTTTTGTGGAATTTTATCAGACAAAATACAAGGGATATATATGTAATTTTTAATTTTGAAAATTTTTATTTCAATTTTTGAAATTTCTTCTGCAATTTTAAAATTTTTTCATTAATTTTAATTTTTTTCAATAATTTATTGGGTACAAATTATAATTTTGAAATTCTTTGTACAGTTTCTCAAATTCTCCATTTTTTCAATTATTTTCTGAATTTTTTCTACAGAATTTTTTTTTCTTGCAATAAGATACATTTTCTCAACATTTTTCCAAAATAATTACTTTCAGTGGCCAAGAGGGATTACAAATTTACGTCAAGAGATTTTTTCATAATCACGGCGTCTGACTGTTTTTTTTTTTTTTTTTTGAAAATACATGATTTTTTCATGAACAATATTCCTACATTTCCAGGGGCCCCTCCGGCTTATCTATTCCAAAACGATAAAACTCAGATTTTTGATTTTAAAAAATGGAGATTTCTTTCAAGAAAATTTTTAAAATATTTTTAGGTACTTCAAAAAATTAAGAATTTTTTTAACGCTTTGTACAGCAACTACCTAAGGCTAGTGGTGTGATAATGTTTTTTCATTCCAAAACCATTTTTAAAATTTTTTGTACCGAAAAATTCTTTTTTTTTCATTCTGCAAAATTCTTTTTTTTCATATTCCAAGAAATGGGTATTTTTTCCAAAAAAACTGAGATTCCCCCCCTTGATTTTTTTTTTGAGAAGATGCAACAGTTTGAAAAAATGTCACACTTCAAGCGAATTTGTAATTTTGCCCGGGTATTATCAAAAATTCATGACTTCAAGGAGTAAAGTTCATGACTTTTCTTGTACTAGTGATTTTTTTGAAAAATTTCAAATTTACCTATAACTTTTCCATGACTTTTATGATTGTCATCACCTTAAAATACCCTGACAATAGAAATACATTCTATCTTTATTAAAAAAAAGTTCTCTTGAAATGGGAAATTTTTTTGAAAAATTCTCATACAAAATACAATTTAGAAGAAAATTTTTGAAAAAAAATTTACCAAAATTTTTTATGAAAGTGAATTTTAATGGAAACGAATACATCCAATTACGTAAATTCAAAAATTATTTAAGGAAATGCATTTATGTAAAAAAAATGTAATATGCGTAGAAATGAAGGAGGGGTACTTCAACATCTTTATGCGCGTAGACAACCTAAACGTACGCTACATGACAATAAACTATCTCCTAGTACGTAATAATTCTCATTACGTAAAATACGTACATACACATAGCTACATACATCTATTTACTTAATGAGTCAGTCAACGAGTCGAGAAATAAGATAAGGTGCTCCTGTGTAGATAACGAACAAGTTATCACAGTACACCAAGAATGATTGGTATGTATCAGTAGTATCAATACCTCAAGCATATGAATCTAGTTGACGAAGCGAAAAAACGTTCATTTCACCGCACGTACCTAGCATTTAATAAATCATCGAGCGAACATGCACATTCCCATAATTCACGAAATTTCGCTAATCACGATACACTTTGAAATGGACCTTTTGAAACGGTTTTCGAATAATAAATTAATGTTGTCTAAACGCTAAATACTTAATCAGCGAGAGAGTTTGATTCAAGACTTTAGTCTTCAACTTTTCGTGTAGGTACAAGACAGACGAGGTTCCCTTCCCAGGTAGGCTACCTAAAGCATACACTCTCGCGTCGAGGATTCCATAAGGGCACGCATCTCGCAGAGGGCAGACTCAAACGAAACAAATTCTTCAAAAACTTTATATGTAGCTACACGTAGACGAATAAAAATGCCAGTCTTTCCCCATCACCATTTTCACCAACAAATCTGAATCGGCGAATCGTTAAAGCAAACGGCTCGGCGATCAATCACAATCGTCTCCACAACTTTTAAATTTATGCACATTCAACAGAAAACTTTTCAATCAATAATGTAATCCACTGCCCAGCCTTTCGAACACAATCAAATAAAAACTTCTCTTACCTGTTTCATCTGGCATTCCAAATCTTTCAGCGGATTATCAAGTCCAGAATCACAGGAATCGGCGGTCGATCCCAATCGTCTAGGTGACTTGGAACGATGTCTGTTTTTTGATTTTGGAGAATTCGATCTTGATCCATTACTCATGCTTCCTGGTGACCTAATCGATGATATTTTATCGAAAAAATCGTCTTTGAATGATCTTGCTCGTCGTGCTAGTTTACTTCCGCTAATTCGCGTTCTCGTATTCGTATCTTCATTATCGTCTAGAAAAACAGAGTAATACGAAACACGTTGTTATTCGCAGTCACAAACCGAATTACCGAATGACGACAGTATTTTCTAAATTATTTACTATAAATTGTAAAAAAAAAACACTTTACTATTTAATGTCGGAAAATAGCACGGTGTTTGGCTAAGTCACGAATGAAATGGAAACAAATTTGTGTAGCGAATTCGCGATCAAATTACACGCCAACACCTACATCGAGTACACGTAATTCGTTTTTCGTTAAGTTTTTAAGCATCATCGATACCGTATGAAAATTCTACTCGACGTCGAGTTAATAACTAACTATATAAGTGTTCAAGTGCATAGCAATCGGTGGCAAGATATCTATATGAACGATGTCACGAAAGTAACTTGTACGTACGAAGGACACTACGTTTACGTCAGGAAGCACACATCATAACGCGGTGCTTGTCTGTAGCCGATCACGAATGAATACAAATAGGAAATACGAGAACCGTTTCAACAGGTTTCAACAACCATATTATTCGAATGTAAAAGTATATAGGGTGTCCGGTGAGTGGTCTGACAAACTTAAAATTTGGATATAACCTAGTACGACTAACAAAAAAATTCACGTACATTGACATTGTACAACTACACATATTGCCTAAGTTTGAAAATGAAGGAGCTACAAACGTTTGAAAATCGGTACTTTACCTCCCGAGCAGCACAATCGACAAATTATCGAAATAAAAAATCGACAGAATATCGAATTCGATAAAGTGTCGCGTTAGTTCCGCATAAATCGTGAAATTATCTTTCGATATATAGATAGATTATCGACGAATTATAGTTAGTAAAAATTTCGAGATTATAGTAAGATATTTTATCGATAATCTATCTATAATATCGAAAGATAATTTCACGATTTAGGCGGAACTTTCGCGACACTTTATCGAATTCGATATTCTGTCGATTTTTTATCGATTTTTTATTCCGATTTTTCGTCTTTTACTAGCTTTTTTCTATAATTAAAAATCATTAATTAGCATAATTAATACATTAAACTATGCCTAAACACATTATTCATGTTACGGTAAGAGGATCATTTCAGAAAAAGTCAAAAAAATTATAAAAAATATGCCACCCGTGGGGCTTGAACCATCTACCTCCTGCATGGTAATCCTCTTCCTTAACAACTATGCCATACCTTATCGTTGAGGAATTAGCAATAAAACGCTTATAATAGGCAGTTTGGTACTTCCAGACGTGTTGGACTTAGAAAAATTTTCACCAATTTCAAATATCGTCACAAAATCGTTGAAAAATCGTTCGACAAATTTCAGATTATTTGTCGATAATGTAGTTTCAAATATCGCCACAAAATCGTTGAAAAATCGAATTCGAGGAATTTCATATTACGAGTCGATAATATAGTTTCAAATATCGTCATAAAATCGTTGAAAAATCGAATTCGAGAAATTTCATATTACGTGTCGATAATAAAGTTTTAAATATCTTCACAAAATCGTTAAAAAATCGAATTCGAGAAATTTCAGATTATTTGTCGATAATATAGTTTCAAATATCGTCACAAAATCGTTAAAAAATCGAAATCGAGAAATTTCATATTACGTGTCGATAATATAGTTTTAAATATCTTCACGCAATCGTTAGAAAATCGAATTCGAGAAATTGCATATTATGTGTCGATAATATAGTTTCAAATATCTTTACAAAATCGGTAAAAAATCGGATTCGATAAATTTAATATAATCTGTCGATAATATAGTTTCAAATGTCGTCAAAAAATCCGTAAAATATCGAAGTCGAGAAATTTCATATAATCTGTCGATAATATAGTTTTAAATATCTTTACAAAATCGTTAAAAAATCGAATTCGATAAATTTAATATTCTTTGTCGATAATGTAGTTTCAAATATCTGCACAAAATCGGTGGAAAATCGGTATCGATAAATTTAATATTCTTTGTCGATAGTATCGTTGACGAATATCGTCATAAAATCTTAATAATATCGAATTCGATAGTTTTTAGATTTTTTGCCTATGAAGTTGTACCGATAAATCTTTATAATATCGTGAGAACATCTATAGATTTTCAAACGATTTTTTATCGATACGTTACATCTACCGATATTATCGATCGAGTGTGCCGCTCGGGCTATCAAAATCGATTGGCAACACTGCGTTCAAAAAAAAATTTCGACACCGGTAATGTACAGATCTTTGAAAAAAACAATAAAAGTTGTGGCCATGTTGGATTGCCTATCTTTGAAATTGAAGAAGTTACAGCAACGCAAAATCCCAGTCAAAAATATTGCCTACCTCAATTTATTACGGTGCAGTGGTGATACATGAAAACTTCGAAATTCAGTCAAAAAATACATGAAACAGGTGTAACTTTTTGAGAGAAACAAAAAAGGTCATGTGCCTATCTATGAAAATGAAGGCGCTGCGAAGCCTTGAATTTCGAAAAAACCAATTTTCAACGCTTTGTAGCGCCTTCATTTTCGAAGATAGGCAAATTTTTAGCATAACTAATTTTGTTCCTTTTAAAAAGTTACACCTGTGGTTCGTGCATTGTTTTCACAAAATTTGAAAAATTTTGTACACCACTGCCCCTTCAAAATCGAGATAGGCACCATGTGTACATGAAGATTTTTGTTAGTGGTACTCGCCACTCGGTTACCTATATCTATCCAAATTTAAAGTTTGCCAAACCACTCACCGGACACCCTGTATAGGTATTAGGTATATACGTAAACCTATCTCCGAGATGATGGAAGAAAATTATTCGATAAAAATAATTCTCAAAGTTTGCTTATTCATAATGTAAATTTTTCAAGTTTTGGTCGATATTTTTCAGACATTGAAAAGATCCTTGAACATTTCATCTGACTTTCATCTTTTTCTAAGCTTTTTTGCCGCGAGCTCGAAACTGTACACGTGGCCATGTACCATGAAAAAAAAATGAAATCAAAATCAATCCGAGGTACAGACAGTACACGAGTAGAGGAAAGTAGCTGGGTTTGAGTATACCGCAGGTATATCATCTCCAGCACCCATCACTCACTACCTAGTACCTACTCTCTTCTATTAACGCAACAACGATTACACAGAAGTAAAAATGCGCGGTTGATGCCAGAATTTTTCATGGTTTCGTTCAAGGTACAAGCAAAGTTGATCCATAAATGTAATCTTTATAAACCGATAAACATTTTTCATTAATTTGTATGAAAATGCGCCATCTTTTACACAAGCATATTTACCATATGTTATACGTATTAGTGCTGTCGATTTTGATCTATTGTTTAATTGTTCATCGAATAATTTTTCCAAATAATCGATCAAAAATCGTAATCGACCTAAAGCTGTAATCGATCATGAAAAACCGTAATCGAATAAATTCAAAAACTGAAATTATTTCAACATGAAAACTTTTCAGTAAATTTTGAACAAAATGATCACTTTGTAGGTAATTTTACCCATGCAACTAGGTAGATCATTTTCAGTAGTTTTTCATCTTCACCTCTTTTTTTAAGTGAAGTAAGTAATGCCCCTTTTTTTAGATTTTTTGAAAAAAAAGTAGTGAAAATCAGCAGAAATGGGAAAAAATTATTAGATTAAAACAGTCTTAACAGGAACATTTTCACTTTTCATCTAAAATCACTGCAATTTTTCAACTTAAGGTGGGGGAGGGGCATGAAATTTTTTTTGTTGAATGCATAGCGTTGACAAGCGGAATTTTCTAAGACCTATGTATGACGCCATTTTGATTTTTCATCTATGCAGTTTTGAAGAAAAATTGGAAACTAAATTCATCTCGCTTTTTAAAAACTAATTTTTGATTTTCGAAAAATAAAATATGCATGGAGTTTTCAAAAAAAGAAAATTATTTTCATTTTGCATTTTGATGGTGTCATTTTGTAGAAAATATTGATAGATTTTTTGGAAAATGAAAAATTTCAAGTGTCAAAATTGAAGAAAAACGCCCCGTTTCCAGAGAAACTATGCAACCCACAAGATTTTTCTAAGAATGTTTTTCATTCATTATCGTCTGGTCTGTAATCTGACCGAGAGAGTTTTGGAAAATTCCTACTTTCTTTCCGATTGTATCAAACTTTCTCATAATTTTCATCGTAGTATTCCAGTCAACTCATAAGAAATCGTCGGCAAATTAAAACTTTGCAAACCCCTCTCGGGTCGAATTCGATTAAAATTGGTGTAATCGGATAATATTTTTTTGCAATCGACAGCATGTCACATTATTGAAAATTCCAGATGGACAAAAAAAAATTAAAAATTGAATCACAGTTGAAAAAAAGATGAAATTATTATTCAATAATACAGCTATAAAAAATATTTTTATTAAAAAAAAGATTTCTTCTCCTAAAAAATTTGTGAATTTCTCTATACCTATTTAGTTGAAACAGAAAACTAAAAAATTTTGGATACATTTTGAAGATTTTTTTAAAAACTGTTCCAAAAAATTTTAATTACATATTTTTCTAGTGCTCGAATTAGAATTCTCAACTTGAATTTTTTCACGTAAAAAAAAATCTTATTAAAATTGTTTAAGAAAAATTAATTAAAATTTTCATTAAAAAATTTAATATTCCTATCAAAAGCAAAATGCAAAAAAAATTCGAACAGTAAATTTTCTATTTTTTTTTTTTTTAGTTTTAAACTTGGAATAAAATCACATGAAAAAAATGTTTTTGAAGGGTTTTACCTGAAAAATCCCCCCCCCCCCCCAAAAAAAAAATACCAAGTTTGCAAAAATCTTTCAAAATGAATTTTATACACCTGCTCCGTAAAAGAAGATATTTCACAACTTCCCAGAAAAAAAATCACAATAATTTCCAAAAACTTTTAAAAAATCCTTTAAAATTTTGAATCCTTTTAAAAAAGAGCAATATTGCTAATTTTTTTCTCTTATGTAGATGTTTGATATTTGAAGCTTGGGTAAAAACCAAAGTTCAAATTTCGAACTTAGTTTTTAATTTATGTGAATTTGAAATTTTTGTTCACAAAGTTGTATCTTGTTTAGTTTGAAATTTGTAATAAGTACTCATTCTTTTCATGATTTTTTTCTCTCTATTCAAGGATGCATTTTTTTAGGTTAAATTTAAAAGTGCATGAGAGGAAAATGAAATCCCATGACAAAAATTTAAAATGATAAAAATAAATAAAAATTTCAAATAAAACACAAATGCAACTTTGTAAAGTACAATTGATTAATCGTCATTTTAAACATTTAAAATTTTTTTAAATTTTAAACAAACAATGAAAAATACGAAAACGAATATTTAATAGGTACGTCTCGCGAATGCGCTCAAAATCATCTTACTTTCAAGATCACTTCATAGAATATGTAAAATTTGTCCACTATTGCCTACTTACACTACAGTTCATTCTTGCCTAAATCCTGAAACAAGAAAATTTTCTGCTTAATTCATGAAATAGGCAATTTTCCTCCCCCAATGTTTGCAAGGGAAATTTTGAAAAAATATGTTCGAAAAAAATTTAATTACAAAGAATTTGATTCAGAATAAAATTTATAAAATTGTTCTTCAACAAAATTCAAAAATTTTCATTTTGAACAGAATTTTAAAAAAATTCTAGAACTTATTTTGCAATGTTTTTATACGAATTTATGTAATTTTGAAGAAATGTCATCTGAAATTTTTTCAACTTTAGAAAAAGTTGTGTCTAAATAGAATTTGAATTTTTAACCTTTTTCTTTCGGTTTTGGATAACATTTTTAAAAATTCCAATTTTTGATTCAATTTAGATACGTCAAGTGAAATGTTTTTGATAACGATCATGATAAAAAAAGCTACGGTGTGGCGGGTTATCATCAAATTTGGAATTTTTACAATAAAAAATGTATATTTTTTAAAACCTTTTACTTATAGTTGCATCGTGAAAAAAATTTGCATCTCTTATTCCAAAAGTTAGTTTTAAAAAATCACATCGATAAGAATTTTGCGCAAATGAAACAGTATTTTTTAAAACAACGCGACGTGGAAATATTACTAGCCAGGGAGAGAATTCAAAGTAAATTTAAATTTGTCGGAAACACCTGGTGAGAAATTCACGAGCAAATGAATAAATGAGTAGAATAGAAATAGAAATCAATGGAAAATATTTCGTAGCTAAATTTCGAATCTCATGCTCTAATTTCTTCAAAATCTTTCCTTTTGTGAAAAAGTTCAAGGTCAAAGCACGTTTGTTAACACTTGTCATAAAACAAGCAATCCGACGAAATTGAAATTCCATTAAAATGCATTTTACCGAACATTCGAGGATACGAAATGCACTCCTTCGTTGTCACAGATCTTTTTGAAACGTGAGTCAACATATTCTTTTATGCAACGATAAAAACAAAAATGAAGAATTTCAAAACTATACTGTTGCACTTTAAGGTTTATTCGTATTTCTAAAACAATACTCCATTTTTGTACTTAAATTGACGTCTAAAAAAATATATAAAAATTTCAACATTTTTGCTGCACTGTGAAAAGTTTTGAATCGACGTGGTAAAATAGACGAAGTGAGTAAACGAGGTTCTTTTTTTAAAAAGAAAGCTTAAAGTAATACCAATACGAGTATAACCTCGAGCTATTCTTTAAAAAAATGAATATTTCCTGTTGCATGTAATTTTTTATGCAAACGATTGTAACATTTTTTACAACGAAAAAAAGGTTCATACAGAAGGCTGATAGGTATTTTGATGTTGGTAAAAATACGAAAAGGCATGTGTTTCTGTTTACATTTACAGACAGTTATACATAATTTGGTAGCTTTGTAATAAACCTCTCAAATAAATTCGTCTATTGTACTGGTTAGTTGTTTTTTCGTTCAAGAAATTTTAAAAAATCTACCTACACATTAGTTGAGAATTGATATCAGACCTTCGTTTCGAGATCGTTTCCAAGAATCAGAAATGATTTTCTTTTTGATTCCTAATTTTTATTAAAAGTTAGTTTTGAGAGGGAAAAAAATCGTGTTTTTTTATGAAAGGAAAAATACCAAAAACATAGGATTTTTTCAGTATCTTTTTTCTATGTGCGATGGCAACGTTGAAAAAAAAATTCACGCGGATAATAATAAATTACGAGTATTTCATTCTCTTTATAGGTAACGAAACGGGAAATGGTACGAGTCAGCGAATTTCTGAATAAAGCACGGTAAATCGAGTCGAGTTGTACGTATTTTATCGAGTTACAGATTGCGAACTTTTACAACTCTGTTTTTTGACAACATCTTTGGTGCATCTTCAACTTTCGGAAATTTTCACAGATTTCTTTCCTAAAACGACTATAGAGGTTTCTGCACCTCGTTCGATAGGGAACGTGAAAATTAAAATTGTATGGAATTTCTTGTCAAGATAAAAATTAATGAAATAGAATTTTGACAGATGAAATAAAGGATAATTTTCAAATTGCCTATTGATATAAAATCAGAGAAACTACTTAGGAATTTTGTAATAATTAG
Organism: Balanococcus diminutus; assembly: GCA_959613365.1. NCBI lineage: Eukaryota > Metazoa > Arthropoda > Insecta > Hemiptera > Pseudococcidae > Balanococcus > Balanococcus diminutus. Next base: position 39,796,407 of record OY390715.1, on the reverse strand, counting down.
AACTACTAAAAAATCTGTAAATTCTTGGTATTTACCCAATTTTCAACAGATAATATGTCACGTTCAACGTCAATATTTCAAACTCATGATTCGTGATTGAGGAAAAAAATATTAGAGAAGTACCTAAATGAATCACTCTACGTCGACAGAACGTACATGTAAAATTGTACATCTGTCACCTATATATAGTAGTTTCGTTTGTACCTTACCTAGGTATTACCTAGAATTTACGTGATTTCATTTTTTTTACTTGAAATTATACTTTAGGTAATAAATTAATAAATCAATACTTTCATTAATTTTTTCCTTCATTTTAAGCGTTTATTAAACTGCTGAGTGGACTATGTTGTCTGATTACCTAATACAGAATGAAGCTGTAATTTATTTTGAGCAGGGCCGGACCGAGAGGGGCGAGGGAGCAGTTTGTCCAAATATTCCGACCTCGACACGTCGCTGATTTTCAGTCAATTTTTTCATTAGAATAATTCTTTCAAACTGCTTTTTACCAGATAACATAAATTCAGAAATGATTAAACTCTAAAGTTTGCAACTGGCATTGAAAAATAAATTAATTTGCAAAACAGAAACTTTTTACTCGTATTTCAACGCTTTCCGTAACCTGTAACACGCCCCCTCCCCCACCCACATAAATCAATTAAAAGTGAAAAAAGTTGTTAAAATTTTGATTGGGGAAAAATTATCTTATTTGAGTTGTAAGTTATTGTATCAAATTTTTACATAACTCGACTAATTTGTTTGCATCATCGTTGAAATAAAGTTATCAACTTTGGTCAAATCAACAGTAAAAAAAATATTAATTAAACAAGGGATGAGATAACGAAGCTATGTAAAAATAGGATCAAACAGAAAACCCAATGATTCAATGTTGTTACGAGTTTTAATAGCTAAACAGTATACATGTGGATTAAACTGAAAATTATTTTTAATTTACGCTCAAGTGTAGTCTGTTTCTCATTTGAATGGAAGTTGCAAATAGAGTGCAACTGTACGGTAATATTTCCGGTTATGAATTAACAAATTCAAAACATAATCTCACCCTTGACCAATTGACCATGGCTCAAATCATCAAACTCGTCCAAACGACAGGGTAACGAACCGAATTATTAATTTAACTACAGCTGAAAATTATGTGATAGTAATTAGTATTTAATAGGTCTAAATGAAACGAAGGAAAAAACTTTTTTGTTTCTTTATATTTTCGAGGATGATGAGAAATGAGTACATTAGGGCCGCGGTCCTTATTTTTGGAATTTCAATTTTATTATAAAGTTGTTTCTTCTTATAAGAATATAATTTCATTAATTTCTGATGGCCCCCAGATGCTCCCCATTTAAAAAAATGAAACAATTGACAGATTTTCAAACTATTGCCTGTTTTTGGTAACAGCTCACCGAAGTTGTTCCTTTTCATAAGAATTAATTTTCAATTTCTTATTTTCTCCTAACAATTTTTTTAGAGGTGCCATTAGCACATGAAACAAACAAAAAAAGTATATTCAAATTGAGACATTTTTATTTAGGTACCTTAGGGTGGAACGAACATCAAAAATTTTCGATTTTCAAAATTTAATACCGCGGAAAAGTTGCGTCTAGGTGATACATGAAAAACAAAAAAAATAAATTTGAAATCGAATAATATCTTCCGATCGCGCAAGACCCCTCAAATTTTTAAAAATTTGCAAAAAATCAAAATTTGAAAAAAAAATCCAAAATGTTACCGAATGAGTTTTATGCCTTTGGTTGGCAAGTATAATCATCGTTATTAATATTTTTTGAAAAAAAGTCCAGAATTCATCAGATCATCGCATTTATGAGACATTAAAAAAATGTCAGTTTTTACGTTTTTAAAAAAAAATTAAAAATAATAGATTAAAAATTGGAAAAAAAAAATTTGTAATTAAAATGGGTTTAACATAGTTACACAGTTTTGCCCAAAAAGACAATTTACGACGATTTTCCATCTTTACCTTCATTTTCAGGAATCGTCATTTTCCGCATTTTTTTAAGGGTACAAAAAAGACGAAAAATCGCTGTAAATTGTCTTTTTGGGCAAAACTGTGTATGTTAAACCCATTTTACTTCCAAATTTTTATCTATTTTTTTTAATTTAAAAAAAAAACCGTAAAATATGACTTTTTTTTCATGTTTTATAAATGCGATGATCTGATGAATTCTGGATTTTTTTCAAAAAATATTAATAACGATGATAATACTTGCCAACCAAAGGCATAAAACCCATTCTGTAACATTTTGGATTTTTTTTCAAATTTTCAAAAATTTGAGGGTTCTTGCGCGATCGGAAGATATTATTCGATTTCAATTTTTTTTTGTTTTGTTTTTCATGTATCACCTAGACGCAACTTTTCCCCGGTATTAAATTTTGAAAATCGAAAATTTTTGATTTTCGTTCCACCCATTTATTTATTTTTTTGAAATTGGTGGTAAGTGACAATTGAAATCCAGTGAGCGGAAATATAAAAAATTGGATTATTTATTTCCTATTAAAAGAACTCACTTTGGTAGATTGGAACAAAAAAATCACCAGACGCTATTTAAAATTTAGTCGGAAGAAAAATAAAAAAACAAGAAATTATTTTCTAATACAAAATAACAGTTTTAAATTCTAGCAAAGGAATCCTATCAATTTCGATTGAGCAAAAATTTGGCTCGCTGAAAGAGCATGTCACCCAAAATGTGGAGCCATATTCCGAACAGCTTAGGTTGATTTTTCGATTTTTGGTGATTTTTTGAAAATGGCGAAAATAGTTGAAGCGATCTGGAGCCTTCAGTAAAATTTGATTTTTCTCTAACGAAGTGGAATTGCTCCAGACTACGCTGTAATTAACTTCGGCAGCTGACAATTTAATCCTAGCGTTAGTGTGATATTATCAGTCGATTAGTGCGGAGTGCAGTTGAATGGAAAATTTGAGGTGAAAAGCTGACACGTGTATTTTTTTACAACTCGAAAACTTCGCGTATAAAAAATTCTAAAATTGCCAGTTGGTCCATAAAATCATCATCAACTTCGCCTACCTTTTCAAGTTGGCCCCCTGAGTCGATTGCAACCATTTTCGAAGTGATCTGGAGTCTCCAGCACATTTTGATTTTTCTCCAGCGCACTGGAATCGTGCCAGAAGGTGCTACAATCAACGTCGTTTTTGATTTTCAGCCATCGAAGTTGATTGTAACCACTCCTGGCACGATTCCAGTGCGTTGGAGAAAAATCAAAAAGTGTTGCAGACTCCAGATCACTTCAAAATGGCCGCAATCGACTCAGGAAGTCGGCTGTAGTATATAAACCGATTTTCAGAATTTTATCTCAAAATTAACAATTTTTGTAAAAAATTATTGATACACCATAACGTCACCAACGAGCTACGTATTTTCGCCATTTTCAAAAAGTCAACATAGGCAGCTTAAAATTTGGTTCGTCTGGCTGCCCTGCTCTTTCAGTGAGACAAATTTCATTGTAATCGAAGTTTATGTGTTGACACGGTTCCCTTGTAAGTAGAAAAATTCTGTTCATTTTTTAATTATTATTATTATTTACTTATTTATTTTTTTTGTTGAAAAATTGGTGGCGCCCCAAGGTACCTATTATTTAAAATTCAGTCAAGGGGGAAAAAATGAGATGTATAGTGCTTATGAATTGGAACAAAAAAAAAGGTGATATCAAAATTCAAATTTTGATTTTTTTTTCAAAACTGAGAATGGTAGGGAACTATTCAAAATTTAGTTGGACAAAAAATTAAAAAATTAGAAATTATTTTCTCATAAAAAGTAATCATTTTAAGTACCTACCTACTGGCATGAGACGAGACCAAAAAAAAAAAAAAGGTCAAAATAAAAACTATACTAAAGTAAATGATATTAAGAAGAATTAAATTCTTCGAAGTAAAACTGACCCTGTACCTAGGTACTGAAAAAATTCTATAGCTAGCGTGGTTAGCAAATAACTAAAAAAAAAAAAAAAAAAAAAAGTAGAAGGCCTGGGCTGCGGAGGAATTTCTGGAAGACTTTGATCTTGAAAATTCTATTTGTGTACAAACTACTTAGTTATACGTAATATCATGCACTGACGGTAACTTGAATCCGGGTTTGGATAACGAGTAATTAATGTGTACTTAAGGGGGGGGGGGGGGGGCTACCTTTAAAAATTTTTTTGTTGAATGCATAGCGTTGATAAGCGGAATTTTCTAAGACCTTTGCATGACGTCATTTTGATTTTTGAAAAATAAAATGCATAGAGTTCTTAAAAAAATTAATTTATTTTCATATTGCATTTTGATTGTGTCATTTTGTAGAAAATGTTGGTAGATTTTTTGGAAAATTAAAAATTTCAAGGTCAAAATTGGAGAAAAACACGATTTTTACTTCATGCCCCGTTTCTAGAAAAACTATGCAACCCACAAAACTTTTTCTTGGAATGTTTTTTATTCAGTAGAGTCTGGTCTATAATTTAACGAGAGGATTTTGCCAAATTTTAATTTGTCGACGATTTCTTTCGAGTTGACTGGAATACTTCGAGGAAAAACTATGAGAGGGTTTGATAAAATCGGAGAGAAAGTACGAATCTTGCAAAGTCCTCTCGTTAAATTATAGACCAGACTCTACTGAATAAAAAACATTCTAAGAAAAAGTTTTGTGGGTTGCGTAGTTTTTCTAGAAACGGGGCATGAAGTAAAAATCGCGTTTTTCTCCAATTTTGACCTTGAAATTTTTAATTTTCCAAAAAATCTACCAACATTTTCTACAAAATGACACAATCAAAATGCAATATGAAAATAATTTTCCTTTTTTGAGAACTCTATGCATTTTATTTTTCAAAAATCAAAAATTAATTTTGTTTGTAAAAAAAAACAATTCGAAATTAGTTTCCAATTTTTCTTCAAAACTTCATAGGTGAAAAATAAAAATGACGTCATGCAAAGGTCTTAGAAAATGCCGCTTATCAACGCTACGCATTCAACAAATTTTTTTTTTAAAGGTAGCCCCCCCCCCCCCCCTTAAGTACTTAAATATTTTAAAAATCAAAAATGCGTATGTTTATGCAATTATACATAAATACATAATAATAAACAAATAATAAGACCTAACTAGCACGTGCATCGCCCATATGAAATTCCCATTATCGTTGCATGCTAAAACCTGTTGAAACGAATCCGAACGTACATAGTATATGAAACCGAACTATGAATGAAAATTTGAGGTAAATCTCATACACCATGCATTTACTGGCAGAATAATAATACGAAATGAAATCCGATTACACGCACGTCTTCAACTGTACTTTCTTGGTAAGTAAAAGATAAAGGGAAAAAGAAAAGCGTTCAAAAGGCCTTGATACTTGAAATTTAATATTTAAGAATAAGAAGCTGGAATTACAATAACTTTTTCTTATTTTTCGGTTTGAAATTTTCAAAACGAAAATCCAACACGACAACAAAAATATATTAAGGTGTATCATAATCTTGCAACATTGCTTCTCAGCACACAGTTCTTTCACTCCCAAGCCTTATTTATTTCCTTCTGTCATATTTTCATTCTTTAATATCTTCGTTTTAATGTAGAAGTCACGTAGCAAATTAAACTTTGTCTTCTTAAAATTATATCCAATTTTTTCATTCATGTACAAACAGTTGGTGTGAAATTTTCCTCAATGTCCTGACTTTTCCAGACTTGCTGTCGTCGTGGTTGTGGTAAAGGCGCGAGTACTCGACAAAATTGCATAAATTAATTTCTATCGAAGAAAATACGATAATTAGATAATTAAAATGAAAAAGAGACGATTCGTGACTGGTGAGCAGGGTTGAAAAACTACAATACACCCTTGCTCTAATCACACGAAAACCTTATTTCAATCATATCCGCGTTATTTGTTTTAGTTCGAAAAAATTTCTTAATTAAATAAAAAATCTAGCTTCCTTTCAATTCTAAAGTCGATAGAAAAAAGTATTATGCTCGCAGGTACAATTATAAAATAAAAACGTTTCCTGATTACCGCGAAAAATAATAGATACATAAATAAGAGAAAAAAGTTTTTAATCACTACGTGTAGTATACCACAAAATATTGTAGGTAGATTTGGAAATTTCTCTCAGGTTATGAAGTGAGCGGGGGCGATACCCTGGAAATACCTAATTTAAGTTTTTCCCCCCCATCATTTTTCAATTCTTCTGTAATATTTTGAAACAATAATTTTCAAGTGCATGGCAATTCAAACTGGTAATGCGCGCAAAATATCAATTTTAATGTAAATTTATCTACTTTTCTTAATCCTGACTAGGTAAATTTGATATAATTCTGAGAACAATCGTATGAATTTGCATGAATCCTACGTTCTACTATGTTTAGATAATTTAATCGACAACAATCTAATACATTTTTATCTTATCATTCATTACAAGATAAAATAATATTTGTGTGTACTTATAGTTAAAAGATATCAAATTAGCTAAACTACCCACTCCGGTTTATTCCTGGTTTTTTTTCTTCTTTCTTTTCAATACATATAATATAGTTACCTATTTTCTATACATAATACCGAAATGAGGAAGTGATGCATCGATTCATTGAGAAAATACCAATCGTCTGAATTCCATCACTTTTATGAATACAACCATTTAAAATGAAACCAATACAGCTTAAATTAGTGTATTTTAAATTCAAAAATAAAAATTAACGAAGCAGCTAATAAATATCTATTTTTTGAACGAGATTTCTTTTTTAAATTCTGGAACTCTTATTCGAACAAGATTGCTATCTCTTTCATATCTACGTATTTCTTTAAACAACTGCTTTCTTCGCGGTTTTACAAAATAATGAGCAATCGGTTATTTCAACACAAACCGAATTCTTCACGCATTAATAACCTTTTGATATACTTAGGCGGTATTTTTACATCCATTAAAAATCGCCTACATAATAACCTCAAAGCAAATCTTCATTCTTGTATAGATAAATTAACATATGTATATGTACTAAGAAAAAAATTGCTAAAGAGAACTGCAGAAGACATATACGTAGGAGAGAAAATATGAAAAACAGAAATTTACGACTACGGGGAGCATTCCTAATTTAATAATAAACTGCATCACGTTGCAACAGATATGGAAAAACATTGACGGGAATAGATATCCACGTAATATTATTTACGCTCGTATTTTAAAAAAATTCATGCAGTAATCAAACACCTTGGTTTTGTGCGCACTTAAACTCATAAATCTCAATTAATCGTCATCGAAAGAATGCATGTACTTATAGAGGTGCAAAGATGAAATTGAAATCATACTCACAAATAACTCCATAATACTCGTCTTGTATGGATGTGGTGATTGATAACAATACATACATCCCATACCATTCTAATTACGGCTCGAATAGATGAAGATATTAATTTTATCGGAAATTAAAAGAAGCGGTGAGCTATTGATAAGGAAACTAACACCGAAAGAATAAATTCAGTATACGAGTAATTATCAGAAGTTCGAAGGATTGTGATGTTTACTTTTTAACACTAGTCTAATTATGCGAATACAAGTAGTTGCTGATTATGATTAGATACTTACTGGAGAATTTATCGGTATCTTTTTTCGCTGCCATTATCCTTGATGTACTTTTTTAGTAATGTACAAGGAAGAGCACCGAATCCGTGGTGATGGGTTTTGCGAGCAATTCACGACATTACCGATTTGAAAAAGCCGAGTAGTAATTCGAGGCTTCAAGATCATTTTTGCACATGTTGATGTTATAATTGTAAACGATACGATACAGTAAAACAAAAAATCAAATAGACGAAAAAAAACGAAGAACTATTACTCTGGAATTGAACTAGGGTAAACAATTCCATTTACCTACTCTAAAAAAACACACTGCACAGAGAAGGTACTATGTCGAACGACCCCCACGCCATTCTACCAGTGCGACAAAAGACCCCCAAAAGTAATATAAACACGACAAACGACCCCCATATTTATTTTATGCGCGTCATTCCACCACCACGACGATTAACCAACGCGTATGCTTGAAATTATTGGCGTCATTCGACCACACCGACAGGAGGCCCCCGCATCAAATTAATTCCAATTGTAATACCTACACGTCAAATGACCACCAAATTGTAATGAAATTAAAACGAAGTGCGTCATATCACCCCCAGCATCAAATTACCACCGCGACAATCGACCACCATGCCTAAATCAGTGTTGCAGTGGAACACAACAAAAATGACATGTTGAAGGTGAGCTGATGAAGTTTGCCTTCAAACCCCAGTAAAGCAACCAACACTCTTACAAGTCAAATATTTTGCCTAACTCAACAGATTTTTATTCTTTTTTATTTTTGGTTGGGTTAGGTTAGGTTAGGTTAGGTGGACTTATAGGTTTTCAGGAGTATTTTTTATTTTAAATAATTTTAATAGTTTTAAGAGAGTATTGTAAAACTCCAAGTTTCTAACCTTTTTCTTTTTTTGAACTATTTCAATTTTTGTTAATAAGAGTGATATTGATTTTTCGACTTTTGAAAAAGGTTTCTTAGAATTGAAATTTTGTAAAAAAAATCTAAATAACTTTTTGTTAGGTACTTTTCGTGAAACTTTTTGCAATTTTTGTAAGCTTTCGAAATTTTTATTAAATTTTGTAAAAAAAAGAGAGGTTTATCATAGTTTAATATTTTTTTCTTTTATAAATTGACGTAATTTTGTTTTAAAAAATATAATTTTTTCAAAAGGGAAAAAATCCCATTTTTTCCCCTAAGAAAATGAAAATATTGAAAAAAGAATTTCTAAAAATGCAAGAATTTTGCCTTTAAAGAATTTGGAGACTTTTTTAAAATAAAATTTCTCCTGCTAAAAAATTGAGAAAATTTCCTACCATAACTCCTTAATTAATTATTTCTTCAGAAGATGAGGGTTTTTTCTATTCCAAAAAAAACTTTTTCCTTCAAAAAGGTAGTGAAGATCTAAAGTTTCAACTTGAGAAAAAATGTAAATAGATAATTAATCAGTGCATCGTAGATACTGAAAAAGATTTTTAAAATTTTCACCCCTCCCCCTCCTTCTTTACGAGAAATCCTTAATTAAATAAGTTTAGTTCGTACTTTGAGGAAATAGTTATAATAAGTAACCAACACAAGAAATAATAATAAAAGTTACTTTAATATAGTAGGTAACCGAATTTTATGCCTGAAATAATCGTTCAAAGCTTCACATTACGAATATCAGGCTGAAACGTTCTTAAAAAGAAAAGTAAATGGGTATACAAAAGAAGAAAAAAAAACAATAAGAAAATGATAAATCAATAAAATGAAAATAAAATCATAATGATAACTTTGCGAGTAAAAAAACAAATAAACACAAAAATAAAATAAAAAATAATACAAAATCGATTGAAGAAATAAAAATGAAACAAAAATACGCAATGGAAACAAAAAATAAAGCAATAAAAGAATAATAAAATCAAAAACTTAAAAAATCGATATCTCGAAGGAATTGATTTCGATGCGGCAAAATGAAAAATAAAATCCTCCGAATAGAAGATGTGCCTCACGCTGTCACATGTTCGTACAAAAAACGATAATAAAAGGGAAAATATTCGAGGTGACCGCTGGCAGTATCCCACCGCGAACCGTTTTCGATTTTGGATCGCGAAATAATAACCTCGATCAACGGCTACAAAAAAGTGATAAAAAATTAATGAAAATTCACTCGAAAAAATCCCAGTAAGTACTTAATTTACTTTCACCGAGAGACAGACCCGATCAAGAAGTTACACCGCAAACCGAAAATCGATACGACACGAGATGATAAGAATTTTCGTAATAATAGAAGCGTGCAGCTTCGAACAAGAATATAAAGTACTTTTAAGCGTATATTTTCGATAATTAGAAGGTTTAAAGTTGTATAGAGAATTTGCAAATTATTTCAAGAAAATTCAGAAATTTTTACAAGAATTCGTAACGGATTTTTACTTTAAAATATTATTTTGATACTGCAGAAAGTTTGGAATTATTTTCTTAAATTTTTTGCGAAAAGAATGAGACGAAATTTTTTTCATTTAAAAAAAAAATGAAAGATTTGAAAAATTTGAGAATATTTTCACTTTCAAAAAATCATTAATGTTTAAAAAAGATTGGAATTTTTCCTTCAAAATATTTAGATCTTTTTATCCTATTCGACAAAATTTCGATTTTTTTTTCAACAAAAAAAAACTGGAATTTTTTCTTTAAGAATTTGAAGATAATCCTAAAAATTTGGAAATGTTTTCCGCCCAATTTTTTTTTTTCCAAGAGAAATGAGAAAAAATGATTTTTTTTCGAAGAAATCGATAAGTTTTTAAAAAAATGATACCTACCTAGATAGCTAAAAAATGAAAATAACTTTTTTCTGAGAAATTGAGCTTTTTTTTCTCCCAGTGAGAAATTTTCAAATCCAAGAAAATTCAGAATTTTCTCCTAAGAATACCAAAAGTGATTTTCACTCCAAAAATGTTAATTTTTTTTATTCCGGACAGTTTAGAACAATTTTCTCATATTTTTTTTTCAAAAAGAATAAGAAAAAATAAAAAATTCTCAAAAAATCAGACTTTTTCATTTCAAAAGAATTTGGATTTCAAGTAAATAAAAAATATTTTCACTTTCAAAAAATTATTCAAAAGTGTTTCAACAAAAAATTAGGTACCATTTTTTCTTCAAAAAAACACTGGAATTTTGTTTCAAGAATTTGAAAATAATTTTCACTCCGAAAAATTTAGAATTCTTTCTTCGTTCAAAAATATGATTTTTTTTTTTAAAAAGGAATGAGATAAAAAATGAGCTTTTTTCTTCAAAAAAGGAGAGATTGTTCAAAAAAAAAAAACTTAAAGATTCAGTTCATTTTTTCAAAAAAAAAAAAAAAAAAATGAAAGATTTTTTACAACGAACGACTGGTTTACTTTTAAAAAATGAGATCTTTAGAAGATTCAGAATTTTGTTTTCTAAATGAAATTCTTTCTCCAAAAATTAAGTGAGTAATATTTTACTTTAAAAAATTGAATGATTTTTAAAAAAATGAGGAGGTGTACGGTGTAAGAATTTTTGCATTTTCCTATTTTTTTTTTTTTTTTTTTAGGGTGTAGCTATCCTTACTTTTTTTATCTAGCCATAAATTCAATTAAACATGCCCCAGAAAAAATGGATCACAAAGAAAATGGCCACAGTTCCCACATATCTACAAAAAGAAAGAAAAAAAATCGACCTAAACAAAAACTGATGCAATATTCAAATTACATGTATTTGCTGACGGTAGCTCGTTTATACGGATGATCGCTTTCAACCAACGAATAATGAGGCGAGGTGGTAACGAAATTCGACGCACAATTAATAGTCGACGAGCTTTCTGCACCTGACGTCGATTCTTTCGTATTAGCGATAATCTTTTTAGTAATTTGGCAAACTAATGGCAACAATTCCTCGATCAATTTCAACACATGGCAGGTAATCTGCAAACAAATCGATCGTTAAAAAATATTCGCTCGAGATTAAAATAAAATTAAGTCTTACTTTGGCATTCGTCGCGACTAAAGGAGATAGATGAGTAACCGGGAGAGGAAATCTTTGTAATTTGGAGATTCGTTGGCTAATGTTAGAATACTCGTGATTTGGGAAAAAATACGATCTGAGATTGTGACGATTACTTCGTAGGCTTGATTTTCGACGAATTTATTTTTACGTAGTTCTTGAGTCGTTCGTTGAGGGTATCTGGAAATATGAAATCACAGGTATTATTAATCGTATCTGAATATGATTCCATTTTCGAAAGGGTAATTTTAACGGTAATTAACCTGTAATATATAATACACGAAAGTTGGCCTCTTGAAACTGACGTCCCATTGAAACTGATTTCAGTGCTAATGAAGTTAAAAGCTGTATCGTCTGGTCCGGTAACAACAGCTTGGCCAAGTTCGCCGTTATTGGTTCGATTACCTCTTAATCTCAGTTTAATAATATATTTTGTATTTTCCTAAACACGTTAAAAGCGATTAATTTTTTTTTCAAATTTTAAATCTGATAAGCGCAAGTTTTTTGTACGAAATTTAGTTCTACAATATTTTTACCACTATAATCTGACGAACGGAACGAGCCTCGTGATAAAGCTATACATCTCCAATTGGCGTGAGGATTGCTTAAATTTTAATCCGAATTATTTTTACTTTTGGATGCGACCTGGGAATAAAAATCGATAATTATTAATATTTAATAGACTCGAGTTATTTTCTCATCAATATTAATTACGTACTTTGTCTAATAATTCGATTTCGTAATCGTAATTCCAACTACCACAGAAAGCAGCGATACCGACGATAACGAATCCTGGTTTATCGACAGTAAAACAAATTGCGTCAGGGGAGCCATTTCCAGTATTCCATTTCCATGACCTATTAGCGTTTACTCTTCAGAAACGTAATGGTGTTGTATGGAGCATTTGATCTTTACGCCTTTGAACTTCATCCTGCGATGAAAAAAAATTACCACGTTAAATTTTCAACAGCGTCATAGTTAAAAGAGAATTGCTGGCAACTTATTATCTACACCCTAGAAAACTCCAAAAATGCAAAAATTAAATATACGCAACCTATTCAAATCTGTTTTCTTTTTTTTTGGAGGGGGAAGAGAAATTTTTTTAGAGAGAAAAATTTCCAAATGATTTTGAAGTGAGTGAAATTAATACCCAAACCTTCGGAGAAAATGTTTTTGAATTTTCCGGAGGAAAAATATCTCAATTTTTCAAAGTCAAAAGTCAGCCTAAAAAAATAAATAAATATACTTATTGAAAGAATTTTTCATTTTTTTTTTGGTAGAAATTTCTAAAAATTACTTATTATTTTTAATTTTTGGAGAAAAAATAATTCTATGTTTTTTAATTTTTCAATTTTTTGAAGAAAATATTTTCTTAATTTTTTCTTTTTTAAATGTTGCGATTAAATCTTTCAAAATCTTATTAAAGGAAAACATTTTTCTAAAGCAGAAAAAAATATTTCGAGATAAAAAATGTTTAAAAAAGAAATTATAAATTTTTTAGAAAAATTTTTTCAATTCTCAATTTTTTCGAAATTCAATTTTTTGGAAAAAAAACTTTCCATTTTTCAAAGGAAAAAACACATTTGTTGAGAAAGAAATCCTTATTATTCATAATTTTTTTTTTAAAAATGTACCTGAATTTTTTCGTAGAAACCCCTCTATTTTTTTGGTGTCGAAACTTTTTTTCACATTTTTGGAAAAGAACCTCTCAATTTTTCGAAAGAAAAATTTCTAAATTTTCGGGGAACACATAACATTTAATTTTTTTTTTTGAAGTCAGCATAAAAAAATCGTCCAATTTTTTTTTTTAAATTTCTAATTACTCAGTCACAATAATTTTTAGTACATTTTTCAATTTTTTTGAAGCGTTGGACAATTGTTTCATTTTTTTGGAAATGAGAATAGGTACCTCGACTTTAGAGAAGAAAATTTCAAAACTTTCAGTGAAAGAAAATTCTGAATTTTTTGGAGTACAGAAATTCTCATCTTTTTAAAATTTTAAACATCGATCTACACAATTTCACGTCGTCAATACTGATCTGATATAACTTATCAGAATACTTACATTGATCCCCATCGCATCAGCCGACAATTCGGCGATCAATTTTGAAAGTATCTGACAACTATTTAAAGCTATTTTCGAATCGTCGTAATTTCTCACTCCGTGTAAAGCTTCTTCGACAGGTTTCGATGATATTTCCAATCATTTAACCATCACGAATAACCAAGACGATATACTGAGTGTGATCTCACCCTAAAATAAAATTCGAACTAATAAAATAAGTATAAAATAGAAACGAAATCCCTATTTAGGGAATAACTCCCTTACTTCTGTTCAATTGATCATTACTTCTGCTAGAATAGTATTGTAATTGTAGAAGTTTGACGCCAGGTTGGTGTTTATATTTTCTTGGAATAATTGATTTGGATCGAATCCTCCGAGTAAGAGTGGAAATATTAATTTTAAACAAATATTCGATGCGCATAATGCTGATAGTATGGCCGTAATTAAGAAATCGTTTTCAAATTTGTTTTCCTGAAAATTTAAAGAAGTTTTAGAAAAAATAATTCATATTTCATTCGAAAATTTGAAGGAAAAAACACGAACCGGTTCAAAACTAGGTAAATATCTGAGGTAGATCCACTTCTGAGTTGGCGTTGGGAAAAATACGTAAAAGCAGGCCACAAACGTACTGCTACTCTTTAATAATATGCTTGACCAATTTATAAAAAATATTGCAACTTCCATCTGCGAAATAAAATAAATAAATTTCAAGTAATGTAATTTTCGAGGATATTTAAATAATATTTTACCTTGGATTTTTTTCGGTATGAAATTTTCAAAAATAAAGGGTCGGATAAAATATTTTGTAATAATTCTCGAACATCTCCAATTAACTCGGCCATAACGTAACTCAATCGAGATCTTCGTTCCTTAACTCGACCTGCGTAAAATAATTGCACATTAAAACACCTCGAAGTAGCCTTCTCTGAAATCGTATCATACGATACTTACAACCATCCGGGTACATTTCGAATATAAATTGCTCTAATTAAATATAAACCAATTTGTAGAATTGCCTGATAACTTCGAACAACGAAGGCGAATATCTGAGATCCGAAATTTCCGAATATTTCATCTTGAATTCTTCCAAACACCACGATAATAAATTTATCTATCAGAGACCTGAAACCGTCCTGGGAGAATTGCCAAAAAATCACATAATTAGAATATTTTCTTAAAGCAAAAGAAATAAACGAAATTATTGATAAACCTCTGTGACGGTATGAGAAAATTTTCGAGAAAGTATAATATGAATCGCAGCGGGCGATGGATTCTCTAAATTCGTCACCACGTAAAATTCTGGTAATAAGACTTTGTATAATAATTGTGGGATTTCCCCTGATGATACATTGGTCCCGTTACTTGATAAAAGGCTCGATTTGAAATGGAAAACCACTCTGAAAAAATGAAAAATAAATCAATACAAATAAATTCAATATTAAAAATTTTTTTTTAAAAAAGTGCTCACTCGTCATCAGTCACTAGGTAAGGTAATCCAGAACTTCCGCAGTCACTAGGAGAGCCTTTGATTTGTGTCCATATTATGTACCATCGATTGGCCTGTAAATTGGTTTATAGACATTTTTAAAAATTATTCGATACAGAGCCAATAACTTGAAATTTGCAAGAGTCTAGCTTGGTAATTTTCCAAAAGGATGTAGAAATAAAATTTTTCAATGTTGAGTATCTAATTTTTTTTTTTTTTTTTTTTTTCAAAACAAGAAATAGATTTTTCTACAAAAATTGAAAAGCTTTATACTCCTAAGAAATTCAGCAATTTTTTCAAAAAATTGAAAATCTAGACACCCCTCCCTCCAAAAAAAAGTTGAGATAGGTATAGTTATACTTTTTTTTTAAAATGATTTCTTTGGGTACAGTGACTTCAAAAAATGAAAGAAAAATTTCTAGAAAACTGAGAAATTTTTTTTATAGGACGAATCAGATAATGATTAAAATTACTTGTAATAAAACAGGTTCTTCGAACATGAATGGGTAGGTTTGTTTAAGCGAACATTCGTATACGATTTCATCGGTGCTGATTATAATCTGCCCATCTTTCGGTTCAGGATCACTTTCGTAACCGACATCAAACAACTAAAAACAATGAAATGGCATTAGTTTTTTTCGAGAAAAAAAATCCTGAAATCGATGATCTGTACCTAATAATTATATGTATTTTAAAATCGACTTTTTTAAAAAAAATAAATAAGTAAGTAATGTCCGAATCACAACTCCAATTTACCTTCAATCTCACATGATAATGTCCTCTGCCGTCATATAAACCGATACCTCCTAGAACGTCGGTATCGCAAGAAAATCGAATCGCTTCCACAGCATTATGAGCAATATAAGTCCAAGAATTACCAAGACCTAACGAAATCAAAATTCAAGTCAATAATATTATGAATAAGTTTTCAACTTGACTAAAAAAAATATTCGCTTACCTTGAAAGCTATTCACAGCAATGAAAATCTTCTATAAGCAACGACTTCGTACTTATGACATGTTTCTGCTCCATAAACAATGATTTAAACGAATCATTACGAGATCTCGCTTGAGCCAGCATATCCAAGCATGCTAAAACATGGATGGCAGCTTGATAACAAGGTGTAGTATGCATAGTAACAACTGCTACAGCCAATTCGCAGTCTAGGGTATTACGAGAGCAAAACTCCTCGTGTACGTCGCTGGCTACGACGTTGTAGCATTTAGCTATTGAACCTTTTTCCAAACTAGATGATTTATTCTCGTGTACGCTGCAAATAATTAGTATTAATTATTAAAGGATGGATTCGAATAAGAGTATGAGAAAGGTGTTAGTAAATTGAGTACCCACCACCATAGCACATTATAAAGAGCATCGTAACAAACCGCTGCGTTGTTAAAATTCACTTGATCCGCATCCGCATTATTGAAATCTCTAAAATTTCCGCTTTTCTTTTTGATTACTACACATTCGAATGTTTTTTGTTCGTCGTTTTTAATGTGGACTGGTAACATCACTGCAAGTAAAAATTATTTTACGTTTTTATCACAAAATAAAAGTCATGCAAAAATATCCAAAAAAATGAATACCAACGAATATCATTTCTATCGGCAACAAATCTCGAACTATTCAACGTCGACCGACTCCATAAATTTTCGCTAATCTTCAAATACATCAAATCACCCGAGGCAGCGATTCCGGTAACTTTTTGAGCATATTGATATCCGATATTAGGTATAAGTTGAGACGTACTATGCCACAGTAGACTTTCGGTTTGAATAAACGTCACGCAATTGCGTTCCAGTTGGTTTTTCTGCAAATTAATCGTAATTAAAATTCGATCAATTTTCAATTATTTGAGAATTCGACACAACTAACCGAATTATTGCCAAACGTGTAAACTTGTCCGGTAGCCGTTAAAGCAACAGTGTGATTAGATCCGGCTGCAATTTCCACTACGACTGGAGGTAGATTTGCTTTTACAGGCCCGATGTGGTTCTCGTCGTTGATACCTAATTGACCGGAGGTGTTACTTTCGAACGTGTATACTTCGCCATTTTCCATTAAAACAACTAAGACGAGAATTTTCATTAGATCATTAGAACAATTTTAAATTAAAATTAACATAACTTATTAAAAACTAATCACTACTAATCACTAATCAACGTTATCAATCCTTTGGTATCTTGTTATCAGTTTAAATGTAGGTAGGTAGGAGGTAGGGAAAGGTTTTCAGCGCATGCGCGAGTTCCAAACGTAAACACTGGTATCAGGCCAAAGCTATCTCACTGTTCAGTTCAGATAAAAGTACTCAGTCTCGGTAAAGTTCGCAAAATACCTAGTTGAAGTTTGGTTATTGTGTTTGTTTCGCGTGGAGTATCGGTTATGTGTATGTGCGTGATAGTGTGTGATAATAATTGTACAAATTTTAATTTCGGATACCATAGCGAAACGATTTCCTGGTCCAGGCTAAACTTGAAAACGAAAAACGAAACTAGATGACCAGCTGTCCCTACGAAAGCAAACTAATAAAATACGTCTACGAGTATACTGCAAAAATCGCCTTGGAAGAATTACAAAAACGCCTGACTCGACCGCCTTACCTGTGACCACCGACGAAAACCTGATCATTGAACGATTCGCCGAGGTTTGAAGCTGCTCGTCGTCCTACTTTTTTATACATTATTAATTTCGGTGTTAGTTTTATTTTTGATTATTTTTTGCGCAAATCGTGAACCCTCATTCCACTGGACTGAAAAGCGATACGATCGAATCGAAATATCAGCTCATGCATCAAGAGATTTTACCCATCGACTGGTTGGATATCGTTAAAAATCGTTCTTTACTCAGCGTCGAAGAATTAGTTGGTGGTACGACTGCTGTTTATCCAGTCGAAGTGAGTCGATTCTCCGATTTTGTATTGAAAAATTGATCTATTCGTTAATTTTGGTGTCTTTTTTGTCCATCGTTCGAAGGGAGGAATAAACACTTATTTCGAAGTATCCAAACTTCCACCTTTGGTGCTACCAGAGAACGAAGTATGGAATGTGTACGTGACCTGTTGTGTATCAACTTCGTGTCTCTACTTTAGAATCATTCACGACGACTATAACGTAATTTGGAGTCATCTTTGAAACCAACGAGTTACTCCGGCGGTATTTTAATGGCTGTTTTTTTCCCACAGGTGCTTTACGCCGTCATGGACGAAAAAATGTTCGAATTGGACGAATCGAAACTAGAGGCTGATGAATTACGCAGCGTCGAAATGGTCAAAGAAGGATCGTACTACGCAGCTTATTTGGATAACGCGTGGTTTCGTGTTAAAGCCCTGAGTCCGATTGTTGACGGAGTCGTACGAGTCTGTTTAGTCGATCACGGTGATGTTGACGAAATTGACAAAGAAGACTTGTTCGATTTAGACGAACTGTTCACTAATTTACCAGCTCAAGTGCGTACCTACTTTAATTGTACGTAGAGGAATCAAACGCGTGGTTTTTACGAAGAAATTGGAAAATTTAGACATTTTTGGCTCGAATTTTTAATTACTTTTTTAATGTTGATTTGATTTTTTGATTTTTTTTTGAAACTTTTTATCAGCTGCTTAAAATTGTTACGCTCTTCCAAACTTAATTTTAATGTTTCAGAATTGAATCAAATTTTTCTATAGGTATTTTATTCTTTTCATTTCTACTTATCTCATTTCTTTTTTCATTCAATTTTTTTCACTTGCAATTTTGCATTGATAATTTTAGCTTATTCTCAATTTTTTGGAATGTTTAAATTATTCGTAATTCTTAATTTCCTGTAAAAATTTTAATGTCAATTTTTCTGAAACCAATTTTGATTTTTTAGTCTTCTAACATTTTTAAAAAATCAATTTTTCTGAATTTTTTAAATTACGTTTTGTAATTTTTCAATGTCCTAATTTTCCTCTAACTTTAATTTTTTTTTAAATTTCCAATATTTCTGAATTTAAATATTTTCAAAAGAAAATTTTAAGTACAATATTCATGTATTTCAATTTATTTTCAAGCTTCTAATTTTTTTGTATATTTCTAAATATTTCAATTTATTGATTTCACCAAATTTTCAAAATTTTGTATGAATTTTTGGATTTTTTAAATTGCATACTTCAATAATCATTTTTCATTCTTTTGAATATTTCAGTCGTTTGTAATATTGGACTTCTTCAAATTTTCCAGTTATTTATGACTTTCCAATATCTTTTCTAAATTGGTCAATGTTCTTAATGTTTTTCTTTTATCTTGCAGAAAGTCAGCTGTTGTTTAACCGGTCTCGAGAGTTACAGCAACGAACCTTACGTGACGAGAATGGTGGGCGATTCGACCTGCGGCAAAGCTTTTGTAGCCAGAGTAGACACAAGAAACCCTAGTTACAACTTACCTTGCTCGATACGAGCACGGACTCCGAAATCGATGTAAAGCAATTGATCATCAAACGTATCAAAAATTAATTACAACCGCCAAATTTACCTCCGGTACGTGAATTAAAATTGATACCAAATTAACCGTAATTAGTTATCGAACATATGATCATTTGAGGAATGCTTTTTAATTACAGCTAGGTTATGTTACGGACACGTACCTAATATCGGTCAAAGAGGACGGCATGGCTTATGTGCAAATTTACTCTGAAAGTTTCAAGCTCCTCGAGAGTTTCTTGGATGAAGCGTCTGAAGAGCTGGCTTCGAATTTTGAAAAATATCGCGTCACATCGAGCACCGAATTACTCGGCAGTAAAATATTCCTGGCTCGGTATGCGGCCGATGGAAAATGGTACAGGGTTATCACAGATCGAGTCGTTAGTGACGAGTTAGTAGGTGGAATTTGATCGATAAGATTTTCTGAGAACTTACCTATAAATTACTCGTACGATTGTCAATTGATTTCAATGTATTTTTTGCAAATCGAAGTACTATTAATTGTCGATTATGGTAATTTAGACGTGGTTACGTTGAACGATATCACCAACGTGAATCAGTTTACCGAAGTTTTGTCTATTATGCCGAATCAGGTTGTTAGTTCGGGTTAATATTATTTTTCGAACCCGTTTTATACAATTTTGAAATTTTAAACATTTTTTCAATTTTTAAAACTGACCAAATTTAAAAAATTGCAACAATTGATCTGGAAGTTAATTTTTAAAATGCTACGTATGATTTAAAAAATAAATTTGAATTTAGAAATTACTTGAATTTGAAAAATTGGCCAAAACTTGAAAGTAGTAAAAAAAAGGTTACCTATTGAATTTTTTTTGAAAATTGGTTTAGAATTTATTGAAACTTTGAAAATAGCTGAAATCAAACAATCATTATAAATTAATCAGATTTCGAAAATAAATTTGTATTTAAAAATTATAAAAATTTTCAGTTTTTATTAAATTTTTAAAATTTTGGATTTTTAGGAATTTGAATTATTTCAATTTTATTAGCTCAATTTCGGATTTAAAAAATCACCAATGGTTCAATGTTTCATCTAATTTTTAAATTTTCGAATTTTCATTTGTTTAAAAAATTTTGACTTATAAAATTTTTTCACATTTTTTATTTACTTACTTGATTCATTAAATCTTTTTATTCGTGTACCTAATTAATCAATTTTGATGATTTTTGGAAATTTAATATTTGAAAATTTTGATTTCGTTTAATTTATAGTCATATTCAATTTTATTTCAATTTGTCTTTATTTTTCAAATTTTTTTTCCAATTTAAATTTTTGATTTCCGTTCAATTTCCAACTATTTTGATTTTTAAACAAGAAATTATTTCAACTCAATTTTTTTTTTCATTTTGGAAGTTTCGAGATTTAAATTTTACGAGGATTTTCAATTTCGTTGAATTTTTTGGTGATATCTTCTATATTTTAATTTTTAACCAAGGGTACAATTTAAATGGCCAATTTTCCTCCATTTTTAAATTGTTTGTGTGTAAATTTCGGATTTCTTAATTTTTAGTCTAATTTTCAGCTATGTATATTTTTGATTTTATAAGTTTTTGAAAAATTTTGATATCTATTTGAAAAAGTTGCATTGAATGAGTTGAATACATTTCTCACTCGGTAAGCTTATGAGAATAAATGCACCGATGGTGATAATACGAGTTTTGATGGGATGAATTATTACACACTCGTTAGATAATCCACTTATCAGCGACACGAGAACTTATTTATTTACTTTTTTAATACCTTCATTTTTCTTATCTTTTAATTTATAATAAGTACGTAATACTTTGTTTTCACAGATCGTAATCTCTAACCGAAATTCTTCATTCATGTTGCAGGGAAGAAGAGTCAACTCGTCAAAAGAAGATTGTACTGAGAATACTCGCCTTTTGCCTGTTGATGATCACAGCAGGTCTCACCGCTGCTTACCTAATACTCACCGTTTACAAGTGACTTCAAACGTAATCCGGAAAGTTTTCGAAGAAATTCGCCACTGTCGCCTCATTATCACCAGTCACAATGTAGCCGTTTTATTTCCATACGTCGTAAGATAATTATTTACGTCGTGTCAATTGCGTCTTTTACTTTTTACTCTATTATTTTTTTACCCAGAGTTTTGATTACTCTTTTTTATTTTCGTTTTCTCGTTGTCTTTATAGACGAGATTATTTTATAAGTATTATGTTAAATTATTAAATAATCGAGGTGCGTGTTTGTATAGGTAATTTTTTATCGTCTTTGCCCCCTTTCCTCCGTGTTTCTGCGTAACGATAAGTACGTCAAATTGCGTGTATTTAGCGATTGTAGTCGATAAGAAGCGATGCTATTCAACGAAGCGGTATTATTGCCTTTTTATGTACCTAAGGTGTAGGCCAAGTAATGAAATTTTTTACCATAAGATTTGCTGGGAAATTGGGCAATGCGCATCCATAAGAAATTATAAAAGACGCAGGAATTTTGCCAGAAAAATTATTTTCCATCTTTTAACGCGATAATAATTATTCTTACCAAAATTCAGATAAAATTTTTAATTTTCAAGGTTTTATAAATTTTTACAATTTTGAGAAAAGTTGTAATTTTTTAGTTTTCGAATTTTAATAAAAGTTGAACCAATTTTTGAAATTTAATAAAGGCTTACAATTCATAAAATTTTTGAAAATTTCATACTTCATTTGGTAATCATTGGGGTTTTATTAAATTTTCAAAGCCAAATCAACTATTGAATTTTTGCTTGCGATTTTCAAAGAAAATTTGGAAGGTTAATTTGCCAGTGAAATGAATTTTTACGATTTTGGAAATTCAGAAAAATGAAAAATTGGTGATTTTAAAACTTTATTATTTTTGAAGTTTGGCTATTTTTTAAAATTCACTCTATTTGTCGAAAAATTTTCAAAGATTAAATTTTGATTCTTAATAATTATAAAGAATTATATTGTTGTAATTTGCTTTGCGTTCATTTATGATGTAAACAAACGAAAAAAGGGTGGAAGCGAAAGCTCGACTCGAGATGTAACTTGTACATTTTTATTGATTAGAACTCTGTAAAGTTGAGTAATTTTTACATTTTTCAAAATTTGGCCAATTTTTAGAATTGTAGTAAATTTTCTACGAGTAAAAATTTAAAAAAAGTTCAAAGTTCGAAAAAGACAGTATAAAAACGCGAGACTCATATTGTACAAATTTTCTCCCATACCTCAATTCTTTCATTTTAAGTTTTTACGACTCCGGTTTTTTTTTCACAAGTTGAATGTGATTAAAATTCCACTCCAGTGATCACACGATAAAAGATCAAATAAAAAAACTAATGACGGATCGTGTAAACCAGCTGATGTAAAAAATCACGTGGAATTAAAACAAAAATATATATATCTGCCGGATCTCGCAATCATGTATGTTTGGTTGCATCGCTGTGGTTTGTAGGCAAACGTCTTCATTCGCATCCCATCATTTTATTACCACATTTTCGTTGAGTTTCATTGCAACACTGATTTAGAATTTCGATGTGGGTCGATTGTCGCGATGGTTAAATTACTTGGAGGTCTTTTGACGCTATTAATTGATATGTGGTGGTCGTTTGACGTATAGGTTAATAAAATCATGAATCTTTCAAATGGGGGTCAATTGTCGTGGGGGTCGAAATACGCCAATAATGTGTAATGCATGTGTGGGTCGATTGTCGCGGTGGTCAAAAGACGCATACCAAAATATGGTTGGTGGTCATTTGTCGTGCAAAAAACTAGAATTCATTTGGGGGTCGTTTGGCGCAGTGTTTGAATGTCGCGGGGGTCCGATGTCGCAGTTCCCACAGAGAATAGCAACGGAGTACTTTCGACAGCGAAAAATCTTGGAGAGAAGTCACTTCGCTACACTTTTGAGAAAATGGCTATGGAACACTGTTGACTTTTTAGCAACCTTGACTTACCAACTTACAACATTTTCACGCTTTTATTTTTTGTAGACTTGAAAAAAAATGTCGCTAAAAAGTAAAAATGAACCTAACTGATTAATTTAATTAATTCAAATCAAAATTCATACCAACAAGATCCATATTATTTTCTCAAAATAAATTTACTTGTGGAATAGGGAATAGCTGCGCTACTTTTTGATAGATAGGTATAGGTACATACATTATCGCATTTTGCGCAATCTTACCAGCCACCACATCTCAAAAAAATGATCTTCAATTTTTGAATTAATTAATTAAATTTGAAATTCATGATGATTTTAATGAGATGAACGCGTTTCAGAAAAAAAAGGTGTAAAAATTTTTCATTATTATTATTATAGGGTGCAATACTCTAATTCATACAATCATACTTCATTTGAATTTTTCCAAGACTTGCTAGACAATAGACAAACACCTACCTGCATGATTGAGATGAACTTTCAACTACTTTCAAGTTCAACAAAAATTAAAATCGATGAACTTTTAAAAAAATATTATGCATACATTTTAATAGATTGATGAAATCAATGAGTATTTTATTCATTTTCCTGATAAAAATGAAAATACTCGTGCGAAATATTTTTCGAGTAGAGTACGAGACTACGAGTAACCTAGGTATAGATAATGGAAAGACGATCTACAGTATTTTGTATTATTTTATCATCTTCGTTTTTAAAAATATCGTTGCTTGCCTATCCACTATGATACGATACCCACATAGATTTTTTTCAAGACTTAATGAATCCACCACAATAATTTTCTTTTTTTGTTTTCGTTCTTGTAAGTTGTAAGCATAAAATTGAATGAAGCGAAATTTAAAAAAATAATTACGAATAGGTACATTTATTTACAAATTAAAATTAGAACAGTAAAATGGGTACAAATGAAAAACATTGTGAGATCATGCGATGAAAATAAATAAAAATAATACAACAATGCATTTTATAAAATTACGACAATAATTAATACAAATTAAATTCTTATCAAAGTATATAACGAAAAATTAAATTAAAGCGTTGAAATAAATAGCAGTAGGAAAACATCCATCAATTTCACTCGCAAGCAATTTTCAAATTTTTATAGTAGATAAAACAAAAAGATTTTGATAAAATAGCTTCGATCGTATAGTAACGGTAAAAACGCGGTTCTAAATGAAATAAAATATTCAAGTGAAAGAAATAGGTATGGAATTAAAAAATTGATTAGAATAATTTTTTCTTTGTTTCTGTATAACGTTCCATGTATTTTTCATAACCATCTAAATGCTCAAACTCCTTAATATCGAACTGATTACCCTGAACAAATAACGAAGTAACTTTAGAATCACACAATAAACTTTTTGGTATAGCCGAGAGCGTCAAGTTGTTATTTTCCAATTTAAAAATTTTCAGTTTAGGTGCCTTAGCAATTTCAGAAGAAATAACAGAAACTTGGTTATTATTCAGATTAAATTCTGTTGCAAAAATTCTACTGATACAATCAGGAATGACGCCAATTTTATTGTAGGATAAATCAACGATGGTTAAATGTTTCAAATCACATAACGACACTGGAAACTCAGAAATTAAATTGTTACTCAAATGAATTTCTTTTAAATTGATTAAGAATGAAAAGGTATTTGGAATAGAAGTGATACTGTTATTTGTAGCGGACAAATTTTCCAATTTTTTCAATTTTCCAATATCTTCGGGTAACTGAGTAAGCTTATTGTGGTCCACGTTGAGATACTTCAAGTTGGAAAAATTACTAATGCTAGGAGGTATGTTCTGAAATTTATTAGAGGACAAATTTAATTGCCTGAGTACGGAATTCAATTCTTTCAACTTGCTAGGAAATTCATTCAAAGAGCAGTTACACAAGCTGAGGGTACCAGTTTTTTTGGCCGTTTCGTAATGATGCTTCTGGTTGGAATTTCCCATAGTTGTTCTTAGATTCGATTGCAGCTACTGAAACGAATAAAATTTGAAATTAAGTTGATGGAAATTGCACTACAGTTCAAGTTATCATTAAAAATCGATACTTACATCATACAACAGTGGTAAATCATAATAATACTCAAAAAAGTTGAGAAGAGGTGTTGGTGTAGTACCGAGTTAAGGAACAGTTTCGATGAACGCTTATAACATCAAACAACACTCATCATTTTTCACTTCATAACTAACACAGGTAGTTCACACAGTCAGTAACCCTCAAAAAACGTATGAGAACTATATAAGCTCATAAAGTAATTAATTATAATTAAAAATTAGTAAATTACTTTTTTAATCAAATCAATTGATAAGAAAATTAGATGTTAAAAATCGGTGTTCGGTGATTGGTTGCTGAAATTGGCATGTGTGGAGTGTGGTGGGCGGGAGGGTGCGAAAATACAAAGACAAACAACCAAAATGAAAACACAGAGAAAAAAGAAAAGAAATTAAAGCTAAAACTGCTAAAAGAAGTTCTTTCGCCATCTATAAAATTTTTTAAGAACTAAAAAACGAAATACAAACGAGTTTTTTATCTGTGGAGAAATTGGGATCCTTCTATTCCCTTCCGCGCTCCCCGTTGCCTTCGTATGTAATTGTGTTATTGTAGTGGTACATGAGTAACGTAGTAGACAGGATAATCGATTGATAAGAAAGAAAGTGTAATGAATGTGGTGTATTAAAATTATATTAATTGTGTAAAATCGACTAATTTGCTTCTGTTTCTTTTTAAATAATCATTTTTCTCGGATCCACGCAGCTTTTCTCGATAATCCAAGGTAAATATTTGAGAATTTATGTACGGTTCTCCATATTGCGTAGATAGCAACTTACAACACTACTCAGTTAGGATTTTACTTGTTTTCTCACGATTTTGCCAAAACATTTCATTATTACCTTTGCTCTTTGTGTACCAGAGTATGTTTTGTACGTATAGAATGCTTTTTATTAGTCGATGTTGTAGTGAGCTTTGAAGGAGTGTTTGTTTTTGAATATCATTCTGTCGCGTTTGCCTAATAATCCGTTTGATCAAATATTTTTCCCAGAATGGCAGACAACGAACAGAAAGCACAGCAACTTATAACCGAAGCAGAAAGAAAATTGAATTCATCGAAGACTTTTCTTGGATCATTATTTGGGTAAATATTGGTCTACTGCATTCTTTTTGAAAGTATCAATCGAATATGTGATGCAATTTTTTGTCGGAAACGCTTTCAACTATTTGTAATGAGTCATTACAAGTGACTTCTGGCTATGTTTAGCAATGCCCGATTTCAAGCTGTAACATTAGACTTGAAAGAATGTTAAATAATTCCAGGGGTTCATCAAAAGTAGAAGATGCCGTGGAATGTTATCAGCGGGCTGGTAATTTATTCAAGATGGCCAAGAAATGGGGATCAGCTGGACAAGCATATACGGAAGCTGCCTTATTGCATTTAAAAGCTGGTAACCGACACGACGGCGCTACCAATTACGTAGACGCAGCCCATTGTTTCAAAAAGTCGGACCTAAACGGTAAATGGAGCTGAAGATTTGTTTAGTACTTTTTTAGTTCACTTATTTTAGCCATGTTTACTATAAATGTACTTTTTTCAACCTGCAGAAGCCGTAAAATGTTTGCTTAAAGTAATAGAAATATATACCGATATGGGCCGTTTTACTATGGCCGCTAAACAACATCAGTCCATCGCTGAGATGTACGAAACCGAATTTGTGGACTATGAAAGAGCCATCCATCATTATCAGTTAGCTGCGGATTATTTCAGAGGAGAAGAGAGCAATGCCTCGGCAAACAAATGCATGTTGAAGGTTGCACAGTATTCGGCACAATTAGAGAACTATCCTAAAGCAATTCACATTTATGAAGAGGTAAGAGTCAATATTTAAATTGATTCATTCTAGCACCGAAGAGTGCAGAATTTATTCGATATTATTCAGACAGCAACAGCCAAAGCTATAGTTGTTTTATATGAGTCATTTCAGTTACTTAAAACTAAAACAAATTTTACTTATCGTATTCATCAAAATGTAATCAACTTAGTTATTTTTGATATCTGTGTTTTTATGTTTTAGATCGCACAGTCATCTTTGGATAGTTCGTTGTTGAAGTATAGTGTTAAAGAATATTTCTTTCGAGCCGCGTTATGCCATATGTGTGTTGACATGTTGGATGCTTCACGTGCCGTGCTACGCTACATCGAATTATATCCTGCCTTTCAAGATTCGAGAGAATTTAAGTTACTAAAAGTAAGGCATTTCGTCTAGAATTAAACCAGAATTTTTTCGCATTTTTTAAAAATTATTTATTATGCTAGGTTTTGATGGATCATATTGAAGAGCAAAACGCCGATGGCTTCACAGAAGCTGTGAAAGATTACGATTCTATTTCTCGTTTGGATCAGTGGTACACAACAATTCTATTAAGAATTAAGAAACAAGTGAACGAAAACCCAGATCTACGTTAGGAAGGAGATGCATCAACGAAACGGTATAATAAGAGTTTTTTTTTTTTTTTTTTTTTGTTTGGTTAATTCACTTGAATTTTGAAAACACATCGTTCTAATTTATAATGACCTCTTCTTGAAGGCATTACGCAGGAGAAGATACGCTTGCATCATTTGTGCTGGTCAGTCGCGTCGTTTTACTATAAGAACATTTTCCCTCTAATTTTTAAAAAATGTAGAAAAGATATTTGCTTACAAGTAGAGCGCAATAAAATGTATTAAAGTTAAGGAAATCATCGTATTTATGTGATGTGTATGTATCATGTAAGTTTTAAAGTTTTCTTATTTCTTTTCAAGTAGTTACCTGTACTTACAAAGGTATTTTTTGAGTAACTTTAATTTTCAAAACTCATCTCGCCTTCTTCTATACTATTTGTATATTAAAAGGCGGTCGAATTTGTAAACAATGAAAACAGTAAGTCATACTTACTCCTTAATGCTTTGGTTGTTTTTCTTTGTCGTTCATCTTCTTTTCGACTAATATTTTATTTATTGTCAACAAATTGAGTTATTTGCAGCTCACGTTTAAAATTATTATGTATTGCAATCTTACGAGGAAGTCTGCTAAAAGCATTACGAGTGGAAAGCACGGATTGCGTCTTTTTGTCACCTTTTTTCTCACCTTTACAACCTGTTATTAAATGAACTAATCCGAAAATTAGATTACTTTTTTTTTAAATATCTACGGTAGGAATAATGACGTAAAGAAATATTAATTTTGTGGTATGATACCTTTTGTAATGGAGAAAAAAATTTGAACATAATTTTTCATTGCAATGCAGAGCAGAAAAAGCTAATTCAGTTGTACAGGAAAATATCACGTAAATATTCCATGTTGTTTTGCAACTTTATTTTAAGTTCGTTTTTTTTTCTCAAATGTTTTTCAGCGTCCTGGAGATAAATATATTTCAAATTTTATTTCAACTTTTTCAAAACAATAAATTACGAAGAAATTGTTAAATAATTCAATTTTAGAATAATTAGAATACAAACTAAATACGATTTTATGAAGAAAAAAAAATGCAATCATTAAAATCTTAAATATCTACTAAATATGAGCGTATAGCATGACCGTTTGAATTGTAATGTGATATGAACTCAACAATTAGTATTATTCAATTCGTTATCGTGATTATACGCAAATAACCGTTTTTCGTTAACTTTTTATGAATAATGTTTCACTAATAATGATTCGTATTTATTGATATTCGTACTTACGTTATTATTTCATCAAATTACATTACTATATATTTGATTTCTTTTTGTATTACGTTTATTATTATAATATTATATTTTTTTTTTAAATAGGTGAACGTGACATTAATGTACCTATTTTAATTATTCTGAGCAATTGCTATAGTTATTGTTATGATATTATTTTATCTACACAAGTTTCGTTCATCATTCCTTTTGTTTTATAAATATTTAATTCGGTGGCTTCGTGCTTTTGAGGATGCTGTATATTTTTAATTTTTGTTTCCATGTATCAACTTATGCGAAATACCTGTCTGTTTTTTCTTTAATTCTATTATTATTTTCGTTTGATTTTTTGTTACAAGAAAAATAGATATATTCTGTTACCTATTTTCGTTCATTTTCAATTGTAAGAGCTGAACTGGAAAGGTTTAACAAACCCGGTATTATATTTAAGTATAATCGGTCGATGTTGCATGAAATTATCACCTAGTAGCGAAAAACGCAGTATTGAGACACTCTGTCCTATGTGTATACGTAATGAAAAGATTGCGTAAAAGGGATGCTCGAAGTTGGAAAGAAAAATGCAATTCTTACTCATGTGTTGTTAACTTGTCTGAAACAATTTATATTGACGTTTATTTTTGATAACGAAACGTGTTTTCGAGGTTGTAAAAATGAAAAGTGTTGATGGTTATTTCGTTCGTTACCCCAGCTACCACCATTATAGTATTTGATGATTTGATCTGTTGTTCGTATCGTGTGCTAGTAAAAATGGCTATTATTGTGTAAAAAGAAACTTGAGATTTTACAAAAAAAAAAAAAAAAAATTGAAAAAACCTTAATTTTTAGGGCGAAAGAATGCATATTTTTTAGATATTGTTGGTACTTCAACGTGAACCTATTTGCATAAAATAAAATGATTGGAGGGGAGTATGCTTTTGTACAAATATTACCTACTCAACCACATTATTTTCCTGGATACTAGACGTTAAAAAATTAAAAATAGACTTGGTATAAAAATTCGCCAACTAAGGTTCATTTTTTAGAAAAAAAAATTCACGAAGAAAAAATAATTGAGTCGTTTAAAAATTATGAAAAAAATATTTACAAATTATATCTCATCAAGATCTAAATTCGAAACGAATGCTTTACGTATTTTGACCTCAGCAGGACTTTTCCCTCCAAGAAGTAGGTACATACACAACTACAATATTATAAAGTAGGTACGGTGATTAATACTTACTAGTTTATTGCACCATGCTGTATTTGTGGATACCTATATGAGTTGTTTATGTTAATAATAAAATTCTATTGGACGAAATATTCAGCGTAAAAATGGCTCTCTGTTACCGCTCAATAGCATAATAAATATTAATGTTTATCTGGTAACTTATCCACAAATTAAACAGTTCCCATCTGGCATACATGTATCATTTAAACAACTGAAGTTTCTCTCCGCTATTCATAAATATTGTATTTATAACGACCACTTTGGATTTATCGGTAAATTATAAATGTGTAGGTGAAAAACTGACGTAGGTATCATTGAATGGATGCAAATTCACGTAATATTCAAAAAATTCATATTAGTTGAAAAAATTCATAAAAATTTTTATTTCAGCCATTTCAAAAGGTTGTAAACGCAAAGTACGTGGATTTAATATTTTTTCGTATGTATTTTGATAACAGCTATTAATGACATCATCTATCGTATTCTCAAATAAGAATTGCATTGCATTGAATAAATTTTCGCAATTTATCTTTGAGTCTTAAAAGGCTACATTTATAGAAATAGGAAAGAAGCGACGAAGTAAAAATCATTTTGGAAAAAATCTTTATTTTTTCCATTGTACCTACTTATACGTTTACTGAACTTACTTCACAAAATTACAAACCAACGATTGGGGAAAGTACCATCCATTTTTTTTCTTCTATGACGAAATTATAGATAATTTTTTACTTACATTGATGTCAAAAACAGCAGATTTCCGAAATAATTTAAAGGTATACCAATCGTATCGTCAATGAAATAATGTGTAGGTGTTGGTGTAGCATCGTATGGATATGTGTATACTTATAGGCTTACCAGGTAGGTTCTTTTATTTTTGTTAGTAATAAGAAACACATACTACACGAGTAAAGTCAAGTAGGTACTTATTTCACATTGAAGTACGTGCACCTGCAGATAGAAATGCAAGCAACGCAATCAAAAGTACTTATACTTGGCAAAAAAAAAAAGAACAAAATGATGAATCATAATTCGATTATGAAATAATATCAGAAATAGGTCTTAAAAAACGATTAGGTGCGTTTATTATTATTATTAGCATTTTTCCCTCGAAAGAAGTGGTCGGAAAACATGGGTCATTTATTTGGGCATGGGTTAATGAAACGTTTTTCGTTACAACTGGTGGCAAAAAACAATAGGAACAGTAGAAATTCTATTGTTTGGAAATTTGTAAGCCCATTGTGCGTATCGGTGCCCAGACCAAAAACTGTTATAAGGGATTTCTTCACGAGTTTACAGAATCCTGTGCATAATCCCTTTACACGTTTAGGTTCGCTAATTAACTACAACCTGTCAGGTATTCTACAAATGGGAAATTTAATCATTTTTTCCATTAAATTCTTGCATTGCAAGGTATTACTTATTAATCCGCCGTACGGTGGTTATGGTTTTTGTTTTCATGTTGTCATTTGTTTTTTGCTGCTTTTTTGATGAAACGTGTTCGCGAGGGTGTCGCGGTTTAACAGCATTACTGGTTGAGGTTTTCTGTTGTCGACGAGAAGACTACGTTTTTTCACCAAATTGCATCACACCTTTTCATTCTATCGGTAATTGTATTTTCACAATTTTTTGTCGACCCGTGTAACCTACACCTACTCGTGGATACTTTCTGATGATTTTCAATTTTTCATTATTGATAGGTAGGGAGGAGAATATAACTGATCATTTGTGAACTGCTGAAAAAAAAAAAACATGGTAAAACTTAAATTTGTCTACCCCTTCCCCTCTGTTTCAGTTTCAGTTTTTTATACATACAAATATTATGCATTATTCAGCGTTTTTAAAATGATATAGCTCCTTCAACGAACTGAGTAGGCAACCCATTAAGAATAAAATTATAATATGCACACGGTGCTTACCTCAAAATTTGAAGGGGCCAGAGCAAATAAAATCGAGACTGATTAATTTTTGGTCCAAAATATCATGAATAGTACTTAAAAAAAAAAAAAAAAAATGAAAAATGAGACGTTACAAAATTTTAAAAATTGGTTGGCTTATTTCCAAAGCTCAAGAGTTGCACCTGTTTCATGCATAATCTTGACGGAGTTTTGCAATTTTTTCTTGTTTTGTTGACGCCTCTCTCCATAATTTGAGGTGCAAGAGATCAATGGACCCAAAAAAGACCTGAAAATTGCGAAATTCCGTTATAATTATCATCATTATCACTCATTATGACAATACTGATGTAATAAGACGTGTTACATTTTGAAAGAAGCAAAACAAGTTACCTACCCGATAATTTGTCTATCTCAAAAATTGAGGGGGCAAGGGTAAATAAAAATGAGATTTTTTTTCTTTGATAAGGCATATGGATAGTACTTGAAAAAAAAAACATTTTTTATTCTTGAGATTTTTCGTCTATGTTCGTAAATGAAGGCGCTACAAAGCTTTGAAATTTAGATTTTAAAATTTTGATGCACCGTAGCTCTTTCATTTTCAAAGATAGGCAAATTTCTCACATAACAGTTTTTGTTTCTCTCAAAAAGTTTCACCCATATAACACGTATTGTCGTTGTGAAATTGTTTTGATTTTTATGCCTCTCGTCTAGTTCCCCTTGATAATTTTGAGGAAGGCAATACCTTTGACGTGAGTTTCTTCTAGTAATGAGTTCTTCAATTTCAAAAATAGATATCCTGATGTAATCAAAACTTTTTTTTTTCTTTTTTGGAGCACTTAGTCCCCGGTGCATAGGCGGCGGATCATTATTTCCTCAAGTAGTGCTCACATTGTGGAGGTGATGGGGGTGAAAAATGTTGTATAAATTTTTTCATAAAAAAAGACTTCATATACACTATAGAGTACCTAGAACCTCGATTATCCGATGCCCAAAAATCTGTTAATTTTTTATTACCCGATTTCTCTTCAATTTTGCCCTGCGACCGACCGCGACCTCATATTAATGTTTCAAATTTTCTATAGGAAAATTTGAGAAATCGTTTTTTTAAATAATAATTATTAGGTATTGAAATAATCTGGAAATTTTTTTTAAATGAGAATTTAAAAAAAAATTAGGAACTTGAAAAATTTTATTTCAAAAAAATAATTAGATTTTTTCATCTTGAAAAATTGGAAAATCTTACCTATTTCATTCTAAAATTTTTTTTAAAAATTCGTTCTAAAAAATTGGAAAAATTTTTCATTCTAAAATTTTGAAAAATCATTCTTAAAGATAAGAAAAAATTTAATTCTAAAAATTTTTTAAAAAAATCGTTCTGAAGAAATTGTAAAAAAGGGTATTGCCGGGTAAGATAGAGTGATTTGGCCCCCAGAGCGAATTTTGAAACCAACTAGTGGAAGTTGGTCCTTATGGCCTAAAACCCCTGTGACCAAATTTTTAGGTCGCTACCTCACCCCCACCCCCTCCTAGGGCGAAAAAGTGATTTTTCGATTATAATTTTTGATTTTGACAGTTTTCAATCGAATTTTTTCATACTCGGGTAGATGTTAGGCATACTCAAGGGTCATCCATGGAGATTTTTTCAAAATTTTTCGAACCTATCTTCATCGTGAAATGTCCGTTTTAAGTTTTCTAACGGCCATTTCGACAAGTTCTTTCAGAGGTGCAATAATGGAAAAAATATATATTGTACACCTAGTCTGGATGTACAACATATATTTTTTTCAGAATTTTTTATATAGTTGGAAGACCTTCAAAAATGCAAAAAACTGATTTTTTTCATAATTTTTCGCGCGAAAAACAGTCATTTTTGGTCGAAAAAAATTGTCGTCATAGTATATCACTAAATACGTAGTTATACACCATCAACCCGAATTTGGATGAAATTCGTTTATTTTTTCTATTTTTTAAAATTTTTATTAAAATTAACTGAGTGGCGCTATTTTGGGAACCCCCAGTGTCCCTCGAGGTGTCTGGAGGGCCTAAGATTCATGTTTGGACATGTCTCAAGTCGATATTTGTCATAAACAGAAATTTTTGCGAAATTGAGAAAATTTGATTTTTTCAACTATCCGGTATGAGAGTTGTGAGAACAATTTATTTTCCGAAGTCAAAAGTGTAATTTTATGTATGAGTAAAAAAATCAAATTTTCTCAATTTCGCAAAAATTTCTGTTTATGACAAATATCGACTTGAGACATGTCCAAACATGAATCTTAGGCCCTCCAGACACCTCGAGGGACACTGGGGGTTCCCAAAATAGCGCCACTCAGTTAATTTTAATAAAAATTTAAAAAAATAGAAAAAATAAACGAATTTCATCCAAATTTGGGTTGATGGTGTATAACTACATACGTATTTAGTGATATACTATGACGACAATTTTTTTCGACCAAAAATGACTGTTTTTCGCGCGAAAAATTATGAAAAAAATCAGTTTTTTGCATTTTTGAAGGTCTTTCACCTATATAAAAAATTCTGAAAAAAATATATGTTGTACATCCAGACTAGGTGTACAATATATATTTTTTTCCATTATTGCACCTCTGAAAGAACTTGTCGAAATGGCCGTTAGAAAACTTAAAACGGACATTTCACGATGAAGATAGGTTCGAAAAATTTTGAAAAAATCTCCATAGATGACCCTTGAGTATGCCTAACATCTACCCGAGTATGAAAAAATTCGATTGAAAACTGTCAAAATCAAAAATTATAATCGAAAAATCATTTTTTCGCCCTAGGAGGGGGTGGGGGTGAGGTAGCGACCTAAAAATTTGGTCACAGGGGTTTTAGACCATAAGGACCAACTTCCACTAGTTGGTTTCAAAATTCGCTCTGGGGGACAAATCACCCTATCTTACCCGGCTATAGCGCTATACCCTTTTTATTCTAAAAAATTCAAAAACGTCCCAAATCTCAAAAAAATTATACCTAATTTTTTTATAGAGTGAAATTTTTTACACGTTGAGTTCAAATGTTTTTCGCAGTTCGGCACTTCTCAAGTAGTTAGTGCTCGAGTATGAGAGCAACTGGGCTAACGCCGGTCATGCCCCGGTGGTGTCAGAAATTTTTTTGAATGTAATGTTGCCAATCGAATTTGCTTAGAAAGCTCTGCTGTGCCTTCATTTTCAACGATAGGCAAAAAATCACAAGAATAAAAAATGTTCACATTTTAAAGTACTACCCATATATGCTTAATAAAAAAAAAATTCTCAATTTTATTTTGCTTTACCCTTTCAATTCTTGAGATAGGCACCATGTGTAATACATATATTATTTATTATTTGTGGTACCCGGCTTCATTTTTAGAATACCAAAAATGACAAAAGTGAGAAAAATCAGTTTTTGAGTGCTATACTAGGTACATACTTAATACCTGTAAACTCAGCCAAAAATTACTTTTTCCTAATTATATTTTCTTTTGCCCCTTCAAGATATGCACTATGTGTATGTAACAATTTTTATTCCTTATGAGTTGCCTATTAATCCCGTGGAAGAAACTATATCAGCTATGAAACACCCTGCATAAAATTTGTTGGGAATTTGTTTGAATACCTATCAAAAAATTATTTAAAAATGTACTTCCCTACTTAGTAGGTTACTTTTTGGAAAATGAAAATTCTCATATTCATCATCTGTACCTACTTCTCCAAATAAATTTTTGTTTTGTAGTTAAAGAAATGTAAATTTTTCATGTTGTTGATAAATTAATTGTATATTTACCTACTATGGATAAGTATGCGAGTCTCAAAACATTTGTTTTCAATTCTGATACGGTACCTATACTGCATTTTCACGTAAAATGAAAACTAAAAGAGGACAAACATTGGACAAACTTAGCTAATTCTATTTACCGAGTATCCCTAATTACTAAATTGAATTATTTGTTAGGAAATGGTTGTGTTTGTGCCTTAGCTTAGTTGTGTTCTTGATTAAATGTGCTTAACTGATGTAAATGTTCAAAGGTAAGTGCATTGTTTTTTAATGAGAGGAAAATAAACCTGTATACATTTTAATTTTTTTCGCAAGTTGAAAAAGCCTCAGGCCAAAGCTTGTCAACCAGAAGTGTAACGACGAGGAGGGTGTGGGGGTATCTCACCCTCTAGGCAGAAGACATTATTAGGAAAAGTTGGGGAAAATGAGAAATTACAAAAAATTAGAGTTTTATCCTTCCCACTTCGTATCGTTTCGTCACACCACTGTTGTCAACCGTATAAGGTACCTGAATGATTAGCTGAAAAAATTAAAATTGGAGAAAGTTAGGTGCCTGCATATTTTTTGGTTAAAAATTAATTCAAAATATCAATTATCGAAGAAAAAAATTATGCCCAGCAGATTGATAAATTTTACTACCTACTTACTGTGGACAAGAAATGAAAAAAAAAAAAAAACGTTTTTTTTTCATTGTCAGTACAAAATTTGGAAAAATCTTTATTACGTCTCAAGATTTGAACTTCAAATGAAAAATTATTCAAGAAAGGGTTGCAAAGCAAAAATATACTTACATACTCAAGTGATTTATAAAGCTGTGTTTTTTTGGTCTAAGATTTTCGAATTGTTCCTAATAAATTAACAATTTTTTTTTTACAAGCACTTAATTTTCCTTCATTTATTAAGGCTTCTGTAGAGTATAGACACCAGACAGGGGTGTGATTTAAAAGTGTAAAATGATTTTTCGGAATTCCCCGCAGCATTATGTAATCTGAGAAAAATTAGTGCAATTTGCGTTTTAATAAATAAATAATAAAAATGATGAACAAATTCTATTGGACATCATCGTGGGATGGAGGCGTGGTTTGGGCAAAAGCGTCATGAGCTTTATATGACGTTACAGTCGCTCATATAACGGTACGTGTAAAAGCCTAAGTTCGAATTCTACTTCATTGTTCAGTCACTGTTTCAGCATCCGTATTACCTCTCAACGTTGCAAATTTTTAAAGTGAAAACTCGATTTTGAAATAAGTTTTAAACAATATACAGTAAGTAAAATTTTTTCCCAAATTTTTCATTTGTAAATTTTTTTCAAGCTTGATTTCTTTAAGATGAATTTTTTTCATGAAATATTTTTTTTTCGATACTACGTAATTAATTAATTAATTAATTTATTCGTGAAAAATAACCGGCCTTTTTTAAAAAATGTTCTTTTCTTCTGTACATTTTTCATAAATTTCTAGTGCTCTTAATATCATTTGCTGTATTATTTTTGAGCATTTGACCCGTTTTATTTAGGGAAATAATTACCCAAGTATGGAGATTTCAACCAACGTGCTTTGTATTTTATATCCAATATTTTTTTGTTTGCAAAAATTGAATTTTTCTTATAAAATTATTTTCTATTCAAATGTGAAATGTAAAATATTTTTGCATTTTGCGAGAAAATCGTAGAAATTAAAATTGAAACAGTTTTCGCAGTTTCATCAGTGCCATGTGTTACGTCTTCTCGCATAATATTAAGTACCTGTTGAGGTAAACCAACTGTTTCTCTTATAGAAATCCAGTAAATTGGTACCTACAAAAATGAAGTATACATTTTATTCGGAAACAAAAATACCTAGGCAGAAATAGTTTTCATTTTTCATTGTGCTTAGGGATCTCATAATGAAAGAAAGATGCATAGTATTTAAATTTTAAGAAAGGTAGGTAGTAGGTACCTACATTTTTTAATTGTAAAGCAGACAATTTTTGGAACAGTATTTGGGCAAAACTTGAAATAGTTATTGTCAAGACTGATAATTTAAACTATTTACACTCAAAGTACGCTTAAAACAGTATACCTCATTAGCACTTTTCCCTGCATTTTTTTCAAAAGGAGAAAAACGCAATTTTTTTCACTCAAAACCTCCGTTCAATTTTTTACAATAAAATTACCCCAAAAAAAGTGTATTTTTTGTCAGTTAAGATGCCTCCACCAAAAATGGTCTTAGGGTCTAAAATTTCTAAATCCGATCTATGTATGAAGTATCATTATAAGGAGAAAATGGAGGATCTGGACATCAGGAAGAATTAATACAATTGCCTTTTTGAGAAGTGTGCCACACTTTTTCACATTCTGGACAGCACATTACAGTGAGGTGCAATATTGCAACATATCACTTTTTATAAAATGGTGAAAAAAGTGCATAGGAAAATTTAGGGCTTTATAACAGGAAATACGCTGGTCTGCCGTTTTATTGCGATTACGCAATTTTTATAACTCATAAACTACGATATTTAGAAAAATTTTGCAAGAGTCTTTTTTTTGTAGAGAATAAAAAAATATGACCAGTTTCTCAAAAATATTAAAAATTTGTGCAGTAAAAGCTGAGATATTTAAAAAACAATGAAAACAGAGTCTGATTTTCATTTTTCATAGTTTTTTCGATATCTCAGCTCTTACTGCACAAATTTTCAATATTTTTAAGAAATATATCTTACTTTTTTATTCTCTACAAAAAAGGACTCTTGCAAAATTTTCCTAAATGTCGTAGTTTATGAGTTATAAAAAATACGCGATCGCAAGAAAATGGCTAAGCAGAGTAATTTCTAAGAAAATTGCTTAAAAAGGCCGCTGTCCAATTCTACGAATCAAAATCTTAAATAGGTACCTAGTTCTTGTCTAATATGTTAGTACCTGTCATGCGAGGTGGATAAGTAAATATAGGTACCTTTTTCGTGTGTACTTAATTACCATATTTTAGAAATTTGCCATAATACACGTGCAATACTGCACCAAAATAACCCAATGGATACAGGTAGTTTACTACATATTTTTTGAACCGAATTGAAATACATATATTCAAACTTGAACACAGCTATAATTTGGCAGCTTTTTTTACATAAGCCTCAATGTTATCTACCTTCTTTTTTCCCCAGACGAACGAAGAATTTTGTTACGCAAGAAAAATTGTTTTTACCTATTGAAATTTTCCAGTTTTGTTTTCTTTCGCCATCAAACTCGAGCTAAATCAGAATAAATACAATAGGAAAATTTCCCTTCGCAATACACCAGGTAATCCTACG
Source organism: Balanococcus diminutus (assembly GCA_959613365.1). Classification (NCBI taxonomy): domain Eukaryota; kingdom Metazoa; phylum Arthropoda; class Insecta; order Hemiptera; family Pseudococcidae; genus Balanococcus; species Balanococcus diminutus. The sequence continues at coordinate 39,757,024 of OY390715.1, read as the reverse complement.
AAAACTGCAAATTAAAAATTGAAAAACCAAAAATGAAAAAATTCAAGCGCATTAAACATAGCATAGCGTGGTCGTCTAAAACATTATACGGGCTTTCCAAAATGAATAATACCATTTCCGATTCGCAATGTCGACTTTTTAAATCTTTAAACATCTTTAATAGCTGTTCCGCTGAAAATTTTCGTAGTAACTGGCTAACCGAGCTTTCAAAAGTTTTTCTTAACTAAGTTAACAAATGATTAAAACTTCAAAAAGCAATTGACATTTTTACGACGATGAAGATTCAAAAATTAGTCGAGAAATCACTCCATTTCCAAAAAACCTTAAATAATAATGGGCCTAGAATTTTGAAAAATTTTCCTAACCCGAATTGATTTTTAGGTCAGTATTACGTTTGAATTTTTATAAAGGTACTTAGTTGAAGTTGAAATACTCGCAAGGAAAATTATTCCTCACGTCTTGGTAATTATTATTTTCATGATGATGATATCCTTGTACTTTTGAGAGAAATAAATAAGAAGTAAAAGTTGCCGACAACATTTAAAAAATTGCTTAATTTTTCTGCGAACTCATTTTCTCACAAAACACTCTCTTGAATATTGATGATAAACTTTTTAAATTTCAAAAGATGAAAGGTAACAACGCCTAACTTCTTTCCGCTTGATTAATCCACTTCAGTGACAATACCTACGTATTTTTTTCCTTTATGAAAAATTCAAATTCACTCATTATAAAAAAAAATCTCAATAGCCTAATGATATTTTTGAATGAATGGTATTTTTTAATAGGTAGGTAGGTACCTATCATCAATTCCATAAGTATGAAGTTAATTATCAAATAAACACATTCGTAGTTAACTACAGGCTTTAGTAGATCACTTTTTATTCGTTTTTTTTTGTTGTTTTTTTCATTCCAGATAAGTATCCGTTTCTTTAGGTTAATTGAGTAAATTGGAACATTGGTAAAATCATCAACAAAATTAAATTTACTTCGATACAAACCGGATAACGATAAATCGGTAAGTACTAGATATACTTGAAAAAAAAATTGGAACGAGCGTTCGTTATTTGGGGATATCAAATTTTGAAATTTTATTAAAATAAATGCCTCAGATACATACTTAACATTGACTTATTTTCATAGCTCAAAAAAGACGAAATTTTCGAAAACTGAATAACCAAAGTACCTCTTACTTATTGGCTGATTTTCTTGGCTAAAAAAAAAGGACAAAATTTTGTACTGCAAAGGGCTGAAGAAAATTGAAAAATCTTAACTTAATGTTCAAATTGAATGTTACACCACATTTAGTTACGATTTTTCAATTTTCTACAGCCCTTTGCAGTACAAATTTTTTTTTTTTTTTTTTTAGCTAAGCAAATTAGTGAAGAAGTAAAAAGTACTTTGCTTACTCATTTTTTTTTAATTTTGAAAATTTTGACGCTTCGCGTACATGAAACTTTTAAATAATTAGTCCAAATTGCCAATTTTTTCATAACCAAGTAAATAAATTATCACTTTGTCAACTTATTATTTTTAGAAATTTCTTGGAGCGTTCTTTTGAAAAAATTAATCCCTCCAAAAAGAATACACCTGGATTGATTTTTTTTCACCCAACATCTCATAAAATTTATACCTAACAATACGAGTAGTTAATACCTATCTACCGAGTTGAAAGAAAGATTTTTCATCTAGATGAATTCGTGCGTATGTAACAAGCTCTATATGAACAAAATAATATAGCATTTGAAAATCTTTGTTAGTGAACAAATTGTGGCCATTAGAAATGAGCAACTATGAAAAATCATTTTGCTACAAATAACAGTTTAGACGTTTATAAGTCATTCGTATTTATAAAACGCTCAAGTTGGGTTAAATGACATGTCAAAGTATACTCCATTAAAGCAGTCGCAAAATCTAGGCGTTTTTCAAATGAATCGTAGTATGATGAAAATTACGCATTTAGGCGTCTTAAAAACTGTTGACCACGCATGCTAGAATACACAGGGTGTTTCATAGCTGATGTAGTTCCTTCCACGAGGTGAATAGGCAACATATGAAACAAAAAAACGTTATAAGTTATAATACCTATATTATAGTATAACCATGGTGTCAACTTTAAAAATTGTGGGGGGTCAGAGAAAATAAAATGGACAAAAATTAATTTATGGCAGGGCATATTATTATGTACGAATTACAGAACTTAAAAAAATAAACTTTTTACTCTTGACATCTTTTGCCTACGTTCAAAAAAGAAGACGATCCAAATTTTTTGAAAATTGATTGTTAGTAATAATTCGTAGATAAATTCGAAATGAAATTGAGATAGATTCTAAGGGTATACCTAATTCGAAGTAATTTTCTATTTTAATCGTATAAAATCTGCGTACATTACGAATATAAACGAATGAATTGTAAATTACGTGTACAAAAAAAGGTTGGGATTTCGACGAAACAAAAACAACAAAACAGAGAAGAGGACGCGTGTATCAGCCGTATATTTTTGAGTCGCAATGAACGTAAACATTTCCCGCCGTCGTTGACAACGCAGGTTGTCAAAAATTCTTAATGAGTACCGCCGCCGCTGACGGAAGTCGAATTCACTGGATGCAGTAGCGAATGATGAGGACGATCGCATAGCTTACATTTTGACGATTGACACTCCTTTGCCCAATGCCCATGCGAAAAACAATTCACACAAATTTTCAGTTCTCTTACTCGATCGTATCTCTCTGGAACCGATAAATTCTTGAACGACGAGCACGTATACAGTGGATGGGGCTGAGTGCAAAGAGGACATAAACGAACTGAGGATGACGTCACTAGAACTGTCTTTGAAGATCGCGCATTCGGAATGGTCGGCTTGGCTGTCGTGGGAAAAACTGCGGTCACTACTTGCAAGCGAGATTCTAGGGATTCTATAAGGCTATCGACAGAATCCTTTTCGGAAGGTTCTTCATTCTTATCAAGCTTCTTGGTTAGATTAGTTTGGTACAGCTCCTTGGAATGGGAATCGAGTTTAGTTGTGATCAGGATTGAAAGTAACTCGTTCGAAAGCTTATCACGCTTGTGGCCTAGGTTTTCAATAGCTCTGATATTCGAAGTAGCACAATCGATTAGCTGACAGAGATTCGGGATTATTATCTAGGACAGCTGGTAGCTCAAATAATTCGTGCAGGTAACGGCGTAAATTCAGCATCTTGTTGTCGTAGCGACGTTGTAGGATCTTGAGAGCCTATTCGTAATTCTCTTCTACGACAGCAAGATGTTTGATGCCTTCGTCCGATTTATTCTTGAGGCAGGGTACGAGATACTCGAACTTTGTTAACGGAGTTAAACCTTTTACCAAATACTTTAAATTAATAATACTGGAAACTCAATGCTTTTGATTTGACTCCCAAGAAGAGCGCTCTCTAAGCGGCTCGGCATGAAACTAATTCCAAGTTTTCGACTAATCGTCGCGTGATTCGCCCTCTGATTGGTCGAAGACATGACGATCGGTCGAAAGTCTGAGAATAGTTTCATGCCGAGCCGCTAAAACTGCTAAAAGAGCGCTTTTGTCGGGGCCACTTTTCCCCATTGAAGTTTCCAGTATTATTAATTTAAAGTATTTGCTTTTACTACGGATTCGAAGCGTTGGAAAAAACTGGCCCAGTCTTCAGACTTGCCGCTAAATTCTGGCATCGCTAACTTAGGTAACTTTACGAAGTTGCGTTTTTTAACATCGCCGCTATGATAGGATGAAGCATCATCGTCACTTTTCTTTCTAGCGATAGGTTCGAGTTCGTCTAATAAAGTGTCAAAACGAGATACTAAAGAAAGGTATAAATTCTCTACTTGTAAGGTACACTTGTTCGTTTCGGAATCATCCAAGGATTGCAATTCTTGGTCGAGCGCTGTAAATTCGGCATACTTTCCTTCTAGGAAGGTGATTCGTTTCTTCCGTTCACGACTCGACTTCGGTAAGCTACGTTCTAACCAGGTCTGCTGAGTTTTGATTGAGTTGATGATGTTACTACGGAGTTGTTTGACAGATTCTGCAGTTCGCGGTGCCATATTCGATGTATAAATTAAAGTACGAATGCGAGTAGGGATACGAGGACAAATACGAGTACAAATACGAGCACGAATACGAGTACGAATACAAAGTAAAATTCGAAGTAGGAATGCGAAGTAAAAATCCTAAGTACAAATGCTAAGTAAAAATACGAGTACGAATTCGAAGTGCGAGAGAAAATACGACACGATACGACACGGAAGTACAAACGAGCAAATGCAGTGCACTATCACGTCGGGGTAACCAAAAAATGTTAGTAATAATTCGTAGATAAATTCGAAATGAAATTGAGATAGATTCTAAGGGTATAATTCGAAGTAATTTTCTATTTTAATCGTATAAAATCTGCGTACATTACGAATATAAACGAATGAATTGTAAATTACGTGTACAAAAAAAAGGTTGGGATTTCGACGAAACAAAAACAACAAATTAGAGAAGAGGACGCGTGTATCAGCCGTATATTTTTGAGTCGCAATGAACGTAAACATTGATATTTTCCAAGTTTAAGGCTTCCTAGCTTCTTTATTTTCGATGATAGGCAAATTAATCTCATAACTTTTTTGTTCCTATCCAAAAGTTACACCAATTTCATTTCCATCTAAAAGATCAAGAATTTTTCCCCAAAAAATTATGAAACCTGTCTACTACAAATAAATTGTTACCTATTTCTTGAAAATTGAAGATTTTTTTTCAAGAGAAAGAAAACATTGGGATTTCTTCTTCAAACAATTGAAAGATTTTTTTACCTACTTCTTTGTTTTAGAAATAGATTTTTACTTTTTTGAAATGCATAGAGAAATAAGGCGAAAATAAAACTGCTGCAGAGTTTTTAAAATCGAAAACACGGTTTTCCTCAAATTTAAAGCTTCGAGGCGCTTTCATTTTCGAAAATAGGCAAAAAATGCATACCTACCAAAATTTACTTTTTCTCACTGCTATTTTTCCTAGCCTCTTTAATTTTTGAGATAAGACGTCATTTTAATAGACAGCAATTTGAGATCCATTAAGGCGTCGCTCGATTTAGGAATAAAGTTACGAATTTTTAAATAGGTAATTTAATTTGAGAATTATTTTTCTTCAAAAAATTGAAATTGGTATTCTCCAAAAAAATGTATGCAAAGTATTAGGATTTTTCTCTTGTCTTAAGTATTACGATTTTTTTCCTGTCTAAAAGATCAAGAATTCCTCCCCTCCCACAAAATTATGAAATCTGTCTACTCCAATAAATTGTTACCTATTCCCTGAACAATTGAAGATTTTTATTTTTATTTTCAAGTGAGACAAAACATTGGGATTTTTTCTTCCAAAAATTGAAAGATTTTTCCACTTATTTCTTCGTTTCAACAAAACTAGATTTTTACTTTTTTGAAGTGCTTAATGAAATACGGAGAAAACCCGTTCAAATTTTTTGAAAAAATTTGAGAAATATTTTGTACGATAAAAAAAATCAATTTTTTTTTTCAATAAACATTAGAAGTCTTTCTTTTTGCTTCAAGAGTATTACCTACACAAAAATTAAATATCTGTATAATTTTTATTTATTCCTAGAAAGACCATAATACCTACGAAAAAATTAAAAGATTTTTTTTCCGTAGGAAAACTTAAAAAATATGTATCTTCATTTCAAAAAAATTGAACCTCTCCCCCACCTAAAAAATTGAGAATCCTCCATTTTAAGAGAATTCAGATATTTTTCTAGAGGAAGTAGGTTGTGCCAAAACACCAGAGTTTTTAAAAAAAGTAAAACAAAAATGTCAACAAATTTTGAAAAATGCATCAAATAAAAAAATTCAAATCCCAACCAAAAATTCAATTTTCAATTAACACTTTTTTTAACACGATCAAAGAAAAGAATAAAAATGTCTAAAGAAATTCCATAGGTACATTTTTCAGATCAGAGCAAAAATATAATTTTCCATCTATAATGTTCCACGTAAAATCGTATTTTTTAAAATTTTTTTTTTTTGAATAGCTTCAGATGATGAAAAAGGTCTAAAGAATTTTTCACCTACATTTTCAAAAAAAAAAAAAAAAAAATCAAAAAAAAAAAAATGAAAAACGGCCGTCCTAATGTACATGATGGGAAAATTGGGGGGTATGGTACATAAGATTTATTGAGAAAATTTCAAACAAAATCCCACATCATACAATTTTTGTTTACGTGACAAGGATACGATTTTGAGAATACTTGAACTTGTTTCAAGGGAAGTCATTTCCTGTTATTTATCGAAAGCATTAAAAGTAACACAGGCGTAAAATTAGATTTCGAAGCAAAATGCAAATAAAATAAAGTAGCAACAAAATCTTGAACTATGGGTACATACTTATAATAATGAGAAAGTCTCACGCAGGTTGTAGATTTTCGTTTGAAATTTTTGAGAAAAAATATTCATACAAAACAATAAATAATAAAATTTTACAACGAAGCCGTAAAAAAAAAACATCTCCGCGTATGGTTAAAAAATGCTTCGTATGTTGCTGATTCAATTGTGTACGAGTCTGTGAGAGGCAGATCCTACCTATCAAAAAGATTTAAGCTGTCTTTATTTGAGGCATTTATGATCAAACAAATTTCCTGCATAATAATAATGGTAATAATAATAAACGATAAGGAGGACTCGATACCTACCTACTAACAGCTGTATTCAAGTTACGCACCATAAGGCGAAATAGATATTACTTATGCAAGCATTACTTAACAAGCACAGAAATATTGACTGAAAAAAGAAAATTAGCAGCTTATTGGCACTTATTCACCTATATCTAGATGTATACTGCGATATGTACTTTATACATACCATACACATAGGTGCTTAGAGCTACCCAAGAGCTACCTATGTATACCTCTACCTACATAATAAGTGTATGTACTTATACTTTGCATATACATTCAAATTCTTGGATTAACTCAAAAGCAACTAAAACAAATGCAAAGCTAAGTAAAAATTATACATTGTTGGATTTTAAATTTTTTTCTCAAGTACTCAATACCTACGTCAATAGTATTCACCTGTCTGATATACTCGTATTTTGGGAGAATCTCTAATGAAACTTTACCTAAATCGGGTAATAAATATTTACTCTTGTACGTTTTTTTCTGAAATGAATGTAGGTACTTGAGTGCCGTTCGATTCGATTCGATTACTTATGACCGTTTGTGTAAACATTAATACAAAAAATATAGGTATACTTAGCTTACAGCGAAAATATCCATCGATCAAGAGAAATTTTTCAATTATTTTATTAGTTAGGTTTCACTGTACGAGTTATTTTTGGTTGAAAATAGCACACTTTCATATTTCAGACACCAACAGTACGAAAGTATTAAATAAAAACAACTCGACTAAAAAATTATTTAACAATGTAAATATTAACGAACTGAGGACGTCTTAATTTAATCAGTGTTACGATCCTCGGCGTTTTAAAATTTTCTAAATAAACTCTTTTCAATGAAGGAAAAAAAAATCAGAATAAATGTGTAGCCTTTATTTTAAAACTTTATTGTTGTTAATTCGAAATTCATAAATTACTTATTTATATTTTAGCTTGAATTTGAGTTGGTACTCATTACGTATCTATATAAAATATCAAATTCATTTTTTAAGGATTTTTTTAGTAATTGGGTATAATCTCAATCTAAATCTAAGGAGTCGGAGGGGATAAGAAATTATTTTAAATAGGTACACGAGTATAAGTTAAGTAGGTATGCGGTATAATGATTCGTATACACGTGTACACTTTTTTCGCGTTTAAATATCTACAATATGGTTGTAAATAGAGTAGGCAGGTCTTTGATAGAATTGCCTGTTAAGTTGTAAGTAAGTCTTTTTAGGAGTGGATGAGGGTATTAAATAACTTTACCGAAATTTTGTAACAATATCACGATATAATCTATGAAGCCAAAGAGCTCAACGGTGATAATTAACCTAACAATTCAAAGTTTATGTAGTCGAAGCTCTAAGAGATGAAAACATATTTCCCAAATCGGATCACTTTTCTCAAATAACTATTGATGAATCGTATTCTGTCATAATCTTCTTCGCAAGAAAGTATGTGGTGAGAAAATGACGTAGCATGGTGGCCAGAAATTTTCCTATAAACGAAGAGATAAATTCATGTATGAAGAGTGGGTACTAGTAAAGTACAGAAGAAGTGAAAGTTTTTATACCTCTGACTTTTTTCAAGTACTTAATAGGTATTTGAGATCGTGATTATACTTACAATTAATTATTTTCCGAAGTCAAAAATGTGTTATTTTATGAATGTGGGCAAAAAAATCAAATTTTCTGCAATATACTCGTATGACAAATGTCGAGTTGAGACATGTCCAAAAATGAATTTTAGACCCTCCAGATACCTTGTGGGAGATGATGGGTTCCCAAAATGGCAGCACTAGGTTAATTTAAATTGAAAAAAAAAAAAAAAATAGAAAAAATCAACGAATTGCATCCAAATTTGAGTAAATTTCACTAGAAAAATGATGGTGATATCCATTTTTTTTAAAAATAAGTCCTTCGTCACTTTTTGAGATGGTCCCAAAAAGAGTACCTTTGTAAAAACAACCTTAATCAGAATATGTTTTAACATAGTATATGCTTTTACGGAGACCAAAATGGAAAAAAAAGGACAGGAAAATCCGAGACCAAAATCCGAGATCAAAATCCGACCCCATTGGGTTAGGTTACATTAGGTTAGGTTTGGATGACATAAAAAACAGAAAATTTTCAATAAATTCGACTTTTTAGATATTATGTCAGACATTTTGAAACTTGTAAATTTTTTGAAATTTTATGACTTTTAGACATTTTCTAGACATTTTGTCAGACATTTTGAAACTTGAAATTTTTTTATTAATTTAATGGCTTTTTGATATTTTATTTTTTTTAAATAAATTTTACGACTTTTAGATATTTTATCGGACATTTTGTAAGACATTCTGTTCTCCAACCTTTTTTGTTAAAATTCCCTTGACTTTTAGATAATTTATCAGACATTCTGTTTTTTTTTTTTTTTAAATTTCCATTGAAATTAATATTATTCATGACTTTTTGTGAATTATCAAGCAAAAAACTTAAGTAAACAAATACAAATACATTAAAAAATGATAAATACAGAAAATTCCCTTCCTTCCCATTTTTATAGACTTAGGACTATCTGAAATTGATATTTCAGGTATGGTTAAAATTTTCTGTATTTTATTCATTTTAAAATGTTTTGTATAAGATTACGCTCAAATTTTGCATAATAATATGTAAAAGCATATACTATGTTTCATACTTTCAAACGTAGTGTGAAAATAGAGCGAACCAGGGGGGTCCAGGGGGGCGAAGCCCCCCTGGCGAGGCGCGAAGCGCCGAGTTTTCTATATATATATATTTTTTTAAAAAAAGACCCAGAGCCGAAATTCAAATTTTGTTTTGATTTTCGATTTTTGGTGATAAAAGATGATTTTAGAGCGTATCGGCGATCTTCGACCTCATCCCCGGGGGCTGGTGCCTCGAAATACCTGATTTTAACCTTAAAAATTCCAGCTTTGTGAGTTTTTCATAGATTTTGACCAAACTTGGCCTGTAGGTACAAGTACTCAAGGGCGTTGTTGGGAAATTTTTTCAGATTTTTCCTACGGCTTAAATGACCTTGAAAATGACTTTGAAAATGTTAAATCGTCCTGGGAGTCACAGTTTGGAAGCTAACAAACTGGAAATTTTTTCCCCTTGTTTTCCAAACAATTTTACAATACTCAGAATTTTTTCAGATTTTTGTCGGGGTGGGAGGGATTTTTAGATATGAATCTCCCCCCACCCCGGCAAAAATCTGAAAAAATTCTGAGTAGTGTAAAAAAGTTTGGAAAACAAGGGAAAAAATTTCCAGCTTGTTAGTTCCCAAACTGTGACTCCCAGGACGATTTTACATTTTCAAAGTCATTTTCAAGGTCATTTCAGCGGTCGAAAAATCTGAAAAAATTTCCCAACATTGCCCTTGGTTATTTGTACTTACATACCAAGTTTAGTGAAAATCGATGAAAAACTCGCGAAACTTGCATTTTTAAGGTTAAAATCGTGTATTTCGAGGCACCAGCCCCTGGGGGTAAGGTCGAAGATCACCGATACGTTCTAAAATTATCTTTTACCACCGTAAATTGAAAACAATAAAAAAAATTGTTTCTACAACAAAATCCTGACATAATTACTTTTTCTGAGACAATTTTTTTTGTTAAAAACAACCATAGTCAAGTTGTTGATTATTTTGATCTCAATTTATTGGATTAAGAGGGGTATAAAAATGAGATGAATGTTGTATCCTCAGTTAGTAGGTATTCGGAGAATGTTCATAAGTTATTTACTCAAATTTTAGTTCCTCAAAACTTGTTGAGTATGTTTTTTTGATCTCCTATAAAGTTTGATTTATTGGCTAAGGTTGTTTTCACAAAGGACCCCTCAATTAGAACTTTTTTTTTTCAAAGTATACTATGTACTATCCCTAGATGGCTTCAAAAAAATTTTATGATGCAGTGTTACCATTTCATTTATTTTTAAAATGAAAAAGCTCGGTAGCGCGGCCATTTTTCAACTTGAACAAAAAATGTCGAGAATAAAAATAATGTGTATTTTTTCAGTACTACCCATTATAGATACTCAACCAAAAAAATTGTCTCTCAATTTTATTTGCCAAATTTTCCCCTGCCCCTTCAATTTTTGAAATAGACAAAAAATGTTGAGAATAAAAAAATGAGTATTTTTTTAGTATTACCCATTAGGTATACCCAACCAAAAAAAATTTTCTCTCAATTTTATTTGTCAAATTTTCCCATGCCCCTTTAATTTTTGAGGTAGGCAGTAGGCACCATGTATATTTAAGTTTTTTCTGAGTGGTACCCGGTTGTATCCAAAACACCTGTATAGCTAGACTCGAAATTTCATGATTAGGGCCTGCCTGATGGGGTGCTCGATATTCGAATTGTCGAGTAAAAATAAAGGTAATTCACCGAACAAAGCAAATTTCGATTCGCGATAAAATTATTAGAAGGTGGTGAATTATGGCAGCAACAGTAAACATACATTGTGGAAACATCCATCAAAAGGAACATCGTCTACACGTTTCAGGAATAAACGCCCCTTCTACACTGCTTCCGTCTCTGTGTTACGTCGAGTTCGCATTCTACATACATAGGCAGCCGCTTCGTCTTTCACGTGTAATAGGTATTTGTAGATTCAAAATTTTATAACGTCGCGTCGCATTCAATTATCTTGAAAAATTGGAAATGTTCAGCTCATGCACAGTAGGTACGAAGTTGATGCTTTCGTTCAAAAAAAATCCCTCCTACAACTGTCAATATTCTATTCGAAAAAAATATTGGACGCCTGAAATTTATATAGTACCTACCTACCTACCTAGGACCTAGGTGGTTAAAAAAAAGAAGGGAAATCGTATCTTTGAAGTACATGGCCGGGTAGGGTATGATTTAAGATCATTTTCAGAACGTTTCAATTTCTACATCTGCAGTACGTGTTGACGAAATCACTTTTTTCGAATGTTTATCTACGAGTACACCGCTTGATGTCTTGTTGTACATGAAAACGAAGAAAAATAAACTAAGGAAAAAATTCAAATTTAAGCTTGCCTCAATGTGCACTATTCATCGAGAGTGGAACTGAAAGTTGATATTTTGTTGACTGTATACAGTATAACTTTCATTGGTACTGAGCAAATAAGAAACGAATCTGTTTTTATGAGGTAAAGTAGGTATTAGAATAAGCCCAAAGTTCGATTTTTTTTTTTGCGTCAATCATACGTTTTCTACTCTAATAGATGTTAAGGAAACCTCTATTATTTAAATGAAAATAAAATAAAATAGAAGACATGTCACACGTGCTGCAGGTTCTTTCGAAATACGACACGTATCTATGCAGTCTCAGTGGTGTTGTAGGAAATGACTTTTTGACATATTTCCGAAACAAATATGATAAAAAAAAGACATATGGATAATAAACAAAAAAAATGACCTGAAAAAGATGACAACGTATCGTAGATAGATATCTCTATGAGTATACGTATCTTTTCGAAAATCTAAAACGAAACGCGAACCTTAATTCCGCGTTTTCAGGGTTCTGAGATTTCAGTGGAGTAAATATTTGTGATTTTGAAATGGGTTTTCAAACATTAGCATCTGTACTTGAATAAACCATAAAAGATACACTAAGTAAAGATGAAATTTGAGTTTCGTAGTTGTACATATTTTACTTATAGTTCATCAGTGAAATATTATTCTATAATTTAGTTTTTCAATTTTGAAAATCGTCCTGGTACTTACTCAGGTTCCGCACTTAATAGACTGAGGGAGGTGGCACATTGTTTCAGGGCCTGGAATTGTGAAGAAAAAAAAAGATACCATTTTTTTCCCGTCCCTGTGCTGGGATTTAATGAGAACCTAGAGCCAGTATGATGTCAGTAACGAAATTTTTTTTTCCGTTACGGTATTCGTTCCGTTACTGTAACTAAAAATTCTGAATTTTGTTATTAGTTACGTTACTTGGAACGAAAATGGTACCGCCAGGGCCTTGTAACGCTATTTTTCAAATAACGTTATTTTTTTCCGTTTCGTTCCGGTTTTTTCGTTACAACGTAATTTTTTCCGAAAATAGCCAGAAATCATAAAAAATTGCTATCTTCAATTTTCAATGTAAATTAATCACTATCAAGTCCAATAGAATAAAATAAACATTAAGAACTAAGAAGAAAATAATACAAGTTTGGTGGTGTTGCTACCTACTTTCTGAAAAAATTATGCTGTAACAAAAAAAAAACGGAATGGAACGAAAAAAATAACGTTATTTGAAAAAATATTGTTACAAGGGCCTGGCAGTACCATAGTACCTACACATAAGTGTAAGTGAAATTAAAATTTTTTTAAAGTTACAACGAACCAAAAGAACATATTTTCTGCGGTTGGCAGTGCAGGCAATACAAAAAAAAACTAAAAAAAAATAACGAAAAAAAGTATCGGAACGTAACGAAATTTTTTCGTTATTTGTTACATTACATAAAGACCATATTATTGTAACGTTATTATTTCGTTACACAATTTCTGTTCAAAAATAAAGTTCCGATACAGTTCCGTTACTTGTAACGAAAAAAAAATCCGTTATTTTTCGTTTTTCGTTACCGTTATCGTTACGTTCCGGCATCACTGCCTAGAGCCTGTACTTACCTACCTATTCGAAATTTAAATGAAATACTTATTCAAGAATAAATCAAGTTTTAAGTATATCGAGAAAAAAACATTGAAATCCACGTCTAGTTATAAAGATTTCAAATAGTTATAACACCAGCCTCCTCCAACTTTCGTATAACAGACAAATGAAAAAGCGCAACACGTGAAAACCACGTCGATTGAAATTTCACGGAATGTAAACCTATTTGATATTGTTTCTTGAGAACGTCTACTTTGAGAATTAACACAGTAACGTTGGGATAGATAATGAAAGAACCTTCGGGAATTTCCTTTTCCAACGTTAAAAATATCGTTTAATGGTGCCATCGTCGTCGTTATTTATAAAGAGCAAATGAACCGTTGTTGAAGAAAAAGAGGGGTTCAAGTCCTTTCCGTTTTCTTCGAATTAGCGACAAAACGAAAGCTAGGAGAAGTTTACTATACAATTTACATTGAATTTACTTCTGTCTGAAGACAATTTGGTCGAATGAGGAATATATGTTTTGAAAAATACCTGCGTAATTAGTGACCATGCGGTCACTTTTCTAACTTGGGAAAAAATTGTTATTGAATTGCTTGTAATGTTCAAGTGTGGTAACTATTATTTTGCATTTAAAAAAAGAAGAAAAATATTCAATTTATTCGTCAATTCGGAATTTTTAAGTCAAATAATGGCAAAGAATTGTCAAATAAGAAACGAATGCCTAAGCCAATAACTTGTAAATTTCTTCTCGGTAAGTACATGACCGAAATCAGTGTTCTTGAAAATTAAATTATTTAGTTAAGTATTTTTTTTTTGAAACTTGTCGTAATTTTTTATACCCATGTAAAAGATTTGTAAATTTTCATAAAGTTTCATTTGTTACGTGACACTATATAGGTTTAATGGTATTTCGATCATTTGAGTCAAAATGTTTATATGGTTCAAAAAGTAAACGATTCGGGTATATTAGACAGGGTGTCTCCGTGTCCCGGTTCAGACTTCAGAGTAACCAGACTTGAGATTTGGGTACAACTGACTGCCAGTAACAAAAAACATTATGTATGTACACCAGATGCCTATCTTGGTTTTAAGGGTGCCATAGTTTACAAAAATTTCAAAATATCGCCAAAACAATGAATGAAGCAGATGTAATTTTTTGAAAGGAACAAAAAAGTTGAGTAAAAAATTGCCTATCTTTGAAAATGAAGGGCTGCAAAGCTTCAAAAATCGGCATTTTTGAAGTTCAAGGCTCCATAAGCCCCTTATTCACTTTCAAAGTTTAGAAAATTTTCACATAATCTTTTTTGTTTCTCTCAAAAAGTTACACATGTTTTATGAAATTTTACAATTTTCACGTATCATCAGTGTCTCGTGATAAATTGAAATATAGGCAATATTTTTGACCGAAACTTCGTGTGACCAACTCCTTCAATTTCAGAGATAGGCAACCGAATGTACTTGGAATTTTTTGGGCTTTTTCGAAATGCTATCCACTGCTGGGGTCGATTTTTTTTTAGAACAGTGGTGCCAATCGATTTTTTTTTGGGAAAAATACCAATTTTAATTTTTCAAAGCTTTGTTTAGCTCTTTCATTTTCAAATTTTGAAATTTAGGCAACATGTGTATATCACGTTTTTTGCTAGTAGTACTTGGTTGCATCAAAATCTCATGTCTGGTTACTCTGAAATGGGACACCCTGTATTATACATTATACAGAACAGGACAATTACTGGCAGAGTTTCGAAGTTAACTCCAGATTTCGCCGGAATGGAGATGGAGGGTAAATAAATACTCAACTTTTTTCTTCAAAGATTGAAAAAAAAAATGATGGAAAAAATTTGAAAACATTTTTATATAAAAGTTTTGAAACTTAAAAAAATCTCGAAGTATTTTTTTTTAACTTCTTCTTTAGTTGAAAAAATGAACGTTTTTAAAACTTGGCGATTTCAAATATTTTCACCTTTTTTTTTTTTTAGCTATGTTTATTTTAAAAAAATGTTTCAAAAAAATGTTTAAAAAATTTAATTTTGAAAAAACTCTTAGAAAATAATTTTATTAGAAGAAAATTATAATACATACAGGTACCTAAATATCAATTGTACACACGCACATTAAACTAGTTTGCTCGCTGACTCGGAAAAACACAAAATTATTGTACTTGGACTTTTTCTCGACCGATAAACACTCCCGATTTATTTTCAAATGATAATCTCATAATCGATAAACATTCAAAAACACTAAAAAACAAGTTTTAAATTTTTATTAAGATCGTAAATTGCTAAAAGCCAAGACAACAATGAAATAAAAATTCTAAAGGGAGAAAAGTGTTACAAAGTATCAAACGCATAACCGTTGGCAAGTGCTTATATATATTTTTTATTATTCTTAGGTTGAGAAAATGTCAATAGATAACTTGTATTTTCCAGCTCACGATTATAATCTTACATAGTCAGATAACAATAAAATATGGAAAAAGTGAAATAGTTTGTCTGACGTGAAATTTATGCCATCCGCCGTTTTAAAATGATTACCTATTTCAAATTATATAGGTACCTATATACTTGGAAAATGAGTTACGAGGAACAATGAGTTGCAGATACGTACACGTAGGTTAGGTGGCCGTTGATCTATTGCGGTCCAGGTATTGTTTTCTCCCTCTAAAAAAGCGGTACGATTGCGGGCCAAGTGTAAACAAAAGATGAAAGTGATTAATGATTGTGGTGGCAAAAAAATGCTCTATTGCGGGCCAAGAAGTGAACGAAGATTCAGCTGTAAACCAGTTGAAGTGTTTATCGTTCAATTTTTAGTTCGGAACATCAGAGGCGCCCAGAGACAAGTTGCAGTATTGCGGCAGCAATAGGGGTCCTCTTGATAAAGGAGCTGTAAATCCAAGTTAGGGCTCCAAATTTTATAATTTCAAAATATGCCAAAATAAAAGTTAATGGACAAGAATCCATTCAAAGCAATTTTTTGAATAAAAAGTTTACTTTTTACCAGAATAAAATCTTTCAATTTTCCGGAACATTTATAATTTTTTTTTCTGTTTTTTTGAAATAAGTAGGTACATGTACCTAGGTAGGCCACAGCAATTGTTTTCATGTCTTTCAATTTTATTGGAACAAAAAATATTTTCTCAATTTTAGTGAAGATTATATTTTTGGAAATGAAAATTGAAAATGAAAATTTCTCAAGTTTTTTGGAATAAAAATTATTTTAATTTTTTTGATAAAAACATTTTCATTCATTTGAAAAATGATTTATTCCGGATTTTTTTTGGAATAAGTACCTAGGTGAAACAATTTTCCACTTTTTTGGATTTTTTAAAAATTATTTGCACCATGAAATTTCCTATTTCTTGGAAGAAAAAATATTTTTAATTTTTTAATTATTTTTTTTTGGAGGGGGGATCAAAAAAATTCTAATTTTTTCTGGCGTACCTAATTATTATGTTTTTCATAAAATTACCACTTTGATTGAAAAACTTGTGTGTTCATACGCAAAATCGAGGAAATTTTTGAAATGATAAATGTAGTTACTTACACGAAGGAATCGAATGAGCCAACCTCACTTTCTTGGCCCGCAGTAGGCATTAAAATTTGACCATTGTTCTCAATAACAAAGGCACTGAGAGCAATATTTTTTGGCCCGCAATAGAGTCGAAAATTTGCGGGCCAAATCATTAGCTGGCCCGCAATCGACCTGCACCGGATTAGGTACAAGATGCGTAAATACAGTAAGTAGGTTGTATATGTAAAATGCAGACCATGCGCTTCCGTAGAACAAGTATGCACCTTGAACCAACACCTTCCTGTTTGTTGAACATAACGATTCATTCGTTCGTTTTTCAATTTTATTTTCCGATAAATTGTTACATGAAAAAATTTCGTGATGCCCGAGAAAGTTCATGAAAGTCTTTTGTTTGTTTTTGATAATGGAAAGCTAAGCTTCTGTTTTTTGTTTTTTATGTTTTAAACTTCAAAAATCTCGCCTTCATCTCGAGAATTTAATTATTAACAAGTTTTTTCTTTAAAAAGAGTCTGGAAGTGAAAGATGCTCCTTGCATGCTGGTTCACGGCAACGGTCCTCGCGGATTGAAATATTTAGATTTTATAGATATGTAAAGTTTTAAACGAGAGAAACTGCGGACGTTTAATTTGATTATTTTATAGTAAAAAGACTAGTTATTTCGTACCTTCGTGCTTGTAGTAGGTGTATTTATAAGTTAAACTAAATAAACGCAAAAATTAATCGAAAGACAAACAAGAATTTTAAAAACTTATGCTTTTCATAAGTGAATCTGATTAGCTATAGGTACATTTTTCATCTCATTCAAATCATTGAAAAACTTCCAAAGATTTGTATTTTGTATAGGTATTTAGGTACAGTAATCAATTCATGCGGCAAAGCAAAGCAAAACAAAGCACACGTTAATTCTTCGTTTAATAGCTTGATTGAATCTGTTGCTTGTAGTAAGCTGCCTTCCCATCAATAGCGGGGAGGTAGGCAATAGGCACCCCAGCTAATAGATTACCTTATACTCTTAATGTGGTAGGTAACTCAATGTTTTATCAAAGCTTCTCACGATGCATAGCTTATTTTAATTTTGAGTATAAGTGGTTCAACGCTGGTTGACTATTCTGTTTTATACAAATCAAATTCAAAACCCATTCCTACTATCAACAGAGATTTCTTTAAGGTCTAACACTGGAAAGTAATTTATTTGAAAGTTTGATTACGAAGGTAAATTTGCATACCTACCTACCGCTTATTTTCAGTCGAACGACATTTTGAAATTTCAAAAAGGTAATGTTCGCGTTGCGTCTCAAACATAAAATTACACATTATATTGAATCTCTTGTATAGGTATACCTATAAAGTTTATTTTTAAATTAAAAAATTGAATAAGAAATTGTGGTGTGTCCAGTTTATTCGGATTTTCTCGTATAACCATTTTAGGGTACCTAGTGCTTATTTATACTTTTTGACCAATTTTTGACATATTTTTTGATTTATTTTGATCATCTCCAAAAGTAGTTTATTCTTTGTATGAGAAATCGACTCTTTTATTATTTATTTTTTCCTCTAACCGAATTTAAAGTGAAGACTATTCTCCTATTCGACTTCCAAAAAATAAATTAAAAAATCAACAAATTTTCAAAATTTTGCCTTTCAAATTTACTTCTTTACATGCAAATTGATTCATATTATTTTATTTTTCTCAAAATAATTTGTAGTGGAGCCTAGCAGTAGCAAGTCACTCTTATTTTCCCACAAATTCAAAAATTGAAAAAAAAAATTGGCAAAATTATCAAAGTTGAAATTCAAAGTTGTTCCTTATTTTAATGAGAACGTAATTTCTTATTATTTTTTATCTTTTCTCTAATTGAATTTTAGAGGCGCCACTCATTCATAAACGTAATTGAATCAATTTTCATTATTTTGTGCCATTCCAGTGTCAGTGGAAATAACTTGAACTTTTCTGGGATATAGCTAAATTTTTTCCAAAGTGGAGTCAAATTAAAATTTTTACAATTTTGAATGTGAGAATAATTTTTCTTCTTCAAACAAATAAGTTGAGCTATTTTTTCATTCCAAAAAATTAGATTTTTTTTTTATTGCGGAGAATTGAAAAATTTTCTTCAAAAAATTAGAAGATTAAAAAAAAAGTTAAGACAGGTATTTTTTATTCCAGGAAAATTCAGAATTTTTTCCTTGAAAAAATACTTGTCTTCAACTTTTTTTTAATCATCTAATTTTTTGAAGAAAATTTTTCAATTCTCCGCAATAAAATAATCTAATTTTTTGGAATGAAAAAATATCTCAACTTTATTTGTTTGAAGAAGAAATTTTTTTTTTTGATTTTTTGACAGTATGAAAAAATGTTCCAATTTAAATTTCCAGAAAAAATTATTCATTCAATTTTTCTCTCAGAGTCATTGTTGAGAAGAATTTTTTATCTTAAGTATGTTATCAGACGAAAATTTTACAACCGTGTAACTTCTGCCTGGGACGATTTGCCCCATTCAAGTACAAAATTATGTGAACTTTATTTATTAGTACACCAACATTCAGCTGTTTCCTCCGTCCATGTTGGGAAACATCGTCCGTTCAACCTGTATACAGGGTGTACCGGATTAGGAGTGAAGCCTTCCAATTAGCAACTATGCAACTTATGATGAGTGGATGTATGTTTGCCTAGCCTCCGAACCGCAGGGGTTGAGTTATGCTCATCAAAAATTTTTGTTTGCAAAAAATTAAAATTTCTTCTCTCAAATTGCTGTAAGTAATTTTTTCACTTATTTTTTTCACTTCAAAAAATTGAAATATTTTTTACTTATCCAAAGAGAATTCATAATTTTTTCGTAAAAAATGGATTGTGCCAAAACTGACTAAGCATAATCTACGGCTACATACCTGATAGTTGCCTGTCAAATAGTCTCTTAAATTTACAAAATTTCAAACTTCTGCATTTTTTTTGGTTCTCATCCTATATTTTTTTCCTTTTCATGAAAATGAATCTCCATATCAAAATTTTTTCCTCAACTGAATTTTAAGTGGAAATCTGTCAATTTATAAAAATGGGACTAGAAATAATAGCTGGAAGGCATCATATTTTGGTAAATATCTGTCAAGAAAAAGAATGAAAAATTGTGAATAATTTTCTAATAATAAAAAACCAGCTTTGGGAGGTGAAGTAAAAAAAAATATTAAAAAATAAAAAGTCGAAAAAATAGGAAATAAAGACCATGCTGTCCTGATAAAAATATAGGTACAATAATTTGAACCAGTTAAAATTGTGTAATTTGGATCAGCAAAATTTCATCAAACCTAGGTTAAGAACAATCAACAGACGAGAGACAAAGTAAATATATCTAATCGTATGTTCCTATGCTATTCATCTTTCTGAATAAAGTCCACGTTAAAAGCTGAAAACAATCAATTAATTACCTACTAGTACAAAACAGAAATGATTCGGTCGGTATAACCATAGACCAGTAAAGGATTAAGAAATTATTAAAATGTTAATAGACAATTTGAATGATGAACACATACCAAGTTACCAACATTACTATATTTGCATACACCTATGTGTTTATAGGTGGATTAGTGTTGGTACAATGGTAGAATGTCAAGAACATGATTAAGCGGTACCTTATTGTAATTTTATAAATATTCTTTTCATTCAGATAACATCTAATAATTATTGTTTTAGTACAGGAATGTGAAATTGAATCGGATTTCTTAAAACAAATTTCATCCGTACGTACGAGTAGACGCACACAGCGAATTAACCGACCGTACTACGGATAATTTATCTGATAGAAAACGTTTAGGGATGTATGATATTATACAGCCTAATTTGAATGGGCCCAAAAAATGACCACTGTTATTAGGGTTCAGTTGAATTATTAAAGGTGAGATCATGTTGTCCGAACAAACAGATACCTACCTGCGTTTGTTTTGTACTCGTCATTAGTAAACACATTCGACAAACCAATAATATCGTACAAAACGTATAGTGAGTGGTCTGCTGGTCAATGTTCACTATTTCTCGCTTGCTCAAAAATGCGTTTTAAAAATACCGAAGAAATGTTCATGTTTTTTAAATTTTGAGGTATACAGGGTGTCTCGTCTCCAGTTACTCCTTCACCAGCGATATAGTTAACTTAAACTAAGCTCATGTATGCATGTTTGCCGTCCCTGTGAATTCAAGGAGCAGAGATATGCATAACTGAAAAAAAATTTCAGTTTCGTTTCAAATTTTTAACCATGCTTTACTCAACAACCGTGATAGGTAGAAAGTTGCACTTTGCGGCGTTGGAATGAAAATTTTGTGTATAATTTTTTAGTGGGGTTGATAATTGTACTAGGTGATCAAGAAGGGGGTCTGTACTGTATTAATTATCTGAAAAAACGTGTTCGAAAATTGAGATTTCGTTTTTCAATTTTTGAGGACATCTCAAAAAAGTTTTCAAAAGGTCAAACTTTTTTCATCTAAAACAAGTCATAATAATAACAATAGAATTTCCTCAAAAATTGAAAAAAACATCAGTTTTTGAACACGTTTTTTTAGATAAATAATACAGTACAGCCCCCCCCCCTGATCACCTAGTACAATTATCAAACCCCACTAAAAAATTCTACACAAAATTTGCTTTCCAACGACGCAAAGCGCAATTTTCTACCTATCACGGTTGTTGAGTAACGCATGGTTAAAATTCTGAAACGAAACTGAAATTTTTTCGGTTACGCATATCTCTGTCCCTTCAATTCACAGGGTCGGCAAACATGCATACATGTTACATGAGCTTAGTTTGAGTTTAGTATATCGCTGGTGAAGGGGCATTAACTGGTGATGGGACATCCTGTATACTTACCTAAATGTATGCACATTTTAATTATCAAAATTGTCCATGTCCTAAAACATGTGGATATAAAAGAGCTGAAACGAAATTAATTCAAGGAAAGGTACGTAACCTACGTAGACGTACTTTGACTAACACAACATTCGAAAAAAAAACGTTTCAAGTCGACAATAAAAAATTGAGATCGGTTTATTTAGGCCGATTTGGATAAAATAAACATTGCTTAAGAGGACTTCGGTACATTTAATTTTAAATTTTTATACCTAATATATGATTTAATTCTAATTAAAAATTTCTTAATAAAAATTTCAATTTCGAAATGATCTCATGAGTAATCTTTCCCAAACTAAAGAATACCCAACTAGCATATGTAAATATACCTACGCCCACCCAGCTAATTACATATGTATTTACGTAGGATGATTATGTACATACATATACGATCATGTAAGTGTGACAAAAATTTCACACAATAGACCTGCCTACCAAATCTAGACATAAAAAAATTTTTTTTGCAATTCAATACCATATTTTCTGCGAAATTACAAAAATCAAAAATAGGTAAGAAAATGTGCAGCCACTAAAGATTGTTGAAAATTGAAGAGCATTTTATTAACATTGTTTTAATGAAACTGTGTCGTAATATTCTCTTCACTATTAACGACGGTGGTAGATGTAAATTAGAATTATTATTCAGCGTATAAACGAGTTTATTAATTATTTACAAGTGCAAGTAAATAATTTCACTCTGTGGAAATTTCATTCAACAGGCAAAATATAACCCTCAATAAACAAGGCAATGGTTTTCCTATTTTTTTAAAAGCGTTCCTTATGCTTACACCTCATCTACCTATAAGCTTATGAACTTCGTCAGAGATACAAACAGTTTTTTATTTTCCTCTATAGATTCGATGTGTCAACTTAGGTGCAAGTTTACATTTAATATTTAAGGATTTCTGTTTCTGATTGTATTTGTAGTGATTTAAAACCTTTACATAACGGTTTTTGCACATAGATAAGTACTTTTTTTCTCGCGAATTTACTATTTTTTCAACTCGCTCGATTTATTGGAAAGGGGTTTCAATAACGAATCAACGACGTTAAGATTTGTTCGAGTAATTTACTTTATTGACGAGAGTGTTAAATAATTTCTTAAGGTATTACTTTAATTCTTTTCAGCTGTCATGTTTTCGATTTTGTATCCCTAGGTGGTTTTAGAATGAAACTCGAAAGAATTGAAACACTTCGATGCTTCGATGTAAATTTTTTATAAATCTCAGAGACTCGAATAGTTTTAGGATTTGTTTTTATCAGAAAATTTTCGCAATGGTCCAGGGTTTTATTTCTTTAAAAATGGTGTACATTTTTTTTGCTCATCCAATCTCAGTGCCTTACATATGTAATGTATACCTAACCTACGTACCTATCGCACTTACTTTAAAAAACAATTCGGTACCTGCTTGTTTTATTTGTTTTCTTACGAAAATTACAAAACTCAAGTTTTGACCTCCATCTAGGCTCTATGTCTCGTACTTGCTTACACCAACCTAAACTCATTCCACACGAGCAATTCACAAACACTGGTGAATTTTTGGTGAGGTTTTTAATTGAATATGCTGGGGAAGTCCAACGTCACAACGTGAGCGTATACCAATATTTTTACGTTTTTTACTTTTACTTTTTTTTTTAATAATATGGGCATGTTGACCAAAAAATTACATTCTATACCTACCTAATTATGCTTACATTTTATTAATAATGATTGTGCCTACTTATTATACTTAACTCAACTTTTTTTTAATAATTGAAAAATCCTCTTAATTTTGGGTAATTTTTTAAATTTCTATCTAAAAATCTTCATTTTTTCAATTAAAAAAAAATTATTTAATGATTTTTTTACAAATTTTATTTTATTAAATTTTGTGTACTTCGTCAATTTTTCAGTTTTCATGAATTTTTAATTAAGCAAATTTTTACGAATTTCTAATTTATTCAATTTTTTTACTCTTTGCAAAAAAGAAAATAATATATTACCTATCAATTTCAACTATTTAAAAATTTTTCCAGGTTACTTTGTTTTTGTTTTGTTTTGTTTAATTTTTTCGTTAGGTACAATTTTTTCATTTATTAAATTTCGAAACATTCTCTAATTTATTCAGTTTTGAAGATTTTTTTGATTTATTCAATTTTTGTAAATTATGGATTTTTCTCTTCAAACTTCCACTATAAATTGTTTTTTGATAAGACACATTTTACGCATTCTTGTATTTTTTCTCATTTATTAAATGTTTGCAAATTCGTAAAATTTTTGTACTTAGATATCGAAAAATTTTAAAGAATTATTGTGTTTTTACATTTGAATTTTTTTCCAAATTAAACTGTTATTTTTTTTCCAAATTTTGAATTTATGTAATTTTGGAACATCTTCTGTTTTATGAAATTTTTAGTTTAAAAAAAAAATAGAATTTCTATTAATGTTGGAATATCTCCTAAATTTATTATATTTTAATAGTTTAAGATTTGTTTCCGAATTGTAATTCATTGAATTTTTCATAAACATTCAATAAATCAAATTTTGAAAAATTTTCTGATTTCTTAAATCTTTTCAAAATTTTCATACCTACAAATTGAAAAAGAAATTATGCAATAGTTGCAAAAACAATTTTATGCCCGGGTAAATTAACTTATATAGACGTATCAACTTGAATAAAACACGAACCAATAACGTAGTTCTAAAATAGTTATCTATCATAAACCAATTAAAACATAGACGATGTAGAAAAATACCAACGTTTAAAATATGACAGCTTAAATGACGAAGACAATTTAGCGAAGATCAAGCTCTGTAAACTGATGTCGTGACAAGTTAAAAAGTTTTCTAGCTTTTGAATTCCTTAAGGAATAGTTTTATCACACTCGTTTCGTGAAAGTATTAATGTCATTGTAAGAGGAAGTCAATCCCTTGGCTACATCGAAGAAATATCGTTGTTTTGGTTTAATTTTTGATGCTATGACGAGTGTGAAGAAGTTCAAGTTATCTTGTATCATTCTTACAGACTGCCATCACTGACCACAGTATTATGGTTTTCAACGCTTTTACTTTTCTATCATGAACATACGCTCAAAATTAACCGGACCTTCTCAATAGGTTATGCCAGTTTCAAAGGCGGCAATTTGTAATTTTCTAATGTTCAGCTAGATTTTTTCCGAAAGAGTGGAGTTGAAAATTTTTCAATCTTGAATTTGAAAATAATTTTCTTTTTCAAAAAATTGAAATTTTCTTATTCCAAAAATAAAATAAAAATTATTCCAAAAATGGAAATTTTTTAATTAAAAAAAAAAAATTATTCTAAAAAAATAAAAATAAATTATTCTAAAAAAAATTGTTAATTTTTGAATCCAAAGAAATCTGGAATTTTTTAATTCCAAAAAAATTAGAAATTATTTTAATCTAAAAGAAGTGAAGTTTTAAGAAATTGAAAATAAATAAAAAATTTTGTGAATTTTTTTTCAACACATCAAGAATTTTTTTTTCTCCAAAAATGGAGACATTTTCTTACTCCAAAAAGTTTGATTTTTTTTTCTCCGAAAAAATTGAAAGTTTTTTTGCCTTCATAAAATTCAAATAACTTAGATAAATCATGTTTATTTCAACAAAAAAAAATTGAAGCCTTTTGTTTTTAAAAAAAGTGAGACAAAAATTGGACTGTTTTTGGAAAAAAAATTAGAAAAATATTTTTTTTTCAAAGAAATTAAATGACCGATCTTTTTTTAATTCTCTTCAAAAAGATTAAAACGTTTTTGCTTTGAAAAATTAAGATTTTTTTCTCTGAAAAACATGAAAGGTTTTTTTCCACAGCACTGGGAGATCTTTTCACTAATCTATTTACTTCAAAACAATGAGTATTTTTTTTCTGAGTGGACATCAAAAAAATTAACCCAGATCAGCGTTATCAGTTATTTCAAGAAAATTCGAAACTAATTTTTCCTCATATGATCATTACCCAAAAACTTGAAAAAATGTTATCCCCCAAAAAAATATAACTATATTTTCTATTCCAAAAGAATTTCGATTTTTTCCTGTTGGAAAAAGTAGGTAGTGCCAAAAAACACTTGACACAAAATGCAGTTGTGATTGACAACTGAAATCTCTGTTCTAAACAACGAATAAAATCTTTTTGCAAAATATTCGCAACTTTTGCCTTGGAAAAAAGGTTTTGTGATTCTAAATTTTAATACTGCATCGAGGTCCCTTCAAATTTTAAGGTAGACATCTCTTCTAGCTTTAAGCGTTTATGATTCAGTTCTCAGAAGTTGATGGGGAGAACAGGTCCTATAAAGTTAAAAACTAGGTACTCGTTATTGACAGTATTTTTCTAAAATGAAAAGGCTTGAAATGTACAATTAACAATTAAAAGAGGCAATTTAAAAAATAACTTTTCCACCTTTTATTAGCAGTGACGGTATAAAAAGTGCGCTTAATCCGACGTACCTATGTTGTTTTATATGGTGGTATTATAGCTTACTGGATAATACGATATTCTGCTACGTATTTCACATCTTTTGAAACTGTTTTAATTTCTGTTTAAACGTTGAACTAGGTAGGAGACAATTTCATTATGAAGTTGGAAGTTTGTTTGAAGATATGTACTCGTATTCAAAAAAATTTTTAAATATATTTTTGGATTACTTTGTTTCATTTTTCTACAAAAAAAAAAAAAAAAAAAAAAAAGTCATACCTAACGCTTTTGTTTTTCTTTTGAAATTGTAATTAAAATAATGAAACGTTGGTTTCAAAGAATTATCTGGCAAGATATTTTTTACCAAGTTTTCCTATTTATGACGTAATAAAATAGGTAAGGCCTACGCCTATTTTTACCACGCTTTTATATACTTGGTATGTATGTATGTATGTATGTCTATGTATGTCTCATGGAACCAAGAGTATGTTTTCAACCAATCCTCTCTCATTTAATATTTTACTGGAATTGAAAGAACATAGTGCTCACATTAGGGGTTTTCGAGGTCGCTGAATTCGATTTTCGAACTCAAATTTACCCCCGACCCCAAATTGAGCCCCTATGAGGGGATTCAATTTTGAAAATTTCAGAAAATCACAACATTGGTATCGAAATGTAGGTTTTCGAGGTCGCTGAATTCGATTTTCAAACTAAAATTTACCCCGACCCCAAATTGAGCCCTATGAGGGGGTTCAGTTTTGAAAATTTCAGAAAATCACAACATTGGTATCAAAATGTAGGTTTTCGAGGCCGCTGAATTCGATTTTCGGACTTAAATTTACCCTTGACCCCAAATTGGACCCCTATAAGGGGGTTCCATTTTGAAAATTTCAAACTTCACAACATTGATATCAAAATGTTGGTTTTCGAGGTAGCTGAATTCGATTTTCGAACACAAATTTACCCCTGACCCCAAATTGAGCCCCTATAAGGGGGTTCAATTTTGAAAATTTTCAAATAAAATATTTTCAACGACAAAAAGAGTTAAATAAAAATGTAAAAAAAATTTTAAAAACCACGCTTTTATTTAAAGTTGGTCACTTTGTAAAATGTTATTCATAGGGAAAGAGTAATGCCTTAAAAAACAAAAAATAAAATTTACTTACTTGAATACAAAAATGTGTCATGAAAATTTTTTTGTCAAAAATTTTAATGATGAAAAGCGTGGTGGGGTGTTCGCGAGGAGCAAACGAATACCTTTTCAATTAACGCCCCACCACGATTTTCATCATTAAAATTTTTGAAAAAAAAAATTTCATGACACATTTTTGTATTCAAGTAAGTAACTTTTATTTTTTGTTTTTTAAGGCATTACTCTTTCCCTATGAATAACATTTTACAAAGTGACCAACTTTAAATAAAAGCGTGGTTTTTTAAAATTTTTTTACATTTTTATTATTTTATTTTAATAGATGTAGGTAATTCAAAATAATTTTGGTAAGTTCATAGAACGAGAAATTTCAAAAGGACTGTTTTAAGTACGTATTTTTTCACCTCATTAGTTCCAAGCTATTCTCAACTTTATCATAATCGGCTAATATTATCTTATTTTCAAAATATTCGCCATGATTACAGTTTTATAAATTTCAAAAGGGCATACGGCGGTTAATAATAATTAATTTTGATTTTAATAAACGAAAGTTTTTACGATAGATTATTATTATTTGATTCGAACCAAGTTCTACCAGAAAAGCAATACACAAAAGAAATTCGCAAAGATAAAATGTTTTATTGCTATGAAATTTTCCAACAAGGGTCGTAGGGAGAGATAAAGCTCTTATTAATAAAATTCGTAAACAGATTCGCCAGCTCATCCTCCTACGTTTTTAGTCGCGAATTTTTTAACGACAATATGCTGACGTGTTGTAAATCGTTCATAACATGTTCTTAATCCGGTACCATCGTATTTCGACATCGTTTAAAAATTTTACTTTTAAAAATATCGGTAACGAGATTTTTTTTTTATCACACTTCTTATAACGTAGATAGTTCATTGAACGTGAGTTGATAGAAGAAGCTTGTCATAGGAATTTACATTTTTTATAAAATTGTGTATATGCTAAGTGACATATTACTACACTCAGTAATGGGTAAAATTGGGCAACACTCTCTCGAATGTTTCGATGTTCACTCCAAGGTATTGATGTTGCGTTAAGTATAATAAAAAAAATAGTAGTTCACTAAACTACGCTGAGAGCTCGATAATTTTCTGTGGTATTCTGAAAATTTCGCTACGATTCGAATTTCATAAAACACGTAGTTTCTATAATCTCATAATACACGTACCTAGTTACCTACCTATACGTACGAAAACCACTGTTCGCACGACAATCTGTAATTTGTTACGAGTAACAAACTTTGTTGATATTTTCACTTCAGAAGTGGTTTCACATTCTACACTGCAAAATGCATTCTTTTCGCAAAGCATTACCTACCTATGTGAATAATTACTGAAAATATTTACAAGAAGATAGGGCATATACAACAGCGCTTTCCAAAGTAGGTTAGGTATACCTATGTAAATTTTCCCTCAGGTTAAATTTAAGATTCGTTGAAACACATTATTATCGCCACCCTTCGTATAAATAGGTGTTTGCAATAAACTGAATTTACTGTGCCTATACTATTGCATGAAAGAATAAGTAATTTTTTATTGATTCAAAATGGATCCCTTTCAAGTTACTTGTTTGTACTATCAAAAAGTTACACCTACCGTTTTGCAGTACAGATCGCAATACCTACAATAGATTATGTGGTGTTTACGAACCAAATTGTTTTGTCAAAGGTTGATAAATAGACGTCAGTTCATTTCACGTTTTTATATGCTTATTCGTATATCTATTCAAGGCTGAGCAATCCGGATTTTGGCGGAGTTGAAGTTAAAATTTTACACTATTTTTCAGCTCCAGTAGAAGGCGTTCTTAATGTAAATTTTTATATGCCATGTACCATAATAAATTAAGTACATTTTTCTTCAAATATTTGAGAAAAAAAATTAAAAGCATAAAAAATTATTCCAAAAAAGTTTTAGAGCCTAAAAAATGGCCATAATATTTTCATAACTTTGCTTTTCTTAATTAAAGAAATAAATGTTTTGACAAAGATTTTTTTTAGTTGGTAGGTAAGTATTTTTTTTAAAAAGAGAATTCTTCTGAAAAAATTTAAAATAAAATCTTTAATAAAATTGGAAAAATATTTATAAATCTACTCCAAAAAAATGCTTGAAAAAGCTATTACATATCATTATTACCGCTTATTAGCATCGTCATCAGATTGCAACTGTATGTTTTTGCTTAATGGGTGTAAAGATAATGATGGACCTTACCAAGGGTAATTCCTGGAAATTTTTTCTATTTTTCCAAGATGTTCCTTGATAAGGAAACCCGAGTTTTGAGATTTCAAAGCCGAATATCATCTACATTCTACACTAGGGTGTCCATTACTTAAAAAAAAAATGAAAATTGGGGAGTGGACTAGCTAGACTTCTTCTCTATCACCTAAAACTATTTTCAGAATTTTTTCATGTTTTAAAAATAAAATTCACCTGTTGCCTTGGGGCCTCAAAATTTTACAAAAGTACTTTTGTCGAAGAGTTTGTTTCTGAAAAACAACATTTTAAAATGACTCACAGTACGACAGTTATATCTACTCGTATGTATGGAAAGAAAATGAAATTTTGAACATTCTCACGCAAAAATAAGAAATTCAAGTTGAAAACGAATTTTTGGCAAAGGTTTGCAAAATACTGATAGTTTTAGATGTTAGAGAAGAGGCCAACTCAACTCTATCAATTTCAAGAATTTTTAAAATAACTAACACAGTATTTCTCAAATGGTGGTACATGTCCCCCTGGGGGTACGCGAAAATTTCTCAGAGCGTATGATGACAATAATGGCAGCTCACCAATTAATGCTAACGAATTTGTACGTTTTCAAATTCATTTAGAAAATGCATAATATTTTTAAATTAAAAATGATAATTTATTTGAAAATTTTCGCCCCGCTTCGCTTGGGCAGCAATCACTTCTCAGTTTTTTGATTAAATTCAAATTTTTTTCTTTTGATGAAAAAACTTTCATTATTTTAAAATAAAAAATGTGGCATTCCATAAGAAAAGGGTCAACTTTGTCGCTCGGCTCGATTTCGAGTTTGGCACATATTCTGAAACTATATTAAATTCCCTTTAAAATGAGCTATTAGTGAGCCCTCTACCTATAAAATTCACGCTTGGGGACGCGTTTGAAGTTTGAACTAAAAAACCTAGTTTTGAGAAAAATAAGTTTGAAGTTTTGTGATCTGAAGTGAAAATGACTTTATAAAAGTTATAAAACCCCCAGAAATTATCAGAAATACCTAGTTTTACTGAACTTGGTGTTCCTTGATGCCATCTGTATCGGCGACAAAGTTGACCCTTTTCTAAGTCGCTATCTCGCCCGACCTTCGATGGCATGTTACGGTGTTACCACGGTTAAAAAATGATTTCAAGGGTCCCAACCACTCTCACGTGAAAGTAGAAGGATAATAGTATACAAATCCGCCAAAAACCAAAAATCGATATTTTTGAATCGAAATCACATTTTTGCGTTTTTCTTGAAAACTTGTTTTCGACAAAGTTGACCCTTTTCTTATGGAATGCCACAAATATTAATTTTCTTGAAAGGAAATTTTTTTAATTTTTCTTGATTGAAATAATCATTTTTTTTCTTGAGAAATAAATTTCTCGAAGTTTCTGGAGTAAAAATTTTATTATTTTTAAAATTTTTTTTTCAGAAAAATGTATCGGTTTCTTTAGTGAAAAATTTTCCAACTTCCTTGAGATTTTTTAAAAATTTTTGTAGGACGATAGAATTTTTAATTTTTTGAGAATATAGAAATATTTTTCATTGAGAAATAATCATTTTGGGGGCGAGAAGATTATTTTCTCAATTTCTTCTGAGTTGAAGTATAATGTAGGTATAGGTATTTTATTTTTTTGAGAAAAAATTTCTCATTTTTTTTTAAAATACCTGCATAAAACAATTCTTTATTTTTTTATTTTTTTATTTTTTTGGAATAAAAAATAATTATTTTAATTTTTTGAATAAAAAGGTCTTTCGACTACTGCGGAGAAAACATTTTTCATTTTTTTTTTTTTTGAAAAAAAAATTATTTTTTGGGACTAAAAACTAGAAACAGTATTTTTTATTTATTAAACAACTTCTCGGTTGTTATTGTTGTTGTTGTTATTGTTATTGTTAATGTTGTTGTTGTTTTTAAAAATAAGAAATCTTCTAAATTTTTAGTTTTAAGTATATCTTTGATTTTTTGGAAAAAAATTCAATTTTTTTCCAAAGTGGAAATATTCTTATTTTTATAGGAAAAAATTTCTCGACTTTTCTGGAATAAAAAATCTTTTTATTTTTTTTATTTATTTTTCTTCTAAATTTTTCTTATAGGTAAAGAGGATTTTCAAATGTGCTTTTTTGGATTTTTAAAAGAATATAATGTAGGTACCTATATAAAACGAGTAAATTTTTATTCCAAATAATTTTATTCCACCTGAGAGATTTTTTCCATGTAAGTAGGTATATTGATTTTCAATAAAAAATGAATTTTTATGCAGAATTTTTCAAGGTTTTTTTTTGAAATGATTTTTCGTGTAAAATTTTAAAAAAATCATTAAACATTTTTTTTTTTTTTTTTTTTTTAATATGAATTTTAAAAAAAATTAAACAAGTTTATGAGTTTTTTCTTATAAGAAAATCGAGAAATTTTTTACATGCCTATTTTATAACTTTTGCAACCAATTGAGAAGTTTTTTAGTATCGCCAAAAAGAATTATTTCTTCCAAAAAACAACTTTTTAAGAGTAGCTATAACTTCATTAAATACGTGCGGGCGCCCATGCTAAGTTATCGCCCAAGCCCAATCACTAATTCATTTTTGGGGGAGCGGGTACGCGTAGAAAATTGTTTTAAAAAATGGGTAGGTACATGAGAAAAACTAATTGAGAACAAGTGACCTTGTTTTTTTCTTCAAAATTTTTTATGGATGAAACACCCTCGAAAACGTGAAAAGACGATTTTTTCACCTTAATTTATATCGATTTTTTTTCTTAGATACATCGTCAAAGACATTTAAATTCTAAATACATTATCAAATTGAATTTGGACCAAATTTTTTCAATTGTTCATTTTTTTAAATACCCTAATGACGTTTTTTTGAGACCCCATGACCTCCCAGATGACCTGGAGTTCTAAACTTTTTATTTGGACTTGGAAATTTTCAACTTGATATTTATCATTATATTATTGCGATCTCAGCAAAATTGAGAAGCTTGATTTTTTTTTATCCACGTTCATGAATTAGATATTTTAAATTTTGAAAAATTATACGTAGGTATGTATAATTGTATACGTAAGATGCGTTTGAAAAAAACATGAAAATTTCGGTATTTTTATTTGAGATCCTCCATCCCAAGGGCCATCTCCGAACGAAAAATTCAGTTAGGTATGTAAGTAGTGAATACTGAATATTTGAGTATTAAATGAAAATCTAATCAATTGCGTTTGTATGAGTAATGGCAAAAGTACCTACTCGTATTTTATTTCATGATACGAATTATTTTTTGCAAAATGGTAGAAGAAAAATCGTCATTCAAAATAAATCGTCAATCGAGTAACTACTCGCATTCTTTGAATTACGACTATTTTTTTATATTCCGAATAAAAGTTGAAATATCAATTTTTCCATTCTCTTTCAAACACTTATTTCTACTCACAGTTTTCCAAAAACCTAATATCAATTAAAATACAAATATTTTTATCTCGATAAAGAGGCGCAAAAGTGTTATTAATGTGTTTTTGTTTTTCTGTCGAATTTAAAGTATATAAGTATAGACTACTTCTCTATTATTTTAGAATTTTTCAGATTTTCAAAGCTTTTGTTTTTGTTAGTTTAACGATGAAGAAATGGTTATAAATAGGTTATTTTCCGCGTATTGAAAACTAACTTTCTGCGTGGTGTTTCGGCGTTTTAAAAATGAACGTCGAACTGAAAATGTTTATCTGTTATCAAGTGAGACGGCAGTATTGCAACATTAAAAATCCTTTTCTTCCTATTCTTTCATGTTTCCTAAATTATAACGCCGAAGAATGCTTTTGGTTCAGTCACGGAGCATGGTCTAAAAAACTTGTTAATAAAAATAAGTTGGAAGAAATTGAGCGAAAATACCCAATTAATAACTCTACATCGATGTCTCACAATGAAAGAATTATCTATTGAAACATGTACCTGCTACTTGGATTTAATTATGAAGGGTACTAGCTATAATAGGGGTTGAATTAAAATGGGCGGAATATCCACTATGTATAGGTAGGTAGGTAGGTTGGTGGCATTTACTCAAATCATTTTCGCGATTTCCCAACCCCACAACAATTTACTAATCACTTTGATCATGATGAAGCGAAAATTCTATTTCAATATTTTTCTTTGACTTGAGAAAAATATAAGGATAGGTTGAATGTAACAATTTAAAACAAACAAACAAATAAATAAGGGAATTATAAAATTTACGAAGCATTACTGCTGAATATCTACGTAAGTAAAATAGGAATATTTAAGCTAAACATTTTCGTAACTATAGGTTAATAAGTCAAAGCTAAAAATTACATAGTTGACAAAATCTTCGCCTTTTCAGCGTAAATTAGGACTATTTGTCACTTATATAATTCTATTTGGAATTCCAAACAGATTTCGAGGAAATGAAAATAAACGCCAAATTAAAAAATACTCTCATTTTCTTACCCAAGCTGGAACAATAAACACTGATTTTAAATGGTAATGGGACAAATATTAAATTCGTCTAAATACATATGTTAACAAGAGAAATTTCATGTTTACACGTTACACAGTAGCGTGGGCCGAAAATCAAAAATTTTCGATTTTCAAAATGTAATACCGCGGAAAAGTTGCGTCCTGGTGAGACATGAAAAATAAAAAATAAAATAACCAAATCAAATAATATCTTCCGATTGCGTAAGAGCCCTCAAATTTCTGAAAATTTGCAAAAAATCAAAATTTGAAAAAAATTCCAAAATGTTACAGAATGGATTTTATGCCTTTGGTTCATCGTTATTAATATTTTTTGAAAAAAAAAACAACAGAATTCATCAAATCGTCGCATTTATGAGACATTAAAAATTAAAAAAAATAGAATACAAATTGAAAAAAAAAATTGTAATTAAAATGGGTTTAACATACACAGTTTCGCCCAAAAAGACAATTTACGACGATTTTCCATCTTTACCTTCATTTTCAGGAACCATCATTTTCCTCATTTTCTTCAATTTTTCGTAGTTTTTGAAAAATTCTCAAAAAGTACGAAAAATATGAAAAACTGCTGTAAATTGTATTTTTTGGCGAAAATGTGTATGTTGAACCCATTTTAATTACATTTTTTTTCCAATTTTTAATCTATTTTTTTCAGATTTTTTAAAAAAACGTAAAAATTTTTCATTTTTTAATGTCTCTTAAATGCGACGATCTGATGAATTCTGGATATTTTGTTTCAAAAAATGTTAATAACGATGATAATACTTGCCAACCAAAGGCATAAAACCCATTCTGTAACATTTTGGAATTTTTTGCAAATTTTTAAAAATTTGAGGGCTCTTACGCGATCGGAAGATATTATTTGATTTGGTTATTATATTTTTTATTTTTCATGTCTCACCAAGACGCAACTTTTCCGCAGCATTACATTTTGAAAATCTAAAATTTTTTGATTTTCGGCCCACCCAATTACACAGACTAAGAATTTTTTTTGTATCCGAATACCTAAGTACCTACGTAAAAATTGCATCTTACCTTGCGATACTCTACTGACAAGAGTGAGTTTAACCTAACTTCGTTCATTTTTACCAGCGTGATGTTCAAAGAGAAAAGTTCGACTTGTTTTGTCAAAAATTAATAACATACATTTTATATAAATTTGCTCGCCGAAGTACATAACTCAAATAATTAAGCTGTTTGGTGTATGTCATGCGGGTAAAAGTTTTTTTCTACTTCAAAAATAAAGTATAAACTGCCCTATATGTATAATAGGTAAGAAGGTAGGAAGGTAGGAAGGTACGAGAGCTAATGTATTGACGTGATTAAAGTGGTTTACTGGTGCATCAGATTTGAAGAGTCAATACAAAAAACACTCTTTATTGGTGTTAGGAGTAAAGAAACGATTAGGTACTTCAACTTGTAAAATTGGAAATATGAGCTGTAAAATTGAATTTCATTGATAACCTGTAACAATATAGGCAGCTCGAAGATCATCGCCTGCTTTTTTTCTGTTATTATTGTAAAAAGAAATAGTATTTTTCTTTAAGAATGGAAAAAGGTTGCGAGTAAAATTTAAGGCGAATCTCTGACATAATTTTCCTCGTAAAAATTTCAACCAGAAGAGCAAACATACGTATACGAGTAAATATGCATTCTCTAAAAAACAGATTTTTTCAAATTGTCGTCACTATAAAATTATTAGGTATACCTAAAAACATAGCATCTTTTCAAAATTTCAATAAGAAGACATTTACAATTTTGAATTTAATTTTCGTTTTATTCTCAAAAAATTAAAAGAGTTATCTCTATATTTTTTTTTTTTTTTTTTTTTTTTTTTTAACGCACCATTTAAAGATTATAATCTGTAAATTTGAATTTATGTCGTTATTTCAGGAAACATGTGAAATTATATCTAATTTACGGTAGACTCTGCGGTATTTCAAAACTTTATAAAACCTAGATTAAAGTTTTTCAACTTTTATCAAATAACTTTAAAAATAAGCAAATATAGTTTATTGGCTTAGGTATGAATTCAACATGTGTAAGAAGCCATTTTGGAGTTTTGAATGTTGTTGTTTAGAAAAATAAGTACTAACCTCTGTCCTGAGAAGAAATATCTAGAACAGAATGTAGGTAGGTGTAGGTACGTCATCGATCTGAGACTTAAAATGAGATTTTCATTTAAAAATACCTATGTTTCTATTATTGCAACTCCATGTTACATCGTTGACGCGATTTCTTTTTTTTTCAGAGGTCAAAAAAGTGCTAAAAAACCCAACCCGTCACAGATACCTATATCTACCTATATTTCGCACATCCGGAGTAATACAATGATACCCGAGCAGCACACTCGACAAATTATCGAAATAAAAAATCGACAGAATATCGAATTCGATAAAGTGTCGCGTTAGTTCCGCATAAATCGTGAAATTATCTTTCGATATATCGACAGATTATCGATGAATTATAGTTGGCAAAATCCATCAACAGATAAACTTTCGATAAAATCGAACGATTTTTCTTTTAAAAATCTCAAGATTATAGTTAGATACTTCATCGATAACCTATCTATAAATCGAAAGATAATTACACGATTTATGCGGAACTAACGCGACACTTTATCGAATTCGATATTCTGTCGATTTTTTATTTCGATTTAGTTTCGATATTCTATCGATTTTTTATTTCGATTTAATTTCGATATTCTATCGATTTTTTGTAGATAATTTAGCATATATGGGTATATGCGCGCGCACATTTTCAAGACCGGCTGGCGAGTTTGAAGTCGTAGTTACGCTTAAGGCTGGCGAATTTCGTTCCAAATACAGCAGTTTCTACAAAACAAGCGTCTGTTGCGAACATCGGAGTTCGTTCGCATAATACGAATTGGATTATAATATTCAAACATCTTATGCAAAATTGGAGAAGAGGGAGGGGTCCAATTGAAATTTTTATAATAACTAAAATTATTTCTAGGACCTTAATTTACAACTTTTGTTTGAAAATTTTTTCAAATTGGCCCCTTTTTCCTCCGCTCCTCCAATTTTGAATAAGTATCAACGGAGTATTATGCAAAATTGGAGGAGAAGGAGAGGTCCAATTGAAAAAATTTTCAAACAAAAGTTGTAGCTTAAAGTTCTAAAAATAATTTTGGTCATTACAAAATTTTCGATTGGGCGCCTCCCTCCCGTTCAATTTTAAATACTAAGTATTCACATAGTAATCGTAGTATTGAACTTGGTAAAATTTTATTTAAGAACAACGATCTGGTTTCAAGTAAAATACCTAGTAAACCAAAAAAACTAGATAACTTGTTTGAAAATTTTTTCAATTTTGATTTCGCATATTACTGTTACACGTAAGTAGGTAAATGCAAAATAATAGAGGCTAGAGATGAGGTCCAATTGAAAAAACATTTCAAACAAAAGTTGTAGAATAATATTCTGGATTTAATTTTGGTTATTATAAAAATTTCGATTTGGCCCTTTCTTCCCATCCAATTTTGAATATAAAGTAGGTATTTTTTGACTAGAAAAAAATCAATATAGTTTCAACAACTATCGTTACAAAATCGTTGAAATATCGAAGTCGATAAATTTCATATAATGTGTCGATAATATAGTTTTAAATATCGTCATAAAATCATTGAAAAATCGAATTCGAGAAATTTCATATAATCTGTCGATAATACAGTTTTAAATATCTTCACAAAATCTTTAAAAAATCGAATTCGATAAATTTAATATTCTTTTTCGATAGTATAGTTTCAAATATCTTCACAAAATCGTTAACAAATCGAATTCGAGAAATTTCAGATTATTTGTCGATAATATAGTTTTAAATATCTGCACAAAATCGGTGGAAAATCGGATTCGAGAAATTTCAGATTATTTGTCGATAATATAGTTGTAAATATCTTCACAAAATCGTTAAAAAATCGAATTCGAGAAATTTCAGATTATTTGTCGATAATATAGTTGTAAATATCGTCACAAAATCGTTGAAAAATCGAATTTGAGAAATTTCAGATTACGTGTCGATAATATAGTTTCAAATATCTTCACAAAATCGTTAAAAAATCGAATTCGAGAAATTTCAGATTATTTGTCGATAATATAGTTTCAAATATCTGCACAAAATCGGTGGAAAATCGGATTCTATAAATTTAATATTCTTTGTCGATAGTATCGTTGACGAATATCGTCCTAAAATCGTAATACTATCGAATTCGATAGTTTTTAGATTTTTTGCCTATAAAATCGTACAGCTAAATCTGTATCATATCGTGAGAACATCTTTAGATTTTTAAACGATTTTTTATCGATACGTTTCAACTTTCGATATTATCGATCGAGTGTGCTGCTCGGGTAACTCAAAAAAATTGAACGTATCTATTTTTGGGTATTTCGTGCTCAATTCCACAAATGAGCACAAAATATTCCAAAATAAAGAAGTTCAATTTTTTTGAGTTATCATTGTATTTATTATTTACTCCATTCCATGCCTCGCACTTATTCTCACTCCATCCTTGGAATTATTATAGGTAACATATATATTGATGAAAACATTTTCTTTACTTTTTGGCATCCACTTAATCTAAAATAAGAAAAGAACAGAACGCGAACCTATCTAAATCTATATTCAATAGGTCAACGTCGCGCCGTTGTAAACGATGTTTGCGAAATAAGTTGCTGCGACTTTTTGGGTGTTTTGTGGGTAGCATAACCGTAAGATGCAGGCGCTCGAGAAATCAAGGTTTTGTCACCTGCCTCTTTGTAGATTAGCTGAACGCTGAAGTAAACTTTCTGAAATAATTGTTGCGTAGTACTTTAACGTGACGCCACGCATCTGTTCAAAAGACAAGTAGTATTTCCTTCAAAAAAAAAAAAAAAAAAAAAAATGTTGCATTTTTTGGTATGATACTACATGATTACAATGGAAGTACATAGACTTAGTAGTGTACCTAGAATGCCTCATCATCGATTTTCTTTTCCTTGTTTTTCTTTTTTTTTTTAATTAAAAGAATGTAGGTGCATTGAAATTTAATCTTTTTCCTTTAAAAATCTGCGGGTGTGTATTAATTTCACTTTAAAAAAAAATAATTGAGATAGTCATCAAAAAGTAGTTTGTTGTCGAATTTCACGCATTTTATCAATTAAAAAAAAAAAAAAAATACACATCCATCTTTTTTCGTTGTCAGTCAACAATTTGTTTTGTTCATATGAGAGTGGCTGCGTATTAGGGTTGTTCTTATCTTTGAAATTTTTTTGGGATTGTTTGTCAATTGGTTACATCATGCAGAGAAAATAATTCCCCATTTTTTTATTTTTTTCATAGCTATAAATCCTGTGGCTATGTATGGGACCCCATTTTTGAAGAAAAAAAATCAAAATTTCAAGCAAAATTGCCATAATCTAGGTAATTTTACAAAAAAATAATTTTCGGTTACTTTTTATTTTCATTACCTTTATTTTGATGAAATATGAAGAAATTCCATTCTTTTCGTTGAAAAAAAAAAAATTACGGCGATTTTTCATTAATTATTGTGTACCTACATTTTAGAATTCTACAAAAACTATCAAAAAATGAAGAAATATGGAAAATGAAAGTAAAGTTGAAAAATAACCTTTGGAGGGGGGGGGGGGGGGGGGGTGCAAGCGTATATTTACACCATTTCATTTTGTTTTTTAAAATTATTTTTTCCAAAAAACTTACAGCATCAACTAAAACTTTCCTTTCATTTTTTTTCTTCAAAAAAACATGATCATTTGGATTTTCTTATTCCCATAAAACAGAAGTAGGTAAAGACGATAAATCATGAAATTAATCATGAAAAATGGTCTCATTGTGTCAGTGCTCGAATTGAGCAAATTTGTATGAAGTGAAGCGGGACGCATTTTGTGAAATGCCTTATTTGTTCTCAGATTTTAGAATAAATCTAGGATATTGTTTGGTACCCCTAAAAAACATTTTCATCGAAAAAAATTTCCCGCCCCCACTCCCCTTGGCCAGAAAGTTGAAAAAACACGTTTTTAGGTGAAAAATATCTATTAATGCATATTGGAGATAAAATTTTGAAACAACTGAAAATGTGTAGAGGAAGCATAGGGGATTTTGCCAATTTTTTTTCGAAATTTTCCACCGCATAGATAGCGCGCAATACGCAAAAGAAAACTTTTAACCACCATACCTCCGAACCCCTGAGGGCTGGAGAGAATATTTTCCCTTAAAATACGTGTTTTGACGTGTATTTTATTTTAATATCAATGAAGTTTTGATTCGAGTGGTGAACCATGCTCAAAAACTCAAAAAACTCTCAAAAATACATCTTTTTTGTACTTAATTGCTGAACGGTTCACTACTGCCCTAGAGGTTCTTTTTTCTCCAAAAAAAATGTAAAATTTTTCTTTCCAAAAAAAGAGAATTTTTTATCTTTATTTCTTTGAAAATTGAAAGATTTTTATCTGAAAATTTGAAAAATACAATTTCAGAAAAAAATGAAAATTTTCTTCTTCAAAAAATTGTATTTAAAAAAATCAAGCTTTTTTTTCTTCAAAATATTTGGGAATAATTTTTGGAAATTTCATATAAAATGAGAGCTTCTTTCTACAACCATATCAAAAAGTGACATTTTCTCTTAAAATTAAAGATTTTTAAAAATATGAATTGATAAAATTTTTCAAATTTTCTACCTACTTCAGAAGATCTGAAAAAAAATCAGAAGATTTTTTTTTTCAAATTTTGGTAAAATGGAACAGCAACAAGGCACATGAAAACGTGGTCAAATTATCGACTATTATCCACGCTTTCATGTTAGGTTACCTACTTGTACCAAAACAGAAAAAAGGTAACGAAATTGGCAACGTTTTTTCTAACCGAATTCCAACATGGTAGGGTTAGGTTTTGTTATGTTACGTTGAAAGATTTTGGAATATTTTGAATATTTTGTCAACATTAACCATTCCCCCCCCCCCCTTTAATTTGAAGACTTTGAACATTTTCTCAGACATTCTAAACTTGGAAACTTTTTTTCAAAATTTTAATGATTTTTCAGTCATTTTTCATTTTAAATATTGGGTGACTTCTATTTTCAATATTGGATGCTTAAAAATTTTTAGGTATGGAAATTTTTTTAAATTAAAAAATAATTTTACCTGTTTAGATATCAAATTTCCATCTTACAGTTTTTTTTTTTTTTTTTTTTTTTTGATAATTTTTTAGAAATTTTGTCAAACGGCTCTGAAATTTGAAAAAAAAAATTAGAAACTGATGACTAACTTTTTTTTTAATTTTTACTTTTTCATGGAAATTAGGTTACGTTACGTTAGGGAAATAGAATGAAAAAGTTTTTGTGACAATTTTTGTTTTCAAATTTGATAAATTTATACATTTTAAAAATTTTCAATTTTCGAAGCTTTGTAGCGCCTTGATTTTCAAATGTTGGCGAAAAAAGTCAATAGTAATAAGTGTTAGTTTTTTTAATACTACCCATATTCTCAATAAAAAAAATATCCCTTAATTTTATTTTCCCTTACCCTTCCATTTTTAATATACCCTTTACGTTTCTTATGGCTTGTCTATCCACCTAGTAGATTTTCCTACATCACTCAAGAAACACCATGTATAATGCAAAATTCGACATTTAACAATAAATGTGCAGAAAAAGGTATCACCTAAATATATTTCCTTATTTATTCTTTGCAGTTTGCGAGACAATAAAAATTTCGCGATAGACCTTCAAATGGAGGAAACAACTTTAGCAATATGACGTTTTCAAACTAATTTTCATCTAAAATCAGCCCACCTGACGTTATTTCAGAATTTTGAAATTTCAACGAATAATGTAGAAGGTACTTAGTTTACAAGCAAATTAACTGCGGTAAATTAACCTACCTACGCTTTCAAGAAATACACGACGTATTCATCGGATCAGAAAATCTGACGAATTTTCCATTCTACGAGACTGAAATGTGATTTTATTTCAAGATTAATTCGCGAATGAATATTTTAAATTTTTAAAATCACTTCGTGTACCTACTTCTAATTAAGGCGGCGATTCAAATTGACCAATTCTATAAAAATTTTCATTCCGACTTGAAACTATAATGCGGTAACTAGGTATAAACGAGAGGAGATGAAAAATTCAACGAAACACATCTCTCACCTGTTTTAACCCTGTTCGTTTTGAAGTTTGGAAATTATTCAAATTGCTAAATTAGGAGTGTAAATAAACATCACTAAAACCTCTTTAATAACAACTCTAAACATCAAACTATTTAACAAAGAATAATTTCATAGATTTGTCATAATTTATTTTATCATGTACACAACCCAGGATGAGTGCGAATCGTGACGTATCGTATGCATTGAGATATAGGTCGCAATTGAATAGCGTTCAGCTCACGAAACTAATTGTGATTATCATGGCCTTAAATTAGGATTTGAGAGGATCTCGCAAGAGATTTACATCGAGCCTAAATCGTAGTGTCGCGCCTAGCGTCGTTGTCAACGGTTACCTATGTACCTGAAAATTTAATTTTATTTCAAAAATGCGGCACTAGTTTATGAAAATAACGATTCACACGAGATTATGAATATTTTACAGCGATGAAGTTAATTTGATTTTTATTTTCGAATTAGCTACGTTTTGTTTATTCATTGCTAAACTAAGCGAATATAATTTCGACTTCAAAGTAGATACTATTTATCAACTAGGAAACAGTTTTTCCAACAAATAAACAATATACTTTTGAACCATATTTTTCAACTTTCATTGCGAATTCCAGCCACGAGCACAAAAAAGTTTAACGAAAATTGTAACGAATGAAACATAAAAAATGGTTAACCGGAGACGGTAAAAAAAAAATTGGACAAAAGGGATTAATATCTATGCCACTTACCCCGTTTTTCCTCAAAATTAAAAAAATTGTTCTTCTTCTCTTCTTCGCGCTGAAAATCTATGCTTTTTGCGGTCTGTTTATTTCATTGTTTTTGTTTTCATCTTTTCCTGGTTGAAAAATTTTTAATTATTTTTAACCGCGAGTGTGCAAGCTTTATTTAAAAATTACGATTAACCTTAGTTTGATTTTTTTTACCGTTTAATTTAGAACTTGCACGTTAACGTAGGTACGAGATTCCAACATAATTTTTCAAACGTCCATATGTGTATCGTGACACGACAAACCCTGTATCGAGAAGATAACATTCTCGGGCTTCAATTCCATAGGTGAGCTATTTTGTGTGGCACTGCATGTTGTAGGGTAGGGTATTCAATTTTTAATATTCGATTTTTATTTTTTACATAAGTCTCTAGGTACGTTGATATAGGTTTACTTTCGCAACACTCTAGTTTTGACCTTAACTAATTTTTAAATAAAACTTGTTTTCCTCGGTGAAAATTTTTTTGATGAAATAATTTATAGAGGAAAATGCATTTTGGTAAATACCCATTCTTAATCGCGACAGTTCTTTTTTTAAAACTTGTTTTGTTACTTACTATTTTTACTAGA
Source organism: Balanococcus diminutus (assembly GCA_959613365.1). Lineage (NCBI taxonomy): Eukaryota > Metazoa > Arthropoda > Insecta > Hemiptera > Pseudococcidae > Balanococcus > Balanococcus diminutus. The sequence goes on along the minus strand of OY390715.1, from coordinate 39,713,568 downwards.
TTTTTCAACTTTGGAACCAATTTTTCTTCTTTCACGTAGTTTGGTAAAATCGCCTTTCATTCAACATTTTGAATTTAGAAAAAATTCTGAAGTATACAATTAAGGAGAGATGAAGGTATGCAGGGTGTGCCGGATTGAGAGTAAAGCCTTCCAACCAGGAACTATGCAACTTATGATGAGTAGATGTAAGTATATTTGACTAACCTCAGGACTGCAGGGGCTGAGCTATGCTCATAGATTTTGTATTGTTTTGGCAGAGTGTTTTCAACCTTGTAAAAATTTAATTTTTAAAAAAAATGAATCTAAATAATTTTTATTTTAATTAAAAATTTTTTTTTATAAATTATATTTTCATTATTTATATTATTTCTTTTATTTTTTAAGTTTTAGATTTTTAAATTTAAATTTAATTTTGTTTATTGATAAGTTTAATATATTTATCTTATTTTTCGGTGATAACTCAAAAAGTTGTCCTTTGACCAAGCTGTTATTAATAACTTTTTAGGCGAAAATAGGCTACTAATTTTAATGGCACAACCCCCACCCCTCTATCTTACTCCAATCAAAATATATGCGCAAATAATTTGTTGAAAAACGTCTGTAAAAAATCATAATTAAAATTTTTCAATTTATTTATCCCGAATAATTTTTTCTGATGTTTTTCTGAAAAAATAAACTGCTTATAACTTTTGATACACTAAAAAATCTTTTTAAAAAATACTTAATTTAAAAAATTTCAATTACGATTTTTTCAGACGTTTTTCAACAAATTATTCGCTCATAACTTTTGATTGGAGTAAGATTGAGGGATGGAGGTTGCGCCAATGAAAAGAGCAGCCTTTTTTCATTTAGAAAAGTTGATAATACCTAACAGCTTACAAGGGAACCTCGCCAACTCGTCATCTCCGATTGAGCTGAAATTCGGCTCACTGAAAGAGCATGCAACCCAGACCACACAACCAAATTTTTTGCTGCCGAAAATGGTTTGTCGATTTTTGGCGAATTTTTAAAAATGACTAAAACTGATACCAAAAAATATTTTTTGAAAAAAAAATTGTAAATTTCAAGATAGAATCCTGAAAAATGGTTTGTACACTAAAGTCGACCCGCCGAGTCGATTGACACCATTTTCAAAGCGATCTGGAGCGGTGCCAATCGACTCGGGAGGTCGACTTTAGTGTACAAACCAATTTTCAGGATTGTATCTTGAAATTTACAATTTTTTTTTCAAAAAATATTTTTTGGTATCAGTTTTAGTCATTTTTAAAAATTCGCCAAAAATCGACAAACCATTTTCGGCAGCAAAAAATTTGGTTGTGTGGTCTGGGTTGCATGCTCTTTCAGTGAGCCGAATTTCAGCTCAATCGAAGGTGACAATTTGGCGAGGTTGGACAACTTTTTGAGTTATCCCAGTAAAATATGAAAAATTGTCACTTTCTTAACGTGTTTTTTCAAATATTTTGCTCGGTATTGACTTCCTTGTCCAGTTATAAAAATTACCAGTCCCATGAAAGTTTTTTAGACAAAATTTTCCATCCGATGCCGCAAAGCACAACTTTCCAACTATTGCAGTTGTCTAGAAACGCAAGGTTGAAAACACTTTGCCAAAATGAAAAACAAAAATTCGATTAGCATAACTCAGCCACCGCTGTCCGGAGGTTAGGCAAACATTATACTTACGTCGATTCATCATAAGTTTGCATATTTACTGGTTGGAAGGCATTACTCTCAATCTGGTACACCCTGTATACAGGGTGTTTAATACCTAATGTAGGTAACGTCTTCCACGAATTGAATAGGCAACCCATTAGAAACAAAAAAAAATATTACATACTCAAGTTTTTTTGCTCTCTTCTACGAATTAGGTATTTTTTTCATTCATGAAAATTATAAGTAACTATAAGATGAGTTTGAAAAAAAAAAATCTCAGTTTTCATCATTTTACGACATTCTTTTGCGGAATTTTATTTTTGAAATTATCCATACGTTGAAGATGTACGTATCTTTTACCCTCGTGCTTGAACGGTCAGGTCAGGCTAAGTACTAATATAATCGCGTCATAAGATTAAAATACAACGTATAGGTAATTTCAAAGTACTATGGAAAAAGCAATAAAAGAAAGATATCTGGCGAATCGCTATTTACAAGGCTGCAATATTTTTCAATTACGACTGGCTATTAAGCGGATCGTTGCGCCTTACGATGCAAACACTTTTCACACATTACACATTTGTTGCGTAAACTTCAATATGTATGTACTTACTTACTCGTACTTATGGGCTTACTCTGCGAAAAAATTACGCATTCGTGGAATAATAATATCGTATTGTATTTAGAAGGGCAAATACCTATAGCATTGTTTTTTTTCCTTTCATACGATTATTCAAATGTACCAAAATTGTTTCGATTTTGTTTTGAAAACTTTTAGTGTAGGTCTAGGTACCTAAGAATATTTTTATGTGCGAAAAGATGGGCACGAAAAACACTCGCGTGACCCATTCGTATTTTCAATTTTTCAAGTGATCCCTCACACCCTTTTTAGCAAAACAAAAAATGCACTAGATATACTTGATCGGCTCGATTAATTAATAATTATTCTCAATCAGCGATTTCTGACAATATAGGTGTCGATAATGAATTTTTCCTCAATGTTGAAGAAACACGTTCGTTTATGCTGTAAAAAAAATATTATTTTTGAAATTATCTCTGACATCGATGGAAAACGTGTTTTCTCATCGCTAGTTCGAATGAAAATAACATTTACTGAAAAGTCTTTTTATAAAAAAAGATTTCATCTTTTTTCTTCGCCACAAACATAATTCCTGCGTAAATAAGTAATCGTCCGTTGGGAACGAAATTCAAATTCAAATATTTAAAGTTTATTTCATCGTATTTGTACCTGGACAGAAAGATAATGAATGAAAAAACTTAATGATAGGTGATTGGTGAGTATACTTTGTAAAACAAACATCATCTAATTGAAGAGAGCTTGACATTAAAATGCATACGATAGAAATAAAACGTTATTAAGCTAATCAAGAAGTTGAAATTTAAAAATAAAGAATCTGAAACACTCAACCATTTAGTGATTTAAAATTCAACTTGTTCCTCTCGAAACGTATAAATTTTAATTGTGTACCTGTTTGGTTAGACCTTTTGTTTGGTTGAAATTTACCGTAGGTACACTTTTATTAAGCCGAGTCTACCTACATTCGATGCACAGTATAGCATATCTAACCTAACCTATACATCTCCTTTGAGAATTGTTATTTTCATTTCATTATCTTATTTATACATAGGTCTGTCTCTGTTGGTAAGTTTACCTACGCTCATTTAGCTTATGTGTTGAATATGAAATCATTCAAATCAGTGATGGTAAGAAGCAAGGACTGTAGAAAAAATATTTATACTTGCGTTTTTCAATTTAGACCCACAAAGTGCCTAGCCAGATCTTGGGGGTGATTTGGCACCGAGTACCAAATTTCAAATTATCCAGTGAAAGTTTTCCCGTGTGGTCTAAAATTTCTGTGACAAATTTTTTAGCTCCATATCTCACCCCTTGCCTCTTTTGGGAGGGTTAAACGTGGATTTTCGTTAGAAATTTCCATTTTTGGCAGTTTTTAACAAAATTTATTCAAACTTGTAGGGGTAGTAGTCAGTAGAGTGGAGTGAAAAAATCAATATTCTTCGATTTTTCTCATTTTTGAATAAATGTTGTTCATTTTGAGTTGAAAATTCTCCATATAAATTTTTAGTCCCCTAGGTCACTCAAGAGGGGAGCTATAGTGTCTCAAAGAGGGGTCATTTTCGAAAAAAAAAGTGTTTTTTGCGTTTTTGACCCCACCCTACCCCTAAACAAAAGCTGTAATGCGAGTTTTTTGGTGCAATTTGGAATTCTGCATCGATCTGAATAAAGTTGTTTTTTCAATTTGAAGCCATTCTCCTTTTCTCCACCGAAGGAGGTCGTGGGTTTCCAAAATACCATCATTCGGATATTTCAAAAGAAAATTTGAAAAAATGGAAAAAATAAACGAATTTGGTCCAAATTGAAATTGATAGTGTGTTTAGGTGTATTTGATGATATATCGCAATAAAAAAAATTTCCACCAAAAAATGACCGTTTCAGGGCTAAAAAATGATGGGAATAATAGGTTTTTTGCATTTTTGAAGATGACTCATCTCCACGATTTGAAATTCTAAAAAAAAACGCGAAGATGTACATTTTTAGAATAGGCACATAATACCTATTAATATTTCTTTTTTCGAAATTGCACCTCTGAAAGGAGTTACGAAAATGATCATTAGAAACCTTAAAATGCCTATTTGACCTTGAAAAGGTGCTATAAAATTTAAAAAAAAAAGGAATTCTATAATTACCCTTGGTGTCTACTATCTTTCTACTATTCTGACAAATTTGAAAAAATTTGTTTGAAAATAGCCAAAAATGATATTTCCAACGAATATATACACGTTTAACCTGCCAGAGGTGAGCATAAGAACTAATTTTTAATGGATAATTTGAAATTCGATATTTAGGACCAAATCACCCCTAAAACCCGACTAAGTTCTTTACGATTAAGATTCAACTTCTTGCGGAAGATTTGAAAATAATTTCTCCCTATCGATTTTGTTCAAGTTGACGATGAAATTGGTATTTTTACTCAAGTGTCGAGGCCAAATGATTTCATTTTTTTAATGAACTACGTATAGAAAAATTTATTTATGATTAATAAATCAGTTTCAGAAATTTTATGAAATTTCTCAACCAGACCGCGTAATTTCAACGCCAACAGACTGGAAAGTTTGTCTAATGTTTCAAAACTCAATTAGTTTCGAGTAGATAGATACCTACCTACTAGGTTCACTCGTTACAGTGCATCGTAGGCTAATATTTTTTGTCATCGATAACCGATTCTATTATCGAATTCCAGCCGGATTTAAAATTAATCACGAATAATTTTAAGTGGTAGCTGAAGGAAAATTTAATTAATGAAAGAAATAGAACGCCTGGTCACCAGAGAGATATTTGATACTACTTTAAAGAAATTATACAAAATCCAAGGCAAGGAAACTAAGTATTATTTTGTTAAAATAATTTGAATTAGGCGATAGGTTCTATTGATCAACATTTTATCACGTGTTTAAATCGCTTGTGAATTTATCACATTCCCGTCTCTGACGAATTCTACACCCCTGCATCTTTCCAGGTTAATGATTTCCTCGTTGAAAGAATTGATTAGCCTATATCAGGGTTTTGTTGTGTTGTTTTTATACGGTTTTCACAGAATACCTAGACTAGATTTGAATTTTTTTGAAATGTGTAAAATATCTTAAACGTTTCTTCAAGTTGAATCCTTAGGAAGGGGGAAAAAATTGAATTTTACAAAATTTACAAAAGAACATGAGAAATCAAAGGCTTTTTATCTCTTAAATACTAAGGGCAAATGAATCACTCTCGTACATTCGGTTTCCCCTAATAAAATTGCAAAATCTTTTGCATTATTCATTCAACGTCCATTCGATTCCAATAAAAAATCGTCAGGCGCTTTTGTATTAACTTATAAAGCGAATATTTTCTTTAACGTACATATGTTGGTACATACTACACGCACAGTTATAAATTTCTTTCATACGTCATAATGAATCGATGATGGTAACATTATCATTAAGAAATTTTTCACCAATAACAAATCTCTGATGTACATAGTTTTTATTTTTAAAGTTATAACACAAATCACTTTTGCACAAATTAAATTCGATTTTATTACAAACTTCGAGTGGTTAAAAACAAGTGCATACTGGTATAAAACGCATTGATTTAAAGTTATAAAAAAATAATAAAAAAACATAAACAAAAAAAATTTATTACCCATTTAAAAGTAAATTATTTAGGTACGTAGAAAGCAGTTTTTCATTTTTAAGAGTTTAAAATTTTTATTTACTAACTCCTACATTTCAAAGTGTGTAGACAATTTTATTAACACGAAAAACAACATTCGGGGAGGGTGCGGATGGTGTCTGAAACTGAAAGGATTCAAGTTTCGTAAAATTTACACGTAAATTTATTTTTAATAAAAAATAAACTTATAGGTAGGTAAGTAAAATATAAAATTTTGAATCATTCTTATTCGTTGAATAGGCACCTTCTCACTTATATGAAAAAACAGTAGTGAAATAATCATGAACAAAGATGTCAGTACAGCATAGGTTCAAAATGCTGTCTCATGAACTAAAAATTAGTAGTTTACTTTGAAAGTTTTATTTTTCATTAATGCTGCATTACCTAAATTTTAAATGGCCCTGGACACTTTTTTTTTTTTTTTTTGAACAATAAAGAAAATTGAATTTTAAAATCTTGGTTTTTTGGTTATAATCCATATAACCCCTCAAAGTTATTCCAATTAATGAGAATTAATGCCCAATATTGTATTTCTCTCAACTTAATTTCAAGCAGTGCCTTGAAACACCCCAATTTTTCAAAAAAAAAAATCTTACCCATCAAAATAATGTTCTTCTTCATGACTTGTGAGAAGTGATTCCCAACTTATTATTTTCTTCAAAAATTTGATCCAAAATTTGATTTCTAGTGGCTTGATGCGCCCCTTAATTTTTGAAAAAAATTACGCTTGATTTTAAAAATATCAAATTTTTCAAACTTCTGTCAAAAACAAATTTTCAACTTGAAAATTTTTTTGCATACAAAAGTTTGAAAAAAATGAGGCGTGTTTTTCCAAAACGGCTCAAGTCCACTTTTTAAAATTAAACAGGAGAAGCAAAAAACGTAATAAAATCGTATAATAAAAAGCTATTTTGGAGGTAATGGTTCAATTTTAGAGCAGATAGTCCTCGAATATTTTAGTTGTGAACTCAAGTACATGGACAGAGGTCATTTTGGAAGAATTTTTAGGCAAATTTGAAGATTCTTTGTTTATTTTTTTACTTTTTTAAATATTAGCTTTTTGAGCAGGTTAAACGCGATATTTTGGTAGGTTGATGATGTAGGATTATGTATATAGGCCTGCTTCACCAAATGGCGTCATAAAATCGATTTCGAAAAAAATTGGACTTAAGCCGTTTTGGAAAAACACGCCTCAAATTATTTAAAAAATAAAATTTGATTGTGAAACACGTTAATTTTTAAAATTCCGTATTTTTTGAATCCCTGTTAAAAAATAAATTTTTAAATTGAAAATTTTGTTCTCAAAAAGGCATGAAAAAAAATGCATAAAAAAATGAAATCGATAAATTTTTGTAAATGCATCAATTTCGAAAATTCCGTATTTTTCGAACCCCTGTCAATTAATTTTCAAATTATTATTTTTTTCTTGAAAGGTTTAAAAAAAAGTGTTTAAAAAATTAAAGACAAAAATTTTTTGTAAATGCAATATTTTAAAAATAATATCCATATACTTTCGAATCCTTGCCAAAAATTAAAATTTTCGATTTGAAATGGTTTTACGCGGTAATACCTACATATTTGGAAAGATGAGGAAGAAAAACTAGGATGATGAAAATTTTCGAAAAAACATATTATTATTCTACCCGTAGAAAAAATAAAACAAAATTTAAATTTTATGTTTTTCAAACCCCACTCACCACAAATTCATTTTTCAATCTATTTTTTCTTAATACTCGTAGTAGTCGTAGTGGGAGTAAAGCGTTATTTTACGCCCTCTCGCTGTCGTTCGTGTGCTCAAATACGCGTTTTCCTCCCACGATTAAGAAAAATTTTGTTCAAAACTCGGGAGTAAAAACAATTTACGACGATTGTACAATCGTCGTAAATCTTTTTTTACGTCCTTGTTGTGAAAATATGTACACTATTATCATTTTTTTTTACGTGAAAATATTCATAATTTCATCTTCTTTCGGTATGTTTAATTGTGATTCTGTGAGTTTATTTTCAAATACTTCAAAGGAAATACAGTCGAACCTCGCTAACTCGTCCCCTCAATAGCTCGAAATCCTCAGAAAGTCGAACCGTGTTCGCCGGTCATGTTTCATCCCTATCTTTCACTGTACATTTTTTCACTCGATAAGTCGAACAACAGAAAGTAAACAATAGATAACTCGAACTGAAAAAATGGATCAAGAACCTCTATAAGTCGAACTGATTCGCCGGTTTACCTCTATAATTCGAACTCGTTTTTCGTTTCACCTCTATAAGTCGAATTTATTACCACTTTTGAACTCTTATAAGTCGAACTCAAGATATAAAAGTACAAAAAACCTGTTTAGTCAACTCAATAAGTCGATCGCAATCAATTTCAAACGTACTAAATATGTAACTCAAACCATAAATAACTCGAACTACACTCTCGCCAACTCGAAACATGGATAACTCGAATTAGACCCTCGTTAAGTCGAACTTTGATAACTCGAACCCCTCAGTAACTCGAACTAATTCTCCGGTCCCAACTGGTTCGAGTTAGCGAGGTCCGACTGTAATTATGTAAATCTCATCTTGAGCTTTTAGGCTCGAAGGCGACATGTTAATTTTATTTTAAAAATCAAAAGAAAATCTGAGGAAGTTTTTAGGTGATCGTTGAAGAAGTTTGAGAGGGTGGGAGGAGTACTCTATCAATTTCTAAATTTTTTAAAATAAGGGTTTACGCAAAATTTCATATTTTATTTTCTGAGCAATAATTTTGTTATCCGAAACTTGCACACCGGCCACCGCACACTCCGAACGTCATGATTCGTGTTAATAAAATTGCCTACACACCTCAGTATGTAGGAGTAGGTAGTAAATAATTATTTCAAGCGCAAAACATCAAAACTTCATATTATGCGAACATTTTCCTAAGTGAATAAGTAATAAATTTTTTTAAATCGAAAAAATGTGAAATAAAATGAAGAAAATACGTGTTTTAACCTCACATTGACACCAATTATATAATTATTTTATTTAAAATATACTTTGTTAATTATTTTTACCTGATTAACCATATTCTTCTTTGTTTGCTTTCAGGATATGCGTTGTTGTGAAAATAAGCCTGCAAGGGTGAGCTTGCTGTTTTTGTGCTTATTTCTAGTCACCAGCACCGTCCAAGCCTTAGAAAATATTCCTTATGTATTCGGGTTAGTATATAAAATTATTAAACTGACATTAACGTTATTTTTATGAACGGAAATCTACATAGATAATTTCTATTTTTTAAATACTTATTGAAAAGCAGTACGATATACATACGTAGACGTAGGTATCTAGGTAACCAACCTAATTAATAAGTAGGTATTTTTTTTATATAAAAATTGAATCATTTATATCGTTGAAATATTGCACAGTAGGAAAACAAAGTACTTTTTTGGTATTTCGAGAGCCTAAAATCAATAAAATATAGTATATCGAAGCAAGTAAATTAATACCTTATTTTGTATTTACTCAAATAATACCACTAAACTAATAATAGAAAAAGTGTTCATTCCGGATACCACCCACAATTTTTCCTTCAATTTTGTTTATTTAGTTGTCGAGTTAAAGATCCCTCCATTTGTTTTTCTGTTTTTATTCCCTTATTTCGTATTTATGATTTTAGAATTAATTTTTGGCGGCTGTTTGAGGCTGTGATGCAACAACACGTAGCTTCATGTTTTAATTAAAATATTTAGCGCTTATATACAAATATTCTTGTATCGCCACAATTGTAAAAATATTTTCAATTAATTTCGCACTTGTTAAATTTAATTTGAAATTAATATTCACAAATGAAGGATGTGCGTAGAAGTACCTATCAAGTCTGAAGTTTTAATTGAAAATGTTCGTAGGTTAGGACAAATTCTTTAATACTATTTTAGTTAAAAATTTGCCTATATTAATTGCCAGGCGGATGAAAGATTTTTAAAATTCAGGATTAGTTGTAAACTTAATTATAAAATTACTTTTATCAGCTTCGGTAGAAATAATTTTCAGATTGTTGTCTTTCGAAGGGGGAAAAGTCAACAAACTCTCACATTAACTTAATAAATTTTCATAAAATAAACAAGATTTGTCAAATTTTACGCCGGTATTTGGAATTTGGATTTTTATTGTCGGCTGAAGATTATGAATTTTGTTACGTTTAAAGCCTACCTACATATCTGATTTACGAGTACCTATATCGTACCTGCGTAGATACGCAGGTACATGTTTAGGTATCGCATAAGTTTACGCAGCTCTTCTCTACTTATAAGGTACTTAGGTAGATTAGATGGTATTTTATTTGGGACTTTGGATTTTTTTTTTTGGTCTCATCGCCTTTTTATGGGGAAATAATGCGGTATTTTATATTTTCCTCAAACTGAATTTCAATTAATACCCAGACACCACTCATATAGGTATAAGAAAACAAAAACTCGGCATCGCACCGTGGACTTTCCTTGGTTGTTTCATTTCCACACTACATTTTGAAAATATGAAATATGTAGTATTGTAGTATGCTTTTAATCTGTGACAAAACGTCTAAAAATCATCAAAAATGAAAATAAATGTCTAAAAGCCAAAAAAAAAAATTAATTTCCAAGAAAATGTAAAAATTAAAAAAGCCTAGATCATAAAATATTGAAAAATTAAAATAGTAAATAATAAAAAATAAATAGGTAGGTATCTAAAAGTCATCAAGGACCCCCCCCCCTGGTTAGCTCTATTTCCACACTACGTTTGAAAGTATGAAACATAGTAAGTATGCTTCTACTCTGTGACAAAATGTCTAAAAGTCACGAATATTAATTTCCATGGAAATTTAAAAATCTAAAAAGTATAATAAATACAAACTAGATAACTCGGCGCTAGTCTAATAAAATTCCAAGTTTCAGAATGTCTGACAAAATGTCTAGAAAATGTCTAAAAGTTATAAATTTTCAAAAAAATGTACAAGTTTCAAAATGTTTGACATAATGTCTAAAAAAAAAAGGTCTAAAAGTCATCTTTCTTAAAAAATTTCTAAGTTTCAAAATGTCAGAAAGTCATCTTTCTAAAAAAAATAAAATAAAGAAAATTTCTTTAAATAAAAAAATTTCTGTTTCAAAATGTCAGAAAGTCATCTTTCTAAAAAAAATTTATAAGTTTCAGAATGTCTGACAAAATGTCTAAAAAATGTCTAAAAGTCATGAAATTTAAAAAAAATTACAAGTTTCAAAATGTCTGACATAATGTCTAAAAAATCGAATTTATTAAAAAATTCCTGTTTTTTTATGTCATCCAAACCTAACCTAATATAACCTAACAACCTAACCCAACTGTCGGATTTTGAGGTCGGTCGTTTTTTTCCATTTTGCTCTCCGTAAAAGCATATACTATGCTAAAAAAAAACCTAAAATTCATAAAATATTTTAAAAATTTTCCAAGTTTTAAAATGTCTGATAAAATGTCCAAAAGTCATAATATTTAAAATTTAATTAAAAAAATTAAAAAGTCTAAAAGTCGTAAAATTTCTAAAATAATAATTATAAAAAAGTAATTGAATTTATAAAAAAAATTCCAAGTTTCAAAATGTCTAGAAAATGTCTAAAAGTCATAAAATGTCAAAAAAATTTACAAGTTTCAAAATGTCTGACATAATGTCTAAAAAATCAAATTTATTAAAAATTTTCAAGTTTTTTTATGTCATCCAAAACTAACCTAATATAACCTAACCTAACCTAACATACCCTAACCTAACCCAACTGTAGAATTTTGAGGTCGGATTTTGGGGTCTGATTTTGGTGTCGGTCGTTTTTTTCCATTTTGGTCTCCGTAAAAGCATATACAACTATGCTAAAATTCAAAAATTTTAACCTTATAATTTTCAGAATGTTTGACAAAATGTCTAAAAATCATCAAATCTTTTTTTAAATCTAGTTTTTTAATGGCAAAAAATTACGCAAAAGTCTTTCATCGAAACCTAACCATACGTAACCTTACCTAACCGAATTTCATGACGGATTTTTTGAGTTTGGTCATCGTAAAATTATATACTACCTATGCTAATTATTTCCATGGAAATGTAAAAATGAAAAAACTTTTATAAAATACTGAAAAGTTAAAACAATAAATTCTATGAAAATATGAAAATTAAATATCTAAAAAACAGATTTTCTAACAAAATGTCTAAAATTTAGTTTCATATTTAAAAAAAAGGAATGTTTATAAAGTCACGAAAAAATTAATTTATATGGAAATGTAAAAATTAAAAAAGATCAATAAAATATTGGAAAATTGAAATGATAAAATTTGATTCCCATGGAAATATGAAAATTAATGAAATCTAACAACATAATAATTATTGAGAAGTTAAAATAATAAAAGGCTAACAAAATTTAGAAAAGTGAAAATAACATCGTAAAAAATTAATTTCCACGGAAATGTAAAAATTAAAATTTTTTTAATAAAATGTTGAAAAGTTGAAATAATGGTTTAAGTAATAAGTCCTAAAAATTAATTCCCATGGAGATGTAGAAGTGAAAAAAGTCCAATAAAAAAAGTTGAAATAAAATAAATAGGTACATATGCTAAAAAAGTCTGACAATTTTTTTTTTAATTTTGTTTTTCAATGTCTGACAAAATGTCTAAAAGTCATCAATTTTTTAAAAATTTTTAAAGTTTTCTATGTCTGACAAAATACCTGAAAGTCTTTCATAGAAACCTAACCTAACCGAACCTGGTGTCGGATTTTGGTGTTTGGTGTCTGTTTTTTTCATTTTGGTCATCGTAAAAGCATTTAAACTATGCTAAAAAAATAAACAAAAGCCTTTCATTCAAACCTAACCTAATGTAACCTTTTAAAAAACATCTGCATAAAATTATTCAAGAAAATTATTTTGAAAAAAATTACATAAAATAATAATGATTTTTCAGACGTTTTTCAACAAATTATTTGTTCATAACTTTTGATTGGAGTGAGATAGAGGGGTGAGGTACGTCATTGTAAAAATCAGATTTTTAGCCGAATTTTTTTTTTCATCTGGAAAAGTTAATAATAACAGTTTGGTCTTTGGTCAAAGGACAACTTTTTGAGTTATTACAGAAAAGTGAGAAAAATTGTCACTTTTTTTACATGTTTTTTCAAATAAATTTTGCTCGGTATAGACTTTCTTGCCAAGTTATGAAAATGACCAATGCCATGAAAAAATTCTAGACAAAATTTGCTGCTCGACGTTGCAACGCGCAAATCTAAAAAATAAATCCAATGAGCATAACTCTGTCCCTGCAGTCAGGAGGCTAGGCAAACATAATTACATTGATTCATCTTAAGTAGCGTAGTTACTGATTGGAAGGCTTCACTGCTAAGCCGGTACACCCTGTATATTAAGTATCTTAGCGATTCTTTTTCCTATGCTTATACTTTATTATAAGTACCTAACATTTTTTTTATTTCAATTTTTTCGATTGATTAAATGTTTTCTTAAATTGCAGACACAGATCATACGAATCAGATACAGATCCAGAAATGATACTAGCAATTTTAGCCAGATTAGGTCAAACTATAAGAGCAAATGGAGCAAGTGATGTTGAAAAGTAAGTCTCTCGACCCACTAGGCATACCTTTATAACTACAGCAATTCAATACTCAAAATAGTGCCGTGGATTAGCGAATTCAATATAGGTTTGAATACCCTAGGATCTACCTATCTGACATAGTGACAACATATAGCATAACACGCCAATAATAATTTAAAATGATTTTTCAAAATTTTTTTGGGAAAAAGATGCAACAATATGTATCGAAACACGTCGTATTCTTATTATATTTGCAGATTTAAATTTTTCGGAAGCATCATACTAAACAGATTATCTCTACTGAAGAAAGCAAAAGCAGAAAGCTTAAATAAAGCTATATATATTCAGAGCCGTGAAAAAAGTCATTACTTTTTGTGAATATGTTAACGCAGTTTTCTTCATGAAATGAACATCTTTTTACAACTTTGAAAAAGTAAAAGGAATTCAATGACAGCTAATAGCACGAAACTATTTTACGTATAAAACATATTATACCTACTCGTGCATTTGGGTAAAATTTTTTCTAACGTGTTTTAAAAAAAAAATTAAAATATCTACTACCACGCGTATTAGTGAGGGTACAGTGATTTCTTTTTGGTAGAGTAAGTAAATAGGTGCTTATTTAAAAAAATGGAAATTTCGTTACTGGGAGGAGAACTTTCATCTAATTCGATCGTATAATATGTTTCGTTGTTCATTAATAAATGCATTTTAAAAATATGTCCAAAAAATATGACAAAGTATAAAAGCAATTTTACAGTTCATCCGAATATAAAATTCCATTTCACTTGAACTTAGCGCAGAAGTTCTTCTAAATTCTAACCACTGAAAAATATATAGGTAGGTGAGGTGGCCAGATAGGTAAAGGTACCTACACTAATAAAATGTACAATAATTGTTGCTAAACTTTAAGATGTGAAAAGTTAGGTATTGCTCTGATCGAATGAAGGAAAGTTCAATCATGTACAAGTTGTGGGGAAAAAAGGACGAAATTGTATAAATTAGATTTTTTTCATTTTGACCCAAAGAGATAGGATATTTTAAGGGAATATTTCCTCTGGGAGTGGACTGGAGGTCTTGGAACTTTTATGTTGACATGGGGTTACATTTCTTTTAAATTATCGAAAGCGATGTCAGTAAAAATAACGAAACTAGAAAAACGCTTCTCTTCTCCGTTTTAATACATTTGGTTACAATGAATCAAAAGATCAACGCACATCATCATCGGGTGAAAGTAAAAGCCCAAGTTGGCGAATAACGTAGGTAGGTATACGTATTATGGCGCGCATTTGAAAATTAAAACGTTAAATTGCGCTATTATGGCGAAGTAATGCCGTTTATTGAATAATAAATGCATAACGCATAACCATATTCGCATACGATTTCAGTTGTAAATGTGAAATGCCCATAAAGAAGGAAAATTAAGTAAAATTCTAGTATCCCATGCAGAATCTAATATTGTTGTTGTTTATGCAAAGATTGTGACCAAATCCCCGAGGAAATTTGCCCAGCGGTCGGCCCTTGTATAAAAATTAAATATTAATTTTTTTTCAACCATATATACAATACCTTCTTAGATAGGTATACTAGGTAGGTATAAATTTAATACGTCATAGCTCAGCTCGAAACGAAAATTTTTCAACCTATTAAATACCCATTTTTTTTTTTTTTTTTTTTGATAATTAGGACGTTTTTTTTATTTTAAACTTCTTACAGGGACATTTCAGAAGTGCCAAATTTAGATTTCATTGGATATCTGCTTAAAATGTAGTTAGTATTATGAATGCAAGTTAAGAAACCATATTTACACGTGCCCCTTTTAATTTGGAACTTTTTTGTAAATTTTTGAAATTCAAAATTTTGAGAATTTTGAGAAAGTTGAAAAAATGAAAATTCAAAATACTATTACTTTTTTTTTGCATGTACCAACTTATAGAATTAGAAAAAACAAACAAAATTTGTTATGACATATTTTTGTCTATCTCTAAAATTAAAGGGACTAAAAAAGAAATAAAATTTTATTCGATTTTTCAAAAAAAAAAAAAAACTAAAATGAATCGAATTTCATTTTCTAGACCCTTCAAATTTTAGAGATAGACAAAATTGTGTTATGATAAATTTTGTTTGTTTTTTCTCGAGTCCTATAAAATGGTATGTAAAAAAAACTATTTTCAATCATTTTTTGATTTTCTAAAAATTTTGAATTTCAAAAATTCACAAAAAATCTTCAAATAGAAACGGGCACCTGTCAGGGACGAAACAAGGGGGGACCCCCACTGAAAATTTTTCCAAAAAATCGGCAAATTCCCGAAAATTCGGCAATTTTTGGAAAAATTGGCCATATTTTGTTAAAATTTGGCCATTTTACTGATTTTTGACGAAATTTCGTCGGAAAATTTGGAAAATTAATTTAATGTTGCCGAAAATTTATAAAAAGTCGGCGAATTTTCGATTTGCCGACACCAAGCTCAACGTTCAAAATTCGTTCACTAAAAAAAAAAAAAAAAAAAAGAAAGAAAGGTCAAACGAAAAAAAAAGTTATTTTAGTCGGCAAATTCGTAATTTTTTTCAAATTTTAGTCAGCAAATTCGGAAAATTTCTCATCCCCCCCCAGATTTTTATCCAAGTTTTATCTCTGGCACCTGTAATAATTTGGCTCTTCAGAAATACCCTATAGGTTATTGCAAAGCCAACCTAACTACATGACTATCAATTCATACTCGTACAAGAACGATACCTAGTTCATGTGATTTTTTTTATATGTATTTTAATAAAAGCTTGTCCTTGCATAAATTAATCAACAAAGTGTAACAACTTCATTAAATTTCTCTCTTTTTTTACACGAATAATATGAAAATATGCCTAATAAAAGAAATAAGTACTTAATTTTTTCAAAAATGTTAATACGGTAAACACCTACTTATTTAAAAAAAAAATGTTTTTCTTTTTCAGTGCCAAAAGAGGGTTAGATTTAGGCTTAAGTCGTGGTTACTCTGGCTCACAACAAGCAAAACACATGATGGGAATAGCAGCGGCCGGTTTATCGGGTGGACCAGGCAGACGACGTCGAAGTCAAGATACATATCGTTACGGAATACCATATTAGTTTCTAATTTATTTATACAATCATTTATTTATTTACCTGTACTATATTCGGGTTTTAGTTTCCACTACCTTTTTATGTTACTCATTTGCTTAAAAAAATGTTCTATCAAGGAAAAAAATATACCTACCCTCTATACCATCGAAGAAAATTTCAAATCCGATCATTGGTTATACTCATTTCGTTCGTGTACACTAAACTTTTATGTAATAATTATTATTTTAATTTTATTGTTAAGCCTTGTGTACCTACCTATGCTTTCAAAAACTCTCGATTTTGATTTTTTCCCTCTTCAAAACTTTGAATTTTGTTTAGTTGATTTTGGACCATTAAAGAATTCCTAGTATTGTATTTATATTAATTTTTTCCTAATACTCGTTTATTTGCTCTTTACGAATATTTTATAAACTTTTAACAATCAACCAAAAAAGAAAGAAAAAGCTGGGTAAGATAATGCAAATCAGACTTTTTCCATAGATTATCGCTCCAATTTAAGACTTGGAATTCCATTTTCTAAACAATATGAGCATTATTTAAAACCGCTTCACAAATTCATAAGTACAAAAAATTGATACATGCCTATGTAACCATTGTCCAACAATAAATATTTTGAATCATACATCGAATTAATTACCCATTCTGTGATCATTTATCCTATGCAATTTTTAATTTTTAATAAATACTCTGAGGAATATTATTTTGATGGATTTTTTTTTTTACATTTTTTCCTCTACATTACACGAGCTTTTTAAAATAGTGTTTTAGAAAAATAAAAAACGCTTTAAGGTGTGTATAGATATGTGTAGGTGTTCACTGGTAAGAAGAGGGTGCGGAAGTGAAGTTTACTAGAGGTGAAAAAAATTAGCAAATGTTTTTTGCTTTTTGCGAAAGCTGTTTTTATGTAAAATTAAAATTAAGCTTGGCCACCTAATGTGGAGATAAACACATAATTAGAGGTTGACGTTAGATGAGGTAATACCGAATTCATCAAGATTAGAAATTACGTAAGTACAGGTAGGTAATTAGGTAGTTTTTTTTACTTTATGAATGGGCTGACTTCATAACTAAATTCTTACCAAATAATAATGTAAAACTACAGTGGCTGTTTTTTTTTCTTCTTTTTTATATCAAAAAGTGATTTGAGGCCACCAATTTTCTAAATTTTCGCAATAAATGTGAACTTTATTGAATGCATACAATTTTGTTAAATACCTATCAACTTTTTAATTTTTTTTATTTTACCCAACTTCGACTTTTTTAAAAATTCGTTCTGAATAAAAATTTTCAAAACTTTTTTCCATCACATTATTGAAGAAAAAAAAATTATCTTTAACCAAATAATATACAGATCCTTTTAAGTTTCATACGCTAAAAAAACATTTTTTTTTAGTTTTGCTCAAGTCGAAATTTTTCAAAAATTTTCTCATAATATATTTTTTTATTTTTAAATTACGTTCTAATCCAACATAGGTGGGTACTTAATTGGAAAATTTTTGAATACTTACCTGCTTATAAACATTTTTTTTCAAATTTTATTAAAACAGAACTACATATCCAAAAAATTTCAAACTCAAATTATTCTTCAATTTTTTCTATTTTGAATATAGTAGATTTTTTTTTTTTCAAATTTCATAAGTTTTTTGAAAAAAAATTCGAACATAAACTCATGTTTCAATATGAATCATTTCAAATTTTGAATTTTTTTTTCAGATTTTTTTATCATAAAAATAATTTAAAAAAAAAAATCAAACACTTTCAAAAGTTTTGTTCAGAATCAAATTTTTACAATGTGGTTTGATCATGTACGAGAATTCTTGACTCATTTTTTTTTACAACTTTCAGTTGCAAACATTGAGTAAAAAAAACAAAAAACAGATATTTTTCATCTCAATATTTTTTAAATAGGTACCTACCCAAATTCTCTTTTAAAGCAAGCATCAAGACGAAATTTGAAAAAAAAAAAAAACCAGAAAGTAATCCAAATTATTTACAAATGATCATCTATCTCTGTAATGAGTTACCTACAAATGTAATGCAAGCAATTTTTTCAAAATTTTGTTCAAATCCAAATTTTTAAAAACTCGAATTATTTTATTTTAAATCTGATTTTTTTCAATTTTCAAAATCAATTTTCATAATTTGTTTTGTGTTTGTACATTTTTTTCATTCAAAATTTAGTTATAGACTTTTTTAAATTTCGATAATACAGAATAAAATTTTTATCATTTTTAAAAGATTTTAATTTTTTCAAAAATTGTGTTTAAAAACAATTTTCTAAAAATTCAGTTATTTTACGCATTATAAAAAAATTTAAAAACAATTTCTCATATTTTTTAAAATTATGCTCAAAATAATTTTTTTCAAATTAAGTATTCTCAAATTCCAGTTTTTTAAAATTTTAATTCAAAATAAAAAATTTCATTTTGAATTTTAAAAAATTTTAAATTTCAATTTTAAAACATTTACTTTTTTTAAATTTTAAATTTTAAAAATGTTTCAACTTTATTTTACAACCAAATTGCACTTTTTTGAATTTTTACCATTTTTTAATATTTTGGTTGAAAGCAATTTTTTAAAAATGTGAGTTTTATTTTTCCAAAGTTGCAGTTTGAAACATACTTAATCATTAAATTAAGTTACAACTATTTTTCTTTTTCGAAAAAAATTGAGAAAAATGTTTCTAAGTCCAAAAAATGAGATGTTGTTTCTACTTCTAAGGAGTTGAGGTAGGTTAGTAAAGCATTAGGATTTCTCTCTGATTTTTTTTTTGTATACAAAAAAACTAAGAGACTCCTTTACTTAAAAAACAACTGTAGATTTTTTTACTCCGAAACATTATTTTATTTTATATTTTTTTGAAAAAAAATTGGATGTTTTCTTCAAAATTTTTAGAAATACATATTTTGTACTCCTGAAGCTATTTTGAAAATTTTTTCCCCAAAGATGATTAAAAGATCCTTATTTTATAAATTTTAGTAATTTTTTATTCCAAGAAAATTTCGAATTTTTTTTTCCGGAAAAAGTAGGGTACAACCAGTCGTTTTGCCTGTAAAAGGAACCACTTTTTTGATGCCTGCTGAGAGGTAATGAAGATTTTCGATTTTGTGAAATTCTAAAGAATCATTAGAATATGCCTCTGAAAAATTATGGAGAAATATTTGAAAAATTTCAATTCCAAAATATGTTTCTGAGAAGTGAAAAAAAACCTATGAAGATTAAGAGGGAAAATAATCTGTAATTCAGTAATTTTCCAATAATTTTTATCTCCAGGTAATTCTTCAAAATTCTGTAGAATGCAATGCAACGCTACGACTTTTTAAAAATAAGGTAAAACTCGCTTATTTTTTATTCTATGCGTTCATAAACCAGACAAGATAGACTGACATAAGCACGAAGAAATCAAGTACTTCAATTTTTCAAAACTCACGTTAAGTTTTTAATCGATTTTTATTTTTTTTGCCCAACTTCAAAATCATGAAAAAAATAGCCAGGTTACCTATAATAATTACTACGCCTGAATGAATACCTATGTAATTGAGCGGAAAAAAGTGCGATATTTTGCTCGAAAACGAAATTCGTTAATTTAGTCTTTCATATCAGATTTCAGCACCACGGTTGTTTTGTGAAACGAACAGATGCTAAAACAGAGTCATCACTTGAATTTTTATAATTGCCTCTTAAATAGTCCGACAAAATGAGGAACTATGCAAAACATTCCGGGGTAATTAATAAGTCGTCTAAAAAAATGTTTTTCTACGGACAACTTTTGAGTAGGAGTACTTGATAATAATGTATTTCTTTTTTTCTTTTTTTTTAATTGGAAAAGCTCCAAATGCATTATATTTTCTTGATTTTGTAAAATTACCTACTTAACAAGTGTAATGACCAATTCAGCGTTCCAAAATTTAATTTAAAAAAATTTAATATTATGATACGAGACAGACTTACATATTTCTCCATACTTTTGATTCAAAAATTAATAACCCATCAACCTACGAAATACAGTGTGTGTTTACAAAAAATAACAACTCCTCTTTTTTTCTATTTATTCGATTAAAAAAAATTAAAGTAATACATTGTGAAAACTACGAAAGGAAACGTATAGCTTTTATGTTTTCTTGATCAAAAAAAAAAAAAAAAAAAATATATAAATAATAATAATAATTATAATAAAATAAATAAAAATAAACAAACAAACAAACAAAACAAAAACAAATTAAAATAAAAAAAATATACGCGTATATTAACGTTACCCGTTGATAAAAATAACGAAAAGAAATTAAATAAAAATAATTGCACTAATACTTATAATTTAAAATGTAACTAAACTTTGACGAGAAAAAATATCGTAACATGATTACGTATAAATAAGCATAGTGTATAATATAAATGATTTTGTAGCAACAATGGTAATGAACTAGCGATGATATTAAAAATAAAATGTATATAGCACAGTTTGAAACATTACTAGTCTAAAAAAAAAAATTCATTTCTTATTTCATACAAGTATGAATACAGACAAGGTACAAAGTTGATTAAATAATTAAAATTCGTAACTATACTAAAAATTTTGTACATATTGCGGGGGGAGGGGGCATGATGAAAAAATGTGCATTTTTCATATACGTACGTACACTCAATATGAACACAAATATTCATAATTAATTTTTTTTCCCAATATAAATACTTGAATATTAACAAAACCTAAAACCAGTGAAGCTGCGTTCGTTAAAAACATAGTAATAAGTATAATAGAAAAAAAAACGAATCGAATATTCCGTTATTTAAAATCTTTATACGTCTTGCGATCGATTAAATTGAATTTTTAAACTGGCAATTTTTTTTTCGCATTTAAAATTGAAAGTCGGATGCTACTACGATAATTTTGTATTATTTTTTTCTCTCTCTAAAATAATATCAAACTTTAAAATGTATTCGAATACTCGATCAGTATTTGAAAAACGTTATATGATTTCTTAAAATTATCAGCTATCACATATTCGGTTATGAAAAACACATACGTAAATACGCCAAGGCGAACACTTGAAAAAAATCAACGATTAAACTTTTCACCACATTCCTAAACCATCGATTATGATGTTTTTTTTTGCTTTAGATTCTATAGAAGAAGATTGGTCCCATTTTTTTCTTAACATTTGTAAATATCAATATACTTTTGCTTGCCAGTTGAATATTTAAATAATTTCGATTAAAATTTAAACACACGCGAAAATTTCATTACATACGTGATAAGAATAGTATAACTACAATAACCGAAAGCGAACAGAAAAAAAAATTAGATAGGTAGGTAAACGAGGGAAAAAAAGAGTAAAAAATGATACAGGATGTCTACATCGAAGCGTAATTTAAATTCATAGTTTCGTACGAAAATATTTCTACACTCGATGTAGGAGGAATTATCGAGAAAGAAAAACGATAGATACATGAATCATACAAAACAATAAATTTATTATACGAAATACTAAGCTCTAATTAAATTCTAACGTCCGAGAGATAACTTCATCGAACCATAATTGTTTGAAAAAAGAAAGAAAAACTCCGGTGTTTCGTATTTTTTAATTAAGTTGGCCAAAAAAACAACAGTATCGGTATCCGGATAATGTGACGTTAATTAAAGCGAATTTTCGAGTAAATTTTATGTCTTCACATTTTTACAAAATCACCCGAATTAATTCCACTTCACACAACTATCTTCGTTTCGTATAGACACGAGTCGATTTTACCAACATATTAATTCGTAAATCGAGTAAAATATATATTAGATAAATGCGTCGATATATAGTTAAAAGGGTAGGTAATAATACATAGTAAATGCCTGAGTGTATAAGTTTCCGTTTCATGTAAGTATAAAATATACGGCTATGTTTGAAAATTTAGCAAAATCATACAATGTCAGTTCGTTTACGTTCACATGCGAGCAAAAATAATAACTTAATTTCCATATTAAATAATTAACTGCCAGAGCATTAAAACTAGAGAAAATAAAATATTAAACACGGTAACATCGCAAAACCTTCTCGTTCGAACTTGAAGCAGCGATGTAAAAAAAAACTACGATGAAAAATTATTCTTCAATTTTAAAATACAAGTATCGCTGCTAATTGTTTTTTGTTCGCGACGAATTATTTTAATAAGGATTTCAAATTCAATGTATACACTTCGGACGAGGAAGAAGAAAAAAAAACAATAAAACAAAAATACAATGCACAAAAATGAGCCTGTTTTTCACAGTTCTTCGACGGAAATGTAATGAATATGAAATAATTAATAATCAACGATTCTTCTGTAAATACCTATGCTTCGCTACTGCGACATTTAATGCTCTAAGGTGGAAAAATTCAATAGATTTTTACATCGGCGAAGCAAATTAATTCGGTACACGCAGACGCGACGAGCAGGTTTGAGTATAATTTGACCTGTTGTTTCAACGTTTTTCTTTTCTTTTCTTTCCCCCCTGCAACGCACTAGTAAATGCACAACAACTGTATCAATTTTCCAATCACTTTCGCGTATTTTTTTTTCAACTAACTTCGCGAATGCTACGAGTAATATAGATACAAAAAGATAATAAAATATGTCTACATAAAATAGGTACATTTTTCAACATTTCGCATTTTTTACAAAAAAAGGAGAGAAATTATGAAAAAAAAGAAGAAAAAAATGGAAGAAATATTACACAGAAAGGTCGAAAATTAAAATAGAAAAAATATTTACGTTTTAATAAAATGTTTATAAAATTATGCTTTGGCGTATTTTAACGGTGAATTGAAAATTTTCAATACGTCCTTCCAAAGCTGCCACGACAGTCTTTTACGATCAAATTGTAAGTATATCCCATGTAACCCAAATACCCTAACATGTTCAACATTCCAATAAAGATTATTAAAAATACCTTTTTTTGAGCGATATACAGGCACCTATTTTAAATTAGAAAAAATTGGCGAGTCAACGCGAATATAAAAATGAGAAACAGCATTATTTTAATGACTTTTATACGCATCTTGGGTGGTTTTTGGTGGCTATTTTTAGGATACAGGTGGAGTTGGTGTTTTCATTTTATTTTTGGTATTTTCTCGCTGGAAGAGTCAACAACAACTCATTTAATGTTGTTTTTTTTTCTTCAAATTTTTCCAATATTTTAAATTAAAAAAAAAAAAAAAAATCCAGTGCTTTTTTACATCTTTGAAGAAAAAAATAAAAAATAATTTCGATTAATCCTTTCACTTTACTTTTTAATATTTCATTTCACTCTTGAAAAAGTAAATTCTTTTAAAAATAAATGAAGTAGGTAAATGGATAATTATTCCAAATTTTCAATATTTTGTTAATTTTTGAAAACGTAAATATAAAAAAAAATGCTCTAATGTATCAATTTTTCGTTGTACTTTTGAAAACACAAATTTAAAATAAATATTTTAATGGATTTTGGAAAACTCGAGTAAAAATTGTTTAAAAATTGACCGAAGTGGATCTACATATTTTTAAAATAAAAAATAAAAAAAAATAAAAAATGGTAGTTGTATTTGTTGAAAAAGTCACCCTTAAAACCCTTTTCAAAAAGGATTTTTTTCGAAAATTCATTGGTAAAATCTCTTAATATAAAATCATTCTGAAATTTGAGTAAAATTTTTTTTTTAAAATCGTTTTTTTCGCTTTTGACAATTTTTCATTTTGTAAAAAATCTCTCAATGTTTTGGGGTAAAAAAATTCCCAAATTTGTGGAGAATTTTTTTTATTTTTTTTTACAAAAAGGGTTTCGATTTTTTTGGAGTTCGTAAAATGTTTTTAAAAAATTTCTTAATTTTTTGGGGGAAAAATATTTCTCAAATTTTCGGAGTGAAAAATCCCCCTTTTTTGAATAATTTTTCACTTTGAAATTTTTTTTTCAATTTCTTTGGAGAAAAAAAATCTCTTGATTTTGTGGAGAAAAAGGCTTCCATCTCTCAATTTTTTGGAACAAAATTATTACTCAAGTTTTCGGAGTGAAAGATTCCCTTTTTTGAGTCATTTCTTTCACTTTTAACAATTTTTCATTTTGAAAAAGATCCGTTTTTGGAGATTTTTTTTTTAATTTTTGGAAAACAATATTGTTCTTTTTTTGGAGTCCTAAATTTATTTTGAAATCCCTTTTTTTTAAAGAAGAAATCTTGATTAAGTAGTCTTGTTTATTTTCCCCCCTTTTTTTGGGAAAAAAATATCTTCATTTTTTGGAACAAAAATATTTTTCAAATTTTCGATAAAAACATCTTTTCTTTTTGAAAATAAGTACTTTTTTGTTTTTTTCTGGGGATTACATTTTTTTTTAATTGTTGAAAAAAAAGTCATTTTTTTACAGCCAAGGGAGTCGAGGCTCAATTTCGACTCCAGCTAATAAAGAGTCAACTTCAAAACTTCACCATGACAATGAGTTTGCCCAGCCCCGATTAAATGATCTCACCTATCCAAATTTTTCTAAAATAATCAAATGAAAAAAACTCATATTTTACATTGTGCAATATTATAAAATACGAATGAATTTACTACGTTATTGGTTCATTGCAATAAAAATATATAACCTTAGAGGATCGAGAATCGAATTCCCTTCCCACAATATCGAAAAATGAATTGAAAACTTCTCGAATATATCACCGACGTAATGAAATATGAATTATTATTCGAAATTTTTCATCGATTTAGGTTGAAAAAAAAAACGAAATATGTTTCTCGTCCATCGAGGCACATAACACTGAACACAAGCTCGCCATCTTCTAAGAAAAAAAAAAAATTCTGGCCAGTTTACTGGAATATCGAAAGCGTACAATTGTAAGTAGAAAATTAAAATCGCACGTAACATTTAAATTAATAACTTTTTCCTGGCACCGGATCAAAGTGAACACATCGAGTAGAAAAGAAAAAATTAACGAAAGCTTCGTTTTAATCGTACCTACTAAGAAGTGTTTCGATCGTGCACAAGTCGTCTAAAAACGTATGTTTATTTTAAAAACATTTTAATCGGTTATTTCCGTTAGGAAGAAGACAGGACATCATTTATAGTATAATTTATACATAAGGTAATAATGAATCGTCTTCGTTGTAGCGATACTCGAGTACATTATACGAAGCTTTAAAAACTTTGTTTTCTACGTATGTATGTCGAACAAGGCGATAATTCGTTTAAAATAATGATAACAAAAATTACCTTAAAAGTCGAGCAGAATGTAGAACGAATTAATGCAAAAAAAAAAGAAAAAGAAAAACACTGCAACATTTCAAAAATTCGAAGTGGAAGATTTGAAATGTTCTCAAAAGGGAGCAAAAATCACCCTACGACTTAAAAATTTTAAAAAGATAACTACTCTGTTATCAATCACAATGAAAAATAAAATATTCTGGGGAAAAAGTTTTCTTTCTCTAGAAATTTACGTAATGGTAACGCTTCAATTGTACGTACAATGAAGATGTAATCCTGACCCTGAATCGCAATCAATGAAACAAAAAACTCATTCATTGCATCCACAGCAGAAAATTTTGATTGTCTATGATCAATATATGCATGAATACACCTCATTCACGTTCAACGTTTCCTATCAACTTGTATGTATGTGAAACACGCACCACACGTAATAATCACTTGATGACGAAATTGAGCTGTCAAATAACCGCAAGAAAATAAATTTTGACTCGAGTCTCAACGTACAAAATTTCAATTTACTTCTGAAATGGCACACAATCACATAGGAGAGCCGGGAGGGGGAGGGGGTAATATGAAGTTATAAATTTCTGTATTAAAAGTTTCAACAAGTGGGTAGGCATATTTATATGAATTTTCAATGCACAGATTACAGATGAGAGCCAAATGGTAGAATTTTTTCGTTTTAGAATCTCAAAATGGATTTTTTTTTCAATTATTTGACCTTTGACATTCGTACAAATACAATAAAATTTTTCAATGTTGTATCGAGAATTTTAATAAGTTCTTTCAACGGTAAACGAAGAGTTCGCGAAGCCTAAAAATTCAGAAAACACCCAAAAATATTTCACAATTTTTCAATGTAACTCTCAAACGACAACTGAAGTTGGTGAAATTTCACGAGTTCGACCGAAGAATACGACGTGCATTTTCCACGAATATGCAATTTCATCGATACGATAAACGTTAACAAATTTTCTTTGATAGTTTTTCTCACCGCACATGTCAGTTACGTGCATGGAATTTGGAGCATGTTTTATTCGCAAAATAATATCGAAAAATCACAACAAAAAAATCGATCCAACTTTTCTGCTTTCTACCCTTTAAAAACCACGAATCAAAATAACGATCATTTGTCTACAAACGAGTCACATCAGAAGAGAAATAGTCGTACAAATTCATGTTCAAAATGTGACTTGAATTTTAAACAGAACCTTGAATCATGAAGGGTAAAATACGTAAGCGGTAATAATTACTTCTTTTGTTCGAAGGATTTCCAACAAATATACAGGTAAATATTTTTGAAATCGGGTGGAAGAATTTGTAGCCTATACTCGGAAAATTACAGCGAAAAGAAATTAATAAATGGATGAAACGCTAAGGAATGGAGTAATTATTAGAATTACCCTGAAGCCTGAGAATTCGGGTTTAAAAAAATAAACCAGCAAAACCGAAGCCTTTGGGGGAAAAAAAAACCTGAAAAATTACTTAGAAAAGAACTATCTTTAAATTTAGGTAAAACTTGTAGCGATTCTCGTTTGTGCGGTAACCATAGAAAAAGTAAGGACTAACTTGCGCAGAGTAAGCCAAATATAGAAAAGGGATCTCGATTTCATTTCTTTCAGGCTCCATAAAAAAAAAAAAATCAAAATATAATCTAAAATGTTTGTTAGAACTCTTAGGAGTTCATTAATAAATCAAAGTAGCATTTGAAAAAAAAAAAAAAAAAAAGATTTGTTGAAATAAAAAAAAATCAGTTAGCAAGAGATCCCAATTTTTTAAATTTTCAAAATTTATAATTCCTACTTGTTGTGGCACGATATCTAAAAACTTTCCATCTAGAAACAACAGCACAAATTTAGTTGTCAATAAAAACATCTAACGAGAACTCGAAACAGGAACGTAACAAATGAAGGCATTCAAAATTTTTTGTACTGTCATGGTAATATATCAATGTAATGTGCGTTAAGCTTCTAAAAGAATACGCCAATTGATCGATAAACGAAGAAGGAAGCTTCATTACATTGTATGATAAACGTTAATATAAAATATGTAACTCCGAAAGCACATCAAACGTGAAATACATATTTTTCGACACGAATAGAGGAAAATTAAAACCTAATGTGATGCTTACCGGTAACGTATAAACTCATTATTTGAATGGGAGGAAAGGATGCTCGTCGAAATGATGACGAAATAATGGAAAACCCCGATTACAGTGTGTAGCTAGGTACATAGTAGAAATTTCGACAAACGAATTTACAATAATCTTACACTTAGTACATCATTTTAAGATAAGTCGCATCAAAGTTTGGAAATAATGAGGTAGCTTTAAAAAAAATTTTAGATCTAATTTTTTGGTTGTTTTCATTCGAAAATTCCTTACAAATGCAAATTTAAAGAAAAAAGAAAACTGTACAAACAAAAAAAAAAAAAAAAAAAATGGAATTTATAAAAAATACATTTTTTTTTTGATTTTTTCCCCAATCACCTTTCGAACAAAAATAAACAAGAACTAAAATTTAGAAATGATATATTGTATGGTAAATTACAAAAGAAAACAAATTTAAAACTCAAAATACGGTCAAGTAAGGTGAGATATTCATGAAAATGCACATGCGGTTAAAAATCGAGGCTCGCAGATCTGCTAAATTGTCGTTTGTATAGCGTATTATTATTATTCCAAAAATACTTTTTTCACCGACTGCCAAAGCAGCAGCCTACTCTGCGCGATGTTAGGCTTTTATTAAAATTCCCAAACTCAACCGACCGAATTAGGTACGCTATAATAATTTTTCATTTTCATACAACTTTTACTCACGAGTAATAAAGCTTTCACGATAAAGCGATGTGAAATAAAATTCGATAGATATTAATTTCACATCCTTACTGCGCGCGTCTTGTTTAAAACGAATAAAATGAACAAAAAAATAAAATAAATAAATAAAAAGGAGAAGACGAAACAAAAACGAAAAATAAAACGAATACGATAAAATATGAAAATAATAGAAATTTTGCACTCTACTTTTTTTGATTGACGAAAATCAATTCAATGACTCGATAAAACGCAGTAGTTAAAAGTAACACTAACATTATCAACTAAACAATAAAAAGATGAATACGTATGAAGTCAGTAAAGTAAATTTACAAGAAAAATTTCACGAATGATCAACAGGTTAAAACTATGAAATAAAGACTAGCACGAAAATATTAATAAATCCGACCAAAACGGATCCAAACCATCAGTATTTTCTAATAATTTCATTTATATAATTTAAAATTTTAATTTAAATTCTACTTTAACAACTTAAAATTGGAACTTTATATACAGAGAATAATTGGTGGACTTGAAAAGTGGCACTTTTTTTTTCGTAAATAATGCAAATCGTTTGCTTTTTTTCCTCGGGAAAAGAACCTTGAAATTACAAACATTTTTAGGTAACGTCCTAATCAGATAAATAACAAATTTGCCATACCCAAACAACATTCGAATCGAGAAAATCTATACAATATCGAAATGGAAATTAAAAATTCTCAACTTTGTACCTATAGACAGGTACTGGGAAAATTTTGAAAAAAAAGACCACCAATTACAATTACGTTCGACGAAGCACGTTCCAAAAATTCGACATGATTGACAGAGCCTACCTTGATTTATTTTTTTTCAAAAAAATTCATTAACCCTTTACAAATTACGACGTGAAATATCTGGTGAAACGTTCGTAAACAAACATTCGATAAAATTACCTCGATTCGCAAATTAATTTGAAATAAACGAGGAATAATGATAAAGGTATAGATGATATCACGATTTGTTTTCATACACATTCGTGTACTACCGACCAATCAAATCTCAGTACTGATACGAATTTCCTTGATAGAATAGCGAATTGATTTCTCGACCGGGGGTGATAAACGAGGGATTTGATTTTTCGTCGCATGTAGGTATATATAGGTAGAGGTACATAAAATAATAAGAGAATTAGGTTTCGACCGACAACGACGACAACTACGATGAAGAGGAACAAAAAATATGGGAATCGATTTACCGTAGGGTGTTTGGAACGTGCTGATATAAATGCAACCGGTAATTATTCAAATACGATACCCTTAAGAAATTTCTTATCACATTATCTTTATTATTATTCATTATTATTTTATATTTGTTTTTGAAATGAGACGCTATCATGTTGATCATTTCACAGGTAGGCTAAATCTAGCATACGAAATTACGATATACTAAAATCACTATTAAAGCAATAATACTTTTAAAAATTTGCGAATTCCTTGGCGTATTTTTCTGATGATGAAATTTTTAATGTTTCTTCTTCGTAATCGTCGAAGTTACTAGTATCACTGGGCCCTTTGCAAGTTGGAATGAAAGGAGCAGCCACTTTTTTCTGGAAAATAGCAATCCAATCGACGGTGGTAAACCACTTATGGCCTTTAATATCGTTAACACCGTTCTTTAAATTTCCATATCGTTTGGTTAAATCGACTTGAAGTAAGTTGCGTAAAATGTCTTTTAAATCAGAACTAAAATGAGATGCGAATCTTAATCGACCGGATACAATTTTTTCGTAAATTTGAATAGGCTGATCTGCGAAAAAGGGCGGATAGCCAGCTGCCATTTCGTAGAGCAGAACACCCAGCGCCCACCAATCTACAGCTTTATTATAACCTTTACTTAAAATAATTTCCGGTGCAAGATATTCGGGCGTTCCGCAGAGTGTCCATGTTCTCCCTTTGACCCGTTTAGCGAATCCAAAATCAGTAACTTTAAGATAACCTTTACTATCAATGAGCAGATTTTCAGGTTTAAGGTCACGGTAAATTATTTCCAAATAATGAAGATATTCGAACGCTAATACGATCTGGGCAGCGTAGAATCGCGAATGTGCTTCACTGAATTTTCCAACTTTTCGCAGATGAGAAAACATCTCTCCACCAGGAACATACTCTAGTACCATATACAAATTCGAATTATCTTTAAAATGGTATTTCATACTAACTAAAAACGGAAAATTAATAGATTGCAGGATTTGTTTTTCGTGTAACGTATGCTCTACTTGTTTTAATTTTACGACTTTTTCTTTTTCTAATATTTTCATCGCGAAATATTGTTTAGTTGGCTTATGTTGTACGAACATTACTCGGCCGAAGGATCCTGTACCCAGTGTTCGAACTCGCTCAAAATCGTCTAACGTAGCATCGTCCGATCCAGTTTTCTTCCACTTCTCTTCGAATTGTTCTTTGGCCTTATCTAAATACTCCTTGACGCTTTCTGCGTTGTATTTTTTGGCCGT
Source organism: Balanococcus diminutus (assembly GCA_959613365.1). Taxonomy (NCBI): domain Eukaryota; kingdom Metazoa; phylum Arthropoda; class Insecta; order Hemiptera; family Pseudococcidae; genus Balanococcus; species Balanococcus diminutus. The sequence goes on along the minus strand of OY390715.1, from coordinate 39,682,513 downwards.
AGCCGCATTTCCCATTGCTGCGGCTTTTTTACCTTCCAGGGCTTTTGCTAATTACTCACTCTCTATCCCTACAACGACAAATACCAAACGGCTAAATTTAACACCTCAACGATTAACATATTATTATACGTTCGTATACTACGAAAATAAAAACTATAGTAAATTCGATTATCGTAGATTGTACTTACAAGTTTCCAAAATATCTGGAGAATAAACATGCAGTTAGAACTTCGTCACACGAATGTCATTTAATTCGCACATAATGATAATTCATAAATAACAAATAAAAATTAATAATAATAGATAAAATTCAACAAACTTCTAAATTTTTCAAGATGGCTTCCGCGACCTGAGATAGATCCAAGGTGTTAGAATAGCGGTGTCCTCGCGAAAATTCACAGATGAACCGAAAACGTTCTTACCTACTAAACAACGACAGTGCACCAAATCGCAGATTAAGTTAAGTAGGTAGCTATTCCGTCGAATATATATTTTTTTTTTTTTTTTTCTCCGTTATCAAAACGTATGCGTTTGCTAGCAAAATTTTCAAATTTTCATTTTTCAGTGAAAACTTTACAAAAGTGCGGTTAATGCAAGTTGGATTGTTTTAAAAATGTAACGTGAATATTATTTATTGTGTTTAAATACATCAAAGTATAAATTCGTCCATTGCAAAGATCCAGATCCCAAATGGGTGACAGCAAGTACGAGTTCGATGTTGAGGTAAGTGAATAGTAGACTATCAAAATTTCAATTTGAATCTTTTTTTTTCTATTATTCATATTGTAACACCTCACTTACGAGTTGTTTCTCAAATCTAAACAAGTTTATCATGTATAAATCAATGGACGAAATCAACAGAATCTGTTTTTGGATCTGTTGTCACACATTTCCATTGCTCGTAGTAGGTCGTATGATGGTTCTCTCTCTCTGTATGTTATTCATTCATATTTTTATTTTTATTGCAAACTCAAACAAAAACTAATCATATTTCAAAATATCGAAATATTTATTCGATCTCAATGGCTTTTACTTTTACAGTTCGTGCAATTGAGTTCTACTTACAAAACTAACTTCAGTTTTTATAAAATTCTTCAAAAAAAATAAAAATAAAAAAAATCAGTGCTCTGAATACAGATTCTTTGGGAAATCACACATACTTTTATTTTCTTGCATTTTGGATTACGATACGATATCATAAATTTGTATGTTTTCATCCCAACTTTCTGTTGCTATTCACATTTTTTCATTTTCTCTCATTCCTCTGAAGAAACGAATTAAGCAGAAAGAAATCAATTATTGAAAAAAAGTACGAATATTTTGTAATGTTTTATTTTCGCTTACGTAGAAAAAAACATAAAATATATATCTACTTTTGTTATTTATACGTTTTAAAAAAGTAATCTCGATACTATTTTCTATGCTACAGAATGTTACTTTGTAAAACATAGAAGAATGCTCTGGTTATAAAAAATGAAAAATAATTTCAAATTTCATGTTTTCAAAAGCTATCATTTGGGATACCGATATGGTTTCATTTTTTCAAAAAAACAAAAAGGCGCTTATTGAAATCTAATCAGAAATTCTTGAAAGAACCTTTCAAATTTTTTTTCTTGAATAAATTATTAACAAAAAACCTTCGATTTGCTCATTTCATACCATAGAAAAAAAAAATACTCATATTACGAAGTGAAATAAAAATTTACCTATCATATTCATAAGGTATATGTTTATAAAATAAAAACAAATCAATTTTATGTGTTTTTTTTTTGTTTTTTTTTTGCTTGTAAAAATTCAATATTTTGTTGTTGGAAAACATAGAACAATAAAATGAAAGTCACATGAAGTATGTTACAAATGAAAGTTTTTTGGCAGTGCATTTCTGTAAAATCGTTTTATAGGAATGCGATGAAAGTTATTGGTCGGCAAGATAATATTGCCTTTTTAAAAATAAATATATCACCTGTATACGTTTATACTTATAATATAAGGACTAATACAAAAAAAAATAATAAAAAAATAAATTATTTGAGATTCAAATTTAAAAATTATAGGAAAATTAAATACTGTTTGGAAAATAAATGCACATTTCAATTCAGAAAATAGAAAATAATTTAACGAAAATAAATAGTATGCAAATGAAAAATTTATAAATCGATCAATATAAATAAAATTAATTAAATAAATAAATAAATATGAACAAATACAAAAAAAAAGTAACACAAATAATTACAAATTAAAAATATTATTTTGTCGAGTTTTGACAAAATACAAATTTTGCCATGAAGAGGAGGCACTTATTTGAGTATTCATTAACAGCTAAAATTATTTAATTTAATTTAATTTAATTTAATTTTTTTAAAGAAAAGTTCATGATTGAACATCAAGTACAAGGTCCTCGTCTTCAAGACAATTTTGAAATAAAAATATTTCTCAATCAATGCTGCGGAGGTGTAAAATTTAAATTTAAAAAAATGCGTTTAGGAAAAAGTGGTACCTTGAACGTTTTCAGGTTACCTCACGTATGAATGAATGAAATAAATATCAATTAAATGAATTTAAATCATAATGACTAAAAATGGTAGCAAACATTGATTGATGGAAATTATGTTTCGAAAGATATTTCGATTTGATAAATGGCTTTTAAGATTTTTTAAAAGTAGGTATTTACTTACTAAAAATTAAGTCATGAATTTCCGCGGCGACATCCATTTTCTCAAGTAATAAAAGAACAAAGTTGTTACGTAAATCAAAATTAAAAGAATACAAGTTATACCTAAAGCTAATACTGAAGTTTTGGTTGGACATGGTTCCGTGACAGTTATCGTTTTATCTGTAAAAAAAATAAATTAAAAAAAATGAATAAATTGAAATTTTACTTTGATGTCATTTTTTGATAGTTTTAATAGGTAGGTATTACCTTTATCGTAATGGGTAAAGGTTGCTTCGTTATTATTTTTTAAGAACTGCGACTGTTTTTCATCGCCAAAATCTAAGACTAAAATTTCTTGACTGATTTGAGTCATATCATCTCCTTCTGAATTGGTGTTATTGCTAGCGTTCACATCCCTTTTTCTTCTTCCCCATGACTCCACCGAATCACGTCCCCAATCGCAAACAGCCTAAATAGAACTCTCGATTAGTAAAAAAAAGTAGGTAATTTATTTATTTTTCCAAATTACAAATGTATACCGGTTCGCAAGGTCCGAGACAATATTTCACGTTGCACTGAAATATCACTCCGTAAGATTCGGTAAATCTAAATGCTTCGTAAATAGATTGAAGAGCGTTTCCATCTGGTGTGAAGGAAGGGAAAATACCTGGATCTACCGGACATCTAAAAAAAAAAGGTGAAAAAATTGAATTTTTTGATAAAAACTATAAGTACAATCGAGCTTACCCTTCGTCATCGATGATTTGGAATGTACTTTTCGAATCTTTCGCCATGGCCACGCAACTTCTAGCGAATATTCCATAAGGAGCTGTAAAATAGCGAATAAAAAATTTTAGTTGAGAACCTAAAATATCAACACCATCACCATAAGGCTCATTCAATGAAAGCAAACCAGGTTACTTGATCGCGGGCGCCGCTTATAAATAGTGTTAATGAAGAAATTCATATTTACGTTTCTTACTTTCTTCTGGAATTTCTATTCTAAATGTGAGCTTATCTCCAATACGAACAGTTTCAACTTCCCTATTTCTAGTATCAAGAATCCTAATTCTTGGAGCTGGCGCTTCCGGAGCAGACGTAATGCTAATCATTTCTGGATCTCTGAAATTTTTTAAAAATTGGTGGCAATTACGGTGTTATATGAAATTTTGATTTTCACGTGTAGTTCAAAATAACGAACCTTATTGGCATCATTCCAAAAGTAATATTCTTCGAAGACATATCGTACGTGCATTTCACTTTATAAATTTTATCTGCCTTGGTCATCACTACGCTATGATGTTGGATAACTACTGTATTCGAAAATACTCCGGTCTGTGAAAAAAATTGATTTCTTTTTAGATTAACACAATTATCAAAAATTTAGGTATTAAAATAAGAAAAATCAAAATTTTTACATTTTCGTCAAATTTTGAATTTTGTTCAAATTTTTTCATCTATAGGTAGGTAAAATTTTAGATACCTAATTTCTAAAAATATGTTGAGAGGTTTTTCAGAATTTTAAAAATTCACCCACCCCATCAATTTTTTGTCAATTTTTTTGAAATATAAATCTCTCAGCTTTTTTTAGAATAAAAAAATTTTAATCCGATTTTTTTTCAGATTAAAAACAATGCCTACCTATCTTAGTTTTTTTGGAGTCAGCATGAAAAAATTTATCATTTTTTTTTAAATTAAAAAAATAAAAAATTAGTAAAAAAATGTTCTCAATTTTTTGAGAGAAAAAAATCCTAGATTACTTTGCCTCGATCTCGATTTAAAAATATTTCATTTTTTTGGAACCAAAAAATTTCGTAATTTTTTTGGAGTCAGCGTAAGAAGTTCTACATTTTTTTATCTCTCTTTTTTTTAGGTAAAATCTCAATTTCTTGTTTCATTAAAAAAACAATCTTACAATAATATATATTTTTTTTAAATTTTGGAGTAAAAAAAATCGTTTAGTTCTTGAGAGTAAAGAAATATTTTAATTTTTTGTCTTCTAGTTTTTGGGAGAAGAAGTCTTAATTTCTTGGAGATTTTTCTCTTCAACTTTTCATACTTACCACAGACTGAGTATTACAATCTTGTCCACTCATCGTTAAGTCTAATCTGAATAAATCACTATTCAGTACATCAATATTACAGGTTTCTGATCGTCCTAAAGCGTATATTCTTCCATTAAATGGCTTATTTGTCCTCACTTGAACAGCGATTCGCGTATCTTTACAATGTACCGTAACTGGAATTGAATTTTTTCATTAAATTATGAATTTTAGCCACATTTTTATTTTATTTAGGTATATTTTTCAAAATATACTAAATACTTAAATAAATAAAATAAATCTTACCATCGTAACAAGTACCAGTCTTATCGCAATTTATATCATTTCTAGTCAAATTGCTGATGTTTGGATCTTCTGTTGATTCGAAAACAACTGGTACATTTTCGTGTGTCAATGTACCCAACGATTCTGAAAAATAAATTGAAGTGTACTTGAAAGTTAAAAACATACCATTGTTTTTACGTTGAATACAAAATTCAGGATAAAGTTTAGGTAAACAAATCCCCCTCGTTTTTCGTTTTATAAAATACCTAGGTAGGTATTTATACCCAACATTTTTTTGAACTTTTTGACGTTTAAAAAACTGCCGAAAAATTACAAAGTCCAGTAGGTACTGAAAAACTAGTGTTTTAAGTACGTTCTACTTACTCTCACAGTGATTTTCGTAATAGGTTCCTATTAATTGGCCATCGTCGATTAAAGGCCTTTCTCCATTCAAATAAGTGCTCGGTCCATCGGGTAAAGTTTTATGATCTAAATGGAATAGTTGGCAGTTGTATTGGTTTCCACTAGGTGGTCCTTTGTACAAGAAAGATCGGCATAAAAATTCGTTTTCGATTTCACAAGCCAATCTGCACGCAGCTTCGCTGGTTACCTAAGCAAAAAAGGGGTAAAAACCGGCATTAAATTTTCGTTTCTTTTCATCAGTGGAAGACTTTCGTTACCGCTCCTACAAGCGAATAAAGAATGGATATTGTACGATATTTTATAAAAAAAATACTCGTATAACGTTTTGCCAATATAATGGAGATATATTGGTCGGCTGTTTAAAATATAATATAGTGAACGACCGCTGAAGACGAACCCAACATACGAAAGCAAGATGAATTGAGCATTTTATACGGTATATTGAATAGTTCCTTGAACTTTGTGTGTAGTACTCGAATGTGTTCATTTTCCCATTCGTTTACAAGTAATGTAATTATACGCCTATAAAGCTGCGTTATATCGTAAGAAATATTTCATAGAATGCGAAATCACTGCCAGTAGCATTTTCAGTTTCATTTTCATATAAGCGAAGTTATGTGTTCCTACACCTATGGTATTGTTTGCCGGTAAATAATTATTATAAATAGGTAATGCTTCTAATTTATACTTCTACGAAGATATTTCACTTTTACGACGAATGCAGTGCTTTAAGGTCGCCTGGTCGGTAAAAACTACGAGTATTATCAAGTGCATGGAAATTCACAGAAAACATCCATGAACTGATGAACTACGAGTAGGTATACCCCCCCCCCCCCCAACGTATAAAAAATTTAGAGTCTCATCTGCTGTTGAAAAAACACTCCGTTTTTCGATTATAGAAAGAAATAATTTCCCCGAAGATGATTTTTTTTTCAAACTCACCAACAATTTTTCGAAGTCAGAAATATCTAAGTACATATCTACCTACCTTATTCGTGAAAATGGACAAAAAAACGAAAAATTCTCGATTGAAATCGCAATAGGTATATGACACGAGCGGATCGCCGCAATACTGTTTTTTGGCATCATCGAAAATTTACCAAGTCCAATATTACATAGGTACTTGATATTCAAAATTGGAGGAGAGTGAGGGGTCCAATCGAAATTTTTGTAATGACCAAAATTATTTCTAGGACTTCAAGCTACAACTTTTGTCTGAAACTTTTTTCAATTGGATCCATCCCTCCCGCCGATTTTGCATAACACTCCGAAAATACTAATTAAATATTGAAGGAGTGAGAGAGGGAGGAGCCAACTGGAACAATTTTCAGATAAAAGTTGTAAATTAAGATCCTAAAAATAATTTTTGTTATGGTAAAAATTTCGATTGGATCCCTCCCTCTACTCCGATTTTACATAACATCATTAGATAGATACTTTTTCAAAATTAGGGGAGGGTCCAATTGAAAAAATTTTCAAACAAAAGTTGTAGATTGAAGTCCTAGAAATAATTTTTGTCATTATATAATTTCCGATTAGACTTCTCCTCTCCTCCAATTTTGCATACTATGACTTCGATACTTACCTCTTCTATTAAAAACTGGTGGAAGTAGGAGTCCAATTGAAAAAATTTTCAAACAAAAGTTGTGGCTTGAAGTCTCAGAAATAATTTTGATTATTACAAAAATTTCGATTGGACCTCTCTCTCCCCTCCAATTTTGAATATCAAGTATCTAAGTAGTATTGGATTTGTAAATTTTCGATGGTGTCAAAGAAACATAATTATATTATGACAAACATCGAGTTGAATTAATTTTGGACCTCTAGGTCATTTCGAAGGAGGTTGTGAGTTCCCAAAATTGCTTCATTCAGAATTTCGGACATTCAAAAAAAAAAAAAAAAAAAAATTAAAAATGGAAAAAATGAACGAATTTGGTCCAAATTCAGGTTAATCATACAATAGTGTGTTCGATAATATATTGGCAGAATTTTTTTTTTTAATTCTAAACCAAAAATGACTGTTTTAAGAGCGAACCAAAAATGTCTGTTTTAAGAGCGAAAAATGGCGGGAAAATCAGGTTTTCAAATTTTTGAGGGTGTTCCACCACTATAAAAAATTCTGAAAAATTATATTTTGTACTTATTGGTATATTATTTATAATATAAAAAATTTTCAATCGTTGCAGGTCTGAAGCGACGTGTTGATGTTTTGCTTTGGAATACTGAAACTATAGGATTTCAATATGTACCGTATGAACATTTGAAAAAAATTGAAAAAATTTTCAGGAATGACTCTTGTTATGGTTCATTAATCAGTCGCTGTTTCTCAAGAATTTTTCAAAAATAAAGATTTTGATCTTTCATGCTTTGCAAATCGTGGGATTGAGTTGTCATTTTCAGTGATTTTGCTCGCCCCGCCTGGACCATAGGGACCCATTTCCACTTGATCTGTGAAAATCCCGGCCAAGGGCCGATTCACCTCTCTACCCTGCTGCCTGCTACCCGGTTCTAATAATTTTCAAGAATTTGATCGGTAGAAAAACCTTTTTTAAATTTTAGATTTGAAAAATTCGACGAATATTGTGAAAAAAATCGTCTATAATATACTATACAGACAGCGAAATCGAGGAAGGAAAAGAAAAAAAAACCAAACAATATACTTTCGATGACTAGCGAATTTGGCAATGAATATTATCTGGGAAAAGGCGGAAATACCTGGAGGTTGGGCTGATAGGTCAGTAACACTGGTACCAACGGCTAGAAAAATAGTTTATAAGTAAATAAAAACTACCTGTAACTCTTTATCCACGTAGTAGTGTATGCTTGCGTAATGCGCGACTTTATCATCGGCCACTCCGATACGAGGCACTTGGAATACTCTGTTTCCTTTACACGCTTGATTTCCTAAAAGTAAAATACTTCACTGAGAAGGCAGTCTTATCAAATCAATTCGTTTCTATGTATGTAAATAATTGTGTAATGCTGATCGTATACTTTCTTTTGTATGGCATCCCAAGGGCCAAGATTAGGTACTTGGTAGTTTTTCAAATGGTTGCCCATTTGAGAAATATAAACGACCGAGGCGTAATTATCGCGCGCGCTAGCTGAATTAGTATTTACCGTATATTTCGCGTAATTATACCTTTAAGACATAAGTTTTCGAAGTAATCGACCCCTTGGGTCTCCACAAATTGAACAAATTGCCCAGTTGTTCTTCGATCCGAATCGCTCAAATGACATTGCAACGTAACGTAGTTGTATTCAACGGAACGGCAAGTAAACCGATGCTGGAAAAGTTTTATGCCATATTAAATTAATGGAATTATGTAATTAAAAAAATACGCAGATCGTGCGCCGAGATTACTAATAAAACTGTCGGCGTTCGCGTATTCGATACCAACATAACTCCTCGCGGGAGCTTTGACACCTTTGTGAAATATTTTAAGCTTACCTCGTTTAGACATGCAGCTAGACACGCTTCTTTAGTAGATGTATAAATCAAAGCATTATCTAGTCCTCGGATCATTCTGTTTGGTACACGTTCGAAAGCCCATGGTCGCATACATACGTTGTCTGAAAATTAATATCGAGTAAATATACGTACGACTCTATTGTACATTTGTACAGAGGTAAATTTACACTTTGAGGTGGATAGATAGGTACGAGTTTGCCCATTGCATCTTTCCCCTGAATCTATGAAAATTTAGACAATTCATTTTAAAATTACATACGTTGCATCCTCTCTCTACTAGTTTTTTTCCAAAGGCATTTTGAAAAGAAAATTTGAAAAAAATTATTTCATGAGAATTTTTAAAGAAATATGTACCTACATTTTTTTAGAGAAAATTCATCCAAAATCACCTAGGTAATAAATTTTTTGGGAAAAAAATTCTTGAAGAAATCTCTCGAAAAAAATCGAAAAAAAATTATCTTCAAAGAATCATTATTTTGTACATACCTACCTGTAAATATTAGGGTGGAGCAAAAAAAAAAACATACCTCGGATTTCGACCAAACTCACGGAGGTCATTTACTTTGAGTTGAAAACCTCCCAAAAAAAATGTTAGCTCCCTACCTCTCAGGGAAGAGGAGCTAGGGGCTCTCAAAGTAGGGCCACTTTCGAAAAAAACACAGTTTTTCGCTTTTTTCGGGCAGTAGCACTCGAGTTACCTCCCACCGCACCCCTCTGAAAAAGTGCAGTTTGAGTTTCTACACCTCCCTGGACCATTGATTTTGAAGTTGGATACCACTTATTGCCCTCTACCAGGGGTTCAAAAGTTGCAGATTGCTGAAAAATCGAGATTTTTAAATTTCAAAAAACGGAAATATCACCTTCTGGGCGCCAAAACTGGGATCAAAAGGCTCATATTGATGCAAAAAAAATAATTCAATAGAAAAAGTTGAAAATTTTTCATTGCAGGTGTGCCAACTTCTGATTTTTTTTAATTATGGATTTTTGCCATTAAAAACTGGGATATTTGGATTTTTTTAGAAAATCAGAAATTGGCACACCTACAATGAAAAATTTTCAACTTTTTCTATTGAATTATTTTTCTTGCATCAATATGAGCCTTTTCATCCCAGTTTTGGCGCCCAGAAGGTGATATTTCCGTTTTTTGAAATTTAAAAATCTCGATTTTTCAGCAATCTGCAACTTTTGAACCCCTGGTAGAGGGCAATAAGTGGTATCCAACTTCAAAATCAATGGTCCAGGGAGGTGTAGAAACTCAAACTGCACTTTTTCAGAGGGGTGCGGTGGGGGGGTAATTCGAGTGCTACTGCCCGAAAATAGCGAAAAACTGTGTTTTTTTCGAAAGTGGCCCTACTTTGAGAGCCCCTAGCTCCTCTTCTCTGAGAGGTAGGGAGCTCAAATTTTTGTTTGGGAGGTTCTCAACTCAAAGTAAATGATCTCCGTGAGTTTGGTCGAAATCCGAGGTATTTTTTTTTTGCTCCACCCTAGTAAATATACCTATTTTTACTTTTTTTTTTTTTTTTTGAATCAAAGTCAGCTGTTTTTATCCAAATTACTCTTAATTGAAATTTTCATCAACTCTGGGAGTATTCAGTTTTCAAGATTATATTGCATACAACTAACACTAAGTACAAACTCATTGAAATATCTACCTCTTTTGACTTATTAAACTATAGATACCTAACGTCCAAGTGAATCTCGCTCATTAGTTAAAATCCCTAAAACAATAGTAATGAAATCGTAATTACCAGATCTAATTTGCAATTTCGCCATATAATATAAATTAACTGAGCGTTGAGGAATCGCAGCTGGATTATTAGCCGTCGTCTCATTTTGAAGTTCACAGGAAGTGTCTTGAATGGGCGTTAATGGATTCAAAACAAAACTGCAACATTGTCGCGAAACGAAAACATTATAAAAACAAAGTGCATTGGTACATGAAATGGCTATAAAAATTGAAACAAGTTCTATACGCAAGGTGAACATTTTTAATTCAACTTAGCGTAACATACATGACTTTTGAGAAATACGTAATTCCGCAGGTTATCATTGTACCATAACTATAGTAATGTGTTTGAAAATAAAATTCAAATCGACATTACGTAGTTTCCGTTATACTTGTAATCACTTTTTTTTTAAACCTCGAGGTCGAGGTTTTTTTCATTTCACTCTAGCTACCTTTCCTATATCTTTTTATGCACTGTCGGCGACTTAGCAGTAGCTCGAATGCTCGAGCTAAACCCAAAATTTCAAAAGTAAAATAAGCTAAAATTATACATTTTCTTGAAATTATGAATATTTATTCATCTTAAGTTTTTTAAAACAAACAAAATATAAAGGAAAGAATTCCAATTTGTTAAGAAGAAAAAACTTTTACTTTTTTGGGGGCGAGGGGGCATTTAATTATTTTGGAGGATCAATCTCTGTTTTTTTTTTTTTTTTTTCATTTCTTCATTTGTGAACGAATTTTTTAAGGACCAAAAATCTCAATTTAAAAAAAAAATCTTCATCCTAATGCTTATAAAAACGCAATTTTAATTCTTTGCAAGAAAAAAATCCTATTTTTAGAATTATCTGATTTTTAATAAATTTTTTTCTCAATATTTTTGGAATTAAAAAAGTTTTTTTTTTAAATCTTGTAGAGGCAAAAAATTAATTTTTTGATAAAAATCTATATTTTTGGAATTAGGTAGGTAGGTAGGTACTATTTTTTATTTCTTCAATTTTTTTTTTTTTTTTTTTTTTTTTTTAGGGGCATCTCAATTTGGAGTTAGCTTTGAGAAAAAAAAATACTGAAGTAAAATAGTAAGCAAGCCATTTTTCAATTTTTTAGAAGAAAATACCATTCATTGATTTGGAGAAAAACTTTTTTTTTCAGAAAGAAATCCAGTAGGTATTTTTGAATATTTAAAAAAAAATTCTTTTGAATAAAAAAATCTTCACTTTTGCCTCAATTTTTCGAAAAAAAAATACCTAGATAATTATAATTTTTTCAAATTTTTGGAGAAAATATCGGTCAATCAATTTTTTGAGAAAAACATATCTTTTTCAAGAAAAATGTTCCAAGGGGGAGGACAGGGTCTTATTAACTTTTCAAAAGTCAACGTAAAGAAAAATTTTCAAGTATAGAAAAAAATAAGGCAAGTACTTAACCATTTTTTTATTTTTTTGGAAGAAAAAAAATACATTTACCTACATAAGTATTTTGAGCCGCAATGTTTTTGAAAAAATAGTTAATCTGTTTAATTTTTCTAGAGAAAAAAAATCTCAATTTTTCACTTTTGAGAAAAATCTTGATTTTTGTGTCTTAATTTTATGGTAAAAAAATCCAATTTGTTGGTAGAAAATCTTTTTAAAATTTTTGGAGAATAAAATCATTCTCCCATTCACCACTTCTCCAACTCTTCCGAAAAAATGAGCTACACTTCAGAAAATTTCAAGTTTATATCAATATTTTTGATGTTAAGTCGTTTTTCTTTACAAAAATGATGAAAAAATACTTACCTAAAAACTGCAGCTTGACATTCTAATTCTTCTCTACACCATGCTTGGCACTCATTTAAAGTTATATTTTTTACGGTATAATATGTGGTTCCTCGGTAATCTAAATCTGTTAATTTTTCAAATGCTACTCGACCTGTTGAAAAAAAAAATCAATTGATTACCTAATAATTTATTGCATAGTTTTATTGATTAAAAATTCAAATATCAAATAAGTTATCTACTCTTGGATCTGAGGTCCCTATTTTTACATTAAGAATTTTTTTCAAGCGAATAATTTCATTTTAGGTGTTTTTAAAAAATCTTTTTATTTTCATATCAAAAGTATCCAAATATCATTTATCAGATCTTCAAAAGATCAGGATCATTGATCCGAACCTATGTATCCCTGGATGTTTAGGTCTGTACATTCTGGCCAAACTTGATACTGAAAATTGCATGTTGTTCTGTCGGAATCCTTGCGTTTTGGAAATTTTTATCTCTGATCTAATGAATTGCGCGCCACTTAAAAAAGATTACGACTCACGAATGAACTTCAAAAATAGGCACCTCTATGTACTAAAAATAAATATCGATGGAAGTGGCGATCTCGTGACGTTATTTCATTGGCGATTGATTTTTTAATATTTAGACCTCCGGCTTCGAAATGAAAACAACTTGGTAAGGGAGTATAGGCCTATAATTAAACTAAGCACCTAATACTACATACACGTATCACATGAGAAAGATATGAATCATAAAATGAGCATACCTACTGAATTATTACTGTTTCTTTATAAATTTTTGTTTTCACACTTAGATACCTACGTGTATAGGTATAAGATGCGACGGGTTGAGAAAATTACAAAATTAATTGAATAATTCGAAGAGCCACCGCGAGCTGGTCACTGGTCAGACACTACACATCGAGTAATTTCCGCAAAATAATCGTTTACAATTCTTACTCGAGAGCATGCTTACGATCAGATGTTATGTCGGGATTTTTTTTCTACACTTGATGTTGATAAGTTCAACGTATCCAAACTCTAAGGGTACTGCGAGTATAGTAATTAAACATGAAATTCGCGCCTGTGTCACGCTGCAAGTTAGACTCAATCATGCAATAAGCACAGCTAAGCCGCGCTTCATTACCCATGCACTTTCCGTTGTATACTTTGAAAACCCATTGTAAAAAAAAAAAAAAAAAAAAAAAAAAACAAGATGAACCGAGTGTAGTCAATAAACTTACAAAATCAAAAGAATTTTTTCTAATACATCAATAATTATTTCTTTTTGCGATTTAACTATCGCCGTCGCTTAAAACAGTGGGATATTATTCATTAGAACTGAAAACAGTATTAAATCGAAGTTTGCTTGTGATTATTTGTCTAGGTGTAAGATGCACCGTGAGTACATTTCCTTTTTGTAAAAATCAGCAATGAAGAAGGAAAAAAAGTAAATCCGATGCAATCGAACTATACCTAATCGTAAGCATTACAAATAGTAATGTCATCAACCTGTAACTTTTTCTTTCTTTGTAATTTAGCATAACGTTTATTTTATAAAATCAAATCAACCGTGTAAGTAATCATCATTTTATCAATGACCTTTAAAATTGCAGCTTTATTACCAATGATTATTTTCTTTAATCAACTTATTTCATTACGTGCGTACATGTCAAGTGTCAACATAAAGTATATTATTATATTATGTACCTAGCTAATGAATCGTGTATCCGCGATTCAACATAAATACCTACATACTACATTCGTATTCGCAAACTCGTACTTAATGTCAGCACGTTTTTTTTTGTGTATTTGCGGAATTTAATTTTTTCTTTCTTTCTTTCTTTTTCACGAAAACGTTGCCACCGTGTGTATTTTATCTCGCACGTTTCGTTTGTAGTAGACTACATCTTTATACATAATTATATGAGATGATGGGTTGATGAAAATTTTACTTATAAGGCATGTTAACAATCTTTTGTATTTCATTACAATGTGAGGTCTCATATCTTCGTGGCACGCGTCAAACGTTCGCCAAAATATTCGTGTTTTATTAGGTAGGTATGAAATTTTTATTCCTGTTTTCATTGCAGTTCTTCAACATTCTCCGAAGTACCTGTTTAGAATTATTTATTTATGATGATACTTGACATGTCTTTTTTTGTTTCGCACGTAAATAGGAATGCTCGAAATTAAAAATTTGAAATTGAAATTGAGTGCCCTCCTTAAAATTTTCTAATTTTTTACGATTCTTTATTTTTAATACTTGAATTTAAAATTTTTAAAATTTATAATGAATGATTGATTATTCATGGCTATTTCACTTTTTTTAATTTTCCAATAATTTGAATTTTTCTGAATTTTTAATGACCCGTCATTTTAAATTTTTTGTGAATACTCCTCAATTCGTTTCAAATTTTTAATATTTTCACAATAATACAAATAATTTATTTATTTTTTTTCATTTTTCATTTAAATTTATAATTTAAATTTTGAAATTCATTATTGCTCAATTTGAAAATGAAGGCGTTACAAAACTTCGAAAATGAATCCATTGGCAACACTGCATTCAAAACATTTTCCGACGACATCCGTGGATAGTATTTAAAAAAAAAGTTCCAATTACATTGGGATGCTTCTCTTTGAAATTATGTCTAGAAGAAAATAAAAAAAACTCTACCGCAGCATCTGCGGTAAACAAGCTGGTTTTTTTCTATTTTTCTTGTTCTTATGAATGTCTCTCACTCCTGTCATATCATTGTAGCTTTCATTCAATTATAAAATTACCTGATCCTGAATTATGATGGAATTCATTTCCTTTCTTCAATATTTAATTACCTACTCCCATAAATTGATAAAGGTTATTGGACACAAGAAAATTGTGAGAAATGAATAATCGAACACATATCGTCAATGAAGCGTTATAATGATGGAAATCTCACACAAATAGTGGATACGTCATAACAACAATAACATAAGTTCAAAAACATTAAAATATCGTTACTGTAACGTTATTGTTGCGTTTTTTATTGAATCTCAATCACTACTACAGAAAAAGTTATGAACAAATTTTTTTCAACCGAAAACGAAACAATAATGTTACAATAACTTTATAGAAACGTATTGTAGTGATGCTATTGATGAAATATAACGAAAAATGCAAAAATAACGTTACAGTAACGTTATAGTAACGTTACTGTAATAACGTTATTGAAGCGTTATAATGATGTTTTTTCACACAAATAATAGATACGTCATAACAACATTAATACCAGATTAATAACGTTACAATAACGTAACTGTAACGTTATTGTTACATTTTACAATGCTATTGATAAAATATAACAAAAAATTCAAAAATAACGTTATAGTAACGTTATTATAATAACGTTATTGAAGCGTTATAATGATGTTTTTTCACACAAATGATAGATACGTCATAACAACATTAATACCAGATTAATAACGTTAAAATAACGTTACTGTAACGTTATTGTTACGTTTTTGGTTAAATCTCAATCACTACTACAGAAAAAGTTATGAACAAATTTCACCCATCTGCCATATTTGAGGAGCTAATGAACTTTGCGAATATCTCGCGAACCCGCGAACCGTTTTCGCTCAAATTCAATATTCTTCTATTCCCAATGACCCTCTACCATTGACATAAATTTCAACTAATTCCATCAATTATAACTCGAGTTATCGCACCAACAAATTTTGGTCTATACATACATACATACATACATATATATAGTTATATATAAAGAAATACCAAAATGTGAAAATAGTGCCAATCGTCATATTTTGTCATAAAACGCCGAGAAATATCACTCCCACCCCCCGCTGCTACCAACGGGTCAAATTTAATAGCTGATTTTTTCGAAGAAAAAAAATCAGCTAAAATTCACGTTAAAGAAAATGATTGGAAAATTCTCAATTTCTTGAGACCTTAAAAAAAATGGAAATGGAAAAAATCAATTTTTTGAAATAAATAAATCACATATTTTTAGTGAAAAAATTATTCTTAATTTTTTGGAATATGTAGAATTTTTTTCTTTTCAGGGTGAGGGTTGATTTGAAAACTTTTTAAAACAAATTCATAGATTAAATTATATATATATTTTTTTGAAGTTAAATTTTTTTTTTTTTTGAGTGAAATGAAATACCTATACTTAATATTTTTTTCTATAAGCCAGTCCCGTCGAGAGAGAGAGAGCAAAGGGAGCACTTCGCCCCGAGCCCGGAATTCTGCCGGGGGGGGGGGGGGGGGGCAAATTGAATTTTAGCACGGGGTCTGCTTTGGCTCTCTACATTCCTATTTTTTTTTTGGAGCTGAATAATTTTTAAAATTGCTTTGAAATTTTTATTTTTTCACCATTTCTTTAAAACGAAAAATATATACTTGTTTCTCAAATTTTCCGAGAAAAAAAATCTCTGAATTTTTATGGAGCATCAAAATCGTATGTGCAAAAATAAGGGGAACTCTGATAACAAAAAAATAACCGACTTTCGGACATCGTGTAATAGAAAAAAATTGGCTGTAATTTTTCGCACGAACAATCGATTTTTTTTTTTTTTGGTAAAAATACCTATTCCTAGTCTGAATTGGACTATTGCTCTTTTCTCACAAAAAAAATCCTTAAACGCAAGTACCAAGTTTCTCAGGGACAACGGCTATTTTCTCCCAAAACTCTTCGATTTTTAATGTTTGACTTCATATGTATTTTGAAATTTTGAATTGCTGCTTAACTTTCAAAAATCTTCCAATTTTTTAATTACATATCATCTATTCTTATTCTATTTTTCGAAAATATTTCTTCTGAATTTTTATTTATACATCATTTTTATTTTTTTTCTAATTTTCCACTTTTATACGATTCTTCTTTTTTTTTTTTGAATTTTCAATTTTTTTATTTGTTTCTTATGTTTTTATATTTTCAAAATCGCTCAATTTTGAAGAAAAGTCAATTTTACATTTCTTGACAATTTCATTTAAATTGTTCTTTTCAATTTTTCTAAATTTTTCAATCATTAAAAATTTTAAATTTTTCTTAATTTTTTAGTTTCCAACTTGAGTAGGTATTTTTCATGAGTTCTTAATCGTCAGTCACGTTCACAATTTACATTAGTTCAAATCAAAATGCAGGCAACAAAATGTACCACCTGAAATTTCATGGGCGGGACCATTGTTCAGAAATTGATTAAATCAGAAAAATTTATTATAATAATTTATTCAAATTTTTTGTTCATATACCCAAGGTTATTTTTTAGATAAGAGTGATTGTCTTCTGCGTATTACTTTACAGTCGAAATTTCTTGCACTTTTATAACAATACAAATGTAGGTAACTACCTTTAGATTATTCGTGTCTTAGCAGTGCATTATGGATACATAGGCTAGGTTAACTTGAAAATTTATATACCTAGGTAATAGTTTAAGAAAATAAAAACGAGCAAATACTTTACCTAGTGCTAATACGGCATTACTCCAAAAAATTAATAATGACCAGCTACATACGGCCGATATGTGATATGTAGGATGAATGTAAAACCTCATCATACACCTGGAAATAAAAAGAAGGAAAAACATTATTTTTTTAATTTACATGTGGAATGCATAACAGTAACATAATAAGCTTATCGATACATACAACTACTCGTACAAATTATAAGAAGGAACGAAACCGTTAACATTTCACATACTCGTATTTTCCATATTAATAATATTATAATTAGCGTATCCGTGATGCAGCGTCTTTTTATAACATGCATCATACGTAGGTTAGGTACGTATACGTACGTTTAGTTAGGTACAGAGTATAACATTCCATTCAATCAAAAATGTAACAAGAGTGTAGTGTTTTACGCCGCGTCGCGTCGATCAAAATTCAAAACGTGTAAAAAAAAGGCCTGTCTGGTATCATTTTTTTTCCCACCTATGATTAAAACGTTTTTATGATTTTTTTATGCAGAGGTACCTCCTAGACCTAGCTTCGATGTACAGCTACGGCGGCGAGAAACGCGTGTCATTGCTATGGTCGCGAAAACCTGATGATTCAGTAAAGAATTTTAAATTAATTTGGTAAACAGGAAAAAAAAGCAACAGTATATGAGATAGGTAGTCATGAATAAGAAAAGACAGGACATTTATCCGTGCGAAAAAAGAAGAACCTACTTACGTAGAAATTTTCCGAAACCAGCGTAGATGAGGTAGGGATGGGATATAGTAGAAGGAGGAGAGGATATGATAGAAATCATTTCGATAGGTGGCTGCAGAATAGGGAACATCGATGTGGCGACTATCGAATTTCAGTGTGACCTGATCGAATTGTTATATCGGAATTTCCTGAGTACGTGCGTGCCGCTTTATAATTAAATCTGTAGACGGCAGCTCGTCAGCATGTTCTGATTTATTGGCCCTGTTTTAACGTGTTACATCGTATTGACCATGAATTGTGGTTTCTTTAATACAATTAACAATAGATAAATACATTATCTATTTCGTGTTCTGGAAGGATATCTCACCGACCATACTTAATATATCGGTTGGCATGGCGGTTTTTATTTCAATATTACTTCATTCAGAAAGTGGAGCATTAAGTAGTAAAAGTTGATTTTTATATTTGACGTAGACATAAATAATTGACTGTGATATGTTCCGTCTAAAGTGACCTAGCTGAGCGTCCGTCGCGTCAAGTCGCAGACATATTCGATTTCAACCGATGCGATGGTTGGAATTTGCACTGATGCTCATCATGATGTCGTATTAAAGGTCAGGGATGTAGAGGAGGTAGCGAGCCCTTTCGTCTTTCAAGTTGGAAAAATTATGAAAAGAAGGGAGCCTTGTTCGCAGAGTTGGTACGTATTTCGAACGTCGAGTTAGGTAAATGTCCACTTCTTCGTCCCCTCTCTACAATTTTCATTCACATGTATAGTAAATTACCCACTATCGAGTATTCCACCATTGCTGAATGCAGGTGAATCGTTATTGTTTGAATTTGAAGTGGCTCCAGTTTGATCAATTTGAATTTACAGTGTGTGAATATTTTTAATTTGATAAATCGTTCGATTTATTTATATTTTAATTTATTTACCTATGATAGTGTATAACAAAATCATGTAATGGTATTTTTTAAACGAAAATTGAAAATTATTTCCCATGTTGCTAACCTATCGAACGAAATTATCTGAAAATCTCGATATTTTATTTTTGTAAACAGTGAATTTTCACATGTAGTTTTTCCCGGTGAAATTCTTTTTGTTAATATATTTTTTTCCACGGTTGTAATTACGATATACTTTTTCGTTATTTTGTTATTTCGTTAAGTATGTAACTCGTACTTACAATTCATCTAATTTTTCGTTTTCGTTTCGTTATGATATTTTGACATTTCAGTTTTTTTGTTTTGTTATGTTATATCGTTACCCTAATTTACCTCAATTTTGTTAATTATTGTGATGCGATCTATGAAACCCAAGCAGAAGTTGGAAAACAAAATTTTACAGGAGAGCATTTTTTCAAATTTTTGTCAAAAATTTTTTTCCTCATTTTTGGATAGTCAAAGGTCCAAAAACTCGTTTTTCTCAAAAATTTTGAAAAATTAAAATTTAGTTTCAGAACTTTGAAAAATTATATAAAAAAAAAAAATGAAAACACCAGCACACTCCTATTTTCAGTAAAATGGCGAGAAAATGACAAAGAATCCGAAAATGTAAAAAAAATTTGATGCTGTCTTCTGCTTGGGTTTCCTAAATCACATCACAATATTCTTTAATTTTATAATTTTGTTACGTTAATCGAACCATGTTTCGTTATTTCGTCAAGTTATTTCGTTATTGCATGTGTGGGTAGGTACTCAAAATTCGAGAAATTTCACCTGGAATGAGTACAATTTTCCTGCTTATTTTTGAATCTAAGTGTGAATACAAAATTTGAACTTTACCATTTTTTTGAAATTTTTGCACCCCATCCGCCAAATTTTTGAATTAAAAAACTACATGCAAACTGTTTTTAAAAAGTAACGAAACAGAAATAACGAAATTATTTCGTTATTTTGTTACGTTATTTCTAGAATTTCAATGTTTCGTTTATTTTTTTTCAAACATTTTGTTTTGTTATGATTTCTCCTCTTTTCAAGTTTCGATATTTTATTACGTTTCATTATGAAAAAAAATTCGTTATTATACAACCCTGTTTTTTTTATTTCATTTTTTTTTCAATTTCCGAGTAAAAATGAATCACAAAATCCCAAAAATTGGTTTGCTCGTTGTTACAATGTAAATTTGTAAAATCTTTCACACTAGCCGCAGCTAATTCCAAAATCTGATTGGCTATTCAATACCTATCAAAACGAATATGTACGTATGAACAGCCAATCAGATTTTGGAATTAGCTGCGGCAAGTCTAAAAGATTTTACAAAAAATTTACATTATTGCCTACGTGTAACAACGAACAAACCTATACAAGTATATTGAACTATAGATAGGTTAGGTAACTGGGTGTAGGTACCAACAAAATCATTCTCACAGTTTTTAAAATAAATTATGTAAAAATAGACAAACGTTTTATTTTGAATTAGAGTTCGTGTGCTTTCATTCTTATCGATTATTAATTTAAAAATTCAACCACTACCACCAGACTACGTGATCGAAGGAAAATCCAAATCGAGTGATGTTTCGTAATTTTAACCCATCTTTAGAAGTTAAAATAGAATACTTGGTCCTACCTTTTTTTATAGGTATATGGGGAAATGTAATTCACTTTTCATTTCATTCAATTTACGTAATACGAATATGGATAATTTTCAAAGCTTGAATGGAATAATGATGTGGTTTTCGATATTTGATCTGCAATTTGGTTAACTATTTCATCACTTCTTCACGCTTGGTATACGTCGAGTTGGTATATATTTTCAGGATAAAGAAAATAAATATGTACTCACATTGTTATAATGCACTTATTGATATTCGTGGTTTGAGGTAATTTGTTCAAGAGAAGTGCTCGTTGGTTAGTAGCTTACATTACATGTGATCTTAGATGCTTTGTACAAAAAAAAGTCGCAGAAGGTTTGTCTATCTGACAGTTTATGTATCTAGAGATGTTTAAAAAAAATGATAAATAATACTTACATTAAAAAAAAAAAAAAAAAAAAAAAAAAAAACGAAACGAAAAAATATGATAGCATAAAGTTTTGATGAAGTAATTCCTATTTTGGTAACTACGATGAAAATTACTTCATTAAATTTTAAAAATCAGCCAATACAATATTTCGTCAATTTTCCAGTCGTTTATCCCTGATTAGAAATTTTTCAAGACAGTACCTACAACCTAGGTAATAAGTAGAAATGAGGTAAAACACTATAGACAGACAGACACTTTTGTATGTACAAATTATGAAATGCACTGGCTAGAGAATTTATGTAAATGTTTTCCTTACATGTTTTTATGAGCGTTAGTTAACCTATAATAAATTCATGTAGGTAACTTTTTTTTGACAAGTGAACATTGTTTTTATTTTCCTCTTCGTTATACCAGGTACCTAACTGTCTTTATTGAGTAGCGTTCATTAGATTTTTCAAAGGGTCATTTTTTCATAAAATCGTAATGATAATTGCTGGTGTTTATTATGTGTATCTAACCTACTACGGGTAGATTTTACTTTTTAGTTGAAGTTGAGCTAGATTTTATTTAATATTTCATTTTTGCAACAATTAAACCGTTTTATGAACTTTGACCTGGATTCGTAGGAATTACTTCTTGCCATGTCGCGCCGGAGAGGAGAATTTTGAAAAAATCTAGATGTTTAATTATCAGAAAATCTCGACTATAATATTATCATCTGTAATCTATCATTGTGGAATGTTTTAATGGCTAAACGGCGTGGTTATGGAAAAAATACATTGTTATAAATACAAAAGCCGCATAAATTTACATAAATAGACTCGTTTTTTGATATTATCGCTTATGTTCTGCATAGATTGTGCAAAACGATAATATGCAGAAAGGGTATACGCGACTGCTTGCATTAGAGGTTCGATTTTTGTCATATTTATTACTCGACTGAAACATGAATTGTAAATCGCTACAGCGAGAATGTTTATGTGCAGTTGTGCACACTGTTGTGGTGTTTGCTTTGTTTCCTTTTCTCATAGATCCAAGTTCATGTTTTAAATCGGCGATAATTTAGATTTAGTTCACCGTTACTGTACCGATCGTGTGAGAGTACTTGGATGTAGACGTTTTAATTGAAATTTGATTTAGAGAAAATGAAGATTTTTATTTGAAAATTTTGTATCAACGGGTAATTTTGTATTAGGTATCCAATTTCTCTTATTCGGAGAATTTTTCTGGGAAAATTTGAGAAAAATATAATATTCTTCTATTTAAAAAAAAAAAAAAAAAAAAAAAAAATTGAATAAATTGTCAAAAAATTATTAAAACTTTAAAAATTTTATTCCAAAAATTAAAAAAGAAATGGAATATTTTTTTGTTCTAAGAAAATGTGATTTTTTTCACTTCAAAAAAATCAAAATCAAATATATCTTATTCCAATGTTTTTTAAAGGTGCCAAATCACAGAAAAAAAATCAAAAATTTCATTCCAAAAAATTTGGGATTTTTTTTGTTTAAAAAATTTAAAAAAAAAATATTCTAATTGAGAATTTTTTTATTCCAAAAAATGATTTGATTGATTTATTGTTTTTCACTTGAAAAAGTAATGCCTGTTCAGTCATTTCTATAAAATTTTTGCAATATGAAGTTCTTTGTTGCATTTTTTCAAAAAGAATAAGAAAAATGGATTATCCAATTTTCCACGATATCCGATCTTCTTTTGTCTCAATTAACCCGGATAATCAAGGTTCTCTGCTGTACCTTATCTACTATCTAGTTTTGGAAAATTATGAGAAAAATTGACACAATTTTTTATTTGTTACAGAGTGTCTTCCCCTAGCCGAACTGGGAGTTCTACGAAAAAAATGCGAAGAACCAACATTTTAGAACGTAAAATTTTCTTTCCATCGAAAGAAAATTAGTTTCTTGTTTCTTCTAAGAGGCTTAATTTTCGTGATTTTTGCATTCAAAACTCAAAATTTAGTATGAATTTTTGAATTTACAAGCTTTGAATGCAAAAATCAAGAAAACTAATTTCATAAATAAAAATATATACTGATAACTGCAGAAAGGAAATTTTACGTTCGGCAAATTTGATTCTTACAAGGGAACCTTTGTAACTCATCGACTTCTATTGAGTTAAAAATTTGGCTCACTGAAAGAGCATGTTATCCAGACCTCAGAACCACATTTTGAACTTCCAAAATTGATTTTTCGATTTTTAGCGAATTTTTGAAGATGGCGATTGATAGTTTTAAATCGATTTTTTTCAAAAGTGTCGCAATCGACTGGGAGGGGGTGAACTTTGGTGTACAACTCAATTATCAGAAATCTATCTCAAAATTTACGATTTTGATAAAAAAAATTGATTTACCATGTGGGTTATGTTCGTTATTTAAAGAAAAAAATCATCAAAAATCGAAAAATCAACGGTAGCAGCTCAAAATTCGGTTCTGAGGTCTGGGTTATAGGCTCTTTCAATGAGCCAAATTTCAGTTCAATCGGAGTTGACGAGTTGAATTATGATTTTTTTTTAAATACCTACCTATCAACATGATTTTTTTACTCCACTGTGAAAAATCACGAAAATAAGCCTTCTAAGAGGAAAAAGTAATGATTGATCACAGAAAGAAAATTTCATGCTCTACAATTTTTATTCTTAGCATTTTTTTGTAGGACCTCTAGTTTGGTCAGGAAGACAAAATCTACTAAATAAAAAAAAAAAAAATTTTTACCAGCCTAGAAAAATCAGAAAAGCTAAGCATCCTATAGAAAAAAATCAATTCATTTACGCTAGTTACTGCAACTGGAAAATTTAAAGTTACCTATACAATTTTGATTTTTAGCATTTTTTCCCTCAAGACTCTTATTTTATTTATTTATTTTTTGACAAAATTAGGTATGTTCAATTGTTCAATAAGATTGGAAACTAAGTACCAAAGTACCTATGCTGAGGCACTCTTCTTTTCCTAACATTAGGTAATCTTTTTCAAATTCTTTGTTAGTTTATAAATTGGTACCTGCGTACAAAAGGATCTTATGTATTGCACATCGTTTGATTAACCCTGACAAGTTAGCTGCGCATTTTGACTGACAGGTGGTTTTTTCTAAAAGTGACCGAAACGTTGCTTACAATATTCCATATACGAGTACGAATGAAAATCAATGTCATAAATTGTTTAATCCATTACGAAATTAGACGAGATAGCACATTCCTTTTTATGTGACAAGTTGTTTTTACATTACCAGCGTAAAAACTGAAAATGTCCCATGAAGAGTCATAAAGTATCGAAAGTAGATCATCTGCTAAACAGAGGGTAACGAGCTGGCCATGAGACATGCCTGCAACTATATTTTATGCGCCAACAATTACTCGCCATAATTAGGATACGTAGTTTTCTTTTTATTAGGTATTTTTAAAACTCTGATATGTCAAGCTGTTTTTTAGCACCATGTATTGCGATCATGATTGTCGTCTACGATTGGTGAACGATAATTACGACATGATGTTTCGATACAATCATGTAGGTACGTGTAGTATTTGTATTAGTTTCCTCCTTTTTTTTTTTTTTTTTTTTTGTTTCCTTTTATTGATCTGGATGATACATTGTGCGTAATATGTGAAAAGTTATTAAATAAGTATATGTGTACGAATGACACGGAAAGAACGCGCCATGGAGATAATTCTTTTAAAAACCTCGGTAGTGCTGATTTACTTATTTTGTATGATACTTACGCGTACACCGAGTACGTAATAGTTCGTAATTTAATAGGTAGGTTAGGTATAGTTTTATGTTGTATTTATCTCGTTTTAAATGTTCATCAAGCCAGAACTAATTTGTCAACGAATAAAAGCACCGCACCGCGATTACCCGACGCTAAGTTTATTGAAAAATAATCTTTATTATTATGCAAATGGTTATTATTCTTCGTTTAAACGTTAGTTCAATCTGTCCGAATGACTCGAGGTATCTTTATCTTTCCAACAGTTTGATAATGTTTTTCAAATTCATAAATGACATTAATTAAAAACGCGAGTTTTTTTTCTCAAGTTATCACGCATTTTACTTATATCAATGCAATCGAAAATCTTTAAACGTCTGAAGTAATACTCGGAGCCTGGCAACTGCATCTCAAGTCATGCCCTTTGTTTCGTGCATGTAACGGAACTTACTCGTTAACTATAACGTATTGACTTTTTCTTCCCAAAGCTGATGCCATCTCGTTTTCTCATACTATCGCACTTTAATTCTTCTCTTAATTCAATCGCTAAACACGCACTGGTCATGATCAATCTGATTTTCTTTTGTTTTTTTCTTCCTTTTTTTATTTTTCCATCCTAACGGGTATAGTATCGAGATCGTTGTGAGATTTTTTATCAAGGATTTCGCATTGGTTTCTGTATGACCTAAATTCTTGATATATTTTTGTTTTAGAGATTCGTATGTAGGTATGGAGTGGATTGAAAGCGTTTGAGTAACTATTTATGCAATTAACTGAAGATGATTGAAATGTAACGTAAATTCAGTTTGTTTTGTTTGCCGAATATAATTTGTATACAAATGAATGATTGTTGTTGGACAGTTACACTCGATGTTTTTGGTTTCGCTTTTTTCTCGATACACTTAGATATTATCGTAGGAGGTATCATTGGACTGCAAAAATTCATTTTTTTTTTAAATTTACTTTTCATTTGTATACTCACCTAAGTGGATATCAAAAAAATTTCCAATAGATGAGTACCTATAAAAAATTACTCGAATGTCTATAAACTACATAGGTACGTCGAAGTATAACTAATTACCACTCGTAGTGCTAATTCATTAAAAACAGTTAAAAAGTGAATGAGTTGCCTTTCATCAGTAAGTTTAACATCGTGATAATTAATTGGGCAAGTTGATATCATTAGTGTTACACCGTTTAATTACCTTGAACAAAAACGAAATCCAGGTTCCAGGTTTAGATTATGTATACTAAGCTATAGGGCTAGGTATCGCGGGTTAGGTATTAATGAATACTCTATTATTACCTATCTATTTTTGTTTTTCAAGACTGCTTGGATACCTTCCTTCTGCCGTTCTCCTTTTGTGAAAATTTTTTCGGAAAGAGACTTTAAAGTGAAAACCCAAATTTTACAGTTCAGGAAAAAGACTAAAACAAATTTAAATTTGAAGATTTTTTTATTGCATTTTTGGATTAGGTACCACTAATGTATTTTTTCACATATAAGTATCATATTTACCACCTAATTAGCTTGAAAGTTGCAAAATTTCTCGACGAATCACGTCGCCCTAATAAAACTAGTAAAATTTAAAAACATATATTTTCACATACATATTTCGAGCAACATTTCTGTTTTTTGTAGTTACAGCAAAGTTGGAAATTTTCAGTAGTTTAAGTTGGAATTTTCAGTGAATTTTTACCCCCTCACCCTTCAAAAAACCCATTCCAATGACAAGCCACTAATGCCAAATTTAAAGATGACAATATTGTTCTATCCACTAATCTGGTCAATTTCTTTCACATCAGAGAGTAATGAAGTAGGTATTAAAACATGTACGAGTTTAAAATTTAAAAAAAATACTGAAGTAGGTACTTATTTACACATAATTATTTTAGATTAAAAAAACATTTTTTGCACATAACTATTTTGAAATTTATAAAAAAATATTTCAGTGGATTTTTGGTTACCTTGGGTTTTGAGAATTTTTTTGTATAACTAAAAAAAATTTCAATGATGTGAAATGAAATTTAATTTTTTTTTTTTCAAAATCCAAAAATTTTTCATTTTTTAAGAGGATTTTTTAAAATCTTTTTAAAATGAAATATTTATTAAAAAAATTTCAACATTTTTTTTTTCAAATTTTTTGAAAAACGAAGTTAAGTATGAATTTTTTGGAGCATTAATAAGATCGTACGTGCGAAAATGAGAAATGGGATGACAAAAAATTAACCGTTTTTTGAACATCGCATAATCGAGAGAAATCGATTGCAATTTTTTGCTCGGATAATCGATAAATCGGATAATCGAGGTTCTACTATACTCACTTCATTAAAAAAAAAAGATTTAAAATAGAAAAATGGCAAGAATTTGTAAAAAGAAAAAAATGGGCAAGCCAAAAATAATATACCTACCTAATTACCTATACATGTAAATTGAAAAAAAAATTAATAAACAATTTGCGTATTTGTAATTAAAGAAAATTTAGGAAGAAATTTTGAAAAAAAAAAAATTGGAAAAGTTTGGATGAAAAATTTGAAAAATGATTGACAATGTATTCAAATTCAAAAAGAAAAAAAAATGGAGAAAAGTAGGTAGTTGAAATTTTTTTTTTAATCAGTGTATCTTCGTAAAAAAAAAATAAGAAGAATAAAACTGAAAAGAAAAACATTAACAAAACTTACAAAAATTTGGAAAAAAATTGAAAAGAAAAATCAGCAATATTTTGTTCTGTAAAAACCCAAGGTTTAGGAGTAATGAAAGATAACACTTGATCAACGTAGAAGAGGGAGCATTTTTTTCTGGATCTCAGATTCTCCTTGAAAAGTATCTTGCCCATCTCTAAAAAAATCGATGTTATGTAGAACGACTTTTTTTGGCTGAATTTTGATATGTATATATAATAAGCTCCACTTAAAAAATTTCTGTGAAAATTATATTTTTTTGAATGAAAATTTGTTGAATAAAAACACACTTTACCTGTTGGCAAAGTTTGCCAATTATTTATTTCGAAGTTATTCAACTTAGAATGATTTTTTTTATATTGTTCTTGAGTGATTTTTTCAAAATTCTATGACTTGTAGTACTTTTTGTCTACACTTTTGGGCTTAGCTAAATACAAATTCATATTTTATGATAAATTTAGGCTAAAAACACACCTGAAAAATTTTTCTTCGTGTTGAGTTTCCTTTTTGTAAATGTTGCCACATTTTTTTTCTTTTCTGAACTCGATTTATGCCAAAATTTTTCAATTTTATTATCTTTTATGTCAAGTGAATTAAGACCTGGTGGCCAAAAGGCCTAATTAAATGTTACAATTTTAATTTCATAGAATGCGATAGAAATTGAAAATAACTGAAAATTATCAGCAGGAATGGTTGCCAGTCACACTAAAGAGGAGAATGGGTGTGAGAAAAGGCTGGGATACAAATAATTAGACCAAATAGGTATACCAAAAATTCTTTCGCCCACTTAATTGAAATAAAATTCAAAAAAACAGACTAGGGTATACTTATCTAATTACGAATAAATTTTACTGGTCAAAATATCCAGCGGTCTAGCAACGTTCTTGTTAGTACTTTTACAATGCAGGCTTCATTAAATAACGAAAATGTTCAACAGTATGAGTGTAAATGCAGAATCCAGCCATCGTCTGGGCATAAGATGAACCTGTTTTGTAACGGTATAAGTGCGCGCGGTTGTATGAAAAAAAAAATTTGCTCTTTGTGGATATAAATAAACGTAAAATATAATTAAAACGAAGAAAAGGTAGGAGGAAATTAATAATACCTAACTGGTTTCAAAGCCTCCGGCTTGGGGTGAACAACTGGTTAAACTGAGTTCACACAGTTATACGTTAATAATCGAATTAAGTCAATTGCATAAACAATAAATCTTTTTATTGATAGAATTCATCGATACTTAGATATATTCTATGTCTATATATTATGTGTTAGTTTTCTGTTGCAGTTTTCGCCTGGATTATTATTACCTATTTTAATTTATTTTATTTTTGGATGGTCAACAAGATCCATTTAATTAGGTACAAAAATCATTTTTATTTTGATTTAGTTGAGGAAGTGTGATACTCTGTGCAGATTGATAAAATCCAACTTATAAAACATTTCCGGCAAAATTGAATTTTGAATGAATAAAGGTATCTTTTATTTAGTGTCTACCTACTTTTTATGTAATTAATAATTTACATCACATTCCATCTAATTAGACATCTTGATAAGTACCTATGTAATATGTCAACAAATAAGGCTGGACTGTAATTTATCCTCCCGTACCGACAAGTTACAAATATTTTCATACTTAGTAGTACTACGACATTGAAAATAAAACTCCATTTAAACTCGTCGTATTTTACCAGGCTACCTAAAAGACCAGCATTTTTTTTTTTTTTTTTTTTTTTTAATCTATGAAAGTACCTACCTATATTAAAATGGTGCAAAAAGTACAAGAAACAATCGAGCATATAAATCAAAAGGAACTGCACGCCACACATCATGCACCGAATGGACAACCCACGTATACATTTCGTAGTATGTTTTTCCTAACACTCTGACAAGTAATATCATACCATGTAAGTACGTACATGGTGGAAAAAAAACACATTATAACAAAAAACATTAAACGTGATGCTCGAAGCTTCTTCAGTACCTATCAAATTTGCGGCATGTGGTTTAATTCGACTCCGTACGATTGAAAATTATTCGGTAAATAACAATATCAATTCTATTGCAAGACTTTTAAACCCAGTTATTAAAAAAAAAAAAAAAAGGAAAAAAAAAGTTATGGAAATCATCCACCGCTTACGTGTATAACCGCAAGTTCATTCAACTACAGATTACTGATGCGTCGAACGATCATATGGTGGAAAAGCATCTCAGTGTATATTCGATCACTTTCAACCGGACCAGTAAACGGTTATTACATGAATTAGAGTGAAAAAAAATACAAAATTATAAAATATATAAATACCTACTCCTACTCGTTCTTATATTGCTGATGAATCGTAATATTATAGGAAGTTTTGAGGTTTTGCTTTTTTTTCACTCTATCTACCTCTAACGGTGATTTAAACGTGTCGTAATTAAAAAAATAATAATAATCGTTAGTGCCCTCCCTATTGTTTATATTAGGAAGCATGGTAATGAGGTTTTTTTTCTTTGCTCTCGAGTATAGATTTTGTTTATTGTAAAGAATTGCGAGGTAATACTTTTTGAAAATTTATGTCATGCAAGTTTACAAGTCATAAGGTTGATTTAAAAAAAAAAAAAATCACTACCGTTGTGATAATATTTTTCATATGAGCGAAATTTTTTCGGGATGTACATGCTGTCGCAAAAATAACCCAAGTCTAGATATTTTAATGGAATTTCACACTTGAATTAGCTCGCAGGAAATGATTTAGTTAGCTAGAGTCATTGTCCTTTTAGACTTATCAGAAGTGTATTTGAATATCAGAAAGCATACGTATCGTTTGATGGGTGAAATTCACACACCTTGTTGTTTTAATTGAATAACCGTGCGAAGAAGTATGTGTAATAGGTACTAACAAGAATACGATCTCACTATCAGTGTCAGCCAACAAATAAGGCGAATGTTTACAGCTACTTAAATGTGACCTTTGCAGTCCCCATTCACGTGAAAAATTACCTATTTTTGCTACATTTTCTTCGCAGTGAAATAGGTACATAATATTTTGCTACTGGTTATTTGATATTGAGCTATTTATCGTGTCACTAGTGGAGTGTTATTTTAATTAGGCTATTTAGAGGCGTCTGCATGAATAAAATGCGAAATTCGGATTAAAGGTTAGATACCTGTTCTGCTCGCCTAACACCTGGAGGTGCTACTTTGGTAAATTAGGCAAACTTGGCGCCACAAGAAATTGAATATGAACCGGACCTCGTTACGAAAAATCCATTTAGTAGGCAAAGTGAATATTTTTAATAAATATTTAAATTTTCTCAATTTTTTTCTTCTTAGATAGGTACGATGATTTAATTTTTTTTAGTCGTTCTTTATATTGTGCGTTTGATTGAGAAAGTGAAGTGTTATTTTTAACAAAAAAAAAAAAAAAAAAATGAAGTGCCCAATAAGTGTTGATTTTTTTCAAAGGGCAAAAAGAAATTTTCATCGCATGTAAGTCTCAATGTCATCGTCATAATTTTATATTTGCGTTTAACAACTAAAGTTGTAGGCGTCCGAGTTGAATTTCTCTTCGGTATAAACATACTCTTGGAATAACATACTATGCATGAGATGAATCAGCACTTCGGGAACATTATTACAGTGTAAACACGAGACATTTGAGAAGAAGTTGGATGCGTTTATACACTTCACGTCAATACCTACTAAAATAGCGAATTTTTAATTAACCGTTCGGTTTTCAACTTGGTAGGCCTATGTTTATTCATACACGTAATTATGGCGAATCATTGTCCTGCTATCGTCCTAAGTATAACTAAGGAAGTCAACAGAAAAACCTGTTTTATATCTTGATAACGTTTACCGTTCCCTTATAATAATTAGTTCGTATTACTGCGGTTATCTCACTAATCTCGTTTCATTCATAACACACGCCGCCGCATTACAGTATGCTCATGTTTGAATCAGCCATATAGAAATATTACACAAAAAATCGTAAATTTAAGGCAACATTGAGTATTTTGAGAAAATACTCTTCGCAATTATAGGTTAGATGAGAAAATACGATAGGGCAGCGGAGCGAGCAAAAGTAACACTTGGTTGGAAATAAGCCGATCTTGAGACTCCGTTAGTTAGTTCATTACTGTTGAATATTGTGTTAAATAAGTTACATACGTATTATGCTCACTCAACATAATAAGCTGCAGTTTGTTCGTACAATTAGAAATGAAATGTTGTGTGATTCGATACTATTTAAGTATTTCTCAGAATAGGTACTTGCATATAGTTGCCTTTGCCTACATGAAAGGTTGCATGTTTTGCTTATAGTATGCTAATAGGTAGGGTTGAGCATTATCACATAAGGAAAAAAAATCAAGAAAATTGCAAACATTATGAAAAAAATCATGATTTAAATAATTGTTGAGGTCAATGATTCAAATGCGATTATTTCAAATAATTTCATGTAAATATAATTCTTCATTTCAATGTAAAAAAAAAAAATGAATTTTATTTTCAACAATGTAAGATATATATATTTTTTTTTTGATTTCAATTCTAAGTATTAAGTACACCACACCATAGAACATTTTGAAAAAATGAAATTCTCATTATTTTCTGTAGGTACACGAAATATTTTTTCAATTAATTTTTAGAGAAAAAAATCCCTCAATTTTTTTAAAAAAGGAAAAAAGTAATACAAAATACAGAATGTTCCTTGGTATGAAAAAGTTTTCTAAATTTTATTGAATGAGTGTAAAAAATTTCTCTGTTTCAGTTTTTTTGTTGTAAAAAAAAATTGGATCAAAAACTTCTCTTATTGTAAACAAAAATATTTCAAAAAATTGAGAAAAAAAACTTGAAATTTTTTTTAAAGTAAAAAGATTTTAGTTTTTCCAAAGTTAAAAATGTTTTTCCTATTTTTGGGGAAAAATTTTCATTTATAAAAAACATGTAATTTTTAGGGTAAAAATCTCCCATTTTCAGAGAAAGAACTTCCCAATTTTTTTTATAAGAAGAATATTTTTTTTTTTAGAGTGAATAATTTCAAAGCAGACAATCTACGTTCTTTTTTTTTGAGAAAAAATATCTCAATTTTGGGCAAAAAATCACTCATTTTTTGGAGTGAAAATCTTTCTCAGTTACCTACTTTTTGGAGAAAAAATCTCACCTAAAAAAACTCCAATTCTAGGTAGGTACAATAAAAATCCTCTCATTTTTAGAGAGCAAAACGTTCCCAATTTTTTTTTTTTTTTTTTTTTTTTTTTTAGAAAAACATTTTTTTACTTTTTCTGTAAAATAAATTGGTAAATATTTCTCTACTTTCTGAAAAAATTGTTATTTTTCATTTTTTTTTTAAAGTTGAAAAAATTTCGAAGACAATCTAATTCTTTTTTTTTTTTTTTGAGAAAAAAACTCTTAATTTTGGACATAAAAATTTCTCAATTTTTTGGAGCAAAAATATTTCTCAATAATTATTTGATAATTTTTGCGACAAAAATCTCTTATTTTTAGAGAAAAGAATGTTCCCAATTTCTTTTCTTTTATTTATTTATTTATTTTTTTTGAATAACGTATACATTATCTATTCTTTATTTTTTCTGGAGCAAAAATATTTCTCTAATTTTTGAAAAAGAAACCGTTATTTTTCATTTTAAAAAAGTTTTAAAAATTTCGAAGAAGACAGTCTCCTTTTTTTTGAGAAAAAACTCCTTAACTTTGGACCAAAAAAATTATCCAATTTTTTGGAGTGAAAAATTTCTCAATGATGAGTTAATTTTTGGAGGAAAAAAATTAAGTTCTTACAAAATCGCTTCTCAATTTTTTTCAAGTAAAAAAAACAAAACTTAATTTTTCCCAATTCCTCTAAAGTAACATAAAGTACGTATAAAATGTTTATTGTTTACTTGTTTAGAAAAAAAAAATTGAGAAAGAAATTTCTTATTTTAGGCGGAAAAAATATCAACATTTTTTTGAAAATTTCTCAAAGAAACTCAATTTTTTGAGAAAAATATTTTCGATTTTTCGGGAAAAAAGTTAACTATTAGATAAGTACCTAATTTTATTTTATTTTTTTTTTAAATCTTAATTTTTCTGGAGTAAAAATATTTCTTTGAATTTTCGGAGAAACAAATCTTATTTTCATTGAAAAGAAATTCAATTTTTTTAGAATAAAAAAAATTTTCAATTGTTTTTGAAAAAAAAATTTGAATTCAACATTGCAAAATTTTCAATCCAACACTTCTTCCAGAAAAAATTGACCTATACTGTAGAAGATTCCAAGTTGCCGGCTTTGGTCTGCGAAGTTACATTTTTCAGATTTTGTAGATGCCAACTCTTCTTGTATGCATGGTCTAAAATTCAGATTTCAGAGTTTTTTATAGTTCAGGATTTTCACGATTTTTAACGAGAAGAAAGTCGTAGTTTTTATTTTAATTTTATGATTTTCATGATTTCATGAATTTTGAAAATGATTTGATGATTTTTATTTAAAATTATCTGGGATGTGGTTTTACTCATCTCAGCTAGCAAGTAACATTCGAAATATTTTTGAACAATTTTTATACAAATAACAATTCTTGCAAATAAGTATGAAAAATTTGATACTTTTCAACCCTCACTACGTCCTCGAATGGCACTGACACGTTGTAGTTTTTCAAATTTTATCGTTATTCAAAAGGTAAGAAAACCATACTTTGAAATCACCTATTTGCCGTCCATATAAATACGGCGAGAAATTGAGAAAATGCTCTTCCTCATTTCCTCTTACTGGGTACTGTTATTTTTTCACGCTTCATTAAGCAAAATTTTACTCGTAAAACCTTCAAAAATAATGCATCGAAGTTACTAGATATTTTGTACTCGTGCTTTCTGCTTTCCAAAATAAGCACAGTCGTTTTGTTCGTAAGTATTAGGATCACTGTACAGTATCTAATGCTTCAACTTGTGCATTTTATTATTGTATAATAGGTACCTTCTTAAAATTGCGTGAGTAGAAAATGCAGTAGGTATAGCTATCGATATCTAAAGCTACCTACTAATTTGATAAAGCATCGATATCATTTGATTAGGTACTTCCACCAATCCCCCTTTCCCAACATGAAAATACAATACATCAAGCGTAACACGATTACCTAATATTGCAAATTAGGATGCTTTTTAAGTAATGGTCGAGCAGTATACAATTAAGTAACTTGGGTTTAACCATCGCTTCAATTTGAAAAATAAAATCAAAATTTAAATTCACATTTGTATCGAATATATTCACTGGTGAATCTGAGAGATTGACGCGATGCGTACGTTGACCTTATAAAAATATTCTTACTTGATACATCAGTGGCGAATCTTCGACATTACACGCACTTGATTCGGATACCGCGTGACGTTTGTAAGGTAATACCGATGCCGTATTTTTATTTCGATGTGAATATGATAAATATTTTTTCTCGGATTCTTATTGAAATTTCGTAGGTACCGACGCGACGTAAAATGCGATATTATTTCGTTCGAAACATTCGCCAATAATTATAAAGAAAATAAACCGGCAACGTATCTTGGTCAAATACTTTATTCGAGTGAAAATAAGGTGACTAAAATGAACGATTTGGAAAAAATTCCCCAAAAAATCGATAATTAAAAATCGTCGTCAAATTATCGAATGTTATCGATATCGAAGTCATATTAACTCGTCCGAAATCAGTCGAACGTGCACGTTTCTAATAAGAAAGTTATGAAGGTAGTTAGTTGCCCAGATAGTGCCATTTTACACTTGGTTTGCTGCTAATAAATTGCATTAAACAGAGACGCATCATTTATCGGGTCACTGCTTCCTTCCATTTGACACCCATTACTATTATCTAGTTTCATTTCGCCAGTATTCGGCCCATTTATATGTATAGGGAAATGGTATAGGAATAAATTATACTCTCACGGGTGTTCATTCTTGAATCATTGAAAATAAATAAATTTCATGTTTTTCCATCCTAGTTTGGAAAAATAATCTAGTGTGTTTGTTCATTAGGCGAATCATCAAATGATTTTTTCTGCAAATGAAGGTAAAATTTTGTAAACTGTGAAGAATACTCGATGCTTATGGTTGCCAAATGACTTTTTTTTATTTTTAGTATTTCGTCATTGAAGGAAATATATAGGGCGTCCCATCAGACTTGAAATTTGGATACTACCAAGTACCACTATAAAAAAAAATTTATGTACATAATATGTTGCCTAAATTTGAAAATGAAGGAGCTACAAAGCTTTCAAAATTAATATGTGTTAATATTTCGCTCAGCAAAATCGGTTGACAACACTGTTTTTCAAAAAAATTAAATTTTGACCGTAGAAGTGGATAGTACTTTGAAAAAACAAAAAAGTTCTGAATACATTCGGTTGCTTATCTCTGAAATTGAAGGAGTTATGACCACATGAAATTCCGGTCAAAATATTGCCTACCTCAATTTATCACAGTGAAATAATGAGATATGAAAATTGCAAATTTCCATCAGGACAATACATGAAACAGGTGTAACTTTTTGGGAAGAACAAAAAAAGTTATGTGAAAAATTTGCCCATCTTTGAAAATTAAGGCGCTGTGGAGCCTTGAACTTCAAAAATACCAGTTTTCGAAGCGTTGTAGCCCTTTCATTTTCAAAGATAGGCAAATCTTGTACATATCTTTTTTTTGTTCCTCTTAAAAAGTTACAGCTGCTTCATTTATTGTCTTGGAGGCAGGGATGGAAAACTGAAATAATTTCAGTTTCAGTTCCAGTTTTCAGTTATTAATTTTGTAGTTCCGGTTCCAGTTTCAGTTTCAGTTTTAGTTTTTCCATTTCATTTCCGATTGATTTCAGTTTTCAGTTTTCCATCCCTGATGAGTTCAAGTTGAACTCGAAGTCGAACTGTCGAAGTCAAAAAAAATGCAAAACAAGGAGGAAAAAACTGAAAACTAGAACTGAAATTCCTTTCAGTTCTAGTTTTAGTTTTTAGTTCTCAGTTCTCAATTTTTTAGTTTCCGTTTCAGTTTTTCCATTTCAGTTCCAGTTTTCCATCCCTGCTTGGAGGTACCCGGGAAAAAATCTCATGGATCAAATAATATCTATTTGGATAAAATCTGATCAGATTTGATCAAGTTTGATTCAAATGTTGATCTGATTGGATAAAAATTAGTCAAATTGGATCTAGTTATATCAGAGAAAATCCACTGATATCTAAAATGATTATATCAAAATAGATCAAAACATATCAACTAGATCAAGTCATATCAGTGAAAATCCAGTTATATAGAAATGCTTATATCCGAATGGATCAAATTGGATCAAATTAGATTCTCTCATATATAATTTGATATTATTGGATCAAGTTGAATCTGTAAAACTCCAGTTTTATCCAAAATGGTTGTATCAAAATAGATCAAATCATATCAACCAGATCTCCTCATATCTACTTTGATATAATTAGATCAAGTCATATCAGTGAAAATCCAGTTATATAGAAATGGTTAGATCCGAATGGATCAAATTGGATCAAATTAGATTCTCTCATATATAATTTGATATTATTGGATCAAGTTATATCTGTGAAATCAAAATGAGTCAACCCAGATTCATTTCAAAATTTTAGGGGCTACGAGCAGTGCCAGAATAGGGGTCCATCAAAAAAGTAAGGCAAAATTCGGACTAGGCACTATCAAAAATGTAACAAACGACATGCTACATGCTTTTTTACATTTTTTTTGGATTTGGTAAAAAAATTTGGGGCGCATTGCCCCCATGGGGTCCTGAAGGTATTACGACAAAAATCATTTCTGAATTTAAGTTGAAATTATCTACTCACAGGAATTTTTCCTGATACTTTTAGTATACAACCTTGAGTAATTGTTATTTGATTGTGTGTCACATATAAATACAATTAAACTGTCTTATTATATATGAGATGGTTCATACCAAGTTGAGTGCACCATCATTGATCTGATTGGAAAAGTTAAGCAGCTTCGGGTTTGGTTACTACTTGGATGGGTGACCGTTGAGAAGAATTTGGGTTGGGTATGGTCAGATCTAACCATAATATGGGAAATGTACCTATCAAATATGATCCAATCATATTTAATTTTATCTCATCATACATCATTGGATCAAATTGTGTATAGTTTGATCAAATTATATATGATTTGATCTGATCAAATTAAATATAATTAGATCAAATTTGATAGGTATAAAATTCATATATGGTTAGATCTGACCACTTCATATATGGTTAGATCCAACAGATTTTTTCCCGGGTATTTTGAAATTTTATGTGCACCACTTCCCCTTCGAAATCAAGATAGGCCCCGGGTTTACATAAAGTTTTTTGTTACTGATGGCAGTCAGTTACACCCAAATCTCAAGCTTGAGTACTCTGAACCGGTCTTGAAAAAAAGGAAAAATTATACGATTTATTGTTCATATTAAATGTCTACCCACACACGATCAATTTTTTTGTTGGATTTTAATTTCAAACCCCCCTTTTAAAAAAATCCAATAAGCAGGTACTTAAATACACAAAATTGCTAAATGCAGCCTTTTAGATTTAATTTCAAAATAATCGCGTTGAAAAGAACAGGTACCTAATTGCGCAGATTCAAGGCGGCCACGAAGCCATTTAGAACACGTGCCTGTGCAGTGCACGTACTCTATGGAAAATACCTGTACCTACACGTCGAAACGATTTTTTAAAAACACCAAGATTTCCATCGTAATAACGTTTTATCTGATTGCTTGCATGCGTTTCTGGTGTTTACTCGTAATGCTCGATCAAATGTCCAAAACTTAATACAGTTTTGATCGATTTTTCTTGAAAATAATTTTTTACGCCCAATTGCAACAGAACTTCGATGGAAGATTAAAAAACGCATGCACGTTTTTTTTTTGTTCGCGCATTCCAAACATAAAGCCGGTATTTATTCTAGCGAAAGGCGTGACTGGTATCGGTCAAATCAAGATATAATTTGCTGAAGATGTACCCGTAATTAGAATGATGCTTGGGAGTAGGTAATCAGCGGTAATCTTAGCCAATATTGGCGGGATTTGTAAAAACCTCAGAATAATCTAGCCTCCCGACAGCCTACATTTTATCTTCAGGTCAGCAGTAATAAATAATGAAGCAACAAAAGTAAAAAAGCAAAAAGAGAATAAATGAAGCTGCGATGCAGTAGTAAACGAAATGCAGAGAGTGGGCTTAATGATAAAACATTGTGTGCTGAATGGGCGCTTTGTCCTGTACATTTTATTGGCTCGTGTTTAACCGAGTGTGCTTGTAGTGGTATCGTCTGGAGCTTTGTAAATACAGGTATCTTTTTAAATGCTTTTTTCCCCTCTTGCCGCTAATTTATTGAGAAAAAGAAACTGCAGGTCAAACGTATGTACTCGAGTGTAATGAGATTTTCGAAGAATGGGATGTGCCAATTTGGATGTTTCTTTTTTCTACAAATAGGTACAATCCTTAGATATATCGGGTATACCTGTTCTGAGTAACCAAACCTGAGATTTGGATATAAATTATAATCGAGTACTATCCACAAGAAAATTCATAATAATTATACCAGGTGCCTCTCGATTTTGAAGAGGCAATTTAAAAGGAACAACTGCAGGGCTGGAAAACTGAAATTGGAACTGGAACTGAAAACTGAAAACAAATGGAACTGAAAGGAAAGAACTGGAACTAGAAAACAGTTCCAATTTTCACTTTTATTTCACCTACTCGCCTCTATCATCCAATCAGGGGCGATTTTCCTGAAGGCCCTTATTTATGTTCGACCGTTTTCTTAACACCTAGTCTGATGCAGAGGTGTGAAGGGGAATAATTTTCTTGGAGAGTTTAGAGTTAGACGCTATGACATAAGGTAATACCTTGAATGTGATGGCTTGAAGACCTTAATTAACCTCATATTTCGACTCAGAAAGGTAAAATATTCTGAAAATGACATGCCACATATGCTCAATAAATTTAAAGAACGGGAGGGAGCGGAAACTCGAACTGGAACAAGGATTCGAAAATCAGCATTTTTAAAATTTAAGGCTCCATAGCTCTTTGATTTTCAAATTTCATTTATTGTCCTGATGGAATTTTCAGTGAGCCATATTTTCCCCAAAATTTCTTTTGCTTGAGGGGGCATGAGACAATTCGCCTACACCACTGGTCGTCCCGCCTCGGGGAATTTTGCAATTTCCATGTCTCACCAGTGTATCGTAATACATAAATTGAGGCGTAAAGTTGGGGGAGAGGTCATGTTCTTCACGTGGGTCTTCAGGTTTCGTTCAACCATTTTTTATGGATTCTCCTAATCCCAAAAGTAAGAGAACAGCCGTTTTTTCTCCTCAACCCCTTTGGGGTTTTTAGAGGGGGCTCTGATGTTTTTCAACTTTGGTGATTTCTTGTTATGATACCCAACTTTGGTACAGCGTAAGTCAAGATTAGTAAAAGATAACGAAAATATGTTAACGAGGTATTGAAGAGCATTGAAAGGAGATTCAGAACCACTAATTCGTGGTGGAATCAAAACCCTTGAGGTCATAGCTCCCCAAAATTTTGACTCAAATTCAGAATTTAAAAAAAAAACGAGCGACATATCGTTTGTTACGTTTTTGATAGCGCTGAACTCGAATATTACCTTAATTTTTTGATACGATCCTTACCAAACCCCCTAGGCCCCTACAACCCCCCAAAATTGGAGAAAAATTGACACTAATGGAAAAATTCGTGTGACATATAGTTTCTTATGTTTTCGATAGCGCTGAGTTCAAACATCGCCTTATTTTTTTGATTCCCTCCCCCTAAAGCTCCCCCACGATCCCTCAAATTTTAAAAAATGTGAACGAGGACAATGGTATGATGCAGCATATCGTTTGTTATGTTCTTAATGGTACTGAATTCAAATATTCGCTTACTTTTGTGATTTGAGTCTTCCAAAGCTTAAATCCTGAGGGCAAGAAATACTTATAAAAGGCATCATATCATGCTCATAATTTTTTTTGTTAGTGGTACTTCGTTACATCTAAATCCGAAATTTGATTATTTCCAACCGGGACACCCTGTATACTTAACGAGGTGTTTGAGAGTTCATTTCAATCTGATGATTTCATATACCTACCTACCCGCACCCACGTATAAATAGTTTGTTATAAGCATAAATCTTAATTTAAAAAAAAAAAAATCTTGACCATTGAGTTATAAAATTAAAAATCAATTTTTGTGAAAATTATCAAGAATCTATGTTTTAGTACTTACTGATTATTTGTTTTCCAGTGACTCGAGGAAGTTTTTAAAATTAAGTTATTCTTTCTACCGATTCATCCAATACATTTATGGTTATGATCTGAAAGAAAGAATAATTTTATTAAAATCACCTTGGTATGTAACTCTTTAAATTCATATTACTTATTAGAAATTCTATTTTTTTTAAATATTTCAAGTCAGGTAAGCAGATTAGATAGGTAAAGCCGTAAAGGTACCTATTTATAATATAGCAGAACATGAACGTTGAATGTTCTTAATCCTTTAAAACGTTCGCCTGTTGAATTCATTTTTATTTCCAAGTCAACAGTAGAATAAGAGTATATCCAAGTACCTAGGTATCTAGTAATGTTTTCATCGTTAAATGCCTCGGTACGCATGTTTCCAATTCACCTTGTTACAGATAATGACCAGAAAGTTCAACAGTATGAGTAATTGAAATGAAGCGTAAAATGAGTTTTGAGCCAAGATATTGAAATTTTTTAAATTTTGGTCTACCTAAGTGACTGTTATGTTTAAAGCATACCTATCTAACTGTGAAGAAAATATGAGAAATAATGATAAAAGATGATAAAAAAAAACTGGTAATAATAATTGGTAAATAACAATGCACCTATACCGTTAAAAAGAATCTTATATTAAGCCATTGATCTGTGAAGTTTATTTACTCCCGATTATTATGGATTAAAATAATGATCACTTAAGTTTGTGGCTTCCGATGTAAAAAGTTGGTACCTACAGCTTAACTCGGATCTTTTATACCTGCGAGAATTTATTTTTTCATATGGAATTTATATTTTATTTATAGGTGAGTGGAAATAGGGAAGTGTTTCATCTCGAATCTTTCTAATGAATAGAAATGCATAAAAACTCATTCATTTTTTGTATAACAGTTTTACGAGGTGTTATTTGCCGCACTCAACTTATACATTTTTTTTTTCGCAACAGTTAATTAATCAAGCGCCATGCCAACATTTTAGACTGTAATTTCCGTCTCGTGCGTGCAGTAATGCTCGCAAGACCGCTGGACGAGTTTTTAACCTTGTGACATAATAATTAAACCAGTTTTGAATACCAAAAATAACTAATGAAGCGGTGCTCATGAGCAGAATACAATGAATCGGTTTTGATTTTTTTTTTTATGTACGTATACAAAATAAAACGTTTGACCTGAATTAAAGAATTAAATCGTAATTTTAATTAATATGATATTTTGGTAATTATAAGAAAACTGTAAAATCTAACGTTATGTGTTCCGTAGCACCATACAAATTTTCAAGTATCATCGCCTGCGCCTCACCTTCCGCGGAATTTTCCATCGAAAGGAAACATGCGATGATTTTATAACAAAATTGATGGTACTTGTGAACTCTGAAAGTGCATTCGTATAAGGTTAACTCTTTGGCGAAAAAGTTGGTCAACATAAGTACTCATTGAAACGAATCAGTCACGATTTTTATATTTTACGCATTTAAGGAAAAAACCAAAGGTAATGATTGCTTTGAAAATTATTGCTCTCGAGTGTGCGGTTAGGTATAATGTGCGACTTTGTGCCAAAGGATTTACAACTTGAGAATAGTTTTTGTCTATCTATCCGGAAGTGATACTTGCGAAGTATAGAATAAGGTCTCTGGGTTTATCTAATTTTAATACGTATTAAGTTCTACCCACTCATAGACTCATAGTTACTCTATCAATAATCGTATACCTAGTACCACTATTCCAGTTTTACTGAAGGCGATACTATTTTTAAAAATGGAAACATTATACAGAGTTCATCTTTTGCATTTGCATTATTATCATAAATGATGCTCCTATGTAACTTTCACACAGAAAAGTTTTCATCGGGATTTATTGCGGAATCGTATTGGAGAATTTAAATTTTCAAATATGGTGGTTTGGTTGTTTTGATTTTTGCATCCGTAAAAGGTGAAATATTTTCAAAAGTAGTACCCACCACTTAACGAATTTAGAACAATTCACACGAACAATTCCGCAAAACCCAACTGCACTGTCCGAATAAACATATTAAATTAAACTGAAATAAATAAGTTTGTATGATAATTATTGAGTGTTTACGTTCGCCTTGTATTTTTTTCTCTTCTTTTTATTTCCTTTCTTTCATTCTTTTTTAGTTGCACTCATTTAGGTGGTGCTGCCTACCTTCCTATGTATACCTATCTATAATGGAGCTGTGCTTTATATTTAATTAGTCGGCTTATATTTAGAATTGAAATTGTATGTAATTTATTCATTTTATCCGTTAGAAGTTTCTCAACTATTTTCTCAAAATTTATTCAGACTGACGATGAGCTGTAATTAGAAAATATATTTAGATCTATTACGACCTGGTTTCCAATTCCAAATTTAAAAATGATGCTTCGTATTTTGTAAGTACAATGAAACTTATATTTACTCTCATCTTTCAAATTGACATAATATTATGTATAGCATTACTTAGCTCCTATTTGAACCTCGTGAAATGTTTTTTCAAAACATATCTATTGGGTGAGAAGGGAAGATTTTTTTGTTGATTGCATGAAGTAGATGAATATTTTATGTTAGGTATGGAATTTCTGTTCTTGGTCTGAAAAAATTGCTTTAAAATGAAAAATTGGATTTATTAGACGATTTTTTTTTTATTTTCATGTTTTTTATTCAGAGGCGTAGCGTCAAGGGGGGTTAGGGAGGAAGTTCTCCCCTCGGAGATTTAAAAAAAGTCGAAAAGTGGGCAATTTTGAGTTTCAAATTGGCAAAAAGTTGGCAAATTCCGTATTATGTTGAAATTTTTTTTGAAAAGTTGGCATTTTGAAGGTATATCCCCCCCTCAAAAAAGCATTACGTTACGCCTCTGTTTTTATTATTATTATTTATTTTATAAAACATTTTGAATTCGAGTTTTTAAATGAGCAAAATGCAGGAAGTTTTCACAGAATAAAAATATTTTTGAGGTTCTTCAAAAAATATTGAT
This sequence comes from Balanococcus diminutus, assembly GCA_959613365.1. Taxonomy (NCBI): domain Eukaryota; kingdom Metazoa; phylum Arthropoda; class Insecta; order Hemiptera; family Pseudococcidae; genus Balanococcus; species Balanococcus diminutus. The sequence goes on along the minus strand of OY390715.1, from coordinate 39,638,420 downwards.
AAGTCGATTTTTTGTAAAATAAAAACATTGAAATTTACGAAAAATTCACAAAAAATCGAGTTTTTATGCCCTCCGATTCAAATGCCATTTCTTCCTCATTCATGGTAGTTTTTACAGACGTCTCATATTTCTTACACTTTATTAAATTAGATATAAATTTGAAAAATTTATTACACCAGCTTGAGAAAAATCCACTCAATTCATTTTTATTATTGCTCATTCATATTAGATTCATCAGTAAGGAACTTTGTACCGTAATGTTGATTTCTCTACACGAGTATTTTACATTTACCTACATCAAACTATCTAGTTACGAATAGGAGCATTGGAAAAATTCCATTTAAAATTGAATATTTCATGTATTTTTAGTAATGGTATTTTCTTCTGATTTGTAAAATGAGAAAAAAGGAGAAATTTTTTGCTGGCAGTGAACTGAAGTACCTACTTACGTAGTTTAATATAGCGTCGATGATTATAAAAACGTTTTATGGAAAATTTGTTTCAGCAATTACACGCCCGTTTATGATACTGCGAGCTCACATTTTATAAGCGCGCGACATCATTAATTCCTTCATCGCAAAATAAATGGAGAAAAAATATGAGATTTTGTCTTATATATGTATATGCGAATCTTATTTGATTTGCAAATTTTTGATTAGTGCATGAAGCATCTGGAAGATGCCGAAAAGGGGTCATTGAGTAGACGAAATATTGAACAAAAAATGGATTCTTCGTTCAAAATTTTTCATTTTTTAAATCAACCTCAAAGTACTTAGGTACATGGGGTCCAGACACTCCCTTGACGACGAAAAAGTTGAAAAAATGGCAAAATTTCAGTTTTTAATGACATTTTAACAAAATGTTTTGCTTTTTTCAGTCAGACCCCCTCCCCTCACCCCTCTTTGAATGACTGTCTGGCTATGCCACTGAAAGCAAGTACGAAGGTATTTCACTGTTGATAAATTTTTTAAGAATTTTGAAAAAGTAATTCGAGTCGTCTCTTGAGCACGTTTTACCATAGAAATGGAATCTGCGAAAGTGGAAGACTTGTGGCGAATAGCGAATTCTGTGTTTAATCCAGTCCAGATAGTTGCGTATGTAGGTATACGAAGGTATATAACAAACGTCGCGCGTCACACTGTCGAGAAGCACGTTATATTCAAAGAAAGCGCCAATGGTTCGCGACGATACCATGTCTGACTTTCACGTATTTATTTGACGTTGCTAATGAAATCAATGACCTAATAAAACATAAAGGAAATGTCTGAAAATCACGAAAAAAATACTTATCCGCGTAGTATATAAAGCAATCGGAATTTTATTTCAACTAATTTATTATTGTATTGAATTCGATGCTACATTATTGCTTTACTTATGATTCTTTTAAAAATATTTCGTGAGAGATGAATTCACTTTCAGGCAACTTAAAAAATACGAGTATATGTACTAACTTAGTAGTACATATTTTTCGAACCCGCCTATGATAATTTTTATAATTTTTGAAACCTTATTCACGTCGCGTCGTTTGAATTTTACAAGGTGTTAAACTAATCGTATTACGTTAATTTTTAGCTCCCACATGAAAATTGATGAAAATTGTCCATCTTGCGAGATACGAGTACGTGTAATCGTATAGGTAGATAAAGTACGTATATTATAATATAATAACGGCTCGTCTACAACGCTTCATCATGGACAAAGCGTACAAGTATTCGAACCAGGCATTATTCATTGTACTTCGTAGACGTACCAAATCTAATAGCATTGATTGGCCGATAATTCGGGCAAAAAATATTTAAATGGTTCTTCACAGTATCGAAGCTATTAGCCACGAAAAATATTTTCATCTTTAACTTAGCCTTCGTATACCCATTCTCTGTTAGTTACCTACCTAAAAAATTGTTATGTATCCAAAGCGCACGCGTGTAACGAATTTTTAATCTGACCATCGCAGCGTCATTTTTCGTCTTGGTGTTTTTGTGCTGCAACGGAGAGAATGGTTCATTGACAATACCAGGAAGCGGTTAGAAACGTTAGAGATTTCAGTGTGAACGAACCAAAACTTCGAGCAGACTGTTTAATGATTGAAAAACGTTCTAGCTTAATACAGAGTGTCCGGGGAGTGGTCTACTAAACTTGAAATTTGGATATACTTAATCGAGTACGACTAACAAAAAACTTTATGTTCACATATTGTCCAACTTTGAAAATGAACGAGCTACATAACTTTGAAAATCTGTATTTTTCCAAACAAAATCGGTTGGCACCACTGAGTCCAAAGCAATTTTCGACTCTGGCAGTTGATAGCAATTTGAAAAAGCAAAAATAGTTGTAATCACATTGGGATGCCTATCTTTGAAATTGAAGGAGTTATAGCAACATGAAATTCCTGTCAAAAATATTGCCTACCCTTAGTTTTAACGGTGCAGTGGTGATATATGAAAACTTCAAATTTCCATCAAAACAATATCTACATGAAATAGGTGTAACTTTTTGAGAGGAACAAAAAAGGTTATGTGAAGAGTTTGCGTATCTTTGAAAATTAATGCGCTATGGAGCTTTAAACTTCGAAAATACTAATTTTCAAAGCTTTGTACTTATGTAGTACCTTCATTTTCGAAGATAGACAAATTCTTCATATAACCATTTTTGTTTCTTTATACAAAAGTTACACCTGTTTCATGCATTGTCTTGACGAAAATGTCCCTGCATAGTTCAACCTTAAGAGTTATTAAAATCTTGAAGTAGTAGGCAATCTGGTATATTGAAGTCAGGCCCGAAGTGAAGTCAGAATATTGGAGGGGCAAAATCTTGAAATTTCCAACTCGTTTTCAAAAATTTCAACTTCATTTTTTTGTTTGACTTTTTTTAAAAAAAATTTTTATTTTAGCGAACGAATTCTTTACCCAACATGGGAAAAACCAAAATTTTCCAACTCTAAAAGAAAATTTCCAACTAGAACACGAAATTTTCAAATATTGGGGGGGGGGGAATCTGGCCCTACTCCCTTTAAGAGCAGTCCTGATTGAAGTGGTCAATTTTATAGGAGCTGGCAAAGTGATCTATAATGGGTACAAATTGTTTGAAATTTGAATGATCGCGATCTCAAAATGATCGAATTGAATAGAAAAGAAAAAGATACGAGTTCCTTCAGCTTTCTGCTTCAGCAGACAGACCTATGTAAACTTTTACCTAGCACCTAGATATATCTATTTCTTAGATCGTAATTTTAACAGGCACCTATAATTTCTTGTTTTTCTTTCGATCGAATCGTTCATCAACGATTTTCATTTTAAAACGAGCTATTGTATTCAACTCTACCTACGTGACAAAGTGGTTAAAATAACTTATATTAATTTATAAAAAGTAGAACATTAAAACGTTAAATTGGATTAGCAAAAGGTATCTTTATTTTTATTGTTACTCATTTCACTCATGATTTAGTTATAAAAAAAAAGAAAGAAAAAAGTGTAACCATTATTTGATCATTTACTAACGTACGACAATGATATCTAATCTGTGCTTGAAAGGATTTAGCACACTATGGTATGACTAGACTACTCAATACCTACTTAGTTAGAAATGTACTTCAATCAGGTCCTAGAGAGGCGTACAGGAGAGTAGACTTTTTTTGGGGTCTGGGTTGTTTTAAGGACTTGTTCCTGCCAGAGGCTTGTAAATAAATAAAGAAAAATATAATTTGGTTTTCAACATCTGAACAGGGAACACAAAAAAAATCTGTAAAATTGTTTGTCCCTGAGCACAGAATTTGATGAGTAAGGACAGACTCCAATTCAGTTCTTATTATTATTATTTACTTATTTTCTTGCATTATTTGGATGAGTGAAATTGAAAATTTATAATTTTTCATCTGAATCAATGTTTTTCAATTTTTCAAGTTGACTCACAAAAATTAAAGCACATCATTTCAACACTTTTTCGTCGTAAATTGTCTGCTCGATTAAAAGTAATTAGAATACTGAACAGATCGGTGGTAATTGGTAAAACTGAATAATTTTGTACCTCTGGTTTTAATTTGTTAAGTTTAAAAATGCACGATGAATGAAACACATGCTGCAGAGGTAACTTAATTCATTTTCTGCATTTTTCGAAAGAGAAATCAACGTCTTCCTGAAGGCTCTAATTTGCTTACATACGACTTGTATTGAAAGTTTAATGTCAACAGACTGCAAAGAAAGTGATAAATACGAGTATTTTTGATCGTTCATTTACATTATGATTTCAATTTTCAAATGTAGTTCATATTGTGACGAGATCGTAAATAATGCTTCCCATTTGCTTTCATCGCGTCCCAAAATATTTTATTTTCGATTACCACGTTAATCTTATATGTGTTTAAATGTCATATTGCCTGAATCTTTTTCGGTTTTTAATACTCCTACTTATGATTTCCGCAAAGTTGATTACCTATCGAATTTTCCTAAAATTCGGACATACCTGAGCAGATGAGCACTGATTGCGTGTCATATCCACCCACTTCTGTCACCTAATTCTGCAGCCAAATCACCTTTACCTAATTACTAAACCAGGTAAAAATCGACTTGACCCATTCGAGAGAGGGAAAGCTAATTATGAAAATGATCACAATTACCTATTGATAGGAGCTTTTAGTACACGCTCTGTGTTTTATGGATGTATCATTTTACGTATACCTACTTAATGACCGCGATAGAAAAAAATCAACTTCCGACTAAGAAAAACTTAGGATGTCTAAAACAACCATCGTCATGGCGCTGGAAAAAATCTCGAACCCCAAAAAAAAGTAGTGACATGACGATGAAGAATTTTCTATACTTCACACCTTCCTACCACACATGAAGTAATAAAAAAAATAATGGAAAGAAATGCTCGCGATGACTGTACGATTTTAATAATAGGCCTGTAATGATACTTCCGCAACCTGTCGGCAAAAGAAAGTAATTCCGTTTACATTTTATTCCTAAATGTAACCTTTAATTAGGAATTGTAATTCAAATTTTAGGTTTCGCGAGCGGTTTACTATTCTTACATTATACCTACTAGTAACTTCTGAGTAGAAAATGAATAAAGGAGAGAAAAAAAAAACGTTAAAGTTTGAGTTATTTTAAAGCAAGAAAGCAGTCGATTATCATTTTAAGAAACATTATTACTAAAGAGCCATGACGAGTAAATTTACCGCAATTTAAAGAATTCATCAGTCGATGTAATGTAAAAAACAGTTATATCGAGATCCACGAACTGGCTATGCGAATTGCGGAATTAATTTACAACTGGTTAAGAATTACATCAGTCTCAAAATGCGTCGGAAAATTCTCAAATTATACCGAATACCTCCTTAATTGAAGTTCTTCGAGGAAATTTACATAGTTAAATCAATGATTTCGATATGGAAGTCGTAATTGTCAACGTTTTAATGACAAAAAAAAATAGTAAGTAGGTATCAACTTTGGGTACATAATGCGGAAAGCATCTTGAATGGAGTTCACATCACAGTGTCAATGTTTGGGTGGCGTTTTTGTCAATTCAGTTAGAATTGATAGGTGTACTTTTTTTAAACTGATTCGAAGTCAAGTGTAACTAACACCGACGTTTATTGGTTTTAAGAAATCGAAAATCGTTAATGATGTGATTTTTTCGAGTTGTGAATCTTCGCGTAATTAATTGAAAAACAATCGGAACGAAAGTGAGTCTTATCTTACCTCATTAATGCAGTGACGTTCCCACGAGGGGATAGAGAGGTGTTTCTTCTTAGACCATTTTTTTTTGGTTCGAGTTGTAAAATCACAATCAATTTCCAGTAATTAAAAAATAAAAAATAAACGACATTTTCTAGCGTATTACATTTTTTTTTAAATGTGCTAAAAAAACAGTTAGAAAATTGTGAGATTTTTTTATGTTAGAAAATTTCCCATTCTCTCCCTTGGAAAATTATGGTGGTCCTCAACGTGAAAATTTTCGGAATTTTTTTCGAGACCGCCCGCGCCCGTAGATTGGTTACATAATTATTCAATTATAATTAGATAAATGAAGAAATATCATTCATAAAAGAAAAAGTTTCCCCTAACTGAATTTCAAGTCATGCATGGGCCCTAATTTTCAAAAAATTAAAATTATAAAAATTTTAAGGAAAATAGCCACTCATTATTACTTATTCCTGTTTTTATGGGACAAAAATAATTCCACGTTCAATGTTTTTTTTTCTTGTTTTTTTTGAAAAAAATTGAAAAAATGAGATGAAAAACTAGAAAATAAGTTTTTGTGATTAAAATGGTTTCAATGCATACATTTTCATTCAAAAAAGGCCCCTCGTAGCAATTTTTCATCATGATCATTCCCTCGAGAATTTTTTAAAAACTATCAAACTTTGAAGAAAATACGGAAAATGATGTTACTGAAAATTAAGGTAAATTTTTTCAAAAAAATATTATCTCCCCCCCTCAAAAAAAAATTGTTCACACAAAAATTTTGAATATTGTATTAATTTTCAAAAAAATTCAAAATTTGTTTTTTATTAGTTTTTTTAAAATTCAAAAAAATTCCTATTTGAACTGAAATTTTAACTATTTTTTCAACCTGTTTTTTTAAATGGAAGCAATTTTTGAAAAAATGCTTTGCAATTTGCAATAAAATAAAAATATTGTTTTTTCATTTTCTAAAAATTTTTGGTTGAGTATGATTAAAAAAAAATTGCACAAAATTTGGAAAATTCCTTCACAATCAGTTGTATGGGTTTAGTTTGAAATAACTACCTATTGTTTTCTAAAAAAAAAATAAAAAAAATAAAAAAATAGTTTTTTAAAGAAACTATAATTAGTACCTAGCTATTGTTCAAAATAGGTTTTTGTTCCAATTTTTTTTTTTTACAATTGAAAAATTGTGGGAAACGAAATCGTGACAACTTCTCTGACATTTCAACAGAAGATTTTCTTTTTAAATTTAAAAATAGGATATTTTAAACTTTTTTTTCCAAAATTTGCCACCCTGAGAATTTTGTCACTATGGGCTATAGCTTGCTCCGCTTCAATGTAAATACGTGCCCAGGTAAAAATGCAGATATTTATGTTGAAATAATTTTAACCACAAAAACTTTTTGACTTTGTAAATTATCACCTTTTTAAATTTTTATCATTTTTTTTTCTTCAAAAAACGTCAAAACGTAAAGTGTAATTTTTCAAGTCCCATAAAACGGGAGTAAAGATGAAAAATCATCGAAAATGGTCTTTTTGAGTAATAATACCTACCTCCTTTTGTTATGGTAATTTTGGATAAAATTTTGAAAAATTTTGATTTTTTTTTTTTACATTTTTTTCATTTTTTAGGAATTGAGTGATTTTATACTCTAAGGTACTTAGAACTCATCACTCGGTTATGGGGAAATAAAAAATAGGTATAATTTTCTTCACACGTGTAATCAATTTTTCGAGGGGGTGTCCAAAAAAAAAATCAAGAAATTTTAAAATAAGGACCATCCTATTGCTCACGGATCTATATTCTATACCTATTATCTTATGTAGAGTTGTAGATACTTGAATAACTCTTTAATCAAGTTTACTCAATGTACTTCCTGCTTATAAATTAAATGCAGGTATTTGTTTTGAAGTGAATTGATTAACGTAGGTATCGAAGTTTTTACAAACACCCACACCTACAGATAAGAATTGAAAGATTCAAAAGATTGGCATTAGGTAAATTAAGTTATTAAAAATTTGGCAACCTATGATCAAAACTGTCATTCGGAATGAAGAAAATCCATTTTCTGCATTTCTGATTCAACTCGTTTGAAATTTATGCTTTGCCCTGGAGCAAGTATTTAGTATTTACATAGAAATGCATAGGTACACGTTATTTTACCGTTAAACCTCCTCAAGACCGCAGTGAAGTACCTACAGTTGTATAATATGGAAAGAATCCGACATCCAGTAGAAATGATTGGCTATGGATTATCGGTCGTATAAAGATTATTGTTATTCATATTCACGCGTTTATGCCTATTATGTATTTTTTTCACCATAGATTTACTCATTGTCGCAAAGAGACATGTGAAAAGACATTACCTATGTTCTTGACAGATTTTTTAAGTTGTAGGTACTTGTATTCTTACACGAAGGTGTAATACCTACTGTGCAGAGGTATCTATACTTTTAGATATAGGTATTTACTATCAAATGAAAATATGTTTGAAGATACCTACTCTTTACGTACCTATCAGTAAAAAAATCTCGATTTTGAAAAAATTAAAACTCACGTTTTACAAATTCTCTTTTCACTTTAGCAAAATCATAAAAAGCCATTAATTATCGGAAAACGCGAATCTTTCGTTAATTTGCCGGAAAGATGGAATCTCTCGGATACATTCGCGATTGCCATGCACACGTTGGTCGTTTAAGTGTATTTTCTCTCACGACGAAATGCAGGTTTATCGTAAACAGGATGTATTTGTATTGTCGTAAACATTCGAATTTGATTTATTACACGTTTCCCAGACGTTATAAATTTAGCATAAATTCGAATAATTCTAGCAGCCAAAATATTACGCTCGACAAACCTTGAACATTTTGTAGGTCTATCTAGATTGATGACACAAATTCCACAATCCGAAACGAAAGCGAAATTTAATCGAACCGAATAGGTACGATATATAAGCGTATATACAGGTAGAAAATGTAATAGGCAATTCGCTCGTGTACCTATCACATTAAAATGGAAAGTATGTTAAAAAACTAACTAATCGACCATTCTCAATAAAAACACTTCTATAATGAAGATGAAAAAGCCATCCAAGTAAATGATAAACAATCTTTGTGGTTTTTTTTTTGCTCATGATGCCTTCTCATATTACATGCGGAATACAGATGTATCTAAAAGACATTCCTATACCTATCTTATGTACTATATTCACGCGACCCTGACACCGTAACACATAAAAATACCCATTTATAGCCAATTCCTGAATTAAAACTATCGACATGCTGTTAAAATATTCGTTTACTAATATCAAAAATACGCAAAATGGAGTCTACAAGTTTATCTAACATTAGATTATCAACGCTACTTCTCGTTTAGGTTCACCAACCCGTATGGTAATTTCTATTCAGCATGCTCCTGGGATAACAGTCAAGTTCATGGAAATGGTATAATTTTTATTAGGCTGCAAAAGTGGCGTAGGTATAGAGTTATTCGAATGGAAATTATCATAAATGAGCGTTATCTTATTTCAAAAGTGAAAATTGAACCTAGAATGAATTTTGTTCATGTAGGTCGGTAAGAATTAAATTCCATTTCGAAGCTTTGTTTTCATACCTAAGGAAACTTTGTCAACGGGTTGACTCGCGGATTAAGCTGAAATTTAGATTACTGAAAGAGCATGTCATCTGGTCCTCAAAACCAAATTTTGAGCTGCTGAAGTTGATTTTTTGATTTTTAGTGAATTTTTAAAAATGTTTTATATGTACTTACGAGAGATTTTCGAATCATAAAAAAAATACACGAGTCAACTAATCAACTCCAATTGAGCTGAAAATTAGCTCACTGAAGAATGATATCGTCCAGACCTCAGAACCAAATTCAGAGCTGTAGAAGTTGATTTTTCGATTTTTAGAGAATTTTCGAAAATGCTAGTCAACTCGTCTACTCAGATTCAGCTGAAATTTTGCTCACTAAAGAAGCATGTTTTCTAGACTTTAGAATCAAAATTTAAGCTGGCGAAGTTGATTTTTCGATTTTTGACGAATTTTTGAAAATGTTATCTTACACAAGATTTTCATGTTAAGAAACACGTGTAAAGTTATAAAGACTCACAAGGAATGATTTCTGTATGACGGGACTAGGCAACATACAATATTCACAAAAATTGGGTGATTGCCTAGACTCACTTCTTAAGGGGTCGAAAACAGATTTTTTCGAAATACCTGTGAAATGGATGCTTGTATCAAAAAAAATCTTCCAACAAAAGTTGTTCCTCCTTCAATTTTACACAAAAAAGGTTCTTATCATTTTTTCATTTTAACCCTCCCTTCCCCCACAAAATACAAATTTGGAGGGGAGGGAGGGATCTAAGCGAAATTTTTGAGATAACCAAAATTATTTTTATGATTTCAAGCTACAACTTTTATTTGAAAATTGTTTTTATTTTGCATAAGGCATAATTAACACTCCGAAGATATAAATCAAAAAGTAGAGAAGGGAGAGAGGAAGGGGCTAATTGAAAATTTTTTCAAATAAAAGTTGTAGATTAAGGCCCGTATTTTAAAAATTTGCTTAAGCAAACATTGTCCTTAAGACGAGGCGATTTTACACGTATCGTGTCAACTTACATCGAGCAGCCATTTATTTGTATGGATGAAATAAACAAAACCACTTGGTATGTGCAAGAACGCTTCTCCTTACGTATAAGGAAATTTTTAAAATACGGGCCTAAGATCCTAAAAATAATTTTAGTTATTATAAAAATTTCGATTGGATCTCTCCCACGCTCTCCTCGACGATTTCACCTAACATCAGATACTTACTTTTTCAAAATTGGAGAATGGGTCCAATTGAAAAATGTTTCAAACAAAAGTTGTAGATTGAGGTCCTAGAAATAATTTTTGTTATTATAAAATTTTTGATTAGACCCTCCCCTCCCCTCCCCTCCAATTTTGCACAGTATGACTTAGATATACTATTATTACCTACCTATTAAAAATTTGTGGATGTAGAGGTCCCATTGAAAAAATTTTAAACAAAAGTTGTAGGTTGAAATCCTTGGAATAACTTTTGGTCATTAGCAAAATTTTGATTGGACCGCCCCCCCGCCAAATTTGACCATTAGAATTAATAACCTCAGAAACGAAGCACAACAATTTGAAAAAAATGTAAAAACAACAGTTTTTAGTCAAAATGTTTAATTTTATTTTCCAGTTTTTTTAAAAATGGAAATCCTTGTTTTTTGCAGGAAGGGAGATTCCCATTTTTTGGAATAAATAATTCTCGAAGAAAAAAATTTCTAATTTTTTTTTTTTTTTTTTTTTTTTGAATAAAAATCTGGAGCGATTTTGGTATGCTGGAGAAAAGTTAAAGTTTGATGGCGTTGGCGGCTCCAAATCACTTCAAAAATAATTAAAATCGACTTGAGAGGTCGAATTCAGCATATAAACCGATTTTCGGAATTTTATTTTTAAAATTTTCAAAAATTTGCCAAAAATGGAGAAATTGACGTTGATAGATCAAAATATGGTTTTGAGGTCTGGACGACATGCTATTTCATTGAGCCAAATTTCAGCTCAATCGGAGTTGAGTTCACAAGGTGCCTTTGCAAGTATTCAAAATTGAACGATTATAGTACTTACTTACTCTTACCTACTTACTTCGGAAATTTCAAATAAATAACTACAGCGGGAGCTAACCTCAATACGAATATGTGCCTATACCCAAGTCGTAAAAGTTCGAATAAGTAATCGCCCTCCTACTACTTCCCATTCCATAAATTGAATATAACTTTTACGCGCGTAAATAATACGATTACGCCTGCCGTGTGTTAAATTTTTTTTTTCCACATCTGATGCTGAATGTTTGTATCTAAATATTTCCATTTTATGCCAATTACGTAAATACCATTTGTACGATGGTTAACATGATTACTGCCGTCATCGCTATCAACAGGCAGCGGCAACCCATCGAGGAACTAAAATCGACTCTGAAAGAACGAGAATCGTATCCCACAAAAAATAATGGTTTCACACGCTGCTACATTATAGTGTGTTACAGATGTAACTGAAGTTGAAGAAGTAGAAAGCCATCACTATCGAGCGAAGGAACAATGCTATAAATCAAAAGTGCCGTTACTATATTTACTGTGATTTCCGCAGCGATGAAGTTACTAAATTAAATTAATGTCGAAGTTGCAGAGGCGGCGAGAATGATCAAAAAAAAGTGCTACGGTTACCTATGCATTCGGCTCGTTGATCTTCTATTAAAATTACCTAGCTTATTTTGGTTTTATTCTGTCGTGCCGTTCTTTCGTATTTTTGGTTTACAGACAGACGTCTGTTGTGATTTATTCGAACGAATATTTCGCTATTTTCAACACACCTAAACATTTATTGGTAATTTTTAGCCATTTGATAATTCCAACCTCAGAAAAAATAAACCCTTTGAATTTAAGGATGGTCAACGTCTCACTGGGGGTAAAAATACCTTGAAATATATTTGTTTTAACATCCTGTGCCAGAAGCATTTATTATTTGATTGATTTCTCAAAACTACTAGCGCATCCCATCAGCAGTCAGTAGGTATCTAATATCTATAGCAGCACGAAAGACTCGTAATAATGGATCTAGCATGCTGTGAATTATTTTAGCGCCAATCAACCATTAATCATTTGAATGTCATGTGTGTATCACATTTATCTACATCAAAAACGCATTCTATTGTTGCTTAGCCCTAGGATATGCCACTTTATTTTCGCAAATTGATTTTTATCTCATCGAAGAAAGGTAAATTGGTAAATAAAAAGAAAATTTCTCACTGGAAATGATTAAAAATACGATAATGTCTGTTACAGATTTACCTACGCTTTAGGTAGGTAGGTGGTATATTTATTTTGTTTTGAAGTACGTGTCATCTTTTCTTTTTTTTTTTTTTTTTTTTTTTTTCAAGGAACACATTGAATGCATTCCCTCGTGCACTATTTCGTTTTATAAATTTGATTTTGTATTCAACGTGACTCGTTTTTTTATAATCCTTGTTCTAAAATTCCTGGCGCAAGACGAGAAATCACATTATCACGTGGTCAGAAATATTGGTGTAAGTCACTTTGGGTTGACCTAAAATCATCCGACTATATTTTGAAGTAACTGACTGCACGTTACCTATTTCTTTTATATTGAAAATTAATCTACGATCTATTCGAATATGAAAATGAAATATTATCATAAAGCTCATCCGGTTAGTCCGAGGTTTTTTTACATTTAAGCATCTCAAGTATGCGATTCATTTAAAAACAGAAGTCACTTTTATAACATATCAATGATTTCAAAGGTCACGGGTTTAATAATTTTATTGTTGTAACCTACATATTAAATGTTGTGCCTAAGAAAATGGACAATTTTTTCGAAGACTTGGAAAAATCATTTCAGATCAAAAATAATAATAATACCTAATTGAAAAATTATAAAAATTGCTTGAAATGTTCCAAAAATTATTTCGACCGTTTGGAAGTTGATGAAATGGCAAAAAAGTTCATTTTAAGATATCGCATAAATCCGTTTAAAATTTTTATAAAAAATTAACTAGAATTGTTCGTAATTTCAAGAATTTTTCCAAAAATTTAAAAAGAACAAAAACAATTTTTTTGCAAAATATTCGACATTTTGCTCGTATTAATAATAATTATACCTATATATTTTTTTAATTTTTGTAAAATATTTTGAAAATATTGTCCTTGCAAAAAAACTAAAATTGTGAGAACCACTAAGTATTTTTTTTTCTATTTTTTGTGAAGTTATCTCAATTTTGGCTTTGCAAAAATTTGAAGAAAAAAAAACTTGGATGCAACAAAACATATGTTTGCAAAATATTCGTAACTTTGAACGTGAAAAGAAAAAACGTTATCTAATGAAATTTTTGTAAAATATTCTCCGAATTGTCCTTGCAAAAAATTGTGAAAATCAAGATTTTAAAAAATTATTTACAACTTTTGCCCTTCGAAAATCGCTGCAAAACTTGATGGAAACAAAAAAATATTTTTGAAAATTATTCGCAATTTTAACGTTTTGAACAGAATTTTTCGAGAAAAAAAATGTAACTATCTTGAGATTGTCTCTTCAAAAATTGTAAAAATCTGGATTTTTTTTTGCAAAATATTCACCATTGTGGCCTTGTTAAAACTTCTGCAAAAACTTGAAGGGAGCAAAAAAATATTTTGCAATACTTATTCGTTATTCTAGATTTTCCAACAGAATTTTTCGGAAACTTTGCAAAAAATTATGAAAACCTGAATTTTTTTGTAAAATAATCCCAATCGACCTTTGGAAACATTTTTGCAAAATATTTTCCATACTTTAGCTTTCCAAACAAAATTTTTCAAAATGAGATTTTTGTGAAATTTTTTCGATACTGCCTTTGCAAAAATTGTTCCCCTTTTATTCTTATTTATTCATTCATTTATTTTTTTAAATATTCACAGTGTTTGCCTTACGAAAATTTTAGTAAAAACTTGAAGGGGACAAAAAAATATTTTTACAAAACTCTGCAATTTTAGCATTAAAAAAAAAAATCAAAAAAAAATGTTTGTAAAAATTTTCTTGATGTTGTCTCTTTGAAAAAATTGTGAAAATCAGGAATTTAAAAAAATGTTGTACTTTGCATGTTGCAAAAAAAAAAATTTTTGAACTTGTATGTTTATAAAATATTTGCAATTTTAGCCTTTTTACAAAAATTTTCAAAGCATAAAATTTTCGTAAAAATGTTCTCTAAATTGTCCTTGCGAAAAACAACTGTGAAAATCAGATTTTTTGATGAACTATTATTTTATATACTTTTGATAGGTATTGTAAATTTTTTTTTAAAAACATCAAACAAATAAAGTATTTTTGTAATTTAGGTATTCACAATTTCGGCCTTTGATGAGAAAAAAATTAATTGAAATCGTTTCAGAATATTTTAAAAATTATTGAAGCGAAAAATTGTAGAAGTTTGACATTTAATTCACCTAAATAGAGAATACCTAATTAAAAATCTTGAGATTCGTGTCTTTGAAAAATCTACAGAATTTGTTAACGAACTTTTACAACACATCATTTATGTATTTAGGACAACAAAATGTGATCTTATATTTTTTTTGTAGATACCTATAAGTTTAACTAAGTAAATAAGTATAATGTCACGATTTTGTTTTTTCAACTGGTATAGGTAACGATTGAACTAAAGATCAATCTGTGTACAAAAATTCATCTTTCGTTGTGTACGAATTTGTAATTATTTTATATCAAGCAATTACTATAATTTTTTCATCATCCGTGCACATTACATTCTGTAAAATTTCATAAAAAAATTTGTAGAAAAAATATCTAGCAAGGCGGAAGTTAAATAGAGAAAAATAAGGGTGAACAAACCGAGAATAAAATCGTGCAGGTTCGATTGCAAGATCAAATAGTAAATATATATGGCTAGTATATGCACATGTATATCTGTGTATAGTGTGTCAACAGTGCTTTCAGCTCTAGGTCACCATATTTGTAATTCCGTTAGTATGACATCACGTGTTCTGCTATTTTCGTATGCATTTATTATCCGGATCAATGTTCGTACGAATTAAATATCCTAGCTATTATTCTCCTGAAAAATGGCGTGTTTTTGTGAAATATCCATGATTAACTATAACGTATAGCTGGTTTCTGGTATTCTTAATTAAATACCTACTTATATTTTTCGAGTACCAATGTTTGAACTTTGAAGAGTAGGTAGACTATTACGAACACTCTTAACTAGACGTACCTATGGAGAAGGCGCTTGTTTAATCCGTATATGTTCCTTTCTGTCGAATACGCTTTGTTTAAGAATTTTTATCACATGGTGATTTAGGTCAGCGTAGTTTTTTCTCACAATATTATACCATCACTCCTACCTACTTTCATTTCAAATCGATCACCTACTATGGCCAGTGCCAAATTATCACGTATGAATTAGTTTTTGATAACCCATAGCGACCGCGACGCGACGCGACGCTACGATGTTACGGAATTAATCAAACGTAAACATGCCTGCTATCCTCTAGTTTTATTACGAATATATTAAAGCTAGCCCTATTCTTTGACCGAAAATTGCTTTTCGCCAAGTGGAAATTGACACATTTTTATATCCTTTGAAAAGCAGGTAACTTACTCGTACATGAGTTAGCAGAAAATTAGGAATTTTTCCATTTCACATAAAAGCTCATACCTCTTTCTTTACGCATACCTACACCTACCTATAGGCTATACCTATCTAATTTTATTTTATTTTTCATTAAATTAGTTACTCGTACGTCAGATATGTAGGTATAAATCAACATAAAATAAATAAACACCAGAAGTCGACTTTTAATACAAAATTGGACGTAATTAAAATGCATATGGTAATTAATTCGATATTATACGAATTTTTGTTCGTAATTACGGCGATTAATTACACGGTTAAACGGTTAACCCGAGATACTTAACAAAGGGTATCGTATACAATCGAGGAAGGTGAATACTCGTAAGAAACCTGATTGATAACATCGGCTTCGTATATACTCTGCCTACAAGTTAGTAATTAACGACGAAGCTTATCTTTGACATGTCTTTGACGAGTAGACGCTTTTTAAAATTACCTACCTATACTGTTACCAGCAGTCACCACCTCTCTAATAACTCACGCTCGTATAAACATTCGAACAAGCGAGGATGTCCAAATGTGAGCAAAATGAGAGATGAAATTTCAACAAGTTTGAAAAAGCAAATATCTACCCCTCTCGCCTTACAGGGGCTTATTCTAAAGAAAATTTGGAGCTGCACAAACTTAGCTTTAATTCCAGAGCCATGTTTTTACAAGGATTAATATTTTAATTTCATAATGTGGGTATTAGTTTTTATTAACTATTCAATCAGGTTTTTTTTTTTAAATATAAAGTTTCAAAAAAATAATAATTAAAGTATTTTTTCAAATTTTATTTCATCTTTATTGGAATTAAATTTTAAATAATTATAGAGATTTAAAAATTTTAAATCTTCAATTTAATTTTAAAGTCGAAATTAAGCCACTTGTAAAATTTTTATGGTTTTTCAGCAACTTCTGACAAATGTTAAAATTGTCGCAAAAAAAATATTTCTCGAGGGGAAGAAATAGAAATTATTTTTCAAAAAAGAAAATTCGTGTTTTTTAAAATGTTTTCATTGGGAGTTACCAATTCTCCCATCTCTCAAACTATAAAGGTCTTGGTACGTTATAATTTTTCTAAAGAAATAGTTATTAAGTATGATTTTTTTGTCAGAATGAATTTTCATGAAAAAATTCTTGGTCAGTAGATCCATATTTGTAGGTTTTTTGACAAGAGAATTTTTCCAAAAGGAAATATCATCAAACAATTTTTTTTTTTTTTTTTCAAAAAAAATGATTAGGATTTTTTGAGTCTTTTTTGACAAAATAGGTAGGCAGTCGGGTAATTATTTTCAAAAGATTTTTTTGTCAGAAAATATTAACTTTTAATCAAAATTTTTTAAAAAGATTTTTTGACAAAAAATATTTTTCAAGACTTTTTATGTACCTATTATGTACCTAATTCGTAATTATTATGATTCAAAATTCTTTTTAATATTTTTTTAAGAAACGAGTTTTTCGTCAAAAAAATTCAAGATCTGCTGTAAAAATTTATTTGGAGGAGTTTGTGTCAAAAATCAATTTTTGGAGTGGGTATGTTTTGGTTTTTGGTCAAAAAAAATTCAAAGATTTTTTGACAAAAAGAAATAGTTTCAAGATTTTCTAGTCAAGAAAAAATGTTTCCAAGATTTTTTAGTCGAAAAAAAAAATTTCAAGATTTTTCAGTCAAACAAATTAATATTTTCAAGATTTAATGGTCAAATTTTTTTTCAAGATTTTTCAGTCCAAAAAAAATATTTTCAAGATTTTTCAGTCAAAAAAGTCAAGATTTTTTGGTCTAAAAAAATATTTTCAAGACCTTTTGGTCAAAGAAAATATTTTCAAGATTTTTTGGTCAAAAAACTTTTTTTCAACATTTTTTTGTTAAAAAAATATTTTTAAGATTTTTCAGTCAAAAAAAATATATTTTCAATATTTTTCAGTCAAAAAAAAATATTTTCATGTCCATGATTTTTTGGTCAGAAAATTTTTTTTCAAGATTTTTTGGTCTAAAAAAATATTTTCAATATCTTTTGGTCAAAAAAAATATATTTTCAAGATTTTTTGGTCAAAAAATTTTTTTTAAAGATTTTTTTGTTAAAATTTTTTTAAAAGATTTTTCAGTCAAAAAAAATATTTTCATATGGTTAGGTTAGGTATTAATATCTTAAAAAAAACTTTTTTTTTGTCAAAAAAGTTTTTATTCAGGATTTAAGTAGGTATTGTAGAAAAAACATCTTCTAGAGATTTTTCATCAAAAAAATATTGTCACGACGTCACGAGTAAAAGACTTCTTCAAGAAGTTGCATTTATATTTTGATAATCACTCGTAAATGTACTTAATTTTTATTTGCTTGAAAGTTAAAACTATAGATTAGATATTTGTTTTCATTTTTGCTCTTGTTTGTTTCATTTTTGGTTTTCTTCTACGCACTAACTGAAAAAATGAAAAATTACTCGAATTTTTGGAGCTGCACAAAGTAGTTTCAAATTGCACACATTTGTTTTGGAGTTGCACAAAATATGTGGATTTGCACGTTGAAATAATAGTGCTTGTTGTGCCACTAATGGATCGTGATGGATAAGTGATAACTACATTTTAAATTTCGGTTCGCGAACGCCGGATGTAGGTGTTATTAAAAACTAGCGAACCTACTTATTTATTTTGAAACGAAAAGAAAAAAATAGTAAAAATGCTGTTTGTGTAAAATCATCTTCCAGTTTTGGTAAAGAATTGGTATGGAGGAGAGATGATGTACGAGTAAGGAATAACTTGATAAAACAAAGCAGATAGCCAAGAAAGCATTATAATTACATGCTGCCAATTACATTACTGTAATTGCATTTGTGCTGGGTGAAACATTGATTACCATATGGTGCATGGCACGACTACTAGTTAGAAATAGGTAATGCCTGCAGCTTCAAGTTTATAGTATACGGTATATGCCCTCATTCTAAATAATTTACTTTTTTTTTCAGCAAAAAGCTAATGGGTTATAAATTCTTATTTTTTTCCAAAATGACCGCCGTCGAGATTAAAAAGTCATAATGGCTAATGGCTACCGACGTTAAAGGTAAACAGCGTTGGTTGAAAATTTAAGTGTTAACATAGTAGGTATATACAATCTAGACACCTAAGAGTATATTTTACATTCCTAGCTGTAAGAACATACATGGAATACTTGTGGCTTTTATACCTTCGGTGAATTATTGCAAACTGGCAATTTTCTAGACGTATGTACTCCTACTAACGTTAAAAAATGTTAATCCTGCTAATGCGTTTGTACAATGTTAAATTTTCACACAAGTGTCGATATTTATTTATATCAGATACAATTGCCCAAGTACCTATCCAGAGTACTTTTTACATTTATTGGATTTTAATACATTAAAGTGTAGCGTATTCCCTATTATCAAAACATATTTCCTTTATGTCGCATGTGATTGTATATTCGAATCGCAAGAATATAAAGAAATATACGAAGAATTTTTTTTTTATCTTAGCGATACCGAAGATACCGTTTCCTTATTACATTCTTTTGATTCTTTTATGTCAGGTATCAATATTAAACTAGGTACTAAAAAGGAAACTGTAATTGTTGTACGCACTCCACTGAAAGCGACGCAATGCGTAGGTATATCAGAGAGTTGTTTTTTACTTCTAGTTTTTTTTTTGAATGACGTTTCAATCGAGTGTCTATCTAATTTTTAAAATACAATTAAAACTTTATCGCTGATAGATAGCTTGCTACCTGTATCTCGATTAAAAAAAAAATATATATATATATATAGGAGCAGGAAATGGTCGTGCTAAACTTTGTTTTCGATCTAAATAAAATGTCGGTGAAAATGAAAAACTTTCTCCGACAAAGCCCGCACATTTGACGAACAAATTGCTAATAGGTATAGCACATAAATGAGAGTGAGTCCTATTTTTGCTTGTGTGTGTGTGTTTTATCTCGTCTAAATTGACTCTATTATAAGAAAGGAATGTAGGTAGTTTTTTTTTTTTTTTTTTTTTTTTTTTTTTTTTTTTTTTTTTTTGTAAAAACGATCAATATTTTTAATTGAAAAGATTTCTCGCTCTTGAGTCAAAATACCTCTGGGTACGAGTTACAGAGTAGAAAATCATATGCGTATTGCGCCCTAAATTTTTCCAAATGCATCTATTCAATGTTGGCCAAAAATTAAAATACTTTTCAATGTTGTATTTTTTTCCTCCAAAAGAATGAATAAATTTTTAATGACGTATAAATGCAGCACAGGCAAATTTTAACATCTGACTAGAACAAACACCGCGAAACACAATGAAATTTAAATGAGCAATTCAAATAAGGAAACTGTTACATACTTCAGCGGCTTCCTAACTTAAAAATAATTCATATTCAATGGAAATATACCTACTAGTGTCATGAGACACACGACTCGCATAACACATTTTACTACCTATACAATGTTGTCAGACGCAACGTTGCCAATTTCTTTCTACGTGAGGGGGTTTTAATTTATATCAATGTATCACGGGTGCGTAGGTATTTAATAAAAAAGAAGAGTTAATTGATCGTACGAATGTTTTCCATCGCCATATGCAGGTAGGTATGCCAAGATATGTAGGGGTTAGGGGATAGCGTGCTGTGAAAGTGAACTTTTCATTTGTTTCATTTGGCTACCTATGTAGTTCAAATCAAAATCAATTCATCGAAAATGAAATGCCTCATTATTTTCACTCATATCCCAGTTTGAATTTCCAAAAAGCCCAATGATGGTCAAATTTGACAACATCGAACCATTAACATCACTTGCAGCATGCGACGGCGGAGGACGTTATGCTTTATGCTAATAGAAAACCGGTCTTTCACAAACGTGCATATTTTACCGTAGGTAACTTGTAAATATTGACCTATATACATGCCGCCTAATAATTAATAGGTTACGCTTAGACAGAGTTTATGTATGCAAAAATACTAGAACTGTTCGATCGTTTATACCTAAAATAAACAATATTTACTTAGGAACCAAGTTTCCTGCATTTATTTAAACAACGCCGAAATAGTGTGTTTTCTAGGAAGACGTGTAACCTTTTTGAAGATACCTATAGACCTACACCTCCTACTAAGTGAAATGCTAATTAACAATCTGAAAATGAAAATGCACCTTTTTATTCTCAAAAAATTTAAAAAAATGGGTCAGAAACTGTCCATTTGTCTTTGAATTCCAAAAAATTGGAATTTTTGCCAATCGCCTATGAAATGATTTCACATCTCAAAAAAAAAAAAAAAAAAATCAAACCGGGAAAAATACGAAAAAAGTATAAAATTACTCTGGAAACATGCTACATATATGAGCATCTTCACAGAAAGTGATTAATAAATCGAAAACAACTACAATGTGCAAAATACCAAATAAAGAATCTGATAGAACTCGTTTGTTATATCATGTAACTATTAACAGTTACAATTATTATTACTAAACGGCGATCATTCACATAACCGGATTCAATAAAATACTGTTATAAACTCGTACATTACAGATGATTTTAATTAGAAGAGTGACGAGTGGTTCATGTTACCGCGACTTCGGAAAGGGAAAGGAAATGCAAAATTTTCCAAAATTCACTTTCAATTAATTTTAAACAAATTGTTTCCATTTTTGTGTTTAGTTTTGTCCGTATCTATCTAAACATCAAATGGAAATTTGAAAAAATCAAGTGGTTTTTTCTCAAAAAAGCGAAAGATTCAGAAGAAACGAATTTCCGTGAAAAAGTAGTAGATTTCTGAAGTTTTCTATAAAAAAGTAGTAGATTTTAAGATTTTTTCATAAAAAAGAATAAGTTCAGGAATTTATTTATTTTTATTTTAAAAAAAATTTTCATGATAAATGATGCATGGTCCTGTTGTCAGTTGTCACTGGAAAAATATATTAAGTAAAAAATCAGTCTTAAAAATTGAAAAAATTTGTTTCTGCTTTTTTTGTCACATTTTACAAAAATTGGAAGATTTTTTAAAAAATCAGGAGATTTTGGCTTAGAATCAAAGAACTTTGTTGCAAATCAGGAGCTCTTGCAGAAAATCACTAGATCAGGAGAAAATCAGTACCTAGAGGCTTGAAAAAGTAGTGGATAATATCCTGAAAAATCAGGAGTGTTGGCAACGCTTATATGAACACGACCCGCACTCGTGACTATGTTCCTAGCCAAGCCTTCCACCCTTTTTTTCGTTATTCGCCTACAGGGTTTACAGACAAAAAAAATATTTCCTCTCTTTTATTCAGCAATTTAAAAATTCATTTTACAATTTCGGGCTCCCAAGGACAACTATACACCTAAATTCTCCGTTGAGAAGAGCCTGTTTATCTACGTACGCTCCTAAGTTTTCCACCGTTCTGTTTTTCATTCACCTACAAGCCCTACTTATTAAATTCTGGGTTTAAAGACAAAAACAAATGCATTTCCTCTCTTTTTCCTTATTCAGCAATTAAAAGTTAAAATTTGGTCCATCTATATTTACAATTCAGGCTCCCCGGTTTTTACAAGGTGTCTACAGGTCATGGAAGTTATGGAAAAGTCATGGATTTTACTGTTCAAAGTCATGGATTTTTGGCTTTTATTGAGCAAAATTAGCATAATTATTTTTATTTTTTCATTCTAAATCACAGTTATTATTAAAAAAAAATCGAATCGAACATTTTTAGTATTTCCAGTGATCTCACCCCCCCCCCCCCCCCCTCACAAACTTGTAAAAGCAACTTATGGAGATGTTACTCAGAACAAAAAACTGAATAAAATTATGGGAGTGGGGGCTGGGAGCACTCAACATTTGGGCAAAATGTAAAAAAATGACCAGTCGTGAAAAATTCATGGATTTCCAAAAAAAGCTCAAGTAGACACCATGCTTCTTTTTCTTTCAGAAATTATTTTTTATCACAATTGCACTGATTGAAACTTCATTTTACTTCTAGATTTTTTTTACAAAAAAAAAACCCAAAAAAAAACTACTTACCTATTAATATCATAAAAATTTGGCTTTTTGAAAAAAAATACTATACTTATGCAGTATGCACCTGGGTATACTTATATTATCTTTTTCAGGTTGATAAATTTGAAAAAATGAATCGATTTTCCAATAAAGGATTAACAGTTTGTTTTAAACAAAAAATTGCTTCAAATGCCTGAGTAGGTACCTACCTACCTATTTGAAAATACCCACATGACATAAATATCATGTTTCCTAACCACTTCACCAAACCTTAAAATCTTTAAAACAACAATGGACCACAGCACAGGCTGTAAGTACCTTAACCTAACTTTTCAAGTACCGTATTCCACGAACAGAGATAAATCAGTATCTGGTACTTACTTAGTATCTTATCAACGTATTTGAAATCACTATCACAAACAATCGAATGAAAATCTCGGAAAAATAAGTTTAAAAAAAGTAAAGAAAAAGATATCGAAAATTAAAGAACTAATAAAACAGTAACCGAACACTTGAAACAAACGAAAACTAAACACGCGCCGTGCTAAAAATAAAAAATACGAATCATGAAAAAGCGGTCAATGTAAAAAATACTATTGCACCAGAACGTGGGTAAAATACGAGTGTACCTTCAACTTGACCTAACCAGGAAAAACACTACCTCGGATGTCAATGTCAGACATGGTTTTATAACTTTTGCCCTACCATCGAAGAATATCCAATACCGGATTGGATTTGGCCTGGTAGAGAGGGCATTGCTTCGCGTTGCAATTGAAGGCGCTCGGAAGTGATTTTACATTCCTTACGAATTGCATGTAATATGACAAGCTAAACTTAATCTAAATGATGTATTTATCTGCCAATAAAAAGTTAAAGATGATTTCCTTTTACACGTATGTCGTTTTGGTCCCTCGAAATTTTGCGGAAATGGTAGGTATTGATTTTTACCTGATAAAAAAAATAAAAAAAAACAGATTGGAAATGTGATTGACAGTTGGAAAAATTTATCCGAGATTATTTAGTATCAATGTACGTATAATACGTACAATTTGTTTATTTTTTGCGATTTTTCGATTGATAAAATATAATTACCAAGGGTGAAAAAATTTAGCATGAAAATTGAGTCATTAGGTTCGTTCAAGCGCTTTTGTTTTTCTTGTTTTTGTTTAAAAATTTAAGAAATTCTTAAATTTTCACTTTTAAGAAATAGATGGCTATGTTGTTATGACTCTATTATGAGCAAAATTGTTGATTTTTTTTTCAAAATAGAAAAAAATTGGTGAAAATTGGGAAAAATCAAGATATTTTACCGTATTTTACTAAAAGTAGAGTCATTAAAACCTAGCCAACTATTTCTAAAAGTAAAAATTTAAGAATTTCTTAAAATTTTAAACAAAAACAAGATAAATAAAAAGCGCTTGAACGAACCTAATAATTTAAACTATCTAAGTATGCGAGTAATATTCAAGTGCACGTTTCAAAACCACTTAGAAAAATTAATAATGCAAGTTGAATATCATTCTTCTGATCACGTTCGATTTTACTTCGATTCTCGAGCACGTCTCCCCGCACTTCGTCTTCTTCCAATGATGATTTGTTATTCCGGGTTCCTACTTTACGCGCCCAGAACAAGAACATACATTGAGTTAGGAGTTTGATAATAGTTCTTCCGGTTGCATTTGCAATCAGATCAAGGCTACATTATATTTAAATGTGATAGTTTTAGAAAAAAAAAAAGTTTACAAAAAGAAGTTAACTGTCCACTGCGTTCCAAAAATATTATTAAAATGAAATAATGATTACGTAGTTTCTGACTGACGTCTGGAGATGTAATTTAATAAATATAGGTACTTGTTTTATATTTATATACAGGCGCAGACATCATATTTTCAGAATTTTTCATCTGACATTTGAACTATTTTTCTTTAAAAATTAGTGAAAAAAATTCAATGGAGAACTGATGAGCATTCTTATAAGTATTTGTTTAGTGATAGCAATTAAACTACTTTGTAGTTTATGATTTGACAATTAGGTACTTCCCTTTATTTTTTTTCTTCCGAGTTTACTTCTCTCGAATAAAATCCAATGATTGTGAAGTGTGAACCAGTCCTGGCTGGGATTTTGAAATTGAGTGATGGAAGTTGATCCTTAGGATCTAAAAAGTTGTTGATTAAATTGTTGTCCCTGTACTTCGTATCCAACCCCCCTCCCAGGGAGGTCAAATTCGTTGTTTCTTTGTGAATTTTCATTTACTACAATTCTTAGAATTTTTCAAACTTACAGGTGCGATGAACCCTACCAAGGATCATTACTAGTTTTTTTTTTAGCACGTTCCTTGGCATAGGAATATTAGTTTTAACATTACAAAGCGTAATTAATAACTGTAATATGAGAATAATTCCATATTTTTTATTTCCTCCCCTAACTGATTGATTTATTTTTAAAATCTTTAATAAGAACATTCGTTAGGTTTTTCAATTTTTGAAAAATTGGGGGTGGCAATGAGGTAGGAACCATCAGACATTCAGTTGTCAATTTTTATAAAAAATGGGGAGGGTTGACAACAGAGCATATTTTAAGCAATTTTCACTGGGTGGCACTAATAATTTCAAGTGACAATTTTTTCTTTTGTCATATTTTGCTACATTATACTCATAGGTACACAATGTTTCTTTTCGTAAAATTCCTTTACTAATTTTCTGTACCCCATCCCCTCCCCTCCCCCCCCCCAATGCTCGAATTGAGCCGGAGTTCTAGTTCGTGAAAAATTCTAGTACTCGTACATGTTCTATTTTACCAAAATTTAAAAAATCTTTGATTTCTTTTTTCAGTTCTTCTGAAGTAGGTATAAATATTAGGTATAAGTAGATAAGTGAAAATAATTCTCAAATTTTTAAAGGAAACTTTTAAATTTTTTTGAAAAACAAAACATTTAATTTTTTTGAGAAAAAGACTCTTTTTATGTAGAAAGAATGTTCTCATTTTTTAAGAAAAAAAGTTTGAAATTATTATTCCTATATGTTTTGAAGAAAAACACATTCTTGAAAAAATAAATACAATTTTTTTGAAGTGGGAAATTTCTCTGTTTTTCTATAAAAAATATTAAATTTGTGGATATATATATATATAATCATTAAATTTTTTTATTTAAAAAAAATCTTTATTTTTGTTTAGGTTGAAATCTCTCATTTTTGAAGAGAAAAAAAAAAAAAAATTTTGAGAAAATAATTCTGATTTGTGCCAATTTTTTTTTGTTGAAAAATCTGTTTTTAGGTTTAGAATGAAAACTATTATTTTTGGAGAAAACACTTTAAATTAAGTAATCTAAATTTTTCGGGAAAAAACATTCGAGAGAAGAAAGTTTTCTGAAATATTTCTCAAATTTTTGGAGAAAAAAATAGTGAAAAAATCTTCAATTATTTTTCGAAAGGAAATAATTATCATGAAATATCTTATTTTTAGAGAAATCCTAATATTGATTATTTTGGTGGGATATTTTTCAAATTTTTGGAGAAGAAAATCTCACATTCTTATAGAAAAAATGGACATTTTTTTTTGATTTTTCAATTTTCTTGGAATAAACATAGATACAAGTGGAATAGTGGTCACTTGAAATTCCGTTTGGAGAAAATTGAAAATGGAGAATAATTTCTCATGAAAAAAAATAATTTACGTAGATTCAGAAAAAAAAAAAAAAAAAAAAAATGTAGAAGTTCGAAAATTTATTAATTTATTTTTTTTTCAAAATGGGAAGAGGCTTGCGGCATTACTTAGAATTCAGTCGGGTGAAAATAAAAAAATAGGAAGTTATTTTCTCATAATAATGAACAACTTTGAATGCCAGGTCAAAAAATGTTGCTTATTTCTTCTGTTTTTTTTGTTGTTTTTTTTTTTTGAAAATTGTGAGCGTTTCAACTGCCCTCAAAGTACCACTTTAAAATGAAGTTATGGAGAAAATGAAGGATAGGAAATTATTTCTTATCAATATCTTCAGACATGTATTTTATACTCTCGGGGCATCTGAGAGGAAAGTTGTGTTGTGAGTTCCTAAAATAATGTCATTTGGGTGTTTTAAATGCAAATTGGAAAAAATAGAAAAAATGCTCTTTCATCGAAAGCTTGAACTGACGTCTTGAGCGAGTTATCATCGATTTATCATTTTTTGAATATTTTATTAACATTTTGGCATTGTTTTGAAGAAAAAAGATTACCAAACTGTATAACGTAGAAATCATAATTGCGGAGGGAAAAAAATACAAGTACAGTTTTGAAGCACCTACACCTACATCGGTATGGTTTGATGATTAAAATAACACTTTTGATCGTGTAAAACAGTTATATATTTACGTTGTATGGTCACATCATCGTTTTTTTCAATCTGCCTTACTTTTATAATAATCTTTATCCACAAAACTATCCACAACTATGCTCCGTAACGGTACAAATTGCGATTAGGTATATTTGTTTTAAATTCATACACGGATGAAAAAAAGTTGATGTTGTTTTTGTGGGAGAAATAAACTAGCAATTTTTGTCGTCGCCTAATCAGTTCATTGATTAATTTGCACAGTTACCTACATACATCTTATTTGCCATAAACCTTACACGAAACCGAATTTATCGATTTACAAGATTTTAATTGATTGATTACTATGGGAAAGTAAATTTCATTTGTGGTCTTGGTGATAAAAAGATGTTCGAACACCGACCTACAATTTGAAAAAAAAATTACTAGCATCTTTTATGTTAGTACTTGTATACTGGTATGAGAATAAAAATAAAGTTTTTTATTTGACGAGTAATATTTTTTTGAATAAATACTCGAACAGTAAAAAAATCAAACTTACCAATTACCTGTGCCATTGGCTTTTATCGCGCTTATGAGTCTCGTACCTATTGCATCTTATAAAATTACGTTAGCAATAATTGCTCATTTTTTATTTTTTCAAAATGATTTCGTTATTGGTTGAGAACTCGAATTTTTATTATTGTCGAGATGCAATTTTGCCGACACGACGCCCACTACTTTTTATTATGTTTTCGTTACAATCTGAGCAATTTTTCTCGGATGATGAGCAGGTACTTATTTCTTGAGGAAAACGATAAATTTCATAAACGAACATTTTTATGGTCATTTTTTTCAGTCTTGCGTCTTTAAGAAGTATCGCCGTCAGTGATTTAAGGGTGTTAAAAAAGCGCCATATTGAACGGAAACAGTAAAGATGTTTCATCCTTCTTCTTTTTTTCCTTTTTTTCCTTTTTTTCTTTTTACGTGATGAACATCAGTATATCATCTGATGTGATATAACTCATTTTTAACGGATAAACAATATAATATGAAATAAAAGTTGATTTCTTTCCCTTTCTTTTCCTCTTATTTTTTGTTGAAATTGTATTAAGCAATTAATATGGGTCGTTCCGTACGTTTGTAAGTTTACTATACTCGTAGGTAGTACACTTACGGGTACTCGTACTGAACAATACATGTATTGACAGCTCCCGGGCCCAAACACGACGTCATTAATGATTAAACCGTAAGGATATACATAGGGATAATCTAATCGAGTCTCACGTTGGACAGTAAGATTTATGACGTCCATTTCTGTTAAAATACGAGTGCATATCTGATAACCCAACATCGAACGGTAACTCTGAACGATTTCAACGATTGTTCTAAAGACACCTTTAATTGGCAAATAAAATAGGTATAGGTAGGTAGTGCGATTGTAAAATCTATGAAGTTTTTACTTTTATGAGAGAAAAAAATTCCACTCAAGTATATACTTAGACTTACCTAACTTGAAGTACAAGTACGAGATGAATTTTATTTTGCACTTTCTTTAGTGTTGTTGATCATGCGAAAAACTTATTCCCAACAACTCAATATAAAACCAGTACGAATTCTAAACGTACGTACTTACTCACCTATGATTGAGTCGATTTTGTTTTTACTTAATTTGACGGCTTTTTAATTCACCGACAATCCCTAGTAATATTTAAAAGAAGTAGACATTTCCTTGAATGGAAGGAAGATGTATGATGCATTTGTTTTTTTCTCACGCTTTGTATCTTAATTCGATCGAAAGAAAAAAATAACCAGAACCTGCAAGCAAACCGAATGTTACCTATCAATACCTATAGTGTAGTCTTTGCGTTGGTGTACTCGCAGCTCTAAAATGCTTATTCATCAAGTACGTAATACGGGCAAATAGGTATCATCGATGGAATCAAGGAATTATACCTATCTTCGCCGGCTATGATTTTTAATATAAATTGAAATTGATTCAGTAGCGAACTACCATACATATTATTCATAATTAAATGGTATCAATTTTTTTTCTTCTTTCACCTACCGAAGTAGTAAAATAAAATCTTATTCCTTCAAAAAAAATCCTAAAGCAAAAAAATTATCAATTTTATTTTTTATTTTTTTTCAAATATTTCAATTTTTTGGAATTAAGAAAATGTATACTTTCAATTTTTTAAGAGTGAAATTCTTTTCAATCTTTTTGATTTTTTTTTTGATTTTTTTTTTCAAAAAGAAATCTTTTTAGAAAAAAAATTCCTTATTTTTTTGTCCTATTTTTTACACCAATTTTTTCAAATTTTCAGTGTGAAAATCTGTTTAATTTGCTTGTCATAAAAAATTTCTAATTTTTTCAAAACTAAAAAATTTCCTGATTTTCAAGGGAAAAAAATCTCAACTTTTTGGAATAAGTAAAAAAGTTTTATAATTGTTTTGTAGAAAGAAAATGGTTCTACTTTTCTTGGAGAATAAAATCCTTTATTCTTCTGCAAAAAAATCTGAATCAGGTATGTTTAACTCGATTTTTTTTAAGCTAAAAAATAGATAAAAAATGTTTCAACTTCTTTTTTCTATTCTTTCAATTTTGAGGAAAAGCCCATTTAAATTTTTAGTTTTTTTTTTTAAATTGTAGAATTTATGCAAAAAATTTATCTTAAAAAAAACATCTTTCAATTTTTGAAAAGAAAAAATTATTAATTTCAGAGTTGTTTTTTTTGTGGAGAGAAATCTTTTGAATTTTTGTAATTTTTTCAGAACAATATTTTTTGAAAATAAAATAAATTACAATTTTTTGGAGAATAAAATTGCCCAAAATTCTGAATTTCCTTGGAATGAAAAATATATCAATTTTTTGTAGCAAAAAAAAAGTACTGTTTAATTCTCAATAAAGGAAGATGAAAATGACACATAAAAGATAAAAGCTTCTCAATTTCTTGTTTCAATTTTTTTGGCGCGAAAAACACTTTCATTTTTTTAATAAAAAGATTTCTGAATGTTTCATAAAATACCTAGGTAAGTTCAATTTCTGTTTTTTTTATTTTTGGAAGAAAATTTCTTGAAAGGAAATAACCGTCTCATTTTTTTGGGAATTTTCTCAGAATAAAAAATTTATCTCAATTCTTTTGAAGTTGGTGTAAAGAAATTTCTCATTTTTTTTTTAAAGTAGAAAAATTCCTTTTTCTTTTTTCTTTTTTTTTTCTTTACAACAAATAAGTAAATTGTTGAATTTTAGGGAGAAAGATTATTATTTTCGTCTCTACTTCTTCAAAAAATAAAAAATAAAAAAAATTAACTCAAACTATTTACTTTTTTTAAAACCTTCTTTCAAGCAAATTTTTATACTTAACTATTATAAGATTTTTTTGAGAGAAACTTTTTTAGGAAGATGATTTCTCACGAAGAATATGCACCTTTTTTATGAGAGTCATTTCTACGACAGAAATTTTCTCGCCAGATGATTTCTTTTTTATAATTTAAAAAAAAATTTACCTAAATTTTTTTCGAAATTTTTTTTTTTTGAAAAGAAGTTTTTGAGCGGGAGGTTTGTTTTTCCAAGATTATATTACTTGAAATAGATCACATCATTTCAAGAAAGGTAGCTATTCGAAACCAGAAAGTGAGTGGTTTGATTCTGTACGAGTATATTTTTTCTCAATGAGTTCTCAATAGTTTGGAGAAGACTATTTGATTGTACCAAATTCATTCAAGATAACGGATTTCTTGCAACTCTGTATGTTGAAGGCTCAAGTTGTTGTATAATGATAGTATTGCTGTCAATCTTTCATTGACTTTTATAGTTGGTCGTTTAACGGTGGATAAATTAAAGTCAATTAAAATACTTGTGAAAATAATTGGTGACTAGATACGCGTATATCGCATTACCATAAATTTTATTAATTTTAAATAATTTTCTCATGCCACCGTTATGCTAACCTTTAAACAATTGAATGTGCTATAGCATTTGGAATTATGTCTCTTGAACTAGTTACAGATTCTCATTATGATGTTTTACTGTGAATACTAAGTTAATGTAACGAATGCAATTCGAGTTTAATTACCTACCTTGTGTTCTATCGTCAGCTTTAAACAGTGTGTGTTTTTAAATTCTTATCATGAAATGAGAGCAGTTTAGAGTACTTGTATATGGAGGATCCAATGTAATTTGTAGGCACGTATTTTGAGTTTTCCTTATGTTTGAGTGAAAATTGTTAAGTAATAAATTTAGAAAAAAATACATTTTTAAAGAAAAATAGTTCCTCTTTCAATTCCAAAATTTTTTATTGAAAAAATTTCAAGAAAATTTTCTAAACCTACGTTTTTAAAGTGAAGTCAATTTGAGTTGAATTTTTTTTATTTTAAAAACATTTTTTAACCCGATTTTTCATTTAATTTTTTTTTTTTTTTTTTTTTAGAATTTACGTCATTCGATACCTTACCTACAATTTTTTATCAATTGTTTTTTTCATTTTTTTTAAAACTACCTATCATTTTCAAAATTATTTTTCTCCATATTAAACATTTTTATTCGCAGATGAAGATTGAAGTGCAACACAAATGGCAAAAAAGGCAGATGACGTCATGAATCCCTATTCCCTATACCCTCAAACAACACTTATATAAAAAAAATTCAAAATATAAATAATCACTTCTTTAAAAAAAAAATTAAAAATTATAAAAAAGGATACGAGTATGTAACTAAGTAATTAAAGCATTGGAATAATTTTCAATTGATTAGTATTACTCATTTCGAAAGACATTGCCATAAAATATTATGATCATAGAATGAGGCTTGTCCGTTCAATTTTAAATGTGTTACAAATATGCTTATAGCATCTTTAAAATTAACACACATATTTGACCCTATTTCACGAAGGAAAACTGATTACGCCATCCAAAGGGAAATTAATCGAATATTAGTGTCCATATTATACACTTTAACTAATAATGTATGGACTCGTTCTCTGGTTATCTGTACCTTTGGTTGCTGGTAGGTAGTAGGTACTTTCTATTCAAAGCTGAAAAGAATCGCACGTGCGTAGAAATTTCAATGAATAAGTCGTTTATGATAATGCAATACAATTTTTCATTCATATGCTTTTGCCAAAAATATTTATAATTTTTCCATCATGTTGCAAATGTACTTGCCTCGTATCCAAGTGACATTGTAGTGTTAGGTATTTTTTCATATTTCTTTTCCGAGAATGCCTAACGGGTGTATCTCGTGTTTAACTATATCTGAAAATTTTCAAATAAATTAGTTTTCGATGGTGGGAAATATATTGGAATTTCTCACTTTTTTCGTTCAATGGCCTTTGGAATTTCTATGTATTTTGTAATGACCGGATTATTTCAGCAAGTCTTGAACCTATCATAATTATCAGGGTTCAATGTTTATTCTGTGGGGGTATTTTGGAAGGTGAAGCGCTGAAAATTTTTAACGAATTCTAGAGGATTTCAAGACCGATGGCTTACTTACACTTCATCTCGAACAATAACTTCGAGAAAAATTTTAAAAATTTTGAAAAAAATTGAATTAGGTAATGACTTAAAAAAAAATTGGAATTTTTTTTTTGATTCTAGGAGATTTGGAAAATTTTTGTTCAATTCAAAACCCTACAACTGTAGGACTTCTCATGCAATTTTTTCGAGAAAAATTTAAATTAGGTATTTTGAGGAATTTGAATTTATGATTTGAAAATTTTTTTGGAATCGATTTTTTTCAATTCCAGCAGATTTAGAAATTCTTTCGTATAATTCAACCCTACTACTGTAGGACTTCTCGAATAATTATTTTGAGAAAAATTTCAGTACGTAATTGCCATTTTGTGAGGAAATTTCTCAATTTACGTATGACATGAAATATTTTTTTGGAATCGACTTTTTTCAATTTGAGAAGATTTGGAGATTTTTTCGTATACGTAATTCAACCGTACAACTGTAGGACTCCTCGAGTAATAATTTGTGAAAAATTTCAGTAATTATGATTTTGTGAGGAAATTTTTCAATTTAGTTATGACTTAAAATATTTTTTTGGAACCGACTTTTTTCAGTTCCAGCAGATTTGAATTTTTTTTTTCGTGTAATTCAACCCTACAACTGTAGGAATTCTCAAGTAATACTCAATTTCGAGAAAAATTTCAGTAATTATGACTTTTTTTTGGGAAATTTCAATTTATGACTTGAAATATTTTTTTGGAATCGATTTTTTTTCAATTCCAGCAGATTTGGGAATTTTTTCGTATATCCAATTCAACCCTACAACTAGGACTTCTCAAACAATAATTTCGAGAAAAATTTCAATAATTTTGAGGAAATTTCAATTTATGACTTGAAATATTTTTTTTTTGGAATCGATTTTTTTCAATTCCAGCAGATTTAGAAATTTTTTCGTATACCTAATTCTTAATTCATCCCTACAACAAGGACTTCTCATACAATAATTTAAAGGAAATTTCAATTTATGATTTGAAAATTTTTTTGCATTCAATTTTTTTCAATCCTAGCAGATTTGCAATTTTTTGTATGACTCAAACCCTACAACTGTATTAGGACTTCTCATGCAATAATATCGAGAACAATTTTAGTATTTTTTGGAGAATTTGAATTTATGATTGAAATATTTTTTTTTGAATCGATTTTGATTTTTTTTCAATTCCAGCGGATTTGGAAACTTTTTCGTATAATTCAAACCCTACAACTGTAGGACTTCGAATAATTATTTCGAGAAAAATTTTAATAATTTTTTGGAAATTCCAATTTATGATTTGAAAAAAATTTTTGGAGCTGACTTTTTTCAATTCCACCTGATTTTGATTTTTTTTGTATAAACCAACCATGCAAGGAAATTTTAATTTATAACTTGATTTTTTTTTGGAATTGATTATAATTCCGAGGAAAATTTCAGTAAGTAGTCTATAGGTATAATTATAACTTTATGAAAAAATTGAAATAATGAATTAAAATTATTTTGAATGGAACTTCCACATATCAGACTGGACTAGACCCCCTCCCCTCCAAAAAAGTTGTTTCTTTTTATAGGAAAACATTTTCCTATTTTTAAATTTTTCCTTAAGTGAGTTTCAAATACCTAGACTCTGGTCAACTCCATTTTTTAAGACAAAACGAAAAAATTGACCGAATTTCAAAATCTAGCTTTTTTGGTTTAACCCATCAAAATTTATTCCTTTTTATGAGAATTAGTACCCAATTTTATACTTTCCCTCCCAATTTAATTTCAAATGGCACCTAGCTTGTGACCCACTATTTTTCAAAAAAAGTAATAAAAACGAAAAAAATTAGCAAAATTTTTTCACCCATATTTGAAGCATTTAATTAGTATTAAGGGCTACGAGTTGGGAGATGTCTATCACATTTGTGCTGAGAATGCTCGTGTACAAAAATACTGTACCTATCTATTACCTACATATATCGAATTCGAAGACCTATGTAAATAAAAATACAAATAAAATTATATCTCAATCAAATAGCTGATAAGTTTATTTCGCAGGTAACGTTATATACACGGTGTTTATCTAACGGAATTTTTACCTGTTTATTTTATCGACCTTATAGGTCATTCTTTAACCAATATTTCCCACAATATTTATCAATTATTTTATATCGAATGTGGAAACGAACTCATCTCGGCGCTATATTCAGATTAAGGTGAAATGGCCGGTATTTGCAACACCCATCAATTAACGGTATTTTACCGCCGACTGCGACGTATAGAATCCATTGCTCGCTAACAAGGTAATTTCATTTAATCTCGCGGTGCAATATTGTATCATTTACTTGTGATAAATCTCATCGTCTATTATCTTATTTATACGAATAAAATGAAAACCCCTTTACTTGTGATAAATATCATCGTCTATTATCTTATTTATACGAATAAAATGAAAACCCCTGATTAACCGGATCGTTTAGCAAAAACTCATACTACAGAGTTCCTTAACATCGCACATGGTCCTTGTGCACCGTTACTGGACGTTATGCACGAACTTCGTTAACGCCTTGAAACCGGCATCCGTCAATCGAAATAGTTGTTCTCGGCGGCTCGGCGGCTGCGGAATTAAGGATAAATTGAGTTTCATGAAGCTAAACGTTTTACCGCCTTAATTCTGCATTTTAAAAGAATTCCTTTAAATAACGACAGCTAACATGTTGTCTATCAACGATCACGACTAATACATTATATGTACTTATACCTACCTACGTTTAATTCGAGCATGCATCCAGTTTGCGTATCCAATCAAAAATTTTTTTTTACTTTCCGAACAGCGCGTAGCGTTGTAAGGAAAGTATTGTTTTCGGTGCGAAATGCGTTTTCACGAATATTGCACTTAGACAAATTTTGACTTCGTACAAATTTGTTTTCAACAATTTCCAGATGATGTTCCGTATGTATGTGTGTGTGTGTGTGTGTGTGTGTGTATGTGTGTGTGTGCAGAAAAATTTGTTAACACGATTCTAATCGCCCTAATTGAGATATCTCGTTGAAATTCGGCGATGAGAAGTGGTTTATATAAACGAAGGCTACGCAAGAATTTGGGGCCTTTACGTTGAATAGAAAAAATTTTACGAGCGTTTTTTGCGAAAAATTTGTTAACACGATTCCAACCGCCCTAATTGAGATATCTCGTTGAAATTCGGCGATGAGTAGTGGTTTATATAAGCGAAGGCTACGCAAGAATTTGGGGCCTTTACGTTGAATAGAAAAAAATTTACGAGCGATTTATGCGAAAGATCGTCGAGTTTCACATTTGTCGCGTTTTAGATGTCGATAAAGGGAACGGTTCAAGTGTTTATCTATATCCGGACATGTCCGCGGGTGTACCGGTTTCCTCTCCTTTCCTTAACATGCGCATTGCGCAATGCTTCGCATTTTTGTCTTATTCATGATAAGATGTACGGGTATTCGAATGGTTGTTTTGTTTACATCATCATGATATTTTTTCACGATTAATAATAATGGAGCAAGTGTGATTTTGCCGAATATTTTTGTGTCATGTTTAACGTTTTTCAGTGTAATTGCTGACGTTTTAAATACAAAAAATATTTTATAGTCGATTTTTTCACAAATATTCGATAATCAATTTTTTTTACATAATATTCGATGACCGATTTTTTTACAAATATTTTTTTGTTAATATTTTTTAAAATACTTTTTGATTCGGAAAGTTCGTGATGCTTGCATCACTGTTTATTTCATATTAGGTACATATTCCCGTTTGCATTAATTTTTCAAACATAGGTAAACAACCGAGCATTGTTATTTCCTCTTGTTTGGTGAATCGGAGCAGTTATGTAAATATGTGGTAATTTTACTCTTCCATCCATATATTTGAAAATTTTCAATGCAAAATAAAGCGTAACGACGGTCAAAATTCTTAATATTTGTCACATACGTGCTCTTTCGGTTTTCTTTCTTTCTTTTTTTTTCCTATTTTTTTATTTTTTATGTATGGTATCTACCTATAAAAATAAACGGTAAATTGGTTCAGACATACGCTTATAATCTGTATAATAAAATTTTGGCATGCTAAATTGCATTCAAAATATTTAATTATCCAACAAATTTTAACATTGAATCATATTCGCAGAAATAGGGTAAAATTTTTGATTTTTCTCACTTTATATATTTTGACGCTTGTTTTTGCGTCACCCATTCATTTCTCAAAAATATTAAAAGAATCTTTTTTGTGGAAAATTTTATGCACTTCAATTTCAGTTATGATCATTTTGTTGTTTAAATGAACATTTGAAGAGTTATGAGCGAAAAATCACTTGAAGGGATTTGGGTTCACATTTTAGGCACTTCCGAAGTGGTAAGGAATTTTGGTGATTAATCGCGGTACGTACACTAAAAGAAACATTTTAAAATGAAAAAAATTTTAAAAAGTTTACCTCATTTTTTGGGTTTAATTTTATGGGGTCTCATCTCTCGTAAGAATTGGTCATATTCTCAAAATGTCACCATAGGTCAGTAAAGAATGGTGTTACAAACAGCTATCGAATGAAGAAAAATCACGAATTGAACGCATTTTGTTCCAAAATTTTGGCAAAATCATTTCAAAACCCCAAATTTAAAATGTTTCCAATTTATGAATATTTTGTAAATTTCCCCTTTTTTGAAAATTTTAGATTTTTTTTTTTTTTTTGGCTGATTGT
Organism: Balanococcus diminutus; assembly: GCA_959613365.1. Lineage (NCBI taxonomy): Eukaryota > Metazoa > Arthropoda > Insecta > Hemiptera > Pseudococcidae > Balanococcus > Balanococcus diminutus. The sequence continues at coordinate 39,601,112 of OY390715.1, read as the reverse complement.
TCGATATTTTATTGGCTTATGTATGGTTGGACTGATGTAAATAAATTTTTATAAACTACCTACTTAATCCAATTAATAAAACATTATTATAAGTTTTTTAGGTTAAAAAAAATCAATTCATCCAATTTATATCCTTTTTTGGTAATAACACACGAGAATTTTTTTAAGGTGGCTCTGAAAAACACAGGTATTTTTTTCTTCTAATAATAAGAGATTTCATCATTTTCATCCTAAACAAAGAAGAGATTTTTTTTCACTATTTTTCTCCAAAAATCTGGGAAATACTATTAACTAATTCAAAAAAAATTTAGTTTATTTTTTTCAAAAAATCTAGATTCATTGAAAAATTTTCACCAAAAATAAGAGATTTCATTCTAAACAGAAAAACATACTTACCTATTTTTTTACTCCAAAGTATATTATTTGGCAGTAAGGTAATCAAGATTAGCCTATTTCCTCAAAAAAATTTACTCTAAAAATAAGACATTATTCATCCTAAAAAATAGAGATTTTTTCTCAAAAAAATGCGAGATTCCTTTTTTTTTTTTTTAATTTTGGATAAAAAATAGAAAGATTTTTTATCCAAAAATTTTAGAAATTATTATTATTATTTCAAAAAAACTGAGAAATTTTCTTCTCCAAAAAATTGTATTTTTTTTTAATCGAAATATTTTTTTTTCTTCAAAATGTTTGGGAATACCTAATTAAAATTTTATTCTTAAAAAATGAGAGCTATTTCTTTCTTTATAAAAAATGGATTTTTTCTCAAAAAAAATTGAGAATAATTTTCAAATCAAACCATTTACCTATGTCAGAAGTTTTTCAAGTTTTGGTAAAATGGAACATCCTAAAAATTTTCAAGAACATGGAACGAATCTTTTTTCATTTTTTACAAACTGTTGGCCGGTTTAGTAGGTAAATAGTGACAGATTCAAATATATATATATATTTTTTTTAAATTTCAATGTGCAATAAATCTTAAAAGGAGCATTTTCTAATAAAATTCAATTCTTTTGTTGTATTAATTTTTGGTTTGAGCAAGATTCAAAAAAATAGATGTTTTAACAAAATTGTAAAAAATTCAAGCTTGAACAAAAATGATTGAAAAATCCTGTGGCAATGATTTAAAATAGGTACCTATAAATCAAAACTGTGACTTGAAAATTTTATTTTTCATGCGATAAATTCCTATAAATCGCATGTTTAAAATTTTAAAAATTCATTTTTTTCAATTAGGTATAAACATTTTTTGAAGAAAAAAAATTCATGCATTTTTGGAGAATTTCGTTTTTTTTTGAAAATTCCTTTACTAATTTTTGCGTATTTTTCTGAAAATCCATTTTCACGTCATAACTTTTTTTATACTTTGAACTATTTTTTGGAAGTCAGCCTTTTTCTAAAACTCTGTTTTATTCCTCTCTGCATTGGCGCACCCAGGATTTTCTTTTGGTTTGGGCTAGAAATATGAAATGAGAGGGTCTAGGTTAGACACTGAAATCTATTGTCAGCGACAAATAGAAGCGATTTTTCGAGTGGGTAAAATCATTGAAAATGCTAACTTACTTAATCATTGAAATTTTCCAACTCATACTTACTATCGATATTAAAAAGTGCCAAAAGAAATCGAAAATTTTAAAAAATATTCGAATTTTGAAAGAAAAATATGCGTTTTTAGCTTACAATCGGTATTTAAAAAAAGAAATGAGGCAAAAATTTTGAAAAATATATGATTTTTGACCAAAAAATGAATGTTTAGCATGAAATTTGAGTTGATAAAATTGAAATTTTTCCAACTTACATATGTACAAATACCACAAATTTGCCGTTTGGGGAGGGCTCAAGCCCGAAAGCCACCCCCCCTGGGTGCGCCACTGCCTCTATGAAAAAAACGGCCCCTGGATCACTTTTGATGGAGAAAACAAAAATGAAATGGGAAAAAGTACTTGTCGATCTCTGTCTAAAGTTTGCTGTCCATCAGGTATAAAGTGCTTACCTATGACCTTTGGAAAAAATAATCTCCCATAGGACCTGAGACTTGAGTGCCTATAGATATCATTCGTACGAGTATATTTGTTCACCGAACTACAATAGACGAGTCTTTAAATCGTTTTAGAGCCGGGTAAATGATGAAAATATCTACCTACTGCGGCGAATCATAATCACAATGCTTCTCGAAACAAGAAACCGAAACCATCATTAATACAAACTACCTCCCATCAGATACTCGTAGGCCTATAAGCTTAAATTCGCATTTTATTACGATAATGTATGGTAATTAGAGAATCCTTGGGTAAATGACATCTGCAGAAGAGTGAGGTAGCTCGACAGGTTTTTGCCCTTTTAAATGCTTACGGAAAGGTGAATTTTTCATCAGTATCGATACCGTAAAGAAAAAGTAATATATAACGTGCACCTACCGTTAAGTAATTCAAAATAAGCAGCGAATATTCAGAAGTTCAATTTCATTAAATTTACGAACAACGTGTCATCAATAGCGGGTATAAGCGAGTATTATTTTATTACTTCCTTTTTATACTTAAACAGCGTCGGTTCGATATGTTTCTTTAGCTTTTGATACTGCTCGTATCACCAATTTGGATGACACGAGAATATGAGACAAGAGGAACGTACCGTCGCGTCGCGTCGCATCTCCTAAATAACATAACTGTGTATTATACGATTCTGATTCTTTCTCTCTCTTTTATGAATAAAATCAAACGCAATGATCGTTAATAACGGTCAATGGATTAATTAGTGCGGTTTTTAAAATTTCACACAAGCCGGAATAAGATTTTCCAAGTTTTGAGGTCGACTGACCGTATTGTCGCGAACTGGTTTAAACGCAATACCGTAATGCTAGAAAACCTAGGGTCTGAAAATGATTTGCGCTTCATTACTCCTATAAATTTATCAGTGTCCGAGTGCCAAAAAAAAATTCGTGAAATTGCAGGTCAAATGAGAAGTGCTGACAATTTACAAGTCTGGGTAAATATTTCACTAACTCTGTAGATTTAATCTACTCGTATACGAGTTGAAATTTTACTTTAATATCGATTTCATTTTTCATCGGGTGTCTTCTGTCTCAAATTACAATCGGTTCGAGTTCGAGGAATTCAAAACAACTCAATTGATCGTCCCGGATGAACAAAAATTAGATTATCAAAACTCGTCAAAAACAGGTATTACGTAGATATACCATGATGAGTTTACTTTTTAATAACTAATGAAAATATTTGAACCCTTTGTTCTGGTAATTTAAGGGAACCCAATTGTCGGAGCGTTGGCTTTTTCAATTTTTATCCATTAGCCATGGTGGATAAGTCAATACGATATTATGTTGGTATACACTATAAGTACTACGGTTAAGTATGAAATGAAAATTTTCAAGGGGCATGTACATCAGTGTAAATGATAATGAAGTAATAAAAATAATTGAGTTTCGTCTTTTGTATTCCAGTTAATCGATGGCACGTGTGTTAAAAATATCTGTTAGTTTAATTTTATTCGAATACCATACTGATGGCCTCCCACTTATTTTTTTTCCCAAAAAATAACGGTAATTTTGGCAGGGAAAGCTCCCTTCCACCAGATAGTACATCTCTGCCTCAGGTCTTCTACTAACCAGTAATTATGAAAAATTTTCTCAATTCCTTTGTAATAATAAAATATACGCGTAAATTGGTTTTAGAATAGATTTTTCTTTCAAATTTTTTGAAGTGAAAATCTTTCAATTACCACGCAGAAAAATTTATGTTTTTTCTGAAAGATGAATTATGTATGGTGTAATAATCCTGTAATTATAAACACCCAAAAAAAAAAAAAAAAAAAAAAAAAAAATGAATTATGTATTTTTAGAGAAAAAAAATTTCAATTTTTGTCTCAATTTTTTTAAGGAAAAAATTTCAAAATTTTAAATATTTCTGAAATTCTTGACGCAAATAAAATCATTTTTTTGTAGAGAAAAATTTCTCAATTTTATTATTTTTTTAATTTTTCAAATTAAAGGTTTTTCGTTTTTTTTTGTTTTTTTTGTTTTTTTTTGGTAGAAAAAAATGTTTTTGGCATTTTTGGAGTCAAATATTTTCTTTTTTGAAGGTATTTTTCAAAAAAATTTCGAAGTAAAAATTATTTTAGCTTTTTTGGAGTAATTTGAAATAGCGGTGGGTAATTTCTTACATTTTTTGGAGTAAAAATTATTAATTATTCAAGTTTTTTGGAGTAGAAATTTTTCAGTTTTTATGAAGAGAAAAATGTAAGTATTTTTTTTCCGAGAAAGAAATTTCATATGTTTAGAGAAGAAAAATCTCAATGTAAAAAAAAAAAAATCTTTTCAATGTTTGCAAAGAAAAAATCGGAAGGAAATAATTTTTTTAATTTTTTTGGAGAAAGAAAAATTTAAAGATATCTCTAAATTTTTGAAGTGAAAATATATTTTTAATTTTTATGCAGCCTTTTGTTGTTGTTGTTGTTTTTAAAAGAAAAATTGTTTAAATTTTTAGAAGAAATTCCTAATCTCGAATATTTTGGATTTTTTTTTCAAAAAAATTGAGAAATCGCTCTTCTCCGAAATTTACCCGGTAAACACACTGTATGCGAATCGCGTACTAATAGAGCGCTAAATTCGCATTTATCGTATACGAATAGCATGCGAAAATAGCGTACTATTAGCATATCAAAAATGGCCGCTTTTTTAGCGGCTAATTTCGAACGCTAATAGTACGCGAAATTAGCAGCGAATGTAGCGTTCTATTCGCTGTTAATTCGCTTGCGATTAGCGTTCGGAATTCGCCTCTAAAAAGTAGGCAAATGATTTTTGACGATTTCCACTCAGCAGTAAATTAATTATTCGAAAATATATCATATTTGTGATCGCAGATCTGTGGAAAATGAAATTATGCCGAATCGTAAAGTTTTTGGGGTACCTATCAGTGGCATTTGATAAAGTAATTTTTAGGAAAATCAAAATTACTACCAAGATTTCAATCTACAACTTTTGTTTGAAAAATTTCTCAATTTGAGCCCCCCTCCAATTATGCCCAATACTACGTAGATAGATAGATAGATTAGATAGGTATAAAAACGTATATTTATTACTCTGAATTGTGAGAGAGAAGAAGGGCTGTCCCGCAGTCCCAAATGAAAATTTTTTCAAACAAAAGTTGTAGATTAAAATCTTAGAAATAATTTCGATTATTACAAAAATTTCGATTTGACTCTTCCTTTCCTTATAATTTCGCATAATACTGCGTTCAAATTGGAGAAGGAAGAGGAACAATTGAAAAATTTTATAGCACTGATAAGACGTCTAAAATTTTTACGATTTGATAAAATTTAATTTCACACAGATTCACGCGATCACAAATAAGATATAAATTCAAAATAATTAACTTACTGTGAGTGGAAATCGTCCAAGAAATTCTGCCTTCGTCTCCATTCTTATCACTTTGAAATCAAATCATTGGCGTTTTTACTTAAAAAGAAGAAAAAACATCAAACAAAACACAAAATTCCCCAACAAAATCAAAAAACCCAGAAAAACCTTTATTTTATTGTTTAAATGTCACTGCAATATATTCAAGTACACATTCATGTTTGAAACTGATTTCTCTCATTTGTAAAACGTATTGAAAGAAGTTGTAGTGAAAATCGCATGCTATTCGCTAGCGAATATTGCGCTAATATCGTAAGAAATATCTGCACGTTTTCCACTGCGATTTTAGCATACGATTCGTATGCGAATATTGTGGTAGTATCGTAAGAAATATTTGCACGTTTTCCACTGCGATTTTAGCATACGATTCTTATGCGAATATCGCGCTAATATCGTACGAACTTTTTGCCTGTTTTCAATGTGATTTCAGGCATGCGATACGCAAGCGAATATCGCGCTAATATCCCACAAAACATCTACAGGTTTTTAAATACGATTTTAGCATGGTATTCGCTCACGAATAGTATACGAATTTATCTGAGAAAATTTTCTTCGATTTTTGCTTTGATTTCGCATTCTATTCGTATGCGAATAGACTGCGATTTTCGTCTCTGTGATTTTAGCATACGAATAGCAGGCGGTGTGTTTACCGGGTTATTCCCTATAAAAATTTAAAAAATTGAGATTTTTTTTCTCTAAAAAAACATACAAAGAGAAATTTTAAAAAAAAGTGTTTTTAATGAAGTTGAAAAAGTTTTTTATTCCAAAAAATCAAGGATTTTTCTTCATAAAAATAAATTTTCTTATCTAAAGGTTTATTCCTCGATAAAAAAGGGTAATTTTTTTTTGAATCAACTCAACAGTTGAAACAATATTTTACTCAAAAAATTGAGATTTTTATTCTCTCAAAAAATTGAAGGGTTTAAAAAATATAGACAAAAAACTTTTAAAAATTTTTTTCAAAAAAAAGAGTAGAATAAGAAGTCTTTTTACTCCAAAAAAGTTGAAAAAAAATATAATTCCAAAAATAATTTAGAGATTTTTCTCCAAAAAAAAAATCAAGATTTCCTTCTCTCTAAGGGCCGGTTGTACGAACGTGGATCAAGAAACGTGACGTCGGTCACGTGGGCTTGATCCGTGGTTTGAACCAATGATCGCCTGTTATTTGGCGGATCAACCACGGATCAGTATCGAAATATTTTCGTACAACCGGGCCTAACAGTGAAAGGTTTATTATTTCTGAAATCGTAACAAAAAATTCTGCATCATTGAAATAAAGTGATTATGAGTTCAAAAAATAAGCTAGTTTCTTTTTCAAAAATACTCATGAGATTTTCTACTTTAAAAGTTGAAGACCTCTTTTTACAAAAAAAAAAAAAAAAAAAAAAAAATGTAGAGATTTTCTTTTCAAAAAATATTTTGAAAAATTTCATTTAAAAAAATGAAATTGATTTCAAAATGAGAAGTCTTTTAAACTTGAAGTTGAAAAAAAAATTTGCCCTGAGAAAATGGAAAGTTTCTTTTTTTTTAACGGAGGCGAAATTTGAGATTTTTTCTGAAAGAATCCATCAATCGAAATATGTTTTTCAATTTTTCTCTAAGAAATGAGAGATTTATTTCCTGGAAAAAAATAATAGAAAAAGTGATTTTTTCGAAAAATCGAAACTAGAAATTTGGAGATGATTTCCTCTACTGATAAACCAATTTTTCTTCAAAATACGAGCATTGGAATTTCCGCTCAAAAAATTGAGATTTTTTCCTCAAAAAACTAGAAGTAGAAACGCATTTTCTTCAAATAATGAGATATACTTATTTTTTATTCTAATATTATTAATAATCTTTAAAAATCGATTGAAAAATTTAAGATAGGAAAATTTTTCAGACCTGTCACCAAAAAAATTAATGACGTCCACCGCAGGGAAATTCCAAACAAGAGTTTTTTTAAGGCCCGAATATTATTGCACTGGGCCTCCTTCGGCTCTCGTCGTCACTGCATCCAATGAAAAAGGAGAATTTATCTCGGGTTCGAATTACCTCGAGTATCCAAAATGATTGGATAAGAATTTAAAAATACGAAAAAAAAAAAAAAAAAAAAATTTAACGAATATTACGCTTCTTCCTGGATGCTGGCGATGATTTTCCCTACAATTAAACCAAGATATCTATCAGAGTGTGGCAAAGTTTTCAAATTTGACATTGAATGAAGAAAATTAACAAACGAATGTGAAAGTTGATTTTTAATTTGAGCAGCTGAAATTGCCACAAAGGCGAATTTAACTGCAGCAGTTCTTGCACGAGCCAAGATGGATGTAATGAAAAGGTCGAAGAAAAAAGTGCAGTAACGAACGAAATTAGAACGTCGGTGTTTTACCTTTTTTAAAAAAGAGAAATAGGCTAAAACAACAATAGGCCAGACATGCCAAATACAGTACGAAATAGAAGCGTAGGCGACTGTTACACAGTCACGTGGAAGGCACACTACTCAACTCAATCGAAATGTAACGTCATCGTACCTTTTGTTAAACGCAGTTATGCTTATGCCGTAATGACTGATATATAGGTTTATTATCACCAAGTTAATTCGCCATCAGTTCTGAAACTTGAAGCAATGAATGACGGACAGCATGCTACCTCTTCAGTAGTCAGTAGCTATATAAAGTACGCGTATGAATGCGCGACAACGCTAATGGAATTTGCAATATACCACTGATTTATCATTTCTTTCTTATTTGTATGATTAAATTTTACCTTAGATGCGAGTTTCATCTCGTTAGTAAACGCTCCGTTGGATCATCCTCTTCACACGCGAATCATTTCTTAGTGCTGCGTCATTCGATGCTAACGTACGTTTCAAATATTGGTGCATTTATAAAGTCTCGACATTGTTGGAAAACGTTTGATGGAATGTCGATTCGAGCACGCGTACGTATGAGTATATAATATTTTGGCTAAAAAAAATAATTAAGACGTGTTGAAAAACGGGACTTTCTTCTATCGTTTATAGTATCGAAGCATAACTAGTGTCCACTGTATTAATTTTTAGCATACTCATTGTTTTAAGTTTTCACGGATGATTATAGAATAACTGGAAAATTTTTACACTTCGCTATTTTCATGTGTATAGGACTATAGGTGCCTCTATGCCTAGATACATTTTCCGGAAATTCTCTATCATGAAAAATTGATGGCAAAGATCTGATGAAAATTCAATTCAAAGTTGTAATAACAGAAAAAAAAAATTGGCTTAAAATTTATTAAAAAAATGAATTACAGGAAAATGATTGTTTGAAGAAGTTGGGCGTACATTAAAAGCGTACAAAACGAGTTTTTTAATACCATGAGCCTACAATGTTTGTATACATGTATTACTGAAGGGCACAAGCGGATAAACAAAAAACAGGCAAAATTTTCCTTTCATTTTTGCAAGTCTTAGGGAGGGCAGGTGCTTTTTCTCTTTGTGATAAGTAAAGGATAGGTAGGTTAAGTATATAGGTAGCTCTAAAGCTCTCTTCGATTTTTATTTTTTTATTTCATTAATTTTGGAACTCTAGATATTATTTTTTTAAATTTCTTCTTGAAAAAAAATTATAAACTATTAACTTCAAAAAGAGTAAGGCTATAAAAAAATAACGGAGCATATTTCAAACAATTTTCACTGGGCGGTACTAATAATTTTTAGTGACCATTTTTTTTCTTCCTAAAAATATACCTTTACTAATTTTTCGTACACCTTCTTCCAATCAAAAAATCATCCCTTCAATGTGGGTTAACTAGGGGTGGGCCAGGGTGGGCCATACCCTCTTATAAAATACTTCGGCCCTCCCAATTTTTTCCAATCTGTTTTTTTTTTTTCAAAAAAACTTATTGATTTTTTTCATTAAAAAAAAGATAAGACTTTTTATTCAAAAAAGTAAGAAAAATTAATTTAATATTCTATGAAAGTAACCTATGTTTTTTCTAAAAATTGAAATATAGGTACTTGTCTTCGTAAATTCGAAATTTTTTTTTAGATGCCTACGTAGTACCTATACCTACTCCAAAAAAAATCAATTTAAATGATTTTCTTCTTAAAAAATTTGAAAAATATTTTGTACCCACTCCAATAAGGAAGTTGAGAAATTTTTTCTTCTTCTTTTTTCATTTGTTTCTTTCCCTAAAAATAGTGATTTTTCTATCAGAAAAATGAAAAAAAAAATCAAGCAATTTCCGAGGAAAAATAATTTTTTTTTTACCTAAAAATGAGAGGTATTATATACTATTTCGTTATCTGAGTAGTGCAAATTACTGAAACTTAATTATTGGTATTTCTTGGGTTGTGACTTTTAGCATATTATAATATAGCTACGTAGTTCCATGTCTACAAAAAATTATAGCACTTTTCTTCTAAAAAACGAAGGCTTTTTTTTGGTAAAACATTGAGATTTTTTTCTCATAAAATTGTTTTTTTTTTCTAAAAAAAATCGAAAGTTTTTCCCAAAGAAAATTGAAGGTTTTTTCTCAAAGAATTAAGAACTTTTTTTCTCAAAAAATCGAGAATTTTTTTTTCTTAAACAATTAAAAGAAATTAAGTATGATGAATCGACGTTTGACTGAGATTTTGAAATTAAGTAGCGGAAGTTGATCCTCACGGTACACACAATTACACATGATGTCTATCTCAAAAATTGAAGGAGGAAGAAAATATCGAGAAATTTCATACAAGCTTAAGGTACTGTAAAATTAATGGTACATTTCCAAATTAGGCTGCCTCCATTTTAAAGAAAAAAAATATCACTTTTCGAAATGAGGGGCTAATGGCACCGCTTAAAATTCAGTTGGGAAAAATAAGAAACTAGGGAATTATTTCCCAATAAAATGAAACATTTTAAAATTCTAGGTGAAGAAATTTTGCCTGTTTTTTACTCTTTTTAGCCGAATTTTTTTTTTAAAATTTAGGCTATTGTGTCCGACCCTGATTTAGAAGGAGGGGGGTAGAAGAGTTTTGACCCCATTTGTCGACGTTTGGGACCAAAAGATGACGATCTGTCACATGTCACATATTTATATATATATATATATATATATATATATATATATATATATATATATAATTTTACCGCTACTTTTGGAACTCTGGGGCCGAGCCTAACAGGTCAAATGAGGTCAAACTTGATAGGTAGGGTCCCCTCGGTGTAGGAATGATGCAAAAAAAATTTTGGGGCCCTAACTCAAAATTGGATATTTTACCCCTTTTTGAGGGGGTGCGGGGGAGCCCCAATATCATGAAATTTTTTGAAACTTGCCCCAGGGATGAGAACCTTAATTACCTACACCATAGTCAAATTTCAGCCCCTAAGTCATCCCCACCCCATTTTAGGGCCCAAAAAGTGGATTTTGGGGTCATTTTTTTCACGTTGATCAGGCTACAGACCTCCCAAATGGGGCTGCGGGGCCAAAATTTTCATCATGAATCAAGTTTGTGCCCCTGATGTGCCTTTTGTAGGTTTCAACTTTTGGGCCCCTTTGACCCCTGTCAAGGGTCAAAAATCAAGATTTTTCACAATTTTTCATGTTTTTTCTCGCTTCCCGGTACGTTGATCAGCCTGCAGCCCATACCAAATGACCTTGGATGCTAAAATTTGGTATTTAGGATGGGTAAGAGTCACTGAGGTGCCTTTTTGGGTTTTTGACCCTCGAGCCCTAAAATTGGGGCTTGCCCCTTTTTGAGCGGGGCTCTAAAGAGGTCCCAATTTGACAAAATGATTTGAAATTTTTACCAACAACAGTGACTCTGATTGTCTCCACTGTATCCAAATTTCAGATTCCCAAGTCATCCCCACCCCATTTTAGGGCCCAAAAAGTGGATTTTGAGGTCATTTTTTCACGTTGATCAGGCTACAGACCCCCCAAATGGAGCTGGGGGGGCCTAAATTTTTATCATAGATCGAGTTCATGCCCCTGATGTGCCTTTTGTAGGTTTTGACCTTTAAACCCCTTTTGACCTCGATACAGGGTCAAAAATCAATATTTTTCAAGTTTTAACCTGTCTTTTCTGACGCGTTGAACAGCCTACAGCCCAAACTAAAAGACCTAAACAATCGAAATTTGGGATGTAGGGTCAGTAGAGGTCACTGATGTGCCTTTTGGGGGTTTCGACTTTTGAGCACCATTTGACCCCCGTACAGGGTCAAAAATCAGAAATTTTCACGTTTTAACCTCTTTTTTGGTGTGTTGGCCCTCGTCTGAAGAGCTGAAAGTGTGAAGGGGATTGAGAGCGAAGCCCTCAATCCTCTCCTGCCATGTCCCTATTGAGGGTAAAAGGGGCATGGGGGCGGAGCCCCATCTGAAGAGTTGGAAGTGACGAGGTGGTTGGGGTATGGGGGTGGAGCCCCCATCCTAAGAGCCGAATGTGATGAGGGGGTTGGGTCGGAGCCTCAACGGGGGTATGGGGGCGGAGCCCCCATCTGAAGATGAAATCTTCAATGCAGAGAGGAACTAAAACTGAAGACAAAAACCTGACATTTTTAAACTGAATTTGAAGTTAAAACTGATATTAAAACTGAAATACCATGGATGAAAACGTTTTCAAAGTGGTACACTAACTTGAAAAAAAAAAATTCGGCTGTCGCGGAGCATCTTGACTGCTACGCGTTTTTTTTTTGTATTGGGTGCCCCAAGATACAACTCAAAATTTAGTATAAGGAAAAAATAGAAAATTTGGAATTTATCCTCATGAAAAGGAATAACTTTTGATCGGTAATATCACCAAAAAAAGGGCATGATTTTGAAAATCGGTCAATTTTCTTCATTTTTCCGGGAAAATGTGTAACCCCTGTCCAGGGACCATGCCACTTTAAATTCGGAGGAAAAATAAAAAATAGGGAATTATTTTCTGATGAAAAAAAAACTTCGATGGGTGAGACAAGGAAAAAATCTAAAATTCCAAAATAAGAGTGAACCTAATGCGTATGACACATTTTTTGTTTCTTATGGGTTGCCTATTCACCACGTGGAAGGAACTGCATCAAATACATATGAAACAACTTGCATTTCAATTTTCAACGCGATGTTTGACAAAATTAAAATAGGATTTTAGCACAATCTAGAATTATAAAAAATCAACTAATTTCATGTACGAGTACAATTTTCTAAAATCAGAAGTACTCAATTCGACAGATGGACAAGAAAATATCAATCATCGATTTTGCTGAAATTTCAACAAAATATGTATAATTATGTAGATCCAAATGCCATATGTGAGGACTGAGGAGGTTGCGGGTTCCCAAAATGAGGTTATTCGTATATTCCTTTGAGAAAATAATAAAAATCGTTTATGCATCTTTAATAATAATATACCTAATGCAAAAAAAAAAAAAAAAAAAAATTAACCAAAAATTACCTTTTTAAGGACGAAAAAATCGTTTTTTTGAGTTTTAAGGATTTTTACTGTAAAGAAAATTTTTATAATTAAAAAAAAATTATTACCTATTATAAAATTTTGCAATTTTTTAAATTTCACTTTTTAATGGCATTCAAAAATTTTTCATATAAAATTTCAAAAATTCGAGTTTTAGGTAACCTGCTATTTATCAAAAAAAAAAAAAAAAAAAAAAAAAAAAAAAAGTAATTACCTATTATCAAAATTTAGTACCTATTTCAAAATGTTTATATTTTTTTAAATAAAATTTTAGGATTTCTTGAATTGTTGGTTTGGGTAATTTTCACAAATTCTAATTTTAAAAAAATCTCTTGAATCTTACTTTTCAAAAAAAAAAAAACTGAGCTTCAGTTTGTTATGAAAGTTTTAAACTTGAGCATTTCATATAAAGGTTTGTGCTTGTATACGCAGACTGGTCATTTTTTGAGGTACTGTTTAATGTTTTAAAAAAATATTATATGCTGTGTACAATACCCAAAAAACCTCAATATTTAACGGTGGTCTTATTTTATTTTTTTCATCGAATACTTATCACGTCATATTCCTGATTTAAATTATAATCTCTCACGTTGTGGGTGAACACGTTAACCACTATACCACCGAAGCAGCGGAGCAAATCGTTCAAGCAAATCTACATGGTCTCGTTTCTAGATCACATTAAAATGACAGCGTTTTCTGCGTGCAGCTTTAGTGAGGAATTCGTGTTTGCATAATTCAAATGTGAGTTTGCTTTGTTGTTTTACCATTGATTAAATTTTTTTTTCTAATAGGTTCTTATGTTAGATGTTGCATGTAAAGGAACAAGAGATAAGTAGATGAGGACAAACTAATGAATATTGATTTATTTAAATATTTATACGAATTAATTTATTTTCTCGAAATCTGTACCCCTTATTATTTTGCATCGCTATAATCAATTTAATAAGTACGAAATAACGTCATTTTCTAAAATTTTAGAAAATTTACTGTTAGATGTTGATAACATCAGTAGGTATATGATATCATTGATACGTAAGTGATGCAGAATTTGTGCTCTAGGGAGTCTCGCCTTGGCCAAATATTTCATCAATGTTGTCATACAAATAATTACGAGATTTCTAATATAGGTAAAGAGTACCCAGGAGTGTTTTCGCAAAAATTTTGCATAATAAATAGGTACCTACCTATGTAGGAGATACGAAAATAAGCCCACGAGTATTTTGATTCGTGCGGCTTTATTCCGTTATTATTCACATACACGAAAACCATAGGTCACTTACTCGAGTATTCAAAGTAGGGTGCGGTTGAAAGTAAGTCAGTAAGCATATAGCGTGCTTTCAGTTTTAAGAACCATACGTATTCGTTTAAAAGAATTACTCGGAGTGGAAGGTGAAGACAGAGTATTGAAATTCGAGGTAATTCGATTTCCGATTGATTTTTGGCCGGCCGATTAAATTTTGTGGTACAACAAGCCTGTAAATGCAATACGTATAAAATGTACCTACATTCGTATGTGTTATAAAATGGTCTTTAAATTGATTTAAAACTTCGATAAAATTCCAATAAGTTATAAACACGTCGTTAAGGAAGTTTTAAATCCAAACTGAAACGTTGTAAATTTTAGTGAACTGAACGAGCAAAATTTGTTATTCGACCGCGTCATGTATCCGCGCTTAAGGAACCTATACTTACGTGTGGCATAATATGTTGCACACTTGTAACGAATTTGTGATTTTATTTAGAACAAAATTTAAGCTTTGTTCGACGATTGGCGTTAAATTAAAAAGAACCGCTCGGCATTCTCGTACATGAAAAAAGCATATCCCGTTCTTTGGGTAGTCAACTGTCCATATTATCAACGTCATTATCGTCATCGTATAGTCATTTTATGAGGACCATTGATACCACCATTTTACTGAACACATTGTTAATGACAATGAGAAGAAACTTGTACGTGGTCATCTATTTGCTAAATTATGCTGCACACTGCATGAATGAAGAGGTTGCGTTTTATCGGCGTTGAATTGGAAATTTATTAATATCTCAGACAAAACGAACTTCCTGAGATGAGCGCCGACTTCTCATGGAAGTATCCTACTTGTAATTGATAACGTAACTTAGAAGCATTGAAAAAATTAATGTCACCGATTGTGAGCAACGCGATTTGGAGCCAGTAGTGTTCATTTGGCGGTGTCTTATTTCTATTTTTTTTTATGGTTTTGAGGTTACGAGATATATGATGAGAAAATCGAACAAATAGAACAGCGATTAATATAGAGAATAGCGCGGATTTTCCGATTGGTGAAGATATGAGGAATTTGATTGCTTCATTATTGACTGTACCTAATACAAATATTGTGAGTATTTTTTCAACCAAATATCATCATCTAAAAATGGAACAGAGAGTCTGGTATTGCTGGTCCCATAAAACTGCTGAATTTTGTCTAAATTTAATGATTTTTCATGCCCGGTAAAAGTTCTGGTTTTAGGTTGAATTTTAACGTACTTTTTTTTTCAAATTTTCGATCCTCAAAAAAAATACTCATTGAAGAAAAAAATGGTTTTTGGCTACTCATTTTTACAACTTTCAAAATTTTATTCAATTTTTCAATTTATTAGGTAAATTTTCAAAATTTGTCTTAACTTTTGAGAAAGTGTTCAAAATTTAGACAAAATCAATATTTTGATAAGTAACATGTAAAATTTTTAATTTGATGAAAATCAAAATTTTGAAGCAATTTCAAATTTTACCTATTGATAGAATTTGTTTATTTTTAAAATTTCGTCCTTTTTGAAAATTTAATAATAGATCTCCAAGTGTAGGTAATTTGATAAGATATTTACCCATTTTTAAATTTTAACAATTTTTCGAAATTAATTCATTTTTAAAATGTTTAAAATTTTTAAAGGAATTGAAAATTTCAAAAAATTTCAAAATTTGATAGGTACGGCCAAACATTGGAATTTCGGTAATTTTTATTTTAATAAACTTTCAAAATTGAATTCATTTTCCAAATGTTTGATAAATTTTGTATATCGATCATTTTTAAACTTTAATGGACGTTTGAATGGATGTACTTTGTACCTAGCTGCTTAAAAAAAAATGGAAAAATTTTAAAACTTGGTAAAAATTAAAATTGTACTTACCTAACAGCTTTTAAATTTCATTTTTTTTTCAAAATTTATATTCAATTTTTGAAATTTTTGAAAATTATTAAACAGTTGAAATTTTAAAAATTTAAAATTCAAAATAAAAAAAAAAAATTAATTATTTACCTATGAAAAAACTGTAAAAAAATTTTAAAAGTTGATAGCATAATTTTATCAATTTTTAAATTTCAAAAACAAAATTTAAAGTTCAATCAACATTTAAAATTTTTATAATTAGGGTATCTAGTAATTTTTTGAAATTAATTAAAAATTGGAAAAATCAAAATTTTGAAATTTTATAGATTAGGAGGTACCTGATCTAAACATGGAAATTTTTGTAATTTTGAATATCACTAATTTTTCAAAATTTAATCATTTTAAAAATTTGTTAAATTGATGAGATAAATTCAAAATTTGATCATTTTTCCTATCTTAAATAATTTAGGTACCTAGGTAGGTACCTAGTTCATTTGAAAATTTTTGGCAGAATTTTATTAATTTTTAAATTTTAACAAAATTTCCACAATTTTCAAAATTTTTATATCTAAGTAAGTTTTTAAAATTTGAAGAATTAATTAAAAATTCAATAGGTATTCAAAAAAATTTCATGTTGAAAAAAAGAATAGAAAAAATTAGAGAATAATTGCATAAAAATTCGAAATTTGAAAAAATCAAAATAGGAAAATTTTATGCAGTATTTTGAACATTGAAATTTTTAAATTTTCAATTGTAACAAACATTTGTTAATATTTATCCAATTTTGGCAAAAAACAAAAATTTGTTGAAATTTTAAAATTTAATAGGTAAAAATTAAAATTTTGTTAATTATTAAATTTCAACTAATTTTTGAAATTTAATAAATAATATTAAAATTTTGGTAAATCAATTGAGATTTGAAAATTTTTATAAAAATTGAAATTTCGATAGTTTTTAAATTTCAAAACTTAATCGAAATTTATCCAATTTTTGAAATTTTTGAAAATGATTAAACAGTTGAAATTTTAAAAACTTGTTAAAATTAAAAATTAAAAAAGTAATCAAATATTTACTTATCCATGAAAAAATTGTAAAATTTGGTTAAAAGTATAATTTTAGCAATTTTTAAATTTCAACAAAATTTTTAAGTCCAATCAACTTTCAAAATTTTAATAATTTAGGGCAGTGATCTTTTGGCATTAAAGTATAATTGAAAATTGAAAAAAATCGACATTTTAAAATTTTATAGAGTAAATATCTATAAACATGGACATTTTTGTAATATTATTAATTTTTCAAAATTAACGCATTTTTAAAGTTTGTTAAATTAAAAATTGATGGAATAAACTAAAAATTTGATCATTTCTTAAATTTTAATCAATCTATACTACTTCGTTTGAAATTCTTTGAAATTTTTTCGAAATTTTCAAAATAAAAATTCAAAATTTGAGAAATTTCCATTATTTGACGAAAACTTGAAAAGTACCTAGTTTTTTAAATTATGAAATCTTCAGAATTCGGTCAATTTTTTCAGGGTGGTTTAAAATGTAAAATATTTTCAAAATTTGTTTGGTAAAAATTTGAAATTAGGTCGTTTTAAAAAAAATTTAAATTATTTTTAAAACTTGGCATTTTTTAATTTTGTAAATTTCACGAATTTGGAACATTTCTCATTTTGGAAGAAGGCGTGTTTAAGGTCCTACAAAAGTTTTGCATTTTGGTTTTGAGATTTTATTAGACACTCTGTGAAAGTTTTTCAGATGAAAATGACATTGATGATTATTTTTATTTTTTTCATCATCAATGACTATTCCAATTCGTTAGTATCAAATTACAGACATTTGAATTTACTATTTTTCGATCACAACCAAAGGAATTGTGTATAGTCCGCTTGATCTTAAAACTTTTTTGAGAATCGGTAGAAAAATTCTAGTAAACATCAACTTATCATACCTCTACATAGTCTGTTTAATGGCATGGGTAGATTAGGTACTTGTTAAAAAGTGACAAGAGGAAACGTTCTCCAATAGGTTTACACTGTAGGTCTAGGTATGTGTGAATATTGTATCGGAGGTATCGAAGGAAACTATCATACAAGTTTACTCATTGGCAAATTACCAAAGGGCATAGCACTTACTCCCTGGTAGTTCGAAATGGGGCCGTCTTATGTTTTAGTGCACAGTCATTTTGAAAGGAAACAGTTAAAGGCAATTTTTGCAATGGATGATGCGACGAGCTGTGCATTTTTTTCACGTGTTTACGTGAAGTAGAACATTTTATATCTGCATATATTATTTGTATAAGTGCATGTTTATTAGTTTTATGCAAGTGTATTTTATCGCTAACATTCATGAGAAAATGAATAAATTCCAACTAGGTATCTATCGATGTTCTTAATTTAAACTTCAAGCGAATCATTTTTCTTTGGTCTCACTTATTTACTTCATGTGGACGCCTTTAGTACCTATTTAAAAACAATGTTTCCTCGTAGATACCTTTGGACTTCATTTAGGGTTTCCAAAATCTTTGATGATCTCCCACAAATGCGATGCTCTTCACTTGGGAAACGTCAGCTTTTCTTAAGAAGGTCTCGACTCGATGAATATCACGAAACTTATCAAAAAATCGAAAATCCTCGATTTATTTCGTTCTATCACGATTTTTTTTCCAAGACGTTCGAGACGAACAATGATAATTTATCAAAACATTATTTGTTCGTGCAATAAAAATTGTAACTTGAGGATTTTAATACAAAAAAATATATATATTAGAACGTTTAATATAAATGTTACTAGATAAATAGGCATGAATAAGTCGTGAATCGTATATACGCAGAAGTATATGGTAGATAGATAGATATGTCGTACAGGTCAAGTTAGTCATGTGTATTTTCTTTATTTTTTTCATCAATTCGGTTTTCAGTGATTTATGAATTATCCATAAAGTAGATTGCAATCTCAAGCTCATCCCAATGGATTTAAATGCGTTATAACTGTCCTTACGGTTTATTGCCTATTTCTTATCGTAGGCGCTTGGATAGGCTGAAATATGTAGGTAAATACTTTGGATAGGTTTATGGCTGTTTAAGTGTTTAAATTTTCCATTCATGCTATAAATCATTAAGACGCCTATTTTATTGATATCGAGTAGATATTCGAAAAATTTGTACGATTGAAATAAAATTATAGGAACTCGCGTTCAATTGCAAAGTTTACAAATCAAATTAGTCCGAGTGATAAAAGATACTTTATCCTCCTTTCATAAAATAAAATCTGTAACAAGTGTGTACTACATTTCAATTTTCCCGCGAGATAAGAATTTTCAGACGAAGCTGAAAAGTAAACCACTAATAAAACTAGTTCACCAGCAGCGTGTGTAAAATTTTTATTACAAATCTCTTCATGCACGTTTGGAATTTGCGGGAAGACTCGAGTAAATACTTATCACGAGGTTGGAGGTTTCAAAATTCCATCATTTTATTCGTTTGTATCGGTTTTGCCGTTCTAATTATTATCCATAAATCGATGAAATTAATTCATATGCGGAGGTAGGTTAGGTTAGGTTAGGCGCTTGGCTCGCGTCTATGTGTGTTTTGTAACATAATGCAGATTGCACCGCATCTACCATTCAGCTATGAGTTTCAATTTTGCCTGTTTCGCTTCTGCGGTTGTAGGCATACGTACAACAATTTATTTTTTTAATACATTTTATCTATGTAGGTATGTACTACCTATGCTGAGAAAATTTACGATCGACACTATTATAAATTGATATACCACTTGGTTTCGTGTTACTTATTACTTATCTATAAAATTCCATCGATTGTGAGCGTAAAGGCTTCTCCACATTTTACTTACATGGAAGCAACTTCACTTGGGACAAAATAATACGTAAATTCTGTTACAAGTGCAAAGTATTTCATTTCTACTTACTTTCTACTTAATCAAAAAATTTTAATGTGTTACTAAATTTCGAATCAAAAAGTGAAGAACGAATTTGCTCAAGTTTTTTTCTAATTAAAAAAATTTCATCTCAGTGAAATACTAATTTGGACACTTCATTATGCCTTATTTTTTGGGTGTTGGGAATTTTCCACCAAAATGTGAAGTCTTGAAAATCTGAAAAATTCATGTGAACAAGTTAAACTTTGGTTTGTTTTTCAACAAAAAAAATCGTAAAAATAACAAAAAAAAAAAATGTTTAAGGGGAGGCGAAATAAAAAAAATCTGAAAAAATCAGCAAAAAGTTTCTACTTTTATGTAATTAAAATTTTTTTTAATTTTTGGAATAATTTTTTTTTCATTTTTTGAAGAAAGAAATCTCAATTTTTATTTAAAATTAAAATTGTATGAAAATAATTGCAGTTGGAAAATTTCTAAGAGGGTTTTTGTCTAACAAGACGAGTATTGTAAATAGCTTTTGTGATTTTAAAAGTGGAAATTTTCAATGAAGAAGTGAGATCTTTATGTATGAAGGAAAGCTGAGAGATGGAAAACGTCCTGCAATTTTTTTGGACCCTCGAGTGATACTGATATTTGCCGACTAGTTTAGAAAAATGACGACAGGGCGAAATCAATCTTAACCGGGGATACCTTTATGGCCACCCTCAAATAATTTTTCACACTAAAATCACTGAAAAAATTGTATTTTTTGTCAATAAAGATACGATTTTTAAAATTTTATGGGTGGGTCAAAAATCGGTTCATTAAAAAAAAGGTCTCTGCCAAAATTGGACTCTGAGGCATAAAATTTCTAAATCCGGCCCTGCCTGATTCGCTCACTGCATTCCCCCCCCCCCCTTGAGAACTCAGGTTAAATTGCATCTATATTAACTACTAGTTTAATACGTAGATCATCTATTGGTGCAAACATTTCTGGGATTCATTCATTTAAGCTATGGACCACTTACCCAATAGTCTTAAATTACTTATTAAAAATTCATTTTAAAGTGCTATTTTTTAGAACAAATTTCATTATTTCCATCAAAATAATCTATTTCCTATTTGAGAAAATATTTGCATTTAAAAAGAAGGTCAGGAACTGGTACATGTTGTGGTTTCTGGTCAGGCATTATAGAACTGAGAATCAGTCATAGTCAGCCTTACTTAGGTACAGGTAGTGCCATTGATTATTCTAAACATTTTTTGGAGCTACCCAAAGACACATTGTTCCAAAATTCCAAAAATTCCAAAAGTGAAATGAGCTAAACCCGATTACTATAGATACATATTTGTGGAAACAGTCTCCTATACGCAAAACTACCAAAATACCTATGTGAAAAAATTGAATACACCCCACTTATTGAAATTTAGATTTTTTGGAGGGAAAAAATTCAGTTTTTTGGAATGAAAAATTTCCCAGTTTTTCGAAGTTGGCATAAAAATTCCTCAATTTTTGAAAGAAAGAAAATGGAGGGGGGGGGGGGGGTAGAAAAATATACATTTTTTCAGCGAAAAAATTTCTCAAATTTATTTGGGGAAAATGTGTTTTCTGGAGGTAAAAAAATTTCAATATTTTCAGAGAAAAAAATATTTTAATTTATATCTATTTCGAAGAAAAAGTCTGTTTTTTAGCAGTGGTAAAACATTTTTTAATTTTCTTGGAATACATAAAAAATTTCTCAATTTTTTGAAGTTTACTTGAAAAAAATTCTCAGTTGTTTAAATTTTTTTTTTTCTTAAATAAAAAAATGTTGAGATCTCTTTACTTTTTGAGGGATTTTTTTTTTCTAATTTTTAGCATGATATAATATGTTTTTACGATGACCAAACTGGCGAAAAACGGGACATAATTTGCTAACGAAATTTGCACTCATTTTATGGTCCCCAGAGGGTCTTTATTTTGGAAATTTTGGAAATTTTCAATATCGCGAGTCAGTTGGTGACACATGTGGAAAAAATAATTTCCAATTTTATGTTTTTTTCCAAACTGCATTTTGAGCCATGGTTTTGAAACTTTTTAAAAAATTAAAAAAAATAGAAAATTTGAGTTGTTTTTTTTATAGCAAAGTGGTCATAAGGTGAGTATTATTATTTATAAAAAGACAATTTTTGATAATTTTGTTCTCATGGGACATGGAAAAATGTCATTTTATTCGTTTTTTGAAAAAAAAGAATTGAAAAAAAATGTTAAAAATTTAAAAAATAGTTCTGATGAATAGAATTGTTTTAGTCATACACATTACCACTCAAAATGATGATTTACGGCAATTTTTCAACTTTACCATCATTTTCAGTAACAATCACTTAAGGTGATTTTTTCATATTTTTTTATAGTTTTTGAAAAATGCTCACCGATACGGCAATGATGAAGAATCACCATGAATAGTCCTTTTGGGTCATAATGTGTATGTTGAAACTATTTTATGTGTATTTTATTCATTGGAGTTTTTTTTTCAATTTTTAATTTTTCTTTTTTTTCAAAAAACGTAAAAACTTACAAAAACGAGGGTAAAGATGAAAAATCATTGCAAATGATCTTTTTATATAACAGTACCTACCTTATGATCATTTTTCTTAAAAAAATCAATTTTTAAAATTTTCAATTTTTTTTTAAATGTAGAGGCCGGCCAGCGGCATGGCTCAAAATTCAGTTGGAGAACAAATTAAAAAATGGGAATTATTTTCTCCATGTGTGTCACCAGCTGACGCCCGATATTGAAAGCATTTCCAAAATTTCTAAAATAAGGGCCATCCTAATGGTCCCAGTAGGTAATTGATTTCTCTATGGTCGCAGTAGTGCACCAGTGCACCACAAAAAAAGATAAATTTCACATGTCCGAGAAAAGTTTAAAAAATTTTTGCGTAGGAAAACCTTTTTTGATTTTTTTGGAGAAAATGTTTTCAATGTCTTCCCTTTTTTTTTTTTTTTTTTTTTGAGAGAGAAAATACTCCGTTATTTCTTTTGGAAAAAAAGAGGGAAAAATATTTTTAAAGAAAAAAACGTCAAATGTTTGGAGTAGAAAATCATCCTCACATTCATTTATGTAGTTCTATGAACATAAATGAGATTTTAAAACTCAATTTCACAAGTCGAATGTTCAAACTTCGGTTAAAAATTACCACCGGAATCCCAATATCATAAATGTACAATTTATTTTTCAAAAACTAGTCGCTAGTATCCCTAACATAAGTGGTTAGACAGTGGTTGATTTATTTTAATTAACGAAGACTGACATTTTGAAATTGAAAAAAAAAATCATAAGTAATAATATTATTAGGTATTATTATCAATATTTGAAAACTGTATTCGTGAAAAACACCTCTACAATCTATATGCTTAACATTCAATAGAATGCCACTCAAATGACGTCATACTATTGTGCACACTCTAATGCTTAATGTATTGCATATTTTGATTTTTTCAGGAATCAAAACCATCAGCGCAAAAGATGACGTATCGGTGATTCCAAGCAGACTAAAACAGAAACGTGTGTTATTCGATCAGGTAATGAAAAATATGTACATATTTTGTGTACCCACTGTACCTATTTTTATTTTTATTTTTGTCATGCCAATTGCATTTATTTTAAACTCGTGAAATCGTATAAATTAACTCATCTTAATCATACGTACGTCGAAATATTGTCATTGATTATTACGTCATCGATATATTGATAACCTTATTCTTACATAAAACAAACAAAAATCACGAACTGAATACATGTATCATGTATCTATGGTATGCCATCAAAACAAAAAAAAAAAGATAACTGATGATATCATCGCATCGTATGCATAAACACTCGCGGTGTATTACTCAACGATATAGGTGTTTCATCAAAATCATTTCACATCAGATACCTTTCTAGACAATATTTTGATCGAAATCGAAAATAAAAAATATAAAATACCTAGGTAATTCATTTTTAATTTATTTTTTAAAAATATATAATTTTTCGATATCATTATTTTATCCGTATTACACAGTTTAAAAAAATCTTACCGAATAAAATGTAATAAATAGTGGAGAGGTGTAGGTATTAGGTACATCAAAATTGACGAAAAAAATTACAAACGCTTACGATCAATTTCGAGTATTTTTAAAAAAATGTACAAATTTCAACAAAAAAAATTGTTTATAAAAAAAAATTAAAATAATGATAAAATGATTGAAATAACAATAATAGAAAAATTACTATTCGCACCTTTTTAGATCTAGCTCATGTTTACATTTTTTCATATCCGTTCTCAATTTTTGGTATTATTGTCGTCCTATCATTTTCCATTTGGCTCATCAACAAATTCTCTCGAACATTTGAAGGCGTTACTGGTGGATTACAGTCAGTCGGTGGTCTATCCATTACTGATAAACATGGTCCGGAACTACAACCTGTTAATTAAAAGGGGAAAAACACATTACTCGATGCTGAATCGAAATTCTACCTAAAAATTACTAACTGAGTAATTGTAAGTAATTTAAAATCTAGAAATGACATAGGTAGTATTTCTGTAGCAATCATATATTAGACATGATCAACATTCCACCTTCAAATGAAAATTGAGATAAATCATATTGAAAGTTCTTTCAGTAATGAATGACTTTCAATGATGATAATTTTTTTAAAGAATGATAAATTTTCTGATAAAAATACAAGCGCTAATTTTTTTACGTAACAAAGTAAAAGCGAAAATGAATTGATTTTGGGAGGGAAATTCAATTTTACATAGATGATCATGAAATATGTCATTTCATCCCTACCGTTTTTTTTTTTTTTTTTTTTTTTTTTTGTGAAAATCAAGCCAAAAAATTTTAATATGATAAGCGCGTCTAAAAGCGAAGCAAATGAATATGTATATTATAGATGAATTTTTTAAGCAAAAGGAAATATTCGAGTCCAAAACCAACGAGCGAATTGCCATCAAGCTAACATTGAAATTTTTTTACTTATAGGTATTGGATTGATAAGACATTTTGAATTAGTTTTTCATCACCTTGTTATTTTTCTCCGCATTTTCCCCGCTCGAGCCTGCATAATTTTCTGAAAAATTAAATTTTTGAGTGAAGAAAATTAAATAAATTCAAAACGTTTAATAACTTGGTGTAGCCTTGTCCAGTTATTTTAGACATTTTTAATCATTATGTATTTTTTCAAATTTCACTGAAATAATTATTGTAGACTCTGTCCAAACAATTTACCTATCTTGGTATTTAATCATGGTCCCGAGTGTGAACAATTTATTCTCTATATAAATTTTTTGAAATGTTGATCATGATCGGTGAAAGAAAATGGCGTCAATTAATGTTAGAATGTTGAAAATTTTTGGAATCTGAATATAAATTAGAATACTAGTCTTGGGATAAACGACTTGACATGCCATTTAAAATAGAATAAAAATGAATAGGTATAATATGCATTTGCAAGTACCTCCGAGGAGCATTTCTTGTAATAAACTGTCAATTTGAGCTACACCAAATAATTTAGCAAATTGAATTTGTTCTATCATTTGCCACGATATCGATTGTAAAGGAGGTAAAGTCAGTAATAATTTTCCAAATCGTCCTCTAGAGTCGTACTGACGATCGCTGATATAATCTTCCAAGTTTATTTGAATTTGATCGCGCAAGTATTGCACACGATTGCTGTCATTTAGTCCTTTGGCATCTGAAAAAGGTATCGTAGATTAGATGATTGTTTTGGAATTTTCATAGGAAAATCTATCAATCATCTTGGAAAAAATTTACACCTACCAGGGTCGAAAAAAACTATAGCTTTCAGACAAGCAAATTCGCTATCATCAATTTGAACATCAGCTAATCTTTTCACCAATTCATCCATTACTCTGGTACCAATTCGGCTTATGTCTAAATCTGGAGAAACTCCGGAATCTGTTGAGTAAAAAAATTTAATTTGAGGTCATAAGGTAATTTTTTCTTCTCGAATATTTTACTCTGATTTTCATCAATATTTACCTCCGTTGTATCTGGTAATAACGCAATTATTGCCCAGTAATAGGATATCATTGAGATGTAAAGAACGTCGAGCCAATCCTAATAATAAATGCTCTCCAGCATGTGCCCTCAATAAAGCAACCTGTTTTACGTTGAAAAAAAAAAAATAAGGTAATATTTAAAATTGTCTTTTTAATGTGAAATTCATCGCAGAAAACAATATTTACCTGATCGTCTAATGATAATTCGGAGAATACAGGTATAAATTTGGCCCATTCTACTAAATATAACAACTGCTGCTTCATCGACTCGCAGACATCATTGATGCTTGCTACTTGTTTCGTTGATAAATCAATATTTGTCTGCAACAGAGGTATCTATATTTCAGCATAAAAATCATGTCTTCGAGTTGTGAAAATTAAAAAAAAAAATTTTCACCTCATTTGTGCCACCGACTTGTCTCGAAAGCATTTCTGCGTTCAATAAAGCTGAGACAGAAAGTCCATTGGATGCGGAATGTTCTTCGTAACTCGGTCGTCTGCAACTTATTCGATCTCTTTCGTTTTGAACGGCTGAAAAATGAAAATTTATTTCTTTGAATTAATTTTTGAAAAAAAAATGGATTCCATTTTCTATCTATATTTGCTCTTCTGACACTTGCATATCATCTGGCCTACTCTTCGAAATATCTCGGCTTCGTAAATGCTTATCTTATAGGCACATGTGTTGGTAACCTACCTTCTTTTTTCATGCCAGCTTTGAAGCATTTTCGCAATCTACAATACCGACATTGATTTCGTTTATCTTTATCTACAACGCAATTTCGGTTGAAACTGAAAACAAAAAATAATGTAAAATTTAACGTGGGCCTTTCTATAAAATATATATTTTTAGCTATCACTAAAATAATTTCCAATAATTAGGAAAGTTCTGCTCAAAATCGGAATAATTTACAGATATTTCAGAATGGAGAAATGCCTTTAATGAGTAGGAGTATCTACCTAAATATGTTCGATCAGATTTTCCTTAGCTAAGTGCTAAGTAGTCTTTATTTACACGTTGCAACGAAACAATAATTTAAATTAAAACAATGGCTTCGGTTCATTATTTATTACAACAAAGACACCGATCTAATTATTCTGTACGTCGAAACCATTTTGTTACTCGTAAGTTAATTCTTCACACTATTGGTTGCTGTCGAATGTGTATGATAAAGAAGGTGGTTTTTTATCTCAAAAAGAATGATATCTATAAAAAAAATAACGATAAAAATTCATATTCAAGACGTATAACAAAAAGAATAACAGCCACGTCGCGAGGTTATCTGCTTTAATTAGACGAAGGGAATTCAATCTGATTACCTACCTCAGAAAATTTGATTTTTCATTTATTTTTGTTGCCATAAGTATAAATGATACTCTGTTTAATGGCACAGGTAGATATCTAAAAGTATACTTATAATCAATGGATAGAAGAGACCTCTTAGTCGATGTGGTAGAGCTATTTTGCTCAATTTCAAAACGCTAAATACCCATCGTTTGATTTTCACAGCAAATTTGCAAATAAAAAAATCTTGATTTTGTTAACAGTTGGAATTATAGGCACTTGATAAAATTTGTTCACTAGGGAAATGTTCGAAAGATAGTCTTCGCCTATTTGGGTTTTTCATCTAGACCCTTTCAAAATTCTTCCAAAATTTTTGTGTAACACTTCAGCGACAAGAATTCTAAAATTTTTGTACATAATTTTTATACATAATTATTTGAACGTAGATAAAGGCTCCATGTTTTTCTACCCAGAGGTATCTACTATCTACACAATCTAGGTAATGAGAATAAGTTGGCGCCATTTTAATAATTTCCCATATTCGTTTTCCCTCTAATCTAGTCTATTTTAGAATAGGTAATTATCACACAAGTACTGAGTTACTTCAAACGTTGATATCTAGTACCATTTTTAATTAGGTATAGCCTACTCGTGAATCATGTTTTCCCAGTAAATTCACATCTTTAAAACGTGTGGTAATTTGGAAAATTTTCCACGCTTACGTAGATCTCATTTTATTGTCAGAGAAATGGAAATATGTATGCAAAAAGATTTCTACCCCCTACCCACAGGTAATTCAATACGGAAATGATATTTTGACTTGTAAAGCCCACTTGAGTTTCAATGTGTATTAAACATAGATGTAGTCTTGTAAATTGCACGAAAACCTTATTTAGATCACAACAAAAATAATGCGAATACTTGATATTAAAACTTATATGCAGGATATCTCTTGAGTGATGTAGAAAAATCTACAGGGTGGATAGGCAACCCATAAGAAACAAAAAATGTCATATACACATAATGCCTATCTCAAAAATTGAAAGATAAAACCATGAATATATTCTGTTTTCTGAAGTTTTAAATATGACTCTTCCCCCACCCTCACAAAAAAACGAAAAATGCTGTGTACTTAGTATGAAATAGTTTGGAAAACGAGAAGAAAATTTCCGGCTTGTCAGCTCCAAAACTGTGTCTTCCAGGGTGATTTAAAATCTTCGACGTCGTTTTCAAGATCATTTTAGGTGTCGAAAAAATCTAAAAAAAAAATTCCAGAATACTTTTACCTCCATGCCAAGTTTGGTGAAAATTAGAATTTTCAACTTTTACCATAAAAAATCGGAAACATGAAAAAAAAATTAATTCGGCTCGAGGCCTTTTGAACTTTTTGCCACATTAGAGCCTGTTTGATTGCGCATATGGATAGCATGAAAAAAAACGAGCACTTTTTGCTCTTGACATTTTTTTCCTCCTTTCGATAGCAAAGGTGCTACAGAACTTCAAACATTGAAAAAAATATGTTTTTCAAATTTGAAGGTTTTATAGTGCTTTCATTTTCGGAGATAGACAAATTGACCATATAACTTTTTTGTTCCTCTGAAAAAGTTACACTTCGGAATTTTTCAATTTTTATGCACTGGTTGTGTCCATCGACCATTTGAGCCCTAAATTCTGTACCCTAAAGCACCGAAGATGAAAGTCACATTTTTTCAACTTTGAGGTTTTTACGTTTTCTGAATCTACGTATGACACTTGTAGGTTCATAAAGTATAAAAATCTCGAAACCTAAAAAAATGGGACTTCCATCTTCGGTGCTTTAGGGTACAGCAAATTTCTTCAATTTTTGAACATTTTATGATTTAATGAATTTTGAAGAATTTTTCAGTTCATTCATCCACAATTCAGTCAATTTTTGTCAAATTGTCTTTTTTTAGGTACCTATGTTTTGAATTTGAAAAAAGCTATTATGTATACATATTTTTTCAATTAAAAACATTTCCCTTTCATTTTGACTTATTAATTTTTTCTAATTTTTTTATTTAAATTTTGGAAGGATTTTTCAATTTATTCAATTTGTGTATTTTTTTTATTTTATTTTTTCCATACAAATTTCAGTTTATTAAGTTTTGGGAAATTTTAGAGAATTTTTATTCTTATTTTTCGTTATTGTAAATATTCGAAGTATTATCATAATTTTTATAACTTGAGAATTTTTTTTAAAATTTAATTTTATTGAAATTTTCACTAATTTTCAATTCAATAAATTTTGAGGAATTTTCAGATCTATTGAATTTTTATTTTATTTTTTAATTTATCTGGTAGGTATAGATACCTAACTGAGTACAGTCTATAACTTTGAAAAAAAAAATTCTGAAAATTTATTTGATTTTTCCAATAATTTTTATTGACATTTTGCATCTGTAGGTAATTTGAAGAAAAAAAAGCTATTTATAAGTAGGGTATTTTTGAAAATACCAATTATCGAAGCTTTGTAGCCCTTTCATTTTCAAACTTGGGCAAAAAATGTCGAGAATAAAAAAATGTAGGTAAGTATATTTCTTTCAGTACTATCCATAATTATTATATTAAATTTTAATCAAAAAATTGTTCTGTTAATTTTACTTTCCGTTGTCCCTTTAATTTTTGAAATAAGCACCTTGGGTGTATAACATTTTTTGTTTCTTATAGGTTTGTATTCACTTTATGAATATTCCTACATCATTCGAGAAACACCCTGTCTGTACTCGTATATTGCATATATTATATATAATTTCATTTTGTTTTTGTACAAATACCAAATGAGGATTTTCCGTGTTCAGAAATGAGCAGATAAACTTTCCGAGAAAACAGAAATTACTTATCTATCAAAAGATGTTCGTAAAATGTTAATTATCGAGAGACACGTGAATGATAGATAATCATAATGTCAATATTTATACCTATAGTAGCTTTATCTTACCGACAAGCATAAATGTGATTCTTTCGAACTGATCGTCTGAAAAATCCTTTGCAACCGTCGCACGATGCGGCACCGTAGTGTTTTCCTGTGGCTCTGTCGCCGCATATTGAGCAGTATTGACTTATAACCGCTACATTGCTTATTGCATTGTTTTCCATTGAAGGGTGAAGTATTTGCTGAGCATTCTGTAAATGTAGTTCCGGGGTATCTGAAAAATAAATGTTGCATTATTTATCTGCTATTTAGGTAATTGCAAAACTTGAAAGAAAATTTGTAGATTTTTTTCTTTTTTTCTGAATGGAAAAATGAAATGTGATAAGGTGTTTCCTTATAGTACCTACACCTAGATCAGTAATTCCGTACCAATTGTCTGTGGAATCATTTTTATTTTTATAATTTAGTTATCAGTGATATTTTAAATTATGAAATTTATGACTGTTGACTAGGTAGTGTTTACTATTCCTAGAAATTGAGGCATATAGGCAATTTGATTGTTCTATCACTAATGGGTAAAATAAGCACTCTATCTCTATAATATATTTTATTTTAGGCTTGAGACTTGATTAAAATGATGAGGAATTGTACTTATATCGAAAATATCCGTCTGCTAAAACTTATCTATTATTGGTAATTATAGATAGGTATGTATGCATATCTCATTAACGTACATCAGATTTAATTTTATGCTTTTTCTTTTCAATTTTTAGCACTTTTTCTTCTAATTAAAAAAGATAAATGAGAAAAGTCTCATAATATCAAATCTAATCAGTGAAAAATTTTCAAAAATGATTGTTATTCTTATTTTATGGAAATAGTGTCGAAAGTATAATCTCTTTTTCCAGGATTGAAAACAAAATAAGGGTTGGTTAGTTCCTGAGATGGTCTTGTTAGGTAAGAATATCTACTCTTTTTTTACAAAGTTTCTGGAGTGGACCTCATTGTTCACCGTTTTTCTCTATATTACCTAAGAAAACTATCTCCGAAAAATGCTCCGAATTTAGTAATGTAGGTAGGTATGGTTAAGTAGCAGATACCTATGTCCTTTTTACCGATTCAAGTGGCTGATTTCAATTGCCCTAAGATTATCACTCGCTTGTTTTTAATTTACCTACTCAACAACACAACCCCCATTCTCTCCATCAATCGATGACTCATTACGAATAAAAGCCAAGGAACTTATTTTCATTCTATCAAGTGCATTATACTACAGTCTAATCCTCGTACAAGTAAAACTAAAAGTACTTGACCACGTATGTTAAAATAAAAATTGAATGATCACGAACTATCGAAGGTTATTTCAATAATAATTGGTGAAAATATTTGTAATATTTTTACTTTATAAATCATGTTGCAATTACACATCAATCTTCCCATTTACTGCGCATTAGATCATTATAAAATGAAGTAAAGTACAGTCTGTAGTACCTACCTAGTACCTACTACCTATCTCCCTAACTACACTTCTGCATTGTTAAGAAACAGATAAGTAGGTAGGTATGTATAATGAGAAAGGAAATGATATTCTTGGATTTTATTCAATAGGATCTCAAGGGGGTTTAATTGAACCTTACTAAGTACACAAGATTTGAAGAATTTATTCACATAAACAAAAGATAGAACTTTTTTTCTTTATCTTAAAATAAGTATACGCAAGTACTTAACTATGTCTATAAATTATACCCTTATTTATCAAACACAAGAAGGCTCATAAGTATAATGATATACTTTCGAAAATAGAACTTTCACTGCGGAAATGAAACTTTGAAATACCTATTTCGAATGATTTCCTGAAAAGAAATGCATTTCAACTCACCGGAATATGTGGTCCCAAATTCAAATGTCGAAGATACATAATCATCTTGGAAATTATTTGACATAAAAACA
This sequence comes from Balanococcus diminutus, assembly GCA_959613365.1. NCBI lineage: Eukaryota > Metazoa > Arthropoda > Insecta > Hemiptera > Pseudococcidae > Balanococcus > Balanococcus diminutus. Next base: position 39,569,099 of record OY390715.1, on the reverse strand, counting down.
TACGAAGACGCGTTTGAATTATTTGTCATGTTATTCAATTTAAACTCCGAAAATTGATCGAAAGATTCATCTTCAGAAGGATGTAACAACATTTTTTTGCAGTTACGTAATAAACAAAAAATTTAAAAATCGCAACAAACTTCGAACTCAAATGTATAAGAAGAAGAACATAGTAAACCAGTTGAAAAAGGTTCCTTTCTGAGATGATTTAACTAATGGGTTGATACGTACATTTCGATTATGAAGCTTTTCAAGGGCGGAGTCTTATGTTGGTGGGGATGCTCAAAACGAGCGCCGGTTGGTGACTTAATAATGAACGAAGGTATTTTTATACAATAACGTGGTTTTTTGTATGTTTCCATGGTTTAATTTTGGGAAGTAAAGTACAAAAATATTTTTTACCTGAAAAAAAAAAACAATGCATGCTTATATTATGTATAGTGCATAAAGACTTTTCAAAATTATTTAAGTAGGTACCTACAATAAATTTTAATTCAAGCAAATGTACATAATTATTTAAATAGTGCAGAAAAGAAACAAATGCTTCAAATCTTTTTCAAGACGAGAATAATTACACTGTCACTAGGTGCTTAAAAATTGGTAATAAGTACATTAGGGTGGTTCTTAGTTTCGATTTTTTTTTCAATTCTCGCCCCCTCCCCCAATGTTGTTTATTTTTATAAGAAAATAATTCCTTATTTTTTATTTTTCCCTAGACTGAACTCCCATGGAGAAAATCAAAAAATTAAGAGTTGCTTCTCAGAAAAAAGAAACAATTTTGTTTGATAGACCATAAATGCCATACTTAACCAAAAGAAGGAAAGAATTTTAATATCTGTCAATTTCTTTTCATTCTTCTAAAAATTAGAAGGATGACTTGGCATCCTTAGGGGGAGAATAAAAAGAATTATTGTGGGTGAGACTGAGAAAAAAAAAACTCATCAAGTATAAAAGAAGAATTACACTAATGTAAGTGGAGCTGGAGTGAGGCTTATTTTGGACCTTTGAATTTTTTTGTGATCACACTCCCCAGAGAATCTCTTTGTATAAGAAAATAATTCCATATTTTTTATTTTTCCCCTAACTGAATTTTAAGTAGCGTCTTGGTCTCCCATTCTTTTAGAAAAATCAAAAATGAAATAATTCTGTACACTAAAGCACCGAAGATGGAAGTCACATTTTTTTCAACTTCGAGGTTTTTACGTTTTTCGAATTTTTGACACTTGTAGGTTCATAAACAATAAAAATCTCGAAGTCGAAAAAAATTGGACTTCCATCTTCGGTGCTTTAGTGTACAGAATTGCATGGTCAATTTTAAAAATCTTGCCCTTTTTTTGCGTACTTAGTATTATAACTCACCAACTTTTTTTTTTTTTTTTTTTTTTTTTTTATGTAAATAATTCCAAACATTTATATTTTCTCTAATTTGAAATTTCAAGTTGTAATTTGGGACACCCCAATTTTTGAAAATGAACAAAAATTTAATATACGAGTAAGTACCTATTATTTTTTCACTTGGACCATTTAAAGTTGTTGCTTCTTATCAGAGAATAATAATTTTTTAATTTTTATTTCTTCCCTTCAGCGATGTATTTAAAGAAGGGGGGGGGGTAGAGGGAGTCCAGACCCCCTTGACGACGAAAAAGTTGAAAAAATGACGTAATTTTAGTTTTTTAATGCCATTTTAAACAAAAAGTTTCACTTTTTTCGGAATTTTGGCCAAGACCCCCTCCCCTTGAATGACTGTCTAGCTACACTACTGCTTCCCTATCATCCATTTTTTAGAAAAGTAACCAAATAATTTACCAATTTTTAAATTCTTGCATTTTTTTGATTATATGTAATTCATCTAAGTCGTTCCTTTCCACAAGAATTGATTTCCAATTTTGTATTCTCCCATAGCTTAATTTTAGGTGGTTTTTTGGGGTGCTCCAATTTTACAACAAAAAAAAAAAAATCCCCCAAAAATAATTTTTCAGCAGGGTCTTTATCTTTTGAATTTGAAAGAAATGAAAAATTATTATTCATCCAAGAGAAAAAATGAAAAATAGGGAAATTTTCATTAGAAATGGAGAAGTGAACTGGGGTCCACTTAAAATTTAGTTAAGTGAAAAATGAAAAAATTGAGAATAATTTCTCAGGAAAAAGAGCAAGGTCGACTAGAACCAAAAAAATGCTAAAGTTCGAAAATTTGATGATTTTTCATTATTTTAAGTTCCTCATTTTTCTAAAAAGAAAAGGATTGAATTGAGGCCACTTGAAATGCTGTTGAGGAAAAATGTAGAATGGGAGACAATTTCCTCGTCAAAAGAAATAATTTTGAGTGTGTTCGACAAAAAAAAAAAAAAAAAAAAAAAAAAGGAAAGTTCGGGATAAAAGTCAGCCCAATAAGTAGATTATTGAAAGGTTTCTCACTCAATACAGAAATAATAGATTATCATCTAAACCTTTATGAACGGAAGATTAAGTAGGTAATAATACCTACAGTATGCCAGTGGGTCTTGGATAATAAATTGGAATTTTTGAGAAAATCATTAGTCTAAAAAATACTCTGAACAAAATCAATGTAGATAGGTATACTTAAACTTATGACTTATCCATGATGCAGATATTATGTATTCTTAAGTGATCAGTAAATAAATAAATAGGAAAATAGACAGTTCTAATGATACATACTGTTCAAGTGCACGTACGTACACTAAGTAGGTACATGTAGTAGGTATCAGGTAAAGGTAATACCTATACCTATTAATTTGAACACGAACATGTAAAGAAATTCAAGCAGCACATAGGAAAGAAGGACGCCTGTCTTAACGTCTTTGTATGAAAGTTATCATTACAATTTTATCAGGGAGTGATAAAATGCGGATAATAAAGGCGCGAAATGATACATCGATGCGATTAAGATAAAAGAACGTTTGGAATTATTTGAAATTTCAACAATGGGAATAATGAGTAAAAGTAAATCATAACGATAAGGAGGTGTACAAAAATAACCTATTAGAAAGATAGGGTATCATCCATAGAGTGTGATGAGAACGTGACAAATTTTCCAATTTTAGGTCAAATCATCAAGCAATGTACTGTAGGTATAAAATAAGGTCTCCTGAAGGTTTTCAAAATTGAAAAATCTGACATATGTAGGTACCTACTATTGTATCTAATAATAAAAAAAAATTTAAAATGTTTATTCAGTTTGAGTTTTTATTTTTATTTTTTGTTTCGAAATCCAATTTCCTGCTTCCCTTTTTGGATAATTTTTTTTAGCTTTTCTCTGTTTTTAATTTTTTTACTTACTAAAAATAATACATTTTGTTGCGCAATCTGAAACTACCAATTTTGCTCAAATTCTTTAATTTTTAAAAACCTCCTTTTAAATTTTTTGCTACCCATGTCTTGAAATTCACCTGCTGTTTTAAATTATTAAAAAAAAAAAATTTAAATAGTAGATCTCTGCCCCGAAGGTATTTTTAGTTTTTACTTTTATCGACTACGGCGAGAATCAAACTGTGCTGAAATGGACGGAGCAACGAAAAGTAGTTGATTGTTGATTTTGGGGTAAAGAAATAACTGTGCATCAATTCCTTCATTAGTACTCTTTTTCGAGTAATTAATGAATCTAACGAAGTGCATATCGTTTCAGAGGGTTTCCCATAAATCATTAGCTCTTTTTTATCGATAGTATCCCGATACGATAACATGACCTGTAAGTTAACCCCAGGGGACCCAAAACCACACGTTATCACATTAGTAGGTACTCGTGCTGATTACTCAATCGCCCGTTGAAATGCTTAAAGCGACTTGAGGACACGTTTTTATAAAGCAGGCACCCATAAAGGTAGGTATCTGTTACAAGCTGTAAAAAGACGTAGAGACGTAGAGAGATAAGGTACACATACGTGAAATCGTCATTCATTTACTTTTTTTTGCAAGGAAAACGATCTTTTTATGGAGAGGAATATGACAATTTTTTGGGATCTACACAGAAAGTAATGAATTGTCAGTTTCTATGTAATCATTTGAATTAGGAAAACCCAGGGAAATCCCTAAACATATTTTTATGAATTGAATTATTTGCCTGCTTATTTTTCTTTTTTGGAACTTTTTGGCAAAAAAAAAAAAGAAGTTTATACGAGTATTTACCTAGTTCAAAATTAAATGTTGGCAGAAGTTGAGAAAATAGAGATTCATTTTATACGAAAAAAATTTTTACGAGTGGCATTACATAATTATTTTTTCAAAAATTAGTTTAATTTTTTTCCAACATACAAATACCTATCTCCAAAAAAAATTATCAGTTGAGCATTAAATTTTTGATAAAAAACATTTTAAAAATAAGTTTGATATGTTTGAAAAATTTGGTGAAAATTTGAAATTGAGTAAAAATTAGAAATTTGAAAAATTTGGAAAAATGAAAAATTTAATGAATATTGAAATTTAAATTTTCAAAAAGATCAATTTGTAAAGTTTGATAGATTTTTAAAATTTGGTAAAAATTAAAAATGGAAACATTTTCAACATTTGATAAAAACTTGAAATTTGACAATTTTTAAATTTTTAAATTTTTGCAGTTAGGTAGGTTAGTCTTAAAAAATTTCTAATTTTTTTTTAATTTTTGGAAACTTTTAAAATTTGAAATTTCATATTTTTTTCAAAATAAAGAACACCTTGATACAGATAATTTTGAAAATTGCAATAGTTCGGTATTATTTTGTTGTTGTTTTTTTTTTGTAATGAAAATAAAATTATCCTTGAACCACTATCCGTTAATTACTTTCTTGAAACTTCACGAGGTTACCTCTTATCGCATTGTCCTCACTAATTATTTTTGGATGAAGAAGCAAAATCTTCTCGATATTTTGTGTATCTGTAATTCTGTAGGTATGGAATACAAAAAAAAAAACTTTTCTCGAAATTAAAGAAAATGTGGAGAGATAATTGAAGAAAGCTAACTCGAATAATACCTTTATCACGTTTAAAAACGATGAGAGATAAATAAATTTTAATTAACGAGCCTCTAAATTCAACGTAAATGATACGTTTTTGTGAAAACCCCATAAACTACGAGTAAAATCAATATCTACAAGTGAAACAAAAAATAAAAAATAAAATAAACTTTCGTAATTTTTTTAGAGATTGTTTACTAAATTTTGCGATGAAAACTGCGATTTTCAACTTTTAATATTTCATCTATTATTATGAGCCCAAACAGACATGCTTGAAGTTACCCAATATTATAGGTACTTAATTATTTATTGGTAATGCATAAATGCCATATACCTATATGTACATACGTACATTGTACATTATATTTTTTAAATAATTCATCACATGCTTTGTGATGCCTATACGATTAAAAAAAATTAAACTTTAGTCTTCTTGAATCATGAGTTCAATTTCGTTTGATACTTATTACTCATCAGTAATGAAATTGTAAGAAAAATCACAATATTACCTATACCTCATTAATAAAGAGAATAAACGAAATGAGTCATTTGCATATATGTATCATTCTAATAGTGGAACCTACCACACGTACGTACGATAATTGCATTGAAATCACAAAGTCTTAAGTCTTTTTATAATCATTTTTAAAATGACGAATTGGGGTATTTTGACTTGAAACTAATTTTAATGAAATAGGTATACTCGTACTTCGATTTTCCCAGTAAAATCAAACATTTTAATTTTAGCGAATGAAGGTAACATTGAAAATTGGCACAAAATGTACCTACGTATCATGTAGACTTATTCTGTTGGAAACTCCTCACTCGGAAGTGCTACGAAATCACTTTCATAAAACACCGATTAATTATTTATTGGTGCTGAAAATACGCGTAATAATTTCTTTTATTTATTTATCAAACGTGTGAAGAACTATCTTATCAGACATAATATTTTTATGATTAAAACATATAGCAACGGTCTAATGAGTGAGAATATAAGGGAAATATTCACAATCATGCACCTTGTGGGTGCTTTTTAATTTCTACATACCTTTGCAGACAAATGTATTGTGATACCTATAATAATCGAATTCGTGTAAACACTTCTTACAATATTTGTTTTTTATTTCGCAACCTTTATTTTGCGTTCACATATTTCTACACTATATATGTATCCTATATCTGTAGTTAAATTCTGTAAAATGGCGAACAGATAAATTTAATTGCTTCAAGGTGAAAATTTATGGTGTTTTGTGACACTAAAAGGGACATGTTTTTTTTGGTCGTGAAAAAGCCCCATGTACTTATAGGATGAGCCTTATTTTGGTCTTGGAATTTTTTTTCGGACTCAGCTCCCAAAGTTATTTCTTTTTACGAGAAAATAACTTTCAAATTTTCCTCTATTCAATTTTGAAAGGTATCTTTGGTTGACCCATTTTCAAATAGAGACTTAACGAAAAAAAAATGAGAAATTTATACCTACTGTTGCTTTTTTTTTAGAAAATAATTTCATGTTTTTTTAAAATTATTTTTCCATTAACTGAATTTTAGGAAGTGCCACTACCCTCTCCATTTTGAAAAAAGGAAAGAAAAAATAATACAAAATTATCAAACTTTTGCATTTTTTTGGTTCTAACCTATTAAAATTGTTCTTTTTCATGAAAAATGATTCCAAATTTTTATTTTCCCCCTCGCTGGATTTTAAGTAAACCTTGGTTTTAAAAAAATGAAAAAATTGACCGATTTTTAAACTTTTTTTTTTTTTTTTTTTTTTTTTGTTATAACTCATTAAAGTTGTTATTTTTCATGAGAATTGATCCTATTTTTTTTCTTAAACTTATTTTCAAGTAATAAGTAACTTTAAAACAAGTCCCATTAAAAAAAAAAAAAAAAAAAAATTATCAAAATTTTTGATCTAGCATTTCAACTTGTTTTTTATCATTAGAGAATAATTAGATATGTATAGGTAGTTCCTAATTTTGTATTTTTCCTTCAACTGAATTTGTAGTTGTGCCACTATCCTCTCATTTCAAAAATGAGTATTTTTTTTTCTTCAATATGAGACCTTTTTGAGAGGAACAAAAAAGTTATGTGATCAATTTGTCTATTTCCGAAAATGAAGGCACTCAAGAGCCTTATTATTATGCTCGATCAAAAAAAAAATAATTCTGCCAATTTTATTTTCTCTTATCCCTTCAATTTTTGAGATAGGCACCATGTGTATGTAACATTTTTTGTTTCTTATGGGTTGCCTATTTACCTGGTGTATTTTCCTACATCATTCGAAAAACACCCTGCATATTGCATTGCACGTCATGTAATTTCTTTTTGTTTTCGTACAGTTGATACCTGTCTTTCTTGAGTAGGAACTTATTTGACATGGGCACAATAAGATAATTATTAATGTAAATGTACATAGCTTCGTATTGCACGTAATGGATTCCTCACTTCACTTCAATCAATGCGGGAGTAGACAATATACAATACTACAATATATAAAATAATCAAGATTGTTATCACTATTTCATGTGCTCAGCTTTGCCTTCTGTTCGACGATAAGCAATTTCTATTTCTTTCAGTATAATGTAAGTTGCATATTTATTTTATTGAAGACAAAAGTAAGTAAAGATGAAACATACATTTTTTTTAAAAATTGTTTAGGTGTCAGGTAGTCCAAAGTCCAAATATCTATGACGTGTCATGAACATTTTTGAATTTTTTTCAAATGATTGAATAAAAATTTGGATTAGTTCTATCTTAATAGGTATTATTAGTTGTACTGCTTTTCAAACATTTTTTGAACTTGGGAAAATATATTTTGGATGCAATAGTAATTTTCTTCAATAAAAAGAAAAGATATTATTTTAGGATCTAAAACTACACCTAAGCATAGGTGTGGTACTTATTCATTACCTTCGATTAATTAAGTCTTGTGCTAGCCAATATTGCTTTACTGCTAATCATAAAAAAGAAGTGTTCTGATAACGTTAAAAAATGTTATTATCGCCTTGTGGTATCAGATATTTTTCAAACATTGAGTATTGCAAAACTTATTCATTAGGACGTATTACCAACTAATCTGTCCATAATGATGTCACTGTTGTGGAATTGTACATTTAAAAGAAGAATTAAAATGTTCTTTACCAAAAAAATATCATATTATGCACCTTTAAGATGCAAAATTAAATGCTCAGGTACCTGCACTTACTTACAAGACGACAATTATAAGCCTTGGTTCATGTAAAATCTACTAAAAATGAACCCAATTTCGAACATTTAACCAAAAATCGTCAACTAAAAATTATGTTTATACTGCGCAGACAATTTCTTACGTTAGGGGAAGTTTCACACTTTTTGAAACGGGGCCCATAAGATGTCTCATTTGAAATTATTTTTCTAAAAAAAATAAAAATTCAGAATATATCGAGGTAGCTCTACGAATGTTTCTCGAAAAATGAACACGTACAAAACCTATTTATGAATTTGGTACAACTGAAAGAGGTGAAGACTGAAGTATGAACTAGACAGAGCTGGAGGGGAAAAGTTTCAACAAGTGTAACCAACGCGAAAACAGCAGACTAATGCGCTCATCATTAGGTATCTACGAGTACTTATACTTTCGTTTCACTTGCTCGATATTTTTTAAATTCTAAAATTTATGGTCAACTTATCGCAGTACACAAATATTTATCATGTATCTTTTTACGAATTTTAATTCCTTAAAAAAATTACCTCTTTGTTCTTAAATTCGAGTAAAAGTTAAACTGAGTTTACGGTAGGTAAACCTCAATTCCTCTAGTACGACATAAAATTGTATCGAAGTTGAAGTGAACTTTAATTCTAAACTATATTTACACAAATAAATAATGAATGATTTACCGCATTTCATTATTGAATACGAATATTACATATTTAAATGTGAATGCTACATACCTGGAGACAATTCGGTAACTCCACTGGTGACAATGGATGAGGCATTTTGCACTATTACTGAATTAGCTGCTAAATTAGCAGATGGTACCACTAGTAATTGCGATGACGGAGATTGAGGTACACGATCATCGTCCATTATATGTCCAATGAGGGTCAAAGGTCGCATCCGTTCATCTACAACTTCTCAATCGAAATAAATCAAAAAAATCGTCCTTTGCACTCCAACGAAAAACTTTTTAAATTATGCGCACGCATAAGTCTTATTATCATGTTTGTCTTCTTAAAATAACCTACATTTTATCTTTATTAGTATTTGGTCGTTATCAATTGCGCCTTTGTAGGGATTCTTTAATTATGTGAAACAATTTACTCACGAGAAGAATTCGTTTTCATTTGCAGTTTCCTTGTCGGATAAGTAATACCGAATAAACGAGTAGGTATTGATATTACTGATAGAGATACACGTAATATCTAGACCTACTTAGAAGTTCAATGATATTACCGTGGTTACTTTTCCATCCATAATCTGCAGATGTATCATTTTAATTGATTGTTGTGTTAAAATTAATTAGTATCTTGAAAAATATACCTACATCGACAATTTACCAACGTAACCTTTCTCCCCTCCTCTTCAGAAAAATCGGGAGCATGGCATAACAAATGGAATAACAATACAAGTCTTGAATAGAAGATTTACAACTGATTGAATTTTATGGAGACCAATACCTAACTGAGCTTTGTTCCAATGTGTGAATCACTCATCAATTCTTTAAAATGAAGATGATAACCAGCAAATTCGACGTAATTTTATTTTATTTTTTTCAAATAATAAGTAAATGCATAAATTTACTAATACCTCAACTTTCGTTCTATAATTAAAGTCATTGAATACTAAAAAAATTATGATTTTTATAAGCTTTATACTTTGCCTCATTCATATTCTCACTTCCAATAGCAATATCGTTCTTGATTTCTTTTACCAATTCATCTGAAACGACAGTTTACGAAAATTACAACCAATGAAATGAGTAAATTCGATTCAGGAATTAATTGTTCAAAAGGATTCTGGAATCCTTCTTGGTGATCAGAAGAACTTACCCACACTGGAGAAGTTTTTTTCTGGTCTGATGTAATCTAAAATAGCAATTTTCAAATTGGAATCATAAAAGTCTTGTGTAAACTTGTGCAATATGTGAGTTTCCTTTTCGAGAAATAATCAGAATGAGGTGAATTCATGGATGAAATTTACGTATGCTGAAAAAAATATAGGTTAGGTACTTTTTTGTAAACTCACGATTGTTCGATTTTCGTTTTTATAAAAAGGATTCCATCCTATGTTCATGACCATTTTATATACAAGTCCATTTTCTACTTGAGCCCAGCCAAAATAGACACCATTGAGTATATTTTTAGGTAACAACTCTACCACATTTTCCTCAAAATTTGCTACAAAACATGAGAAACAGTAAAGCCTCATAAGTCGATGTTTGAGCATTAATTTAGAAAAAAAAAAAAATTAAAAATGAATAATACCTGTAGGACATCCCAACTCTTTAGATCCTCTACCAAAACCTTTGCATACTTTTCCTTCTAAAAATAGGGGTAAATATTCAATGGTTTTCTTGAATTCTCCATTTACTACAGAACATAATATTATTTCATTATAACACCAGATGGTAAAAATAATAAGGATGCAATACAGAGAAACTTTCGATGGCATCATAATTTTTTCGATAAATTTTAAAAATTATCTCAATGTAACTAGGTAATGTAAGTACGTAATCATCTGAAAGCTGAAACCTCAATAACCTCATAAATCAAACACATTTGTGGTCAGATCAACGTCCTCTACCTTCAATCTAGAGGTCAACTACCTCAACTACCACTTTCCTGGTTCCTGCATTAAATTAAAGTTTCAACTGGTGCTCCTAGCCAGTGTTGGCAATACTCAGAACGCGCTCAGTAAAGAATCTGAGCTGAAGCTGAACGCGCTCCGAGATTCTTTGGTGAACGCAAACTGAGCAGCGTTCAATTATCACTCTTTATAGGGTAATTTGTTTACAGTGAATTTTTACCAGTTTTACGAAGTTTTTGTCTCAGTTTCATCCTATTCTCTCGATTTTCCTTTAAATTATTAATAATAACATGTTTAGAAGTATAGAAATGAACTTATCAGTGAATAATTAAATTTCTGAAGAGCAATATACCAATCAAAAATTAAGTTTTCATGTTATTTATGTACCAAATAAAAACAGAAATATGTGTTAGTTTGGGTGTGTGTATCTGTGAAAACAAATTTATTTTTACGTAATTTTTTAAATCAAAATTTCTGCTGGTACCTAATGAAAGAACAAGAACTAACTCAATTTTATTCGGCACACAATCACGTATACGGCATAGATGACGAAGATTCTTTCAAGTTATCACTGTTGTAGTTTCACAGAGTGAAGCATAATTTTGTTCTAGGTATAATAAAACACTACAAACAGTCATTTAAATTGTTTAAATTCAATTTGTAATAATTTTTTATGATAAACAAATTAAATTTCAACTTATTTGGGTTTATTTTTACAAAGTTTATGTTGAGTAGTTGAATCAGATAGTTGAAAAAATTATTAAAACGAGTTCCAAAAACAGTTTTCACTTCACCGGAATCCTTCAAAATAATTAAAAGTGTTTAATAAAGCATAGAAAAATTGAATGAAATTGAGATGAAAACTTCGACAATCGTCATTAGCAAACGAAACGAATCGCTAGAAGAGTTTGCGTTCAGTTGCGTTTTGAGTCTGAGCGCGTAAACAATTCAGCCGCTCGGAGTAAATGATGAGCGGAGCGCGCGCTCACCATTCATGAACGCGTTCTTTCCAACACTGCTCCTAGCAACATTTGGGACGGGGCATAGGGAAAGGGTAGTGTCCAAACCAGAGCTGGCGCGACTCAGAGTTTCGAGTGTGAGTCGCGAGAGTCGCATGCGAGCGACTCTGAGTTCGACTCTTTTTCACAAGGAGTCGAAAAAAATTTGAAAAAATCGACTCATCGAACATTAAACTGATTCACGACTCTTCTCAATTTGCGACTCTTTTTTACTCACAACTCTTTTTTTATTTGCGACTTTTTTGATTCATAACTCTTCATATCACGACTCTTTTCATCTCTCAAACTCCCTTTTACCGCGATTCATGGGTAGTGCAACCTCGTGTGTTGTGTTAGTTTAGTTTTGATTTCAATTAATTTTCGAATTGTTTCAAAATCATTCAGTGATGAAAAACTTCGAAATCTATTTTAAACACACAAGATCTACAAAAGGCAATGATACTGTGGTAAATTATTGAATGGTGGCATTTTTGATTTTATGAATGTTCAAGAATTTTATTTCTTGTTGTAGTTTTTTTTTTAATATTTTAAATTTAAGATTAGATTACGAATTTACTGAGAGTTTACTCAGAGTCAGAGAAGATATTTCTACTTTCTAAGTTTCTACTTACCTTTTTTTCAAAAATTTTTAGCTTTTCCTTTTTTTACGAGAATATGAAACATGAAAGTTAAAATAAATTTTATTAATCAATTTATAATTGATTACTGTACTTGAAAATTGAAAAATAATAAATATGTCGCACTAAAAAAACAAAAAAAGAAATTAAATTACAGAACATTTTAGTTTTTAAATGAAAATGAAATTTGAAAAGTGAAAAGAAAAATTTAGAGAAAAGAGTTGTAAAAGAATCGTATGAGAACAAAAATAAGAGTTTAGAAGGAGTCGAGGGAGTGAGTCGGGAATTAGTTGAAAAAAAGAGTCGCGAGTAGTCGGAAAAAAAGAGTCGCGAGGAGTCGTTCATTAAAAGAGTCGGACTCATGAGTTTAATAAAATTTGTAAAGAGTCGCAAATTGAAAACTCTTCGATTCAACTAGCAAAGAGTCGAACTGAAAGAGTTCGACTCCCAAAAGAGGTGAGTCGTGCCAGCTCTGGTCCAAACTGATTTTTACGCAAAAACAACTTGGTTTTCTTTGATTTAAATGGTTTCCGAATCAAAGTAATAAAATTATATTGATTTGTTCATTACTTTATTTCATTAAACGTAACTTCAATTATAATTCACATTGGAAATCGATTTAATTATAATTAAAATTGATTTCTTGCAATGTCTGCGATTTGGAATTTTCGAATGGACACTAATACCCTTTCCCTATGCCCGGTCACATTTTATCAAACTACTCGAAGTTAACTAGCACTTCTGGTGGGTTTCCAGGTTTCTAATTGAAATCCACAAACCGAACATGTCGGAAAATCACGGTACCTTGAAAAATAACTGATAGCGGAAAAGGAAAAGTGATCATTCTTTTGATTAAAAAAGTAATTTTTTAATTAATTAACAATTTTGATTGAAAGTGAGGAATTTATAATAATTTTGCAATTTAATTTGTCTCGGGGTTGGTCTCTACAGTGATCGTATTCAACTGCCTTCATATCACAATGTATGATCTCCATCTCTTTTGAATTGAAGTAGGTCAATTTTAAAATCTCAAGTAACTTAATTTCTAAAATTCGTATTATTTCGAAGTATAATTTATGAATTTATGGCTACACAAGTACTGACTACTGCTTATGTAATCTTATATCTAAATTACTCTAGTCATGTACTCTAATTCACCGTTGATATCAAAGTGTTTTATCATTTAAATATGCCGAATTACATCTTGCATAATTAAATCTTGAAAATACCTATGAACAAATATCAATTTCCTCATTAAGTTATACTGATGACTAGTGAAAAGGATCTATTCTGTTCTCTTTTTCCTATTTCAAATTTACATTTAATTGTTCGTGTTCTAACCCATTATTTTGTTTATTCAATTTAGGACTTTGCTTACAAGTCATCATGGAACATCGCAGAGTTTTATCAGAATCCAATCACCATACCAGTTCTGATTCAGATTCGAAATCTAGTTCATTAAATTCCAAATTAGGGCAAGAATCGGTTAGTATAGTTATTATAATTATAAGGATAGTTTGAATTACCTATATTATGGAGGTTGATTTAGCATTTTACCTAATACGTAACATTTCTCAATGATTATAGGCCAGTTCTGGTAAAGCTTCAAATTCCATCACAAAAAGTCCTTGCTCTTCCAGTTCTACTTCAAATGATAACTTAGCTAATGCTAGCTTCGATCATAAATTGAGGAGCAAAGTAAATTGATTAATAAGTTATCCTCATTTTTTTTTAAATTTTGTTCATCGAATTGATTGAATATTGTAACTTTTAGAATGCCACTTTGGAAGGTACTAATGGATCTACCAATAGACCCGATGATCCGCCGTTATTACCCGGTGAAAAAGTTCAAGGCGTAGCACGAGAAGTGACGTATCTTTGTCCATACAGTGGACCTACTAGAGGTGTTTTGTCCGTCACTAATTATAAAATACATTTCCGCAGTATGGATAGAGATACTTTATACGTTATCGAGGTTCCTTTAGGCGTGGTAAGTTTTAATAAAACCAAAATGTGAAGTATTCGTAGTGTACATTTGGTATAATTTAAGTAGTTCCGGTGCTCGAACTCTTTAGTTCCGAAATTATTTTCCGTTTTATTTTTTTGTAGGTTAGTCGTGTAGAAAAAGTTGGCGGACAATCCCTTAGTAGGGGTGAAAATTCTTACGGCATCGAATTATTTTGTAAGGATATGAGAAATCTTAGATTTGGCCATAAGCAGGTAAACTTGAAGATTGATTAATTGCAATGTTTATGACGACAGTGATTTATAGTATTTTTTATTGAACAGGAAAATCACTCGCGACGCAACGTATTCGAAAAATTACAACAATATGCATTTCCCTTATCCCATAAACTACCTCTTTTTGCCTTCGAATGTTCTGAAACTTTCCCTGAAAACGGCTGGACGGTTCACGAACCTATTGCTGAATTCAAAAGAATGGTAAGCATACTTTTTTCAATTTGAATTTTTTCTTTTTTGAAACACAAATTACATTTTTTACGTATTTGGTTCTAGGGTGTGCCCAACGAAATGTGGAAAATCAGCAAAATCAACGAAAATTATGACTTTTGCGACAGCTATCCAGCTATTTTAGCGGTTCCTGCGCAAGCCACCGATGACGAATTACGACAAGTCTCTGCTTTCCGTAGTCGTGGTCGGATTCCTGTACTTTCGTGGATTCATCCGGAATCGCAAGCTACTATTACGCGTTCATCTCAGCCTCTAGTGGGCGTAGGCGGTAAAAGATGTCGAGAAGATGAGCGATATATACAACTGATAATGGATGCTAATGCACAATCTCACAAATTATTCATTATGGATGCGAGACCTAGGTAAAACAAGATACATACGAATAAAACACTCGCTGTGATAAAGATTTTTATGTGATCGTTTAAAATGTGCAGTGCTAATGCGATCGCTAATAAAGCCAAAGGAGGAGGTTATGAATCTGAAGATACGTATCAGAACGCCGAAGTTATTTTTTTGGATATTCATAACATTCACGTTATGAGAGAGTCTCTAAGGAAGTTAAAAGGTAATTCATTCAGTCTGTATCATAACGTTATTAATGTATGTACTTATTGTCTAATTATAAATTCTGTTTTCATTCAAGAATTATGTTTCCCCTTGATTGACGAATCGAAGTGGTTATCTGGTGTCGAATCTACGTACTGGCTTAAGCATATCAGATGTATTTTAGCTGGTGCTTGCAGGATCGCAGATAAAGTTGAAAACCATAAAACTTCGGTTCTGGTCCATTGTTCTGATGGTTGGGACAGAACTGCGCAGGTAGGTTTCATCTAGATTAAAAAATCAAAAAAATCGCAGCTTGCTGCAAATTTATCATGACTACAAATGCCAACATTAAAATTTTATTTCATGTTTCAGCTTACAGCATTAGCTATGATGCTATTGGATCCTTTTTATAGAACGATAAAAGGATTCGAAGTAATAATTGAAAAAGAATGGCTAAGTTTCGGTCACAAATTTCAACAGGTAGTTCTGCATTTCAGCTCGATAAAAACTTCATTTTCTTGTGTGAACTTTCTAGATTAATTATTTTTGTTTCAAATTATTAGCGCATTGGGCATGGTGATGATCATCATTCGGACGCTGATAGATCTCCAGTATTTTTACAATTTATAGACTGCGTTTGGCAAGTCACAAAAATGTTCGAGCATGCATTCGAATTTAACGAATTGTTTTTAATAACAATTTTAGACCATCTGTATTCCTGCCGTTTTGGAACATTTTTATTTAACAGGTTTGTAATAAGTTTTTCCTATTCTAGAAATACCTAAGGTTCTTTAAAAATTTGCAAAATTATTTTATTTATTCTTTTGCTTCACAGTGAACGCGAAAGGCTGCACGAAGGAAACGTTAAACAACGCACTACTTCACTTTGGTCTATGATTAATAGCAATATAGATTTATATAAAAATCCGTTGTACCATCACGTACCTCATAGCTTAGATCCTGTTGCTACAATGCGATATATTAAATTATGGAAAGGCCTGTATTGTAGATGGAATCCTAGTATGCGTCCACAGGTCAGGATTACGTTCAAATTTACTCTCATATTATTTTTGAGTTTTGTTTTGATCCTGTTTTTTCTTCTTCATTTTAGGAAGCTATTTATCAAAGAATGCGTGAATTATTAGCGATGCGAAATCAGTTGCAAAATAAAGCCGAAGACAAGAAAAGAGATTTGAAAATGCGAACGTCGCGTACTTCAAATGCGACACCTACTCGAATCACTTCGCCTATGCATGTTTAAAAAATAGCAAATTAATTTTATCAATTCAAAATTTTGTAAAAAAAAAAATAACTATCCAGGACCACCTCGTAATGTACAATTTTAAATTTGAACCACCTATGAAAATATCGGTTTAGAATAATTGAAAAATACTTTTTATTTGTACAGTTTTGGACGGATCTTTTTTCTAAAGTGAGATCAAAAAATATTTTATAACATCTACTGAAGTACTGATTTATTATCAGTCGTAAAATTCCCTTATTTTTTGTATGTACTTCCGATTGCGGAATTCCAAATAGTATGTTTGATTCTGGTGGTCTTTTTTTCAACTAATAGCGCTTCACATTTAAATGGAGTGAGTAATTTTTTCAAAATAATTTCTAAAAGAATATACCTACAATGTTAGAGTCGATTTAAAAAATTCAGATGGGTATAGATAAAGTAAACTTATAGGATAATTTTGAGCTTGAAAATATTTCACTGTTAGTCCTAACTTATTCTATTTCAACTCAAGTATCAAAAATTATCCAGAAACCTATTAGTACCTATCTTATTATGAAATTTTATTACCCATTTTATTTGTTTTATGACTTTTTTTATTCAAGTTTTATAACGTTCAATTTAATTTGTATTTTGTTAAATATTACTCAAAACATTCGTATATCGATTATAAAAACGAATCAGTGCGTGATCAATCCAACGCCAAAAATTACTATTACCCATTTTGAATAATAATAATAATGCGTTTTCGTATACCAAAAATACATTAACGGAAAATTATTAAATTATTATTTTTAGTACAAATGTTACTTTTATTGTACTGTATAGGTACGTTATATTTTTTATTAATTTTTCTCTTTTTTTTTCTTTTTTTTTCATTTTCTATTTTTATGTATTTCAAAAAATTTTAAATACAAGTTATTTACCGAATATTTAAATATTATATTTATTTTGAGAGAGTAGAAAAATATATAGACGTTTAATTTTTTTTCCAAATTTTCAGTATAACTTTCTTCAGGTGCTAACGTTCGTTTTACTGATAATAATGCAAGCCATCCGCCAAGCTTCAGGTGACTCGTACCTACGTATGTATTTGTTTGTTTATGAACAAAATACGTACATGTACGTTTTTGTGCAACGATATTATTATCCTATGTGTTCCATGTTCAATTAAATTATTTGAAGTATTACTGAAAAAGTTGACTAATTTTGATTGGTGCAGTTTGTTTTGATACTCGTACATAACAGATGAACAATTTTAGGTGAGCCATTAGTTGGATGGAATTTCAAGCAGATAATCTTAATAGTAAGGTAGACCAATGCACATTTAAAACTCCTTTTTACAAAAGTGTTTTTCAATCAAATTTTGTTCAAATTACATGTACCTAACTATCAATGTGATGAATGGAGAACAATAAATTTCACTTGTGAGATACTTGATACGTACCCAGACCTTTGTAAATACCTACGTTGTGTATTCGTTTATTGTGGTTCAAGGCAATAGTGATATCAAAATAATCAAAATAAGGATGAGTAATGACGAAATGTAGAGTACTGTAATAGCTGCAATCTTGAGCGTTAAGCAATTGAAAATGTGAGACGACGACATTCCGTAGATAAGGTAATTTTTTTCAATTATGACAATCCTTTCCGGCGATTTTCCACCCGAGTGATGAGTTCAATGAAATTTCAAATCATACGTACCTAGGTACTCAAAACTCCGTGGCCAATGTTATCAAAATTGAAGGACTGACTAGACGGACTGGCGACCGTTAACATTTATTTACCACACCGCTCGTCGCCGTATTTCGTATGTACCTCTCTACTCCGTACACCATGATCGACCTGAAAAGCGGTTTTTTTTTCTATAGAGTGGGGAATTTCGGGTGGGAGATACCTGTAGATACGCCGATACCAAACCAAACTAATACCTAACTTTTATAGCTAACTACCAGTGCCTATGACAAATTGTGTATAGCCATTAAAAAGAAAATCGTGGTTTTGGTTTCGGTTTCGCGATAAGATGGTGATTTGCGAGTTCTGGTTTATTTTTTCGAACATCCGTTTTCGTTTGTGGTGGAATTAATTTTGCGTAGCTTAATGTGGTACGTCTTATTGTTTGTCTAGATCGAACTTGTAACGATATGAAAATGAAGGAAACGTTTTGTTCGTATACGGATTTCACCGAAGATGACACCAAAAAGGTAAATATTTTGATAAAATCAGTTTTTCATTAAGTATAACTAAGTATAAACAAATAGATAAGCACGTATTGATGGCAGTGCCTGTATAATATTCGTACAATGAGACATCGATGTCTATATTACGTGTAATCAGTAGTTGAGTTCGTCTTCTCATAACGATAGTCAAAAATGCAATTTCATGCTTAATTCAGATTCACCATTAGGTAATGTGTTGTGGCCTGTAAGAAGATTAGGTACATTAGTTTTGAGTAAGAATCCACATTTCTGACAATCTAAAGAGTTCAGTTTTAGTCCAGTCTAACTATTCCAGCGCCTACATTGACCAGTGAATTTTATTCCTCGATTGAAAAAATCATTTCGCATCTCTTCAGCTGGACTTATCCGAAACAGTATTAGATTAAAAACACGTTTGAATGAACTGGTTTATCCTACGATGTATACGTATATGTAGGTAGCCAGGTACGCAGTTGGTTACATTTGCCCACATCACTTCTTTTAAAGACCTGTATGAAGTACCATATTAACTACACTTGGAGTCGAACATGTGCGAAAAAAATTGGTTGAGGTAGGTAGATAGGTACATATGCTCGAAGGAATTCCGAATAGATTTATGAATACGTCAAAGTTGTAATTTTACTTTTGGAAGGGGATTATTTGAACCCACTCTCAAATGAAAAATGTATTATCATTCAGCAATCTGTCATTGCTATGATCCGGGTTTGTGCTTTTTAGCCATGCATGTTGTCATTGAACGTTCTTTCTCAACGTGATTAGAATGATGGATTGAATCACTCGTGAAAATGATCAGTTATCTATCTCTAGTATCTTTATCTAGCACCTAAGTAAGTGGGTTGAAGAGCAAAATTTTTGTCTCGAGTGTACCTCATACTACCATTCTTCGTCGCGAGTACAAAAAAAGAAATCGTCATTCATAAAATTACTCAACTAATCTTTTAATTTAAAATGATGAAATTTAAGGAGTACAGGCTAGTACAGGTACCTACAAGTATATGCACACCCTATCTGTTGATTAACGGTTCTTCACTGGGCAGCGGGTACTGGGTATTCCATATAAAGTATATAAAGTACTTTATAAATATGGAGACCCAGACGACCTAGTAGATTGTAGGTCCAGCTATGTAGATATTATACATTGTACATTAGAACATTGCATACCTACATACTATGTAAGCAGTACACTCGTCAAATGGGCCCATGGTGCATTTGTCTCCACATGTACCTAAATTCCTTTCAAGTACCTATCAATCAATTGTTGTCGATTGACACTGAAAAATCGCCACCATCATAGCATATAGTGTACCTACTTATGAAAATGTATAATACACCTATCTAGATATAGGTGTAGGTATTATACTGTCACAAATTTGACATCACCTAAAAATGTTTCCTCTATTCAATGTCTATATGTTGTATCTTATAACGTGAAAATTTATCAAACAATGTTATCTATCTTGGGTCTTTGAAAGACTTGAATTTAGATCAGAGCAGTAATTCTACTATAACAGTTATTGATCAGATGATTGCTTTTTAATTTGTAATTACCACAAAAGTAGCTTCAGTACAATTACATTGTTTAAAATCAATTTTATGGGTGAATCTTAATCTTGAGTCGTTAAGAAAAAAAGAGCTAGTATGCCATTTCTTTAGGGCTTCCTCTTTTCGAGGACCTAGCCCTCTTTTTTGGAACTTGGGAGTCCCCTATCGCAATCCCCAAGGTCACGTTTGAAATTTTTTTCAAACGAAAGTTGTAGATGGAAATCCTTGAAATAATTTGGGTCATCACAAAAATTGTGATTGAACGCCCCACCAATTGTGTATGCATAATATTAAGTAAGTACAATACATATAAAAATGAGCGGATCATCTGGGCTCAAATGCCTCCTATTGGCGCAAAAAAAAGTAGGTATTTCGATAGGAAAAATTGAAAAATTTTCATTGCAGGGTTACTAATCTTTAATTTTCATAAAACAACAAGATTTCCTAATACTTACCCCTAAATTGAAAATTGGTCAAATTTATTAATATTTTGTTAATCCTTTCCCCATTTTTGGTACTTTTATATCGTTTTGTGGGCTGGGTGTTCGATATTTTATAGGCTTTTGAAAACATTTTTATTTAAAAAATGTTCAATTTATCAATATTTCGTTGGACTTATGAAAACTAATTATTATAAATTAATCCAATTATAAATATTATTTTAGACTTAAAGTAGAAAGCAAACAAAAAAAATCAATTCACTTCATCCAACATAAACCCTTTTTTGACAACAAGACGTGAGCATTTTTTCAAATGTGGCTCTAAAAAATATAGGTATTTTTTTAATACAAGAAAATTGAAAGTTTTTTAAAAATGTTTTTATTTTTTATGAAATGCAATAATTTCTTCTACAAAAAAATTGAGATTTTTTTTCTCAAAAAATTTTAGAAATATTTTCCTCTTAAAAATAATTGAGATTCAGCAAGATTTTTTTTCTCAAAAAAACTGAAAATTTTTTTTCTTTAAAAATGAGAGATTTCATCATAAACAAAGAAGATATATTTTTTAAAAAAGAATTGAGGATTTTTTCCCACAATTTTTTTCCTTCCAGATATTTGACTTACTTCAGACAAATTGAAAAAAAAAATTCTACAGAATAGTTTTTTTTCTTCAAAAATTTAAGATGAATTGAATTTCCTCCAAAAATGAGAGATTTCATTCTAAATAGAAAAACAGATTTTTTGTTCCAAAATACATTGAACCTCAAAAAATACTTTTTTTCTTCAAAAATGTGGCATTATTTTGGAAAAGGTCTCACTTTGGTTTTTTCATAGTTTTGAGAAAATCACATTCTTAGGTAAAAATGTTCAAAGTGGGACGTTTTGAGTTATTGATGGATTCAGTAAGTGGAAGGTGTATTATTTCATGTGGACTAAGAATTCACTAGCGCAACTCGCGGGAAGTCGGTTAACTAAGGCATTTAAGTTGACCATTCATCAAAATCCATATTACGACAAGTCCAATTTTGACTCGAGGAAAATTTTCAAGACCACCATGTTGTAGAGCATAAAATTTCCTTTGAAATGAGTGGTCAATGCAATTTTTAGCTATAATAGGGGCAATTCTACAGTAATAAGAAAAATTAGGGGCATAATTTTAAAACTTTTTCCCAAAAATTTTCATTTCCTGAACTTTCAACTTTGAAGCGCTGTAAAACGCTCAAAAATTATCAAACAGACTTCGAAAACATCTCATTGGACAGAGAATTTTCTACCCTACAAAGACCCGATCTTAACTCATTTTGGACCGACAAGTCAAAGTGGGACCTTTTCCAAAATAATGCCACAAATAAAAGATGTCATCCTGAACAAAAATACCCTAGAGATTTTTTTTTCTCCAAAAAAATGTAAGATTTTTTTAACAGAATTTTTCATCATTTTTTTTTCTCCAAAAAATTAAAAGATTTTTATCCAAAAATTTGAGAAATATTATTTCAGAAAAACTGAGAAAAATGTAACCTAGCTAACCTAGCCCAATTTGATGTCGGATTTTAGTCTCGGATTTTGGTGTCGTTTTTTCCATTTTGGTCATCGTAAAAGCATATACTAA
Source organism: Balanococcus diminutus (assembly GCA_959613365.1). NCBI lineage: Eukaryota > Metazoa > Arthropoda > Insecta > Hemiptera > Pseudococcidae > Balanococcus > Balanococcus diminutus. The sequence goes on along the minus strand of OY390715.1, from coordinate 39,546,661 downwards.
GTATGCTAATTTCCTCTCTAAAAATTTTTATTCTTTTTAAACATTTAAAAAGTTTTTTTCTTCAAAATATTTGGGAATAATTAAAATTTTACTCTTGAAAAATGAGAGTTTTTTTTCTTCATAAAGAAGAAACTTTTTCTCAAAAAACAGATTTTTTAAAATAAAAATTGAAATTTTTTTAAGAATTTTAGAATACTTAATATTTTCAAGTTAGCTATCCATCTATTAAAAAAAAATCAAAGAATTTTTTACAAATTTTGGTAAAAAATGGAATCTACGTAGGTACGAGTACTTAGATTTATCACGAACCAGAACAAATTTTATTCTTATTGCGAACCGGAAGAAAGAAATTTTTATTTTTCACGAACTTGCTATTTTTCAAGGAGTGACCGAGATACAACGCAAGTGGCGCTACCTAAAAGTGGCAAAACGTTTCCTTACTTTTTTTTCAAAAGTGACTCTACTTTGCAATTGAAATTCATATAGGTGATTTTTATATCTATCATTAAAAATTGGAGGGGATGAAAGGGTTCAATCGAAATTTTTGTAATGACCAAAATTATTCCATGAATCTCAATCTTCTTCTTTCGTTTGGATTTTTTTTTTTAAAAGACCTTAGCAACAGAGATAGTGGACTGTCAAATAAGTAGAGAGGGCTTGGCCATCAAAATAAAGAGCCTTAAAAAATGTCACACAGGCTCATTTTTTCCCTCATAGACTCTATAGATTAACTGATTATGATTCAGTCATACATAAAAATGTTTTCAACGATGTTATAGCCCCGAAGCTATTTTGTAAGTCCTCTGATCATACACCACATTTTTTTTTTTTTTTTTTTTTTTTTAATTTCGCCTAGGTATGTATAAAATCTAACTCACGAATGATCTAGATTTGCTAATTGAGTAAATATTTCAATGTTAGGAATTCATTTTGGTGATGGTGTTTGTTTATGCAAATTCAGAATTTCTTTACCATTTCGCAGTCCGTTGTTTAGACACGCACTAATTATTGCGTACTATAATTATTAAGCATTTCTTACACATGTGTAATGTGTTTAGAGTACTTACATCGAGTGTTTTATATTTGAATAAATTAAACAGTTTTACGCTTGGCAGATTTGATAAATCAAAAATAGAGTTCGTTGAATATTTCTTAAAAAGGTTACTTACCTGGATAATTACCTAGTGGCTAGTACCTACGGCCATAAATATACCATGGTGGGTAGGAAGCTAATTATACCAGATTCGAGATTTATTTTTCACATTTGATTAAATTATAACTACTCAAATATCGAGTCTGCGATATTAAGAGAAGGAATGCCCATTAAATTAAGCCATAGTCATAGCTCGATGTACTTTGGCACATTTACACTGACTTAAAAAAAAGAACACGTCGACAATTACGAATAAAAAGATAGGTAATTAAATAACACGGTCAAAATGCTTCACGTCAAATATTCACGCTGAAACGTTTTACACGAGCATCATTATTTTAATATGTAGCGGTGCTTCGGAAAAAAATATATAAAATGCGAACACCTGAGGTCCGGCCATTAAACCAGAACTTCCTTGTAATTTTTTACCACTTACTGTCGAAGTATCCAACTATTTCCTTCTTTTTTTCCCCCTAATGACGAACAATACTCGTAAACGTGAATAGCCACGTGAAGTTATACAGAAGTCTATTGTGGTTTACGGTTGTCAATTTCTTGTTTTGCTTTCTGAGCACAGTTCCATAACATCCTTCGGTATTTGTAGGAGTATCATTAAGAAACGATGATGCTAATTTATGGTTCAAAGGTTTACTTACGTGCGAAAAATAAAGATTAAGATTTATTATGCAATTGTAATATTATAGGTAGGAAGGTAATCACTGTTTTTTTTTAGGATGTGATAGGTATACAAGTAGGTAAATAGCTATATCAAATAATAGGTATGTTGGTATGTTTTTGCATTTATTTACCATTTACCTACTTTGTATAGGTACTTAACTGAGTATATCAACTATAGGTACCGTGTATAATATAATAAAATAAAATAGAAATAACCTTAACCACTCCGGAAATTATTTTCTTTAGATACGTTAACGCTGACAAGGGAACCTCCCCAACTCGTCACCTCCGATTGAGCTGAAAATTGGCTCACTGAAAGAGCATGCCACTCACACCTCACGACCAAATTTTTAGCTGCCGAAGTTGATTTTTCGATTTTTGGCGAATATTTGAAAATGGCTAAAACCGCCTCCAAAAAACCATTTTTTGAAAAAAAAAATTGTAAATTTTAAGATAGAATCATGAAAATCTGTTTGTACCCTAAAGTCGACTTCTCGAGTCGATTGGCGCCATTTTCGAAGCGATCTGCGGAGCCTCCAGGAAAAGTTGACTTTTCTCCAGCACACTGGAATCTCTCCAGACGGCAAAAGTCAACATTTTCTGGAGGCTCCAGATCGCTTCGAAAATTGTGCCAATCTACTCGGGGTAAGGTTTTAGGGCGTAGACGAAGTTTCGAGTGATATGCCGAAGAAATTGATTTTTTGGAAATTTAAAAAAAATGCCGAATTTTTAAGTTGTCAAAAAAACACGTGCGAACTCGTCACCTCGGATTTTGGATTCAACTACGTCAATCGATAGATGGAATCATACTAACGCTAGGATTAAACTTTCAGCTGCCGAAGTTAATTACAGCGCCGTTTGGAGCTATTCCAGTGCGCTGGAGAAAAGTCAACTTTTCCTGGAGGCTCCAGATCGCTTCGAAAATGGCGATAATCGACTCGAGAGGTCGATTTTAGTGTACAAATCGATTTTCAGGATTCTATCTTGAAATTTACAATTTTTTTTTTGTTCAAAAAATGGTTTTTTGGAGGCGGTATTCGCCATTTTCAAAAATTCGTTAAAAATCGAAAAATCTACTTTGGCGGCTAAAAATTTGGTTGTGAGGTCTTGGTGGCATGCTCTTTCAGTGAGCCAAATTGCAGCTCAATCGGAGGTGACGAGTTGGCAAGGTTCCCTTGTAAATAGGACAAAAATGGCTGCAATTTTCTTGAATTTCCAAAATTAGAATAAATAAGTTTAAAAAACTAAAGTACCTAAAATTTCTATTCATCTTGCTGCTATGTAGGTAGTCTTGGGCATCCTTAGGCTCTATCTACATAATTATACACACTTGAGTTTACATTTTGAAAGAATGTGCAATTTCAGTATGGCACCTAATTAATCACATTCATCAGTCAAAATAATCGCACCAAGCTCTACACCGTTATAGTCAATTTCTTCGCAACTATTTCTTGTTCTTTCGCCTACAATAATGAGCGTAGCTATTTCAATTACATGTACTCAAATTGATTACTTATAAATTTACGCGCGGAAATGTAAGATTCTTGACAGTCATGAATGCTAATAGCTTGCACATTTTTATCTGTTTCTGTAAGATTAACGTTTTCAAGGACCTTCAATCTTCACCCACATTCCTACCTGAATTATGTCATTTTTTATTCAGTTCTAAAAGTAGTTTTAGCAAGTAGGTACCTATCTAGCTGAGAACTGGTGGGCTAAACTCTTTTTAGAAAGAGGTGTACCTTGGGTGTTTGAACGAACCTTATAATGAGTTAGCCCCCCCCCCCCCAGTGCTAAACCCTTGTCCAGCTTCTTCACGTTTTAGATTTTTTTTTGGTAGAGTTTGGAGCTGGTATGTATAATTTATTACTTGTAGGTACGTATTTTTGTCTTTAACTATAGGTACAATATTTATTTTAAAAATTGTTTTTCTACGATTTTTTTTCAACATGAACAAATCGTCATTATATATCTAGACATCTATTCGTTAGAAGTGAATGTCTGAATTCATGCGTAATATTTCGAATAATGAGTGTTATTGTGCTGTTAAAATTTAAATCCTAAATTATGCCGAAGAATGATTCTTTGTTGAGAAGCGTTGATAGTGAAATCTGTAGGTACTTAGATTTTGCATGAAAATTGAAAACTCACCCATCGACTCGAATAAGTCCGCGCCAGTTCGTGTATAAATATTATTTTTTGCCACGTATAAGTACCTATGAACAATTTTGGTTATTTAAATTTGTAGGTCTAATGGGTAAAGTTTTATTTGGGTATTCAACCTTGCTCAGATAAGAAATGTAAAATTTCCTACTTCATGCTTAGTGATAGGCGTGTTGAAGGAAAATCTTCTTTAGCTATGTTCTTCTTCGAACGTAATTTTACAGGTGCATTGTCCTGATTTTATTTTATTTTTCATATGTGGAGTGTTTAAGAGAGGGCATAATAATTATATTTGTACATTGGTGGGTAAGAATAGAGAACCAGGCCTTGGCTGAGATTTTGAAATTAGATAAGTCATGTTACTTCGTCTCTTGGGTCTAAAAACTCGACGATGAAAGTTTCGCCAACCTACCTAACTCCCAAAAGCTGGGAATATTTTTATTTCAAAAGAATGCGAAATTTTTTTCTTCAAAAAATCAAGCGATTTTTTTTCTCTCTAAGAAAATCGCGAGATTTAGGTAGGTACATATAAAAAAGAATTAAACAAAAAACGATATTTTTCAAAAAAAATCAAGATTTTATTCTCTAGATAAAATACAATTTAAGATTTTTTTTAAAGCAAATTTCCTACTTAAAAAAAATACTAATTGAATGATTTTTCATCAGCGAAAAATTGAAAAATTTCAAAGATGATACGAAAATAAAGCAGAGATTTTTTTCTCCAAAAAGATAATCCCTCAGAAATTAAAAAAAAAAAAAAAAAAATCAGAAACTCGGCGCTTCGCGCCTCGCCAGGCCCTGGACCCCCCTGGTTGGCTCTATTTCCACACTACGTTTGAAAGTATGAAACATAGTATATGCTTTTACTCTGAGACAAAATGTCTAAAAATCATGAATATTAATTTTCATCGAAATTTATAAATCATGACAGAATGTCAAAAAGTCATCAATTCTAAAATGATGAAATATTTTATTTCCATGGAAATTTAAAAATAAAAAAAGTAATAATAATAAAAAAATAAGTTTAAGAATGTCTGACAAAAAGCCTAAAAGTCATAAAATTTTTTAAACAATTTCCAAGTTTCAGAATGTCAGACAAAATGTCTAAAAGTCATAAAATTTCTTTTAAAAATTTCTAAAATACTTAATTAAATAAAAGTTTTAAAATGTCTGACAAAATGTCAGAAAGTCATGTTTATAAAAACAAGTTTCAAAATGTCTGAAAGTCATATTTCTAAAAAAATTTCCAAGTTTCAGAATGTCTGACAAAATGTCTAGAAAATGTATAAAAGCCATAAAATTTCAAAAAAATTTACAAGTTTCAAAATGTCTGACATAATGTCTAAAAAATCAACAAAAAAAATTCCAAGTTTCAGAATGTCTGACAAAATGTCTAGAAAATGTCGAAAAGTCATAAAATTTCAAAAAAATTACAAGTTTCAAAATGTCTGACATAATGTCTAAAAAATCGAATTTTTAAAAAATTTTCTAAGTTTTTTTATGTCATCCAAACCTAACCTAACCCAATGGTGTCGGATTTTCCTGTCGTTTTTTTCCATTTTGGTCTCCGTAAAAGCATATATTATGCTAAAAAAAAAAGGAAAAAGTAGATACTTTCAGAAAATTTACAGAAATCTCTCTTCAAAAATTCTAGGAATATTTTGAACTCCAAAAATGTTTTTTTTCCTCATAGGAATTAAATACAGTATTTTTTCTCCAAAAACAGATTTATTTATTTAAAATAGAATTTAAAATTTTCTTCTTCAAAAATGTTTTTATTTTTTTAATATATATATTTTTTTCAAGAATTGAGAGATAGTATAGAAGAGTTCGTGTTACCTTAGTCGTTTCTCAGTGTAGGGTGTTTGCCTTATACAAGAATTCGTGTAACCTTGGTCAAAAATGAAAAAATGTAAAAATTTGGTGTTTTTAATTTTTAATAATTATTTGAAAAAGGGGCTTGCAGCCCACTTGAAATTGGGTTAGAAGTAAAATAAAAAAAGGAATCATTTTCCAATGAAATGCAACAATTTAAAATGTAATGTAAAAAAAATTTGCTCATTTTTTTTTTTTTTTTTGAAAAATTGGAGGCACCCCAAGATACACCACTTGAAAGTAAGCTGCAGGGAAATTAAAACTTGGAAACTTATGGGTTAAAGCCTTAAGAGGATAAGATTTAAATACATCGGTGATAGGGGTGAATTGGCACCACATAAAATTCAACTAGGGGGAAAATAAAAAAATAGGGAATTGTTTTCTCATAAAATGGAAAATCTTTGTGGCCAAAACATTTGAAAAATTCAAAAATCCAAAATAAGAGCCACCCCAGAATAGTTCCACAACGTCGTAATTCTAAGACAAAAACTCTGGTATTTTTGGATAACTAGTACATGTATCGCAAATATCGAAACTTTTTTACTTGAACCATTTTTCGCCGATTTTTTCAAAATCCTAAAAAATGATATTTTTTCTCTGAAAAAGTCATGAGATTTATTTATCGAAAAAATTGAGACAAAAAATTAATATTTTTTTCACAATACTGTGAGATTTTTTCTCAAACAAGTTGCAGGATTTTCCTTCGAAAACAATTGCAAGATTTCTTCGCCAAAAAAGTTTAAAAATAAAAAAAAATAAAGATAGTTAATTAAGTAGGTATTTTTTATTCCTAAAAATTTAGAATCAAAGATTTTTTCTCCAAAAATAAGTTGACATTTTTCTGATGAGGTGGCACAAAATAATTTAAAGTTGCTCACCGAGTGAAGTTCCTAACTGAGTAAAAAAATCCTCAAAATTATTGCACTACTGCGCCACTGAAGTGTAATCAATTAGATTCTGCTAAAGCTAAACTGCACTATACAAGGTCGAGTCTTAAAACGTATATTATTTACGTAAAATGTATAAATATTGTGCTACACAGTTTCAGGAAAAAAAACAACGATTAATAATAAATATTAACGATAAAATTTTCAAACATAAATTTCTAATGCGATTATTCCCTGGTTAGGCTTTAAATAAAATTGTGAAACGAGCCAGATCACGTTGGTTTCTACGAGAAATTAATTTTTTTTCACAGCGATAGTGAAGTAATCTTGAATTATTTATTAGTATATATATATGTGAGGTACACACGTACCTACATACATATAATGCTTAATGAAATTGTTGAAATATCTACCAACGCACTGAGAGAAAAAATTCTTCAGGAGTGCGTGTAAGTACTACAATAGATAGATGATTATTTTTGAAAGTGAACTTATACTAGTTCGAAATTGGGTCTCGAGTGAGATTCTTGTATAGGTTACGCATGTATCGCGATCAAACAATTGATTTATCGAGTTCGATCATGATTTAGTACAAACAATTATCCTAGGTGTGTTTATTTCGAAATAGACGGCGCGATGTGTAATCAAGTGACAATGTAATCGGGTGTAAATTCAACGGTATACTGTTTTGCTTTCGTGACTTTTTACATTGTGTTTCGAATTCCAATTTTAAAAGTTAAATGAGTATTCACTTGTACGTGTATTTTAATCAAAATTCGATGATGAGTATATATATTCAACATAGTGGTGAACTTGGTAAACATTAATTTTAAAATTCAAATTTATCAATTTTTTTTTTCTCGTTTTACAATTCTACATAGTATAGGCCTAGTACCCACTTGAAAAGTACCTTAGCCAAGGTGTTGATTATCACATAGTCTGTAACACTAATTTAAAGTTAAATTTAAAGTTACATAGGTACATTTGGTTACGTTGTTTAATTGTTTATTCACTAGAATCCGTTATGGAGCAGTTGCCATGTACACAACTTACTTACACACGTGTGAAACTTCCAATAAGTACCAAAGCACCTATAGGTATTAAATGTACAAATTGAAAACATTAATAATACTAGTGTAACAAGAACAATGGAGAAGATGTGAAGAAATTTCATTCACCTTGATCGTATTGTTCTTATTACTATGGTCAATTAAAAATCAACTTTTATATTTATATGTACTTACCAAGTACCTAGACCTACCTACTCGTACTATAATGAAGTCTCTTACATATGCGAGTAAATACCTATACCTATATTGAATTACTTTCATTCATAAATAATTTACGACTATTTAAAAAAATAATAGAATTCCAACACGTACAATCGTTTGTTCGGAGTCGCAAGTTCATCATGACTTGTCTTTATGCGTCATTTTTTGTGGATTAAGTATTTTCATAATCATAATGCAAGACAAAGGTAAACGATTCCAAGTCGAAATCTTGCAAAATGAATTTTTCGCGATGACCTATAGGTACATCAAGGTGTTTTGAAGTGATGCAAGAATGTAAAAAATAGGTAATGTAATTTTTTTATTTTGTGTAAAGAATAATCTAGTACCTACCTGATTTTCAAAACTTATATAAATCAGTAGTGAGTAGTTTGCTTTTTCGTATTTTCAAATATGCCAAACGTATTCCTCGAACTGAGATTCGATGAATTATTGGCTTGTACATTTTTTGAAAAAATAACACTTTCAGACTCGTAAAATGTTTGTCGAAATGTAATAAGTTATAATACATATTATAGGCCATAGGGTGCTCCGGAAGATATGGCCCAACAAAAGATCCAATTGTCCTAAATATTTGTAGTATGGGGTGGGGTTTTCAAGTATCATTGCAATATTCAATTAATATTGCTTGAAAGGGGGAGAAAACTCTTCTTGAAAAAACCAGACCAAGAACTGACACTTCCCTTAAGTATATCGCAAGAAATTCTAAAAAAAAAAAAAAAAAAAAAAAAAAAAAGAAAACAAATGGCTGATTTTTATAAAATCAGATAAAAATACTGCGGTTTTCCTGTTTTTGTACAACATACTCGTATAATTATTTTCATTCAAAACTATACTTAGTATAGGGCTTTCATTATTAAAGAAGTAGGCGAATGTTTCACACGACTTTTTTTGTTCCTATCATATCTACTCCTGTTTCATGTATCTTCTGACGGAATTTCGTAATTTTCTGAACCACTGCCCCTTCAAAATTAAGATTCGCACCCGGTGTACATTTATTTTTTCAAGTTATAGAATATTCGCACTTTCGAAACAGCCTGTATTTGATGGAAAATTTTATCCAAGTCGATGTGACAGATTTTTGCGAATTGAAGTTGACAGTGTAACGAGGAAAAGCGCTACAAACATTACTCTTTCGAACTTATTAAACGTATAGATCACCGTGCAACTTTCATTTCATTTTTCATCTTGAAAAACTTGAAAACTTATCGAATATACCTATCTATAAAATTTAAATTCGTGTAGATAATAGGTATCGCATTTTCTTATGAAGGAAGTTTAAAAGAACACGTAGGTACCTTCTGTACCTAATATTAATATGAGTGAGCATTTTCATATTCACCGAGTTTGAGTAGATATACGTAATTACGTATACATTATACATTATGTATGTATATTGGCGGTGCGCATCAAATTAGAGCGAGGAAAAAAAGTAAAAAGAGTAATTTGTGTACTACCAGTATTCCTAGTATATTTGCAAAAAAGTGGAAAATAGCTTCCTTACGATTGCACAGTTGAATATAATTTTATGGCAGAATCCTAATTTAGAGTCCAGAAGGGAAAAAAAACTGAGCCGATATGTCATTCTTTTAGGGCTTTTCATTTTTGAGGGTGCAGTCCTTATTTTTTCTTGGAGCTTCTCTACGATTGATCCTAATTCCGGTTTTGATAAAAATGTCAAACAAAAAATGTAGATTTAGATGTTAAGAATAATTTACGTTATTGCAAAAATGTTGATGCGGTGTTTTTGCGTCACCCGTTCACTTTTTTGAAAAAATAAATAAAACCTTTTTTGTTGGAAATTTTATCCATTTTAATTTTAGTAATAACCATTTTTCCGTTTAAACGCATATTTAAAGAGTCGAGGGGGTTACTTCAGATCAAAAATTTGAGGAACTTACCGAGGGGTGAGGTTCGGGGACTTTTTTTTTTGGTTAATCAGGACACCGAAAAGAACATTTAAAAAAATTCATTTTACCAAAAATGTACTTATAGGTTCATCTCTTTTTGATTATGCAGAATTGAAGAAGAGGGAGGGTCCAATCAAAATTTTTGTAATGACCCAAATTATTTCTATGATCTCAGTTAGTGGATGTCTCTTTTGTTTGAATTTTTTTTCAAAAGCTGCTTTAGGAATGGAGCTAGATATCCAGGCCTGTTGAGAGGGGGGCAAAGGGGGCATTTTGTCACGGGACCGGAGTTTTGCCAGGGGCCCGAATTGAATTCTTTCAGCTTGATAGTTTTTGGTCAATGATTCCCTTCGAAAAGAGCCCAAAATAATTTTTGCCCGATGCCCGCCGAACAATTGATTTTGACTCCAGGTACTTCAAATTTTTCGGAGATTTTTTCTTCAAAAAATTGAAAAATCGCTCTTCTTCAAAATATTTTTAAAATTTTTTATCAAAAAAAAATAGGTTAATTTTTTTTCAAAAAATAAAAAAAAATTCTACTGCGAAAAGTTAAAAGTTTTTTATTCCAAAAAATCCAACGATTTTTCTTCAATAAAAACATATTTTCATCTCTAAAAGTGAAAGGTTGATTCCTCGAAAAAAAAAGAAAAAGCAGGAACCTTTTTTTTAAAACTCATCGATTTAAACAATTTTTCACTCAAAAATTGAAAGTTTTTAAAATAATTGAACAAAAAACTATTTTTTAAATTAAAAAAAAAATGAGAAGTGTTTTTATTTTTAAAAAGTTTTGAAATTTTTATCCCCAAAAAATTTTAGGGATTTTATTAAAAGGGGTTTTTCTGAAATCAAAACCAAAAAAAATGCATTAAAATAAAGTGATTTTGACTCCAAAAAAAATATACAAATACCTAGATTTTCCTTTTCAAAAATATGCGATTTTTCACTTTAAATGTAAAATATATTTTTTCAAAAAAAAAAAAAAAAAAAAAGTCTTTAAAAGTTTTCACAAAAATAGTTTAAAGTATGTAGAGATTTTCTTTCCAAAAATTTTAAAAGATTTCATTAAAAAAAAAAAAAAAATGACTTCAAGACGAGAAGTCTTTTAAAACTTGAATTTGAAAAAAAATTTTACTCCAAAAAATTTTAAGAATTTTTTCTCTTCAAGAATTCTGGTAATATTTTTATTGCAACATAGGGGAAAGATTTTTTGTTCCAAGAAAATGGAAACCTTTTTTTTTTTTTTTTTTAATTGAGACAAAATTTGAGATTTTTTCTCAAAGAATTAAAATTTGTTTTTTTTTTATAAAAAAAAAAATGAAATAAACTCGGCGCTTCGCGCCTCGCCAGCGCCCCCTGAACCCCCCTGGTTGGCTCTATTTCCACAGTACGTTTGAAAGTATGAAACATAGTAGGTATATGCTTTTACTCTATGACAAAATGTCTAAAAGTCACGAATATTAATTTCCATGGAAATTTAAAAATCTAAAAAGTATAATAAATAAATAAATTTTCAAGTTTCAGAATGTCTGACAAAAATCCTAAAAGTCATAAAATTTTTAATTAAAAATTTATCCAATTTTCAGAATTTCTGAAAAAATATCCCAAAAGTCATAAAACTTCTTTAAAAATTTCTTTTAAAAAAATTAAAAAGTCTATAAGTCGTCTAAAATAATATCAAAAAGTCATTAAATTTATAAAAAAAAAATCCAAGTTTCAAATGCCTGACAAAATGTCTGAAAGTCATCTTTCTATTTATAAAAAAAATTCCAAGTTTCAAAATGTCTGAAAGTCATCTGTCTAAAAAAATTTCCAAGTTTCAAAATGTCTAAAAGTCATAAAATTTCAAAAAATTTACAAGTTTCAAAATGTCTGACATAATGTCTAAAAAATCGAATTTATTAAAAATTTGCTGTTTTTTTTTATGTCATCCAAACCTAACCTTTTTTTTTTTAATTTAAAAAAAAAATTTTTTTTTTGGTACCCCAATCCAGAATCCTGGTGGGGAAGTTTATTTCGAATTATGATTATATCTAAGACTAATTATTAAACCATCTTAACCCCTGGCAGGGTTCAATTTCCCCCCATGCCAGGGCTTGTACTGTTTAGATTAAAATGTTTTAAATCAGATCGATACATCGTGATGTTTGATTATTAAAACTTATAATTATTTTAATAGTTATCCTTTTTGGGCAATCCGGACCCCCACTTAAGGTGGGGGCTGCCCGTACAACTTAATTTATAATTGAATATTCGGATAAAATAAGAGTATCATAGATTATACGATATAAAACTAGAGTAAGTATAAAACGAGAGTAATGTAACTTAACCTAACCCAATGGTGTCGGATTTTTGGGTCGTTTTTTTCCATTTTGGTCTCCGTAAAAGCATATACTATGCTAAAATAATAATGATAATAAAGTAATTTTTTCGAAAAAATTGAGAAAAAATAATTAGAGTTGATTTTCTCTACAAATAACCAACTTTTTCTTCAAAAAATTGTGATATTTTTTATTTTAAGAAAATTAAAATTCTAATAGGTACATGTTCATATTTTGTATACTTACCTGTTAAGTTTGGGGCTCAATTTGTGGTATTGTATAGTTATGTAAAGCTTTCTTGTACTGATATTTGGAGAAATTATTGAGAAAAAAATTCTCCCATTCTTACAGTTCGTACTCAATATACGTAGGTATAGTTGGCATGAAATTGGTTATCAAAATGTCAACGATATTATACTAGGCGCTTCTAATAAAACATCGAAGTTTTGAGAAAATTGATGAAAATTCCTACCAGCGAGAGTGTAAACAAACCAAAAAAATCACGTGATTGGAAGTCCCTATATGTATACATGTTAATCGTGCATTGTACGACTGTACATGTAGTGATGTACTTGATTTACGCGTTTTTAATCATATTATAAACATAGCTCATGTGACATCGAAACTGTTCCTGTAAGTTATCATTTCCGTTAATTGTATTGTACCTATGCTTACCTGTACGTAGTTGATATTATGTACATATACGAGTGAATTCGTAGTACAGTGTTCTGTATACATATTGTGACATAAGAGCATACATAGAACTGAAATTAACGACATACTTTCGTCGTGTAGTGCGTCAAATACCTACTCAGTTCGTACAAATTTTTTTCGTGTATTCCTATATTCTATATGTATACGGTATTTTTCGCATTACTCGCATGCACACCTGCTTAAAAACGTGTTAAAAAATATAATAAAATATTTCATTTCACCCTTTGGCTATTACCTACCATATTTGCGAATACATTGATATCAACAATCGTACATAGATTTGTCACTACGTATTATAGTCCAGTAAAAATAAACATCCATAGGGAAAAGTTGCGCGGCAAACTGAATTTTGGCATACGGGTCCATTTTGATGCCCTAAAAACGAATCCGAGTAGTCCTGCCTTGTCCTCCGCGGGCTTCCTCCCCTAATTGTGGATCTTAGCCCCCAAATTACGTTTTTGGCTCGTATCTGCTAAAATATTGACCCCAGCGTGAAAATGAGGTCTATAAATTTTAATCTACGTCAAATTTCATATCTAATGACGTGTACACGGTTTTCCTAACCCCAAGGGGGGGTGGAGTCACAATGGTTCAAAACGAAGGGGTTTTGCATATGCGTCATTATTCACTTTGGGAATGGTTCGTATTCCAAATTTTAATGAACTGAAATACTCAAACAGTAATGTTGACCTCGTCCACAGTCTTGAGTGAACCGCAGAGCTCCACCTTCCCCCTCCCCGACTCCCTTACAACAACAATCAGTTAGATACGCATCACCAATGGAATAAATTGCACCATAAACGGTATATATGCATGAATGAATGTAATTACGTGTGCGCGGTACAATTTATGGCGTAATATTACTCATTTTTCCCAAAGTGTGGACCCCAGCCCCCTAATACGTTTTGGTTTTTCTATCTCCTCAAGTATTGCTCCCACAAAAAATAACACATCAGAGCAATGTTGTTGTACTCAAAATTTCCTATCAAAAGAGCCCATGAGCGACCCCCCCCCCCACCCTCAAGGGGGTGGTGCTAGGTATTTAACAAAATGAAAATATCACTCACTTTTTACACAGCGAGTGTGAAAAACTATTCAAACTGTCTTTATCGCAGGGTTTTATATTAATACTTTGCTTTGCAAGTAAGCTGAGTTAAATGACATCATCTTTCCCTGTTCTCTGAAAATAAGTCATATTTATTTGATAATGATAATTTTTTTTTTGCCAGACTATTTTTTAACCATTTTGTTCTCTATGCTGTGTGAAATTTTTTTTCCTAATTTACCTATTGAAATTCAAATACATTTTCCTACAATAATAGAAACCTAAAGCTGCTACTGCTGGCGCTTTTTTCAACCAAACTCAATTAATATAATTTTTAATTGTTATTTCTACCAGTAGCGAATGTTGAAATAAGTAGATACTTCAAACATAAAAATTTTCTTACAGTATTTGAAATCAGAAATAAGCGTACTACACAGGTTAACATGACGATTAAAAGTACCCATATACTGAATATAAAATGTTACGTAGATAAGTATAAAAACAGACAAAGAAGTTTTCAAAATTCAAACATCTTCGAAATAATCATCATCGGAACTAGTGCTTTCTTCTTCGTCGTCATCATCGTCGTCGTCGTCGTCGTCGTCGTCGTCGTCGTAATTGTATTCATCGTCTTCCATATCATAATCGGGGTCGTCATCCCGTGTCTTCATCGTCATCATCATCGTCGTCGTCGTAATTGTATTCATCGCCTTCCATATCAACACAAATAGGTTGCCAAATTTTTGCATTGTGTTCTGAATCCAGTATCCACATCAATACGAATAACATATTTTATTTTAATTAATTGAGTTTGGTTGAAAAAAGCGCCAGCTGCAGCCGCTTTAGGTTTCTATTACCGTAGGAAATGTATTTGAATTTCAATGGGTACATTAGGAAAAAAATTTTCACACAGCATAGAGAACAAAATGGTTAAAAAATAGTCTGGCTAACCCTATTATGATATGGAAGACGATGAATACAATTACGACGACGACGACGATGATGACGACGAAGAAGAAAGCACTAGTTCCGATGATGATTATTTCGAAGATGTTTGAATTTTGAAAACTTCTTTGTCTGTTTTTATACTTATCTACGTAACATTTTATATTCAGTATATGGGTACTTTTAATCGTCATGTTAACCTGTGTAGTACGCTTATTTCTGATTTCAAATACTCCCGAGCGGCACACTCGATCGATAATATCGGAAGATGTAACGTATCGATAAAAAATCGTTTGAAAATCTATAGATGTTCTCACGATATTATAAAGATTTATCGGTACAACTTCATAGGCAAAAAATCTAAAAACTATCGAATTCGATATTATTAAGATTTTATGACGATATTCGTCAACGATACTATCGACAAAGAATATTAAATTTATCGAATTCGATTTTTCAACGATTTTGTAAAGATATTTGAAACTATATTATCGAAAGATTATATGAAATTTCTCGAATCCGATTTTTTACCGATTTTGTAAAAATATTTGAAACTATATTATCGACAAATAATCTGAAATTTCTCGAATTCGATTTTTTAACGATTTTGTGAAGATATTTAAAACTTTATTATCGACACGTAATCTGAAATTTCTCGAATTCGATTTTTCAACGATTTTGTAGCGATATTTGAAACTACATTATCGACAAATAATCTGAAATTTGTCGAACGATTTTTCAACGATTTTGTGACGATATTTAAAATTATTTCCAAATTGGTGAAAATTTTTTTAAGTCCAACACGTCTGGAAGTACTAAACTGCCTATTATAAGCGTTTATTCCTCAACGATAAGGTATGGCATAGTGGTTAAGGAAGAGGATTACCATGCAGGAGGTAGATGGTTCAAGCCCCACGGGTGGCAGATTTTTTATAATTTTTTTTTTGACTTTTTCTGAAATGATCCTCTTACCGTAACATGAATAATGTGTTTAGGCAAAGTTTAATGTATTAATTATGCTAATTAATGATTTTTAATTATAGAAAAAAGCTAGTAAAAGACAAAAAATCGGAATAAAAAATCGATAAAAAATCGACAGAATATCGAATTCGATAAAGTGTCGCGAAAGTTCCGCCTAAATCGTGAATTTATCTTTCGATATTATAGATAGATTATCGATAAAATATCTTACTATAATCTCGAAATTTTTATTAACTATAATTCGTCGATAATCTATCTATATATCGAAAGATAATTTCACGATTTATGCGGAACTAACGCGACACTTTATCGAATTCGATATTCTGTCGATTTTTTATTTTGATAATTTGTCGAGTGTGCTGCTCGGGCTGTAAGAAAATTTTTATGTTTGAAGTATCTACTTATTTCAACATTCGCTACTGGTAGAAATAACAATTAAAAATTATATTAATTGAGTTTGGTTGAAAAAAGCGCCAGCAGTAGCAGCTTTAGGTTTCTATTATTGTAGGAAAATGTATTTGAATTTCAATAGGTAAATTAGGAAAAAAAATTTCACACAGCATAGAGAACAAAATGGTTAAAAAATAGTCTGGCAAAAAAAAAATTATCATTATCAAATAAATATGACTTATTTTCAGAGAACAGGGAAATTTGAAATCTTGACGATGATGTCATTTAACTCAGCTTACTTGCAAAGCAAAGTATTAATATAAAACCCTGCGATAAAGACAGTTTGAATAGTTTTTCACACTCGCTGTGTAAAAAGTGAGTGATATTTTCATTTTTTTAAATACCTAGCACCACCCCCTTGAGGGTGGGGGGTCGCTCATGGGCTCTTTTGATAGGAGATTTTGAGTACAACAACATTGCTCTGATGTGTTTTTTTTGTGGGAGCAATACTTGAGGAGATAGAAAAACCAAAACGTATTAGGGGGCTGGGGTCCACACTTTGGGAAAAATGAGTAATATTACGCCATAAATTGTACCGCGCACACGTAATTACATTCATTCATGCATATATACCGTTTATGGTGCAATTTATTCCATTGGTGATGCGTATCTAACTGATTGTTGTTGTAAGGGAGTCGGGGAGGGGGAAGGTGGAGCTCTGCGGTTCACTCAAGACTGTGGACGAGGTCAACATTACTGTTTGAGTATTTCAGTTCATTAAAATTTGGAATACGAACCATTCCCAAAGTGAATAATGACGCATATGCAAAACCCCTTCGTTTTGAACCATTGTGGCTCCACCCCCCTTGGGGTTAGGAAAACCGTGTACACGTCATTAGATATGAAATTTGACGTAGATTAAAATTTATAGACCTCATTTTCACGCTGGGGTCAATATTTTAGCAGATACGAGCCAAAAACGTAATTTGGGGGGCTAAGATCCACAATTAGGGGAGGAAGCCCGCGGAGGACAAGGCAGGACTACTCGGATTCGTTTTTAGGGCATCAAAATGGACCCGTATGCCAAAATTCAGCTTGCCGCGCAACTTTTCCCTATGAGGCCTTTTTTTTGTCTTAATTTTACTGGACTATTAGTAATATACCGCACAGGGTGCTTTATCTACCCAACCCAAGTGTATATCTTTTCCCTCCGACACAGTCTTCGTCCATTTCTTAATTTTGTTCCTCGATGGTATACCTAGTACGCAGAAAGTTAACGAATATCTGGGCCTGGGCGCGTGTAAGTTCGCATTGTCTTATAAAATATTCAATTCGGTAGCACACGCGAAAAAGATTATTATCATTTATGAATATCGTATTAATCTCGAGAGGACTAGACGGTGAAACATTGGAACACCGGCTCTCACACTCGCAGTCGCTTTTGTAGATGTTCGTTAAAATGCCGAAGTGTGTGCGTTATTTGTGCTGAAGCGGAAATACGCTACGGGCAGCTGAAAATTAACCAGGTGAAATTTCAACAGTCAGTTCGTAATACATACATTAGGAGCAATTTCCTTTTAATATTAAATCCAGGGTTGTAATAAAATCATTTACGAATTCGAAAATGAAACGATCGCCTCTGTACAACAAAGTCTTCCTATGGCGATAAATTTTGCAAAATGTAGGCAATATACGAGTCTCTGCGAGAATATATCTATACTATTGTCGATTAACCATTCTATTCGTACATTTAGTTTTATACGCGAGCGATATATACGTATTACGTATATGCAAAAGAAAAAGAATGATTGGACAAGTAATTTTACAAATTGTAACTAATAGATACATGAGAAATTGAGAATGAAGAATGAATTCTTGTATTTAGAATAATAATTTACGATTACTCGTCTTTTGATACTGCTGTTGAAAGCGTGTTAACCTAAGGCGTAATCTCCATGTAGGTTATTAGAACAGCAATAACACGCGTAACTTTGGTTGGGCTCCGGACCGACCAGAAATTTATAAACAATCGTTACTTCTTACTTTCAAGTCGCGCCTACGCTTCCGTTTTCTTATTCGTATCTAGACGTACTTGTCCCAAATGTGTAGGTACTTCATTAAAATACCCGGGTACCAACTATTTCGCGTATAGGTATTAGGTACCTGGCACATCGCATTCAGCGTTTACCTGTCCGCTGCACGAATCTTTATTCTCGTGTATTATTCCATTATTAAAAGGAAAAAGACGTCGCGTCGTTGCATTGTACGTTTGATTAGGATCCGTCTCGTTTTTAATTTTATTCAATTGCATAGATTTTTAGAAAATTCTGACGTCGAAATTTTACATGAAAATGAATGGGTAGGTTCGTCGATCTTCTTTTGCCGACAAGACCCAATTTTAATTTGTAGATCCACACATTTTGTGTGATTCCAAAAAAAAAAGTGTGAACTTTGAAATTACTTTGGGCAGCTCCAAAAATTCAAGTGATTTTTTTTTTCAGTTAGTATAAAAGCAAAAATCAAGACAAAATATCTAATCTAGTTTCAATTTTCAAGTACCAAAAGTTACGAAACGTTTGACAAAAAACTCTTGAAAAAATGTTTTTTAAAAACAATTTTAAAAAATATACCTATTTTTACATTTTATTAACAAAAAAAAACACATTTTCAAAATAATATATTAACTATTTTGAAATTTTTTTTTGATAAAATATTTTTTTGACCAAAGCATACTCCAAAAATTGATTTTTCACAAAAAAATCTCCAAAAAATATTTTTACTGATCTTCAATTTTTTTGACAGGAAAATATTTTCTTAAAAAAATCTTGAAAAGAATTTTGGACGATAGGTATAGGTAGGGGTTGGTAGGTATAATTAAAAAGTCTTGAAAAATATTATATTTTTTTGTCAAAAAAATTATTTAAAAAATTTTTGGCAAAAAAAGGTTAATATTTTATGAAGAAAAAAATATTTAAAAAATTAAAATTACTTTACCTAATTAACTACCTATTTTGTCAAAAAAATCTTGAAAAAAATTTTAAAACATTTTTGTCAAAAAATCTCTCTGAAGAGAAATTTTCTCGACAAAAAGATCGTTAAAAAAATTTCTTGATGAAAAATCCTAATAAAATTTTTTTCTCAAAAAAGCCTCATTTTTAAAAAAAAATCACTTTCATCTGAAGATAGATACGTATTTCATTTAGGAAAAATTCTCTTGCTAAAAAATCTTTTTAAAAATTTTTGACCAAAAAAGTTAATATTTTATGACAAAAAAATATTTTAAAAATTGAAATATTTACCTACTCAATTACCTATTTTGTCAAAAAAATCTTGAAAAAATTTTAAAAACATTTTTGTCAAAAAATCTCCCTGAAGAGAAATTTTTTCGACAAAAAAAAATTGTTAAAAAAAATTCTTGATAAAAATCCCTAATAGCTAAAAATTTATTCCCCAAAAAAATCTCATTTTTTTGTTGAAAAATTACTTTTATCTGAATAAGATATACGTATTTTTTTTTGGAAAAATTCTCTTGTTAAAAAATCTTCTAACAATCTAGGTATTGACAATTTTTTTTTTCATGAAAATTTATTCTGACAAAAAAATCATAATACCTACCTACCTAACCTTTTTTTTTTCTTTTTTTTAGAAAAATTACCTAAAACGTACACTCAATAGTCAATACCTCTGTATGTATGTTTGATAGTTTCAGGTGAGAGAATTGGTTAGATTTTTTTTTTTTGAAATTTGGTAAACTTTCTAAACACAAAAAATTTTTATTTTGAAAAATGAATTTTATTTATTTTTCCTCGAGAAATGTAGGATTTTTTTGCGATAATTTTAACGTGTTTGTCAGAAGTTGCTGGAAAAAAAAACCATCAAAATTTTACAAGTGGCGGTTTCATCCCCCCCCCCCTACCCGTAATACCTACATGGAACATGGCTCTGGTAATGGAGCTATGTTAGTGCAGCTCTAAATTTTCATTAGAATAGGCCCTGTTGCCGACAGGAAATGAATAAATAGGTAGGTATCTAGGTATAGGTAATCAATTTAAAAAAAATTAAAAAATAAACTATGGTTGTGGCATTGTAAATATCTATCCAGATATATCCAGTTGTTCTGCAACATGGAAATTGATTCTTTGCGGTTAAGTTTTCTTCCTTAAAATGTAGCTTAGTTTAAAAATGATCAAAAAAAAGTGGAACTTTATTCGTTTGTTTGCGTATCCGTTTAAACAAAGATATTAAAACAGGGCAATTTTGTGCTAACGATATAAAGGTCAATAACGGCAAGTGAGTCACGATCTGCTAAAGATTGCGCAGCTATTAAAATTAAATTCCACCGCAGAAAATGTTGAGCAATTATTTTCACTGCCGATCGAGAGGAAAAAGAATAGACAGTAATGTATAATAAACTATCAGAAAAAATAAACGACTAGGTAATCATAATCAAACTAAAAAATACCTGCATATATGCCTGCTCGTCCAACATCTGCGGTTCATTATAAAGAATAGAGGATATATTTTGAACTTTTGAAAATCGGTCAAATTGTTCGTGAATTCAGACAATTTGTAATTTTATAAGAGAGATGCACCTCATAATTTTTTTTTCATAATTATTTATACAGATGGATGACCTTCGAAAACGCAAAAAAAAAGAGAGTTTTATAACATTTTTTTCCCTTAGAACGATCATTTTTCGTCGAAAAATATTTTTATTACAATATTATTATTAACAAAAATACTTGAAAATACCATCGACCTAAACTTAGATCAAATTTATTTTGTTAATTTTTTCCTTTTTTTTTTTTAATACTCCTCTTTCTAGATTACCTAGGGAGGGGTCAACAATCATGTCTGGACATTATCCTACGTCAAAATTTTCTTACTTTTTTGGTTGGAGATATGATGTGAAAAATCCTCAGGAATCGAATGGAAATGATTTCAAGTCCATATCTCAAAAAATGAAGAAATTATTCTATTTTTAACGCAAAAAATCAAATTTCAATTTTTTCAAATTTAAGAAAAAAGTTTTTAGATTGAAAAAATTTTTCTTCTGTAAAATTTAATTTTTCGAAGTAATGTCCTTTTTCCCATACGCCCTCACATTTATTGTGATTTAAACAAAATTGAGAATTTTTCGTTTTTCTTTAAGTCATTCACACAAAGTTTTCCGACCACTCAATTCGTGAAAATGGGCAAAAAAAACCTTTTAAAAATTCTAGATTTTGCCTAAATCGAAATATATGGCAGAACTCAACTTGAAGTATGTCCAGAGATGAATTTGTCATCCTTAATTATCTCGAAGGAAGTTTCAGGTTTTCAAAATGGCACCATTCGGGTATTCCAAAGTAAAAATTGAAAAAAATGAACGAATTTCTTCCAAATTCAGGTTGATGGTGTATCTAGATGTTTTTGTTGATAAATTGCAAGAAAAATATTTTTTGAGCAAAAATGACTTTTCAAAGGGTAAAAAATAGTAAAGAAATCAGTTTTTGCACTTTTTTAAAAGTCTTCCACCTACATAAAAAATTTCGAAAAAAATTCTTTTGGTACATCCAGAGCCAAACTAGACACAGAACAAATATTTTTAAAATTTTTGCACCTCTAAATTCGGTTTAAAATTCTCAGAAATAAACATTATACTTGACCAAAATTTTACATTTACCGGCTCAGGAGGGGGGCGGGGGTGAGCTAGCAAGCTAAGCATGTTATCACAGAGATTTTAGACCATTAATAAGGACTACCTAACTCTAACTTCAAATAATGAGTTTCAAAATTCTTACTGAAGGCCAAATTATTTTTACCTCGGTACTCTGCTACCCTCCTTTGGTATTGAACTGTAAAAATTGAAAAGAATTGTTATTTTTAATACGCCATCGATTGCTCTCTTTTCAACGTGTCCTCAACCTCAAACCACCAAAGTATCTTATGATTCAGTTATGCAGTCAACGTATACCTATCTTCGTTCATTTACCTTCAGAGAATGATGATAAAGACAAAAAAATAGCTACAGCATGAAAAAACCTATCGGACCTTAGTTGCTGCAGGTTTGCCATGCATGACGCTCGCCTTATTTGGTTATTCAACTTCTAAAGCGTGAATTTTTTCATGTCCTGAAAAATTAGTTTTAAGCGGGTATTTCACTAAGCAAGTTTACTTGCAAAAGTGACTTGGGCAAGTAACTTTCCATAAACTTTCCGAGTGAAATTCAACGGTCAAGTAAAGTAGAGGACTTGCAGCAAGTACTTGCAAAAGTAGAATCGATTTCAACTTTTGCAAGTACTTGCTGTCGTTTTGACCGAATGTCCATACTTTTACTATGTACATTCACTCGAAACGACAGCAAGCACTGATAAAATATCAGAAATGTGTGATGAACTTCAATTATTTTCAAAATTTTGCATTAAATGTATGTTCAATTTTGCTGTAAATGTGAATAAATGTTGAATAAGTGGTAAGTGATGTGTGTAGAGTGTAGTTTTCCAAAGAAATTGTAATTAAAATTTAAACAACATTATGAATGAATGAACTGAATCTTACTCAAATTGTACAAAATAATTGTTTCAAAAAAATATATCATTCGTCTTTTCGACAAATGATAATTCTTATCAACAATATTCACTTGCAAAATCGCGAAAAGTACTTTACATAAGTTTACAATGAAGTTAAACACCCATCGGCAAGTTAAGTAAATTTCCACTTTCCTGGCATTTTTCAGCAAGTAAACTTGCTTAGTGAAATACCCGCTTTATTGTCGATAAGTACGTTATTCTTGTTTTATTCGAGTAGTTAAAAGAACACATTCGCAATTTGTTACGTTTGTTTTTTGGTAATCTTTATCGAATTACTCCGCATGTGTACCTCTACCTAAGTACCTACTACCTCCCTAGATACCAGACTAACCAATTTATCGAACTTCCAACCAAGTAGTTGCCTCCTCGGTCCTCGTAGATATTATACATTTTTAATACTGCATCTGCATTGATTTAAAGGTTTACTTACGTGACTTTTATATCGAATAAAGTACTTGGGTATTGGAAGTATTTTTTCATTTTCACTTTTTTTCCAACCGTGTGCGATCTATAGCTGTACCACCGTAGTAGGTACAGGTAGGTATAGCTGTACTCATAAGTCCTGTTTCGTTTCAAAAGTTCAATTTAGAGCATATGTTTTTTTCTACGTACTTTAGGTATTTATCTTGTAAATGAATACGGGCCCTTCTTAAATTCTATTTCATACACGTGAATTATTTCGGTTGAATTTTCGTGCCTTCTGGAATGCTAATATTCCGATAGGTACCTAACTTTCGTATTATAATGAATAAAACGACGAGAAACGACGGTTATTGAAAGTTGACGAAGTATAAGAAGTAATTAATTAATGAGTAACGCGTGGATATGATATTATTTCAATTATGTCGAGTTTTTCAACGCGCTACCTTTTATGAACAGGATATCAAAATGAAATATTTTACGTTAATGAGAAAAAAACAAACAAAAAAAAAACTGGAAAATCTTATTTTTAAACTAAGTACCTATATTGATATCTCCGATGTGCTTAATAATTCCTAACAACTTTTTTAAAATTTTTTGATTGTGCTTTATGAATTCGATGTCGAATGGAAAATGACTTTTACTTTTTATCCCTCTGTGATGGTTTGAGAGATCTCAATTACTGCGGAAATTGGAAAAGGAAGCTCACCTTACCGAGATTTTTAAGTATTCATATATTTTTTTTTTCAATTTTCTTACCAACAAATTATTCAGTTTTCAAATTTTTTGAATTTTATCGATTTTAAAATTTTTTTTTAAATTTTCTTTTGTTTGTAATCATTTTTAATCCAATTTCAATATTTTTTGGTAAAGTTAAAATTTGACTGATAAACAGATCCTCCATGAAAAAAGATATGTACTTAGTTCCTTGAAAAATAATTTCTAAAGTAGAAAATCCCATTCAAAAAATAAATTCGCCTTGGTAAAAAATGAAAAAAATCGAAAAAATAAGTATTATGCAAAAAAATTCTTCAACTAAAAATTTTAAAATCGATTTTCAAAAAAATTGAAAAATTCTGCTCTGTTTCCCCACTTCCAAAAAGTACAATACTTAAGCTAATTTTTAAAGATAGCATTTTTGAGAAATGTCACATAAATACTTATGTAGTATTTTTTGTTGCCTTCAAAAAATTACACCTGTTTTATATACTTACTGGCTCAATAAAATTTTGGAATTTTCGTATTTTAAAGGTTTTCATGATAATTAGAGGCTCAAAGTGGTCGAAGGTCACAAGAGATACATTTGTAAAAATTGCATAATTAATTAAGACATCATAATGCATGCCATGAAAGTAACTTTTTGAGAGGAACAAAAACAGTGGCGTATTTAGGGGTAGGGGGGTACCGGGTCAGAACCCCCTCCCTATGGACGAATTAAATTGTGTTTTTTTTTTGTTGAAAATATTCGAAAAAATCCAAACTTTAATAACTCAAATTTATGCAGAAAATGCTTATTTTCTTGCACAAAATTGCAATTTTTTTCAAAACTTTTTGCCCTTGCTTCGCTCGGATAGTATCCTTTTCATAACATTTAGTAAAATTTAAAATTTTTGGTACTTAGATTTGGTATTTTCAGTAAATTCTGTCCCTTTTCCCTGAAAAATTCTTTCAGATCGTTCCTGTTTGGGGCGCAAAAAATCAAAATGCAGCTCTGGCCATACTTAATTGATGAGTTGTTATTTATAATTTTGTAGGTATTGTTTGTTTTCGAAGAAAAATGAAATTTTTTATTTTAAAATGACCACCTTGGAAAGTTGAACCCCCTCCATGATTTCATCCTAGCTACGCCACTGAACAAAAAAATTCATGAGCTAAATTCGCTTAGGCCTATCTTTGAAAATGAAGGTGTTATGCAGGCCTTGAAAATTGGAAAACTATTTTTTTGAAAGTTTAAATCTCTGTAAGTTAGCCCAAAAAAGTCTCAAGAGTGAGAAATATTTATCTACATATAAAATGCAAGAACAAAAATTTCATTTCCCTTTCATTTTCCCAACCCCTTCAATTTTCAAGATAGGCACCATGTATACGTAACATTTTTTATTTCTTGGGGCTTGCCTAATTGTCTATTCAACCTATTGGTAAAAATGTTGGTTTTCTCACATCATTCACTTACGTTAGAAAACACCCTGTAGAAGTAGATATTCTTTTTAAAAAATTCATAGAAGAAAACTTTTGTAAGGCCAATTAAAAATATTTTTGAAACAATCCTCCAAGTAAAACAGGTTTTTTGACATAATAATCTTACTAAGTATGGATTTTATTGTAAATATTTTACGTTTTTTACAGTCTGCCACTGGTCTTGCTTAAAAGTTAGGTGATAGTTGCAGAATGTAGAGGTCCACCCTGGCTCTCTTTTATAAGAGAATTTCTCAAAAAATACGAAGGGAAACGTTACTGAATACCTAAAAAATTCAGTTTGGGTAAAACATGATCTGCCTTGTAATTTGGTATGTGCTTGATTTTTAAAAATAGAGCGAGCGTTTTTTTTATTGATTTTTTTTTTCCCGAGTGTAAACAAGTTATTTTAAGTGACAAAATTATCATTCATCAAACAGCGTATATGTATAAGTAGGTATTATCATAACAATTATGCACACTCGTGTGTACTTTTTCAGTTTTCTTAATTGATTTTTATTCGTATGTAGAAAATAATGTGTTTTTTTCATTCGATTTTTCTAACAAGGTATACGCCCGAGCGGCACACTCGATCGATAATATCGGAAGATGTAACGTATCGATAAAAAATCGTTTGAAAATCTATAGATGTTCTCACGATATTATAAAGATTTATCGGTACAACTTCATAGGCAAAAAATCTAAAAACTATCGAATTCGATATTATTAAGATTTTATGACGATATTCGTCAACGATACTATCGACAAAGAATATTAAATTTATCGATTCCGATTTTCCACCGATTTTGTGCAGATATTTGAAACTACATTATCGACAAAGAATATCAAATTTATCGAATTCGATTTTTTAACGATTTTGTAAAGATATTTAATACTATATTATCGACAGATTATATGAAATTTCTCGACTCCGATATTTTACCGATTTTTTGACGATATTTGAAACTATATTATCGACAGATTATATTAAATTTATCGAATCCGATTTTTTGCCGATTTTGTAAAGATATTTGAAACTATATTATCGGCACATAATATGCAATTTCTCGAATTAAATTTTCTAACGATTGCGTGAAGATATTTGAAACTATATTATCGACACCTAATATGAAATTTCTCGATTTCGATTTTTTAACGATTTTGTGACGATATTTGAAACTATATTATCGACAAATTATCTGAATTTTCTCGAATTCAATTTTTTAACGATTTTGTGAAGATATTTAAAACTATGTTATCGACACGTAATCTGAAATTTCTCGAATTCGATTTTTCAACGATTTTATGACGATATTTGAAACTATATTATCGACACGTAATATGAAATTCCTCGAACTCGATTTTTCAACGATTTTGTGGCGATCTTTGAAACTATATTATCGACAAATAATCTGAAATTTGTCGAACGATTTTTCAACAATTTTGTGACGATATTTGAAATTATTTCCAAATTTTAAAAATTGGTGAAAATTTTTCTAATTCCAACACGTCTGGAAGTACTAAACTGTCTATTATAAGCGTTTTATTGCTAACTTTTTAACGTTAAGGTATGGCATAGTGGCTAAGGTAGAGGAATACCATGCAGGAGGTAGATAGTTCAAGCCCCATGGGTGGCAGATTTTTTATAATTTTTTTTGAATTTTTCTGAAATGATCATCTTACCGTAACATGAATAATGTGTTTAGACATAGTTTAATGTATTAATTATGCTAATTAATGATTTTTAATTATAGAAAAAAGCTAGTAAAAGACGAAAAATTGGAATAAAAAATCGATAAAAAATCGACAGAATATCGAATTCTATAAAGTGTCGCGAAAGTTCCGCTTAAATCGTGAAATTATCTTTCGATATTATAGATAGATTATCGATAAAATATCTTACTATAACCTCGAAATTTTTACTAACTATAATTCGTCGATAATCTATCTATATATCGAAAGATAATTTCACGATTTAGGCGGAACTAACGCGACACTTTATCGAATTCGATATTCTGTCGATTTTTTATTTCGATAATTTGTCGATTGTGCTGCTCGGGACCTAATACACCAACCATTATTATTGGTACCTATACTTTTTAAAATTGATGAACAATATCAAGATAGGTAGGTATCCGCAGGTAGATACATAAACCATATGCGCATGTGTCTGCACATTATATTCGTTTTCACGTATAATTAGCCTAAATCTCAATTGTGAAACTGGTTCGTGTGAAAAACCTGCAAAAGAAAAGTGAATATAGCCATGGATAATTGCATACCTATGAGGTAATTTATACATATGTGTATATTTGCAAAGACTAGTCGTGATCTAATATTTCCTGCCGTAAACGGCAGTAATTAACGAAATGAAATTTGCTCTTTTATTGTACTTAATACAAAACAAATCCAAAGAAACGAATTCACCATCGTTCAGTTGATACGGTAATTTTCCATATCCACAAGTAAAGCCCACATCTTCAACGCAGTGGGCTATCTCTTTGATGTTAATGTAATTGTGTGGTTTTGAAAATAAGCAAACTTGGCATAGTGTAATCCTTAAGGGTTTATTCGAAAATTGTTCATATTCTGACGTTTTAACCGCGGATTAAGCGCTACCATACCTATAGAAAATAGACGTGCAGGCTGTATACAAATTAGGTACTTATAATGCGGAATGCTGAAATTTGCTTTGCCAATCTACGAGTGTGTAGAACTCCCTATGTCGATGTACTTTCTTATAGATAAGCTTATATGAGGCATCTGGAATCAAAACTCACATTTGCTATCATAAACAATTTTTCAGGAGAAGCAAAAAACTGATATAACATGGAAGCAGATTAGGTACAATACCTCAGTTAGTCTTGAATGAAAGATTAGGTGCCCCTGATATGTTTACCCCCAAAAAATTTGTTTTAACGCCATTTGGTATGCTTTGATATTATTTTGAAAAATGGCAAATGTGAGTTTTGACTCCAACCCTGACTTTGACGAGAGATACTCAGTCTACGTGACCTCTTTTTCTTATCAAAAAAAGTTATAGAATCAAAGTTGTAGAGAATTTTTTTCTCTACAAAATGATAATAATATTTATTATTTTTTATTCAATTTGAAATTTTTTTCCCTAATTTTTTACGAAAAAAATTGATTTTTACCTATTTGTACCCCAAAAATGGTACATTTTTAATCATATTACGCCAAAAAATTTTCAGATCAAAAAACTAATTTCACAGGGTTGTAGGGAATTAAATTCCCCATCAGATGAGATAAAAATAGTCATTTTCGAAAAGTGTGTCAAATGTGAGTTTTGATTCCAGATGCCTCATATATTTTCCAAAGCATTATTAATAAATAAGATTTTCTCTCTAGGAAGGATTTCGTTTTTTTTTTTTTTTTTTGTAATTTGAGTTTTGCACAAAAATTATTTCAAAAATATATCCAAAACTATACTTTACTCGCCAAGTGGGAAACTGGGTTCTTTCATTTAGGTGTATGGTGATTTCTATCATTTGAGAATCCATTTCATTTTCGCCCTTTCACGTATCATTTGTGCTTAAACTTTTTTTTTCTCGAATGAAATGTTTTCCTTGTGTATTTATTTGCTGTGCTCATTATCACACGTAAACAATGACCAAACTGTCCATTAAAGATACTAATTACTTTGAGATTAATGTTTACATCGTGATGCATAGACTTTATTGTTGCGTTTACCATGGCGCGTGTTTTCATTTCATTGATAGGTACCCATACTTACCTAAACTGTAGGTTTAACATTACGTAAACGTAATGAAATAATGATAATTAAAGGTTGGTAATGTATAAATTCGTGAATATTATAATTCAAATGAATTCAATTCCGTTATCTGTTTCTGAATAGAGCAAAGTTGTAATTCGATCGTTTCATCGTTGCTCCAGCCCAAGCTTGAAAGTCTTATACAACTGCCTAGTTTCCACTGCAGTCGGAGAAGGAATCGAACTCTTTTTTTTTGTTGAAAAAATGTGGGTAATCTCACGAAAAAATTGAACTTTTCATGGCCTCTTGGGAAGAGAAATAAGAAGGGGACCTTTATATCAACTCGTCAAACGAATTAAACTGAAATTTGGCTCACTGAAAGAGCATGTTACCCAGACCTCAAAACTAAATTTTGAGCTGTCGACGTTGGTTTTTTGATTTTTGGCGAATTTTTGAAAATGGTGAAAATGGACCATTGGCGATCATAATTAATTATACTTTACAAACATTTTAAATTTCACGACGAAATTTTGAAAATTGTTTTCTATACTGAAGTTGACTCCTTCGAGTCGATTGTGATTATTTTCACAGCGATCTGACTCCTCCAACAAAATTGACTTTTCAAGATTTTTGAGTCACAAAAATCACACTTGTCAAAAAAAAAAGAAAGAAAGAGAGAAATTTCGAAGATTTTTTTTTTATTATTCAACGCCATATACAGCTACAGAGGCTAGAGGCGTTTGCAGATTTTTGTTGACCAAAAAAAATTCTTGAGGTATACATACACACACACACACCCACCCCGAACCCTCCCACTTCCGTCCCTGACCCCTGCTGATTACAGCACCGTCTGTAGGGATTTCAGTGAGCTGGAGAAAAGTCAACTTTTGCTGGAGGCTCTAGATCGCTTCGAAAATGGTCGCAATCGACTCAAAGAGTAGACTTTAGTCTGTATCCCAGTTTTCAGAACATTTCATCAAAATTTACAAGTTTTGTAAAAAAAGTTGATTTCGTCATTTTCTAAAAATCGTCAAAAATCAACTTCGACAGCTAAAAATTTGGGTCTTAAGTTTGGGTGACTTGCTCTTTTAGGGAGCAACATTTTAATTCAATCAGAGTCGAGTTCCCTTGTAAGATGAAAAATCGTTGAGTTTAAGTAGTGAAATTGAAAAAAAGGTTGAAAATTTTTATAAAATGTTATCATTTAAATTTTTTATTTTAAATCTGTTTGAACTGTTTTATAATTTTTTGATTTTATAATGTGTTTTTTCAAAAGAATTTTTACAACATTTTCAATAGATATACCTACATGTTTTCGAATTTTTAAAAAATTTTCCATACCTAATATCCATTTAATTTTTTTAAATTTTAAAACTATTTTTTTTTGGATTGAGAGAAATCTTTGATTTTTTTTTTAACTAAAAAAAATTGAATCTTGAATTTTTTTGAATTTTTTAACAATTTCCCTTTTTGGTAATTTGTAAAAATTGTTATTGAATTTTTTATTATAATTATTTATCATAGGAGGGTATTAAGGATGATGATTTAGCTCTTAGCTGGGGTTTTGAAATTAAGTGGAAAAAGTTGGTCTCCAGGGCCTAAAAACTCGTTGATAAAATTTTTGACCGCCTAACCTTACTCGATATATGATATTGAAAATGTTTCATTGCAGAGTTGCCAAATTGTAATTTCTCCCAAAAATTTAAATTTCTAAATTTTTATAGTAAAAAAAACACGTTTTTTTAAGGAAGTCTAAAGTTGGGAACCCTGCTTTGAAAGTTTCCAATTTTTCCATCGAAATGATTTTATTTTCACCTTGGAAACCATTTAAGCTCAGTTTTGGTACCTACCAAACAGATGGTATTTCCTTTTCTTGTAATTCGAAAATGTCGACTTTTTAACTATTTTCAAATTTTCAACTCCTTGGTAGGGGGCCTAAAGTAGTATCCAGTTTGAAGCTCAGTAGGGAGGTAGCACGCAGATGGCACTATTAATAAGTGATGTTATTTCCAAAAGTGACTCCACAGTCCACTTTGAGCATCCATAACTCAGCTCCCTCTCAGCTGTGAGTCTAAAATTTTAAATGGTGGATCCCCAACTAAAAGTGAACCACCTCCTTGGATTTGGTCGAAATTCGAGGATTTTTTTTTTCAACCTACCGTTTTTCCAATAATTGTAGGTATTTCTTAATATATTTATCTCGTTATACCTACGTCTCATGCCAAAATTTCAACAAAATCGAAACATTTTAATTTCTTTGTCCACTTTCATAAATTAGGTATTTTTGACTTTAAAAAATTAGTGTTTCAGATTAGTTGAAATTTTTTTTTAATTTTCGATTTTTCTGGGAATTTTAGACCTCTAGGTCATCTGTAGGGAATTCATGGGTTCCCAAAGTGAGATCATTCGAATATTATTTTAATAAGAAATTGGAAGTTGATGGTGTGTTTAGGTGTAAGATTTGAAGATAATTAATTGCTATAAAAAATATTTGCGACCAAAAATGGTCATTTTAAGGGCAAAAAATGATGGAAAAATGTTTTTTTTTGCATTTGTGAAAATGACGCATCTTAATTTGAAATTCTAAAAAAATATGATGATATGTATATTTTCTTAGAATTGCACCCCTGGGAGGGGTTATCAAAATGACTGTGACTGTTACAAAACTTTGAAATGCCCATTTGACCTCGAAAAATTGCTCGAATTTTTTTTTTATAATTTCAATAAACTACCCTTGGTATTGTCTTCTATTCCTGCCAGTTTAAAAAAAATCTTTTGAAAACTGTTAAAAATGTAAATTTTTAATAAAAATTCTTTTCAACTTTCCAGAAGCGGTAAGATCAGTCAGTTTGCACAAACTGTAGTTTGTGCAAACTATCAATTAAAACTGTCAATCCAGCTGTCAAGCGTTTACACGACACAACCCAACTTCATCTAATTTTTACAATTATTAGTATGAAATGCATAAATCTCGAAAAAAGTAACAAATCTCAAAACTAATCATAAAAAAAGGCAAAAAATAATCAAAACATTATAACTTTGATGATAACGTCCGATAAAAAAAGCATTCACTCCACTCAGTTTGTGTAAAATATCAAACACGTTTGATTTTCATCAAACATCAGTCTTTAGTCATCCAACCATAAACCATGACTGATGAATAATTAAGTGTTTACACGATCAGTCAGTTTGCACAAACTATGGAGTTTGTGCAAACTGACTGATGGTGTAAACCCGGCTTTATAAACCCTGTTAGGTTCTTTCGCAAAATTAAAAAAAAAATTGAGAAAATTTCTAATAAATTTCAGCATTATAAAAATGTACTTATACGTAATTGCGAGTATGACAGAAAATAAAGGAATTATAGTGATTAGTTGTACGCTCGGTGAAAACCAGGCAGTCGTACTTAATAGACAATACTCATCACATGTAATAATAAATTACGAACTATAGTATATGTAATCTTCAGTAGGTAATCCATACAATTATCATTAGATATTCCTACTTATATCAGCTGAAAATGACATAATTTCGTTTTTATTTTACAGATACGCGAAGAAATGGAAGAATTGAAAAACGAATTAGATAAAACTAGAAATATAGTTCGTGTGCAACGAGTCAGATACCAGCAACTGGTTTCTTTGTTCTCGGCCAAACTGCAAGAAAAGGAAGAGGAAACGCGTAACGATTTACAAATAAAACACATTCAGTTGACCAGAATCCTACGAGCTTTATACATCTTGGAGGCGAAACTACGCAAAGAACAGAGATACCTGAAAACCACCTTGATCGAACGGGACGGCCTAATTAAAACGCAACAGCTCGAAATTACCAAATTGAAAAAAGAGCTGGAAAACCGATGCGATCACTGCGTCAAGTCCACTAGTTTGCAGCCAAAAAACCGCACTCAAATACCAACAATAGATGGCGAATCGAAAACATCCGACAATAAACCAGATTTAATCAGCTCGATCGGTATAGAAAAACATAAAGACGGGGCTGATTCGCCTCCGCGCCTCCGCCAAGAATCCGAACCAGTCGCGAATACCAAAATGGAAAACGAAGAAAATACCTACGTTATAGCGACGTTAGACGATTACGACGCTAGTTTATCATCGTTACGCGTGCGAGAAACCGGTGCCAACGAAACAAAAGAAATTTCGCCGCCGAACTCGATCGAAATGCTGGTCGAGCATCAGCAAAACGCCAACAACGAAAATTTACGTAATCGAATCATAGACGAGAAGTTGCAAAACGAGATGCGTAAGTTTAAAATGAAAGAAACCAACGTGGAGGAAAATTTTAAACCTTGCTCACCTCGTATGATCCTAAAAGAAGTAACTGAAAATCCTACGGAGAAATTAAACGACCCTGTGTTGAAATGCGTCAAACAAATATTATCCATCGAGAACGAATCTCGTAAAAATATCAAATCTCGCGTTAAAACTACCAAATCGCGAGAAACCGTCACGAGTAATTCTTTCGACGACGTCGAAATCACCAATTACAAAAGGCAACATCCGACCAAGCCGCCGAAACCAAATTTCACCCAAGGAACGCATTTTTACAATAAAAAAGATAACAAGAACGAGGCTGCGAATGCTTCGAAGATATCGCCGCATGAGAAAATAATTTCTATAAAATCGCCATCTTTACCAATACCAAATGACGAAAAAGCCATCGTTTCGTCGCATCTATCACATCACAGCGAATCGCACCCGGTGGCCGACATCTCGGATATGGGCGATCGTAAAGTAAAGTGCGAGAACGAATATTGCGACAGGATGGTCGTCGCAGATGAGAGTAAAATAGTGCAAACCGTTTCCACTTTGCTGTCTGATTCGGCCGAATCAGAAGACGAAAAGTGCGAAATGTCTCCGACCGTTTCGCAAATGGTGAAAAAATTCGAAGGCTTGAAAAGTACCAAGAAGTGTGTTAGTAGACAAGGTACGCATATGCAATTTAGAAGATGATCTTATAGATAGTTTTATATCTACCTAGTTACCTGTATACCTTTACCTACCTATGGTTACCCTATGTTCTTAAATAGGTGTAGAGAATAAACGAATTTCATATGTATGCTGGCTACAAACTGTAGTTGACTGATGCGGGCTTAATCGTCTCCTAAGTTGGCTGATTTTATGCATAAAATGCCCGTATGAAGTATTTTAGGGCCTTGACGCTAGTTACGATCCACGTACACGTACGTGAATATTACGCTTCACGTATCAAGTTAAATATTGATACTACGTGTATAAGTCGTAAGTCTCCATGCGTGAACAGAAATTCATTCACCTCGGTGTTAATTTGCAATTAAATATAATAAACAATTAATAGCTTCTTATACAACGTACATCTAGGTGTCTTTTGTCCTCGTCTCGTACTTTATTTCAAATCAAATCGAACTCCATTGAGTAAGTAAGAAGTTCTCAGTGAGACATTTTCAACCAAACGATTATTCACAAACTCGAAGTCGTACTGATTAAATTAATCAGACACGAAAAATTTAAAATGTACGTATCAAAACGAATACCTATTAGGTATCTATGCTATCGAGAGAGATGCTGTACCATATTTAGAGACCACAATTACATAACCGGTTGGGTTTTACCTTCTGCGTGGGTGTGTTGTGGCGTGGACGTTGCGCTGTTTTCATTTTACCTATTTCTTCTGACTTTCTGCTGCGCCAGTCACGCAATATTGCCAAAGTGAATTTGTTTTATTCGTTTATATGTAGTCTAGAAACGGTTTTCATTCCGTAAATAGACGATATTTTTTGAGAAGTAGATACTCGTATTCGAATGTGTGAAAAATACACCTACCTAGGAACCGAATGTGAAAATTTTTTGATGATTTCCGACTTGATTACAACAAAGTTACATTACTTACTTTCTCATTACGATGAGTATTGTTGTGTTGACTTGGCTTGGCTTAAATGTACGAACATGATTTAAATCAAGCATTTTGTTAGTTCGAGAATAATGAATTACCTGCGTTGAAGCTTATTTTGGAATATTACATTTTTCATAATCTAAGTAGATGCTGCTTATCTGTATCTAATGAAAAAAAAAAAAAAAACATATCTCGGATTTTGACCATGGGCAAGGGGGTAGTTAAGTAATTTCAAGTTGAAATCCATACCTATAAAAAATTGTTGCCTTTTACCACCAATAAAAATGAGGGCCAGGCACCCTCGAAGTAGGGTCACTTTTGTTTCAGGGTTCGGCGAAATCCGGGAAAAATGGAATTGAAATCAAAATCCAAAATTATTGTGATATTTGTATTTAAATCCCAAGATCAAAACTTCTCTTTTCACACCTGGATTTGAAATCCAAAATCTAAAATCGTTTCCATTATTGGATTTTAAAATCCGAAATCAAATTTTTTTTTCTTATACTCTAACGTCTGCCAATGTTAATTTTCGAGTAGTAGATAATCCTTAACTCATCTCTTATAATTTGTTTCAAAAATCTCAATTTTTCCCCCTTTTTTTTTTAAAACTGAAAATAAATATCTTTCAATTTCTTTTTGAAAAAACCGAATTCTTTTGCTGAAAGGATTCCAATTTTTCTAATTTTCTTGGGATAAAATATTTCATATTATTAATACATATATATTTTTTTTTTTTTGAGTGCGTAATAAAATTTATTTATTTTTATATTTTGCAAAAAAAATGTTTCTAAATTTTTTTGAAGTACAAGGATGTTTCAAATTTTTGAAGGAAAAAAAAGAAAAAAAAATTAACTAGAATTTTCTTTTTCGAGAAAAAATTTTTTAGTCTGGTCTCAACTTTAAAAAAAATCTTTCAATTTTTTGTTTAAAAAATTTCTGAATTTCCTCGAAACGAACAAAAATATATTTTGCTCGAGCCTAGCTAAAAAACTACTCATTTTTTTTGAAAATGTCTCTATAAGTAGGTACCTAACTGTTACCTGTCATCTAGTTTGTTTTGTTTTTTCGAGAAAAAACTATTTAGGTATTTGTTTTTTAATTTGTTTGAAAAATATCAATTTTTGGTATTTTTTTAAATTACAAATTTTTTGGAGAAGAAAATCTCTCAATTTTTTTTTGGAATTTAATGGTTTCTCCATTTTTTGGAGCAGGTGAATATATTTTTTTTTACAAGAAGATTTTTTCTCATTCAATTTTTGGAGAGAAAAAAAAACAAATCCTTTGCAAAAAAAACGTTTCTTTTTTTTTACAATAAAAAATGTGTTTAGGTACCCGTATAAAAAAAAATTAATGGTTACCATAAAAAAAAAACAATGGTTTTTTCGCCACCATTAGTAGTGGTAATTGCAAATGTCACCACTACTATTACCATTACCATTGGTGATTTTCAAAAAACTACCCCATGTAATAAACATGTTTTTTGCATTAAAAAGGGTGTAAAATGTTAGGATTCTTGTTTAAATGCTCTCCTTGATACAAAATAAAAACAACCAAACCCCCCCAAAAAAAATTCGGCTGAAATAAAATCTTGCGCCATCTGTAGGATTTGAACCCATGTCCTCATACACCATCATACTTTCATTCCATCACTCTAACCACTACACCACCCTGACTGTTGATTTTAGTGGTATTATAAGTCTATTTATGCACTTTTTGCTACTCTGAACTTAGTTAAATTTTGTAATATTAAAGTATAATTATTTTTGTAGTAATAATTTAAACTAGTATTTTTCAAAATGTATACTTTCTACTGATTTACTTTTCGATGACGGTTTTCGGAGCCTCTGAATTTGATTATCGAACTTAATTTTACCTCCGACCCCAAATTGGGCCTATAGAAGGGGGGTCAATTTTGAAAATTTCAAAATTCACAATATTGGTATCGAAATGTAGGTTTTTGGGTTCGCTGAATTCGATTTTCGAACTTAAATTTATCTCCGACCCCAAATTGGGCTTCTAGAAGGAGGGTCAATTTTGAAAAT
This sequence comes from Balanococcus diminutus, assembly GCA_959613365.1. Lineage (NCBI taxonomy): Eukaryota > Metazoa > Arthropoda > Insecta > Hemiptera > Pseudococcidae > Balanococcus > Balanococcus diminutus. The sequence goes on along the minus strand of OY390715.1, from coordinate 39,509,479 downwards.
TTCAAAATTTATAACATTGGTATCGAAATGTAGGTTTTTGAGGTCGCTGAATTCGATTTTCGAACTTAAATTCATCTCCGACCCCAAATTGGGCGTCTAGAAGGAGGGTCAATTTTGAAAATTTCAAAATTTACAACATTGGTATCAAAATGTAGATTTTCGAGGTCGCAGATGGAACTTAAATTTACCCCAACCACGAAATGAGTCTCTATGAGGGTGGTCACTTTTGAAAATTTCAAAATTCACAACGTGAATATCAAAATGTAGGTTTTTGAGGCCGCTGAATTCGATTTTTGAAGTTATTAAATTTACCTACCACCACAAATTCGGCCTCTAGGAGGGGTCAATTTTTAAATTTTCAAAATTTACAACATTGGTATCAAAATGGAGGTTGCTGAATTCGATTTTAAAATTTGAATTTTTCAACGACAAAAAGAGTTGAATAGAAATATAAACAAAAATTCGAAGTAATTAATCCATAACTACTAGTTCCTGAATGGAAATACTACTCATTTTTTTGAGTGAGGTTTATCTGCGAGTATCAAAAGATGCTAGTTACTATTAGTTACTAATAGTTACTATTAATCACCAATAGTAACCATGTGATTGTAAGTGTAACCATAAAATATTTTGATGGTTACTATTCATCTTCGATTGTAACCATTAAAATACTTATGGTTACCATTCATCTTCAATTGTAACCATGAAATTACTTATGGTTACTATTAATCACCATTAAAATTGTAATGTTTACTATTGGTTACCAATGGTATTTTATGGTAACCATTCATCTTCAATTGTAACCATGAAACTACTTATGGTTACTATTAATCACCATTAAAATTGTAATGTTTACTATTGGTTACCAATGGTATTTTATGGTAACCATTAGTTTTTTTTTATACGGGGTACTTATAATTTTTTCCTTTTTTTTTGAAGTCGGTATAGTAAAATAATTTTTTCGAAGTAAAAACATGTGTAATTTTTTTTAACTTCATCGGAGAAAAAAATGCTTGTCTGTTTTTAGTAGGTAAGAAAAAAAAAGAAGTACTGTATACTAATTTTTTAATGAAAAAATCTCTGAGTTTCCTTGGAACAATTCGAAATCAATTTTTTGGAGTCCTAATTTAAAAAAATGTCATAGAGCAAGTCGCACGTTTTTTATTACAAGAAATGTTAGATTTTTTCTGCAAAAATAAATTGAAAAATATTTTTGCTCTGAAAAAGAGGAAGATTTTATTTCTCAAAAAAATTTGAAACATCTTTTGCGAAAAAATTCAACAAAATTGCGAAGAAAGCGACACAAAAAATTGTATCATTTTTCTATAAAAATGAGAAATTTTTTTATTTTCCAAAAATTGGCAGGTTAAGTATTTTTTCTTCAAAAAAATTGAAGACCATTTTTTTGTTCTCAAAAAATGAAACATTTTGGAAAATGCATCAGTTTTTAAAATTTTAGATATTGTTTAAAATTTCGGAAAAATTTAATTTTGAATCTTGGGGGGGGGGGAGTACCTAGCAATGTCTGAAAAAAAAGTTGGCGCATATGAAATGTTATGTTCTAAATGATATTTTTTCTTTTTGGCGCAAAAGAAAAGTGGGGAGAATGAAAAATTGGGAACCAAATTTCCGAAAAAGAACAACTTTGATAAATTGAATTTTTTTTTCAATGTTAATTTTACTTTTTTTTAATTTTTACTTTTTTTGGAATTGTGGGACTTCGTGAGATGAAAAATAAAAAAATTGGGAATTATTTCTCATGAAAAGGGACAATTTAATAGATTAGAACTACGAGTACAAAATGTGAAAATTCAAAAATTTAACATCTTTTCATTGTTTAGCCAGTCAGTAGAGGAGCTAGTGGCATCATTTAAAATTTAGTTAGAGGGAAAATTAAAAATCAGGAATTATTTTTTAATAAAAAGGAACAACATTAAGTAAATATTTTGTCAGAAAAATTCGTTTATTTTTTGAAATTATTAGTGTGAAGGAAAATTGTTGTTACCTACCCATTAACACTTGTAGTATCTTTAGGCGATCAATTTATCGATCAATAAAAATTACACAGTTTTCTTACGTTCAAAATAATCGACTACCGAACCTTTGCCTTAAAAATATGTGTTGTAAAATAAACATCAAAACCATTAAAATTACTGTTTCTATGACAAAGTAAAATTTGTAGGTAAAATAAAACTACCCATTTCGAAATTTTTCACGAAACGAAGCCTTATCCTTCTTTTTTCCAGGGGGAAAACCTGATAATTCATTCGACGAGACAGTAAGAATAATAACTAAATCAAAAAACTTTTCAATTTATAAAGTAGAGCATTTTTCATTTAAACTGAAACTGACTTCTTTACTGTTTGCAAAGTTTTTCCAAATTGATAAACTTGGTGAGAGCAGAATTCAAAATGTTTTCATGAAGTTTTATTGCAGCTTGTTAAATAAAACAAAATTATTGTTTTACCTGAGGGGATTCTTGTACCCACTTATATGAAAATGTTCGCAAATTTTCAATTTGTTTTCATGTTGCTCTTCTATCTAAGATGTTTATGTATTAATATTTTACTTTCTTACTATAAGGTAATTAGCACTACCTATTTAATTTTTTTTTTCTGTTTCAGTTTCAAATGCTTCAAAAACTGAAAGTATGTTTCAAACTAACTTTGAAGAGTTCCACTTGGTCGATAAAGAAATAGAATCCACTTGCGAAGATATTGTCAAAGACAGTGCGATTCGCTTGGAAGCCGAAGGCGAAGAAAATAACATAGATAGTATTATAATCGAAACAACTAATTCTAGTAATGCGAAGTATGAAGCTTTTTTAGAAGTTACGGGCCTTAGTCAAAAATCTATCTTGACTCCTAGTCGTATTTTAAGCAATCATCGGAATGTGGTTAAACCAAAAGATGTTAAATATCGTAACCGTGTAAAGTCAGCAGTCATTGGGGAGAAATGTGCCAATGGCTCTATTACTAGTCCTACCATGAAATATTGGACGGAACCATATTTATGATTTATGAAATTATTTCGTATTTATGTGTATGTGAATTACATATTTATTATTGCGTTCGTTTCATTTGTCGTTATTATTGCATAATATAGGTAGCTGAAATTAAGACGCTGAAAAAATACCCTGTGATGTATTTTTGCTGTAAACTAAACAAAAAATTAAAGATTGCCAGCTCTGAACCAACGAACCAAGAAATAAAAAGAAGAAAATTGCTGCTGCTCGGGTAGATCGTGCTGCAACAAGGCCTGGAAAAGCGCCTCATTAACTCTATGCAACTTTTATTACGCCAGTGTCAGAGCTGCTTCCGAAATGTAAACTGAAGGCTGGTAATTAAGCTCGATAAACTTTCGATTTGAACCAGCTTTTTCGAGACTTGATTTGAATGAAGCAAACAATACTACATAACTTACAGTCGTAGAATGCAAAATCAGATATTTATTTTTGTCTGGCGTTCAACAGTACAAAATGACAAATTTAGTCGTGAAAATCAGAACGATTAAATTAAACAGTATTTTTTTTAGTTTCGAATGTTATTCTCAGAATACAAATAAACTCATAAATTATGAATTTATGAACTGGAAATAGGTGAGGAAAATTTATCAGAACGAATTCCAAGTACCCATACGGAACTTTTTAAAGTTAAAAGAAAAGAGTTTTAAAAAGTTATCAACTTTTCCGAGAAAAAAATCGGAGAAAAATAAATCTCAGCTTTTGAAGCACAAAATATTTTTCCAACTTTTGCGAAAAAAAACTTCATTTTTGAGAAGTGGGTTATTTTTTATTTCGTGCCTAGAGAAAAAATCTCAAATTTTTCAAAAATTGAGTAATTGGTAGTTTCTTTTTTAAAAATTTTTTGTAAACGATTTTTTCAACTTTTTCAAAGTAAAACTATTTTTAAAATTCTTGGAGAAAAAAAATTGTAATTTTTTGGCATAAAAAATTCTTACCTCTCTTGATTTATTTAAATCAGCGTAAAAAAAATCATCAATTTTTCAAGTAAAAAAAATATAGTTTTTAATTTAAAAAAAACTTACCTATCCTTATTTTATTATTACTTGTTTTTTTTTTGTTTTTATTTTTGGGGTAAAGATCGTTCCAAGTATTTTTTTGGAAACCCTTTTTTCCGGAGTAAAAAATTTCTAAATTTTCTTGCAATAAAAAATAATGGTCATCTTAATTTTTTTAATTCAGCATGAAAAAATTTCTCATTTTTCAGGAGTAAAAAAAAAGTGAAAAATCTTTCAATTATTTGATTGGTGTTGGAAATAAATAATTTTTTTGACGCCTGTCTCCACAACATAAAAAAGTTCTCATTTTTTTTGAAGTACAGAAATGAGAACTCCAAAAAATAAAGTCCTAGGTACCTAGATAAATATTTTTTGGAAAAATCACAATTTTTTGTGCCATTAAAAAAAATCTAATATTTTGAGACGCAAAAAATCTTCTAATTTTTTCAGACTAAAAAATAGATTTTTGTAAAAAGCAGTGTTTTAATTATTTTTTATTGAAGAATTTCTGACTTTTTAGAATAAGAAATCTCATTTTTTGGAGAAGAAAAATCATTTTCACATTCAACATTTAAAAAAAAATCATTGAGTGATAGGTGGGTTCAGGCGAAAAATATGTAAATTAACTATACGCAAATTGAACTCTGGAAGGGGCTGAAGCAATAAACAAAAGCAATCACATTTCATAATCAAAAAATCGTCGAAAAAAATTGATTTCATACTGTTCCAGGAAAACTCAGAATTTTTTTCATCAAAAAATTAACATTAATTATTTTTTCTTAGATACTAAAAACAGATATTTTTTTCTCTGATGAAGTTATAAATTTTTTGACTCATTTTATTACTTCGAAAAAATTGAAAATTTTACCAAACTGACTAAAAAAAAATTATAGGTACCTAACTATATTTAAATATTTTTTTTCTCCAAAAATTAAGCGAGAAAAACTCTAATTGAAAAATATATATAAATATTTACTTCAGAAAAAAAAACAGACATAGAAGAATCATTAAATTCAGCAGGTTTTTTTTCTAAAAAATAACAACAAAAGTTTTTTTTACTAATATGTACTTAATAGAGATTTTTTCCGAAAAATGAGTAGGTAGTGTAGGTACCAGTTTTTTAGCTTAGCTCGAGGAAAATATATATAGGTATATTTTTCATTTCGAGGAAATTCAGACATTTTTTAAACAAAAAACTATTTTTTTTTCAACTGAGACTAAACCAAAACTTTTTTTTTGAAAAAAAATTTCTTTCGAAAATACAAAATAATTTAGAAACCTTTTTCCAAAATAAAGGAATAAATAAATTTTACCTACATATTACGCTGAATCAAAAAAAAAAAAAAATTAATTATTAAGAAATGTTTTATCCCAAGTAAAATTGCAATTCTTCCTGCAAACGAATTCGAGGTTTTTCAAAAAGAAAGATTTTTATTTTCAATTTCAGAAAGAAAGAACAAAAAATTGAGATAAAAAAAATATATTAAAAGATGAGTAAGTAAAGGATTATCCACTCAAAAAGTAACATGGGCCAGATGCCAGATGTCAAAGTAAAAAAAAAATGGATTCTGCATTTTCCAAAATTCAATTATGAAAAGAATTCTAGATTTTGGATTTCAAATACAGGCGTGAAAAGAATTTTGGATCTTGGATTTTAAATACAAATATCACAATAATTTTGGATTTAAATTTTAAATCCCTTTTTTCCTAGATTTTGTAGATCCCTGTTTGAAAAGGGTACCTGTTTAACCCCAGGTGAGGGACAAATAAAAAATTGCAGCAAAGAACAAATCATATTCTGTGGGCTTGGTTTACGACGCACTCTGTTCAACAAGTAGGTAGTAATGAATGTTATAATTCATAGATAGCTCTGTGTGCTTCATTCTGCTCTGTTTTGCGAAGGTTTGGAGTGAAAAGAGTTGAACGAGTATCCTAATTGTAAACAGAAACACTGAACCAGCTGATGCGCTTTAACGCGTTGTTGAATATCGTCTGGATTGCATGTCTGTATTTGTGCACAGTTTATTTCTGTAGTTAAGTATCGTTTTTCCGAATTTAAATATCGTTAATCACGTTTGAATTTTTTTGTTTCGACTTTAACACAGTATTATGTCTCGTTATACCTCGCGTTATTTTTTTGATTAATTATTCTCAAATTACTACCCGGTAATTAGTGATTGTGTGTAGTAAAATGGTTACAATAATTTGATCCAGATCAATGAAAAAATCCACAAGTTGTGAAGCGATAGTTACCTGAAAACGTTAAAATTATGGGGTAAGTAACTATTTATGCTGTATGCAGTTGCACTTTGTAGCATATTTAGGTACGTTTCTGATGATTTCACTCCTTCTATGAACAAGTGTTTATTATTCAAACCGAGTGATAAGAAATCGAAATCTTGTTTCTATGATGATGTTTATTTAAGCCGGTTATGGTTGGGTGCAAGTCGCGAACTATAATGTGTTCCAATGCCAATAAGGGCTTTCAATTTCATGGATCATTTTCACGATTCGATCATTTCAATGTAAAAATACTAATGTAGGTAGGTAGTGTACCTAACCTACCTACTGAACTAACCATTTCATTCGCAATGAAATGAGATTCTTAACTTTTGGAAACAATCATTGAACAATGCTGTGAATTTTATAAGTTTTATGAATATCTATTTTATTGAATTTATGCATGCAGATTTTGATGCTGGAAGATCTATTGTTTTTGTTTGAAATTTCTCAGCTGTCGAAGACGAACAAATTAATTCATTAATGTATTATAATTATGATAAGCAACGTGTTCCCAATTATTTTAAGCAATGAGCAATGTCAAAACTTGAGGCTCAAATTTTTTTTTAATCAGCAAATTTTTTATTGGGAAAGGTACTTACCTAATGTTTGTTTGTTTGTTTGTTTGTTTGTTTTTGAAAAATAATGGTAATTTTGGCAGAGATAAGCTTCCTTAGGGAGTACACCCATCTCCTCCATTAATCAGTAGTCTTATTTATAAGAAATTTTCTGTTTTTTTTTTGGTTTTTTTTTGAATAGAAATTTTTTTTAAATTTAGAAAGTAGGTGATCATTTTACCAATTTGTCGGAGTAAAAATTTTAATTTTCGTGCAAAAAATAATGCTGTTTTTTGAGAAAGGAACTTCTTATTTTGAGAAAACATTTCTCAACTGTTTTGGAGAAAAAAAAAACACCAAGTTCTTTGGGAGAAAGAGTGAAAAAAAAAATTGAGAAGAAATATTTTTCAGTTATTTTTGAAGGAAAAAATCTAAATTCTTTTGAGGAAAAATTTTCGAATTTTCTTGAGATAAGATCAATATCTCAAATTTTTAGTCAGTAGACTCTTTTTGATTTTTATATGTGAAAAAATGCAAGTAGCTATCTATAAAAAATTATTCATATTTTTGAAAATCATTCAATTTCTTCGGAGAAAAGATCTCACCTCTCGGAGAGGAAAAAACTTTTACTTTTATAGAGAAAATAAATCAGTTTTCTGAGAAATAGGTACCTATTATCGGTAAGTTAGTAAGGATATGAGATGGAGAATTGGAAAAGGAGGCATTAGGTTAAAAATGAAAATTTCCTGTTTCTTACTGTAAGTTACTAGAAAAATAATTATGCTGAGAAAAATGCGTTTAAAGTTTTAAAAACTTGGATTCAGTTTTAAGCCCACAGCAAATGTCGAACAATGGTGATTAGCATAGTACCTACTCGTAATTTAATGGCATTTTTTGCGTTGAATTCATTTCCGCAAACAGTTTTCTCGCATCTCTCTTCATTGAATAGTAAAACAGGGGTAACCAAAATTTTAAAGAAAATTTAGAAAATTTAATGGGGTATACAACTTCGATTTTCTCAAATTTTTTGCTAGTATCCAGTTCTAATGAGAAAAATAATACCTAATTTTATTAACCTAGAGAAACCACAAAAATATAAAATTTTGAAATGGCGTATAACTCGCAAACAAAGCTACTGACTGCAAATTTAATAGACTACAATTTTAATTATTATCTTTAATTTTTTGTTACGACGCACCTCTATCTCTGATGAGAAAAATGACAATAAAGAATAAAATTGTAGAAATATTGAATGAAGTTTTTTAATGAAAAAGAAATTCAGTGAATATGAACTAAAATATTCAAATCTGCCTAGTTCTTTTTTTCGAATATGCTTATAAGAACCTTTGGGATAGATGGGTACATAGTACATACATACTATAATATTCTGGACTCGGCGTTACCTTTTCACATCCTATCGCAAGCTCAGCATTTTATATGCTCGAGTTGAAAAAAGTTGTATAGAGGAAAAATAAATTTTTCAACATTTCTGAAATTAAATTTTAAAGACCACTAAGTAAGAAATGGTCTTCAAAGGGATGCATTGGTGATGTCAAGCAGTCCTAAGTACGAAAACATTTTTTCTCTGACCAAAAGAGTGGAATTTTTTTGGAATATTTTCAACGAAAAAATGTTTTATTTTTATCTGGAAGATTTTATTTAAATGTCAAAACTATTTACTGAAGTTTATAGAGATATGACTGAACTTTTGGTAGGTTCCGGTTTTACTCTCTACATCACAATCAGTGTAATATACGCGACTGTTTTTTTTCTTTAATGAACGACTTTTTGGCCCACCGTTGTCTATACCCTCTATGTCTCACAAATTCAGGGTAGGTAATTTAAAATAGTTTGGAAAACGAGAAAAAAAATTTCCACACTACGTTTGAATGTATGAAACTTAGTTGTAAGTACAGGTATGCTTTTACTTTTAAACAAAAATGTGTAGGAGGTCGTCAAATTTTTAAAAAAAATTCAAGTTGTTTAATATCTGAAAAAAAAAAATCAAAAATATCATGTTTCATTGTTTCAGGATGTCTGACAAAATGTCTAAAAGTCATCAAAAAAATTATTAATTTTTTTTTTATAATTTTCAGAATATCTGACAAAATGTTTGCAAGTCATCAATTTTTTTTTTAAATTCCGTTTTTTAATGTCTGACAAAAGACTCAAAAGTCATCCATCCAAATCTAACCTAATGTAATAAGTAAAATGTCTAAAAGTTATCCAAAAAATTCGAAAATTCCATAAGTTTCAGAATGTGTAATAAAATTTCTTAAAGTCGTCAAATATGCGTAGTAAAATGTCTAAATTGTCTAAAAAAGATTTGGTGGTTTGGAAATTTGAAAATCAAAAAGTCTAATAAAAGAAACTTTAATGAAAGAAAACTGACAATAGTATTATGTTTTTACTCTATGACAAAATGTCTAAAAGTCAAGAAAAATTAATTTCCATGGAAACGTGAAATTATAAAAAAATCCTAAATAAAAATCAATGCCTAACAGTCATAAAATTTATTTTTAAAAATTCCAAGATTCAGAATGTCCTGTAAAATGTCTAAATAAAGTCAAAAAAAAAATCCCGAGCGGCACACTCGATCGATAATATCGGAAGATGTAACGTATCGATAAAAAATCGTTTGAAAATCTATAGATGTTCTCACGATATTATAAAGATTTATCGGTACAACTTCATAGGCAAAAAATCTAAAAACTATCGAATTCGATATTATTAAGATTTTATGACGATATTCGTCAACGATAATATCGACAAAGAATATTAAATTTATCGATTCCGATTTTCCACCGATTTTGTGCAGATATTTGAAACTACATTATCGACAAAGAATATTAAATTTATCGAATTCGATTTTTTAACGATTTTGTAAAGATATTTAAAACTATATTATCGACAGATTATATGAAATTTCTCGATTTCGATATTTTACCGATTTTTTGACGACATTTGAAACTATATTATCGACAGATTATATTAAATTTATCGAATCCGATTTTTTACCGATTTTGTAAAGATATTTGAAACTATTTTATCGACACATAATATGCAATTTCTCGAATTCGATTTTCTAACGATTGCGTGAAGATATTTGAAACTATATTATCGACACGTAATATGAAATTTCTCGATTTCGATTTTTTAACGATTTTTTAACGATTTTGTGACGATATTTGAAACTATATTATCGACAAATAATCTGAAATTTCTCGAATTCGATTTTTCAACGATTTTATAACGATATTTGAAAATATATTATCGACACGTAATATGAAATTCCTCGAATTCGATTTTTCAACGATTTTGTGGCGATATTTGAAACTACATTATCTACAAATAATCTGAAATTTGTCGAACGATTTTTCAACGAATTTGTGACGATATTTGAAATTATTTCCAAATTGGTGAAAATTTTTCTAAGTCCAACACGTCTGGAAGTACTAAACTGCCTATTATAAGCGTTTTATTGCTAATTCCTCAACGATAAGGTATGGCATAGTGGTTAAGGAAGAGGATTACCATGCAGGAGGTAGATGGTTCAAGCCCCACGGGTGGCAGATTTTTTATAATTTTTTTTTGACTTTTTCTGAAATGATGTGTTTAGGCATAGTTTAATGTATTAATTATGCTAATTAATGATTTTTAATTATAGAAAAAAGCTAGTAAAAGACGAAAAATCGGAATAAAAAATCGATAAAAAATCGACAGAATATCGAATTCGATAAAGTGTCGCAAAAGTTCCGCCTAAATCGTGAAATTATCTTTCGATATTATAGATATATTATCGATAAAATATCTTACTATAATCTCGAAATTTTTGCTAACTATAATTCGTCGATAATCTATCTATATATCGAAAGATAATTTCACGATTTATGCGGAACTAACGCGACACTTTATCGAATTCGATATTCTGTCAATTTTTTATTTCGATAATTTGTCGATTGTGCTGCTCGGGATTAAAAAATTAAAACAAAAGTCTGACAAAATATAAAAAATTTTAAATAAAAATAATTTCCATGGAAATATGAAAATTTAAAAAGTCCAACAAAATATTGATAGGTAAGTTAAAACTAAAAAAAAAAAATCAAAAATAATCAAATTTAAAAAAAAATGGAAGACTGGCATCAGGCTGATACTGCAACAACGGTATCAGGCTGATACCGCTGCAGGTATCAAATATCAGGCTGATACCGTGGTAGGTATCATGATACTGCAGAAGGCAATATTTTGATTCTAATTATTAATAACGTTCGGAAGGAAATTTGTTTTTTTATTTTTGTAAGCAAACTTTTCCTAAATTTCATTATTTAAAAAAATCTTTTTCTCATAAAATTTAGTTAATTAAGGTATTTTATTCATTTTCAAAAAAATTTCAGAGAAAACTTTTTTTAAAATAGGTAAATATTTTTCAAATAAATTTTTTTTTACTTTTGAAAAAATTTCTTTTGGATATTTTAAATTAAATTCTGATTTTTTTTTCAACTGCTTTTTTCTTTCTCTGACAAAAAATAAGTTTCAGAATGTTTCACAAAAAAATTCAAAAATTTTTCAAGCTTGAGAATGTACCCTACCTACTTATGATAAAATGTCTTAAAAAAAGTTTTTAATTAAAACCTAATCTAATATCCCTAACCTTTTTTTTTTTTTTAGACATCGGTAAATGTTATGCTATGCTAATAAATTTTCAGATTGTCAGCTCCAAAGCTGTGTTTGACAAGACGATTTAAGATCTTTAAAATCATTCTAAGAGTGGAGAAAATCTTTTAAATATTCCCAATACCACCCTTGAGTACTACCTGCACGTCAAGTTTAGTGAAAATCGATTTTGAAAAAATTCGCGGAGATAGAATTTTTAAACTTAAAATTACGTATTTCGGGGCACCAGCAGTCCTGCACTCAGGGGTGAGGTTAAGGATCGCTGATACACTCTAAAATCATATTTTATTACGAAAAGGAAATCTGAAAAAAATTGAAATTTGGCTCGTAGGCCTTACTACACCAGAAACTTTACTGAATCGTTCATAAATCGAATAGACCAAGTGAATAATCTGGCTCATTTAGGTACGTATGGTAGGTACGAGTGTTTATAAAAAAAAATAATAATTATTATCTTATACTTACCTACCTTCATATTTACTTCAAAATTCTTTCCATTCTTTTCGCGGCTGCATATTCTTGAAATTTCCTCATTAAATTATACCTAAATTAGCATTTTAATACGTACTTCGCTTGAAGTAGATACCTACTGAATAACTCACCTTTACAGCCAAAATCATTATACAGTTTTTTAGTTTGAAAGTGGATCATTCAGTCATTCTTGGTAGTTGGTACCTGTACAAAATTTTCTTGACTCTCGATCAAATTATAGGCATACCTTTATGTCGTATGCCTATTCGATGTACTTCGTGCTTACGTGGAAATTACGTTTTAGGCTTGTATAAAAAAGTTAAAATTTCCCAAAGGTGTAACAAAAATATAAAGAAAGTTGTTTTTAAAAATTTATACGACGACGTTAATGGGTCGAATTTGGTAATGGAAGTTTTTTTAAATAATTTTCCGAGGGTGTTGTACTTTAGAAATTACTTTTTTGGTTTAAGAATTTTTCAAAACTTTTTCTACTATAGTTGCCTTTTTTTTTTGTCTAGTACTTTACTAACACCTGGCTAAGTCACACGCTTTGAGATAATTTTCACATTTTAGAAATAATTGCAATATTTTTGCAAAAGTACAGTGTAGCTACTTAGTATTACTTACATTGCCGTTAGGTTTCAATTTTTTTTCATCGTAGGACTACCCTAAGCTACGATACAAAAAATAAAACACCAAATTTCACTTACCCATAAATCGTACGAAAATAATATAAGCTGAAATTTACATCGTATAAATTCTTCAGTTCAACAAGAGTTTGAAAATTTTTTCTTCTTATGAATTTTACACACGACTCGAATTTATAGAAATTTTGATGTTGAAGTTTTCATGCTTCCTGTCATTGATTTTTATTTTATTGCTTGAAATAAATCTGCGCTTTCTGCGAATTTAAAAAGTAACCAAGGACGTTTTACGCTCGTCGAGAAGTTATTGAAATTTGTTAGCCAAACTTTTAGAATCGGTAATCAAAGCTACTCGTAATGAATTATTGCTCATCTTCATTTAGCTTCATCTTTTACGTCTTTTTCATGGAAATAAATTTAAACATCGCGTCACGTGTAATTAATAAGCGACGCGATTAGATTCTTATTTTGAAAAGGATTCATTCAATTTTGTTCATCTGCAGTTCTCTAATTTTCTAACGTCGATTTGACGCTTTTTATTAATTTGAAAGTAAAAATACACGAGGTATTTCAGATAATTGAAAACCAACAATACAATTGTACCAGTTACATCGAACTCGGATTCCTTTTATGCAAATAGGTATCATGCATGCATATTTAATGATGACATAGTAATTTCAAAATTGCATTTCATTTTAGAAATTACTTACCTGTTTATTATGGACTAGGTTTCCTTAAAGAATTCAATAGGTATTCTACTCCGGAGATTTATTCGTCCGTGATACAAATGCATAGGTAGGTGTACAACCATATAGGTACCTAATTTTGCAAAAAATTTTGATTAAGATTATATTGTTAAATGAGATAAGCCACCGAGGAACAAAAACAATCGAAATGCTATTGTTTCCATTGAATTTCCCGACAGGATTCCGTAATCTGGTTTACAATAAACGTAATCCGTAATTTGAACGAATTAATTTGTACGTTTCTTTCGTAAATCTAGGACAGCTTTGAACGTTTCAAATTTATTAAACACAATACAGTTCACTAATATTCGCGGTTATTTTTCTCGCGATATTAAATTATTATTTTCAATGTAATAATTATTAATCAAAATGAAACATTTCTTCAATAATAGGTAGGTATGGTATTGTACTTAGGTACCTATTTTCTGAGACAATTTTTTTTAAACCAGCATCTGATACCTACCTCTATTTATGTAGGTTATCGAAATTAAAAGTTATCGTACCAATTGTTTTAATTTTTTTTCTTTCTTTTTTTCAATGTTTCGACTTAAAAAAATTTATTTTTAGAGGCAGAAAGATTTTTTTTTTCGAGATAAAAGAATAACCTATTTCTAAAATTCTTGGAAAGAATAATGTCTGCTTTTATAAAGAAAGAAACTTTTTCAATTTTTTGTCGATTTTTTTTTCAATTTTTTAGTAGTAAAAAATTCTTGGGAAATTTTTTCATTCATTTTTAGAGAGGGGAATTCTCAATCATAATTTTTAGGGAGAAAAAATTAATAATTTTTTTGGAAAAAGTTTTGTTTTTAAAGAAAAACAATCTCTAATAGGTAAGTCTACTTACTCAAGTATTTACCTAGAGAAAACAGCCTAATTTCTTGGTGAAGAAAAATCCCTCAATGTGTGAGGAATTTTTTTCCTATTTTTCTGGAGTAAAAATATTTTCTATAATAATATCCAGGGAAAGTTTCTTGATGTTTTTTGCCTTGGAGAATAAAATTCTATTTTTTTGCATAGAACGGAAAGAATTAAATTTTTTCAAGATTCTTGGAATTTTTTTTTTCTAGAGAAGAAAACTTTTTTAATTTTTTGAAACAGAAAATTTTTTGGAGAATTTTTTCCAATTTTTTTTGTATTTAACTAGTAAAAAATTCTTAGAAAATTTTTTCAATTTTTTTAAAGAGAAAAATTCTTAATCTCAGTTTTTAAGGAGCAAAAATAATGAACTTATTTGGAAATAAATTTCTTGTTTTTAAAGAAAAAATCTTCACTTATTCAAGTACCTAGGTATTTAGAGAAAAATATAATTATATTATAACTTTTTGTTGCAGAAAAATCCCTCAATGTACTTTGAAGAATTTTTTCCAATTTTCATGGAGTAAAAATTTTTCTAAATTTCTAGAAAAATTTTCTTAATTTTTTTTGGAGAATAAAATTCGATTTTTTAGAACAGAAAGATTTCAATCTTTTCAAGATCAAAGCATCTCTTTCTAAAATTCTTGGAAAATTTTGTGTTTTTTTCAGAGAAAGAAATTTTTTCATTTTTTTTTGGAGAATATTTTCTAAATTTTCAGTAGGTAGTAAAAAATCCTTGGAAAAAAATTTTCAATTTTTTTTAAAGGGGAATTGTCGATCTCAATTTTTAAAAAGAAAAAAAATTATTAATTTTTTGGAAAAAAAAATTGTTTTCAAGAAAAAATCTCTACCTAACTATTTACCTACTTAAGTATTTAGAGAAAGAAATATAGGTACAATTTTTTGGTACAGAAAAATCCTCTAATTGTTTAGAGAATATTTTGCAATTTTTCAGTTGTAAAAAATCCTTGGAAATTTTTTCATTTTTTTTTTTTTTTGTAAAGGGGAATTCTTAATTTCAATTTTTAAAATTATTAATTTTTTGGAAAAAAAATTTTGTTTAAAGAAATCTCTAGTTACCTAGTACCTATACTTGAGTATTTCGAGAAAAACATATAAAAATCCCTCAATTGTTTGGAGAATTTTTTTAAATTATTCTGGAGTAGATAAAAATATTTCTAAAATTAAAGGAAAAGTTTCTGGATTTTTTTGGAGAATAAAATTCAATTTTTTAGAACAGAAAGATTTATTTTTTTTTTCAAGATAAAAGCACCTCTAAAATTTTTGGAAAATTATCTGTTTTTTCAGGAAAAGAAACTTTTTCAATTTTTTGGGGAATAACATTAGATTATTCAAATTTTTCGGAAACAAAATTTCTAATTTTTTTTTAAAGAAAGAAAACTTGGTCACGTACAATTTTTTTGAAGAATTAAAAAATTCTAAATTTCAAGGAAGAAAAAAATAATAGGTAATTTTTTGTGTTTTTTTTTTTTGAAAAAAAAGTCAATCTCAAATTTTTTGGAAAAAAGAATCATTATCGTACGTACCTATCACATTTAACTATGAAAAATATTCAACCCACCACTTTGGGAACAAATCGAGCTAAACTCTGGAAGATTCCAAGTTGTCGAATCTGCTAAAAGCAATGCTTATCTATCATGAAGCGTACACTTGTAAGCATTGAAAATTCAAATTTGTTATTGGATGGTCATTGATCAATAACCTATCGTGATTGGTAACGCTGGAATTGAAATTTAATCGCATTCTTTTAAGCCAACATTTAAACATTATTAAAAATCCGCTCGCTAAACGCTAGATATGTTTACAAATCAAAAGGCAACGGAATCTTTTGGGAATTTACTTGCGTAGGTAGTTTTTACTTTTTCGCTCTACGTGATTACCGGTGAAGAAATTGCCTTAAGTTGATAGTTCGAAAATTTTTGATAAAAATGGGCCCCTTCGTTAGGTAATTCCTGTTTCCATGCGATTTTTTCATGTTTAAATTATGTACATTAAACGGTGAATATTTTTTATTCTCGTAACCGAAAAAAAGAGGTACGTTGAAAATTTTTAATATTACAGTGAAGATTTTTCGGTATGTAATGTACTTACGAGTATACAATATGCTGGAAAGCTTATACAATAATTTGTCAGGAAATTTACATTGTTTTATTCTTTGCTTTTTGAATTGCCCATTATTATCAATATTGAATTTAAAGGGACCGTTCGACGTGGACGTGTCAAAACCACGTATGTTGGAATATCAAAATTTTACAGGAGAGACAAAAAACGTCGCCAAAAATACACGCGTCTTACGTGATTTTTAAAAGTAAATAAGCCGATTGGAACGTTAGAATTCGACTACGACATACGAGGTGATTAAAATTAGATTTCTCCATTTTTTTCCTATAAGAAACCCCAAAAAAGTGATTTTGCTGAAAAAGTCGACATACGTGGTTTTGACACGTCCACGTCGATATCTAAGTATTCAACTTTTTTGTCACAAATCGAGTTTCGTGAAGTTGTTAAATGGAAATGAACAGTGAATTTGATTTAAATCAACTACGACGAATGCTAAACCTATATATGTACGTAGAGTAGACGTACTACGTACTACTTACGTATGCGTGAAGATTTTAACCTGCATGTTTGTCCGGCTCATTCAAAACGGAGAGAAAAATTAATCTTTGGTATACAACTATAAAAATGTATTGGTATAGAGGTGTCATCATATTGAAAAGTCGATAATGCACATCCTTAGTATACTTTCAGTACTTCTTCATTTTTATTATGTATGTAGCTGTAAATGTAATCTCGATTTTATGTAGGTACGTCTACGGGCTACGAATCTCTTTAATACACAGAAATAAATGTTCACTGTGTATTAAATTAAATGTTTATACAATATTTTTATTTAGATGTTAATGTTTCCATTGTACCTAGAAGTACACACAACGACCAAATTAAATAGCTGATTAATTTACATATCATCATATATCAAATCGTATAGGTATATTTTTAACTTATGGTTTTAAGTAGGTAGGTATTCTACATTGCATAAGCATACCTACCTAGTACCTACATATGAACTTCCTCATTGTACACACAATCTGTTCATTAAAGTTAAAGTTAAGCTGTCTGCCGTCAATTTTTGTCAAATTTAAATATCTACGACTCTACGTACATTTTATAAAGTGTATCTGTCCCTCTTTGAAAATGCTCTGTCAATTTTAAATTAGGTAAATACCTAACGAGGTTATGTTCTGTACTTATACTCATAAGTACATACATAAAGTATATCGTGTCAAACAACTTTGAAAGGTTTCTTTTAAAATTATAAGATACTCTCCATTCCGTTGACAATACACCTATTCTATGTACAAAATAGGTGCACGTATATGAGCTCAAGGAACACAATTACGGTAACTTACTGGACTGACGATCACTTCAGTAAAAACTTGGTATCAAAATTATTGAAAATCGATATTTCTTAATTTTTTAAATTGGATGAAATACAAATTAAAATTATTAGATATTCAACATTTATGTCATAAAATCATTTTTTCAATTTCTCAAGTTCTTATTTTTACCTCCCGTATTTTTTTATATTTTAGTTCTTTTTAATTTTAATAAGAAAGGAAGTAAAACACTAAATTTTTTTTGGCACCATCGAAAATTTACTAAGTCCAATATATACTGCATAATAGATACTTGATATTCAAAATTGGAGGGGAAGGAGGGAGGGGTCCAACCGCAATTTTTGTAATAGCCAAAATTATTTTCAAGACTTCAAGGTACAACTTTCGCTTGCAAATTTTTTCAATTGGACTCTACCTCCACCAGTTTAATATAAGTATATCCAAGTCATATTATGTAAAATTGGATGGGAGGGGAGGTCTCATCAAAAATTTTATACCGAAAAAATCATTTTTACGACCTCAATCTACAATTTTTGTTTGAAAATTTTTTTCAATTGTACTCTTCCCCCAATTTTGAAAAAATTATCTGATGTAATGAGATATCGAAGGAGAGGGAGGGATCCAAATCGAAATTTTAATAATAACCAAAATTATTTTTAAGATCTTAATCTACAACTTTTATTTGAAAATTTTTTCAATTGTACCCTTCCTCCCTCACTCCTCTTTTTTAATTAGTATTTTCAATGGGTTATGCAAAGTGATTTTGGAGGGAAGGGTCCAATTGACAAAATTTTCCTACAAAAGTTATAGCTTAAAGTCCTATAGGAATAATTTTGGTAATTAGAAAAATTTTTATTGGAACCTTCCCTCTTCTCCAATTTTGAAATTTTCGACCGTGCCAAAAAAATAGGACTGCGGGAATCCACTCGTTTTTATTTAGATTTACGTATGCACTTAGCCCGCCCCGCCAACTCTGAACAGGCATCCATAACAAACAATAGATTGGCCCTTATTTTGGAAATTTTGAAGATGTTTTCAATTTCGGACGTCAACTGGTGGCACATTATGGAGAAAATAATTCCCTATTTTTCATTTTTCCCTGAACTGCATTTTGAACCATGCCGCTGGTCTCAAGTTGAAAAAAAAAGTTTTTAAATTAAAATTTTTTTTGGAAAATTTGTCATAAGGTGAGCGTTAGTATCATTATACAGAGTGTCCGGTGAGTGGTCTGCCAAACTTGAAATTTGGATATAACTCAGTACGACTAACAAAAAAGTTCATGTACACATATTGCCGAAATGTGAAAATGAAGGTGGTACAAAGGTTTGAAAAATCGGTGTTTTACTACCTAGCAAAATCGATTGGCATCACTGCGTTCAAAAAATTTTCGACACCGGCAATGGATAGATTTTCGAAAAAACAATAAAAGTTATAATCACACTGGATTGCCTAACTTTTAAATTGAAGAAGTACAGCAACGCAAAATCCCAGTCAAAAATATTGCCTACCTCAATTTATTACAGTGCAGTATAATGATAGATGAAAATTGCGAAATTCGGTCAAAAAATACACAAAACGGGTGTCACTTTTTGAGAGGAACAAAAATCGTCAAGTGAAAATTTTGCCTATCTTTGAAAATTAAAGCGCTACGGAGCCTTGAATTTCAAAAATACCAATTTTCAAAATTTTATAGCGACTTCATTTTCAAAGATAGGCAAATTTTTGACATAACTATTTTTGTTCTTTTTAAAAAGTTACACCTGGTTCGTGCATTGTTTTCACAAAATTTGAAACATTTTGTACACCACTGCCCCTTCAAAATCGAGATAGGCATCATGTATAAACGAAGATTTTTCTTAGTGGTAGGGGAGAGTGCCCAGAATATTTTTTTAGTTTTATTTATTGTGAATTTCAATTTGAATTGACAATTTTCACAATAAATAACAGAAATCAAATAATTCAAATCACATACGTGTTTTTCCGCGTACTTTTTACCACGCTTTTATTAGCTTGGTATGTATGTTTGTTTGTTTGTTTGTTTGTTTGTTTGTTTGTATGTCTCATGGAACCAAAAATTTGTTTTCAACCAATCCTCTCTCATTTAATATTTTACTGGAATTGAAAGAACATAGTGCTCACATTAGGGGTTTTCGAGGTCGCTGAATTCGATTTTCGAACTCAAATTTACCCCCGACCCCAAATTGAGCCCCCACGAGGGGGTTCAATTTTGAAAATTTTGAAATTCACAACATGGGTATCAAAATGTAGGTTTACGAGGTCGCTGAATTCGATTTTCGAACTTAAATTTATCCCGACCCGAAATTGGGCCCCTATGAAGGGGTTCAATTTTGAAAATTTTGAAATTCACAACATGGGTATCAAAATGTAGGTTTTCGAGGTCGCTGAATTCGATTTTCGAACTTAAATTACCCCGACCCCAAATTGAGCCCCATGAGGGGGTTCAATTTTGAAAATTTCGAAATTCACAACATGGGTATCAAAATGTAGGTTTTCGTGGTCGCTGAATTCGATTTTCGAACTTGAATTTACCTTTAACCCCAAATTGGGCCCCTATGAGAGTGTTCAATTTTGAAAATTTCGAAATTCACACCATTGGTATCGAAATGTAGGTTTTTGAGGTCGCCAAATTCGATTTTCAAACTTAAATTTACCTCCGACCCTAAGGTGAGCCCTTGAAAGGAGGTCAATGATTTTAACCTTGTAAAACTATGAAATTCAAATATTTTCAAGGACAAAAAGAGTTAAATAAAAATGTAAATTTTAAAAAACCACGCTTTTATTTAAAGTTGGTCGCTTTGTAAAATGTTATTCATAGGGAAGTAGTAAGTAATGCCTTAAAAAACAAAAAATAAAATTTACTTGAATACAAGAATGTGTCATAGAAGAAATCATTTTTTTCTCATAAATTTTAATGATGAAAAGCGTGGTGGGGTGTGCGAGAAGCTAACGAATGCCTTATCGATTAACGCCCCACCACGATTTCATCATTAAAATTTATGAGAAAAAAATGATTTCTTCTATGACACATTCTTGTATTCAAGTAAATTTTATTTTTTGTTTTTTAAGGCATTACTTACTACTTCCCTATGAATAACATTTTACAAAGCGACCAACTTTAAATAAAAGCGTGGTTTTTTAAATTTTTTTTACATTTTTATTTGTTTATCACTTTGAAAAAACGAGAACAGCGCGCTCATCTGCAACCAGCGGGATAAATTGGAATAACTCAAGATATCAGGCCAATATGGCGGCGGGTTGGGTGTCTTGGGTTAGGTCCAGTGTCTATATTCACCACGACCTGTCTCACTCTGAGCCACCCGTGTACAGAGTGAGACAACTTGTCAATTTTTTTTTGAAAAATCGTGTGATGGTCCTAGAATGATATTTTTTCAGTTTTTATGGATGCATAATGAGCGTAAACGATGTAGTTTTCATTTGATCCCATAACTAACCATTTCTGATGATAAATAGTAGAGCTATGAATTTTTGACTAAAAAATGTCTCACCGTGGGGTACTCTCCCCTACTTGATTATATCCAAATTTCAAGTTTGGCAAACCACCCGCCGGACACCTTGTAGGTTCAACTTTCTTTCTTTGTTATGGGCTACTTCTATTGTAGATTTTTTTACTTATCTATACTCAGGGAACACACTGTAAGTGTTTTTAAAATTTTAAATTGGAAATGTTTTCTCTTATTTGTGATATTGTACGATTTTGAAAGACGGTCTGAAACTGTAGAGGGGGAAACTTTAGTTGCCTGACGTTCATTTTTAATTTTATTTGTCGTTTTTTTTTTTCAAAAATCGAAACTGTATTCAAATCTTGGAATTTTTAATATCCTATCAAATTAATGTTATAGTAATAATGTTTGGTAAATTCTTTATCGTGTACTTTCCATGTACCCTACCAAAAAAAAAGAAAAATAAAGAGAAAAAGAATTTCGAAATGCATTACGAAAATGCAAATTAGATAAAAGTTTTGGCAATTCGATGGTTGTCGGCAATATGTTACGAATTACGAATATAAATTTTATTTCGTTCGCCATTTCTACATGTCTTGAAATCAAAAATCGTTCGTTTATCGTTTGTGCAAGTTAAAATATATCGGAGGGGGTGGAGTATACCCAAAGATATATTTTACGCTATTCATTCTGGTGTTGACTGGAAAATGTGAACTTTCTTCCGAATTTTTTCCATGTTTACGGTACGATGAATTGACTAACCATGATTATCGTATTTTAAAACGTAGGTATAAGTTCTGACTTCGTAAAAAACAGCTGGATAGCTGCGAGGAAAATGTTAAAAGTGTTGGCAATTTTTATCGGGATAGTTGGGAATTTTGAATTTTCTATTTCCTCCATTTCGACGTGAACTCTTTTTGCGAAATGTTTCACGCATTAGATGCTTATTTCACGACGTTATCTTTGTTATAACATTTCAATTCAAATCACGAACGGTTAACGTTTTTTATTTCGAAATTTTAAAAGTTGGTAGGTAGTTTTTGATTTCACAGCCGAAATGAATGGTAACATTTTCCATCAAAAAGTCGAATGGCGTTTATATGTATGTATAGTTGAACTCGATGTTGCCGTTCGAGTAGATACTTATCAACAATTATTCATCGTCCAAAGTGAATCGACGAACGTACCTACTCGTAATTCAAAAGCAAAAAGCATAATAAGGAAATGAACATTCGCGGCTAAATTGTTGCAGAGTATAGACGAACATTAAGTATATCCACTCGTATATGTAATGTAGGTCTAGGTACAGTACAGACCTAAGTATTTATACGTACTTAAAACCATTTCCTATTTCATACATTTTCTATCTCGAGTGGTTTTCGATTAAAAGCATTATCGGTAATCGGCGTCTAACACGATGTAATGGGCACGAATGTGCGTATAAAAGTTAGTTTTTACCTATTTATTTTGATAGTGCGGATAACGAGTAAGGAAATAAGGAAAATTTGGTTCGCAGTTTTATGCAATTAATTTGATAAACTGTAAATTAAACACCGTAAAGGTGGTAAAATTATAAATTCGAAATTTATTGATAAAATTTTATCGTAGTCGTAGATAGAGGATAGACCCCTTATGCATAACAAAAGCTATGTATCTTGATGAACTGTACCTACATATGTGTAACGTTATGCTTTGTTTGTTCATATTACAAATGTGTGTTAACAAACAAGCCATCAACTTTCACATCATATACCTAATGTAGGTATAACGTTAAACTAAAGTTAGAAACTTTTGCGAGGACCTCACTACCTAGCTTGTTTCTTTTATTAAAAACTTCTCCGTCGGATATGTAGGTTGGTATTATAATACCTACATATAGGTAACAAAACAATTCCGAAAACTAAGTAAAAATGATAAGCTATCTTTCCAGTTTCCAGCAGGAAATAATATCTGCAACGTTTTCAATTCGAAATTTTAATAGAAAATGATGTATCGATGGGTCGCAGAAATGAAGCGAGTTTTCAGACGCTCTAATTAAGTACCTAACGTTTGTTCACTCGCAATAAATGAAATGAAATACCTACCTATAATGTAGATGTGTACTCATATGCGAGATTGCAGCAAATAGTGGGTAGATGAGTGGTTTACGATTCTACGTATTTGTATTTCGAAAATGGTATGAAAGCTATTTGTTCCAGCATTCCAAAGTAAAGCTGTTATGAAGAAATGATATGTATTTATTGTACCAGAGTGGAGTAAATTAAAAACATATCTCGAATTTTGATCATATTCAAGAGGCTGCTTCATTTTGAGTTGAACATCACCCAAAAATTTTTTACCCTCCCACCTCAAGGGAAGGCGAGCTAGGGGACCTCAAAGTAGGGTCACGTTTGAAAAAAAAAAAACAGTCTTGTGGTGGCACTTTTGGGTAGTTTCATCTACGTGACACCGCCATCACCCCTCTTAAGAAGTACAATTTGAGTTTCTACACCTCCCCAGACCATTGACCTTGAAACTTCATATAGATTTTATTACCCTATCAGGGGGTTGAAAAGTTGCAGATCGCTGAAAACCCTATGATTTTCGAATTACGAAAAAAGGAAATCCCATCTGCTTGGTACCAAAACTGAGCTTAAAGAGTCCCTATTGATGCAAAAAAAATATTTCGATAGAAAAAGTTGAATCAGAGTTAGTAAAACAGCAAAAAAAAACAATGTTTCAAACACCGTAAAGAATTTTAAAAAAAACAAAAAACAGAAAATGTTTAAAACGGTTTTTTGTTTTTAACGTGTTTTTTGCAACTTTTTTAAATGTTTTTTTTTTCACTTTTCGCATTTTTTGACGAATTTTCGAAAAATTGATCTAAAAAAACTGTACCTCCCGAATTTTTGCTCTCCAGGTCGGGGTGAGGGAGGAAAGCTCAATTAAAAAAACGTTAAAATCATCGTTTTTCACTGTTTTTTTATTGTTGTTTTTTTAGTTGAAAAAAATTACGTTTCAAACAAAAAAACGTTTGAAGAATTATTTTTTTATCGTTTGAAACATCAACTCTGATTTCAACAGTTGAACTTGAAACATTTTCATAGGTAGCAAGGTTGTCAACTTTCGATTTTTATTTTAAAAAATTGAGAAATTTCGATGCTTCATGAAAAAGTTGGAAACCCTGATGAAAATATTTTTACACTTTTTCTATCGAGGTATTTTTTTTTGCAATTTTTAAGCCTAAAATCATTTAGTTCAAGGCACCAACCCCCGGAGTGAGGTCAGTGATCGTTGATACGTTCTAAAACCATATCTACTTTATTTACCATTACAAATGAGAAACTTGGAAAAAATTTGAATTTCAGCTAGGATCGAATAAAATTCTGAAAAGTCCAAAACACTAAAAATAAACAATCCATAATTTTTCTTAGCAGCTG
Organism: Balanococcus diminutus; assembly: GCA_959613365.1. Taxonomy (NCBI): domain Eukaryota; kingdom Metazoa; phylum Arthropoda; class Insecta; order Hemiptera; family Pseudococcidae; genus Balanococcus; species Balanococcus diminutus. The sequence goes on along the minus strand of OY390715.1, from coordinate 39,484,912 downwards.
CTCTAGGGTGGTTTTATTTTGGAAATTTTGAAAATGTTTTCTATATCGGCCGTCAATTGGTGACACATGTGGAAAAAATAATTCCATTATTTTTATTTTTGCCCTAATTGCATTTTGAGCTATGCCGCTGCCCTCTAATTTCAAAAAAATTGAAAAAAATTGAAATGAAAATTTTAAATTTTTTTTCAGTGAAATGGTCAAAATGTGGATATTATTATTATAAAAAGATTATTTTCGATAATTTTTCATGGGATATGGAAAAACGATCATTTGTTTCAAGTTTTTTGAAAAAAAAAATGAAAAAAAATATTAAAAATGAAATTGAAAAAAAGAAAGAAAATATGATGAATAAAATAGTTTCAACATACACATTACCCCCCCCCCCCCCCCCCCAAAAATACAATTTACGCCAATATTTTTACTTTATTTTCATTTTCAGGAAGGGTCACTTTATGTGATTTTTTCATACCTATTTTTGATATTTTTTGAAAAATTCTTACCGATACTGCAATAATGAAAAAACAGGGCCTATAATGTGTATGTTGAAATGATTTTACTCATCAAATCTTTTTTTTCAATTTTTTTCAAAAAAGATAAAAAATTACTTTTTTCATATCCCATGAAAACGGGGGTAAAGATTGAAAATCATCGGTCTTTTTATATAATAATACCCACTTTATGGCCATTTTTCTAAAAGAATTTAAAATTTCTAAAATTTTCAATTTTTTCTAAAACTGGAGGCCAGTTAGCATGGTTCAAAATACAATTGGGGGGAAAATAAAAAATATGAGATTATTTTCTCATTTTTCTCCACATGTGTGACCAATTGACACCTGATATATGCAGAAAACATTTCCAAAATAAAGGCCACCCTAAGTTGCCCCCACGAATATGACACAAATTATGGAGCGATTTAAAATTTTAAGTCATTTTTAAGGTTATTTTTCTGATTGGAAAATTTTTTTTAAATATCCACATTACTCCACATAGATCACCTTCATTTCTGTAAAAATTTGAAAAAAGTTGGTGGAAAACTGGCGGAGATACAAGAAGTGTGAGTTTTGTTGGCTCCACCCCCTGGGGGAGATAAAATAACGCGAATTCGCTCAAAATCCACAATATTTTACTACTGTACCTAACAAATCCTATCAAAAAATTGAAAATTTGGATCAGGGGGCTAAATCAGCAAGTAGCCTGCGATATAGGCTTTCGTAAATTAACGATAAAAAACATTCGACAGTTTTTAAAGGAATGTAAAAAAGAAATGGAAAATTGACAAAAAGAGGTCTCTATTTTAAAGTAATGTAAAAAAGAAATGGAAAATTGACAAAAAGAGGTCTCTATTCTGATCCGCGAAATTTTAGCACTATTGTTTATTAGCATAGTTATGTTATCCAACTTACTAATGAATGTATAATAAACTTTGCTGGAGTTCAAGTTTCAAGTAAATATTTTATTTATGTAGGCTAGATACATGTACGTTGGTAGGTAGGTTGGTAGATAGGTAGGTACACTTAGTAAACTCGGCTGCTAAAAATTGGGTTAATTTTATTAGATTAATATTTCACGAGGAAAGTAGGTATTTTACTTGTCATATGATTACGAATGTGTATTATAGGTTATAAAAGGTATATTGCAATTACGTTCTGTTTATGGAGTTATACTTACATTAAAATAGTCCCAATGTCTATGCATTATATTGTCTATTTTGTGCTAGGCCTATTACTTGCATCGATTCGGCGTATATTTTGCACGTGTATGTACAATATTGTACACTACGTACAGTATAGTTTTGTACATATTTATAGTCTCTATATTTAGACTTGAAATTAACCGTGACCCGTTCTAAACTGCTGGAAACCTAGATACAATACTTCATAATTGACCCGCGTCTACGATTTTAATGAATTTTCATTTCAAAGTGAAACTTTGTGTTGGTTACTTTTTTTTCTTTGCTATAGTGTGTGTTTGGGATGGACCTACATAAAAGAATCTTTTAATTCTTTGTCGTGATGGTAGACTAGTATGGTCTGTGTGAAGAGACGTACTTACATTTTACTTACTTGTTTATACATCTTCATTGGCACGCATTTGCATTTTTTTTAACTGAGTGTAGTAGTTCGATGCTATTTAATTTAATGGGGAGGGGGGATAGTGCGAGTGTCGTGATTATTTTTATAGGTTAAAATTTTCAATTTTTTTTTACTTATTGGCACCTTGGCGACTTGTATAATTAGACCGCCCAGCCACCAATTTAGTTGATCATAAATTTAAAGGAATCGCAAATTGAAACTAAAGTCATAAGTATGTGGAAAAATTGAAGGAAATTGACAATTGAAAAAAATTTGAAATCAAAAATAGGAGAACAGTAAAAATAAATAAAAACCAGAAAAAAAATGATCGAGTCTAAAATTGTTAAATTTTTTTTTTTAAATTAAAAAAAGAATTTACTCCAAAAAAATTGAAAATATAATTCAAATTAAAACAATTTCACATGTCAGCACTTTGATTAATTTTTTTGAAAATTAGTAAAATTTTTCATATACCTATTTAATTTTTTTTTATTTTCTTAAAAAATTTTGAGGTCTCAGTGGTATATTACTCAAAATTCAGTTGAAAAAAAAATTATAAAAAGGAACAACCTTTTTTTCGGAGGGGTAGGGTAGAAAGTTGAAAATGGGGACTAAAACATCTTAACATTTATTGTTATAGGTACCTGGTACCTACTTACATGTTGGCACCATTGGCACTGACATAACAAAACTTATACTGCCAGGTTGTATTTTTTTGGTGTGTGTTTTTATATGTTTAAATTACCTACAGTATCAAACTCTAAACTGTTTTTAGCGGTCCTATAATGAAAAGCAAATAGGAAAACGATGTTAAAAAAATTTGTATGGGATTGTTGCATAAGAGACATTTGTGCTTGTTTGTTTGCTTGCTTGCTTTAAAAAATATCCCTCGTTAAACAACATTTCATTATCGCAGAACTTTTTTGTAGTAATTGAACGGCATAGGTATCTATTCGTGACAGTATTTTCAAAAAAATATATATATATTTCATTTTGATTTATCAGAAAATGTATTTTTCAATTTAAAAAAAAGTACCTACTTTCTATGATCACTTTTTTTTTACAACAGTGTAAAAATAAAATTATTTCAATTCTTTGATGTTGATATTAATTTATTTCGCCAATGTTTTTAAAGCAATCAGTCGAAATAACACGTGAAAAAGAATTTGGTTAAAATGGCCAGAATAGGCTGGTACACCAAAAGGGGGGGGGGGGGGGGGGGGGTGTTTTCCATAAAACCTACAAACTTGGCAGCAGAGCGATATTTCGTTTGTCGATGCGTTTGTCAAAGAGTTTTGGCAGTTATTTTTTTTTCAACGAACGCCGAGCGTTGGCTTTAATTATGCTGTGAAACTTTTCTGATCAAATTTAGTAAATGAGGATTGGCATGTATCGGGATAGTAATGAAAAAACATATTTATATATTTAAATGTACGCGCGTATGGATATTGGATACCTATGTAGAGCTCAGGTGCTTGGTCCATTTTTTGGGGAGGGGGGATGAAATAGGTTTTTATTTTTCATTAGAACAATTGGGGAGGGGAGGGTTAGAGATGAGCAGAGAAAGATGGAAAGTTGATATTGACACGAGGGTTGAAAATGATTATAGTACAACACTCTGCCTACTAATTGGTACAAATAAAAATAAAAGTTCTTAAAAAAGGACTAGGCACCCTTTGAAATCGAGCTGTACATATTATACTTATACAGGGTGTTCCGGATTGAGAGTAAAACCTTCTAACCAGTAACTATGCAACTTATGTTGAGTCAATGTAGGTATGCTTGCCTAACCTCCGGACTGCGAAGCTGAGTTATGCTCATCGAATTTTTTTTTCGTTTTCAACCTTGCGCTTCGCGACAACTATAATACCTAGTTAGAAAGTTGCGCTTCGCGGCATCGGATGGCAAATTTTGTCTAGAATTTAGTAATTTATATAAACGGACAAGGAAGTCTATACCGAGCAAAATATTTGAAAAAAAAACATATCTATTATGTAAAAAAAAAATACAATTTTTCTCATTTTTTTGTGATAACTCAAAAAGTTGTCCTTTGACCAAGCTATTATTATCAACTTTTCTAAATAAAAAGACGCTGCTTTTTTCAATGGCGCAACTCCCACCCCTCTATCTCACTTCAATGAAAAGTTATGAACGAATAATTTGTTGAAAAATGTTAAAAAATAAAAAATAAATTTTTTTGAATTTTTCTTTAATAATTTTCTTCAATGTATCAAATGTTGGGAGAAGTTTATTTTCAGAAAAACATTGAAAAAATTATTTAAGGAAAATAAACTGAAAAAATTTTAAATCATGATTTTTTTTCCCAGACGTTTTCAACAAATTATTCGTTCATAACTTTTCATTGGAGTGCGTGGGGGTAGGGGGTTGCGCCATTGAAAAGAGCAGCAACTTTTCATTTAGAAAAGTTAATAATGATAGCTTGGTCATGCAAAGGACAACTTTTTCAGTCAGTACAAAAAAATAAGAAAAATTGTCTCTTTTTCTACATTTTTTTTTCAAATATTTTGTTCAGTATAGACTTCCTTGACCACTTAAAAAAATTACCAATCCCATGATAAAATTCTAGACAAAGTTTGCCATCCGATGCCGCAAAGCGCAATTTTCTAATTATTATAGTTGTCGAGAAGCGCAAGGTTGAAAACACCTCTGCCAAAGTGATTTTTTTTTTTTTCGATGAGCATAACTCAGTCCCTGCGGGCCTGCAGTCCGGAGGTTAAGCAAACATACCTACATCGACTCAAAATAAATTGCATAGTTACTGGTTGGAAGGATTTACTCTCAATCCGGAACACCCTGTATTTAAAGAAGATGTTATCACAAGGTACATACGAGTATCGAAATACTCGTAATAAGTAGCTCTACTGCTCTGGGTACCCATATGAATTATTGTGGATGCCCGTACTTTCCACAATGTGAAACTATTGCAGTTTTCATTTTAAAAATATTTTAAACTACCCTTCTTGTAAACTCGAGCTTTTCCATAAATTTAATTCAAGTCGAGGAAATTCCGTTTTTCTTGCGTTGAAATTTTAAAGGTAGCATTTATAATTAAAATGTGTGGCTTCCAAAGCCGAACAACAGCGCCTGATATTAAAAAACAAAATGAGATAGTGAAAGTCTCCAAGGTTTCGTATTTAAATTATTTGACGAAACAAGCTTATACAATCAAGGAATTAAAAGGCCAATGGATGGTTTTTAATTAAATTAATCTGCACTTTTTGATGCAACGCCCTTTAATTTGGCATTTTTTATTATTTTATTCTATTATCATGTAACTTTTAAAATTGCCTCTTTTCTTGGAAAGTTTTTTTTTTTTTTTTTGAACGATCCTATACGGTTTTAAACCTGATGTGGCTAGATAATTATTATAATAAAATGTATGGTTCGGATCGAAGAAATTCTTATAACACCTTCGATGGCTTCTATGGTTTTTTTTTTTCACGAGCATGATTATTCTAGCTTCGAATGTGTTGTGACATATGAGTTTGGGGCTTTTGTGAAATCGCCTGTATTAACTAGGTACATGTATCCTAAATTTCACACTTCGTAATTGTATCGTTATCGTTTATCATCTTAAATACAGCTTTCGATGGCATTTTTTAAATATTTTCTGCGAAAAAAAGATGAAAGATTATCGAGATAAGGTTTCCCACGCTATTGTGGCTTATAATCCTTTCAATGGATCCTTTTCCTTTGCAACTGGAGAAAAATTCGATCGTAGGTTCTGATTGGAAATTCGATGTAAATTTAATTATTTTAACCGCCGTAACACGAGCTATTCTCTCATCATAATTACTTATTTATTGTGATAAAATGAAGACGAGTAAAAGCCTATCAACTTACATTTTATAGAAAGTCTTTTTTCAAACTTAGGAGCGCAGAATTTTAGAAAAGTCAAAAATAAGTAATTTCTAATTTGTAGTCTGCAGAAAGTTATTGTACCTGACATAGCTTCACGAGTGTAAAATACAAAATAGCAGGATAAGTGTTGATGGAAACACACACGTCGATGATGCTTTTGTCATAAAGGAAGATTTTGTAACGGATTTATATGAAACCACTACATCGCATCGGTTGGTAATTTTTAATTTTCAGGTTGACGTGCTTGAACTGAAAATACTTATTTGAATATGGTTTTTGTAATGAAATATGCCTACAGGAGTTGCCCTTTTTTTACATAGCAACTTCTGTTGATTATTATTTTCACATAAGTTAATCCTCTAATTTTAATTTTACCTTCTGGTTACCTCAACTACCTACGTGTATTTGTACCTGTTACTTAGTTTACACAGTATCCATGTATCAGACCAAAATGATGCTCTTTTCTTTTGTAAGTAGGTACCTAATTAAAAAAGTTTTCATTTAAAATGTCATCTGCGCGACTCGGTCGCTATTTATCATAACATAATTCGCTGTAGAAACCTTTTTAATAATATACTTGGTGGCATTTGGTCTAGAAATGTTCCATTATTAAAATTATTTGGTGTCTAAAACTTTCGAGTACCTACTTTTATTATTTATTTTTTGTATAAACTTTTATTTCCTCTCACCGGTTGCATCTAAGAAGGGAAAAAGTAATAAAATATTCATGTTATAAGTAGACATAGAAAAGAGTTTATTATATCATTCTGAAATGTGACTTATACGTAATTGTTAATCATGAAAAGTTTATTTTCAATTTGAATAAATTATCACCTTTCAAACTTTCTTCGTTTCGAGAATTGACACTAGGAAAGGGGAAAACCATAACTAAACATCAGAATTTTTTTTTCGCGTTTGAAAACTAAAATTTAAGAATTTTGTGTATCCGATTAGGGCTAATAAATCTGTTACTTTCTGATTTGTTGATCTCTTTTTTTTTCTTCTTTCTTTTTTTGAGAAGTGATTTGTCTATAATATAAAGTGTTATAATTTGAATAGGCCTAAGCTTTTGGATTCGCTACATTTTTAGAAACAAAAAAAACAAACACATACAAAATAAAAACAAATTTAAAAAAAATTCAGATCGTCTAATTCTTACGTCATTGTAATGAGCTCCTGTCTACATATGCACATATTATTATTATTAATTGTACAAAGATATAGGTACTAAAATTATTTTTTCAATTAAATATTAAACAGGGTGTCCCTTTTAAGAATAACATTCTTTCAACCTTGTAAGAGGGCAACTCATTTCAACAACGTGTAGGTATAGTTGCATACCATTACTATTGAAGGGGCTGAGATACTGCATGACAAAAACATTATTTTTGGTTTTTTCACTTGAATTTTTTTTTCTGATTGGAGACAGATAGAAAGATGAAACTTGTGGGAAATAAAATAAGATAGTTGCAGTAATGTCTGAAAAATTTTTCATTGAAATCGATGCAATAGGCGTGTTCAACAAATTATTTTTACCAAAACAATTGAGTAAAAAATTGAAATTTTGCAATTTAAAAAAAAAATTGCATCATTATAACCTAGTTATTTTTAGTCAGCAGATGATTCCTCTCTACTTCCTCTACAAAATGTTGCAATATCTCAGCTCCTTCAATAGTCAGGGTATGCAAACATACCTACACTTTGTTGAAATGAGTTGCCCTCTTACCAGGTTGAAGGATGTTATTCTTAACCGGAACACCCTGTAGTATAGATTGAAATTTTCAATTCTTCATATTACAGTAAGATTAGCGTTCTTTTAATTATCTCAGGTCATGAAAAACAAATTTTATCAATAAGAATGAGGAAAAAAAATGATCCGTAATCCGATTTCAAGATATTCATCAACCGTAGCTTTTAAATTAAAAATATATATAGGTATATTATTTGAAAAAATGAGATATTTTCAATTCCGAGTAAAAATTAATTTTAATATTTCGTTGTCGGAATTGAAATGACGATGACAGTTAGATACCTAATAATTTTCTCCGTAATTTCAAACCTTTCGGTTTTGTACTTATTAAATTTCAATTCATCCCGACCGAAAAACAATAAGTTCTTGAAGGTATTTACGTATACCTACCAATATTTTATATGGATGTTATTGCGATGTATCGCGTTAAAAATGTGAAATTGCAATTAAAAACGAAAGTAATACCATGGAATAGGCATCTGACGAAGTGAGTTTTAAATTCAAAATATCACGTTGAACGGTTATATTACTCCCGTTAAAGGCACATATTTTGACAGTTATTTGCGTTTGACTGCGATACTTACCTACACTTTGCTCGAGTCCGACATTAAATTTATATTTTTAAAACGAGTATATTTACTTATATTACATTTACAAATATTTCAACAATTTAGGAAAATATTTGAAACAAAAGAGACGAGACTGTGGCTTCAAACTATTTCATTTCCATTGAGTATAATTATGTATAAATATTTATATATTAGAACGGTCTTGTTTTTTTGTTCTTGCTCTCTACCCTAAAATTTTTTTATTTTTCAATGAGAAAATAATTTTATAATAATTAAAAGTTTTTTCAACTGAATTTCAAGTGGAATTAGTCTACATTCAGGCAAATTATATCATCATCCTTGTTTCGATAACTTTGACAAGGCATCCTCTTTTCATCGACAAGTTTTTTTTTTTTTTTTTTTTTTTTTACTTCAAAATCGAACTAAAAATTCTCCAAGAACTATTGTGAGACGATTTTTTTAGATTTTTTTTTTAAAGAACTGCTCATTTTAGAAAGGTTTGTTTATTATAGGAGAACTTTTCTGAGAGAATTCAACTTCCAGAGAAAACTCGGCGCTTCGCGCCTCGCCAGGGGGGGTTCGCCCCCCCCCCCGGACCCAGCTGGTTGGCTCTATTTCCACACCTCGTTTGAAAGTATGAAACATAGTATATGCTTTTACTCTGTGACAAAATGTCTAAAAGTCATAAAAATTAATTTCCATGGAAATTTAAAATTAATAAAATTCACTATAATATAAAAAAAAAATGTCAAAAAGTCATGAATATTAATTTCCATGGAAATTTAAAAATTAAAAAAGTCAAATAGAAATTTAAAAAAAATTTAAGTGTAATAATGTCTGACAAAAAGCCTAAAAGTCATAAAATTTTTTTAAAAATTTCCAAGTTTCAAAATGTCCAAAAGTCATTAAATTAAAAAAAAAAAATCAAGTTTCAAAATGTCTGATATACTCGTAATGTCTAAAAAATCGAATTTATTAAAAATTTTCTGTTTTTTTATGTCATCCAAACCTATAACCTAATGTAACCTAACCTAACCCAACTGTCGGATTTTGGTCTTTGATTTTCCTGTCGGATTTTTGGGTCGATCGGATTTTCCTGTCATTTTTTTCCATTTTGGTCTCCGTAAAAACATATACGTACTATGCTAAAAAAAATAAATAAATAAATAAATTAAAAAAAAACTCGAATAAGCAATACCTAATTCTGGCTAAACTACGTTTGTAAAAAAAAAATATGACCAAAAAACGCTGACAAAAGAAAACACCAAAAAATTATCTGACTAAAAAATCGAAATAAAGTGACTCTGACCGAGAAAAAAGATGACAAGAAATTCTGGTGACAAAAGGAAACAATGATCAAAAAAATGCTGACAGGAAACGACGATGACAAAAAAAAAACTCATAAAAATTGACCAAAAAAATTGGAAAGTGACTCTGACTAACTAAACGTAACGTTGGCCAAAAAAAAAAAAAAAAAAAAAAAAACCACTAAAATCATTTTTGTTTAAAGTTACCCACTCTTACAAAAAAAAAAAAAAAAAAATAGGTACCTACCTACCAAAAAATTTAAAAAAGTAACTGACTAAAAAAATTATCAGATTTTTTTTTTGATGTAGGTAGAGGTACCTAGTTAATTGATCATGAGTTCAATTAAATTTTATTTAAGGGTAATAAACTTATCTACTTTTAATATCAGTGCATCACATAATTTATGTAAAATTCGTCCACTATGACAACGTGTATTTGCAGTTCAGTATCACATTTGCCTAAATTGTGAAAAAAAACTGCCTAGGTAATTCATGAAATAGGCGAATTATTTTCCCTTTTTTTCTATTTCATGAAACAGCCCGGTAAACACACCGCCTGCTATTCGTATGCTAAAATCACAGAGACGAAAATCGCGGTCTATTCGCATACGAATAGAATGCGAAATCAAAGCAAAAATCGAAGAAAATTTTCTCAGATAAATTCGTATACTATTCGTGAGCGAATATCATGCTAAAATCGTATTTAAAAACCTGTAGATGTTTTGTGGGATATTAGCGCGATATTCGCTTGCGTATCGCATGCCTGAAATCACATAGAAAACAGGCAAAAAGTTCGTACGATATTAGCGCGATATTCGCATAAGAATCGTATGCTAAAATCGCAGTGGAAAACGTGCAAATATTTCTTACGATACTAGCACAATATTCGCATACGAATCGTATGCTAAAATCGCAGTGGAAAACGTGCAGATATATCTTACGATAATAGCGCAATATTCGCTAGCGAATAGCATGCGATTTTCACTACAACTTCTTTCAATACGTTTTACAAATGAGAGAAGTCAGTTTCAAACATGAACGTGTACTTGAATGTATTGCAGTGACATTTAAACAATAAAATAAAGGTTTTTCTGGGGTTTTTGATTTTGTTGGGGAATTTTGTGTTTTGTTTGATGTTTTTTCTTATTTTTAAGTAAAAACGCCAATTGATAAGAATGGAGACGAAGGCAGAATTTCTTGGACGATTTCCACTCACAGTAAGTTAATTATTTTGAATTTATATCTTATTTGTGATCGCGTGAATCTGTGTGAAATTAAATTTTATCAAATCGTAAAAATTTTAGACGTCTTATCAGTGCTATAAAATTTTTTAATTGTTCCTCTTCCTTCTCCAATTTGAACGCAGTATTATGCGAAATTATAAGGAAAGGAGGAGTCAAATCGAAATTTTTGTAATAATCGAAATTATTTCTAAGATTTCAATCTACAACTTTTGTTTGAAAAAATTTTCATTTGGGACTGCGGGACAGCCCTTCTTCTCTCTCACAATTCAGAGTAATAAATATACGTTTTTATACCTATCTAATCTATCTATCTATCTATCTACGTAGTATTGGGCATAATTGGAGGGGGCTCAAATTGAGAAATTTTTCAAACAAAAGTTGTAGATTGAAATCTTGGTAGTAATTTTGATTTTCCTAAAAATTACTTTATCAAATGCCACTGATAGGTACTCCAAAAACTTTACGATTCGGCATAATTTCATTTTCCACAGATCTGCGATCACAAATATGATATATTTTCGAATAATTAATTTACTGCTGAGTGGAAATCGTCAAAAATCATTTGCCTACTTTTTAGAGGCGAATTCCGAACGCTAATCGCAAGCGAATTAACAGCGAATAGAACGCTACATTCGCTGCTAATTTCGCGTACTATTAGCGTTCGAAATTAGCCGCTAAAAAAGCGGACATTTTTGATATGCTAATAGTACGCTATTTTTGCATGCTATTCGTATACGATAAATGCGAATTTAGCGCTCTATTAGTACGCGATTCGCATACAGTGTGTTTACCGGGAGGTAAGAGGCAGGGAGATTTCGCTTAATTCATGAAATAGGGAAAAAAATCATTATCCATTTCATGAATTAGGCAATTTTACGATTTAGGCGTCACATCTACCTACTACCAAACTCGCGAAGATAAAATATTTCAGCTTGAAATCAAGTATTTCGAGGCATCAGCCCCCAGAGGCGAGGTCAAAGATCGCTGATACGCCCTGAAAACCTGAAACATTTCGAAATTTGGCTGGGGGGCTAATTGATCTCCTTATCACAGCCTTTTTCATTTGTAAAATATGAATAGGTGGTTTTGGTTTTTCATTTTTCCCCCCTCAAGTTTTCATCTAAGTAGTTATTTTTAAGACGATTTAAAAGTCTTAAATGACTCGTATTAACCAAGAAAAAGTAACAAAAAAAAAGGAAGGAAAAGATGAGTATACCTATCTCAGTTTCCTCGCCCATAGCAACTGAAAAGTAAAATTCTCATTTTCTTAAAGATTCTATTGCAACAATGCTCGTCCGACGTTCGTAATTATTTTTCAACCTAAAAGTACGATTAATTCTCATGTTAGCTCAAGTTATATCCTCTTTAATTCTCTTCATACTCGTTTGGTTACAGAGAGCAGAATTTTTCAGTGAGAACATTGCGAACCGTTGTACGTTATCCATATTTATATACGAGTAGTGAATTTTTAACATTCTTTAGAAGGTATACCTACTCGGTGAATTTTTTCATCTTCAGTCTTATTTGCTCTATCGTTATGTTATACTTACTTGCTACTTGGTTACGAAACGATACGAGCGACGAGTTACAAAATATTCTCAATTAAAGAGATTAAAAAATCGAACTAGGTACCCTGCTCACTGCCTACCTATGTAGGCCTATAACAAATCAGCATTAGTCTATATTGTCATCGTGACAATGGTATACCTACCTACTATTCCATTATCACATTTCCATTGTGTTTTTTGAATTTTATAAAATTACCTACCCATTTTCAGTACTGTAGTTTAGGTATATACGTCTACCCAGCTAGCTACCTGTCCATTTATAAAATATACTAAAGGGATTTTCGAACTCACACATGGCACAAGAGTCACAGAGTAGTACTGTAGAAAAGTTGTATAATCAGCTTTTGCTTTTATTTCCGAAGCGAGCTGTTGCTTGAGAAAATATTTCTCGAAACTTTGAAATCGATGTTTTTGACAAGTATTAATTACAGGAATAAAAATGGTATTTCTATAGGTATATATTTGTAGGCAGGTTTTAACCACCGATTAAATAATTGGTTTTTGAATTGTTGCGGGTGATACTTCAACAACATTCTTATTTCAAAATTTATCGCTAATTACTTTACGGGAATAACAAGGCGCAAAAAAGCGACTTTTACGACATTGATGTTTAATATATCGAAGTCTGTTGGTGAAAATTTGGATTCATTTTCTTTTGATATTCTAACTAATCTGCGGAGTTGCTTTTACCAACACGTACTCGCGTATAACGCACGCGGGTTGTTTCGGTGAATTTAAAACGCATTAATTATTATTATCCTTTGACATTTTTGCGGCGGAAAAACCACCGCGACAATACATCGAATGGGAAATCGTCCATTTATTTTAGCGAAATTTCCCGCTGATCTTTGCAATTCGACGTTAATCCAAATGACGTGATTTATGCCGATAAATAATAACCATAAGACTTACGCCGTTAAAAGGTAATGGTGGAAAGGGCTTATTTTCTAAATTGTACCTACGTGATGTAATAATTCAATGCGTCGGAAAATTACTTGCTTCGTGACGCTACAAGAACTGCGATTTCATTTTTTTTAAATATGCTCTTTTTTTTTTTTAGTTTTTACAGTGAATTTTTAAAAGCTCCAATTCCGCACGTGCTTGGAATACACATCGGTGTATTTTTTCGCACTCATTCTCTTTATTTTTTTTACGTCCAGATTTAATTGAAACTACTGCGTTGTAATGATGAAATTGTGTTCGAAAATATAATCCAAAGTTTGATTGCGATTTGAAAAAAAAAAAAAAAAAATGATGAACCGAGCATTTAGTAGACTTCTTTTCAATTTATTCTTCGTTTATCAACGTACTTATCTATTACTTGATATTTTCCATGACTGATGAAAATTTTAAGCTGATATAGACATCTTTTGCTTTATTTTCGTATCTATACATCTGTAAATTGTAGGTACAATAAATTTGAATGAAAATTCGTATAGATATCGATACAAAATAACCTTTTTGAACGTCAGGTATGCGACCAATTCTCTTTAAAGTTAATTATAAAATTATTTCGAGTTTTAAAAAATTCACTATTATCTATACGTCATGTCAAACAGCTTCCTTTTGTGTTTTGAAAAATTCTCTTCTAAATTCATCTACTTCTTTCCTTTTTTTTGGTTTGTTAATTCAAATCCTTAATATGGAAGTTACGTTTACGTTTCATTAATTTTTTATTCACCGTTCAGTATTGATTAGGTATTACCTATACAGCCACTGCCATGGCCAAATCTCTGTTTTTATGTTAGTTCGATGAAAAGAGCTAGGTATACGTGACTGTATTGGATTCAGTTTCAGAATGATTATATGAAAATTCGTCGAGAGCTTTAATGTGTCACTAGATTTTATTCAATGTTGTTATCGAGCTCATTATCATTAGACAGTGTAATAGGTAACTTGATTCTGTTGCTTGATTTCAGTTTACTGAAATGTATACCCATGATAAAGTCTTTTCCCTCTTTTATTGCTGTATGGTTCGTGTTTCGTAATACGAGTAAAAATCTCGATTATTAACGAAAAAGTGTAATGCTGTTTAAAACATTACCTTGTTCCACAGTATCTATACCTATGTAATTTTGTAAAGTGTGTATAGTGTACGTAGGTACTAGGTAGGTATTTCAGTATTTATTTTTATTGGTACAAAGACTGGAAAAATGTTTTCTAAAAAATGTAATTTCAATATAGATCCACTTTAATTCTTCACTTGCAAGTTACCTTCATGAGAATTTTTTCAATTTTTTTTTCAAGAAGTGTTCCCAACGGATTAATTTTTCAAAAAATTCTATGAAGGACAATTTTTTGAAAAAATGCTTATGGATTTAAAAAAAATATCATGTACCTACTTATTAGTAACTATATACCTATTTTAAAAGAAAGAGAGAAAAATGGTTTTTTGAAAAAAGAAAATTGTTTTGTAAAAATGTTAGGGTGAAAAAATTTCTTAAAGAAGAAATTTGCAATTTTTTTTTCATGAAATAAATTCAAAAATTATAGGTATCAATTAAAAAAAAAAAAAATCTTGAGAAAAATTCAATGTTTTTATTTTCTTAGAAAATTTTAAAAATCTGAAAAAATTTCAAAATAATTTTCAAAAAATGTTTGAAAAAGATTTGTTGTTTAAGAATATCCTCCATCCACCACTATACGCGAAAAACTTCTACCTGCTAAGTTTAATTTCAAAACTAAAACACATCCATAACATTTTTCCCCATCTAAATGTAGGTCCAACCTAGTACTATCAATATATATTTTTTAAATTTTTCATTCAGATGAGTCCATTGAATGCGATTTCTAATTTATTTAAATTTTTTGAAAACGAAATTTTTTCAAATTCAGCCAGAGGAGGATTTTGCATTGGATCTTAGGGTAGCTTTTTTCATTTATCAAATGCAATTTCTCATTTTTTGAAATTTCTGAAGATAAAAATTTTCTCAATATCAGTAAGGGTAGGATTTAGCATTGGACCAAATGGTAGCCTTTGTCATTGATTATATTCAAATTGACATTTTTTGAAATTTTCTCAGTAATGGTAGGATCTTGTATTGGACCAAATTGTAGCCTTTATCATTGATTAAATTCAAATTGGCATTTTTTAAAATTTACTAAAAATAAAAAGTTTCTCAAATTCAGCCAGAGGAGGATTTCGCATTGGATCTTAGGGTAGCTTTTTTCATTGATCAAATGCTATTGTGCAAAAACGCAATTTTTTACCAATTCCGCCAGGGCAGGGCAAGGTTTTGCATTGGATGTTTTCGAAGATTTTTTCATTGATTAAATGCGATTTTTTTTTACATTTTTGAGACTTTGCATTTTGGTCAAAAAACCGTGAAAGTTTTTAAAATTATTTCTCATTATTTTGGTTGGTGAGATGGAAGGGAGAGAATGCACCCTAAAATACATTTTTGGTGTGCTTAGGAATATCTGATAGAGAATTTAAAAAATGGTGACAGGGCCAATCACCTAGTTTAACCTGGAATAGTCTTTCTAAACTAAAAAATCAAAAATTCTACAAAAAAAATTGAAAGCGGTTTTTTTTTGTAAACTTAATTTTAAAATCATTTTTAAAAAAAATAATCTCGAAGTTTTTCACAAGAATATTTAAAATGTGCGATAAACAATTTTTTTGAAACTCAATTTAATGTCGAAGCAAATAATTTCAAAGTTTTTCTTTTTCATGAAATAAATGCAAGAAACCCTATAAAAAAGATAAGGAAAGTTTTAAAATATTTTCAAAATATATTTTCAAAATTTTTGGGGATAAATTTGTCAAAAATTAATTATTTCAAAATTTTTCATGAAAGTAAATGCAAAAACCTTGACAAAAAAATTGAAAAAAATTTACCGAAGTTTTACAAATTTTTACAATTTTTGTTTTTTTCAGCATATTTACATCTACTTAGGCATGTAGTAAAAAAGATACCTGATTTGTCGACGCAAATGACTAAATAGTCGAGCGTCGTAAAATAAAGTAAAAAAAAAAAAAAAAGATACCTGTTCGTTTATTTAACTACCAGTATCTCTTTGAGAATATCTACCGAATGAATTTGGCATCTTTCAAGTTGACGAAAAATTCACCGGTAAGAAAATGTTTTTCAAGAGATTCTTTTAGTCGAAGTTAAACGATTAAGGGCTTAAAGCAAGGTACGAACTACGAACCGACGAAAGTTGGTATTATTAGTTTAGTATATGAAATAGATTCGAGATGGACTCGGGTAAATATACTGAGAACAAGATTTCATCTCGTTTCATTACCCGATTTTTCGGATTTGATTTTGACTCCTTAGGTAGACTGCCTTTACCAACTTTGTACTCGTATTTGTCTTTTCGCCGGGTCATCTCGTACTTATTAGAGTTTATGTAGGTGTATCCCGATTACAATCTAAAAAAGTAGCGTTTGAAAAGAAAACGAACCCAATTGGAAAATTCAGAATTTCTTTAGGTACATTTGGTAGAGCGTAACGTGTAACCTGTTTAATAATTTGCATTTTCCGATATGTATCTGGTATCACGAGAGAAGGAAAAAAAAATCGTACGTTTTAAACAGCTCGAGATATACTTGTAAGCATAGGTACCAAAATGCTTTAACGATAATGTCGGAAATGTTATGGTTCGAAGCAGATGGTTTATTGTTGTGACCTGGTAAAGTTGAAACCGTGAAAAGGAAATGTTTATACGTCACCTTATATTTTACCAAATCGAGTGTATTGCGGAGAATCTGATATATGTATGGACGTGTGTCATTTGGAATTTCGCCTTGATATGGGTGAAATTTGTACGGAAACTTAGCCTAGACATTAATATTAGACGATATGCCGACTAATAGCTAAAGGTGTATTTGGTACGTCGAAGAAATTTGCAGTCTACATTACGAACTATTTACCTTGGATTTGTACTTAATTTTAAAAGCCTTTCGAGGTTTTGTACGTACGTACAATTATCATGCTGACGTTGGCTTTTGTTATGATTGCTCCTTAAGACTGTGATATTAGATACGAATTAGATGGGTATCCTACTCGTATTAATAAGTATGATAATAATTTAGAAAATTCTCGTATTTTTAAATTTCTCTCATAGGGACGTAATTTACATCTCATGACTTCGTGTGTCGAGTGAAAATTCAAAACTTACATAATCCGAATGGCAGTTTTTATAACTACTTACTTATCCTAAGTGGTAAAATACGACAAAATATTAAAGCGAATTTCAAAATTTATAAAAATAAATTCTTTTGATTTTTTTGAAAAGATTCTGGTGCAGTAAGGGGGTCAAATGACCTTTGTTTTGGGTATTTGTAACAGTAAAATATGATTTTAGAGAGTATAAGCAATCCTTATTGATCTCATTCATGAGGAATGATGCTTCGAAACACGTCATTTTACAATGAAAAATTCCATCTCTGTGAGTTTTCTATCGATTTTCACCATTCTTGACGTCTTGTGAATGCAAATACCCAAGGGTGACTATTGAGAAATTTTTCAAATTTTTCCCACCCATAAAATGACCTTGCATTACCTTCAAAAATTTTGCTGACAAGGCGAAAATTATCTTCTCGTTCCCCAAACTATTCCTTCCTACTCAGACTATTTTCAGTCTTTTTTATACCGATTTCTCGATTATCCGAGCAAAACATATCAACAGATTTCATACGATTATATTACGATGTTTGAAAGTCAGTTAATTTTTTATTATCCGATTTCCTTCATTTTTGCACATTACGACCTTATTGATTTCAGAAAAAATTCTGAGATTTTTTTCTAGAAAAATTCAAGAAAAAAATATACTTAATTTTTTCATTTCAAAAAAATTGGGGAAAACTTATTTCAAAAAAATGAGAAATAGGTAATCAGGTAGGTATTTATTACAACAAATAAATCTGAGACCTGGAAAAAATTTAAAATTTTTATCCCAAAAATTAAGATTTTCTTAGTTTGAAAAAATCATTTTAAAATTTTATTGAAAAAAAGATCTCGAATACCTAAAGAAAAAAATTCAAAAATTTTACTTATTATGGAAAAATTTTGAATTTTTTTCATTTTAAAAATATTTTTTTATTCCAAAAAATTAAATTAAAAAAATTTATTTAGGTATTCCACCCATCCTAAAAAATTATGAAATTTTCTTAATGAAATTTTTGAATTTTTTCTGGGATTTGGGGCATTTTTTAAAATGAAATTTTGAAATACCCATTTCACTTTGATTTTTTTTCAACTTGAGACAAAATCTAAAATCCTAATTTTTAGGAATAATTTTTTTTCCTAATTTCTCATTTAAATAAAAATAATTTCCATCCATTTTTTTGAAATAAAAAAATGCAAGTTCTGAAATTTCTCCAGAAAAAAAACTCCAAAAAAAATATAATGTCTCACAACACTGAGAATTTTTTTAATATTTATTTTTTTGTGGTTTTAGATTTTGTCGAAAGTGATTAACATGTGTACTTTTTTGTTGTTTTCTGTTTGTTTAGTTATTTCTATAAAATTTCTGCAATACCTACGAAGCTTTTTTGCAAAATTTTTAAAAATTTCAATTTTGAACAATGCTGGAAAAAATCAACTTTAAAAATCAACTAAAACATACTTTAAAATTATTCTAAGACTCGAAGCTTGAAAATTACAAAAATTTATACGCTTCAAACTTTTTAAAAAATATGATAGAAATTCAAAAATTTTGAACAATTTTAAAAAAGACTTGAAAATTATTTAAACATTGAAGATTTACCTAATTTTAAAAAATTGACCAAATCTTGAAAGTTGCAAAAACTTTTTATTCAATTTTTTTTTGAAAATTTTGAAAAATTAATTTCACTTTTCAAATTCTAAAAATTTGAAAATGCCACATTGAAATCTATTCATTTTCAAAAATTTATTAAAATTCAAAAAAAAATTCAAAATTTTTGTGTAGGTATAACTTTATATAATACTAGCGGAGTACCCGTCGGAACGACGGGTAAAAAATTTAAAGGATAACATACAAAAATTGTTTACCCGTGCAGTCACCCAGTTACGGTAGAAAACAAAAAAAAAATTAATAAAAAATAAAGAGAATAAAAGATAACATACAAAAATTGTTTACCCGTGCAGCACCCAGTTACGGTAGTTATTTTCAATCTTTAACATTCATTGACATTTTAAATCGAAAAATTCATTGATGCCTGTATGGGCTAAGATCCTGTAGACAGAATTATAAAAAACCATACTTTTGAAGCATTTTTATCAACTTTCATCAGATTAAAACTTTTTTTTTTGTTGAATTCAACCCTACAACTCTTAAGATTCCTTAAAACCCTGAAAAAAATTCATCAATTTCGTGTAAATTTAAATTTTTGAGCTGAATAATTATTTTGAACCAATAATTATTCAATTTTCAGCATATTTAACAGTATCTTCTTTGTGTGATTCAATCCACGTCAACAATACTATAGAATAATTAATTTTTATAAAATTATTAATTTTGTGGATGTTTGATTTTATGAAATTGATAATTTTATTTGAATATTTGTTTTTGTTTGCAATATTTAATTATTTTAAATTTCTATTACTTTTATACCCAACCTTACAACTGTAGGGCTTCCGGAGTGAAAATTTCGAGAAAACCTTCGTAAAATTTGAAAAAAATTAGTGAATAAATACAATAAAAATGATTGAATGAAAGTTCCAAATAAATTCGATGAAAAAGTTATCCCATTCAAAGTTTTCATCTCGACATATCAAGTAACGTTATTACATAAGAATCTTCCGATAGTCCAGACAACAAAATTCACACGTCATGCCATCACGTCAAGTTTCAACCCGTGACTTGGCATTGGAAATTTTAAACTTTTTTGACAAAAATTCAATAATCATTCGGGAAATAGTTGAAAAAAATTTCCCAGCTCATGGGCACGTTTTTTGAGGTTTGCCTTGCCGTGACATATCGTGACATATTATCTCGCCCTGACCTCACAATAACATAGAAATTTTACAACTTTTAGCTCTAAACAACCATCGGATAATCCGAAAATAATTAATTTAAAAAAGATGAAATGGAATCAAAAAATTATTTCGCTTTTTAGAATAATTTAATACAAAAAAAAATGCAAAAAAAATTGATTCAGGATAAAAAATTCGCTACTTGAAAAATTCAAAAATTCAACCAAAAATAAATTGTCATAAGTTCAAAAAAATGTCAAATCAAAATAATTTAAAACAAATGAATTCAAAAAAAAATCCAGCTTCTCTCTTATAATAATATAATATATTGATAATTTGATATTGTGAGGATAAAATATTTCGCTACTTGAAAAATTCAAAACTATTCAAAACAAATTTAAATTTTTTTTTAAAAATTCTAAAATAATCAAAAAATGCATTAAAAATTTTTTGCAACTTTTAAAATTCAAAACTATTCAAAACAAATTTAAAAATTTTAAAAAATTCTAATGTCCTAAAAAAAATTGCAACTTACAAAATTCAAAATTGTTTAAAACAAAAATAATGCAAAAAAAAAGATAAAATGGAATCAAAAAATTATTTCGCTTTTTAGAATAATTTAAAACGAAAAAAAAAATGCAAAAAAAATTGATTGAGAGGATAAAAAATTCGCTACTTGAAAAATTCTAAAATTCTAAAATAATTCAAAAATTCAACCAAAAATAAATTGTCATAAGTTCAAAAAAATGTCAAATCAAAATAATTTAAAAGAAATGAATTCAAAAAAAAATCCAGCTTCTCTCTTATAATAATATAATATATTGATAATTTGATATTGTGAGGATAAAATATTTCGCTACTTGAAAAATTCGAAACTATTCAAAACATACGCAAGAAAATCAAAAAAACCCAAACCAGTTGGCATTAGATGTTTGTTATATAACGAAAAACTACACTACACTCCACCTACATACGACCAAAATCATAGAATTTCTCCTAAAATTCAAAAACGTCAACTGAAAAACGAAACAAATATAATCAAAAATCTGATCGAAACCGAGTGGCAGACAGAATGGAGTACCATATATGCCAATAACAAACTACATGAAATAAAACCAAACCTAGGAGATTGGCCAACATCCTACAGATCATCTAGAAAAGAAGAAACCCTACTTGCTAGGCTTAGAATTGGACATTGCATCAACACCCATTCGCACCTACTGAACAACCAACCAGAACCATTCTGTGATCTATGTGAAGAAAGAATAACAGTCAAACACATACTTATAAATTGCAGAAAATATACAGATCAAAGGACAAGAAAATTTGATACAAACTCACAATTACCCGACATACTAGGAGATTCAAACTCTGAGATATTTAATTTCTTAAAAGAATGTAATTTATATCATTTATTGTAATAATTTGTTATCGCGTCGCAAATTACCGTCAGGTAGAGCGACGAAAAATAAATATATTTAAAAAAATAAAAAAATTTAAAAATTTTTAAAAAAATTCTAAAATAATTAAAAAATGCATTAAAAATTTTTTGCAACTTTTAAAATTCAAAACTATTCAAAACAAATTTAAAAAATTTTAAAAATTCTAATGTCCTAAAAAAAATTGCAACTTACAAAATTCAAAATTGTTTAAAACAAAAACAATGCAAAAAAAAAAGATAAAATGGAATCAAAAAATTATTTCGCTTTTTAGAATAATTTAAAACGAAAAAAAAATGCAAAAAAATTGATTGAGGATAAAAAATTTCGTCACTTGAAAAATTAAAAAATTAAAAAATAATTAAAAAATTCAACCAAAAAATAAATGAATTGTCATAAGTTCAAAAAAATGTCAATTCAAAATAATTTAAAACAAACGAATTCAAAAAAAAATTTGGCTTCGTCGGGGCTCGAACCGGGGTACTCTAGATGAGGATCGGGTCTCCTAACCATTCGTCTACTACCCGTGTTTTGAAATCAAGTCGAATTTCAAAATACTCGATTCTGATTGGTTGAAATTAATAAACTTTGAACGGGTTTTTCTCAACTTTACGGGAAACTTTTTTCAAACTTTTTGCGCCTAAAACCTAGTCCTCGTCGAGCTCTATCCGACGGTATTCGCGGATTCGACGCGTATTCAGCGGTTTTAGAGAACATGCGTGACAAAAAATCCGGCTTCTCTCTTATAATATACATATATTGATATTGATGAATATTGATGATGATATACCTGCTTAGTCCAATTTTCAAAATTGTTGAAATTTAAAATGAGAAATTTCAAAATTTTATAAAATTATGAAAATTGTAAAAATTCTAAGGACAAACTTTATAAAATTAAAAATTTAGTCATATTTTTTAAAAATTATTCCTTAATTTTTTTTTTTTTTAAATTTAGCAGAATTCAAAAAATTTAATACGATTTCGATAAATACGAGTACCTATCACCACGTTACTTCAAATCTGATACAAGGAAATATTTTATGTAGAAAATGGAAATTTATAACAAAAATTCACTTTTGATTTCACTGATGGAGAAGGGAATGAGATAGCAGGCCGAAAATTTTACCATCGAGGTTTTAAACCCCACAGACCAACATTCACCACTTAATTTCAAAATCTCAAACAAGGGCCAATTCATTATTCTTACTCGGCTATGTTCTTTCTTATTCTTGAAATTATGAAAAATTCATTTTGAAAAAATCTTATTTGTAGGCTGTAGCAATTTTTATTTCACTTCGATAATTTTTATAATCGTTTATATTTCAATGGGCACTTCAACAAATGAAAAAACACAAAGAAAAATGAAAGTGTTCACAGCCCCTCGTGTTACCTCACTATTGACATTGTTTCGAATCGAAATCAATGAAACAAGATGTAAATAAAGTGAACTTAGTTATTAATTCATATCGCGTGCTATTTTCATTTCATCGCTAGGTATACAGCGTTATGTACATATTCATACGTTTACCTACCTACGTAATATCTACCCATCGGTTATCATTTTCGTATCGTTTTTAATTTGAAGCCCTGGGTTATTGTTTTTATAAACCGTTCAATTTTTACTTACCTGTCTTAAACCCCAAAATTTAATTTAGCCCATTTTTGTTATTTCACGTAGTAATTGGGTTTTTTGAAGTGATAAATTGACACTCAATGTTGTACAAAAATTAAAACATTAGAAAATTAAATTTTAAATCGAAGTTTAATCCTGCTCATTGTGAATACCAAGGCTAATCTAATAATTTTTATGTTTTTTTGTTACAGTGAAGAGATGTTCAACGAAAGCAAATTGGCTGATAAAATAACCACCCTGGAAGAAGCTCAAAAAATTATCAAGCAATTACAACATAAGCTTAAAACTCAATCAAATCAATTTTTGGTGTGGCATAGAAAATTCAAAATACAAGTAGGATTTAATATTATTTATTGGTTTAGGTACGTTTTTCTTTGTCATAATTCGTTTCGTTTCTATTTTATATGATGTACTTTTAGGAAGACGTGATCGCACATATCGTTCAAGAAAGAAATGACCAACTCAAGTCATTATCTTGTAAACTGATTCTATTCGAAGCTAAATTGTATCGCAAACAAAAAGAGATTGCTAACTTACTGGCTCAACGAGAAATAATCATTAGTAAGCAGCAACACGTGATTAAAAATCTACAAAATCAATTACACGATGCTGGTCTGAAGTGCGATGAAGATACAAATCTAGATACCGCTAATGATAGCGATAGTGCTATTATTATGGAAGATGACGAAAATTTTGTGAACCCTCGGCCTCATACGGGAGATGGTATTACAATTGTGAGTATTTCTCGGGCTATTTATCATTTCGAAATATCTTTTTAATCGATTCGATAGGAATTCAGAAGCAGTCTCAACTCAATTAATATTAAAGATAGGTACCTATTTTTTACCTATACGTACATTATCATACGAATACAAAAAAAATCTCAGTCAGTATTATAGGGTGTTTCATATCATAGCTAACTGAGTTCCTTCCACCGGGTGAATAGGCAACCCATAAGGAACCAAAAAATGTCATTTTGAAAATTGAAGGGGCAAGGGAAGACTAAATTGGAAAAAAAAATTCTGATTGTGTCAATGAATAGTACTAAAAAATCAACTTTTTTCGTTCTGGACATTTTTTGCCTATCTTTGAAAATGAAGGCGCAAGAGAACTTAAAACTTTAAAAAAAAACGGTTTTTCAATTTTCAAAAGGCAAATTCATCACATAACTTTTTTGCTTATCTCAAAGAGTTGCACCTGTTTTATGTAACATCTTTACAAATTTTGCAGTTTTCATTTTCCAATGATGTGCACTGATAATTTGAAGTTCAAATGATCAATTGGTACGAATGAGACAAACAAATTGCAAAATTTCGTCAAGATGATAAATTAAATAACAGGTGTAACTCTTTGAGATAAGCAAAAAAAGTTAAGTGATGAATTTGCCTATCTCCGAAAACGAAGGAGCTACAGAGCTTTGAAAATTGAAAACCCTGTTTTTTTTTCAAAGTTCAAAGCTGTCTTGCGCCTTCATATTCAAAGATAGACAAAAAATGTCTAGATCAATTTTTTTTCATTTGTTTAGTACTATTCATTGGCCCAATCAGAAATAATTTTTTCTCAATTCAATTTTCCCTTGCCCCTTAAATTTTCAAGATAAGCACAATGTTTAGGATAACATTTTTTTGTTCCTTATGGGTTGCCTATTCACCTGGTGGAAAGGAACTCAGTCAGCTATGAATACACCCTGTAGAAACAACGAGTGGATCGTCGCAAGCCGCAATACGTGCTTTTTTGACATCATCGAAAATTACCAAGTCCAATACTACATAGATGCGTGATATTTAAAATTGGAGGGGAGGGAGGGGTCCAATCGCAATTTTTGAAATAACCAAAATTATTTCCAAGACTTCAAGCTGCAAGTTTTGTTTGAAAATGTTTTCAATTGGACCCCTACCTTCACCAGTTTTTAATAATAGTATACTTATTTGAGTCATATTATGCAAAATTGGAGGGGAGGGAAGGGTCTTATCAAAAATTTTATAATTACAAAAATTATTTCTAGGAACTTAATCTGCAAGTTTTGTTTGAAAATTTTTTCAATCGGACCCCTCCCCCAATTTTGAGAAAGTATCTACTTGATGTTATGTAAAATCGAAGGAGAGGGATCCAATCGAAATTTTTACGATAACCAAAATTATTTTTAGGATCTTAATCTACAACTTTTATCTGAAAAATTTTCAATTGGCCCCTTCCCCTCTTCGGAGTGTTATGGAAAATCGGCGAGGATGGAGGGGTCCAACTGAAATTTTCTAATAGGTAGGTTCATATACCTACCAAGTCTTCATTGAACGAGAAAAAGATATTTGAAATTGTTTTAGTCATTTAATATGATTTGAAAAACGCTCAATTCGAGTATCTGAGTCTTCTTATTTTCCGTTGCCAATTTGACAGTCGAGATACGAGAGTATTTTAGGAACAGGTACACGGTTGTCGTAGTGTACCTATGTACGTACAGTACACTGACTTTGAATTTTCCGCATCTGTATTAACCACGTAACTAATATTTTCAAGGTTCGAAGCATTTCCGATGTATTACAACAACCCAGCTGTAAACTACTAACATTGAGAAGAAGTAACGGTTATTTAAGGCGACCAGAAGTACTAGAAACAGTATACAGTGTGGAAGAAGACGCGGACACGGACGGAGCCAACAGTCCAACTACACAAACCAGCGACGAAAAAGATGGTAGCGCGAATGTAAAAAAACCGCAAACTAGAATATATACGAAAGATCGAATGAATAAAATGCACGGTAGCGTTGAACGATTAGACGACGATAAAAAACCAGAACCTACTCATCATGTTACCGCTTACAATCGTGTTATGAGTAATAATCACAGATCAGTAACGAAACCAAAAGATGTCAAATATAAAAGAATAAATAAGGCTAAATCAAAATCTTTAGAAGAATTGAGAGGCAGACTGAAAAATTGGGTTGAAAAAAGTAACAGGTTTACTTTTTCATTCGAGCAGTCGTAGGTAATTAATTTTCTGTTTCAACAACAGTATCTATTTTATGCGTTGGTGTGTTGTTTGTATTTCGAGTACCCTACCCCACCTCCCTTACTTATATGAGCGGCTTCTCAATAGAAAAATTTTGATTTTTACCGTATAACGGAATAAAACCAAATTTAAACGAAATTTTATTGCGATAATGCGATAGTCTGTAAAATAAAATGAACGTGTGACGTAATTTTATCTTTATGGTAACTTTTTGATCACATTTTATGAACATTCGGTGTAATGCTTTGGCAATGTTCACCCTTCTCTTTAAATCAACTTTGTAAAAACGTGCGTACCTTACTGTTGTTTTTTTCTTCTTTTTTTTTTTACATATTTCGTACGTCTTTTCTTGATCTCAATTTCATGTCAACTATCGTATAAGTATTTATAAGTATCAAGCGCTTGTTCATGTTTTTTTCGTTCCTCAATATAAATTATGTATCATCATTTTACTTTTTTAAAGTTTTCAGTTTTTGCAAACATTGTACAGCGGCGGACAACGTTTCATTAGCCTGTAAAAATAATACAAATCAATAGGTACTTGGTTAGCTTTTCGTATACTCGAATATTCGATATTTTGTCACGAGTAACGGACTAATACAAAATAAATAAACGTACTTTGAAAAAGCAAAATCGAATTAAATTCAATCCTAGGTATTTGTTCTTGGCCGAATAAAATACAGAAGGCGGTATTGCCAATAAATTAATATTTTTCACCATCCACTTTGCCATATTTATATCTTTGAATTGACTCGTTTCATTACGCAAGTCCATCTTTGATTCTGTAACATTTTCCATTGAAATTGTATAATCAACAATAATTATTAATGAAGTAATATGCGATTTCTACCAATAATATTACAGTATGCGAGGAATTTTTCAAATGGGAAAAATCATAAGTTGAATAAGGTTGAATACTATACAGCAAAATATTTTCAGTGCCTGTCTCACATGCTCGTACACTAATAGATTTAAAATATAGGCTAAGCGTTATCACTCCGAACTTAATCTGCATCCAAAAATGTGACCCAAAATGTGACCGAATGTCGAGTAGGTGAAGTCAAAATTTGATTCATGCATTCAATTCATTCAGAATTACGCATCAACCTCCAATACATTTCATTAGGAACTGCGTAACTGTTGAACTGAACTTAAAGTGAAATTTCGAAATAGCTATTCACTATCTCACTCTATGCAAATACCCTGCTA
The DNA here is from genome assembly GCA_959613365.1 of Balanococcus diminutus. Lineage (NCBI taxonomy): Eukaryota > Metazoa > Arthropoda > Insecta > Hemiptera > Pseudococcidae > Balanococcus > Balanococcus diminutus. The sequence goes on along the minus strand of OY390715.1, from coordinate 39,457,326 downwards.
AAAAGAAAAGAAAACAAGAGTGGATTTTTCCAACTTATTATGAAAAGGAATTTTTAATTCATAGCGAATTAAATTAGATAAAAATAAGATGACGCAAGTTCTCAAAAAAATTTCGTCCTTGGATTATATACTCAATTATAAAACCTTATCTTTGGTCATGAGGTGCAGAGACGAGTAATATCGTGTTGAGAGAAAAGCTAATCTAAGCGACTAGTTTTACTTAATTAAATATTAGCAATGCAAAAAATTCAATAAGTGAAATTCCCACAAAAAAATATGGGAACGGCAGCATATTGATTAAAAATTTCAATTTATCAATATTCACGACATAAAAGACAAGGTCGAAGTTGAAGGATATGACAAAATTAGGTTACGTAGAGCAAGCTGAAAATTCGTTCTGTTCGAAATTAACTTCATATGAGGTACTTTCTCACCCAAATCAGACCAATCTGACACAATGAAAAAACCTCCTTCAGGACAAATCGGTTTGAATCCAGCTTCGACCAAAGCTTTAACAAAATAATCCCTCTTGGGTTTAACATCTTTGGGAAGAACTTTAAACCAGCAATCTGGAGAATCAAATCTCGCAACTTCCCTTTCGATGCAAATGGCAACAGCTTCCTGAAATTTAACATTTTAATAAGAAACAAAATAAACGAAAATCGAGAAAAATGTAGCTGTTTACTTGAATTGGACTTATGTAAGATGTGGTATTTATGTGATGCACAACTTGAGCATTTGCAATTAGATGAGCAGGTCCGTAAGCCCAACCGCACTTCCATCCAGTTACGCAAAAAGCTTTACCAGATGAGCCAATTGTAACAGTTCGGTCGAACATTCCGGGTAAAGAGGCTGTATAGTAAAATCGAGTATAAAAAATTAACAAAATTTCAAATAAAAGTAGTTTTATGAAAGTTGTATACCTATTCTCACGTGCTGCGTTGGTTCATATACTAGCCATTCGTAAACTTCATCAGATATAACCATGACATCATATTTGATACATAATTCGGAAATAAAGTTCAATTCCTCGAGGCTGAATACTTTTCCAATAGGATTCATAGGAGAATTTAAAATAATCATTTTGGTTTTTTCATTAAACAACCCTCGCAACTCATCTTCGTCCAATTTCCAATCACTAGATGAACTACATTCGCCATTTTTAGAAGTCTGAAATGACAGAAAATTTCAAATAATTAATACCAGTTTGAAATAAGAATTAATGCGAATTTCAAAAACCTGATATGGAGTTAAGTAAAAATTAAAATACAAAAATAGCATTTTTAGCAACGTACATTTCTAAGTGGAATGAATCTTATTACTCCTCCGCAGAGTTTCACTAATGGTTCGTAGCAATCGAAAAAAGGTTCGATTATAATTACTTCATCACCTACATCGATGTTACCAACTATCGTACAATATAAAGCTTCGTACGCGCCGCACGAAGTCATTATCTCCTTTTCAGGATCAATTTTTCGATGGTAAAATCTAGAGTATAATGCACTGAGAGCATTAACCAAGCGCAAATGGCCCTGTAACAGAAATATAAAATTATGGATATTTAATAATCATCTTCATAGGCAACAAGAAGATGAAAAAAATCCTCACAGCTTCTCTAGACTGTTGGAGAATTACAGGATCTCTTGATTTAGAAACATCGGTTAGTGTGTCAACAATAAAACCTCCAGGTAAGTAATTCGGACATCCTTGTCCTAAATCAACAGGTTTGTACTGGGCAGAAATGGCATTAAACTCCACCCTATAAAGATAATCATATTTCAGCAAACGATAAAATTATTTTAAATAGAATCATATTTCGCTTACCATACGTTATACTCGCTGTTTTGAAATACACGAGGTAAAGTAAATTTTTTTTTAATACGATCCACTTCGGAACTCATATTCAATTTTCAGTGTACGTAGTTTATGGCAGATTTATTCTAAGGTAAATAATGCTAATTCGAGTTGTTCATTCGCGTAAGGCGCTGTCGAACGTATGAAACTGAAACATACGATTTAATGATAAGTAGTAGTAGTGGTAAGTGTAGTTAATAAATGAGCCATAATTTTGCGTTTTAACCAAGGGGCGTGATAGTTTTTCTGATTATCAAATTCAATTCAAAAATTCACAGACGATGAACATTATTGCAATTTGATAACTCGATTTACTGTATACGTACTTTTGAGACCTGCCGAATTCACAGAAGAATTTTACCACATAGAAATGGAACCTTCAGTAGCACTTTTGGTTTCTGTTGAGCAAAAATAAATACTTTTAGTTGAAATAAATAATTATAATTATAACATTATGAGTCAAAGTATTTTAAAAAAATGCGAGTCATTCGGACAAGGAATGATCTCAGAAAACGAAATTTTTGTCTTGATCACAGTAGTTTACATTAAGTTGATACTTCATATCAGATGATATTTCACTGAAGATTTGGATGTTGGTGAGATTATGATAAGTATCTACAGCAAAAAATGAAAATTTTTCGAATTTAGTCAATGTAATCTGTCCACCGTTACCTGCCTAAATTCGACTTCACCAATTTCTTTTCATCTGTATCCTAGAATCATCCCGTACTCAAGATTTTATTCGAAAGCACCAAATCGAGCATTAAGCGCGTTATGTCCCTAAATTTATTCAATTTCGGAATTGAATTTAATTAAAAAAATAATTGCTTTTATCTTTGATAACGATAATCAAAAAATAAACATTCAAGTTTCAACGAGTAGTGTTTGCAAAAATCGCAAAAATGCGATGTTACCAAATTGAACGCAAAAATTAATCAACATGGCAACGCTGAAAAGACGATTTCAACCAATCAACGATCGAGATTATTCGAGTCACTGTATTATCGTGTCATTGTCGCAACACTCAATTTAGAAATTTATCAGCCTTACCTTGATTTTTAGAGACTTGGAAATTGGAAATGAGCTGATTAGAAAAAAAAAAAATTGATAAAACAAGCACATGGTATGCTGGGATTTGGAATTCAAAAATTAAATTGAAGAAGATTTCCCTTTTATAAAGTACGATAATAATTAAAATTTAATAATGGACAATTCAGCATCGTCTGCATCATCAGCATCATCAGGTAACATAACTATTTGCATAGTATTCGTTGACGTTTACTTATTCTGTAATGTCGTAATTATTGGTGAACTTTGATGAAATGTCAGTTTCATTTTGAATATAGAGCCTTATTTTAAATAGAAAACTTGATTAATATGCTGTTCTGTAGGTATGTGTATATAATTTCGAGAAGAATCCAGTATTCACCTCAACCAGTATTTTTTAGCTTATCCGATCATTGTCAGAAATTGTTTGATACAAAAATTATTCACCACTTACTATGATTTGGATTTCTTATCGTACCATAAAATACAATCCATACGTCGATTTTTAATGAAGCTACGTAATGTATCGTAGGACACTCGCTAATGTTTGGATTATAAAACCTGCAAAGTATTCATTGCGCAATTTTCATTTGAATAACCCTGCTGTAGTGCCTACCTACTGTCAACAATTTCGTAGATGTCATGTTGAAGTAGTGTAGAATTAATATTTCGTGGGTGACACCATCTATTTTTAACTTTGCAATATCAACTCGAGCACCGAATTCAAGTGCGAAAATTTGACTGAAGTAGTTTTGTCACCTTTGTACAAGTTTTTATCAGTTTTGATTGGCTCAAATAAATTAATCGTATTTATGCATCGAGCCACGACCCCCTACACTTTAACAGGCCAGGAAGGCTAGAATTGACAACGTCGCAACGTGGGCTGACTTTTTGGTTTTTCCATAAGATGTAATGCTAATTCAAATTGCAATAAATCGAAAAATATCAATTTTACGAAAAAAGTCCAAGAGATCTTTTTTAAAGAGAATTGAATAAGCTTTCTATTGATATAGAATTTTTTTGGATTTGGTGAAATTTTTAGTGAAAAGTGAAAAATGCCAATTTCGTCAATTTCGCTCAAATTCAAAAAATTTATATATGAATGGAAATCTCTTTTAATTCTCTTTAAAAAAGGTCTCTTTGACTTTTTTTGTAAAATTGATAGTTTTCGAGTTATTGCATTATGAATTAGCATTGTGTCTTATGGAGAATCCAAAAAGTCAGCCTACGCCGTCGAGATATTACAGCGTTGTCAAGTGAGCCTTCCTGGCCTGTTAAGTGAAGGGGGTCGTGATCGAGCGATAAGTTACGGTTGAGATTTCAAGTACAGAGGATTCGTTATCAACTTGAAAACTTAGCCGTCAACTTATTTACTTATACAAATTTTATTCTTCGAAAAACTTGTATCTTTTTTGTTACCAAGATAAGTACTTGATTTTTTATACACATGGCTCACTTTCTCTGTGAAAGTAATAATAGTGAATTACGTAGTGCATAATTTATCAAATTTACTCCACCTTGTGCCACATAAAATTATACGCAAAAAATTAAGTAAAAATGAAACCGAACTAGTCAGTTTCATTTTCCCCATGAATCAACCCATCAGTCATTTTCATTTATTTGGACATACACTCATGACGTCATGACTCAGAATAAATATTTTGTATTTTGACTACTTCTTAGTTGAATAATTTTTGTGTTTATACTTACCTAAAGGTATTTGGTTTTCCTATGTGTATCTATTAAAATTTGAGATCCGCATGTGTGTGAGAAACGAGTGGATTGCAGCAGTACAGTTTTTTTTTTGGCACCACCGTAAAATTTACCAAGTCCAGTATCACGTCATTGATATTTGATATTCAAAATTGGAGGGGTAGGAGGGGTCCAATCGAAATTTTTGTCATTACCAAAATTATTTATAAGACCTCTAGCTACAACTTTTTTTGAAAATTTTTTCGATTGCACCCCTTCGCCTTTCCACCACCAGTTTTTAAGATTTGAATAATAACTGAGTCATATTATTCAAAATTGGAGGGAAGGGAAAGGTCCAATCGAAAATTTTATAATAACGAAAATTATTTCTAGGACCTCAATCTACAACTTTTGTTTGAAAATTTTTTCAATTGCACCCCTCTCTCAAATTTTGAAAAAGTGTGTACTTACCTGATATTGGGGGAGAAGGAGAGATCCAATCGAAATTTTTGTAATAACCAAAATTATTTTTAGGATCTTAATCTACAACTTTTATTTGAAAAATTTTTCAATTGGCCACTTTCTCCCTCACTCCTCCAATTTTTAATTATGTAGTATCTTCGGAGTATTATGCGAAATGGTTGCGGAGGGAGGGGTCTAATTGAAAAAATGTTCATACAAAAGTTGTACCTTGAAGACCTAAGAATAATTTTGTTTATTACAAACATTTTGATTGGACCCCCCTCCCCTACAATTTTGAATATTAAGTATCCATATAATTATGTAGTATTGGACTTACGTCATTTTGAAAAAAATCTTAAACTTCCTCTATGTAGTTTAAAAATTCTTTTCGAAGGCCAAATCACCTTTCCCGGCTATCATAATTTTCTTAGACACAATTTTTCACCAATGATTTTGTCGATTTTTTTTTTTTAAATTAATTTTTCATACAATTTAAAAAACAAACAAAAAATGAAATTTTATTTGAAAAAATCATGCCTATACCTATTTAAAAAACGAATTTATTCTTAATAAAGTTTATTACATTACGAGTATTTTTAAATTTATATATTTAATTTAATGAATAAAGTACATTCATCTTGACACTTTTTCGTAGTTTTTGCGTAATTGATTCAGTCTTTCTACAAGTATAACTCGACTATTTTCTAAGTATAATTCTTTCCTTGCTACAATTTTCATTTTTTTTTCGCTGTCATATGGTAAAAAAGTAAAAACGTGTTGCTTTTAGCATTATAATTTTTTCGCGTTCTCGTACACTGCGGAAAGCGTGTTTGTGCTTTGGTATGATAATTACGAATTATCATATTGGCGCTCTTCGCGTCGTATTGTCGATGATAGAAGTTGTTTGATGGCTTATGTGCGTTATTAAATGAGTAAATGTGGCGTTCGTTTGTTTATTTCATCACGTAGCGTTGCTTATAATCGTTTTAAAATGTACACTGCTATAATAATAATAATACTTTAACGTGGAAGTTTTCGTATACGATTTTTTCTCGTCGCTGACATTTTGTTGTTACCTTTTTTTTGGCAAACATGAAGCTAGGAAAATCGGTACCCTTAAAATGTAAGTTTTTTCTTCATTTTTCAATTATTTTGTATGAAATTTCAACTACTTTCTAAAGTAGCAGAAGTTACGTACTGTAGTTAATTTAAAAAAAAATGAAAATCAATGTTAGGACTGAATTTTTTAGATATTAAAAAGCATCCCCTGATTAAAATAGGTACATATAATGTGGTACAACGTTAATTATGATAAATTGTAAAGCTGAATTTAATTATAGTTAGATTCTCTATTATTATCTTTACCAGCAGGAAAATTTTTACCTTTATATTTTGAAAAAATTATATCAAGGGTTGAATCTAGAATTTTATGATTTTTACGCTTTTGTACGCTTTCATCGTTGGTTCTTGATTACACTGCGTACCTGGGAAATAAAATTGGATGTACCCTTCTGTAGTATTTAATTACTTTTTTTTTAGCTGGGTTTACGTGGCTTATCTGTATTACTGTGTTATAAAACTTGCTCATTTGAGTCATGAAAAATTAGCCAATTTATTGAAAAAAAATTAATGAGAAAAGTTGACGCCGTTGTAAGTTTTTCCTTGTTTATATAACAGTGAAGATGTGGCTTATTACTTCGTAATCGTGGAAATTTTATCGATAAAAATTACTTTGTTTATCTCCCCATGTCACAACATATCCGGAGTATAGTGTCATATCAAAAAGAAGTAAGTTTCTTTACTTTCACGTTTTTTGTTTTTTTTTAAATTTTGGTGTGAGGGGAATCCCATTATATTATATTGATTCAAAATAATTACCTATATCCAAAAATAAAAAAAATTTAATTTTTTTTTTTTAGATAAATGCAATAATTAGGTACCGACTCCGGATATGCGATGTATGATTTTTAATTTTTTAGTCCATCTTGATTAATGTGCTGGTTTACATTAATTTCAGTTAGGACTACTTTATTAAATTAGATTATCTATTTGATTAGGGAATTGAATTGCGTATGTAGATCGTACTAGATAGTGTTCAATTTAAAATAATTAATTTATGAGGGTACGATTTCGATACTGAAAAAATTATTGGGTACCTACCTATTCCTTGCTTTTAAATGATTTTTTTTGGAAATTACTATGAAATAACATTAATAGTAATTATTATGTACTCGTACGAGTATGTGAATTGGCCAAATTTAGAACGAGTTACTTTTCTAAAATTTTATTCCCTTGGTATATAATTTCGTACGAAAATGTCATGCTGGACTGCGCATTTCTCTAGAAATATAGAGCCTACTTTAACTTGATAAAGTTTTTATCAAATTAAACTTAAACCAAGTTCATTTTCCCGAAGCTTTCGTTTGGGAAAAAGTTGATGGAATACGCAATACGATGTTATGGTATTTTTTTTTTGTTTTTCACTTCAATTCCAGCCATATTGTTGAAGTTTTCTTAAGTGAAACAATGCTGTTTACGTGCTGTGGCTGATAAATTTTTGTATACGAGCCATGAGTTTTAGAAAATCGTGTAAAGTTGAAAATTCATTAACACTACACGTGTATCTCAGAATATGTTGCGAACTTTTACATGAACCTACGCGAAATTTGATATCATTCTCATAATCTATCAGTACCTTGTTGGCGGTTTACGTAAAACGCCTGAAACTTCATAATTTTTTATAAGTGTAAAATAATATTGTGCATGTACTTGTTCATTAGGGTAGCCCTTATTTTGTGCTTCTAATTTTTTTTTTTTTTTTTTTTTTTAAATTTAATGATAAGATAATTCCTACTTTTTAGTTTTAACCTAAATTAATTTTTAGGTGTCCCTGGGTCGACCCCTTGTTTTAGAAAAATGAAAAAATTTACCGATTTTAAAAAGTCTGGATTTTTAAAAAAATTTATATTTCATCTTGCTCCTTTTAGTCTAGTCGCAAAGGGAAATTCCGTGCGATTATTTTGTAAAAAGCCATTTTATGATTGATTCGTAATCTAGGACATATTTTGAAAAAAATGAGCTGGGGTTACATTTTTTTAAGGGGGGGGGGGGCATAAATTTTTTTTTTTTGTTGAATGCATAGAGTTGACAAGCGGAATTTTCTAAGACCTTTGCATGACGTCATTTTGATTTTTCATTTATGAAATTTTGAAGAAAAATTGGAAACTAATTTCATCTTGCTTTTTTTTTACGAAAAAAATTAATTTTTGATTTTTGACAAATAAAATGCATGGAGTTTTCAAAAAAAGAGAATTATATTCATTTTGCATTTTGATGATGTCATTTTGTAGAAATTATTGATAAATTTTTTGGAAAATGAAAATTTTTTACAATTTTTTTTGTCAAAATTTGAAGAAAAACGCGACCTTTGCTTAATGCCCCGTTTCCAGGGAAACTATGAAACCCACCAAACTTTTTCTTAGAATGTTTTTTATTCAGTAGAGTCTGGTCTGTAATCTGACGAGAGGGTTTCGGAAAATTCCACGATTTTATCAAACTTTCTCATAATTTTCATCGTAGTATTCCAGTCAACTCGAAAGAAAATTATGAGAAAGTTTTATAAAATCGGGGAATTTTCCAAAACCCTCTCGTCAGATTACAGACCAGACTCTACTGAATAAAAAACATTCTAAGAAAAAATTTGGTGGGTTGCATAGTTTCCCTGGAAACGGGGCATTAAGCAAAGGTCGCGTTTTTCTTCAAATTTTGACAAAAAAAAATTGTAAAAAATTTATCTATAATTTCTACAAAATGACATCATCAAAATGCAAAATGAATATAATTTTCTTTTTTTGAAAACTCCATGCATTTTATTTTTCAAAAATCAAAAATTAATTTTTTTCGTAAAAAAAAGCAAGATGGAAATTAGTTTCCAATTTTTCTTCAAAATTTCATAAATGAAAAATAAAAAATTCATGGCCCCCCCTTAAGGCTCCCCCTTTCCCACGGTCCACCCCCTTTCCAAAAATTTTCTCTATCTTTGAACCTAAAATTCATCCAAGTTTTCAAAAATTGAAAAAATTAAATTAAATTAAATTATTTAAAGTTTGGCCAAAATTTAGTACCTAATGAAAATCTTCCATTTCTTTCAGTAAAAAGAATCTTCCATTTTTTTTTTAAATAAAAAATTTCTGATCTTGTTTTTTGATAAAAAAATCTCACATTCCACATGAATCTACTTTTTTTTACGTAGCATTAATTTTATATGGTTGATTTTTATGAAAGAATAGTTCTCATTTTTTCCCCTAACTGAACTTTGAATGGTGCCACCAGCCCTCATTTTGAAAAATTATGAAAAATTACCAAATTATCGAACTTCGGCATTTTTTTGGTTCTAATCTATCAAAATTGTCATTTTTCATGAGAAATTATTCCCAATATTTTAATTTTTATACAACTCAATTTTAATGAAAAATAAATTTAAATAAGCAAAATATTTTGACCTAACATTTTAAAATTGTTGCTTTTTATTAGAAAACAATTCTCAGTTTTTTTTTTATTGTGGCCCCAACTGAATTTTAAGGGGGGGGGGGCTATAAAAAAAATTGTTGAATGCATAGCGTTGACAAGCGGAATTTTCTAAGACCTTTGCGTGACGTCATTTTGATTTTTCATCTATGAAGTTTTGAAGAAAAATTGGAAACTAATTTCATCTCGCTTTTTTTTACAAAAAAAAATAATTTTTGATTTTTGAAAAATAAAATGCATAGAGTTTTCAAAAAAAAAAAAATTATATTCATTTTGCATTTTAATGATGTCATTTTGTAGAAATTATTGATAAATTTTTTGGAAAATCAAAAATTTTAAGCGTCAAAATTGGAGAAAAACACGACTTTTTCTTAATGCCCCGTTTCCAGAAAAACTATGCAACCCACGCGGTTTTTCCTCAGAATGTTTTTTATTCAGTACAGTCTGGTCTGAAGTCTGACGAGAGGGTTTTGCGAAATTCCTACTTTTCCCCCTGATTTTATCTAACTTTCTCATGAATTTCATCTTAGTATTCCATTCAACTCGAAAGAAGTCGTCGGCAAACTAAAATTTCGCAAAACCATCTCGTCAGACTACAGACCAGACTGTACTGAATAAAAAACGTTCTGAGTAAAAACCTCGTGGGTGGCATAGTTTTTCTGGAAACGGGGCATTAAGAAAAAGTCGTGTTTTTCTCCAATTTTGACGCTTAAAATTTTTGATTTTCCAAAAAATTTATCAATCATTTCTACAAAATGACATCATTAAAATGCAAAATGAATATAATTTTTTTTTTTTTGAAAACTCCATGCATTTTATTTTTCAAAAATCAAAAATTAATTTTTTTTGTAAAAAAAAGCGAGATGAAATTAGTTTCCAATTTTTCTTCAAAACTTCATAAATGAAAAATCAAATTGACGTCATGCAAAGGTCTTAGAAAATTCCGCTTGTCAACTCTATGCATTCAACAAAAAAAAAATTTATAGGCCCACCCCCCTTAAAATTTTGCTAATGAAAAATAAGAAATAGGGAATTATTTTCTATTAAAAAAGAAACAAAAAACTTAAGGTGTGTAATAAAAAATTTTGTTCTTTTTTTTTGAAAGGTTGGGCACCCAAGTTCCTTTTGAAATTTAGTTAAAGGAAAAAAATTAAGAATTGAGAATTGATTCTCATGAAAAGGAACAGCTTTGGTCGGTTATAACCAAAAAATAGGCAAGATTTTGAAATTTGGTCTATTTTTTCAGGGGAAAGCAAGACCCACTCATATTGCAATTAGGAGAAATGAAGTTTCGCTTCAAAAATAATTTAAAAATAGGGAATTATTTTCTTGAAAAAAAAATCAGAAGTCCAAAATGAGCCTACTCTATTGTACAATCATACAATAATATTTCTCTTTTTTTTTAAATGGTACTAATTTACATTCTATATTTTGAAATTGTTTACAGATGACGAAAAGACAGACGAATGGATAGAAAGTTACGATTCTTACAGTGCAGAAGACGAATTCGAAGATGAAGTGCTCGGAGACGATTCTCACGATTCTAAAGCCGATCCTAAAGAAAAATCATCATCCGAAGACGACGACAATGCTTCCGATAACGATGAAAACGACGAAGGAGACGTGTTAAATGACCAAAACAAATTGAAAGGCAATCCAGGATGGGCGGACGCCATGGCTAAAATTTTGAAAACTAAGAAATCCGCCAATAATAATAAGAAACCTATCGTATTATCCAAAGCTAAGAAGATTAAAGATGTAAAACCGAAAAAAGTTCCGCTTGACTTTGAAATCGTTGGCGCAGAAAATGATGAAAACGAAAAACCAAATTTAGACGAATTAGACGATAAAAAAAATGTATTCGGAAGGAAATCAACGGTAAGCGTTCTAAATACGTATAAATCGATGTCTTTTTTTTTTTTTTTTTTATACAACTGTCTACATTTTGTTTCCAAGTAATTTAACATCTTGTTGAAAACTATCATCTATGAACGCGTGTAACGACTGCTTCGCAATCGCTACCCATTATTCACATTTTTTAAATAGTAATACGTAGGTAATTGATTCAGTTCAATGTCATACCGCACGTATTCATTTTCAAGTTACCAGGCATGGGGTTTAATTACGTAAAGAATACGTGCATGTTTTATTCTTATTCGTCGCGATATGTATACGTTACTATGATATTGTACTTATTGAAAATTTTGTTCGATTAGATAAAAGAATGCGAAGCTAGAGGTCGAATTAAACCCTCCATATTGGAAAAAGATCGCGAACGTACATTAATGAAAATAGCCACGAAGTAAATATTGCAATCGATTGTACCAATAATTCGAGATAGTATCATTATTTAAAATTTAAAATTTTATATTTTTTCAGAGGAGTGGTACAGTTATTCAATGCAGTCAGACAACAGCAAAGGGTTGTCGATAAGACGATCAAAAAAGCCGGAAAATCGGAATTAAAACGCGAACGAATGTTGGAGTCGATTGATAAAAAAAAGTTCCTAGATGTTCTCGCCGGATCTGTGAAAAGTACACCGGTTGATAATGAAATTAAAATAGAGGAGGTAAGTTTTATAGTCGAAACTTAAAATTATTCAGGTAATTAATTAGTAGGTATTGCTCTTGAATTCGCAGATTATATAAATTATAATCTTCCGATAAGACCGATTCGAAGTGAGACGATTTAATTGGATGATTTTTTTTTTTCGGAAAACGAAAGTGGTTCAGAACTAATACCAGTATTAATTTATCATACTTCACGTATTGGCACGAATGTTACCTTGAAATGGCCGAGCAAGGTTTTTCATTTTCCCCGCGTGTGTATTATTTATCGTGTAGCGATATAAGAGCCAGACTAGTCGATCGTCTTGCTATACTATATTGGAGGATATAATACACTTTTTGATGTATCGCGATAGGAACGTTATTTTGTAAATTATCATTGGCAAAAAAGTTGTCTGGAATGTGCTCGCTTCTTTACTCGTAAACCGGTTTTGTAAGTGGTTGAAAGTCCAAAGGGAGATTAAATATTTATGAAAAAGCTCTAGGAAGTAAAAAATAATAGCTAATTGAATTTTTAAGTACGAGTATAATTCGGTTGAGATGACTTCAAGTACGTTTGTAAATGAAGTAATGTAGTACTTCTGGTGGGTTGGTAGCGGAAGTACACTAATTTTACATGTGTCTATTTAACTTATGAATATGTTGTTTCACGCACTTATTGCGCGGTATCGGTTGATCTTATGATCTTTTAATCATTGATAAAATTTTCAACGTACGTACGTACGTAGTTGGTACGAAAAATGATCGCTTAAAACATGCATTGTAAATTTTTTCCTTTCAACGATAAATCCGAAAGTGTAGTCATTTAATGATACTAGATTTAACACGTGAACAAGTAATTAAAAAATTCATACGAAAGTTTATTTGATGATTGAAATTATACCTACAGGGTGTCCGGGGAACACCTTACGAAATTTCAGATTTGGATACAATCAGGTACCACTAACAAAAAATATTATATGCATGCATGTATACACATTAGGGTGGAGTGAAAAAAAAAACATATCTCAGATTTTGACCATCTTCAAGGGGGTGGTTCATTTTGAGTTGACATAAAAACCTGTTTTAAAAAGTTTTTTGAAGAAAAAAAAATTAAAAATCATCTAAAATTAAATTTTTTGGAACAAAGTAGTCCAAACATGCATATTTTTATCCCCCCGCCCAAAAAAAATTATTTCAAGTATGGCATTTTTACACTTTACATCAGTTTTCAAGAACTTCGCCTTTCTGGAAAAATGGCGCAGTTCAGCAGTTCCTGGAAATTGAGGTAATGTTGAAAAACCGCCATAAAAAGTTGGCTAATTTTTATTATCGGATTTATTGATTCTCAAAAAGAATTCGGAGATTTTTTCTGGAAAAGTTTAAGAAAAATAATACATACCTAATTTTTCTATTTAAAAAAAAAATGAGAAATTATTTATTTCAAAAATGAATAAATAAATAAATAAATAAAAATTTCTCAGATCCGGGAAAAAATTGAAAAATTTTTGATTTTTTATTCTGAAAAAAAAAGTTGATTTTTTTGTAGGTAACTAAGTACTTCAAAAAAACTGTTCGAGGTGGTGGATAAAATTCAAATATGATGAAAAAATTCGACTCAAAAATACGTACGAAAAAATAAGACAAGTTGACATTTACATGACGACGTTTTTAATGGAAGTGCGAATAGTAAAAATCACACTCAGGAATAAGCTTACGATCTTACGTGTACGAATTACCATTGGTCAATTTGTACACGAAGATCGTATAAAAAATTTTTACAAAAATGAAATAGGTAGCCAACAATAAACGAAAAAACGGTTCGAATAAAATAAACGAGAAATTGTTCACGAAAGTAAACCTATCAAATAATACCTACCTATTTCTAACACGCCCCCGTAAAAATTTATTTAATGGGCGCATCTAAACGAAAAGGGTTTATCGATGCAATCGATAAAAACGCAAGACAAAAATTTATACCGGCACGATTAAAATTACATAACAACAAATCCAACAAAACACAACGTTAATATTTACACATTAGAAAAAAAAACGTTTTCGTGTCCGGTTTTATGAAATAAAAAAGTAATTATAATTAAAAACGTACAAAAATAACAAAACGAGTGTAATAACGAAATAAACATAAGTGTCTAGAATCGTGCACGACCGAAAATAATCGTCGAGAGTGCACGATAAAAAAAAATTTTCACCGAGAATATCGAGCTCGATGATTAACTTTCATTGAATTATTCGAGTTCAAAAATACGGTTAACTAACGAACGAAAAATTACCAACGTGGTCGATTTTGTTAAAATATCCGCGAGTTGTTCTTTCGTGTGAACTTTATTAGTAAAAACAATACCACGATTGATGAGTTCGCGGATATAGTGGTAACAAATATCAACGTGTTTAGTGCGTTTTGACGACGACGTGTTTGCCATTACGATGGCCGAATTCGAGTCACAATTTAAAGGTATCGATAAACATTCAATACCTATTTGTTCGAGTACTTGTTTGAGATAAAATCCAAACTTGCCAGCCGAACACAAAGCTATGTACTCGGCTTCGGCACTGGATGTCGCAACTATAGTTTGTTTCCGTGTCGACCACTCAATGATATTACCGAAAAGAAAAACGATATATCCCGTGGTAGATTTCCGTTCGATAGGATCCCCACCGTGGTCGGAATCTACGAAAATTGTCACTGGATAGGATGGATCGACGGAAACACGGTTACGATAAGTCAGGTGAAAATTAATAGTCGATTTTAAATATTTTAAAATACGAATACCATACGAATAAAGTTCTTTATTTGCCAGGTGCTGATATCGTGCGATGTAATTTACCGCAAAGGCTACATCGGGTCGAGTTCCGCGTGAAATATACGAAAGTGCACCTACTAAACCTCGTAGTTTGGTTTCGTAGGAAAAATCGAGCACCTGGTCGACTATTTTCAAGGAATTTTCCATCGGAGTAGAGACGTTATTAGATTCTCGAATTCCATACTTATCGATCAACGAATTAATGTATGTTTTTTGATGTAGGTACAACGATCCATCGTGCTGTTTATCGATTTCAATTCCGACGAATTTTGAAGTTTGACCTAAGTCACGAATACCAAATTCAGAATTCAGCGACTTAAGAAGCCATTCTATTATTTTGGAATTGTTACCAGACACGAGGAAATCGTCGACGTAAACGACAAAGATGCAATCCAATGGAGCACCTGCGTAAATATAAACGCAGGGATCGGATGCAAGAGGAACAAAACCAAGGGTACGTAAAAACTTATCGAGCTTGTCGTGCCAATTTTTTGGCGAAGTAACGAGACCATACATCGATTTATTTAACACTAAAATTATCGATTCTTTTTTTTTAGCGCCTTTAGGAGGATAAAACACAATTAAGCGATTAACGAAGCCGTTTAAAAATGCCGTTGAAACATCCGCCTGGCGCAGAAGCCATCCATAATAAGCAGCGAGACACACGATAAAACGAATAGCTGTCGTGTCAGCTGTAGGTGCGTATATTTCAGATAATTCGTACGAGTTCTTATCGAAGCATCCTCGTAGGACGAGACGTGCTTTGAACCGAACACCGGACGAATCCACCTTTTTAGTTAAAATCCATTTCGTGTCTATAATCTTAACGTCTTTATCTTTCAGGTCCTCGCGTTTCATCTCGTACCAAACTTCTTTCAACTTCATGGCCTCAAGTTCGGCTTCAATTGCTTTTCGCCATTCATCACCTTCTGGACCTGTGATTGCCTTCTCGTACGTCAACTCTCTTTCGTTCTCGCTCACAAGTGAGTATTCGATTCGTTCACCATCGTCATAAAAATTTATTCTGAACGCTAACTTTGCACTATTTCTTTCAGATACACTCATACCACTAGCGTCCGAAAGAACGTCAAGACTATTGATCGAAGATGGATTTTCAACACGCTCTAATTCTCGTAAAAGGTCATCATAACCACGAGATTCATCAAAAGTAACGTTCGACGAAGCGAGGTCGAGTGGTTTCGGTCGTCGGTCCCGAGTCGTGTTGTAAGGCCCGCGAGTTTGTTTAGCACGAGCGCAAACGTCGCACTCAGTAGTGGACGGGCAGTGCTCGTGACTCGCGTCGATATCGTTTACGCGGTAAAGTACTCTGCGCGATACGTGGCCAAGACGGCGATGCCACAACGAGTTTAGCGCGAATACATCGGACCGAGAATTTTCAACGACGGTAAAATCAACGATGTACAAACCATTCGATTCGGTTCGTACTTTTGTAATTTTTTCGCGTGTATCGGCAAAAAGGAATTCGACATCCTTGCCTATATTTACAACACAACCTTTCTCTGCTAACGTATTTAGCGAGAGTAGGTTTAGACTAAGTTCGGGTACATACGAGACATTTTCGATTACGAACTCCTGATTTATCTCGTTACGTACACGGATCTTTCCGACACCAACGCAACGCATACGTACGTCTCGTTTAGCTACGAGTATATCTCGCGAGTCGTCTTTTACTTCCTCGAGCTCGTAAAAGCACGAAGCGTCGTTCACCATATGCGTCGTCGCACCCGAGTCCAAAACGAACGAGACTTTACCGGGAGTTTCGGTGATCGACGAAGACGATATTAACGCACGCGGCGAATTAAAATCCGACGAAAAACTTTGGACGACGTTTGCGGTATTATTTGCAGAAACTGGTGGCGCACTTTGACTCAAATTACCGATCGGACGACGATTAGCATTAGCATTATCGCCGTACCGAGGGCAAAATTTGCCTATGTGGCCCACCTGTCCGCATCGAAAACACGTATACGAATTCCGGTTTGTATTATTATTATTTTCGGTCGAATTGTTATTATTATTCCCGTTCGCGTTTCGATTACCGGAATTAAAATTTCGATTATTTTTATTTCGACACTGTTCAACAGTGTGACCGAATTTTTTACAATACATGCACTTTTTTCTTTTTTTATTTTTAGATGTGGATTCGGAATTTCCGGTCGAGACTAACGCGGCTCCTTTCGAAGCTTGATTATTCGCGGACGACGTCGAAGTTTTCGGAACTTCTTCGGATAAAAGCAAATTTCGGATTATCGCGGGCTTAGCACTTGTCACGTTAAGTAAACCTTCAGCCGTTTTTTTCACGATTGCATAATTTTCATCGCGGAGCCCTGCCTTTAAATATGCGTATTCTTCAGAATCATCGATCTTTTTCCCACACGCGTCCAGCTGATTTACGAGATTCGTAACATGATCGCAGTAAAGAGACGGAGAGCTAAAATTTCGAATATCTACCGTCGCTAATTTCGCCCTCAAATCGACAATTCGTGCCTCGTCTTTTTTTAGGAACTTATCGTCCAATTCGGCGAAAAGTTTGAAAGGATCATCCTTTTCGCGAATTAGACGATATACGCTATCGTCGATATGAGAAACGAGTTTCTCAAATGCTTCTAAATTTTTATTTGCATCACCGCCGGCGGTTTTGAACGTATCGCCTAATTTTTTAGATTTTAATAAAAGTTGCATTCGAGACTTCCACGTTTCATAATTATCTGATCCTCTGAGGATTAGATGTGGTGGAATGTTCATCGTAAATAAATTATCTACACTCGCGTCGGAATCGGATTCGTCGTAATCAATATCGGATAAATTATTGTTATTTATATTACCACTAATTACGCTATTATTTTCAGGAATCTCAAGCTCGAAGCTGGAATCGGAATACAGTTGCGACAACTCGAGGAGCGGATCGACGGGCTGCCCGGCAACGAACGAAGTACCAGCAACTTGGCTCGGACCAGAAACAACGCTTACGGACGAATCGACGTTTGGCTGCTCGAAGTCTGGTTGTTCGGCGACTACGCTGTTCTCGTGCTGCGCTACGGGCGGCTCGACGAATACGGCAGTACCGAGATTATTACCAGACGGCTCGACAACAACGTTGGGCTGCTCTACGGGCGGCTCGACGACGTTGAACTGCTCTACGGGCGGCTCGACGACTACGTTGTTGGCTGGCTGCTCTACGGGCGGCTCGACAACGAATTTTTGCTGCTCTACGGGCGGCTCGACGGACGGAACGGATCGATTTAAACGAAAACGATCACCGAACTGATTTACGACTCCGACAAATTCTCGGAGGCCGTATCTAGATGACGAAACGACAGGCTGGTCACCTTTGGACGACTCAGAAACGAAAAGATTTTTTGGTTCGAGTGATCGGAAAAAATCTTGAGTATTTTTCCGTCGGTTCTTTCTCGCTTTTGATTTACTCGCGGTCGACGGAGACGTTTCTCCACTATCGTTTCTTCGAACACGGGCGAGAGGAGGAACCGACATACAATATTTAGATTTTTTTATTTCATTGAAAAAAAAATCATTTACGAAATTTACGAACTTGATAACGTACTAAAACGAATACGTAAACGGATAACACAATTAAACACCATATTGAATTAAAAACTACGCGTCTGCCTACCATGTTCGAGGTGGTGGATAAAATTCAAATATGATGAAAAAATTCGACTCAAAAATACGTACGAAAAAATAAGACAAGTTGACATTTACATGACGACGTTTTTAATGGAAGTGCGAATAGTAAAAATCACACTCAGGAATAAGCTTACGATCTTACGTGTACGAATTACCATTGGTCAATTTGTACACGAAGATCGTATAAAAAATTTTTACAAAAATGAAATAGGTAGCCAACAATAAACGAAAAAACGGTTCGAATAAAATAAACGAGAAATTGTTCACGAAAGTAAACCTATCAAATAATACCTACCTATTTCTAACAAAAACAAACAAAATTAAAGATAAAGGTCCTAAATCAAGGAAAAAATTCAAAAATTTCATTTAAAAGCATTTCAAAAAATTTTCAGTAAAAAATTGTTTTTATTCCACAAAATTAAATTTAAAAAATATTATTTTTAAAAATTAAATTTTTAAATTTTTTCAGTGGCTAGGTATACTAATTTGGGACCTTTTTTTGAATAACATTTTGAAATGTGTACTTCTTTTTGATTTTTTTTACATAAAAAAAATAGATAGGTAAATTCTAAAAATTAGGTATAATTTTTGGAAATTTTAATTTCATTTTTGTTTTAAATAAATAATTTCTCATTTTTTTAAAAATTATTTCGCCCCGTTTTTTTAAATAATTTTTTTTTAAAACTTAAACTTTTTCAAAAAATATAATTTAAAAAAAAAGAAACTTTATCCCCAAACTTTTTTTTAATTGAGAATTTTTCCATCATTTCCTTTTTTATTCGTTTTAAATTAATCCGAAGTGATTCACTGTGTAGGTACTTTTTTCGTTACGTGTTGTTTCTTTCAGTTACTATGAAATTTCTGCAGTGCGAAGTTTTTTGTTGCATTTTTTTCCAAACAGAAACGAAAAATCAAGTATTCGACTTTCCACGACAACTGGCCTTCTTTCTCATTCTCCTCAATTAACTCGGATAATCTAGGTTCTACTGTGTGTGGAATAGCGTAGATCAAAGAAAAAACATACCTCAAATTTTGATCAAATGCAAAGAGGTGGTTCATCTTCATCTTGAGTTGGAGATCCACCAGAAAATTTTTTAAACCCCTACCTTAAAGAGTCGGAGCTATGGGTGTACTAAGCGGGGTCAATTTTGAAAAAATGCAATTCTTCAACATTTTTCTTAAAAGGCTCTTATTTATGCAAAAAAAATATTTCGAAATAAAAAATTTAAACGTTTTCATCGCAGACTTGCCTACCAACTTTCGATTTTCCTAAAAAAACAGAAAAAAAAACGATTTTTACCATAAAAAATTTAGAAGTGTTGATGTTTTATGAAAATCGAAAGTTGATAACCCTGCAACAGGGTTGTAAATAACGAAACTTTTTTTCGTTATTTCAGTAACGTTATTATTTCGGTACTGAATTCATGTGATTTATCGTTTCGTTACGGTATTTTGTTATTTTCAATTTTTCGTTACATTCCGTTATAACGTTACTCAGATCACCAAAATTTTGTTAATTCTTCAGTTTTGTAATTTTGTTACGTTATAACGAAACTTTTTCGTTATTTCGTTACTATATACGTGGGTACTCAAAATTTGAGAAATTTCACCCCAAATACACTTTTCTAGCTTGTTTGGAAATTGAACCGATACCAATACCAAAAATAACGAAATTAAGAAAAAAATAAAGTAAAAACTTTGTATGAAATCAATTCTACTGCATATCAACTGGCTTCAACATAAATATCAATAGGTTTTGTACCGAAATAATAACGTTACTGAAATAACGAAAAAAAGTTTCGTTATTTACAACCCTGGTAGGTAGTATTAGTGATCATGATTTTTTTTTTTTTTTTTTAAATGGAACAATCTACATACATAAATTGCAATTGCTAAAAAAATAATGTAACGAAAAAATAACGAAAAGACGAAATTTTTTCGTTATTTTGTTACGTTATTTTTGAAATTTTAATGTTACGTTTCGTTTTCTTCAAACATTTCGTTCCGTTATTTCATTTCGTTACAATTTTTCCTCTAGTCAGATTTCGATGTTTCGTTACAGTCAAATTTTTCGTTATGTTTCGTTATTTCGTTACGTTACGTTCCGTTCCAGCAACCCTGCCCTGCAATGAAAATTATTCAATTTTTTCTTTCGAAATAATTTTTTTGCAACAATATTAGGAGCCATTTGAGCCCAAATTTGGTACCAATCAGATGGTATAGGTATTTTCTTTTTTTGTAATTTATTCGAAAATCTTGATTTTTCAGCGATCCTCAACTTTTCAACCCCCTGATAGGTGCAAAGAGTAGCATCCAAATTCAGCCTAAATTGTCTGGGGAGGTGTGAAACTAAATATGCACTTTTTAAGAACCATTTCCTGAGATTTGGTCAAAATCCGGTGTATGTTTTTTTTCTCAATCTATCCTAATGTGCAATCAAAACGTTTTTTTCTCAATTTTATTAGACCTTGTCCTTCAATTTTTGAGCTGGGTAAGTGGGTTCTCAGTTGTGTCCAAATCTGAAATTTTGTAAAGTGCTCCCCGGACACCCTGTATATTTCTGGTGTCGGATGCAATATTTCGACTACCAGTGTTACGAAAAATGATTTTCATCTTACACCCAATCGAAAACAAAATTTGATTACCTATGCTTCTTACCATTAGGTTGATCATCATTCACGGGAGTGTCTTAAAGTGAAATGTTAAATGCGTGTTAATAATTAATTGATATTTGATCGTAGGAATCAATTTGTCAAATAGATAGATAGGTCTTTACATGTACGTGATATTTTCACTAATCAAACGATAAAACTTATAGGTATGTAATTGCGTAGAAAATAAATTATTTTGAATGGAATGGTCTGTAGAATAAATGTGATGAATGGATGTTAGAAGAAATTGATCTTGAGAGGGATTGGTAAAGGAAGAAAATAAATAAATTGTATGAAGCTACGCAATTTTTTTATATATATTTTTCCCCATTATTTTGTAAGTACATACACAGTCATTTGATGTGTATTTACACTGATTCTTTCTGCGTTTCATAATTTCATGCGATTATTGGGTGTAAACGTTTGTATTAAGGAGCACGTAATAAATGAGATAAGAAGTAAGAAAAGAACCAACTAAGTTTTTACTTTTTCGAATGTTGGACTGTATTCGAAATTATCTTACATTATATTGTTCGAAGTTATAATTAAACGTGTATGTGACTGAAGTTGTAATATTGCTGAAGTATGCAATTGTGAGGAACTTTACCACTGAATTTCCCTGTTTCGCCATTGAAAATTTTAAAGATTACAGTGACCTATAAATATACACATGTTATTGCGAATTATCAACAATTGAGTTTTTTTGCGAATCACGAGTAAACACAGTCGTCGATTCGTTGCTAAAATTAACGCTTTAAGTATATTTATGTTCTGAAGATAAATACGTATCTAATAATTATCTAATTATTTTTCTATGCGAAGGTTCCAAGAAAACAGCAGTGCACGTGGAGCGTACTCAGAGACGATTTTATGATGGGTGCCAATCTCAAGGACTGGGATAAGAAAGAATAAAGCTCCTTAATTTTTCAAAACTTGAAATGTGCTCGATGAATGTGATATTTGTTTTACGTGGTTTAAGAAGCTACCGCACCACATCATCTCAATCTCATGATGGACTTTGAATGCATTCGATGCCTATGCATTTCATTCGGAATTCCATATCGATCAGTGAACCGGAATTTTGAGTTGATGTTATGACGTAAGACCGTGAAAATCGTTATTTAAAATTTCCAAGTTATAGATCAAGTTGAATTTGTATATGGGTTGCGGTTTTTAAAAAGATAAAAATTCGTATTGTGTTTCAAAGAACAGTCTTTTTTGTTGTTGTTTTTGTACTTAATTTTTTAAGCTGTAATTTATATCGTGTGCCTATCTAATAAATATTTTTGTAAAAAAAAATAATCGAATGGTGTTTTAATTTGTTTAATTTTTGAACTTGTTTTATGTGTGAATTTTGCACATGACGTTGCTTTCAATTTCGTTGGCTAAAAAGAGAAGCGAATATATATTTATGTAGATATAGACGCAGAGTTTGCTACAAACTTCAAAGTTCAAAAATGACATAATGTAGGAAGTAGTGGGAAAGATAATTTAATTAGTCTTATGTAGAGAAGGTATCAACCTAACCATTTAGATGAAAGAAGTTTGCATTTTATTCAGTTTTGTGGTAATATCTATTTGCAGTGTACAGGAGACGACTCCTTGAAAACGTTTCTTTCTAGTTGTTTCTAACGAAATAATTTCCAATGATTAAAAAAATTCTTAATCGAGGAATAATAATTTCTCGATTAAAAATTTTCCGCAATTCGAACACCGAAGTTGATCGATATTAGCCGAATTTTAACCGAATGTGCGACGAACTGGCAATCGGGCTGTGGTTGTCGTTTCCGGCAATCTTCGTAAAACACCGCTAAACCACAGTGATAATTTTTTATCATTTTGATAAGAGTAAGACGAGTAAGCGTGATGTAAGTAAGTATATTAGAAAATTCTTTACGACGTTTAACATCGTGCAGAATATGAGGAATTATTAATCTAGTTTAATTCATTCTTTACAGTGCGTTTAACCGTTCAATAGATTCTTCCCAGTTGAATTATTTTTCATATACGTCGCGCCATGTCTACGAATGCTGTCAAAAAATTCGCTCTCCCGGCAAGATTCAGAGACTGCACCTATAGTGTTTGGTAATGCTTTAAATTTTCAAATAATTTCATAACTATGTGCTATGATCTGTATCGTCTTACTTACGTTCTTATAGGGTAGAATTTGTCGATTTGGTAGCGAAGCACAAACCATTGAATTTAGGGCAAGGGTTTCCTGATTACGATGCATCAGAATACGTACCCAGTACTCTTACGACCGTTGCTGCCGAAAAAAATAATCTACTTCATCAGTACACCCGAGGTTTTGTAAGTTGACCCAGAATTCAATGCATCTCTTCTCATCGAATGTATTACGATGAATGCTAGTTTCAACGCTCGATTTTGTTCCACAGG
Source organism: Balanococcus diminutus (assembly GCA_959613365.1). Lineage (NCBI taxonomy): Eukaryota > Metazoa > Arthropoda > Insecta > Hemiptera > Pseudococcidae > Balanococcus > Balanococcus diminutus. The sequence goes on along the minus strand of OY390715.1, from coordinate 39,433,662 downwards.
GCCATCCAAGACTGGTTAATATTCTTAGTAAAATGTACTCCAAGTTGATCAATCGACAAATTAATCCGTTGACTGAAATTTTAATCACTTGCGGAGCTTACGAAGCTATCTACAGCGCTATTGCCGGTCACGTAGATGTCGGTGACGAAGTTATCATCATAGAACCATTTTACGACTGTTACGAACCTATTGTTCGCATTTTCGGCGGTGTTCCTCGTTTCATACCTTTGAGAAACGTAATTTCAATCGTATTTTATTCGTCATAGTGTACTTGATTGCCAGAGAAAGTAATCAAAATATCGTGTTTTAGACGAAAACCAGCAACGATGGAGATGTTTATTCTAGCGATTGGAAACTCGATACGAATGAGTTGAGTGCCTTATTCAATGAAAAAACTAAATTGATAATACTCAATACGCCACATAACCCTACTGGAAAAGTATTTTCAATTGAGGAGCTCCAAGTGATTGCTGATTTATGTAAAAAACATAATGTCGTGTGTTTATCCGATGAAGTATACGAATGGTTGGTGTACAAGCCAAACGTTCATGTGAGAATTGGTATGTAATCTAAGTTTAAATTACGATAAAAATAATTCCTTTATCCCTGGATGGACATATTATTATTATTATATATAATATACTTTCTTACAGCATCACTTCCTGGCATGTGGGAGAGAACTTTAACTGTCGGTTCGGTTGGAAAAACATTCAGCGTGACTGGATGGAAATGTGGTTGGCTCTATGGACCGGACTACTTATTAAGAAATGCTTCTGTCGCTCATCAGAACAACATTTATACCTATAACACCCCTATTCAAGTAAAATTGCCTTCTTTTCTTTAAATTGAAAATCGGAACACGGTGCAAAATTCATTATATTGTTTTTAGGAAGCAGTTGCTCTGTGTTTTGAAAAAGAATTCCCCGAATTGGACAAAAACAACGCTTATTTTCAAAGGATGCCTATACATTTGCAACCTAAACGAGACTATTTTATGAACGTTCTCAAAAAAATTGGATTCAAACCCACCATACCTGATGCCGGATATTTCGTTGTTGCAGATTGGTCAAATCTCGGTATGAATATTTCGAAAATATTATATTTTTTGTCACGTTTCAAAAATTCTATTTTCTAAAAAAAAATTATTTATTTGTAGCTAAATATGCCGATCTATCAACTGAACCAGACGCGCAAAAGGATTACAAATTCTCCAAATGGATGACGAAAAACGTCAAATTATTGGGCATTCCTCCGTCAGCTTTTTACAGCAAAGAGCATAAGAAATTGGCCGAAGATAGCATTCGATTTTGTTTTTTCAAGGTTATACCTACCCACTGATAATAGATTAGAGGAAAAGTAAAAATCGTAGAATGTTATTAAAAATTTTTAATTTCATTTCAGGAAGGAAAAACACTCGAAAATGCTGAAAACATTCTAACCACTTGGAAGAACTCGTGCAAGTTGTAGAAGAAAATCATTGCTGGTTCTTTTCTTCTTCCAAAACCTTAATAATGTGATATAATTAAGGCTAATTCTGCTATAAAGAAGTGCAGGTTTTACAGTTCATCCAAACAATACGTTGTTATTTTCTAATTGAGATTCAGTTACCAGTTAATTAATATTTATCTACGTCAACTTTTCAATAAGCTAGTGTCTATAAATCATCGTCGTCTTATAGTATGTTTTAAAATTCATTTCTATGTATGAAATATACGTCACTGTTTGAAATTACGTTACAAAATTGAAACATGAATTTTTATCAAGGTTCTAATCCGAATTTTGCATTTAGTTCTCATCAAGTTTCAAAGTAAGGAATTAATTAACTTCCGAACGTGATGTAAATTACCTACATGTATGTGTGTTGGTGGTAAATCGCTGAATACAATGAACTTGGGTACTCGTAGGTATTGTTCGTTTAATAATCGTATTAAATGAAGTAAGATTTAGTTTGGTACTAAGACTTGCGTTTTCTTAGTACTTCCTACAAAAGGGATGAGATATTTGCTGACTATACAAAATTCCTAAAGTTACCTAGAATCCAACCAAGTCCTAGGTTCGTGTATATTTTAATCAATAATAATGGGATCCTCGTTAAATCCAAATTACCTCTAGTTAGATTAATCACAAAATTAACAAAAACATTTTATATCAAATATTTTCTGCGGTTAAATTACATAATTTGATTCTCATTGAGTATCTACCACATAATATTATCTTTAAAAGCTAAATTTACCATAAGAAACTGTGGCTGAATGGAAAATGCTATCAGACATTAACCCTGGCTACGCACAACTGTGGTCCGTCAAGGTCTCAAAGTTATACCTTAAATCCAGATCAAATGTACAGCTAGAGAGTGAGCTATTTAGTTAAAAACGAAAGCATAATATTTTTCGAATTATATAGAAAAACATTCGTTCATCTGTATTAGAAAATTCAGTTAGCTAAATAAACAACGAAGCATATTCCAACGTAAAAGCATTTCACCAAATATTAATTTAATTTCTATAATGTTGCCAGTTTACTTGGAAAATTGACTAGGTATTCAGGTATAAATCATTTTAATAAAAAAATAATTGTAAAAATTTAATTTAAACAAACCACCGGCGCGAGTATAATTTTGACAGGCACATAGAAACCTGCGATTGTGCGCATTGTGTAATTCTTATTTTAGTCACTGAAAATGTTCAGCCACTACGACGAGCTGAACGCATAGCGCACGAAGACTGAAGTATTTGGAAAATAGGCCATGGTAGGTTACAGGCTCAGCGCTGATCAATACTCTAGCGCTAAAAAACCCCGGGGTTCATTTCCCTGAAGTGTAACTGGAAAACTTTCAGTACGCCCTTCAATTTTTTACTTTCACACAAAATGGAATTAACGTGATCGTTGGTTGCTTTTAAATTTCGCATTTTTACTAAGATTTTTCCTACTCGATTCATCAACGCGACTTATAATGAACGAAGAATTAAATCGTTCGAGTATGCAAACTCTTTCAAGACGAAGGTACGTAGATAATTTATCCGGTTTTTGCAATTTCGTTGCACTTTTTATACGTTTTTATCATTGGGTTCTTTGACGTCTTACATGTGCTTTTTTTTAGGTGTAGAATATAATCATCGTTGTTACGATGGGTATGTGGTGCCTGTTACTTTTGATATGCATCGAAATTTTAGGAGGTACCACCGAAGAAAGAAACGAACCGAATATTTTAGATATTGGAGGGATATTTCCGATAAGAGGAAAAGGCGGATGGCAAGGTGGCCAGGTACATATTCAAATTATCAAATTTAAATATTCGCTTGGACTCGTTTCAGCTTTTTTTTTTTCATTTCTTACGCGAGGGTGGTTTTGTATACTTTCTTATTTTTATTCGATGCGGGTAATTTAAGCTTTATTTTTTGCATCGTGCTATGAAAAGAAAAATTCATTATCACGTGTAACGATGGTTTGCCTTAGTTGAAGAATTTTTTTTATGCGTGAAAATGGTAACGAATGTATTTTTAATGTTGAGAGGGAAAAAATGAGCATATCGGTGAGTCGATGACAATCTCTGAAAGCTTATCATTAAAAAGGTCTAGAGATACTTGATCGACTTGGCGGATACATAATATTTGTAACGTGAAAACCCTCTCGCGATTACAATTCAACATCATGTTTTTATTCATGCGGCTTGAATACGGTATTTTTTACTTTTGACGCATTGATGTTGCATCGAGTGCCCTTTTCTTTGTCGCTGAACATCACGCTGTCTGAATATAAAACGGCTACAAACCGTACATAATTTTAGGAGCGGAATCAGCGAGTAGATTTTTCCTTCAGTCGTAAGAATACTGTTTTATTGCAATCTGGTCTATATCTCTGTACCTGCTTATTTATAAATAGGTACTTGGATAATTTTACCAAACCCCAAAAGTTTGATATTTTTTCCTTTAGTTTATTCCCCCGAGGTGCATAAAATTTACGAATATACGACTGCCAAAGTATTAAATTATCAATAGGGGAAATTACGACTGTAAATTTTGGTATTTTTTATTTGCTTCATAAATATGGTTATTTTTTTCAATAAACAGAAAGAATAGTTTACCCGAACTATGTATTCAAGTATACAGTCGTTTCTCACGTGAATACAAGTCAATGTTTAGATAGGTAGAGCGCTATACCGCACGAATGCGCTTATTGATATTCCACAGGGAATACGAATTCTAACATACCTATACCAACATGTTCGCTTGTTCAATGGTAAAATGCAGTCGTACCGTTGAAATGTCGATTTAAATTACTCGAAATTCGTATTAATGTTAAATTAATCGCAAAGTAAGGTACCTACACTTTCCGATGCTTTTGTTGCCTTTTCTTTGATTCTCAATAATATATGAAAACGAATCGCTACATCACTTTATCTTTCTATTGAAGAAAAGTTTACATAATTAAATAAGTACCTTTTATTCACTATACCGTTGCTTTCGAAAGAATTACATCAGCCCACGCATTGTGTGTTTTTTCTCTTCGCTAAATTTTACCTTCGGTGGTATTGTTTATTTCCCCTCTACGAGCTTAGAATGCTACAACCGATATCGGAATCAATTTATAAAAAATTATAAGTACTTCATCAGTTCCTTTAATGGAGTTTTTCATTTGTTCGCCGAATTAAAATCGACTTTTCGGTCCTGACTAATCCATCAAATTTGTTTTCCCGGCTAAGAACAATACCTACTATAGTTTAAACCGCGCGATATTAATTGCTTCGCAACATGCCGCAAAACGTTAGATATCTTTATAGCTATTCGCCTCTCTTTATAGACAGGTATTATTATTAAAATAATATCGCCTGCGAAACTAATCAAATTTGAAAAGCTGAAATTAAAAAATAAAACGTCGTAAAAATGAAAAATTGCTGAAAAATGACGTTCGTAACCCTCCCGGCTGAAGATAACGAAAAATCAATAGATATGCCGTTGAGTCAAAAAACGCATATTTATATTACCTACAGATTGTAAACAACGAGCTTTTAAAAAACATGACGTACGATTATATTAGCTCTTTCGCGTACTTACGGCAGGATGTTTCTTGAGTAATGATGTAGCGAAATCATCCCTCATCAGAAACAAAAAATGTTATATAGACACGGTGCCTATATTAAAAATTGAAATGGCAAGGGAAAATAAAATTATAGGGGAGAAAAATTTGGTAAAGCATTAAGAGTAGTAGCATAAAAAATGCAACATTTTATACTCTTCATATTTTTTGCATATTTTTTAAAATGAAGGCGCTACACAAAGCTTCGAAAATTGGTATTCGCGAAGTTTAAGGCTCCTCAGCGCCTTCATTTTTGAATATAGGCAAGTTTACCACATGACATTTGTTCGAAACAAGTCACGAGATAAATTTGCATATCTTCGAAAATAAAATCTCTACGGAGCCATTAAAATTTAAAACGCCAGTTTTTTCAAGTTTAAATCTCTGTAACGTCTTCACTTCCAAAGATAGGCAAAAAAAGTCAGAAGTAGAAAAACATCGTTTTTTTTTTTTTTTTTATTACTAGATACCCATATTATAATGATGAAAATTAAAAAAAAAAAAAATCTTCAATTCCATTTTCTCTTGAGCCTTCAATTTTTAAGATAGGCACCATGGTCATGTGTGCACAGGATACTTCTAGAGTAATCTGGAAAAATCTACAGGGTGAATAGGTGACGGATTGGAACGAAAAAAAATGTGACATTCACATAGGTGCTTATCTTGAAAATTAAAGGATCAAAGGAAAACGAAATTGAATTAAGGATTTTTTTTTGATCAAGCATTAGTGGGTAGAACTAAAAAATGAACATTTCTGTACTCTTGACATTTTTTTTGCCGAAGTTGGAAAATGAAGGAGCTGCAAAGCTTCAAAAAATGGCATTTGCGAAATTTGATATTTACATGGGACATGTCAGAAGTGCCAAATTCTGAAATTCAGATTTTATTGGATACATGCTTAAAATGTATGTAGTAGTATGAATGTAAGTTAAGGAACCATAATTTACAAGTGGCCATTTCCATTTGAAAATTTTTGGTGAATTTTTTAAATTTGAAATTTTGAGAAAATCAAAAAAATTCAAAATTCAAAAAAACATTCAAAATTATTTCTTTGCATAGGTACCACCTTATAGAACTTGAAAAAAATTAATTATGACATATTTTTGCCTATCTCTGAAATTGAAGGTGTTAAAAAAGAAAATGACATTTTAATTCGTTTTTTTTTTGTATAATAGCGAATTAAAACGGCATTTTCTTTTGTACTTTGTAGCACCTTCAATTTCAGAGATAGGCAAAAATATGTCATAATTAATTTTTTTTTTTTTTTTTTCAAAGTTCTGTAAGGTGGTATGGTAGGCGCTAGGTTAGGTACGCAAAGAAACAATTTTCAATAGTTTTTTAAAATTTGAATTTTTCGATTTTCTTAAAATTGCCAATTTCAAAACTTCATAAAAAAATTTTAAATGGAAACTGGCACCTGTAATTATGGTTCCTCAATCAACTTTTTGAGAGGAATAAAAAAGTTATGTGTTATGTTTGCCTATCTCGAAAATAAAGACGCTACGGAGCTTTGAAAATTGGAAAACCAGTTTTTTCAAGGTTCAATGCTCTGTAGCGCCTTCATTTTCGAAGGTAGGTAAATCATGTCGGGAGTAATTTTTTTAATGCCGACATTGAGTACCTATATCCATAAGGGGTAGTAAAAAAAAAATCAGGATTCGGATTTTGACCATATGCAAGGTGGTGGACGGTGGTTCATTTTGTGTTAAAAATGACCCGCAAATTTTTTTTTGTCTCCTACCTCAAAGTGGAGGGGAGCAAGGGGCTTTCAAAGTTGGGTAATTTTTAAAGAAAAAAACATGCGTTTCGTCACTTTTGGGGGTACCACCAGCGTGATATCTTGGGTGCCCCTGAAAAAGTGAAATTTGAGGTTCTATACCCTCCTAGACCATGCTACCTGCTTAGTATTATCACTTGATTTGAATGGCTCTTATTGATGCAAAAAAAAATATTTTGATAGAAAAAATTTAAAAATTGTCATTGTTGGGTTCCCTAAAAATTGATTTTATTTACTGTACAAAATTAGGAAATTTTGATTTCTTATAAAAATCGAAAGTTAGCAACTTTACAATGAAAAGATCCCTTTTTTTGTTATTCAAAAATCTCATTTTTTCAGTGATCCGAAACTTTTCAATCCCCTGATAAGTTCAGAAAAGTGATATCTAATTTCAAAGTCTATGATCTGAGTACATGCCCATAAGTTTCTTCAAGATTTGGTAATTAATGAAATTAATCATTGAGGGCCCGCTCTAGGATTGATTTCTGGAATTTCTGAAAAATTAATTATAAGTCTCCAAATAAAATTTTTTGTAACTCAGAAAAACCCCAGAAAAATTTGATGACCCAACGAGTACTTCCTACGAGTTTTCTCAAGATTTGGTAATATTAATGAAAATAATCCTAGAGGGGTCGCTCTAGGATTTTTCGCGATTTCTGGAATTTCTAAAAAATAAACCTTAAATCCTCAAATAATTTTTTTTTGTGACTTGGAAAACCAAAAAAAAAATTGATTACCCAAGTAGTACTTCCCGTAAGTTTCCTCAAGATTTGGTAGGTAATTAATGAAAATATTTTTATAAAACATGAAAATTTCCAAATTTTTTATGGTAAAAATCGACTTTCCAGAACAATGGAAACTTGGCAACTCTGCAATTGGATTTTTTTTTAAGTGGCCCGGTTCAGAGTAACCAGACGTGAGATTTGGATATCTGAGTATTTCGATTTTGAAGGGGCAATGGTTTATAAAAATTTCTAAATTCTGTCAAGACAATCAATTAAATAACTTCAACTTTAAGGGAACAAAAAAAGTTATGTGACAAATTTTTCTATCAAAGTTTTTAAAATTGATATTTTCAAACCTCAATACTTCATACGTCCATAGGTCATAGCCAGGCCTGACAAAGAGGGAGACAACCGGAGTCGTTTGCCACAGGCATGGGTCCAAGAGCTCTAAACTGGTTAATAAAAAATCAAAAATGATTACCGAATTCATTTTCTGTGCGACAACTGAAACAGTTTGTCTTGGACCTGGGTTTTCTCTCCAAGGCCCTGGGTCAAATCGGCGCCTTCATTTTAAAGAAAGGCAGCTTTTTAACTTGACTTTTTTGTTCCTTTCAAAAAGTTACATCTGCAGTTTCAAGTATTGTTTTGATGGACTTTTGTGATTTTCATGACTTATCAGTGCACCTTCATAAACCGAGGTATAGGCAATACTTTTGGTATTAATTTCATGTTGGTATAACTCCTTCAATTTCAACGATAGGTAACCCAATGCACTTTGGACTTTTTTTACCCTTTCGAAGTGCTATCCATTTTATTTCCAGAATTGGAAAAATTTTTGAACACACTGTTGCCAACCGATTTTTCTTGACAAATGCAGATTTTTAAAGTCTTGTAGCTTCTTTATTTTCAAATTTAGACACTATGCGTATTGCGCCCATAAATTTTTTTTTTGGTGGTATTAGGTTGTATCCAAATCTTAGGACTGGTTATTCACAACTGGGGACACCCTGTATAAGTACTATTTAAAGATTTCATTGGTTCTTAAGGTGTTTTCTGTATTGGTCGTCGGTACACTACTCATATGTAAAGGCGTAGAGCCAAAGTCAAACAGTATTAATGAAGATTAAGCACGTCGTTTTGTTGTGAAAAACAACAAACCCTTAATATAGGACTAACCAACCTCTAAACCGTTGACAATTTTAGGTATCAAATAGTACATAGATATCGCACAATTTACACGCTTTAAAATGGCAAAAGCGACGGAAACGCGTTCATGTTTTAATTAAGTATTTACAAAATTGAAGCGGATACCTATCTATTGATTTTTCACATCCGACATTATTTTTCCACTTAAGAAATTGTTTCTACGTTCTATAATTTCATCAAAAATTACATTTTTTTCCCACCTTTCGGTGATAAAAGTAATTTTGATAAACGATAAACGAAGAAGCGTTCCCTACTTTTTATACTCCAAGTACTTTAGACCGAGTAAAGAAAAAGAGGGAAAAAACTACAACGGGAAAATATCTGATTACAACGCCTCATTCGTTCTTTACAAAGAATAACACGGTACCTTGAAATGTAATTGAAATGTTCGGCCAAATTTTTCACACTTGTGTAGTATTTCTTATAGCGTGATAGTTTTTCTCATTTGGTGACATTCCTGCGAGCTTATTACTTTTCCACTTGAGAGCGTTACACTGCCTAAGCGTTTTAATAACAACGTAGGTGAACGCCTATTTCGAGTAGGTACCAAGTACTACCTACCTATAAAGTTTAGAAAAACCAATTATTTGCACATTTCGCTCACTCTATGGATGGAAAAAACGATGTTGTAGAAGTGAAAAACATTCGAAAAACCCATTATCGCGCTTACACGAATGCAGAAAAATTATGCCAATGCAATGTATTATTGACAATATGATAAAAGGGAGGAAAAAACCCCGTAGGTACTTACTAAGCCTGTAGATATCTCATTTTTATCCCCCTATTACAATAATAGCTTTTTCATACGATTTAAATACGCCGATACAATTACGCCATGGGAATTATTGTCGTTCTATTCAACGGTCTTTGGGTGCTTATTTCAATAAGGAAATTTTTTACCAACTTTTACCTCTCTTATGGGATTTTGCCTGATTTATTTTTCTAATTAGCGTCCCTCCTAGATACATGATCAATAATTATTCTCACTCTTTCTCTAAAAGTTCGCAGAAAGTTGTAACGACCAACGAATCCTGCTTATGATATAGGTACCTACTACCTACCTAGATATATTCGCAAGGTACCCTTTACATTCGTTTAAATCCCAAAGTGTAACATAGCCTAATGCCTACAACGAAATTCTAAAAGTATAAGCATGATAGGCTGTTTACAGGTAGGCAGGTATACAATTTAGTAAACCATACTCGTAAAATGTGCCTTGTAGCTTAGCAAAAAACACAGAAAACGTACTTAATCTAATAATAAAATATTCAAGTAGCCTATACCCAAACATTAAAATCTCTGCTGAGCCACCACTTTTTGTTTTGTTTGTTTGCGTGTTCTTTGTTTTCTAGCTAGGGATAAAACCAAAAATATGAGGAATTTTCATTCCATGTTTTAAAAAATATTTATATACCCGAAGATTGTGGTCATTAAGCAAATAAAAAGTCGTAGAGCCTAATAAAAATTCAATCCAATGTAATAGCGATAAATTCTCTATTTCGCGTTTATTTTTCCATCACTTGGAAAAATTTGCTGCAAAATATAAAATGCAAAAATGATATTATGGAAGAAAATGTGGCTGTTTTGCGAGTCGCATTCGTTCTTTTTTCTATCTTATATTTTTCGTTGTAAAAAATTGCATATTCTTTTGGGGTATTTTTCTGAAATGGTTTGTTATTTATTTTCGAAAATAATAAATTGATTTGTTGATGCGCGTACTTCGTCCTCATCGTATTTTCAACTCACATTCACGAAGCAAGCCGTGAGGTAATAAATAAGTCGTGTATAGGTAGGTATCTACTTTGAATATTAAGCTCGAAAAAGAAGCGATCTTTTACGTAGCTAAGTGGAAATGAAAACCTGAGGGCTTTTTTCGTATTTCTCGCTTAATGAGATTTTGACTCGATTTTTCCATAATTTGCAAAGAAAATATTCTTCCTGAAAAATAACACGTACCATGGCAATGATGCTCGACTAGTATGAACTACCTCTTAACTTCGCTTTTTACAAGCTGAAATTATTATTCTTCATTGTTAAAATACGAATTTCGGTATTTTTCGTGCTGACGCTATAATTTGTGGTCATAAATAAAAGTATTATCATCCATGAGGACATTTGGTAATATATTTGCTGGAAGGATGTTTCGAAAAATTTCTTATGATGCTCATAAAAAAAATCTTACAGTTTTTCTGTCCCCTACGATAGTTAGAATAGACAACTCTACTTTACTATAGTCGATTTTAGCTGCCTGGGTGTCGCCGTCGCGTCGCAATCCAATCCCCTTCGACGTCCGCAAATCTATGTTTTCTTGCCTAACCAATAAACGACCAGGGGGAGAAGGGTACGTTATATCGAAAAAATTTCTTTTCAATTTCGTTAGGATAAAACAACCAGAAAAATTCAAAAAAAAAAAAAAAAACGTAATACAAAGAATTGAATTTCTTTTCATATACTTATAATTCAGACTATCATTTTTGATAAAACGAAATTTTAGAAAAAAATTGGTTGATTTTTTCATTTTTGTAAAATTACACTCAGAGCTGGACAAACTCCGATGCAAAAATATCAACTCATCTCAACTCCCAACTTCTTGGTTTTGAAAAAGAGTTACCTCCAGATGAAACTCCGACGATGAAAAAAAAAAGGCACTCCAACCCTTTTCGTCGTAGTTGTAATTGTGAAGAGGGAGCTAGGATCTCAGTAGCTCAAAAATGATCAAATAACGACGCAGGTAAAACGGACGAGTACTCTTTATTCGTCTAAGTACATTTCAATAATACAACGAGTCCGATAAATACGAATAATATGAAGAACCGTTTCGTTTGATGAGTGGGCGTGGCTTACGCACTTCACAAAAATTTACGATCAAAATATTTAGGTATTTTCCAAAAAAAATTAAAAATACGAGTATAGCTATAAAAATTATTTCAGAAATTTTTAACTAGAAAATTTTTTTTGTCGAAATGTTGGGCGTGAGAATTTTAGAGATTTTTTTTCAATAACTTTTTCAAATTTTTCTATTTTTTAAAAATTATTTATTTTATCTCATTTCATTTTAATTTTGGATAAAAAATAATTTTAAAATAAGATGCTTCGTTGAGACTTTTTTCAAGTGAAATGAAAGTAAAAATAAGCACTTCCAAGGTCCAAATTTCACTGATACTTTTTTTTAGAAAAATTTTATACTAGGTACTTATTACAAGTATTTCTTTGAGTTTTTCCCCCTATTTTCGAAGAAGAGAACTAAATCTTTGGCAAAACTTTTTTCAGCAAAAATAAATACCTAATAATTTAAAAATGAATGATAGAAAATATTTCGCACCTCCAAGGGAATACTGCCGTAACTCAAAAATTAGATGGTACCTACACTACCCAGTCACCTACCTACTTGGGATACCTAATATTGAAAGTTAATTTATTGTGTAAACATCGAAGAAACTTTTACAGTTTTTTCGATGTTCACATCCCAAGTACCATCTAATTTTTAAGTTATGACAGTATTCCCCTAGAGGCTTGTTTTTTCAGCTTCAAAACTTTTTATTTAGAAATTTTTTTATTTTTCCTATTTTTTTTTCTTTTTTTGAAGAAAAAATTTATTTATTTAGGGTATATAAGCACATGAAAATTGAAATTAACAACGTACCCCTTTGGAGTTTAAAAGGATTTTCAAATTTTCAACTTCAACTCGCCGGTCAGAAAAAAGTGAACTTTCAAGTCCAGCTCCGGCACAACGCAGAATTAATTTCTCAACTCATCGGAATGCCAATCGCCAAAATATGAAAAATTGTACATTTTGTACCTAGATACTCGTATAAAGCAAAATGAAATTTTTTTTGACATTTGATTTTTGTCCTTTCAGTGGTATAAGTATGCAAAAATTGATACACCACTTTTTTATGAGTTGCTTTTACTACATGAATTTCCCTACACCGTTCAGGAAACACCCTGTATGTGTATAGTATCAGATTTCATTTCAGTTGTAATTATAAAAAATTTGACGGGTAAGTCCAAGGGTTTTCACATTAAAAATTTTTAATAAAAAAATTCAAAAGTAAGCGCAGATGTTAACAATGTATCTATAGGCATGCTAAATGTTTGCTAGGAAAAACGATGAAGTTGATGACATAGTGTAAAATATAGCTACTGTAATAAAACGAAAATAAATTCAAAAATTGCTTAGTGAAATAGAGTGGGGTATATTACGAGCTTTTTGATAAATAAAAAAAGTCGTAAGAGTTGAAATTCGTGATATTTTATTTTTATTTTCTTTTACTTACCTTTGTATACACATTTATAAAAAAATATAAATCGTTGAATATTAGGGATGTTTCACGAATAAAAAAATGATCTGATTGTATACCTATTAGATTTGAATTTTTTGACAATCGTACGTCTTATGACTAAAGATTGCTGTTTTTTCAATTTTCAAATAGGCACCATGTGTGTGTAACAGTTTTGTTCCTGATGAATTGCCAGTTCGAGTACACTACATGGAAGGAACTACATTAGTTATGAAACACCCTGATGTATGCTCGTTTGAACAGCTCATCCATTTTTTTTGGTACCCCTTCAATTCTTTTTTCTTTAAAACGACCTTTCCAAAAAATTTTATCCTGGGAAAAAATTGAAAAAACATCCCTTGATTTTTTTTTTTTTTTTTTTGAAATAATTGGTGAAAAGTTCCCTTATTATGCAAAAAAATTCTCCAAATAAAAAAATATTTGGAAAATTTTGAAAAAAAAAAAATGGAACAAAATTCTCCGCAGGTAAAACTAATTCCAATTTAGACCCCTTCAGCGATCCTTTCGCTCAAAATTAAAAAAAAAATCACATTTTTACTTACTGAAAATTCAACTTAGGAAAATGAAAGAAATATTTGTAAAAATGCAAATTTTTCAATTTTGGGCAAAATGATCACTGAAAGGTTCAAAATCGGGGTAGTTTGACCTGCAGAACTCGAATCTGTGATTAGTTTTCTTATTCGACCATTTTATGTGATCACTGAAACTTTAATCAAGTTGAATTATGGAAAAACCTGATTTCGTGAAAAATTAACGAATTGAAGTGAAATTCGGGCAATATTCGTATAAATAAGTATTTAGTGACACACCTCGAGGGGAAAAAATTTTGATTAAAAAACTAGCGTTCAGTGGCGGAAAACCCCCACCAATATATCGGTTTTCCAAAATTTCAAGTATGCCCCCCCCACACAAAAATCTGAAGAAATTCTGAGTGGTATAAAATAGTTTAGAAAATGAGAAAAAAATTATCTTGTCAACTCCAAAATTGTGCTTTTAGGGCGATTTGAAATTTCAAAAGTCGCATTCAAGATCATTTTAGGGTTCAGAAATTTTTTTTAAAATTTACCCACAATACAACTTCAGTACTTGTACCTAAAAGCAAAGGTTGACGAAAATCGATAGAAAACTTATCTACGCAGGTGGAATTTTTAAGCTTAAAATGAAATATTTCGAGACACCAGCCCCCGAGGGCGAGATCAAAAATCTTTGATACACTCTAAAATCATTTCTTACCTGAAAAAGTTTTTAAATTCGGCTCAGGGCAGATTGACTCCTTTACCACACCAGAGTCTTTGTTTTCTTTTGACTTGGATTTATAGTCTTACGTCAATGAGTTCTGGATGATTTTAATGATGTGGTTTGAGGCAACTAGAAAGACACGTCTAACTTAATGTAAATAAAACGAATTTATGATGTGTTTTGGATCGGGTGTGCAAGAATTAGACTTACAAGTTCCATTCACAAACGTCAATTGCCAAAAATTTTGGGGGTTCACATCGAATCTCAATTAGGGTGGAACACTCGTGTGAATCACTTTTATGGCAAACTTTCTTCAATAAATTACCTCTTTATGGCAACTGAAAAATGTGGTAAACTTACAAACTCTGAAATTAGCATATTATGGATTATTCCAGTCCAACATAAGGTACAGACTAATATTTTGAGGAGGAATAAAGCAAAATTATGCAACGTATATTATCTATTTGTATTGCAAAAAAGAACAATAAGAATCATCTACCGAAATGTAGACAATAGAATCGTTCTAGAATGCTTTTCTTATAAACGAAATTTTAGCCTTACCCTCCTTATACATACTACTGATTTCTCAGTTAGTAAAAAATGGCACTACACACCCCTCAGCACACCCACAACACGAGAAATAGCCATTTACCATACACATCAGCAATAAGTTCAGAATAAAATTTTATCAATCTAATGTAGACTTCATGGCCGCAAAAATTTACAATAATCTTTCTACCGAAATAAAAGATGTCTCAAGTTTGAAAACTTTTAATAAAAAACTTTTTAAAAATAGTTATTGGATAAAGCACTCTACTCGGTAGATGAACTGTATATATGGACGCCGAAACTGCATAACACATCTTCAATCTTCATAGTTTCTCTAAAATACTACGTAGATAATTCCGCTAAAGATGCTTGATTTGAGTTACGAATCACATGGATAATTGATTTTTAAAATTTTTAAATTTTATTAAATATTAGGTAGGTAATTACTTGATTAAAAAAAAAAATCTTTATAAAATCATTATTGTAAAACATCAAGATATTTTGTCAATTTTTATTTTTGGTTATTAAAATTGATGCTTTATGAAAATCAAAAGTTGGCAACCCTGCTATCAAAATTTTTCAACTTTTTCTATCGAAATAATTTTTTGCATCAATATGAGCCATTTCAGTCCAGTTTTGGTACCAAGCAGATGTTATTTCAGTTTTTTGAAATTCGAAATTCTCGTTTTATCAGCGATCTGCAACTTTTTAACCCCCTGGTAGGGTGAGAAAATCGGTATCAGATTTCAAGTTCAATAGTCTGGGGTGGTGTAGAAACTCAAATTGCACTTTTTTAGGGGCGTTCCCGACGTACCATGTAGGTGTAACTACATATTAAGTTGGAGCGAAAATTTAAAATTTTCGATTTTCAAAATTTAATACCGCGGAAAAATTGTCACTTGGGGGATACATGAAAAACCCCCAAAAAAATTCAGATCGAATAATATCTTCCGATCGCGCAAGAGCCCTCAAATTTTTGAAAATTTACAAAAAATCAAAATTTGCAAAAAATTCCAAAATGTTACAGAATGGGTTTTATGCCATTGGTCGGCAAGTATTATCATCGTTATCAATATTTTTTGAAAAAAATCCAGAATTCATCAGATCATCGCATTTATGAGACATTAAAAAAATGTCATATTATACGGTTTATTTTTTTTGTCTTTTTAATTGAAGAAAAGGATTAAAAATTGGGAAATTTTTTTTTGAAATTAAAATGGGTTTAACATACATAGTTTCGCCCAAAAACACAATTTACGACGATTTTCCATCTTTACCTTCATTTTCAGGTACCTACCATCATTTTCCTCATTTTTTTCAATTTTTCGTACTTTTATGAAAAATTCTCAAAGGTACGAAAAAAAAAAGAAAAATCGCTGTAAAATTGTCTTTTTGGGCAAAACTGTACTATGTTAAACCCATTTTAATTCCAAAAAATTTTCCCCAATTTTTAATCAATTTTTTTCAATTAAAAAAAAAACGTAAAATGTGACATTTTTTTAATGTCTCAAAAATGCGATGATCTGATGATCTAATTCTGAATTTTTTTCAAAAAATATTAATAACGATGATATAATACTTGCCAACTAAAGGCATAAGACTTATTCTGTGACATTTTGGAATTTTTTTTGCAAATTTTGATTTTTTGCAAATTTTCAAAAATTTGAGGGCTCTTGCGCGATCGGAAGATATTATACGATTTGAAATTTTTTTTTTTGTTTTTCATGTATCCTCAAGACGCAACTTTTTCGCGGTATTAAATTTTGAAAATGGAAAATTTTTGATTTTCGCTCCACCCTAGTAACTACCTAAAAGTGGCAAAACACAATGTTTTTTTTTTTTTTTTCAAAAATGACCCTGCTTTGAGGCCTCCTAGCTTCATTTTTTTTGGTATGTTCTCAACTCAAAGTAAACCGCCTCTGCGAGTTTGGTTGAAATCCGAGGTATGTTTTTTTTCACTTCACCCTAATGTTCATCTGTGACCTAGGAACAAGCTTATATTTTTTAGGGTAGACAGCGCTTTAATCAGCTGAGAAAAGGCGGTGACCCATATTAGGAACCTGTTCCATATTCGGCGATTTTACCTTACGTATTTTTTTCGTGTGTGAATTTATTGCAGGGAGATAAAAAAAATCATGAAAAAAGTCATACGTATATTTCACAACTCGTGCACTAAACCTATTTGAAATAAAATTTTTCCAATTTGTTTTTTAAAGTTCTGAAAATTTTTTTAAAAAACGAGTTTTCTTATCATTTTGTTTATAACACGATTCAGCGGGATTGTTTGTGTACCTTCGGTACATTAAATATTTTGAAATCGGTATTGCTGCATCAATAGGCATTCGTAAAGCATCGACGATTAAGATAAGTGATGCGCAAAATGGAGAGAAAAGAGAGAGAGAATAGAAGAGACAGAAACAGTCGTAGTAAGAACAGCAGTAGGCAGGATTCATTTATCGCTGTATCAAAGATGTAATAATTTGGAGAATGGAGATTGAAGAAATGATATCAGTCGTAGCATTTACATTTAGAGTTCAAAGTAAAACCGAGGTTGTTAATCTTGAAGCTTTTATTGCGCCCTTTTGAAACTGCGACTAATTAAAATTTAAATTGATAGTTAGGTAGGCAGGCAGGCAGGCAGGCACGTCTATCTACATATATATCCATAGCCGAAAACTTTAGATATACAATTTACTAAAAATATCGATTCGACTCGACTAAAACTGTAGCATTTCCAAGTAATCGTAGCGCTTTAATTATGTTCCTAATAAGATCACCCATATAATATTCTTAAGAAAGTTTCACTTTCTCATTCTAAATGCGACAATAACACGGGTGGAAAAAATCCATTATAAGTTGTAACACGTAAAGGTTTGAAAATTTACAAATAATTTTTCACATTATATTTTTTCCAGTAGTTTAACCACATTTGCATTTATAATATTTATGAGATCCACCATCAATCATGTTTTAAATTAAGCCGAATGTCTACTCGATATTGATTTTCACTTAGAATTTATTTCCATTTTGAGGGCCTCATTAAAAATTCTTCTCAAATGTTTTTCAAAACGTTTAAACGCTTTATACGCGGTATCCTCTTTTATTTAAATTAAATTTCTTTTATTTTTTTTTCACACGGTGGGTGTTTTTTGAGAATAGGCGCCTGTTACACCATTCAACTGGTGCTCGATGAAAAGAGAAAAATATTTTAATTACCGACATTCTATCGAATAATCAAGATAGCGAACAAGCTACCTAGGAGTCGAGTCTCGAATTACAAATACCGCATTCGCGTGCTATGACAAATAAAAGTCTAAAAACTCAATCAATTCGCTATTGTGTTTCGCGTATTTAACACTACGTAAGCCATCGAATAATGGCGTTCGGTATCACATGTATTATCGAATAATACCTATATCTCGATGTGTCTGGTATCATAAATCATGATAAATAAGACGTAATATTCGACTTTATGTATGACGGTTAGGAAACGAATCTTCTCGTACCGATGTAGCCTTTATTTTTTGCGAAAATATTTCACTAGGCACATTAACGACCGAAATTCACGGTTAACATTGCGAACTCACGAAATATTTAGTAGGCTTTTTTGTTAGCTAGGTGTAGGCACTTTACATTAAGCGTAGAAATTTATGCCTTTACCGTAAAACAACGATTATACGATAAGTTAAACGCAACATTTATGAAAATTTGTTTACCATAATCAACGACTGCTGGGTAGGTTGAAATGAAAATTAAAACTTTACTTCAAGCGTTCGTACTGTATTAGACTAGAACCATTCAGCCATGCGTAAGAAATCTGATTGAACTTGAGAAATATCATCGTTTTTCGCAAAATACCGCAACCTCCATTTCGTTACAAATTACAATGAAACGCTACGTTGGCAATCTGATAATTTACGAGCATAACTCGGTGCGCATTCATGTAAAAAAGTCATCGTCTGAGTGATTAACTTGAAAAAACTTTTACATTATTATAAGTTTTCGAAAATATTACCTATTGTAAAGGAATTCTTCTTTCGATGCAACTTATAGGGTAATAATACTTAGATATATGGTCCTGTATACTATTTAAGTTGACAAAAAGAACCCATTTCGGGTGGGTTTAAAAAATAAACTTTCCAAAGAAAAAACACGCCGCGCCGGCTTTCTATTATTCCAAATAGACATTCCGTACCTATAGCAAAGATCCCTCATAAAAACTGCCATTTATACGTGTCCTGTAGACGGTTAAATTTTATCCTCTTCTCTAAATAGATTCGCATTTTCTACTTTCTGTCTCATAATAAATTCCATTTATTGACGTGGGTTCCACGGGTACCTTCGAACACTTTACTTTCTTATTCGATTTCGTTGACAATTTTAAAACTCTATACCTATCTAGAATAGGTCTCTCTCTCTCTATCTATATAGCTACCTTGTATAACAATTCACCAACTTTTTTATTAACCAGGGCCTATTCTGAGGAAAATTTGGAGCTGCACAAAGTTAGCTCCATTACCGCAGAGCCATGTTCCATTCGAGTATTATGAGTGTGGGATGGGAGAGGGGAAGTGAAACCACCACTTGTAGAATTTTTATGACTTTTCAATAACTGCTGACTAACGCTTTAAAATTATCGCAAAAAAATTTCTCGAGACAAAAAAATTGAAATTATTTTTCAAAGTGAAAATTTTTGGTGTGTTTAGGTAGTTTACCAAATTTTTAAAAAAGTCGTGCTTTTTTCGTGCTACCTATTTTTTTCTTTTTTTCTGGGAGGTATCAATTGCCCCACCCTAACTTATCAAACACAGAGGTATTGAGTGTACGTTTTAGGCAATTTTTTTGAAGAAATGGTTATGTACGAGTATCACAATTTTGTCAGAATAAATTTTGTTGAAAATTTTTTTGTCAAAATAGATTCTAATCAGAAGATTTTTGACAAGAGAATTTTTCAGAAAGAAAAATTTCAGACAAACATATTTTTTCAAAAAAAATTAAGATTTTTTTGGAAAAAAATGTTAATATGATTTTCTTTGAGATTTTTTTGACAAAATAGGTACCTACCTACCTAAGTAAGTATTTTTAAAATATTTTTTGACCAAAAAAATATTTTTCAAGACTTTAAGAAAAGATTTTTCATGTCAAAAAAAATCCAAGACCAATTGTCAAAAAATATTTTTTGGAGATTTTTTTTGTCAAAAATCAATATTTTGGAGTATTTTTTGGTAAAAAATATTTTTTCAAAAATTTTTCATCCAAAATAATATATTATTTTTCTTCAGATTTTCTTAATGTGTGAAAAAAATCAAGATGAGTAATAGCTTGTGAAAAATGTTTTTTTTTTTTTTTTTTTCTTTGACAAAATCTAAAAAAATATTTTAAAAAGATTTATTACCTATCAAAAGCTATGAATATTTTTTTAAATTTAGGTTGAGTTTATAAAAAAATGTTAGGTTCGGATCTCATCATATACCTAGGCCTTTTGTCATCGACGAGTTTAATTCCTCTAAGACTTTAATGTAATATTCCGAAGCATTTTTTGAAAAAAAGGTTAGGTTTGGATGAAAGACTTTTGCGTATTTTTTCAGAATTTAAAACCTAAATTTTTTGAAAAATTTGATGACTTTTTGTCAGACATTCTTAAACATAATATCAAAAAAAAAAAAATTGATGACTTTTAGACATTTTGTCAGACATTCTCAAAATTTTAAAATTTTTGAAGGTTACGTTAGGTTAGCTTTGAATGAAAGACATTGGGGTAATTGTTAGACATTAAAAAATGTTTAAAAAATTTTAAAAATTTGTTGACCTTTTTTATCAAGACTTTTGAAAGTAATTGTCAGAAATTAAAAAAAAAAAAAATCTCCCAGTTTTTCACACCCTTTTACGCTACCCAGAATTTTTCAGAATTTTTATCGTTGGTGCAACTTCCTCAAAATATGAAAAAAACCAATCAGTCGTACTTTTTTCTCCCACTGAACGCACATTTTTCATCAAAAAATTTTTTCCTCGAGGTTCATCACTAGATACTCCTTTATATACACCTTTTGCCCGAATTTGACCCCAATTCATCCATTTTTTGTGAATTCAGGTTCTTTCATTAATTTTATGTGATTAAAATTGAGTGATCACACGAAATGATCAAATGAAAAAACTAATCACGGATTCGAGTTCGGCAGGTCAAACTACTCCGATTTAGACCTTTGCTGTGATCATTTTGACCAAAGTTGAAAAAGTTGACATTTTTACCAAAAAATCCAATATCAGTAAGTAAAATGAAAAAAAATATAGATAAAGTACTTGTGAGCATAGTGCTCAGTGCTCGCGAGCACAGTTCTCGTGCTCGCGGCGTGAGCATATGGAAATCTTTTTTTGATTTTTTTTGTTATACATTCTGAAACTTGGAACTTTGAAATTTTTTAAAGATTTGATGACTGACAGACATTTTGTTAGACATTATGAAACTTATTTTTTTATGACTTTTAAACATTTATTTTCATTTTTGATGACTTTTAGATATTTTATCAGGCATTCTTTTTTTTCTTCTACCTATCGACTAAAAAAATGAAAATTTACTTGAATTTTTGAAGCTGCACAAAGTAATTTCGAATTAGGTGCACACTTTTTTTTTGGAGTTATCTACACAACATGTGTGGAGCTGCACGTTAAAATAAGGCCTTAAACTGTCTACGTACGGTAAATGCATTTTTTTTCTATGTTTAATTCCAAATAAATATAGTGCTATAGCTACTAAACGAAAAACTTTTTAAAAACAAATTTATAAATTAGATTTTCTATCTCGAAGAGAAAAAAAAGATAGACATAGTCGAGAACATAAGCGCAAACTACGATACACTAGGTAAATAAATAATTCCGCTCGCTTAGAGCGATTAAAAGGATTATTTTTTGTCGATGTAGGTATTCTGCAGAATATTTAAATTTTAAATTATTCATACGTTGGCTGTAGAAACCATTGCAATAGTCGAATGTTATAAATCAATGAACATGGCCTTTCACGCGTCGCTAAAATAAAAATCAAATATTCCTTAGGTACCCTTACAACAGTTTTCAAAACCAAGGACGTCAGGGGCCAGATGAGGCCCCAAGGGAAAGTAGTTTTAAGCGATTCATTCGTGTAGAATGTTAAAAAATAAAATGACATATGAGGGACTAAGTTTGAGCGTAGTTACGTAAAATTTTGAAAAACATGCGATGTTTTTTGTTTAGGTAGGTATATAATTCGATTAAAAGTAAGTTCGGGCTATTTTTTTACCCAAATGCTTCAAAATTGTCTGCATGCTGCATACACGAGTTCAAACGAGTATTAAGTGGATTCTGGTAATGGAATCATTTTGAAAAGGCAACGAAATTCGATATCAAACCGCATCGATATTGAATAACATTTACTGCTTCGAATCTCAGAGTTGGCAAACCTACTTACACTTGTGCAGTTCGGCTTGTTTTTCGTATATCGGATGTCACAGGGAAGTTTGGTATGCTAAGAGCTGCGACTGAAAAAGACCCTTTCTAAGTAACAGGAGGTATTTCAATATCCCGACAAACGAAAGGAATTCGCACATCCGGAGTAATAAGGTCGCATTTCAAAAAATCGTCTCATTTTTTGTTTTTGGTCCGTTTTTTCCCTGCTCTATTATCAGTTATCACATAATGGTATTGTGTTGAAATGTCAACTCCCCCTTCAAAAGAAGAAAAAAAAACTGATGTTGTAGGTAACTTTATATCGAGAGGTGTTATTTTGGGATAAAAAATTTTCCAATTTTTATTCGAGTAAGAAAATTTTTTCCTTTTTTCAGAAGTAAACTATTTTCTCATTTCTTGTACAAGATATCCGTAAACCGTTTTGCTTTTGAAGAAAGAATCTATTTTTATTTTTATTTTTTTCGCCAGAAAATACATAAATTTTTTGTTCCAAAAATTTCTCATTTTTTGAAAAAAAAACCTAAAAAAAAAAATCAATTTTTTGGATTACATTTTTTTATTTTAATTATTGAGTAGGTAGATAAGAATTTGTTCATTATTAAAAAAAAAAAAAAAAAAAAAAAAAAAATTCAATTTTTGGAATGAAACATTTTTATTTAATTTTTATTTTTAGAAGGAAAGTTCCTAATTTTTAAGGAGAAAAAATAACTAATTTTTTCCAGAGAAAAATTCATTGCTTTGAAGAAAATTTTTCATTTATTTGATGCCAAATGATTTTTTTCATAATTTCTTAGATTAAAAAATTATTACATTTTTTTGTAGTGAGAAAATGCTTTATTTTTTTAAGCAGAAAAAAATAACTAAATTTTTAAAATTTTTATGGAGAAAAAAATCCATGTTTTAAAGAAAGAACATAATTTTAATTTTTAGCCGAATTTTTTTTTTAAAATTTAGGCTATTGTGTCCGACCCTGATTTAGAAGGAGGGGGGGTAGAAGAGTTCTGACCCCATTTGTCGACGTTTGGGACCAAAAGATGACGATCTGTCACATGTCACATATTTATATATATATATATATATTTATTTATTTACAATTTTACCGCTACTTTTGGAATTCTGGGGCCGAGCCTAACAGGTCAAATGAGGTCAAACTTGATATGTAGGGTCCCCTCGGTGTAGGAATGATGCAAAAAAAATTTTGGAGCCCTAACTCAAAATTGGGGATATGACCTCTTTTTGAGGGGGATGCGGGGGAGCCCCAATATCATGAAATTTTTTGAAACTTGCCCCAGTGATGAGAACCTTAATTACCTACACCATAGTCAAATTTCAGCCCCCTAAGTCATCCCCACCCCATTTTAGGGCCCAAAAAGTGGATTTTGGGGTCATTTTTTTCACGTTGATCAGGCTACAGACCCCCCAAATGGGGCTGAGAGGCCAAAATTTTCATCATGGATCAAGTTTGTGCCCCTGATGTGCCTTTTGTAGGTTTCAACTTTTGGGCCCCCTTTGACCCCTGTCAAGGGTCAAAAATCAAGATTTTTCACAATTTTTCATGTTTTTTCTCGCTTCCCGGTACGTTGATCAGCCTGCAGCCCAAACCAAATGACCTTGGATGCTAAAATTTGGTATTTAGGATCGGTAAGATCACTGAGGTGCCTTTTGGGGTTTTTGACCCTTGGGCCCCAAAATTGAGGGTGGCCCCTTTTTGAGGGGGGCTCTAAAGAGGCCCAATTTGACAAAATGATTTGAAATTTTTACCAACAACAGTGACTCTGATTGTCTCCACTGTATCCAAATTTCAGCTTCCCAAGTCATCCCCACCCCATTTTAGGGCCCAAAAAGTGGATTTTGAGGTCATTTTTTCACGTTGATCAAGCTACAGACCTCCCAAATGGAGCTGGGGGGCCTAAATTTTTATCATAGATCGAGTTCATGCCCCTGATGTGCCTTTTGTAGGTTTTGATCTTTAAACCCCTTTTGACCTCGATACAGGGTCAAAAATCAATATTTTTCAATTTTTAACCTGTCTTTTCTGACGCGTTGAACAGCCTACAGCCCAAACTAAAAGCCTTAAACAATCGAAATTTGGGATGTAGGGTCAGTAGAGGTCACTGATGTGCCTTTTGGGGGTTTCGACTTTTGAGCACCATTTGACCCCCGTACAGGGTCAAAAATCAGAAATTTTCACATTTTAACCTCTTTTTTAGGTGTGTTGATCAGCCTATAGCCCAAACCAAACGACCTAGAAGGTCAAAATTTGGGATGTGATGTCAGTAAAGGTCACTGATGTACCTTTTGGGGATTTTCGAGTTTAAGCCCGGTCCGCACCTTCAAATAATTTGATCAAATCACGTTTGATCAAATATATTTGAAGGTGTGGACGCGTTAATTCAACACCACCTATTGTTATCCTATTGTCGACACCTTCAAATATATTTGATCAAACGTGATTTGATCAAATAGCCCCCAAGGCGGGGGTATGGGGGCGGAGCCCCCATCCTAAGAGCTGGAAGTGACAACGTGGTTGGGGGCGAAGCCCCCAACGCGGGGGTATGGGGGCGGAGCCCCCATCCGAAGAGCTGAAAGTGATGAGGAGGTTGGGTAGGAGTCTCAACAGGGGTATGGGGGCGGAGCCCCCATCTGAAGTTGAAATCTTCAATGCAGAGAGGAACTAAAACTGAAGACAAAAACCTGACATTTTTAAACTGAATTTGAAGTTAAAACTGATATTGAAACTGAAATACCATGGATGAAAACGTTTTCAAAGTGGTACACTAACTTGAAAAAAAAAATTCGGCTGTCGCGGAGCATCTTGACTGCTACGCGTTTTTTTTTTATTCAACTGAAAACGTCTGATTTTTCATAACTTTCATCTATCCGTATTTGCGGCAAACTGAGTAGGAAAATTAACATACATCATGCCACCATATTTACGGCAAACAAAGTAGGCAACTTATTATACTTCTTCGATATTTTTAGGGTTGTCAGGGCGAATAGAATATTAATACATTATGTAGGAGTATAATAATTATGTAGAACTTATTTCTATGAACTTTAGCGCTCAAAAATGGTTTTTTTTCTCAATTTGAGAATACTACCTACTAAAATGGGTGTTTTTTTTTGTTTTTTTTTTTACAAAAATCATACTTACTTAATTTGCATTATTTTAATTCAATTTTTCATTGTTTCACTTTTGCATAAATTTAGGAAAAAAATATATTAATTTTTGTGAAAAAAAATACCTAGTATTTTTTCTGGAGAAAAATCTTCATATTTTTGTTTCAATTTTTTTTGAACGAAAAATACCTATAAAATTTTCTCAATTTTTTTGTATTCAAGATTTTTTTTTAATTTTTGAATTTGGATAGGTACCTATTTTTAAAATTTTTCTGGAATAAGAAAATTTTCACTTTTTTTTATAAGAAAAGTAATTCCAACTTTGTGAGGAAATGAGTTGGTAAATGGGTATCCCGCATACTTCATACTTTAACTTTAATTTCATTTTTGAAAACCGCAAGATGTAATTACAACTTTGATAATAAGAATAACTTGAATAAATAAGTAGGTATACTTACGAGTAGATAGGTTAACAAATGAAACACGAGTATCGTAACTTGATCTTGTTGTACGTAAAAAACTTTTCTAAAATTTACCCCAGCGCTTGCTACAAAATACTCGCTTATCAATCAAACCAAAACGTTTCCATTTAGTTAACCAAATATTAAACAAGGAGTATAATTTGTATACCTATTCTCTGTAGAATAATTTTAAAAACACTCCCATCATTCTTCGGCTAAAATAAAAGTTTTCCTTTTCGTTTATTTACAGGCTTGTCAACCTGCTGCGAGGTTAGCTTTGGATGATGTTAACAATGATAAAACAATTTTACCCGGTTACAAGCTCAGAATGCATTACAACGACAGTCAGGTAAATGAATTTGCATGTACCTACACCTACTACCTAGTCTTATTCCTAATATACTTGTGTAGCTGTACTTGCTCCTTCAAGCATATTACGTTCGTATTATCGATTAATTTATTTCTATAGAGTATTAGAAAATATTTTCAAAAGAAATTTTCTCAAAGTGCACGTAATTTATTTTCTAAAATCAATCGTGAAATTTCGAACAACGTTATTAATAATTTGAAATATTGCTTTAATAATCACACAGCGACGATAAAGTGTTTTCTATGTATTATGTAAGTAGGTACCTATTCAGGGTCTAGCACTGCCATAAAAACAAACACTTTTCCAGCATCCTTGCTCGAAAGAAATTAGTTCAAAAGAGAAAAAAAAAGTTTACAGGACCTTAATTAAATTTCTTTTGAATTAAACTTGAAATTTACTTTAGTAAAATAATTCACAGCTAGGTAGGTACCAGCTCATGTATTAAAAACTGAAACAGTATTTTACTCTCTTTTTTTTCTCGTAAATTCACAAAGAACTGGTAAACATCGAATGATAATTATAATAGGTATTTATTTTGTAATTGAATGTTTCAAAAAATGGGGTAGATAGATATACAACGAGGATAATAAAATGTCAAAAACCTCTTTGTTTACTTTTTCGAGTTTAATTTACGAGTCAGGATCACCGAATGGTTTACTTTCAAAATGATTATCAATTTATGAAATTTGAATTAATTCTACGATTAATTTTGAAATGTTGTTTCATTAAAGTTTGACAAAGTATGCCGAGTTGAAAAGTCTATTTTTACAACAACAAAAAAACGTTGTTTAATAATTTGAATAGCTGCTTTTGAACGCCAAGTTTTCATTTATTTCTAGACCATTTTAATCTTACTCGGCGAATAAATGTCATTGAAAAAAAAAAAAAAAAAAAAAATTAATCGCTATTATATTTTTAACAGTGCGAGCCCGGACTCGGAGCGTTGGTTATGTACGATTTGCTCTACCAAGATCCTACAAAATTAATGCTACTGGCAGGTTGTAGTACAGTTTGTACGACAGTCGCGGAAGCAGCAAAAATGTGGAATTTAGTGGTGGTAAGATTATTATACATTGTACGCGGCGACAAGTTTAATACCATTCAACTGAATACTTCTCATTTAATTTCGAAAACTTTTCTCGATTAGGAAAAAAATTAATCCTCCGGTTACGTCACAATTTTTGTAACGTTTTAATACAGATTTATTTGTTTTGTTCTCCAGCTATGTTATGGAGCGAGCTCGCCCGCTTTATCCGACCGTCAAAGATTTAAAACCTTATTTCGTACTCATCCTTCTGCAACTGTTCATAACCCTACTCGCGTTGAATTGTTGTTAAAGTACGGATGGTCTAGAATCGCAATACTCCAGCAAGCTGAAGAAGTTTTCATCTCGGTGCGTTTTATTATCTATGGCATGCTTATTATTATTATTTGCGAGATACTTTAATACGAATGTATTACCCAAAAAGAAATAAAGGGGCCAAAATACTTTAAAAAAAAAAGAAAGAAAAGAAGAAGAGTGAAAAACGTGCGCTGGAAAAAACACAAAAAGCACGTACTTATTTGAAAAATTTCAAAAAATATACTTCTTAGTCGACAAAATTATACGATGCCAATTTTACTTCGGAAGGAAGAAAACTTTTTGCTTTTATATTTTTTGAAGATGATTTTTTCCTAATGCAATAAAACATTTCAAAAAGAAATATTTACTATTTAAGCATCACGTCGTCGAAGTTACGTGAACTAAGTACGAGTATATGGTAAGGTATCTCGACCAAAATGGAGAAAATGTAATAATCAGACAACTTGCCAGTATATGCTGGAGGAAAGGTTTTCTTCTTTGTAAAGTACGTAATTGAATTTTTCATGGGTAAAACAGGATCAAAACAAAATAAGTTTAAAACTTTTTGAGCATTTTTATGAAAGACAGCTGACAGTTCTTTAATATTTAAACGATTTCGCTATCGTTAAGTAGAGTCAAAAATGTTATAAACTTCATCTAAATAAATAAACACTTTGGCGGGGAAAAAAACTTATACAGCTTTAGTACGCGGTTAATGTATCTGCATAATGTTATCTAGACCGTGGAAGACTTGGAGATACGTTGTAAAGAAAGAAACATCGAGATTGTTACGAGACAAAGTTTTTTAACCGATCCGGCCGATGCGGTTAAAAATTTAAAACGTCAAGATGCTCGAATTATTGTCGGATTATTTTACGTTGTAGCCGCTCGAAAAGTTCTATGCGAAATGTATAAGCAGCAATTGTACGGTAAATCGTACGTTTGGTTTTTCATAGGTGAGTTATCCGCTTAGAACATTAATTTTTGCGAAATATTCTCGAGAATAATATCGCGATATTTTCTCAAAATATAGGATGGTACGAAGACGATTGGTTCGCAAGTAATGTCGATAATGATACTGATTGTCAAACGGAGGAACTTATGATAGCAGCAGAAGGTCATCTTACAACAGAAGCTGTTATGTGGAATCAGAATAGATTTCAAAAAACCATCTCAGGAATGGTAATCCAATTCGAAGCATTATAAGATGTACCTACGTACTTGAGCAAATATTTTGTTTTTAATTTTTATTTATTTATTTTTTTTTTTTCATCAGACTGCTGACGACTTCCAAAAAAGACTGGACGAAGTTCTTTTACAATCTGGTTACGGTTTAAATAGCAGTCGATACCCGCCAGGTTATCAAGAAGCTCCTTTGGCATATGATGCGGTTTGGGCTGTGGCTTTAGGTAACATCTTGGAGCATTTTTGATTAATTTTATTTTTTTACTCGATTTACGAGAAATAATTTTTTATTTACAGCTTTTAATAAAACCATGAATATTTTATCAAAGAGAGGAGAGTCTTTAAAAAGTTTTACATACACCAACGAAAAAATTGCTTCCGAAATTTACAGCGCGATGAATTCGACTGAGTTTTTGGGCATTTCGGTAAGTTTTTGAACATGTTGAATAAATTGCCTATGCGATTCGCCGTGTATTCACGAAGGAGGAGCTAGAGTTTTGGCCAGATGTATACGAGTTGAATAAATTGCATACGCGATTTGCCGTGAATTTATAAAAGAGAAAGAGAAACTAGTTTAGGCAAGTTGTATGCACGTTAATAAAATTGCCTACTCGGTTTGCCGTATATATAACCCAGTAAAATAAGACTAAAAAATGATGTAACCAAATACTTTAAATTAATAATACTGGAAACTCAATGCTTTTGATTTGACTCCCAAGAAGAGCGCTCTCTAAGCGGCTCGGCATGAAACTAATTCCAGGTTTTCGACTAATCGTCGCGTGATTCGCCCTCTGATTGGTCGAAGACATGACGATCGGTTGAAAGTCTGAGAATAGTTTCATGCCGAGCCGCTAAAACTGCTAAAAGAGCGCTTTTGTCGGGGCCACTTTTCCCCATTGAAGTTTCCAGTATTATTAATTTAAAGTATTTGATGTAACCTACATTTTGGGCTATACGGTTTTTTTTTTAATTGTAAAATGTTTCTTTCGGGGTCCTGGTTAACCAAATAAAAGGTCCTTGAACCTCACCCCTCGGGAAGTCTCCTAAATGTGGACCCGAAGTGACCGATAACGCTTCAAATATGCGTTTAAAAGAAAAAATTATTATCACCAAAATTAAAGTAAATAAAATTTGCAATAAAAAAAAGTTATATTCATTTTTTCAAAAAAGTGAACGGGTGGTGCAAAAACGCGCACCAAAATATATATATATATACAGCGAAAAAAAAAATGAAAATTGCCTCATTTCCACAATAATGATACACAATTTTGGAATAAGTCGAATATATTCGATTAAGAACATGCCATAGACTCTAAAAAAGCCCCTACCCTTCCTCTCCGTAAAAGTGCGCAAAATTATGGATACACGGGAATCCACCTTTTTAAAATCGTCAATAGGGCCCTAAATCGAAAAAATTTTCAAATAAAAATTGAAGTGCATAAAATTTCTTACAGTAACACTTCATTCACTTCTTTTTACAAGTCAATGGTGAAATTGTATCCTATTCATAAATATAAAGGGAGAATTCTTAATTTTTTTAACCTGTATGTTTTGGCGGTTGTTTTTGCGCCAACCGTTCACTTTTTGGAAAAAATCAATATAACCTTTTTCACTGCGAATTTGATGACCTTTAATTTTGGTTATGATCGTTTTTTTGTTTGGATGCTTTGTAGCCGCGCTTCATACCATGAAAAGTAAACATTTCATTTTTTGGGGCACTATGTATAAATATTGATGGCCGTTTTTGCGTCATCCCTTAACGTAAGGGGTGAAATGAATGAAACGTTTTTGTGGGAAATTTTATGCACTTCCGCGTTTATTTGAACTTTTTTTGATTTAGAGCACAGCTGAAGAGTTATTGACGATTTTAAAAAGGAGAGTTCTCGCTTATCCATATTTTGAAGGCTGAGGAAGGGTGGAGGTTTTTTTGTAGTCTATGGTATGTCCTTATTCTTCGAATATATTCGACTCGTTCCAAAATTGTGTGTTATTCGTAGGAATAGGGGAGGGGCGAATTTCATTTTTTTCGCCCTGTATATTTTGAATCGAGTTTTTGCACCACCCGTTCACTTTTTTTGAAAAAATGAATTCAACTTTTTTTATTGCAAATTTCATCTACTTCAATTTTAATGATGATTATTTTCTCGTTGAAATGCATATCTGAAGAGATGTTAGCAAAAAACGACGAGAGGATCTCTTCGAGTCCACATTCGGGGGACTTCCCAAGGAGTTAGGTTCGAGGACTTTTTTGGGGGGGGGGGGGGTAATCAGTAACCCCGAAAGGAACATAATACAAAAAAATATTTTTTATGTAGCCCAAAATGTAAATTCGTTTCCTTATTTCGCTGGGCTATAATGGTGGAAAAAGTTATAGTACGTTCGGCGAAAGATTGCATTTGGCAAATTTTTGCGCGAGAAAAGCGGAGCGAAAATGAACCAATCAATGCGCCAAAACGAAAAATTCTCGGCTTCTAATTGCTTCGTTTTTTCACTGCTGTCCCCACTTTTTATTTTACCATGTGCAATATTTCGCCGAACGTACTATAGCAATGAAATTGAAATGTTAGAAATTACATTTTTAAGCCCCCTACTGCTGAGTCTCCCTATTTTTGTACTCAAGGCCGCAATTTAAAAATTTTATGGAATAACTTCAGTTATTAAGACTATAAAAATTTCGATTGAAACACTCTCATGTACCTACATTGTATTAAAATCATCGAACTTTACGTATTAGTGTCCAATCGAAATTTTTATAATGACCAAAATTATTTCAAAGATTTCAATCTACAACTTTTATCTGAGAAAATTTTCAATTGGGGTCTTTGGTACTTTGGAAACGGATATAAAGCACTTCCAAAGAGAGAGGACAGATCCTCAAAAAAAGGGAGCCTTAAAAAAATGGTGCCCTTTTTCCGCCTCTTGGCTATACCACGAATAAATTTTGCATTAAGACGACTGCAATCCATACAGTGATTGAAGTTTAAGGATGATTTTTAAACAGATGCAAAATTGGAGGGGAGAGAGGGGTTTGATCGAAATTTTCCCTGAATCCAAAGATATTCACAATATTATCATTATGTAGGTATAATTTTTGTTTGAAAATTTTTTCAATTGGACCCTTGCCTATGGAGATAGAGAGATGTTTTGGAAGGGGGATGGAACTTGAGGAAAGGGTGGCTCTGAAAAAATATCATTCTACCTCATTTTTTCTCTAATACATCCAAGATTACGTCTTATCAATCAAAAATCGCTTTCAACCTACCCATCTTGTGGACATTCGTTAAAGATTGAACTATAATTACGAGTTAAATAAATTGCCTACCCAGTTTGCCGTGTATTTATAAACAGATTATAATGCGAGTTGAATAAATTGCCTACACGGTTTTATAAACGAGGAGCTGATTAGAGACAATTTGTATACGAGTCGAATAATTTGCCTATGTGATTTTCCCTGTTAAATGAGGCTTCAACGCTTTAGCTTAAATGATGGTAAATTTCTGTAACGCGCTATTCAATTCAAATGCTCGTCTGTTTTCAGGGAATTGTCGCTTTCAGCTCCCAAGGTGATAGAGTTGCCTTAACTCAGGTTGAACAAGTACAAAATGGATCTTATGTGAAATTAGCGTATTACGATACAGAAAAAAATAATTTCACTTGGCTAAACGAAGCTAAATGGATAGGTATGAAAATTGATTTAAAACTCGCACCGCTAAGTAAATAACTATCTAATTCGACGTTTCAAAAAAAAAAAAATCATTAAATATAGGTAATAAAATGCCCAATGATCGTACCATCATAAAATCGGAATTACGAACGTTGAACGTGCCGTTATTCTTATGTATGTGGGCGATATCAGTTATCGGAATCCTGGTCGCAATTGGGCTCATTGTGTTTAATGTTTACAATCGTCACAGGAGGTAAGATTTAAAATTGCGAATAATATTGGTCAATTGTCATCGAATATCGTAGCACTCGAATAATATCTACAATTGTTATGATTTTTTTAAATTTTTTTTTTGATGCTACAGAGTGATTCAATTTTCACATCCAGTATGTAACACCATAATGCTCGTTGGTGTTATCGTCTGCTTAACAAGTGTGATATTACTTGGACTAGATGGGCAAATCGTATCGCCAGACGTCTATCCGTTGGTTTGCCAAGGTAGAGTTTGGCTTTTGTCAATTGGTTTTACTCTCGGATATGGCGCCATGTTCAGTAAAGTTTGGAGAGTTCATCGTTTAACTACAAAAACGAAAAATAATATTAAGGTAACTTTGTAGATTATCAGGTCTCGGTCTTATACCGGGTACCCAAGAATATGTTGTCCACCTAGATAACGACAACGAATCAGACCAATGAGATAACCATTTCTAGTTACCTGATTGGCTGATCCGTAGATCGATGACGTAGGTGGACAACATATTCTTGGGAACCCGGCAATTTCTTACGATCCTTTTTTAAAACTGGACTTTTTTTCTCATTTTGCAGAAAAAAATTCAACCGTGGAAACTTTATTCTATGGTTGCCGGACTTCTGATAATTGATCTTATGTTGTTATCTGTTTGGCAAATATATGATCCTCTTCAGAGAAGTATACAAGTATTTCCGTTAGAGTTACCAATCTCTACGGAAGATGATATAAAAATACGTCCTGAATTGGAACATTGTGAAAGCAGAAATCATTCCATTTGGCTAGGTAAGTAATTTTTTTCCTACCTAGAGTTGCAACCATTCCCTTATTTATTTTTATCATTTTGATTTTGCAGGTATAGCATTAGGTTACAAAGGAGTGATATTAGCTTTCGGATTATTCTTAGCGTACGAAACACGTAGTATTAAAGTCAAGCAAATTAACGATTCGAGATATGTCGGAATGTCCATTTATAACGTGGTTGTGCTCTGTGTTATTACCACTCCTGTTACTATGATAATTGCATCTCAACAGGATGCTAGTTTTACTTTTACAGCATTATCAATTGTATTTTGTTGTTTCCTTTCAATGGCTCTCATTTTTGTTCCTAAAGTATGTTGGCATTTTTTTTTAAACCAATTGTCAAGAACTTGATGATTTAATCAAATAATTTATGTTGACAGGTAATTGAAGTAATTCGTCATCCAATGGAT
Organism: Balanococcus diminutus; assembly: GCA_959613365.1. NCBI lineage: Eukaryota > Metazoa > Arthropoda > Insecta > Hemiptera > Pseudococcidae > Balanococcus > Balanococcus diminutus. The sequence goes on along the minus strand of OY390715.1, from coordinate 39,399,746 downwards.
AAGGCTGAATCTAAATATAATCCAGATTATGGTTTATCTAAAGAAGAAGAGGATAAATACCATAAATTATTAGCCGAGAATGACGAATTATTTAAATTAATTAAGATGGTGAGTTTTATTTTATTTTTCTGTACTAAACTACCTAGACGATATAACTTTTTTATTCGTTCAACTTGTAAAGGATGCATTTTCTATTTTTTTTATATTCTCATAAAAACACAAGTAGATATAGATGTGTTTTCGAACACGGCGATAATTTTTAACTAAAATAAATCCGCAGTAAATCAGTTTAGTAGGTACTTATATTCCCTTATACGAACGTATAACGATTTTCTCTTTTATGCCGTTTAGAAAGAAGATAAAATTATAATGCTCAGACTGAAGTTGGCGGAAAAAGAAGCAGCTTCTGGAGGGATGAAACCCGACAATCAAACACCGAATACTTTAACGGTAAATAAAGATAATCTTATTGTTGCCGATTTTATTACTGGCGAAGGTACATCCGACTCCGCATATGGTGGAGGTACTTCCGTACAAACCAGGTCATCTCGAGCTAGTGCATCAGATATCGAATTTTCAGAATCATACCTTTAAAATTTCCAAATTTACCTAAAATCCGTAAAAAAGAATTCCTTCAACTCGATACTACCTAAATTACTTCACCTGCTTAACAGTTCGAAAAATTAACGTTAAATTTAAAAAAGCCCGGTAAAATAAAGAAAATGAAATTGCATTTTGGGTTACATGAAATTTTTTGATTTTAAAATATTCCTTTCAGTTTCTTGATTAACTGCCAAAAATTCTCAAACCTCACTTTTTGGAAAATCCTTCCTCCAGAAGTGAGCCTAAAAAACCCAATCTTTTTTTTTTTTGCTTAGAACTCTTCAAAATAGTCGTTCAAATAAAAAGATGGCCTTAACTAAAAGTCAAGTAAATGAAATTCCTCCTCTGGTTAAATTTGAAAAAATTTCAAAAAGTTGGAGTTTTTGCAAAATTGCACTTAATCAATGAAAAAATCTCCGAAAAAAATCCAATGCAAAACTCTGCCCTGCAGGAATTTTGATAAAATTGAGTTTTTGCGAAATTGCATTTTAATCAATGAAAAAAGCTCCGAGAAAAAAATCGAATGCAAAACCCTGCCTCGAAGGAGTTTTTAAAAGATTAAGTTTTTGCAAAGCTGCATTTGATCAATGAAAAAAGCTCCAAAAAAATGCAATGCAGAACCCTGCCCTGGTGGAATTTAAAAAATATATATTTTCAGAAATTTTCAAGAAAAGAGAAATTGCATTTAATAAACGAAAAAAGCTCCGAAAAAATCAAATGCAAACCCCTGCCCTGGCGGAATTTTTAAAAAATAGAGTTTTTGTAAAATTGCATTTAATCAATGAAAAAAGCTCCGAAAAAATCCAATGCAAAACCCTGCCTAGTGGAATTGAAAAAAAAAGATATTTTCATAAATTTTCAAAAAATGAAAAATTTGCACTTAATCAATGGAAAAGGCTACCCTAAGATCCAATGCAAAATCCTCCTCTGGCTAAATTTGAGAAAATTTCAAAAAATGTAAGTTTTTGCAAAAGATTTGAAAAAGTGATGATTGTCCCCTATTTTCGCGAATACTGCACAATTTCGGAAGGGGTCAAAATATATGCAGGGTGTACCGGATTGAGAGTAAAGCCTTCAAACCAGTCACTATGCAACTTATGAGCATTCGATGTGAGTATGTTTTCCTAACCTCCGGATTGCAGGGACTAAGTTATGCTCATCGAAATTTTTTTTTCGTTTTGGCAGTGTTTTCAACCTTGGTTTTCTCGACAAGTATAATAGTTAGAAAGTTGTGCTTTGCGACATCGGATAGCAAATTTTGTCTAGAATTTTTTCATGAGAGTGGTAATTTTTATAACTGGACAAGGAAGTCTGTACCGAGCATAATATTTGAAAAAACATGTAAAAAAGGTGACAATTTCTCTTATTTTTTTGTGATAACTCAATAAGTTGTCTTCTGACTAAGCTGTTACTATCGACTTTTCTATGAAAAAGGGCTACTCTTTTCAATGGCGCAACCCCCACTCTTCTATCTTACTCCAATCAAAAGTTATAAGCGAATAATTTTTTGAAAAACATCTAAAAAAAATCATAATTAGGTAATTTTTTTTAAATAATTTTTTTTTGTGTGTGAATGGGGGTAATTTTAGGTTCACATTTGGCGAACTTTTTGAGGGGGGAGGTTCAGGATATTTTTGATGAGTAATCAGGACACTAAAAGAACTAAAAATTAAGTATTTTAAAATCAAAAAATTTCATTTGGCTCAAAATGCAATTTACTCCTTTGGTCTAATTTTACTGGGCCATAAACTCGAAATATGATTTTGAAGTTGATATAAATTTCGACTTAACACGAATACAATAAAAAATTCAACATTGAAGGCGAATAATGTTCGACAATACCTATACCTACTATATACTTACTCGGTGAAATGTCGTAAACGTTTGCACAATCATGTTTTTACTTTTTATTTAGAACCTTTGTAGAAGACTGGTTTGTGGGGCCAATACCTATTTTTTTAACGCATCAAATGCGTCTTTCTTCAAACGATGTTATTTGACCTTGTTATTTTATTGTTGTTTTTGTTAGTTTTTTTTTTCTATTTATTTATTCGGTGTTAATTTGTTAAAACAAAAATAATAAACTTTAGAAGTGGTAATAAAATCGGCGGATGTAATTTTCGAAATGATAAATTCGTTTTAGTTGAAACCATTTTCATATTGATATTCGTATACCTACCTATCGTGATTTTTAAATAATTTTATTAGAGAGATATTTTTATACCCTTTAACTCAACTCCCTGCACGTACGTAGAATCATTATTCCGATGCCACCATTTCGTGTTTTCATTGCTTTTAATAAACGTGTGGTTGATGCATATTTTTCAAATATAGGTACCTACAATAAAATTATTTATTTGTGTTTTACGAACTTCGCAGCAATATCTATTTATATCATATCTTCATATACTTAATTAACGCAAAATAATCAGTGAAATCTCGTTAGCGGTGTCCTATAATTTTCTCATTTCATAATCTACAAATGTAAATACGAGAAAAACCTGTACTATTTGCGCTTTTATTATATTGTTTCAATGATATCGATGTAATTTATTATTTTTGTAGATACTTGCTGTACAAAGTAAACTCCCAAATCAAAACTTGGACGGCGTTATTAACGAGATTTTACTGCTTTTTCATTCGTGAAACATTCATTTATTTCATTTTCATTTTAAAAAGATCCGTCCTTATGTAAAAAAGGAATTTGCACAAATTTAGTTCATCTCTAATTTGGGAGTTTCCTTTACGTATGTGTGTTCCTATGTTAAAAAAAATTCATGTTCGAAAAAATAAAGATCTAAAAAAAAAATTTCCACGTGTTCTTATTTCTTTTCAACATAAGGACGGATTTCATTTTTCAATTTACTCTTAGGTGGTAATCATTCTCTGAGACTAATGAATGCCTTTTTTCTTCTTAGTTACCTCCAAGAACTGACTTCAGACGTCACACTTGAAGAGAATAACACTTCGAAATCGAAACTCAATTAGTAAAATTCAATGTTTTGTTTATTATCGACTATATTTCTACGTCTCCTATTTGATGAACAAAACTACCTGAGTAATGTGTATTTTGTATTTCATTTTCGCCGTATCTTCTTTCTTTTTTTTTTGTTTGTTCATTTTTATTATGTTTTTATACATGATAGTTAACTGTTGAAAATCATTGCATTTAATTTTTATAGTTAGGATTAATTTATTTTGATTTATTGTTAAAATTATGAAAAAAATAAACAATTCAAAACAACGTTGCGTTGGTTAGAATTTATCATAATGGAGTTTAGGGCAAAAGTTTCTCGGAAGATTTATCACTACTCGATTCCATATTTTGACAACTCATCATTTTCTAGAATTTAACGAGCACCCAAGGAAATTTTGTTTTCGCTGGACTGATCCGAGTTTAATTTATACTTTGGTTCTATGAAATAGTCCGTTCGCAGATAGGTAGGTAGTAGATAATAGATACCTATTGTTGTATTTCCCCGACTAAACTAAAATCGATACTAGTGACGTAGCCGAAACTTGTCAAAAGTTGAAAAACATTCGAACGAAAATGTAAAACAGTAGACAGAGAAGATCATGTTTTATGATATTTGTGAAAAACTTGAAAAATATACCTACGTATTCGAAGTAAGAATAAGTAATTCTTCGGTTTTGTGACCGTAGAAAGAACCTACTTACTTATCACGATATATCTATTTAGGGTTCAGTAGCGACAAACTTTAATAAAACTATGTTATCTTACCTAGGGCGAGTGAATTTTCTTTATGTCATGTACCTTCACTCGAATGGGATTTGAAAATATCATTTCGCTATTTCGTTTCTAAGAATAATCCCTCTAGGATATTTTTCGTTTATTCTATATCTATCGAAAAATATTTACCCCTCGTTTTTACATTGCAAAAAATGTTATTTCACTACAACTTGGCTACGTAAATGTTATCGAATACAATATGCCCATTCCGAACTTTCATTATAAATTCCATTTCGCCAGCGAAGTTAACAAGTCTCATGTATTGAATTTTTTACGTGTAACGTTACTTTCGAGTAATTTGATTAATAAACTTCAAAAAACTGGACAGATTTTCTTATAATTTAAAAAATTTCACATGATATTATATTCAAAACTTAAGCCTAAAAAAACATTCGCAAACAAGGTTCAATTTAAACAGTAAAAAATTCAATAATCAAACCGATCGAACACAAAAGTGCTTCTAACGTATGTAAGTCGATACCAGAAATTACATTAGTATTTCTAGTTTCAAAAATCTCCCTCAGAAAGGAACTATGGAAATATAAAAAGAAACATTTTATTACATGTTTTTTTACAATGGCGAAAACTTGTGAGGTTTTCTTCACAGCTCAAGTCAACGGATCATCCTAAACGTACTTTGACCTGTAAAAAACAAATCAGAAAACGAAATTTTAAATTGGAGAATTTTTCTCGATGAATACAAAACAAATGAAAAAATAATGAGAGAGGGTATAGAATGTGATGTTGAAAATTGAAAAAACTTTTGATATTTCAGTATTGTGCATCTACTCACTTTTTTATTGACGCCTCATCTTCGTAGTCTCTTTCTTCGCTATACTTTCTTCTATCACTGTGAGAAAAAAAATAAGTTACGTTACTTACTTTGTCATTTTATTAAATTACAAAACATGAAAATATTTAAAAAGCAGAAATTCTGATTACAGTAGAACCTGGATAATCCGAGTTAAATGAAGCGAAGGAAGATCGGATGTTGCTAAAAGTCTGATAATCCATTTTTCATATTTTTTTTGTTGAAAAAACATCAAAATAATAAACTCTATATTGCAGAAATTTTATAAAGATAAGGTATAATTCAAAATGAAAAAATTGAATCACTTTGGATTAATCTAAAAATAGAAAGAAACCCAGATTTTTTCAAGTAGAAAAAAAGTCACTTCTTCGGTATTATACTTACTTCTTGATAACAAAAAATATAAGATGAAAAAAATTCTCAATTTTTTATAGTTTCATTTTTATTTTATTAATTCATTATTTTGAGGCAAAGCCAGTTTTTAGGAATAAAAAAATTTTCTATTACCTAATCTCAGTTTTTTGGGAATTAATTTTTAATTTTTTTTTTGTTTCATGATTTTGAACCTCTTTTATAAATAATTTTCAAATTAAATTTCGTTTATATTTTTTGAAGTAAGCAATAATTTCATTTTTTGGAATAATTTTTTTAAAGTTTTTTTGGGATGAAAAATTTCTCAATTCTTTGAGATTAAATTTTCTCAAGAAGTTATTGCTTTAATTTTTTCGAAATTTTTTTTTCAACTTTTCGAGAAAAAAGTAGCAAATTTTTTTTTAAAAGTATCAATAAGATTGTTAGTTCAAAAATAAGGGGAAATCGGATAATAAAAAAATAACCGACTATTGAACATCGTGTGATCGAATGAAATCGGATGCAGTTTTTTGCTCGGATAATCGAGAAATCGAGGTTCTATTGTACTAATTTTAGCATCATCAGAAACAAACCTTTTATGATGTTCGTAATCATCTTCTTTGTAACTGGATCGGTATTTATCTTTACTTGATTTGTGAGATCTGTCAACAATCAAATAATACGAGTTAATTATTACCATATTCAACATACTCATACTCGGTTGTCAATAAATACATTACATTAAGTATTTAATTCAAACAGGGTAGTATACCACATTCATTTTTTTTTTTTTCAAAATACCTACAATCATCGAAGTATGAAAACTACCTATGATCCAAAAATTATCGAAAAGTTCAGCAATTTAAAATATTTTCTACGCACGGACACGTTGCACATTTGTTCGAATATTTTCCAAATACAAAATCATGAATCGATTCTAGTAAACCAACCGAAATGCTAAAAATCGAATGTTTGGGAAATTTTTTCCACATAGATAAAACTATTCAACATTATTATGTTTTTGATAACTTCTGGGGAAGTACAAGCTGATAATCGTTATTAAGCAGAGATAATGTTATGTTTTTCTAGAAACATTATTTTCAGGCGCTGAGTGACTTCTACTCAATTCGGTTTTTTTTTTTTTTTTTCGTAACAAGTTGGATATTAAGCAAGAAAAATCTTTACACTCGATCAAAAAAATTAGAGATACGACGATATTTGATACGATCTAAAAAACAACTCAAGTGGTATACAATACCCATAATTACTCCATGAACCTGTCATGAGAAGAAAGGTAAGCGTGAACATAAAAATTCGTCTTCTTATTGGAGAAAACAACTACCTGTAATAATACATATCAGATTTAAAATGGAGTTTTCAAAAAAGAGCTGTTCCCTTTTTTTGGTGATAAAATGTCATCAACGGTATAAAATACTTATGATTTAAAAATACGCTATCGTAAGTTTCGTATTGGAATATTACAAAAAGAATATTGCCGAAACGCAATAATTAAATTTTACTCTTGGAGAATAAAAGATAGGTCACGAATTTACCAACCTGCGACTATCCGGCGAATAGGATTTCCTACGAGTTTTATCGTGAGGATCGTTTTTATACTTTTTCTCTTCTTCATAATCGTCCGCGTACCTCCTTTCGTGATCATACTTAGAACCACTGCGATATCTGTCTTCTTTATAAGGACTGCGATGTCGATGACGTTCTGGACTGCGTCTTTTTTCTCGGTACCGATCCCTATCGCGATCCATTTTATCTCGATGTCGATCCCTGCTCGAACTTCGATCACCATTTCGATTATTGGGACTCCTATCTCGACTTCTCTCTTCGCGAATGTCTGGTCTTTTTTCGGGATATTTTTCCGTACGGTCAATACTCGTGCTTCGGTTTCTCGAATACCCGCCTGAACTTCTTTCCTGATCATTATTCGGTGGAACGCTGCATAATCAACGAAAATACCAATGAGTAAAAATAATTCGAGATATCGAAAAATTTGCTTCACTTACTCTCTGGTTCTCGAATATTTACTGCGATCTTCTGGCGAATGTCTAGATTTAGACAAACTACGGCTCGTCGTGGCGGGATTTCGCGCTGCAGGAGCTGGCGGAGGATATCGTTCATTCATTTTTCTTTCAAGTTTTTGCTAAAAAAAAAAAAAAAAAAAAAAAAAAAAATGTATTCACATTACAATGCATTTCCGATTGAATTTATACAGTTATAAATATTGTCTTACTTGTATAGGGACAGGTATTCTAGGGAAAAGAGTCGAAAACCATTCTAATTTGCATAAGAAATTTTTCAAAATATTTCCTATGGTCATAATTTGTCCGCCACCAGCTTTAACGTCTAGTTCCTAAAATATGATTATTATTAATAAAATTAATAGTACAAGTAAACTTGAAAAAAAAATATCTTCTTTACTTCAGCATCGTCCAAATAAGGCTCATACCAATCCCACAAATCTGCTGGTGGTTGAGTATACCTGTTGAAAAAATAAAAAATAAAACATCCTTTAAATTGGGAATAGAAAATCATAATAAAGTTACAATTTAAAATAACAACGAGCTGTTAATAACTTAAAAATACTACAGCACTGATAACGTTTGATTAATCAACTCACGACTAGAACAGTTTTAAATGGCTGCCCTCAAAAAGTCCACAGATGTTATTATTCACAGCTTAGTGGTTAAAATTTATCGAAAGAACTCTCAACTATCGACGGTGGTCGCAATTAACTCACAGTACAATTCTTAAAGAAAAAATTTTAAAAATCAGCTACTTTGATGGCAAATTTTCTCTTTTGCAAAACTAATGAATTAGCAACTATAAATAAGAAAATAAGTTACTTCGTAATCGTTAAATGTTGGCAATGCAGCAGAAATTATATCAAAGTTGTTTAACGCAATGTCAAAAAATTTTGCGCAAAAATGATTTTACAACTTACCTTATGTACATAAAACCAAGAACGCGTATATAAGGAGAATCTGGGTGGGTGATTAGCCCAATTACCTGCTTACGGGTAAGCTTCAAGGTAAAGAGCTTATAAAGCAAGCAAAATGCTGTTGATACGATTCCGCCGGCTCCTACTCCCCTGACCTATCATAAAATATAGCTTCAGAAATAAAATTCAAATTACGAAACAATCGTATAGGCTAGTTTACTCACTCCACCACACATTCCGGTCTGTCCAGCAGTCTTACGACTTCCTTTCTCCCACGGTTCTAAGTGATTTACTTTATAGTATATTTCGTCAATTACTTCGTGATATGTTTTCAATTCGTATAAATTAACTGTAAAATGAACAATAATTAGTATAGGCGAATACACCTTGATTTAATCAACCATTATGAATGAATACCTTTAAAATAATGAGAGGACTGTATGTTGGTTAAAATCAAAGGATTCAAGTTCATCGATCGTTCATTACCCCATAAAGGTAAGACATTGTTTTTCTTGTGATGTACGCTAGTTCCTGCCTCCTCCTTTTCATCGTATTTTCCTGTAAACATTGCAAAGAAGAGAATTATGACTATGACCATTGCCAGCACACGTTTGAAAATTCAAAAAATTATAATTATTTGTGTATACCTTCATCATATTCATCCATGACTGTATTCTTAGTTATCGACACAGCACATAGACTGACAAAACCTTGAATATAAAAATAATATACAACTTTTTCAGTGATGAATCGGTTAAAACAACATAAAACGTATACATATCAAGGCATCTATTATGGATACTTATTACTTACATCAAATATTTGGTTGGAATGAAAACTCAAGGCATATAACGCATATCACTTCATACTTGTAATCAATACAACGATAATGTACGTGCAAAGCAAAATCACCAAAATAACATGTACTCAAAATTGATCCAAGTGATTATCACCGTCAATGAGTGGCTAACTTTGTGAGATCCGATTATATAAAAACTAATTAATTAATAGCATGAAAAGGCAACGAAATTACACTAATATCAACGATTGAAACAATAAAAAATTTACAATTACAACCGAAAAAGAATAAAATTTTAGATGAAAATTGAAACGAAATGATGCAAAAATTTATTTTTCATGCAAAATGGACGAAACTTCCGAAAAAAAGAACCAAGTTTTTAAAAAAAAAACAAAAAATAAAAAATTCTTTTTGTAGCGCTGCTAACGAAATTTTTTAGAAACTAATTTTTCATTACTTGGCATGACGTTGATTTTTGGTGTCCGCTGTTATCGCGGTGTTTTACTGTTTTCGCGCTTTTTCATTTATTTTTTTCGAAATTCATAAAAATCTTCACTTTATTATTCGCGAATTTTTCCAATTTCTACTAATTTGCACCACTATTGTTCCTTCCTTGTTCCGTTCTTTCGAAAGTTTCATTTCTTCTCTTATCGTTTGATTAAAAATTATTTCATGTTCAACATTTCAGATTTATTTTGCAAATTTGTATAGTCAGAACTTGTATGAAAACAACAATGTTCAAGAAGGAATAAGAGATTAATACAGCTTTCATTTTCCGATTCCGCTGTATGCATCAATCTGTTTAAGCGGACGACAAAACTTTGAAACCTACCTACAAAATAAGTGAGTATAAAGTGTTCGTAGTTGTTGTACATATAATATCATGTCCAACTGGTAATGATGAAACACTGTGATCTTTGTTTCAGTTGTTTTCTCAGAGAAATTTGTGTCTAAATCAATTCGTAGGTCATATTGAAATAGTGCTCCAATATTGGTATTTCAAATTTCAACTTGTACCCTTACCTGAGAGTGACAGAAGGTAGGTGATGATATTAATGTTATGTTTACCTACTTTTAAAAGTATCTATGATTAATGTCGTGTTTTTTCAATAAAGCGATATCCTATCGAAGCTGCTGCAATGGGTAAAGACGACCTATATCAAGTGCAGAAAATAGTCGATAAACGTTTGATGAACAATTCGGAAGAATATTTAATACGATGGGAGGGTTACACTAGCGACGACGATTCTTGGCAAAAAGAAGAAGATTGCGTGAATTGCTACAACCTAATTTTGGAATTTGAAATGGGCCTGTTTGAATTGCAAATTAAAGAAGAAAACCCCACTATAATCGCATTGAAGAAAGATGAAAAAAATAGGATAAAATTACTCGTTGAATGGGACGCTACAAAAACTCGACAGTTTTACTATTCGTCAGTGATAGAACGCCACGATCGACAAATCCTGATCAACTATTATGAGAAGAACGTACAAATGGCTGATCGAGATGACGAGTTGATTCATTTTCATAACTCCATTAGTAGAAGTGAAGAAATTGACGAAAGCGCCAAACCTTACAAGATCATCGCAGCTGCTAATTGTAAAGGAGAAAAGTTGTACTTGTTATCTTTTAGAAATGAAGAAGAGGCGTCCATCGTGGACGATGCTTTTGTTAAAATGAAATGTCCTACGTTACTTGTCAAATTTTACGAAAAACACTTAACAATGCTGTAGCCTTTATACTTTTTGGATGTTTTTAAAATTCGAGTCTGAGAATCAATCGAGTGAAATTTTTATTATGCGACGTTTGAAAATTTAATGAAATACTTCTTATTCAACTTATACGTATTATTATAGTTTATAAAAATATTTTGTTATTTTTTAAGATCCTTTTTTTTTGTATTTTGGTATTAAAATGATCTCAATTAAAATGTTCAAATCAAAGTTGGTAGATTCAAATTGAATTTTCTGCTCGATGAACATCCACTAACCGAGTAGGTAATGCATCTAATCATATATGAAAGCAATCCGTCTAAACTTGACTATTCAAAATTTCCCAATAGAAGTCAAAGTGAAATATGGGCAACAATGCAAATCGAAATGAAATACGACGAATCAGTAAAAATTTATGTAATTATTAGGTACTTGAACAACTTGAACATTAAAAAAATGTTGAAATTATTAAAAAGCACCAGAACATCAAGGCGCTCAGTCTGACAAAAAAAACCAACGTAAAACGTAAATGAGCTGTCATTGTAACTTGTAAGAGGCTTCTGCAAATCTTCCTTTCATCTGTAGTACCTCTTCGATCTAGAACCTTCAGGTGACTCAGCATTTCTTTTATTCGCTTCAATACTTTTGTAAATCGCTCGCTTTTGAAATTCTAGATGTGGGAATAAATCTAGAAAAATAACGAAACTTGGAATTAAAATACGATAATAAATAAATAACGTACACAGTATAAGATAATTTAGAGCTTTTTGTAAAAAACTGAAATGACGTTTCAAATTTACAAAAAAAAGAGGATATTTGTCAAGATACCCAAAAAGAAACATTTGTAGGCGAAATGCCAAGATCGAGAGAATAGATATTCGCTATTTGAATTTTGATCATTTTAATAAATAAAATTGAGCCTTATTCAGTTGATGATTATAAATTCATTCAATTTTCGTAAATTTTAAAATCACCTCATTTCTGAATTTATTGATTAAAATGACGAATGGAAATTTTTATAACGTGTCTTCAACTTTTAAATAATTCTCACTACCGGAAACCGCAGATTACTTAAGAATAACCATTATAGCAATTAAATTTTAAAATTCAACTTGCGATTAGATTTTTATCCAATTGTAAAGATACGTGTATCCCTTGCTTTTCCGCTTCCATTATTTTCATTCGATAATTCAGGCCAAAAACGTTTGATCACGCGATTATACATAATAGTTAAGTACGTACTTAAAAAAAAAGTGCATGTAATAGAGTAAAAGTATAAAATACCATTATACAGTAAGATTAAATTAAAATTAAATCCAATTCCACAGAAAATCAACACATCTTGAAGTATTTCTGAATATATTACCCAACTATAGATGTGGTGTTATTTTATATCGTTAACACCGCAACCATAATCGGATGATACGTTCATTAAAACGATTACAGTGATATTCTAAATATATCCTCAAATAAACCCGTACATCAATTTAGAATATATGTAACAGAACACCAATTCGAATGATGCCTGTTTTACAACATATTCTTGCTTGATGCACCCGTCAGCAATTTCCATCGTCGAAACCATCGTAAAATAGAGAGTTCAGTACTCGATTTTGTTCCAAGGATACACCAGCCATGAAGGTAATGGGTGCTCATTCGCACTATCGAAATATATGTACGTAATAAAGCGATATAGTATATGCAATTATCAACACACGCTGGCTAAAAAAAAAACCACATGAAATCTTGAGGTAAATAAAATTTTCCATATTATAAGCAGAAGCAAAGCAAAAGTTTTCAAGATATTTCCGTTACATCAACTGGGTAATTTAAACAAACATTCACTTTGAAATTGACGTGTGAAGCAAATTCTTGAACCGTTCAACATGAACAATCAAGTGCGAAACGTTATAACGCTTAAACAAAGAAAATCTACCGCATATCAACCTATTATCATAAACTAAGTTCGATATTTTAACCAATAAGAAGTACCTATTTGTACAAAAATAGTTGATTCTGAAAAAAAATCACATTCGTTCAGAGAATACATCTTTCACTGAAGAAAAAAAAGCAAACCATGACAGCACCGAACCATAGCTAATACTATCAAATTAAAACCGCGTAAAGAATTATTCGAGGAGCCCAATACTGCTAAAAATAACCCAACATTACCTTTGGAATTTTCCAACGCTTTACTAGCCGCATTCATTTCAGCCTGTTGAATATTATGCCCATGTGCGGCAGCTAATCGTTGCCCTTTAAAATAAACAGCCACGGTGTACGTTCTACCATTTGTAGGTCCTTTGCACTCAATAACTCTGCAAAAAGATGAATTTCCCAGATGAATGTTGGCAGCAAGGGGCATTTCATAGTCGTATTTTCCAACTTACTTGTACACCGGAATATCTGGTTCTCTTCCTTCCATACTTCGTAAAGTCAAACAGCATTGCTGAAGTTTGGATTTTGGATCATTCCAGTCTTGTCGCATGATGAAATATTGTAGTCGAGGGAAAAAGCAAACGTGGCAAAATTCTTCGCAATAAACCATACCCTGAATGCAAATTTAAATTAGAAACCCAAACTAACGTGTCCACGTTATTGCTCATTGATCAAGATCAAACCTTATCGATGTACAAAGCTCCTAAGAACGCTTCCAGTAAATCAGCTCGGTCTTTAACTTTCAACAAATCTTTTGGATTAGCGTATACCGCGTATGCAGACATTCCTAAATCATCGCACACCACAGCTTGCGTTTTATTATTAACCAACGAACTTCGCAATAACTGAAACAATCAAACACGTCAAATATTCAGTAAAATTTTTTCGATAATCAGATACTTTGATTATCAACTAACAGAAAGATGTCCTTCATGATGATCTGGAAAATGTTTGTACAAATACAGGGAGCAAATCAATTGTAATATAGTATCACCCAGGAATTCCAGTCTTTGATTAGAGCCACTGTAATGAAAAATTAGAAAAATATTATAACTAAACTGTGAACTGGGAACTTGTTAGTGAATTAAAGTAAATTTTTACAGAGTAAGATTGGTAAAGCCAATGCTTCGATCGGTAAACGCTCTTGCCAACAGCCGAATGTGCTTAAATTTAACACCGATGGAGTCTTCAAATTCGATAAGTTTCTGAAAGCAGAATTATTAACTTTGATTATTTGTGTAAAAAATAAATAAATTCCTTAACCATATTATTTTTACTTGTAGGACAGGAAAAGTAGAAATCCATTTGCGATCGCCGTATGGTTCTTGTTCTTGTATTGGATGAAGAGGATAATTATGCCACAAATCAAAAAGATAAATATTTTGTTTTGCGAAATACGTTTCTGAGAATACTTTATCGGCAACCTAAACAATAATAATTTCAATAGAGTACTTTTTTAAATGTGAAACTCCCGAAATAAGGCACCGGTACGTACTTCGATTCCACCGTCCAAGTATAGTGCTCCTAATAAAGCTTCGAAGCAATTAGCCATCGCATGTCTCAATTCCAAATCGTGACATAAATCAGAGCCATGGGCGAACAACATGTACTGATGCAATTCAAGTTCCTAAAAATAGGTAACTGATTAGTACAATCTTTATAGAATTAATACTTCGAAAATACAAAAATAATAAGTACCTGAGCCATTATAGTGAGGTGTTGATTTTGTACAATAGCAGCACGATAAGTAGCTAATCCACCTTCTTCGATTTCAGGAAATAGATGAAATAAGTGAATCGATGTAATAAACTCTATCACAGCATCGCCTAAGAACTCCAATCGCTCATTGTGCATTATACTCGATTGTTTCTCAGAAGTGTTACCAAATCTAGACATGATGTTAATCAGGGTGTTGATACCTAAAATGGAAAATTCAAGAAATTACGTTTTCCGAATTGAAGAAAAAATGAAAATAATTACTAGTCAACTCACCCCTCTTTCTAGTATTCAAATAATGTATTCTTCGATCACCGTACTCCGGTTGTCTAATACCACAGTTTGTCAAAATATTACGAACATGATCAGGATTCGTGCCATAATTTTCCCTAAAAAAAAAATAATAATATTAATTACACTTTTTTCAAAAAATTATCAGTAAAATTAAATCGTTTGTTGAACAAGTTTGTACCGATAAGAAGGATGTGTTAAGGCTAATTGCAATAGACACCGATTTTTGAACTTATATCCGATTTTTTTCTCTAAGCAATCCAAAGATCGATGAAATCTCAAATGGCAAACAAGAACTGGTATCAACATAGCATGTTGAACTACATCACACATTATTCCTGTCTTGTGGAATCCTTCGCTCGAAAGTACTACAGTTACTCCGCGTTTGAATTTACTCTCACATCGCATTTTTTGCAATTCCATTTCTTTATTATGTAATTTTAGTTTATCTTCCATCGATGGTTTTGGCATATTGGCAAGCAAGTGTCTGAATTTAACGTACGTACGCCATAAACGTTGATATCTGAAATAAGAATCGCGTGTTAAAATCATCTCACACACATATAGCAGTACGAACGAAAAAAAAAAAAAAAAACGGCAAAATAAAACTACTTTTTACTGCCAGCGTAGCTAAGTTGAGGAGGTCGAATACCAAAATGAATTATATCAGGGTATAAATTATCAGGATGACTAGATATATCACGATCTAACTGATCAATTCGTATGGAACAAGGTTTCATAGATGGTTTTGTGACAATTGAACCTGAAAATTTTCAATTAAATTTCAACTGTTGGGCATCAATTCATTACAAAACCGAATTTGAAAAATTCTACCTTTCAAATCTTTAACTGTTTCTTGCCAATCTTCGTCATGAGCTTTTTGGATGTTGGGTAAATCTTTTTCATTGATCAATGGTTCGCTGCTATCAATTAAATACCGTAACACATGACACATCGAAAGTATTTCACGCCCGTTATCTGAAAAATTTCAGAGGTTAGGGTGACCATATTAATGAAAATTTTCAAAATACCTAAAAACATATCTACCTGGCAAATCACGAACAAAACGTGGCATGAAATGAAATATTGGACAACTTTTATCTTCTTCTTTCATATTAGGAGGACGCAAGTCAAAATCCACCAGCTCTAGTATTTCTTTGAAAAAATATTGGTCTGTAATATATATAAAGTCTTGAGAAATACATAACTTTGGAAAAAAAAGAGCACAAAAGGTGAGTAATTACAAAATAAATCCAACTCCAGTATGGTAAAATTATCTGGTATTTTTTCTTCGACGTATAGAATAGTGTAACTTAAATTGAATCGTATCACTTTGCAAGCAGGTAAAGTTTCTAAAGGGAAATGCGAAAGTAAAGAAAATCCTTCAAATATGAACTCATGATCATCATATTTGATAATAGATGGTGTATTAATCTGAAATGCCACAATTAAAATAAAGAATAATAAAAAAAATGGTCTAAAATTTCGCTTATTTTACGCGAAACTGAAATACAAACCAAGAAATTAGTAGGAGGTGAAATTGTAATTCGGTAGTGATATAATTTGTCGGCATTATTGGAATTCAAATCACATCTAGGCAAAACGTTTTCTCCACAATAGTAATTATGTCTAATACCGTTTTTTCTCGCTTTTCTACTACATCGGCATAAAGGACCATCATTAAGCTAGAAAAATTGGTTCATTTTTATTTACAATGATACTAAATGGCGATATTATTTCAATTGTGAGATATATTACCTCTCCCTTTTCGTTGTACCACAATTCTGGATGCAATCTATCAGGGTGTTGTTGCTTTCTCTTCAGTTCTTCTATAGCTTCATTTTCATGGCCTTCATCATCCGAATGACTTTCCTCAGAATCTGATTCGTCCGCTGATTTCGAACAAATCGCTATTAGGTCGTAAATTTAAAAAAAATCAATATCGTTTGAGAAAACTTACAGTTTACATCAAGCAGACGACTAAGCTTCAATTTTTTAGGAGGTAATTCATAGGCAGGTTTGGATGCTTTGATCTTTTCGCTTCTATCAACCAGTGATTCTTTGAATATCTGCGACAACTGCGTACATCTGTCCGTAGCTTGGAGAACTTTCGGATCGCTATATTCAAACAAATAATAAAATATATTACATACTGATTAAATCGCCGACTGGCGTTTGCTTTAAAAAAATTAATGGAAAAACAAATACTTTGGAGAGGGAGTATAGTATAGTTCAGCTGGAGTATTGCGACTCCACTTCTGTCCTTCCAGTTTTAAAATTTCTTGCGGATCCATGGTAGAAAGTTTCTCCATCTTTTCTTCCCATTCTTTCTCGTCATTACAGTTATTCAGCCTGGAAAAGAATAAAATTTAGTATGCACGTTAAAATAATAATAAACTCAGCAATCTATGATGTTACCTCCATCTTTTCAAAAACTCTTCACTGCGTTGTTTTTTATCAGAAGTTTTAGGTTTTTGATGGAATTTCTCTCTTCTGGGAGGAGTATCACGAATGTGGGATTCTCTACTTTTCCACCGCTGAACAGATTTGGTTTTTTCAGGCGAATCGGATTTACGTTTCAAATCATTTTCAATCCGTTTTTCCTTCGACAATCTTTCTGTACTTTTCTTGCCACTTTTACATTCTCGAATGAAGCTGTCAGGAGAAGGCAGTCTAGTATGGTTGTTGGTAGAACTTTTCCGATCAGTTGTCTCGATAACGTTTTCACTCGAATTTGTATAGGTATTATAATTTTGAGGTTGAGCATCGAAAGTCATACCATAGTACGTAGGGTTGACTTGCTGGTTTTGTACGTACGGATATTGATTCTGAGGAATTGGAACATTTGCGACGGAACAATTTGGCTGAAAATTCGTACAATTAGGTGGCGGACATGAAGTGGTTATAGGTGGCGGGCATGAAGTGGGAATAGGAATAGGAATAGGAATAGATTGCGGATAATATTGATATACATTGTAACTATTGAAGTTATATTCAATTGGTGGAGCTGGTGGAAAACAATTAGGTGATGAATATAATTGAGCAGCATTATACTGGTTATAGTAACCGAGTGAGTTACTTTGAGGATACTGGTTCATTGTACAGATAAATCATTTACATCGAAAATATCACTAAAACTATCACATGTATCACAAAAACATAGCATAAAATTCAACTTATAACGATCTACGTCACGCCATATAAAATTATAAATAAAATACCAAATAATGGAATCAAACAGACTGCATTTGTTTGTAATTGTTCACATCAATCCGAAACTAGGTAACAACAAAAAGTACCGTTGACTAACACTGTACTTCATTTAAATGTATCAGTTTTACAATAATCTATTCACTAATAATTTTATCGCGCGTTTATGGAATCGAGTAAGCAGGAACTATGACTTGTCTTTAAAAGTTTAATACCGTCTGTACGATTTTCATTTTAAAATTAAATTATTGAAAGTAACTCTAGTTCTTTAGAAAGTTTCGCGTAAGTTGAATTAATCAATTAGATTACTCAGATTACTGGCAGTTACGAAGCTGTATGGTATAAAAGCTACTTAAACAATAGAGAAATTAAAATACTTTACTCTTTTTTTTTTTTTTTTGTTTTTGTTAAATTATAATCTGAAACACAGATCATTCAGTCAAAATCACTTAATGAGCAATCACGTCGATTAATTATTATAATTTTATAGAATAACGAAAAGTCATCTTATAAATTGAACATAAACTTCAGCCATCAGCTAACAAATTAATTACGAATTACAATTAACAAATTTTTTTTAACAAAATTGGATTATTTGGTGGAAAAAAAGTTGAACTTCGGATTCGATTCCGTGAACGTTGATGGGGTCGAGCTGGTAGGAGGATCGGGGTAAAAAAGGGATAAGGAAAAATAAATACTAAATTCCCTTAAATACACTAAATTCCCTTGTAAAATTCCCTCTCTTGACTCGCGTGTTTCCCCTTCGCCCTTTTTCTTGTAAATTTTTTATTTTGACGTTTTTTTCTTTTAAACTGAAAAAAAAGTTCTTATATTTATGAAATTCGTAATTTTCAATCAAATTCTCATAATCTGTTGTACTTTTATTATGTTTTTTTACAATTTTGTAAGATAAATCGAAATCAATATTATTTTTCATGACGCTTAGATATTTTGTCGTTTTTGGTATTATTTTTATTTTTTTCAATTTTTTCTGTGTTTTATGCTGACTGGAATTTGTGATTTATCCAGAAACACGTGTTGTTCTGTGGTCTGATAAAGTTCTACGAAAGAAAAAAATAATTAAAAAAAATAATATTAAATCGCGTAAAACTTTGAACTTTTTAATCTTCTAGTGTAAATTTTGATTTTGTTAAGGATTACGAAAATTGTAATTGTAAAATAGAAATTTGTCCTCTCGTTTTTAGATGTTAAAATACAATAGTTCTGTGTGATATTGTTAATCAGTTATTAAGTGATTTGGACGATAAACTACCTATGATAAACTGAAAATTATCGAATTTTCAATGTGATAAAATTTTTTTTTTTACGAATTTATGAAATGAATGTGATATACGTATATGCAATGGTATGTCTAATGATCTACAAATAGTTCATCTTCATTGGATGGCCAATATGATCCAAAGTGTTCATTGTGCTTTATTTCGGATCAAATCAATTTCCACTTTCTATACTATATTATCGTGATTTTTAGTTGTATTGATTTCGACTTCAAAGTTGAGCTTTTACTTTCAACATCATGACTTTGGTTCAGCGAGAAAACCTTAAACTTGAGCGAATGGTTCCTCAGTGGAAAAAGGAATTGATTAATAGAAAAAGAGCTTCTTTGAAACCAGGTTCGTATCAAACATTGGAACACGTTAGTAAACAACGGGATGTTATTATAACAGCCAATGAGAAAGCAGTGGACCATAGCCGGCAACCGGACTTTCACCTCCAGCAGCGTGCATCGCTTGGTATGTCTCAGCGATTGTTCCCACCAGCAGTCGACAACATGAAGCTTCTTGACGAAGTTGGTGTTCGCGATAACGGCGTTAAATCTCGTGCGCGCGTGAATAATATATCGAGAACCGAATGTGCCCGCGAAAATTATGTGAAACACGTTATAGAAATGAATGAAGAAAAGTGTTTTGATAAATTTCGATTAGCCATCAATAAGTTTTCCACCAAATCGAAGAATAAAATCCGTTCTCTCTCTCCGCCTAAAAATGCCGAAGACGATAATACTTCCGATTCCAGCGAAGAACTACAATACGGTCCTGGTATAGTCAATAAACTTAAAACTAAATATCTCAGTATGACTTTGCGAGAAAATCAGAAAAAAGGCGTACGACCTTCGTTATCCAACATGAGGAAAGCAACCAGTTTAGATAATTTGCTCGACGACGACCTCATGAATACGGATAAATCTTATCAAATTAGTTCAGTCATTAATTGCGTTAACAAACTCGAATATTCTGGCAAAGAAACTACCGACTGTTTAACTTTGAATTTTTCTGCCGACTTGAAACGAGCCAGGTCCATGGAAACGCTGCACGATGATAAAAAAGAACCAGACTCGCCTAATGTTAGATCCGTAGTCGTTACTAAAACTAAAGTTACGAATCACTTCAAACCATCAGCCAAGACTTACACCAACGGGTTGAATTTATTACCCCTCGACTCCATAGTTAACGAAGATATAATCATAGTAGAAAATACCATCACCGAAGTGAAAAACGAAGATCGAAAAAGGCTTACGTCGGAAAATAAAGAATTACCTCCGCCAGATGTAGTAAAAGAAACTCTGAAAATATTTGAAAATTGTCAAAAAAAATCGAATGTCGGTAAAAGTTGGAATAATTCGAAATTAAACGCTTCACCACGATCTCCAGAAATAAATTCAAAGCCCCCTAAAATCGAGAGTAAGAAACAAGGTTGTGGCAAACCGGTGCTCTACCCCAAACCTGTTATTACCGTAGCTGATACAAAATTAAAAAGGTTCAGTTCCAAACAACCTTTAGTCGAGACAAATACGAATGGCAAAAGCGAACAGATTATTGAACCTGAAAAAAATATCGAAATACGAAACGGCGTTCTTCAAAATGGTTCTTTTGAAGAAAAGAAATTTAATTCGAAAACTAATAATAACGATGTCGATACACGTTCCTCTTCTCCAGTATCTGTGTTAAAGATTAACTTTCAAACCAACAAATCACCCGAGCATCCGACCTATTCGCCTACTAATAATATTCATCTGAAAATTGAGAAAACTTGCTCGTCGCCCAATGGCACCGTATTGAAAATCGAAAAATCCTTCGTAGTACCCAATAATAGCGTTGATACGAAAATCGAAAAACTTAGTTCACCCAACCATACGAATTTGAAAATCGAAAAAGTCGATTCCGACGTGACTTTCAGTGATACAAACAGTCCTCCGAATAATCGTACCATCGTTAGTCCTACAGTAGAAAATTGCAACGGTGTTCACCTGAACGAGAATTCGAAAAAATCGCCTGAGAAAAGTATAGAAAACAACACACCGCTAAAAAATCATTCGTGTATAGAAAACAACGTTGCAGATGAAAGTAATATTCGAAACCAGATAACCACCAGTGATACTGATAATAAATTCAAACACGATATATTAAAGCCATCAGAAGGGTTACCAGTGAGGCAAGTAGGAATCATCAGGCCACTGGTGTCAACAAAGGTTAATAATGTCCAACCGGCGTTGACACCGCAAGAAATTGAAAAAAATTATATAAATACGAAGAAATCGTTGGATTTATTCGAGAAAAGTAACGTAGAAAAAGAAGAAATTGATTTATCGGAAAATGCTTGCATTTATTCTAAAGAACAATCAACTAATCCCAATAACTCGCCGAACGGTGTTAATAAACCTTCAACTTTATGGTTTAATAAACCATGGAACCAACAACAAAATACCATGGTATTTAATTTCAAAGATAGGAAAGAAGTGCCAGATTACATTGAGAACGATGGGTTATTACTTACTACGAATCGAGATCGAGCTAAGGTAAGCTTGCGTAATTAATTAATTTCGAATTTGTTTATAATTTTTCATGTCTTCTAGGTTTTCAAATTGAGACTTAAAAATTTTTTTCTAGGCTCTTCTTCAACTCCCTCCCACCCTAAATTATCGAGTTATTATTTTTTTCATTTTTTTTTTTTTTTTTTTTTTTTAGGAGTTAATTATGGCAAACATTTTATGACCATTTGAATTTTTTTCTCCGTTCCAAAACCATTGTGGACAAGTTCATTCTATAAATGATGAAAGAATTGTGGGATCTTTTAATTTGGTGATTTACTCATATTCGTTGCTACAAAAGTTTTAAAATCGCGTGTTTCTGGGTCATTTGTTGGAAAAATGAACGAATTACCCAGTTTCATTTATTTAATTATTTAAGGTAACGCATCTCAGTCTGATTGAAACTGTGGCGTGTATGAATTCTACTGCTGCAAATCGTGTTTCTTAATTGCGAGCAGATGTAATTATCTAGGTGCATAAAATGAATGTGTTTGCAGTATATTGTGTACAACACACGTATGCAGTATGCACGTAATTGGTATTTATTTTGAATTGACCTATTGAAGATTTTTATGAACGTTTACGCTCTATACTGTCGTATTACCTCATCATTTTGTTCAAAATATCGATAAAGTTGATATAAATGAATACAACACAGAACGTCGAACTCGGAAAACGATTTGCAAAAGTACCTAAGATTATTGTTGGTTTTTCACTGATACTCGTAAGAACTACCTATTTCTCATTTATCAAATTTTTTCAACTTGAAAAAAAATCATTGGTATGTAGTTTGTACGAGAATTCATGCTATAGTATTTAAATTATTAGGTGAGCAAAACTTTTTTGAAAAATCGTATAAGACTTGTTCAGCGAATGAAATCATTGCTTACGTGAGCTGCTGAAGTCGCCATACCCCCAGGTTTACATTAATAAATTGATTGTTGACGGCAACAGGTTGAACGGGTTTATTTTTATAAATAAAAGAATGCAGTTCTACGGTCATCTACACGGCTTATCTCGGACTTGTATTTTACGATCAATTCCGAATTAAAATGCCTTCTCGAGTGAATTTTTGATTATTCATTATCGTTTGAAATACCTCGTGAACTTTCTTCGACGACTCGAATGCAGAAATTTTTCTTCTTCGATTAGATTTTTTACCTATGAAGGACCTTGAACAGAATCAAATATATCGGCCTTTTAATACGGCATGTACCTTTTAGGGTGGCTGTTATTTTGGATTTTCAATTAGTCTCACTATTGTCCGACCAGAATACGATGGCGGATGGGTCTGAAACCGTGATTTTGAAAAACCAAATTTTTTTCAAAATCAAAGTTGATAACTACTTATCTCTATGAAAAAAATTCGGATTTTCAAAATCACGGTTTCAGACCCATCCGCCATCGTATTCTGGTCGGACAATATCCTAAGTTGTTTCTTTTTATGAGAAAATAATTCCTTACATATTTCTTATTTTCCTCATTGCTGAATTTTAAGTGACCGATCTCTAATCACTTTTTTTTTAAATAAAAAAAAATTGACTGATTTTTGAAATCTTGGCTTTTTCTTTGTTATAACTCGTTCAAGTTGTCCCTTTTATTGAGAATTAATTCACGATTTACGAGTAATGTTGAATGGTCCCTTAGAGTGCTTCCTTTTTTTTTCAAAAAAAGAACACCCTTCCAAAAAAATGAACAAAGTTTTATTGCTTCATTTTTTATATTTTATTTCCACTTAATAAATTTTAAGCGATACCACCAGACACTCATTTTAAAAATTGGTAATTTTTCATATTTTTTTTTCGAAATGGTGGCTAGAGGCACAAATTAAAAATTGAATATTTAGTTAGAGAAAAACCAATCTATCTGTTATAGTTTTTGAGATAATGTATTGCGAAGTTTGAGTTCAATATATTTCAAAAACTGTAAAAGATAGATGGGTACTCAAAGCGAACGAAATGTAGTATTTTTTATCCTCTTTCCAACGATGTATAGTTTTCTGCAATTTAAATCAATGTTAGTACAGTATTTCTCAATAATCTGAAGAGCGAATTAAATTTCACGGATGATTCTCTTTCTTATGAACCCAAAATGGAGTAAAATTCAAAAGTAAACATACCATTCGAAATGTAATTTCCTTCTCTTTAAAAAATATTCTCATAAATATTTTAGTTAATCCATTTTATAAAGAGCTATTAACAAAAAACTACCAAAAAAAGCGATTTCTCCACTAATGAAGTAAGATTTTTCCACTAGTGACGTCATTTTCGATGATTTTTCCACTACCTACCGCCCAACCCTCTTCTGTTGTACAACAATCCAGACTACCTAGTACGATAGTGTTTATATTCCTTGAATAAAATAGAACAATTTTTTAAAATACTAGATCAACAAATTTTGTTCATTATGTAATCAATAAGTAGTTTACAATTAATTCACATGAAGGTGAGCAACTTTTATGGGCTGTAACCAAAAAAAAGGCTCGAGTTAGAAAATCAATCAATTTTTTCATTTTTTTTATAAAAGGGTGGGGGGGGCAGCAACTAGGGTCCATATTGAAATGCTGTTTTTTGGAAACAAAGTTTTCGACAAGAAGTACCTACTTTTAAAAACTGACACGCTCCAGGGAGCTGGGTTTATTTTATTTCAAAAATCTGAAAAATACCTATTTCTAGCAAAAAAAAAAAAAAAACAATCATACCTTGCATATTTTTACAAAAAATACAATCATTTTTATTTTTTCAATTAGAATCTAATTTAAAATTGAAATCAATCTCATTTTTTTATAATTTCCTGTAAAAGTATTTTTTCTTAGAATTTTATTCGCAATATAATATTTTTCAATTTTATTAATTTTTTTTCATAAGTAAAAAAATAAAAATTGAAAAATTTGATTCAAGTTTTTTTTTTTTTTTTTTTTTTTTTTTTTTTTTTAACGCCACGTACAGCTACTAAAGGCTAGAGACGCACAAAAGTTTTTTATTTTTTTTATATATCTTGTTGAACAATTTTTTTTCAAATAATTTGTTTGGACGTTATTCAAATTCGACATAGGTATCTTAAAATTTATCAAAGAGTTTCTTTTGAAGATTTTGTGAATTAATTGTTTTTTCTTAAAGTAATAAAGGTAAATTAGGTTTTTCGTATTTGCCAATAATACAGAGGGATGTTTTTGTTATATATCAGTTCACCAAAATGTAATGAGATAAAATTATTTTGCCTTTTCAACAACTGTAAGTATGTTTTTTTGTAGGTATGAAAATTAAATACAAATACCTACTTAATAACAGTCTCAAAAAATTACAGAATTTTTTGAAATTTTGAAATTTTCAATTTGGGGGGGAGGGTCAAAGGGGTCTGTGACGGCAGGTACACCTTTTATACAGCTGTGCAGTGAGCCTTTTTGTATTGTATGAAATAGAAAAAAAATCGACAGTTTTATGCGCCCCCCCCCCCCTTCTTTAAGAAATAATATTTTTATGTTCAAAATTTTTCTATTTTTCCAAGAAAATCAAAACATATTATACCTCCATGTTCTCCTAGGTAGCTAGGTAGCTAGGTAGTAAGTACACTCAGGCCTCTCGAAAGGAGGCAGAGAGGGCATTTTATCAGCTTGAGTGGGAAAAATCACATAATTTTTGGTCAAAAATGCCCTTGGAAGAGGGCCCAAAATAATTATTACCCCGGGCCCGCTTTGGCCTCTCGGCGTGCCTGGTAGTACTAGGTATTCACTTACTACAAAAACTATGCAGGCAAACTGTTCAGTGCTCTGTAGGATTAGATTTTTTCTAGGCGCGTCAGTTGTTCAAATTCGTGATTAGAAAATAATAAAAATCAATTTAAAAAATAACAAACTGATGTATATGTATTATGTACATATTTACGATTTTTTGGTGCGGAACATCCGAATAGAACAACTCGTGATGTTAGAATTGGAAAATGAGTTATGCGAGATGACTTTTTCTTAATCTGGTCACGAATGTTTCGCATTCGATATTGTAGTGAACAGGATAGATATAATCGTTTTCTGATAGATGAGCCAAGTTATTGTTCTGTCGCTGACGTTTTTTCTTTTTCTTTCTATAACGATGTAAATTTGAAGATATTTTACCAACTTGTGTGTGAGTATTTCGCAAATGAATTAGTTGATATTATCTCGTTGTGAAAATAGTGGGAGTTACCCACCTACATATATTTGTATACATTCGCGAATTATTGTAATTCACGTGATGTGTATTGTGTGCATTGAGACTGAGAGAGAGTAAGTACGTAATATTTTTGTATACGTCGGAAGTAGATAATGGTTTTGGAATCAGTTCGGTTAAACGATAATTAACAAAAAATGGAAGTAAAGAAATAAAATCCCAACCATCAACACAATGAAATTTTCACAAGCGTTTTAGTGGAATCTGTCGCTATAACGTTATGTGACCACTAAAAGCGGAATATTGTACACGCTTCTCCATATACATAACTAAACCTTCTTAAGTTTAAATAAATCTAACGGTTAATACCGGTTGGTGATGTTCCCCTCCCTCGTTTAGATTATGATGGTGCATATACAGGAGCTAACGTCAAAATGGGGTCGTGTTCTGACAACCGACTGATATACATTCAGGAATTCCAAACTTTACAGTTGGCGCTATTTAATTCAGATTTTTATAGAAAATTGCACTTGAAATTTTGTTTTTAGCCAGAGAGTCGAGTATGAATTTTGTGAATGAAATACCTGAACATTTGAACTATAGTTACGTGATGTGTAGGTACATACTGCACAATTTTCATAAATTACGTAGGCCTATTTATTTTGGGTTGGCACATTTCCTCAGTTTCGCGAACTACTCAAAATATCATCTGATGTAATCAGAGTTTCTATCTACGTACGTGGTGTCTGCTAGAATTTAAAAGTCAAGAAGTATGACTTTTTTATGACTTTTGTAATGACCAATTTTTCATTTCTTATGACCTTTTTTTTTTTTGAAGGAAAGCGTTTGTTTTTGAAGACTTATTTTTTGAAATGAGGAATTTTTTGGGGTAGGGGGATTTGTTTTTCAATTACCTTTCTTTGAAGTAATGCAGTTCATTTTTCAGGGGTTCATTTATTCATTTTTGAAGACTTTTTTATGAGGGTGAGAACGGATGAGTGATTTTGAAGAAAGAGGAATTTTTTGAAACTTTCGACACCTGCTTCAGCAAAAAAATTCTTAAGGGTCCATTTTTTGGAAGACCATACCTAGCGACGAACCAGAAATAATTTTCCACTCCAATAACTGAAAATTTCCAACCCCACAACTTTTGCATTAATTTTACGTTTTTTCCAAAAAAAAAAAATCCAAACTAATACCTAGAGAGAATTGAAACATTTTGAATTTCTCCTCTTTATTTGTTTTGTGCTCTTTAATTCCCTCGCTACCAAAAAAAAAAAAAAAAAAAAAAAAAAAAAGGAAGATCCCGAGCGGCACACTCGATCGATAATATCGGAAGATGTAACGTATCGATAAAAAATCGTTTGAAAATCTATAGATGTTCTCACGATATTATAAAGATTTATCGGTACAACTTCATAGGCAAAAAATCTAAAAACTATCGAATTCGATATTATTAAGATTTTATGACGATATTCGTCAACGATACTATCGACAAAGAATATTAAATTTATCGAATTCGATTTTTTAACGATTTTGTAAAGATATTTAAAACTATATTATCGACAGATTATATGAAATTTCTCGGCTTCGATATTTTACCGATTTTTTGACGACATTTGAAACTATATTATCGACAAATTATATTAAATTTATCGAATCAGATTTTTTACCGATTTTGTAAAGATATTTGAAACTATATTATCGACACGTAATATGAAATTTCTCGATTTCGATTTTTTAACGATTTTGTGACGATATTTGAAACTATATTATCGACAAATAATCTGAAATTTCTCGAATTCTATTTTTTAACGATTTTGTGAAGATATATAAAACTTTATTATCGACACGTAATCTGAAATTTCTCGAATTCGATTTTTCAACGATTTTATGACGATATTTGAAACTATATTATCGACACGTGATATGAAATTCCTCGAATTCGATTTTTCAACGATTTTGTGGCGATATTTGAAACTACATTATCGACAAATAATCTGAAATTTGTCGAACGATTTTTCAACGATTTTGTGACGATATTTGAAATTATTTCCAAATTGGTGAAAATTTTTCTAAGCCCAACACGTCTGGAAGTACTAAACTGCCTATTATAAGCGTTTTATTGCTAATTCCTCAACGATAAGGTATGGCATAGTGATTAAGGAAGAGGATTACCATGCAGGAGGTAGATGGTTCAAGCCCCACGGGTGGCAGATTTTTTATAATTTTTTTTGACTTTTTCTGAAATGATCCTCTTACCGTAACATGAATAATGTGTTTAGGCATAGTTTAATGTATTAATTATGCTAATTAATGATTTTTAATTATAGAAAAAAGCTAGTAAAAGACGAAAAATCGGAATAAAAAATCGATAAAAAATCGACAGAATATCGAATTCGATAAAGTTCCGCCTAAATCGTGAAATTATCTTTCGATATTATAGATATATTATCGATAAAATATCTTACTATAATCTCGAAATATTTGCTAACTATAATTCGTCGATAATCTATCTATATATCGAAAGATAATTTCACGATATATGCGGAACTAACGCGACACTTTATCGAATTCGATATTCTGTCGATTTTTTATTTCGATAATTTGTCGAGTGTGCTGCTCGGGATGAATGCTGTCCGATCGTAGCATTGGGGCAAAAGTTTTGAGAAAATTGAAATTTTGAAGGAAAAAAATGTGTATTTTTTGCATAATTTATATTTGAAGATGAGTGAGGGGTTCCTTTTTCAGAGTTTTTTTTTGAAGTAAGAAGCTGATTTTGAATCAAAATTAAGCAATTTTTTAGCTGATGATGATTTTTGTATGACTTGTATGACCTCATGTGTCAAAGTATGACTTTTGTATTACTTTGTAGAACTCTTGTACTAGAACTTGAAAATCAAAAAATATGTTTTCATTTTGGAGTGAATTTTTTTTCAGAGAAGGGGTTGATTTTTCAAAGACCTTTTTTCTTGAAGCAATAAGAGGACCCAGGGTGTATAACTTTTTTTTGTTGAAAATTCATGACTTTTTCATGACTTTTTTCATGAACATTATTTCTACATTTTCAGGGGACTCGTCCAGCATAAGCTTAACTTTGAAGAAATAGGGCGGGAAATTTCCCCTCACTTTTCCCTATCAAAAAAAATGATCCACAAAAATTGAGATTTTTTTATTTTAGAAGAATTTTTAAAATTATTGTTCGAAAAAAATCTCAGTTTTTTTTCGAAAATGAAATGATTTTTTTTTTCTTTGCAAAGAAAACATTGAGAAACTTTTCCAGGGAAATTTTTAAAAATATTTTCACATAAGAAAATTTCATAACATTTTTTCTCCAAAAAAAAAAAAGTTGTAGATATATTTTTTTTATTCAAAAAATCCTGAAATTTCTTCCTCCGAAAAAATTTTTACTCCAGAAGATTTGAGATTTTTCTATTTCAAAAAAAAAAAATCCAGTAATTTTTTTTGTTCCAAAACAATTTTTTTAAAAAATTGAACCAAAAAATTTAAAAAAGTTTAAAAAAATATTTGTGGCATTATTTTGGAAAAGGTCCCACTTTGGTTTTTTCATAGTTTTGAGAAAATCACATTCTTAGGTAAAAATGTTCAATGTGGGACATTTTGAGTTATTGATGGATTCAGTAAGTGGAAAGTGTATTATTTCATGTGGACTAAGAATTCACTACCGCAACTCGCGAGAGTCGGTTAACTAAGGCATTTAAGTTGACCATTCATCAAAATCCATATTACGACAGGTCCAATTTTGACTCGAGGAAAATTTTCAAGAACATCGTGTTGTAGAGCATAAAATTTCCTTTCAAATGAGTGGTCAATGCAATTTTTAGCTATAATAGGGGCAATTATACAGTTATAAGAAAAATTTTAAAACTTTTCCCCCAAAATTTTCAATTCCTGAACTTTCAACTTTGAAGTGCTGTAAAACGCTCAAAAAGTATCGAACAGACTTCGAAAACATCTCATTGGACAGAGAATTTTCTACCCTACAAAGACCCGGTCTTAACTCATTTTGGACCGACAAGTCAAAGTGGGACCTTTTCCAAAATAATGCCACATTTATATATTCCAAAAAAATAAAAAAATTTCTCCAAAAAGTAGAGACCCTTCTCCCCCCCCCCCCCAAAAAAATAGAAATATATTTTTTATTTTTCAGAAAATTGAAAAAAAAATCCAAGACACCCTAAAGGTTCATTTTTCAGTACCTTTTTTTTAGAGTGAAGTGGTTCATTTTTCAGCGGTTCTTCTATCAATATTCAATACCAATAACGTTTTTTGGAGTAAGAAATTGATTTTTGGCTAAGAGTACGACTTTTGTACTACTTGTATCATGTATGACCTCAAATGAAAAAGTATGACTTTTGTATGACTTATATGATCCAGTAGACACTCCGGCGATCGACCTGAGTCATTTGTGAGGATGATGAAATAGATGGATCGACGAGCCTATCTTTTGCTAAAAAAAAGAAACGCGTGTAATTTTCATTAAATTAATGAGCAAAATTGAGGTAAAGTCTAATGAACTTCGAAGCAGACATTACAATTTCAGTTGGTATAACGGCGATGTGAACTTGAAACAGTAGGAACGTTGAATTTTTGCATTCCTATATTACTCGTATAGTTCTGAAGGACCGCCCAATGATAGGACGCAAAAAAAAATTCCATTGTCGAGAGTACTCATACGATGACTCGATATTTTGCCATGTTTCAACTGATGCATCGATTTGATTGTCATTACTATTAAGTGTACAGCTCTTGTCAAAACAATATTCGGTTTGGTATGCAGAGACAGACCGAATGTGTGGGTGTTTATTGTCGAATTTACGAGTGACGAATTTTTTGTCGTGTAAGCAAATTGTTTACATTCGCGACGTTTACTTTATTTATAGTCAAGAGAGAGAAGGAAAAAATCGAATTCCCGTTTACGTGTCTGATATCGAGACTACTTCGATGAAAAGAAAATTTTTACCTGTTGCCACCTGTTATTGAGAGTAACTACCTGGTGAGGAGTTATTCATGTGTGAAGATACAGATAATAGTGTACCGTCTTTACAGCATAAAGACAAGCGGTAGTTCACCTTGGGACCTTCACATTGGCTTTGCAGAACGGGTTACGTAGGCAATACCACGTATGTGTATTCAAGACATAAGCGCTTTTCTGAGAATCGTCCGGAGTGTCTGACAAAATATGCGACTTGTATTGTTCCTATATGCATGCAGATTGCAGGTATAACATCCGATCGAGCACCGAGCAGCAACTTTATTAGATTCAAATTATCTCAGATATATGCAGTGTTAGCCTAAAGTATTAGTGGGAGCAACCAAATCGAGTAGAGATGCGATTTTTTTTTTTTAACCATCCATATTCGAGGAAATGGAAAGAAAATCGATGTCCAATTTCAAAGAAATGTAACGATTTGTTTCGGTAAAATGAATTTTATGCGGCCGAGATTCCCTATATAGACTTTGTTTTACGATTCGGTTGAAAATTTGTTATAAACGTGACCGTTGTTTAATCCCACAAGCTTCCTGGGTAGACCAACATTTCAGTCATGATCATAATACTAGTTGTAGCAACAAATATTCTGTAAGTTTTCATCTCATTCGAACTTCAACAACAGTTATAACATTGTATATCAGAACAAATGACGCGATATATGTATAATTGTAAATTTATATGCGTCGCGTGTAACAGAATAGAAACTGGTAGTGCGTTTTTAGAAAATATGGAGTTCGAGAATGTAAAAACTTTCTTTGCCAATGACCATTAACTGATTTAAAGTTGTACGCTTAATTCTCACGCTACTTGATAAACATGAGAAAGATTAGGTAATGAAAATGTAGCTTTTGTTGTTCTTATAAATTAATGCTAATGAGGGAATATATTGCTAGAAAGTCTTATCTGTATAAGGTATTTTAGAGCCAACTATCAAAATTAACGTATGAAGTCAACATCAACATCTATGAGTACTTGAGGGACTGGTTCTCCCGTAAAATGCAATAAGTAATCGTATTCGAAGAAATTGTATATTTTCGACAAATACTGTGAAAATTGAGAAATTATAATAAATATAACATGTTGGAATAATTATATGCAATGTCGATAGTACTCTCGAGAAATGGGTATTTTCATTGTTTATTCGAGGAAAATTATGGAAAATTATACCAATAAAGATGTTTGATTCAAATTTAGGATTCAGTTGGAGCGTTGAATATTCACTTGAATCTACCGACCACAAAAATACTTTACCAAAATTTTTTTTTGGTTGCAAAGTTGCCAATTTTTACTGTGGTTACAAACGTACTAGTATTTAGACGTCAAGTTTATCCTTCACCTTGGTCAGCTTATCCAAAAGAAAATCTAGGCCTTGTGAATGAGTTTTTCGAGCCCACTTGATTTATTATTTTCTGAAAATTCGTTTTTGTATAAATGTAGTAAGGCTTTAATAAATTATCAAAAAAAAAATTGAAAGAAATTATTTGAAAATTTTTCTGAAAAAATACGAAAATTCTATCTGAAAATTGAAAAAAATTCAAAGAAAATGTTTCGAAATAAAAATGAAAAATTTAAAAATTCATTTCAACCCATCCCCCTCCTTCTTGATGAAATTTCATCAAATTTAGATGGGGAAAAAATCTTCTAAAATTTTTTTGAAAAGAAGTAAGTACTGTATTTCAAAATTTTTCTAAAAAAAAATTCCATCAGAAAATTGAAAAAAAATTGTCAGGAAATATTTTGAAAAACTTTCCTCAAAAAATTCAAAGACACTATAGGTATAATCATTACACCCCCCCACCCTTCTTGATGAAATTTCACCAATTTTTATGTGGGAAAAAATCTTTTAAAAAATTTTGAACGGAAATACTTCAAAATTTCTTTGGAGAAAAATTCAAAAATTCAACCAAAAAATTGAAAAAAAAATGAAAGGAAATATTTTAACGTTTTTTTGAAAAAATTCAAAGATAGATACTAGGTATAATCATCTCACCCTCCCCCCCCCCCCTTCTTGAAGAAATTTCATAAATTTTTTATGTGGGGGAATTTTTTTTCGATTTTTAAACGGAAATATTTCAAAATTTCTTTGAAAAAAAATCAATAATTCAATCAGAAAATTGAAAAAAAATTAAAAGGAAACGTTTTAAAGCTTTCCTGAAAAAATTCAATGATGATACTATAAAAAAATTGAAAGGAATTATTTCAACTCCTCCCCTCCCTTCCCTTCCCCTCTAGACCAAACAAAAAAATCTTATCAATTTTTTAATGTATAGGCAAACAATATCTTCTACGAATATTTAAAAAAATTTCTGAAAAAATTCATTGTAAATACAAAGAGCTATAAGAAATTTATAATTTGTACTGAACTTACCAAACATATAAAACTGCATATTTTGCCCAACCCTGTTTATCAAAAGTCAAGTACTATCAAATTTCTGAAATTTTTTGCAAGAACAATAAAATCCTGAATAAAGCAGTCTGCAAAGTTTAATTTCGAAATTTTTTTCTTTCGTCATGAAAATTTTAAAAATATTTTACAATATGTCCAATTTTAAATTTTTTTATGATACAAAAATTGCGAAAATTTAGAAATAAAAAAAAAATTAAAAACTTGGATTTTATTTTCACTTTTATACTCTAAACAAATTTCGTGTTTAGACAGCTCTATAAAACAAAAACAAAAACGATTTTTTTTTTGTTGACAAAAAACGAAAACTTAAAATAAATAGATGGCATGACGCATGACAGTTGTTTTTTGTAATCACTGGCAAACCTGATTTTAGGACTTGAAAAATTAAAAAAATTTTAGTTGCTCTAAATTATTAACTTTTATCGTGTTTTTTTTTTTTGTTGATATTTTTCAATTTTGTTTATTTCTTTATTTTCGTAAATTTTCATTTTTTTAAAAATTTATTCTAATTTTCTGGGTTTTTTTTTAGTGGTCTTACTTTTTTCCTTTTTCTTTCTTTTTTTCCTCTTTCATTTGACTATAATTATACTTATTTCTAACAGTATTTAGTTTATTTTTTATTTTTTTATTTATTTATTTTTTGGTTTAGTTCTTGATTTTTACATTGTTTAAAAATAATTATTTTGATCTTTTATCAACTTATTAACTTTAAAATAGGCAAAATCATTTTTAGAGTATACATACAATATACATAAATAGAATTTTTTTTATGATTTTTTTTTGTAGTTGAAAATTTTTTGAAATCTTTTCTTTGAGAATTCGAGCGCAATGGGATTGTACCCTCTTCCACCTCCTCTCGATGATCCCAAGTTAGGTACCATATAATTTCAACCCTTTTTTCATCATCTACTAAAATAATTTGATAATTAATAAGATCAAAAATATACCATTTTGTTAAAAAAAAAAAAAAAAAAAAAAAAAATGCCCGCAGTATGAACGAAAGTTCGACGTGTACAGATTCAAACGAATGAGAAACGGTGAACGTGATAAATACAGCTAACGTGAGATTTTAAAATTTTCTGGTAATTTGTGCCACCGGTGAACCATGAATAACCCGTAACTCGGTATATAAATCTAGTTAAGAACAAAGAAACGTTGTCCTCATACAAAATAGAGCTCGGATATTCCCAGGGACCCAGGGATGAAATTGTGGTTTTTTGAGTAAAGGCCGAGCGAACGTAAATTAAATACGAATTTTTGTCAGCAGCAGTGGCATAAGCTTGAAAACGATTATTGTAAAGAAAACCACACATACATAAGTGTACACTGTACGTCATCACACCCGCTATACGAATACGATTCACGGTCGAAATAAAGCCTGGAATTTGATTTGTAGCGGTCTATATTTTTTGTAATTGGTTGGTTAATAATAGCCTACGAGGAATAAATTCTTCTAACGAGTTTTTTTCCTCTGCCGAGACTTCGAGAAAAGAAGAGTTGGAAATTTTTTCTATTCTCTGTTGCGGGATTAGATACAAAATCGTATTATAGGCCTAGTGAGAGACGTTCAGCTGGTAGGTAATGTTTTGTTGTATAAATGCACGAGGGTTGTATTGTTGTATATTATACATATAGCACCCTTGCGTTGTGTTCAAGGTTTTGTGCAGATTTTTTTTTTTCAACTCTGAGCATTGTGAAGGTATTTTATTTTTTATATCTTATTCCTAATCCTATGTCGAACTTGGTGCTCGAGTATTAGTCATGTATTATCACTTTATCAGGCAATTACTCCACGTGTATTTCACACTGGCACCCACGATACTGCAGTAGTACCTAAAAGCGAGTATACCAAGTCAATTTTAACAAATTGACTTTATCAACGAGTGTACGGATATGAAACATTTAATGATATAAAAAGTACGAGAGAGATAAAATATAATCTATGCATCGGAATTTTCATCTAAATCCCAATGTCGACGTTTTTTTTTTTTATCTTCCTTCCGGTAAAAATAAGGATATTAATTAATACTCCATGCGTATATGAAGCTGAAATTAGTGGGAATTTTTATAATAACTGTACAGTGTACATCAACCATATTATTCAGTTAATTCATCTCTATGTGAAACTGGCAATAAAATATGGTTACGTAAGAAGGATAATGGTACAAACAAAAAAAAAAGTATATTATTTTATTCGTAAAAAAAAATGCGCTTCTAAACGTACTATCAAACTAGCCATATCCAAGCGAATTTGTAACGGATTTAATCTTTCACTATCGTAACACTGAAAAATTAACCGCGTATTTAAATTACTTTACGCCTGTCTCGTGTGCTCGTAATTATTTCCCCATTTCTCACGAATTCATTACCACTTCATCACATATACCCACGTACGAGTATTTATAATATCAACGCGTACAACAAGGGTTGAATATATACCCACGTATCGTGATTTAAATTGCAAATTATCCGAGAAAAAAACTTGCCAAAAATATTCGAAGGTTACTGACCGAGGATGTTGCCCTTTATTCATTTATTTTGTTTATTTTGTATCGTTTTATCAAATTTACAGTTTTTTTCCTTCTAATTTTAATTCCATCCCGTTGATTTTTTTTTAATTGCAGAAAATACTACAAGAAAGTGGAGGCACGGGTTATATCATCTTAGGAGTCGATAATGGGTTGGATAATTCGGTAAACGAGTCTTCCACTGATGCCCCAACTATCTCGTGTAGAGAAGAATGGCAACTGATATCTGGCCCTCCCTCGCCGTGTAATGTTCATTTCGAAGGCGATAATGTTGTGATTAACGGAAAGTCGAACTTACGAAAACATCCGAGAGAGAAAAAGGTGAGTTTTTTTAAAATTTATTAATTACTCGGATTATTACGTGTTGATTTTGTTGGAAAAGTGAAACAAAAAATCAGAGCTGATCAAGCTCTCACTTAATTGGGAGCTTTAGCAGCTTATATTGGCTTTCAAAGTTCAGATTTTTAATATTGATGAGTTTAGCTCATTTACTTACGCTCTAGCTGTTTTTAATCTCTTTAATTGAACTCTCCGAGCATTTTTTTTTAGCATAGTATATGCTTTTACGGAGACCAAAATGGAAAAAAAGACAGGAAAATCCGACAGTTGGGTTAGGTTAGGTTTGGATGGCATAAAAAAAAATTAGAAAATTTTTAATAAATTCGATTTTTTAGACATTATGTCAGACTTTGAAACTTGTAAATTTTTTTGAAATTTCATGACTTTTGGACATTTTTTAGACATTTTGTCAGACATTCTGAAACTTATAAATTTTTTTTAGAAAGATGACTTTCTGACATTTTTCAGACATTCTGAAACTTAGATTTTAAATAAATTTTATGACTTTTGGACATTTTGAAACTTGGAAACATTTTTATTTTTATTTATTATACTTTTTAGATTTTTTAATTTTCATGGAAATTAATATTCGTGATTTTTAGTTTATTTTATTTTTTATGACTTTTTTTATTTTTATTAAGTAGACTTTTTAGATTTTTAAATTTCCATGGAAATTAATATTCGTGACTTTTGGACATTTTGCCACATAGTGAATGTTTTTTTAAAAATATTTAAATAAATTTTATGACTTTTAGCAACACTACCTATAGTATAAGGCCAGAGCGCTGAGAAAAAAACGGGGTGTGACGTCACAGCTGTTGGGCTGGTTGATTTTTTATGTTATTACTATTTCAAGCTCAAAATTCGAAGTTTATGTTCGTATTTTTTTTCTGAAATGAAGAAATTAATTAAGGATTTGAAAAATAAGGATTTCATTTTACCTGAAATGAAAAATTAGGTTTTGAAGAATATTATAACTTTATTTTTCAAGAAAAGTAGCTCAAACTTAACAAAAAACAAGCAACATATCACGGTCAAAAATTAATTTTGGTTTAATATGGTAACGATTTTAGATTAAATATCTAACATACCTCCAAAAATATTAAAATTGAAAGTAAAAACAAATTAACCAATCAACAAATGAACCATTTTCAATTTTCAAACGAGTCATCCCCTGTAAACTAATTTTCTTCGGCAACAGTATCGCTGGATTCATAGCAACCTGACGTTGATTTCCACATTTATCATGATGTAAATTAGTAGTCCCGAGCGGCACACTCGATCGATAATATCGGAAGACGTAACGTATCGATAAAAAATCGTTTGAAAATCTATAGATGTTCTCACGATATTATAAAGATTTATCGGTACAACTTCATAGGCAAAAAATCTAAAAACTATCGAATTCAATATTATTAAGATTTTATGACGATATTCGTCAACGATACTATCGACAAAGAATATTAAATTTATCGATTCCAATTTTCCACCGATTTTGTGCAGATATTTGAAACTACATTATCGACAGAGAATATTAAATTTATCGAATTCGATTTTTTAACGATTGCGTGAAGATATTTGAAACTACATTATCGACACGTAATATGAAATTCCTCGAATTCGATTTTTCAACGATTGCGTGACGATATTTGAAACTATATTATCAACAAATAATCTGAAATTTCTCGAATTCGATTTTTTAACGATTTTGTGAAGATATTTAAAACTTTATTATCGACACGTAATATGAAATTCCTCGAATTCGATTTTTCAACGATTGCGTGACGATATTTGAAACTATATTATCAACAAATAATCTGAAATTTCTCGAATTCGATTTTTTAACGATTTTGTGAAGATATTTAAAACTTTA
The DNA here is from genome assembly GCA_959613365.1 of Balanococcus diminutus. NCBI lineage: Eukaryota > Metazoa > Arthropoda > Insecta > Hemiptera > Pseudococcidae > Balanococcus > Balanococcus diminutus. Next base: position 39,361,473 of record OY390715.1, on the reverse strand, counting down.
TTATCGACACGTAATATGAAATTCCTCGAATTCGATTTTTCAACGATTTTGTGGCGATATTTGAAACTACATTATTGACAAATAATCTGAAATTTGTCGAACGATTTTTCAACGATTTTGTGACGATATTTGAAATTATTTCCAAATTGGTGAAAATTTTTCTAAGTCCAACACGTCTGGAAGTACTAAACTGCCTATTATAAGCGTTTTATTGCTAATTCCTCAACGATAAGGTATGGCATAGTGGTTAAGGAAGAGGATTACCATGCAGGAGGTAGATGGTTCAAGCCCCACGGGTGGCAGATTTTTTATAATTTTTTTTTACTTTTTCTGAAATGATCCTCTTACCGTAACATGAATAATGTGTTTAGGCATAGTTTAATGTATTAATTATGCTAATTATTGATTTTTAATTCTAGAAAAAAGCTAGTAAAAGACGAAAAATCGGAATAAAAAATCGACAGAATATCGAATTCGATAAAGTGTCGCAAAAGTTCCGCCTAAATCGTGAAATTATCTTTCGATATTATAGATATATTATCGATAAAATATCTTACTATAATCTCGAAATTTTTGCTAACTATAATTCGTCGATAATCTATCTATATCGAAAGATAATTTCACGATTTAGGCGGAACTAACGCGACACTTTATCAAATTCGATATCCTGTCGATTTTTTATTTCGATAATTTGTCGATTGTGCTGCTCGGGGTATATAACATTTTTACTACTTCATCGTTCATCTGGATGCGGTGAAGGGTAAAATCAAGCAACCACGATCAAGACTGACGATCATTTTTATGTTTTCTTTTTCTTCAAAATCCAATAATCATACGAAAAATTCAGCAACGTAGGTACTCTTCACAACTGTGTATTTTGAGTTCGAAGGTGGAAGTTTTTCAAAATAAACTGCAAAATTCGGCGATGGAAGAGAAAGAAACTTCTGTTGTGTGAGAATGAGAAATGAGGAAATGACACTTTCAGCGAGTGTTTTAGCGTATCGATCTCGATCTTTTCTCATATGTATTTCTTCAGCACTTCCTTTCGTAATTTTAGCTTCTTTACTCAGTCGTTTTGGAGTCAGTTTGGTGATAATGATAGAATAGCACCTTTTACTAGTTGAGGAATCCAAAAATCCGTAGTTAATGGTCAACTAGTCTCAACCAGGGGGTCCAGGAGGGCGAAGCCCCCCCTGGCGAGGCGCGAATCGTCGAGTATTTAGAAAGATGACTTTCAGACATTTTGAAACTTAAACATTTTTTTAGGAAGATGACTTTTAGACATTTTGAAACTCGGAATTTTTTATAAGTACATGATTATTATGAAAATTTAAAAAAATTAAGCAAATTGATCAAAAATCTATGGAACTAAAAAATTCCACAAAATTGTAGTTTTTTTTAAATTTGAAAATTTTGCACTAAAATTTTTTTATTTGCTTAAAAATTTCGTAAAAAATTTCAATAGAAATTTATAGCTTTGAATTTTTTTTTTTCAAAATAGATGTTTTAAAAAATGTCATTTTTTTCAACTGAAAAATTTTGTAACGAGAACAACAATAGAAAAACTCCAAGAGGAAAAATTTTCAAACGGAATCTTTATTAGAAAAGGAAAAGTAATTTTAATTTGGAAAATTCCTTAAAAATTTAGGAACTGAAAATAATTTGTATAAAATAAAATGTGTTGAAATTGGAAGAAATTCTCAAGCCTTGAGTAAAAATATGATAAATTTCCAAAATTCGCTAATCATACAGGATATACGGAGAAGACCTTTTGAAACTTTAGATTTAGATACCACTGGGCGGGTACCACCTAACAAAACCGTTTTATACCCATGGGGCCTATCTCAAAAATTAATGGGACAAGGGAAACTAAAGTTAAGAAGAAAAAAATTGATCAGGATTAACACTTTGACCGCCGTAGTGAATTCAGTAAATTTCTTTAATTCTTTCACTTACGCTGCATAAGTTCACTGATAAATATGAAAACAATTTCAAAATAGCGTGTTTCGTCCCAATGTTGCCAGATCTTTCGGCAAAGTGGTTTTTTCTGTGGAAAAACATCTGTAGAATCGATTAATTTCATCAAAATAATTGGAAAGTTCACACCAAAGATACGCGCTCTACAGATCATTCTTGCAACTGTATGAATATGGGATACTTAAATACGTCATATAAGGGGAAAATACTGTTTTTTTAATTTTTTAACAAATTGAGCGGGTTTAGGTGAAATTTTTATAGGACATTATTTTTAGAGAATAAAAAATCCTATTGAATGGTATATTTGACGAAGTTTTTATACCTTTTTTTCATCGAGATTGATCTCTTAAAAGAATCGTATGATAATGAGAACTTGTATTTTTTTACAGTTTACCTACTCAAAAATGAGTGGGTTAAGAATAATTTTGGAAGAGACTTTATTTTTAGAGAATAAAAGATCCAGTCGAATGGTCTATTCATCGGAATTTTACATCTAGTTTACTCAGAAATATGGAATATTAAATTATTCAAAATTCCATAGATCTGAGCAAACTGCATTCAAAATTCCGATGAATAGACCATTCGACTGGATTTTTTATTCTCTAAAAATAAAGTCTCTTCCAAAATTATTCTTAACCCACTCATTTTTGAGTAAGTAAACTGTAAAAAAATACAAGTTCTCATTATCATACGATTCTTTTAAGAGATCAATCTCGATGAAAAAAAGGTATAAAAACTTCGTCAAATATACCATTCAATAGGATTTTTTATTCTCTAAAAATAAAGCCATTTCAAAAATTCTTATAAACCCACTCATTTTTGAATAAAATGTAAAAAATTACAAGTTCTCAATATCACATCATTCTTTAAAGAGATGAATCTCGATTAAGGAAAGGTATAAAATTTTTGCCAAATGCACCATTCAATAGGATTTTTTATTCTCTAAAAATAATGTCCTATGAAAATTTCACCTAAACCCCCTATATTTTAAAAAAAAATCCAAAAAAATGAAAAGCCACAATCATCCAGTATCCCATAATGGTCTGTTTAGTAGCGCCAACATCAGCGCTCCAAGCGAGTTGTGAACTTCCCAATCGTAGAGTGCGTGACTGAACGACTAAACATCCACGTCTAATATTATGGCAACGTTGTCTGTGTGCACATATGCACACATGGCGTGAAGAAAGATAAAAAAAAATTGTTTTGTGTGCATATATGCACGCATGGCGGTCAAAGTGTTAAGAATGCACTAAAAAATAAGCATTTTTTACTTTTGAGATTTTTTTGACTTAGTTTGAAAATGAAGGCGATGCTAAGTTGTATGGGCAAAGTAGATTGGCAATACTGCTTTCAAAAAAATTCCAACGTCGCCAGTGGATAGCACTTCAAAATATTTCTAATTACATCGGGATACCCATATTTGAAATTAAAGCAATTATGGCAAGAAGAAAATCCACGTCAAAGGTATCGTATTCCTCAAAATTATTAAGGAAGAGCTTAGCTCTAAAAAGAACCCAAAGGTCAGAGCTTGAACCTCTATAGCAATTTTTTAAAATATAAATTATCAAAAAATATACTCGTAGCTACGCTTGTAACGACGTAGGGTACTTGGGTATTGAAATTAGGTCGATTTTTTCATAAACTTGATATTCTACATTTTATTATTTTACTCGAATCATCGACTATTACCATTATAACAGCATTACGATTTTGCACCACCCCAGCTTGCCCCAACTGCCCAACGAAATTTATAATCATTTTAAACAATGTTTTGGTCATGCTGGAACATCACTCGAGTACTTTTGCTTCGATTTGAAATTGGCAAAAAACATCAACTATGTACGTTTTTTTTACGAATTTCGCGTTAATTTTTTTTTCAAAGTGGTGTCATTTCCTCAATTTTGATCATTATTTTAGCACTGTAAGCTTCATAATATGTATAATAGTGTGAGGAATGCGGCTGCTTAATCAACAGTGTTAAAAAATCATTAGCTGAATTTACGAACTCGGATTTTGCATTTATTTACCCCGTCATGGGGTAAATGCAAAACACAAAATTTCACAAACGTAAATCAGCTGTCATTTGGATTTGAATCAACATAGAGCAACACACTTTTAATATGTTACACAAAACACCCTGAAGTACCTACTGTATAAAATTCATTTCAATCGTGTGCTTAGTTTAGAAGAAATGTGGTGTCAAAGTCCAATTATACGATTTTCGTTTTGCAATTACCCCACTACACCTTATATTGAAAAAACCACTCGATATTGCATACGGTGCTATTATATTAAAATAGAATACTATTAAATTAGAGCCCTGATTAGAATGGTTGTCAATAAATGCATGTAAGGTCGTTGTTGACATTTTCTTAGTTAGGTACTCATTATAGCGACGCATTGTTACCACGAAATTCCAAGTATTACCTTTGTTGTGAAATTTTTGTCACACCGCGAGTTTTTTTTTCATAATGTTTCTTAAAAATACGCGATTGAAAGACGAAAGATTCGAAGAAATAAGTACTTGATGCAATTTGCAAATGGGGTTTGAAAACATTGAAGATAAGTATAAATTGTAATAGATCTTGACATTTTGTAGAAGATTGGGCAGGGAATTTTTTCGGCGAATTAAATCAAATTACACGCTTTTATTCTGTAGAATACCTACTTTAAAACAATTTGAAATTGTTTATAGAAAAGAGCCTATTAAAAGTATGTAGTTTAAATTGTTCTCGAATGCTGAAGAAAAAAAACAGTCTCGTGTGGTACTGCGTAATAGAAAGTAGATACTAAATTAGTGAATATTAATTGCTCGATGTTTTATTTGAAATAAGTATACGCTATAAATTACTGTTACTTTCATACCACCATAGAAGTATACCTAGCTTGACTATTTTGTTAATTGAAAACACAGTTTAATTCAATAATATTTGAAATGATAACGAATTGGCGAGTCTAGTTATACAGTGTCCAGTGCCCAACGGTTCAGGTGGTACTACCCTACTGGTCCTGCAAAAATCGTGTCAAGGTTAAAAGTCCTGTTTTTTCCTTTTTTTTTAAATTCTTGAAAACATTATGTCATTCAAGCAAAAATTGAACAATAGAAAATTTGTTGAACACCAAATACGTAACTACATACAATACCATATCTATTTATACTGGCTACCCATTTTTACAATTTTCAAAATTTTTCAAAAATTTTGAAAATTAGTTGAAAATTGGAAATTTGATTTTTGAAAACTTGTATCTATCTAATATTTTTTAAATAATTTAAAAAATAGCACAAGGCTTAAATTATTTAGAAAATCTTTAAAAGTGGATAAAAGTTCAAAAATTGTACAATTATTGTAAAAATATAATTTTTAGGAATGAGAATTTTTTGTAATTGAAATTTCTCTGCAAAAAGGGCATCTAGAATAATGTGTGTTTTTCATACTTCTGAAATTGAATTAATTTTAGAAATTTTGAAAGTTTTGTACTTACCATCTTTTAAATTTCATAAATGGTAAAAAAACGTTGAAAAATTGAAAAAAAAAATGGATCTATTTTTAATACTTGATAAATTTTAACAATTTCATTTCATTTTTTCAATTAGAAAATTTTCGAAATTTGGAAAAAATTCAATGAGAGTTTTAGTCGTTTTGAAATTTTAATAATTTTGGAATTGAATCAATTTTTAAGGTTAAATTAAATTATTACTGTTGGAAATTTTGAAAATTTTTCACTTTTTGCTTGTTTTCTAAATTTGGTGAAAATTCAAAACTAATCCATTTGTAAAGCTCTTTAAATTTTTTCGATTTTTTTTTTTGCAGGATCTTTAACCTGATTTTTGATTTTGAGCTTTTCTTTAATATACGCTCCATTATACCTACATCGTATTGTAACCAAATTTTCAATTTTTTTTTTCGCCCATTCTCGTTAAAGAAATAACTCAGTACACGTCTGCTTTGCTTTCTGACGACTAGGATTTTGAAATGTAACGAAACGAAAAACAAAGTAACGAAATAACAAAAAAAAGGGAAAACGAGACGAAAATAAGAAAATTTGAAATGAAGAAAATAACGAAACGAAAAAAGGAACGAAACAAAAAACTTTGAAAATAACGAAAAAAATGACTCGAAAAATTATTAATTCCTTCTAAATTTTCGAGTGGCAGGAAAAATAAATAAAAATGTTGACAAATTCGCTTAGGATTGGATTTTTCATTGGATCAAATGGTAGGCTCAGTCATTAATCAAATGCAAATTGCCATTTTTAGAAATTTACTGAAAATAAAAATTTTGACAGATTCGCTTAGAGTAGGATTTTTCATTGGATCAAATGGTAGCCTTTGTCAATTGTTTAAATGCAAATTTCCATTTTTTGAAATTTACTGAAAATAAAATTTTTGACGAATTCACTTAGGGTAGGATTTTTCATTGGATCAAATGGTAGTGTTTGGCATTGATTAAATGCAAATTGCCATTTTTTGAAATTTACTGAAATCTATGCTTTGTGCTGTTTTCCATTCAATATAACTCTGTATTTTTTGTATAGCCTCATTAAAAATTTCAAAAATAAAACTAAAAAGCAAAAAATACGTTTTTTTTGTCATTCAGACTTATTTTAGCAGGAAAATTCAAATCTAATTTATAAAATTGAATTCCGAAAAAAATTTCAAAATTTTGAATTCTCACATGGGTATAACTGAAATAACGAAATAATTTGGTTTATCGAAACGAAAAGTGGAAAAACGAAATAATTAAACTGAGAACGACAAATTAATAACGAAACGAATTGAAAACAAAAAAAATCGAGCGATCATGAAACGAAATGTGACGTAACGAAACAAAAAAACGTTTTATTTCACAACCCTGCTGCTGCTTCTGCCAAAGTGCGTTTGAATTCGTAATTTTTAGATTATTCCTCGGTAATTAGATAAAAAATTATTTTAGCCGATACGCTCGTTTGTATTTGAAAGTGAAACCGCGTTCGATCAATTTGTCATCATTTTAACGTTATCACAGTTGATTAATTGAGAAATGGATTATAACGAAGATGGCGCGAGACGCTATAAAAGTGATTAGTCGTCTAGCGGTTCAAGTTGTAAAAATCAAGAAAGGAAAAATTAATCACTAGAATTACCAACGAATTTATAATTAGAGTAATGTCAACTGGAACTGAATCTGTATAGCAGGTAAAAATCGAAAAAAAAAAAAACTCTCTCTTTAACAATTCTACAAAGGTGATTTGATCAGTACCTATATAAATATGACGATGCGTTCGTTGTTGGTTAAGTAATTGGCGATAATTTAGGCGTTAAAATGCGGTAAACTGTATCTAGATATTTGTTTACAGTGCCAAAAAAAAAAAAAAAAAAAAAATCCTTATCGCGGAATGTCATCAAAGCATAAAAGTTGAAAATAATCACTGCGTAAAATTTCCTGGAGTGGGTATTTTTTTTTTATTTGAGAGAGTAATTAATTATTTCTTCGGTAGGTAGCATAGGTGTAATTATGAATTTTTTTTCTATATTAAGTATACGATCGTATTTACAATTGTGTAAGCATCGATGTGTGTAAACTGTAAAGTGAAATAGCAGTGAAAATGTACTACGTGTCCACTATCTAGTGTTTTAACTGTCTACCTGTATACCTGCCTACCTTATATTATATCTATAGGTATATTATATTAAGTATGGTAGACAACTACTAACCTATTGCAAATTTTGTTATAAAATTTTGCTCTTGATTCGGCGACGCGACGTCTCATTATGCATTTATGCCGTCCGAAATGGCTGTATTAAGAATGGGATTATTATTGTATGCTCGTATGACCGTGTTAAAACTTCCTTTGTATATAAATTGAGCATTGATTGTTTTTATAAGCGGTGAAATAGCCATCAAATGGGTTTCGAAGCGTACCGACTGACATGAATATGTCGACAGGCGGTTGGCTTGTGCATATGTAGTAGTGTACTACCTTTTTACACGCGTTTATTGTAAATCGAATAGTAGATTTGAGAAATTTAGGACGATGGCGATGCGTTGATGACCAAGATGTAATTGATGTTATGTCCAAAGTGACAAGTTTACTCTTCCTCCTGCTGTCTGGCCTTTTTCACACGTCAGTTAACAAATATAACGCAAATTATTATTTAACTCGGTTAGTATAACTTTTAGAAATTATGTAAGTAGTAGTCTACCGAAATTGATGCACGTTTCGATCTTCATTTTTTTGAGCAGAAAATTGCTAGGTAATAACATTGAAAAAGAACGTTATGGTTATGATTTTTATTTAATTTTATTATCATAATTCCTTTGTTTCTGCAGTATATAAATGACCCCGTAACTCTTGGAAAAAGGTTAAAAGCAGATAGAGGTTCTACCAAGGTCTGCCTCTAAGCTAAATCGCCCTTCGTGTTATCAACACCGATTTAATGCGCAAAGGATTTAACTACCAATTTCAAAGATCAAGTACTCTGAATTCGGTAGCTGATTTGGAAAAAAAATCATCGTTTTTATGTATGAAATGAACTTTAAATTGAATGATGAAACGTGCTATTGAGTAATGCCTGACTAATGACTAACCAAGTATCTAAAAATTCCATTTTCCATAAAATCGTTTTTTCCTTCTAAGAAAGTATGTATTTTTCCACAACCTGTTCTAAACAGTCATCATTTTATGGAATTGATCTCTCATCTTATTTTATCATTCAGAATCGTAATAAGTTGCATTTTGAATATCATTAATTTTTTCTTCTTTTTTTTTAGAACTACCTTGTATGTAATTGAATTTTCTTTTTTGGCTCACGTGACTAAGTGCGGGTACCTAACTTACATTCGATTATTTTTTCAATAATATGTCGTTGATATTGTGACACAAGATAGTAATAAACTAAACTATAAATTCGAACTGATTTTTCACTTAAAAAATGAAAAATACTGTACAGAAAAATATTTTTATATTTTCAAATTTTTTGATAAACTAACTGTAGAATTTTTACCAAAATACCTACAACTTAAAAAAATTATTTTAGAAGAATTTTTCATTTTTTTTTCAAATAAAAAACTTTTAAATTTTGCTAAAACACGAAACTTTTGAATAATCTGATTTTATTTGAATATCTTTTCTTTTTCGTCGATTTCCAGTTCCAGTTGAAAAATTAAAAAAAAAAAAAAAAACATCAACATACCCGACAAAATGGTGCAATTTTGTAAATTAAAAACAAAAACAGAAAAAGTTTGGGTGTTGAAAAGATGAATTCTTCAATTTTTTTTGTTTATGGATCTTTAAATGGATAACTTATTTCGAATTGATTTTTTCTTAAATTCGAAATTTTCTCTCAAATATTTCATTTTCTAAATGTGAAAATTATTGGGGGGGGGGGGGGATTTCTAAAAATTTTCTTCTCTATCAAAAAATTCTCATTTATCGTAGAAAAAAATGACATTTTTATATTAAAAAAATTCAAACTATTTTTTCAAAAATAGAATAAATGAGAGAACTTGAGCAATTTCCACTCGAGTTATAGAAAATAAATTGAAAAAAATTACAAACGACTCAAAATTGTTTTTTGGGAGGCAATATATATTTTTTTAAATTTTAAAATGCAATTTTGAAAAAAATTGTTGCACATGAATTTTTTATTTGTTTAAACTCTTTTTTCAAAAGCTGTATTTAATAACACTCATTTTTCACAACATTGTTCAAACCACAATTTTCGGAAAAAAATTCTGAGAATTTTTCATAATTTATTGGAAAATGTTTCTTTTTTAATAATTATTTTCAATTAAAGCTACAAAAAATCGTCAAAATGTCAAAAATTGTTGAAATTTCTCATAAAATCGTTCAACATATTGAAAATTTTGTCGTTAAAGCACATATTTTTCCAAAAATTCATTTTCAAACAATTTTTTTTAATGGAAAAAATACTTACCTACATGCGGGAACCTCTCCATCTCGTCACCTCTGATTGAGCTGAAATTAGACTCACTGAAAGAGCATGCCATCCAGACCTCAGAACCAAATTTTTAGCTCCTGAAGTTGATTTTTCGGTTTTTGGTGAATTTTTGCTGAAATAGTCCCCCTCCTACTCCCATTAAACATTTTTAAACAATAATTTGTAAATTTCGAGGTAGAATCCTGAAAATCGGTTTGTATACTAAAGTCGAGTCCCCGAGTCGATTGAGATCATTTGCAAATGGATCTGGAATCTCCAAAAAAAGTTGCATATTCTCGAGCACACTAGAATCGCTTTACACGGTGCTGTATCAATCAACTTTGGCAGCTGAAAATTTGATCCTAGCATTAGTGTGATATCATCTATCGATTGGCATAGTTGAATCCAAATTTCGAGGTGACGAATTTATCTTGAAAACTTCACATGTCTGTGGAAAAATTAACTTTTTCTGACATTTTCAAATTTCAGGATTCTATCTCGAAATTTACCATTTTTGTAAAAAAAAAAAAAAAATGATATATGGGGGGCTATTTTAGTCTTTTCAAAAATTCGCCAAAATTCGATAAATCAACTTCGGCAGCTACAAAATTTGGTTCTGAGGTCTGGGTGCTATGCTCTTTCAGTGAACCAAATTTCAACTCAATCGGAGGTGACGAGTTGGCGAGGTTACTTTTGTCAAAAACTGCTGACACAGTCCCTCCTCGATTTCTTCTCAGTTACAAAATTACACTTTTTCGAACTGACGTGAGCAACACATGCCAGTATTCCAAGTTGCTGCCTTCGCCGTCTTTGTAATGATGGCTTACATTGGTTTGCTTGGTTTCTAAGATTATGATTGGAACATGAAAAATTTACAGAATGTCAGAGAATTATTTACATACTCGAGCATATGTACCTACCTTAACGCATTAATTAGCAAATAACTTTCATCGGCTTTGAAGCATTACACTTGACTTCCTATTTGGTGAATGTGTGCGCGTAGTATACGTTGTCGATTCGAAAATTGAATAATAATAACGATTAAGGATGTACAATACATGTTTTCTCGATTTTTCATTCTGTGTGAACCTAACTGTTCAGTTTCAATATTTAGTTGTATTTTTCCCCAATCCGAGCTTATTTTATTTTATTTTTAGTACTCGTATTTTGCGTTTTTTTTTTATCCATCCCACAACCGCTTTGGTAATCTCATCTCTTAAAAAAATTCCAAATTTAGGTATACCACTCGTAACTTTATGCTAATGAACCTGAAGCTATCAAATTCGAATTTTCCAACTACGTGGAAAGAACTAACGTCTAGTTTGATAGTTTTGTTTACATTCATGGGGTGCAACTTCGATAAATGTTTACCAAGTCCAGTGCTACATAATACTTTATAGTCAAAATTGGAAGGGAGGAAGGGGTCTAATCGAAATTTTTGTAATAACTAAAAGTATTTGTACAACTTCAAGCTACAACTTTTGTTTGAAAATTTTTTCAATCGGGCCCCTTACCTCCTCCCTGTTTTTAAAAATGTATTTGAAGGAGTTGGATTATCCAAAATTGGTGGGGAGGGAGGGATCCGATTGAAATTTTTGTTATCACCAAAATTATTCCTAGTACTTCAAGCTACAACTTTTGTTTGAAAATTTTTTCAATCGGGCCCCTTACCCTCCCCCTGTTTTCAATAATGTATTTGAATGAGTTGGATTATCCAAAATTGGAGGGAAGGGAGGGGTCCAATCGCAATTTTTGTCATGGCCAAAATTTTTCCTAAAACTTTGAGCTACAAGTTTGTTGCAAAAATTTTTCAATTGGACCCATTTCCCCTTCCCCCTTCAATTTTTAATTAGTATTTTGGGAGTGTTATGCAAAATAAGTGGATAGAGAGGGGCTCAATTGAAAAAGTTTTCAAAAAAAAGTTGTAGCTTGAAGTTTCGCTAATACTTTTGGTTATCACAAAAATTGCGATTGGACCCCTCCCTCCTCTCCAATTGTGGATAATCCAACTCATTCAAATACATTATTGAAAACAGGGGGAGGGTAAGGGGCCCGATTGAAAAAATTTTCAAACAAAAGTTGTTGTAGCTTGAAGTACTAGGAATAATTTTGGTAATAACAAAAATTTCAATCGGACCCCTCCCTCCACACCAATTTTGGATAATCCAACTCCTTCAAATACATTTTTAAAAACAGGGGGGAGGTAAGGGGCCCGATTGAAAAAAATTTCAAACAAAAGTTGTAGCTTGAAGTTGTACAAATACTTTTAGTTATTACAAAAATTTCGATTAGACCCCTTACTCTCTTCCAATTTTGAATATAAAGTATTATGTAGCACTGGACTTGGTAAAAATTCATCGAAGTTGCACCCCATGAATGTAAACAAAACTATCAAACTAGACGTTAGTCGTGGAAAGAGAGTAGAAATTACGCGACCTTCTTTACTTATTCAATTATTCATTGTAGTTCGGATGCAACATCTATTCAGTTTCATTATCGAGCAGTCTGGCCGATGATTATGTTACACGCTCGGCATATTATGTCCTTGGGTGAATCCTTTTTGCGGTGCGCTGTTCTATGTTAATAGTAAGACCGATTTTTACTTTTCGGGATCTAGGCTGGTGCAACATTACCTCGCTCGTACTACGAGCAGCGGTTGGAATAATTTTGAAGATCAGATAGACGCGGAATTTATTGTGAAATATGCTCTCAAAGGAAGTTATACAGTTAGCTGATACCTGCGTTTAAATATTTCACGTTGGATAGGTACCTAATACCTATACCTACTCGTATCATTAATACTTTTATTAATTACTCGGCTCTATATCGAATTAACAAGAATGTTCGTATTTTATGAACGACGCGACGCGACGCCGACGCCCCGCCGACGATGAAATTCATCAACGAAAATATGAAATATAGGTAATTATTAATTTTGCGGGTGTTTTGGGACTTTCATCTTTTGTAAAATATTTCGGCTCAGTGAAAGTATTATTATTGAGTAAATTCTCGCCGAGAGTTTTGCTGCTGGTTAATCATCGAACTGAATTTTGTACGTTGTCGTTTGTCGTTGATTGACGATTGTCAGCTTTATTATCTCATATCGCGATTCGTCGGTACTGATTGAACACCAAAGCACCAGCACGCGGCTGTAGATTCGCTTTTTCGATTGTACGCCACAGATGCGAAGCGACTAACAACGTCGATATCGCGTGGATTTTCATTTTGACTTTATCCGAACCGAAAGGTACCGTTGGTCGGTAATAATTTCAAACTGTATTTGAATATGTATCCTTATCAGCGTTCTACATTGTTGCTTATTAATTGGTGGTGCGAAATGTTACCTGGTGTTTTGACTGGTTACGACATGAAATTTAATTGAAATTCGTATTACGATCGGACACACTTGTTTATGAACGCGAATATGAATAAGCAGATGGCCGAATCAACCGATGAAATTATTCAACGTTGATTATTTTTCCCCCTTTTTTTTACCAAGGAACTTGAAACGTTAATTGGTTGATGAAATCTGATGGTTGAATATCATAACTCATTTTTTTTGCTGTTTGTCGTCGTTGTTATTGTTTTTAGTTCAATTACAACGAGAAACATGCATACGTACTGTATCTACCTGTGTCGTGTATTAACTTTCTCTCTTTGTTGAAAAATAAACCTATTCATTCGTCACTTTACACGTTAATCAAAATCTTGATTTATATGAAAGAAAATTTTCGTCTTGGTTTGCCATCGCTATGATACAAATGATTAGTGATATTGTCGCAAATGCAAGAAATGATTTTAATGACGACATCGAGACCATACTGTCCTAGTGTCCTACCGAGTATTTCGATCTCTTGTGTTTTTCTTAAGTATTAAAACGTAATTTTGAATGGAAATACTCAAATTTAGTGTATCTTTCTCCTAGAAACGCGATATCATCGATGTTGGAATTTTGTGTAGAAAAGAGAGAATTTGGTAATCAGCTAACAAGAGAACTCGCCAATTCGTCACCTCCGTTTGAGCTGAAATTTGACTCACTGAAAGATCATACCACCCAGATCTTGGAACCAAATTTTTAGCTACCAAAATTGATTTTTCGATTTTTGGTGAATTTTTGAAAATAGCTAAAATAGCCCCTCTATAAATCATTTTTAAACAAAAATTATAAATTTTGAGATAGAATTTTAAAAATCGGTTTATGTACTAAAGTCGATCCCCTAGAAATAATTTTGGTTATTATACAAATTTCAATTGGACCCCTCCTTCCCCAATTATGAATGGAAGGATCCTATTGAAAAAATTTTCAAACAAAAATTGTAGCTTGAAGTTCCAAAAATAATTTTGGTTAGACAACAATTTCGATTGGACCCCTTCCTCTCCACCAATTTTGGATTATATACCACTTATTCAAAATACATTATTAGAAACAGGGGTAAGAAGTCCAATCGAAAAAATGTTGAAACAAAAGTTGTAGCCTAAAGTTCCAGGAACGATTTCGGTTATAACATAAATTTCGATTGGACCCCTCCCTCCTCACTAATTTTGGATAATACAACGGTAGGCGAAGTTTCGGATGATGTTCTGGAGAAATTGACTTTTCAAAAATCAAAATGCAAAATTTTAAACTTGTCAAGAAAATACACGTGCCAACTCGTCACTTCGAATTTTGGATTCAACTATGCCAATCGACTGATTACATCACACTAATACTAGGATCAAATTTTCAGCTGTCTAAGTTGATTACAGCGACGTCTGGAGCGGTTCCAGTGCTCTGGAGAAAACTCGATTTTTTCTGGAGGCTCCAGATTGCTTCGAAAATGGTTGCAATCAACTCAGGAGGTCGACTTTAGTATAGAAACTGCAGATTTTCAGGATTCTATCTCGAAATTTACGATTTTTGCAAATAAAAAATTGGCGTGCTGTTTTAATCATTTTCAAAAATTCTCCAAAAATCGAAAAATCAACTTCGGCAGCTAAAAATTTGGTTCTGAGGTCTGGGTGGCATGCTCTTTATGTGAGCCAAATTTCTTCTCAATCGGAGTTGACAAGTTGGCAAGGTTCACTTTTGTAAGTACTTCAAGTAAAGAAATTTCAATAAAATTAGTACGTCATTTTGCCAAATAAATTACAAATACATTAGCATTTCGTTTCGTAAAATGGCTCTAGCTATGATGTGTGTATTCCTTTTTCTCCAAACATTTTTTCAATTCAAGTTTTAGTTTTCAAAAAAAATTGAAATTTTCAAAAAAATGATTAAAAAAACTATGAAATATAAAATAATTTGTACTCGCAGTTCATTTGTTATGGATTCGTCTAAATGAGTTTTGATGTGAGAACCAAAGCTTCATGTAAGTGAAAGAAGTAGGGGGAGAACAGCGAGAGAAAACCAGAGAACTTCCTTACTTCATTGAATACCCTAAAATGCTCATTATCTTTCTGAGTGAATTTCACTTGGAAAATATTTCTGGTGTAATTACACCAATCTAACCATTTCACAGGAAGGGTGACTGATTTATGTTATTTGGGAGCAAAAGATAGGAAGTAAGTGAACATTTTTGTTGCAATTGAGCTCTTGAAAATTCAACCGAGTGTTTATGATGATCTCTTTATAATTTACCGAGAAAAAGTGAACCGATCTCTTTTCGGTTGTGATGTAATTTACCGAAGTTTTAAGTACATCTTTTTTAAATTTAAATTTGGTAGTTAGTATTCTTGTATGTCCTTATGTCTTCCTTATGACCCTTTATATCATAACCGAGAATAAGGAAAAAATAATAACGATCGTTATTGATTACTCCCAAAAGTTTTTAAGCTTAATTTATCAAATATACGAGTACAATATATAATATTCTTAACATTTATTCACTTGAAATAACACGAAGCGGAAGTAAAATATTGTATCAAAATCCAGTAATTTTTTCATTACATTAAAATCAAATATGTATAATATAGGCCTAGTGTGCAATGCAAGATCCTCGTCGATCGTAAAAAAAATGACGCCAGCAATTGGACAATAAAATGGTCACAACAAACACTTCGGTGTTTGTTTACGTACGTGCAGAAAAAAAATTATCTATCTGATATTAATTTTGTCCATTTGTTTATTTGTATTAGGTCTATTGCAGTTATGACTATTAGTATTTTAGTCATACCTCGTACGTACGTTATACTTTCAAGAAAAACGAATACTTTTAGTTTTTTAAATATTCATGCCTCCGCGTACCTAATGACATCTGTACTCATGTACGTATGCTACCGAATAGTTGGGTATATTACGCCATTATGTGTTGTATGTCAGCCGGAAATATTTGAGTACGTTGCGTTTTTCTGTTTCCTCGACATGCTTTAAAATTACATTCTTGATTAACTGTAAAACTCTATCAAATAATTAACTAAATACCGTACATTGTCGCATCTAAATCTCGACTGTTGGAATTGTCGTCATTTTTTTGGAGGAGTGTCCGGGGGGGGGGGGGTAAAGTTGAATTGTGAAAGATCTTTATCTATGATACTCTTATGTAATATCACTATGACTTTTTCTCTTACGAGATTTTTTTGTTTTATTTTGCGATAGCATAGAGACATTTACCTAAAAAATGAGTCTTAAAAAAAAATAATAATAAAAAAAAATCTTTCAAGTTTGTTAAGTTTGAAAAAAATGAGGAAAATGATTGTTTGAGTAAAAAAAAATACAATAGAAAAATTATTAGGTATCCTTAATTTTTTCGAAAATAATTCTCTTGAGTAAAGATGAAAGGTACAAAAAAAGTTATCTTAGAGAAATCCACCGGAATAAAATTGTGCCAAAAAATTTATAAAAAATAATTCATTTGGTATCTACCTACCCATTCAATAAAAATTCTTTTTGAAAAAAAAGTCTGAATATTTTTGTTTGTATTACACCAATTCTTGGAGAAAAAATGTTCTAGAATTTTCTTTTTTAATTTTTCAATACAAAATGCCTTTTAAAAAAATCATTTAAAATGATTTCTTGAAAAAAAAGTCAAAAAAATATTTTAAAAGTCTTTAAAAAAATGAATTCTCATTGAAAAAAAAATTGAAGAATATAGGTAAATAATTTTAACAAATCAACAGAAATCTCTATTAACATTTTTTTCAAATGAAAAAATGTTGGAAAAAAAAGATTGTGTACCTAAAAAATTAAAAAAATCCTCTTAAAAAATGAAATTGTAAAAAAGGTCAGGTAGGTATTATGAAAATTGAAAAAATAATGAAAATGTTAATTTGTCATTAAATGCGAAACAGAGATTCAAATCCCCCTTCGTACAAAATCAAAAATTCTATTAAAATTGTTGAAAAAACTTCGATTAAAAATTTTTTGTATGGAAATTACCTTTTTTTGTTGTTAGGTTGTTGAAAAGATTCAAAATTTTGAACAAAATTTTTTGGAAGAGAATTCTTGATTAATTTTTTTTTAAAGTTAAAAATCTCATTTTTTTAATTCACAAAAAATCGTCTAATAAATTATTTTTTTAGAGGAATTATTTCAAAATTTGTTCTGAAGAAAAATCAATCCTATCATTTTTTTAAACTACGTACAAAAAAAATGAATTTTTTGTTTAAAACAAAATAAACGAGTAAGTATTAATTTTTTTGAGAGGAAATTTTTCAAAATTTGTCTGAAGAAATTCAAAATCTGATTTATACCTACATCTTTTACAATTTCACAAGAAATTGCCCGTTTTTTAAAAAAATATAATAATAGGCATTTATATACTTTTATTATTATTATTATTATTATTTTTTTTTTTTTTTGAATATTTTGTTTAAAAATAAAATTTAAAGGGATTTTTTGATGTACCTATTATTGAATTTTTTCAAAGAAAATTTTAAAATATTTTCTATAGGTACTTTAAAAAAATTGAACACATTTTTTGTGCTATCATTATAATTTTGATCGATAAGCTCTTTTTTCTTGAAAATTTTGGGTTATACCTTATTATTCTCCTTAAAAAATGACACCATAAAACATTGAAAAATTGAGAGTTAAAATTTGATGTAAAAAAAAGAAAAAAGTATCGAAGTTCATTGAAAAAATATTTTTCAATGACGATTGCTAATTGTCAGAGAAATACCTATGTGATCGGTTCTCTTTTGGAAAATTGATAAAATTTTGGTTGAAAAAATTGTAACTACCTATTTGGACTAAAATCTTACGAAAAGTATTTTCAAATTTCTTTTTATAAAAAATTGTTACCAAACTTGTCTTCAAAAACTCTCCACAAAATTGTTTTTGAAATTTTTTTAGGGGAAAAATCATCTGCACAAAAATATCTACTAATAATTTTACAAAATGTGGGATTCATAAAAAAAAAGTCATTATTTTGATTCATTTAGTCATTATTGTTATTAAAAATCAGAGTTAAATTATTTCCGAGTATTTTATGTACTTTATAGTGTAGATAATTCAGATTTCATGAGAGAATTTAGAAGTTGATTTTATTGTAAGAAAAAAGAAAGGGAGGCGTTGTAGATCACTAATTTACGTAAAACGTATTTAATGGACCGTGCACGGTTCAAAGAACGGCCCTCTGTTTTATCTACAGAACTTTTCCAACGTAGGGTTGGAAATATAAATTACGTGCTGTACGCTATGAATTCGGATATAACGTAACCGTCATTATATTTGTAATCTAATTAAGCTCGGCCATTGTACTTGTATCACGAGTCAGACTCGATTTTCATTATTCGATAGAATAAAAAAAATTATTCGACTCTTTATCAGATTCATTATTTGAAAAGTTTGTAATTTATTATGAAATTTTTTCTGTTTTAAGAATGAAAAATAACGCGAATTAGTATGCTTGTTTTTCCGTTTGCAGTTTGCACCTTACGTAGATCTACGAAGCGTAAAATTCAAAACCGAAATGAACGGTTTCACGAGAGCTATTAATTCTTTGTTGTTTGACATAAATAAATGTCCGAAACGGATTTTCTTCGTTTGTGGTTTCATCGTCAAATTATTAATTTGATATTACGCTTTGATCAGGATTAATTTTTTTCGGTGCGGTGTGATTTGTTATCTGGGTAATCGATTTCATTGAACGTTGACGAAGATCGTTTACTGACGTTGTTTCATTCTGTTTGCAACTTGCGTTGAAAAAGATGTTTTTCCTTGTGTGCTTTCAAAAGACTTATATTTTTTTTTAAACAGTTATAGACCCAAGACTATAAATCAGTATTCGTACAATTTTCGCCCAATTTGATTTACAAAAATACATACGACAAGTTAAAAATCCACAATGACAGAATTTTCATTTTTTATTCTTTGCAAGTATTCTGTTGAAAAAAATTATACTTAGTGAATTTTTATTGGTCAACAATCGACTACAATTACTTTATATACCAAAAGTGACCTGGTTTCATTTCAATGTTTTTCAACAAAAGGTGCTGAAACGCAGTTGGACAAAATGATATCTAGAACTTTTGATGATGGGATTTTCAAGCTTCTTATTTGAAAACCAATGAAAAATTATTTTTTTCTGAAATTCTGCTGTTACATTTAATGTTTATGAAATGATAAGGTACCTATTTAAAACGATTGGTCACTTAAAAAAAAAAGGGGGGGGCTCGATTTTATTATAAACTCGACTTACGTTAGTTGACGATTGCAGTTGTAATTTTTAGGATACGCCTGATGCTCGGACAGCGCAATAACCTATTTCATTAGTTAAATCCGTAGTACTATAAAATTATTTCATGGATTTTATTTCATACAAAAGAATCGCCGTAGCGTGACTACTTATGGGTTAATCGTATCATCTTTGTTGATTATATTGGAAGTTCGTTGTTTCGTTTTTTCACGTGATAGCAATTTTAAATTCTGTGTTATTTTAGTGGACGATATTTATGATCTCGTTTATAAAACGTACGTAGGTACTTATACAACGTGAAATCAATGATCGACGTGTAATTGCATTAAGTATATATGAATTTTCTGGTATTAATGACACCATCGAAATGATGTACGAGTACATTGTTATCATTGTCACATGTATTTCAGTGAATGTCGACCGGTTATCGCGCCTCTTTTCAAATGAATAAAACCGATTGTATTGAAAAATTGACGCCAAAAATCTGAGAGTATCGAGAGATTTACAACGCGTATTTTTCATTTTTATTATTATTATTTTTTTTTGATAATTTTCGCCTTGTTGTGCAACTCGAAGAGAAAATTGTTGCATGGTTATAACTACTACTTACTTTGTTCAAGGTTTAGCATCAATGATGAGGAAATTAAATTGCATTTTGGGTTACATAAAATTTCAGTATACTGATCAATAATGAATAATGTACAAATAATGAAAAAAAGGGAAAAAAATGAAAATAAATAATTGGATTATCAATTTACTTGAAAAAATTTAGAAGAACAATTTTAGAATAAAAAAAATTGAAAAACAATTTCCTTGGATAAAAATTCAATAAAAATTCAAAAATAGATGATGAAATTGTCAGAAATATGTAAACTTGATTAAAGTTCCAAAAAAAAAATTAAGAAAAAATATCATGAAAATTTAGAATGATTTTAATGAAAAAATTGAAGGGAAAATTTGAATGAAGAATGCTTAAAAATCTAAATAAAAATTTAGAAATAAATTTAATTAATAATCTAAGTAAGTATTTGTAGAAAAACATTTTAATATGAATAAAAAAAGTATGATAAAGATATGAAAGCATTTTTATGGAAAAATTATGGATACATAGTTACATACCTTGTACTTACCTAGTAACTGGCTACCTACTACTTGAATGAAAAATTTATAATTTTTTTTTTTGTACAACTGAATAAAAATTTAGGAATGAATTCAATTGACAAGGTGAAAAATTTTAATGAAAAGTTAGAGAGAGAATTGAAATTAATGATTTCCTCACCAAAATTACAATAAGAAATTGGAAAACAACTTATATCGATAGGTAGTTCGAAAAATAATATAAAAAATAGGTAAAACGCTGGAATATAAATGAAGATTTGTAGGGATGGAAAATCATGAAAAATTTGTAGAATAGAAAATTGGGAAAAAATAAAAACAATTTAGATTAAAATACAAGAAAAAATTGTTGATTGAAAATTTGAAAATAATATAATATCTACGTTTATAACTCTAGGAGAAAAATTCGTAAAAAAACTGAGTTAAAAAAATTGTCTTAAATTTTATATCGATTTCGTAAAATATCTTCATTGAAAAATTCGAAAAATATTAGCATAGTATAATTATGCTTTTACGATGACCAAAATTGAAAAAAACGAGACCAAAATCCGACAGGAAAATCCGACACCATTGGGTTAGGTTAGGTTATATTAAGTTAGGTTTGGATGACATAAAAAACAGAAATTTTTTAATAAATTCGATTTTTTAGACATTATGTCAGACATTTTGAAACTTGTAAATTTTTTTTGAAATTTTATGACTTTTAGACATTTTCTAGACATTTTGTCAGACATTCTGAAACTTGGAATTTTATTTAGAAAGATGACTTTCAGACATTTTGTCAGACTTTTGGAAACTTGGAAATTTTTTAGAAAGATGACTTTCAGACATTTTGAAACTTGGAAATTTTTTTAGAAAGATGACTTTCAGACATTTTGTCAGACATTTTGAAACTTGGAATTTTTCAAAAAAAAAATTATGACTTTTAGGCTTTTTATCAGACATTCTTAAACTTGTTTTTTTTTTTAATTTTTAGTAGAATTTTTATTAATTTTAAATTTCCATGGAAATTAATTTTGATGACTTTTAGACATTTTGTCACAGAGTAAAAGCATATACTATGTTTCATACTTTCAAACGTAGTGTGGAAATAGAGTTATTCAGGGGGGGGTCGAGGGAGCCTCCCCTGGCGAGGCGCGAAGCGCCGAGTTTTTTTAGCATAGTATATGCTTTTACGGAGACCAAAATAGAAAAAAATGACAGGAAAATCCGACACGAAAATCCGACCCCATTGGGTCAGGTTAGGTTAACGCACCCATTGAAGGCCCCGTCACAGGGGTGAAGAGGCCTTTAAGGTTGGACCAACGATGAAGAAGGGAGAGACCCTGGTCCCATCGTTCGTTCCAGCCCCAGCAAACCCTTTGGATCAAAATTTCGAGTTATGTGGTTGTTTCGGTTCCAAAATTTTCCATTTAACCGCGTTTTGTTCGGTACCTTGTACAATCTGCCAAGGTTTTCCCTCCCTCGCGCGTGGGAGGGTTTTTAGCCGAGGCAGATTTAACTTAGTATTAAGTCCAAATTATAACCAATTTTATTTTCGCGTAGCTCCCCACTCCTCTGAATAAGTCGCTAGGCACCAGAGGCGTGGGGGACTAAGTTGTACATCTAATCTAAGATTGTCCTTGAACGCGTTAATAAATTTGCCCCACTCGCTTTGGTTTTGGGATTGGGGAACCAAAAAAAAAAAGAAAAAAAAAAGGTTAGGTTAGGTTAGGTTATATTAGGTTAGGTTTGGATGACATATTTCTATTGATTTTGACGAATACACATTATTACACTATTCAGTTGAATTAAATTAAAAAATTTTTGAGTTTTGTTAAACACGAGTTTTGAAACAAGAATGGGAGATTTATTTTCGTTCGTTTGTTTTCGAGAATACTATACTCCAGAAAATATTCAATCTCAATAATATGGTATTTTGTTTTTTGTTCTAGTTACGAATCCAGTTCAACGATACTTCAACAACATTCGAATATCCATCTGAAGCTTCTCTACTAGAGGAAGATGTATCGTGTACGATGAATGGAAATAGTGAATCAATGTTATCAACTGATTTAAATGATCTGAATCTCGTTCCTAGTAGCATGTGTAATGTTTCATCTCATCTGAGTAAGTATTCGGATTATCGTGATTCATCCACGAGTAACAATACAAGTAGCAAACAATACCTGAAATTCTATTTCTTTGAAGAAAAATAGGATTTCTTTTAAGTGATGAACTGATAAAGTTGCAAAGATATTTTTAAAATGTGAATTGCGAAAAGTTTGTAAAAATTACTTAGCTTGTGCGTAGAAGAGGGGAGATTCAAACTGCGAAAAATTGCTTCGAGCAGTGCCAACATTAAAATGCTATTACGATCCATCTTTTTCTAGTGCTCGCAGTATTTTGTGCGCTTTCGAGTAAAATCATAAATCAGTATCTTGTTTTAGTTTTAGTTCGAGTAGGAGTGACCTATACTTATTGTTGATGTTTATTCTGCACTGGCTGTCTTCCTGTTCGGATGAATGAAAAAAACACGGATTTGTATCGTGCACTTGTTTCATAAATCTTCATTACGAATTGGTTATAAAAAGATTGGCAAATTGTGTCACGATGTGCGAGTATTAGAGGGGAAACAAAATAGCGATATTGAACAGTCACGAATTTTTATTATTGTTTTGTGCGAAACACTTTGTAGTAGTAGGTGTCTGAAGATCGGAGCTTTCTGTTAGAAGATTAGATATAAAAAGCACGAATTTAATTTATCGATTTGCTTGGTCGCCTTGTGGATAAAACCTAAAGACACGCACGCTTCGAAGCAATCTGATAGTCGGGTGAAAACGGTAAAATCTTACCAGTTCAGAGGTTAGTTGAGATGAGATGGCTTGATTGTTCGTAAAAGTAATTTATTCCGAGGGCTTTTTAATCGGTTTCGTTTGAAATTCGTTTGAAATAACGTCAATCATTCGACAACTTTGCAGACTGATTCGTATGAAAATTTAAGTATTAGCTACATAATTTCACGAAATGTCAAAATATACTTGGAAATTCAGTCGATCAGTGGAATGTGGTCCAGAGGTTAGATACGCTACAACGTATTGCTTTAATCGGTATTTAAAGATGTCGAAGATTTTTACTATAGGCCTTAAATCGATGTACCTAGTAATTATTGCTATTACATGTTGAATGGAAAATATCTATGAATAAGGAAAAATTGAGGAGTATCCTCGTATACCTACCTCATCAAAATGGCATCTACCCGTGTAGCAACGTCGATGCTAATTTCGATATAAATGTCGACACATCGAAATCGGTCACTTTTCGATCGTACATGTCGACACGATTGTGGATGGTTTGTCGAGCTTATTATCGACACATTTGTCGACCGTCGACATGTCGAGCCATATTTGGACGGTCGACAAACATGTCGATAATAAGCTCGACAAACCATCCACAATCGTGTCGACATGTACGATCGAAAAGTGACCGATTTCGATGTGTCGACATTTATATCGACATTCACATCGACATTTGAAATGCTGAGATGTTGAAAAAAATGCCAAGTTCAAAATCTTTAATAGGTATATGTTTTAAAATTAAACCAAAAATAGTGATCAAGCCAACACTTCGACATTTCGTCAAAATTGCGGCTCTGAAATCACCTTTGTAGCTGGACATATGTGTGCCCAGCTAACGAAGAGGCAATTCTTAGAGTCTTATGTACTAATTCATAACACACTTCATCTGCGAGTATCAAAAATCACCCTCAAGACGTCGACAGTCAAGTCGATGCATTATTCGACCCTCGACAATTAGGTCGACATTGGCTCGACTTAAAATTCCTTTGGTCGACACTGTCGACAGTTAGGTCGATGCATTATTCGACCATCGACAATTATGTCGACAATAACTCGACAAGTACTTGTATTATTCAAAATTTTAAAAAAATGAGAAAATTTCGTGATTCTTTCAAAAATTGTTTATTCCTGAGCTTAAAAATTGTTTTTAGTTCTTTTTAGATATAAAATTAGTGAATTTAATTGGCAGAAAATGTCGACATTAACGTCGATTCGTTTATCGAGTATCGATTTTTACATCGACATGTCTATGCAGAAAAACAATATTTTCTGAATTACAGGAAAATACTGAGAAAAATTCAAAAATTTTGATTGAACAGTTATGTTTAACATAGAACATTACTTTAAATCTCATATATCATTTTTAATTCATCGTTAACCAAGAAAAAAATGTGTCTGAATATTGTCGACATAAATGTCGATGTCGACAATTGCTACACGGGTATGTGTAGTTGTGCACACTGTGCTGACTAGTTTTTGCATAATTTTGAAAGTTTGCTACTGCCTTCTTTGTGAATAATTTGCTTTTAAACGAAATTTTAGAAAATGACGAGAATGCAAAAAATTAAATTCTTTTTAATTCAAAAGTCAAAGTTTACAGAATTCATGTTTGAAAAAAAAATTTAAAAAGTCACTTTTGAAAATAATTTTTAGAAAATCAGTAAAATTGCTATATTCTGTTTTAAAATTAAAATAGAAAAAAATGAACCAGAAAAATTTATTATGAACAAAAATTGGAGAAAATTCAGGAAAACTGCAAAAAATTGTGTGAATTAAAATTTTTGGATCATATTATTTTTTAAATTTGCTCGTTTCGAATTTAGGTTTCAAAAATTTGTGTTTTGATAACTAGGTAGGTATATAATTCGAACAAAAAACTTCAAAAAAATCTGCAAAATTGCAAAAAATTCGGGAAAAAACTTACTTTACAAATTGAATTTGAAAAATTACTTTCAAACTACACGTTGAAAAATATGTCGCGTCGTTCTTATGAACGAAGTTTTCAAAAATTGGACTTGAACATGACTTTCGAAAAAATTAGTGAACTTTTCAAAAAATTGAAAATGATTACTATTCTGTTTTCACCTGAAATGCAGAGAAAAAAAAGGTAAATTGAAGTTTAACAAAGAAATGAAATGAATTATGAAGGAAATTTATTTAAACAAAATTGAATAAAAGTCAGCAAAACTGCAAAACACCATAGAAATAATTTTCCAGTTTCCAAAAAATTATTATTCTGAAAAGTTGAGAAAAAGATTGTAATTTCAAAAAAATGAGAAATGGAGTATTCATTTCATTAGTTAATTTCGAAAAAATTAGGAATTTTTCTATTCGAAATATGTAATTTTGAAATTTATTCAATTACCTAAAAATATTTACTTGAAAAAATTTTCAGTTTCTAAAACTTTTACATAAAATTTCCATTCCGAACAGTTACGAGTTTTTTTATTTTGAAAAATTTCACATATTATGCAAGTGTCAAACTTGTGCACGTATCTGTGATTTTGTCCTTAGGGTAGTTCAAGAGTTACCTTTAATGGACAAAATGTATCCATTCAAAGCAATTTTTTTAGTAGAAAAAATCTTGTACTTTTTTGCAGAATAAAAATTTTATTTTTGGGAGAAAATTATTTTATATTTAGAAAAATTTCCCCATTTATTAGAGAAAAAAAATTCTTTATTTTTCGAGAGTAGCTAGGTAACAATATCTAGCTATTTCTATTTTTTTTGAAAAACTTGTATTTTCACACGATTTTATTGGAATAACAAATCTTTTGATTTTTGGAAAAATAATGTTTTCATTTTTTTTAAAGTCTCAAGTTATTTTGAATACTTGAAGGATTTTATTTTTTTTTGGGGGGGGGGGGGGGGGGCATTTCTAGAGTTTAAGTAGGAATTCCTTATTTTTTGCAAAAAAAAAAATATTTTTTTTGGAATGAAAAATTTTTTAATTTTTTTAGAACATACCTAGAATTTTCAATTTTCTTTTTTTTCCTGAATAAAGTCTTTTAATTTTATTGGAAAGAAAAAAATTTCTCAAACTTATTGCAGAGAAAATTTCTTATTTTTTTAATAAGTAACACATTTTTCAATTACCTAATATTATTATTTTTTTTTTTTTGGTGAAAAAATTTATGATTTATTAAAACAAATCTCGTTTTTTAGAATCCCTTATAGGTAGAACAATTTCCATTCCTACATATTTTATTTATTCATTTTTGAATAAAATTTCAGTTTTATTGGAAAGAAAAATAATTTCTCAATACTGCCTACTGGATTTTTTTTTTGAAGAAAAAAATCTCATTTTTTTTGAAAGAGGTAAGATATCTTTCAATTTTTCGGAGAATGTTTTAGATAGATTTTTTTTAAAATTCTCCTGAAAAAATCTGATCATGGAATGAAATTATTTTGGAGAAAAAATGATCTGAAAAATTTTTTATGAAAAATTTTCTTGCATAAAATTATTTTTAAAATTCTTCCAAAAAAAAGTTTAAATCCTTTTTTTGATTGAAAGATTTCTCCAATCAACTTGATATTTTTATGAGAAATATCATCCAGTACACCCGAAAATTGATAATTTGAAAAAATGAAAAATATTTTTTCTTCCAAAAAAAATAAGAAATTTCATTCTGCAAAAAAATCAAAAAATTGTAAAATTGTTTTATCCCCCCTCCCCTCCAAAAACAGAATTTTTTCAAGTGATCCAAAAAATTAAACAATTGCTTACTCAAAAAAAAAAAAAAAAAAAATGAAAAATTTTATTTTTCAAAAAAATACGACCATTAATAAAAAAATAATTTAGAGGGGAATTTTAAAAAAATAATTTGTATTTTGCAAAAGTTTGAACGACATTTTTTATGAAAAGATTACTTCAAAAGAAACTTTTCACAATTTGTTCCTCATAAGAGAAGGTTAATGTATTGTTCAGGTGAATAATCGTATTTTTTAAATGGTTTGCTTATTCTGAATTTTTTTTCTCTGCTCCAACGTCCTCAATTTATTTTTGGGTTTTTGAATTCATATGTATTAGTGCAAATGAGTGCAAGGTATTCTTTGGAAAGGCATAGAGGGGTGAAATAATCACTGTTCAGTGTTTAGTGAATACATTTTGATAGGAAGGGTGAAAAAATGGGTCTATGAAGATTTTTTTACACTCTCAACACTTTGTGGTTTATTTTCTCAAGGAAGGTAAAAATTTTGGAGGATTTTTAGAAAAAATTTGGCGGTCCTTTATAAGTTCTGACATTGCTCAATTGGTTATCTGATAATATTTGGCAAGGAGATTCATTTTTGTATATAGCTGGAGTGTCTTTCAAAAAAACATCAAATTACAAAAATACGCTAACACTTTTCCCCTTTATGGGTATGAATGGTCATTTGATCTTGCAATGGCCAAATCATGTATTAAACGTACTCGTAACTTACACCTACGGTGTTTTAATGATTGTGCATCGTGTGAAAGAAGCCATTATACATTGACTCGACGATGACGTATGAAGTAATGGAGTTGAAAAATACTGAATTAAATCGAAAATTGACCCTCACGTCGTCGATGCCAGTGGCTTATTCATAATATTAGTATCCTCGGTTAATAACGAGTTTACATTGTGTCACGTATTTCGACCGTATGGAAAAATAATATTGGTACCTATATTATAAAGGACCCGATTGGACGAGCTCTTTCATAAGTTATTATTGTCTTGTGTACCTTACGCTGATTGATTTTCGCTCTTTATCATGATGAAATACGAAATTTACAATAGTGCAGGTAGATACTGTGTATTGAATGCATTCACGATGGAAGAGAGTAAAAAAGCAATATTTCTCGCTGGATACTTGTGCGCGCGTAAGTTCTTTTTAACTCGCAAATTGCATTCTTATATCTCATTGTTGGAACGACTACGTTTAGAAGCTTTGTACGTACGATTTAAAATGTTACATTACATTCGTCGAATACGCCATGTACGAGTACGAGTACCTGTGTCCTGCGTATAAGAAATTTCCACGAAAACGTTTCGCCTTCGCGCTGGCTTTTGCCAAGCCAACGATGTGATGGCGATGGGAGTTTTTCCAAACGCTCGATTTATATGAGCGAAGATGCTGCATCAAATTGAACCGACTTTTAATTTAAATTTCAATCGGAATAATGCTATAAGGTTACGTGGCGTGGGTGACATAATAAGTACGCGAAAATACGCACATATATATTATTCCACAGACGAATCTGTCCTGTCCGCTGTGTATAGTGTACTCTTATTATAAGAATGAAACCCGTTATATTTTCATTAACGATTCTTGGTAAAAATATTTTTTGATACCGTTAGGAAATTCTCATCTGCATATTTGTTCTTCTTTTTTGGAAGTCGCGGACTTGTCACGGTTCTCGTATTTTATTCCACGGTTTTATTTTGCTTCTTTCTGCTCGAAGAAAGTGAAGGTTTTGATTCAACCAACTGTTGGAAATATTTATACGTGCAAATGTTGCCGCTGTCGCTGTTTTCGTAAAGGTTCGCTGAATGTAGGTGTAAGGTTTTTAAATTACCGTCTTATATGTTCACCGTCGCTCAGTCCCCCCCCCCCCCCCCTCGAATGGAGGTTTTTATTCGATTATGAAAATTTGATGTTTATAAATAAAAATCGAATCATTGATTTCGTAATAGGCCCTACTCTATTTAGCTATTTAGCTGATATTCGGGTTTGTTTAAGTAAGGTAGCTCTATTCGTATGCAAAACTATTCACCAGTTCACCAAGTGGGAAAAAAATTGTCAACATTTCACGCCATCGTTCGTAAAAGGTGTTTGAGTTCGACGTCTCGTGTTTGTTTTTTAATTTAATTATTCATCTTGTTAGGAATTTTCATGGTTGATGCTTTTGAACAATTACTTTTTCTATGAGTGAAATCGTATCATCATAGCTGGTTTTTAAGTTTTCTTCAGTAAGTCGGATGAATATGTGTTGGGATTTTTCCTTGTTTTGAATTATGTATTTATGTACTTACCTATATCTAACTTACTCGTTTACTAAGAAAAACCCTTTGAGTAATCTGAGTAATCATTCTAGTCTAAATATGTAGGTAACTTATTAAAAAAAAAATGCACATAAAATTACTTGAGTGAGTACCTACAATTTTAATGTACTTGTACATCTCTGGTTAAATACCTACTTGAACGAATCAAATTCTTTTTTTTTTTTGTTGCCTTTTATCGGTGTTTCAGTAAAATACTAAAACCATGAAATTGGAATTGATCCAATTGCCTTATCACGTATACGATGTGATTCTAATGATTCTTTATTTGCGTGATTGCATTTTTTTCTCGATTGTGTGGTATAATGGATACCTAATTACCTATCCTTCTGCATACATCTTGCTCAAATTACAAAAAAATTTGAATATCCAAGTCGAAAGTTTCCTCCTTTGCAATGAAAGCTAACTACTGCTGAATAATTCTCCAACTCTGATCCTATAAAGTGTGGTATTTTGAAATTTTCCTTTGAATTGTTTAAAAATCTCTTACCCATTAAATAGGATTTTTAATATTTTTTTCAAAAAAAAAAAAAGTGAAAAATTATCTATGTAGTATCTATACGTAGCTTTACGTGTCTACTTATTTCCTTTCAATTTTTTCTCAATTTTTTGATGGGATTATTGATTTTTTCAGGAAAATTTTGAAATACCCATTTCCGCTCAAAAATTGTTTTCAAAGAATTTTTGTATTTTTTCAGAAAAATTTGAAATTTCATTTTCAAATTTTTTGATGAGTTTTTGTTTTTGATAGCCTGATAGGTAATTTTAAATTGAATTTTGTAAAATTTTAAGCAAGTACGTACTTATTATTCTTTTCGTGCAACATCGTTTTGAAAGGATTTTTTAAAAGTTAATTTCAATGTATTATTTCCGTTTTCAAAATTAAAAAAAAATTCTTTCCAGATTTTTTGAATTTCTTCAAAAATGATCAGTATAGTTGTCTGTGATCAAAGTGACTTCGATTTGTATGTTAGATAAGATGACTTCAAACTCGAATTTATCGGAAGTATGATGATTCTCATAAAATATTTTAGTTCATTTTTTTTTTGTTGTTAAATCAAAGAAAAAAGATTTCCATTAAGTTTTTGAATTTTTCAGGACATTGAATTTTAAATTAATATATTCCCTTTCAAAAATTTTGAAAAAATTTCAATACGTACGATTTTTGATTTTTTTTTCTTGGAAAATTTTCTGAAATATTACCTATTTTTTTTTATTTTTTTTTTGTTGCGATTTTTAAGTTTTTTGAAAAAAAAAATTTGAATTACTTACCTAATCATTTTCTTTCAAATTTAAAAAAGAAATCAGGAAAATTTTTAAATATACAAATTCTGCAAATCTTTTCCCAACAAAAATTGTTTCGTATTTAAAAATATTTTTCAACCATTATTAGGTATGTATTTAGCATTTCTTTAAAAAAAATCTGAAAAATTTTTGTACCTTTGTAACAAAACTGAAAATCAATGAAAATTTTCCAAAAAATTGTCTTTTCAAAAAAAGTTTTGCTGAGAAAATTAACTTAATTTCTTAAAAAATTTTTGCTCACAAGGAAAAAAGTTCAAAAAGTGTTGGGAAAAATTGGAGGGGGGGGGGGGGCTGAGAGCATATTTTTCGAAAAAATATACATATTTTGCTCATTTTTGAGAGAAGATTTGCCTATTTTTTAGAGCCTGAATATATTTTACAGCTCATAAATGTACCTATATTATTTGTTCCAGTGATGATGAAATGAGAAGAAAATAATTTCAAAAATCCCTTCAAAAAAGTTCTAAAAATTGGCTAAAAATATTGGCAATTTTGGATCTTGCCAAGCATTTTTGCAAAATTTTTACAATTTCATTTGAAAAAAAAGAAAAAAACTTTGTACCTAGGTAAAATATTTTATTTAGAATATTTTCAAAATATTTCTAAAATCTTTTTCATCATTTTTTTAATTTTAGGTAAATACCTTCTCATTTTGGTACAATTTTTTATTTGAAATTTTTTTTTTTTCAAAGTTTGGAAAATATTTGCAATTTTTATCTGTTGTTTTTTTTTAATGTGGTATTTTACACATCAATGATGAATTTTTGCGGAGTCAAATACTTAAGTAATTGAAAGGTTAAGGCTCGAAAATTTTCCTCATCACGTCCAGATTTTTTCTTGATAGGTTGCTTGGTCTTCATCTTGTTGACTTTATAAATTTTATTATACTCGTACAATATTTTAATTTTCAATTTTTTTTTTTTTCATCGTGATTATGACTTATGGTGTTTCAGGTGGGATGGTTGTAAGGCCACCGTCACGAAAATCATATCGCAAATATTTACAATTATATCGTAATTCAACTTTCAAGACGTATACGTTCTTCTGAGAGCACTGTTAAATTTGAAATGATATTTTTCTGCGTTATCTTCGATATTATTCAATCGACGAATCTCCTTATTATTTTGTGGTTAAGAGGCTGGGTTAGGTTTGGGTTTTTAAAACACATGTATAAATGATTTGTGCGGTTGTCTCTGGACTGTATGCTTGACGTTTGTA
Source organism: Balanococcus diminutus (assembly GCA_959613365.1). Taxonomy (NCBI): domain Eukaryota; kingdom Metazoa; phylum Arthropoda; class Insecta; order Hemiptera; family Pseudococcidae; genus Balanococcus; species Balanococcus diminutus. The sequence continues at coordinate 39,329,459 of OY390715.1, read as the reverse complement.
TAATGATGTAATCAATGCTGATCGTGAATTAAGCTTGGTTTCGAGTAGAGTGGTTGAATGTAGTAGAAGAGTTATCTATACATCAGGGCATGACCACTAGCTGTTGTTTGTTCATACATAACATTGTTTCATTCATTTTTCTGGTGTACTTCTATTTTGGTAATTTCTTAGCTCAAAGTTACCTTCAATACTGGGTCGTTTTAGTAGCTCTTTTTCAAAAGGATTGTTTATATCTGTTATAAAATGTATAGAACACAGGTATCTTACCTATTCTGCAGAGGTTGATTGAAAAATTTCTTTGGGATGGTGAAATTGATTGTTTTTTTGTTTTTTTAAAAAAATAAGTCTACTTGTATTATAGCTTGATAGGTAATCACTATTACGTATCAAAAAATTATTACCTATGTATATATTTAGTTGCAGTATTAAATTTGTACCATACCTATGAGGGTTATTTATATATTATGTAGTAAGTCATAACATTATAATGATAACGGTGTTCATTGGCTTTTCGTAGGTGGCAGTAGTTTGGCTAGCTATGTACCTAGTAAGCTTAGCATGGGCGAATGTTTCGAACTGGGCGTCACCAGGAGTAATGGCATAATCACCAATGTTGTAAATTTTCGTGCCGCTGATAAAAGCCTAGAAAATAACCGCAATTCGATACAACAAAACGAAAATTCTGTCGATTATCTACCAGCCTCCGAAAATGAGAACATTGCATGGAGCGAAGAATCAATCCCAGATCTTTTATTTTAATGTCAGTTTTAATTTAATTTCACGCTGAACGCATGGAATCGTGTTTGAACCATATTTAAGCATGATTTATGTTTAATGAAATGTAAATTACATACTACATAATTATGTTAATCGTTTACAGAAAGTGAACCGATCGTTTGTCTCTTTCTTCTACAACAATATTTTATTTATTTTTTGTCTCAAAAAATATTATTGTTTTTCTGCAAAACCGTTGCTGTTTTTTTTTTTTACGAGTCGTAAAATTAAATTTTTTATAAGTAAATTATATTATTTTATTGTTCCTTTTTTTTCGTTTTGTTTGTTGCGCTTGTTATTATAAGTTTGTGCAATAATTTGTTGCTACGATTTTGGAATCTATATTTATTTTATTCTTTTTGTTTGATTTCCAAGTGAGGAAAGTGTTGCATGTTTTTCACAATTTTTTTAAAATTTTTTTAAAAATGTTTTCATTGATTTTATATAATTTTTAATACGTTTGTTTTGATCGAAGTGTGCTCAAACGTTTCATTATTCCAAAATTTCATCTTTAATCTGTAATTAACACTGCTCATTTTGTTGTGTTCAATTTTTGTACGTATTTTTTAAACAATTTTACTTTTGTAAAATAAACTTCCTGTATGATATAACGTTATAATGATTTTCTTAAAGTGATTAATTTTTCATTTCATTAAGAAAAAAAAAATTGCTTCGATTAGTTTGTTGAGAAATTAAGCATTTTAGCGTTCGCTCCCGTCAAATTAAGTTACGAAGAAAATATAATTGAACATTCCCATCAAGTCTTCGAAACTTTCAATTAATTTTTCCAATTTTTTTCTATTATTCATTTTGTTACCATCGTCGCATTATTTTGTAAATTGCTCTATCGTTCAGTTTTAATAAAAATTTATTTTAACAACACATTCATCTCGAATGGTACGAGTTATTACAGAATTTGTTTCATTCAGTTTTGAAAACAAAAACTTTTTGTGGGAGTCGGTTTTAATTTTGAGATACGTAACATTCCTTGTAAGGCTCAATCTTGCCATGTATTTTCTTATTTTTGTAATCATTTGTTGCAAATATAAATTTATGAAATATATGCCAATAATTCAAACTATTGTCTCAAGATGAAACTTTTCAATTTCATTTGATGTGAAAGTTCTCTTTTCAGGCGAAAAAAATATTTATTCTAAAACACAGCATACAACTCGGTGGGAGGAGACGAAGTTAAAAACACACTTCTGAGATTTTATTTATACAGTATACTCGTAATTACAAATAGGTATTATTACAAAAAGAGGAAACATAAACATTTTCAGCTTACAAGAGTTGGAAAATACAATATCTGATCTATCCTTAAAAAACATACTTAATTCCATCATAAATATAGGTATACGTAGGTACACTTCTTACCATTTTACTCTACATCGATATGAACAATTCGAAAGGACATAACACATTGATTATACAGAAAGAGGTGCAAATAATTGAAATAATAGTAGTTTATTCAACTGGGGAGATAAAGTGATGTTCGACGATTTTGAGGGTTTATTGCCCGAGCGAAGCGAGGGAAATAAATCAAAATCGTTGAAAATCACTTTATTTTCCTAGTTGGATAAATTATTTTACGTTACGAGGGAGAAAAAGGCTTCTTTATACTACCGAAAGATCAGCGAGAGGGAGATAAAGTAGCACTTTATCTCCCTAGTAACGTAGATTGAAATCTCATCACCCTAAAATAATTTAAACATTTAAAAAAAAAACACTTTAAATTACACAAAAGAAAAAAATTTACAATAATGAACTCAAAATAAGTCTATTATATTATAAAGAGTAGGCATAGTTGCAAAACAGTAACGAAATCTTTTTGTACCATTAAAATTCAATGCTAAAAGCGGTTTTCGATTGAACAACCATAATAAACTGAGATTTTTACGCAATTTCAGTCGATTATCATCACAGATATCCTGTTTTTGAAAAACTTTCATGTTTGCTCAATCGAGCTAACCATATTAAGCGTTTTTACACCAATGAATTATACAAATATTCAAATTTCAGGATTTATAATTCGAGGTGTAATAATCTTCCTCTAAATCGTGAACATCGGCGGCAATATCGTCTCTCAAATTCATCAGTTTTTGATCACATTCGACTTGCTTGGCGCGGAATACTTTGGAATTCTGCGTGATGGCCTCGTTGACCGATGGAAAATCGTTCAAAATCAAGTACTGTTTTATATCGGATACTAATTTCAAGAGTGATTCTGCTGCTCTAACCATATTGGCCGATCGGACTTGCATTTCGTACCCATCGAGCTCACTTTGTGTCATCCGAGAGATTTGAATGTCGTGTTCTGTTTTACATAGTTTCACAATATCTGGAAACAAAAAGCAATTTGAACGTATAATACGAGAAATAGTAATAAGAAATCTTTCGTGAAAATAATGGAAAAAATCTACAAAAATTGAAACAGAATGTTTACCTTCGAAATTATCCAACATTGATTTCACATCGCTTTTAAGTCGACTGTTGTATGACTTCAGCAAAGCTTCTTTACTTTGAGGTAAAGCTCTATTAGCGTGCATTATTATTTTAATACGATGAAATTTATACTTTAAATTGAATAAACCGACAGAAAATGGAAAATTTTTCGATTTTCCTCTTGATGAGGAATAATTTTTATTGATAAGAAAAAGAAGATGAATTTTGTTTTGCACATAAGAAAATAATTTCCAATCGAGTAGTACTGAAGTTCTTTTCTAGGAGCGCTAGTTGCAGGTGAAAACGAAATATTGGTGTCCATTTTGGACCATTTTAGCCATTTTTATTTTAATTAACTTTTTATGAAGTAATTTCCAGTCCAGTTTTCACTTTCTATTCCCAGTTGTCTTGTCCTTTCGTTTCATCAACAATAAATAGAGATTCATAAAAAAAATAATGAAAAATGAAAAATCCAAAGAAAAAAATAAAAATTCTGCGTTTCAGCATTCGTTTATTTTGCATTTTTTTTGCGTTGATCTTGATCTTAATTCTTGATTCATTGAAATTTTCATAATTAAATTGAATGCTCGTAAATTCGTAATTGGAACTTGGAAGTGGAACACTCGAACTCGATGTAGATAAAATAAATAGGTACCTATTGAATATAATATTATGTATTTTGAATTTTTGAAGTTCTCAGACTCAACCTTGCTCATTGCTCAATTAGTCTTTTCTCTTTCACTCTTTCTCTTTCATTTCAACATTCCAACCATTTTTATTTTTTTCAACCTTTCAACATAGGTAATTAAGTATTTGGAAAATAATGACGAATTGAGCTCAAAAGTCTAAAAAATGAAGTGTTTTCAGTGTTTTCCATACCTAAATGGATTTTTTTAAAGGAAATTTTTGTTTGATTTTGAACTTTGAAGTAACATTCTCACGTCTCACGTCATTCTGAACCTTTTAATTTCCCTCCACTTTTTTCAAAATTGAACGACTATTTAGACAATTTGTCTGAAATCTGAAACATATAATATTAAAAAAAATAAATAAATAAATAATAATATGTATGTAGGTATGTGTTCTAATATTATGATATTGATTTTTAGACATCCTGAAACTTACGAAAATAATAGATAAGAAAATTTTCCAAAAATGAAAGACATTTTATTTTTTTACTTTTTTCTCAATTTTTTTTCAACTTTTCTTCAGAACTGGATGACTTTTATTTTGTCAGACATTCTGAAACTTTTTTCTTATTTCATTTTTTTATTTTATTATTTTTTTTTTTATTACAAATCGAAGTTTTAATTTAAATCCTTTTTTGAATTTTTCAAGTTTTTAAACAATGGTCCTAAAGTTCTAATTTTTTGACTTTCAAGTTTTAGACATTGAAACTTATTTTATATATTTTTAAAATTTTCAATATTCCATTAATACAGGTCGAGAGTGAAAAAATCGAATTTATTTTGGTACTATCCATAAATGCCCGAACAAAACTAATCTTTCTCAATATCCCATTTTCTCTTCCCCTTCAATTTTTGATGTAGGCATCCTGTGCATATAACAACTTCTGTTGCCCATGAGTTGCCTATTCACCTCGTGAAAGGAGAAGAAACTTCATCAGATATGAAACATCCTGTAAATCCTTATATGTAGTATGTAATTATTTTTTTACCCCTCCCCCTCCTCCAATTAGAATTTACATCTAATTGGTCTCTTTGAGTTCGAGAATCGGACTGGATAATGGATGTAGTGATGGTGAAAAAAATCAAGGGAAACTGTCAATATTTTCATTTAAAAATAGGTAGGTAAATATTTGTTTTCGAAAAATTATTCCTAGCCTAAAAGATTGTGCAATGTGCAGTGTGCACATCTATAAAAAACGAATGAATTCCATAAAATTAAAAAAATCAAGTAGGTATTTTTTGCAGTTTTTACCACGCTTTTATTAGCTTGGTATGTATGTATGTATGTATGTTTGTCTCATGGAACCAATGTATGTTTTCGACCAATCCTCTCTCATTTAATATCATAGTGCTCACATTAGGGGTTTTCAAGGTCGCTGAATTCGATTTTCGAACTCAAATTTACCCCCGACCCCAAATTGAGCCCCTATGAGGGGGTTCAATTTTGAAAATTTCAGAAAATCACAACATTGGTATCGAAATGTAGGTTTTCGAGGTCGCTGAATTCGATTTTTGGACTTAAATTTACCCTTGACCCCAAATTGAGCCCCTATGAGGGGGTTCCATTTTGAAAATTTCAAAATTCACAACATTGATATCAAAATGTTGGTTTTCGAGGTAGCTGAATTCGATTTTCGAACTCAAATTTACCCCCGACCCCAAATTGAGCCCCTATGAGGGGGTTCAGTTTTGAAAATTTCAGAAAATCACAACATTGGTATCGAAATGTAGGTTTTCGAGGCCGCTGAATTCGATTTTCGGACTTAAATTTACCCTTGACCCCAAATTGGACCCCTATGAGGGGGTTCCATTTTGAAAATTTCAAAATTCACAACATTGATATCAAAATGTTAGTTTTCGAGGAGTAAAACTATGAAATTAAAATATTTTCAACGACAAAAAGAGTTAAATAAAAATGTAAAAAAATTTTAAAAAACCACGCTTTTATTTAAAGTTGGTCACTTTGTAAAATGTTATTCATAGGGAAAGAGTAATGCCTTAAAAAACAAAAAATAAAATTTACTTGAATACAAAAATGTGTCATGAAAATTTTTGAAAAAAAAATTTTCATGACACATTTTTGTATTCAAGTAAATTTTATTTTTTGTTTTTTAATCCATTACTCTTTCCCTATGAATAACATTTTACAAAGTGACCAACTTTAATTAAAAGCGTGGTTTTTTAAAAATTTTTTACATTTTTATTTTTAATATTATTTTTTAAACGATGTTAGAATAAAATAATAATAATATTGAGAAAATGAGAAAAATAACTACCTATGAGAAATAATACCTCATTAGATGGTGGTGGGGATGAGGGTTGACCTACTCGTATACTACCATAAAATTCATTTTTTAATTACAAAAATGAAAAATAAAAAAATAACAACACCACCACCACTATACAACACTTTTGTAAATTTACAACATCGACTTGAGTTTTACAAGCTCGATTTAACGATTCACTACATCTACCCAATAAGGCCACCAGCATAACTAAGAAGGTTCTAAGTGAGAAATATTCAAGCCTGATAAGAAAGCCTTAACCATAGAATTCCCCAAAGAGTTTCGAACACAATTCTTCGTAAAAAGTGATTCTTGTCCCTAAGAAGAAATCGATCTGCATCTCTTCTCACGCACACACGTCTCCAGCGGACTAAGTGTAACAATTTGGTTAATCTAAATTCAAGGATTTGTTGTCAAGTCGAAAAAGCTCCGCATATAAATCATTTTGAAGAAAAAAAAAATTCGGTCGACGAAAAATTTTAAGGACTTTGAAAATGTTCTTACGACAACTTAAAAGAAAAAAAAATGTATGTTCATTCCCATCCGTCTATCTGTCTTCGCATTCAACAGCAGTTACAAAAAAAAAAAAACAATACTTTACGAGTAAGGAAGGTGAAGTTGTGAAGAGTCATCATGCGGACTTGCAATTTATATCTATAAATTTTTCTTCATTTGAAATTTCCAAAAATAGTATCAATAGAAATTTATTTATTATTAATCTTTGCATATTATTGATATAAATTAAGTACGATTATGATAGATATTATGGATAGGTAATTTAAAATCGAATAGAAAAATATCTAAAAACGTAGTATAAATTTAAAAATAAATGGAATAAGGAAATTAACATTCTCATTTGTATTATTTTCATTTTCAATGTAAGTATTCCTAGACCTGCTTAAGAAAATTGATTTTTCTTTTTTTTCTTGTTTTTTTTTTTCAGATACACATTTCTATAAAAATAATTTAAAAAAAACCGCTTGAATTCAACAGATATACACAAAAAAATATTACGCATTTTTTTTCACGAAGAAAATATTTTACCTCTTTCCCGTTTTAAGTTTTGATTTTCGAGGCCTGATTTTATTTTCCCACAGGTGTACTTCAACGCGGTAAATTAAGAAAAAGTGTGCCATTTTTTTTTTATATATACGAGACATCGTCAAAGAATCGAATTTCACACATAGAAGACAAGCTGCAAGGGTAAGTAGATCTAGGCGCAAAGACGTGGTTGAAAACTTTGGAAATTTTACTCCTCATTAAGTTACATATGAAATGAAATTTCCAAGTTTTGAACAACTAACTGAAAAAGTATTTTAAGTGAAATAGAATATAATGTACCCATCTAAATCTGATTGACCTACATTACACATATGTATAAACATATATTTACACATTACACAAAAAAATACGTAAATTATACGTATAAAAATTAGGCCTATTTAATACATTCATTTAGAGCGATTTTTTTTTCAATATTTTTTTCAATTGAATAGTCTTACAGAACAGACTGGTCGGAATCTTTCATATAAAAAGTTTTGAATCAAGAAAATGACCGAAAGTTCCGAGGATAATTTATATGTTAGTCACGAGGTGAATGTTAACATAAAAACAAACCCATATCTCCAAAACACACTTCAGTATTGGAAGAGGATTTTATCTGCCTTTTGTTTCTACCCGTTTCCTTTTTCCTTGTTCATATACTATACTACCACTTCGTGCCAGCGTTGCTTTTCCGCTCTTAAACCATATTTACATCTGAAATTTTTCAACATTTTATTTTACGATAAATTAACGTTTTATTTTTCGTCCGTTTAATTTCTCTTTTCGACGTAATTGTTTACTTGGTCGTGACACATCACGTCATATTATCTCAATTTTATTATATCGATTGAAACTGGCTTTTGGAAAAGACATTTGCGGTCATGGATGAATTTTGATATTGTATTTTTTTACGTAGTACAAATTGCACAGTTAGGTCTAGGCACTTGACGAAATGGCTGTACAATCGGAATTGTTTTGTGTAAATCGAGGCAAAAATAATATCGAAATAAAATTTGTAAAAAACTGTAGAAATTGTGCTATGGTGTGAAATATACTTTTTTATTGCTTTGGCAATATTCCATTTCGGTTTCTAAACCAAACACACAAGAGACACGACTGCCACTTGTAGGAGATTGTTTGAACAGAAGTAAATCAAATTAAAGTACGCCTTTAATTTGATCTTCATTAAACCCAAACCGCATTATAGTAATGATAGATTGTATCGTGATTTTGATAACAAACAGTGGAATCTGAAAATTCAGCAAAATTTTAAAAAATGAAGGATAGGTACCTACGATGAAAAATTAATCGAATAAGAGTTTTAACGTACCTAGACCTACCCTACGTCGATTTGATTTTTATCTCGTAGGTGGTTATTTTTTCAAAATGGAAAACATTGTTTAGGTACTCAAAATTTACAGGAATGGAATTTTATACTTGGGTAAGTATAGTAGGTACGTACGTTACGTAGGTACTAAGTACACCATTACGTACACATGTTTCAATTATAGCGTATTTGCTACCCACTTAGCAACGATAATGCACATGGAAGATAAGACACAAGTATACTGGTATCTACATATAGACGATAAATTGTACGTATTCACTTGTTTGTACCGTATAAACCACTGACAAAATGCGGATTACCGATATGGCTCCAGGATGTCCCATAAAGAGGATAGTAAGCTTCTTTCTTCGAACGTGATAACGTTATGAAATTGTATTTTATGAATTCGAGGAGACGAAGTTTTTGAACTTTTTAATATACGCACTACTGGAATCATTTATTACATTTGCAGAAGAGAATTACCTTCATAAATAAACATCGGTGAACAACCTAACTCGCAAATGTAGCTACGTACGCGTACGTAGGTGTTGGAATGATGGATTTTTGATCGTATATAAAATTTATTAGTTAGGTATATAGATCGAGCATAAGTTTGGAATTGTTATTTTATCATGCTCAAGTACTATCTCATAGACTACGATTGTTAAATAGGGACTGATATGATATGCGTGATATATGTATGTATTAATAAGGTGTTACGTTAGGATCACGTACTTGAATCATTTCGCATTCGTGTATGAATGTTTGCCTAACATCTGAACAGCCCCGGGCATACATACATTTTCTAAATAAAATCAATTTTAGTTTCAATCAAATTGAAAAATTCATTTCTAAGAAGAATTTAAAAAATCTGTTTAAAGTAGATATTGAAAAATTTAATAAAGACAATTACATAAAAAATTAAAAATTACGTTACAAACATAATTAAAAATGAAAAATCATTCAAATACCTACATCAGGGTTATTTCAAAATGTCTAAGGTTGGTCTCTAAAAATGATTCTTTGGGTGTAAACTCAATTCCTTGAAAAATATAATTCAAAAAAAATATTTTGAGTGGTGACGAAGAGCCCCTTTTATTGAGAAAACGAAAAATTTTTCAAAAAATTGGAATTGATTTTTTTTTCAAATTTTTTTAATAGGTACTTAATGGTCACTAAATATGTGTTTTTACCCAACATGACCATTTTCGGTGTATTTTCATCTTTAATTCTAAACTCCTATTTTTAAGGGGACATGAGAAAACCCCTTTTTACGTTTTTTCAGGCGCGGCTCGTGCATAAGGGCTGCAGGGCTGCAGCCCCCCTGATAAATTCCCCATAATTTTTTTTTTTATATTCAAAGATCTCTTAAATAATAAGCTGGTCATCAAACAGAAATTTCCCCATAAAAAATGTTTTTCTCAATGTAAACCCCGAACGAACGCGTCCAATTCCGGCGAAAAACCGGTGGCATGGGCTGCACAATGTGCAGCTCTTGTTTGTGGAGTTTAGGTACAACCACAGGGAGGAAGCGCGGCAAGACGAGGTTGCGTGCGCATGCATATATCGTCCGCGTTGGGGCTGCACGACAACCAGCCCGAACGCGACAACGAATTAATTTTTTTATGCGTGGATTTGACTGTTCAGTTTCTTCAATCTCCATCAACATTTCCAAATTTTAAAAATTTATTTTTTCATATACCTAGAATGTTGTCTATACATATAATATACTCCAAATTTCAAAAAAAATTGTTATCTGAATTAAATAAGTAGGTGCTTATGCTTTTTTTTCCTTCAAAAATTGAATAATTTTTTCTTACTATTTACATGTATTTCAAAATTTTAAGAGTTCAGTTTTCTAGATAGAATGTCATGAAAGCTAAAAATCGCTTGTGAAAAAATTGTAATCTGCCTTGGGTATAATGGGTACTTTTTTTTCGTACGTTGAAATTATTTATCTAGTTTCATAATTTTACATAAGATTTAAGAAATGAAATTGTGGTGCTTGATTGAAAAAAATATTTCTAGTAGGTATAGGTACAGTGGTACACCTCCCCTTTTTAAAAAAAATCATCAATCTACTAATTTCCAGCCCCTCTACTTCAAGAACCCACGAGCCGCGCCTGCGTTTTTTGAAAAAAAAAAAAAATTAAAAATCAGCTAGAACAAAAAAAGTTTGGGATTTGGATCAAAGAGTGCTCTGAACATACTTAAATTTTTACCCAAAAAACCATTTATGACGATTTTTCAACGTTATTTCAATTTTCAGGAACTGCATGAACTGCGCCATTTTTCCATTAAAAAAAAATCGCCATAGGTAAATGTTTTTTTGGGTAAAAAAATGGATACCTACGTCTTAAGACCACTTCGATCTATCCATTTTTTTTTTCATTCCGCAGTACATTTTTTTTTTTTTTGAAAAACGTAAAAAAAATGGGTTTTTTACGTCCCTTTAAAAAACAGGAGTAAAGAATTGAAGATGAAAAATCACCAAATAGGGTCTTGTTGGGTAAAAGTACTTATGTAGTGAGGCTAGTGACCATTTTGTTAAAAAAATTTGAAAAAAATAAAGTTCAATTTTTTGAACTTTTTTTAAAGGTGCTCACATCACGACGTGTCACCACTCAAAATACTTCTTTTGAAGAAAAATCTTTAGGGAATTGATTTTACACCAAAAGATTTTTTAGAGGGTCAACTCTTGACATTTTCCAAAAAAAAAAATAATAATAATAAAATAAAATAAAATAAAAACGGGATAACACAGTTAGAAAATTATTTAAAATTCATTATAGAAAAATTTGAAAGAATTCTTTCAATTTTTCCTAAAAATGAATTCAACTTAAGTTGATTATTTCTCAATTTTTTTTCTTGAGGGGAAAATTTTAGCACTTTTTTTTTGGAGTAAAAATCTTGTAATCTTTATGGAGAAAAATTTATTTTATTTTTATTTTTTTTTTCTTACACCTAAAGGAATTTTTTACTTTTAGAGAAAAACATTTTAATTTTTGTCGATTTTTTTTTTTTTTTTGAAAAAATCATTCAATTGTTTCCTCCAAAAAATCGGAATGATTTTTAGTGAAGACACCTGTTCTAAGTAAATATTTTTGGAGGTATAATTTAAATTTATTTATTGGTGAAAAAAGTCTTTGAACTTTTTTGGGAAAAGTATCTGAATTATTTTTATCAAAGAAAAACCTCTAATTTTTTGGAGTACCTAGGAAAAAGTATTTTTAAACTATAATTATAGAAGAAACAAAATTCTCTCAGTTCTTTTGTATGAATAAACTTCGAATATTTTTGTGATAAAATATCTCAAATTTTTGAAGTTGGCATAAAAAATACCTATAAAATTCATAATTCTTGAAATTTTTTTTTTTAAATTAATGGTTTAAGAAAATTTCCAATTTTTTTTTATGAAGTAAACGTTAATAAATTCTCTATAATTATTTGTAGTGTAATTTTTTTTTCAATTTCTTTTGAAGAAAAAAAAATCTTACAATTTACCAAGACCAGCGAAATTTCTCAATTTAAGTATAATGAGTTTAAAAAAATTTTAAAGCAAAAAAAAATAGTAAAAAATACAAATGAAAATCTTTTAATTTTTAAGCAGAAAAATACTCATTTTTATTTTTAGAGGAAAACACAATTAATTTGATCATTCTAAACCACTTATAAGAGTGCAAGTGCGTACATTTTATGAAAACTGTACATTTCAACTTTAAAAAAAAATTCATTTCATCAGCATTTCGTTTATCTTAGTTTTGGGGCACCAAAATCGGGAGTCTCCGGAATTCTCGAAGTACAAATATATTATAATGCAGTATCACAGCTCTGACCTAATGTCTGAACATATTTCAACTCGATATTTGCTTATAATTGTGCTGCGATTTCAGCAAAATCGAGAATTTCACTTTCATTATTTAAAAACAAAAATTCAATTCAAAAAACCAGAACCTCTAAACTACTAAAATTAATTTGAAAAACACCTATCTTCACCACTATTTCCAAACCATTTCAACTTGTTTCCTTCCTAGTAAAAATTTCGCTTCCATTCGAGATACGATTTACGGGAAAATGCTCAACTGTGCTGTTCTCATTTTTCGCGATAGTTTGATAGTTGATATTAGGTCGATACACGTCGCACAAGTCACCAAGAACATGACTTACAAGCGTTATCTAAACTTTTAACATTTGTTTAAATCCCAAACCAATAAACTAACGTTTTCAAATTATTGGAATTCTTTTTGCGCGAAGGTGTAAAGCACTCGATACATGAAAAACGTTTTAAAACTTTTAAAGTAAATAAAAAGTAGACAAGAGTTGAGCTGAAGCGCACAGCTTAAGATATGAGAATTTATTTCAAGACAGATGTCGTTTTAGAAGTATGTTGATTCGTATTTTTGTCAATGAAATCGAGGTGATTTACTTTTAAAAATGCAAAACATTCAAAAAAAAACGGGGAAAAGTCAAGAGATAAATGACGAGTAGAAACGTGGGCACGATCAAAACAAAATGTCTACGATAAATCAAAAACTCCCCGAGGCTATTCTTTAAAAAATGGCGAAAAGCCGCCATTGCATTTGCAAGAGATAGACTATTGTACGTATATTTTGACTTCCAGTAATCAGCCTTGTCGCGTAAAATAAATTGAAGTAGAATTGAATTAGGTAACTCGCATATCTAATTATGTAAAGAACGCGATAATCAAAAAGTACCCATATTGGAAGATTTTCCAACGTATCGTAGTATGCTAACGTTCATTTCGATATAAACGTTAGCACAACCGCACAACACGCCATAATAAACAAATCTAATGCCTTATACATACTTGATAGGCAATTCAATCAACTCAAAGTACTCCAAAGATTACTACAGCTACGAAACGTCTCAAGGTTTATTCGTAAAACCCACACACCAAAGGCATTCTTATAAAGCTATCAAAGTTTTCGACAACAAAGCCACGATTGACCAAGAAAAACAATTTTCTCTTATTTCGAAGGATAAAGGAAATTAATACCAGTCGAAAATAATTACAACGTGTAAAAGGTACTGCGATTAAACATAAATTAGTAATCCCGAACAGTGGGATAGGAATTTTATATACACCTAATGAGGTAAATTAGGTTTATTGTAGAACCCTTCGATGTAATTCTTTCCATATACACCTTCCTGCTAAATTTATTTCAACAAACCAGCATTTATCATAGCGACGAGAGCCAAAATCAAAACACAAAAATTCAAATCTTCACTTCGCATTAATTTGTTAGGTATACTCGATTTGAATGCTTAAATTGGAATCCGAAGCAATTTCAGAGAATGTGCACAGATTGTGTAACACATTTTTCTTTTTCTCTTTTCTTCTCGTCATTCTCGTACGACGACAGAATGAAAAAAAATCCATTGTTATTCAAATTAAGCATCAAAATCAATTCGTCTATAAGGAGCCTCTACTGTTTTCAAATTTTTCGCAATGATAAAAAAATTTCATTATACGTATTTTTTTATGTAAACATTTTAATCGATTTTGGTCCAATTTTACCATCAATTGTTAATGAATTTCCTTTCGTACACATTCGTTTTATTTTAAATTTCGGGCATTAGTTTTTTCTCGCGTGTTATTTCAGCTATGACAGTGGTAAAATGGTATTAATCTTTTTTTTTTGTTCCTTTTAATTGTATTTATTGACGTAAACTGGAACCCCATCACACGGTTGGAAATTACCTATTCGTGATTTTTTTTACCGATTTATCACGTCGTTAAATTGTTCAACAGATTTTTGCACTAATTAAAAACAAAACAGATATCCTTGAAATGTGCCTAACTAACCTTAATTGTCTTACGATTTAATAAATTATTTTTTCTATATACGCGATGAATTATTATTTTAATGGAGCAATTACCTATATCTGAACCGAACGAAATGTCGATGTTATTGACCGAACCCCAATCTCCTAAAAACGTGGTAATAGATTTTTGAGGTTACGTATTATCTCTAATGCACTGTACAATTGATAGGGTGCCCAGAAAAGACATTTTCAAAATACAGATTTTGATATAATGAGATAAGTATCACTCAGACACTCGTAAAAAATATTTTTTTATACATGGTGCCTATTTCAAAAATTGAATGGATAATGGAAAATAATTTTTTTTCTCCATTAGGCATAAAAAGGGAGTACTAAAAAAAATTAGTATTTTTTATTCTTGAGATTTTTTTGTCCAAATTTGGAAATAAAGGGGCTACGAAGGTTTGAATTTTTTTTTTTTAATTTGATACACCGTGGCTCCTTTATTTTCAAAGATGGACAAAGACTGTGATGCAATAAGAAAATATTTTACTCCTGGTCCTGGGGGGTGGTTTTGATGGTGCCTCGAAATATGCGATTTTACGCTTAAAAAATGAAGATACAATTTAACGAGAGTGTAGTAAAATTTTTTCAGATTTTTCTCACCCCTAAAATCACCTTGGAAATGGCTTTGAAAAGTTCAAATCGCTCATCCGAATGAGGGCACAGTTGAAGAGGGGGGATATCGTAGAAATTTTGGCCCAATTTTTCGAATCCTTTTAATCAATCAGAAAATTTTCAGAATTTTTTAACATGGTCTAGAACATCGTCAAAAATGTAAATACCTATTTTTTCATGACGTTTTCTGCTACAAATGGCCATTTTTAATCGATTTTTTTTTTTTTTTTTTTGTGATATATCATCAAAAACGCGCCTGCCCAGCGCCTGCAGAAAACTTGAATTTTGATCAAATTCCTTCATTTTCCCATTTTTTACAATTTTCTTTTAAAATACCTTAATGACGCTATTTTGGGAACTCAAAACCTCCTCCAAGATATGAATAAAAAATTAAAATAAATTACTTGATTTTTATCCACTCTTAAAGTGGAGTGAAAAAAAAACATAGTTATCTTGGATTTTGACCATACTTATTATAGAAGACCTAGTTCTTTTTGAGTTGAACATCACCCAAAATTTTTTTAGCCTCTCACCTCAGAGGGGAAGAGAGCTAGGGGCCCTCAAAGTAGGGGGAAAAATCGAGATTTTCGAAATAAAAAATAAATAAATAAAATACCGTCTGCTTGGTACCAAAACTGGACTAAAATGGCTCATATTGATGCAGAAAAATTATTTTGATGAACAAAGTTGAAAAATTTTCATTGCAGGGCTACCAGCTTTCAATTTTCATAAAACATCAAAATTTCAATTTTTTTTTTTTTTTTTTTTTTTTTTTGTAAAAATAGATGATTTATGCAAATTTAAAGTTGAAAAATTCATATTTTTAATACCTAGGTATAAATTCAACACGTGGAGGGAAAAAAACTTGTAAAAATGCAAATTTTTCTATTTTGGGCAAAATTATCGTTGAAGGGGTCTAAATCGAGGTAGTTTAATCCGCAGAACTCGAGTTCGTGATTAGTTTTTTGATTCGATAATTTCATGTGATTATACTGGAATTTCAATCACGTAAAAGCAATGCAAAAATCCGAATTTGGGAAAAATGAATGAATTGAAGTGAAATTCGAGCAAGAGGCGTATAAATGAGTACTTAGTGATGTACACTGAGAAAAAAATTTTTGAATAAAAATGAGCGTTCAATGGTGGAAAAAAGAACAACTATATCGATGTAGTGTATTGAAGGTTTGGGGAATTTCCATCATTCCGAAAAATCCGAAAAAATTCATGGGAGTTCAGAGTACACCTAAAAAAACATTATATAATTTTTTTCCAGGAAGGCGTCAATTTTTTTCTTCAATTGACTTTCAAATTTTTTTTCAAATCGTGTTTAAGGTCTTTTCAAGGTCAAAAAAATCTGAAAAAATTGGGGTTGCTCTACCACCAAATTTCACTTCGATCTGTTGAAAAATGTTTATAAATAACGAAAGTCGTGATTTTTGAGGTACCACCTCCCAAAAAGAGAGGAAATTTCGAAATATGCCCTAAAATTATTATTATTTTATAAATTGGAATGAATAGTGCAACAAGCATGCAGGTAAAAAATGTTGAAAAAGAAAACAAAACGAGTTTTTACTATTTTAGGAAATTTTCACAATTTCGAAAAAACTGATTCATGGGGTTTAGAATACATTTAAAAACATTGGGAATTTTTCCAGGCATTTTTTTAAAAACGGCTCTCAAACTTTTCAAAACACGTTCCAAGGTCATCTGAAAAAATTGTGCATGTTGGTACTCAAGATCATCATCTACTATCCTCAAAATTTTGTTTCAATCGGCTGAAAAATTCTTGAGATGACGCATAAAAAGTGAAAATCGTGTTTTCGTGTTTTTTGAGGCACCAGCCTCCACAAGGGAAATGGGAATGTCACGATACGTTCTAAAATTATCTTTTATCACTCTAAAAAAAAAAAAAAAATTGAAAAAAAGTGAAAGAGGCGTCGAAGCCCAAATCACCTATTTTACCTCGCTGGCTGCTATAGCCTTTCTTTATTTTCCTGAAATCGCATTATACAGGGTGGCTCGAAAGTGGTGGGCACTTTTATACTATATTTGGATAGAACAGAGTCCAACAAACAAAATACTTTGTACACATGGTGGCTATATCTCGATTTTGAAGGGGCAGTGTTCTTTGAAAATTTCAAAATTTCTTCAGAAGAATGCAAGAAATAATTGCGAATTATGAATATTGGAAACAAAAACAGTTATGTTGAAAAATTTGTCTATTTTTGAAAATAAAGATGTTACGGAGCTTTGAAAATTCCAATTTTTGAAAACATTTGAAGCACATGTTGTCCTTTATTTTCGAAGATGAACAAATTTTTCACATACCTACCTAGTTAAGTATACTTAATTTTTTTTGTTTCTCTCAAAAAGCTACTCAATTCCATGAAATTTTTAACGGAATTTCACATTTTCATGTTTTTTTTAGCGCCCTTAAAAAATCTAGACATGCAATACTATATTGACAAGAATTTTGTCGCTCCAACTCCTTCAATTTCAAACATAGGCACTCCGATGTGATGTGATGACAACTTTTTTTGTGTTTTTCAAGTGTTCTCCCCCGGCCGGATCGAATTTTTTTTAAATGCAGTGTTACCAACCAATTTTGCTAAAAAATTTCAATCTTAAACCTCTTTAACTTCTGCTCCCAGGGCTGTCGAGAGCCAAAGGGGGCCGGGAAAAAATTGTTTTGAGCTCTCTTCCAAGGGCATTTTTTATTACAAGCTTTGTGATTTTTCCAACTAGAGCTGAAAAAATTCAATTCGGGTCCCCTGACAAAACTCCTGGCTCGGGGCAAAGTGCCCCATTTGCCCCCTCTTGACGGGCCTGCCTGCTCCTTTAATTTTTTCGATAGGCATCGAGTGTGTACATAAAACATTTTTTGTTACAGGGAAACTCAATCTGAATTCTGGATTTTTAAATGGTCCTCTCCGGACACCCGGTATAACGAAATGATACGTATGTTTGAATGTTGGATTAATTTGGCATATTTGACACGTTTCTCAGATTTTTATCAACAAGGAGTGTATGAAAACCAAAGTGAAGCCATTATCTATCGGGAGTAAGGTTTATCTCAATTAATATCACGTTCAGTTTTCGCGTCCGCCTTTTTTTACAACATTAATCTGTAAAACGATACCTATTATCCAGTTAATGTATCTTTCATTAATAACACGCTAAAAACATTCTCACGCATAATTAAACAATTTTCACGGTAAACGCGCGCGATCAACAAAAAAGCTAAAATTTCCAATGTCCAAAAAAAAAAAAAAAAAAATCCGACACGAAATCTCGTTCGAACTAATTTCCTAATCAGTGTATACGAAATGTTTTTACAAAGTAAACAACGTTATGACCAACCTTTTGTTAACAATTCTGCCGCCTCTTTATGTAAATTTCTGGGTAATTTTTCTGAACGACAAGGTTCTTATCAGGACATATTTAAATAACCTTGTTATCATTAAAAAAGAAAATTTTGATTCTAATATAAAATTAAAATGTCCACGTTTGAAAGTCTTTCACTTTCAGTGGTGGAAAAAAATCTAGGGCAATTTATCCCCCATGCCTTTTAAAATAACCTACAGAAAAAGGGGGAAAAGTTTAAATTATACTTTTCGGAAATCATTACGTTTTCTGTTTCACTCGACGTAAAAAACTGAAGCTAGGTAAAGTTACTGCAGAAAAATTCAAAGAAACCGTATATTCATTTCCCAACGGAGACGACATCAATTGACACTTACTAACGCCTGTTATGCACACAACCTTATATACGTCTCTGTGTATCACGTATAATACTACGATTCGTATTACCTGAAGAAATTTTTTTTATCAGTCATCGATTTATCGAGATAAATCTACAAGCCGCTCGCTGCTTTTACCGCATCGAGGAAAAAAACCGCTGACAAGACGAAAGCAATAAGGGAACAAAACATCAACAAACCACGAGTACTTGTATCTTATATTGGTATACGATTCCTCAGAGTCATACTATTACAAAGATACCTAATCTGTCTGTTTCTTACCCATTTCCCTCGTCGCTTTAATAACTGCAATCTACGAGTTTGTCTGAGGTGAGTGAAGCCCTACAATGGGAATTTTTTTTCAGACTTAAGACCTGTAAAAAGTTTCTTTCAAGAAAGTTCAACCAGAATCTATGATAGTTTCACAAATAAAATAAAATTTTATTGCTGTAATATAATGTCAAAGTCATCACGTTCGAAGTAAATTCAATTTTTCCAAACTTCACCTAAATGAACTCTTCGTCGGTTTTTTAAAAGCACTAATATTTTGAAGAAAAAAAAACGGCAAGCTAATATCCAATTGTGAAATATGGATTCGCGTTACTTTTTGTTCGAGAAAAAATCAATTTGAATATTTCTTTATACCAATGATAATTATTTTATTAAAATTTTTCAGTTTTGAATGCGAGGATTCATAAAAATGTCCAAGTAATTTCTGTATACAAATTTTCTTCAAGTTTGTTGATACCATGACACGATATCATTATTAAAAAAACCATAAAAAATTTGTCAAAAAATTTTAAAAGGATTTTTGAATTTAGGTCTATTAATTTTTTTTTTTGGATAATATTGTTGAAATTATTTCCGAACCTTTTTTAAATATCACTTTGTTGCAAATTTTGTTTCCAAGAGAATTTTTGTGGATACCAAAAAATATTTACCTACCAAATATTTTCTTGAAACGATTACCATTTTCATTTTTTTTTCTTTTCAGAAAAACATGAAAACTCGGTTTTGAGTATTTTTAAAAAAAAATTTAATCTTCCAAGTTGTGTTACTACTTTTAAAAGAACTTTCCTAAACTTCTTTCTTTCAAACTTTTTTTTTTTTTTTAGAAGCGTCCCTTTTTCCAAGAGAACTTTTTTCAAATTCACCACATTTTGGAATTTGAAATATCAACTTTTTAAAAATTGCAAGTTAAATATTTCTAAAAGAATATCTACCTATGCTTATACTCATAATCATAATTATGAGAAAAACTGAATTTTCTGTTAAAAAAAAAAAAAAGAAGTTTATAACAGAATTTTTGCAAATTTCCTCCTAAGAGATTTTTTTCTCGAGAAATTCAGGTTTTCTGCAAATTCAAGAAAAAATATCTAAGTTAGGCTATATATAATTTTTGAAATTTCATCAATTTTAATTTCGTGATGAGATTTTTTAGACTTTTTTTCAAGTCTTCTTTTTTTTGCAAATTTTCATCCAAAATTTTTTTGCATGAATTCCAATTTTTGAAAAAAAAATCCGGAAAACAATTTAGGTGAAAGAGAATTTTTGTAAGAATACTTTTATCAAGATCTATGATTAGATTTTCAAACTTATTTATTGTTTGGAAGAAAGTTCTCTTGAAAAAAGAACTCCACCCCCAAAAAACAACAACACTGTAATAAAAAGCGTGCGAAAACTGCTCTAAAAGTAGCTTGCTTTGCGAGAGTAGGTCCAGAAATCTCGAGAAAAAATTTCCCTAGAAATAAATTTTCTGAAAGAAAATCTTCATGTTTTTTTTTCAAAAAAAAAAAAATATATATCTACTTAATAATAATTTTTTTTTCAGAAAATGTGCCTACCCGAGCGGCACACTCGATCGATAATATCGGAAGATGTAACGTATCGATAAAAAATCGTTTGAAAATCTATAGATGTTCTCACGATATTATAAAGATTTATCGGTACAACTTCATAGGCAAAAAATCTAAAAACTATCGAATTCGATATTATTAAGATTTTATGACGATATTCGTCAACGATACTATCGACAAAGAATATTAAATTTATCGATTCCGATTTTCCACCGATTTTGTGCAGATATTTGAAACTACATTATCGACAAAGAATATTAAATTTATCGAATTCGATTTTTTAACGATTTTGTAAAGATATTTAAAACTATATTATCGACAGATTATATGAAATTTCTCGACTTCGATATTTTACCGATTTTTTGACGACATTTGAAACTATATTATCGACAGATTATATTAAATTTATCGAATCCTATTTTTTACCGATTTTGTAAAGATATTTGAAACTATATTATCGACACATAATATGCGATTTCTCGAATTCGATTTTCTAACGATTGCGTGAAGATATTTGAAACTATATTATCGACAAGTAATCTGAAATTTCTCGATTTCGATTTTCCACCGATTTTGTGACGATATTTGAAACTATATTATCGACAAATAATCTGAAATTTCTCGAATTCGATTTTCTAACGATTTTGTGCAGATATTTAAAACTATATTATCGACACGTAATCTGAAATTTCTCGAATTCGATTTTTCAACGATTTTATGACGATATTTGAAACTACCCGTGTAGCAATTGTCGACATCGACATTTATGTCGACAAAATTCAGACACATTTTTTTCTCGGTTAACGATGAATTAAAAATGATATTTGAGATTTAAAGTAATGTTCTATGTTAAACATAACTGTTCAATCAAAATTTTTGAATTTTTCTCAGTATTTTCCTATAATTTAGAAAACGTTGTTTTTCTACATAGACAAGTCGATGTAAAAATCGATACTCGATAAACGCATCGACATTTATGTCGACAATTTCTGCCAATTAAATTTACAAATTTTATATCTAAAAAGAACTAAAAACAATTAATAAGAACATTTTAAGCTCAGGAATAAATAATTTTTAAAAGAATCACAAAATTTTCTTATTTTTTAATGTTTTGAATAATACAACGACTTGTCGAGTTATTGTCGACATAATTGTCGATGGTCAAATAATGCATCGACTTCACTGTCGACAGTGTCGACCAGAGGAATTTTAAGTCGAGATAGTGTCGATGTGATTGTCGAGGGTCGAATAATGCATCGACTTAACTGTCGACAGTGTTAGGTTTTGTCCCTACCCAAATTATATGAAATACTAATAATTTCAATTTTATTACTGGCTCTAACTTGTTTGTTCAGTGATCAATTTGAGCAATTGAATTTCAGCTTAATTGAATTAATTTCTTTTTTCATCATACTTTTTAATTATTACCTATATCGACCCCTCATCAGTTTTGTCAGTTTTAATTCAGATATATACTACACAACTACACGTATACTTTTACCTACCTACTTTTGCACAAAGTTGTAATAATTTCCCAGTTCGATGAATAATTTGGTAAAAAAAACACCTAGCTAATTATGTAAATACCTACATATCATATTATTTTTAAAACAAAATATGATTGCTAAATTTGAACCCAATCATAATTCGTAAATCGTTAGATATTATTTATACTACGCAGATCGAAGACACATTTTTAAAAAAATGAAAAATATTAGGTAAAAATACATCATATTAAAATATACTTGTACAAAATATGAAAAATTTCATTACATTAGGCCTAAAAATGTCAACAAAAAAAAGGGCTAATATACTTACCTACTTAATAAGTAAATCAACACCACTTGAAAACAAATACCTTATTAGGTAGTGATATAAATTCGAAAAGTCCGTGATAAGTTATCTGCTCGGTTTTTATATTATATTATAAGATTATAAATCAATGTCACGTCGACTTTTATTTTCCAAGTATGTGGACACGTTGAAAGCAGATGTGAAAGAGTAATGTTATTACAAAATTTAACTTTACCTAAACCTATGTTATACTATTCAAGTAACCAATAAAGCACTTTCCTTTTGGAAAATTTTTGCTTATTTGCATCGTATAACGTACGCAAAGCCAAAATATAACCTTAACAAATTTACTAGGAAGCACGAAAGTTTTGATAGATTTCTCATGGAGTACGTTTTATTGAAAAGGGCACCTATTTACTTATACATTTTTTTTTTCAATGGTGTTTTCATCTAATCGAAGTACGTAAGTTAATCCTTATACCTATATGTTCGAATTTCGATTTTTTAGTCAATATTTCCTATATTGAATCCGTAATCACTAAGGCTTCCACAAATAAATGTATTTTTGAGGTGTAAAATACGCATTTATTCCTGCTAATAATGAAATCGAAATGCTCTTAAAAATTGGAGTTTTTTTCTTTAAAAAATATGTACTTATGACCCCCAAAAATAAATGCACGATGGTCTTGATACAAGAAAACCCTTATGCAGATAAAAATAAGCTCTTGCACAACAATCTATTACTGGAAAATTTTTTTCATGTTGATTTTTAATCTTTTTTCTGCAAGTTAATTTTTTAAAGAAATTTATTCGAGGTTTTCTTGGGGACATTTTTTACTGAGAGTTCATTTCCTCAAGAAAAATTTTCTTCAAAAGGACAATATTTTATGAAAATACCTGCTTACCTGTAAATTTTCCAAAAATTGTAGATACAAATTTGGAAAAAAAAATCGCCGAAAAATAAATTTTTAGAGAAAGATTCTTTCAAAAAACAAAACAGACAAACGAGCATTCAAATAAAAAAAATTGAATAATTGAAAATCTCATCAAAAAGTTTTTAAAAAATATATGTGCCTACACAACTCAATTATTTTCTGAAAAAACTGCAAAAAGTCCTTCAATAATTGAAAAATAATTTTGGTAGATACAAAAACTTTTCTTGAGAAAAATTGCTGTTTTTTTACGATTTTTTTCCAAGATCTTTTTGCAATACCTAAATTTTTCTAAAGAATTTTTCAAAGAAAATTTTTTGGAAAAAATTGCATTGGTTTTTCAAAAATTATAGGTTCACATTTGAAAAAAAAATAGAAAAAGTATGTTATTTGGGGGGGGGGGCAAATCCCTTGAAAACATTAATAGGTATTTAAAAATTTTTTAAAAATAGATTAGAATTTGAAAAAAAAATATATATATATTTTTTACAAAAATCTCTCAGCAAAAATTTTTTTCTGAAAAAAGTTCACGAGGTTCTTTAAAAATGATAACTTTTTGGGAAAATGTTTATTGATTTATTAAAAAATTGTAGGTATCCACTGAAATTCATGTTCATTTTTAGATTCATTATTCATTGCAGTAGAATTCGTAATTTGGCGAATGTGAACCGTAAAAAATAGGAGAGGGATCGGGGGTCATTTCGTGTTTATCTGGGGTGAAAATAGAATCCTCAACTTCATACAAACTCTTAATAATTAGTGTAGGGTTTTATTGAATCGCAAACTACTCTGAAATAATTATTATGATGATTTTGGCCATTTTCAAAACTGATGTAGGACCTTTGGAAAGTGGAAAATTTTTTTGATTTTTTTTTTTTTACTATTAAATGGTTGTAGTACCTAATATATTTCTTAAATCACCAAAAGAAAAAAATCGTTTTTTTTTAATTTTTTAAAATTTTAAAATTTTTTTTTGAAAACTTGAAAATTTTGTACCCCATCCGCAGGTAAAGGGTTTAAGCTTGAGAGGCTGAGACCCAAACTTTTCCACGTTTTTTAAACACCACCCCCAACTTGAAGCCACCTACAGAAAAATTAATTTCTATTTTCTAGAAGAAAAACCTCCTTGTAAAAATGTGAACTGGGTCTATTTATGTAGGTGAAGAAAAATTTGAAAAAAACTAAGTAAGTATTTTAAAAAAATTTCTAAAATTATTTCAAAAATCAAATCAAATTTTTAAAAAAATGTTTATAAAATTTATTTTTAATTTAAAAAAAAAGAAAAAAAACACACAAAACCGCAATGTTTTGAAAATTTTTGAATATTTTCTAGTACAAATTTTTCTAAAAATTAAATTGGTAAAAACAAAATAAGTAAACATTTGGAGAAATTTCGTAAAAAAAAAATTGAAATTTTTTGTTAAGAAATTAAAGTACCTACCTTATAAGTACCTACATTTTTTTTACTATTTTTTTTTATTATTTTTTTTTGTTGAAAAAAGTCTAATTAAAAATTGTTTGAAAAATATTTTTCAGTGCAAAAAATTCTTTTTGTGAGATGCTGGTAGATATATTATATGTATTGAACTAATTTTCAATTTAAGCATTTAACCACAGCTCTGCAGATATGTTAATTTATCAAAGTATCCCAATGACTTTTATTTTCTCGAACGTTACAAAGGGAAACGAATGATGTTCATATATCATCGGTAAATTAACTACATCTATAGCTATAGCTATACCATACCCATATACATGTGTTCAAGTGACCCAAAAAATACCATAATGGTTGGACAGCTTTTAATAAATTGTTACAGGAAGATATTTTTTCCCAACATCGCGTACAAATAAAATATTTCCACTCCATTTGATTTTTGATATTTCCTAAAAACCATAACATCTTACGCAAAAGAACACTGAATATTTTGACACGTGAAATATGCCGAATAAACTTAATCTTTTTTCAAACTGCCTGTGGAAAAATAAATTCACCTAGGTATTCTATAGGTATTCATCTCGCATAACATTAAACCTCGCCGCTCGATTCTCTTTTAAATACTTATGTATCATTTTTATATACGTATATTATACCTACCAAAACTTAGGAAAAGCCTCATCCACCATATTGCTGTAATATTCGATATTTCGCACTCGTTCTCGAATAATCTTCGTCCGCCGCAGGAATTCGTCCAGAAAAAAATCAAAATATTTTATTTTTCAATTTTACAACGTATATTATTATACGCGTAATAAAATCCCACACACGTAAGAATTCGCATAGCTACTTCAGTTTCCAGGGTTTTATGTTCCCTACACCTACATTTCAATAACAATGTGAACTTCGAAAACCAGTATTATTATTTCTTTAAATCTTCTAATGGACTGAGTACTGTTTTCGTGAATTTGAACCCTATTTTCCTATCAAAACACCCAACATTTTTTAATGTTGAACAATTTAGTTAGATCCTGAGAACATTCCTGTTACAAATAGGTATCTATGTATACCTACTTCAAAAACTAAAATATCAAATGACCATTCTATTTCAAGCCACATTTGAAACTTCGTGACTTACTGAAAAGAAATACAACAAAAATAATTTCCTCACAAGTGAAATTTGTGAAATCCAGTAGGTCAATTTTTTAAATTTTTTAAAAGAATTTAAAAAAATAAGAATTTAAACATCGCTCAGAAAATTTGACAATTTCAACAAAAAAAAAAGTGTCAAAATGCAGGCAGCTAGTCTTTAATGCACCGTTGTAAAATTATTATGGATAATTAAGCAATAGAATAATAATTGTAAACATTAATTTCCGGCGCAACCGGATTATTAAAATTTTTCTTAATAATTACATCGGTTGATAAATCGGACCAGGGCGGGGAAATAAACAGCGAGCGCAAACGCTCTATTATTAAGGGGGTTCACTGTTACAGCTGATAAAAAAGATTGCTTCGCATTCATTCGAATCCTCGAAAACACGCTTCCTTCTCGTTGTAAACGATCTTAACCGATTCTCGTACGGTTTACGTAAAATACGACGCGAGGATTTTTATTCCTTCGGATTCGTATACGTGCATGAATTTTTTTTTCTTCGACGAATTAATATCATTTCGAGCGTACGAATTTATTACCTATCGAAATAAAATTTATGCGTTGAAAACTGATAATTATTTTCGGCGGTAATAATACTCGCGAGATATTTTCAGTGGCTTTTCGTGCGCTTTTTTGTGCGTAAGAATTGAAAATTTTTATAAAATTGTGACTTGTGTTGTGACTTGTGTTTGTGTTGTGCCACAACTTTAATTCCGTTTTACGAATTTTTTTCAAAAATAAGTCTGTCGAACGATTTACGATTCGAGAAAAGGTGAGCGAGCTAGAATATTTTTTAAAATCGCTTTAGAAATTCTTCAGTCGTACCTAATTAAGTATACTATTTATTTAATTAATTATTAAATAAATATTAAGCACGTTTCTGCAATTTAATTAGGACAGATTGTCTTATTTGACATAATTTCGTGTAAACTAAAATATATATAGTGAAAAATTGAACAAAAAAAGATAATATGTAAACCTGACACGATGTTCTTCTTTACTTAAAAAAAATTAAAATATCGTCTTGACATTTAATTTTTCGGTTCATCGATCTTTGCGAAGTATTTTTTTTTTTCAACGTGAATATTTAAACAACGTTGACTCGATGACAAAAATTTCTACTCGAGATTTTATAAATTGGAAATTTTTCCTACCTCGAGCTGCGTATAGATAATTTTTAATCGGCTACGGCTACCTATCATCTTTCTAAAAGTATTTCATTAAAAACTTTCTAATAACGTTGATGATTATTTGGTTCCAAAAAATACCAGAGTCATTTTTAATTTTCGGCCAAAGATTAAATGATATTATAAAACGTGTCTTAACATCAACGTATTTGAATGGAAATTTTGAACACTGGTAATTTTTTGTTTACATAACAATAGCTCATGAAGAGTCCGGATAAATTTGATCAAAATGTCATGGTGAATTAAAATACTGATGAAGGAATTTCAATTTTCAAGAAGTAAGGAATATTAAACGTTGATTTTTTACAGGAATAGAAAGCAATCCCCTTTAATTGTGCATAAAAAATAGTGCATTTGCTGTTCATTATTTTTAATGATTTTTTAAAATTTATTTATTTTTATTTTGCAAAACTTCAAAACTACCCCCAACAATTTTTTTTTATATAAAATTGGCTGTTAATATTATTTTTTATGTCTACTGTTTTTTTTTTTTTTTTTTTTTTTTTTAAATAGATTTCATGGAACACAATGTTCTTTTTTAATTGTTTGTTATTTCTCCTTATTTGATTGAATGTTGTATGTTTAGTTGGTGTTATTTCCCTCATTAAAATGACACCCACGTCGTTAAAGAATATTTTTAGTTTTTTGGGAATAGGTATTTCATTGGTTTTTTTTTTAGGAATTTTTAGGCACATATTTTGATTTAGCCCTGAAAGTATGCTAAACTGACGTTTCGATGTATCCTGGCATGAAATTGGCAGATTGTAAACAATAAAAGTATTTTTAATACTCAAACACAAACTTCAACGTTTCAGTAAAAATAAATCCAACTTGATAAAAAAAAGTGAAATGTGTCGAAAAATAATATCTAATTTTAAATGTTTAATCGATATCCAGACTTGATAATTTATACGAACAAAAAACATTCTCATGTTAAGTTGCCTATCTTAAAAATTGAAGGGGTTGCAAAGCTCTTAAAATTCATATTCTCTAAGCTAAATTTATTGGTAACGTCGCATTAAATTTTTTTTTTTCGACAAAGCAAGTGGATAGTACTTCAAAAATACAAAAATAATGTAATTACATTGGGATGCCTATCTTCAAAATTGAAGGAGTTATAGCAACAAGAAATTCCTGTCAAAAGTATTGCCTACCTTAATTTATTTAAATGCACTGCTGATACATGAAAATTCCAATACTCCGTCGAAATGATACATGAAACAGGTGTAACTTTTCAAAGGGGAAAAAAATAGTTGGATGAAAATTTTGCTCATCTTTAAAAATTCATTACGTACCTATTTTTGTTCCTCTTAATAAGTTAAGAACCTGTTTCACTTCGTATCTTGACGAAATTTCGAAATGTTTGCGAACCTTTGTCCCTTAAAAAAATCAAGGAAGGCAACCAGTCATATAATAACGTTTCTTGTTTGCCTACTTGGAGTCGCGTTTATTATAGAATTGTATTGGCACATGCTTTATTCAACACCCAGTATACCTGAACGTCTATCATCGTTATTCTCTTCTGTCTATCAAAAACAAAATACGTACCTATGTGAAAAATTGCGTGCAAAAGGTGCCGCAAATTTTCACTCCTTGAAAATATTTTCGTATTTCCTATTTATAATTTCATTTATTTTAAATGTCTTTCTTTCTTTTTTTTTTCTTTTTTTCTTTTTTTTGAATAGACATTTTGTCCCGAATGAGACAACATTGCTTTAATGTTCATCAAGGATATATGCGTGATAAATTCTTGGTTTTATTTTATTATGTTTTTCCCATTTTGTAGGTAATTAATTACATTGCTGGTCACAATCAATTATTTGAACCATATAACGAAATTCTACCAAATTTCTTAATACTTTACGAAACTCCAATATGAGAGAAGTACCTATAGGGTGTCCGAGGAGGACCTTTTGAAACTTCATATTTGGATTCAATCTGGTACCAATAACAAAAAATTGTTCTGTACACATGATGCCTATTTCGAAAAGTAAAGGGACAAGAAGAATAAAATTTAGAAAAAAAGATCTGGCTTATATGGACAGTACCTACTGAAAAAATGATGTTTTTAAATTAGGTACCTTATAAATTTTTTCAAAAAGTTTGAAAATGAAGGTGTTACAAATTTTATAAAATTAACTGATCGCCATAAACTGCATTCACGTTTTCAAAAATGTGTCTAATGCCGTCGGTGGATAGTACTTTAAAAAATCGAAAAAAGTTCAAAGTACATACATTGGGATGCTTATCTTTGAAATTTATGAAGCTATCGCATCGCAAGAAGAAATGATCAAGTCAAAGATATTGCCTTCCTCAAAATTTATTAAGAGGTAGATAAGTACTAGGTAGACATGAAAATCACATAATTCAGGTACCTACAGAAAAGTTATGTGAAAAATTTGCCTATTTTTTTTTCAAATTACCTATAAACAGATGCGTACCTAATTCCAACAAAAAATGATTGGAAAGTCAAATAAATTTTCAGAAAAAAAGATTAAAAAGTTGTAGGCAGTTAGGAACCTACCTGATAAATTAATAAACAAAAAAAAAATTAATAGTTAGATCTGCGTTTTTAGCACATGTAGTTTTACAAAGCACATTTAATAGATCTGAAAATTCTCCATTTACCTATATTGAATTGGAAATTAGCAAAAATTTCAATTATTTTTTTTTTAAATTTAAAAAAATTCTCAAGTCATAAAAATATGATAAATTTTGAATATTTACAAATAGGTAGGCCTACATACAAAAATAATACCTAATCAAAAAATCGCAAAAATTTCCCAAAATTTATAAATTTGAAATTAGTAGATAAAAAAAAGTAAAAATAAATATCACACAAATTAAGTACCTACCTATTACCTAAGCTAAAGAAATCCCTTCAAAATGCATAAATAAAAAATAGAAAAAATTAATTATAAGTCAAATAGAAATAAGGAAAAGTTTTTAATTGAAAAAATATAATAGGTACCTAGCTCTTTTCAAATTTAAAAACATACTTATTTGAAAATACAATAAATCAGAAATTCGTAAGAAAAATTAATAAATGAGGTAATTCGACCAAAATTGAATGAATTATAAATTTTAAGAAACTGAACGAATTGAAAAATTCTTCAAAACTTATTAAATCAGAAAATGTTCTAAAACTTGTAGAAATTGAAAATTGTGAATTGAAAAAATTAGATTTTTAAATTTTAAAAATGTATAAATTGAATTTTTCTTTACATATTATCTATTCAACTACAATATTTAAAAATGTTTTAAATATGTACCTAGTTAAATAGGTGGGAAAATGTGTTTAAATGCACTACGTATCTATGTAGCGGCTCATAAAGTATATTTAAATAGGTAGACTGTTTCTATTTAAAATTCCAAATAGGCCCCATCCCTGGTAAGAAATACTACGCGTACACCTGATCAAACAAAAAAAATCTCAATTTTATTTTCCTTTGCTCCTTCAGTTTTTGAGATAATAAAAACCATTTGTGTACATAACATTTTTTCTAAGTGATACCCGGTTGTATTCAAAACTGAAGTTTCAAAAGGGGCTTCCCGGGCATCCAGTATTTGAAAATCCAATACATAGTTAGAGTTACATATATAACGAAGTAAATGGAAGAGGGCATTTTTCTCTCGAATGAGAATATTTCTCAATTAAGACTGGAAACCTTTGTACCTTTGACAAAATTTCGAAATGATGAGTTGATGACCATAGGTATTCTTCACATTTCTTCCCTATAATTATTTGCATATAATATGAGAATTACTAATTCCCTTTCACAAAAAGGCTTTAATTTTAGCACACAAGTTTTTAATCTGTTTAACCAAACGAATTTCGAATTTCATACACGATATCTACATACAATTTTTTTTTTGTTCCTTTATTAAACATATACCTAAGTAAGTAGAAGCTACTGCCATTCGAACGATCGAGTTCAATTTTTAAAAATTAATGCTCTGAAATTTTTCCCTATCAAGTTACAAAAACTGTTGGAAATGGAAATATTTCTAGCTGCAGATTTTGATTTGACATTCATCCTAGATTGTCGATAAACTAAACTTCCAATCTGTCGCGAAATAAATTAATTTTTCATATTAAGCGCACTATACTCGATAAGTACATTGAAAATTTCTAAAATATGCATTCGCGCAGTGAAGTTCAAGTTTAAACGTAATTTCCTTTCGTTTTGAATATAAAATTTGTGATAATAATCGCGCAATTCAACATTATGCATTCAAAAGTGAATAAAAACGGAAAATATACATCGCATATTATTCTAATGTATTTCAAGAATATACCAAATGTAGACATATAAAACCAAAATCAACCAAGCGCGAATGATAAATTCAGCATTTTCTGTAAAAACACCATCGAAATGATAGGACGTACGGCGATGCAAGAATACACGTAAAAATCTACACAAATGAAGTAAATTACTCGAATACCTACCTTTGCCAAGAATTTTCCTAGATTATGTTGCAAAAAAGCAAAAAATAATACAAGAAATAAACTGGTTAAACGTATTTTTTATTTACTGATACGGAAAAATATAGCTTACGTAATCATGCGAATATATTCAGAAAGACGCTTTTCTATGATTTACCTACTCAAACGTATATTTTCTTTCCTAATTTTTTTTTGTTTGCTTAAATTTGTCAGTTTGAATGTTCCAATTATAGACTTTTAAATAAATTCGAATGTCATTGTTTAATTTTTCTTCCTTCGATATTTCGACGGTTAGGATTTTCAGAATTTTATAGGCAACTACGAGTGTATATTCCCCCAATTTTCTTCAATTATTAGTTTAAGTCGTAATTTAACTGAGGTACCTATTATGAAAATAATTGAGGATAATTTTCGGTTTTAGTATTCAAGTAAATGAATAACTCACCTACGTATACTTACGTTAGTAAAGCATAAAAACATACATTTTTTTCGCAATAAATTCGCCCGCTGACTGGAAAAAATAAGCAAAAAAGAGTCAGTACCAGGTGATATTTCTAACAAGAAGAAAAGAGAGAGGCGAAGCTCCAAAAATTGTAGGGGCAAGGTAAAATCAAACTGAGAAAAAATAATTTCCGACTGGGTCAATGAATAGTACTGAAAAAATCAACTTTTTTTGTTCTAGACATTTTTTTCCTATCTTTGAAAATAAAGGCACAAGAGAGCTTTAAATTTTGAAAAGGGTTTTTAATTTTCAAAGCTTTGTAGCTCCTTAATTTTCGAAGACAAGCAATAGAATCACCTAACTTTTTTTGCTTAAATCTCAAAGAGTTACACCTGTTCCATGTAACACCTTGACAAATTTTGCTTGCCTATCTGAAGGAGCTACAGAACCTGTTTTTTTCCTTCAAAATTTAATTCTCTCTTGCGCTTTCGTTTTCAAAGATAAGCAAAAATGTTTAGAATACGAAAATTTTTTTTTGTTTCAGTACTATTCATTGGCCCAATCAGAAATTATTTTTTCTCAATTTAATTTTCCCTTGCCCTTCAATTTTCAAGATAGGCAACGTGTTTATATAACATTTTGTTGTTCCTTATGGGTTGCCTATTCATCCGGTAGAAGGAACTCAGTCAGCTATGAAACACTCTGTATAATTAATTAATTTTAAATCTATCCAAAGAATTGATAATTATAAACACTTTTTGAGCTACAACAATATTTCAAAAATTTTAGCCAATTCTTCACTCATTATTGCTGTTTTTACAAATTTTTGGTCTTTGTACCCTTTTTAACAAATTTTTAAATGTTCCAATTTTAAAAAATTTTGATTTTGGTTTTTTTAGCCGTTTTGATCTATCAAGTAACTCCTAAGTTTCACTAATTTTTTTTATCAATTTTTCGGCTTCGATCCAGTTCTTTAATTTTTGCTCATTTGTTAACTTGGATTCGATTTTATACCAACTTTTAAAGAATTATCAAATTTAAATTTAAATGCAATTATTCAATTTTTTATCAATTACCTATTGGTTAAATTTTATGAAGTTTTGTTTACTATTGCAATTTTTGATCAATTAATCAAATTCACCAATTTTTGAACAGTATTTTAATTTTTTGCTTATTTACCTATTGAAATTTTTGATCAATTGAATACATTTGATTAATTTTCGAACAATTCTATAATTTCACTCAATTTTTTAATTTTCTCATATTGCTTTCAAAGAACAATTACAAAAAATAGATTTTTAAATAGTGGTGTTTTAAAAATATTTTTTGGAGTTTTTGCTCGTAATTTTCAACCATTTTGAAGGTATGAAAAAATGTTCCCCACAAAAGATTGTTCTTATTACAACTAAAATTTTCTACAAAAACGTATTTTTTAAAAAAAATTTTTTTAAATTTTAATTTCAAAGTGTGTTTCCAAAAAATTTTCACACTTATAAGTTATATCTACTCGTTAAAATATTCCCAGTTGTAAAAATTATTTGAGATTAGCAAAAGTTTTTTTTTTAGCATTTAATAAACAAGTATGATGGTAATGTACAGATATTTAGAGCGTAAAATCACACCGCAGCAATAAGATATTTCAACGGGAATGTTTCTTGAACCGAATAGGTAGGTATAGGTACCCACTTATAAATTTGACAAAAGAAACCGCTACGAATGCGTCACAAAAACGAATAAAACTTTCCGCGTCTTGGTAAAAAACTACCTAATAATTTTTGTTATCATTATTCTGAAAAAATTTTCACCTTGGTTCACTCCAACATTATTGCAGTAATAAATAAAAGAAAAACAAGGTATATTTTATGATATTTTTCCGAATTCAGACCCTTTCTGAATATCATGAAATGCCCACTTAAGTATATATTATCAGGTAATTTGAATTTTTTTATTTTTCTTTGAAAACTTTTCCAATTACAATGTCCGTTTTTTCCCCACCGTGTAATCCTTTTAAAAATTGTCAAAAAATTATAAAGTAATATCATACTTACATTAACTGGCGAAAGTCCTGCCGGGTGTTTGAAAAGTACTGCGCAATTTTAAAAGTTCTTAGTTCTTTCTATTAATTAACATCTCAACTTGAACCGTTTGAAATTATTAAAAATATTAATTTTTATTTACTATTAGGCTAAGGCTCGAAAAATTGTTTTTAAAAATTTATATCGACGGTTTCTCCACGACGGCAATACCAAAAAACAGTCGAAGAAATCATGTGAAAAAAATATCTATACATGTATTACAACTTTTATGTACGGAAAATGGAACAGTTGCACTGCACGATGCGTTCCGCTATATTGTGATGAATGTTTTACGGGTGAAAAAAAACTAAAATGTTCGGAAATATTTTCTTTTTTAGAAATTGACGCATTGTTGAGTTAAAAAATATGCGAAAAACATCGACAATGAATTTCGGGTTTTATTAAAACCTAAGAAATTCGTTAAAAATGTGAAGAAAAAAAATTCATTTTCAATCTTCTCCGCAACTATGGCCAAAAAAGAAAAAACTGAAAGACGGAAGTAGATATTAAACAACAAAATATAGAGGTGCAATTTTCCTGGCTGTTAAAAAAAATTAATTCATCGATATTTCATTTTTATTGAGGTAAAAATATTTCTTTATTTTTTTTATTTTTATTAAAAGCGTATTTCTTTTTACCAATTGAAATGGTGTGGAATGGAAAAAATGTAGTAGGTACTCGTGGACTTTGTCGTGGTAGGTAGGTACCCTTTACATCACCGTTTCAATTTTTATTACCCAAGATGTAAGTGTAAAATCATGGTCAATAGCTTTGAAACGAAATTCTCGAAAATTGAAGATCGAATGTGTTTCGTTAAACTTAATTTCCTCTTTGCTTCGAAGTACCTAACTACCTATTTCGATTTTTCATCGGTTTTCAAGAGTAGGTATAATCGAAATATAGCGAAAGTTATCTCATTTATCACGGTCTCACAAAAATTAACAGATTCTTCAAAAAAAGACGTCTGTGAGAGCAATTTGACATTTTCAGGAAATTTTCAGTTTATTGATAACTGTAGCTATTGGTAAGAGGTGTTCACCACCTCGCCCAATATGTATCAGGTTGGGAACTTTTTATACGGATTAAATAGAAAATGGATTAAGTACTTTTATTTACCATAGGTAACTGATACGCATAAACGATAAATTAAAATAATTTGAAAGATATCTACTTAATTACGTCGAGATATAGGCGGGTATTCTAGATATTCATCAAATCTGTATCATGAAATTTATTGTTTTTTTCGCAGTTGTAATGAAAAAGCGAATGAAAGAAAATTTAAAAATTCAAAATACGAATAAATCATAAAATGAAATACCTATAATAAGCATATACATCTCCAATGTCGGGCAATAAATTTTCCCAATTTTTTTATTCCATATATCGTTTATTTGAAATAAGCTTACCATGCAGCGAAAAGCTTTGCAAAAATCGATTTCTTTAATATATATTTTTTTGATGCAAAAAATCAACTGTTGTAAAAGCAAGCCTCAATAGTTCGCTTAAACATTTTATTTTATAATTTTACGCAGGTAAAGTCACGTACCTATTCAATTTCCATGGTTTAGATCGGTGGTTCTCAATCAGTTTTGCTCATGTACCCCCTTTTGAGAATTTTTTTGGGCGTATCAACCCCCCCCCCCCCCCCTCCACAAAAACTTAGTGATTGAGCGATAAAATGAAATAAGCATCCGCACTTTTTTTGAGGTAGCAACTCTTAATTTTTTGTTTAAAAATCATTTCATAAAAATAAAAAAACAAAAATTACAAAAAATTATTTCAATTTTTTTATAATTATGCATAAAAATTTCTTTCTCATTAAAAATCACCATAATTATGAAAAAATCTCTCAAAATAAAATTATTTGGAATGATTTTTTTTTTTAAACATGAAAATTTGTTTGCAATCACGAACTGCCCCGAATGGTGTAGTATTGTACTCGCGGGCGAATTAGTGGACAGCTCTCTTTTAATGTTGTTCGTCGTATTTTATGTAAAGGCTCTGTCACAATGCACCTTAACTTTTTGCTTTTGCTTTTACTTTTATGGGTTAAAGTAAAAGCAAAAGTACAAAAGCAAAAAACAGTCAAAACTCCTACTAACCAACCATTTTCAAAACGATTTTAAGCATAAAAAAGCTTAAAATTCATTTTGGAAATGGTTGGTTAGTAGGAGTTTTGACTGTTTTTTACTTTTTGCTTTTGCTAGTTTTGTTTATCCCATAAAAGTAAAAGCAAAAGAAAAAGTTAAGGTGCATTGTGAACGAGCCTTTTCTCTCTACACTTTCGTTCGCAGGAAGAAGTGTACTTATTAAGAGTAGGTATGCTCTTGTCTGTTATCAGTACATCTACATAATTTTAGGATCATGATTTCTTGGCGCATTCTGAACCAGTTGTTGTAAAATTTTAATATATCCTTTTTTATCACTTTTTCGATATTTTGAAAAAAAGTGTCTATTTAATTTTATGAGGGAAAAAGATGAAATTTGGATGTTATTCTTGGACATTTCTGAAGTTTGCATCATTGATCATTTTTCAAACTTTTTTTTTCTCTCCATAAATAGAAATTTTTTTCCCTTCAAAATATCGAAAAAGTCTCTTATTACAAAGTGATAGAAAAAGGATATATTAAAATTTTACAATAATTCGTTAAGAATTCGAAGAGAAATCACGATCCTAAATTTCCGCTGATAACAGACGGGAGCATACCGTTAACAAATAATAATAAAAATTTTATTTTCATCAGAAAAATGAAATTTTTTATTTAAAAAAAAAAATGTAAAATTTTATTTTAGAAAAAGAATTGAAAAAATCCAAAAAAAATTGAAATATTTCTTATTCCAAAAAACCGAAAAAATGTTTTCCTAAAAAAAAAAAAAAAAAAAATAGAAATACTTTCACTTCAGAAAAATTGATTTTTTTGCTTGAAAAAAAAAGAAATTTTTTTCCAAAAAATCAGAAATATATTCGGTCTAATAATTTAAAAAAATAAATATTTATTCTTATTTAAAAAAAATTAATAAATGAAAAATACTATTTCTAGTTTTTACTCCCAAAAAATTGAAAAAAAAAATTGAAAAAAATCCAAAAAAAATTCTCCAATAATTGAAAGCCTTTTTATTAAAAAAAATAGGGCCTTTTTTATTCAAAACATTTTTTACTCAAAGGAAAAAAAACGCGTAGCAGTCAAGATGCTCCGCGACAGCCGAATTTTTTTTTTCAAGTTAGTGTACCACTTTGAAAACGTTTTCATCCATGGTATTTCAGTTTCAATATCAGTTTCAACTTCAAATTCAGTTTAAAAATGTCAGGTTTTTGTCTTCAGTTTTAGTTCCTCTCTGCATTGAAGATTTCATCTTCAGATGGGGGCCCCGCCCCCATGCCCCTATTGGGGGGCTTCGCCCTCAATAGGGACATGGCAGGAGAGGATTGAGGGCTTCGCTCTCAATCCCCTTCACACTTTCAGCTCTTCAGACGAGGGCCAACACACCAAAAAAGAGGTTGAAACGTGAAAATTTATGATTTTTGACCCTGTACGGGAGTCAAATGGTGCTCAAAAGTCGAAACCCCCAAAAGGCACA
Organism: Balanococcus diminutus; assembly: GCA_959613365.1. NCBI lineage: Eukaryota > Metazoa > Arthropoda > Insecta > Hemiptera > Pseudococcidae > Balanococcus > Balanococcus diminutus. Next base: position 39,291,787 of record OY390715.1, on the reverse strand, counting down.
TCAGTGACCTCTACTGATCCCACATCCCAAATTTCGATTGTTTAGGTCTTTTAGTTTGGGCTGTAGGCTGTTCAACGCGTCAGAAAAGACAGGTTAAAACTTGAAAAATATTGATTTTTGACCCTGTATCGAGGTCAAAAGGGGTTTAAAGGTCAAAACCTACAAAAGGCACATCAGGGGCATGAACTCGATCTATGATAAAAATTTAGGCCCCCCAGCTCCATTTGGGGGGTCTTTAGCCTGATCAACGTGAAAAAATGACCTCAAAATCCACTTTTTGGGCCCTAAAATGGGGTGGGGATGACTTGGGAAGCTGAAATTTGGATACAGTGGAGACAATCAAAGTCACTGTTGTTGGTAAAAATTTCAAATCATTTTGTCAAATTGGGGCCTCTTTAGAGCCCCCCTCTAAAAAGGGCCATCCCCAATTTTGAGGCTCGAGGGTCAAAAACCCCAAAAGGCACCTCAGTGACCCTTACCTATCCTAAATACCAAATTTTAGCATCCAAGGTCATTTGGTTTGGGCTGCAGGCTGATCAACGTACCGGGAAGCGAGAAAAAACATGAAAAATTGTGAAAAATCTTGATTTTTGACCCTTGACAGGGGTCAAAGGGGCCCTTGCATCATTCCTACACCGAGGGGACTCTACATATCAAGTTTGACCTCATTTGACCTGTTAGGCTCGGCCCCTGAGTTCCAAAAGTAGCCGTAAAATTCTATATATATATATATATATAGAAATATGTGACATGTGACAGATCGTCATCTTTTGGTCCCAAACGTCGACAGATGGGGTCAGAACTCTTCTACCCCCCCCCCCCCCCCCCTCCTTCTAAATCAGGGTCGGACACAATAGCCTAAATTTAAAAAAAAAAAATTCAGCTAAAAATAAATAAAATTTCGTTTTACCTATTTCTAAAAAAATAAGAAAATTTTTCAAAATGGCGGAAATATTCCATTGATCAGTTTTTTACAAAAATTCATAGTAAAAAATATGTTTAGATGAAATTCTAAAAATTGTTTTATATTGGTAATGTAAAAGCCCCATTATGCTTTAAAATCTTAAAATTCGATTTTCCATACCATAAAAGAAACGATTCTAAAAAAATTGAAAAATTTACATGAATTTCCCTTAATGGAATACATTGTCCTTGCAGGTTTGAATTCGCTTGAGAATCTTAGAAAATGGAAGTTTGTTATGAAAAAATATATTTGACTTGTTCTCAGTGGAGATGGTGAAAGTAAGGTAGGGGACCAAAGAGTTTTTGAACCCTGAGAACTAACTTCTGCTACTTGATTTCATATCAATAAGAAATTTTTTTGAAATTTTATTTTCTGAAATTCCTTATGAAAATTCATGCTTACAAGCGTAAGTTATGCTTTCTTTGCCATTAGATCATCAAGTTTCTGAAATTAACCCTGAAACGATACTACAATGATACATTCAACAAAACATCTATTCTACATCATCATACGTACCAAGACCAACTTGCGATCAGGACTCGATTCTAAAGGAAGACTAAAAAAACGTATCAAAATAAAATACCTATACGCGTATATTAGACCTACTCATATGTATGTATAACTAGGTACGTAAAGAACATATAAAGAAAAGTAAAAGCTATTCTGAATTGGCACAGTACCATGAAACTTGCACCCTCGAGCATGGAATAGATACATTCCAGCCAAATTACCATGAAATATGTCCATATAGGTTTTGATGAATGAGGACTACGTTTTGACCTATAGGTTGGCTCAAATTTTGCATATGTATAGATCGTCCGTACCTACATTTAAAATCTTTGTAGTAATTTTATTTTAATCGCGTTAACAGACAAAAGTTTAACGACTTGTTTCCTGTCGTATATATGAATTTCATTTTACTATGGACACGATTAAGTTTCTATACTAAATATGCATGTTTTCACATCTTTTTACCTACTTACATACCTATAACCTTATTTTCTTCGTATCTGCAGAAAACTTGAGAACACTTTTCACATTAGAATCAATAGATGTACGTTTAATTTCCAAAAGCGAAGCGTTGCTATCAACTTCATAACACACTTTGAAGCGATTGTTCAAACAAAATAAGCATTCATTGTTAGTCTTGTGGGGAACCTTTATTGCTAAATTTCATTCATAAAATAGCTTTAAGCATTCTTATTATCCACAAATTCCAAAATTATCTACTAATTCCCAATAGGTTGCTATAAGAATATTCCAATGAACAAATGATAGTTAGGTGAAGGTGGTACTAGGTAATGAGGTTTTATATGTTCACAGAGGATGTTATAAATAGAATCAAACCATCCAAGAAATGTATGTAGTTGAAGTTATAAATAAAAAACCTTCGCAACAGAAGAAAATAAATTACGAAATCTAATTTTTCCTCATTGAGAAGCATGCGTTAAGCGGGAAAACGCTTTATAAAGAACCGTGAAATAACCACTGTGTTGTTTATAGTAAGATCTCACAATCGCAAGCTTTTTGTTAACCGTTTATACTGTAAAATTTTACAAACTGAATAATTTCATACAATAGTAACTCGAATAGAATTTGTACGAGAAACTGAAGTTTTATAAGTACGATAATTCTAAGCAAGCGAAAAAATTCTCATCGCTAACAGTAGCAGCTCGGTTCAAATTTATAAAGGCAGGTACTCGAGCAAAAAAGTGAATTTTATTTTAGTAGGTACAGATAATCATTTACCAATGCGAACCAGACCGATACTTGACTACCCACGTGTAACAATTGAAAGACATTTTTTCCAAAAACCTTGAGAAATTTCGAACATGACAATATAATTTCACCAACAAATTCCTAGTTGAAAATGATTGTAGATTGTTTTGATTATGAATAAATTACAGCACCACGTGTACAAAATGCGCATATGTAGCCCGGCTAGGTATAGGTTTATTATATTATAATATGAAAAATAAAAATAAAAACAAGAGCACGAAACTTGATTAAAATCAGAATCTAATCCCTTTCAACTCACGTTTTCCCCAAATTTCGTGATATTACCTAGACCTACCTACCTGCACTGAATTCAGAGTTTGATTTTATCTCTTTTTTGTTTTAATTATCGCTTAGGTTTTACCAATTAAGAATATTTTAACAATTGCGATACAATTGGGCAATTTTATACGTTTAGAAGTGTTTTATGATTCGGCTGAAAAAATTCATTTTAACCCAGAATTTTTACGCGATATTTTGACATTTTTAATTTTGAAAATTTCTACCTATTCGTAACCGCAAGTAGGCTGTAAACGTAATTTTGAAACAATTTCCGTTAAAAACGTATACATTTTTGAGATTATAATATTGTCAAGATAAATTAATAGTTCGCAGTTCAATATAATCTCGGCTGTCGTCTTATTTAATTTTAAAGTAAATATTTTCATTTTAGCTCCAGGCCGTTGCTCTCTTTTCCCATTAAAAATTTCGCAAAATTTTGGTCCAACAGATTGTCAGTTTCATCAAATACAACATCTGCGAGTATAACTACATCCTTTTATAGTACATATAATACTGCCAGGGAAATACACAATGACATGGAATACATTCAGTATTCAGAAAAATCTATAACTGAGTATAATCTATGGCTTAGCAACAACGTAGGGGTTTTTATATATTTTTTCATATTCATTTCTATCGCATGTAAATGTACACAAAAGAAACCCTCACCTTTTAATAGTTTATCTCTGAACTTACATCTATATCTAAGTATGAAATTGGTATGTTATTTATTCGTACAAAGCAATAACGTAGGTATATGAATAATATTTTAATATCTTTTGAGATGTTTAAAAATTAGGCTTATGCTTATGATTTACTTAAAATAACAGTACGTCTTTAACAAAAAATTATAATGATGTGGAAATTTTTAAAGTGGATCTTTTTTAAAACGATTGCTTTGAACTTGAACTTTTTCAAAAAATATTTGTACCTAATTTTTTTTTTTTTTTTTTTTTTTTTTGATGATTTATGACAACTTGACAACTAAAAAATCGTTAGAATGTTTGAAATTATGTAAGTATGCACGCATTCGCAATTCGCACACTGCGCCAGAGTTGGGCAAATCCGGATCCTAAAATTTAAAAATTGAATGTAAAGATCCAAAGATTCAAAATTTTGGACCTGATCTAGATCAGATAATTCAATTTTGAAAGGAATCTGATCTGGATCTTCAGATCCTCAAATTTTTGAAGATCCAGATCCATAATATATTTTTTTTACTATTCGTCACATTTTTCTTTGTGAATTGAATTTTTCATCATCTGTGTTTTCAATTCTTCAAAAAAAAACTTATAAAGTTCATGTTACGTAGGATAATGTATAAGATTTATTATGAAAAGGTGAATAAGTACAATGATGTGTATGATATGAATATTGAGATATTGATACGTAAATGGTTATTGTAAACAAGATAGTAGAGCATGCGCGAGCGTACCCTGTTAGGTACGAGGCCGTGTCAGTTCAAACTGTTCGGCTAGATCCGGATACTAAAAGATTTCAAAATTGGATCTAAAAATCCAAAGATCCAAAATTTTGGATCTAATATTAGATCAGATCCTTCAACTTTGGAAGATATCTGATCTGGATCTTTTGTAGATCCATTTGTACAAAAGATCAGGATCTGGATCGTAGATCCTTTCATTAGTTGATCTGCCCAACTCTGCCTAACGTGAATTACTCGTAATCATATGTATTTAACATTTTTCGTTTCTTATATGGATGGGTTTCCTATTCACCCTATGAATTTTCGTACATCATTCGAAGAACATCCCTCTATACCGGGTGCCCAAAAATTTATGGAACCTCTCATGATATTTTGTTCATCAGTTGGTAACATTGATATGAAATGATCGCTTATTGGCCGATTGGTATCAAATATTACCAACTTATAAACAAAATGTATGAGGGGTGCCATATACCTATTAAATATTCTTGGATACACGGAACGTATGTATTTTTGACTTTCACTTTGCTTTAATAAAATTTCAATTTTTTTTTTCCGCATGTGTCACTCCAATCAATTTTATAAAATCCCGTTTAGCTGAATTGTGATTTCCCCTGAGTCGCATTATCCATTTTTATAAACCAATGTAGGAGTAGGTACAAATGTGGTTTCAATGAAACTGAAAATTAAAACTGAATTCATCATCAATCAATATTAAACTTTTGTTGACAACTAGATGCCGAATAACTTCGATTCAACTCGTATTTTCTCCTAAAACATGAGACATAACTTGAGTGGGTGTTATTGTTACATATTTGGAAAATTTTGAAAATGAAAAATTACCTATCATTTCACAGAACAAATTCAAAGTGATATATTTTTTTTAATGACAATAATATGTACATATAAAGCGTATTGTACCTTAAATGGCACCTTAACGTTACAAATTCGTAGCATCGACTAATTAAATTTTAAAGTGCGGTTAAACCTTGACAGTTTAACATTCCTACATTTAATTAGCCGATGATTGGCGTCTTTAAACCTATGCTTCCTTTGAATAACTTATTCGATTAAACTTAGAATTCTAACAAAACACCGACCGAATTCACTCAATTTACGGTGCACAAAGTTGGTTATGATTTATATCTCTTAATTCAATCACAACCACAATCTATTCGACAATTTCCAACTTCGATGGAAGTTTTAAATCAATTAATACGTAAAATAAATCGGAATCGAAGTAAAAAAAAAAAAAAAAAAACTTTCCCAGGTGATACCTACTAATAACTTTTCTTTGATCAGTTTCAATTTTAGAGGGATTTCATTTAATATTATAGAAGACCGCGTTTGTTCGTGACTGGGAAAAAATCGTTCAGCGATTCGTTCAGCAATTAAACCAGAATAAACAAAAAAAATAATTGTTTTAAAACGTGGTTCAAAAATTTTATAAAATATTTAGGGGGAGTTTTTTCACTTCGGGAACGAAGTTAAATATTTTTCCAATGATAACTAGGTATCCTTCACAAAACAATGTTGGTCCTCTGTTTATTTGATTGCAAAAAATTAATTGCGAAGCATTACAGCGGTTCATTTTCTTCCCCCTTTTTTCCTTTTATTTTTTTTGTCTTTCTTTTTTCTTCGTTTATTCAAATTGAGAAGACAATATGAAAATATTTTTACTAAATTCTTCTTTATTTAAAACAAATTTAAAGGAAACTACAAATTCGAATCCACATAATTACAGGAAAATTAAAACGTCTATTAAAAGTAAATTATCTACGTACGTTTCATTTACATTTTGAAGAAATATTTTAATAGGAAAAAATACAAAAACATAAAAAGTTTCGCGAAGATGTACAGTAATATTTTATTATAAAGATCAAATTTTAAGCGAAACAAAAAAATACAGAATACGAATAAATTGGGCGACGTTTCGAATTTCATCGAAATTCATTATCAAGTCCGATACGAAGAAAACAACGAAATGATGAAAAATACTATAAAATACAAAAATACAAATTTAAGAAAAATCAAAATATAGCCAAATGTTTATAGGGTTCTATACCGTTCACGTCGTTTTTGTCGTTAATTGAGTTCGGGTTTCGTAAGATATGGAGACTTTCTAAAAATTTTCTTTTTTGGTTTGAGTTACAATTTCTTTAGAGGATTTTTACGTTTTGGAAGTCAAAAGTATGGGAAAGTTGTTTACAATGTTTGGAAAGAGCCGTGTTTTCAATTTGATTGGATATGTCGCGTTGATGTTGTTTCAAACGGTTCACAAGCTTCTGAGAGGTTTCTCCAATATATACTCCAGGACAATTAAGGCAGTTTAACTGGTAAACAAGATTGCTCTGCTGGAGAGGAAGGATACGATATTTTGTTTTTGTGAAGATGCATTGGTAGAGGTTGTTGGGATTTTTGAAGGCCAATTTGGTATTTTTGCCAAAAGTTGTAAATAGGTTCTGAAGTTGTTTGGAATTTCTGCCAGTATAATTTAATCCATAGAATTTAGGCCTAGGTTGTTGTTTTTTGTTTCGCTTAAAATTTGATCTTTATAATAAAATATTAAATATTTTAATGTTAAAACGAGTCGCTGCGAAAATTGATTTTTTTTTTTTTTAATGAGTTCATACCAATTACCCGGTAAACACATTGTATGCGAATCGCGTACTAATAGAGCGCTAAATTTGCATTTATCGTATACGAATAGCATGCAAAAATAGCGTACTATTAGCATATCAAAAATGTCCGCTTTTTTAGCGGCTAATTTCGAACGCTAATAGTACGCGAAATTAGCAGCGAATGTAGCGTTCTATTCGCTGTTAATTCGCTTGCGATTAGCGTTCGGAATTCGCCTCTAAAAAGTAGGCAAATAATTTTTGACGATTTCCACTCAGCAGTAAATTAATTATTCGAAAATATATCATATTTGTGATCGCAGATCTGTGGAAAATGAAATTATGCCGAATCGTAAAGTTTTTGGAGTACCTATCAGTGGCATTTGATAAAGTAATTTTTAGGAAAATCAAAATTACTACCAAGATTTCAATCTACAACTTTTGTTTGAAAAATTTCTCAATTTGAGCCCCCCCCCCCCTCCAATTATGCCCAATACTACGTAGATAGATGGATAGATAGATTAGATAGGTATAAAAACGTATATTTATTACTCTGAATTGTGAGAGGGAAGAAGGGCTGTCCCGCAGTCCCAAATGAAAATTTTTTCAAACAAAAGTTGTAGATTGAAATCTTAGAAATAATTTCGATTATTACAAAAATTTCGATTTGACTCTTCCTATCCTTATAATTTCGCATAATACTGCGTTCAAATTGGAGAAGGAAGAGGAACAATTGAAAAATTTTATAGCACTGATAAGACGTCTAAAATTTTTACGATTTGATAAAATTTAATTTCACACAGATTCACGCGATCACAAATAAGATATAAATTCAAAATAATTAACTTACTGTGAGTGGAAATCGTCCAAGAAATTCTGCCTTCGTCTCCATTCTTATCACTTTGAAATCAAATCATTGGCGTTTTTACTTAAAAAGAAGAAAAAACATCAAACAAAACACAAAATTCCCCAACAAAATCAAAAAACCCAGAAAAACCTTTATTTTATTGTTTAAATGTCACTACAATACATTCAAGTACACGTTCATGTTTGAAACTGACTTCTCTCATTTGTAAAACGTATTGAAAGAAGTTGTAGTGAAAATCGCATGCTATTCGCTAGCGAATATTGCGCTAATATCGTAAGAAATATCTGCACGTTTTCCACTGCGATTTTAGCATACGATTCGTAGGCGAATATTGTGCTAGTATCGTAAGAAATATTTGCACGTTTTCCACTGCGATTTTAGCATACGATTCTTATGCGAATATCGCGCTAATATCGTACGAACTTTTTGCCTGTTTTCAATGTGATTTCAGGCATGCGATACGCAAGCGAATAGTATACGAATTTATCTGAGAAAATTTTCTTCGATTTTTGCTTTGATTTCGAATTCTATTCTATGCGAATAGACCGCGATTTTCATCTCTGTGATTTTAGCATACGAATAGCAGGCGGTGTGTTTACCGGGTTACTTAGGTACCTACTAAAACAAATAATTTTAAAGCATATCTTTTTCAAAAGTATATAAAGCAGATATAATATACGAGTAACTACGATTGCACGAAACATAGAGCAATAAACGTAATCTAGTTTCATCTCCAAGTGATTTTTTGAAAAATAATTTCTTTCTCATCTTATCCTTACCAGTACAAGGAATAAGTACCTACAAGATTACACTCAAAACGATGATCTAGGAAAAAATGTGCTTTGGAATACTAATCTTCTTATTCCAAAAAAAAGACTCAATTTTTTTAAATTAAAAATAAATTTAAAAAATCTACATTTTTTGGAGCACAAAATATTATTTTTTAAATTTTTGCAAAAAAGAAAATCTCAATTTTTAGAAAAATAATCTCTCTAATTATTGAGGGTAAAAAATAGAATTTCTCAAATATTTTTGCAAGAAAAACATTTCTGAATTTTCTAGAATAAAAAATAATGCTTAGTAGATATCTTTATTTTTACCACGCTTTTATTACCACGCTTTTATTAGCTTGGTATGTATGTTTGTTTGTTTGTTTGTATGTCTCATGGAACCAAAAGTATGTTTTCAACCAATCCTCTCTCATTTAATATTTTACTGGAATTGAAAGAACATAGTGCTCACATTAGGGGTTTTCGAGGTCGCTGAATTCGATTTTTGAACTCAAATTTACCCCCGACCCCAAATTGAGCCCCTATGAGGGGGTTCAATTTTGAAAATTTCAGAAAATCACAACATTGGTATCAAAATGTAGGTTTTCGAGGTCGCTGAATTTGATTTTCGAACTCAAATTTACCCCCCGACCCCAAATTGAGCCCCTATGAGGGGGTTCAATTTTGAAAATTTCAGAAAATTACAACATTGGTATCGAAATGTAGGTTTTCGAGGTCGCTGAATTCGATTTTCGAACTCAAATTTACCCCCGACCCCAAATTGAGCCCCTATGAGGGGGTTCAATTTTGAAATAATAACGACAAAAAGAGTTAAATAAAAATGTAAAAAAATTTTAAAAAACCACGCTTTTATTTAAAGTTGGTCATTTTGTAAAATGTTAATTCATAGGGAAAGAGTAATGCCTTAAAAAACAAAAAATAAAATTTACTTGAATACAAAAATGTGTCATGAAAATTTTTTTTTCAAAACTTTTAATGATGAAAAGCGTGGTGGGGCGTTAATCGAAAAGGTATTCGTTTGCTCCTCGCACACCCCACCACGCTTTTCATCATTAAAATTTTTGAAAAAAAAATTTTCATGACACATTTTTGTATTCAAGTAAATTTTATTTTTTTTTTTTAAGGCATTACTCTTTCCCTATGAATAACATTTTACAAAATGACCAACTTTAAATAAAAGCGTGGTTTTTTAAATTTTTTTTACATTTTTATTTATTTATTTATTTTTTGTAGTAAGTGTGAAGAAGTCCTTACTTTTTTTAAGTAAAACATAAGTTGAAAAAATCTTAGAAAATCCTCTTTCCTTTTTAAAATTTTTTTGTTTTACAATTAAATCAGAAACACTCAAATTTTTTTAAAAAAATCTCCTATTTTTTACCACACATCCTATATATTTTGCAAAAAAAGAATTGGAATAAGAAAGTTTATCAATTTTTGGGGTTTAAGAAATATTTTTATTTTTTAGGATTCAGAAACTTTCAATTTTTTCAAAGAAAAAAATGTTGCTCACCTTAATTATTTTGGAATTCGTGTGAAGAATTATCATGTTTTTTAAGCAAAATCTTTCAAATTGTCCAGAGAAAATGTTTTTTTTTTTTTTAAACAAGCAAACTTTCCATTTTCTTGAATTAAAAAAATTTCTCATGATTTTGAAATAAAAAAAAATCTTTAATTTTCAGAAGATGAAAAATCATCCCCAGATCCCCAGAATATTCTACATCAAAACATATTTCAACTGGACGCTCCTTCGGAAAAAAATCGAGCTGGAGCTAGCCTACCCAACCTATAAAGAAGTCCATCAACGCTTCTGATGCAGTTTTAGCAAAATGAAAAAAAATTGAGAATTAGCTATTTCTTCAAAAAAAAGGAAAGTTTTGAATTTTTTAAATGTAAAAATTTCGTTCATTTTTTTAGTTCTTGAATTTTTATTGGAAATTGGCAGGTTGCTTCGAAACACCACTTACATAAATTTCTGAATGGAAATACCAAAAATTGGAGATTACTTCTCATGAAAAGGTACCTACCAAATTTAGTGGATTAAAACCAGGAAATTACAAAAGTTCGAAGAACGTCATTTAAATTTTTTTTTTCAAATGGAAGGCGAATTCAGTTAGCAGAAAATGAAGGATAAAGATAATTTTCTCATAAAATAAAATCTAGGTAGTAGGTAGCTAGGTACCTACTTATTTTTTCCTCGTTACAATGTGTAATCCATTGTTGTGATCAATACTCATACCTAGTGTGTTGCAAAATATTGACACAATGTAATTTCGCAATCCGAAATTTTACGTTATAGTTTTGTATCTGAATAATTACCATTACCTTACACATCCATTTGGCATTTTTTAAAAATAAACTTCGAAAAAATGTTTGCTTCATAAAAATTTTGAAATTGAGTAAAAAATGTGACGTATTTAGTAGATATTTTCAAGTAGAAGATAAAAATTAAAAAACTGTACGGTATACAATATACATTCTTCATTCATTAAAAAACGTAATTCCGCCAAAAGTGATCAACGTTCAAGATTAAACTTAATGTCCCAGCAGAGAATTTCGTTGCAAAATTTTTGTAAATTGAAAAGGATTAAAGGTATAAAAAGTTGGAACTAACGTTTAAAATAACGACACCCAAAACAGCAATAAATAACAAACATGTTGGAAATAGAGCAAGCCACTCAGTAATGAAAGTAATTTGCCCGCGTATACGTCTGTATGCAGTAACCAGGATGATGATATTAATGATATTATCAACGCTGGTGTTATTCAATAAACAATATCTCTCCTTGTTTGGGCCAAGGCTAAAATCTAGTGAAAAGCCTTTTTACATTCAAAAAATAATCTTCAATGAAATAATATTTTTACTTTTTTTCATAGGGCCCATTTCTGTTTTTACAACCACAATACCACAAGAATGACCGCAAAGGCAAGGAACTTGAAAAGTAAATTTACGAGAGCTCTAAAAATTCATGTAACGTAAAATATTTACTTACATTATGAAAACACGAGTATAAAAACTTTCCTACTTTACACAATACTAGAAAATTTTGTCTCGTTTTTCATCGTGTCCTTGAACTGCAATATTAATAAACAAAGCTAAAAACATGTTTATGTTTTCGAAATTTCCAAACGAATAAAAATTAATCAAAATACCAAAAAGAATTAAGAACTCAGACGAAAACTTTAATTTTCAAAGAATCAAGAAAAAAAATCAATACTTAACTACCAAGGCTAGCTTAGTTCCAATTAAAATTTGAATGAAATCACGGTCATCTGGGAATATTATCAAATACAACTTTCAAATGTCATTTTCTGGACGTATTTAAAAATAACAACATCGCAATCGAAATATTTCACGCAGTTGATAAAAGTAGTTTCGTTTAAAATCATGTATTCCCATGAAACTTGCAGGAAAAAGTAAACTTCGTTATCTACGAATAATTTGCTAGTCTACAAAAACATTTGGTTCAAAATATTTTTGTGCACTTTTTTTTTTTCAAACGCAAAAAGAATAATTTACTAATTTCCTGTAAGGTCTAGCATTACAAATTGTGAATCTCGCGCAGAACACACAGAGAAAATGATACAGTGAAAAATTACTATTAATTTCTCCCAACTCCTGTTATACTGGGCAAGGGTTTGATTGGAGCACTCGGTATAGTAAATTTTACTATACTCGTATGAATAGTCAAATTAACTATGTACAGGGTGTACCTGATTGAGAGTAAAGCCTTCCAACCAGTAAATATGCAACTTATGTTGAGTCGATGTAGGTATGTTTGCCTAACCTCCGAACTGCAGGGGCTGAGGCTGGAAATTTTCATAACTGGGACAAGGAAATCTATACCGAGCAAAATATTGGATAAAAACATGTAAAAAAATTACATTTTTTTTTACTTTTCTATGTTAACTCAAAAAGTTGTCCTTTGACTAAGCTGATTTACAGACTTCCTTGTCCAGCTTACTTTTGATAGGTAGGGTACCTTAAAAAATTATTTAAGATTTTTTTTAAAAATTTTTAATTATGATTTTTTAAGACGTTTTTTAATAAATTATTCGCTCATAACTTTTAATTGGAGCGAGATACAGAAGTGGAGATTGCGTCATTGAAACGAGAAGCATTTTTTCATATAAAAAAAATTAATAATAATGGCTTGGTCAAAGGACAACTTTTTGAGTTATCACAGAAAAATAAGAAACATTGTCACTTTTTCGTACATGTTTTTCAAATATTTTGCTCGGTATAGAGTTCCTTGTCCACTTATAAAAATTATCAGTCCCATGAAAAAATTCTAGACAAAATTTTCCATCCGATGCCGCAAAGCGCAATTTCTCTCAGATAACAAGATGAGCATCAATGTGGTCTTTATTTTGGACTTTCAAATTTTTTTGTGTCATCCCCACAGAATTGTTTCTTTTCATGATGTTATGTAAAATATGTATTTCCCTATTTTTTATTTCCCCCTATTTCTTTGAGATTCTAACCAATCAAAAATTATTTCCTTTCATGAGATGAGAAATTGAATTATTATCAATTTTTTATTGTTTCCCGCACTGAATTTTTAATGGATTTCAGTTTACCTCTCATTATTTGGAGAAATGAAGAAATTGGGAATCACTTCTCCTGAAAAAAAAAAATTAATATGTAGCTTAGAACCGAAGAAATGCCAAAGTTGAAAAATTTGGTTATTCTTTCAAATCGAGGAGGGGGACTGGTGGTATGAGTTAAAATTTAGATAGACAAAAAAATAAGGAATTATTTCCTGATAAAAATGAAAAATATTAAATACTCGTTGTTTTATTTTGAAAAATTAGGGACGTCAAAAGGCTAGTAGGTAGGTACTTAAAATTAGTTTGAGGAAAATATGAAATTGGAACTTTAATTTTGATGAAAGGGAACTACTTTATTCATTGGGTCAAAACCATAATAGGGAATTATTTTCTAATAAAAATAAACAATGAGCTGAGTTAAATTTAAAAAAATAAAATAGAAATTGGGCACCCCAGAGTAAGTACCTATCACTTGAAATTAACTATGAGCCTTGGAGGCAAAATAAAAAATTAGAAATGAATTCTCATGAAAGGAAACTACTATTGGATTATAACCAAAAAAATGCAAGACTATAAAACTCTGTAAATTTTTTGAATTTAAAAAAAAACTATTTAAAATCCATTGAAGGGGAAAATAAAAAATAGGGAATTATTTCCTTATAAAAAGAAACAACTCTGAGGGTGAGATAAAACAAATTCTAAAGTCCAAAAACCACCATAATCAAAATCAATACATACCCAAACGCACTGCAATTGAACATTCTATGAACTTTTACCCATAAGTTGACAAAATGAACAGAGTCGCATTGTAGGGTGACTTGGAGTATATTCCGAAAAAAAAAAAAACAGTAGCACGATTTTCAGATTCCTAATGTTAATTTATTGTTACCTTGTATTTGGTAAGTAACACAAAACGACGAACTCTTTTCACAACGCAAAACACCTACTCATTTCCTTAAATAACAAACAATGACAATTTTTCTCAAAGAAGATGAATGAAAGGAAATGACATAAGAATCAAGAAGCAAATACTTCAAGATTAAGGCCTAATATACTGAACAAATTATAAATGACAATAAGGCGCGTATTCATTTTATTTTCGCAGATTTTTACTAGTTTCAAGTTCGCAATTTCGCGGTATTTCTTTCTTTCGTAAACTTTATTGCTATAACGAATCGTGGTTTTGCATAAAGAAAGATAACAGACAGAATTTGTAGTGTATTTTTTGCGTTGAAATACATAGGTAGATATTATTTATTTTTCACCGCGTTCAATGTTATACACGAGGTTTCTTAAAGTCATGAAAAATTTGTTACCGCCAATTTCAAAAGCGAACAAAGAAGATTAGACGGGAGGCAGGCAGGCAGGCAGGCAGGCAGGCAGGCAGGCCTATATTCTTTCGAAATCTGAAAAATTATTACATAATCCTTACTTTTTGCTGCAAAATTTTGAATTGTTTCATGTTTGTTCTTGAAAGTTTTTCCCTTTATTTTTTTATCGTAGATAACTGATAAGTACATCGAGAAAAAAAAACACGATCAAGACAAGACCTTTCTTGATATAAGCTTGAATACAATTTTAAATAAAATTCATTATTATTATAGGTATTCAGAAAAAGAAACACCTCCAAGGTTTTTTGTTGACGGTAATCGAATAATTTAAATTTGAAAAAAAATTCTAAAAAAATACCTATCAAAGAAAAATAGGTTTAGGTACCTACCTAATTATTAAAACGATAAGAGTTTGAAACGATACATTTTGTTCCGTCGTATTCTTTTACAGGAAAGGAGGGGGGGGGCTGGGTTCGTATTTTGGTAAAAAAAGCGAATCGAATTTTCTATGAATTAAATTTTTAGCTTTGGTTTTTTCGTTTCGATTTCTTTTATCTATCTTCAGTTAAATACTCAAAAAACTAATAATTGCGTAAATGTATGAAAAAATTTCGAGTTTTGAGGAAAATTGATTTAAAAAGTGGGTACTTGATACTGATGGGAAATTCGATCAAACGATTTTTTTTCCTAGTTAATGTACTCGAAGGAAAGTAACATAAAGTTGAATCTCTTTATGACTGCTCGTTTAAACAGCACTCATTAAATAAAGCTAATCCCTTTGCGAAATGTCATACTGAATGTTACATGATGCCGTCGTTGCCAACCCCAAATTTAAATCCACCATTTTATCATTCGTTTCGCGGATTTCGTCGAGTATTTATTTACTCAACGCGTGCACGGTGCGGAAAAAATTACGATGAACTTTTTAAGTTCAATTCAGAATCATTAAACTGGGAAATATTTTCAACCTGATTAAAGTCGTTAATTGATTTCGAACGAATTTTGGCAGACTATACTCGGATGGAATTACGCATTTAAGGAATAAATTTCCAATCCTACAGATACACACCGAAGTAGGACAACGGCGTTTTGAGAAGTGAGGTAGCCAAAGCCATCACAAACACGCGTTCGAACACTTTTGATTAATTTATGTATGATATTTGGGTAAAGAAATGTACTTGGGAGTTGGAACTACAGACGGTAGTAAGTTTGGTATCGCGGTTGACCGAAGAAATTTTTAACGCAACGCTATTAAACCGAATACAATTTCGACAAGAATGCAAACACTCGCGATAAGTACGTCGTTAATTAATAATACGATTAAACATCTTCTAACGACTATCTTAATCCGTTTAATTGAGAATCTATGTTCATATTACACTTTATATTCGCATTATTTCCTAAAATTGCTATTATGAGCTTAACCAAATAGGGTTCTGTTCGATACCGTACGCGAGTATCAATTCAATTTAACGAGAAGTCCGCCACATATGGATAAAAATGACGATTCAAAATTTAATCCTTGAATTTTTCGTAATGCCTACTTAATATTGGTATGGTATACATGTGATAAGGAAGGGATGCTGTATTCAGCATAACTATTTCGTGAAAATGAGCAAATATACAATATTTCTGATGGTCTATATGGTTTTTTTTTTTGAAATTTTTTTTTTAATTGTTTATTTCTTAAATTTCTTACTGAAAGAATTGTTGAATTTTTCTCATTTTCTATATTTTTTTGCAAAAATTTGAAAATACTTCTACAAGTATTTTGCAAATTTTTTTCTAATACAATTTTTTGAATAAAAAAATCTGAAAATTCAACTACCTAACGCAATAATTCATAATATACATATACATATTATAGATACCCGAAAAAGTTGTGAAGAACATAGTTGGCAGGGTAGGTCGCCATATCCATAGATTAAAATTTTTTCCCTATTTTTTTCGCGCGACTCGGATGAAAAGTTGCCTTTGGTGATACTAAAAACGATTTAAGATTTTTTTAAAACAGAATTTTAAAAATTTTCCACCAGAGATGTGCTCTTCAAATTATGCAATATGCATTACAAGAGGAAAAACATTTTTTTTAAAAATTATTTGCGGCATAGGAGCTAAATTTTTTTCTTTAGTTATGAAACATTGATTTATGAAAATTTTAGCCTAATCGAATACGAATAACATTAAGCTGTGTCATGTGAACTTTGAAGTAGGCGATGGTGTTAGGTAGGTAGGTAGGTATGTAACTATGTATTAGAAATGATACACTGTTAACTTCAAAGTCCAAGCGGCACAAGTTTCATAAAATTTCAACGATTTGCCTTCTGTGGCGGTTGACGGCAGTTGGCCCTTATAGAACGTCGAAAGTCAATGGTAAAATACTCCCTCCAGTGAAGCCAATTACGTTCTTTTATTAGGTATCAATTTCTGTTTTTCACAATTCTCACTAATTATTTTTCAAATTTTTCTAGAAAATTTTTGCAATTATTTATTTTTCTTAAATAAGGAACTTGTTTCAGATGTTTTTCTGAAAAAATAAACTGCTCATAGCTTTTGATACATTTAAAAACTTATATAGGATTTTTTTTTTAAATTTGAAATTATGTTTTTTTTTCCAGACGTTTTTCAACAAATTAATAATTATTCGCTCATAGCTGTTGATTGTTGTGAGATAGAGGGGCGGGGGCTGCGTTATTGAAAAGACCAGAATTTTTTCATCTAGAAAAATTAATAATAATAGCTTGGTCAAAGGACAATTTTTTGAGTTATCATAGAAAAATAAAAAAAGTGTCACCTTTTACATGTTTTTTCAAATATTTTGCTCGGTATATAGACTTCCTTGCCCACATATAAAAATTACCAGTCCCATGAAAAAAATTTAGACAAAATTTTCCATACGATGTCGCAAAGCGCAACTTTCTAACTATTATACTTGTCGAGAAGTGCAAGGTTGAAAACACTATACCAAACCGAAAAAAAATTAATGAGCATAGCTTAGCGCCTGCAGTCCGGAGCTTAGGCAAACATACTTACATCGACTCAACATAAGTTGCATAGTTACTGGTTGGAAGGTTTTACTCTCAATTCGAAACACCCTGTATAATAGTTTGATAGATGGTGATAATTTCCGGAAGTATGGGGTGAGGCAAAAATTTAAATAGTGAGTTTTTACATCAGGGGTAAAGTTTAATACCACTCGAGACCAAATTGGGATCGAGGACCATTTTCACCATCTTACTTGGAAAGACTATTTTTGTAAAAATTGATCATTCAAATTTTTTGAAAAATCTAAATAATTTTAAATTTTTATCACATTATTTTGAAAAATGGGGGAAAAATTGAACATTTTGAGCTTTTTTCCCTTTTACTTACAAATTATTTTTTTCACTTCCAAAACACAGGGCATTATTTTCACTTTTCTTGAAAAAACTATTAGGAATTTCTAACGTTTTATTCTCGCCTCAAATAGATACCTCTGTTTGTTATTGGCGGTAAGTAGGATCTTAATTGACCCACTAGTGTATTCATTATTTCAATAAATTTTCTACTCATACCTATACTACAATTTAAACAACAATGATACACAACTTAATAATAGGTATTCAACTAAGTATGACGTTATTATTCATACCTATTTATTCGCTCAAAAAAAATCAAAAACCCATCAAGCCATCACCTAAGTTCATTGTGTAAAATTCGTCTAAATTCGGCAAAACTTTTCACCTCACAAATAAAATGAAATAACGCCTCCCGGAGTGCTTCGTTATAATTCACGCGATCAAAAAATAAATTTATGTCGTTGAATTTTTTGCAAAAGCTATTTTAAATTGCTCGGATTTATATGAAAAGGAACCATGTCTTACGTAAATCCAACAACTGTAAACAACTTATACACCTACACTTAATTTAACGACGAACATGCATGCAATTTCTACTCTTCTTCCTGTTATACTTACACTCAATTATACTCAATGTAGATATATTCGTTTAAACAAGACGTATGAAAGTTAGAATCGAAATATGTAAGGCCACGGTTTGTTTCACACCAGTGAAGGAATTTTAATCTTTAATTTTTTTTATTACCTACTTCACAAGTACCTATTCACTTTTTCAAAAAAAGTTTAATTATAGGTAATTTAGATATAGGTAACTACATAGGGTGGGCCAAAAAATTGGAGTTTCGAATTTGAAAATGTAATTGGGGGGGGGGGGGGGAAGACTGGTATTCTACCGAGAAATGACACTCATTTTTTCAAAAAATTTATCATAGTTCTAGAGTCCGCTACCAGGTTCTGAACCCCGAGAGTGCTACACGCTCGCCACGATAAACGCGTGGCAAGTAGAGAAGTAACGTTCGCGCTCATTCCAACGCGCTTAAAACTCAAATTTCTAAATGAGAAAAAAATCGTAAAAATTTTTCGAATACACCGTTAGAAAGAGCGCAAAATTTTCTTATAATCCTTTGATAAAAAGTAGGGGTCATCGCGATGCAATTTTAGCTTATCCCTTAAGAACTGAAATTTTAGAAGTCGGGTAGCGGGCTAAAAACTTCTAATTAAAAAAAAAAAAAAAATTGCTATTCAACACTCTTTCAAGAAGTTAAAACCATACTTTGTATGGTAAATTTTTAAAACATTGCACACATAGGTACTTTATACATAGGTATAAGTATATATTTATTTAAATTCAATCAATCTTATAAAGGTTAAAGTTCAGTATCAAAACCTCTAAATCAATCTTTATATTAAGTTTAAACCAACTTTCATGGGATGAAAGTATACCGAAACTCATTCATGCATCATTGAATTATACAGCGCGTCTGAATTAAACAAGTAGCAGGCTCTAAAAACAACACTTTCCTTTGAGAGTATTTAAAAATGAGTGGTAAAAGCGTTAATCTTTAGGTGTAAAAGTCAACGATTTATTGCTGCCAGGATTAAATTCATTCAATAAAGGTAGAGGGCGTTTTCAAAGTAAATATATGTGAAATCTATTGAAAGAATTTCCCCAACTAATTTGGGTGACTGGAATTCTTAAACTGTTTCAAAGTTCTTCGCGCAAAACTTTTCGTTTGTTTTGAATTTGAGGGGGCTGAAAAGCGACGAGTAAAAATTAGACATTGCAGGAAACTTTATTATAAATTATTATCTCAGCCAAACTTATACTTTCAACAGATATTTAACTGTTTTTCTACGGCAGGTCGATAGCTAATTTTTTTTAAACAAGAACTGCAGGATTATTGCGTAACAAATACAGGCTTTTGCATGATAATTCAGAAATATTTAAGCAAATAGGCCTATGTATAATTATTTAAATTGAATGTACCTACCATAGGCCCGATAAACCAAAAAACCAAAAATCGACCGTCGAAATTACATCAAAACATACCTGAAATCGACCCAATTTTTACCATTTTCCGTACTGAAATCGACGTCGATTCAAAGTCGAATTAGTTCCGCCCATTTCGACCATATTTCGACTCATTCGTGATATGAAATCGACGTCGAAAATTGGTCGATATTGAGTTAAATTCGACTAATTTTTGATGTCGATCAAAAGTCAGTTTTTAGGCTTCCATTGTCATAAAATTGACTTAATTAATTAATTAAAAAATGTGTTTGCATGACCGAATTGATTTTTTTTGCCCTCGTTGTGTTCCTATTCACCATACCTAACTATCGAAACCAAATTTTACAACTAAAATTCCTCAAGCCTTACCTCACTGGGTTTCGATCCCATGACCTGCTGCTCGGGAATCCTTATAACTAACCACACGCCTATCAGTCTTCAACGGAAAATAGAACACTAATTAGAATATAAATGAAAAAATATCTTGAAAACCAAAAATCGACTTCGAAGATTTGTCGATTCCTGAGAAAACTAAAATTTTGCTAAAAATCGACGTCGAATATAGGTCGATTAGTTACTTGAAAACTTATTCACAAAAAAAAACACAAAAATCGACCTAAAATAGACGACTTAATTTCGTCGATAAAATGTATTCATCAATAGACCTAAATTTGACGTCAAAGTTGGGTCTAATAATTCAAAATATCGACCAGAGATGATTGTGGGTTTTTTACATAATTTGATTTTTTTTTTATAGACCCGAATATGACTCCAAATTTACGTCGAAAAAAAGTCTATTACGAAGCGAATATCCTTTTTTATCGAATTGGACCTTTCGAATTTTGAATACCTTTAATCGACTTTAAAAGCACATCGAAAATAGGTCGATTTAAGAGTGATAATGACTTGAGAAAGATCAATTAAAATCGACCAAATTTTTACCCAAATTCGATGTCGAAAATGAGTCTAGAATGCCGGAAAATAGACTGAGAATAGACTGTGAAAATTTGAAATTGGTCAATACTGAGTCGAAAATTGGGAAAACTTTTTACTAACCGCAAATCGACGTCAAATCGGTGGTCAACTGGTTTATCGGGGGCAGCCTATTGGGTTGAAATATATAAACATAGGAATTAGGTATTGACATTGTAAAAAAAAAAAAAACAGCTCTTAAGCATGCTTCTTGCATACGCCAGAATAAAGAAGGAAAAATTCGTGCGCGAATAAATAAAGCGAGTAGATACGTAATTTGCTGAAAGAAAAGAAAAAACAAAATTATGCATGAACCAACATTCCACACGTATAATGTGCCATAAAGAATCAAAAAATATCTCTATAATGATACAAATAAACTACCTAAACAAATCATTACTCGAACTGGATAGTTCACGAATATAAAGCTTGCTTGTGGCTTTAACATCTGTGTCTTTTCACAAATGGTACACATTTAAACGGCTTGTGTGGCAATTTACATTCACGCTTAAATGGAAGATTAGGGTTTTGTCTTTCAAATAAAACTCACATATGTAAGGTAACTGATAGGTATATTTACATATTTTGCGTCCTTGTACATAATTTCAATTTAGCCATAAACGCGAATCATTCTTTCGCTATCGTTAAATCACTTGTCATATTTCAACACTTTCCCCCTTTATAAAACTGCACCAAAAGTCTCCTGACAGTTGAAATTGTCGTGTTTTTTTTTTGCTCTTTTCAAAAACAGTCGTATTAAATCAAAGGATAAAAACCAAAAATATATAATTTTAATCCGATATGTTTAAACTTACGCTTCTTCCGACTTGCACAATTTTTGCCTTTTTTCAACTTGGTATATATAATTCCTCTAGTCCAATATTTCATTCACGGCTCGATGAACAAACCAGTAATTAACTACCGATTTCGATTTGGGTTTTTACAAATAGACCTCGATTTTCGTTCGAAAATTACGATTCCAATGTAAAATATGTTTTCGAACCTTTGGTATGAAATATTCTTTGAGTAATTCGATCCCTTTTAAAATTCGAATTTTCATTCGTTTCATTAAATTTTGCAAGATAATTTTGATACTTCTGATTAGGTACGTAACTTTTTTCGTTTTCATGCGATTAAATCTCCTATCGAGTTTACGAACAAATTATGCGAGTAGCTAAAATATTCCTCTTAATACGTACCTTGCTTGTTAGATCTCAAGTGTTTTCATATAAAAATACCAAATATTGCACATTTTAGGAATATAGTATAGAGATTGATAAAGTCATGGATAAAGTAGGTATAAGGTACTTTTAAAATATAGGCACGTAGATCCATGCCTTTCAAAAAGAAGTTTATAATACCTACCTGTCCCTTCTCTTTTTTTACTAGCTTCGTCAAGAAGTAAGTCACATACTTTTGTTACTCAAAGCCTTTTTTCAAACTACAAAAAATTAATTAGTCGTACAGGTGACGTCATAATGTATAAGTGATGTCTAAAAATTGAGGGTGTAAAATTTCGTCTTTTTTCAACAAATACTTACAAAAAGAAAATAATATACTTTTCTAACGTATTTATATTGCCTCGAATTTCCACGATCGTATGAGTAAATCTCACATCAAACGAACATTTTCGAAATGTCGAAACAATTAAGTCAATGATTTACTACAATTGCCTATACTCAAAGTCTATATCTAATATACTTAATAAACATTAAATTCTTTTTTTAAACTGCTTACAAATTTCAAAAAAAAATTCAATCTAAGCCTTGAGCAGATTTAAGTTTTAGTTTTAAGTACAGATACACTATTTACCTAGGTCTAGGTACCTATACTATAATAGCGCCAAGGTAAGAGTTTGTGCTGTTGATTTACATACTTACTAGGTATGTTCATAGGTTTATCACTCCAATATTTCTCTTTGATGTGAGACGTTCATTTCATCTCATTCCTGAATAATAGGTAGGTATAAAAAATAATTTATTTTAAAATGTTGAAAAAATAAAAAAAATAGGTATGGTCAATGATGGAGGATAAAAAAAAGTGTTGCTTTGACCATGGGTAAGGCACGGTATTAGGTTCTTCCGCATATACATAAATGGTAAGCAACCGAATGGGTAGCTGAAAATCCCATTTAATTAGGTAGGATATTTAAATAATTTACTTATTTGAAAAAAAGTTTTTTAAATATGTTTTTGAATGAGTGTATTTTTTTCCAAATCACCAGCATGGAAACTGATACCTATAAAATCAAAAAATCATAAAAAATTGGAAAATTCAGGGGGGAAAATATTAAATAACAAAGCATAAAAATTTCAGAAAATGAAAACATGGGAAATTATAAATTTCAATAAAATAAGCCTGTAGCGTTTATAAAAAAAATTGTTTCAGTATTACAATTGCAACATTCGTATGCTCAGATAGTTTGGAGTCTCTTTTAATTTTTAATGTTTTTTTTTCAATGATAATTTTTTTTTGCAAAAAGCAGGTACCTACTTACTGAGTAATTTTGATGGAAATCATTTTTAAAAATTTTTCTCCGACATTTTCGCTTGAAATTTTCTCAGAAATGTCTTCTGAATTTAAAAAAAAAAATGTTTTCCCACTTTTTAAAACTTTTTTACTCGGAATTTTTGATAAAATTTTTCTCAATTATCTCAAAAAGTTTGAATCAAATTTGGTAGATTTTTTAAAAAAAAATTATCATTTTTCGACGATTAGAATATTTTTCAAAAACATTTTCTTCAGTATTTTTCTTCTCAAAAAATTTGTTTTTTATTAATCAATTCCCGTGTAGCAATTGTCGACATCGACATTTATGTCGACAAAATTCAGACACATTTTTTTCTCGGTTAACGATGAATTAAAAATGATATTTGAGATTTAAAGTAATGTTCTATGTTAAACATAACTGTTCAATCAAAATTTTTGAATTTTTCTCAGTATTTTCCTATAATTTAGAAAACGTTGTTTTTCTACATAGACAAGTCGATGTAAAAATCGATACTCGATAAACGCATCGACATTTATGTCGACAATTTCTGCCAATTAAATTTACAAATTTTATATCTAAAAAGAACTAAAAACAATTAATAAGAACATTTTAAGCTCAGGAATAAATAATTTTTGAAAGAATCACAAAATTTTCTTATTTTTCAAAGTTTTGAATAATACAACGACTTGTCGAGTTATTGTCGACATAATTGTCGATGGTCGAATAATGCATCGACTTCACTGTCGACAGTGTCGACCAGAGGAATTTTAAGTCGAGATAGTGTCGATGTGATTGTCGAGGGTCGAATAATGCATCGACTTAACTGTCGACAGTGTTGACCAGAGGAATTTCAAGTCGAGTTGATGTCGATCTAATTGTCGAGGGTCGAATAATGCATCGACTTGACTGTCGACGTCTTGAGGGTGATTGTGATACTCGCAGATAAAGTGTGTTGTGAATTAGTACATAAGGTCTAAGAATCATCTCTATGTTAGTTGGACACTCGCATGTGTCCAGCTACAAAGGTGGCCTCAATGCCGCATATTTGACAAAAAATGTCGAAATGTTGGCTTGAACACTATTTTTGGTGTAATTTTAATATATACATATATTGAATATTTGAACTTAGCATATTTTTCAAAATCTCACCATTGCAAATGTCGATGTGGGTGTCGATATAAATGTCGACACATCGAAAAGTGACCGATTTCGATGTGTCGACATTTATATCGAAATTAGCATCGACGTTGCTACACGGGTTAGTATGTTTTTTTTCGGCGAGACATTGTTTCTGAAGAAGTAATGGACTTTTAGACCAATTTTTTTTGGAGCACGCTGACGGATTTTTTCGAAGGCCCAAATCGATTTTTTTTTAATGAAGAAAAAATTTCTAATCAAGAAATATTTCAAGTAAAAATATCACTATGAATGTTGTACTTACTAATACACATTTTTTTAAAGTTCAATTGATAAACTCTGAGAAAATGCTCAGTAAAAATTTATAAAAAATTCTGAATAAAAATAATTTCAAAAAGTCAAAATTTTTAGGAAAAATTTAAAGAAAAAAATTACATGAATAATTTCATAAAAAATAACTGAAAATATCTGAAAAAAATTTTGGGATTTAAAAAAAATATTTTTGGGTAAATAATGTGGGTAGGTATTGAAAAAAAAAGTAAAAAAAATTGAAAATGACCAACATTTAGTTAGTTGAAGTACCTACGGTTATTTGAATGAAAAATGTAAGGATTTGAAAGTGGATCGGGGGGGGGGGGTACCTGGAACCTCTTCATTTATGCTTAGAGTAAAAAAAAATTGAGCACCCATGGATAAAAAATCAAAGTGACGCCATTGATCCAAGGCAAACATATTTAACAATCGATACCTGCCATACCATTTTGTTTTGTCTTTGTCAATCTTTTTCAACATTTTAGAGGTGAAGCGAGCTTGGAGAGAGTATAATCAAAAAAATAAGGAAATATTCTAATTCGGTGTTATCGAAAATATCTCAAATGATATGCCACGCCATTTTTTTATTTTATCAATTTTTTTCAAAATTGGAGGTGCTTATGGGGGCTTTGTTAGAGTCCTATTAAAAAACAAAGGTGATATTAGAACTAAGCGTTATCAAAAATGTAACGAACAATATGCCACTCATTTTAAATTTTCTTCTGAATTTGGGCCAATATGTTAGGGAGTTGTGCCCCCAGAACTTTCAAAATTACATCACGAAAAACCAGGAAGTCTTGTAGATTGTTTTATATGGTTGTTGGAATTCTGTGCATTCAAAAGTTGGGGTTCTCCCAAAAAAGCTCAACTTTCAACTTTTAAAATTCCCATGGGTGATTATGAATTTCTTTTCTATTCTCTATAAAACTCCGTTCTTTACTGATTTTTGTTACCTGTCATCAATCTCGATAAACGGATCTCCGCTCTCCAAAGTTCGGATAATACAAGTAGTAAGAAATAGGTCTCACAAAATGCCCCTTCGAAGCGTCATTCATGGGGGAAAAAGTGATGGTTTCCTTACTTTTGGAACTAGAAAGACTCTTGAAAAAATTTTGAGCAAAGTTAGAAGACCCGAGGTCAAAACGTGGCCGTATTGACACATAATGACCCATAGTAACATGGATAACACGTTGGCCTAATACATATACGTATACTTCCTCGCTGAAAAAAATGACAATACTATCATGCATTATGCATTGCGCACATGTAGGGGTAGGTTCTGGGATATACCTACTTGATAAGAAAGAAAAAAACTAGATAAGTCCGAAAAATTGAAATTTTCCAACCCTGCTGATTCTACTGGTGAATAGATATTTTCCATAAATTTGAGAAAAAGGAAACTGTGTGGATACAATTTCAATAATAATGGTTTTAAAACGATTAAGTGCCCACTACAAGAAGTAGAAAGAATATTTATTGCTGACCTCAAGGCCCGAAGTATATATTACTTCTGTCCCATTACCGCTGTGTGCGCGCTAACGTAGTGTAATGGCCTCTAATAACAACACAAACGCCTACCGCAGATCTACGCAGAAATTATTTCAAGAGTCAATCCTAACGCAACGGTAATCTTTTTACAGCTATTTAACTTTATTAACCGCTACCGATATTAGATGGAACGAAATCCGTATGCTGCATTTTGATGAGATATATTATCGTCCATTTTGTTTGTACGAGTGTAATCGTCCAATGTACAAACTATAGCACGTGCCGAGCGTTTTCTTGATAGATTATACGTATAAAATACCACAGCACGTTGTCTATGAGAATCAAGCCTGTAATCATATTTTCTCGGATAAATTTTCTTAATTCTGTTTCGGAGTGAAAATCTAGGTACCTGCTTATGTTATTAATTGAAACGCTTTTTCATTGACACTGCCTGAAAATTTCAATTTAGGTAGGTACCTTACCTATCTACCAAGTACCTACATTTACACTGCGAGTAATTTTTTTTGTTGAATATTTCGTCATTAGGTATAAACTTATTCAAATTTTTATTTTTCGAAGAGAAATCGCAAATTATCATCTTCTGCCTGTTGTACCTAATTTTCTTTTTCATCTTCAGTACTTACCAAATTTTTAGCTCAACTTATGAATCCAATGTTTTACATTCCATTATAGAAGTCGAGAACTAACACAATTTAATCATTTTATTTTCTTAAGCACGAGAAGTTAATTAGCCTTCCTTCTATCACAATATTTACAGCTAGATGTATTTACTCGTAATTCGTCGTTATCTCAAGATGATGCATTTGTGCACTATATTTACACGCAATTTATCTATAATGAGTATTTGAATTTGTTTCCTTTTTGCATGTAGGTGGAAATGTGGAATAAGCGTTCGTAAAGTATGTAAATAGAAGATGCATATTATTTATGTTGAAAGGATAACTTTCAGCACATTAATTTGATTAAAATTTCAACTCTCTCGATAAAGTTACGAAGGCTTAAGCTAAAGGCATCAACTCCAGCATTATCCTTCATACGGGTTTAGTTTCCTTTGTTTTCAGAAAACGACGCAAAAATTTAACTCATTCTTATGTGTTTCACATATTTTATAACTATACAGGGTGTCCCCGTTGGCCGTTCAGAGTAGCCAGACTTGAAATTTGGATACCTATAACCGACTGCCCCAATAACAAAAATCTTTGTGCACACCGAAAGTGCCTATCTTGATTTTGAAGGCGAAATGGTTCACAAAAATTTCAAAATTTTCAGAGGAACAAAAAATTTTTGTAAAAAATTTGTCCATCTTTGAAAATCGGTATTCTTGAAGTTCAAAGGTCCACAGCGTCTTCACTTTTAAAGATAGACAAATTTTTCACATGACCTTTTTATGTTCCTCTCAAAAAGTTACACCTGCTCCATTCCATGTCTTGTTCTGATGGAATTTTGAAATTTTCATATCTCATCAATGCACCGTGATAAATTGAGATAGGCAACATTTTTGACCGGAGTTTGGCGTGGCTATAACTCCTTCAATTTTAGAGATAGGCAACCAAAGGTACTTACAACTTTTTTTTCTTTTTTTAAAGTGATATCCACTGCTGGGAGTTGAAATTTTTTCTCAAAACAGTGTAGTCAACCAAATTTTCTTGGAAAATACCAATTTTTAAAGCATTGTATGTAGTACCTTTATTTTCAAATTTAAGCATCGTGTGTATCTGTATACATATAATTTTTTTTTGTCAGTGGTACTCGGTTGTATCGAAAAATGAAACAATTTTCTAAAGATTCGTCGTACCCAGTACTCGAATTGAGCAAAATTACGAACCGGAACGCATTTTGATCCAAAATTTTGGCTCAAGTCATGTCAACATCCAAAATTTAAAATTGTTCCAATTTATTAATTTGTTAATCCTTCCCCTCACCATTTTTGGTAACTTCAAATCTTTTTTATGGCTCGATGTTCGATATTTTTATAGGGTTTTCCAAACGTATAAAATTTGAAAAAATTGATACAATTTATTAATTTAGTTGAACTTATGAAAACAAATTTTTATAAATTACCTAATAAAATAATACTCGTAGGTAAATATTATTCATGACTTTTTGAAGGATGGTCCTAAAAAAATAAAAATATTTTGTATTCCAAAAAAATGGATTTTTTGAAAATTGTTTTTCATCTTCTTCCTTGAGAATACGAGATGTTCTTTTGCAAAAAAAATTGGAGTTTTTTCTTGTCCAAAAATTTGAAAAATATTTTTCCTTCAAAAAATTGTGAATTAACAAGATTTTTTTTTCTTCAAAAAAACTGAGAATTTTTCTTTTTAAAATGAAAGATTTCATTTTAAACAGATTTTTTCGCTCCAAAATATTTGACGATGATCAAGATTATTTTCTCAAAAATATTCACAATTTTTTTTCTCTAAAAATCAAAGATTTTATATTAAACAAAAATACTTACCCTAGAGGTTTTTTCTTCAAAAATGTAATAATTTTTTTTCTTAATTTAAAAAAAAAAAATTTTTTAAAGATGAACGATTTTTATGCAAAAATTTGAGAAATATTACTTGTTTCTGAAAAAATGTGGATTTTCTTTTAATTTTATTCTTGAAAAATAAGAGCTTCTTTCTGCATAAAAACCCGATTTTTCTCAAAAAAATTGAAGATTTTTCAATAGGTAAGATATAAAATGAGAGATTTCAATTTTTTAATTTTTAATAATTTTAAAATTATCAATTCACTTCAGAAGGATTGAAAAAAATCAGGAGAATTTTTTCAAATTTTGATTGGATTTTTTGCGAACTGGAACGAAGATTTTTTATTTCTCACGATCTTTTTCCTTTGCATACACGAGTATATAAATTTTTTTCAATGTCCTGGGAATTTAAATATTTCATTCGATGACTTTTAAAAATCACTGTGTTAATTTTTATATCCACCCACTCTTTAAATTTTGACTCAATTTTTTTTTTACAGACATGACAAAAAAATTTCACGCTGAATAAAAAGTACATGGTTTAATTCTTATGATGACAAAAATTTAAAACGATTCATAAACCCTCTTAAAAATGATTTTTTTTTTTTTCAATGAACATTTAGACATAATAATCGACTCCACGTCTAGTGAAAATATTCTATCTGGGTTATTGTCGCTAAAGTAAAGAGTGAAGACCGGAAACATCCGAGACAAAAATACATCATCAATTCATCGATAGTAATTGTAAGAATTTGATGGAAATTACCCAAATGAATGTACAAACAAATGATTGCAAAACTTTCACTTGAATCGTGAATGATTATCTAAACAACACATTACTACTTCGTTTGAATCAATAATTAATCAAATAAGACACACTATAAGAAGATATCGAATCGCTTCCGCGAATAGTAAATTGAACCAGAAAAATTGATGAACTCTATTATTAATGAGAGTTTGGGTATTTTTTTGCTACAAATATCTATACTGACAGTTCACGAGTTGGAAGTAATTCTTTTGTGTGTTTTTTTTTCATTCATTCGATCTCGGAAATAGGCGCCAAGTGAAGTTAAAATAATTATAATTTTGGCTTTTTGTCAAAAGGATTTTAATACATTATCAGAACCCTATTATAATTTCATAGCAATGATGTAGAAAATTTTCAAATTTCCAAATTAAAATCGATAAATTATTTTTTTCAGATTAGAAGGACAAATTGTGATCAAAGTTTTTAAAATTTAAGCTGAAGCGAAGCTGTCTTTTATACCCAATAAGTAGAATAGCCAAACACATTTTTTCACATAGATATTTCCGTATTTTAGTACTGAAGTAGTTGACTAGGAAATTATAGAATTTTTCGACAAAAATCACAATTAATTTTTATTCAGTCAATTCCTCCAAATGTGATAAAATGTTCCTTTCAATTTTTATAAAATAATTAATTACCTAACTTTGTAAATGAGCCACTGTGTATATTTTCAAGGTTCCAAAAAACAACATATTTTCAGTTTGATAAAAAATATTTTTAAGCTGAATCAGCAGAGGGACCTTTAATTACCCGGTGGGAAAAAAAATCAATTTTTTTAAATCCCCTCCCCATTTTGATGCCACTCTAAGGTTAAAAATTAGGGCCATTTCATCATCCTAATCAGCGAATACAAAATATTTTTGGTAACCCTATTAGGAAGTAGGTACCTATCACAAATTTTTCCTTCTGTTATTCGAAATTAAAAATCAATGCTTTTTGAAATAATAAACAAATAAATAGGTAAACAAATGGATCAATAAAGAGGTATTTCAGTTAGTATGAATTAGTATTTGATGAAAATATCAAGGAAAGAACGACGAATGAGCCGAACATTGTAGGTAAATTACCACGTAAGTCGTTAAGCTTACAATATGTCAAGTCTTAGGCACAAAAGTTGAATGAGGTCGAATTACTGTAACAAAAGGAATTCACAATGCGAGCAGCTCTTTTGAAATTGATGAATTCCCCGCATACCTACTCATTTGAGCTCACTCGTCGCGAAGTTTTGATGACACATACTTACCTAGTTATCTCGATAAAAACTAATTGAAAATGACACTCTCAGAATAACCGAATTCGAAAGAAATAACTGTACTCATCCATTAGTCCATAAAAAAGAACAACAATAATTGTGTCGAGTGAACATTTTAGGAACGAAAATGGCAAAAAGAGGAGATTACAAAAATATTTCCAAAGGTGGGAAAGGGGCTTTACCAACGCTACAATTATCAGAAGAATTTTTATCGTGTAATTCAGCTACCTATATAATACAATTTGAAACCAAAATAAAAGAAAAATTGAAGCCTGTACCGTATTAAACCTTTTTATAGCAATTAAACCTCCATTATTGTTGGTACTTACAAATCGCGCACTGTATTGTATGATTATCTTTCCCCTACCGCTGAGAATGTTACTTTTTCCACAAGGGTCGGTCCATTAAAAGTCTGCAAGCTGGAAATTTTTAACGCAACATTTATTTCTTTTTTTATATACCGTTTACTTCCTTACAAGCCAAGCGAAAACTAACAATCGCTTTTTTCAACCACTATCGCAACTTTTGCCACAGTAAAGATCAACTTACTTACTTAAAAAATGCAATCAAATTGATTATTCAATGTTCTGACTTTCTTATCATTTCAGTACCTTTTTCATTCATTTCATAAATGATCATAGTCCTCTAGACGTATTTTCTCTTACACAGTTACACAATCAAATTAATTAACATATAAAAAAGTGACATATACTCGCATTCCACTGGAAATAAATTCGCAATCAACTTCAGTAAGTATAAGTCCCCACCTGTGTAAAAAGATATCAAATTCAAGTTTTCAACCTATTATCGCCCAAATTAAAGAATAATTATTAATGCATGATGATTGTTCGAGCATAAAATCATGAACAAATGAAGAATTTTCACTTTATTTTACTTATGCTAATATAACAAACGTATACAACAGTAAGTTCTGGAATAAGGAAAAAAGTTTGATGTAGTTTTAGCCAACTTGCAAAATATTTACCCATACTTGTTGAATTTGAATAAAGATCAATTTTCTAAAGAGCTACCTACGTGAAGTAAACAAAATGTATACGGAGAAGTTTCTAAAACTACTTAATAAAAACACACAAGTAGATGACATTGCACGATTTTGTTTCACAAAAAATTACAAGACATATCTGTCATTTACATAGGTACCTATTTGAAAATATTTCCGTTTCTAAAAGGGAATAATTGCAACAAAATTCAACTAAATATGGCTCAAAATTTAATTTGATCACGAATGCTGTGAGTTACTCGTACCTAAACTCTTCGCTTTCAAGGGTTTCCTATTAACAAAAAAAGTTTGTAAAATTCGTCACAGAAAATTCAAAACGCTATTTTGTAAGATCAATTACACAATAGACAAAGGACAGGCAGTCACCAAGAATATATTTTACAGCATTAAAATACGATATTTTAGTGAAATAAATACGCAGTATCATTATACCACTAAAATATACTTACAAAACAATAATGAAGATGTTCTATGTATCTTATGAAATAAAATGGTAATAAGTACCTAAGTAGAGAAACAGAAAAAACGATGTAAAATTATTTCATTTGTAAATAGAGCTCCCACGTAGTTTTTTTTTTTGCTGAAACAAGGGTCGCTACATTTGTTTGTTTTATTATAAGGCACTTACTTGCATAGAAGCGAAAATGTATTTTATTTGTAAGCAGTTCATCTCAAAACACCATTTTACATTATCTTTTCCATTATCTTTAAATTCTTGAACAATAATTCGAAAGCTGTATATTTTCAAAATTATTCTTCAAGTACTATCTCGCATAATTCGATAAATATAAATATTTATTTGACACTTCCTTAATTAACCAAATTTTAAATACCGAATGTAAAGTAGTTCGAATAAAATATTTTAATGTAGATAGTTAATAGATTAATGTTGGGAACTTTTTGCAAAATGGTCTATAATTTGATTATCTATACCTACCTACGCATCACTTGGTGATTAAGTAAGTATTATTAACAAATACCTAACAACTTGGAAGTTACACAAAATTACAACCAAATACCGAGTGTTCGGGGAGTGATGTACAGTACTCTTTTTGAGATTTGGATGTACCAGAGTTCAAGCAATAAAAACAACAACTTGTCGCCAAGGGGGTGATACACTGGATCAGCGGGTGGAAAATGGCGAATAAGTACAAAAGAGCCTAGCCTGGTTTATAGGGTTGATTTGGGCCTGAGCACCGAATTTCAAATTATATCCATTGAAAGTTGGTTCTTATGGTCTGAAACTTCCGCGAGAAAATTTTTAGCTCGATATCTTATCCCTGGTCCCAAATTCGGCGGAGGAAGGGGGTGGGTTAAACGTGAATTTTTGGTTTAAAATTTTAAAACAGTGTTTTACTCAGAATTTTTGAGAAATTTTTTCTCAATTTTCTCATGAAGCTCGAATTAAATTTTGGAGATATTTTTTTAATCACAATTTTTCGACGAATAGAATATTTAAAAAAAAGATTTTCTTCACTATTTTTCTTTTCAAAAAAAATTATTTTTTATCGATTTATTAAGTAGGTTATTATATAGGTAGGTATTTTTTTCCGGCGAGACATTGTTTCTGAAGAAATACCTAATGAATTTTTAGGATTTTTTTTTTTTTAAAATAAAGGTTTTTTTTTTGAAGGTCTAAATCGATTTTTTTTAATGAAAGAAAAATTTCCAATCGAGAAATATTTCAAGTAAAAATATCAAATTTTCAATAAAAAGAAGTGTACAAAATTTCCTGTGAAATTTGTACTAATAAGAATATATTTTTTTGAAGTTCAATTAATAAAATCTGAGAAAATGGTCAGTAGAAATTTATAAAAAATTCTGAATGAAAATATTTTAAAAAAGTGAGCAAACATCTCAAAATTTTTAGGAAAAATGTAAAGGAAAAAATTCCACGAATAATTTCAAGAAAAATAATTATTAGTGAAAATATTCAACAAAAAAAATTCTCAGAATTTTTTTCAAATATTTTTGGGTAAAATATAAAAAGTGGACCTATTGAAAAAAAATTAGTAAAAAAAATTTGAAATTGACTAACATTTAGTTGAAGTAAAGTTATTTGAATGAAAAATGTGAGGATTTGAAAAGTTTATTGTGGGGGGGGGGGGGGGGGGTACCTGGAACCGCATCATTTAAGTATGCTTAGCGTGAAAAAATTTGAGCACTAACGGATAAAGAATCAAAGAGACGCCACTGCCTTCATAGGTGCTACTCTGAAAAAAAATGTACCATTGTACCTGGTCTTGATGTACTATCTACCTCATTTTTTTTTAGGTAGGTATTCAAATTGTGATGCGTCACATTCCAAAATACAAAAATGTCCCGCAAAGTATGTTGGACTAATTGTAGATATACATACATCCCTGAAAAAAAAAAAAAAAAAAAAATGATGTTTTTTCAAAGTATTTTTTTTTTTTTTTTTTAATATCTATAATATGTGATACTTAAATTCATGTTATGAAGATTTAAAAAAATTTCCAGCCATTGCACACCCCAAAATTATTAATCAATTTTTCTTTTTTAATACCTAGTAATACGTACCTAAAATCTGTGAAAAAATTGAAATTTGTAATCCATCCCCTTCAAAGTGAGAATTTTAAAATTTTTCAACACTTACGATGAGATTTTTTGGAGATAGGGTGGGTCAAAAATTTTGATGGGATTTTTGCATCATGATATGATTCATGAGTAACATTTTTGCCCACTTTGTATCCATTTTCGATCAAAGACCGATTTTTATATTTATTAAAAAAGTGAAAGTAGGCCTACCAGTAGTTATTTTTAATAACCCTGGATTTTTTAAACGTATGAAAACGGCATCATGCTGTGCGAAATAATGATGACAACTTTCGATTGCGAACTAATTTCAGCGAACTAGCATTCCTACGAAGTTTGAAATACTGACTCTTCATATTCCGCATATTTTCGAAAATGTGTAGATAGATATTGGAAACCAGGAAACCCATTTTCTACATTTTCACTGGAAAGGAATAGTTTTCCCCTTATACTGAAACAGTTTCCCTTGCTTTAAGTATTTCACAGACGTGTAAAAATGTGGGGGAATTTGTAAATACGTTAGCGGAAGGTTAAAGTTGTTAACACCTTTTGCATCAAACGAGGGTACAACATTTCTCCCTTTAATTCGTTTTTACATTTCAAAAAACTCAAGTGTGGACGTTTTAGTGTATGGTATTTGATATTATGTTGATTTATACGTGGTTTTGTTGAATGATGACGATTGTTATCCAACTACACGGCATTCTAAACCACGACCACGCTTAAGGCTCAAGTTGAAAGATTTTTTTTTAAAGTTCAAGTCCTCTTAAATTCAGTTTCAAAGTTTCTAAAAAAAAAAAAAAAAAAAAAAAAAAAAAAAAAAAAAAAAAAAAATGACATCAGCGGATAACGGCGTTGACAATAATTTTTGTTTTTAAAAACTTCCGCCTATCGCGAGTAATTTTATCTTGAAAATCAGTAGGTAGATATCACCCCCAATGCTTACGAACTAATTAAGAATTATAACCGATGCTTCCTTTTGATAAATATTCATTAAGAGGATTATTGTCAGAGAGTCCAAATATTGTTGTTGAGCTACGCGGATAAAAAAATATTAGGACTAAACCAGGATGACCGTCTGGCGGATGAGTTGCTAGATCAAGTACTCTCCTTCGTATTTGTTTAACGAGACGACGAAACCC
Organism: Balanococcus diminutus; assembly: GCA_959613365.1. Lineage (NCBI taxonomy): Eukaryota > Metazoa > Arthropoda > Insecta > Hemiptera > Pseudococcidae > Balanococcus > Balanococcus diminutus. The sequence continues at coordinate 39,256,143 of OY390715.1, read as the reverse complement.
TTTTCGAGCCATATTTAAAGTGGTATTTGTCCTAAAGGATATCTCCATTTTACAAACGCCGTTCTGTATAATAATTACCATTCGAGTCTGAAACATTTAGTTTCCAGGGTTTAAGGTTGATTTGAAATGAAAAAAGTTGACAATGGGGAAATATTTTTATTTGTATTTCTTTTTAATTAAGAAACTTTTGTCCCATTAAAAATACGTGATTTATGTAATTTGTTGTAACGATGTTTCTCATAAATCATCGCGTAGAGTGAAATTTTTTGTGTAAAAAGTTACGCTTCTGGTATTTTTTTCGTTTCGCTACGAGGGGTCAAAGTTGATATAAAATCACAAAATTAAGAAACCGACTGCGAGCCCGCAACCTACATAAGTTTTTATTTTTGATTGTAACTCTCGATAACCACCACCCGTATATATTCTAATTAAAGTTGAATGTTTTTTCCCTTATTTTCATTTCGTAATCTTTTTCTTTATTTTTTTTTGGTACATTTTTAGCCTAATCTGTTCCAGATATACCGCAAAGTAAATCTCCGACGGATATATTAGGTAACAATGGGAAATGATAAAATCTACGCCACCTTATATATTCGTAGGGGTTTTGATTATACGCATTGTTTTCATGTTTTCAATGCTCAACTTTTTTTTTTTTTTTTGAATGAACGAAAGAATGAATGAATGTTTGAATGAATAACCCAAAACGAAAAATTGTAAAGGTTTGCTATTCTTCTATCGCTTAAACATATACTATAATAAATAAAAAAGATTTATCGCGTGCAATGAAAATATTAGGACAGCATTTTAATTAAAATTGTAGCTTTCAGCTTGGATAGTATTTTCGTCGTAAACAAGATTTTTCATGTAAAGGAAATGCGATTGTTTTAGTTTGACTTTTTTTTTAAAAAAAGCGTCAACCGAAGTTACGCTAATTTTACGATATTTTGATGTGAAAATAATTACCGCAGGACGTGACAAAGATCGCGCTTTTCCTTTACTCGTTCATTTCTTTTTTTTTCATCGGCAAGTTGTATTAGGTAATTATCTTTTCGTGTTCTATATATATCCGTCATTCTTACGTGTTTAATGAATTACAAAATATTATATTAATGAATTGTGATGAGAAAAAGATTGCAATTTTTTCAAGTACATCTACGCGTGCGGAAGAATTTTTGCACACGAGAGAAAATTTTCGAAGCCTAAGGAAAGTAGGTAATCAAAAATGTAGTATGTGTTAAGATTCGCCTTTACAATGGATACATACGAGCTCGCAAAGAAATATGTAACGCTATTTTGCAATTTTCGTGAAAAATTATCTTTTTATAGCCTAACGCATCAATATCTTTTGCCCCATTCATGGTATTACTAATACTTATGCGATTAACGCTCTTTCTGGAATTTATAAAGGTTTGAAAATATTTTTCATAATAAAATTCTGATAACACTTCACTTTTTAGCGAGTACATATATACATAGTAGATTTTGATGGCAAAACATATTAGTGAATGGTTACACTTCGCGAAAATGCATGGAAAATTTCTTATTCAAGGCGCGTAACTTGGCGAAATGATTAATGATTAAAAGTTCGTAAAGGTTTTCGTATAGTTTTGTGGTGGACAGTTTAAGGAAGTGATTTACTCGAATTGATGTTTAAATGGTAAACCCTTGGAAACTCCCCACGTAAACGTAATCTTTGAAAAAATTCCCGATAATTTACGCCGGAATGAACTAAATTATCTGTAAGAGATGATTCATATTTCTGTGCTGAATCGAAATTCTGTATGTGTCATTTTTCAAAATTAGGTAATGTCTTTTTATTTTTTTGTCATTTTTTCGACTAGGATTGTAAACTGGAGAGATAATTTTTATTCTTTTTTATTCGGAGTGCCTGGGGAGTGGTGAACATTTTTTTTTTTTTAGATTTGGATGTAACCGAGTCCGCAGATAAAAAAAAGGTTCATCTTTTTCTTGTAAATGAAGGCTCTGAGTTTGAAAATTGGCTATTTTTTAAAAGCAAAATCGATTAATAATACTTACTACATAAGGACACCAAAAAAACGAAAAAAGTTCTAATCACACTTTGGAATGCAGTTTGAACTTGAAGAAGGTATAGCGATAAAGAACTCTTGCCAAAAGCTAAATTTATTGGGGGGGAGAGATGATAAGAACTTAAAAAGACATGTAAATTGCAAAATTTCATCTTGACGATGCATGAAACTGGCGTCATTTTTTGAGTTCAACAAAAGAAGTTATGTGAAAAATATGTCTACCTTGGAATATGAAGACGCTACAAATCTTCAAACTTGGGAATTTCAAATTACAATTTTTTTTACGGTTTGTAGCCGTCTCTATTTTCAAAGATGGACAATTTTTTCACGTAACTGTTTTTATCTCTCTCGAGAAATTACATCTGTTTTATGCACTGTCTTGATGAAATTTTGAAATTTTCGTAAACCACTGGCCTTTGACTGGCCGGCTATGCGAGAAATTTAAAAATTTTCTGGTGCACTCAAGCATTACCTACCTACCTACAGATTTTTTTACTACTATAGGGGGTACGCACTACTAAAACTTATCAAAAAGCTATAGTGAAACGAATACGAAAATGCAATCACAAAAAGTAGGTATTGTAAAAATTTTTTCAAAAAAAAAAGAAAACAGAAAATCAAAACAGAAAATACAAGAAATATTTTTAAATAAAACAAAAATCTAAAAGCCATTAGTCATCTATTAATTTTTTTAAATCCTGGTGTCCAAATGTCAAAAAAAAAAAAAAATTATTTCCATGAAAATATGAGTGACCCCCCTCCCGACTCCCCTCATTGTTTCTATTTCCACACAACGTTTAAAAGTAATCAAAAATAGTAGCTAAGTATAAGCTTTTACTCTGTAACAAAGTGTCTAAAAGTCATAAAAAATTAATTTTCATGTAAATGTATAATAAAAAAAGTGTAATGAAAATTATATTGAAAAGTTAAAATGATAAAATGTAGTTTCCATGGAAATATGAAAATCAAAAATGTTTAACAAATCATTAAATAGTTGAAGTAATAAAAAATAATTTCCATGGAAATATAAAAATTAAAAAGTATACTACTCGTAAACATGGAAATTTAAAGATAAAATAAATCTAATATAAAAAGTATCAGAATGTCTGACAAAATGCCTAAAAGTCATCAATTCAAGTTTTTTTATGTCCTTCAAACCATAAAATTTCTAAAAAAAACTCGGCGCTTCGCGCCTAGCCAGGGGGGCAAAGCCCCCCTGGACCCCCCTGCAGCGCTCTATTTCCACACTACGTTTGAAAGTATAAAACATAGTATATGCTTTTACTCTGTGACAAAATGTCTAAAAGTCACGAATATTAATTTCCATGAAAATTTTAAAATCTAAAAATTCTAAGAATAAATTAAGAATGTTTGACAAAAAGCCTAAAAGTCTTAAATTTTTAAAAAATGACAAAATGTCTATAAAATGTCTGAAAGTCATAAAAATTTTAAAAATTTACAAGTTTCAAAATGTCTGACATAATGTCTAAAAAGTCGAATTTATTGAAAATTTTCCGTTTTTTTATGTCATCCAAACCTAACCTTTTTTTTTTTTTTTTTTTTTTTTTTTAAATTGTTCCCCAGTCTCCACAATGGGAGTGGGGTAAGTTTATTACAAGAATATATGGGGTACAATGTTTGGGAGAGTGTTCCTTCCCAAAACAGCCCTTGACCTTTCGGTTTACCAGGTTACTGTTTTGGGAGGAGGGGGGGGTTTGAATTTATTACATAATATTTAATTTTAATATATAATTATATAAATTTACATCTTAATCCTCGGTGGGGTTCAATTACCCCCCCACACCGAGTTTATAATGGATACATTAGGTAAGTATAATGGATATTTACGAAGAAATAATAATAATAATAAGTAAGTTCAGTTTTGGTTGGGATGGAATTAGATTATGGGAAACGATAGGTTTTATATTGCTTTTGCATAATTTGATTACAGAGATTTATAAAATTTGGGGTGTAATATTTATTTTTGGAGTCTAAAAGTTCGTCAGTAAGGGAGCCAAAAAATTCATTTCTTTCTTTTTCAAGTTTGGGACATGAGAAAATTAAGTGTTTGGAATTTTGAAAAGGGTTACCACAAAAACAGTATTCTGAATGGGATTTTTTAATTTTGAAAAGGTAGGATTGAAAGTTGCCATGGGACGTGAAAATTTGCGAGGTGTTGTAGTCAGGTTCAAAATTGGATTCATAATAATTTTTTAGGTTTGGGATTAAATTTCTTGTTATTTCAGCTTTCTCTGTTGTGTTCCATTCTATTTGGTAATTAAGGATAGCCCAAGTTTTTAAGTAGTTTTTGAGTTTGGTTACAGAGATGTTGTTATCGGTTAAATAGTTATATTCAATTTCTTCGCCTTTTTTAAGATTTAGTAAGTTTTTGGGCTCAGGAAGAGTGATGTTATACTTTTTTTCATTAATTTTTTTTATTTCAGGAATTTTTAGGTTAATTTGGTAGGATAGGTCTGGGAGTTCTAATTTATTTTGGGCAAAATATCTAAGGTTTCTGATTATAATTTCGTATTCGAGAGGGATGTTTTCTAAGAGGGTAAAAGAGGCTTCATAAGTTATAGTTTTATAGGATCGAATAATGTTGATTGAATAGAGTCTTTGGATTTTTCTGGCTATTTTAATATTTTTAGTTTTTAGAATTTCTTCTAGGAAGGTGGATGAACAATATTTAAAAATGGAGTCGATTGTGGCTTTATACATTATTTTTCTTGCCCAGTTTTTTTGGCCCCAAGTGTTTTGGCAAATGAGGGTTAATCTTTGGAGGGTTTTTATTGATTTGTTGTAAAGGTATTCAAAATGTTTATCAAATTTTAGTTCGTTGTCGATGTATATTCCTAGATATTTGAAAGAGGTAACATGTTCGAGAGTTGTGTTTTCAATTTTGATTTTAGGAATTTTGTAATCATTTGGGTGTAGGTGTGAGAAAATCGTGTAGGTACATTTTTTGAAATTTAATTTTAGGTCAGCTTCTTTTAGATAGTTATTTATTTTTTCTAGGGTTTCGTTTGTTTCAATTTTGAGTTCGTGAATATTATTTGAGGTAATTAGAATTGTTAAATCATCTGCATAGGCAATGTTTTTGATTTTGTTTCTAGAAAGTAGTTCTAATGTTCTATTTATGGCAAGGTTCCAAAGAGTTGGGCCGAGACATGATCCTTGGGGGACGCCTCTTTTAATTTTCCTAGAGTAATTTTTTCCATTTTGGGAGAAGAGGGCGTTTCTGTTAGAAAAATAAGAGATAAGTGTGTTGATAATATATTTAGGAAATTTGTAGTATTTTAGTGTTTGAAACAAATAATTGTGTGAGATATTATCAAAGGCGCCTGAAATGTCTAAATTCGTTATAGAAGCAAATTTATAAGTTTTTGATTCTTTAATTTTTTTGAGGTAATTAACAATTTTGAGGGCGGCTTTTTCCGTTGATTTTTTAGGGACAAAACCGAACTGATTTTTTGAGATTATTTTAAGATTTTGGGAGTGGTGGTTAATTTGGTTTAGGATTATTTTTTCAAGAAGTTTGCCAAAAGTAGATAAGAGTGAGATAGGCATGTATGAATTAGTTAAAGTGGGGTCCTTATTTGGTTTTACTAATAGTACTAATTTTGCGGATTTCCAAATTTTGGGGAAATAATTTAGTGATAAGCATTTGTTGATAATTTTTTGGATCAAAACGGGGTGGAAGATGTTTAGTAATTTTAAAGTTTTATTGTCTATTAAATCAGTACCTGGTGCTTTTTTATTGTTTAGTGGCTTTATTAAATTTTTAATTTGTTCCTCGGTTGCTTGTGGAAAATCTTCAGGGGCATAGTTATCAGGGAAAATATCAGATACGGTGTGATTAGGCTTGTTTTGATGGGGAGAGTCAGGGATTTTAGCCTAAAAGTCTTAAATTTTAAAAAAATGACAAAATGTCTATAAAATGTCTGAAAGTCATAAAAATTTTAAAAATTTACAAGTTTCAAAATGTCTGACATAATGTCTAAAAAGTCGAATTTATTGAAAATTTTCCGTTTTTTTATGTCATTCAAACCTAACCTAATGTAACCTAACCTAACCCAATAGGGTCGGATTTTGGTCTCGGAATTTCCTGTCGTTTTTTTCCATTTTGGTTATCGTAAAAGCATATACTATGTTAATATTTCAAGAATTTTCTTTTGAAGCCAATTTAATAAAAATAGAAAAAATTCTTCGGATTTTAAAATTTTGTATTATTTAAACAAAATTGAATTTAGAAAAAAAAAAAAAAAAAAGTCATGAATAATATTAATTTCAATGGAAATTAAAAAAAAAAAAAAAAACACAATGTCTGATAAATTATCTAAAAGTCAAGAGAATTTTAACAAAAAAGGTTAGAGAACAGAATGTCTTACAAAATGTCCGATAAAATATCTAAAAGTCGTAAAATTTATTTTTTAAAAATAAAATATCAAAAAGCCATTAAATTAAAAAAAAAATTTCAAGTTTCAAAATGTCTGACAAAATGTCTAGAAAATGTCTAAAAGTCATAAAATTTCAAAAAATTTACGAATTTATTGAAAATTTTCTAAGTTTTTTTATGTCATCCAAACCTAACCTAACCCAATGGGGTCGGATTTTGGTCTCGGATTTTCCTGTCGTTTTTTTCCATTTTGGTCTCCGTAAAAGCATATACTATGCTAAAAAAATTGTTTCAGAATGTATGACAAAATGTCTAAAAGTCTTCAATTTTTGAAAAATAATTTTCCAAGTTTTTCTATGTAACCTAACCTAACCCAATTTGGTCTCAGAGTTTCCTTTCGTTTTTTTTTTTTTTTTTAAGTTTTGTCATCGTAAAAGCATACCTATACCTACTGCTAAAATATTTTTGAACAAAATACATATTATAACCCAAACTGTGAGCTTTCTATCTAACATAATGAATTAATTGTAGGCGCGTTAGAAAGGTCCATTATTGGCCACAATTGTACCCCTTTTGTTTTTTACTTTTGGTCAGAAAACTTCGACTTTGTGAATTTTTATTTTATTTTACAAAATCGGGGGGATAACTTATATAAACTACATAGCTATTAAAATGTTCAAAAAGAAATTCAAATTGATAATCGGTCAAAATAATAAAAAATTAAAAGAATAAATGTTTAAAAACATTGAAAATTTCAAAGAAATGAACTATTTCAATAATATTAAAAATATGATAAAATTTATGAAATTATAAAGAAAAAATAAATAAAAATTGTACAATTTTATAAAATTATAAATCATAAATAATTAAAATGCTCAGAAAATCGTACCACATTCGTAGAAATTATTCAGCGGCACCTAGAGGTTTTTCGCGTATAAAAAACTCTTACCACGTACCTACATGCTAAAGTATTAGAAAACAGCGAAAAAATTTCTACATGAAATACTTGAATTTCTATTCCGAGCCGTTTTCGCCATTAAATGCATAAAAAAATCAATTTGAAAAATTCAAATTTTCCACGTAGCGGTTTTTATGGCCAAAATGAACATATAATCGCGTAAAATGGGTGATTAGGTATGCGGTTTTGGATATTATACGAAATTCTAGTTCAACCTATAACAATTTGAGAATGCTCGTTACAGGACTAATTCGCAAAATATAGATAATAAAATTCGCATAAATTAAGATTACGATTTTTTCAAAACCTACACACACACACACACACACACACACACACACACACACATGACATTTAATAAAATTCGAATCCATCGCTGTCAAATGAAATAAATTTGAAACACGATACCTACTTTAACCAACGAAAGATGTTTCGTATAGTTCGACAATTCTTATTCAGCTCGTTTATCCGAATCGCGCCGGCCCAAAAAAAAGTATTGGAAATTTTTTAATTAAAGAATTAAGTTACATTATAAAAGAAAGTAGTAATTGAACAACTAATTAAAAGCGAACAAGTATTGTGATTGTTATCGAAAATTACTTAACCTAGCGAGTAATTTTCAAAATTAAAAACACATCCGAACTGATGGAATGAAAAAGTAAAATTCTATGCACGAATAGAACTTAATATTCATAGGACAATATTGTTTTGAGCATTTCTTTTCTTTTGCTTTTCTCCTTCTTTCTTCTCCTTTCTTTTTTTTTTTTTTAATAAAAGTGATAAACTTAATGCAAAGCTAAAATGGAAAGTTGTTAGGGGTTCTACATCGGTTTTTTGTCTTTCTTGAGCAAAAAGTTAAAGTGGACATAAGATACTGGATGGCGATATGTAAGCTCATTCGGACGTGACTGAAATAACAGATTTTGTAAAAGGGATAAGAAATAACAGGGTTTGGGAGTGAGGCAAAGACGCGCATATAACGGTGTCCGTTGACGTAAGTTGTTGTAACTGACTAGCGGCTAACCACATAAAAATCCCTTTGGGAAGTTTGGCACGCTATATAGTGTCGGTTTTAGTACAAAACCGAGAACCACTTCCATCTTTTAGCTAACAAACTGCAACTGTGTTATTTGGATTCTCAAAACCATTTTTAACAATGGTACTTTCTTAGCTAATGATTTTGTCTAAATTAAGGGGTTCGAAAAATTTTCACTTACACTTTCCCTCAAACATTTAAAAATTCTTTTTAAAACAATGAAAAGCTATTTTTTTTATGTGTCGTTACACTTGTTGAAGCAAATTTCTTGAAGGCATTCTGCCTCTACCTCCATTTAATTTTTTAAGCCTATGTCAAATATTTTTACTTCTTGAACGTCTATACTTACTGAAAGAAATAACATTTTCGAAAAATATGTATATATACTTATACGTCTTCTTCTTTTCTCTACTACCTATCTCGATTTTTTTGTTAGCCTTGTTCCTTGTCTTTCAGTCCCATTTACGTCCATTCAACTTGATTCAATTGAAAAAAAAAATCAAAGCAACAAATTAGATATGCTTTAATTATTATGTACTTACATGCATAGGAAAATAATGTATTTACGTCAACTGCCAGAAACGGTTTGAGCAAATTGTTTTGGGGGGGTGTAGACCGAAAATGCCGAATGATAATTAATAGGTACAACAGTGGGAAGTAGACCCCTGCGCTGAATTTTTTGAAAAAAGTGAGTTTTCGAAAGAAGAACTTCTCACTATCCTCATAGAAAAAATTTCAAGAACTTATGGTAGCATTAGGATTTGAATCAAAACGACTGTTGCTGCCCGAGCGAAGCGAGGGCGAACATTTTTGAAAAAATTGCACTTCTAAAAGAAAAGATGGACTTTTTTTTGCAGAAATTTTGAAAACATACAATAATTTCTGGTTTTTTAAAAGATGAAAAAGTGATACGTTGCCCGAGCGAAGCGAGGGCGAAAATTTTGAAAAAATTGGAATTTTTAATTAAAAATAATGCACTTTAAACATAATTTTTAATATTTTCAAAAAGATCATGTTCATTTTTTTACGTTATAAGTTATAACAATTCAAATGCGCTGATTTTTGATTCCTATTCTGATTCTGAGAGAAAGATGAAGCAATAGAAGTACATTGCCCGAGCGAAGCGAGGGCGAAATTTTTTTTCAGAAATTTACCGAATTTGTGAGTCGGAATTTCTCTAAAATTCATCGAATTTATGATTCGGAATTTCTCAAAAATTTGCCGAATTTGTGATTTAGAATTTCTAAAAAATTTACATATTTGAAATTCAAAACTTTACCAAATTTTGTAAACATACCTAATTTAATTTGTCGAAAGTTTGCCGAATTTGTCGAAAATTTTTCAAAAATTTGCCAAATGAAAAATCACTGGGGGGGGGTGTTCCACCCCCCCCCCCTCGCACCGGCTCTGTCAACTGCCCACACTTCAGATAGATGCCTATAAAAATGAAGAATTTACCTACAAATAAAGAGTGGGATTCGGCGAGCAAAAGACCAAAATAAAAGAAACACATCAACTCGCGAATAATGTTCATATATGTGTGATAGATTATATTAATTTTGCGTGGATGATATCGAATTGAAAATAATACCATCTCACATCTTCTTTCCATTAATTCATATAGACATCGTAAACAAGAGGCATAGAAAAATCTGTATTCGATGGAAAATTTAAACACACGAAAACTTTGAAAGTCGAACAAAAAGCCATAAAACTTGAATAAATTAAGTAAACTACGAAAGCTAAATTATGTATAGCAACCGATCATAGGAAAATAACTCGAAATAAGAGTTCAAAAATTCTAACAGACTCACGATACAGGGGTATTATCAAAATTGAAACTATGCCCGTGATTTTAATCCCTTTTTACTCGTAGGTATAGTTGTGGTAGGTAGATACTAGATACCGAAGGTAATTTGCTTATATCTAGAAATATTTCATGCCATAAGGTTGTAAAGCTTTCGGCTGCGAGAGAAAAACATCATTTTTTGTCATTTTTGTTCGCAAGTTGACCATAAAACTTTCGCAATCGCAATGCCAAATCATCTTAACTACCGCTCGTTTTCTATGTAGCTTCTTCGGGCTTCATGTTTTGAGTGTTCGTGCATGAGAACAAAGGGACAATTTCGCGCTATGGGATTTTTTTAAAAGTTGACGAGATAATGCCGTTGGATTAATCATCTCGCACGAACTTTTTTTCTTAACATCCTGGGACATATTTGTAAAAAAATTCACGGACCTATAAATATCGGTGCCTATTTACCAAGCGTGGATTGTTTTGCTCCTTTTTTCGTAAGTGGGTAGGAGCTTATAAATAAAGGCGTATTTCTGCATATTTTACGGAAAGGATTTCGGAAGACTCCGAATTTGAAGGCCCTAAAACTAAGACAAACAAAATGCTAATGAAAGGATTTTTGATGAATCGAGATGTCCAGTTCTCATAACATGTATGAACTCGTAGGTGATTTAGAGTGGTGCAAAAATTAAACGTGCATCAGATTAAGTAGGTTTTTTCTTCTCTTTGAAAATAAAAAACAGATTTTATCTGAATCAAAATTAAAATATTTTTATTCCAAACAAAAAAAAATATTAATACATTCCTAAAAATAGAAAAAAATTTCCAATCTCGAAAATTGAAACATCATTTTTTGAAAAGAAACTGAAATTTTTTTACTCTAAAAATATTCAGAATTTTCTTATACTCAAATTATCATGAAAAATTAGATGTTTTTTTACCTATTCTATGAAAGTTCAGAATTTTTTTTCTCAAAAAAATTTAGGATTCCTTATCCAAAATACTAATTCAGGTTCTTTCTCATTAAGTGAATAAGAGGATTTTTCCTCAGAAAAATTGAAATTTTTTAAAGAAAAAGGCCAAATGATTTTTTTTAAAAGAAATTTTATGATTTTGCCTCAGTATAAATTTAAAAGTAAGGATTTTTTTTCTCAGAAAAAAATCAACATTTTTCTGCATTGAAATATTTTTACCGTCAAAAATTCAAAAAAAAAAAAAAAAAAATACGGCTAAAAAATAAAAAAAAAAATTAATCTAAAAAACGGAAAAATTTTCAACAAAAAATAATACTTCTTGAAATAATCTTTTATCCTCATAAAATCAAAAAAAAAAAATTCTCCAAAATGAAGTTGAAACAATTTTTATTCCACAAAAATTGAAAAAAAGTTCATAAAACCATCCGTTAATAGAAACGTTGGGACAGAGGTATACTCCCTGAGGGAGAGCTTCACTTACCAAAATTTTGATTATTTTTCAAAAAATTGAAAATAAAAAACATTACCCCTCCCAACAAAAAATTTGATAATAAAAAAAAAATAAAATCTAAGTACATTTTTTTGGAAAAAAAAATTCTATTTTTTCAGAAACAAGTAATATTTCTCTAACTAATTTCTTTTTTTTGGAGGGGGGGGGGGGGGACAAAGACAAAAATTTATTTATTCATTTTATTATTTCTTTTTTTTGGAAAAAAAGTATTACACATTTTTTTGAAGAAAAAAAACCTCTAGGGTAGGTATTTTTGTTTAAAATAAAATCTTTTATTTTTAGAAAAAAAATTGTGATTTTTTTTTTTTTTGAGAAAATAATCTTGATTACGTAACTATCATCAAATATTTTGGAGAAAAAAAATTTTCTGTTCAAAATATAAATCTTTCATTTTAAAAGAAAAAATTCTCAGTTTTTTTAAAAAAAAATTTGCCAATATTTACAATTTTTTGAAGGAAAATTTTTTTCAAATTTTTGGAGGAGAAAAAACTCCTAATTTTTTTGCAGAAGAAAATCTCGCATTCTCAAGCAAGAAGAAAAACAATTTTCAAAAAAAAGAATTAATTTTCTTGGGATAAAAAATATTTACATTTTTTAGGATCATCCCTTTAAAAAATTCTCATGGCTTATTGCCAAAAAAGGAGTAAAATTTGATGAATTAAATTGATTTCTTTTGTTTTCTTCCTGAAGTCATAAATAATATTTATTAATTGATTAGGTACGTTAATTTATAAAAATTTGTTTTCATAAGTGCAACTAAATTAATAAATTGGATCAATTTTTTCTAAGTATAAAAAATATCGAACACCCAGCCATAAAATAGAAATAAAAGTTACCAAAAATCGTGAGGGGAAGGATTAACAAATCAATAAATTGGAACAATTTTCAATTTTAGATATTGACATGACTTGGGCCATAATTTCGGATCAAAATGCGTTCCGCTTCGTAATTTTGCTCAATTCGAGCACTGGACCTGGTTTTATTATTGTTACGTTTACTTCAGTTTATTCCCGAGCAGCACACTCGACAAATTATCGAAATAAAAAATCGACAGAATATCGAATTCGATAAAGTGTCGCGTTAGTTCCGCATAAATCGTGAAATTATCTTTCGATATATAGATAGATTATCGACGAATTATAGTTAGCAAAAATTTCGAGATTATAGTAAGATATTTTATCGATAATCTATCTATAATATCGAAAGATAATTTCACGATTTAGGCGGAACTTTATCGAATTCGATATTCTGTCGATTTTTTATCGATTTTTTATTCCGATTTTTCGTCTTTTACTAGCTTTTTTCTATAATTAAAAATCATTAATTAGCATAATTAATACATTAAACTATGCCTAAACACATTATTCATGTTACAGTAAGAGGATCATTTCAGAAAAAGTCAAAAAAAATTATAAAAAATCTGCCACCCGTGGGGCTTGAACCTTCTACCTCCTGCATGGTAATCCTCTTCCTTAACCACTATGCCATACCTTATCGTTGAGGAATTAGCAATAAAACGCTTATAATAGGCAGTTTAGTACTTCCAGACGTGTTGGGCTTAGAAAAATTTTCACCAATTTGGAAATAATTTCAAATATCGTCACAAAATCGTTGAAAAATCGTTCGACAAATTTCAGATTATTTGTCGATAATGTAGTTTCAAATATCGCCACAAAATCGTTGAAAAATCGAATTCGAGGAATTTCATATCACGTGTCGATAATATAGTTTCAAATATCGCCATAAAATCGTTGAAAAATCGAATTCGAGAAATTTCAGATTACGTGTCGATAATAAAGTTTTAAATATCTTCACAAAATGGTTAAAAAATCGAATTCGAGAAATTTCAGATTATTTGTCGATAATATAGTTTCAAATATCGTCACAAAATCGTTAAAAAATCTAAATCGAGAAATTTCATATTACGTGTCGATAATATAGTTTCAAATATCTTTACAAAATCGGTAAAAAATCGGATTCGATAAATTTAATATAATTTGTCGATAATATAGTTTCAAATGTCGTCAAAAAATCGGTAAAATATCGAAGCCGAGAAATTTCATATAATCTGTCGATAATATAGTTTTAAATATCTTTACAAAATCGTTAAAAAATCGAATTCGATAAATTTAATATTCTTTGTCGATAATGTAGTTTCAAATAACTGCACAAAATCGGTGGAAAATCGGAATCGATAAATTTAATATTCTTTGTCGATAGTATCGTTGACGAATATCGTCATAAAATCTTAATAATATCGAATTCGATAGTTTTTAGATTTTTTGCCTATGAAGTTGTACCGATAAATCTTTATAATATCGTGAGAACATCTATAGATTTTCAAACGATTTTTTATCGATACGTTACATCTTCCGATATTATCGATCGAGTGTGCCGCTCGGGTTTCATCCCCTTAAATATTTCTGAAAAAATAAGCTTCTCGTGTTAGATAATGATTTGACAATATAGACAACATTTAATAAAAGCATTCCTTGACCCAATAGCCTTGAAATGGCCTTGAAGAACTGTCCCATTGTTTGTGTCGCGACGAGGAGAATTTTGTTTAATGCGTTCCATGTTTATACTTACGCATTTTCTTATCAAATTACTATGAAAGTGGTCATCTTTTTTTAAGCTTCAGACGCATTGATTTTCTTCAGAATATTTTCATTCACACATCACACATTAGCCAGTTCAATGGTCTCTAAGCCATCTCCAGGTGATGTAGTTGTTTTTCGTAAAAATATTTTTAGAAATTGAATTAGGTTGCAAAAGAATTATCAGACATCTTATCACGCAGTTTTAGTTTTTTTTTACCCTTCAATTTTGCATAATACCATGATTTTCACAAGAATTATTTATAATTAGAGGAATAGGAAGGATGCTATTAAAATTTTTGTCATTACTAAAATTATTTCTAAGGTCTCAATGTACAACTTTTATTTGAAATTTTTTTCGATTGGGGTCTTGAGTGCAGAGAAGGGAATGACTTTTGAAAAGGGGACATTGGAAATTAATTTTCATCGTTTTGTATTTAAGTAGGTAAGTATTTATTAATTTCTACAATTAAGCTTCATTAGGTTGGGAGTTATATGGAAAAGTTGACGGGAATTTGGGGGGGGGGGGGGGTGTAAAATAACCAGGCGGTTACTCCTAATATAAACTGTAAAAATTTCTCAAAATTTTTTATAATTAAAAAAAAATCCAATAGGTAATTTTGTTTTAAACGATTAAAAAATATCTCATAAATTTCATCACCCCACCTATTATAAAATTATCTTCTGTAAAATAGGCAAAGTAAACATTAAAATTAAATTGAGTATAATGTTATGTAGGCTGCACAATTTTTGCCATACAGAAAGACATCTCAAACATTACACCAACTCCCATTTCTATGAAATATTCATCTTCAGGTCAAACTTTGCAAATTATTTGCCTTATCGCTTCTTGTATTAATCAAATAGATAGAGAAATCGTGACTGTTTTAATCTGATCTAGGTACTTCTACCTACTTACTTATGTCTTTAGTGATGAAACAATTTTCATTCACACGTCGCGGATAAATGGTGATACCAATAAACGTAAGTTTTTATTTTTATTTGTTCCACGTTTGTGACTTTTCATAAAAGTAGCTCTTTCTTTTAGAATTGCATACTTGTACGCTAAATGCGCGTACATGAAACAAATTCGACGTTTTATCGAATTCCGCGAACGCGATATTTTCCACGTGTTTTCCGGGAACGTGACGATGACGTATACTTCCGTCTTGTCGCGTCCTGTCGTTTATTCGTTATAGTTGGAATTTTTTTTTTTAAATTGGTTTATTTATCGAGAGGCACGTCTTGGAAGATGCTTAGATCAATATTTTTGGTATAACAAAATGACTAAAAAAAAATAGACGCAGTCATTTGAGTCATTTCATAATGAACATAGGGTACTTTCAGATATCAGGTCAAGTGCCAGGTCAAACAAGGTAGGTGGGATAATCCTATCCTTTCTATGATAAATTATCAAGATTTGTGCATAAGATTAAGAATTTGATCGATGTGCCTGCCAGATATCGATTGGCTATGACTTCTCACCATTTTTTGATTGATTTTTACGACGCGAATTTAGAAAAAAAAAAAAAGATTACACCTTGACAAGGACCAGAACAAAAACCCTAGGTTAGATTTTGCGCTTGAAATTAAACTTGAAAACTGTCATGAACACTTGCTAGCTCGTAGCACAAAAACGAGACGGTTACACGAAGCACGTACCATTTGGATATTCACGTTTTTCCATTATCCGCAAACAAGCGAGATCGAAATCGGAAAATAAAAACGAAATGCTGTCGATGAGCAATAGAACCGTGTACCCTTCAAGAGAGGTACCTAGACTAGAATTCAAATTAACGGTCAACAGACGAATTAAGATACTTACTCAATTACCTGGCTAATATGTTTAGGTATTGTTTCTCTTATTCCTTGGAGAAATGCGTGCGAATAATCAATAAAAAATGAGTTTTCTCTTGAAACGTATCAAAAATTCAGTTGCGTTGATAATGAAAACTTGCAAAGTGATATTATTGGTCACGTATTCGCCTTCTTTAATAGAGGTTATGGTAAATATTTTGCGAATAAATAAAGCATGAGATGAATTCCATGGACCAGCTTTATTACATTTGGTCGCAGAATAACCGCTGTTGGTACAAAATACACTCCTTTTGTTAATAATGTACATATTATTTCCACAAAAGCAAAATGAGGTGTTATTTTGTCGACTTGTATTTCGTACAAATAATTTATATTGCAGTACATACCAGTACATGTACTTTTCGTATACGCGGACAAAAGTACAATCATATTACATATCTGCGAGATTAAATTTTTGTTTCGAACCTATTGGGTACGTAGTTGTAAAACTTTATTGCTAATTTATGCGAATTTCACGTTTAGCGAAAATCGGTCCCACTTCGTGATGTGGTGAAGCTTTTTTTTAATACGACGAAACGAATTTTTTCTCTCATTTTGAGATTCCTTTATGGAAAACAAATTGACTTGGTGAAGTTTTTCGAAATCCTTGCACTTGGACAGGAATTATGTTACTGTTTTAGAAAGGAAAGCTTCGAGGAAGTGAGAGACCTTGTATGCGAGTAGTACCTATTTTTTGTCTTTTCAGAGAAAGAAAATTTACAAAAAAGGATTATTTTTGCGTTAGAGCGTAAAATAGACTTGTATTAAAGTAAAAATGTCTGTTTTACAGTTTCCGTTTTGTGAATTATTTTTAGCCGAGTATCTGTCTATGTGGTATTTTTTCAGAATGCTTTTCAAAGTCTGAACTGAAATCGCGGATATTCATTACTGTTACAAGGACGATGTTTGTCAAGTAGGTATAGTAAGGTGATTCGGGGTAATAATTGTAAACAAAGCGAATATCTCATTTTCAAAATGAGCTATAAAAGTCGTTTTTGAAGGAATCCGAAGCATTATGATTAGACAGCATCATACTGTGATTTTACGAGAATCGCTCGCATAGAACGCGCGGTATAGACGTATAGTCGACCACGAGATTTTTTACATCTTGAAATAATTTGTAAACATGAAAGTAGTATTTAAAATTAGAGTCTAATTAAGTATAGGTACCTATTAAAAAAAATTTAAAACAAAAGTAAGTTGTACGGTCATAGAAATAATTTTGGTGATTACAAAAAATTCGATAAGATCCCTCTCTCCCATCCAATTTCACCCAATACTACGTGGATACTTGATATTCAAATTTGAAGGGGATGGATGGAAGAGTCTAATTGAAAAATTTTCAAGCAAAAGTGTTGTAGATGGAGATATCTAATGATTTACTCGCCTAAGTGAAAGCAAATGTGACTGAAGACCCCAAATCGCCTTATATCTATGTACATTTATATCTACAGGGTGTGCCGGGTTGAGAGTAAAGCCTTCCAACCAGTAACTATGCAACTTATGATGAGTCGATGTAGGTATGTTTGCCTAACCTACGGACTGTAGGGGCTGAGTTATGCTCATCGAAATTATTTTTTATGTTTTAGTAGTGTTTTCAACATTGTGCTTTTCGACAGCTATAATAGTTAGAAAGTTGACCTTTACGGCATCGGATGGCAAATTTTGTATAGAATTTTTTCATTTTTATAAGTGTACAAGGAAGTCTATAGTGAGCAAAATATTTGAAAAAACATGTAAAAAAGTGACAATTTTACTTCTTTTTCTGTGAAAACTCAAAAAGTTGTCATTTGACCAAGCTGTTATTATTAGCTTTTCCAGATTAAAAAAGGCTACTAATCTTATGGCGCAACCCTCACCCCTCTAGCTTACTCCAATCAAAAGTTATGCGCAAATAATTTGTTTGAAAAACTTCTGAAAAAAAATCATATTTAAAATTTTTCGATTTATATTTCTTAAATAATTAATGTTTTAAATGTTTTTCTAAAAAATAAACTGTTCGCATACCTAAGTCATAACTTTTGATAAGTACACCAAAAAAATTCAAGAAAAATAATTTTAAAAAATTTCAAATTAGGTATGAATTTTTTCAAACGTTTTTCAACAAGTTATTCGCTCATAACTTTTGATTGGAGTAAGATAGATTGATGGAAGTTGCGCCATTGAAAAGAACAGCATTTTTCCATCTAAAAAAGTTAATGATAATAGCTTAGTCGAAGCGCAACTTTTTGAGTTATATCATAAAAATAAGAAAAATTGTCACCTTTTTAATATGTTGTTTCAAATATTTTTCTCAGTATAAACTTCCTTGCACACTTTATAAAAATTACCAGTGCTATGAAAAAATTCTAGACAAAATTTGCCACCCGATGGCCGATGCCGCAAAGCATAACTTTCTAACCAAATAGTTGTCAAGAAGCGCAAGGTTTAAAACACTCTGCTAAAACGAGAGAAAAAAATTTCGATGAACATAACTCAGCCCCTATAGTCCGGTAGTTAGGCAAACACACTTACATCGATTCATCATAAGTTGCATAGTTACGAGTTGGAAGGCTGTACTGTCAATCTGGACACCCTGTGTATTTGATGCATTTGGCTCTACTCTCCATCACATCCTCGAACTGATTTCACTTCAAAGCGGTTGAAAGTTTAAAACTTCAAAGGACGGAATGAAGACGTTATTTTGTCTGGCTTGATGAAAGGTTTCCTTTGTTTTAAATTTGATCAATATCTCGAGACGTCTGTACAAAGAAAGAACAGACTATGTGTAAATTAAGATTTGATTTGACTATACGTTTAAAGCAGATTTACAGTTTTACGTATTCGTATTCGTATTCGTATCTAACCGCAAACTTTTCAAGCCGCACAATACGTTTTGTACCTATACGATGTTTAGGTACGCAATTACGAATTTAGAATTTTGGGAACGATTCGAATTCCCTATTCGAAAACAGGATGGCATCCAGTATATGCGTGGAATACGATATAAAGGAAATATAAGTACTCGCCAGAATTATGATTCGATGGGTTTGAAATTTAACGAGTTAATCTGATACTTTATCACACGCAGTGTTTCATTTATAACTTTCATTTGGTAATTTTATTGGTTTTAAGTTTTCCTATACGAGCTTGGAAAAAATGTCATGCTTGTGATAAATTTCAGCGCTGGTTTTCCGTGTAATGTTAATCGTGAAAAAGTAGCTTCGAGAATTCCGAAAGTTTTCAACATTTTTGTAACAAAATAAATGTTTATCAAAAAGTCGATAGATTTTTATTTCCATCATTATGTTGTACTGGTCAAATGATGCGAAAGATTATTTGATAATCAGCAGATAAGAAAAAAATGTAACGATTCAACTCACATAATAGTACGTTACGACACTGATGACTGATGAGCTATTATATTTTATACGTATAAAAACCACACAAAATAAGTAAATAAAACCCCATTATACATAGGTAGGTAAAGTTGGGATGGGTGTACTTTAAATTACATAGGTATGTGGTATAAATTTTGGGATAACGAAGGGTTATAGGTGTGGAGAAAATCAAGTACCTATTTTATTCGCTTATTGAATTTTAGTGGTCTCGCAGAGCCCCCTTCCTATTTGGAAAAATTGAAAAAATTAAAAAAAACGGGGCAATACGGAGGTACTTTGACCAAACAAGACTATTTTCAGTAATTTTTCATCTTTACCCGTTTTTCAAAGCTGACATAAGAATGACCCATTTTTTTACATAAGCTAAAATGAGAAGGAATTTTTTGATTAAAATGATCTCAACATAAATCGTTACACAAAAAAAAATTCGGTAATTTTTCAGTGAAATAAAAAATAAAAAATAATTTTCTTATACCTATCATCTGTAACCCATTGAGAGGGTCCAAAAAAAGGTAAATGTTGAAAATAAGAACCACTCTAATGCGGAATTACAGATTTATTCATTTAGATATGTATTTTATTTTATCCACGAATAATGATGCACACAGGAACCTTGTTAGTTCGTCGACTCAGATTGAGCTGAAATTTGGCTGACTGGGAAAGCATTTCACCTAGACTTCAGAGTCAAATTTAAAGCTGTCGAAGCTGATTTTTCAATTTTTAACTAATTTTAGAAAATTTCAAAAAGCCCATTGCATTTAGTAGGTATATCATTAAAAATTTTTTTCAAACTTAAATTATTTTTCTCATTCAAGTTTTTGATTTCAAAAATTTATCTACTCACTAAATAAACGTTTTACATACAAACTTTGCAGATGAATGAAGAAATAATTTTCAAACCATCTATTTCATGTTTTCGTCAATAATAGTTATCGCATCTACAATTTTGCAAAAAAAAAAAAAAAAAAAAATTGGTTAAAACTTTCATTATCCGAGCTATCATTACCCATCTACTTATTTTCAAAATTTCACTTTAAATGTTTATTTTCAGAAACTCCTTAAAATTCGTTGATATTTTGATTGCATTTTATACTTTAGGCTATAATTCCTTAACTTGCTTTATTTTCTAATTTACGTGGGTATCTATCGAAATCTTAAAGCGAATCCTGTGTACTTATTTTTTTTTAAAACAAAGATGAAGTCTATAAGTACTGCTTAAAACTTGAACTACAAAAAAGTTTGAAAAAGGCTTCATTTCCTTTTTTTTTTTAAATAAGAAAATATATTCCGAGAGAAAAAAACAATGATATGACCAATATTTCTTGGAATTAAAAAATATGTATGTACCTAGTTTTAATGAATATAGATACTCAAAAATGCAAAGCTAGATAAATATTAGGGTGGAGCGAAAATCAAAAATTTTCAATTTTAAAAATGTAATACTGCGGATAAGTTGCGTCTTGACGTCTTTAGGATACATGAAAAACAAAAACAAAAAAAATTCAAATCGAATAATATCTTTTGATTGCGCAAAAGCCCTGAAATTTTTGAAAATTTGCAAAAAATCAAAATTTGCAAAAAATTCCAAAATGTCACAGAATGGGTTTTATGTCTTTGGTTGGCAAATATTATCATCGTTATTATTATTTTTTGAAAAAAAAATCCAGAATTCATCAGATCATCGTATTTATGAGACATTAAAAAAATGTCATATTTTACGTGTTTTTTTTAAATTGAAAAAAATAGATTAAAAATTGGGAAAAAATTTGTAATTAAAATGGGTTTAACATTCACAGTTTCGCCCAAAAACACAATTTACGACGATTTTCCATCTTCACCTTGTAGTGAGTACTTATGGCCATCTCCCTGTGCAAAACTAGTTGGTAATGTGATTGGTAACCCTGCAGCAGTCTCTAAGTACCTGGGTACTGAGACTGTACGTTCGAATTATTTGATAGTAGTTTGATCGGATCGCCTTGTGCCTGGTCGCATGGGCCCGTGTGCCTCTCACTCGGTTTTCTGGTGAGGCTACTCATGTAGTTAATGCGGCACCGTGGGTTTTACCCATGGTAAATTTAGTATGTAGGTAATGTGGCACCATTGGGTTTTACCCATGGTAATTGTTAATCGTTCTGCCAATAAACTATGGTGTAGTGAGAACGGCGTAGTTTATTAGCGTTGTAGCTACCCGGGAAAAAATCTCGCGGATCAAATTTCATCAATCTAGATCAGATTTGATCAATTTTGATCAAATATCATTAAATTTCGTCAAAAAGGTTAATCCGATTGGATCAAATCGTATCCAGTTATATCAGAGATAATCCACTCTCTTACAAAATGTTTTGATCAAAATGGATATAATCATACACCAGTAGATTTCTCATATTCAATTTGATATGATCAGATCAAGTTATATCAGTGAGAATCCGATTGTATACAAATAGATCATATCAAAATGAATAAAATTAGATCCAACTTGATTCTTTCATATATAATTGATCAAACTGTATCAAGTTATATCAAGAAGAATGCAGTTGTATGAAAGATATTTATATCAAAGTAGATCAAGTTCGGTTAAACTAGATCTCTACAGATATACTTTGATCCGATTGTATTGCGTTATATCAAAGAACAGTCAAATTACATCAAAACATTTATATCACAGTAGATCAAATCAGATCCAACTGGATCTTCAAGTGTATAAACTGATCAAACTGTAATAATTTATATCAATGAGAATCTACTTATATCCAAAATACTTATATCAAACTGTATCAAAACACATCCAATTATAGATTTTCTCATATACCATTCCCGGGAAAAAATCTCATGGATAATCTGATCAGATTTGATCAAGTTTGATCCAAATGTTGATCTGATTGGATAAAATTTAGTCAAATTGGATCTAGTTATATCAGAGAAAATCCACTGATATCTAAAATGATTATATCAAAATAGATCAAAACATATCAACTAGATCAAGTCATATCAGTGAAAATCCAGTTATATGTATAGAAATGCTTATATCCGAATGGATCAAATTGGATCAAATTAGATTCTCTCATATATAATTTGATATTATTGGATCAAGTTATATCTGTGAAATCAAAATGAGTCAACCCAGATTCATTTCAAAATTTTAGGGGCTACGAGCAGTGCCAGAATAGGGTTCCATCAAAAAAGTAAGGCAAAATTCGGAGTAGGCACTATTAAAAATGTAACAAACGACATGCTACATGCTTTTTTACATTTTTTTTTTGATTTGGTCGAAAATTTTGGGGCGCAGTGCCCCCATGGGGTCCTGAAGGTATCACGACAAAAATCATTTCTGAATTTAAGTTGAAATTATCTACTCACGGGAATTTTTCCTGATACTTTTAGTTATACAACCTTGAGTAATTGTTATCTTTGATTGTGTGTCACATAAATACAATTAAACTGTCTTATTATATATGAAATGGTTCGTACCAAGTTGAGTGCACCATCATTGATCTGATTGGAAAAGTTAAGCAGCTTCGGGTTTGGTTACTACTTGGATGGGTGACCGTTGAGAAAAATTTGGGATGGGTATGGTCAGATCTAACCATAATAAATGGGAAATGTACCTATCAAATATGATCCAATCATATTTAATTTTATCTCATCATACATCATTGGATCAAATTGTGTATAGTTTGATCAAATTATATATGATTTGATCAAATTAAATATGATTAGATCAAATTTGATAGGTATAAAATTCATATATGGTTAGATCTGACCACTTCATATATGGTTAGATCCAACAGATTTTTTCCCGGGTATAATTTGGTAAATCAGTAGTTAACATGGTATTCTACAAGAAAGTAGATATTGAGTATGGTGATGTGGCGAGTGTTCCCTTCTCGAATCCGAAACCATCCCATATATCTCAACCTTCATTTTCAGGAACCATCATTTTCATAATTTTTTTCAATTTCTTGTAGTTTTTGAAAAATTCTCAAGGTTACGAAAAAGTGAAGAATCGCTGTAAATTTTCCTTTTTGGCAAAACTGTGTATGTTAAACCCATTTTAATTCCAAAAAACTGTTTCCTAATTTTTAATCAATTTTTTTGAAAAACGTAAAAAATGACATTTTTTTTAATGTCTCATAATAGGTATGCGATGATCTGATGAATTCTGGATTTTTTTTTCTTCAAAAAATATTAATAACGATGATAATATTTGCCAACCAAAGGCATAAAACCCATTCCGTAACATTTTAATTTTTTTTTCAAATTTTGATTTTTTGCTTTCCTCCAAAAATTTGAGGGCTCTTGCGCGATCGGAAGATATTATTCGATTTTTTTGTTTTTTATGTATCTCCAAGACGCAACTTTTCCGCAATATTAAATTTTGGAAACAGGGCCGCTCTTATAGGGGGCAGGGGCAGCTTGCCCCCTCAATATTTGAAAATTTTATTTTGGTTTCAGGCGAATTACCACATCTTAAAAAATGATATTTCAGTCAAAAATTGCTTCAAGTAATTCTCGGAATTGGGAAATTGTAATAATCCATCTCCTTGAATAATCTTAGTCGGAAAATTCAACTCTTAAGCCTCAAGTCGGAAAAATTGTGATTAAAAATCACAATACTTTACAAAAGGCCTAATTTTCCAACTGAAATTGCAATTTTGCCTACTTAGACTGTAGTTGTACAATTTTCCACAACTCTGAACTGAAAAATCAGATTTTCAATCGTAATCGTAAATTTATCTTGAAAATTTTCTATTCGGAAAATTACAAGTTACGAAGTAATTTAAGTACTTATCATTTATCCCTCAAAATAATCTCAGTCGGAAAATTCAACTCTTGAGTATGAAAAATTGTGATTATATAACACAGCAATTTTCCGACTGACGAGAAATCGCAAACGACGTAATTTAAGTATCTTTATCCCTCAAAATAATCTCAGTCGGAAAATTCAACTCATGAGTTGGAAAAATTGTGATTATATTATACCGGGTGTTCAGTTATATGTGGCACACATCATTACATTTTTTTAATAAGTTGGTAACATTGATAACAAATGCGTTTGTTTTCTTTTATCAATGTTACCAACTTATTAAAAAAATGTAATGAAGTGTGCCACATATAACTGGGCACCCGGTATAACACGCTCAATTTGCCCATGTTGGGTAAAAAATTCGTTCGCAAAAAAAAAAAAAAAAAAAAAGGTCAAACGAAAAAATTAAAGTTGGGAATTTTTGAAAACGAGTTGGAAATTTTCAAGATTTTGCCCCTCCAATATTCTGACTTCGGTTCGCGCCTGTTTGAAAATCGAAATTTTTTGATTTTCGCTCCACCCTAATAAATATCTACCTATAAGTACAATACATACCTACTTGATTTATTTTTATTAATCAAAAAAATGTTAAAAATCTTTGTTTCAGACCTAATATGAAAAATTTATTTTTCAACAATCAGTTGTAGCCGAATTCCATATTGAAGGTCTTGAAATTGCGTTACAAGGTAAGCGATTTCTTTCAAACAACAGAAAACTTATGACTTGGGTAGCAAATAAACCTTTTCGCAATAATGAAAAAGTGTAGGTACGAGCAATGAAGTAGCACGTGACATAGAAATTTCTAGCAGGCGTATACTTCACGTTAACTTCGGCATAAAATCCACTCAAATATTAATGTTTGCTCATCTATCATAAATATGTGTCGTAACAAAATGTATTTATGTTAGTTGTACTTTTAGTGGCAAAGTTATCTTTGTTCACTTAAAAGCTGAAGAATTTGATTAATTTGAATTAAGGGGGAAAAGGAAGAAAAAAAAAGAAAGAAAGAAAAGAAAAAGAAAAAGCCAAGCAAGGTTCATAAAGAAATATTAGAGCACCTATTCTATCCGTTATATAGTAGCTACTTCATTTATGCAAGATGCAATAAGAGCTTTTGAATTTAACCAATTTAAGGAGGCACACGTTTATATCATTAACGGTTTAATAAACTGTATAATAAATGCTCAAAACTGCGTAATTCGTTTTCGCTTCTTCAAACAAGCAGTTCACCCTCAAGTTATATCTTAATTAAAATATTTATACAAAGCCTACATGCTTTTAAATTTTTTCGTGTTCACCAACTTATAAAACATGGTTTTACGTTTAAGTCTTATTATTAACACCTAATGCTCTAAAAATTTCATTTTCTTCGCAGCAAAGAACACCAACGTATTATGTGATTCAAACTACAAGATTAATTTTTAATCAAAAATCTTCGGCTGTTTGCGATGGAAAAGTATAAAAATGATTTGGAAATTTTGTCGCATTAAAACAAGAAAAAAATAAAACAAATGACAGGCCATTTTTAGGAAAGACGAAACTTGGTTCCTCGTCCGATTTAATATCCGTACATGTAAAGAAACCTTGTACCAGTTCCCAAAAGTGTTGTATAAAAATAATGCCACAACAAGCAGAGAAAAAATCCTGACCGTAGTTTTCCGATTTTCACATTATTTCTTTTTTTATTCCATCGAGGGAGAACATTCCAGCATTTCTTTCTTGACCTTTTCTTTTCTGTACCTACTACATGTATAGTAAATATTTCTTAATTTTTACGTCTAGTTGTTCTGCAGGAACTCAAATTAGAAATTATTTAATCCACAGAGGCTACACGACGATGCACATACGCCTTTCTTGGGACTAATTACCAGAAGAAGAAAAAAATCAACTTAGGTAAAATTATGAAAGTTGCACACGTGGATAGGCCGGGAAAGAGATACCTACCTATCTAATAATAATACCTCAGTATCATAAATATAATCATAAGCCGATATCATTCAATATCATAACAACTGGTAGTAAATATTTCATTTAGAGGTTAAAATTTATAAAACTTTGGAAACTAAAACAAAAACATTCGTTTGATAATTGGAATTTCATACATTTTCAATTTCAATAAAACAAATGGGGTAAAAATAGCGCCAGTGTCAACGACACGCACATGTTGGCAAAAGTAATTAAAATAAAATTTGCCGATACGTAAATTCCAATGTTGGAATTTTTCGATTACAACTACAAGCTTTCATTGTGGAAATAAAACTGAGATTATCTCTACGCTAAAACAAACTTAAATTAAATTGTAAAAAGAATCAATTTGTCAAATACCTACTTACTTAATTTAAATTGCAAATGGAGCTGTTTTACTATTGTATACTCGACAACTGTGACAAGAGACTGTTTTCTATTGTACAATTTACGATTGCTAACGATCAACAATAAGGATAGGTTAATTCCTGTAATTTGATTAAGAGTTCTGAAAGGATAAAGGGTTTTGCAACTTGTGGCTTTCTATGCGTCAGCAAAAGTAAGTATTCGTATCTAACCTGGTCATATTTTCCAAGGTATCCTAGTGGAAATCCACATAAAAGTAGAAATGCCAAATTTCAGTACAAAATTTACAATTTTACGCTGCACTAAATGACAAAGCATTTTTATTTAGACAATGTGCCAGTGTCTTCAACTCACAAACGAAGCAAGAAGCAACTGCACACAAAACTTCGTCTCAACTTTATTAAAGCATATCATAGAATCAAACTTCGTATAATAGAAGGTAACGAAGGAGAAAATTCCAGATGAATGCTCACACTTCTTATAAAACTACGGATTAAAGAAATTGACTACTTATTTAATAATAAAATCATAATGAAATTGAATCAAGTAATGAATTAGCGCGACATCCCTTCGAGTCAGCAGTGAAGTTTTTATAATTTTTTTCGAATCAATCTGTACCTAATTGCGTTATAATACTTATCGTATCATTTTATACTATTATGTAGCATAAAAGAATAATTTTAATCTTAAATTACGTCTGATAAGAGCGCTGTCGTGTCTTTCATTTCAATAGTTATTAAAATCTTGAAACAGACAATGCAGACAGATTTTTTTAAAGGAGTGACTGCGTCAGAAAGGTCAATTTTTTATCAACTAAAAAATTTTACGAAGAGAAAATTTCAAATTTTAATAGATTTTTGAAGTTTTATTCTCAATTTTTGTAGAAAAAAATCGCTCAATTTTTGGCCGAAAGAATATTTTTGAAGTTTTAGGAGTCTTAGAATGAAAGATAATGTCTCAATTTTTTATCCACTGCTAAAAAAATTCTCAATTTTTCAGCAATCTTTTTTTGAGGAAAAAAGTTTTCAAAAATTTTTTAAAGTAAAATATTTTCAAATTTTTGGAGAAAGGAAATCTCAGTTTTCTTGGAGTAGAATTATGTTTTTGTGCACAAAAAATTTACAATATTTTGAAATAAGTAGGTATGTTGAAAAAATTTTCTCGATTCTTTCGAACTAAAATATTTCAAAAAATTTTAAATAAAATAAAATTCAGAGCTCTCTTGGATTACAAAATTTGCAATGTTTTGTAATAAAAAAACTTTTACTTTATTTGAACAGATAAAATATGAATACTAATTAATTCACTCTAGGTTTTTGTTTTTAGAAAAAATGTTTCATCACAATTTTGTTTGTTTGTTGTTTTTTGAGGGAAAAAATCACTAATTTTTTTTGAAAAAATATGTATTTTCTCAGTTTTTCTTGAAAAAATGTTATTTTTTCATGTAAATAAAAAAACTCAACTTCTAGGTACAAAATTATCAGTTTTTTAAAAAAAATTTAGTGTTGATAAATTTTTCTGAAATCGTCATTTTTCAGAATTCGAAATTTTTTCATGCCTACCTATTTCCTTGTTTTTGATAACTGTAATTTTTGGAAATTCTGTATTATTTTCTAGTTTCAAAAATTCATAATTTTTTCATATAAACTTTTTAAAGTTTAATTTCATGAAGTTTTCTACTTTTATGAGTAATACCTACCACTTTTCCAGTAATTCTCATTTTATTTTATTTTTTATGAGTTTGAAAGATTTCTCAATTTTTTTTATAGCTTTTCAAAACTTTACAATTTCAAAAAAAAAAAAAAAAAAAAAAAAAAAAAAAAAAAACATTATTTTGCTTGACTTGTAAATTTTCCAATATCTTCACTTTTCACGTTGACATCTAACATTATTAAAATTTTACCACTTTTTGAGGGTTTCAAAATATTTTCCAGGTTTCATTTTTTTTCAAAGTTCAATTTATAAAATATTGGATTTTTTTTTCCAACTTTTTAGAAGTTACAAATTTATCAAGTTTTCTGGGAATTTTTAAAATTTAGTTACATTTTCTAAATTTTTCGGTAGGTAAGGGCTAATTTTTTATTTAAAATATTGCTGTCAAAATATTTTTGCTCATTTTTTTCTTCACAAATAATTTGACAAATATTTATTGAATTTGTTCCTGCTTTTGTTTTTATCAATTGATATTTTGTAGGTATATGAAAAAACCATACCGAGTTAATTCATCAAAATTCCAACTGCACAAAATTAATTTTAAGAAATTTAAACTCGAAAAATTTCAAAATTAAAACATCGAAATGACAGTCAAAAAAAAAAAAAAATAGGTAGATAAAGTAGGTCTGACAAAAGAAAATAGATTAAACGTTCTTTTCAGTTTCGCATTTCACGGACATCCCCACTTCATGTTGAAAAATTCAGGAAACATTATTTAAAACCAGGGTCACCAGAGATATTATATTTCTCAATTGAACGTCAATTTTTATTTCATTAGAAGAAGAATAATATTGCCAAACAAGGCGAGTGTATTATTATATAATTTAAAATTGAAGAATGGTTTGTTTATTCCTAGCGTTGGCGCCCGAACGGGCATCAGCGCGAATAAAAAAATATTGTCAACTGTTAAGTTTGTAAACTTATTTTCATACGTTA
This sequence comes from Balanococcus diminutus, assembly GCA_959613365.1. Lineage (NCBI taxonomy): Eukaryota > Metazoa > Arthropoda > Insecta > Hemiptera > Pseudococcidae > Balanococcus > Balanococcus diminutus. The sequence continues at coordinate 39,226,804 of OY390715.1, read as the reverse complement.
TTTTATGGACGATAAACCTAACAAGTTATAGAATGACGCCATTATAAATTTTACAGCCATTCACAGAATTCAAGCGAACTTCATTTTATTTATTAACTATAAAGAACAAAACATGCGGTCACTAACCGAAAAACTGTTGATACTACTTTTCACCGCATGATAAGTACATATCATTTTAAAATTTTCAATGTCCCATTAAACGAAAATCTCTCCTTAATGGCTGAGACTATAGGAAATTTCAAACACAAATATAGCGATTAACAGTTTCCCGCACCTAACTGCCGTACTTTCTCTACAGGGTATCCGGTGAATGGTCTGCCAAACTTGAAATTTGGATATAACCGAGTACGACTAACAAAAAAGTTCATGTACACATTTTGCCTAAGTTTGAAAATGAAGCGAAATCGATTGGCAAGACTGCGTTAAAAAAAATTTTCAACACAGGCAGTGGATAAATCTTCAAAAAAGCAATAAAAGTTGTAATCATATTGGATTGCCTATCTTGCCTATCTTTGAAGTTGAAGGAGTTACCTATTACAGCAACGCAAAATCCCATTCAGAAATATTGCCTACCTCAATTTATTACGGAGCAGTCGTGATACACGAAAATAGCGAAATTCGGTCAAAAAAATACATGAAACAGACCGGTGTAACTTTTTGAGAGGAAGAAAAAACGTTATGAGAAAATTTTGCCTATCTTTGAAAATTAAAGCGCTACGGAGCTTTTTCGCTCATAACTTTTGATTAAAGTGACTTAGTGGGGTGGGGGTTGCGCCATTGAAAATAGCAGCATTTTTTCATCCAGAAAAGTTAATAATAATAGCTTGGTCATTGGACAACTTTTTGAGTTATCACAGAAAAATAAGAAAAATTGTCACTTTTTTTTAGTTTTTTTACGTGTTTTTTCAAATATTTTGTTCAGTACGTATAGGCTTCCTTGCCCACTTATAAAAATTACCAGTCCCATGAAAAAATTCTAGATAAAATTTGCCATCCGATGGCGCAAAGAGCAACTCTCCAACTATTGTAGTTGTCGAGAAACGCAAGGTTAAAGACACTCTACCAAAACAAAAAACAAAAATTTCAATGGGCATAACTCAGCCCTTGCAATCCGAAGGTTATGCAAACATACCTACATCGACTCAACATAAGTTGCATAGTTACTTACTGGTTGGAACTTGGAAGGCTTTACTCTTACTCTCAATCCGGTACACCCTGTATTAATTTTCCAGTAGCAAATGTTTCTCGAGTGTAAGCTATTCTTTATCTAGACGTAGACAATATAAATTCAAATCCAATTTATAAAACATTTTCAAGAAAGTATCAAAATTGAAAACAAAAACAATGTTTTAATTTAATAGTTTCGAAATTGATTAACCAGTTAGAGTGCTAGACTTTGAAAAAATTCAAATTTTCAAGGTAAATATCCAATAATAAGTAAATATGTAGATTCAAAATAATAGGTAACGTAAATTTATCGGTCTTGAATTTCAACTTAAGCATAAACTTTTGACGCTTTAAACTTCACAACAAACGCAATATTTTACAATAATGCGAATATTTAAATCATTTCCACAGACAGGGAACTTGTTACTACGTGAAAGTTTACATTAGAGATGGCCATTAAGTAGTAAAATTTCGTTTTAATCTACAACGATAATTTGCTCATACGAAAAACATTTCCTTTGTCATTAGTGGATGATGAACTTTGAATTCGTAATAATGAACCAGTATCATGACTTTTCTTTGCACATAAAACGTTTTCGCTGAAAGTTTCAACTTCCACGTACTCATCGTACTGTCAAATGATCGTGAATTTCGCAAATTCAGAAGGCAAACTACCTTTTGATGCGGTGATGACTGGGTCTGTGTCCCTGTTTCAAATACGCCGAATATGTTAATTTGTTATCCATCTTTATAGCGAGGTGCCTAACCTAACTCTTCACGCGTTTTAACTTTTCACAGACATATGGGTAGATAAACGCCAACACCTTCAATTACTTTGTGAAGTAAATTCGCGTGAATCTCCCTTACTTGAAATTTAAATTTCAAATGAAACCTATTTTTTAAATTCATAGGTAGGTATTTCAATAATGATTTCGCAATCGATACAAGAAATGACAGCAATTAATTTATACGACAGTTTTTATTTGGAATTTAATTTTCAACGAAAAAAAAAAAAATGGACCACATCAGGCCTAATTCGATTGGGGAAAAATAGGTTTATTATACATCAACGTCAACGGACCCAGATAACGAACCAGTAAACGGGCATAACAAAAAAAAAAGGGGAGATTCCTAACTCGGTATAAAAAGCTTTTTTCGTGCCAATTCAATTTTTATTCAAAATCGTAAATTTAACGCGAACTAGATGAAAAAGAAATGCGTCAAGATTTTTAGAATATTCGTTTTATTGTCTTTATGTACGAAAATCGGATAAAACTTACACAAAAATTTCGTATCCAAGATAGAAAATTCATTAGAAACGAAATACTTAGCCCAATTACTCAAATATTCACTCAATTGGAGAATGATTCGTTACAAAAGAATCGTATTTCAAAAGCGGTTACAAAAAGTCTTTACGTTTTACCTTAACTTATACCTACTCGATTTAAATTTCCTTTTCTGAAAACCAAATTCACTAATGAAGTTTTTACCAAGAAAGGGTGTTCTCAGTACCTATTTACTTTTGCTCACGTATAGTCGAGGAATCTGCGCACCTTCAAATTAAAAGTAGTTTTTAAACATTTTATATTGAAAGTGAAACCCTTCTATGTTACACCCGAGGCATTTATTTAAGATAACGATTTTCTCAAGTTCTTCGAGTATACTTAGTTTAAAATAAAATTCCAAGTTGTAAAACAAAACCTGTGCTATCTATCTATTGAAAATCGAAAAATAGCCGAGCTTTTGAAGGCGTTGGCACTAAAAGCAGACTTACGAAATCCTCAAATGTTGCAATAAAACGTGTTTCACCTTTTCAAACCGACATTCGAAATAATTTAATTGCTTTAATCGTTCAATGTACACCTACGACCCTACGTGTGAAAAAAAATACTTGACTGGTTATGTATTAGGTTCGTTCGCTGATGTGGTGCAAATTTTCGGAATTTCAGTTTCGTGTTGATCATTTTCCAAAATCTCATAAGATACAATTTTGTAATTTTATAGATTAAAAAAAAAATGTGAAAAAAATTCAGGTGATGAAAAAGATTTCATTTTTCAATTTTAAAAATTTTAGGGTTTTACTTTTTTTTTTTAAATCTTGCAATAAAAAATTCGGTAGTTTCAATTTTTTAAAAACCTGCATTATTTTTGAAAAAAAATTGCAAAGAAATTTTTTGCAATTTCAAAAAATAAAATAAAAACGATAATTTTTGACATTTCAAAAAAATTTGTTTTTTATGGGGAGGGGGGGGGGGGGGTTAAAACAATTTCAAAACAAAAATTCCATAATACATTTTTTTATAGTTTTAAAAAGTTGAAATTTTGGGTTTTTGAACTTTTCAAAAGAAATCTTACAATAAAAAATTGTGTAACTTTAATTTTATTCAAACTTTTAGAATTTAATTACCTAGGTATATATTTCCAGTATCTTCAAATGTTTTTTATAACTCGAATTCTTAATTTTTATATTGAAAAATTTTTCATTAGGAAATGTTACTTGAAGTTTTTTGAAACTCGAACACTTCTTTTTTTTCAATTTGCATAATTTTTCATTACAAAATTTTTTAAAAAGAATTTCAAAAACCAATAATTTCAATTTTTTTTTAAATTGTAAAATTTTCCATCACAAATTTTTTGTTCTAATTTTTTTTAATCCCAAAAAATTCAAATTAAAAAAATTTCCAGATAGCGGCTGTGTTTCTACTTTTTACATCTCTCCAGTCCATTGAGTTTGAAATTGGAAACCATTTGTTGCTCTCTACCAAGGGATCGAAATTTGCGGATCATGAAATTATTTTTAGATTTTTTCTAAACTCAAATCGCTCTTACTTGTTACCTCAAAATTGACCCAAAAAATTTCTTAGTGATCAACAAGAATAAAACTTTGATGGGATTTTTTGACAATTTTTTTAAATCAAAATAACAATTTTTAAATAAGTTTTCCCTCTAAATTTTTTCCAAGTGAATCGCTAAACAGGTACCTACATAAATCTATTTCCATACTTTCATCATTTTCCCCATTTATTTATTTATTTTTTTTTTTCATCTCTCTGAAACATTTTTCTGAAATGTTCTATCCATTTTTTTAAAAATTGTTATTGATTAAATTTATATTAAAATTTTCTAATTTTTTTTTTGCCAAACTTTTCATTCAAATTTTTCCAATAGGTAACCAATTGTTCTCGTCATTTTTTTGAAATTTCATTTCAATATTTTCTAACAAAGGAATCTCGCCAACTGGACACCTCCGATTAAGCTGAAATTTGGCTCACTGAAAGAGCATGCCACCCAGACCTCACAACCAAATTTTTAGCTGCCGAAGTTGATTTTTCGATTTTTGGCGAATTTTAGAAAATGACCACAGACGCCTCCAATGGGGGTTGTCCGATTGCGTCCCATGAGGGAGGTTGACTGTGCGTACGTGCGGAAGGGACTAGTTCGATTGCGTCCCAAAGAAATGCGTACGTGCAAAATGGGCTAGTCCGATTGCGTCCCAGTTCACGTGGAGGCGAACTGGTTCATGCCCCAAAAATATTGTTTAGTTAAACTTGAGTAGGGAAGTCATGGTCTTGTGAGAAAATATTTTTGGAAAAAATTACTTTCAAGAAATTTTTAATATAAAAAGCTCGAAATTCATTCATACTTCCCTCCCGCTCCCACAAAATCCTAAAAAAGTAATTTCAAACGAAAAATTTGAAGGCAATGACCGAAGAATTCGATTTTTTTTTAATGTTGTATTTCTAATGTGAATAAAATAATTTTAAAAAATCGTGTTACTGAGTCAAAATTCAGAAAAAAATTCTAAAAGAAGTTTTACATTAAAAATTGAAGCCACAAGAGAAGAAAAGTTATCATTGAAAAAAAAAATGTTCCAAACACCTAAATAGTCCGAAAAAGTCGAAATTTCAAATTCAAAAAAATCACATGAATAATGGATAGGTATACTTACCTACCCATGAAAAGAGTTTTGAAATAATTTCAAAAAAATTTGTGTTCAACAAAATTTGTAAAAAGTTTATTTTCCTTGAATTGTTTTTAAACTTAAATTTTTTGAACGGTCCGCAATTGGACTATTCATATTTGCACGTACACATTTTCGGCGGGGACGCAATCAGACTACCACCTGATTCACGTACGCATTTTTTCGGGACGCAATCCGACTACTCTTTTCGTCAAGTACACACATTTGGGACGCAATCGGGCGATCCCCCCTCCAATAAAACATTTTTTGAAAAAAAATTGTACATTTCAAGATAGACTCCTGAAAATTGGTTTGTACACTAAAGTCAACCTCCCGAGTCGATTAGGACCATTTTCGAAACGATCTGGAGCCTCTAGAAAAAGTTGACTTTTCTCCAGCGCACTGGGATAGCTCCACACGGCTTTATAATTAGCTTCGGCCGCTGAAAATTTAATCCCAGCCTTAGTATGATGTCATCTATCGATTGACGTATGTAGTTGAATCCAAAATCTGAGGTGACGAGTTCGCACTTGTTTTTTCTTGACAACTTGAAAATTTTGCATTTTTTAAAAATTCCCAAAAATCAATTGCTGAAGAAAAGTCAACTTTTTCTGGAGGCTCCAGATCGCTTCCAAAATGGTCCCAATCGACTCGGTAGGTCGACTTTAGTGTACAAACTAATTTTTAGGATTCTATCTTGAAATTTACAATTTTTTTTCAAAAAATATTTTTTTGGAGGCGGTTTTAGCCATTTTCAAAAATTTTCCAAAAATCTAAAAAAAAACTTCGGCAGCTAAAAATTTAGTTGTGAGGTCTAGGTGGCATTCTTTTTCAGTGAGCAAAATTTCAGCTCAATCGGATGTGACGAGTTTGCGAGGTTCCCTTGTAAGTAAATTTCCAGTAAATTTTGTTCCCAATTTCCTATCTATTTTTTTTTGGAATTTCAACCAAGTATTTTTTCATAATTATTTATCAATTATTTTCAAATTTTCTCCAAGCACGTTTCAATTGCTTATAAATTTTTTTCGAATTTTTGATATTTTTTTTCAAAAATTTTCTTTTTAAACAAAATGTTCAAGTTTTGTGCTTATTTTTTTGTGTGGGGGGAGGGGTGAAAAATTATATTTTCTTCTGGTTTGTCAAGGATAATGTCTCTAAAACAAAAAATAAAAATAGGATGCCTTCTTAACAAGAAACAAATAAATTCGGCTTTTTTTGTTTTATTATGATTAATATTTTTGCGTGATGATGATTTTTTTTTTTATTTTATCAAAATTTCATTCTGGGAAACCGAAAAAAAATTTATTAGATACTCAAAGATTAGGTGAGAAGAGTCAAGAAATAATTTCATGCGATCTGCAACTTTTCAATCCCCTGATAGAGGACAATAATTATGGAATCTTGAACTGAAAATGAACCGTTTCTCCATCTGATGTAAATTTTCTTCTTACATTGCCTATTTCAGTGAGTAAATATACCTAATTTATTACGTAACGTTTGAATTACCTAAATCGAAAATTTTTATACCCATCCGTAGTCACTTAACCAATTTTGTGGTCCTATTTTCATTTCATACAACATTACTATATTGAGTACTTAATCGAATCCATGTGAGAATATTTTCGTTCAAAAGAGTTTCACACGTGATTACGATATCGGTACATTTTTTATTTACAATTCCCTCAATGAAGTGTGATTCCAAAACCTTTACACTACAACAAGAATGAATTGCTATATTTTCGGCTTTCGATTAACCTACTCATACGAAAAAGCATCGTTTTCATTCCCAGCAAACGAATATTTCTGGCTTTCTACTCGTGATACCAGATAAACTTGGCATTCCAAAACTTGGATTTAATTTTCCATTTCTCAAATCAGTTTTTCTCTATATGTATATTCGTACTATTCGTATAATATACCTACTTATTGAGCATCAAATGAAACTTGAGTAAAACGGTAGGGTATTGAATTTTTAGCCGCTTTGGAACCATCTCCAAATTTGATAGAAATCTTTGATTAGGTATACTTACCTATCGTAATAATGTTAAACGTAATTCCAAAAAATACGATTCTACATAATGGGAATTTCATGCGACTAAAGTATAAAAAACCACAGCAAAGCCAATCTTAGAGTATAGGTATAACGATTTTCCACCGCATTAAGTTTAATATAATTTATATTAATTTTATGATTAATCGAAGTCTTTCGCTACAGTTTAATTAAATAAGCACTAACTAGCAAGTATAGCTTTATAACGATAACGCAATCGATTTTTTTGAGATGGAGACGAGCGTGTAATTAGTTAGTAGGTTGGAGGACCGACATCGACATGGCGAAACTTCAAGCATTATTGTTCAAGCGACACTAAAAGTGGAAGGAAATTCATTCCATTCCCCTTCATGAAGCAAGTTGCTCTAATGGTAGGAGATTTTGTTCGCTTATGATGTAAAGTTTTTTCAAATAAAAATACTTAAATCTCAGATCATTTCACATGTACCTAAGTAACTATTCCACTTTTGAAACAATTTTGAGTTATTTCATCCAATTACCCACTGTCCATTAGAGAAAATTGTGTTCAAGTCTGATTTCACTCACGAATAGCCAGGTTTTTATTTCAAATAAATCATTTTCTATGTATCTACCTACCTACCTACCTACCTATCTGCCTACATCTATACTATACCTTTGAAAATTTCGGATAAAGTAACAAAACAATAAAAATAAATTTTATGTGCAATGTTCCTTTATATTTAGTTTTGTTGATACTGCTACAAACATTACCTAAAATCTTCTCTCGAGTTTTGAACATTTTTTTCTAAAGCATTTTCCTTTCATAAGCCAATTTATCAATGTCAAATCATGAACCGAAATTTTAGCTCGAGCAAACGTACTCGTTTGATTTAGATTTTAAAATGAACAGTTTTCATAGATTAATAAAATGAATAAATACGAGCTATGTTAGTAATCGAGTTCATTCACTCGCTAAAATAAAATCTACAGAGTTTAAAATAGTATTAATATACCTGCTTAACTCGCTCTCCTCGAATTATACATAAATATATTATATTTTACCATAATATGCGTGCTCGCAAAGATTTAGTACTCTAAAATTGAGCCATATATTATTTTTCTATTCTTGTAACGAAATAGTCACAAAATCGTACATTATATACCTACCTATTTAATCTTAAATTTTGTAGGTAAATTCAATACTCTTCAAAGTTTCATATGTATAATGAGTAAAATTGAAAAATTTCGTATCAAAGGTTTTTTTCTCTCCCCTTTAATTTGTTAGGTAATTTTTATTAATTCTTCAATTTTTTTTCTCAGAGTTGCTTAGTTATTTTTTGTTTAATTTTCACTCAATTAGGTAAATTTTTCATTTTTTTTCAGAACTTTTAAGAATGATGTAGGTTCCTAGATTTCATTTTTCCATTTTTTTATTTATTTTATTTCGTGATTATAGTAGGACGTCTCCTAAAATAATTTATGGTTAATTGATTTCTTTTACAAAATAAGTAGGTAGGTATACTGGCTGTAGGTCAATTGAGTCCCGGAAGAAAATTTCTAAACCGGACACAGGTCAATTGAGTCCCTTGCGTTGAAGGGAATTTTCTTCGAGAGTTCACGATATGTACGAGTTGAGTCCCACATAAGAAATGCACATGTACGAGTTGCGTCCCGTGGTTGCATTGAGTTCATTGATGGATAATGCAGTTTCTAACATTGATAGGTGAGAGATGAATTAGGTTGAAGTTTTAAACCAGTAATTTTCGTTGATATGGAATGAATAAAAAATTTTGAATAGGTAACTTTCTTTAAAAAAAAAAAAGACAAGAAAGTTTTTTAAAAATATTTTCAACGGAATTTTAGGATTTTTCCAGAAAAATTTTGCAAGATTTTTTGTAAACTTGTTTTTAAAAAATTTCAATCGCGAATTTTTGAATTTTTTTTTTCTGAAGATTTGAAGTAATAATGACAACAAGAAAACTCTTGAGTAGGTACAAAATTTTTGGGGGATGACATAGTCCACCTCTCAGTGCTATCCCCTCAGTAATGCTAAGAGACCGTCAGTACTTGTATTTTATTCGGACTCAACTCGTACATGTCTAATTTCGGCACGCTCGCGCTCGGGACGCAATGAGCCCCCTACCTCTCAGGGGAGCGGAGCTAGGGGCTCTCAAAGTGGCGTCACTTTCGAAAAAAACGCGGTTTTTCGCTATTTTCGGGCAGCGGCACTCGAGTTACCCCCCCCCCCCCCAACGCACCCCACTGAAAAAGTGCAGTTTGAGTTTCTACACCTCCCTGGACCATTGATTTTGAAATTGGATACCACTTATTGTCCTCTACCAGGGGTTGAAAAGTTGCAGATTGCTGAAAAATCGAGATTTTTAAATTTCAAAAAAAGGAAATATCAGCTTCTGGGCGCCAAAACTGGGATCAAACGGCTCATATTGATGCAAGAAAAATAATTCGATAGAAAAAGTTGAAAATTATTCATTCCAGGAGTGCCAACTTCTGATTTTCTTAAAGCATGGATTTTTGCCATTAAAAATTGGGATATTTAGATTTTTTCAGAAAATCAAAAATTGGCACACCTGCAATGAATAATTTTCAACTTTTTCTATCGAATTATTTTTCTTGCATCAATATGAGCCGTTTGATCTCAGTTTTGGCGCCCAAAAGCTACACCCAAAAAATACGAAAATGAAAACTTTAATTTATTTTATCGACAGTTTAAATATTTTGTGTCGGTTAGAAAAAAAGCTAAAAAATTTTAATTTTTTTTCGTATTTTTACTTGTTTTTTGAATTTTTCATTGGTACCTAGGTAATGATATTTAAAAATTTTCACTATATGTTGTACCTTGTTCGAAATTTTATTTATTTTTTTCTAAAATATTGTGGATGAGTAATTTTGTATATAAATAACTAGTTTTATACTTACTCAGAAATTTCCTTTCGAAATCTTGAAAAAAAAAATTTTTATGAATACTGAATAATTTCCTTAAAAAGTTTGTTTGAAAAAATTATTGAAAAAAAAAAAATTCTCCAAAAAATTCTAATTTTCTAATTATCTACCATCTCTTCAAAAAAATTTAAATGTCGTTATAAATAATTCAGAAGAAAATTAAAAATTCAACTTGAACACAAATTTGATTTTTATCACTCTTGAAAATTGAGGTAAAATCAAAAATCACCATCAATTTTTATTTTTTGGATAAAAATATAATAATAGTTGCCTATGTTAATACCTTTTTAATCCATAATTGTTTTCATTCTAGCTGATTTTTAATTTTTATTTTCTTCAATAAAAAACGTAAAAAAATGTGTGTTTTTTTTAGTGTCTCCATAAAAACGGAACTAAACAATGAAAAATCACTGAAAATGGTCTTGTTGGGTAAAAGTACCTATTTTGTTGTAAAATGTTGAAAAAAATTAAATTCCAATTTTTTGAAATTTTTTTCGTTTTCCTAAAAAAAAATCTCTACTCCAGCACTCAAAATATTTTTAAAAAAATTTTAGAAAGCCGGATCTTGACACCCGAGCGGCACATTCGATCGATAATATCGGAAGATGTAACGTATCGATAAAAAATCGTTTGAAAATCTATAGATGTTCTCACGATATTATAAAGATTTATCGGTACAATTTCATAGGCAAAAAAATCTAAAAACTATCGAATTCGATATTATTAAAATTTTATGACGATATTTGTCAACGATACTATCCACAAAGAATATTAAATTTATCGATTCCGATTTTCCACCGATTTTGTGCAGATATTTGAAACTACATTATCGACAAAGAATATTAAATTTATCGAATTCGATTTTTTAACGATTTTGTAAAGATATTTAAAACTATATTATCGACAGATTATATGAAATTTCTCGACTTCGATATTTTACCGATTTTTTGACGATATTTGAAACTATATTATCGACAGATTATATTAAATTTATCGAATCCGATTTTTTACCGATTTTGTAAAGATATTTGAAACTATATTATCGGTACATAATATGCAATTTCTCGATTTCGATTTTGTGACGATATTTGAAACTATATTATCGACAAATAATCTGAAATTTCTCGAATTCGATTTTCTAACGATTGCGTGAAGATATTTGAAACTATATTATCGACAGATTATATGAAATTTCTCGACTCCGATATTTTACCGATTTTTTGACGATATTTGAAACTATATTATCGACAAATAATCTGAAATTTCTCGAATTATAGTACGTTCGGCGAAAGATTAAACCTGGCAAAATAAAAAGTGGGGGACGCAGTGAAAAAACGAAGCAATTAGAAGCCGAGAATTTTTCTTTTTGGCGCGTTGATTGGTTCATTTTCGCTCCGCCTTTCTCGCGTCAAAATTTGCCAGGTTTAATCTTTCGCCGAACGTACTATAGGTTTTTTAACGATTTTGTGAAGATATTTAAAACTTTATTATCGACACGTAATATGAAATTCCTCGAATTCGATTTTTCAATGATTTTGTGGCGATATTTGAAACTACATTATCGACAAATGATCTGAAATTTGTCGAACGATTTTTCAACGATTTTGTGACGATATTTGAAATTATTTCCAAATTTTAAAAATTGGTGAAAATTTTTGTAAGTCCAACTCGTCTGGAAGTACTAAACTGCCTATTAGAAGCGTTTTATTGCTAATTCCTCAACGATAAGGTATGGCATAGTGGTTAAGGAAGAGGATTACCATGCAGGAGGTAGATGGTTCAAGCCCCACGGGTGGCAGATTTTTTATACTTTTTTACGACTTTTTCTGAAATGATCCTCTTACCGCAACATGAATAATGTGTTTAGGCATAGTTTAATGTATTAATTATGCTAATTAATGATTTTTACTTATATAAAAAAGCTAATAAAAGACGAAAAATCGGAATAAAAAATCGATAAAAAATCGACAGAATATCGAATTTGATAAAGTGTCGCGAAAGTTCCGCCTAAATCGTGAAATTATCTTTCGATATTATAGATATATTATCGATAAAATATCTTACTATAATCTCGAAATGTTTGCTAACTATAATTCGTCGATAATCTATCTATATATCGAAAGATAATTTCACGATTTAGGCGGAACTAACGCGACACTTTATCGAATTCGATATTCTGTCGATTTTTTATTTCGATAATTTGTCGATTGTGCTGCTCGGGCATTTCAAAAAAAAAATTAAATTACAAGACACCTTTATAAATACGTACTTTGTCATATTTGAGGGTATACTGTTGATTTTGAAAGTATACTGGTAGGTAGGTAGGTATACACATCGCACGCAACAACTGTCTTCTCGTAAATTCCCATTTTTTTCCTTTTTTATTTCGCAAAAACGAAACCAACATAGGTGTGTAGTGTAACTTACTATCAACCTGTAGATTGTTCATACCCGCATACGAATTTATACCAATAAAGCTGAAATAGGCTTTACATCAAATTGGTATATAGGTACCTACATTAGTGTTGAACCATCGGTGTTGATTTATCGGCCTTTGTGATTGCGGTACGACTAGAACTGAATGAGACAAAAAATTTAATATAACTTTACATCGCCACTGATAAATAATAAAACTAGTCGAGTCAATATTTAATTTCGCTGTAAGCGATAAAAACTAAATTCAAAGATATTTTGAAGCGTAACGTCATATTAAACGTATTTATCAGAATACTTGTGTACGTGAGATGTAAAATGAATGAGAAAGTACGTATCAAAAGAATAGAAACGAAGATGTATATTTCTTTTGAAAAATAGAAAGAGAGAGTTCGAGACAGAAGGGAAAAAAATCGTAATTTATTTGCTTGAGGATAAAAACAATTTTGAAAAATAAACTACGCGTACTTGTAAATGCAACAGCGCGAATGAAATGTTACCGAAAATTTTACATAAGAAGGGGCGAAGTCACTATTTGCTTTTTTTATGTTCTACAAAACCATAAAGTGCGTTACGTTGTGGGATCGCCAGAAATATATTCCTATTATTTCGGAGAACATTTCCCTTTTATGCTGGATTATTGTACATATATTTTACTACACGTATCAGAAAAATTTTTATGTTGAAAACTTTTCTTACTCCCCGGTGAATAAAAGTTTTGAATTTAAGCAAAATACAATTCGCTCCGCTTATTACATGTAAATTGAAAATCAATCGAATACTGCGACGTAATGAATAGAGAGAACCGTACTACAATATGGTAAAAATCCCGTTATTACTTCGTAACAATCTAAAGTATCTTTTCAACTTTTCAAAACACCCTCAAAAGAAAAAACTTTGTTAAAATTGAAAGAAAAAAAATTAGGAAGAAAACGTTTGGAATCAGATAAATACCTACATAATATCGTAAGACCATTTAACAAAAAAAAATCTATGTAATAACTTGGGCAAACAGCGAATGTGGACATATATGTACATATAGTATTACTTCCACAATACGCAGCTATCGAAGCAGTTGTCGTAAGCGTTATCTAACCTACATACTATAAACAGGGATGTCACTTAGTTGAGCTCCCTCGTCTCGTGAGCTGTATAAGGTACCAAATAACTTGATCTCTCGTCTTAAATTTTGTCCACCAGAAATACCGTATTCACGTTTTGAAAAAAAATTCCAAGAACTTCTTCACAAAAAAATTTCTTCAAAAAATTCATTTTTTAAAGCAAACTTTTTCAAAAAAGGAAATTTTTGAAAAAATATGTAATTCGTACAAAATTACGCATTTATGAAGTGCGTAAAATTCTCGCCGATAAACAGGCCCGGCGAGTGGGTGGAGCGGTGGACAAGGAAGACACAAGTCTTGGGCTCGGAGTTTTTCTCAGGACCCGGATTTTTCTCCGAAACTCCGAATTTTCCCCCTCACCTCATAAGGCTCTCAAGGTAAAATGGTAAAATTTCTTTGGGGCCCAAATTCTAAATTTTATATCCTTCGAACAGTGAACATGGTCTCAACTCAATGTAAACAACGCGACCACAGAGACACATAATTAAAGAAAATTATTTTAAAGTGAATTTTAAAATTTTCTTCTCAACAAAATTGGAAAAAAATCAAGAAAAAATAGAATTTCAGCTAAACGGTTTTTTTTGACTTGATCTTTCTTTGATTTCTGATTTTTAAATTTTCTGCAAGTGGTTTTTTTTTTAAAATTTCGTCAAAATTTTTTTTTGAAGATTTCTTTTTTGCAACATCTTTTTATTCAAAAAATTTTCAAATTCCTTTGAGAACTATTTTTTTTTCTCGAAAATTTAGCAAAGAATTTTTTTGATTTTTTTTGAATTTCCTTTCAGTTTTTTAAAATTTCTTTATTTCTTAACAATTTTTTTTGAAAAGGAGTTGTTGTTTTTTTTTAATTCAGTGAAAGAACCTTTCTTTTTAAAAGCTTGAATGAAAGAATTTTTTCACTTTTTTAAATTGAAAAATTTTCAAATTTCTTCTAATTTGTTCAAGTTTTGTCCAGGCGAGTTCTTATGGGTTTTTGTGCATCGGTAGAGAATAGAGATCATGCTCATGTCAGTGGCATGTATCGATGTCGACGAGAATATTTTCGCATAAAAACCAACTTGACGATGTATTAATACTAATCTTATCTATCTCAATAAGCTCGAGTTAACTTTGCAATAAACCTGTTTGGCTAGGTACCTATCTTTATTAAAATCGTAGATTTTCAGTCAATTAATTCTCTTTTTCGATGACATGCGCAAACAATGGTTTGCTGTTATCTCAAAATTGTGGGGCCATCGAGAGAGAGAGAATTTCCATTCGTTCTTTATTCGATTCCTAATCCTATAACTCTTCCCAATTAGGTATACTTATAATTTTGTCACATTTATTAATCAAATTCACAAAATATATGTATTTTTTCCTGTTTAAAAATAATGTATCCTACTCTTCATCGCTTTCAAATTTTTCGTGTTATTTTTGTTAAATTTGTGCGATATTAAATAAAATTGGTTATATTATTTATCCGTTTATCGATCAAGTAAATTCGCAACTGTATCACATACCTATTTAGATTTTATTTTCAATCTTCTCGTATTTAAATGTAAAATTATTTTGGTTCGCGTTGTTCGTGGCTTATTTGAATGAAACTCGTGATACCTGAATTTAATTTATGAATCACATATCGCATATTTTTGTATTTTAATTTTTTCTCATCAAACATTATTGCAAAATTGGGAAAATCTTGAGTGATACTTCCTTAATTTTTTTTTCGCGTTGTAAAAATTGAACGTTCTGTCTGTGCGGGATAATTTTTTGTTTCGGAGACATCTACCAATTAGAAAAAAGAGATCGATATCCATCAGATTTTCCTACATCAAGATTTCAAGGATTTATCATTGGTTTAATATTCTTTTTCTTCAATAGATGTATTTTTCTATCATTGGTAATTATGACAAAAAAATTTTTTACGTATTATTATTCAACTTATAATATTAGCTGTTATTTCCCTTCTATAATCCTTATAGTCATTAGTTCATCAATTCCAATTTGTTGAAATATTTTTTGTTTTATAACCCTTCAAAGTCACACATGAAAATTTAATAAATTACAGTAACTTTTTCAGTTTTTCTGCAAAAAAAAGAATGAAATTGGTATTGATTGTGTATTTTTTTTACGGCGAATCCAAATTTCTTATCAGAAATTTTTTCTGATCAATGGTTTTCTCAAAAAATTTAATTTCCCCCTTACTTTCATGAGTTTTTAATGATTGGTCAATATCTTGGAAACAAAGGGTTGTATTGAAAAATTATTCCTTTAACACAGACCGCAAATTTCATGATGAACAATTTTGGTTATTATAAATTTTTGGCTAGAACCAACCGTTGATGAGAAAAATCATGAAATAAGTATCTAAGTAGAGAGAAAATAATAAGCCCCCGCCCCTTCAATTCACGAAGTAGGCAGGCAACCCGCTTTGCATTCATAATGTACCACTTCATAGCGCGCGCAGGCATGGTGATAGGTTGTTGCCACGTCGCCTCCCCTTCTACCATTTACGGGTGGAGTAAAACCGGTATTAGTGAATTTCACTAAGTGTGACTTTGAAGGGTAAGTATAAATAAACGAGATTCTGCGCTACCACTCAAAATATTTTTTTTTGAAGAAAATTTTTTAGGAAGTTGGCCAACCCTTGAGATTTTGAAAAAAATTAAATTGTGATTTGTGATGAAAACAAAAAGCAGTTCAAAAAAAATCAACAAAAAACATACAAACTTCGTATTAACCGACGTTTTCAGTTATCCGACGCAATCCATTCCCCAATTGCGTCAGATACTCGGTAGTTGACTGGGTATTAAAAATTTCCAAATGATGAATACGCATAGTCTTACTTTCAAATCAAATAAAAGAAAACCGTGCTCCTATAAAAATAAAATATTAAGACAAATAAATGCGAGACAATGCAATATAAGGCTCAAGAAAGAAAGACAAAATTCGATCAATCATGGAAGTACACTGCAGATTACATCTTTATAGAACAGAAGGACAAATTTATACCAAAAGCCTACTGCCATCTCATCTAATATAAACTAATCTTATCAGCTGGCTTCAAAAATGAATTCAGCATCTCAAAATCTGGTTCAGGGGCATACAAGTAACTTACTTAGACGTAATTTTTTCCTATATTTTGCTGCAAATATCAATCAAAAAAATCATTAGGGGCAAATGCCCTCTTGCCCTCCAAGTTATCCTATGTTCAGAGTCCTGGGTGACATGTTCTTAGCCATATTTCAGCTCAATCGGAGTTGATGAATTGACAGGATTTCCTTGTGAGAACATTTTTTGTATAGGTACCAAAAATTTGAATTTTTCAATCATTTTTGAAAGAATTTAAAAATTATTCTCATCTATTTTTTCAGGGAATTTTCGTAAAAGGAATTTTTTAATGTTTCAGCAGGACTTGAGATTTTAAAATAAATTTACAATTTGGTTTTTCGAGATGCTTTTTGAATTTATTTCGGAAATATTTTTTTAAAAAGGTACTTGTTTTTTGAAAAAAAAATCTTATGATTTTTTTAGCTGAACAAATTTTTAGAATTTTTGAAAAATTATTAAATTAAAAAAAAATCTAGCAAAATTTAAAAAAAAAGTCATTTTAAACAAAATTTGAAAAAATTAATTATTTCTAATTTAAAAAAAAAAAATGTAAAAATTAGGTATATTTTCAAAAACTTTTTAAAAAATTCCCAAGTGAATTTTCGAACAAAATTTGGAACAAATAATTTTTTAATAGGTATCCATTTTTACTTAAAATAATTGAGAAAAAATTTCATAAGTATTACCTATATTTGAATTGTAATTAATTTATGGTAGATATTCAGTAAACAAAATTTGGTAGAAAAAAATATTTGAACGAAATCCTAAAAAGATTAGGTACATTTTATCAAAGGTTTTGAATTTTTTTCCGCACAAAATTCTAAAATATAAATTATTGTTTTAACTAAATTTTAAAATAATTGTACTCAAACAAAATTAATTTTTTAAAAACAAAAATGATCATGTTTTCTCAAATTTGCATGTGTTTCAGTCAAATTTAAAAAAAAAATTGACATTCGAAAAAATGCTGCGAAAAAATTTAATATCTGCAGTTTCTTCAGAAAATTATGAAAATGTCTGTTTGTGGAAAACGTTTTCTGATAAAAAAAAAAAAAATGCTGCGAAAAAATTTAATATCTGCAGTTTCTTCAGAAAATTATGAAAATGTCTGTTTGTGGAAAACGTTTTCTGATAAAAAAAAGTACCTATCTCACATCTAATACTTATATACGTATATATTTTTTTGTGTAATGTTGGAAAAATTCCTTTAAAATTGACTTGCAAAATAAAATTTTTGTACAAGAAAAGTTTTATTTTAATAAACTTTTTCTGTCGAGATAATTTCATTCTGGTGTCGAAAGGATATTTTTCATAAAATAATACATATTTTCACATTCATCAGAGCATATTTGAGCATATTCGAAAAAAGCAATACACGTTCCCTCTTCCCTGCCCTATTAATCGCCCTGCCGTACAGCCAATTTATTTGCTTCATATTTTAAATGGTACCTAAATACTCCCCCTCTAACGAACAAATAAAACATTGTGATGTCAGCTGGAGCATTAGCGAAGATTTGTATTATTCAGAAAGAAATACAATGTTGTAATGTTTGTTCGATACAAAATTGACAAGATCAAACTAAGTAAACCTCGCCAACCTTATAAACCCAATAGTTTACCTATTACCAAAACCAACACAAGCCTTCTTCGAACTTGTGAACATTCGAAATCACAGAAGGGAAAAAAAACAAACTACAGCCTCGTAGGAGTCATTTTATGCAATGTTACGATATCAACGTTTTCCAGAAAACCGTAATCCCTTCCATGTGCGTATACAAGTGATACCAAAAATCGCTTCCACGATACGTATAGATATTCAGTTCATTTTCCTTTATCTTTTCTTCTTAGAGATACATTCTTTTGGTTTCAAATAATCCATTCGGATTGTTATTACTGTATACCTACGCGTAAGAAATCCCATGGTCGACAATAAAATAGCTTCGTATTAATAAGAATGAGGAAAAATACTACGTATACTTTTGCATTCGGCTATACTCGAATGATTTTTTATTAGTTCAGAAATTAATAAAAACTTTCTTATTTTCGTTTCGATCAACGCTGCACTATCGAGCAACTTATTTCAAGGTAACAAAACAACACCCTAATTATATAGGCTGCAGCTGTATGATCCAAAATTCAAACTTGAAGAAAAAAGTCTTCGAATAACAAGCTTGCTCGTATCTGAAAGGTAATAAAAAGCAAATTGGGTGATTCAAAACTATAAGGTTATCGATTCGAAAAAAAATTAAACATGGTCTTTTAACAAAAAAATAACTCGCTGTTGAAGATGTTCCGCGTAGGTACGAGAGCTCTTTCATGTTTTTTTTTTCCGAGTTTGTATTAAACCCAATTCTTCTTATAGGTACAATGTACTATAAAAATTTATGTAATGGAAAAAGTATAGGTACCCATTTTTGAAGGACAAGGATGCAAAATAAATGAAATGTAAATGATAGATTAGTTGCCTATCCTAAAAAAACCCAGGCGAAACAATTTAACAATCTTAAAAAAACCTTGGATACCTAACACGTTCAGGTTTTCAAGCAAAAGCTTTAGAAAAATTTTCGTACTTTCTTATACAGTATATTTATTTTCATAATACGCTTACTTTCACCATGTACACACGAATAGAAAAAAACTTGAGCGATAAAATTTTCTAAGTCGCTTCTAGTAGTATAATAAGGCCATCTTTTCTACCGAAAAAAACGCAATATTTGAAATTTCACAAAAGCCTGATTAATTGGATTTTTTACCTACGAATATATTTATTAAAAAAATAAGAAAATAAAAAAAATTGTAGGCCAACAAATAATTTCGAAAGAGAGTTTTTCACAAAATTTATTTTCTTTTGACTTGTGTGAAATCGTTTTTAAAACTAAAAAAGAATATTTTTTCGTTTCGCAATAAAATACAAGCAGGTAGATATACTATAAAGTACTATTATTACCAAGAATACAGCTCATTATAGAACAATATTGTTGAAATCGTCAATATAATTCGAAAGCTATGTAACTTCAACGAGGCGACAAGCCGAACATTGTAAATTTAATCTCTGATAACAATACTCAAGTTAACCCTCGAGAGGTTCAACTTTCGACTTTTCAATTGGCGCAAACTGATACCACGAACTTTATGCCATTACCATTACATTATATACCTATACAAAGCTTAAAATTCACTCAAATTACCTTGCTTGCCAATAAAAGCGCAAAATGTGTGATAAAATTGATGAAGTGTGTCGAGATTCGCGCTTTACCGAAATCCTCGTTTTCATTTCAACAATATCAAAGGAAAATAAAGTGAAAAAAAAAAAAATGTTTCCACCTACGAACGCCTTCTGCATGTAAATTTCAAATAAATACTTTTCAACGCTTGTTTCTTGTAAATCAAAACAAGTTTGATGACATTAGCGAATGATTTTAATTTCCATAAAATTCCGCGCGAATTTTCTACATACGGCAGGATTAAATGTCGGTGACAAGTGTAAAAGATGGGTAGTAAATTATTACCTAACAAGCGCCGTTGGTTGTTACAGTTAACAAAATTACATAAATCTTATACAACTTGTTAAATGTAATTTCTGTGGTAAACCATAGATAAATTAACGTTACCCTTCATCGAAGTAATTTAATTTTTTGTGTACCAAACTTCCCGAAACAATCAAGCCAAGTTAAAAACGCTGTTGGACGTTTAAAAAATGAGTATTACGTAATGTTCAGCAATCATAACTTTGATAGGACACTTTCGTAATGTTGTAAAAAAATATTTATCCTTACGCAACGTGTTTTTTTCTTAATTAGTAACTTGAAAGTTTAAATTTTATATTTCAGAAATTTTGTAACCAACGACCAGGGTAAAAAGTTCACCAGTAATTTTAGTTTCTTCTTTTCCAAAAGAAAAAAAATTCCAGCTCGTAGTAAACGTTGTATAAAACGGTCATATTTTTTCGCGAGAGCATTTTTAGACAAATGGGTTTAGTTTTCACTTCTACGTGACTTATTCGTCCGGGAACAAATGCTGAAAATCTTAAAAACAAACTTATCCGATGACGGTGTTTTAGTTAGGGAAAATTTTACGACGAAAATTTACTTTTCTACAGGCTTGTTTTTTTGAATTATGTTATGAACACGCTTGACTTATTCGTTCAAAGTAGTATAAGCGGTAGGTATAAAAGCGCTCCTATTTCTTTTTGTTTGATCTAGATAATATTTCTCTCTATAGTAGGTATAATCGAATCTTTTTCACCTCTTCATTTCATTTTTGATAGATAATAATTGTAAATATACTTATCCTAAAGAAGAAGAAAAAGGGTTGCGAAAACAAGGTTAAAATGAAAGCTTGCATATACCTACAGGATGTACCGGATTGAGAGTAAAGCCTTCAAACCAATAACTATATGCAACTTATGGTGAGTCGATGTAAGTATGTTTGCCTAACCTGCGGAATGCCGGAGCCGAGTTATGCTCATTGATTTTTTTTGTTTTGTGTTGGCTGAGTGTTTCCTATCTCGCGCTTCTCAAAAAGTGGTAGTTAGAGAGTTTTGGTCATTTTTATAGTTTGCAAGGAAGTTTATACCTACCAAACGAAATATTTGAAAAAACTCAAAAAATATTATATTAATAAGTGACAACTTTTCTGTAATAACTCATAAAGTTGTCCTATGACTAACCTGTTATTATTGAATTTTCCGGACGAAAAAAGTCCGTTCTTCACAATGCCGCAACCCCACCCTTCTTTCTTGCTCCAGTAGAACGTTATGAATAAATAGCTTATTGAAAAAAGTCAGAAAAAGTTGTAAGAATTGAAAGTTTTCTATCGCCACTAGCCTTAGTTACTGTACAAGGCGTTAAAAAAAAGTTTTTTATTTATTTTTCTTAAATAATTTTTTTCAGCAGTTTTTCTAAAAAAAAAAAAAAAAAAAAAAACCTGCTCATGACTCTTGATACATATTATCTAAAAAATCGGTGCTGCGTCTCATCATGGGTTGCGGTCCCCGGGATCCCTCTTTGGTTCTATTTCTACACTACGTTTGAAATTGAAAGTATGAAACAAAATATATTATGCTTTTACTTTGTGATAAAATGTATAAAAGTCAAAAAGTATTTTTGAAAGATTCATTTAGGTACATGGAATTAATGTAAAAATTAAAAAGTCTAAAAAAAAATCTGGAAAGTGAAACTGATACCTAGCATATAATTTCCATGCAAAAATATAAGAATTAAAAAAATATAACAAAATATTGAAAAGCTGAATTAAAATTTTTTAAAGTTTCAGAATGTCCGACAAAATTTTTAAAAGTCATCAATTTTTTTTTAATTTCCAAGTTTTTTAATATTTGACAAAAACAATCCAGTGAAACTGTCATTTCACACGCGCCCTCCCGAAAGTAAAAGATGCGACCCGACTGATGACGAATGAAGAAATTGAAATTATTATGTTTGAGAATGTCAGACAAAAATATATCAAGGTCATGAATTTTTTTTTTAATTCTAAGTTTATTACTTTAGAAAAATTGCAAGTTTTTTAATGTCTGGCAAAAAAATTGAAAAATATGTATTATGTTTAAGAAGGTATGACAAAATGTAGTTATAAAAGTCATATTTTTTTTTTTAAATTCCAAGTTTTTTAATGTCTGGCCAATGATGGAAAACTGAAACTAAAAAGGCTAAAACTGAAACTGAAACTAAAATCGTATCAGTTTTACCTTACCTTTACTAGAGATGTCATTTTTCAGTTTTAATAAACCAAAATTAAAATTTTCCATTTCACAGTTTTGCTTTAATGTTTGAACCCTCTGCTTACTGCTTAGTGTTAAAATTTTTAAATTTATGTAAAAATTGCAACAACAAAAAATAAAAAAATAACCGAAAATCAAAAATCAGAAAATGATAATGAACAAAAAAAATCCAAAATGAAAACTGTATCTAACTGAAAACTGAAAACTGAAACTAAAAAAAATAATAAAAATGTAAAAAAATTTTAAAAAACCACGCTTTTATTTAAAGTTGGTCACTTTGTAAAATGTTATTCATAGGGAAAGAGTAATGCCTTAAAAAACAAAAAATAAAATTTACTTGAATACAAAAATGTGTAAAAAAATTTTCATGACACATTTTTGTATTCAAGTAAATTTTATTTTTTGTTTTTTAAGGCATTACTCTTTCCCTATGAATAACATTTTACAAAGTGACCAACTTTAAATAAAAGCGTGGTTTTTTAAAATTTTTTTACATTTTTATTTAACTCTTTTTGTCGTTGAAAATATTTTAATTTCATAGTTTTACTAGGTTCGAATGTCTATCTAAAAAAAAAAAAAAATTCAGCGGCCTCGAAAACCTACATTTCGATACCAATGTTGTGATTTTCTGAAATTTTCAAAACTGAACCCCCTCATAGGAGTTCAATTTGGGGTCGGGGGTAAATTTGAGTTCGAAAATCGAATTCAGCTACCTTGAAAACCAACATTTTGATATCAATGTTGTGAATTTTGAAATTTTCAAAATGGAACTCCCTCATAGGGGCTCAATTTGGGGTAAGGGTAAATTTAAGTCCGAAAATCGAATTCAGCGACCTCGAAAACCTACATTTCGATACCAATGTTGTGATTTTCTGAAATTTTCAAAATTGAACCCCCTCATTGGGCTCAATTTGGGGTCGGGGTAAATTTGAGTTCGAAAATCTAATTCAGCGACCTCGAAAACCTACATTTCGATACCAATGTTGTGATTTTCTGAAATTTTCAAAATTGAACCCCCTCATAGGGGCTCAATTTGGGGTCGGGGTAAATTTGAGTTCGAAAATCGAATTCAGCGACCTCGAAAACCCCTAATGTGAGCACTATGTTCTTTCAATTCCAGTAAAATATTAAATGAGAGAGGATTGGTTGAAAACATACTTTTGGTTCCATGAGACATACAAACAAACAAACAAACAAACAAACATACATACCAAGCTAATAAAAGCGTGGTAAAAAATAAAAAAAATAAATAAAACTGCAACTGTAACTGTAACTGAAACAGTAACTATATACCTAATCATTTCAGTTTCCCATTTCGGTGCCCGGCAAAAAAATTTAAATATATAGGTATTGTACTTATTAACAAGGGAACCTCGACAACTCGTCACCTCCGATCAGGGAAGAAAACCAATTGAGACCCAATTGGTTATGGTGATGGTGGTTTTGAGAAAATTTTAAAATTACTGGTGGTTCCAATTGGTTTTTGGTTTTTAAAAATTTTCAAAAGGTTTTGGTGCTAAAGTGGTTCCATTTAATTTTTTTTTTTTTGATTGTTCTGGTTCTGGGTTTTTGGTTTTGCTTGATTAATTGGTTGTGATGGTGGTTCTCAAATTAAAAACCATTTCAAATGGTTGTGGTGGTGGTGGTGGTGGTGGTGATTCCGTTTTGGTTTTTCAATTGGTTTTCATCGAATTGCTTCCATTTCGTAGTATGAAAAATATTTCCCAACATTTAAACCATTTATCTATGGCATTAACCATCAGAACCAGATGGAACCATTTTCTTGCTTCCTATTATACCACAAAAGAACTAAAAAAAGATCAGATCTTTGAAATTTGAATAAAAAATTAAAATTCAAAAAGTAAAAAAAAAAAAAAAAAAAAAAAAACTATAAAGAATAAAAAATAAAAAATGAATTTTGCCTACAAGTTACAAACACAATATTGCAATAAATTTAAATTAAATAATATACATTCAAATAAAAAGCAAAAAATAATAATGTTTCCACTTTCCAGAGCGCTGAAAAATCAGAAAAATGAAGAAAACAGGCCACAGGGGGTAGGTAAGGGGCCCAATTAAAAAAGTTTTCAAATCAAAGTTGTTGCTTGAAGTTCTAGGAATAAATTTGGTCATAACAAAAATTTTGATTGGACCCTTCCTTCCCTTTCAAATCCACTATTTCTCTTTTTAGAACCAAAAAGAACCAATTCCATTAATTGGTGGTGATTCTGGTTTTCATTGTAAAGGAAATTGAAAATGGTGGTGGTGATGGTGGTTTTTTATTTTCAAACCACTTTTTTTGTGGTTGTAGTTGTGGTTATTTCATCAAATGATTTTTCGTTGTGGTTCCAAACGGTTCTCTTCCCTGCCTTTTCGAAAGGAATTGGTTCTTTTTGGTGGTGGTTCTTGAATGAATTTTTGAAGTTCATTGTAATGGTTCCAAATGGTTTTGAAAACCAATTGAAATATCTGGTGGTGGTGGTTTTACCCGGTTTTGGTTTCAATTGGTTTTCTTCCCTGCCTCCGATTGAGCTGAAATTTGGTTCACTGAAAAGGCATGCCACCCAAACCTCGCAACAGTCGCAACCAAATTTTTAGCTGCCGAAGTTGATTTTTCGATTTTTGGCGAATTTTTGAAAATGGCTAAAACCGCTTCCAAAAAATCATTTTTTGAAGAAAAAAATTGCGAATTTCAAGATAAAATCCTGACAATTGGTTTGTACATTAAAGTCGACCCCTCGAGTCGATTGGCACCATTTTCGAAGCGATCTGGAGCCTTCAGAAAAAGTTGACTTTTCTCCAGCACACTGGAATCTCCCCGGACGGCAAAAGACAACATTTTCTGGAGACTCCAGATCACTTCGAAATGGTGCCAATCGACTCGGGGGGACGACTTTAGGGGGTAGACGAAGTTTCGGGTGATATGCTGGAGAAATTGATTTTTTGGAAATCTAAAAAAATGCAAAATTTTCAAGTTGTCAAAAAAAACACGTGCGAACTCGTCACCTTGGATTTTGGATTCAACTACGTCAATCGATAGATGGCATTATACTAACGCTAGGATTAAATTTTCAGCTGCCGAAGTTGATTACAGCGCCGTCTGGAGAGATTCCAGTGCGCTGGAGAAAAGTCAACTTTTCCTGGAGGCTCCAGATCGCTTCGGAAATGGTTCTATCGACTCGGGAGGTCCACTTTAGAGTACAAACCGATTTTCAGGATTCCACACTGAAAAAAATGAATTTTCAAAAACCGTAATGAGTCTGGGTAAAACACAGTAAATTTAGGACACGTCGCCAATTTTGGAATCATTCCGGTGAAAAACAGAAAAGATTCAATTCTATTCCTGAATGATTACGGAATGATTCCAAAATTGGCGACGTGTCCTAAAATTACTGTGTTTTGTCCAGAATCATTACAATCCATTTTTTTCAGTGCATCTTGAAATTTACAATTTTTTTCAAAAAATGTTTTTTTGGAGGCGGTTTTAGCCATTTTCAAAAATTCGCCAAAAATCGAAAAATCAACTTGGGCAGCCAAAAATTTGGTTGTGAGGCCTCGGGTGCATGCTCTTTCAGTGAACCAAATTTTAGCTCAATCGGAGACGACGAGTTGGCGAGGTTCCCTTGTAAGTTATGTTTGAGAATATCTGATGATAGAATATTTAAAATTCATAAAATTTTTAATAAGTTTTCCAAGTTTTTTAATGTCTGCCAAATTTTTTTTTTTATTTTATGTTTGAGAATGTCTAACAAAATACTTATCTAAAAGTCTTCAATTTTTTTAAAAATATGTCTGACAAAATACCCAAAAGTCTGTCATTCAAACCTGACCTAAACCAATTTACTGCAGGAATTCCAACGTTTTTTTTCTCGAGTTGGGTCATCGTAAAAGCTTGTGTGTGTCAAATATATTGTCTTTCTCAAAGTTATTAAGATGAACCTCTGGACTAATTTTGTAAAATAATTTTTTGGCTCTTTCTCCACTCCTCAGTCCCACTAAATTGATTCAGTCGAACATATTTTCGACATTATAAAAATCGTCATTGTTAGCTATATTTATCTAAAAAATAAAGTAAGTAGGTATGCTAATTTCATACTTGAAACAAATATACCCTACTCGTGAAACACGTAGGGTTGTACTGCAAAATGGTGAAATACTACAATGAAATACAGAAACTCTCATTTCATTAGCGCTTAGTTAGCACGGATCTCGTTAAATGCGTTATGAAGTGAAAATAATCATACGACTAGATTACGTTCTTCGTAACATTATATGCAGTAAAAATTAAATTCAAATTCAAATACGACATACGTTGGTAGGTGTAGATATTCGCGTCGATTTTCTGAAGAACAATTAAGACGAATACTTTAGGCGTGGGTTCATTAGTGCGTTTATATTTGAACACGCGCTCGTTAGACTTCCGTAGTAAATAATTAATATAGTCGCGGATTTAGGTATATAAGTATATACTAACGTACCTAGTCTGTAGTCTCTGAAATAAAATGACGATAAGTATAAATTTGAATTTTCAACATTAGCTGCGAAGATAATTAAAAAACGGATTTCATTCGTCTATTGAAACGACCTTCGTTGGGAATCGACCGAGATAAAGTTCTGGTATAATTTACACGAAAAATGTAGAAAAAAACTGAGCCAGGAAAGTACGAGTACAACTAAGATGTTGCTGATGAACTAAGCAGTTCTTTATTTGTAAGAAAATTGTAATTTGTAACAGACCCGTTTACATTTCACAGAGTCAAATTTTATACGATTCTGTAGGAGAAAGAGATGATACTTACAAAAAGTTCTTGTTCCTTTCTTATACCATCACATTTTTATCTGTGTAAGTTGTTGAGAAGTCAAATACATACAACAACGGCGCGGCATTAGGCTCGACTTGTTTCCTCCTCTTAATAACACCTAAACTTGCGAAAAAAAACAGCTAAAAGTACTTAAAATTGTACGAGTAAATAATAGCAACGAATGTGTTGTCGCAAGGCGAATGATTTTTCCAACTCAACAAAATTTCTGCAAACGTTTATTGACAAAAAAAAAACCTTCTTAACAAAACGGTTGCGTTTTAACACAATTTGTCGTAAAATACACGACTTCTATGTACCAAAAACAAACTCGACGAAAAATTAGACCTTTCATCACCAGGAAATAGGTTTAGATATTGCATGAAAGGTGTTTCACTTGCAGTAGGTACCAACAAAACAAATAAAATCTTCCGAAAATTCACCAAAAATGGCTGCTTTAAGGGTAAGAAAATATCACGAAAAGAACTACAATTTTTTACATTTTTGAACATTCTCAATCACATAAAAAATTCTGAAAAAATATACGTTTGTAATTACATAACTTCCGCCACTTAATTTCAAAATTCTAGCCAAGGATTCACTAATTTTACGCTGATGCATTCTGTGTTGAAATTCGAAAATTATCAAATTTCAGAGTTTCGCCAAATTTATTACATTTTAAAATTTTGTCGCACTTTAATAAAAAAAAATACTAATTAGAAAATTTAGCTGAATTTTAAAAATTGATCTCGAAAAATTTTCTGCTATTTCAAAGTTTTTCCCCGGATTTCACTTGAGTTCTTAACAATTTGGAATGAAGTAAGCTAGAGTTTCTCAAAATGGTGATACAATAAGTATGTACCCCAAAGGGTACGCGATGATTTCTCAGGTGGTACGTGACAAAAATGTTAGCTTGATCTTATTTCAAATTTATTCAGAAAATGCATATTTTTGAAATTCAAAATGATAATTTATTTGAAAATGTTCTTTCTCGTTTCGTTTCGGCAGTAAGTAATCACTTCTCAGTTTTTGATTAAATTCAAGTTTTTTTCTTTGGATGAGAAATCATTCATTTTTTTTTGATAAAAAATATTTCAATTCTCCTGAAAAGAAAATTTTTCAATTTTTTTTATTATTTTTTTTTTGAGAAAAAAATTCTTGATGTTTCGGGAGTAAAAATCTTTTCAAAAAAAAATATTTCGATTTCTTTTTTTAGTAAAAATTCTTCCATGGATATTTGTTTCAAACTTGGAGGATACAATTTTTCTTTTTTTGGAAGTAGAAAATATAATTATTATTCATTAAAAAATAATCATTTTGAGGGTGGAGGAGAATTGTCAATTTTTCCAGAGTGAAAATTAGGAGCAAAACAATTTTTCGTCTGTTTTTTTTTTGCAATAAAACAATTTTATTATTGTTCATTTTCATTTTTTTTTTTTTTTAATGAAAAATCTTTTAAATAAAAAATCTCCTAATATTCTGAACTACAAGTTTTTCAATTATATTATCGGAAAAATTTTTCATTTTTTTGTGAGAAAAAATTTTGAGAGTAAAAACTATAAAATAGTGGGAAATTTTACCTATCAAAACATTTCTTGTTTTTTTTTCTATTTCAGAGTCCTTTAACTATTTAGATTAAAGAATATTTTTGATTTTTTAGAAAAAAATCTCGTTTCTTTTCAAGTAAAAAAAATACAACGTTTCCTAAAATGAAAGTATTTCTCCTTTTGTTGGGAAAAAAATTTCTTGATTTTTTTGGACTAGGAAATCTTTCATTTTTTTTGGATTTTTTTCAACTCTTTTTCTATAATGAAATGTTGCTCGTTTTTTGGGAGTAATTTTTTTGATTTCTCGAGTTTTTTTATTTTTATTTTTGATAAAAAATTTCATTTTCCTGATGAAACTAATTTCTCAATTTTTATACTCAAGTATGTATTTCTCATAAAGAGAATTTTCGAATGCGCTTTTTTGGATGTTAAAAAGAATTTCATGCAAAAAATGTGTTTTTTATCCCAATTATAATTTTATTCTGAGAAAATTTTTTCACGTGGTGATTTTAAAAAATAATTTTTTCCTGTAAATTATTTCTTCAAAAAAAAAAACAACAAAAAAAAACAACTTTTTAAGAGTTGCTACCTCATAAAAAAGTGCGGGTGCCCATACTAATTTATCACCCAATCCCTAATTTTTTTTTTGGGGGGGGGGAAGCTGGTACGCACAAAAAATTGTTTTCAAAAAGGGGTACATTGGTACATGAGCAAAATCATTTGAGAACCACTGAAGTAAGCATAATTAGACTTATTGACTGCACTTACAAAAATATGCCTGTTTGCGGATTTTTTTTTCAACTTTCAAATTTTTCGAATAATAAATGGAGAAATTTATTTTTTTTAAATAAGAAACCATCAATGAATGTGATGCAGAAAAATAACACCGAAAAAAATTGCGAGAGCGGAAATTCACAAGCTATAAAAAGCTTTTTGCATTCAAATTGAAAATACACGTGGATGTATTGAGAATACGCAAATTGTGATGAATACTTCGCATTTGAACCAAGACATGAAATAGCGTTGGTGAAAAGTCAATCAACGTTATTCGTGACTTCATCTTACAAGTCTACCAGGCTCTATCCCACCCCATGAATTACCCAAATAGATTTCTCTACCTATTTGAAAATTTTTCTTTCAAGTTATGTATAATTCGTTTCATAGGTATAGACGTCTTCCTATATACTTTCCCATCAATACTATAGATATTAGGTACCTACCTAGATTTGTTTGTGCTTTTTACTAAAAATCGAATTCATTCATGAAAATCACTTACTACGATATCAATCGGTACACTCGAACAAATAATTTTGAACTGATTCTTTTTTGCCTTCTTTATACAGCGAAAAAAAATCGCATTTGATTTAAAGTTGTGCGGCGTTACTTAAAAAACATAGTGAAAAAATATCAATTTCAACGCAAGCGAAAAAGGGAGAGAATATTTTCAACATGTAGATATTCATTCGTACTTCAACAAATTTCTCATCTTTTCGACATAATGTTTCGTTCACATTCCGGAAATGTAATGTGCAGAAATTTAATTTATAACAATTTCACTTTTAGCTTATCACACGCGAATGCAAGTAGCTATTTCATGATTTTGGGAGCAATGTTTTAAATAAATAAGAAAAAAGACACGTATACGTATGTACATTGTACTTGTATACAATCGTATATATTCTGATGATCAACCAAGTATTAAATTTTTCAACATTACGAAGTAGGAGACACCGAGATTTTATTTACTTTTTTTCCCTTTCTGTTTATAAAAAAAAGCAAGTTTCAATTTCGTTGGAATTTGATTAAAAAATGACTCGTAGATTTCTTCGAAAATGTGAGATTTGCTGAAAAGGTTACGATCGACGATATATTAAACCGAGAGAGCGTAAAATAACTTTAATGGCAAACTGCGCTAAAGAATTTCGTACTTTCGAGTGTTTTATCTGGTTTTATTCAGAAAATACATCGCGGGTAATTCATTCGAGATTTTTTTCACCCAGAAGATAACCATTATAGGGGTTATCTTTTCGATGAAATTTATCCTACCAAAGAAATTGAAACGCATTAAAAAATTTAAAATCTGCTTTGGAAGCAATCCAATATTCTTAGGTACACTTCGGTATATAGGCTGTACAAATAACTACTTACAAAACCTAGTATGCCATGCCATGGTGTGTTATTAATTCAAACAATGATGAATTATGAACAGAAAAGTATTATACTTACCATTTTTCTTGGATAGGTATACCATACCCATATACCTACTTTGTAATCCAAGTTGAAAAATCATTATCATTTTCGAATAGCTGAATAAATACGCACGTAACGATGAAAAGCTAGGTACTGTATTAAATGCTCATCAAAAATTCAACACCCTTTTATTAATATGGCTCTTTTTCTTATACTAATAAAACCATCAGTAATGCGAAATTTAAACTTCATAAAATATCTAATGGCCTCTCATTGTAGGTAGATAGATAGGTGGGTACTCGTATCTACTAGTACTTATGATTAGGGTGGTCCTTATTTTCAATTTCCGATTTTTATTTTTTTCAGTCTTACCCACAATGTTGATTTTTTTATAAGAACACACTTTCTTATTTTTTCTGTTTTTATTATTTTTTTAGAAAAATGACAAATACCTACATCGATTTTAAAAATCTATTTTTTAATCCCCCCCCCCCCAAAAACTTAATATTGGGTAGTTCCTTAGGACAGGTTCGATGACATGAGAGTGAGGATGAATCGATATTCACCATAGTAATGTATTTCTTGGGAGACCCAAATTCAAGCAATAATTTATTTCAGAAAATAAAGAAGAAACTAAAAAAAAAAATTAAGTAAAAACAGGTGAAAATGCTTTAAGTTTAATTTAAAAATGTTCAAAAGTGAAGTAAATAATTTGCTAAATTAAATTTTGACCATAATAATTTCATTTTAATGTACCTACCTAATATAAAAAATGTCGGAAAATGGTGGAAAAAATTTCTCAAAAATTCTGAGTAAAATTTTTTTAAAAAAGCAAGGAATCATTTAAAATTAAAAATTAAAAAAAAATTAAAAATGAGAAATTTTATGAAAATTTTCAGGAAAAAGAAATTAAGTGAAAATATCTGAGAAAAACATTCAAAAACAAATTTGAGTAAAAGTTTCAAAACATTTTTATATAAATTTGTTCTTTGAAGTTTTTCGCAGATATTTTCACTCGATTTTTTTCTGATAATTTTCTTGGAATTTTTCACTTGATTTTTTTCTGAAAATTTTCTTGGAATTTTTCACTCGATTTTTTTTCCTGAAAATTGTCTTGGAATTTTTCACTTGATTTTTTTTCTGAAAATTTTCTTGGAATTTTTCACTTGAAATTTTCTTCTTAATTTTTATTTAAAATGTTTGCTCACTTTTTAAAAACTGTTTTACTCTTTTTTCAACAATTTTATTTCAAGTAGAAAAATTTCAAAAAATTTTCAGAAAATTGCAAGTAGGTAATTTTTGTAAGTTCTGAGTATAAAATTTTCGAACCAGTAAAAGCGAAATTGAAAAAAAGAAATGATTACTAACCCTTGAAAAAAATGAAAATCTCTAAGAAAATGTTGAGTAAAAGTTTCTCAAAACTCTCGACTAAAAATTTGGAACTCAACACTTGAAGTGAATTTGGTGAAAAATAAGAAGTTGTGAATTAATTCTCATGAAAAGGATCGAATAACGTTGTTAGAATGTAAAAACGATTTTTCATCATTTTTCAAAAATGTTGAGTGAGCTATAAATAATACGAGTATATCATTTTTGATAATTTTTTTTTATATTATTTTGTTCAACATAATAAAATAATAAAAACTTTTTTTTAAATTCAACTCCTAAAACACTTTTTTATTTTCAATTCTATTAATTAATTTAATTGAATTAATTAGATTTTGTATTCAAATTTCAACTTTGTGCCCCCACTTAAAATTCCGTTGGGGGAATAAAAAGTTGGGAATTGCATGATTCGCACGAAAAAGAACAACTTTCATGTGTTATACTTTACTAAAAAAAAGTCAGATTTGTAAAATTGGTAAATTTTTTATCTTTCTAAAAAAAAGAAAAAAAAAAAGAAATGGTGGCCAGAGGTCACTTATAATTTTAGGGAATACTCATAGATATTTCTGTACATCTTTCTTTACTTTTATTGATGAAAATAATTATTTTTAAAATGAGAAAGGCAGGTTTATAAAATATGTTTGATAAAAAAAATATAAAATGCTTACCTACGTTGAAAAAGTTAGACAGAGAGATTATAATTTATTTTTTTATGGTTTCAAGTTGAACAATACCGGGTAAAAGTAGAGCGACGAAGACGAAATTACGAGCTTGTAGGAAGAAAACAGGTTCCAAACTATACGATTACTTACCCTTAGAAAAAAATTGGCGAACAAACCTCGACACGCTGAATGAAAATTAATTGGAGTTTTTTCCATTGTTTTATTTACGTATAACATTCGTTAGTCGATTACGCGTAGGTACAATATAATTTCATTTCAAAAAAGAAGTAAAATTATTAAGAGAACAAATCTTTTATGCGGAAATGAAGGGGAAAAACCCCCGAGTGGTTTTAAACACGTTATAAGTGGTACGTAGAAAATTAAAGAATTTAAGCACGAATTTTCGAAGTCTGTACTTAATTAAAGAAAATAAAAACACGATTACTTTTGAATACACTACGAGTGGAAAACGTATTCGCATAAAACTCCATTTATGTTTCGACGAAGCCTTACGGTACGTTTTAAAGTTGGAAAATAATTTTCAGAAGTAAAAATTAAATTTACGAGTATTAATTCGCGTTAGTATCGAGAGAAAATTTTTAAACTTTTGTGAAATTTGTTTTCAAAAGTACGTAAATATTTGTTGGGTTGATATCGTTTTGAGAATACAAATCGAGTATGGAGTGAAACTCTAAAATCGACGTTTTTAAATACGCGACGGTGTACGAATCGGATACACAAATTTCATAGCCGAAATTTATACAACTTGCTCGGTTTGCAGTAAAAATTTCGGAAAATATTCAAAAACTTCAAAACATAAATGTTGAAATGTTTTTGAAATATTTTCAAAAAGCGTTTTACAATGAAGAATAAAATACGCAATAAAAATCTAGCGTATTAATAACGCGAAATCTTTTTTAACCCTTTGCAACGCACTACTTAGAATCTTTCTAAACTTTACGCCTTTAATTTCATTTATTTTATATTTTTTTTGTAGTATTGTTTTAAATACTGCGTGACATCACGGCGGCGGCGACAAAGCCAACAATCAATTTTAATTACAACTCGGTTTTCTTTCGAATGAGTGCACTTTGCGCGGACTACGCGTTATTTAAAATATATACCACATTCTTATAGTCAGCGTGAATTTAATATTTAAACAGTTTACTTCATTTTGAATTGTTCCCGAATGAGATTTAACAACCGAGGACGAAATATGCGACAATAGAGAAGCACCGAGTATACCCTCTGTAACCGTAAACAATCTCTCTTTTACTTCGTATAATAATTATACTATTTTCAATTTGAATTATCGTTTTTTATCACGTTATTCTATCATCGTAATTATTTTCCACCCTGTAGACGTGTACATTAGCTATTTTACCATATAAAATCTGCATAAACGGAGCACCGCGAACGCATCCTCGTTTCACTCTTATCTTAATTAACTTTCCCTCCCGAATTCTGAAACCACGAGTTTACTACGCGAAGATATTAGTTTCGTTTTTAAAAATCATTTATAAAATATGACAATAATTAATTTACGAGTATAACGTACCTATACTTAATACCTACCTAGTACGTACCTATCATCCCTTCATTTCTTATATTACCGTCGCGTCAGTGGCCACTTAGTACAAAAGCTGAATGAAAGGAATGTTATTTAATACCTTCTATTGTGTATGTACTGTCCATAAGGATGGCCCTTATATCTGCGTTTTTTTTCTCCCCAACGTTATTTCTTTTTGCGAGAAAAAAATTGTTTTTTATTTTCCTCAAACTGAATTTCAAGGGGTACTTACCTACTACCTATAGGCACTCTCCATTTCTTCAATAAAATATAAAAAAATTGACAGATTTTCAAACTTTTGTTTTTTTGATGTTCTAACCCATCAAAGTTTTTCCTTTTTGTGAGAGCCCGGGAAAAAATCTCATGGATCAAGTCATATCTATTTGGATAAAATCTGATCTGATTTGATCAAGTTTGATCCAAATGTTGATCTGATTGGATAAAATTTAGTCAAATTGGATCTAGTTATATCAGAGAAAATCCACTGATATCTAAAATGATTATATCAAAATAGATCAAAACATATCAACTAGATCAAGTCATATCAGTGAAAATCCAGTTATATAGAAATGCTTATATCCGAATGGATCAAATTGGATCAAATTAGATTCTCTCATATATAA
Organism: Balanococcus diminutus; assembly: GCA_959613365.1. Lineage (NCBI taxonomy): Eukaryota > Metazoa > Arthropoda > Insecta > Hemiptera > Pseudococcidae > Balanococcus > Balanococcus diminutus. The sequence continues at coordinate 39,191,543 of OY390715.1, read as the reverse complement.
TTTGATATTATTGGATCAAGTTGAATCTGTAAAACTCCAGTTTTATCCAAAATGGTTGTATCAAAATAGATCAAATCATATCAACCAGATCTCCTCATATCTACTTTGATATAATTAGATCAAGTCATATCAGTGAAAATCCAGTTATATAGAAATGGTTAGATCCGAATGGATCAAATTGGATCAAATTAGATTCTCTCATATCGATACCTTAGAGGAAAAAGGGCCAATCTGCATTTCTTGCAAAGGGCCAACCTATTTTTTAGAATCTGATAACAGAAGTCAAATGGGCCGAACTGCTAGGGCCAAACTGCATTATTATAGATTTAACCTAAATCTATAATAATGCAGTTTGGCCCTAGCAGTTCGGCCCATTTGACTTCTGTTATCAGATTCTAAAAAATAGGTTGGCCCTTTGCAAGAAATGCAGATTGGCCCTTTTTCCTCTAAGGTATCGATATATAATTTGATATTATTGGATCAAGTTATATCTGTGAAATCAAAATGAGTCAACCCAGATTCATTTCAAAATTTTAGGGGCTACGAGCAGTGCCAGAATAGGGTTCCATCAAAAAAGTAAGGCAAAATTCGGAGTAGGCACTATTAAAAATGTAACAAACGACATGCTACATGCTTTTTTACATTTTTTTTTGGATTTGGTCAAAAATTTTGGGGCGCAGTGCCCCCATGGGGTCCTGAAGGTATCACGAGAAAAATCATTTCTGAATTTAAGTTGAAATTATCTACTCGCAGGAATTTTTCCTGATACTTTTAGTTATACAACCTTGAGTAATTGTTATCTTTGATTGTGTGTCACATAAATACAATTAAACTGTCTTATTATATATGAAATGGTTCGTACCAAGTTGAGTGCACCATCATTGATCTGATTGGAAAAGTTAAGCAGCTTCGGGTTTGGTTACTACTTGGATGGGTGACCGTTGAGAAAAATTTGGGATGGGTATGGTCGGATCCAATCATATTTAATTTTATCTCATCATACATCATTGGATCAAATTGTGTATAGTTTGATCAAATTATATATGATGATTTGATCAAATTAAATATGATTAGATCAAATTTGATAGGTATAAAATTCATATATGGTTAGATCTGACCACTTCATATATGGTTAGATCCAACAGATTTTTTCCCGGGAGGTAATACCCAATTTTTTATTTTTCTGCTATCTGAATTTTAAATGATGTCTCGGAGCTCAAAAAAATATTTCAAAAAACATGCCAAAACTAAAGATATAACTAGGTAAAATATTCATTTTTAATATACCTACCTATACCTATTGAAAAAACAAAAGAATTTAGGTTTTTTTAAGTTTTTTATTTTGAAAAAACCTATGTTAGACATTCATAAAAATACGAATTTTCATTTTGCAAAAAATTTTATTTTGCAATAAGTTCATTCTCAGAGTGTTTTTAATGAGAAATAAAAATTAACTGAGAAGTGAGAAGTATCTATCTTCAAAAAAATCAGTTTACATGAAAAAAATTTTTTTGAAAAAAAATCATTAAAATTTTCTGTAAAAGCTGACCATGAAGCAATCGGAGGAGGTCGAGTTAGACCATTAGGTAGTGATCCATATGGGCTATAGAGTGGCCCATCTCGGCCATAAACAGGTCCACTTCGATCATGAACTGGTTCACTTGGATCGTAAAACGGGTCTACTTGGAGCATGGTCTTTTTTCTTTTCAATCAGTACCCAAAATTGGGTATCTATGGAAGAAATTCACCCATAGAATAAAATGAAATTATGCTTACTTACTAAAAAATTTTCTATTCCAAAATAATTGCTTTTTTTCTATGAGGGTTTTTTCAGAAAGAATTTTTGAAAAATTATATTTTCTTCACGACTTTTTATGGAGAGTTGTTTGAAGAAAATTAAAAAAAAAAAAAAAAAAAAAAAAAAACTTCCCCTACAAAAAATAATGGTTCAACTAGGATTTCAATAAACTGTTTAATAGGTAGGTTAGGTACTTAAATATGATCTTAAGGGTTTTTTTTTCAAAGAAAAAAAGATTTTCATTTTTTTGAAAGGTTTCTTAAAAAGAAAAATAATACTCACGTTCGAAATTTTTCCATTTAGTGAAAATTGTACAACTGCAGTTCATGGGTGATTTTCAAACGTATTATATGAAATTATTAGGGGGCGAGGAGTCGAGTAGAAATATATTTTATATGAAAAAAATATTCACAGGGATATGATGAATAATTTTTAGTTGAAAATTTTTTCAGTTGAAGCCGATGAAGGAATAGAGAGATTTTTGGAAAGCAAATGACAGGGATGGGACGTATTTGGAATTTTTAATAGAAATAGACTAGTCTAAGTATTTGAATATACTTTATGAGACACTATTTAAATTCATTTTGCCACCTATTCAACTATTTTAAAAAAAATTTTAAATGTTAAATATTTTTTTTTTCTTTCATATACTTTCAAATTTTAGCGAAAAAATAGTTTCAATTTTTCAACTCACAGTTTTCAATTTTTTCAAGTTTTAGAACATTTCCTGATGGCTGATTTAATAAATTTTGAAGAATTTTTCAGTTTGTTAATTTTTTTTAAATTTATAATTCATTCAATTTTTGTCGAGTTATCTCATTTATTCAGATTTTCAATTATGTTTTTAAATTTGAAATGAGCTATTTATATCTTTTCAAATTAAAAACTTTTCCCTTTTATTTTGACTTATTAATTTTTTATTTAAATTTTGGAGGATTTTTTAATTTTTTAATTTTTTACTAATTTCAATTTATTAAATTGTGGGAAAATTTTGCGATTCTTATTTTTATAAATGTTTTTAAATGCTCAAAATTTATCATGTTTTTATGACTTGATTTTCTTTTCTTCAATTTTATTTTATTGAAATTTTTACAAATTTTCAATTCAATAAATTTCGAGGAATTTTTAGATCTATTAAATTTTTATTTTGTTTTTTAACTTATCAATGTACTTGATTACTTATAATTTTGCAAATTTTATTAATTTTTTTCTGAAAATTTTTTTTTTTTTTGGTATTGTGCATCTGTAGGTAATTTGAAGAAAATTAAAAAAAAACTATGTACTTATAAATAGGTAGATTAGACCGTACTTAAATAGATTATTTAAACACATTTTTAAAAATTTATTTTGATAGTATAATTATTTAGAGACCCATTTATACCTATTTATAACTATTTAAATAGGTTGAGGTACCTATTTGTTCCACCTCTGGCCAGTGGACACTGAGAAGTTTTATAGCAAAAATAAAATTTCACGCAGGACACTTTTGAATCTTGGTATTTTTTTCACAGGACCCTTAATTTGGCCAGAAATACACTGTGTCAATAACTTTGTTTTCATTTTCAAAATCATTGACCATTTATTTGGACTGTACACTGCATTTCAAGATGCAAGCGAAAAATCATTGACTAAGGTGCTGCCTTTTCTTGAAATTAAAGGGATTATTATCTTTTAAAAAATTGACTTTCTTCAATTTCAAAAATAAATAAAAATAAGATTTGAAATCGTCAGCATACATTTCAAGTTGATACGCTACATCAAATGATAGACTAATCTTGGGTCATTCATGTAAAAGAAATCACATACTCTCGATTCCACAGGGGCAATTTTAAATGTATGAGTTTTTGTTAAAATAACTTGAGATTTGGATGCAGTTTACAAAATTACTTCAAAATTCCCTGAAGCCAATATACATAAAACAGGTGAAACTTTTTCAAAAGATCAAAATAATTGAAGTATTTGAAAAATTTGCACATCTTTAAGAGAAAAAAAAAGTGTCACAATTTTTAAACTTTGTACAATCGTACAATGGTTTTTGCGAAAAACACCTATTTTTTTCAAAACTCTGTAGCATCTTTTATTTTCAAAGATGGGTAAATTTTTTACATAATTTTTTTGTTCCTCCAAAAAGATATAGTTACATTGTATTATGTACATATTATCTAATTACATGGAATTTTGAGGAAAAAAAATTAAACCAGTACCTCGTTCAAATGACAGTTTTTTTTTTTTTTTGGTTCTCGATTATATCCAAAACTCAAGTTTTGACAGTCATTTCCGGAACACCCTGTACTTGAAAACGTTAAGGAACATAAAATCAGTATTTTTTCCTCAGCAAACCAGGAAACGTTGCAAACTCTACGTCACGGATTTGGGTTTTAGGAAATCATTCAACTCATCCAGTCTTATTAAAAAAGAAAAAAGAGAACGTTACTCAATTTCTACAACGCCATAGGTACATCAAGTAAGTAATAAAACATTTTATACATCATTCAATTAGTATTTGGCCGAACCAATCCGTCACCTCATTTATTTTATGGAAAGAACGCCTTCTTTCTTCTATCAGAGAAGGAAAAAAAATTGAAAAATTGGTTTATCGGGTAATCAAAGTAGTAGTTTTCAAATGTTCAATGAATACGAATTTTTCAACAGAAAATTACATTTGACGTGATTTCATTTTTTCCGACGGACGTAAAAATCGATGGGCTTTGAGGTCCTTCACACTTTTTCGGAATTTTTCTTTTTCAAGTCATTTTTTCTTCACCCTCGAGTACGAATTTCAAAATCTGAAATATTACAACGCGAATTCATTCGCCGACTAATGGAATTAGATAGGTGTGAAAAAGTCTGCCTGATTTTTTCTTCGGATTATTTCGACGAATCCAAACAAGGATGTAATCATCAAAACTCATTCTTTGTTGAATTATTTGACATTCTTTTTTGTAACATTTAATGACTTGGACATTTCTGTTTTTCTTTTATTGAAGATGAAAAGCATACGTTTTCTTTTCAAGGCGTAGGCAGTGCGGGGTAAGAATCAGTGTAATTCCTTTGAAAAAAAAATAATGCAATTGAGAAGTATCATTTTTGTTGTTGTTGTTGTTATTTTTTTTATTGATATATTTTGCTTGTACACATTAAAGTAAGTAAGTACTATTCGACGAGGTTTCTTACCGCCAAAAGTATAGATATGTTTTTCTAAAAAAAAAAAGTACGAGCAGTAACAAAATTTTTTCCTGATACGATGGTTAGCGTACTATTTTTTCATTCATTTTTTTTTTTTTTTTAGAATAAATTACCTAAATGAAAAATATTTCAAAAAAACAACTGAAAAACTTTAGTTAGAAAATGTTCGTCGCAATTTTTTGCCAATTTTGTTTTTTTCATCGATTCGATACAGCATAAATACGTCGTCATTCGATGAGAATTTTTACAAAATCGTACTGAAACTTGAATTATTACGAAAAACTAAATTACAAAAATGTACGTAAAAAGAGTAAAAACGATAAACCGATCATAAAAATTGTTCGAATTTAAATAATAAGCTCGGTGAAATATTTTTCAAATAATATAGCTAAAAGCTAATTAGTCGTACCTAATTGCGATTAATACCAATACCGTCGTTACAAAAAATAAGAAAAGTTTGTTTGTAATGCGCCATCAATTAAATTCGAATTAAAACGATTTTTTGAGTAGTACAAATGAAAATTCACTTATATTGAAACTTTCCAGTTTTTCGCAATAATTTTCCAATTAACTATAATCAAACAGTAGGTATCAATAAATCGGCTTTCATTTTTCAATCATCGTTGCATATTTCTCGACAAGGATGGTGAAAAAATCGATTTTAATTCCTAAGCAAAACAAACATCAATGTTCAAAGCTATCATTTTCATTACTTAATGTCGAAATTAATAAATTTTCAAGTTGCTTTTGATACAAATCGAGCTAAATGATGGCCAGCCACTAAATTCCAATACCACTGACAAGACAACGTATTCGCAATAAGGGCTCTTCGCAATGTAAATGAGACATGGTTAATACATTGCATCCCACCAGCATTAATAAATTTAGCCTTTCGCTTAATATAAATTTCACAAACTTACGTACATACCTATTACACACACATTCAACCAATTAATCTACAATTGTCAAACATTCCAATCACATCATAGCGTATCGTACTCTATTATGTACCTAAATAAATAATATACCATAGGTAGGTTACATATGTAGAGTGCTTTCTTTAATTTGATGGCGGATATTATAAGTTAGTTCCAAATTGCCATCAAAGGCTAAACCATTCTTGAATAAAGCCTCCATTTTATTAAAGTATTCGTATAAAATTAAAATTCAAGTTGAATGTGAACTAACTTGAGTTTAAACTGCATAATTTGGAGGCTTCATGTTTTTGGCATCTCAAAACTAAGACTCCCAAAATTTTAAAATATTTTTTTTTTTTTTTTAGTAAGTTGAAGTGTTCAGTTTTCATAAAATTGATGGACTCTTGTATGTACTCCGTAATTGATTGTTATTAGTGCAAAAATCAGATTATACATATTAATTATATGTACTATCAGGTCAATTTTTTTTATCTATAAAAATAAGGACATTCTTCCTAAAAAAACAAAAGATTTTTTCTGCATACCTAATAATTAAAAACATTATGTACCTACCTACTTCAAAGAAATTGATTTTTAAAAATAATTTTTTTATTTCAAAAAAAAAGTTGACGGTTTTCACCATAAAAGGTTAAGATTCGTTCTTCAAGAAAATTTTGACATTTTTTTCAATAAGAATAAAAAATTCCTTTCTCAGAACAAATAGAATTTTTTTTTGCATGACAATTTTAAAAAGTTCAACTCCAAAAAAAAAACGCCATCTATTTCAAAAAAGTTTAAAAAATTATTCAAAAAAATTGAGAAATTTTCCAATTTTTGAAAAATTGAAAGATTTTTTTTTCTCCAAAAGAAATAAAAAAAAAACTTTTTATTTCAAAAATATTGCTAACTTTCTTACACTATAACTAATGAAAAAAATTTATCCCTTGAAAATTCAAAAAGTTGTTTTCCAGAAAAATTGTAATTTTTTTCTAAAAGACTTTTCTTCTCAGAAAAAAAAACTTTTTCTGCATCAAAATATATTTTGACCACAAATAAAATTTAAATGTATCTATGCAAAAAAAGGAAATTTTTATTATTCTTGACAGATTGAAATATTTTTCCTCCAAAATAAATTCAAATTTTTTTTCTCTAAAAGTATTGAGAATTTTTTACGCTCAACGTTTTCTCAATTGAAATGTTTTCATTGCAAAAAATAATAATTTACTCCAAAAGACTTTTGAAAAAATATGTATTCCAAAAAAATGAACCTACCGAATTTTTTATTTTTGTTTCAAAAAAATTAGAAGATTCTTTTTATTCTTCAGAAAAATTTTAATTTTTTTATGGAATTTTATTTTCATAAAAAGAAAACAAAAAACTTTTTTCTGCATTAAAATAGGTATATTTTGATCACAAATAAAGTTCAAATGAATGCCAAAAAAATATTTTTTTTATTCTTGACATACCTATTGAACGATTTTTCCTCCAAAATAAATCAAAAAAAAATTCTCTCTTAAAATATTGAGAATTTTTTTACATTCAACTTTTTCCGCATTAAAATATTTTCATTGCAGAAAAAAATTATCTACTACAAAAATCTTTCAAAAAAATGTTTTTCACAAAAATAAATGCCTACCTACCGAATTTCTTATTTTTGTTTCAAAAAAATTGAAAAAATTTTTCACACTCCAAAAATCAAAAAAAAATTCCTACAAAAAAAATTGTTCGCTCTAAAAAAATTGAGAATTTTCTTACGCTCACTCGAGAAAAATTAGAAGATTTTATTGAAAGAAAATTCAGAAATTTTTTTCCTACAAAAAATTGAGACTTTTTTCCACGAAGGATTTTAGATTAAGAATAATATTTTTCAAAAAATGAGATTTTTTCTAAAAAAAATAAAAGAATATTTTCTTTGAAAAAATTTGAAGAATTTTTACCAAAATAGATATTTTATAAGTATTTTTTTTTACGCTGTCGCAAAATATTTGAGATTCTTATCTGAAGAACTTTCATTTTTTTCCAAAAAAATTGAGAAAAATGTTTTCCCACAGATTAACTGAAAAAGATGTATTTTTACCAACCGACTACAAAAAAAAAAAAAAAAATATATATATAGAAATATTTCAAAAAAAAATCAAAGATTCTTTTCTCCTAAACTTGAGAATTTTTTTCACCAAAAAAATAAGGAATATTATATCTTCTTCGAAAAATTTCGATTTTTTTTCTAAAAATAAGAAATTTCCTTCTGGAATTAAAATTTTTTATTCCAAATAAATTGACAAAAATTTTTACATAAAAAAAATAGTCAATAAAAGGGCTAGGTCAGAGGTGTAGTCACCTGGGAGGGGATGACTTCTCTGCCAAAATTTTATTTCAATTATTTTTGGTGAAAAAAAAACATTACCCTTCACAACAAAAAATTCGCTGAATAAAAAAACCTGGTGCCCCAAATTTTGAAAGTGCTCTGAGGCCCCAAAAAGTGGGAACACGCCACTGATGTCGATTATTTAAGAGATTGGGATTAGACTGAGTAGACCTGCCGATAGAATATCTCAACTTAGCATGTAACAAAGAGTCATGGTTTTTAATAGAATATAGTTTATTTTTATAAAAATTTCAATAGGTAACTGATTTTTAGGATTTTTAATTTTTTTCGGCATTTTGTTATTATTTTAATGCAAATGAAATCATTTTTAGAACAATTCAAAAAATTTCAATAATTGAAAAATTTATCTTAAAAATCTGTAATTGGTTGAATTGCACTCGCTCCCATTCCCTTTTTGGTACTAAACTGCTTGTGACAATTTTCAGAATGTCAGAGACACAGAAACACCGAGTATAATAATTCTGCTTCACCGCACACTTTCTGAATTAATTTGCTGAAAATTCTTTAATTCGAAATAAATTGCGAAGAATGTCTTTATTCTCTACGTACGGGTGCTGTTCTTTCGTTTCAAGTCAAAATCACGAAGTCTTCAGCTGAGAAAAAAAAAATCAAACAACATATATATATTGAGAGTGATTGTATATGTGGTAGATTTTTCCAGTAAATAAACTCCGAACGATTTATCAAATCGCGTAAAAATTCTTTTTTTCTTCAATAGGGACTATCCTTAGAGTGTGATAATGGAAACAAAAACTCATTAAAATGCATACGAAGAAATCCACCTGAAGCAGACGTTACAGCAGATTGCTTTTTGATTATTATAACATTTCAGCAAATTTAATATTATCTTTACTCTTTTGCACTTAGTGGTATTATTTTAACCAAACCTAACCGATGAAATCTTTATTTCTATAAAATAAATAGCCTCTTACCAAAACACGCACTTCGAATAAACTTCATTCATTCAACTAATTTTGAAAAAATTACGCGACTACGTCTGCCGAATACAAAGAAGAATCCTTCTCGAAATTACACAATTGAAAACGAATAAATCGAATAAAATGAAAGAAACCGTTGACTTTTTCCACCGAAAGTATACAATATTGTAAAAAAAGAACTACATATAAACGCGTGCAATTTTATGAAAGTGATTTAAACATACAATTCAAGAACCAAAATTGAAACCTTCATTGGCAAATTTTCTAGTATTATTTTGGGGGAGAGAGGAAAAAAAACGCTAGACCATAATGACTTTTTCAACCATAACGGTTAAAACTTTAAAATATCGCTACCCTTTTTTTTTTTCTTTAATCGTCCTTAGTTAAAAGAACAATTTATCAATGACGCCAGTTTACACGATAATTCCAAAGCATTTTTGTGTAGTCCGTACACTATTCTATGATATCTTCGACGAACCTCGACCCTTTTTTTTCACCAGATTTTATTCTCGCTACGCTATTTAATTTTTTTTTTTTCGCAACAAAACTTGCGAAGCTACTTTTATCTCAATGTTTACCAGCGTTATAGATTGAATTTAATTTCGCTAACCTGTTTATTTATTTAGCGACAAGAGGTTGCAGTTATCAAACTTTTTTATTTCATTTTTTTTTTGCTTTTTCATCTTAACAAAACGCTTAACCAATTTAAATCGTTTGGAATGTTAAATGAGATACGAAATTGAATTCATTAAAAGCAAAATTTTGCAAACGAAACTGCTCGAGCGCATTCTACCATGTTGTATTTATATTTGCGGCGAAACAGTTATGCAATTTCTTCGTCACTTTAGTATATGTAAATTAACGTATCCTTTCATTTAGCCATTAGGCGACTATTCTGTCTCGTTATTGCGACCAAATGTTAATGCATCGATAGGTCGAGTATTTTCGGCGAAACATTTTTTTAAAAATTTCCATCGAATCGAGATGAAGACAGTGTAAAGAATAAAAATTGATTTTTTCCTCTTTTTTGAGACGGTTTTTTTTTATCGAAACTATTTATTTTAGAAAATTAATTCGCCGAGTTGGAAAAGAAATTATCAATATCTGTGTTTAGATTTTCGACGAAAAGAGTCGAACATTTAATTTAAGCGCAGAATATAGCAAATTTAGCGCGTCATTATCGTTGGAAGAAAAAAATTCGCGATCTGAGCGAGATATAATAACGTGTCAACGTGATCGATGTAATATAGCTTGGCAGGTAGTCAAGACCAGAAGACCTTTTGCAGTGAAGAAGTAATGAATATAGCGTCTAGGTTTTTAGATGGAACAAATCTTTCCAATAAACTAACTTCTGATATCCGTCTTAGGGTCATCAATACTGATCTTTCAAAGCTCCAATCAAAGTGTAACAGCTTAAGTTGGTCATGCTATTTCCCGGCGGAACCGTTAAGACGACATTTCGACTTACACTGGTGACCTGATGATAGAGTAACGAATTGTATAAAAGCAGCGAGTTGTCAATAAGCGAACAAATGATATTAAGTAAATGTACGTTTAATGGACGATATATTTAAAATTTACGGTCCAGAAATTAAGGGAAAATATTTAAAATCTACGTCCGGCAGACGGAAATAATTTCAGCGAGAGTCGTAAATAATTAAGATTCTGGAACGTTGCGTCTGAAAAATATGATAACGTGATTTATGGCGAATTAATGAAATTATCAAGGTTTTCGTTTCCTAAACGAAATAAAAAACTCGATGATAAAAGTTCTCGAAAGATAAAAGAAAATTGCCTTTTTCAAAAATTTATTAATTCATTTAACTACCGTCTACTTTTCACGAAATACTAACTCGAAAATTTAATATTTTTTGTATAGGTAACAATGAAAATGTTTTTGGAATTCCTAAACAAAAGAAATAAAGGTAAAAATTTACTAGGTATAGATTATCTTACTAATAAAATGAAAGTTTTAAAATTATCTTCGCTTAAATCACTCGAACTGCAAAAATTAAAAATTTTCAAAATTTCAACTCGACGTTTTAAATAAGTATACCTACCTACAACTGCTATAGGGTGTTCCATAATTTTATTTTTTCCAAATGTTAAGATCCAGCCCTCTAAAAATGAGATTCTTTTCGTATAAAATCGCAACTCCCTAAACATTTTTCTTAGAAAAAATTATTTTGAGTGCGATTACGCATAATTTTTTTTTTTGAGAAAACAAAAAAAAAAAAAAAACTCAAAAAATTAGAATTGATTTTTTTCAACATTTAAAAAAAATGGTCACCACATACAAGCTCCTTGTTTACGTTTTTTGAAAAATAAAATAAAAAATCAACTAGAACAATAACACTTTTTATTATGAAAACGGTATTAACATAGATACATATTTTACCCCCCATTTTTTTTTTTTTTTTTTTTTTAAATTAAAAATCAGCTGAGTCGAAAATTTTTTTGGATCAGAGCGGTATTATTAAAATACCTACATATTTTTACCCAAAAACCCATTTATTGAGATTTTTCAACCTATTTACACCAATTTTCAAGTGGGCATAAAAAAGCTCCTTCTTCATGTTTTTTGAAGAAAAGAAAAACAAATTAAACGTCTGCTGTAACAACAAAAAAAAAAAAAAAAAAAAAAAATGGGTTTAAGTGGTCTTAACATTGGTACATATTTTTTACCCAAAAAACTGATTTACATAATGACGATTTTTCAACTTTACTTCAATTTTCAAGTGGACATAGAACTCTTTTTTATGCTTGTTCTTTTTCATGTTTTTGAAAAAAAAATACCTAGCTGGGTCTGAGTATTAAAAAAAAAAAAAAAAAAAAAAAAAAAGCTATAACCAGAAAAAATTAGATCAAAGTAGTCTTAACATACTAACCCCCTCCCCTCAAAAAAAAAAAATATATATGGAGATTCTTCAACTAGGTTTAAGTACTCTATTTTCTAAGTGGACATAAAAAAGCTCTTTTTTTACGTTTTTTGAAAAAAAAAATAAAAATCAGCTATAGGTAACGAGAAAAAAAATTGGATCAAAGTGGCATTAACATGCTTACATATTTTTACCCAAAATAACAATTTATGGCGACCTTTCAACAATTATACTCCAGTTTTTTTATGTGGACAAAACAGGCTCATTTTTTATATTTTTTGAATAAAAAAAAGCTGTGAAAACCAGGTGAGTGGAAATTTTTTTTTGAATCAAAGTGGTTTTAATATATTTACATATTTTTATCCAAAAACCTCATTAATGGCAATTTTTTAACTTCACCCCAGTTTGTAAGTGGACATAAAAAAATGTATTTTTTTTACGTTTTTTGAAGGAAAAAAATTTAGAAATTACCTATATAAAAAAATTGGATCAATGTGGTCTAACATACATTTTCAACCCTCCTCCCCCCATAATCCAAAAAAATCGTCATGAATGTTTTTTTTTTGTGTGTGAAAAAATATGTAAATATGTTAAAATACTTATTTGATCAACATTTTTTTTTCTCATTCTAGGTATTATTCATTTTTTTTTCCCAAAAAACTCAAAAAAAAAAACTTTTTATGTTCACTGAAAAACTGGAGAAAAGATGAAAAATCACCGAAAATGGTAATGTTGGGTAAAAGTTCTTAAGTAGTGACCATTTCATTAAAAAAAATTGAAAAAAATTCAATTCAAATTTTTTAAATTTTTCTTTGTTTTTTCCAAAAAAGGCTCCGTGCCACCACTTATAATATTCTTTTTTGAAGGAATATTTTTAGGCAATTGATTTTATTATACCAAAAGAATCATTTTTATAGGGCTGGACTTCGCCAATTCAAAAAAAAAAAATTATGAGACACCCCAATACCTTTTACCTACAACAGACGATAAAAAATGTTAACCATATCATTCGAGTCAATTTTTTATTGAAATTTAAACATAGTTAACTTTCAAACTACTTTTTGTCTAACTTGAAAAAAAACAACTACAACAGCATTAAACTTAATCTATCCTGTTGTACGTAGACGGTAAAAGTTTGGCAATATCCATTTCTTTATTGTATTATGACATTTATGACGTCGCAATAGATACCATTTGTTCATCAAAACCGTATTATATTTTGGAATTCGGATTGAACATCTCTTGTTTTTTGTTTCTTCGCAGAATATCATTTCCATATATGTGGAACTATACGTTATAAAATGTTTAATTTCGCAAGTTATTATTTTTTCACCAATTCCTTTTCTTCGTATAATCTTTTTGAAATATCCGAATTCAACATTGTTAAGCTATGTCGCCTTTAGCCATTTTATCTACGTCATATTGTTCTGGTGGTTCATCGTTCTTCGAAATCGAAATGAAATTTTTATGTGGAGATATATTTTTAAATACCTACGTACAAAAATGCGTACGTACCAATATCATTTTTTGAATTATTCAAAATAGTTATTAGAAAACTTCTGCTTGCTTACACGACGATAAAATTTACCTCGTGATGATGGTAGGTAATATAGGTATATCATTCAATGAAAAGATTAAGCATAATTTTGTTGAAAATCTACACGAACACGCGAGTTTGGAAATTCAAAATGAACAGCGTTTAATTTCACCGCAAAACGCGCTCGTTTCTTTGAAATGATGAAATGAGTTTGAAGCAAAACATGATGCTGAGATATGATTTATTAAACACGCGGGAAACGGAGAGATTAAACACTTGTCAAAACAGTTATTGCGAGAACCTACTAATAAAATAAGATTCCATCTAAAATTTTCACCAATAATTAATGAAAATGGCAGCATGGTGTGATTTTAATTATACCGAAAAAGAATCCTGTGTATCATTTCAACGTCAAGTGTGTCGGGCAAAAAAATTGATGAAATATAAATTAAGTATACAATGGAAGTGAAAAAGATGATCATAATGAACTACACATTCTCTCGACTTCCTTCGATATAGGTCTTTACTTGGTTCATTGATTATTAAAATCAGAAGAAATTACAAATTTATCATTTTTCCAAACTTTCTAGTTTTTGAAACAATTTTGTTTTCAGTTTTTTAAACGCTTCTAAAATTTTGTTATGATTCCATTAATAAAATTTATTCATTCCAAAGAATATTTTCAAGATATCGAAAGAATTTTGAAGTTTTTTTTAATTTTTGAAGTTTTTTTTTTAATTTAGGTAAAAAAATCTGAAAGTTTTGCAAAAAATTAAAAAAAAATTTTTTTCAGGGATTTGAATTTTTTCCGAGATTTTTTCTAAACACCTAAGTAGGTATTTTCTATATAGAAATTTTTAGGATTTAAAAAAAAAAATTGACGAACTCTATTTTTTTTTTTTTTTTTTACAAGAGTGTTTTGAGTCAGAAAAATGTTCTGAAGATTTTTTGAACGAATTTTAAAATTTTTTTCAAAAAAATTATTGAAGAATACCTACCTATTTTTTTCAAAAAAAAAACATTTTATAAGTTTTTGGCAGGATTTTTGTTTCAAGAGAACGTGGTAGGTAAACCAAATAGTTACCTACTTAAAATTATTCGAAAATTTTTTGAAAAAAAAAATTCAAGATAACTTTTTTGCAAAAAAATTTAAAGAAGGTAATTTTTTGTTTATATCTAGGAAAATTTTTTAAATACTGTTTATCTTCTTTGTTACAATTTTTTCAGGGATTAATAAACATTTTTTTAAAGAATTGTTCTTTTAAAAAAAGCTCTTTTAAGGAAGTGAATTGTTTTTTTTTCATCAGATAAAATATTGGATAAATCTTTTTAGAAAATAATTTGCAAGAAAATAAATCTAAAAATTCTCTAGGAATAAATTTTCTTCAAAAAAATTTCAAGTAAAAGAAGGTTTTCATTTGAATAATTTTTCACTTATGTACTTAAGTATGAGTATTTTCAGAGTCAAGTGAAAATTTTTGAAAAACTAGGTATACCATTTACTAGCTAATTTTTCAGAGCATATTCGAATAACTGAACCAAGATAAAAACATTATTTCACATCGGTAAATGCATATTATTTTGTTCCCACTTTATTTATCATTTTTTTATGCATCCAAATTCCTCATTTCTTTGTAATTTCTCAATTTTTTCGAATGTTTGTTTTTTTTTGTTTTGATTTTTCATTATTTTGATCAATGTTATGTTTTTTTATGAACTTTTTTTTCAATTTTTCAATTCTTTCTAAATTTTCCAAGTGCTTAAATTTTTTGATATTCTAATTTTATCAAATTTTCAATGTTTTCAAAATTGCTACATTTTTCAATACCATAAAGTTTCTCACTTCTGTGAAATCTTTTATTTTTTTTGAACGTTGATTTTTTTTCAATTTTTTAAATTTTCAATACTTATTTTAATTACTTACCTAGGTAATTGTCAATTTTCTAAAATTTTCTTAAACATTTTTGATATTGAAATTTTTTCATTTTTTCCAATTTTTATGTTATTTCAATTTTTTAACAATTTTCCCAAGGTTTATAGTATCACCCTACATTTCCCCCCGTTATAACAGAGATTTATTCTGAAAAATTTCTAAAGAGATCAGCGTTTTCAAATTGCGGAAACAACTCTACACTTGAGTTGTGTTTCTTGAAGAATAAAAATTATCACACTTGAAAAAAAAATAATGAGTAAAATACAAATAATATAGGTTCGAACATATCGTACTGATGCGTTATTTCTTTTTTGTTGACAGGTTTCAAGAGAAAATGGAAAAGTTGATGCTAGGAAAAAAGACGACTGTCGACTGCAGAAATTCCAACGAAACTTGAATATTTAAATATTCAAGTACGCGGTAAAACCTACCGCAAGTAATGGAAAAGTTGTTTTGTCGCATCGCTATAGATCCTTCATCGACTTCTAAATACGATGTGAAATATATAAAACGTTAAATCAGCACGAATTCGGAGAGCAAAACGAAACTAATCATTGTTAACTGCGTTTATCAACGATAACGACAAAAAAACAAATTCTAGTTAGCAAAAAAAAAAAAAAAAAATACCAATCAAATATCTTCAGCTTAGCCTAATTCTTGCCAATGGCTGCTGCAATGCACAACACAGACGTTACCATTTCAAGAAATTAATTCGGATTTTAATCGAGAAATGAATTTTTCGTATGAAGAAAACTATTTTTTCAGTGATTTTTTTAACGCTACGAATAGTCTCGATTATATAGATTTAGAGTTTTGCACGCCGTTTAATACGAGTCAAGAAGAGTCGGACGAGAGTGATGATAACAATATATTGTTTAATTTTGTGACATATGGCATACTACTGAATTGTATCGGAATTTTCGGTATATTTGGAAACATAATTTCGATGATTATATTATCCAGACCGCAGATGAAATCATCGATAAATTACTTATTAATTGGTCTGGCCAGATGCGACACTGTTTTAATTATAACGTCCATTTTACTGTTCGGTTTGCCTTCCATATATTCGGCTACCGGATATCTTTTTATATATTATTACCGAGTATACCCGGTGATTGCTCCGATTGTTTTTCCAATCGGTATGATATCGCAAACTATATCCGTTTATTTGACGCTGATCGTAACTCTGGAGAGATTTGTGGCAGTTTGTCACCCGTTACAGGCCAGGTCTCTTTGTACCTGCGGTAGAGCTCGACTGTACGTCGTTTTAGTCATTATTTTTTCAGTATTATATAACATTACTAGATTTTGGGAAGTCGACGTAAGAGAATGCAAACATAACCTGTACGAAGTATCGATATACAGAGTATATCCGTCGAATTTACGAAATAATGGATACTACATCAAAATCTATATCCACTGGATGTACCTAATATTCATGTACTTCATACCTTTCGGATTCCTCTCGGTACTGAATACAGCCATTTATCGACAGGTAGGTTTACAAAATTAATGCAAAATCCAGCGACGGCGAGACGGGGTGCAAAAGGTGAACTTGAACCGGTTGGGCCCGGATCTTTCCCAAGGGCTGGGACAAGAGATTTTTACATGTTTGGTCTACTCCAAATATTAAAGATTTTTTTTCACTGAGCACTTGAGCAGGTAACTCCATAAAATTGATTTTTTTTTTCTTTATAAGCTCCTTCGGTTTATTTTACTCCCTACTTATTTCTCAAAGATTAGCATGCCGAATAATTGATTTTTATGGGAAATGGTCAAAAAAAGTGATGCTGATTTCAACAAGCTATTGATATTTCTCTAGCTTTATTAGGTTGTGCGTCAAGAGGAGGGGGGGGAGGGGGGTAAAAGCTGCAAACTCGCTATTTTTCGCAAGTTAAATGGGTGGGACTACTTGATGATATTGAAAAATTAATTTCTGTGAGAAGCAGTCTAGAAAGCTGAGCTGATTCCAACAAGCTACATATTTAGCTTTTTTTAGCTTCATGACATAAAGAGATGAAATAACAGGGCTGTTACCCTTAAGAAATTTATTTCTAGAAAAAATGTTCTGCATATAAAAATAATGAGATTTTTTCTCCAAAAATTTTTTAAAATAATTTTCCTCGAAAAACTAAAAGGTTTAATTTCAAGAAGAAAATAAGATAGAAATTTATTTATTTTTCTTTTAAAAAATGAGTAGTGTTTTTCACTTCTATATAGAAGTTGAAAAAATAATGATCTACACTCTACACCCAAAAATGAGATGTTTTCTCAAAAAAAAAATAATAATAATAATAATAATTAATAATTATAAATAAATAAGAATTTGAGAGATTCTTTTTCTCCAAAATAATCACTAGATTTTTCACTCCCAAAAATTGAATGTTTATTTTTTCAAAAAAATCAAGACCAAAAATTGAGATTCTATTTCATTAAAAGATTTCTTTCTCAAAAAATAAATAAATAAATAAAAAATAGCGGGGTTTCTTCAAAAAGAAATAGGAGTTTTCGCCACAAAAAGTTGAATAGGGATGTTTTTCTCCAAAATATGAGATTTCCCTCCAATTTACGGAATATTTTTATTGCAACAAAAAAAAAATACCAAACTTGAAAGTTGTTTTTTTTTGTTTGTTTTTTTTTTACAAAAAATTGAGATTTGTTTTTCTACAGGGTTGTCTGGTTCAGAGTTACCAGACTTGCGATTTGAATACAACCGAGTACAACCAACTAAAACATTATGTACACATGTTGCCTGAATTTGAAAATGAAGGAGCTACAAAGCTTTGAAAATTGGTATTTTGTCAAGCAAAATCAGTTGGCAACACTGTTTTCAAAAAAATGCCGACTCCGGCAGTCGATAGCACTTTGGAAAATCAAAAAAAAATTCCAAGTACATTCGGTGGCCTATCTCTGAAATTGAAGGAGTTATAACCACACGAAATCCCGGTCAAAAATATTGCCTACCTCAATTTATCACGGTGCACTAAGAGGAACAAGAAAAATTTTGTAATGTGAAAAAATTGTCTATCTTTGAAAGTGAAGGCGGTATGGAACCGTGAACTTCAAAAATACCGATTTTCAAAGCTTTGTAGCTCCTTCATTTTCAATGATAGGCAATCAAAAAGTTACACCTGTTTCATTTTATTGTCTTGGTGGTATTTTGAAATTTTTGTATACCATAGCTCCTTCAAAATCGAGATAGGCACCAAGTGTACATAAAGTTTTTTGTTACTGGCAGTCAGTTATACCCAAATCTAAAGTCTGATTACTATGAACTGGGACGCACCCTGTATAAAAACAAGAGATTTCTTCCCCCTAAAAAAAGAAAAAAACATAATATGCCCCCCCCCCAAAAAAAAAATTGAAAAATTCCTTCGAAAAAACTGTGAAATTTACCTATAAAAAAGAATTGAGACAAAAAGTTGAGGCAAAAATTTGAGAGATTTTTTCTCTACAGATATTTCTCCAAAAATGAAAAAATCTGTATTTCCTCTAAAAAAGGGGGGATTTTTCTCTTAAAGAAATAAAACGTTTTTTCTTCAAAGAAATTATGAGATTTCATCTCACAAAACAATTTTAAAAAAAATTAAAAATGAGAATTTTTCAGCAATTTTTCTATTTGGAAATAATTGTGATGTTTTTTATTCTCAAAAAAAAACCCGTATGAGAGATTTTTCTCCAAAAATTAAGTGAGAAATTTAAGTTCTGAAAATGTTTCAGGGGTGGCACAAAAACTTGAAATAACACCGACCAGAGGCAAGTTGCAAACGGAGTAAAAAAATGACCCGCAAAATTATTGCACCGAGGCCCCGCTTGACTTTCGCCGTCACTGGCATAATCACTCGATATCGTTATCGCAGTCGATATAATTTTCGTAACTATTTCAGGTTCGAAAAGCGAATCAAGAAAGGCAACGTTTATCCCGATTACAGAAGAAAGAAATAGGATTAGCCACCATGCTATTATGCGTAGTCGTTGTATTTTTAATATGTAATTTATTAGCATTGGTCTCAAATGTACTGGAGGCTTTTTACGGACAAACAAATGATTTTTTAGTTGAAACGGGAAATTTAATGATAACGATTAATTCCTCTGTAAATTTTGTAATTTATGTGATATTCGGAGAAAAATTCAAAAGACTGTTCTTCAAGTTGTTTTTTCCCCACGGACTGAGGTTTTGCGGTAACGCTTTCGGAGGTAGAGATTCTCCCGAACAAATCCACGAGGATAGTTACATGTCCTGCAATGGTGATCGTAGTTATTCCATACGACAACATTTGCAAAGGATAAACACAACTTATTCGAAAAATAACAGAAGTGTGGATGTAAATCCGCCGGCTAGGAAAGCTCAAAGTGCTAGAATTCAAAGAGGCTCGTCTCCTGGTCCTTGCATTTATTATCCTACTCGAGAGAGTAGAGGATCGTGGGAACAGACCAGCACTACTAATTTCTGAACGTATTAAGTACTTATTCTATTTTTAATTCCGTCTTCTTGTTTTTTCGACCAAGTTTTTTTTCCTTTTTTCCCCGAATGCCTATCCCATTTTCCTTGTTTACGTAATGAAGCGTGTATCAATGCGAATTGTAAATATTTATGTATCAATTTAATGTTATCAAATTTTTGTTTTTGTATGTGTAATGATTTTTCTCGTTTTAATTGTATTACATTCATCGAAAATAAATGAATGATTTGGATGTATAATTATTCAAATTCATCATCGGTATGAAGCGAACAATGGTAAAGATTAAATTTTCTTTTGAGAAGAGGTTTTTCTAAAATAATGGTATCAAGGGGAAAGTAAGATAGATAGGTTCAGAGCCGGTGCTTGGGGGGGGGGAGGTGGAACACCCCCCAGTGATTTTCCATTCGGCAAATTTTTGAAAAATTTTCAACAAATTCAGCAAACTTTCGACAAATTAAATTAGGTATGTTTACAAAATTTGGTAAAGTTTTGAATTTCAAATATGTAAATTTTTTAGAAATTCTAAATCACAAATATGTAAATTTTTTAGAAATTCCGACTCACAAATTCGGTAAATTTCTGAAAAAAATTTTCGCCCTCGCTTCGCTCGGGCAATGTACTTCTATTACTTCATCTTTCTCTCAGAATCACAATAGGAATCAAAAATCAGCGCATTTGAATTGTTATAACTTATAACGTAAAAAATGAACATGATCTTTTTGAAAATATTAAAAATTATGTTTAAAGTGCATTATTTTTAATTAAAAATTCCAATTTTTTCAAAATTTTCGCCCTCGCTTCGCTCGGGCAACGTATCACTTTTTCATCTTTTAAAAAACCAGAAATTATTGTATGTTTTCAAAATTTCTGCAAAAAAAAAGTCCATCTTTTCTTTTAGAAGTGCAATTTTTTCAAAAATGTTCGCCCTCGCTTCGCTCGGGCAGCAACAGTCGTTTTGATTCAAATCCTAATGCTACCATAAGTTCTTGAAATTTTTTCTATGAGGATAGTGAGAAGTTCTTCTTTCGAAAACTCACTTTTTTCAAAAAATTCAGCGCAGGGGTCTACTTCCCACTGTTGTACCTATTAATTATCATTCGGCATTTTGAAAATTTTCATTCGGCATTTTCGATCTACACCCCCCCAAAAAAATTTGCTCAAACCGTTTCTGGATAGGTTACTACTTACTTTTGTCTAATTAGTAGGGGAGAGATTCATCATAAGAAGGTATACGTAATTTTTAATAAGTTTCCATTTTTTTTCCAAACAAATTTGTAGATAATTTTAAAAATACTTATTTCTAATCTTCTAAATTTTATTTTTTTCCAAAAAAATTTTACAACAAAAAAATTCCAATAATTTTTTGAAAAATTTTGGATCTTTTTTTAGTAAAAAATCTCACCAAAATTAAGAATTTTTCTGTAATTATTTGTAAGAATTTTTGAGTTTTTATCAAAGAATGAATAAATATAAATAGGTAAATAAATGAATAAGAGAAATTTTCATTTAAAATGACATTTTTTTACCCACGTTTTTTTTTTTTTTTTTGTGAAAACGATTAAAATATTTCCTTTTAGCTTTTTATAGGTATCCAAAAGAATTTTTTGAATCGAGAAAATATTTTAAACATTTTTGATAGAATTTTTGTATTTTTCTCATTTTTTTTTCGAGAGAATTCTTCATAATTATTTGAGACGATCGCAAATGTTTTGAAAAAAAAATTATTCGAATTTATTTCAGAAAATTTTTTAATGTATCTAGGTATCTTTTCTATGAAAGAATTTTTGAAAAATTATTAAATTTGAAAATTTTATTATGTACCTAGGTATAGCCATACAACCACATGTCATATTAATTATTAAATTTAATCAAACGTACATGTAGAGCACATCTAATAATAACTGAAAATAAGTACCTACATAGGTACAATACCAGTTTTACTGTCGGTGCAAGTATTGAAAATGATTTCAAAAAAAAAAAAAAATTACGCTTAATGGAATTATCCGGTATATGCACCTAATTCATTATGTTATTTATGTAACTCATTTCCAGTCACTGCATCTAAAATATTACTCGATACTTGAACTGGTTCACAGATTTGCGTTTCGCAAATTTATGTAGGTAGTGAACAATGAAGCGAAAATAAACATTAGCTATAGCTAGATTTATATAGGTTCTCGTAGTTTTAATTTAGTACGCGGATAAACCTTAATTAAAGGGGCCAATACATTTCTTCGATTGAAAGTATCACGTCTATTTGGTTCCTATTTTAGCGATTTGCCTTTTTTGGAGGAGAAAAAATCTGCTTATAGGTAAGTAGGTACTGGGTACTAGGTAAGCAGATACTAGGTAGGTATAGTCGTGCAAATGTCGTGTCATAACTCGATAAAAAGTTGACCTATCGAACTAAAAATTTCTTCATACATTAATTGAGTCTTTTAAAATATCATCACAGTTTATAAAATACGCGGCTAAACCATCTAAAATACTCATTTCACATGTTATCATTTTTTTTTTCGTCATTTTGTGCATAAGTGGTCATATGTGACCATACCTTTCTTTGCGCCCTAAAAAATGCCAGGTGTTGAAATCTATTTTTTTTTGTGGTTTATATCTCTTCCTGAAGGTGCACTGCCTGCAGAAAAAAAAAATTCAAACAGTTTGCAAATACTTTAAATTCATAATACTGGAAACTTCAATGGGGAAAAGTGGCCCCGACAAAAGCGCTCTTTTAGCAGTTTTAGCGGCTCGGCATGAAACTATTCTCAGACTTTCGACCGATCGTCATGTCTTCGACCAATCAGAGGGCGAATCACGCGACGATTAGTCGAAAACCTGGAATTAGTTTCATGCCGAGCCGCTTAGAGAGCGCTCTTCTTGGGAGTCAAATCAAAAGCATTGAGTTTCCAGTATTATTAATTTAAAGTATTTGCAGTTTGGTCAGAAAAGAAATCCTAAAATGCGTTTACCATTATGACCTATTGTGTACATTCTTATCACTTCGTGATTTTCGTGCATTTTTTTAAAATTACAATTAATTGTGTGGGAAAACCAAAGAAATTTTGCATTTAATGAATAATAAGTGAGTAAATAGACACGTTTAACTAATTATATGTGCAAAATTAATTAATTTGAATTTTTTATGGACATTTTTAGTGGTGTGGTCATATATGACCATCTATGCGGTGAAGGGTTAAGAAAACTAACAATAAGTAAGGTAAGGTCTGCCACGATGACACCGCTGCCACGTTGACACAGTGCTTATAACTTATTAACTACTAGTGCTCTGAGAGGTAAAAACACGTAGTATTGTAAAGAATGTTTCAATGTATCATATATCTATCCATCATAGCAGAAAATCCTTGAAAAACTTTTTTCACTGATGAAAAAAATGTGAATTTTTTGTGATTTTTTTGTCCAAAGTATTTTTTTTTTTCATTTTTATTTTTCATTTTTAGAAGACAGAATTACTTCAAAATGAATAAATTATATATCGTTGGAATCGTCATGAAGTTCTGCATCTTTTGGCATAAAGATATGTTTAAAAAAATTGCTTGGTAATTTTTTATCAATTTTTTTTCAAAAAAGGTCGAATTGCCATGATGGCACATGAAGGTGTATGGCCACGATGACACAAAACCAAAAAAAAAAATTTTTTACCACGTTGTTGATAACGTATGTACGTCACTGTTTTATGAAAGTGTGGTTTAAGTTTTCGACTTTTTGATATTTTAAAAAAATTTCTTGGTAATTTTTTATCAATTTTTTTTCAAAAAAAGGTCAAGTTGCCATGATGACACATGAAAAACCAAAAAAAAAAGTTTCGTAAAACAGTGACGTGTGTACGTCACTGTTTTATGAAAGTGTGGTTCAAGTTTTCGACTTTTTGATATTTTGAGCAACAAAATTTCAATTTTCAGATTTATTTCTCTAGTTGTGTCATCGTGGCCATAGGAGTGTTGCCACCTTGACACAAAAATTTTGGTTTTTTATTTTAATTATATCTCCGTCATTTTTCAATGAATTTGAACAAAATTTTTATGACATATGCTCAAAACATGTAGTTATCTGTCAGTGCAATAAGATTTAAAATCGGAGCAATAGTGTTGTTGAGTTATAGCATAAAATATGCAAAATTGTGTCATCGTGGCAGACCTTACCTTACCTACCTAACTAAATTTTGGCGAAGTTGTGTTCAAAAAGAATTTCGTAATTTTTATGACAAAAGTTTTTGGAAAATATCAGGTAAAATAAACGTCCTAGATAAAATTTAATTTCACAGAGAAAACAGAAAATTTAATTTTCTGCAAATATAGTCCTTTAAATTTTTTTCGATGGACTTTTACTTTAGCTAGTATTAAATCGCATTTTTATGTTTAAAAAAAGTTGGAAATGGCCTTATATAGGTACCTATGTGAAGCGACAAATTTCCATCGATCGAGTTGAAATTTTCATCGCATATTTATAATGAGATTATTAATAACTGATAAAATTTCGACGAAAATCGGGCAACCTGGACGGCAGATATTGAAAATTGAAATTTCAACCTTCTTATATTTTAGTAGAGATTATGTGGGTAAAACTAGTTCACAATCTTTATTCTTCAATTTCTTCCTTCTTTGTTTTTGTTATTACTTTTAAATCGATCAAATTATTAGGAAAATCCGGTTTATTTAGACACCTCCCTGTCTGTAAGTACCTATCATGAATCGGTCATTCAACAAATTCGACAAAAACAAAGTTGATTATAACTGAAGGTCAATTGCCGTGTAATCTAACTATACCACATCCACATTATTTACGAATTACACTCGTAGGTATACGAACAAAAATCACGAAATAATTAGGCATAAGATGCATAGCTCGCAAAACCTTGATAAAACCAGTGTTTTCAGCTTCCTCTTGATTTACCTATATGAATTGTCGATTTCCCAAAATTAGGTCCAAGTACGCTTCTTATCGCTGGTAATTTCATTATTATGAGATTTTTATTTGTTGGCGAAATAAAAAGTGAATCGAATAATGACTCCACATATTCTGTATAGACCGATTGAGAAGATAATTTTGAATGAATATAAATGTATAGGGGGAAGTTTATTTACAAAATCTTATGACTGAGGCTATAAAGGGACGATACATATAAAATAATTATTTATTAGTCGTTCGTGTTATCGCTGTTTCATTTTAGTAGCCTTCTATATTGAAAAGAAATGCAAGATATCGATTGACGAAATTTCGGCAACATTCATTCATGTACATATTATTCAAACGCTGCGCTGGGTGAAAAAATCTCTTACTCATTTTTTTTTTTTATTTTTTTTTTTTTTGAAAAAATTGTGGCACTTTAAGCTACCACTTGAAATTGAATTGCGAAAAATTATAGGGATTAATTCTCACGAATAGGAAAAACTTTTGCTAATTATTTAATTCTCATTTTGAAAAAGGAGGAGGGAACAAATATAAAAAAATCCATCCCATCATTAGTGAGTTAACCTCGATAAACCTATTTCATCATTTTATATTTCAAGACTGAAACCAATAGTGTGCTTACGCACACTAATAGGAAACGATTTTCCCATCAAAAGAAAGAACTTTGGGAGTGAGAGTGAGACAGGAAAGAAATCAAAAGTCGAAAATGAGGGTCACCTCAATGTACATTTATACGTCTCTCTCTTTTGAGTAGGTACAATCTGCTTTCGTTTTCATTCTTCCTTATCCAGGTAGAGAGGGATACCTACAAATATCATAAAAAAATTTTTAAAAAACCACGCTTTTATTTAAAGTTGGTCACTTTGTAAAATGTTATTCATAGAGAAAGAGTAATGCCTTAAAAAACAAAAAATAAAATTTACTTGAATACAAAAATGTGTCATGAAAATTTTTTTTTCAAAAATTTTAATGATGAAAATCGTGGTGGGGCGTTAATCGAAAAGGTATTCGTTTGCTCCTCGCACACCCCACCACGCTTTTCATCATTAAAATTTTTGAAAAAAAAATTTTCATGACACATTTTTGTATTCAAGTAAATTTTATTTTTTGTTTTTTAAGGCATTACTCTTTCTCTATGAATAACATTTTACAAAGTGACCAACTTTAAATAAAAGCGTGGTTTTTAAAAATTTTTTTACATTTTTATTTAACTCTTTTTGTCGTTGAAAATATTTTAATTTCATAGTTTTGAAATTTTCAAAATGGAACCCCCTCATAGGGGCTCAATTTGGGGTCAAGGGTAAATTTAAGTCCGAAAATCGAATTCAGCGGCCTCGAAAACCTACATTTCGATACCAATGTTGTGATTTTCTGAAATTTTCAAAACTGAACCCCCTCATAGGGGCTCAATTTGGGGTCGGGGGTAAATTTGAGTTCGAAAATCGAATTCAGCTACCTCGAAAACCAATATTTTGATATCAATGTTGTGAATTTTGAAATTTTCAAAATGGAACCCCCTCATAGGGGCTCAATTTGGGGTCAAGGGTAAATTTAAGTCCAAAAATCGAATTCAGCGACCTCGAAAACCTACATTTCGATACCAATGTTGTGATTTTCTGAAATTTTCAAAATTGAACCCCCTCATAGGGGCTCAATTTGGGGTCGGGGGTAAATTTGAGTTCGAAAATCGAATTCAGCGACCTCGAAAACCCCTTACGTGAGCACTATGTTCTTTCAATTCCAGTAAAATATTAAATGAGAGAGGATTGGTTGAAAACATACTTTTGGTTCCATGAGACATACATACATACATACCAAGCTAATAAAAGCGTGGTAAAAATGTGTACATAGTCTTTCAAGGTTGATTTTTGTGTTTAAATAGTTTTTTCATCCGCTTATAGCAGTCTTCTAATTAGAATTTTTCGGCAGAAATAATGCTTATTGTGTAGATTTAAGTACCTACTTATTCTTGAACTTGAAACCTTCCATTTTTTGTTTTGGATTATTTTTCATAAACTAGTAGGTAATGGGGCATGATTGAAAATTTTTTGCACTAATTAAGGAACGCAAAAGAGTAACATAGTTGAGCTATGCAGTTATATGCACCTATTTCTTCACTTTGGAATAATTTTTTTTTTTTAAACTAATAAAATGCTTTCGTCTAAATTCAGTTCAAGTACATGTTTGATAAAGAATGTTGGAAATATTTTTTGGATTGTTGGGCAGTTTTGAATTTCTTCTAACCAAATTCATATACGAGTATGTTTCACGTTCTAATTAGTTATAGGCATCGAAGCACGAAAAAAGTGGTCTTGCAATTTTTTTCAAAGAGTAGTTGGTAAGAAGAAATGATGAGGATTCCAAGGTGCCTATTTTGAAACACTACACAGACGATTCAATTGTCCATGAAATTGTTGTAAATTGCAAATTATTACCACGCTTTTATTAGCTTGGTATGTATGTTTGTTTGTTTGTTTGTATGTATGTCTCATGGAACCAAGAGTATGTTTTCAACCAATCCTCTCTCATTTAAAATTTTACTGGAATTGAAAGAACATAGTGCTCACTTAAAGGGGTTTTCGAGGTCGCTGAATTCGATTTTCGAACTCAAATTTACCCCCGACCCCAAATTGAGCCCCTATGAGGGGGTTCAATTTTGAAAATGTCAGAAAATCACAACATTGGTATCGAAATGTAGGTTTTCGAGGTCGCTGAATTCGATTTTCGAACTCAAATTTACCCCCGACCCCAAATTGAGCCCCTATGAGAGGGTTCAATTTTGAAAATTTCAGAAAATCACAACATTGGTATCGAAATGTAGGTTTTCGAGGTCGCTGAATTCGATTTTCGAACTCAAATTTACCCCCGACCCAAATTGAGCCCCTATGAGGGGGTTCCATTTTGAAAATTTCAAAATTCACAACATTGATATCAAAATGTTGGTTTTCGAGGTAGCTGAATTCGATTTTCGAACTCAAATTTACCCTCGACCCCAAATTGAGCCCCTATGGGGGGGGGGTCAGTTTTGAAAATTTCAGAAAATCACAACATTGGTATCGAAATGTAGGTTTTCAAGGTCGCTGAATTCGATTTTCGGACTTAAATTTACCCTTGACCCCAAATTGAGCCCCTATGAGGGGGTTCCATTTTGAAAATTTCAAAACTATGAAATTAAAATATTTTCAACGACAAAAAGAGTTAAATAAAAATGTAAAAAAAATTTAAAAAACCACGCTTTTATTTAAAGTTGGTCACTTTGTAAAATGTTATTCATAGGGAAAGAGTAATGCCTTAAAAAACAAAAAATAAAATTTACTTGAATACAAAAATGTGTCATGAAAATTTTTTTTTCAAAAATTTTAATGATGAAAAGCGTGGTGGGGTGTGCGAGGAGCAAACGAATACCTTTTCGATTAACGCCCCACCACGATTTTCATCATTAAAATTTTTGAAAAAAAAATTTTCATGACACATTTTTGTATTCAAGTAAATTTTATTTTTTGTTTTTTAAGGCATTACTCTTTCCCTATGAATAACATTTTACAAAGTGACCAACTTTAAATAAAAGCGTGGTTTTTTAAAAATTTTTTACATTTTTATATGAATAAATAATGCGAATTATACAAATATTTACTTAAGCTTTCATGTGTATCAGTACCTAGGTAATTATTCAGAAAACTATCCCTGACCAGTTAGGAATTGAACGTGAAAATTATCTTACAAAGTGGAAGATTTAATTCTTTGAATTGAATATTTTTTTTATAATTAAATTTATAATTTCTTCCAGCTTGACCAAGTGTTTTGAATTTTGTGCTCTCTAATTACGTACATGATGTTTTAATAAAATTTTCATTAGTAATAATGTGCATTCGACAAGTGCAAAGATTATTCGATTAATATTTTCGGCGACATACGTACGTAGATACTTAGTTCATCATCATTCGTAATTACGTTCACCAAGTAATTACCTAGCCATACCATCTTTCGTAAAATTGAGATATTTCAAAAACATGCCGAAGCCACCTAATTACATTATTTTATTTTTGAAGTGGATAAAGGTACTTAAGTATGAAGAACAAAATTATTCGGTGTAAGTTTCCCTTTTCTTTCAAATAACGAAAAAATTGGGGCAAATTTGGAAATAAGATTGTTCAGAAACGGCGTGGAATTGAATTTGGGGATTTAAAAAGTATTTAAGAAAATGGAGCGGTTACTTTAATGCCACAATATAAACAAATCAACGTTATCCTCAATTCGTCTATTTTTAAAAGTTTTTTTATTTTGCGTCTTTCGCCTTTTTCGTTCGAGTTTATTGCGCTATTACATTAAAAAAAAAAAAATGCAACTCGATAATGGTTACATTGTCATGTAACGTAGGTATGCGATTGAATCTAATTGCAGTATTTCATTTAAAACTTGGTCAGCTGTCCTACCGAAGTACCTACCTACTCGTACCTCAATTGTATAAGTAAAGAAATTAAATATGTATAATTATTTAATTCGTCCAAACACCAACTAGTATTTAAGCTACCATTTCGATTGAATTTTTAAATTAATTTACCCATTTTAACTCGTCGAATTAGCTCGTAAAAATATTCAATTTTACAAATTCCCTTTAAAAAGGGCAAACTAATTTTATTCGTTGTTAAAATATTTACAAGTTGTTGAATGACGAGAGTCGACAACCATTGATTGATTTTTTAAGCATAGGTATCCTTGATGAATTTCTTCTCAATTTGAAAAGTTTTTCCTCGCTAATCCGCGAATTAATTGCCAATAATTTATTTTACAAAATGTTAATGTTTTTTTTTTTTTTTTTTACAAAGCGTAACAGTAGGTAATCTTTTCATCGTCAGACGAAACGCAAATCGTTTCCACGTTATTAATTATTATTTTCGAAAAACTGCGATTATAGAATTAGGATTTAAATAAAAAAAAAAAAAAAAAAAAAAAAAAGAGTTGGAAATTTATTATTTTTAAGCAAAGTGGCGATAATTCAATCATTTATTCGTCCGAGAAAAATTTCACGCCGAGTAGGTATGCGTCATGATCGATAGTATCAAAACGTTCAAGACATGAGCGTATACTGCGCGTATTTTCGTGTAGTTTTCGTTATGAGTAAAGTTTAGTTTTCTGTATAATTCGTGATTTTTCAAACCGGCCGTTCAATTGCATTATTTTGGAAAGCATTTCACACGCCTGTCACGAATTTCATTTGTTTTGTTTTTTTCTTCTCTCTTTTATGCAAGCCGATGGAAAAATGCCTTATTGAAGTGCCGCTTGCTGCTACTGAGAATAATAGCATTCCTAATATGTCAAATGGTGCCCAAAAATTTGAAATGTTTTTTCTTAAGAAAAAGAATCGAATTTTCGTTTCAAATGAATAAGTAATTTTAAGAGGCACCGTGTGAATCTCATCATTGACGTAGTCGAGTAGGTAGATAGATACAGAGGCAGATAGAACTACCGCGCCAGGAGGCAAATTTTGAGGAGCGTAAAATTAATTTTGAAAATAAGTTTTTCCAAAATTGGTGATTTCTTTAAAATTGATAATTTCTCAAAAATTAAACAGGTGATGTATCAAAATGTGGTGTTTCTTCGAAAACTGATTACTTACCTATTATAGATATTTAAAAATTTGTGCACGCCACTAGCATTTAATTTAGTTGCTGTACATGGCGTTAAAAAAGAAAAAATGTGATTTTTTTTTTAATTTATATTTTTTCTCAAAAAACGTACCTACTATTTTAATGATATTTTTTGAAAAATTATTTTTTCATCAAATGTTTTTTATTAGATTGATAATTATTTATGAAAACTAATCATTCCCAAAAATTGACAGAAAAATTGGTATTTTTCTCCATTGACTGATAATCTTTCAGAAAGTTATAATTACAACAAATAAAATTTGTAACTTTTCAAAAATTGACGATTTTTCAACAAATTAGAATAATTATCAAATATTGGTATTTTTCTTCCAAAAATTGTCACTTTTTAAGAAAACATCATTGATCAGTTTTCAGCAGCAATAAAACATTTTTGTGGATCGTCAATTCTTGAGAATTTTATATTCGTTGAAGATCATCAAGTTTTGAGCGATTGTCAGATTTTTTTTTGAAAAAATTAACACCAATTTTTTATAATATCCAATTAACTTATTTATAGGGTTAATTTTTCAACAAAAAAAAAATTTCTAATAAACAGGCAATTTTTTTAAATAACTAGATTCTAGATAGGTAGGTAACTTCTTAAAAAAATTTGATTTTTCAAAAATATACCTACCTAATCCCCCCACACAAGTTGAAATTTCCCAAAAACTGACAGTTTCTCAAAAATTGGCCATTTTCAAATACCTAATCATTTAAAAATTATCAATTTCTGAGAAATTGACAATTTTTGGGAAAAACACAAATTTTTGAGAAATTGTCAGTTTTTGAGAAATTTTGAAAAGAAGTCAGTAAATTTTAATGATTTTCAATCCTCCCTCCCCAATGATAATATTTCAAAAAATATTAATAATTTAAACAAAAAACTCAATACTTTCAAAAGTTCATAGTTTTTAAAAAATTTGAAACCCTTAATTGATGAACATCAGAAATTGATACCTAGGTATTCTTCACCAAAAATTTATAATTTCTTTAAAACAGTCAATTTCTCAAAAACCGACGATTTACACTTTTGAGGAATTGTAAGTTTTTTTTATGTGGGGGGGGGGGGGGGCTTCAATTATAAAATTGTTGAAAAATTATCCATCTGTATTTTTGGAAAAAAATCATCAGTTTTTGCGTCAGTTTTTGAGAAATATTACATAGTTTTCATCAATTATCAAATTATGTAAAAAAGTGTTTGATGATATATTAATTTTTCAAAAACAATCATATAGGAATATTGAGTTTTTGAGAATTTTAATTTTTTTTTTAAATCGCCAATTTTAAGAAATTTATGCTTTTTAAGAAGTTAGAAAAAAATGTTGATAATTTTAAACTTCTGAAAAATTATGAGTTTTGATCTTGTGGAATTTTGGAAAAATCATAAATTTTTAAAATATTGTATTTGAGGCGCGCTTTTCCAAAACGGCTTAAGTCCATTTTCAAAAATTTGAAAGGGATTTCACAAAAAACGTTGTACACTCTTAGGTATAAGGGATAAGTATGTCGTTGGCAATAGTATGGTTCTCGAGTAAATCTATTTCCCAAGAGAACCCAACGCAACCACTGCCAACGACATATCTCTTATACCTAAGAATATATACAACGTTTTTTGTGAAACTCCTTTCAAATTTTTGAAAATGGACCTAAGCCGTTTTGGAAAAACGAGCTTCATTTATTTAAAATTGATCAGTTTTTGAGGAATTGTCAGTTTTTTAAAAAACAGCTTGATTGATAATTTGTCCACAGATTTTTTTTTTTTTGTTTTTCATAAAATGACAATGTTCTC
This sequence comes from Balanococcus diminutus, assembly GCA_959613365.1. NCBI lineage: Eukaryota > Metazoa > Arthropoda > Insecta > Hemiptera > Pseudococcidae > Balanococcus > Balanococcus diminutus. The sequence goes on along the minus strand of OY390715.1, from coordinate 39,159,137 downwards.
GAAAATTAACAGGTTTCAAAATTGTTTTCATAAATTTAACTTTTCATCACAAAAAATGGGTGTTTTTTTAAATGGGTAGGCAGTTGATAATCACTTACAAAATTTGTAATTTTTCAAGAAATACGCAAGTGTAATGATTAATCAAAAAATTTTCAAAAATTGAAAATTATTGTCAAGACTGTTTCAAATAATTTAATTTTTTCATGATGCATTGCCTTTTTAAAAATTTATAATTCTCAGTAATTTACAAATTCTGAAAAACTGTCGATCTTAAAATAATGTTTAAAAATCCGATGTTTAATAAAAATTAAGAAGTTTTTTTTTCATAAGCAGATGATTTTTCAAAACTGCGAAATTCTCAATAACTAACGATTCCCCGAAATTGACGATTCAAAAGAAAATGATTACTCTCAAATGGATTTTGTACCTAAAATTAATTTTTTTATTCGAAAAAAAGTTGATTATCGAAAAAAAAATCTGCAATTTATCAAAAATTGGAAATTACTTACAAGTGAAATTTTTTTTTCAAAAACTGGTAATTTCTAAACTCAACTTACCTCTGATCAGAGTTTTGGAATAATTTTTTGATTAAAAGCAGAAATAGGCCAACTCGTAATTTTTGATTTGTGGGAAATCTCACCTAAAAAATCTAAAGTGCAATACAAAATTCGTCTGAGGTGAAAATTCCTGAAATCGGAAACTGTATATGTAGAAGTAGACATTTAGTACTTACATACTAATGCTCCATAAAAACACTGTCGGTCTAGTAAATAACCGATATATGAGCTTACACGCTAATAAATCTAAATGGAAAAAAATTGATGAATCATGCACTTGACAGACATCATGAGACAATAAAATCATTTTTTTAGATCGAAGGTTACCGAGTTTTCGAAGAAAAAAAGGTATCAAAAACTTGAAAAGCTTCGTTTGTTTTTACTGGTATAATAACTGGTAACGCGATGAAGTAATGATCAATTAGTATCACCGCGAGTGAGTTTACGCTTACCGGGCATTATTATTCTTATTCATTAGTTTATCTGTATCAACGTATCACGCGTGCCATCGTCTGAGTGTTTTTGAATATGCTGGAATTAGCTCAACCCACCGAATCGCAATTAAACTTCATTTATGGCGAATTAAATACAACTCCGGAAGCAATTCATAGAGACGTGTGTTCGTTAATGGAATGGCTAAAAAAGCAACCGCATCTTCCTAATATCGAAGGTTGGTATCCTTTATGGTCCATTTATCTGTGTTTTTAATACTGCAAAACTAATCTAAGAAAATTACGATATCGAGTGCTGAAATCGAGTACTTATTTCTGCTACACATTTGGTAAAGGTTCTTAGACGATACGTAAATAAATACTTAGAGATAAAATGTAGTAATATATAAACCTATCTATGGTGGCGGTATAATATCGAGAAATTCAAAGCCGATCCATTTCACTGCGGTGATTTTACTTCATGATACCTATGTACCTACTACCTACTATTTTGATGAGCTTCTAATAGATATTTTCTTACTACCAATTCACTATTCAGGTTTTCTTAAATCTCACAAGAATTCTCAGATACGAATGAGTATGTTGAGCGAATATCCCTGCAATTCTCAAATAAGATTTTGACCCATTTTTAGTTAATCAAAAGATACATTATCTAAATAAATACACCCTTTCTTGTAAAAAGAAAGAAAAGTGTTGCGAAGAAGTAAAATACGCTGGATTATATTGTATTATTATGTCTTAATTAGTTTCTAATGTTCAGATTTCCCAAAATGCAAATGAAAATTCTAGAGTTTCACTTCATTTTTTGATATAAAACAGGCTCGCTTTTGTTTTGGAAAATAGAATGTTACGGTTAATGCTCGCATTGCGAAGTGAGAAGATTTTTATTATTTTTCACCTCTTCTTTCATTTTGTTCTCGAGTATAATATTTTTTCAACTTTTGTCTTACGCTCAGCTTCGAGATAAAGTGTGTCTAGATAAAAGATTTTCCGTCTTATTTTACGTTCCGGTCTAAGATACCAAAAAATCATGTAGTCTTTTTATCCTTATTCGCAATTCGATTTCTTTTCGTTTTACAGTAGCCTCTATCGCATATTCTTTTTAATTTTTTTCTTCGTGTTTCGAATCATCGTATCAACAGGATATTTCAATTTTTTTTCTTATTTTTTTTGAACCACATATTTTTTTACATTTGGTCCGTAACTATTTTTACCTTTTAAAATTACGATTGATTTTCAACCTTCTTTTTTTCAATAGCAGAGAGTTTCGTAATTTTTTTCTCCCCTTTACACGAGTCTCTTTTAGCACTTTTTGTATTGCAATTTTCGAGTTCGTGGCGATTGAATTTTCACAGGTCAGTAGATACGAATAAATTTTTTTCTCTTGTGAAATGTTTTCAAATTTTCACAATTTCCAACCTAACTTTTGATATTTTTCTCGAAATAACATTCGATTTTTTTAAATGATTGCGATTCATTTTAATGAGATTCGTAAGCACATAAATACATACGTACATTTTTTAACAAGTTGGTTTCGCTAATGGCAGCTGTACCTACTGACATTCGTGTGCATAATAACGTTGAATTACGCACGTGTTATCTACCAACCACAAATTTTGAAACGAAAATTTGAATTATAGGCACCTATTGCATTTGGATTGAAATTATTAGGTAGGTGTTTCTGCTTTGTATGTGTTTGCTTTATTTTCTGGAAATTAGATGGAGAAGAAGGTGGCAGCAACTTTCGTGTTTCTCTTGTGCTCGAGTAACCAATAGTATGAGGCAAAGAATAAAAAACTGAAAAGAATAACAGAATTTATTTTTTTATGAGAACTTTTAGGTATATATATATATATATATATATATATATTTTTTTTAACAAACTAGTTGGGAAATTTTTTATATTAAAACACATGTTTTTACTCGTAAAAAAATATATTGTGGGTCCTCAAATGCTTATATTTTTAAAACTTGTTCTAACCGAATTTTTAAATTTTGATTTCGTTAGAAAACACTTTTTTTTTGTTCTCATTTAAAAGTTATTGAAAAAATTTAGGGGAAAATATGATAAATAATGCATTTTCCTAGAAAAAAATCATTGTAATTTTTCCAACTCAAACTAAAAAAAAAATATATATATTTAGGGGCAGCTCCCACTCAACCTCATTAAAGGAACAAAACACCGAGATTTGATTGACTCGACAAATGCATAGCGTGCCAGTGCCGAACACAAAATTCATTCGTTGAAAAAAGTGAATATTTGTCGACAAATTCGTTTTTTTAATCTGTGAGAAAATGATAAATTCAGCAAATTTCTCATTTCACTCCTCTCCTACCCACTACCCCTGAGATTTTTGATCAGGTTTCGTCTCTATCCAACAATTTCTCAATTTAAAAAAATTAATGTTTTTAAGGAATTGAATAGGTAGTAGGTACAAAAAATAAATCGAAAAAATTAGAAAACTATCTATTAAATTTTTGTTGGGAAGGAAGATTTTTGAAAACAATTTTTAAAAATTAAATATAGGTATTGGTTTATAGGTATTAATATTTTTTATGATACTTTTAGAACTATTTCTTAAAATATTGCTTAATCTCAAATTAATTTCTACTTTGAGTTTGAAATCTATAAAATGATGCTTGAAATAATATGTCTAAAATTTCTGCAAATATCTACCAAAAATTGTTGAGGTTTTGAAAATAAGATCAAAGCTAACTAGGAAACGTTGTCAACTCGTCAACTTCTCCGATTAAGCGGGAATTTTTCTCACTAAAAAAGCAAGTCATTTAATCCTCAAAACCAAATTTTGAGCTGTCGAAGTTGATTTTTCAATTTTTGGTGAATTTTTGAAAATTGTGAAAATATTGTAAGTATTTGTATACTTACAGCAGGGCTTTGATAAGGTTATTTCTTTGGGTTTCCGTATCCATTTTCGTTTCCAAACTTCTAATTTCGTTCTGTTTTCGTTCCGTTTCCTAAAATTCAATAACGTTTCGTTCTGTTTCTCGCTTCGAAATAATTCTGTTTCCGTTATTGATTTCCGTTTTTGTTTCCGTTTCTCTATTCAAAAAATTTGATTACCTATGCCCTCAAAATTGCAATATGTGTATCATTCTTTTTAATGAAGTTTTTGAATTTTTCAGGAAAATTTTGAAATACCCATTTCCGCTCAAGAATTGTTTTCAAAGAATTTTTGTAATTTTTTTTTCAAAAATATTGTATTTTCAAATTTTTTGATACGATTTTTTTGATAGGTAATTTTAAAATTGGATTTTTTCTGAAATGTTTTGTACAAGAGTATATCTATTATTTTTTTTCAAAAAATATTTTCTTTAATTTTTCAACAAAATTTTTGATTTTTTTTTAGGAAAAGTTTAAATTAGTTTAGATACCTACATTACCTACTTACATTCACAAAACCAATTTAGGTCAATTTTTTTTAAAAACGTTATCATTTCGATTTTTAGGTTTCCATTCCATTTACGTTTCCAGTTTGAGTTTATTCGGTTTCCGTTTCGGTAATGTTTCTTCTTGTAACTGTCATTTCGTTTCCATTTCGATTCCATTTAATTTTCCAAGTCCAAAACTACCGTTTCCGTTACGTTTCTGGTTTCGTTTACGTTTTCGTTATCACAGCCCTCTTTATGTATATCAATTCTTCACAAAAATAGTAAATTTTGAGATGTAATTTTGAAAATTGATTTCTCAAAGTTGATTATAGCACTTTCTAGAGCAATTCCAGAGCGCTGGTGAAAAGTAAAATTTTACCGGAGGCTCCATATCACTTCGAAAATTTTCACAATTGCCTCTCGAGGATTAGACTTTAGAATAGAAACTAATTTTCAGAAGTTTATCCCAAAATTTACTATTTTTGTAAAAAAATAATACCTACCTACCCGATAAACACACCGTGTGCTATTCGTATGCTAAAATAGCAGATACGAAAATCGCGGTCTATTCGCATACGAACAGAATACGGAATCAACGTGAAAATCGAGGAAAATCTTCTGAGATAAATTCGTATACTATTCGTGAACGAATATCGTGCTAAAATCGCATTTAAAAATACGTACATCTTTCGTACGAAATTAGCGCGATATTCACTTACGAATTGTATACTAAAATCGCATTGGAAAATATGCAGATATTTCATACGATATTAGCGCAATATTCGCCTACGAATCGTATGCTAAAATCGCATTGAGAAACGTGCAGATATTTCATACGATATTAGTGCGATATTCGCTTGCGAATCGCATATGATTTTGGCGACAATGTTTTTCAATATTTTTTATGAACGAGAGAAATCATTTTCAAACATGAACGTGTATACTTGAGATTGTTGCAGTGACTTATTAACAATAAACTGAATATTTTTCTAGTTTTATTGATTTTGTTGGGGGATTTTGTGTTTTGATTGATGTTTTTTCTTCTTTTTAAATAAAAATCTTAATGATTTGATCAAAATGACAAGAATGGAGACAAAGATTGAGTTTCTTGGACGACTTCCACTCAGCAGTAAGTTAATTATTTTGAATGTATATCTATTTGTGATCGTGAATCTGTGTGAAATGAAATTTTATCAAATCGTACGTAAAAATTTTCGACGTCTTATCAGTGTTACAAAATTTTTCAATAAAATTGTTTCTCTGCCTTCTCCTGTTTGAAGAAGTATACGTACATGTTATGCGAAATTAGAAGGAAAGGAGGAGTCAAATCAAAATTTTTATGATAATCGAAATTATTTCTAGGATTTTAATCTACAACTTTTGTTTGAAAAAAATTTCAGTTGGGTCAGCCCTTCTTCCTTCTCACAATTGAGAAATTTTTCAAACAAAAGTTGTAGATTGAATTCTTGGAAATAATTTTGATTTTCATAAAAATTAAGATTGGACCCCTCCCTCCCTTCCTTCTAATTTCATCTAATACTACGTAGATATTTATTATTCAAAATAGAAGAAGGTATAGTGTCCATCAAAAAATTTTATGAAAAAAGTTGTAAATTGAAATACCTACGCCCTACTTATTTATCAAACACCACTACTAGGTAGGTCAAAATCTTTACCATTCGGCATAATTTCGTTTTACACAGATTTGCGATCACAAATGAGATGTATTTTCGAAATAATTAACTTACTGCTGAGTGGAAATCGTCAATATATCATTTGACTGCTTTTTAGAAGCGAATTAACAGCGAATAGAACGCTACATTCGCTGCTAATTTCTCGCACTATTAGCATTCGAAATTAGCCGCTAAAAAAGCGGACATTTTTGATATGCTAATAGTACGCTATTTTCGTATGCTATTCGTATGCGATAGATGCGAATGTAGCATTCTATTAGCACACGATTCGCATACGGTGTGTTTACCGGGTAGGTATCAATAATGGGCTATTTCCACAATTTTCAAAAAATTTCCAAAAATTGAAAAATCAATTTCGACAATAAGTCAAAATTTGGGGGTAAAATCTGCCTAATATGCTGTTTCAGTGAGCCAAATTTCAATTCAGTCAAGCTGACGAGTAGATGACAACGTTCATTTTTGTGAGATATAAGTTTTTCAAAAATGTGGCGCCCTCTTCTCCAAGTTTTCCTCAGTTATAAAAAATGCTCTACTAAATGGAGGTTCATATTGTATGAATAGCATGTTTTTCAAAAAATTATATCTTTCAAGTGTTTTGCTAATTTAATCCTCTGGCCAAATTACACTTCTTACATTTAATTACCTACCTAGATCTTTAGGTAATAGGTATAGGTATTCATAGTACAATGCATGTGTAGTTAGTTAACCTTCGCACTATTTTTGTAATTTTATATACCTACCGAAGTTATAAAAATTAAACTTGGTAATTGGATTTTTTTATTTGCATTAAAGATACACGAATCTACATTTTACAACTTGAATTTTTTCGCAGACGAAGACTTATTGCGGCATTGCCTGTTGCGATGTAAGAACAGTATGGAAAAATGTAAAATCGTGCTAGAAGCTTATTACACACTAAAAGCGGCTATGCCAGAAATATACGATAATAGAGATCCTTATGATCCCAACATTGAGCTGAGTATGAAAGGAATGTAAGTTATCGTCAATTTTACATTCCTTGCTTTCTTGCTTATACTTACCTACCTTAACAACCTACGTACATACGTACGTACCTACCTACCTACCAACTTAGGTATGTTGTATGTTGTAGGTATTCGTATGTATGGGTATTTCCAATGAAAATTTACATTGTTTAAAAAATTGTAAGCAAATATGCTGAAAATATTTCTAAAGATGGCGAACACAGTACTTTGAGAATTTCCTATTTCTTTCGCCAACATTTTCACTCACTTACCTACGTGTGCACCAATTCTATCAAGTACCTACCAAATAATGGTGTATCGCGTAGGTATAAGATAATTTACGCTAATTATTAATAATGTATGACTAAATTGAAACTGAGAGTGAGAGATTAACATTGTAAATAAATTTACGCCTCTATTTCTGCTCCAGGTCGTTTATCCCCTTGCCTAAATTAACTTCGGATGGTTGTCGTGTAAGCATATTACGTTTATTTGACGCCAGTTTGTACAATAAAATCAACCCGGATGATATGATAAAAGCTACTTTCATGTCGGGTGATCTTCGACTAAAAATAGATAGCGGTCGTTCGGAAATAATGATATTTGACTTTCAAGACTTCACTTTTCCGGTCATGTCTATTATAATCGCAAATATGAAGAAATTTCTCATTTTAGGAACGGTAAGTTCATAAAGTACTTAGGTATGTAATATGTATAGGTAATTGGAAAAATCCCATCTCCTGAACAATAATGTCTCTTCTATCTAAAATTGCTTCGACGGTAATTACCAACGCGGAAAAGTGATTGTTAAAGAATAGATTACCTACTTAATCGAATAACTGAAAAATTGAAGAATTCGATGAGCATTGAACAATGGGTGGTCCTTATTATAGAAATTTTGGAAATCTTTTGAATATCAGACGTCAATTGGTGACATATTTATGGAGAAAATAATTTCCTATTTTTTATTTTTTCTCTAACTACATTTTGAGTTGTGCTGTCGGCCTCTAGTTTTAAAAAAATTGATTTTTTTTTTAAAATAGGCAATTTTTTAAATATTAATTTTTTTTTAAAGAATGGTCATCAGGTGAGTATTTTGAAGGTATTATTATACAAAAAGACCATTTTCGATGAGTTTTCATCTTTACCCTCGTTTTCATGGGATATGGAAAAACGTCGTTTTTCACGATTTTTGAAAAAAAAATGATTAAAAATTGAAAAAAGGTTCTAATTAATAAAATCGTTTCAACATACACATTATCACCCAAAAAGACCATTTATGTCAATTTTCAAACTATACTTTCATTTTCAGGAAGGGTCAGGAACCGTCAATTTGGATGATTTTTTCACATTTTTGATAGTTTTTGAAAAAGTCTCGCCGATATGTCAAAGATAAAAAATCACCGTAAATGAAACCGATTTTATTAATTACAAATAAAACCTTTTTTTCAATTTTTTTTTCAAAAATCGTAAAAAATTACGTTTTTTTGTGTCTCATGAAAACGAGGGTAGGTAAAGATGAAAAAAATCATCGGAAATGGTCTTTTTATATAATAATATCCACCTGATGACCATTTTTCAAAAAAAAAAAAAAAAAAAAAAAATTTATTATCTATTTTTCAAATTTTTTCAATTTTTTTAAAACGGAAGGTCAACGGCACAACTCAAAACTTAGTTAGGGAAAAAATAAAAAATAGTGAATTATTTTCTCCATAATTATATGTCACCAATTGACACTGATATTCAAAACATTTCCAAAATTTCCAAAATAAGGGCCACCCTAATGTCAAATGTGCAATCAGTGATTTTTTTTGGATTTTTACAAGCATTCTAGTAAATCTTCATCAATTTAAAGTGTATCTACCTATTGGGCATAGTTGAAGACTTCATTTTTTTCTATATTGGTAGGTACCTATTTAAATATCATTCGTATTTGTTTTCTTTGGCGATTTGCGGGATTTTCAACATTAATGTCCGAAAATTAACAATTATAATTTGAGTAGATAGATTGATACTTGGTATACCTACAAAGCAACGAATTTTTAAATCATAAAAGCAATATCTTGGAGAATTTTTTTTTTTGATAATTATTTAAACTAAGCGGTGCCAAGTTGATCAAATTAACATAGGTAGGTATGTAGTATGTACCTGAATAAAACATACGAAATATCTAATTTTTCAAAAAGAAAAGCGAAATTGAATTTTTGTTGACGTGAAATGATATTTTCTTCACTTCGAGTTATTTTTTGCGCAGAAAGGTTTGCCCCTCAGACAAAAAAAGGATTACGTAATTAATGCTCCACCATCTGCTGAATCATTAATTGCACTTGGCAAAAGTTTCGTTAGAAAAGATTTATTACGAAAGGTAAGTTTTGACTCTAATGAAGTTATTTTTGCAAAATAATAAATTGTAATGCGTCATTTATACTCGTATACATTTCTCGGATTGATTTCTATATTGAAAAATAATTGTTTTACAGCTGGAAGTTTTACGAAATACCGACGAATTACTTAAAGTAATTCCTAAAGAAATACTACCAAAAGATTATGGAGGAGATGAACCTCCTTTAAGCGAAATAGGAGGTATTTGCAACTTTTTATTCTAACATTTATTTACTTTTTTACGAGGAATTCGAATCGATCGATTAAAATTGAAATTCTCGTAATTTTTATATTTCAGATGCTTGGTTGGATACTTTGAAACATTACCGTGATTGGTTTATTTCTGAGAATGAAATTAAAGCGGATAAATCGAAGAAACTCGGCCATACCAACAGTCGTTTGGGTGATATTCCTTTAGAAGGTTCTTTTAGGAAAATCAATGTAGATTGATTTCTAGGTACCTATAAATTAGGTTTTACCTACAAATACTTGCATATAGGTTTAATAATTAACAAATCGTGCCAAATTTGTATTATTTAGCTACAGTGAAAATGTTACCTATCCATTGTTGCGAATATGATGTCCATGTCCAATACACTTGGGAGTATAGTTCAAATTCCAACATCTAGTTTACCTAATAATATTGATACCTGTACGTACCTACCTTTTTTTGTTTTGTTTTGAGCAAAATTTAATTGATATTGTATCCAGTTATCCAAATAACTGAAATATTCGTTTATTTTAGAAATTAAACTTTGATTCATTTAATGAAAATATATTTTGGTTAAAATGAATTTCACTGCAAATTTACGCAATTTAGTACCTATTTGAGAAAAAAAAATTTTGGTATCATTGAGTAACTTTTTTTAATATCTGTGGCAACAAATTACTATAGCAGTCCAAGTTAGAAGTACACAATAAATAGGTACCTAATAACAATCTAAGTCTGAAATCAGCTTGGCTCTTCGTACATTGAAATAGATTTCTTAGGGTCTTAGGCCTTGTCATTTTTTCCTTGGCTTCGTTCTTTCCACTTCTCCTATTGGTGAAAATCTTCTACAAACAATATAAGTCAAAAGAATGAAGCCAAGGGAAACAATACGTAACAATGCTAGAGCAATGTGTGGGGGTGTTTGAATGTGCGAAGAGCCAAACTGATTTTTGACTTACGTTAGATTGTTATTAGGTACTCATTGTATATTTTTGATTTAGATTGTTATAACTTGTTGCCACGTATATTTCCTATTTTTATTTTCCCATTAAATGAATTTTAATTAAACCCTAATCATTCCCCATTTTTCATAAAAATGAACAAATTGGCCGATTTTTAAACTTTTGCTTTTTAGCCAAATTTTTTAATTAAAAAATAATGGCTATTGTGTCCGACCCTAATTTAGAAGGGGGGGGGGTAGAAAAGTTTTGACCATATTTCTCGACGTTTGGGACCAAAAGACGACGATCTGCAAAAGTCACATATTTATATATATATAATGTTCCCGCTACTTTTGGGACCCGGGGGTGAGTCAAATGGGTCGAATGAAGTCAAACTTGCTATGTGAGGTCCCCTCGGTGTAGGAATGATGCAAAAAAATTTTTGGGGCCCCAACTCAAAATTGAGCATATTGACCCCTTTTTGAGGGGGTGCGGGGGATCCCCAGAACCATGAAATGTTTTGAAACTTGTCCCAGTGATGAGAATCGCCCCCAACCACCTCGTCACTTCCAGCTCTTCAAATCCCCATGCCCCAGGGGCATGGCAGGATTTGCCCCCAACCCCTTCCTTATTTTCGGCTTTGCAGATGGGGGCCAACACACCAGAAAAAGGGGTTGAAACGTGAAAATTTCTGATTTTTGACTCTGTAGGAGGGTCAAATGAGGCTCTAAAGCCCGGTCCACACCTTCAAATAATTTGATCAAATCACGTTTGATCAAATCACGTTTGATCAAATATATTTGAAGGTGTCGACAATAGGATAACAATAGGTGGTGTTGAATTAACGCGTCCACACCTTCAAATATATTTGATCAAACGTGATTTGATCAAATTATTTGAAGGTGCGGACCGAGCTTAAACTCGAAAATCCCCAAAAGGTACATCAGTGACCTTTACTGACATCACATCCCAAATTTTGACCTTCTAGGTCGTTTGGTTTGGGCTATAGGCTGATCAACACACCTAAAAAAGAGGTTAAAATGTGAAATTTTCTGATTTTTGACCCTGTACGGGGGTCAAATGGTGCTCAAAAGTCGAAACCCCCAAAAGGCACATCAGTGACCTCTACTGACCCTACATCCCAAATTTCGATTGTTTAGGTCTTTTAGTTTGGGCTGTAGGCTGTTCAACGCGTCAGAAAAGACAGGTTAAAACTTGAAAAATATTGATTTTTGACCCTGTATCGAGGTCAAAAGGGGTTTAAAGGTCAAACCCTACAAAAGACACATCAGGGGCATGAACTCGATCTATGATAAAAATTTAGGCCCCCCAGCTCCATTTGGGGGGTCTGTAGCCTGATCAACGTGAAAAAATGACCTCAAAATCCACTTTTTGGGCCCTAAAATGGGGTGGGGATGACTTGGGAAGCTGAAATTTGGATACAGTGGAGACAATCAAAGTCACTGTTGTTGGTAAAAATTTCAAATCATTTTGTCAAATTGGGGCCTCTTTAGAGCCCCCTCAAAAAAGGGTCATTCCCAATTTTGAGGCTCGAGGGTCAAAAACCCCAAAAGGCACCTCAGTGACCCTTACCTATCCTAAATTCCAAATTTTAGCATCCAAGGTCATTTGGTTTGGGCTGCAGGCTGATCAACGTACCGGGAAGCGAGAAAAAACATGAAAAATTGTGAAAAATCTTGATTTTTGACCCTTGACAGGGGTCAAAGGGGGCCCAAAAGTTGAAACCTACAAAAGGCACATTAGGGGCACAAACTTGAGCCATGATGAAAATTTTGGCTCCCCAGCCCCATTTGGGGGGTCTGTAGCCTGATCAACGTGAAAAAAATTACCCCAAAATCCACTTTTTGGGCCCTAAAATGGGGTGGGGTTGACTTAGTGGGCTGAAATTTGACTATGGTGTAGGTAATTAGAGTTCTCATCCCTGGAGCAAGTTTCAAAAAATTTCATGATATTGGGGCTCCCCCGCACCCCCTCAAAAAGGGGTAAAATACCCAATTTTGAGTTAGGGCCCCAAATTTTTTTTTGCATCATTCCTACACCGAGGGGACCCTACATATCAAGTTTGACCTCATTTGACCTGTTAGGCTCGGCCTCAGAGTTCCAAAAGTAGCGGTAAAATTATATATATATATAAATATGTGACATGTGACAGATCGTCATCTTTTGGTCCCAAACGTCAACAAATGGGGTCAGAACTCTTCTACCCCCCCTCCTTCTAAATCAGGGTCGGACACAATAGCCTAATTTTTTTTTTTAAATTCGGCTAAAAACAGGAATAGGTAGGTATAATTTTTTCATTAAAAAAAAAAAAAAACTTTGAGTGGGGGAATTTAAGAAGAAATAGAGGGTGAGTTGACAATTTTTCTCAATCTTAAAACCAATAAATAGCCCTGTGCTCAGTGTCTACGTATAAAAAGTTCACATAACAAATTTTTTTTTTCTCGTAGAATTTCCTATCAAAATATTCCTGTAATTTTTTTTTCAATTTTTCACTCGCGAAAGTTATGTTTTATTAGAAACGAACATTTTGACACCTAAAAAATTTAACGAGACACAATTTTTATTTTTAAAAAATTTTCTTTAATAATGATGGTTTTCGTGAAATACAGTAGGTATCTAGGTAATTGAAAATATGTTCAAAATTGGTGTTTTTCTCTTTTTTTTTCAGACTTCAGTTGATAATTTTTGATTTTTTGACTGTATGAAAAAACTATTCATACAAAAATTGTTCAAATTTAAATTTCCCGCAAAAAAGTATTCTTTCAGTTTTTCTCTCAGACACGTTGTTGAACAGAATTTCTTATCCCAAGCGTCTCACCAAAATAAAATTTTACTCTCTGATTTCTGTCTGCGCCTGCCTAGGGCACTTTGTGCCAATTATCATAAAATGTGATCTTTTTATTATACACTTACACTCAGCCTACTCCTGGTTCGAGGTTGGGTCGTTTGGACTTGGGAGACATCCATTGACTCACCCTGTAGGTATTCATAGGTAAGGTAGGCAAGGTACAATACATACTTACATTTCAAACAATGACACATATTGTACGTAAATACATGGATAAAAAATATCCTATTGTAAAATTGAATACATATTACATATACCCAATTACCTACACGTGCTTAAAATATAACCAGATTTCAAAAAGATGCTTAGGTATCTGCCGAAGTTATGTATATATTTACCTGTTCTTGAAAAACATATGATTTAAATTTACCAATTATTAATCATGAAGTGGAAGTTGAATCTTATGTAAACAGAAACACTGTTATTATGTTCTTCGTTATCGCGTGTAATTGGTTCCAGGCTGCAATCATTATTGTTCCTGTTGTACAAGAGGTGCCATACCTACCGCAATAATTTGAACTGGTATTTTTCGTGTACTCGCTATTTCATGATACTTACTCGCTCATTAATAATTTAAAAATGACGAATTTTCGAGGAAGATATTTATTTTTTACATTTTGAGATCGTTGCATTACAACTCGAGTAATTTTTTCGGTTCGCTTGTTGTTGTTGTTGTTTTTATTCAATTTGCTCAGTTTAATTTTTCAGAAAAATAAGGAAACTTATCTTAAGTTTATGATTGGAAAAGTTATTTTTGCAGGAATGAAATTTTTTGCAAATGTTATCCGAATAGTTAGTTAGGCGAGTGTACGTAGAGGTACCACAGGAAACGCTTAATCGTTTTATTTGTTTTACTTTCTCTCCGTATAACTTCGCATAACCATTTTCTAGGACGAGATGACCCCCACCCCCCCCCCCCTTTTAACGAAGTAAAATAATCGTCGAAGAGGGCAACGACTGAATTGTTACTTTTTGCAGTCAGCTTTAAGCACCAAATCGGTCTTTCGCTTTTCCGAATATTGCAAACTTTATTTGCGTCATTTAACTAAACAAACATACTCGCAGTTACCAGACACCAATTCGTAGGCGTGTTGTATTTTGTCATATTTGCTATCTGCGTATCCCATATCGTTGTTACGTGCTCCTAATTCGTATGTTTTGAGACTGGATTTTTTTTCCTCCTAAAAAATGCTTCCTTCGTGCGAATCTAAGCTCACGTACTCGAGTGCTACGTAGACTATTTCCAATTCTTGATAATATTTTTACCTATTTAAATGTTACGTTCGAGCTTGATTATAAAGTCATTAAACATATATATAAGAAGGAAAGAGAAATGGAGATGATACGAGCTGTGAATTTTAATTCAAAATAGCTGCTTATAATTATGAAATAAAAGTCTACCATCGCTCAGTAAAATAATAATGTGTCACGTAACGTTCCACGAGAGCCAAAAAATCCTCCATTCTTAACGTCATCAGTTTTAAGTGGATACGTAAACAATGCTTTAATTATTTTTCTAATTTGTCGGTCGTCGTAAAAAGTGCATCGATATCTAATGATTTTCATTTAATCGGGAATTTTTTTGATAAACATTGTGATACTTTGTATAAACCTCTTGAACATTATTATTATTTTTTATTTTTTGGATTTATGACTAAATAAAGGACCCTACTGGCAAAAAATGAAGCTAGAAAAAATTGTGGTAAGATGAAATTTTATATTTATGTTGTATTGCGTTACTCGAATAATATTTACGTTATTTACATATCCCTAGTGTTTTCTTATTCGAATAAAAATTTTTCTTCTTGAAAAATATAGCTACACTTAGAATAGAATGAAAAGTGAGATGTAGGTACAATATTCAATGACCTTAAGAGGTGCATATAAAAATTAGCTTCTATAAAATTACCTTTAATCGAAATTCTAATAGATGGGTTCTAATAAATCAGTATGAATTTGATGAAATTTAACAAAGTACATGTAGGTAGGTGGGTAAGGTATCCATTATAAATATTTAGATTGTTTTGACCAAAAGTAAGTACAAACAATGCGAGGAGATACGTGATATTTCAAAGAATGACGTAGCTGAATATACCGAATACCTGCAAAATATTTATGTGTTCAACTACGTACATTGGTGTGTGCTTTTCAAAAATTATTTCTTTGGCAGTAAAATGACTTTGCAATAATATTTGTAATTGAACCGATTCCATCAATTCGTTGGTATTTATATAGCAGTATTAAAAATACGTACTTGAACGCTATAACTTATTAAACCAGTCATGAGTAATTGGTTTACCTACACTGAAAAAAATTAATTTTCAAAAACCGTAATGAGTCTGGGTAAAATACAGTAAAATTAGGATACGTCGCCAATTTTAGAATCATTCCGATGAAAAACAGGAAAGATTCAGTTCTATTCCAAAATGATTACGGAGTCTCCGTAATCATTCAGGAATAGAATTGAATCTTTTCTGTTTTTCACCGGAATGATTCTAAAATTGGCGACATATCCTAATTTTTCTGTGTTTTACCCAGAATCATTACAATCCATTTTTTTTCAGTGTACTGAATGAATAAGCAACTGTGGTATTACTATTACCTACCTATCTACTTAGCCAGGTACCTTACCTCGTGGCAATAATCGCAGAAGACAATGCGACAGGATGCAATGTGTATAGTAGGTATCTAAATAAATTCCGTTATTTAGCTCCTGAAGCAAATAAACAAAAAATGTTCTAATTTGATTAGTAGGTAGGTACTAGGTACATATAATAACACAACGTCCTTATGGATTTTTTTTCAGTCATTATAAAAAAAAAAAATTGTCCTCCACAAATTTTTCAAAATTATTTGTAAATTCTGAATAGGTATTTTTCACAAGAAAAAAAAACTTTCAGTTTTTGCATTTTTTTGCTAGGACTATTTCAAAATTATTCTGAAAAAATGTTATTTCGAATTTTTTCTTTAAAAGCAGAATTGCAAATATATTTTGCTATTTTTGACTTGGATATTAAATACCTATATTTAAATATCTTATAGCAAGGGAAGATCCTCTTAAACATTTTATTTCATTTTTTTTGTTCTATTTTTGATCACATTTCTTTACTTTTTGATATTTAGTCCTAAAATTAATCCAGTTTATTAATAATATTTTCGTAGAATTTTGAAAAGAAACCCGAGCGGCACACTCGATCGATAATATCGGAAGATGTAACGTATCGATAAAAAATCGTTTGAAAATCTATAGATGTTCTCACGATATTATAAAGATTTATCGGTACAACTTCATAGGCAAAAAATCTAAAAACTATCGAATTCGATATTATTAAGATTTTATGACGATATTCGTCAACGATACTATCGACAAAGAATATTAAATTTATCGATTCCGATTTTCCACCGATTTTGTGCAGATATTTGAAACTACATTATCGACAAAGAATATTAAATTTATCGAATTCGATTTTTTAACGATTTTGTAAAGATATTTAAAACTATATTATCGACAGATTATATGAAATTTCTCGACTTCGATATTTTACCGATTTTTTGACGACATTTGAAACTATATTATCGACAGATTATATTAAATTTATCGAATCCGATTTTTTACCGATTTTGTAAAGATATTTAAAACTATATTATCGACACATAATATGCAATTTCTCGAATTCGATTTTCTAACGATTGCGTGAAGATATTTGAAACTATATTATCGACACGTAATATGAAATTCCTCGAATTCGATTTTTCAACGATTTTGTGGCGATATTTGAAACTACATTATCGACAAATAATCTGAAATTTGTCGAACGATTTTTCAACGATTTTGTGACGATATTTGAAATTATTTCCAAATTGGTGAAAATTTTTCTAAGTCCAACACGTCTGGAAGTACTAAACTGCCTATTATAAGCGTTTTATTGCTAATTCCTCAACGATAAGGTATGGCATAGTGGTTAAAGAAGAGGATTACCATGCAGGAGGTAGATGGTTCAAGCCCCACGGTTGGCAGATTTTTTATAATTTTTTTTGACTTTTTCTGAAATGATCCTCTTACCGTAACATGAATAATGTGTTTAGGCATAGTTTAATGTATTAATTATGCTAATTAATGATTTTTAATTCTAGAAAAAAGCTAGCAAAAGACAAAAAATCGACAGAATATCGAATTCGATAAAGTGTCGCAAAAGTTCCGCCTAAATCGTGAAATTATCTTTCGATATTATAGATATATTATCGATAAAATATCTTACTATAATCTCGAAATGTTTGCTAACTATAATTCGTCGATAATCTATCTATATATCAAAAGATAATTTCACGATTTAGGCGGAACTAACGCGACACTTTATCGAATTCGATATTCTGTCGATTTTTTATTTCGATAATTTGTCGATTGTGCTGCTCGGGAATTTAAAATTTCTGCTGATTTTTTTGGTCAAGTTTTAGGTCACTTTTTTTTAACTTTTCAATTTATTAAACTTTCGGAAACTTGATGCATAAATTTTGGAAAAAAAAATAATTGAATTTAGTCGTATCAATTATTTGTCAGACTTTTGAAAAATCTAATTTTTTTTGTTGTAAATACACATTTTTATTAACTAAAATCTCAAGAGCACGAACGATTTTTTTAATGCATTTTTCCTATGAAATTTACTCTTAAACGTCATAATAATCAAAAATAACCAAAACACGTCACTCAATATGCGCACACCCAACACATACATTGATAAAATTTGTAAAAAAAATTTGAGCTATCACAAAATTTTTCCGTAAATACGTAATATTCAAGCTTTCGCACTAACCTTTCGGCCGGGAGTGGTGGCGTGCTCCTGTAAACCCAGGCTAAGGTGGTCTAATCGTTAAAAAGTTGAGGAGATTCAACTATAGATAAGAGTGGATCATGATACCCTTTAGCCCAATAGGGCTTAGGAAGATAACGATTATTTTTTTTCAATTCGGATTTTATTTCATCATCTTAATCCTTATTACGTGTAGTACCTTTTGACATCAGATGTCATTATTACCTATTGTTGTTATTATTATTTTTTTTTAATTTTATTGAAAATTTCAAACAGACTTTTTGCGATTTTTTAAATAAGTAGGTAAATTACGTATTTTACAATTTCATGAATTTTAACAAAATGATTTTTAGATCATTTCATTCAAACAACTTAAAAAATCTTAGTTCGGTAGAATTAATTGATCCCAGTTCCATTCCATCCCCTCCATATGCGCAAATAGGTGTGCTCAGTTTTTAGTGAATAAGAGATAGGTACCTACTTTTTTGAACTTATTTTTGAAATAGGTACACATTTCGTACTTTAGGGTGGTTCTTAATAATTAACTTTCAATTTTTTTGGTTTACTCACCCCCTCCTCACAAATTTGTTTCTTTTTAATATATAAAATGATTCATTTTTAGCGAGCCTCATGCATGAAAAAAAAAAGTCTCGCTTATTTTATTAAAAATGATCTGGTTTTTCCTGTAATTATGGAGCTATTTCAGAGATAGCGATTATGTAGCAGCATTTTTAGGATGGAAAGGGGAAGAACGCAGACTTATTGCGCACTCACGCATGTTTACTTTAAGACGTCCTCTTTCAAAAAAATGTGGAACTTCTTTTTTTTAACTAAAAGCAGAATGAAACTTTTTTACATAAGGGCTTGCTATCTACGAGTATTTATAGGTTAATCTATTCTCTAACTGAATTTTGAATAGTTTCTAGTCGCTCACCTATTTTTTAAAAAATGAAAAAGTTAGGATATATTTTATTTAGCTACATTTTTGCCTTTATTTTTATCCTAACTCAACAGAGTTGTTCCTTTTCGTGTGAAATAATTTCCTACTTTTTTATTTTTTTCCTTATTGAATTTTAAGTTGTGCCTTAACCCCCCCCCCCTTTCATTTCTCAATAAACACAAAAACGAAGTAAATAAGCAAAATTTCCAAATTTATAATTCAAAAATTGTACATTTTTAAAGAAAAATAATTAATTATCCATTTTTAATTTTTCAGCCTACCCCTGAATTCTAAGTGGGGTATACCAACCAACCCAGCCAATTTTAAAATGACAAATCTCTAGATACCTACTTGGAATTCAGTTAGAAGAAAAAATAAAGAAATGAGATTCACTCTCAAAGGAACCTGAATGTTGAGTTGGAATAAAAAAAAAAAAATTAAAATTGAAAAAATGGAAATTTTGTCAATTACGAGTAAAAAAATGGAAGAACTAGGGCACCATTTGTAATTTATTGTTAGAGGGAAATAAAAAATTGTGGAATAATTTCCATCAAAACGTAGACAACTGTAATGGCTTAGGACCAAAAAAGGGTAAACTTTTTAAAATCTGTTAATTTTTTCAAATTTAAAAATTGAGGGCAACTGGAAATTGGAACCACTTAAAATTTAGTTATGGGAAAAATAGAAAATAATATGGATTTTTTTCATATATATAAAAAAAAAAAAAAAAAAAATGAGGAAAGACCAATTCTTTTAAATCACCAACTATTTGTATCCATAAATGAAGACCACCTGAATACGTACTTAAGCATGCATGTACAAGTACTAAAAAAAAATCTATCTTAGGTACATTTTTAGCTTGTAACTTTTAAGCAGTTACTTACCTATACTTTTTAGGTTTTTAATAGTAACTTGGATACCTGTCTTGAATGATTATTTCTCACGTTGGGTTAACGTGAGAAAAATGTATATTTACACAGCATAAAATTATTTAATATATTTTTTAATAACAATTGCTCGTAAACCGAACTTTAACCCTCAATACCTTTTTTTTTTTTTTTTTTAAATTGTAAATAAATTGCTTCCATCTTGTTTCAACGGAATGACAAATCAGTCGCCATCACAATTAAGGCAAGAAAAACTCAACGTTATAGGTCCATCATAAATGCTTGCAAGTATCATGCTAAAAAAAATAAAAAATAAATAAAAAATAAGTGAAAACATTAAAATTTGAAAACAATGACAGAAGAAAAAAAATGGAAAACAACTGGAAACTGAAGATGAATCATTGTGGATAGCTCGGTGTACTATTTGACCGTGATTCTGGTTCAACTTTTTTTTTATTGCGGTCCATGCAGTTGTTCCTCTCCAACGTATAGAATTTTAGAACGAATAAAGAAGTTAGGTCCTCACTTCATATTCCTATCAAGGTCTGCGAGTTTTTAATACAGATAATTCTATTTAGAAAAAATCTCGAATTTTAAATATTGAACCGATCTCGCGTTTAATACCTAATTTTATTTATCTAAGCATATTCGGGAAATCAGTTTCATCGTGTACTCTCGTCTAGGAAAGTTGTTCAGTTTTCGGTAGGGTATAATCGTTTCGCGAAAATTTGGTGATCGTTTTTGTTGTGATTATCATGTCTCCGCAGTTCTTGCAGCTCTGTACGAAAGATCAAATTTACGAGTTTTTCGCCGAATTCAATGCCACCGAAGAATCTGTCAAAAATGATGTGAAATATCTCAAAGAATGGATGAAAAAACAACCTCATCTGCCGGATATAGAAGGTAAGAGAGTAACGTAATGGTGAAAACCTAGGTATACTCGTAGGTCATCTCCAACTTTATCGCGTCCACTTTCGATTTTCTTTTCGTTTCATTGTCGTTTATTTCTACGATAACGTAGGATGCGAGTTGAACTATTTCAATTTTATGTTTGCTTTTTCGAATAAATCAAAGAAATGTCAGTTGGGTATGCGTTTCAAAATGGCAAAACTTAAAAAGGCACTAGGGACAAATCAACTCAAATGCACTTCGTCTGTACATCCATATGTTAATATGCGAATACGTAATTACTTGTCAATGTCACTGACCTCGAAAATTAATAAAAATACTTTGGATTCGTTCGAGTATAATTTCAAGGACATGGTGTGATATCTTTAAAATAAATTTAATGAAAAAATTGTAAAATCAATATTGTAGGTTAGCTAGGAGACGAAATAAATAAAATTTTCAAATGGATCTTCGTATAGTATCCTTGTTGAAAAATTCGAGAAATTTTCAGTACAGCTGATATTGCGGTTGTACTCATCACCTTGAATGAAAATTTAAGTAGAAAAGCATCATTTTCGTGAGAAAAAAAATATAACAGCCCTGTCGCAATTAAAAGTTAAAAAATTGAAATAAAACGTGGAATTCCTCCGAGCAACATTACCATTTTAAGTGAGCTGAATATTTACCTACTATACCTACCTATAGTATTCAAAACTAAGGACAATAAAAGCTTCGATAAAAAATTATGCAACCCTTGTGATAGATATTGCTCCTAATGGGTCGTTTTAAAGTAATAATGAAGTTATGTTGGGTTTTACGAATACCTACGCCTCCATTAACAGTTTCATATTAGTTTATACATATAAATATGTAGGTAGGTATCTTGACGGTTAAATGTTAGCCACCCTTATCATTGCTTTCTAAAATATTCTAAAAACAAGTAATGGAAGCGATATCTTTTAATTTATAGCGAAAGGCCGGATTTTGTGTAAAATCAATTTCCTCGCTGCAGTCTTCTGAATATCTACTACAGCACGCGCTACAGGATCTTCTTATTTTATAGCGTTATATTTTTGAATTTTAAACTATTGCAATCGCGATGTAAATTTTAATAAAAATCTACTTTGCCCATATTGATCCGAGTATTAAGACTTCGCTGGGTTTTTGATATTTTGGTAAGCTGATCGGGGTTGCGTAGCGTAGGTTGACTTCAAATTCATCTTTTTAAAATAAAAGTCAAACAGAGTGTGCACGGTTGCACGCTTCGTTTTAGGCTGAAATACGTCACTCATTCGTGTTGAATTTTGTTTGAAGAAAATTCCATTAAGAGGTACTTACCTAATAATCGATAATTTAAAACAAAGCAGTAAAAATTACGTATGTTAAAAATAAACTTATGTCTATGAAAAATGAAGCATTTAGGTAAAAATCACGCAATTCATTTTTCATGTGTAATCCGAAGTAAAATGATGACCCTGAAAATAGTATTTCCCTTTAAAAGTTCAATTGATTAGAAAAATTCTGCTTATAGACAAAAAATGCTAATCCGATGAATTATGCCTCAGTGAGGTTTATTTTGAAAAAAAAAAAAGAAAAAGTATTTTGCAATTATTTGAATAGGTACGTAGATCTACTTGGTCGTGTTGTTGAATTGTAAAACGTCACAACGGCACAAATAATTTACCTACTTTTTCACTATGATTTATTATAATTTCCTTTGACCAAAATTCTCATGTCGTGTGGGTTTTTTTAATAGTCTATAAAAGCAGTGCTTTATATTTTTCGCGTTTGTTTTCATTTTTTTCGTTTTTAAAATAATATCCGTAGCTGTGTGGGATCATAGAAAGTGAAATAAATTTTCACGACAGAATCTGAAATGACTAGGGTATTCAAATTTTGTTTTCCATTGAAATAATATCATTCATACATTTTAATTCACGCTTGGGTAGGTTCCTAGTACTTGATAAATTAACAATAGATATCATTGTCGTAAATTACACACGTAAGTAGCTACTAGCTAGGTCTACAAGGCACCTGTATTTAAGATTGCTATAAATTTCCAGTGAAAATTTTTCGGATTAAGATAGTTCGCGTTAGTTTGCAAACTTCGTCCTCAAGTTCAATGTTAATACATAAAAGAACTAGATAGGCACACGTGTAAATGCAGGTAATGCCAAAAGAGTTTTTGCACAATAGATAGGTACATATCTCTTTACAGAAAAAATTCTGAATTTTCTTGGAATAAAAAACATTTTAAATTTTTTGAGTGAAAAAGTAGGTATAGAATTTTTTTTAAATATCAGTAGGTTATAGCATAAAATATTTTTCAATTTTATTCAGAATTAATTTTTTACTTTAATTAACTTTTTTTGAAAAAAAAAAAAATCTGAGCCATATTTTTTTTGAGTCGAGACATAAAGATAGTCCTTTTTAATTGAAAAAAAAAAGTAATGGGTGAAAAAAATTTCCAGTTATTTGGAAAAAAGAAGTTTTTCAATTTTTTTATTTTTTTTATTTTTTTAGAAAAATCCGGCTTACTTGTATAGAGGAAAAATACTAAATTTTTTAAAGAATACATTTTAATTTTCCGTCTTAGTTTCTCCTTTTTAAATCTTCATTTGTTTTGGAATAGGAAAATTTTTCCTTTTTTTCACAGCAGAAAACCTTTTTATTTTCTGGAGCATTTTTTTTTAGATTTTATCATAGATGAAAATTTCTTATTTGATTTTTTAAATTTTAGAATTAAACATAAAAAACATTTTAAAGTAAAGAATTGCCGGGTAAAGCAATCTTTCAATTCTTAGAGAAAAAAATTCTCCAAGCAGTTTAGAATGGGTGCCTCTAGCCTTTGCGCATTTATAACACAATAAAAAAAATTGAAGCGGATTTTTTTTTGTTGAAAAATAGGGCTTTTCAACTTTTATTGAATATAATTTTTTTTTTCATTTTTCATACCTACATAAACAAAATTTTTTATTTTTTTATGTGCGAAGAAATCTATTTAAAAGTATCTCTTAATTCTTTTGAAAAAACTCATAATTTTTTTAGGATAGAAAAATATCAATTTTTAGAACAAAAAATCTTTCAGTTCAGAGTAAAAAAGTTTTTGAACCAAAAATTTTTGTACATTTCGAAAAAAAGGTCCCATTGATTTAGGAAGCAAATTTCTTATTAGTTGATTTTTTTAGGGGGGGGGGGGGGGGTGGTCATGAGTAAAATATCCCGATTTTCTAATATTAAAAAAAAATCTTTCAATTTTTTTGGAATAATGAAATTTTTTAATTTTTAGAGTAAGATATTCTTGCCATTTCCTTGAAGTAAAAAATCTTATTTCGGACAAAAATTCATAATTTTTCGAGTAAAAAATTTCCTAATCTTTGAGGGAAAAATTTACTAATTTTTTAAGGGAAATGTCTAAAATGTTTACTCTTTTGGATTTTCTCAAAAAAAATCATAAAATGTTTTGAAGAAAAATCTTAATTTTTTGTTTTCTGGGAGTGAGAAATTCTGATTTTTGGAATAAAAAAAAAACTTTCAATTTTTTTGAAGTGAAGTTTTTTCGAATTTTTGAATTAAAAAATCTAGCAATTTTCTTGGAATATATATATATATATATATATATATTTTTTTTTTGATAAAAACTTCAATATGTATTTTTTTATACATAAAAAAAATTCTTGATGGTTTTTTTTTGGGGGGGAGGGTCTTATTTTTCTGTAGAAAATCTTGATTTTTTTTTTTGTCATCAATTTGGTAGGTAAAAAAATCTAGATTTTTTGGAGAATAAACAATATCACTTTTACATTCAACATTTAAAAATGTCCAACTCGATCCCATTCTGAAAAAAATCGAGGTACACCCTAAAAAGCCCGAACTTGTCGCCCCTGAAACTGGCACAATGCAATGGAAAGGTTCAGTTACACTTGTGTAAATAGGTAAATGCACTGTGGTTTATCGTATCAATAATAAAATAATTATCTCGTAGGATCTCGGGTGATGTTTGGAGAGTTATGGGTAACTGGTAGGTATGGAAATTTTTATAAAAATCAATGATAATTGTGTATATCCTTTCAAGGCGTCTATTAAAATTATAAAAAATAGCATATTCGTCGATTTTTTGCCCACTCATTTAGTACCTATACAATAAACATTATGCATATTATGGGTTATTTAAATAGGTATTTTTTTATTATTTATTACGTTGCTAATTGCTCTATCACACTTGAGTCACTTGATATCTCAGAATAATTCAAAGTCCACCTACCATCAATTTTATTTACTTATTGGCTTGATTTTAAAAATTTTCCATAGATGACGAGTGGCTAACCAACTTTTTATTAAGATGCAAAAACAGTCTAGAAAAAACAAAAAATGTACTGGACGGATATTACACAACGAGAACCTTGATGCCCGAAGTTTTTCAAGATCGAGATCCATGCACCAAACCAATAGAACTGGTATTTCGACAAGGGTACGTGAGTTCATGTAAAGACAGCAGGTATAATAATCGTAAAAATATTGCACTAGAATGCACTAATGGTTGTTGTTTTTTCAGCGGCTACATACCAACTTCAAAATTAACACCGGATGGCTATCGAATTGTGATATTTCGAATTTTTGACGACACGAACATGATTCCTGATGCCGAAAGTATAATTAAAGCTACGCAAATATCGACTGATTACAGTTTGAAAGTGGATAAAATGCGAGGAATGATAGTGATATACGATTTTCAAAATATTACCATGCATTATGTCACAGTGATGTTCTCGATATTGAAAAAATTACTCACTTTAGCCACAGTAAGCATGTCTATCTAACTACTTCAATATCTAAATTTATTCAATTACCACTTCTATTGTAAATCGATTTCAAAAACATATAAACCCAAACAGTAAAAAGAAAAGAAAGAGAATTTGACAAAAATGTCTGTATAATGAGGTTTTGAAAAATGAATTCATTCAAATTCGTCCATTGTAAGTTTTTCATGTGTAAGACGTCCTTTTCGCTTTTGGATGCGAATGGATTCTTTTGCGACCTTGAAAATACAAAATTGTAAAACGTTGCGTGAATGTTGGCGACTATTTTGAAAACTTTGTGTTAATAGTATTGCCTAAATTCGTTACAGCAGAAGTACGAGTTTTCTTTGCTTTCACTCATTATTCGGAAACCTCCACTATTTTATATTTCGTTCAGAGAGAATCTAGTGTATGTGTATAATAAGCAAGTAACATGTATCGAGTCGAAATTGTGAGCAGAAGTAACTTTTATGACTGAGTAAAACTATACGGTTTCTTACACGAATCGTATTTGGAGTTTATGAATTTTTGTTGTAAATATTTTATGTGTGGTAAGAAGAATCTCAACAAATCGTATTTTTTTCATTTCATTTTATGTTGCATTTATTTTACAGAAAACCACTCCATGCCGTTACCACAAAGTTTACATTCTCAATTTAATACCAGCGGTAGAACCAATTATAAGCTTGGGTAAAAGTTTAGTAAAAAAAGAATTAGCCGATAGAGTGAGTAATTACATTTATTTGCCCTTAATATAATATTTTAAGGTGAAAAAAATCATTACTCGATTTTGACCATACTCATGGAGATGGTTCATTTTAAGTTGAACATCAAAACATCGCACCAACATTTTTTTTAGCCTACTACCTCAAAGGGGAGGGGAGCTATGGATCCTAAAATTAGGTCACTTTTGAAGGGGAAAAACCGCAGTTTTTTGCCACTTTTAAATAGTGCCACCTGTGCTTCGAGAACACCTCTAAAAAAGTGAAATTTGAGTTTCTACACCTCCCTATGGCATGACATTGACCTTGGAATTTTATATCGATTTTCTCACCCTACAAGGGGGCTGAAAAGTGGCAGGACGCTGAAAAATCGAAATTTTCGAGTTATGAAAAGAGGAATTTCCATCTGCTTTTGTATAAAAATTGAGCTTAAACAGTCCCCATTGATGCAAAAAATTATTTCGATAGAAAAAGTTGAACAATTTTCATAGCATCGTTGTCAACTTCTTATTTTTATACAACATAAAAACTTCTCATATTTTTTTTTTTTTTGGTAAATAAAATTATTGATGTTTTATGAAAATTAGAAATTATTGTCAACCCTGCTAAAAAAGTTTTAAATTTTTCCATCGAAATAATTTTTTTAATTGCAGGGTTGCTAACTTCTAATTTTCATAAAACATCAAAATTTCTCCTTCTTTTTGGTAGGTAAAAATTGATGTTTTATGAAAATTGGAAGTTGGCTATGAAAAAAATTATTTTGATAGAAAAAGTTGAAAATTTTCGTAGCAGAGTTGTCAACTTCAAATTTTCATAAAACATCAATTTTTACCAAAAAAAAATTGAGAAATTTTGATGTTTTATGAAAATTAGAAGTTAGCAACCCTGCTATGAAAAAAAAATTATTTCGATACAAAAATTTGAAAATTTCATAGCCGGGTTGGCAATTTTCAATTTTCATAAAACATCAATTTTATTTACCAAAAAAAAAAAAAATGAGAAGTTGTGATGTTTTATGAAAATTGGAAATTGGCAACCGTGTTATGATTTTTTTCAACTTTTTCTATCGAAATAAGTTTTTTGCGTCAATACCTAGGCTTAATTTTGGTACCAAGAAAATGGGATTTCCTTTTTTTGTAGGTAATTCGAAAATTTTGATTTTTTAGTGACATGCAATTTTTCAACCCCCTGGTAGAATGAGAAAATCGATATCAAATTTCAAGGTCAATAGGATAGGGAGGTGTAGAAACTCAAATTGCACTTTTTTAGGGGTGCTTTTGAAGTATCATCACATAGATGGAACTATCCAGAAGTTCAAAAAAGGTAAAATACTGAGAGTGTGACCCTGCTTTGAGGACCCCCCGCTCTCCACTCCTTTGATCTGCGAGGATAAAAAAATTAGTGGTATTCAACTCAAAATGAACCACTTCCTCGAGTATGATCATAATACGACATGTGTTTTTTTTCACTCCACCCTATGTACTCACTTTACACGAATGGATGTTAATGCAATCAAAAATCTCGCACACAAAAAATTTTGAATTTTTTTTGGTTTAAAACATGTTTTTATAGTAGGTACAAAAAAAAAAGTTCTTATAACTTTTTTTTTTTTTTTTTTTTTTTCAAAAAAAAAGTCATCTGGGAGCTGGGACTTACGGTGATGAGCCGGGGGGAGGGGGGTGCTACATGAATCATGAATTAGGAGGAAAAATAAAATTAGAAAAATGAAAAACGAACAGTTACCTGCCTATTTTTTTTTCAAAAAAAATAAAAAAGATTTTTTTACAGCTTGGATAAAATACACTTATCAGGTAGGTACCTATTCTTCTGCATTCAAAACCCCTAACAGTTTATTGATTTTTTTTTTTTTTTTTAATGTCAAAAATTATTTCAAATTTCTATTCAGTACTAACACTTAAACGTCAATAACGAAATTATCAGTCATAGGAAGAATGTGCAGATCGGTACTTTCTAGTTCACCTTGACTCAATTCAATGTTTCCTTCTAGGTTATACACGAAAATTCAAAAAATTGTAATAATATGTCTAATAGTTATTCGTGTAGCAAACAAAATTAGTTTAGAACCATATTCCGAATACTAACCTAAATTGATGCTTACAATCTCTTCCATAAGGTCGAATGAAAAAAACAGAGGAAATGTTTACCCGGTATTAAACAACACTTCATCTACGAATTCTTGTTAAATTTTTTAGAATACACGTAAATAATTATAAGTATATGAAATTACAATTTGATACTAAATGTGTAATCTATCATTAAAATGAAGTCAATTATTGATGAAGTATTCGTGATTAAATTCGCTTTCAGGTTCAAATATGGAAAGACGATCCTAAAAAGTTAATTACTGTTTTACCAAAAGAAGTATTACCCGCAAATTATGGTGGAAGTGAGAAACCATTGGAAGAACTCAGAGGTAATTTTATTATAATAGAAACTCGGATCTGATGTTCCAAAGCTTTGATTTTCTTTTAACCAATTTTGAATTTCCAAGTTCAAATTATTAATAATTGTACATTACATTATATTTTGAATTTGGATCAACTCTCTATAATATAGGGTGATACCTACTCAATATAACGAATTTGTTTCAGATCTATGGTACGAAGAAATAAAAAGTAATCAAGATTGGTTCATTTCCGATGAAAAAAATAAAGCTGATTTAAATAAAAAACCTGTTGATAATTCATTTGGAAACAATGGTGTTACTAATTATGGTTTAGAGGGTTCATTTCGTAAAATATGTTTAGATTAATTTCGATTTTTAATGCATATGCTACGTACCTACCTATCGTACATTTTTATAC
Source organism: Balanococcus diminutus (assembly GCA_959613365.1). Classification (NCBI taxonomy): domain Eukaryota; kingdom Metazoa; phylum Arthropoda; class Insecta; order Hemiptera; family Pseudococcidae; genus Balanococcus; species Balanococcus diminutus. The sequence continues at coordinate 39,129,789 of OY390715.1, read as the reverse complement.
AATTTACAACTTCCGCAAACGTTTTTACGTGTATACATGCGAGTCATTTTTAGATAGTAAATCAAAGTTATTGTAAGAAATTATAATATACGTAGTCCATTGTAAAAAAAATTCCTCCTAATAAAATAAACTCAATATTATTCTTTCTACCTACCTATACAATACAGTTATAGATATTTATTTACTCAAATAAGTAGGTACTTGTGTATAATTATGGTACTTAATTAACTTCGTATCAGAAAAAATCTACATGATAAATACTGATGAGAATATGCGAAAAAAATTCCTGCGAGTAGATGTTTTCATGTTATACATTTATAGGGGAATTATTTTCGTCATGGGATCACATCAATCATAAGACCCTTAGGCCTTAGGGCACAGCACCACCAATATTTCGACTAAATTCAAAAAATACAAAAAAAAAACATGTGGCACATCGTTTGTTATATTTTTAGTGGAGCTGAGTTCGAATTTCGCCTCAATTTTTCAATATGACGCTCACTAGCCCGTAATCAAAAAAGTAAAGGGTATTCGAATTTAGTTGAAAATTTATGTAATTTTTTGCAAGAATTCAAAAAGTTTAAATTTTTTGAAACTATTGTGCTTTTTCCAAAGTTCGTCGACATATTTTTGCACCTTTTTTTTCAAACTTTGTCTTCGAAAAAAATTCAAGTAAAAAATTGAACTTTTGACAGGGGTTCAAAAAATACAGCATTTTTAAATTGGTGTTTTCTTTATGGGAAACAATTAAAATTTTTCTATTGACCGGTGAAATTTTTCTCAAGGAGGTACATTTACCCTTAGTTGCCTGTTACAACATCAAATGATTTCCAATTTAAAAAATAAATTTTTGGCAGGAGTTCAAAAAAATAAATATGCACAATTTTTTTTTAATTGGTGCGTTTTTCAAATTTGTCGACATTAAATTTTTCAATTTTTCTTTAAAGGAAAACAAAATTTAAAACCCATTTTTCAACACTTTTTTATGTAGTAGGGGTTACATTTCGCGAAGTACTTGCATGCAGAGAATTAAAAGTCCAAAAATAATAAGCCCCTAAAACACCTCGAATTATTGTTAAAACTAATTTGAAGATTATCAAATTTTTCGTGTTTTTTTTTCAAAATTATGTGCTGGAAAAATAAGTGAAAAAATAGAGACAAAATTTTGAAGAAAAAAAAGGTATGCATGTCATGTGGTCAATTGATTGGAGAATCCGATACTTTGTAGAGCTAACAAAATACTTAATTTAAAAATTCCGTAGGTAAGTATTTTTAATCCGCTGCCAAAAATTCAATTTTCATCTTAAATTTTTTTACGCGAAAATGTTTGGAATTTCATCTACTTTCAAGACATTCAATCGCGATACTGCGAGATTATTTAAAAATTCAACGTTTTTTTGAAAACAAAATGTGCAATGTAAAATCCTCTTGAATATCTTAAGTAGGTACGTTAAAATTTAAAGCTCTTGACTGTAAAGCAGATTAATTTTATTCAAAAAATCTGAAAAATTTGTGAAATTAGTTTCAAATGGTAGGTAGCAGCAGGGCAGCCGAAAATTTCAACAAAAAAAAATTTAATAACTATCTCATGCACGTGTGCCCACATTATTGTTGATATGTTTCTACCTACCTACTGTCTATACCTATCTATAAGTAACTACTTTTACTGTTGACAATATTTTTTAAGGAAAAATTTTAATTTTTTTCTCACGTGTCTTAGTGCAAAGTAATGTAAAACATAAATAACGCGGACTGCATACTGGGTATAAGTCGACTGTACCTGTCGCTGTTCTTTCAAAAACTTTTATTCAACTTTCTTTCCATTTCCGACTTTGTGGAATAACTTAATAAAACTTTTAAAAGTGTATCTTACTTCTTTCTATAGTCAACAAATGTTGATTACTTTTTAAAACCATAGTTAGAGGTTAGAACTGAAAGTATATACTCACTATAGCTGTACATATAGTTGATACGTATTTCTCAAGTTCAAGTTGAATTTTTTCAAGATGAGAATGAAAATAAAATTTGGATTTTTTTTTCAATATGATGATGACGAACTACACAGAAAAATGTGTCTCGGTTGTGAATAACAAAGACTTGGGATTTGGAATTTTGGATACATCCGAGTACCACTATAAAAAACTTCATGTACCTACACATGGTGTCTAAATTTGAATTTGAAAATAAAGGAGCTACGATGCTCTAAAAATTAGTATTTTGCAAAGCGAATTTGATTGGCAACAGTTTAAAGTTTTTTTTTTCGACCCAGACTTGGACAGCACTTCTAAAAAGCAAAAATGGATTCAAGCACAATGGGTTGTCTATCTCTGAAATTGAAGGCTGCGCTGTATACTCATGAACCGGGACCTGAACCAAAACAGCGGCTGAAAACCAATAAATTTTGTTTTTGTCCATACCCAAAACAGGCACTTACCCTATTTTTGAACGTCCAAAACCGTTTCCTAAACCTGATTGGTTTTAGGCATGATACTTTTCTTGACCCTTTTCATTTTTAATTTCATTTTGTCATTTTGTTGTAAAAAAAATATATTATAGTTTTTTTTTGTTGAAAATTATAACTTATTTTTTATTTTTGGACTGAGAATTGCTAAAGTGTACCTAATTTTGAGTAAGTCAATTAGTCAACGGAGTAAATTTTCAATTTTCAAACCTTATAGAAAATTCAAGTTTCTTTCAAAAAAATCCTCTTTACTTTTTGCCTATTTTCAATATTTCAGGCACTATGAGAGAAAAACTAAAAATTTAGGTCTTGCCCAAAACCAGTATTTCATTTTTTTGGACCAAATCCAAACTGGAACCGGAACCTGAACCTGTATTTTTGAAACCCAAAACCAAAACTTGAAACCATATGAATCTGGTATACCAGGGTGCCCATTATTTTCTAAATTTTGGAGATTTTTTGAATATTAGGCGTCAATTTGAATGGGTGACATATATGGAGAAAATAATTCCCTATTTTTTATTTCTTTCCTAACAACTGCATTTTGAGCCGTGCCACCGGCCTCCAGTTTTAAACAAATTGAAAAAATAGACAATTTCAAAAATTTTGATTTTTTTTTTTTTTTTTGTTGGAAAATGGTCATAAGGTGGGTATTACCATATAAAAAGACCATTTTCGATGAATTTTTATCCTTACCCCTGTTTTCAAGGGACACAAAAAAACGTAATTTTTTATGATTTTTGAAAAAAAAATGAAAAAGAAGGTTTTAATTAATGAAATCGTTTTTACATACCTACATATTACCATCCAAAAAGACCATTAACGGTGATTTTTCATCTTTAAAAAAATCCAAAAAATTCCAAAATGTTACAGAATGGGTTTTATGCTTTTGGTTGGCAAGTATTATCATCGTTATCAATATTTTTTGAAAAAAAAATCCAGAATTCATCAGATCATCGCATTTATGAGACATTAAAAAAATGTCATTTTTTACGTTTTAAAAAAAATTTGAAAAAAATTGATTAAAAATTGGGGAAAAAATTGTAATTAAAATGGGTTTAACATACACCGTTTCGCCCAAAAAGACAATCTACGACGATTTTTCATCTTTACCTTCATTTTCAGGAACCATCATTTTCCTCATTTTCTTCAATTAATCGTAGTTTTTGAAAACTTCTCAATGGTACGGAAAAGATGAAAAATCGCTGTAAATTGTCTTTTTCGGCGAAACTGTGTATGTTAAACCCATTTTAATTACAGGTTTTTCCAATTTTTAATCTATTTTTTTCAATTTTTTTATAAAACAAAAAATGACATTTTTTTAATGTCTCATTCTTATTTTTTTTAAATATAATGCGATGATCTGATGAGTTCTGGATTTTTTTCAAAAAATATTAATAACGATGATACCTAATACTTGCCAACCAAACACATAAAACCCATTCTGTAACATCTTGGAATTTTTTGCAAATTTTCAAAAATTTGAGTAAGTGTACTCTTGCGCAATTGGAAGATATTATATGATTTGATTAGTTTATTTTTAATTTTTCATGCCTCACCCCAAGACACAACTTTTCCGCGTTATTACATTTTGAAAATCGGAAATTTTTGATTTTGGGTCCACCTTAGTACTCAAGCAGCACTGATTAAAGGAGATTACGTAGACACACGAAATTCCGATCAAAAAGACTGCCAACCTCACTTTATCATGGTGCACTAGCGAGGCGTGAAAATTTGAATAATTCTATCAGAACAATGCATAAAATAAGTGTAACTTTTTGAGAGGAACAAAAAAAGTGATATTACAAATTCAACTATCTTTGAAAATGGAGTTACTATGAAGAATTGAGCTTCAAAAAGACAAAAACATCAATTTTCAAAGCTTCCTTGTTGTGGTTCGCTTTCTTTTTCACAGATAGGCAATTTTTTTTGTTCCTCTTAAAAAGTTACGCCTGCTAATCAAGAAAGTGAGCATAATAAAAACGATGACATTTTGTCAATGTAGGGTTGGTAGGTACTAGGTAGGTACTAGATATAGTAGGTACCATTTGAAATGAAGTTGGCAAAAATAGAAATTCAGAATTAATTCTCACCAAAAGGAAGAACTAGGTGATGAGTTAAAACCAAACAATAGAAAAATTAAAAATCTGTCAAATTTTTTTATTTAAAAAAAATTGGGGCGAAACAAAAGTAAAAAAATAATAATAATAATAATAATAATGAGGAATTATTTTTTCGTAGACGAAAAGAAAAGTCACCAAGTGCTAATTAAGGGCCACTCTAAGGTATGCAAAATACATAATATAAAAGGTATAGATGCGTTTTATAGTATCACATTACCTAATCCATGTATTATTATGATCTTTTTCATTCTATCCTAAAATCGTCACAGGTTTTGATGCACGAAATAGTTACGAGTGATTAGGTACTTACCAACAAAAAATTGAATATTTACCCAATAATTTTTTTAATAACTCAACCGAATAAAAGATCTTAATATACCTACACAACTATATAATAGGTATAAAATGTTCAGTAAATAATCAGTCTTCGACCTCGTCACAATTCACCAAATCCAACCGTGTGTAGTTAGTAGTTACATACATATCTAAACAGTTAAACACAGGTACCCTACCTAGACTTGGACATTTAGGTAGAATTACAAACAAAGAAATAAATAACAACTATGATAAGTGGGAAAATATGTCTATGTAAGTACCTACTATCTACTTATACACATAAGTAACCAAACTTCATTTCGAAATAATTAAACACGTCTTCAATTAGCAAAAATAACGAATTCGCAGGTGATATTTACAATTTTATCTGGTTTGATCTCAAATTATACGTTGACAAATGTTTTCTACATGGAAGAGTACCAGCGGTAAACAAAATTAGTGGATTACTTGTTATATTATTTCAATACGGTGCAATAATTGTAAGTGTTAAAAACTAACTTACGAGAGAGATTGTTACTTATACACAAAAAAAAAAAAAAAAATACCTACGTCTAGCGATGATACACCTTATAACATTTCAATCTTATAATAACACCATGTAATAATACCTTACATACAAAATCCATCTTGCGTATGGTTGATTCGTTTAATTTATGACCTTAAATAAAACACGTACCTAGGTAGGTAGTCGGAAATTAAAAAAACAAATAGAAAAATCTCGACGTCCATATTGTCACCAGTGGTGATTTTTAAAAGTTGTCGTTGGTTGTTCCTATAGTTTTTTCGATAGGTATCTTCGTATTAACATGACATCGAAATATTTGCAAGTTCCTAATGAAGAGCAACGTGAGGAGGCCCGGAAAGCAGTCAATTGTACCGCAGAATCAGTAAAGAAAGATGTTCAAGTATTGATAGAATGGTTAGAAAAGCAACCTCATTTACCAAATTTTAGAGGTAAAGTTTTAAAATTGGTAAATAGAGTTATCTCGTGATAGACTCGAAAGCTATGCAATTATGAATTTTCATTTTTCCATACTCGCAGATGAAGACATCTTATCAGCTTGTTTGCTGAATTGCAAGAATAGTTTAGAAAAAACGAAGCAACGTATGGAAATGTTTTACAACATTAGGGCCACAATGCCGGAGATATTTTCCAATCGAAACCTCTTCGGGAAGGAGCTGGAATTCCAAAAAAACCTTTCGTAAGTTTTTAAATATCAATTCATTTTTCACGCGTTGACGCAAAAATGTTTGATTCTCATCTCGAATGAAAAATGCATACATCATCGTCGGTTGTTAACGTTCGATTTACCCCTCACAGCTTAAGAAAAAAAAACCTTGGCTCGAGTTAAAATGTACCGTAGTGTGATTTGTAAACGAACCAACTTACCAAAAATTCTGTATTTAGTTGTAGAAGAAATCAACTGTATCCTAAATACGTAAGATTAAAGGAGAAAAAAAAAAGTTGTGCGGGTTTTGAAACAAAGATAAACCTGCTTCAACTTCATACATGGGAATAAAACAACCTTAAAGCGTATTGTTTTCGAGACTTTAATGTTTTTGCGTACATTTTCTTTGGAAAAGTTCCAAACATCTTGCGGAGCATTTCTCTCCTATTATTACTTTAACTATCGGTAATATGTTACTTTTAGCAAGTTTCCTCACTTGTGTATAAATACATGTACTTGTACTAGTAATAAGACGCCACATAAAATAATAATTTACGTGTGAATTAAACTAGAAAGATGCAAGGGTAGTTTGCATATATCTACAATCTACATCCGTAATACAAATACGTACCATTTATGTACTTGTAATCACTATACTCGTGTCAGATATAATTTTTATTTGATTGAATAATTGATCAACGCTGACAGCTCGCTCCCCCTTCATTCCTACATTAATAAACTTAATGTACCGAATGGCTTCAATAATAATAGGTACCTATCTAAGTTGTTCTTGTTGCAGAATGTACGTTCCTTTACGAAAATTAACGCCCGACGGATACCGTGTAGTCATGTTTTACCATGCAGAAGTCACTGAAACTTCCCGTCGCATCGAGAACTATTCGATAAATGATTTTTTTAAAATCTGTCAAATTACAGTAGAATTATTGGGAAAATACGATTATGCAAAAGGTGTAATAATTGTTCACGATCTAAGAAACATCACTATGGCATTGGCTGTATCGTTTTCATGTCATTTGCACAAACTGGTTCTTTTAGGGCAGGTAGGTTAGGTTAGGTACCTATCGTAATTAGTTAATAGTCAATTAAGTGCGAGTAAATAATAATAAATATTTATTACAGTTGAGTCGTCATGCCTTTAGTACTATCTTGGAAATTTTTTCGAAACCTACAGTCAATTGGTGACACCAGTGGAGAAAATTAATCCCTAAATTTTATTTTCCCCCTAACAAAACTGAATTTTGAGTCATGCCTGGTCAAAATCCAAGAAAAAATTTAAGATCCAAGATCCAAAATCCTTTCCACGCCTGGATTTGAAATCTAAAACCTAAAAATATGCTTTCCATAATTATTGGATTTTAAAATCCAAAATTTTGTTTTCTTTTACTCTGAAATCTGGTCCATGTTAATTTTCTAGTAGGTAATCCCTACTTTTCTATTAATTTTTTTCCCTTCAGAAATTTCAATTTTTTATCCTTTCTTTTTGAAATTGAATATAAAAATCTCTCAATTTCTTTTCGAAAAAACCGAATTATTTTGCAGAAAGAATTACAATTTTTTTTTTGGGATAACTCATTTCTTATCTATTAATTAATTAATTAATTTTTTTTAAGTCAGCGTAAATAATAAAATTTATTTATTTAGGTATTTTCTTTATTTTGAAAAAAAAAGTTTCTCAATTTTTCTGAATTTAGAAAATATTTGTCAAAGTCAAAGCCCATAGCAGGGTAAGATTGGTGTTTTGGCCTAGGACACCTTTTCACTTTTTTTTTCAAAAAAAATTTTTTGAGTTATAAAAGATAATTTTATGATATCGTGACATTCCCATCCCCCTTGAGGTGGGTGGTGCCTCGAAAAAACACGATTTTCACTTTTTATGCGTTATCTCAGGCATTTTTAGTCGATTGAAGCGAGATTTGGTGGGTACTGGGTGGGCAGTAGATGGTCTCGAGTACAAACATGAACAATTTTTTTCAGAATTTAGTTTTTTTCTGAACAAAAAATCAAATCAGATTTTTTTGCAAAAGAATTTTTTTCCTCTCAAAAAATTAAGTAGGTATGAGAGCAATTTCTTATTTCAAAAAAATTATTTACTTCAAAAAAGTAGAGATACCTACTTCTTAATGTTAAAAAATAATAATTTGAAAAAATGAAAATAAAATTAATACATAATTATGTTGTAGCATGGGTTTTATCATTTATGACTTTAGTTAACATAAATCTTGTTATCTTTATTAATAATTTTTGAAAAGAAAAAAAAGTTCAAGAATTTATCAGATTACGTATCACATTCATGAGACAATAAAAAATCAATTTTTTATATTTTTTGAATAAAAAAAAACGATAAAAAATTGAAAAAAAAAGTTTTTCTAATTAAAATTGTTTCAACATACCTACTCATTTTCACGCGAAAAGACAATTTATGACGGTTTTTCATCTTTACCTTTATTTTCAGGAATCATTTTATATATTTTCTTCGATTTTTTGTAGTTTTTAAAAAATTCTCAAAGGTACAAATATGATGAAAAATCGCCACGAATGACTTTTTTGAGTGAATAAAACCATTTTAGGTACCTAATTTTAAAAAAATTCAGTTTTTAATTTTCTTCCATTTTTTTTTTTTTTTTTTGAAAGAAATTATTAACAAAAATTATATTTTTTAAATTTCTCACGAATGCTATGATCTGATGAGTTCTTTATTATTTTTTTAAAAAACATTATTAATAAAGATGATAATGATACTTGCTAACTAAAGTCATAAAACCAATTTCATAAGATTTTTTTTTAATTTTTAATTTTTGTATAGGTAAGGTATGTACTAGTAAAAATTCAAGGGCTCTTGCGCGATCGGAAGACAAATTTTGTTTTTTTGGCTTACCCTAATGCCTGGGTTACCCAATATTAAAAAAAAAAAAATTAAAATAGCAAATTTTCAAAATTTTTAAAACTTTAAGTAAAATGGTCAGAAGGTTAGTAAGTAGTTACGTCCGTTTTGACAAAATAGAGTAGAACTATAGAACCGATGACACAACAGTTTTATTCAGTTTCCATCAGTTTCAGTTCTCGACACCCGAAAATCATCTGAAATGGGTTTTTTGTGAAGTAATTAGTACAAACGTTGTGACCACGACGCTCAAAATGTTGAAAATTTTAATTTAAAAAAATTTGCTTCAGTGAGGTAAAAAATAAAAAATAGAGAATTAATTTCTCTATTTATGTGTCACCGTTAGTGGTAGGGGTGGTCCCGAAAAAGTTTCCAAAATAAAGACCACCCGTACTACTAAATAGACAGTAAGTTAACTTTTTTCAGTGAAACTTTTTCTACGGTATAGTATTCTATTCATATTGATTAGATACTGCTTACGTTAGTGCTTACGAATGTAATATTTGATGAACGTACCTAAATAAGATACTCATTTTGATTTTAGAAAGCAATACCGGTCCGTTACAAAAAGTTATACCATTGCAATGTGAGTAAAGCAAATGAAATACTTATATCCCTTTCCAAAACACTGCTCAAAAAAGAATTAGCCAATCGGGTAATATACAAATTTCTATTTCATATCGGCCTTTTTTTAGCAACCACTTGTGCAAAGAAAAAATGCGAGTTTAAAAAAAATTGAAACTCGGAACCCGAATAACCATTATTTTATAAGTGAAGTGAAAAAAAAAAAATCTTCGATTTTGACATTTCTGGCCATATTTTTATGTAAGAGGGTGGTTCATTGAGAGTTGAAAACCATCCACTAAAAAATTGTACCTTCAAAGGGTGGAGAGCCAGGAGCCATCAAAGTAGGTTTCTAATTATTCTCCAGATTCAATTTCAATTGGGAATTTTAAAAAACGCACCGAGCAGGTGGAGTAGAAGGGATTGGAAAGGATAATTCGACCAGCAAAATAATTCAAGACAATATTTGGCCAAGCCAAGGTGTAGAAACTCAAATTGCACTTCTTCAGGGGTGTCCAAAGTTCCATGCAAGTGGCATGGCACCACCCAAAGGTGACAAAAAATTGAATTTTTTTCATAAGAGACTATTACCTCAAAAGGGAGAGCATAAAATTTTTTGTGGATGGTTTTCAACTCAAAATGAACCACCGCCTTGCATACGGTCAAAATCCTAAATATTTTTTTAAACTTCACCCTAATAATCATGAGTTGGTGTACTAAATACTAGATATGCTTGTAATAATATAATACTTTCAGATCGAAATTTTGAAAAATCCGACAGATTTATGCAAAGTGTTGCCAAAAGAAATTATGCCACGTGATTATGGTGGAGATGATCTTCCGTTGAAAGAGCTAAAAGGTATCGACAAAGTCAGCTCAACAAGTTGAATTATTAACGTTCTTATTTTAATCAAAATATTTCGAAAATTTCAGATTTATGGTTTGAAGAAATGAAAAGTCACTCTGATTTCCTGACATCCCTTGAAAAGATCTGTACCGATTTATCGAAACTCCCAAAAGATTATGTAACAACTGAGCTATCCGGTGTGACTGGATCATTTAGAAATATTTCGGTTGATTAAAATGATCTATATAATGCGTTTTTTATTGAATTTATATTCTTTGAGAACCTATAATCATACAACACATTAACAGTTATAACCTTCATTACCACTTAAGTGTGAAACACGCGATCCTGTAACCGCGAATTACAAAGTATGATAGAAATTATACAAATAATCCGATAAATATACATAAATAAATAATGGAAAAAAACGGACACTAAAAGACCCAAAAATACAATACAAATACAGCAACAATAATACATCCAGCCGTTACTTTCATGTAGAATGATTTCATATTTAGATATGCGGCATCTTTTTTATATTTTTGCGATAAAATGGAGAGATTCTGCGCCTTGTTATCCAATTCTGACAAAAGAAAATCGTAAAATTAACACGGTAAAAATATTGTGTAGAATAAAAAAGTAAATACGTACCAGATAAAACTGTGCCTCTCTGTAAAACGTCATCTATGTTTTGAACCATAATCCTCTGAACGTCTTGTAATTCGTTATTCAAGTTATTTAAATTCCTTCTAACTCTAGAATCTGTATAATTCTTTTTTGCTCTCTGAATGTATGTATCTGAAACACAATCGCATTTTTTAAATAACAAATGATGAAAGTAGGTAAATGCGCACGTTATAATTTATATTTACCAAATTCTATGAAGGAATATGGTCTTGTAACACTGTTTACTCTTTTACCATATTGTGAATTGAATTCTGCGGCTATATCTTCCAAGAACGAAAATGCTAAACGTTTAGAGTAAGTTTTCTCACATAACACCAGATAACAAACATCGCTATTGATTAAATAACTGGAAAGAAATTCGAAAATTGAATATTAATTTTGTTTATATTATACATCATACCCTCGGTGAAGAAATGATAAGAATGACCTACTGAAAAAGAAAAGGTCCGGATTCGATTGAACATTGAGTGGGACTTTGACTGTTCAATTTTCGAAATAACAATTTGGCTTGATTCTGATAATCAATCAAGTTTCTTCCGTGCTTGAAAAAAAAACCATACATATTGAACATTATTATGATATAATGGATGATTAATCAGTTTAATTACTTGGTAATTTTATAAGCAGTGACACGAATGCATAGATTACCACTTCAACAGGTTTATTAGTATAATATTTTATAACATTCATGTAATTTCGTTTTTTTAAAAGGCTATCTGTCTGCCTCTCTCTTCAAAAACACATTGAATGTTACATCATTTCAAACAACACTTAGATACAGTGAAATTGATTCTGAAATATTTTGAGAAAATTTACCTGTTCATCTTCTTGTATGGTTGCAGCTAGCGGTAAGCCGTCTGGAATACGGCCAATCATGGTCATCAAAACCATTGTACAAACTTTTTGATAAAACTTTCAAAGTATAAAAAAATGTGATACTTAAAACTGTATAAAATGCCTATCAGCACAAACACTATGCATTATAGGTACACGTCTCAAAATCAAAAACTGACAAAAGTTGAAGTCCAGTGGAATGTTGACTATCATATGAACCGGTCGTATGTCATCTACAGATCTTAAATCAAACGGTTAGAAATTACAAATACTACTGTAAGAAGTTAAGAACCTCTTCACTAAACAGAAAAAATGCGGACTATTCAATTTTTTAAAGCGATTTCTGATGAATTTACTTTATTTTACACGTCATTTCTACACGCAGATTTGCGAAATTGCAAAAAAAAACATTGTTATCAATACAAATTAGTTACATTTTTTGTGTACGTTCAAAACCACCTAGAGATACAAGCCATGAACGTAGAAAGGCAACGTCGCATTTTCGAGTAGTAGACGGCCGACTTTCCAATCCATTTTTTGACGATAACTCGGGAAATATTCATCGAATCGAAATTCTGACAACACACTAACGAAAGGAAATTTTCTGCTCTACAATTTTGGTTCAGATCAATTTTCACGAAAAATGCTTCGTTCGCTCTGAAAATGAGAATATGTGAAAATTTGCATATCCAAGAAAACATTTTACGCTGAGAAATCGAGGTATTTTCGTCAAATCGAAATTTCAATAATTTTAGGGTGAAAGGATTTTTTTCGCTCTACAATTTTGGTTCGTATCAATTTTCACGAAAATCGCTTCATTGACCGGGAAAATGGAAAAATTTGGTAGACGGCCAACTTTCAAAATCAGTTTTTCGACGATAACTCAAGAAATATTCGTCAAATCGAAATTCCGACTACACCAAACAAAAGTAAATTTTTTGATCTACAATTGTGGTTTTTATCAATTTTCACAAAAAAGGGGTCGTTGACCTCGAAAATGAAAAAAATAAATAGTTTTTTGACGATAACTCAAAAAATTGGTCGAATCAAAAATTTTAAAAGCACTAAAACTGAAGGATTTTTTCTGCTCTACAATTTTAGTTCTTATCAATTTTCATGAAAAACGCTTTGTTTATCCGCGAAATAGGAAAAGATGAAAATTTGCATATCTGAGAAAACAGTTTTTGCTAATGAATCGAGGTATTTTCGTCGAATCAAAACTTCAATGATTTTAGGATGAAAGGATATTTTTTGCTCTACAATTTTTGTTCTTATCAATTTTTACGAAAATCGCTTCTTTGACCGGGAAAATAGGGAAAATCTGGTAGACGGTCCATCTTCAAATCAGTTTTTTGACCGTAACTCGAGAAATATTAGTCGAATCAAAATTCCGAATACACTCAAGGAAAGTTAATTTTTCCCTCTACAATTTTGGTTCCCATCAATTTTTTCGAAAAACACTTCGTTTGCCCAGAAAACGTATTTTCAATTGTTCAAGTCGGCCGTCTTCGGCAAGGTTGCCAAATTTAACTTCATGGCTTGTAGTGTCTAGGTGGTTTTGGTACGTTGAAACGGCACTGTACTGTAGTCACGACTGATAATTCGTGTCCACCATAGAACACAAAAAATTCTCTCTTAAAAATTTCTCAACTTTGAAAAATTCAGTTTTTTAACTCTTTTTTTGAATTTTTGCCATCAAATTCTTATAAGAAATATTTTTTGATGAGGTTTTTGAATTCATTCCAGAAAAGCTCTTAAATAATGTCTATTTTTGCGAATTTCTTTTTGGGTTAAAGGGTTTGGGAATTTTTTTCTACTTGAAGATTAGATTACAGCACAAGGGAATTTCTTTCTGAGAAATTTACATTTTCCCCCTATTTTTTTTTTTTTTTACAGGAAAAAAAATTTAAAAATCGTTTAAAAACTAAATAATGTACTTAAAAAATCAACAATAAAAAAAATTGAAAATTTTTCTTTCGTAAAATACAGTTGATTCTCAATTCTCATTTCCCTACGCCCAGAGTTGTAACGAATATTCGATGTTTCGAATATAAATACCTATTTTCGAATAGAAAATACCTATTTTATATGTATTCGAAATAACTTTTCAACCTATTTATATCTTCTATTTTCGAATACTTCTGTGAAAAAACATATTCGATTTTTTTCAAATAACTATTCGAAGTGACTTCGAATACATGTACTTTTATATTTTTTCGGTAATTTTGCTTTTGATTCAAATTTGATTAGCTAAATTTAAAGTTCCAGTTCCTAAATGGCCAATAGTTCGAACATTCTTCAAAAAATACTTGAATAGTTGAGCTATTCTTGTTTGAATTCAATGCAGCTTGGATGGGTAACTAAAAAAAAGTATTTTGATTTTGTATTCGAATATACCTATTTTGAAAATAGGTATTTATATTCGATATTCGAAGATACCTTTTCAGAGGTATTTATATCTGTATTTTGAAAATACCTTTAGAAATCACCTATCTTGTATTTTGTATTCGAAATAGGTTTGAAAGGTATCTTTTACAACTCTGCCTACGCCTCTTGAGGCTTGACCCTAGGCCCTCTTTGATGTGCATGGCTATTTCTTAGTGTTTACTGGTTCATAGGGCTCCAATATTGCATACAACCATTATACAATATTATACAAAAATACAACATTATTAAAGGATTTCTTTAACAACAAAAATTTTGGAAAAAATTTGTTTGAATTTTTGAAATACAATACCTAGTTACCTACTGGGCTATTTGAAACATTGAAAGTAACTTGCAAGAAAAAAAATTCCCAAGAGGTCTCATAAAAATTTTTTTGACCTCGGGTCACTTAGTTCAAAAAAGAATTGATGATAGGTATTTTTTATATAGTTGGGTGGGAGAGAGCGGATCAAAAATCTGTGTCTCCGCAAAAATGACCGTCAGATTTTGAACGTAATGGTAAAGACGTGAACAAAAAAACCTGCAACCGAAGAAAGAATATACTATTTTAAAAGAAAAAGCTGTTGTACATACAATACACATTTTGGCCATTCTAAAAACGTATTGTAAGCTAATTTTGGCAAAAGTATGCATGCGAGAGCATGCCGAGTGCCTATAAAACCTATATTCTTCCAATTCTAATTTTATTGTAAAGAAATGATTTAATTTATTGCAAAAAGCACTTTTCAATTTTCATTACATTTTATAATATTCATCACAGAATCGTAATATATTAACGATGCAGATGAATAGTAGTAGGTCTAGGTAGTAGGTTAGGTACATATACTTGTAAAGACTCGAGAAAAGTTTGACAGGTGTAGTTTTTGCTAAATTTATACGTATAAAATATTTTTTATATTTTTTATTAATCACAGAACAAAAAAGTTATCACATGGAAAAGCGTACAAAAATACGTAAACGAGATGCAGAAATTTCAATCCAACTTTTTTTTAAATGATATCGCGAAGATTGACTCCCCCACAAAATAAACAATTTGAGTCGTAAAATACAATAGAAGAACAACAAATAGAATTACATCTAAAAGTAAGTATTTATAAAAAGGTAATTCCAAGGCAGCAGTTTTTAAATGTGTAGCCCCTTTGAAACGAATAACGTAATCTATCCAGTACATAAAGGTCTCTTCAGCGCTAATAGGACGATCATTAAATTTCTGGGAAAGTTGGTTCACGTTATCAGCAAATCTGAAAATTTAAAATAATTCTACGTTATATAGGTACCTAGCAAGATTTTAAAGCGAAGAATGACTATCCACGCACCGTTTTTGATTCAAAATTTCGTAAATTGAACCTAACAACAATTCCTCCGTGATGTTTCGGTAGTCTATTTTCAAACCGATTCCTAAATTCTCCATAATAGCTGCATTAGAGAATTGATCATATAAAACTGGAATGCCAAGAATCGGAACACCATAATGAATGGCTTCATATACACTGAATATGCCACAATGACTCAAGAACAACACTGTTTTTTCTTCGGCTAAAAAAAAAATGAAATGAATAAGTACATAGTCAAATCTCTGTCAATTGGAGAAAAATAAATATGGAAATAATTACACTTACCCAGAATATCATTCTGCGGTAACCACTGGTGCACCAACACATTTTTAGGCACGTTTTCTATTTCTTGCGGTTTATTGTGGCGCCAAATAATGTGATATGGAAGTCGAGCAAATACTTTCAGAAATATTTCGTGAAATTCTTTGGGGAAACTACTGAATTTCACCACTGACCCCAAGCTCACAAAAATTATTCCATTCGGAGCTTTCTGAACGAATTCCCTGATTTCCTTTAGAACAAATAATGAGATAATTAATCAAATTTTACATCAGCAATAATATTAAGAAGTTAATATATTACTTTTGGTAATGGTCTAGGTTTTTCCAAATGAATCCCAGCTATTTCAATAGTATTAGGGGCCAACGGTTGAGGTAAAAATGTAAAATGACTATTGTAAAATATTAAAGAAGTGTTGAGGAAAAGGTCCTGGATAGGTAGAGCTCCTTTGATGTACTGTTGAGCAACGATATCTCCCTGGCGACTATAATACCATCTGAACTGATAATGTAAAATGAACTCAAATGTGTTCAATAGTCTTTGGGAAAAACTCATTTTAGGAGACAATCCGCTCATTATGGCTGGAACATAGGATGGATTACCAGGATTGCCGATTAATCCGTCAAAATCAGAAAAAATAACAGCTCCGGCTACTACTCCGATCACCGGAACCTTGAACGCAAATGCTAACGGTACAAAACATTTCGTTGCTGCTACCTCTAGCAACACCAAGTCAAATTTTTTGTTCAGCAGAGTTTGGATTTTCTTATCAGAGTAGGCTTTTTCACAATTCCGTAGCTGACCGCTGTATGGTATGTATAAATTTTCAAAAGAGCCTTCGGGATTATTGGTGATTGATATGGCATCTGCCATACTATACAGATGGTCTGAAACATCGATGTCAGTGTAATTGAGATGTTTCGTTTCTTGTGGAAATTTACTGATCGCAGTTACGTCATGGCCGTGGTTAATCAAAATTTCAATCATTTTCTGGTGGAACAGAAAACTACTCTTACATCCAACAGGAAAAATGTACAGTATTTTAGCAGCATGAGATATATTCAATGCAACCAAGAAACAAGACAAGAACAGCAGAATTATCTGAAACAAAGATGAAAATAACAATTACATAATTTGTTTCAAATTAAAGCTTTTCTACAAAAAAAAAAAAAAAAAAATAGAATAGAATAGAATATTTACCTGCATTTTCGAATCTTGGAAAATTCACGGATCAAAACGCCGGTTTATGATGATATGACAGCGGTGATGGAGAATTGAGATGAGATTCAAAACGAAAATTATCTACATTATAAAAATTTCAGATTTACAACTAGCTGGTTAGTATTTTTAATTTGAAGCTGAACAACACATTTTCTAAAATATGATCAAATTAGAATGTGAAGTACTCGATGATTGAATTGAAAAAAAACGCTCAATCTTCGCTTCAAGTTCAAACATCGATAGATAAGAATGATAAGAAAAAGTAAATAGATTTTTTCCGTATTTTCTTAGATTATGCAACCGTACAGTGTTGGCCGCGTTCGCGTTCTCGTTCTTTTTAAATGAACGCGTTCGCGTTCAGGAACGCAAGGAACACGTTCATATCTATCTCAATTTTCAACGAAATATGAATTATTATCATTGAAAAAATAAATCTTTCAGTCAGTTTTTAGTTGTCACTAATAAGATAACCTAATAAATTGTCACTAAACTGAGGAAGTGAAAAGGAGAAATCTCGACTGAATGAACGCCGCGTTCTTTTAAATGAACGCGTTCGCGTTCACTAAAAATTGTTTGCGTTCGCGAACGCAATGCGTTCTTTTTTTGTGAACGCGCTGAACGCGGCCAACACTGCAACCATATTAACACGACTCCGTGTCAAACGAAATACTGAGTCAAACGGCCCCTCTAGCAATCGGCCAGCTTTGAGAAATTTTTTTAGCCGAATTTTTAAAAAAAAATTTAGGCTATTGTGTCCGACCATAATTTAGAAGGAGGAGGGGTAGAAGAGTTCTGACCCCATTTCTCGACGTTTGGGACCAAAAGATGACGATCTGTCACATGTCACATATTTATATATATATATATATATATATAATTTCACCCCTACTTTTGGAACTCTAGGGCCGAGCCTAACAGGTCAAATGAGGTCAAACTTGATATGTAGGGTTCCCACGGTGGCGGAATGATGCAAAAAAATTTTTGGGGCCCTAACTCAAAATTGGGGATATGACCCCTTTTTGAGGAGGGTGCGGGGGAGCCCCAATATCATGAAATTTTTTGAAACTTGCCCCAGGGATGAGAGCCCTAATTACCTACACCATAGTCAAATTTCAGCCCCCTAAGTCATCCCCACTCATTTTAGGGCCCAATGGGGTGATTTTTTAACGTTGATCAGGATACAGACCCCCCCCCCCAAATAGGGATGGGGGCCAAAATTTTCATCATGGATCAAATTTGTGCCCCTGATGTGTCTCTTGTAGGTTTCAACTTTTGGGCCCCCTTTGACCCCTGTCAAGGGTCAAAAATCAAGATTTTTCACAATTTTTCATTTTTCATTTTTTTTCTCACTTCCTGGTACGTTGATCAGCCTGCAGCCCAAACCAAATGACCTTGGATGCTAAAATTTGGTATTTAGGATAGGTAAGGGTCACTGAGGTGCTTTTTGGGAGTTTTGACCACAGAGCCCCAAAATTGGGGCTCGCCCTTTTTTGAGAGGGGCTCTAAAGAGGCCCCAATTTGACAAAATGATTTGAAATTTTTACCAACAACAGTGACTCTGATTGTCTCCACTGTATCCAAATTTCAGCTTCCCAAGTCATCCCCACCCAATTTTAGGGCCCAAAAAGTGGATTTTGAGGTCATTTTTTCACGTTGATCAGGCTACAGACCCCCCCCCCCCCAAATGGAGCTGGGGGGCCTAAATTTTTATAATAGATCGAGTTCATGCCCTTGATGTGCCTTTTGTAGGTTATGACCTTTAAACTCCTTTTGACCTCGATACAGGGTCAAAAATCAATATTTTTCAAGTTTTAACCTGTCTTTTCTGACGCGTTGAACAGCCTACAGCCCAAACTAAAATACCTAAACAATCGAAATTTGGGATGTAGGGTCAGTAGAGGTCACTGATGTGCCTTTTGGGGGTTTCTACTTTTGAGCACCATTTGACCCCCGTACAGGGTCAAAAATAAGAAATTTTCACATTTTAACCTATTTTTTAGGTGTGTTGATCAGCATATAGCCCAAACCAAATGACCTTGGAAACTAAAATTTGGTATTTAGGATCGGTAAGGATCACTGAGGTGCCTTTTGGTGTTTTTGACTCTTGGGCTCCAAAATTGGGGGGTGGCCCCTTTTTTGAGGGGCTCTAAAGAGGCCCCAATGTGACAAAATGATTTGAAATTTCTACCAACAACAATGGTTCTGATTATCTCCATTGTATCCAAATTTCAGCTTCCCAAGTCATCCTCACCCCATTTTAGGGCCCAAAAAGTGGATTTTGAGGTAATTTTTTCACGTTGATCACTCTACAGACTGCCCAAATGAGGCTGGGGGGCCTAAATTTTCATCATAGATCGAGTTCATGCTCCTGATGTGCCTTTTGTAGGTTTTGGCCTTCAAACCCCTTTTGACCTTCATACAGGGTCAAAAATCAATATTTTTCAAGTTTTGACCTGTCTTTTCTGACGCGTTGAACAGCCTACAGCCCAAACCAAAAGACTTAAAAGGTCGAAATTTGGGATGTAGGGTCAGTAGCGGTCACTGATGTGCGTTTTGAGGTTTTCGAGTTTTGAGCACCATTTGACCCCGTACAGGGTCAAAAATCAGAAATTTTCACGTTTTAACCTCTTTTTTGGTGTGTTGGCCACTGTCTGAAGAGCTGAAAGTGTGAAGGGGGTTGGTGGCGAAGCCCCTAATTCCCTCCTACCATGCCCCTATTGGAGGTCGCCCCCAATAGGGGCATGGGGGCGGAGCCTGCATTTGAAGAGTTGGAAGTGACGAGGTGGTTGGGCGGAGTCTCAACGGTGGTATGGGGGCGGAGCCCCCATCTGATGATTAAATCTTCAATGCAAACAGGAACTAAAACTGAAGACAAAAACCTGACATTTTTAAACTGAATTAAAAGTTAAAACTGATATTGAAACTGAAATACTACGGATGAAAACGTTTTTAAAGTAGTACACTAACTTGGAAAAAAAAATTCGGCTGTCGCGGAGCATCTTGACTGCTACGCGTTTTTTTAATAGTGTGTCAATCGGTATACTGCGTCGAAGGGCCCCTCTGGCATACGTCCCCTATTTTCTCAGTCCTTTTTTTGTAGTGCGACAATCGTTGTACTGCGTCAAACGGCCCTGATTGCTTTTCACGGAGATTAATCCCTGAACTTATCGGTCATTTTTAAATTATCCAAAACCCAACCTAACCTAACGTCACCTCAACTGTTTTTAAACCCAACCTTAACCTAACCTCTCTTCAAATTAAAGTTCGCTTCAAGTGTTTTTAACCCAACCTTAACCTAACCTCTCCAAGTGAAAGTCGGACACTTGTTTTTTTATATGGAAAAACCAACCTAACTTAACTTCACCTCAAGTGTATAAACCCAACCTTAACCTAACCTCTCTTCAAGTGAAAAGTCGGCTTAGTTGTTTTTACATTATCCAAACCCCAACCTAACCTAACTTCACTTCAACTGTGTAACCCCAGTTTTATGAAGACCTATTTTCGTGATTTTAGGGACGGGTTGTTTGACGCAGTCATGACCGTCTACATGTAGACGGTCATGACGCAGTACAACGATTGTCGCACACTCGCACTACAAAAAAGAGACTGAGAAAATAGGGGACGTGTGCCAGAGGGGCCCTTTGACGCAGTATACCGATTGACGCACTATTAAGAAGGCTTTCTCAAAACGGGCCAATTGCCAGAGGGGCCGTTTGACTCAGTATTTCGTTTGACCGGATCCCTATTAACACTTCTCGCTGTTCATTATTTATGCCTATTACAAAATCTGAAAATCAAAGCTTCTATCGATTTTTTATGTAGAATTTCAACATTATTCTCTACCTAATTATATTTCCATAGAGATATCTATAAATTATGACGTAAATGATCCAAAACATAAGCAATAATTTCACAAATAAAAATAGTGTAATAATATCCAATAATAAATACTGATGAAATGATAGCTTAGATCCAACAGGATTCAAATTTGATACATTTTTATGTTTCAAAACATATTCAACCCACTATATTAATGAATCTTTCGGACTTTGGGGCCTATCAAGAAAAATATTGGAAACATTCTTCATATTTTCACGATATCTGTTCGGTGCAGAAAGCAGAAGCAAAATAGTTACAAATCAAATAACATGAATTTAAGATCCTAACCCAACTGAGAAAATGACTTACTGAATATTATTCGTGATTTCTCTAATACTCAATAGTACAGAACTCTCATTAAAATCGCGTAAATCCAACGATAATCCAATTCCTAAACTCTTTACAATCGCTGCATTTGTAAATTGATCAAAAACTATTGGAAATGCTAGCAATGGTACTCTGAAGTGAATGGCTTCGTATGTACTGAACATTCCACAGTGAGACATGAACAATCTTGTCTTTTTATGAGCTTACTCATAAAAAAAAATTTAAAAAACATGTCTGTTAATTTGCAATCAAGTTTGTAGCCAACGTACCTAGCTATTTAAAAATCTTCATACAAAGGTATGTACCTCCTAGGCTCTTACCGAGTAGGAACCTACCTATCTTTAAAATATTTAAGTTTAATAGAAATTTTTCATAGAAAAATAAGTATTGAGTAGGTATGTAAACCTACCTAATATGTCTGTCTGTGGGAACCAATTTCGTGCTAAAATGTTTTCTGAAATATTTTTCAGCATTTCTGGTTTATCGTGTCCCCATAAAATTCGAAACAGTAATTTCGAAAATACTTTTGCAAAAGCATCGTGAATATCCACCGGAAGCTCACTGAATTTTGCCACTGAGCCTAAACTAAAATAGATTACTCCTTCTTCACCTTCATTGATGAAACTTTCAATTTCCTAAACATGACAGTAAAGTATCAGGACAATAATTGAATTCTCTCTCAAATGTGCTAGAAACTTGCCTTTGGTAGTGAGGAAGATTCTTTGATATGAATTCCGGCAATTCCAACACTAATAGGAGATATTGGTCTTGGTATTAACGGAAAATGACTATTATAGAATACTAACGAAATTCGACCATATAATTCCTGTATGGGAGGAGTTTCCAAATACTTGGTCACCATTGTATTAGCTTGACGAATGTAATATAGCTTGAGTAACCAATGCAAAATGTAATTTTTAGCGTTTTCCCGTCTTTGAAGAAAACTCATTTTGGTGGAAAATCCGCTCATTGTAGTAGGTATGTATGACGGATTCGCAGGATTTCCTATTAATCCTTCAAATTCTGCGTTTAAAAAATTTACCGTGCCTATTCCAATGATTGGAACGTTGAACCGTGCCACCAATGGTAAGAAACAGTCTGAAGAGTCTGTTTCGAAGATAACCAAGTCTATTTTCAAAGTGTCCAATAAATGCATGACTTCCGCATTTTTATAAATATTTTCACAATTGACGTACTGAGCTCCGAAACTTATTTTCATATTGATGTATGTGCCAATTACGTCGTCAGTGATTGAGAATGTGTCGGTTAATTTGAGAAAACTATCATGCACACCGATATCGGTGTAATTAGGAAGATGTTCAAAAGGAAATGGGCTTAGACCGATGATTTCATGACCATGATTTATTAAAATTTCACTGATTGTTTGATGAAATAAAGATGTACTTTTACATCCGATACTGTAATGGTGTAATATTTTGGCAGAATAACTACACTTTGCAAAAAGCAATGCAATCAAGCATAGTGAATAGTATACAATCTAAAACAAAAAATACTTAAATATGTGAATTATTAGGTATTTACACCTACATTAGGATTTTTTGAAATTTAAATTCAACTTTAACCGTTTTTCTATTTTGTAACAAATCGTTTTGAAAAACTTCGCATCTACAACCCTACAGGTAGGCATTTGGTAAGTAAGTAGGTACATTATACCTATACCCCAAATTGATGTAGCTAAGTAGAAATAATAGATACCTATACAAATGAAAAAAGTACACTTACATTACAATTATTAATATTCATCCTTACTCGTCAAAATTTGTGATTCAGAGAAAATAAATAGGCACATTCGCGGTTCACAAATCACATTTATACAATATGTACTTACACCTACATGACAATTTTACTTTCATTTTTTCACAAAGTTTCCGTTGTTGCTTTACAAAAGAAGCTTATCAGAACTTTCGTATTCAACTGTTATCTCACATACGAATTTTACTTCGATCATAAAAGTCACAAAAAAAAACCGTTAACATTCAATAAATCATAGCATCTTCATAAGTTTCACTTAATCACATATGTAAATTAGTTTTCGAAATCTCTAGCAAGTGTTATACTAATAATAGAAAATTTTACTCTTCATCTGAAAATATTTAATCTTAAAACAATTAAAAACCTATTTTTATGTACGTTATCAAAATTATAATTGAGTAAATATACGTATTATTAACTAACGATCGATTTTTTCGATCTTTGAGCAATGAAATAACGTCACAGTACGATTTTCATTTCACTATTCGTTTCAAACAACGTTTAAACCAAATCACAGAATTTATGATACTATCCATTTCAACTGGTACTGTACCCAAAGAATGATTATCTTCGTAGAAAAATACTCTGAAAAAGTAATATGTTTTTGAGCTTCAATTTACAGACATTTGTTTAATCAAAAAGGGAAAAAATTACTAACTTTGTAGGCACATTGATTTCTTTCAAGGCATGATAGTAAGCCAGTCCTTGAGATGGCGGCACTCGCAAATCTTTCTTGCCCAAAAGCAGTAAAGTTGGAGCTTTCACATTTTTAATATTTTTCATAGGCGATACTTCCATCATTTTATTTATGACTTCGGGGCTGTCCACAAAGCCAGTTAATCCTTCATAAGGGTATCCACTTTCAATTACAGCCCTACGAAAAAGTACAGTACTTCCATCAAAGAACGAAAAACAATATTCAGTTATTCACACATCAGAGAGGGATATCAGAAATGAAACATGATAGGAAAACATTGGAAATAGGATTTTGGATAATAGTATCACAATTATTCTACAAGAGAAGCAAAAACTGATAATGTCCAAGTATTAAAATTACATCACAAAAACGATGAATTTCAGCAGTTGCTTTTTCAAAAATAAAAAAGTGTAAAGAATTTAGACAGCTACTGTTTATACACAAAAGCCTTATAGCACATTATCAATTATTGCATTACCAAATTAAAATTTCTTACCAATCAGGAATATCGGAAATGAAGCACGTTAAGAAAACATTGGTAACAGGATTTCGGGTTACGACACTTTTAAAATCCGTCTATAACAAACGTTAGAAATAAAATAGCAACAGCTGATAATATGATAATAACATGAGTGTGACACCAGTGTAACAGAAATGATGAACAATTTCTTAAATAAAGCACAAAATTAATAATTTTGGACAGCTCGTGTTCACAATAAAGTCACATTATCAATTGTTGCACGATCAAATCGACAGTTCTTACCAATCGGGAATATCAGTGACGAAGGCCATAGACGGCAAATTAGTAACCGGATTTATAGCCACAACTGAGGTAAATGCTAACTGAAAGATTTAAAACATACAGGAATATTTTTACACCAGGCAAAAGTAAATTCTCAATTCTATCATTTCCATTACAATCATCACATGCGCACCACTTATACACGATCACAAGACAATAATCTGTACCGGATATTGTGAACTTAGATGAGTAACAAGGAATCCGCCGTGAGAACCACCGAACAAAACCACTCTATTTGAATCCAACCAGGGGAATTTTTTTAATGCAGTTTGTAATGCGAAATAACAATCTTCGGCATCTAGGGATCCAATTTTACCAGGAAGCGAATCAACGAATTTTTGTCCAATGCCGGTGGAACCATGAAAATGTACCATTAAAACTCCGAATCCTGAAATAATGCAATTAAATTCAATATTACAAACATATTTTACGCAAAGAAAATAATTATTTCCATCGCGTTTACCTAATTTAGAAAATAAATGGAAGGCAGGTGAAAATGCGCTGGGAACTGACGAATGAGGACCTCCGTGAGGATACAATATGAACGGAGTAGATCCATTTTGCTCATTCCGAGGACCATAATAAGTAGCGAAACAATTCTCTGGAAGTATTAAATTCGACGATTAGTAATGTAAAATTATTGAAAAATATTAAAATTCACGTAAGCTTTTTAAAAATAACCTTTCGCAGTTTCATTATACACGGTGAATTTTGAAATAATATTTTTATCCGAAATGGGCGATGGCTCAATTAGAATTGTTAATAAAGGACCATCCGAACTATTATTACAAATCGCCGAAGGAATATGAAACGATGATAACGTTGGAGGCTGCTTGAACGACGTAGCATTCAGTATGGCATAATTATCTTCCGATATATCTAGAAGAATGGTGCTCTCGTCTTCATCTTTGGAGCCAATATCCCAAATATTACCATCCTCTGCAAAAATTAGCGATTATTGAAAACGTTTTTCAGAAAAAATAATTTCATACAAATTTTTTATACGCTAATCATACGTACCGATATCTACAGCGTAAGTGTTGATGCGATATTTCTGAGGAGTACTAAAAAGTAGATATTTGCTGTCAGATGTCCAACATCTCGTAACAAAACCTTGATTGAAAACTCCGAAAAATTCTTTTCCATTTTTTGTTAATATGCTATCTTGAACGATATCTACGATCACTTTGGTCTATATTTACAATATAAAATGTTAATAATTTGGAATCCAATAATTTATAAGAAGAGTTAAAATTAATAAAAATTACCTCTTTCGTGTTCCAATTATACCTTACGATCGAATGCGCAGCGTGATGCGGTCCACCATATGGTCTTTGTAACCAAACTAGATATTTTCCGTCAGGACTAAATCGAGGAGATTGGACAGCTACATTTTTATCGCTCAAAATAACTGTAAAAATGGGAATTTATAGCTTTCATATCGTTAGTGCATTATTACTAACAAATTACGTCATATTATTATAACCAACGAACCATAATCTCCTTTATTTGATAAGTAGAATATGTGGCTATGTCTACTTGTGCAATAAATTAATCCTAATTTTCTGGGTGTGTTAATGAATGCCACGCCGACAACTCCGTCGCCGTTCGGTTCACAGATCACTTGAGCAGGAGAAAAATCTTTCGGCACTCCCTCCAATACGGTTATACTTTTTTTATTAATATCACAAGATACGATCACAGGTCGTCGTTTAGGAGTGATGACTTCACCCCAATCATCTTCATATGCGTACTGTTCTCCCTAAATCAATATTAAGTATGTCGATAAATAAGTATTCAGAAAAACACACAAACATGTTAAGAGAATGAGGCTTTTCTAAATACATACTCTGCCAGAGTCACTTTTAGAATTATCTCCATTTTCGCCCAGCGATTTTTGTTGATAGAAAGGGGTAGTTTTTGCTTCTTTTTGTTCAGCTATATAAATCACCTTATCGTCTTGACTAGACCAAGAAAGTGAACCAAAACAGTCTGAAAATACGTACAAAAGATGTAGTTACCGAAATGGTGAAACTTATTCACTCAATCATGTTACAAATTCGACCATTATCATCTCTTACCATCGGTATACACTGCTCCATGTTCATCCAAACCGGACAAATCAAAAGTCTGTTTACATTTTCCTTCGGACCATATTTCCAAATAATATTTACTAGCTCCCTTGGCACCTTCATTTGAAACGGTACGAATTATTGCTCTGAATTGTTCGGATTTTGAAAAAGCACTCAGTGCCCTAGACAAGAAAAGGTAAATTAATTATGACATAAAGTATAGAAACATTCTAAATAACACTTGTGAGCGTCTCAATTAACTTATTATTTTACCAATGGGAAACATCGACCGAATCAATTTCCAAGCATGACTTCAAATTTAAATCGGTGACCATTGTCCGTAGTATTTTAACAGAAGTTCCTCGTTCTAGACAACGCTGACTCCATTCGGAAACTATCACATTATTTGTTTTCCCAGGAAGTTTTCGTATTCTGGCAGAAACGATTTTACACGCTGACTGATAAACATCTTTGAACAGATCTACGATTTCATCAACCTTAGATTAAAAAAATTTTTGCGATTAGAATTAGATATCTTTATACATTATTTAGTAGTAACATTTAGTACCTCAGATTTTTCCAATTCAGGTAAAGTGTCACCCATTATGCAGTCAATCTGTCGGCAAAAAAATAAAAACACGGTATACGTTATCAAATTCCAAGAACACTTCACGATTACGTGTCTTTGAGAGAGGAAAATTGTAGCATCAACGAATCAAACTATAAACTCAAAAGTGTACTAATAAAACATTGACTCTAGAAAGTAATTCTAATTTTAATTCTCAATTACTTACATAGGTACTTCTATTCTTTGATAAGAAACACTTGTAATCGTAAACAAAGCACACAAAAGATAACCAAACCAAAACACCAAAACCAACCGAAACACGTTCGTAATAATTAGGTGCACGTAACGGCAGTAACGAGATTTGACGTCACTAGTGTTTACGCAGAGTTTCTTTCCTCCAAGCATGACCGTCTACATTTAACAGGCCAGGAAGGCTCACTTGACAACGCTGTAATATCTCGACGGCGTAGGCTGACTTTTTGGATTCTCCATAAGACACAATGCTAATTCATAATGCAATAACTCGAAAACTATCAATTTTACAAAAAAAGTCAAAGAGACCTTTTTTAAAGAGAATTAAAAGAGCTTTCCATTCATATATAAATTTTTTGAATTTGAGTGAAATTGACGAAATTGGCATTTTTCACTTTTCACTAAAAATTTCACCAAATCCAAAAAAATTCTATATCAATAGAAAGCTTATTCAATTTTCTTTAAAAAAGGTCTCTTGGACTTTTTTCGTAAAATTGATATTTTTCGATTTATTGCAATTTGAATTAGCATTACATCTTATGGAAAAACCAAAAAGTCAGCCTACGTTTTGACGTTGCCAAATTTAGCCTTCCTGGCCTGTTAAATGTAGACGGTCATGCTCCAAGACATCCTTATAGGAGGTGCACGTAACGGCAGTAACTAGAATTTAGGAAATGACGTAGATTATGACGTCACGACAAAATTCCAGATTCTCTTTTACCTCCATATAGTTCCGAAGATTTTTGCCGAGAGCCGAGATTAGCCGAATGCACTTACATCTCTAATTATTTCTTTTTTTTACTTTTTTAATCAGTCTCTTGCCCAAAGGAAATTTTATCCTTTTAGAATGTTATGTAATCAAGTCAAAGTATTAGATTTCATACTTTGAAGTTTGAATCTTTGAAAAGGTATTTAAATTAGTACAAAAAATAGGTTCAAAATTCGCGACTTGGCCATAGAGGCCTATGAAATTCAGCCCTTACGTAAGTCTATAATTTAAATAAACAGTGATGCAAGCATCACGAACTTTCCGAATCAAAAAGTATTTTAAAAAATATTAACAAAAAAATATTTGTAAAAAAATCGGTCATCGAATATTATGTAAAAAAAATTGATTATCGAATATTTGTGAAAAAATCGACTATAAAAAATTTTTTATATTTAAAACGTCAGCAATTACACTGAAAAACGTTAAACATGACACAAAAATATTCGGCAAAATCACACTTGCTCCATTATTATTAATCGTGAAAAAATATCATGATGATGTAAACAAAACAACCATTCGAATACCCGTACATCTTATCATGAATAACAAAAATGCAAAGCATTGCTCAATGCGCATGTTAGGGAAAGGAGAGCAAACCGGTACACCCGCGGACATGTTCGGATATAGATAAACACTTGAACCGTTCCCTTTATCGACATCTAAAACGCGACAAATGTGAAACTCGACGATCTTTCGCATAAATCGTTCGTAAATTTTTTTCTATTCAACGTAAAGGCCCCAAATTCTTGCGTAGCCTTCGTTTATATAAACCACTACTCATCGCCGAATTTCAACGAGATATCTCAATTAGGGCGGTTGGAATCGTGTTAACAAATTTTTCGCAAAAAACGCTCGTAAAATTTTTTCTATTCAACGTAAAGGCCCCAAATTCTTGCGTAGCCTTCGTTTATATAAACCACTACTCATCGCCGAATTTCAACGAGATATCTCAATTAGGGCGATTAGAATCGTGTTAACAAATTTTTCTGCACACACACACATACACACATACACACACACATACACACACACATACATACGGAACATCATCTGGAAATTGTTCAAAACAAATTTGTACGAAGTCGAAATTTGTCTAAGTGCAATATTCGTGAAAACGCATTTCGCACGGAAAACAATACTTTCCTTACAACGCTACGCGCTGTTCGGAAAGTAAAAAGAGTCTCCACTTCTAACTTTGAATTGCTGGGAACTAATACCCTTTCGAATTGTCCTTCAACGTTTTTGCACTGGTATCTTGTACATATAAAGAATTCGTTTCATCTTCTTCACATTTCTTCCAGGAAAAAAATCTATTAAAATGAAAAAAGTACGCAACAGGTATGTGTTAATCATAGATTAGATGAATTGAAATGTATTTCTTGCTTTGATATTTAGAAGAAAAGTTTTAGTTAGAAAAGTAAAAGTTCTTCTAGGATGTCTGAAGTACATCTAGATAATAAGAAAAATAGTAAGTATGTAGAAAATTGAAAATTTGTTAGGAAATTCCAAAGTTACCTTACCTTCTTGATTCGAAAAACATTTGTTTTCCGAGGTTAGGAAAATTTCGTGAATTCTTTCTAAATGGAGGTGTAATTACTTAAAGTATTTGAAACGAGCTTCACAAAAAGAACAAAAGATTCTTCCTTTTTGTTTTTCTATCTTTTTAGCGTCCATAATAATTATTACATTTATTTCATCTAAAAAATTAAAAAGCTCTGAAAAATACTCATTTTTCGAGTATTTATTGTACTTTTGTAATCTTATCTCTGTCTGAAAAATAAACGGCCGGCAGCGACGGCAGTAACAGCGGCAGCTGCCTCGTATGTTGCTCGTATCGTCGCAGGAACTGACAGAGGATGATCCCTGACGATGAGAGGAACAGTTATTAGCTAAAGCAGAAAATTTAAATGTATTAATGTATACCTGTCTCTGTCAAACACTTTCCTATAATACTTACCTACTTACTTATGCAGAAACAACTCAAGAGTCATGAATGTATAATTTTGTTATGTATTCACTTTGCTATTCAATTTTTTTTGGAATAGGTAAGTATATGTACCTACTTGATAAAATATTGACCGAAAACTGAAATTGACTGACAATATTTAGATACCTACTTCACAGAATTTTGAAATCAGACAACCTTATTGTTATTTCCATACACAGATTTCTCATGAATTCGTTGATTAGTTAGTATATGAACTGATTTATCACAAAAAATATTCCCATTTTGACTTATGAAAAGGTAGGTATACTGGTATAGTGAATGTGAAAAAAAGATTGAGGTTTGAACCATACAAACATCAAGCATAGGTATCTACCTATTCTACATGTAGAAGACCTGCTGTGTTGTACCTACGTCTACATCACACATCATTCAAGAACCCAAATAATTTTTATTTTCAAAAGTTTTCATGTTCATTACGAAAAAAAAGTAAACACCTAGGTAAGAATTTACAATTTTTCTCTGAATTTATGAATTTTTCGAACTTGAATAATGGATTTAGGTATGTAGATATAAAAAATCTTGAGATTTTTTCTAGAATAATTTGAGAAAAAAATATACTTAATTTTTTCATTTCAAAAATAGTTTTTTACCTATTCCAAAAAATTACATTCTAAAAAAAATGAGTGTTTTATCCAAAAAAATCTGATTTTTTAAAAATAAAATTTTGAAACAATTATAATTTTTTCGGATTTTTTTGAAATGAAAAAATCTAAAATTCTAATTTTGGGGAATAAAATTTTTAATTTTTTCCCGACCTGAGAAATTTTTATTTTACCTAGGTACTTTTTTGAAATAATTTTTACCTCATTTTTTTGAAAAATGAAAAAATTATAAGTATTTTTCAAAATTTTCCAGAAATTTTTTTTTACAAAAGAATCAAGCCTATCCTCAATTTTTTTTTTCAATGTCTCAACAAAATTGATAATTTTTTCATCACTTATTATTTTTATTAGTTTTAGATTACTTAATCCGAAGTGATTCACTGTAAACTTTTTTTGTTGTTGTCTGTTTGTTCAGTCACTTCTATAAAAAATTGTAAAAAAAAACTGAAAAAAAAAAATTGTAAAAAAAATTTATTCTAAAAAATTTAAAAAGTGTCCCAAATCTCAAAAAAATTATAATTTTTTTTAGTTAGATAGGTATAAAAATAAGACTTAATTTATTTTTACTTCAAAAAAATAAAATGAAATTTACGTAGTTCAAGTTTTCTTAAAATCAGGCCTCAAAAAATCATAATTTTTTTATTACTTACTTTTGTATTAATTTTAGATTAATCCAAAGTAAAGCTATCTTTTTTCGTTTTTTTTTTTTTTTGTTTGTTTCGTCATTGTATGTGCATGCTAAGTAGGCAATATTACTAAATTTTTTGAACGTAGAAATGAATTAGGTAGGTATCTTTAAATTAATGTACTCTTGAATAACTGTGAACATATTTTAATATTATATAGGTATTTCATGATCAATTTTTATTTAAAATTACAATAAAAATCTTCTTAGTTTCAATAGTTTAATTCGTTTTTGTAATTGTCATTCAAAATATGCTTAGATTTAGTGGTTGGTGGAGGAGGACACCACATTATAGCACAAATTGCATTAGGACGACCTTCTCTGCTGCACATGCACAAATTGCAATCAACCCACACTAGTTGACCAGGGAAACAACTTCCTAAAATTGAAAAAAAAAAGACAGATTGAATCTAGGTATATTAGATATTTCACTAGACAAAATTTACGCATTACTTGAGATACCTAAGCAACATTTCATTTTCTATTTTAAAAAAAAAAAAATAAATAAATAAAAAACTGGAAGCAAAATTGCAACAAAATAGAGAATGTTCCTTTCTTTTAAAAATAAGATCTTACCTCTGATATGCGTTGTTGGTATCTTACAAAGATGGCATTTTATTAATAACAAGAAAATTGCGCATAAAAGTAATCTCATCGTCATGGTCTTTCACTACAAGCATTCCAGATCAGATCAAATCAAAGAAAATTTAATATTAACTACATCGATAACATTATTTTTTTGTCAATATAGGTAAATAAAATACTTATTTTGCTCACCATCGTTCGTTTACTTCCTGAGTTCCTGCTAAAAATATCTTTGACAAAAAATTTATGCGCGACGATTATTGAATATTTCGAGTATTCGAGTCACCGCGAACAAAGACTCATTAAAACTGAAGGTTGTGATGTTTCGAATACATTATCAATTCATCTTTAAAGTAAAGTTTTCTTCCAATAAATATAGAACTGGTCTTAAATACAAAATAGAAAATAAACTAACGTACATGATAACGTTGAGAAGACATTTGTAAAGGCATTCTCATAACACTTCTTTTCATCAACTGGCGGAATTTCATCTCTATGCTTCTTAATTAATTGGCAGTTTCAATTAATATAACAACTGCTCTGCAGTGTCAGAAAATCGCATTCTAAAAATATTTTAAAAGCTAAATTGGAATCAAATGTGCAAACGTGTTTCTATTATTTGCATAGGAATTACATAGGTATAGCTACGGTTTTTTTTGCCTCTGACGACTTGTAGTTATAAGATAAAAACCACTTTTTTCTTTCGAATATTGACGAAAATATAACTGGTATGAAAATCAAAACTATTGTTTTGAGTGATTAAGTAATGTACCGTATTATTTTATTATTTTTGAAAGAAATCTACCCACTTCTGTATCTGTAATCGGAAGAAGCAATTTCATTTTTATACCGACTTAGGAATAAAGTAGGTACCTGTGTCAATACTCAATAGGCATGATTAACAATAAATATTCAGTACACGTGGTGCACACCTAAAAAATTAAAGCAGCAAAGCGATTTTTTTTTTTTTTTTTTTTTTTGATTAGGCATGCTTAATTATTGGTACCTAGTACTAATTAATCCTTTTTTAATGTTGAAATTTTTTGCCTATTTTCAAAAATGAAGGCTCCAAAAATATTTCTTAGGAAATAGATTGACAAGGCTGCATTCAAAAAAAATTTCGACCCCATCAGTTCGAAAAAAACTTTCAATTACATTGAGATGTCTATCTTCGAAATTCAGAAATTTACGTCAAAGATATTGCCTTCTTCAAAATTATGAAGGCACTAGCGAGACGTGAAAATAACCTGATTTTATTATGAAAAAGCATACAGGGTGTCCGGGGAGCACTGTACAAGACTTCAAATTTCGATAGTACCAAAAAATAAGCATTTTTTTTACTCTTGACATTTTTTTTGCATAAGTTCGAAAATGAAGGAGCTACAGACTAATAAAAATTGAAATTTCAGAAGTTTGAGGCTCCCTAGCGCCTTTATTTTTGAAGATAGGCTAATTTATCACATAACATTTTGATCTAACGATTTTAAATTCTCACCTGTACCCCTTCATAATTTGAACAAGGCAACATTTTTGACATGTGATTTCTTTTTGTTATAACTAATTCAATTTCAAAGATAGACATTCCATTGTGATTAGAACTTTTTTTGCTTTTTCAATGTACGTACTAGATATCCTTTGATAGCTTCAGAAAATTTTTATAATGCAGTGTTGCCATTTCATTTATTTTTAAAATGAAAAAGCTTAGTAGCGCCTGCATTATTCAACTTGGACAAAAAAATGTTGAGAATAAAAAATGACAGTGTATTTTTTTAGTGCTATTCATTTACCCAAACAAAAAAAAAATTCTCTAAATTTTATTTGTCCAATTTTCCCCAGTCCCTTCAATTTTTGAGATAGGCGAAAAATGTTGAGAATAAAAAATTTGCATTTTTTTTTTTAGTATTACCCGTTTACCCAAATAAAAAAAAATTTCTCTCAATTTTATTTGTCCAATTTTCCTCTGCCCCTTCAATTTTTGAGATAGGCAAAAAATGTTGAGAATAAAAAATGTGCATTTTTTTATTTCAAGTGTAAAACAGAAGTTCATTTTTTCTAGTACGACCCATATGCTCAATAAATAAATACGAGGTTTCGATGCATTAAAAAAATAGGTAATACTTTCCAAACAAATGTAAACAGACGGGTAGGTCGTAATTTTCAAATGGCTCGAGTACATCTACGAATACCTACCTTCTTAATTTACCCAGATAAGTATAGGAAAAACATGCGGTACCACGTGACATCGTTAGTTATATACAATTCATAACAATACCATACTACTATTTACCATTCCATTACTTCTACAATTGCTCGTAAGTTAAATGCCCTCACTTTAATACATATTAAATATAAATCGATGCGTCGTCTTTCGAAATTGTCGATATAAAATTAACGACAGGATAATAAATTATTCACTTTGACAATCAACTGTACCTACAAACATCTCTCTATCTATTCTAACTTATAGAAGTGCATTAGAATTAAAAATATCCATCTTAAAAACTCACAAAAATGATTTTTGTGCCAGAATGGCATAAATCCAAAGTTTATTATGTAAAAGATGTGATATTATGGTCCTATTTTTAGCGGGAAACTGTTTTAATTTGTTATCATGAAAAAATTGAATTCGTTTATTGATATAGATTATTATAAATGTTACATTTTGGTGTAAGGTGTGAAACGTGTAGTTGAAATTAACTTGGCTCACACAGTGCATGAGGTAAGTGAATATCTTATGTAGTTTATAAAATTGCTCTATATCTAATTGTATTGTTTTCGTATACCAATAAAAAATATCAACGTTCGTGCAGCTATTGAGAGGTTCTTGATGAGATAAATAAAAATAATTAATTTTTATAAAAATGCACATCTCCACAAAATAGGTAGGTAGGTATAGGTAGGTACATGTTTATTGCAAAAATATTTCTTGTTTTGTACAGACCAAGTTAACAATTTTTTTTTAAATTTTGCTTCAATCGGATATTTAAAATAAACGCACGTTTTTTTTTTTTTTTTTTTTTTTCGTCAACTGATTATTATGACAATTAGGAACTTGCATTAATTAAGCAACGAATATTTGTTTTAGAACATGACTGACGCCGATAGATATAAGTATGAATATTCAAGGCTCAGAAGGCTTACCAGTCATTATGACATACGATCACATTCTGTACGTTATGTTACACTTAGTTATTACTTAATTGTTTAATTGAAGTTCTAATAGGAATTCATACCTATTTACGCAAGATTTGTAACACATGCTAATTTTTTTTTCAGTCTCAATATGGTTTAACGGAAGATCAAGTTGCAGGTAAAATTACCAAAAAATAGAAGACTGCGATACCTACTAAAAAAAAAAAATGTTCTACCTATAATGGATTTGTTTCAACAGAAATAAAAGAAGCATTCCTATTATTTGATAAAGACGAAGATGGCCGTATCACCGTTGCAGAATTAGGAATAGTAATGAGATCTTTAGGACAAAAACCAACAGGTGTTGCCAAATAAATATTTTTAAATTTCACGATGTAATGATTCAGCATTTTATTAAGTATAATGAATAGAAAGTGACACGTGTGAATTGCTAATTATCTTCATCGTTGAAACTTTTAATTAAGTCAATGTAAACACTTGCTAAAATTGAATTTGTTTCAGAACATGAACTACAGGGTATGGTAAATGAAGTAGATCAAGATGGTAATGGCACTATAGAATTTAAAGAATTTTTAGAAATGATGTCGAAAAAACTCAAAAGTACTGATAAAGATCACGAATTGCACGAAGCTTTTAGGTTCGATGCGAATACTATTTTTATTTTTATCTCAAAAATTGAAGGGGCAATATATGTAAGGAGGTGGTTCAATTTAATTTCAAAACTATTCATTATCTATTCATAAAATTTTTTAGCCTCTTACCTCAAAGTTAAGAGAAGCTAGGGCAGCTAGGGGTCCTCAAATTGAAAAAAAAAAGGTGGTTTTTTGCCATTTTTGGTAGTGGATGCCTATTAGGATGTTTCATAATTTAATTTTTTTTCGAAATTGCCAAGGTCTGGCCCTCAAATAATTCTTTTGGTTTAAAATCAACTTCCTAAAAAATTTTCGTTCAAAAAAAATATTCCGACTGGTGGCGCAGAGCCCCTTTTGTTGAGAAAATAAAAAAAAATAAAAAAAATTGAAATTGAATTTTTTTCAAATTTTTTTAACAAAATGGTCACTATAAATAGGCATTTTTACTCAACAAGACCATTTTCGGCGATTTTTACATTTTTACACCTGTTTTTGAGAAGACACAATGACACAAAAAACACCTTTTTTAAAAACATTTAAAAAAGTAAAATAAAATTATCAGCTAGAATGAAAAAAAAAAAAAAAAAAATGGATCAAAGTGGTGTTAACATACATATTTTTAACCAAAAAAAATTTTTTTGTGATTTTTTAACATTACCTCAATATTTAAAGAACTGCATGAACTGTGTCATTTTTCCTGAAAAATGCACGTTCCTGAAAACTGAGGTAAAGTTGAAAAATCGCCATTAACTGTTTTTTGGCAAAAATATGTATGGTAAGACCACTTTGATCCGTTTTTAATTTTTTTTCATTCTAGTTGATTTTTAATTTTTTTCTTCAAAAATCGTTTTAAAAAAACAGACGTTTTTTATGGCCCTTTAAAAACAGGGATGAAAATGAAAAATCACCGAAAATGGTCTTGTTGGGTAAAAGTGCCCATGCAGTGACTATTTTGTTTGTAAATTTTGAAAAAAATTCAATTTCTATTTTTTGACCTTTTTTTTTCGTTTTCTCAATAAAAGGGTCGCAGCACCATTCAAAATAATTTTTTTGAAGAATTTTTTTAGGTTCCTATAGTTGCTTTTACACCGAAATAATCATTTTTAGAGGGCCGCCGAAAAAAATAAAAAATTGAAGGGGCGAGTGGAAATAAAATTGATAATAATAGTTTTTGCTATTTTTGTATAGTGTCACCTGTCCCAGATTGCCTCCCAAACCTCCCTAGATCAATGACCTTGAAATTATATCTCACTTTTCAGTTTTCTGATCCTACCTGGGGGTTAAAAAGTTGCAGATATTTTCAAATTACAAAAAAAGGAAATGCTAGGTATCTGTTTGGTAACAACTCAGGGCTCAAATTGTTCATATTGATGGAAAAAAATTATTTCGATAGAAAAAATTGAACATTTTTCATTGTAGGTTACCAAATTTCGATTTTTTCCCAACATATTAGGTATGTATTGAAATTTCCCATTTTTTATAA
Organism: Balanococcus diminutus; assembly: GCA_959613365.1. NCBI lineage: Eukaryota > Metazoa > Arthropoda > Insecta > Hemiptera > Pseudococcidae > Balanococcus > Balanococcus diminutus. Next base: position 39,092,300 of record OY390715.1, on the reverse strand, counting down.
AATACGAGTAAATTGATTTTTTTAGGAAAGTCGAAACTTGCTAACCCTAAATTTTTTCCACTGAAATAATTTTTTTTGCATCGAAATTAAAGTAAAGTTGAAATTGAAAAACGCCAAAAACAACCTTTTTGAGTGAAAACGTGTATTTTGAGTCCAATCAAGCTTTTTCTCCCATTTTTTGCTGATTTTTATTTTTACCTGTTATTATTCTTTTTTAAGAAACGTAAAAAATGGGATTTTTTCATGACCCCTTAAAAAAAAGGAACCGATAAAGATCACCGAAAGTGGTTTTGCTGGGTAAAGATTTTGTTTAAAATTTAAAAACAAATTGGCTTAATTTTTTTAATTTATTTTTTATTTTTTAAAGGAGTGTTTTTGCGAGACCACTAAAAATTCAGTTGGTGAAAAAAATAAAAAATTGATGAATATTTTCTCCATAGGTACATTTGTAACCAATTGATCGGGGAAGGGGGCCCTGAAAACATTTCAAAAATGTTGAAAATAAGGACCACCTTAAGGTGTATACGAGTAGATGCAACATTTTTTGTTTTTTTGTGGGTCACCTATTCACTATGTGGATTTTCTGACATAACTCAAAAATCACCCTACATTAATGAGTCTGTTTAATGTGTTTCCAGAGTTTTTGATAAAAACGGAGATGGTTTCATAACAGCCGATGAATTGAAAAATGTTATGTCCAATTTAGGAGAAAAATTATCCGATGAGGAAATTGAGGATATGATAAAAGAAGCTGACTTAAACGGAGATGGAAAAGTTGATTTCACCGGTGAGTAAATTTTAAATTTCAACTTAAGCATGAACAATTTGATATCACGATCTATTGACGAGGATATTTGAATTTTTTAGAATTTATTTCAATCATAAGACCATGTAAATGACACAAAAACATTACCTACAACAAAGTAAACCTACAGTTCTTAGTTACCATTCATTCAGTATTATGCTGAAAGCGCACATCAGCAAAAACCAGGTGATTGTGGAAGTCTGTTCTGCGTACCTACCTACTTTTCCAGATGGCAACAGACTTACAAGAAAATACGTCATTTGAAGAGTAAATTTTAGCTTAGTATTATCCTCCTCCTCCTCTTCCTCTTTTTTCATTACCTACACATAAGAGATACAAAAATAACCAAAATGTACTTCAACTACATAATTATGTTTTAATCAAAAATATACAAAAAATTGAAATACAATCACTTTTTTTTAATACTTACTTTAAAAATACAAATTAAAAGTGTATAAATCAAAAAACAAATTAACACCAGCGTGAAACAAAGTTAAATTAAAAGCATATTCAACAATGAGTATTACATAATACATAATACATACATACACAAAACAGTATACCATTAATTCAGGAAGAAATGTCAAGCAAATACGTAATAAGTATAACAAATGAGTGTTAAAAAAAAATACAAAACAAAAAAAATGGCAGTTAAAACAAAATATTCAAAATTGTCATTTAGAATTTCAATACTTAGGTATCTTTTTCGTTTGTACATGATCTGTAGGTAGGTATAAAGTGAAGAAATTGAAAATTTCGATTTTTTTAGCATACGTGCACTAAACGATTTTTTGAAAAAAAAGCTCGTTGTAATACAAATAAAATTTTATACCTTATTAAAATTAACAAGTAACATTTACAAATATTTCGAGAAAAAAATAAAAGGTAAGCGTTTTATCAACAACCTCGAAATGCCTATTCAAATTGGAAAAGGTCAGAAAGCAAGAAAATATCCCATTTCAATCCCAACCAACTGATTAGTTATCGTACTGAAAATATTAATAATTTTTAATTCATTCGATTGAATTATGTGTTTAAAACTTGAATTAAAAATTACCTTTATTAAGTTAAAAAAATTCTATTTAAAAATATAACTAAAAAAAATCTTTAGTGATGCATTCGATGATTTAATTAATACGTAGTCAATCTCAGATTTTTCAACTATCTTTACCACATGAAAAAATACTACTTACAACTTCGATTCGTCAAAAATAAATTATTTTCTAAAATACGTATTTAAAGTAGGTAAATACCACAAATTTTAAAAAAATAAATAAATACAGGAACTGAAAGTCACAACAGTGATTCGTTGAATTGAAAATATTTAAGTACTCGCTGCGTTAAATTAAATACGAATATAAAAAAGTTCGTAAATAAAGATTGTTCATTTTTATAACTGTCATATTAATAATACTTAGGTAGGTATTGCACTCAATTTTTAAATTTACTTACGAAAAGATCAAAATGAAAATGTTCCATCATGTAAAATAACAAAACATTATGGACAGATAAAGGAAGTAATGCTTGGGGAGGGGGGGGGGGGTACCAATACTGTCTTTTAATAAAATTTATACGGTTCACAAACCTAATACAATTAAAAATTTACCTATATATGTATAACTTTTGAAAAGTTTAAATCGTTTAAAAAAAACTTTATCACGACCGCCGAGGAAAAGATGAAACGAGTGGATAAATTTAGTACCAAGTGTCGCAGACATTTTAACATATCAAAAGTGAACGATATTTACAGTTACACTGAAAAATTATACATATAGGTAGCGGATAAAATTGAAAAATAAAATTAGAAAACAGTAAACAATAAACATGCCAAACAATATTCATAAATTTGTCTACATATTATCACTACGTCGAAGGTAAACCCAAATATGAAGCATTGGAATTATGTAATTTTAAGGTAACAAGATTTCGAAGGCACGTATCCGCTTCATAAATGAAAATATTCTCGGATGTACAAAAAAGCACCATATTAAGCAGCATTTTAAAAATATAACACGTTAAAATTAATGTTTAAAAACACATAAACGTAGATACACGAACAATAATATTCACACTAAAAGAATATACCCATAATAATAATTAATAATAACCGGTTCATAAACGGAGATGAAAATTAAAATACTTAAAATTCACAATTCGAAATAAATAGTATACTAGCGATAGATCGCGTACATAAAATCTACAAAATATAAATCACCTTAAGTAATTAAGTTTGCAGTAATATATCACAAAATCGACTAAATATTAATAATCGTTCAAATTTCACTAACTTCAAGTTTTTGATACCTGTAGCTGCGGCGATAATAAAAAACTAACGATTTTGATTCATTTTATAAATTTTTGTATCAAAACTAAGTAGATACATAACAATTACAAATTGTATTTAAAAAGAAAAAAAAAGTTTTAAAAAAATCACACACGTCTTGTACTTAATACTTGAAAAAAATTAACGTATAAAACGACTTTAGGGACAATTACGCGGATATTTTTGAAATAAAAAATTTCATGTTTTCAATCATCGTGTGTAGTCACGATAAGAACACACGATGATTGAAAAAAATTCAATAATGAAATAAAAACGTATCACGTTTTCTTAGTACGTGATTTTGTACCTTTCTGCCTCAAAAAAAAAAAAAAAAAAAAAAAAAATTAAAAACGAACAACTCACCAATGCTATTTCGTAATCCGAATCTTAGGAATTATAATTCAGCACGCGATACACAACAATAAACGATAAGCGTAATTAGCATAACAATAGAAACATTAACAAATATTTAAACGTAAATATGATTTGTACTTTTAAAGTACATCGCGAAAAACGAAAACAAAGAAAAAAAATCTTCGTGAATACTTAAGCAAATAGCCTTACAATTCGCCATCTGTTTCAGATCTAGACTGGCCGAAATTCCGGGTAATATTTTCAGATACAGACCGAATATTATCCAAATTCGAATTAATACCGTAATTCATTTCTTCTTTGTCGCTTCGTTGACGACAAAACGGAGGCGTAAACACAGCGTTATCATCCACGTAATAATTATCGTACTCGGAATCGTAAAACACACTCAGTGAATCTAAACTCATTACAGCATCCGAGTCAAATATGCGACTAGACGTTCTAGAAGACAGACTTACATTATCTTCATCTAGATGATATCCAGGATCCGGGCTGTAATTTTTTGGTGCCATGTTTGAACCTATTAAAAAATGAAAATTATTAATATCATAGAATACGTAAATTGGAAAATATCTCGAGTGAATGGGAAAGTTTACCTTCGGCGCCTTTCGACGAACCTTCGTTCGATAAATACTGTTGATTTTTCTCGTTTTGGAGTAAAGATTCGGAATTAGCGTTTTCTCCATCGTCGTCTAGATCATCCTCGCTCCATTCTGGCTGATCGAACATTTCTTCTATACTTTCCGATCCTAACATTCGTCTAACCTCTGCTTCCTGGTAAAGAAACACTTGGATAAGTTTCAACGAAAAATGATGAAAAAGCGAAAATAGTGTCAGTCGTACTTGTTTTTCAACTTGTTCGGCGATTTGTCTTTCTTCTTCTTCAAATTTCTCCAAGTGATGTTTATTACCATTTTGGATCATTTCATCTCGTTTTTCTTTTTCCTTATCGTAACACTCTCTAAATAAATGAATGAAAGAAATTATTTGAAATTTAAAACGTAATAATATCATATCATTTTTCCAATAAATATACTCTTGACTTACTCCAATGAAAATCGTGATTGTGAACAAGACCCGAGATCAGACATCTCAAAATCGTATTGTTTCGTTTTATAATCTTTACTTTTTTCGGAACTCTTCAGATCCATATCTCGCAACAACGAATCGTCGCTGTATTCTTGTATTAGATTGTCTTCTTTAATATCATCGTTGGTCATACTGTGTAGTAATTCTTGTTCTTCGAAAATTTCCATGATTTTCTGTTCAATATCGATAGTTCTATCGACGTTTTTACTCAGTAACGAAGAAACACAATGAGGTATTTTCAAGTCGGTTTGACTGGAACTATCTTTTTTCGAACTTTTCAGCATTTGCGCAATTTCGTCGCTTTTAACGTTGGATTTTCTATCGTGTCCGAGATATTTTACGATTCGATTATTTTTATCTATATTCGATATAGAATGCTTATTGCGACGCCTTTTCGAATGTTTTTTATACTCGAAACTAGTGCAAGTATCGCCTTGATACGAATCCATGGCACTTAAACAATTAGTCGACTCCGACGTAGTGTTACCTTCGGCCGTAGCTAACGCCATTAACGTTTCCGGCGAGATTTTTTCATTATTTTTATTCGAGCTTGTGCGACTTTGATAATAATCGGAGGCTTTCGGTTGATGTCCGATTTTATCGTTATTGTGCGAATACTTGATAGGATTACTGTAGAGAGGTTGATTCGGTTCGACTGGGTGATTTTTGAACGAATTGTGATTAGGAGATGAGCATCCGTAGGGTAGCGTGGGTCTTTCTGATGTATGATGAGGCGACATTTCCGGCGATGAGCAAGGATCAACTCCGGACATAAATAACCATCTTTTTGAATCGTGCACGATAGGAGGAGACGGCGATGGCGAAGCGTCGGTAGTTTTGCTGAAGCTTTCATCGGAGGAACTGACGCTAGGTGAATGATTCAAGGAACTGATTTCGTCGGCGGACGAATGCGCTCGTGTTTGACCATCGGAGAAGCGAGCGGCTGCGTAACTTGCCAGACTTTCGTCCGAATGATGTTTCTGTAAGTGATGCGGAAGTACTTGTTTCTTCTTATGTTTACCAGAACGATGATGAGAGGATGTTTTAGGCGGTCTAGGCAACGGCTTCAAGTAAGGTACATCGCAATTTTTCGTATTCTGCTTTCGCATTCCGTTATCGAATTGCGACGAGTTCGAGTCGTGAATCGAACTATATTTTGGAGGCGAGTTGAAGCTATCGTGCTCTGTATTACGCACAAATTTAGGCTCATTTTTGTAAAAACTGGAATCGCAACTTTTTTGAATTCTGTGTTCGTGTTTAGGCATCGGTCCGAGGATCGGATTCGTATCAAAACCGCGTTTCGTTTTACTATGCGCTACTATTTTAGGTTTCGCTATACAGTAGCTGTGAACAAAAATAGAATGACAAAATTAAACCTGAGGTGTTTAAAAAAATGGTATTTACTGAAGAGATTTCATCGATGAAAATTACCTGGCACCATTATAAGAACTAGCTGAACTTTTAGAAGGCGGAAACACCTGAGTGACTCCTTTATGAGGAGGAAGCGGTGGCGGTTGGGAAGAATGATCGATCATTCTGCTGATATGAGGAGACCGATGAATAGGAGGTGGTTGTGGAGGTGCGTGTTGTATAGGTAACACTCGTAACATGTTACAGCCACCTTAGCCGAACAAATTATTTCAATTAATTGCACGTCCACCGCGTAAACAACTTCGAATCATTTATTTACTAACTTGGTAGCAAAGCTTCCGTTTCAGCTGAATCGTTTGGCTTGCGATGGCCGCAACGAATGTTTCGTCCTTGAAAATTAATGGGTACACCGTAATCTTCCATATGCATATACTGAGATACCATCATCGAATCTTGATTGCCACGTGAATTTTGTTGTAAATATACTAGAGGTGTTGCTACTCCTCCGTACATGTTGCCTGTGAAAAAGAAATTCTCTCAAGTTGTAGTTCAAGTTATAAAGGAAAGATACAACCAGGCCTGGCGAGAGGGGGAGACAAGGGGGCACAAGTCTTGGCCCCGGATTTTTCTCCGAGACTCCGGATTTCCCCCTCACCTCATAGGGCTCTCAAGGTAAAATGTCAAAATTTCTTTGGGGAGCAAGTATTGAATTTCGGCTAAACGTTTTTTTTCAACCTTTCTTTAATTTCCGATTTTAAAAAATTTCTGCGGGAGTTTTTAAAAAAAAAATTGACAAAAAAACATTTTTTTGAAGATTTATTTTTTGCATAATCTGTTTATTCAGAAAATTTTCAAATTCCTTTGAAAACCATTTGGGGGGGGGGGGGGATTCAGCAAATAATTTTTTTTGAAGAATTCTCAAATTTCCCATCAATTTTTTAATTTTTTTTTCTTAAAAAATAAATTTTAATTTTTTTTGAAAATCATTTTTTTTGTTTGAAATTCAGGTAATTTATTTGCATTTAAAATTTTTTCAAATTTCTTTGAGATAGAGAACCATTTTTTGAAAGTCAGTGAAAAAACTTATTTTTTTTTGAATTTTGAATGAAAGAATTTTTTCACTTTTTTAAATTGAAAAATTTTCAAATTTCTTTTAATTTGTTCACGTTTTGTCCAGGAACAAGTTTTATTGACATTTTTTTTTAACTTATTTATATTTTTTATTAAAAAAAAATTTCTAATTCCTTTGAGAACGATTTTTTTTTAATTCAGTAAAAAAAATCATTTTTCAAATTTTGGTAAATTTTTTTTCTTTACTTTTCTCAAGTTGAAAATTTTGTCCAGGGAATAATTTCTTGGAAGTTTTTGTTGATTTATATTTAAAAAAATTTCAAATTCCTTTAAGAACATTTTTTTTTTTTTTTTTTTTGAAATTATTCAAGTGAAGAAGCATTTTTCTGTTTTTTCAATGAAATAAAAAAATATGTGCTTTTCTTCAGAAAAAAAGGGTCCAAAATTTTTGGTCCTGGAGCCAGACTTGGCTCTCGCCGGCCCTGGATATAATTTATACTTGGATAACCAACCGTAAGACTTATGGTTATTGTAGTTGGCTAAATCTTCTACTCTTATGGTACCCAGCTGTTTCCTATCTGTGAGGAAATACGTCTTCATGTCACCTTTTCCTTTTACTTTGACATGTCCTCGACATTGGAATTGATAAGGTTCGTTCTTCAATACTTGGTACACTTCTTCCGTTACCTAAGATCGTTCGTAAAAAGGGTAGCTTCGTTAGTATAAAGCCATCATGTAATGGAGCCATAGATCAAAAGTTATTTTGTATAAAATTGGAATAAGCATGAATCACTTCGCTTACTTGAATATGATTTGGTAACCCTGTGGAATCCATTCGGCTAGCTACGTTTACTGTATTTCCCCATATATCGTACTGAGGTTTTCTAGCACCAATTACACCGGCTACAACAGCACCAATATTCATGCCTATGACGAGATAAAATACAATTCTGAATTAATAACAATTCGTTAACCACAAATTGTTTGATTTTTTCAACTATAAGAACCCAACTCACCAACTCTCAACATGAAATTATTATAGGAATTGTCGTTGATATTAATCAATTTTTCTTTCATAGCGAATACAAATTCGACTAGTGCGCTCATATAATGAGCAGCAGTTTTTTCATCGTGGTCTAGAATACGGTGCTCCGGCATTAATCCTACTGCCGCCATGTACGTGGAACCGACAGTTTTGATTTTATCGATAGCTTGAAATCGTTCTTCGCTTAGAAGCTAAAACGAAAAAATGTATAAAAATGACGAGAAACAAAGATTTTGAGTAGTAAGATACGAAACATACTTCGTCAAAATCGGCGATGATTTCATTGAGCAATCTTAAACATTCGACTCCTTGGTTATTGCCATCTAGCTCCATATAAAATTCGTGATAATTTGTAATTGACGCAAATAATACACCAACTTTGTTGTAACTTTGATAGTATAGCTCTTGTGATAACGTATTCTGAAACAAGTGAGGAGATAAGTTGGTATAATACATCGTTTCAGAAAACTCGAAGCAGTAAATATTAAAATCCTTCATTACCATATTATTTTTAAACTGATTATCTAAAAAGTGCATGGCCACATGAGAGGGTAACAGATTGAACAAGATGTGTTTATTACTTCTTTGTAAACTATCCATGTCCTTTTTCTCTTCTTTAGCCTTGAAAATTAGTAGGGTTAGATTGGAATTCAAAAATACGATTGAAGAAAAAAAAATTTACTGTTGTAAACATTACCTGCATTTGCCAAAGAAAATCTAATCTGGCCGTCCATTCAACTTGCCTTCCATGCAATAATACGGCTAATAGAAACACAACCAGTTGTACCATACTAGTTACATGCAGAGGAATTATTGACCTATAATAAAACAGATTAATATCAGCTCATTAAAAAATAATATCTAATAATAACAGTACGAGGAGTAATATCTGAATACATACGATACAGCGAAATCAAAACAGGCGAAGAGCTGATAATGAGAGAACTCGATGAACAACAAATATATAACAGACATGAATGTCAACAAGATACACTTGATGATTATGGGCAATCTGAGAAATATAGCCACCGTGCAATACCCCAAACAACAGGAAATCACAATATATTGCGGCAACGGACATAACCTATGTTCAGCGTCAGAGTGAGTAAAATTCAACGTATTCGATGGCTCGTGACATACCGGATCAATATGGCAGGTAAACTGTAACGTTTTAAAAATATATTAATTTATCGCTTTTGTGGAATTTTCAAGCAGGGGCAGATTGAATAATTGGATTCAAATTCACAAATAACACAATTAAGTATTTTTAAGCGTTTACATGAAAACGTCAAAAGGTAAGAATATTTTCAATCCGCCGCCAGGTAATCTTAAATCTACTAAACATGCAAAATGAACAATATACAACATACCACATTCACTTGAGCTACGGCGTAAACTAATATAACGGTAAAGGTAATAATAGCGATACGCAATACGAAACTTTGTGAAATATCCCAAATAATCCAACGAAGACGTACAGCTAATAATAACATTAACACCACCTAAAAAACCCCAATACGAGGCTATCAATAATTTTTTCACATAAAATACCTAAGCACTTATATAAAAAGTAATAATGGAATTCTAAATAGACAGATACAAATACATTGATTTTTTTTTTTAAACATATAAAACCAACATTCACCAGGTGTTTTAACTACTAATCGAGAAAGTAACTTACAGCATTCCAAATGAAAGCGATCAAAAATAATAGCAATAAAATTTTCGTCCTAGGTAAAACGATAAACTGAATGGCTGCTAACAACACCAATGTCACTAGACTGCAAGCTAGTGAACTAGTGAATCCTGCGTCAGTATCGGCGTGATACTGTAACAAACAAAAATCAATGAAATATACCATATTTCGGTGTACTTTGCTATTCCAAATTTCGCATATTGTACCTGTTTCTCTTTATTTTTATCTTTGAAACAAAGCGTGAACAGATTAACATGAGTGGATTTTTCTCGATCCACACTACGAGCTTCTATAGCTTGATTCAAGTACTTATTCACACGATTTGAAGGCTGGTGATAAATGCTAGAGTGGCGTTTTTTGAACGGTCGTTTGAATTTTTCTGTTACTTTATGCTGCAGGGAAATATAATTCAAGAGTAGGTACATAATACAGATTGAAATTATTTCAAAAAAAGATAAAAGTACCTTTCCACCGGTCATATTTCGAAACAGTAACGAAGAACTATCATTTCCAACTGCTCGTCTACTCGATGACGGTTCGTTAATGGCTCTTTGTAAATCCAAAACCTAGAAATGAAATAAAATTACATATAAAAATTGAAAAATTCTCATATTTATTCTGAAATAAATATCGTGCGAATCAACAAGCTGCAAAATATTATTTTTTTTTAATTCTTACGAACACTTACCTTGTAAGAACTGACTCCTTTATTATCGGAAACGGCGTTGATATTGCTAAATGGTACTTCGACAGAATATTTAATAGAATGCAACAGTTGCACTACCACGTTAGACACATTTTTAAACGACAATTTATGACCGGGTCCGCTTACAGCATGAATAAGACCAGCTTTCATTTGTAAAGGCTTTTAAAACATCACCAAATTAAATACGAATCACAAATGAAATTAAAAGGTAAATACAATAAATTGAAACTAGTGCGTAAAAATAAGATTTGCAAATATTTTTGCCTCTTTAAATTTTTACGTGTAACAAACACTAATTCTAAAAAGCGAACTGAAAGCAAAAATTGGATGATGAAAACATTCATCTATAAAAAGGGAGTTTACATCATCACTATACGCAGTTTGTAAATTATTATCCGAAAGAATCTTTACACTGTATTTATTCAAAATTTTCAACTACCAATTTGTAGGATAGTGAAAATTTGACCAGTGCACTGCGATGTACTAAAGTTTTTATTTTTAAAAACTAAGACTATTCGAAGCTTACTTTTCTTCGACGAGCCGGTGGAATAACGAAGTAAGTTGTAACATTATTATCCCTCAAATACTGATTACGAGTAGCACCGTGCCCCGCTTCTACCTCATATTCACCGCCTAATGAATCCAATGTTGCTTGCGTTATATGAACTCGTCTGTAAAAATTTTCAAAAATTAAAAAATTGCACAAAATTTGATTCAAACAATTTTTTACTACATTACCCTGGTTCGCCTCCAGCTTCCATATTATTAGCTAAAGTTACATCATTAGACCAAACATCATATTGCCATTTTCGTAATCCCAATACTCCGCAAAGGACACGTCCTGAATGTATACCAACTCGCATGTTCAAATTTACATCAGTGGCTTCCACAACCGCTCTGCAAAGAGATACTACGTTAATCTCTTTTTTTCAACGAAAAATATTCAAAAAATAAAAAATCTAATTACGCAATGGCATCAATCATGTCCAGTCCCATTTCAACACAACATCGAGCGTGATCTGAACGAGGTTCCGGTAGCCCAGAAACACAGTAGTAACAGTCTCCAAGAATTTTGATTCTCAAACAATGATTTTCCTAAAATCAATAAAAATACGTTTACGTGAAAGGTTTGCTACACGCACAAGTAACGAAAAATAGTGATATTAAACACTGACTTGAGCAAGTTGATCAAAACGCCCGAACAGTTCATTTAGCAAACGAACAACTTCTTGAGCAGTGCATTGAGATGCCAACACAGTGAAACCGACAATATCAGCAAAAAGAATGCTGAAAATAAGTATTTAATTGATATATTGATAAATCGACACTTTGATATTGAAAGAATTAAACCTTCATATCGTTTCATTACCTGACATTTTCATGCTTTTGAATGTATATTTTATGAAACTGTCCTTCTACCGGAGACATTATATCGTTCATCATTTCCATAGCTACATGTTGAGGTAACACAGATAACAACAGCCTCTCCTAAAACATAATTTATGCTCGTTAGTTATCGGTGATTAGAAATTTATATAACTATTATACCTATACGTATTACGTACAAATAATATTTCAAACAAAGAATTTTAAATTAAGTATAATACTTTTCAAGCAATAAGATTTTTAGTAGCGTCCCTATATTTTTTCCTCATCTCATTAGAGTATTTTGTTTGAAAATTGGGGGGGGGGGGGGGAGAGGAGGTTGGTGAATTTCCAAGTCAATTCTCATTTTGTGCTATTGCTGCACATTGTAAAAAATTAATCGTCAGTTTGAAATGGTTAAAAGCAGATTAAAGATAGTACAAAGAGGCAATCTGTTTACGAATAAGTAAACATTAAAGCTTACGGAAAAACTTGATAGTTTTTAAAAATACTTCATACAAGTGACGTCATTATGCATTTGCAAGGAGTATAAAACCTTCGACAATAACCAAATATAATACTTATTGTAAAGTACCTTGGTACTTATGTATAGACAAAGTTTAAAGTGTATCATATAGATTCGATCTCTATTAATGACCAAAACAAATACTTCGAATAATATCTAGGTAATGAGAATAATTATTTTCCTGAGTACACATACCAGCTTTTCATTCTCATCTTCGATATGCAGTCTAGCAGCAATACAGTTTCTTGTATCCAAAAATACCTTTCGTTGGGCGTTTTCAGTCAACGAATGCAGTAAAATACCGATAATGTTCACACATGAAAATATAATCACGTTGCTAACAATCTACAAAAAAAAACCATTCAGTTAAATAAAAATAACATTCAAAGGTTTTGATTAAAGGATAATAGTTTCAAGATATACCTGCTGCCAGATCAAATGAGGAAATTCTTGAGCAAATATTATAGAAGTAACTAAATGAATCAAAGGTAAAGTTATTCCGAATGATATTGCGACTAGAATTTTAACAGGCATCATAGTGTATGCCAGAAAAATTACGAATATAATTTGCCAAACTCCTTCTGCAATTACTCGTCGAGTTTCGATCTTCAGTATCATATTTTCTGAAGGAGCTGAACTTCCGATGGGTAATGAAACGATGCAGAAAGTACCACAGAAGAACAGTATGGTATAACAAATCCATAGCAGGTACGAATCGTGCATGTATTTTGTATTCAAAAAAATCAGTAGAATGACGAAGAGTAGACAGTGAACTATGTGGTAGACATTCTGCGATGACGGTCCTTGTGCGTAGAAGAAACTGAGATTCGCCAGAAGTGAAGTCAATATGATGAATAGTATTATTACACTAGCCACAGACGAATGTTGTAATTTAAACACATATCTCTGATACAAACACTCCAATTCGTCATTTTCGAACCGATGGCGATTGAAAATCCGGGATAAAGAAAAACTGCGACTGGTATTCATCGCTTTGACGCTGTGATCCATTTTCAAGCGTCGGATTGATGCGATCAACTGGCTAAAAGGACAAAAAAGAAACAATATCTAATTCAACTCGTAATTCCTCGAATGAATGAAATCATTTTGGAGTAAATCAATGAACTAGCAAAACATTCGAACAGTAGGCTAGTCGATAATAATCTATTACTGTTTTGAGTACTAGCGTATGGAACTAACTTTCAATTCAATGTAACTAATTTATATAATCATAAAAACAGTAGGAAAGATGAGCTAAACTAAAACAAATGAGTTACCTTTAAGACATTATGATCAAGGAATAGAGCATTGTTTTCTCATGATTACATTCTGCGGTGAAACACAACGGACCTCATATTTGCACTTTGCTTCAATTTACTAACAACATTCGCATAGTTTACATTAATTAATTAAACGGAATTCATTTCATTTTTTTAAAATACGAGAAACCATTTCACATTCATTTTGTTTATCAAATTGAAATTGAAATTTCAGTTCGTTGATATTACTTTAAAATAAATGGAGGGGTAGATGAAGGGAGGGAAGATGGTAGGTGTGTTGATGAAAGACGAAGAGAGAGAAGAGCGAGAGAGAAATAAGACGAAGAGAGAGAGATAGAGATGGAAAATAAAGATAGGTGATTACAAATTACCTACAAATTCGGAACATAATGACGGGGTTTGGTTAGGTTCGGGGGTGGAGGATAACCATGCGATGTTGATCTTGAAGTCTTGATACGAAAAATTAACTTTCAACTTTGAAAAATAGTTTTTTCCAATTATAAGGTATAAAATTTTTTAAAGAAAATTTGTGCAACTTGACTTGCTTTTTGACTGCAAATTTATTACTTACTTCAGAATTCAGTAATAGGCCTGTAGGTCATATTCTTTCAAAATGAATTAAAATTATAATTTTTGTAAGCGCGTTTATTTCAAGTGAAAAAAATAGACGTATGTTATTTTATTACTTATTATGATATAATAATTATAGCAATTAATTATAAGAAATCAGAACGAATATACATAAGAAATAAAAACAAAATAACATTAAAAAAAATAAATAATACCAAAAATACTTGTAAATGTAAAGCTTTTCAACGTAAGAGACACGTAAGAGATCATCAAGTTAAAGCTAAACGATTTGGAATGTCTGATTCTACGAAACAACTAGTTCATGATCAAGTTTTTCATTTAAAAAATCTTTTCATCTTGATCTTCAATTCTGCAAAGTAATAAATTTTACATCAATATGACCAATATCAAACTTTGAATACTTTTCTAGAGCTAAATAAACAATCTTACATATCAATGGTATTTTGTAGTGGCGTTGATTGTGACCTTTGAGTAGATTTAATCGGTGCGAACGCAGAATCTTCACTAAGGCGGAGTTGGATACCACTAAAAGGACGAATACATTCTGAAGAATTCAGCTGATCTGCACTGTAAATAAAAAAAAAAAACACGAAGCAAATATAAATACAGTTGTTAATTATTATTCAACTCGATTTATTTTCAAAAGTTTAAAATTACTTCGATTTTCCAACAGGAACTGGCACAATAATAGGAGGAGTTAATTTTTGTATAAAATCAGCTTCTTCACAGCCGGAAATTTCATCTTGAGACGAGTTACCATTGCTACTGTCTAACATGTACTTATAATGAAAAAACTACGTTCTAGATGGGATAATTTACTGAATAGAAGCATTTACCAGTCTCTTTATGATTGCAAAGTCCTAACGCAGTTGCAGAACGTCGCTTTTTTCGGTGGCTTTGAGATTTATACGAAGTAAGCATATCGGAAATAGGGGCACGTCTGCCTTCGGCTATTTCCTGAAAATATTCATGCACATTAAAGGAATGTATAATTATTGATGCATAAAATGAAGAAGTATTCCTTACTTCTTGGTCCCAGACAAATGAAGAAAATCCATATTTTTCCGAATTGTTTAAAAATAATTTTTCAATCTCTTTATTAAGGTCCTCGATGGAACTTTGCGATTTACTAGATTGGCTAGAGTTGTGGTCTATAGGTGAATTAAATCGAGGACTGAAATGTTCGACAGAAGAGTCCGATTCAATATCAGTTGATGACAGCATATTATCATCCATCGACACATTATGGTCCATGGAAAACTTGCTATTGTTATAATCTGACAATCTTGACAAACAAAAATTGTAAATTATTAAAAAACAAACAAACAAAAAAAAACTGAAAACTGAAGATAAAATACAACTATAGAGAAGGCAGGTTATTACTTTCTTTTGAGACGAACGTTTTCAATCATTTCATTCATTTCGCTGTCTTCATCGGCAAAAGAATTGATTAAATTATTTCGCTAAGACAGATAATAAAAACAAAATAATCGTATAAGATTAATTAAGCTTCTCGATTAAATTACATTGAACAATACTACACTCACTCCGCAATAATTATTTTTCTTCAAAACACAATGTGAATGCAAAAATTCTGGTTTTTGCAAATGCATTATTAAAGATTTACTGAACCAATTCAAAGATGAACACTTCGGTTTTACTGAAAAAAATCATACGAAATCGTTAGTTTTCAGTAACAATAAAACATGTAGATATTTCATTCTTTAAAATGGCCAATTGAAATTAAGAACATACTTATTTTTCCCGAGTTCGAAGACGAACTTTTGACTTTATAAAAAGGAATCAGTTTTTTCGATTTATAATTCATTTCTGAACTAAAGGGCGGAGTTGGTTTTGAAGTTGAAGCGAACTCATAAAAATCCATGTCTGTTTTGACAGCCATAATCCAAGAAGAATAGTACAAAATCCAATGTAAATTTCAAGATCACAACATTTCTGAGCTGTAAACAAAGCAACATTATTAGAAAATTGTTGAGTACAATATGAAGTATTAGATGATGGAAAAATTGTAGACTAGCTTATGTTTATTATCATATACATTTGGTTCATTTCTTGACGTACCAACCGGCGAAAAGTCAATTTTGAAAAACTTTAACTTATTAGAAAAATCTCTAGTTGGTTCTGCATACTGTTATGTTGAAAAACTCCACAATATTCATAGCAAGTAAACTACACCCACTGAACCTAATTACCTCATTTTTTTATGTTTACCAAGACGCAAATTTCAAACATAGTTTACGTTCTGAAGGTTATTCTGCATAAACGCATAATATGTGATATTTTTATGTTTGTGTGTAAAGTGTGTATAAGGAATAAGATCTTCAAAAAATATTTCGGCACTATTAGTTATTATAAAATTCAAAGAAACAAATTTCTTAAAAACTAACTAAATAGAAACTACTGAAACCTGCAACTTCTCCAACTTTAATGTTTGGTTCAACAGGAATACTCGAATGTCGATCGTCACTTTTCACTGTATTTTTTGAAATAATTTATTTGTTCAGCTTGAGCTTTAGTAAAGTTTAGCTTTTGATATTGATAACTTTTTTGTTGAAATTTTTGATTGGGTTTGAATTTTTTTTTATTTGAATCTTGATCGTTCGCGAAGCTTTTCTATTTCTTTAAAACAAGCGAACGACAAAGAACTTGGAAAATTTATCAACCGAATCAAGAAGTGAACGATAAGTAACCAATCAAATGCAAGATTTTATTTTTTCTTCGTGTTCGCTGTTCTTTGTGTCGAACGCGTGCAATAACTTATCACTAAAATGTTTTATCAACAAACTCAAGTTCTGCTGCGTATTTTACAAATTGTTTCTGCATTTATTGTTTAAAGTATAGTTTAAAGTATGAAGTTAGTATCTACAAATTTTTATTTAAACATTCGTTACTTTCAATAAATTACCTTTTTATAATAGTTCATCTATAAATTTACCCATTCAACTTTTCTCGATCGTTACGTATTCAGTGAAAAATTTAATACAGTTTTCATAATCATTTGTTGCATGCATGCTGATTATACGGACATTGTTTATTGAAATTATTTTGACATTGTAGAACCATGACTTATAACATGTTAGTGACTTGAAACCAAATTGTCTGTGTGTTCCTCAGTATAAATCAGTGAACTGAATTTATTAAACGTACAAACAAAGTGAATTATATCATAAAGTTTCACAGTGCACATGGAAAACGTAAATATCGTTGAAATTCGCGGTTATATTTCGTATAAATTCTGATCGAAGATGAAAAACACCGTGTGTTCTTCATTTCCAAAAATCATCGACTATTAATTCCGTAGTTATAACTTGAATGAAGTATTTGATGTGTCTTAGTCATTATTCAGTTGTATTGCGCGATTTTGTTTCCCAGTTACCTGTACTGCTCATCGTATTGTAGTCGCAAACAAGGAATATGCCTTCGAAATGGTATCCAAACTTCCAACAGGTAACCTCGATGAATTATTTGAATAAATAATATAGTATTAGTTTCAATTCATATAGTAATTATAATATTCGTCATTGTTCGCAGATCTGTTCCCTTCCCCGGATAGAGAATCTCAGAATTTATCGCTGGGAGGTGAGGGGAGGCAACTTCGATCCCGGTTGGTTGAACTGTGCTCTTTATGTCAAAAACCATTACCTGCTTCTTCAGGAAAAACTCACGCTAGTCATATTCACTGCACATGTATTACTCCTCCGAATGCAACAGTACCTGATCATAGTCTACAGATGTCACCTAAGAAGAAAAAAGTTGATACAGAGATTGGCGAATCTTCCAGACGTCAACTGTTCAAAGAAAGTGTTCCATTGGAGGTAGTCGAAGTAAGTGACTCCGCCAAAAAAACTCAATCGCTGCCGCCTTCTAATATTTGTAAATCTGAAACAAAATCTAAAGACCATGTTTCAAAAAAAACTGACAATACGTCTAAATCCCGTCACGTTTGTAATATATGTTCTAAAAGTTTCAACACTCCCGGTAAACTAAATCAACACATGTACTCGCATACTGGCGAAAAACCATTTGTTTGTAGTCACTGCTCGAAAGCGTTTTCTTCCAAGTTTAAGCTAGTTCGCCATATACTGATTCATTCGGATTTGAGACAGTATCGCTGTACAATTTGCGACAAGACATTTCATCGAAAGGATCATCTTAAAAATCACAGCAAAGTTCACAGTCCAGTTAAAAGACGTTTCAAGTGCGATCGAGAAGATTGCAATAAAGAGTACAGCTCTATACTGAGTTACAGGAAGCATATCGCCGTGCATTCCGCCGAAGAAGGTAATTTAGAGTGCAAAATATGCGGCAAGAAATTCGAATCGAAAGAAGATACGCTTTTCCATTTAAAAGTACATGCTGGATCTCGTTCGCTGAAAACTCCGGCCGACCGAAAGTATCATTGTGATCATTGCGATAGATCATTCTTCACTGGCAAAGACGTCCGTCGACATTTAGTCGTCCACACTGGTCGTAGAGATTTCCTATGCCAGTACTGTCCGCAGAGGTTCGGTAGAAAAGATCATCTAACCAGGCATATAAAGAAAAGTCATTCTTCATCGTCGAAAAAAGTTAAAACTCGTAAAACTCAAGACGAAAAAAATAAATCGATCGATAATATGCTTATGGATATATTTGATGAAAAATTACGAAGTGAAGAATTCGCGTTTCCGAAAACAACAACAACAGCAACAACAACTACTCTACCAGAAAAACCAGAACAAAGCGCTGTCAGCTGTGAAAACGTATTTAAATTGCCGAATATCAACGATCCTTTGGACACGATGAAAGTGGAATCATCTCCAGATATTCTATCTATGGTCACCGGAGAAGATAAAACTGCACTGACATCGTCAAAAGTCGAAGATATTTATAATATTATAGACACTAACATTCCATATAAGTATCCGAATTTCGAATTTGATAATTTCACTTACGCTACTACTGAAGCGGAAGCCATTGCCGGTCCCTCTACTTCGCATACTGCTATTCTGCCTGAATTGATATATCAATCTCCACCCCCTCCTTATCCGACTGACATGAATTTTCCTATTAATATTGAAAATATCAAAGTTGAATCTGAATTAGGTTCGGACAGACCGTCGATGGATCTAGTTTTACCTCCCATTACCAATATATCCCCTTCCATTCCTTCAATGGGGAATTGCCTATTGTCAAATGCTGATCTTCAAAACCTGCTGTCCACAAATCCCGATGCACAGTGTGCAGAAACCAGCGATGATAATTCCAGAATCAGCGATCAGTTATTCAATTTTATTCCCAATGCTGAGATATTACATTCACTTTTGACTTCTTCCGATCCTCAAACAAATACAACCCCTCTTCCTGGTTTTAGTCAGGCCTTTCACCAACCGCCGTAATCACGTTGGTAAGTGACTAACCAAAATTTTTATAAGATTACCAATATTTTATACTTGTTGTTTTTACATTTTTCCTTTTTTTCTTTTCTATTTCTTACTATCGAAACTTTTTTTTCTCTCGTGAAATACCGTTTTGTAGGGTTTAGTTACCTAGTATTATTACTTAAGTTTTTTCAGTTCGTCAAATTTTACCTGTCATTTTTTTATGATCACTTACAAATTTCATTTTTCAAAGTTCGTTTATTATATTGCGTTACTCGTTAAGTTTATCGTTTTCATTATAAATATCAAATAATTTTTCATAAGATTTACCGTTACAAGGGACTTATTGCGCTTGTATTTGAAATATCATACCAAAAAATTTTTACCTTCATTTATCAGATACCTACCTAATTTCTTTTATTGTTTTTCTTTTTTATATATATTTATACGTATATTCCCAGTGAATTAAAGTGTTACTTTTCTTCATAATTTAGAATTTAGAATTTAGTTGTTTTTTTTTTTGTTTTTTTTTTTAAGTGACGAATACTGTGTATTTTATGGTCAAATAACGAAGATCTTTTCGATTTAATGTGAAAGCTATTTCATGGTGGGTTGAACGTCGAATTTGTTGTAGCAGAGAATTCGTTTCAAATGCATTATTGTAAACGTCGTATATAAGTACTTTTTTATTTTGTAAATTATAAGATTTGGTGGTTTTAAGCAAAGAAAAACGTCTTCTCATTTCATAATGTTTTAATTCTAAAAGGTTGCATTGTTCTAAGTCGTATAAGAGTTAATATTTGTTTATTTTTTGGGGTACTTACTTGGTTATTACAGATTTTTTCATATGTAGGTAACATACACGAAGGGATGGTATTGCTATAAATTTTTTTCAAAATATTTAAATCGTCTTGTAATCATTCAATTTGTTTTTTTAAAAAAGTTATGCAACTTCCATTTTTTATTCCCCGTCTGTAACATATTTATCAAAAATAGGTAGGTACACATATGTACATAGGCTGCCTTTGATACATTCAAAAAAAGATTCATGGGTGTTCTAAAAAATCTCTAGACCTCAGCTAAAAAGTAGTATTTATGATGAAGTTGATAAAAAGTGTTAAAATTCTTTGATTATATTGAAAAAATATTTGCCTGGTTCGCCTTGACAAGTTTACTGTTTTTGTCACTGCATTACATATTTTAGATGCGTCTATTTTTTTTTTTTTTTAAGTTTCTCAAACTCCGATGTCAATTATATTCAACGCATAACACGATTTTTTCATAATTCCTGTTTCAGTACTGTTACCATTTTTAAAAAAAATTGAAATTTGCGTTGGTTGTTTTTGAGCAATTAGTTATTGTGATTTAAAAAAAAAAAAATTGCGTCTCTTCCTGAATTGAATTTGCGTATTAAGTTAATACCTATTACATACCGATGTAAAATAAATTGTCTTGATTTTTTGTTATTCCAAGATTCATTTTGCAAACGTGTTCTTATAAGAACGCTGACCTCAAGAAATATTCTTTCCCCAGTTACTTAACACGATGGAATTTACTTACCTACCAACTTCATTGCAAAAGGAAAATAATCAATGGTGATCTGCCAGCATTATTTTATTTTTCTTTTAAGACACCACTCAAACAATATAAATTCAAAAAATAAAAAAAGAAGCAATTGCTCTTCGAATAATTGGAAAATTTTGAATCCATTGTATTTTTTTTCGAGTTTGCACTTTTTATTTACATTATATCGACGTAGGTTCTTGGATGTGGTGGTAGAGCAATCATCAGTAATGAAATTTATGCAAAAATTTTTGATTTTAAAATTCAAAAATTCCTAGGGGGCACCCGGGTTTGAACCGGGGACCTCTCGATCTGCAGTCGAATGCTCTACCACTGAGCTATACCCCCACATTATCGCTAGAGTGGAAAATTGAACACATTAAAGGCGGCTATATTTGCTTTGTTATTCTCATGTTTTGTCTATTGTAATCGTGAGTTTTTATTGCATCTTTTTCAAATTTTGCAATGAAAAATTAAGTTTATCCGTGTAGGAAGATGGACCATGGGCGTGTTAGTCATTTCTTTTAGAATCATACTCGACTCCAATTTAACAATGTTTACTTATGTATCTGTTTTTCTTCAAAATTAAGTTTGACCTGTAATAATGCAAACTTGAATGAGACTGGTTTTAAATGATACTGATATCTGCACATAAATTATGGAAATACCTAAACTGGCCTACGAATATTCGATTCTTGTCGATAATAATTTCAATCTCTCCCTGCAAAACATCTGTTGATTTTATCATAAAACATTAAAACAAGAATTTATATTATTTTAGCTGTCATTTCCAACACTATTTTTAATAAGATAATGTTTTTCCATTATTTTTGAAAAACTTCGAAGTATTGCTTTACAATTTTACATTGTACTTGATTTAAAAAAAAAAAATATTTTTAGATTTTTGTGAACGGATTGTAATGTAACGATACTGATAAGGATAAAATACTTGGTTTTTGTTACTTTTTTTTCTATTATATTATGTAGGTATCTAGATCTACATTTTGTTCATCTTTATAACTCGTATGTTGACATTATTATGGGTGACCTAGGCCTACATCTGTTTTTGTTCATTGATCTTACGAAAATATGTACTCGCAGTCGACAAAAACCAGAAACACGTGTAACTTATAGATTTACAATTAAGTATACTTATTATGGACATAAAGTCGAATTTTAAAGGTACTAAATTTTACTAATTTTTCAGCAAGTGTAGAAGATTTTTTGATTTTTATCTACATAAATTTCGATTTGAAAGAGCTTTAAACTCTTGCTTAAAAAAAAAAAATATACGAGAATTCGCCATACTTACCTGTCGTGCCGTAATAGAAAAAAAAATCACCAATTTATAGGACTAAATTAATCTAGTCATTGGAGCTGTGCCATCAAAATTGTCGAGAAATTAAATACCTACCCGATTTGTCACAAATTTTACTAGGTATATAGATGCATGAATTTTCTGTAACCATAAAATGTAACATTGCTATTTTTCTGTCAAATATAGCTGTCGTATCGTAAGCTTAATTGACTAGGTATACCCCGTGTTGATATTATTAAGGAAGAAAATGTATACAGGTATAAGTATTAAGTTGGTAGGTACCTATGTTATAATTATGTGTAGACATGGATGAGGCATTGAAACGATATTTTTACAAATTTTTGAAAAATGATTCTTTGTTCAAATATTATGTTTGTTATTGATACGCTTACAAAATTACAACCGAGGTGATATTTTAAGTTTAATTTTTTGATGATTTATTTTAAGGTGGCATCTTATTAAGTTTTGTTAGATGTAAGAGTTGAAAAGAGCTTTTTGTCATGTTCATTATTGTTGAAACTCGTTACAGTGAATTTTTTTAAAAATTTATTTCAACAGGGTTTTTCACAGGGTACTTTTTTTTTTACACAAGGCAAAGAATATTATTAATTGTTGAACTTAATTTTTATACTACACATTGTATTTAAGTCTACATTCAATTTAAATTTTTTCATAATTTCAGATTCAAAAGTTTTCATATTTTCATGTTTTTGTTTTTGTTTTTGTTTTTCCCCTGGTAGATATACCACCTATTGTTTTAATCAAATATTACAATTAGATATAGATTTTAAAATATATAAGTTATTGCACTACGCTTGTTTTTCTTTATGATTACCTATGTTTAAGAAGTTTACGTATAATTTAATAATAAGTAAACTATACATTTAACTGTGAAAAGTTATTGTGAAGTGAAAATTTCGTATGGCATGATTACTTTTTACTTCGTATATTTATTCATCTTCGAATAATAATCAGTTTAAGAACTTCGTGCCATCAGGGTAGCGATTTCCATGGTACCATTTGATTGGCTTGTTCTGAATGAGCAGCAAGTAAACGAGCATTGAGATGTTTTGAGAAAATGTTTCATCATATTTTTATAAATTTTCATTTCACTGTTACAAATTTATTGAGATATCGCAATTCTTCAAAATTAACTTTATATAGCTTTAATCTTAGTACAAAAGTGCGTCTGTGATATTATTTGATAATCATTCTATTTGTAAGTGAAATTAAAAGATTCTGTAGGTCTTGTAAAATTATTAACTCCGATTTTATGTATGTAATTTTCTACGTAAAATGCGCTTAACTTGAAACATTCTGTTGAAAATCTTTTTAAGTGTAATGTTGCTTGCTTTTGTGAAATATAATTATTTGCATATAATTTCTATTTTTTATTTTTTTTCGTTCACGTTCAGTGATGTTGATAATTATTATAGCGGCCCTGGTCACATCACGAAAGATGTGAAATTTCATTAAATGAAACCTTCAACGATGGTACAAAATCAGTTTTAAAATATAAAATTTGGAAAACAAATTTATTTTTGATTAAACAATAATGAACAAAAAACGGATTGGAAATTACTTAGATAGGTAAACTGTAGATTTACAATGATAAATTCACTTGTGTTTTATACACATTTCTAGGGCCAATTTATTAGCCGGACCTCCCCAAAGCGGAGAAAATATTCTTCTTTCTATTTCATCTTCGTCAGACTCGCTGGCAGATCCGATCAAAACGCTAGCTTTTGCTGCTCTGGTAACACTATGATGAGCTTTTACCCTCAATGCGAGCCATTCGTAAGCTTCTTGAAAATTATCGACGATGCCGTCGATTAGACCAATTTTCAAAGCTTCGTCATTGCTGAGTAATTTCGCTGTAAGAATTAAATCTAGAGCTTTTCTCCTACCAATGATATCGACTAATCTTTTAGTACCTCCCCATGCAGGTACGATGCCCATTTTACTATGTACAACCCCAATCTTCGTCCTTTCATCTGAAGAACAAAGTCTAAAATCACAGGATGTTATAATTTCAGATCCTCCGCCAATAGCGCCTGAAAATCATAGAAGAATATTATGGTAAGTTACGTAATATATGAAAGAAATGCGAATAGAATGGTACCTATATGAAGTACATATTATTTTGTTGTGAAGTACTGAAGTATTAGTAAAACCAATGACGAATGAAACTTGCCTACACCGTTAATATAGGTCACCGATACTAAGGAAAGTTGAGAGAATGCCTTCAGCAATGGTTGCATAAAAATTGACATTTCATATCCAGCTTGCGGTGTATTTTCTTTTTTGGCATAGCTGAGATCTCCTCCAGAACAAAATATTTCGTTAGCTCCGTACATAAGGACACCTTTTCCATTCTTCCATTTTTGCAAATCGTGTAATATATTTTCAAAATCCAACATCATTTTACCTAAAATACAAAGAAAAACAAAATTAGATAGTTTAGGATAGGTACTCGTTCGTATCTACGTACATAATTAAACGATTAATATACCTAGGCAAATGTATTCAAGTGAAACACATACCGCTAATAGCATTCCTTTTTTCCGGATTATTGATGCATATTTTTGCGATACCATCTGAATCATTTTTCTTACACGTTATTTCTCCTCCTTTGAAAGCACCAAGTTTGACTCTAATTTCCTCGATTAGAGGAGCACTTCCTTTGAAAAAATCAATTTCCGGAGAAATATTCATTTTTTTAACTTTCAATAACATGAATGTGAAGTTGTAAAGAGTGAACTGCGTGAACTTGAATTTCTGATAAGTACGGTTGTAGGTATGAAGTATTTCAAGTTAGGTGCATAATTAACATAATACTGATAACATACCCGAAAGAAATGGAACAGTGGAAATCGTACTTATTCACATTTTTCCTTCCATAATTTTTCTCTTCGAAGTTATATGCCTACTTGCCTACTCAGGCTATTCCAATCAACTTGGATCTTTCATTATAGTTTATAATCTACAGAGTATTGTTGGCTTCTTACAATTTTCAGTAAGGCAATTAAATAACAAAAATTCTTATTTTTTTTCATTTTTTATCAAAAACTCATAATGATAATATTCAAATCAGACGCAACTCGCAATGCGTTCAAGTTAATGTTGTTGCAGACAATTTTTTATGAACCCAGGGCAAACGTCGTTCGTGGGAAAAGTTATGAACAGTAAGTACCTAAGTAATTCAAGTAATGTCCGTAATGACAATTAAGGTTCTCTTCTCTCCGTTGATTAAATTTTTCCTAAATTCAGACTGTAATTCTGATTTCTACTGTTCAATTTTTCAGTTTCATAATTTTAGGATAGAATTTCAAAACAGGAATTTACTTTAGAAACTATGCCTCCACAAAATAATTACAAAAAAATTCACGAACAGCATTCCATTGAAAAAAAGCGAGCTCCACTCTGAAAAAAAAAACAAAAACACACTGAACTAGTAAAACAGAAGGACAATAATTAATAGAACTACGAAAACCTGTGTCAATTAAGTTATCGATTACTCGATTTAGATAATGTTTTAATAACGAAATCCATTCTACATATCAAGTAGATAAGTGATATACACTCCAGCTATATAAATTTATAAAACAATGAAATGCGTTTAAAACATGGAAGCGGTAATTCATACACATCATCACATAATAATGAACAGCCAAAAATCACGTAAAATTCGTATAAATATACAAAAAAAATCAAATTTCATTATTTGTCGTTGATTTGACTAGAAATTGAGAATAAATCCATTCCAAATTTTCAAAATTGATTGGCTCTTTCATAGTATATTCGTTGAAATCCAAATCATTGTCTTGAGTGACCAGTATAATAGAATGAGTTCTAAAAAACAAAATATACGAACAATTATGTAGGTATGCTTATGAAAAACTGAATAAATGAGTACACTCGAATACGTAAGAGCATATGAGACGGTACCCAATAAAATGGACCGCTCTCTACTAAAAAATAGATGTTTTTCAGGGGCTCATTTGAAGTAAAAACGCTTCATAAATCGAATAAAAGTGGTCCTAGGCCACCTTACGTTTTTGGTCGAATGATCACTTTTATTGGACACCGTCGCACAAACAATACGAGTATAATCTATCTCAGTTAGCAGCTCTAACTCTAGTTGTGAATTAATAGTTAAGATTTGAGGGGGAAAAAAACGAAATAATGAAGTTGATCTCCGTTTGAATACAGATTTTTGATCTAAATAAATCGATTTTGCTTCAAGAGGATGATATTGAATTTTATACCTGGTTCCATATTGTTTTTCTGGAATACGGACAAAAACAGAGCCAAGTTTTTCAATATATTGTTTATCCATTACTAACCGTTTTGTTTCGAATAATACTTCGTCGGGATAGTGTCTGCAAATGTAAAATATTTTAGTCAATGTTTAAAAATTATGAAAAAGACTGCGATCAATAAAAAATACCGTTCTTCTGATTTCAACAGTTTTAAAAGCTCTTGCACTAGTACATCGCGTTTATCAATATGATTGTACTGATTAACAATTTCTTCGAATCTCCTTTTACCCCAAGTCACTTTCTTGTAAGGCGATTCTGGGCTGTTACTGAAACCATGAAATCCTTCTCCTAATTCTCTGACTTCTGATAATTCTTTCTTCGCATTAGTTTGAATATAAGCGTTAATACTATGTGAACTGAAACAATTTTAAATGAAATAAAAATCCAACACTTGAGTCATCACATTCAACTCATTCATGTGAAATGCAATTAGGTAAATATTGAATTCATACTTCAATTCAAAAAGTAATAAGTGAAATCCGTTGTATTGATGTTGTTCGTTCAACAATTTTTGACAAAACTGGTGCGCATTTAAATCTCCTTTCAGAAAATTACTAATTAAAACGCCTCTGCTGATGGCCTCCGTCTTGGGTATTTTAATATCAATATTTAGTAAAACTCCAATTTTCCCTTTTTTTGAGGCAGCCAACCAAGTACCGTGTGAGGGAGATTCTAAATCACGACCTGCAAATAAAAGGAACATTAATAATCAAGTAAGTATGTAGCTTTTATTAGAGATGAAATTTCAACAGGTAACACATAAAATGCAATTAGGATTTTGAAATTTGTTAGTCTAAGATTTGTAGGTGTGCGATTAAGTAGCACAAATCATTTTATGCAATATGCATATTCATCTAAAAAATGTTAAGAAAATTAACGGGTTCTTTTACCTCCAATTATTGAATTATCTTCTTCCCAGAAGTGAGCAGGAGTGGCTTTCCGACAGTAAAATTCATCGCGATTAGCAACTATTATCAGCCGATATTCAGATTTTGAAGCACGAGGATTAATATAACAAAATGTGATACACATGTTTATTAATTGTATAATTTTGTCGAAATTCAAAAATTGTATGAATATTTAGCATAATAACAGCAAACTTAATTCATTTACAGCATCAACTACTTTTTAAGCACTCAATTCTTCGAATTTCGAATCACAAATTCAAAGTGTTTCGTCGTCAAGCTGATAAACTGATAAGACAAGTTTGATAACCAAGGTCATTGACGTCACCTGTTATACGACTAGTCACACCCGCGAAAACGTCCTAGATTTAAAATTAAAAATTTCAAGTTTGATTTTATTTTAAATCATGTGTTGACATTTTTGGCAAATGGTATTTTGATTTTAGGTACAGGTTTAACGTTAAAGTGAGCAAGTGAGCATTTTTATGAAATTTTTATACAGTATTATTAAATCTACATACCACACGATCATTGATCACGACAGTTGATGAGTTGAAACCTCAAGTAGAAACCAGAGCTGGGGCGACTCACCCCTTCTGAGAGTCCGATTCTTTGGTCGCGATTCTTTGATAAAAAAAAGTTACGACTCAGTAAATTGCGATTCTCAAGCTATGTTGATCGGATTCTGAGTCGGATTCTTTTGGCTTACGACTCTTTTACGACTCTTTTTTACGACTCTCTTACGACTCTCGTGCGACTCTTTTTGCGACTCTCTTGCGACTCCTTTTTATGGTTCCTTACAACTCTATTCCCTTTTAACGACTCTCTTACGACTCCTTTTTACGGATCATTACGACTTTTTTCCCCAAACCTATTTAAAATTGTTTTTGATAATTTTGTTATTTGCTTAAAAGTTAAAAGTAATCAAGTTACAATTTTTTTTGAATATTTTTCGATTTGGTCCCTCCCTGGCTCCCTCTCCTCCAATTTTTGATAACACTGTCTAGACAGCTTGTAAGTTTTAAATGGTTATTATTCAAAATTGAAGGGGAGAGAAGGGTCCAAGCATTATTTTTATAATAACTAAAATTATTTCTAAGATCTCAATCTACAAATTTTGTTTGAAATGAAATTTTTTTCAAATTTTGAGTCCCCTCACGTAATTTCTACTTACCACAGTGTCATTGTAGTATGTTAATGAGCAGCTAATTTTTGTTCTTTTTCTCATCACAATAATTAAAAAAATTATTTGAAATAAGATGAATTAAACAACGTAAGAATTATTGATAATTAACTAAAAAAAACGAGGGAAGGAGTCGCGATCTTGAAAAGGAGTCGCAAGGAGTCGCGAAATAAGAGTCGCACGTGTTTGAAGTGAACGACTCTCAAAGAAGAGTCGGATTTTTGCGATTCATTTGCGATTCATTGAAGTGAAGAGTCGGACTCGTGAATCGAACTCTGAGTAATTCATTGCGACTCTTACGACTCACACCATCGATTCTGAGTCGCCCCAGCTCTGGTAGAAACACACACTGTTTTTTTTTTTTTTTTTTTTTTTTTCAATAAACGCCATGTGTAACTAACTACAGCAACAACAGCAACTCACACTGTTTTGTTCACATTGAAAAAGTCGAAGTACCTACATACAATATTATGCTATTACCAACAAACAGCACGTGAGAAACTGTAAGTAGGTATGAAAATGCAAATCGTAATAATAGGTAGGTAAAAGGTAATTAACCTACAGTAAAATACACCAAGAGTGGAACTGGAAGTTACATACTTACCAAACAGAAAAAATACAGAATTAGAGCACATCTACTAAGTAGAACACTTTTGGTAGATTTTTTGATCATTCAATTTTTACCGAATACCATCTACATAAGAGTTAATTGGAATAGTTCTAGCATTTCAGGTCCCTGTATATCCGTATTTTTACTACCTACAAACAATATAGTTCATCAACGATACGAGTAATTGGGTAAGTAGTGTTGGTCTGTTAGTATTAAGTAGCTATATGCACATACAAATCAATTCCAATATTTTTTTCTTGCTCTTATTATCAATTGAAACCAGTTTTAGAAAGTCGTATAGTACGGTCAAGCATTTATTAACTAGTCTATAACGACAGATTTTGTCACATTTTATTCATTCATCGTACTTTGACAGAACTGTAATTATTTATCTTGCCGGGATAACGTTCGTAGATAGTCATTATTTTAGCATTAGATCACTTGCACGCATTTAAATTGTGTAACATGAATTAATGTTGCAAACGCAATCGGTTTTTTACGAGAAAATAAGCCATCTAAGGAGCAAAACAAACAAACCGGACAAAGTATAGCTAATAAAAAAATGAAACACATATCTAAATTTTCTTGCTGTATATTTCCTTGAATAATTAAATACTTAATTCGTTTATTAACTGGGCTGGGTGTAATGTACCCGCACATGGACCAAAAGTCAAAGACTTCAAAGTCACTTGAATGAATTTGTGCCATGTAGGTCTTGTTAATATACCTACTTAATTAAATTCATCTGTGTAGCATACATACCTATACGGCTATACGTAAGTAAAATGCAATGAAATACTCATAATAGTTGAGTACCTGGGTTTCCGTCTCTTCCCCCGAATCCCTTTTCCCGATCTACATTTTCCCGAATAAAAAAGTTCCCGAAAGTCAGTTTCCTGAATGTGTTTTCCCCGAATTTTTTTCCCCGAATTCTTTTTCCCAAATCCGTTACCCCGAATGATTGTAGATTGAGGTCCTAGGAATAATTTTGGTTATTATAAAATTTTCGATTGAACCCCTCCCTTCCATCCAATTTCGCATAATATGACTTGAATAATCAAAAACGGGGGGAGTAGGGGCCCAATTGAAAAATTTTTCAAATAAAAGTTGTAGACTGAGGTCTTAAAAATAATTTTTGTTATAATGAAATTTTCGATTAGACCCTTTCCTCCCCTCTAATTTCGCATAATAAATGACTTAGATACTTGAAAAGTTATAAAATTATTAAAAGGGGGGGGGGGCTAGGAGTCCAACTGAAAAAAATTTCAAACAAAAGGTATAGATTGAAGTCCTAGTAATAATTTTGGTTATTACAAAATTTTTGGTATGTACCATATCCCTTCCTTCACTAAATTAACCCCGAACTCAATGTCCCGAAGGACAATTCCTCGAATTAGTGATGTTCGAGAGAGAGTGATTCGGGGAAAAAAATTCGGGTTTAAAAATTTCGGGGTAAAAATTTTCGGCAGAACAACTTTCAGGAGCTTTTTCATTCGGGAAAACGTCCTTCGGGACGATGGATTCGGGAAAATGAACGGGAATCGAGTACCTGAAGTACCAGTGATACGAACATACACATTGCTTCGTAGCTTATGTAGTTCCTTACACGAGGTGAATAGGCAACTTATAAGGAACCAAAAATTTTACATACACAAAGTGTCACTTTAAAAATTGAAGAGCAAGAGAAAATAAAATTGAGAAGGATTAATTTTTGGTCGGGTATGATAGTACTCAACTACTTTTCGTATTTTTTGCCTATCTTTAAAAATGAAGGCGCTACAAAATTATTAAAATTAAAATTGGTTATTTTGAAACTTCGAGGCTCTGTAGCGTCATCAGTTTACTAAATAGAGAAATTCATCACTTTACTTTTTTGTTTCTCTCAGTTGCATGTTGATCTTGATTTAATATTATCGTCTTGACTCTTGACGGAATTTATTTTACAATTTTTATGTTCCGCTGATGCACCCCCCACCCCCACACATGAAACCGGTGTAACTTTTTGGAAGCTACAAAAAATGCCACATATCCTTCCTTCATTTTCAAACTTGAGCAAAAAATGTGGAGGGTAAAAAATGATTATTTTTTTAACTAACTACACTGTTCATTTAATAATACCCACCTTATGACCATTTTGCCCAAAAAAAAAAAATTTTTTTAAATTTCTATTTTTTTAATTTTCAATTTTTTTTTAATTTTCAATTTTTTTTAATTTTCAATTTTTTTTAATTTTCAATTTTTTAAAATTTTTAATTTTTTAAGTTTCAATTTTTTAAAATACTTATTTAATTTTTTTTTAATTCTCAATTGAAGACTGATATGTAAAAACGGCCTCCGTCCTATGTAATTCTTATGGGACGGAGGCCATTTTTACTCATCAGCAGGGTTCGGACATTCTTTCTCGAAAAAACGGGAAATATGCGCATAAAAATTCCCTTAAAAAAGACGAAATATGCGCGAAAAACCTAAAAATATTCTCGAACGATATGGGTGTCAATTTAAAGAGGAAAACGCCAGCTACATGATTTTGATTCATAATTGGACGTATTTAGAACACATATTGAGAAATTACACAAAAAAGAACGAAAAATGAATTTTATTTTTACTCAAAAGCAAAAAACGTTCTAATTCTAATTCTAATTTGGTAATTCTACTGATTCTAATTAAATCAGAGAAAATAACGAAATTGTATTTTATCAAAATAAGTAGGTAAGTTTGAAAATTAAATCGACTCGCCAAGCCGGCATATGCAAAAAAGTACCACCAGTGTTGCACATTCGGGTGAAAAAAAAATAGCTGTATCAGTTTTGCTAAATTTTTAGGTGAGAAATTGCAAATTTGTCAAAATATGCTCGAAAAAACTCGAAAATCGTGAAATATTCTCGAAAAACCTAAAATATTCCCTAAAAATACCCAAAATATGCGTTTATATGCGCTGAAAGGTGAAATATGCTCAAACATGCAAAAACAAGTTGGGTCAATTTTACTTAGAATTTTCTGAAACGTAAAGATAACTTGAAAATTCTCGATCTAGTATTAAACAAAAAAACATGCTCGAGCATGAAAATCCGAACCCTGCTCATCAGTCTTCAATTTTTTAAAATACCTTCCTATTTAATTTTTTTAAATTAAATTTTTTTTTTTAATTTTATATATTTTTTAATTTTTAATTAATTTTTTAAAAGTTTCAATTTTTTTAAATTTTCAGTTTTTTAATATTTTTTAAAAATTGGAGGATAACGGAATACAAATTGTTTGTGGAAATTTTTTCCCTGACATTATTTTCGTTTGAAATTTTTTCTGAATGTTTTTAAAAAAATGTTTCCTCACTTTTAAAAACTGTTTTAACTTTTACCTAGGTACTCAGAATTTTTGAGAAATTTTTTTTCAATTTTCTCAAAAAGTTTGAGTTAAATTAGAGAATTTTTTCAACTCATTATTTTTTTCGACAGTTGGAATATTTTTCAAAAAGATTTTTTTTTCAAAAATTGTATTTTTTGTTGATTTATTTTTAATTTAATTTTTTTTTCTCGGTGAGACATAGTTTTTGAAGAAATGATGTAGGTAGCTACCCTAGCTACAAGGTACATATTTTTTTGAAATTCAATAATTGATAAACTTTGAGAAAATGCTCCGTATTTTATAAAAAATTCTGAGTAAAAATATTTTCCAAAAGTAAGAAAACACCTCAAAATTTCTAGGAAAATTTTCATGAAAAAAATTCCACGAATAATTTCAGAAAAAAATTCAGGTGAAACATCCGGGAAAAAATTTCTCAGAACTTTTTTCAAACATTTTTCAGTAAAATAGGTATAATGTGGGTACTGAAAAAAAGGAGTAACATTTGAAAATTACAAATGTTTAGTTTTCGTATGAAAAAAAAAAAATAAATAAAAAAAAATAAAATAGAGAAAACAAAAATAATACCTATGGGATATACCAAGAAAACAGAGTGAAAGAGATGAAAAAAAGAAAAAAATACTTAGAGGTGAGGTGAATGAAATTAAAAATTCGGAATTTATTTGAAATTCTAATTGAGATGAAAAACTGAAAATCTAAATAATTAAAGGTACTGCAAAATTGAAGGGGCACAACTTCTGTTTGAAATTTTTTTTAAAAGTACCCTGCAAAAGGAGATATATGAGATTTTCAAGGTGAGCTTTAAAAAAACCATACCGATTCATTTTTCCTCTTATAATACTCTAGGTCTAGATGATCCAAATCAACGTACCTATAGGTCCTAGGTAGTAGGTACACCTACACGAGTACATCTGTTTGGATGTAAAAAATGCAAGTGTAGGTAGGTAAGTAAAGTACTTTGTACTTTTATTAGGCATGTTATGAAAGGAGATGCATTTTCTTATTTCTCGAATCTCGAGCGAGCGCGGCAGAAATCGTAAATTGAATTTTTTTTGCAGTAAAAACAATTTTATCGCATTAATTATACACATATGATTTTCTTATTGTCACAAAATCACGAATATGTATTTATGTGGAATCGTTAATGAGCTTGTTACCGTTTGTAGAATGATTAACGTTCAAACTTCAATTAAAAAAGTGTATACTCGTATAGAAATGTACATATGTATGGGTGTGTCTCTACCTATGTACTTACATTTCGCATGCCGGTATTAGTGCATACTGCATACTTTAGTGGGTGATGACTGAAAATTGAATAAGTGAGATAAACGATATGCCATCATTCACAATTCTTCCTAAGTATGTGAAATTAGGTATGCATAGATAGGTTATAAACTGCAATGATGTTACATTATTTTCATCGAATTATTATACGCTTCGAGCTCTCATCATTAGGCGAAAAAGTTGCATTTTATTGTACGCTGCAGGCCAATGTTTCTAAGTACCTACATTACTACTCGTCAGTACGTATGTAATATGATGTATTTCAAGTTTTCGTCCATCCTATATATAGTTAAACATTGCTCCAACAAAAAAAAAAAAAAAAACAATCCGAAACTTTTCTTCCAAACTGTGTAACCTAGTGCCGATCAAGTGGCTACCTATAAGTCTGTCATGAACTCGTACCTACTTACATAAAGGAAAAAAAGTAGGTGTAACATTGTTCACTGCGTTACGTATGAGTCGACCTTTTTTATGTAATTTAATTTGCATGCTAAATTATGATGGTTCTTTAATAAGACCGAATCGTGGTTTACCTACTATAAGATTATTTTGTTGGTATTTTCCATACTGATTTATTATACAAACGAGTAATCTAAGTCGATAGGCTCTTGATTTTTTATTCAAAAATGTAAATGTGAGAGGTCAAGAGATCAATCTTCACCTGTAGGCAAACTATGTTAAGGTGCATACACCTTTTTCTACGAATAACATAAAAAATGACTCGTTAACAAGTTCGTTATTCTTTTTTGGAGTTGTTTTTCCTCTATTACTACTTTTATTATTTTCTTATAGTTTGGATATAATATTTCGTAAGTTGGCATTTGTAAAAATCTTACGTCACCTAGTTACTAATGTGTAGGTATTTATTTTTATTTTTGGATCGAATAACGTACGTAATATCAAATTGAGATGTGCTAATGAATAGTTTGGCTTAATATTTTTGAGTGGACCGTTCAGTGGGCAACTATCGAGATATTGAACGATAAAATTAATATCGAAATAAAGTAGCAATACCGGTTAGTGTCCTTTCTATAGGTGTGAACTAATAAACGCGATTGTCAACAATTGAAATTTTTCATGGCACTTGTGTGTTGGTGTTTCAAGAATTATTATGAACGATGTGAAAACGGTTGGAATTTTATTGCAATTGATTGCCTTTTTAAGGATTAGTTCGCTGTAATCAACTCGAAGTATTTAAGTAGATATGCATCGGCCTACTCATAAACCTAATATGTATCATTTACCTACTTATAGTAGGTGCACGTTCGTTTTGTAATTAGACCCGGGTATTTGAAGAAAAATTTTCAAAAATGGGAATATGTATAGGGTGTTCGGTGAGTGGTCTGCCAAACTTGAAATTTTTTGTTATAACCGAGTACGACTAACAAAAAAATTCATGTTCACATACTGTCCAAGTTTGGAAATGAAAGAGCTACATAGATTTGAAAATCGATATTTTATCTAGCAAAATCGATTGGCAACACTGCGTTAAAAAAAAATCGATACCGGCAGTGGATAGATCATCGAAAAAGCGATAAAAGTTGTAATCATATTTGACTGCCTATCTTTGAAATTGAAGGAGTTACAGCAACGCAAAATCCCAGTCAAAAATATTGCCTACCTCAATTTATTACCGTGCATTGGTGATACATGAAAATTGCGAAATTCGATCCAAAAAATACACGAAACAGGTGTAACTTTTTGAGAGGAGCAAAAAAGTCATGTGAAAATTTTGCCTATCTATGAAAATTGAGGCGCTACGGAGCCTTGAATTTCGAAAATACCAAAATTCTCAAAGCTTTGTAACGCCTTCATTTTCAAAGATAGGCAAATTTTTGACATATCTATTTTTGTTCTTTTTAAAAAGTTACACCTGATTTGTGCATAGTTTTCACAAAATTTTGAAATTTTTGTACACTACTGCCCCTTTAAAATCGAAATAGGCACCATGTGTACATGAAGATTTTTGTTGGTGATCCTCGGTTATATCCAAATTTCAAGTTTGGCAGACCACTCACCGGACACCCTGTACAATAATTTATACAAAAAGTAATGTACGCTTCGAATTTATTAATCTGAATCCCTTCTTTGATAAGGGGTCGAAGAACTGTATCAAATATAGGAATTTACAATTTCATGTAAAAAAAAAGTGAATCTTATTGCGAAATAATAGCAAGATAACTTGTACTTATTCTAATTATGTGCCACTTCCTAATGTCTTAGTTCTCATAGTGTAATGAATAATCAAGGGCTGGGCGCACCGACAGACGTCGGAGAAAGAATACAATTATCGGATGAAAGGCTTTTCTTCGGGAAGCTTACCCGAGACACCTACATTTCATACAGTATTTATATTACAAGGTAATCGTGTAACCAGAAGAACCAGTTTTAAAAAAATATAAGGTTTCGTAATTTATTTACGTAGATTTTTCGTCGTTTACAACAAAAGATTTCAAAATATCGAAAAATAATAGCTCATTTTCACGTGCGCTATTTAACGAAACATGATAGGTAATAGATTCCACGTGATATAGATTTAATTATTAAATCCTACATGTACTAGGTACCAATAGGTAATTCATCCGAACATTGTGCTAAGATCTAGTTTGAAGGAATTGAGTATGCAACTTTATTAACAGAATTAGGACCATAGAGTGGAATATTTTATTCCGAAAGCCGTATAGAAAATTTAGTTGATTTTGAAGTAATATTTTCACCAAAATTATTGAGAAATCAAATAGACCTTGAAATGCACTTAGTTATAGACATTGACCAAACTATTCATTATTCGCGAACGGGGTCAAAGGGCAGATTGGTTCTGTGTCTCCGATTTTTTGCTAGAGGGCTCATATCAAATTTTTTCACTTTGAGTTGGAAAAATTACGACCATTTAGAGAATAGGCTGGCAGGACCGGATTAAAGAAAAAAAATGCCCTAGAACCAAGAGCCCTAAAAGTTTTTCCAAATAGTTATTCAAAAATTCAAAATTTGGGGAAAAAATTAAAAAATCAAATATGTTATAGCATGGATTTTATGACTTTGGTTGGTAAGTATTATCATAGTTATTAATATTTTTTGAAAAAAAAAATCCAAATTCATCAGATCATCATATTTTTGAGACATTAAAAAATACCATTTTTTATGTTTTTTTTAAAGAAAATAGATAAAAAATTGGAAAAAAGTTTTTGTAATTGAAATGGGTTCAACATACAAATTTTTGTCCAAAAAGACAATTTACAGTTATTTTTCATCTTTACCTTCATTTCCGGGAACCATCGTTTTCCATATTTTCT
The DNA here is from genome assembly GCA_959613365.1 of Balanococcus diminutus. Lineage (NCBI taxonomy): Eukaryota > Metazoa > Arthropoda > Insecta > Hemiptera > Pseudococcidae > Balanococcus > Balanococcus diminutus. The sequence continues at coordinate 39,054,841 of OY390715.1, read as the reverse complement.
TCAATTTTTTATAGCGGGGTTGAAAAATTCTCAAGGGTAGGTACAAAAATTATGAAAAATCAACACGAATGCCCTTTTTGGATGAAATGTGCATGTTGAACCCATTTTGATTTCAAAAACTTTTTCTACAATTTTTAATCTATTTTTTAATTTTTTTTTCTTCAAAAAACATAAAAAATAACATTTTTAAATGTCTCATAGGTAAATGTGATAATCTGATGGATTCTTTTTTTAGGCCACCAACCAAAGTTATAAAATGCATGCGATTCATATTTAATTTTTTTTTCCTTCAAATTTTGATTTTTTTGCATATGTAATTTGCAAAAATTTGAGGGCTCTTGCGCAATCGGAAAATATTATTCGAATTGATATAATTATATTTTGTTCATGTCTCTTCAAGACACAACTTTTCCGTGATATTGTATTTTGAAAATTAAAAATTTTGGTTTTTCGACCCACTCTAAAATATACTTGTTTAAAATGGTAAAAGACCCTCAAAAAAGCGAAACCCCGTTTTTCACAATTTTTTGTCCTTATGAGCTACCATTTTTGGTCAAAATTTTTTTTCTTCCAATTTATCATCAAAAATTCATAAATACACCATCATCGCCTGAATTTGGACCTAATTTGCTCCATCTTTTTTAATCAGCTTTTAAAATTTGTAAATGGCAACAACTTCCTCGGCTTCTCCAGGATGTCCGTGTGGTCTAAAATTCTTCTCCGACATTACCTTAATGTACCTTACAATATCAAAATTTCCGCAAAATAGTTTTCCACTTTCCTACGAATTAGGTTAATATTTTTGACTTCAGAAAATTGTGCATGAGTTCAAAAAAATTATGGAAATACGTCTTGGTTCTTCTGAAATTGCAATATTTGAAAAATATCCAGTTGAAATGTGTCGAGACATGAATTTTAAGTTCCCATGCATCTAGTAGGAGATTCAGAAAAGGTTTTGAGTTCTGAAAGTAGAAAAATAGTCATTCGCGAATTTTAAAAGGAAATAGGCAAGAATGTAAAAAATGGTCGTATTTGGTCCATTGTATCTTTGGCGATAAGTCGCATGTGTTTCTTAAAAAAAAAAAGAGAGCACTTTTTTCAGCTATCATTTATTATTGTTTTTTTAATGAGAAAATAATTCCTTATTTTTCATTTTTTCTCCAACTAAATTTCAAGTGAGGCCACTAGTCCCTTTTTCATTTTTCCTCAAAAATAGGAACTTGTGACATCACCTCCTAAGATTCAGTAAGGGGGAAAATGCAAAATAAGGAATAATTTTCGAATAAAAAGAAACCATATTAAATACCTACCATAGGTAAAGAAAATTTGCTAGTTTTTTTGTATTTATTATTATTGAAAAATGGAGGTAATATACCCCTTGAAGTTAAGTGAGGGAGAAAATAAAGCATTGGGAATTAATTCTCAAGAAAGGGAGCAAGTTTGATGAGATGTAACCAAAAAAGGCAAGATTTTGAAAATTGGTCAATTTTTTGATTGTTCTAAAAAAAAGAGAGTGGCTCGGGTCCACTTAAAATTCAGATGGGGAAAATAAAATTAGGAAATTATTTTCACACAAAAAGGAGAAAATTGGAGAGAGGAAGGTAAGACAAATAAAATTCGAAAGTTAATAAGTATAGGTAACGTTCAAAAAAGTAGTTCCAGGAATGATCTTCAATGTGGCCATCATCCCCCAAGTCTGAAAAAATTCGGCTGAGAATTGTAGAAAAAGAAAAAATTTATAGTTAGGTATTTAAAAAATAATTTTGACCTCACTATGTCGATAGTAGGTGGGAACAAAAATTTCAACGCAGAATTTTTAAGATCATTTAAAAAACTCTCAGCCAAGAGCTAATTTAGTGTTCTTAGCCATGCTGTGGTCTTTAGCGTACCACAGTTATATATACTCCATGCAACTTATCTTGAGCCCTGAGTTTTGCAAACAAAAAAAAATCAACGTTGCAATTCAGTGATGTCTTTACAAAATTTTACCACTTCGTTTTTGAAAATCATAATTAAGATTTATGGCAACAATGCTCGGATTTCTAACAAACATTTTTCTTTGTAAGGTATTGACGAGGGCTCAAGATGACTTGCACGCGGACCAAAACAGAAAATTCAATTAAGTAGAAAATTTTTTATATAACTGGTAGAAGGGGGCCCAAAATAATGATTTCTCCTGGCTCGCTCAATTGTTGTCTTTACGAGTATATGGAGTTGGAATTTGTTTCGTAATTGTTTCAATAAACCGACTGATTATCGCCACAGGAAGCATACTTATATCTTTCACACCGTTATCGAACGCGTTAATTTTTGGCACAATAAGTCGAATGGCCCAATAGTTTCTACACATTACCCACCTACCTATATCCGTTCCAAATAACTCATCCGATGGTGATGAAATTTCGTCTAAAATTTCGAAGGATTACACTAAAATTCTAAAAAATTTTAACACAAATTTCGTTTTTGGATGTTTAAAATTTATTTATAACTCGAGTAAGTACAGCCTACGGTTACTTACTATCGTCACTCCAGCACCATTGAATAAAACAATAAATCATTTAGGTATCGATAAAATCAGATACGAACACGCGTTATTCAAGAAGAAAGACCATCGAACCGGTACCTTTGTGATATGTTTTAGTTCAGACTCGATTACACCCTCTGGAGAAGCTCCATTTAAGTAGGTCAACACCAGCTTATAAACTAGACATCGCAGGACGCATTTCATGTATCTTTCAATAAAAAAATAAAAAAATAAAATAAAAAATAAATAAAAGGTTCAGTGGACATTGGGTAATCCTAATCCTATGCTATGTTATTTAATCGAATATTTTCAGCAACAAAAAAAAAAAAATATGCACCTAATTAAAAAATATATCGTCCATCTTTTACGAAAAAAAAAAAAAAATCCACTTTTATAACACAGATACATACATCACGTTTATGAATGGACATAGGGGCTTACGAAGAGGCGAATTTATTTTAACGTCTGTAACTTTGTAGCAATATTGGAAATATATCAAGTCTGGCAAGAGAAAATAGCAGCTTCAGGGAGGTGGACGTGAGCAAAACAAGAAATGACCAGTTGGGTCATTTCACAATGTGTAGACGAGCACGGGGCATGCGATGCCGTTCTCGTAAACTCGACGACCTATAGTTATATAATTTGCGATGTGTTTAAGATAATTATGTAGGATAAAAATACCGCATAGTGGGGTGGATGAAATATTGTTTAAAAAATCCAGATACCTGCATATATATATTGAAGCGTATGAGCGGTCGTTAACGTAAAAACCTTCACCGTGCTACGCGAAATCATCGGCTCGTCGCATAATAATTTCCGAAATGTCGCTTCGTGTTATTGTAAGTAATGAATTTCGGTTTCGTTTTATTTTTTTATTATTATTAATATCGTATGTACCTACGTAGTATTTTTAATATCGTCTTTCATTTTTCATTTCATTTTGCGTTTGTTTGTGCGTCTTTACTTTTTTCAAATTTTGAATGGTCATATCGTTTTATGAGTGAAAATTGAAATATATGCCCACTTACCATCTCATCTGTTTACCTGCCTAATGAAATGAGTGTATTTTTTTTTTAAACAAAATGTGATATCGAAGCAAATTTCGAAATTGTGCTACGACGAATATTGAAATCGGATGGAAAAAACTGTTCAGCTGCAACCTACCTAAATTTCAAAATTACATGGGTAATTTTATGAAAAACGTTGACAACTGTTCGACTGTTCGTATTCAATTTTATTGCGATGAAAAAAAAATAAAATAAAATACCTACTGAAAGTTTTTTGCTTCAGCCTTTGAATAAAAAATTTGATTATGTGTAGGTACTTAAAAAAAGTTTACTTGTCGTATCTACATTTGATTTTTTTTTCAACTTGGGCATTAAGTACTTTTTTAAATCACGAATGAAAAGGTAAGTGGGTATTTTATTATCACTGTAAATGTGTACTTGATTATCATCACTTTCTTCGCAATTTTTACTTTCGAATGGCAAAATTGATTAATCTGTACTAAATTGTGTTTTTTTTGTTGAGATTTTTTGGTTTCCGAAGCGAGAACTTTTCTTCAATTAAAATTTTTTTTTCAACATTTTTTTCATATGCGTGATTTAAAAAAAAATTATACTCACTAAGTTGGTATACCTACTACAGGTTTTAAAATAATTTTTTGACTTGATGTCATTTTTAGGCCCGCCGTGAGGGGGTTGAAGTGGGTACCTATATAACTTCACTAATCTGTTTTTTTAGGGCTGTGTTTTTAATAGAACGTTTGCAAAACTATTAAAAAAAATTATCTTTTGAAAAATCGCAAATGTTCTGAAAAATAATTTTTTTGTTTTAAAATTGATAAAATAGCTAAAAAAAATTTTTTTTTTTTTTTTTTTTTTTTTTTAATAATTATGTTTATTTTTCGAATTTAAAACATTGAAAAAAATATTTAAAAAATTTATTTGAAGTTTTCATAAAAAGGACATTTTCAAATAAGTATTTGAGAAGAACAAAAATAAAATTTTCCTATTTAAGAAATGTTTTAAAAAAACATGAATTTTTCTTTTCTTAAATTTGAAGGCATAAAAATAAAACATAAAAAAAAATTAAAAACTTCTTCAATTTTTAAGATAAGGATCTGGGATCCCTTCTAATTCATTCCTGAGTACTTTTTACACGAATTTGGCTTAAAAAAAAGGTGAAAATCGAAATTTCGGTTATTAGGTCCCTTTGGCCTTTACTCTATTTTTCTATCAATTTTTTTGCGAAAATTCGTAATTTTGGCCTTTTAAAAATTTTATCTAATTGAGATCTTAAAAAAATATTTTGAAATTTGTCCTTGCAAAAATCGTGAAATATTTGACATATTTTACCATAATTATAGGTATTATTAAATGACGAATTTTCGAAAAATAAAAATAACTAAAGGGATAGGGACCGAAAAATTTTCCCATTGGGTCTAAATTTCCTCTTCATGGACCGGAAGTACATTTATAGCTACTTTATGACAAGAAATAATTTCTATTTTTTAAGGGTACCGGATTTTTTTCGTATAATTTTTTCAAAATCTTGTTTTTTGAAGGAATAGAGATATATTAATTTTCGAAGTAGCTTGCTTGAAAATGTTCGCATTGGTTCTTACCATTTGGTCTGGGTGTGCCGGGAATCGTCTGCCAAATTTTAACCCTTGATAGCACTCGAAAATTAAAAGCACTAGAGCTTTGAAAATGGTCATTTTTTTACCAAACTCGGCTGGCAACACTGCGTTCAACGACATTGGAATGCATAATTTTTGAATTGCAGGAATTTCAGCAACGAGAAATTCTTGCTAAAAATATTGCATATCTCGATTTAATACGGTGCACTAGAGAGACATGAAAACTTCAGAATTCCGTCAAGATAATTCATGAAACGTGCGTAACTTTTTGAGGGAAACGAAAAAATGTATGTGAAAAATTTGCCTATCTTCGAAAATGAAGGGGACTGAGCTTTAAACTTGGAGAATACCAATTTTCATATCTTATTAGCTGATTTTCTCAAAGAGAAAAGTCAGCTATTACATTTGACCTGATGATGGAAGTTGGGGGTGAGGGGTATTTTCTCGACGTTTTGGGTCAAAATAAGACGATTGGCATGATTTTCGCATTTTGGTATTTCTTTATATATATGAATGTATGTATGTATGTATGTATCCCCAAACTTTGTCCAGACGATAACTCGAGTAAGAATTAACCGATTGAGCTGAAATTTTCATGAGAGGTTTGTTACTACTGGGAATAGAACCCTATTGTTTTTGAGAAAAATCGGTGAACCGGTTCTCGAGTTATTAGCGATTGAAATTTTCAAATGTTTCTAGCGCCTCGAATTAAGCAATTATGCGAAATTAGTAAATAACCTTTTTAATAGTACTTAAAAAGACGCACAAAAAAGATTCTAAGCATTTTTCATTTTAATGAACCGGTTCTCGAGGAATTTGCCATGGAAAATTTCAAAACAAACAGCTGATCATCATTTCCCATTTTTAAAAAATAAATGGCTAGCAAAGTTGTAAAAATTCAAAACTTTTGCAATGCCTATCTAACTTCCTACTTTTCATGATAATGTCGTTTCTTATTGGTTTAAAACTTGTTAAAAGTTTTTATTTATCAAAAATAGCTGGCTGTAAATTGTATAATTTTTTTAATCACTTTAAAATTTTCAATTTGATGTTGTTATCATTAAGTACATAAAAATAATTTAATTTACACATGAATTTACATAAATTTTGAAAAATAAAAATAAAATTGAAAATAAAAAATAAAAAATAAAAATAAAAATAAAAATAAAAATAATAGAAAATCAGCTTTTCTAGCGCATTAACTGCGTTAGAGTTTTTTATTTTATTCGTTTCTCTCAACAAGTAACTATTCCACTTACTTACTTACGTCATCTTGATCGAATTTTGGAATTTTTATAAACCACTGTCTCTTCAAAATTTAAATGGGCATCAGGTGTACCTACATGAAGTTATTTTTTAGTGATATTTCCTCGGTTATATCCAAATGTATCCCAGAACACCCTGTATGTATTAGGTAACAGGTACCTCTAGCTGGTCTACATTCTAGATGAAAATTAATTACCGAATGGCATATAGGAGTATCTAACCCATCTGATTACATTATTACGGTTTATTGTTACACCTACGCTCATAAGAAAGTGAAAAAATTGTTTTACTAATTTGCCAATCAATAAGTGATGTAATTAATCAGCCAGTTGTTAACTGATACCATTTGTCGTAAGTTTGAATTATTTGATGAATGAAAAATAATACGGGAACATGATCCTAAATTATTTTATCAGACATATCTGGACATAGTATCTTTCGAGACCTAGATTTATGTTCAAATAAGTTATAGGTATAGGTGCTTAATTCGTTTCCTGCTAGAAATATTATTTACAAGTAATTCATTTTTATTAGTCAACTTACCATACATAGGAATACGTTTTTATGGATAAATTATATAGGAATAATATTTATTAACAGGGATACATACGTATCTTCAATAGGTACTTCACCATCGCCTATTAGTTCTGATCTATTCGTACTTATGTACATGGTGTCCGAAAAGGACCTTTTGGAACTTCAGATTTTGATACAACCGTCTACCATTAACAAAAAAATTTTCATTCATCAAAAAATGATGTTCATCTTAAAAATTGAAGGGACAAAGGGAAATAAAAATACAAGTAGAGAAAGCAAAATTTTTGACCTACTAAAAAAATTGAACATTTTTTACACAATGAGATTTTTTCGTCAAGTTTGAAAATAAAGGCATTGTAGGAAATTTATCTTTGGCAAAAAGTAAAGCTCTAAAAGCTGAAGAAAAAAATAAACGTAAGAAACAATAATGCTCCTTCGAACTTCCATTTTTCCTTTTTTTTTTTTTTGAAAATTAAGCGGAAAAATGTTTAGGTAAAATTTTTTAAAATAGCTTTTCAAAAAGTTAATTTTAAGAGGTATCCAACGCTATATCGCGATGTTACTTTTTGTCATCAGAGCTTTCAAAAGTTCAAAAAAGCTCACTTGAGTTTTTTTAATCGTGGGTTTCTCTTCCTAATCTATGGCTCCCTAATTTTTATCATCAAAACAGTCGGTATATTTGCTCATATATTTTCCTGAATTCCAGAAAAAGTACTTACTTAATATGCTATGTACATGTTTATTTGATGAGTTGAATTTTTTTTGAATAAATTTAGTGGGAGGCCATATTAGGCAGCAAAAAACTTCCCATTATTTTTTAAGTTGGCTAAACTTAAAATTTTTTATGTCGGCATATTATTTGCTCTAAATGTTTGATTATCAAGTTATTCATGTTTATTTGACAATTTTTATGTTTCCAAAATTAATTCATGGAGGGGAACATATTCGGCACACAAGTATTTTTTTGAAACAATTTTTTTTTTTTTAAATGCCAAAAATTGAATGTTTTGAATTTTGGGATTTTTTTGGTACATAGTGGTCAATACTCTCCTTTATGATTAAAAATCGTTTCTGGAGTGGTCGGAGTTTCGTAGGGCATTTCATAGCTCAAAGAGTAAAAAGATTAGGCAGGGCAAAAAATTTCAAGAGTAAAAAATATTCCTTTTCCTTAAACTCACATGGCTCATCAAAAAAAATTGTCACTTTTACCTTCCTTTGTCCCTTCAATTTTAAGATAGGCACTATGTGTTTGACACATTTTTTGTTAGTGGTATCTGGTTGTATCCAAAATTGAAATTTCATAGGGATCTCCCCGGATACCCTGTGTGGATTCTATCAATCTGATCTATCGATTTGGAATAGTTTCATAATTTTTTGACGTAGGTAGGTAATTAATTTCAAGCCTAAAAAGTATGTGAGGTACTATACTCAGTTGAATCTACTTTGTTGTTTTTACATAACGATTCAGCCCTATCTAAAAAATTCTAAACAAAGTGTTAGGTTTTAGAGTCTTGTCATATTATAAATGACATTACGTACATACATACTTGAACTTTAATTTAGAATCGTTCTTTGCAAATCTGTATAAAGGTCATCTACTTGCGATGCAAATAATTGAGACATATTTAGTAGGTTATAAAAATTCTCGCAAAAAATAAAAACGATTTTATGTATAAGTGCATTACTTTCAATGTCATTGCTTTATCTTCATACTTAGTATCGTACTTAGAGTTCTTAGTTGTTAGGTAAGTTCAAAGTCACGCGTATTGCGAATTGCACATATACGTGTAGTTACCTGTAATAAGGTACATTGAACTTGCATTAACATTGAGAAAGTGAAAACACCTCGGTACATTTCCAACTGTGGAACGGAACGGAACGCAGAGATTACTAGGTACTTTATTATAATCGTTGTTTTATGAAAGGAGCAAATTTCAGCACTTGCCAAAGCATTCCTATATAGGTTACATATCGCACCTACCTAATTATTTTTCCGAAAAAAGTATGTTCATAAATCACGCTAAAACACGATCTAAATACTTATCTGGTTAGGTTCATTACATAGTTTTATTCATTTACGAAATATTCCAGTCACGTATATTTTAACCGTGATTGATGCGCGTGAACATTCGACTGTGATCATCATTATTGATAATCGTATATTATATAACAATAAGTGAATCGATCGAAACTAATTTACAATTCTGTGTGCACGTATTTCGAATAATTTAACCGGAACTATCGGAAATACGTAGTAGACATAATGTCTATCATTCGAAAATTTTTATCACATAAATCGTATAGGACTAGTTTTGTCTGATTCTTTACTGACAATTCAGAGGGGCGCCCAGAGGATTGCAGAACTTATAAAGGGCCCCTTAATCTTCTATAAAAAGGACCAAACATTTTTTCCTCTCTTGAGAAAAATCCCACAAGTCAGGAGTGAAAAAAATTCATGGGCCCATTTTTTCACCTTTCCTAAATCATTGAATTAATTGAAATCTTTTTTAAAAATGGAAAATATTTTTTCTTCCAAAAGAATGAGAAATTTCACTCTGCAAACAATTTTGAAAAAAAAAATCCAAACAATTGTAAAATTATTTCCCCTCAAAAAACAGAATTTTTTTCAAGTGATCCAAAAAATTAAAATACCTATTGCTTACTCAAAAAAAACAACACAATAATTTATAAAATAATTGAAAATTTTCTTTTTTCAAAAAAATCTTGAATTTTTTTACCCATTGAAAAAAACTTGAGAAATTTTCATTTTCATTTTTAAAAAAATTAGAAATTCCACTCTGCAAACAATTCTGAAAAAAAAAAAAAATCAAAAAAATTTAAAATTATCCTCCCCCCAAACGGAATTTCTTTCAAGTGATCCAAAAAATTGAAAGATTGCTTATACTCAAAAAAAAAAAAACGAAAAAAATATTATTCAAATACTTAACACGATAATTTAAAAGATTGAAAGATTTTTTTTTCAAAAAAATAGAGAATTTTTTACCCTCTTCCCCTCCAAAAAAAAGAAAAAAAACTGAAATTTTTCTCTGCAAGCAATTTATAAAAAAAAAATCCAAAAAATTGTTAAATTACACTCCCCCCCCCCCACAAATGAATTTTTTTTCAATGTGATCCAAAAAATTAAAATAGGTATTGCTTACTCGAAAAAAAACCTATTTAAATAGGTACTTAAACGCGATAATTTTAATAAATAGGAAAAAACTGAAAAATTTTATATTCAAAAAAACTTGAGAAATTTTATTTTCATTTTCAAAAAACTGAGAAAATTTTATTTCCAATGAAATTGAAAGGCTTTTTATTCAGAAATCAATAATAAATAAAATAGGTGTTTCTTTACCTAGGAATTCAATTATTTTTCTGATGAAATTGAAAAAATTTTTACTAAAAAAAAATTGCTCTACCTCTGGGTATATAAATTTTAAAAAAACACGAGAATTAAAAAAAAATTAAACATTCCAATACTCTAGAAAATTTTAAAAATCCTCCCAAAAAAAACTCAATTTTTTTTAGCTAGGTACTAGGTAGTAGGTACCTATTGAAAAAAATTAAAAACATTCTTTATTGCAAAAAACTGAAATATTTGCTATTCCAAAAAAATCTAGAAAAAATAGGTTTTTCAAAAAAATAAGAAATCTTGTTACTCTCAAAAAATAAAGAACTTTTTTTCTCTAAAAAATGGAAAATTTTTCAAAAAGCAAAATATTTTTACTCCCAAAAAATGAAACCTCGTATTTCATTCTGCAAAAAAGTGAAAAAAAATTTATTCAAAAAAATGCCTCGAATGGGTACCTTTGTCCATTAACTTTCATTTTGGCATATTTGAAATGTTTAAATTTTGGGACCTAATATCAAGAGGGCTCCAATACTACAACATGTCTCTGGGCGTCTCTGTGACAATTTGTCAATGAATGAAATAATTATAGGTAAGCGTGCATAAATTATCGAAATTATAGTTTATTCTTTAATCTTCATACCGCGGCGTCCATCCTAAAGCACTGGAAACACTTGACCTTTCATCGTCTTCGGATAATTAAAATAATTAAATCTCGCTAAGTAGGATACTTAGTCGTATATCATACTGGTGGCGCCCTATTGATATTAATATTTATTATTATTGTACACTAATTTCAACTTTACCGTGTCATGGTTTCAGGCTGTTTGCTTTTTGGCTGTCTTAGCCATGGTAGCTGCATCACCAGTTCCCGGTGGCTGGGGCAAACAGTAAGTACTTACCACAATTCAGCTGATGTATCATTATTACACCTCTATAGCCATTATTATCTTGTACTGGGAAAACAGTTTAAAAATACCAACCGTATAAATGTCACGCGCTCTTCGAGATAATTCGGTTTAAAAAAAATAAATCGCTCCCGCAAGTAGGCATTCCGTATTGGTACTTAATTAGAGTAAAAATTTTATAGGCGGCCGGTGATTTACATGCGATTGCTTTCTAAAGAAAAAAATAAACCGTCGTTAATGGCGCTACAAAAAGATGATATGATCGTTTCCACGGCCAATTAAATGTCTTCCGGTATAATTTGGTATAATTTTCAATCGATTGAACCTTATTAAAAAAGGCGCCAAATTCTTCGATTATTCAAGTAGGAATTGATATTTTTATGCCAAAGTTTACCGAACTGTCAGAAATAGGTTGCTGTACTAAAAAAAAAAAAACCGATCATGATGTATGACACGATATTACATAAAAATAATTATATTTGTTTAAATGATATCAAACATGAAGTTAAAGTGAAACTGCGGGATATGAAACCGGTTGACGTGTTTTTTGTTCGTTTCTCGTCGGATTATCACATACATTTTTCCGACTCCTTATGTTTCGGCGGCAAATCGTAGATACAAATTACCAATGTCCGATTTTTTCAACACCGTGATGTCTGTGTTTTCGAATTGATAAAAATGTCAATGGTTTACGTGACATGCTACCATGATGTAATGAGCAATTAAGATGCTTACGGATTTTCGAACTCTATTAAAAGAAATTATGTGACTAGGTATAATATTTCCATTCCGAATTACATCTATAATACTATGTAGCGAATTCACGGTTGAAAATATTTAGGGCATCGGTACAATTTGAAAGTGATATGATAGCTACTCAAAGTACATAGAAAAATCTCAACGCAGGAAGAATAAGACGTAAAATAAAGAATTTTATTATTTCGACCATTCCTCTAATATTACGTATTAATTTGCGTTTCAGTGAACATCATATTATTCACGTGTCATATCCTGTTCATCATGTCCACCACGTGCATAAAGTCCCAATATACATAAAATCCAAGCCTATCATCATTAAGGAACATAAACCCATCTACATTAAAGAGCACACTGACTGGGCACCAGCAAGTTCCGGATGGTCTTCTGATTGGGCTCCATCGTCGAGTGGTTGGTCTTCGTCGTCTTCAGGTGGATGGGACTGGGATAAATGTAAGTCATTTGGTTTATATGCATTTCATAATGAAGGTTTAATAGAGCTCGTTATAGAGTGTCCCTTATTTTGAATTTTTTTTTAAATTTTGCGCTGCGTCCTAGGGTGGTCCTTATTTTGAAAATTGTAGATAACTATTCTTTGAAAAAGGTTTTTCAACAGGTTACACATACCTGAAATTTCATTTTCCCCAAAGCTAAATGTTGACGTTGAGCCATGCCTAAAGTCCACAAATTGTGGAAAAATATGAAAATTCTAAATTAAAAAAAAAATAAGGAAAATATTCACAATGGAGGGATTATTACACTACAGCACCATTTTTGACCATTTCTATTTTCTAAATCTTTAGGTATCCCAGTTTTTATCAAGCATAGGAAAAAACTATTTTTTATGTTTTTTGGAAAAAAAAGACAGGAAAAAGTTTTATTTATGAATAAAACAACATGCACATTTTCACCCAAAAAGTCTATTCATAGCGATTTTTCGTCATTGTCGTACATTTGAGAATTTTTCAAAAACCATCAAAAATGGAAGACAATGTAGTAAATTTCAGTTTTTAAACAAAATTATGAAGATGAAAAATCGTCATGAATGGCCATTTTTGGTGAAAATATGCATGTTGAAACCATTATTTTAATCACAAAAGATATTTTCTTGATTTCTGATATTTTCTTCAACATTTTAAAAAAAGTATAAAAAGGGCATTATTTTCATATTGGTAGGTACTAGGTAAGGTACCTACTAAAAAAAAAAAACAAAAAAAAAAAAACACGAGTGAAGATAGAAAATCATTGAAAATGGTCTTGTTGTGTAAACCTACTTTGACATCATTTTGCTTAATTTTTTTTGAAAATTTTTGATTTTTTCTACTTTTTTAAAATTTTGGAAACTCATGTCAGTTTGATGAAAAAGAAAAAAGGTAATTAAGTATTTTATCCATGTGTGCAATAAGATGGTTCGAAAAACACTTCTTTTAGAATTTGAAATCTTAATATCGAAATCGTGTTGCCCTTTTGTTGGATAAAAATCACGTGTAACAATTTGGGTTGAAAATTTTTAATTTTTAGTTTTCAAAAATCTTGAAAATTCTGAAAATTTTAAAAATTAAAAATAATATATTTTTATTTTAAAAAGAAAATTACCTTATGTTGGATTTCCAAATTTTGGAAAATACATGAATTCTGTATTTTTCAAACCCTTGTCAAAAATTCAATTTCTTTACTGAGAAAATTTCATAATGATTTCAAAATTCTATATTTTTCAACCCTGGGCTTGAGTGGTTCAGATTAATTTTATTTTAAAAATCTGAAAAAATCTGAAGACAGTTTTAGGTGATGGAGAAGAGGTCTGTATGGTGCACTATTCAATTGAGGCGTGATATTCCAAAACGGCCTCTGTCCACTTTTCAATATTTTACAGGAGAAGCAAAAAACGTGGTGTAACCTTGAGAATAAAAGCAATATCAGTGGCAATGATTCAGTTCTACAGCAGAGAGTCCTCGGTTAATTTAGTTGTGAGGTCAAGTACATGGACAGAGGCCATTTTGGAAATTTTTTTTGAAAAATTTTAAGACTGTTTTGGACCATTCTTTTTTTTTTTCTTTTTTAAATATCAGCTTTGTGTGTACAGCCTTTTTCCACCAGATGGCGCCATAAAATCATTTTTGAAAAAAGTGGACAGAGGCCGTTTTGGAATATCATGCCTCAATTTTAAATACATATTTTGAAAATTAGGCACACTCTAGGCTCTCATAACGATACAATAAATTGTTTCTCTTTCAAATACTAATTTTAAATTATTATTTTTTCTATACCTAACAGAAACAAATTGAGGATGCACGCAGATAAGAAAAATCTGAAACCTGAAAATTACACGATCGATTAATTTGAAAGAGAGGAAATAGTGGTGTATCTATGGGTACCTGCTGTGTCATAAAAAGTTACCATCTTTGATCTTCTTGCATTTTATTTATTAGATATTATTTTTTTGTTTTTGTAATCGTTTTTTTCAATTAATGTATACCTCATTATGGCTTAGTCCAAATAGGTACTTTAATTGCTACCATTTCATTACATTTTAATTTTGTACAGGTATTTGTTTATATTGATGTAAATTTACCTAGATACGTATGTACTATACCTATATATACCTACGTTTTTTTGTAGTATCTGGAAAAGTACCAACGATTCCTCGATGAGTGAGACCACATTCGCCATTTACTTATAACAAAATACACAATTTTTATATTTTTTTAATTAAATGTTCGTCATTTTATTTTGTTGTAAAATTAAAATTTTGCAGTACTTAAGCAAACATCAATCAAAAAACGTGTCTTCCAACTCTTCTCCGATAAATATGGCAACGAAGATCCAAACAGGTAAAGCTAATAAGAATAAAAAAATTTTCATAGGAAAAAAAATTACGGAAAATAAATTTCCCATATGATTAAAATTATGAGTATGACCGTAATGCGATGAATGATAATCATGGTGATTATGATGATAATAATGATGATGATGATGTCTTGCTGCTTTGGACGGTTCTAGAAATGCTTTTTCCAAATACTTTTTCAACGATTTGCTAAAACTGAATTGCGGAGCTTGTGGGCAATCACATATTAATTTGGTTCCAGTGAGATTCCGAGTACATTTAAATTTTCGCAAATTTTCACGCCGCCTTTTTTTCAGTTTTAGACTTAGATCGAACGACAGATAACTTCTTATTTTATTTATTGCATCTTCAGCGGCGTCGATTTTATTATAAATTTCGAGGCAATTTTTTTCACAAAATGCTTTCCCTTTTTTCGTATTGATTAATTTTCCTGATTTATTGATTTTTGATTTGCATTCGACCGAAATAATGTGGGAAATAATTATGGTTAAAATTCTTCAAAATATGTTTTAAAAAACACGCAGAAATCTTTTCTTAAAAATGATTTTAGAAAATTTTAAAACAAAATTTTCAATTTTGCCTCAAACACTCGCGACTTATTTCACTTATGAAAAAATTGGGTAAATGTTTCGTATTCGTACCAGGCATATTTTTGAATAAATTCAATACTTTATTGACGGTGTACTCCTTCACTGTATCTGTAATGGATTGAAAAAATCCTCCGGATTCGGTCGTGGTTCCATCAGGAGTTTGATGCGCTTTTTCGTCAACTGTACTTCCCGTTTCATCTTTACTTACCAACGGCAATCCGTGGAACAATGCTACAATTGTTAATAACAAACACAGTAATGTGCCTACAAGTTTCATAATAGGTACCGTACGCAAGTATCTACGTTGGGAAAAAACTTTATACCGAAGTCCACAAACGTTGCACCATGTCAAAGTAATAATGTATGTTACTAGAAAACAAAAAAGTGAGAGTATTTTTTCAAATTTTCAAGGCACGTCATCGTCATGCGTTCACATTGAACATAAAATATGGTGCTGAAGGACTTTATCCTCAAGTCAAGACTATGTGCCGTGTTCAATTAATTCCGAATCCCCTATTATGGGAAATGATTGGAAAAACTTTATCTGATAACACTGATTATACTTCGAAAAGTCGAAAACGACGGTGAAATAGTGTTACCAATTAAGGATTTCCTAGTTGAAAATTCGGAATTAATTGAACACGGTGTACTTAGTTATTTCAATAATTTATAGCTTTATTCAACATACGCACAGGCTCGTGTAACCAACCGCCGATAATGTCAACTATTAAATATATATATATATATAAATATGTGACATGTGACAGATCGTCATCTTTTGGTCCCAAACGTCAACAAATGGCGTCAGAACTCTTCTACCCCCCCTCCTTCTAAATCAGGGTCGGACACAATAGCCTAAATTTAAAAAAAAAAAAATCGGCTAAAAATATTTTTCGTAGGTAATGTTTTACTTTAAATTTAAACTAATTTTACGATAAAAAACGAATAGATATGTATTATGTACTTACTTCCATTCTAAAATGCAACCAAATTCCATGTGTTCTATTCATCAACACAGAAATCAATAAAAAATTGAGAAATTTATTTATTCCAATTACACTTACCTAATAAAAAAAAAATAAAAAAAAATAAAAAATGGATTACTTTATCAAGTACAAAAAAAATCGAAAAAAATGTTCTGTATATAAAATGAGAGATTACTTGGTGGAAAAAATGTGGGACTTCTTCTCTAATTAGGAATTTTTTTTATTCTAAAAATTGAGACATTTCGCACCTCCGAAGTAATACAATGATAACTCAAAAAAATTGAACTTCTTTATTTTTTGGTATTTCGTGCTCATTTCTGCAAATGAGCACGAAATCGACCCAAAAATAAAGAAGTTTAATTTTTTGAGTTATCATTGTATTACTCCAGCTCCGAAGATGTGATTTGTTATTCGAAAAAAATTAAAAAATTTTCTCTCCAAAAATTTGAGAAATAGGTATTTTTACCTATTCCAAAAAATAAGTTCAATTTTTCCCAAAAAAAGAAGTTTAATTTTTTTCCACAAAAAATTGAAATGTTTCCTTATCCAATATTTTGAGAAATATTTTTAATTTAAAAAATTGAACTTTTTTTCAAAAATGAGACAAAAAGATCAATTTTTTTACTCAGAAAATTTAATATTTTTTCTCAACAAAATAATTTTTTCACTTAGAGTACATATTTTTTGGGCTAACTTCAGAAAAATTTCACGATACGTACCTACATTTGTGACATCTTTTAGGTAAATATTTAAAATTATAATCCAATTTTCTTTTCTTTTTTGAAAAAATGCAACAAAGAACATTCATACTGCAAAAATTTTATAGAAATGACTGAACAAGCAGAAAATAACAAAAAAGTACAGAGTGAATAACTTCAGATTAATCTATAAGTGACCCGGCATAACAAAAGGGACCTAGTAGGTAAAAAATCGATTTTCACTTTTTTTGTGATATGAGCTCTACTTACCGAGGTCTATCGTCTGAGCCACTCAAAATTTTGAAAAAACCAATATTTCCAATCGGCACGACAAAAAGGACCTAGTAGGCAATGCAGCTGTTTTTTAAGAATTTGAATAAAAATGTGTAAAAATATGTCCCCAATTTGTTTCAAAATAGCTCATCCCAGGGCTGATGCTTGAAATACGTAATTTTAAGCTAAAAAATTCCATTTCTAAGAATTTTTGATCAATTTTCAAAATCATCACTGATCACAATAATTTTACTTGAAATCAATGAAATCTAATAATTTTTATTTTTCAATGTTTTTTCCCCCGTTTTATGACAACTTATGACGCAAAATGCTCATAATTTAGCCAAAACCCGATCTGATATTTTTTATCAGTAAGCTTCAAAAATTTGCTTATCACGCAATTTTCCCCTATTTTGGCAACACTGAGTTTGGTCAAATTTCCCCTATCGATTATTTAAAAAAAATTTGGAAAATATTTCACTCATATCCAGTAATTATTCGCCAAAATCTAAAAAAAGCATCCAGGATGTATTCAAGTGCTGCACAAATGGGAATCGAGCGGTCTTTGGGTTTACATGCATTATCCATCACATAAGAACAGAGACGGTTTGAGAAAATTTTTTTGGGGGGGTGTAGATCGAAAATGCCGAATGAAAATTTTCAAAATGCCGAATGATAATTAATAGGTACAACAGTGGGAAGTAAACCCCTGCGCTGAATTTTTTGAAAAAAGTGAGTTTTCGAAAGAACTTCTCACTATCCTCATAGAAAAATTTTGAAGAACTTATGGTAGCATTATGATTTGAATCAAAACGACTGTTGCTGCCCGAGCGAAGCGAGGACGAAAATTTTTGAAAAAATTGCACTTCTAAAAGAAAAGATGGGCTTTTTTTGCAGAAATTTTGAAAACGTACAATAATTTCTGGTTTTTTAAAAGATGAAAAAGTGATATGTTGCCCGATCGAAGCGAGGGCGAAAATTTTGAAAAAATTGGAATTTTTAATTAAAAATAATGCACTTTAACCATAATTTTTAATATTTTCAAAAAGATCATGTTCATTTTTTAACGTTATAAGTTATAACAATTGAAATGCGCTGATTTTTGATTCCTATTTTGATTCTGAGAGAAAGATGAAGTAGTAGAAGTACATTGCGCGAGCGAAGCGAGGGCGAAATTTTTTTTCATAAATTTACCGAATTTGTGAGTTGGAATTTCTCTCAAATTTATCGAATTTATGATTCGGAATTTCTCAAAAAGTTGCCGAATTTGTGATTTAGAATTTCTAAAAAATTTACATATTTGAAATTCAAAACTTTACCAAATTTTGTAAACATACCTAATTTAATTTGTCGGAAGTTTGCCGAATTTGTCGAAAATTTTTCGAAAATTTGCCGAATGGAATCACCGGGGGGGGGTGTTCCACCCCCCCACACCCCCCCCTCGCACCGGCTCTGCATAAGAATTCTTCTTACTTTGCAATGCATAATTGCTGCAATCGGCAGTTGGGCGGAGCCCCAACGAGGGTATGGGGGCGGAGTCCCAACGAGGGTATGGGGGCGGAGCCCCCATCTGAAGATGAAATCTTCAATGCAGACAGGAACTAAAACTGAAGACAAAAACCTGACATCTTTAAACTGAATTTGAAGTTAAAACTGATATTGAAACTGAAATACCATGAATGAAAAAGTTTTTAAAGGAGTACACTAACTTGGAAAAAAAAATTCGGCTGTCGCGGAGCATCTTGACTGCTACGCGTTTTTTTTTTTTTTAGCCGAATTTTTTTTTTAAAATTTAGGCTATTGTGTCCGACCCTGATTTAGAAGGAGGGGGGGTAGAAGAGTTCTGACCCCATTTGTCGACGTTTGGGACCAAAAGATGACGATCTGTCACATGTCACATATTTATATATATATATATATATATATAATTTTTCCCTACTTTTGGAACTCTAGGGCCGAGCCTAACAGGTCAAATGAGGTCAAACTTGATATGTAGGGTTCCCTCGGTGGCGGAAAGATGCAAAAAAAATTTTGGGGCCCTAACTCAAAATTGGGGATATGACCCTTTTTTGAGGAGGGTGCGGGGGAGCCCCAATATCATGAAATTTTTTGAAACTTGCCCCAGGGATGAAAGCCCTAATTACCTACACCATAGTCAAATTTCAGCCCCCTAAGTCATCCCCACCCATTTTAGGGCCCAATGGGGTCATTTTTTCACGTTGATCAGGCTACAGACCCCCCAAATAGGGCAGGGGGGCCAACATTTTCATCATGGATCAAATTTGTGCCCCTGATGTGCCTTTTGTAGGTTTCAACTTTTGGGCCCCCTTTGACCCCTGTCAAGGGTCAAAAATCAAGATTTTTCACTATTTTTAAAATTTTACCGCTACTTTTGGAACTCTGGGGCCGAGCCTAACAGGTCAAATGAGGTCAAACTTGATAGGTAGGGTCCCCTAGATGTAGGAATGATGCAAAAAAATTTTTGGGGCCCTAACTCAAAATTGGGTATTTTACCCCTTTTTGAGGGGGTGCGGGGGAGCCCCAATATCATGAAATTTTTTGAAACTTGCCCCAGGGATGAGAACCCAAATTACCTACACCATAGTCAAATTTCAGTCCCCTAAGTCATCCCCACCCCATTTTAGGGCCCAAAAAGTGGATTTTGGGGTCATTTTTTTCACGTTGATCAGGCTACAGACCCCCCAAATAGGGCTGGGGGGCCAACATTTTCATCATGGATCAAGTTTGTGCCCCTGATGTGCCTTTTGTAGGTTTCAACTTTTGGGCCCCCTTTGACCCCTCTCAAGGGTCAAAAATCAAGATTTTTCACAATTTTTCATGTTTTTTCTCGCTTTTCGGTACGTTGATCAGCCTGCAGCCCAAACCAAATGACCTTGGATGCTAAAATTTGGTATTTAGGATAGGTAAGGGTCACTGAGGTGCCTTTTGGGGTTTTTGACCCTCGAGCCCCAAAATTGGGGGTGGCCCTTTTTTGAGGGGGGCTCTAAAGAAGCCCCAATTTGACAAAATGATTTGAAATTTTTACCAACAATAGTGACTCTGATTGTCTCCACTGTATCCAAATTTCAGCTTCTCAAGTCATCCCCACCCCATTTTAGGGCTCAAAAAGTGGATTTTGAGGTCATTTTTTCACGTTGATCAGGCTACAGACCCCCCAAATGGAGCTGGGAGGCCTAAATTTTTATAATAGATCGAGTTTATGCCCCTGATGTGCCTTTTGTAGGTTTTGACCTTTAAACTCCTTTTGACCTCGATACAGGGTCAAAAATCAATATTTTTCAAGTTTTAACCTGTCTTTTCTGACGCGTTGAACAGCCTACAGCCCAAACTAAAAGACCTAAACAATCGAAATTTGGGATGTAGGGTCAGTAGAGGTCACTGATGTGCCTTTTGGGGGTTTCGACTTTTGAGCACCAGTTGACCCCCGTACAGGGTCAAAAATCAGAAATTTTCACATTTTAACCTATTTTTTAGGTGTGTTGATCAGCCTATAGCTCAAACCAAATGACCTTGGAAACTAAAATTTGGTATTTAGGATCGGTAAGGATCACTGAGGTGCCTTTTGGGTTTTTTGACCCTCGAGCCCCAAAATTGGGGGTCACCCCTTTTTGAGGTGGGCTCAAAAGAAGCCCCAATTTGACAAAATGATTTAAAATTTTTACCAACAACAGTGACTCTGATTGTCTCCGCTGTATCCAAATTTCAGCTTCGCAAGTCATCCCCACCCCATTTTAGGGCCCAAAAAGTGGATTTTGAGGTCATTTTTTCACGTTGATCAAGCTACAGACCCCCCAAATGGAGCTGGGGTGCCTAAATTTTTATCATAGATCGAGTTCATGCCCCTGATGTGCCTTTTGTAGGTTTTGACCTTTAAACCCCTTTTGACCTCAATACAGGGTCAAAAATCAATATTTTTCAAGTTTTAACCTGTCTTTTCTGACGCGTTGAACAGCCTACAGCCCAAACTAAAAGACCTAAACAATCGAAATTTGGGATGTAGGGTCAGTAGAGGTCACTGATGTGCCTTTTGGGGGTTTCGACTTTTGAGCACCATTTGACCCCCGTACAGGGTCAAAAATCATAAATTTTCACGTTTTAACCTCTTTTTTGGTGTGTTGGCCCTCGTCTGAAGAGCTGAAAGTGTGAAGGGGATTGAGAGCGAAGCCCTCAATCCTCTCCTGCCATGTCCCTATTGAGGGTAAAGCTCCCCAATAGGGGCATGGGGGCGGAGCCCCCATCTGAAGAGTTGGAATTGACGAGGTGGTTGGGGGCGAAGCCCCCAACGCGGGGGTATGGGGGCGGAGCCCCCATCCTAAGAGCTGAAAGTGATGAGGGGGTTGGGTCGGAGCCTCAACGGGGGTATGGGGGCGGAGCCCCCATCTGAAGATGAAATCTTCAATGCAGAGAGGAACTAAAACTGAAGACAAAAACCTGACATTTTTAAACTGAATTTGAAGTTGAAACTGATATTGAAACTGAAATACCATGGATGAAAACGTTTTCAAAGAGGTACACTAACTTGAAAAAAAAAATTCGGCTGTCGCGGAGCATCTTGACTGCTACGCGTTTTTTTTGGATTGAAAACTATTTCAATTTTTTAAAGTAAAGATAAAAGTAAGTGAAATGATTTCTTAGTCTTTTCTAAAAAAAAAAATTAAACGCGTAGCAGTTAAGATGCTCCGCGACAGCCGAATTTTTTTTTCCAAGTTAGTGTACTCCTTTAAAAACTTTTTCATTCATGGTATTTCAGTTTCAATATCAGTTTTAACTTCAAAAGGTTTTTGTCTTCAGTTTTAGTTCCTGTCTGCATTGAAGATTTCATCTTCAGATGGGGGCTCCACCCCCATACCCCCGTTGGGGGTTTGGCCCCCAACCCCCTCGTCACTTTCAACTCTTCACATGCCCCTATAGGGGTATGGGAGGAGGGGGTTGCTTTCAGCTCTTCAGATGGGGCCAACACACCAAAAAAGGGGTTAAAATGTGAAAATTTCTAATTTTTGACCCTGTACGAGGGTCAAATGGGGCTCAAAACTCGAAAACCCCAAAAGGCACATCAGTGACCTCTACTGACACTACATCCCAAATTTCGACCTGTTAGGTCTTTTGGTTTGGGCTGTAGGCTGTTCAACGCATCAGAAAAGACAGGTTAAAACTTGAAAAATATTGATTTTTGACCCTGTATCAAGGTCAAAAGGGGTTTAAAGGTAAAAACCTACAAAAGGCACATCAAGGGCATGAAGTCAAACTACTATGAAATTTTGGATTCCCTACCCCCATTTGGGGGAACTGTAGCCCGATCAACTTGAAAAAATGACCCCAAAATCCACTTTTTAGCCCCTAAAATGAGGTGAGGATGACTTGGAAAGCTGAAACTTGAATACAGTGGAGACAATCAGAGTCACTGTTGTTGGTAGAAATTTCAAATCATTTTGTCACATTGGGGTCCCTTTAGAGCTCCACAAAAAGGAGCCACCCCCAATTTTGGGGCTCAAGGGTCAAAAACTCCAAAAGGCACCTCAGTAACCCTTACCGATCATAAATACCATATTTTGGCTTCCAAGGTCATTTGGTTTGGGTTGCAGGCTGATCAACGTACCGGGAAGCGAGAAAAAACGTGAAAAATCTTGAATAAGGTAGTAAGCTTTATTTATTTTACAGTTGAGGTTGTTTAGCTCGCTTCCTCTTGATGTTGGCTTTTTATATTTTCTATTCTCTCGTTTCCAAGTCATTTTCATTCGTTTTACTAGGTATTCTGTACTGAGAATGAATGAGATGATCAGTAAGGCTGCACTGAGCGAACGAGAAAGTACTAGGTACTGTACAAATAATGTATTTTTAACTGGAAATGCAGTATATTATACCATAAAATCAATATTGTGTACTATAATATGGTCATGGATCCTATAATTGCAGTAATTTGGATCCTGTATGGAAGTACAGTAAAAAAAATGATAAAAATTACTATACTGTTCAGTATTTTTTACTATACAGTATAGTAAAAAATGCTGCAAAATGCAGTAAAATAGTGTTTTTTACTATACTGTATAGTAAAAAATACTACCCAGTATAGTGATTTTTACTGTAAAAGTAAAGTAATTTGGATCCTGTATTTTACTATACTAATTTCTTTCAGTGTGGGCAAAATATTTGTTTAGTGCATTGTATTTTTTGGCATGTCCGAATTTCTTCAAGCTCTTCGCGCTTCGTGACGTGTTGATCTTTGTAAATGCATATTTTTCAGACGTGCGTCTTTTGATAACATGTTTGAGACATTTCGAGATGACGTCACAACGAGTATAAGTGGTTACAAACACCCTCTGCCGTGCGTTTTTCAGGATACGGAATGGAAATTTTTTTGTTCGTTTTTTCAGTTTTTCTTCAATAACTTGATAATTTGAGCGAATTCATGGCTGTTTAAGCACAATAAACCGAAAAAGTGTTAATTGCAGTGTGCATTTGCGACACGTATCCTGAAATCGATTTCGTGAAGTTTGGAAAATAATTGTTCAAGACTTGATATTTCTCATATTCTCCAGAGATATATTTTTGAATTTAGATTAATTTTAAAAATTAAAAAAAATCCTTGAAATTTAGTAAATTTTAAAAGATGAGTCAAAATTCAAAATTCTTTTGATGAAAAATGAGGTTTTGACAATTTGTAAATTTTAACCGATTTTTGAAGTTGAAATGAATCAATTTTTTAAAAATATCTAACTACAAAGTATTCATAATTTTTTAGTATAATTTTTTAATTAAAATAATTTGGCTAAAAACAATCCAATTATTCAGAAACCTCAATTCTATATCTATTTACTTTTAAAATAGGCTGAGGTACCTATTTGACCCCTGCTGGTAGGTGAATTTAATTTACGAAATGGCTTCGGAAAGGCGAAAATTTAAAAGATTCTTTGTCAACGAAATAAAATTCATTATTATAAGCAATTTCTTATCAAATTGTTATCTTCGATAGGTAAATATTAAGTAGGTACGCATTTTTCAATCCGACTGTTTAAGGTAAACATTTTATTTTAATTTCGTAAGTGGTGTACGATTGTACGTGTACCTACAATTTTATAACAACCATGTTTTACGCCGATCTAAAACCGATCTTTATATTTTTCAAACTCTTCGGTGTAATTCCATTGCAAAATACGTGGGGAAAAAGCGACCATTTGAAAGTTTGTACTATGAGTTTTTATACTTTATTCTGCGTACTCGTCAAAGCTTCAATTTTGTTTGCCTACTTCTTATTAATGCGACGTGCTTTTTCAACAACACACGTAGCCTTACTCATCGGCACAATCCTAAACGAATTTTTTCAGTTAAAATTTCTCAAAGAATTTGTCCAATTCGTAAACCAAGTAGAAAAACTTGATTCGATTTTGGAAAAGTTATCAAAAACCACGCGTGAAAAAAAATACCGTTGGTTCTGCGTGGTTGTCGGTGTCACCATATTTAACATTTCGATTAGATTACTATTCAAGCAAGTAATAAGTTGGAAAACATTTTTAAAGAAAATATTCTTTATCGTAATTATATTTCCTTCGATAATGGTGCCAATGTCGTTCATTATTATTTGTAACGGACTAACCCAACGTTTAAAACAATTGAAATTAATATGTCGAGATGTCGAAGAGCAATTAATTACAACGCGTATTTTTTCTATTCGTGATTTTGAAAATTACTGTTTGCTCGAAAACATCCGATTAGCGTATGTCCAACTATGTAAAGCGGGAGAAAAACATATACAATTGTATGATTTTCCGATGGCGTTTTTTTTTCTCGCATTTTTTCTCGAAGCGTTTTATTACTGCTATTTATTAACCGTACTGAATGAAGAATTGCATATGTATCATTTATTACGATTCGGATACAATTGTTGCACGATTTATGCAGTTACAAACGCCACAGATCGTTTGAAGTACGAGGTAAGCAGAACGAGTAACTTGCTGTTTGTTCTATACTTTGGTGCAAGATAAGTTGCATACCTTAATACCTGAAAACGCGATACATGAAATGAAGATATTTTTGTAGCTTTCTGCTGTACCCAGCGACGGCAATGGGGAAGTGCAAAATGCGCACTTGCACCTGTCCCGAATTTTTCCCCAGTGCCCGACCAAAAGATTTTTATATTTTTTCCTTTTAGAAAAAACTCCAAAAAATAATTTTTCTACCCCACAAATTGATTCCAAAACTTGATGTTTTTTTATCTCTAAAAGACGTATAAATAAAAGGGTTCTTTCTCAAAAAAAAAGAAAAAAAAGAAACAGAAAAAAAACAGATTTCTTTCGCATAAAAATTATGAGATTTTTTACTCTAAAAATAAATTTTCACTTAATTTTAAAAAATTACAGATTTTTCCCGCAAAATTGAAAGATTTTATTTTATTTTTTAAATGTACCGTAGAGCGGGGCTACTTTCAAACGGTTACGAGCAAAAACATACGAAAAAAGTGGAAATTTTGTTCAAAGTAGCCCCTCTCTACGGTATGCTCAAGACAAAAAATAACTGCTTTTCCTCCAAAAAATTAGATTTTTTTAATAAAATAAAAAAAAAAACAAGGATTCTTATTTTTGAGTAAAAGTTGACCAAAATCAATATTTTTTCTGAAAAAAAACAACAGATTTCTTACTTCAAAAAATTTAGAGATTTTCCCGCAAAATTAAAAAAAAATTCTCCAAAGAAAAAGAGAAGTTTTTTCATTTCAAAAAGCTGAAAAAATTTATAATGTAAAAAAATGTAGAAATTTTTTCCAAATAAGTGATAGTGAGCGATTCTTTCTCCAATAAAGTTGAGAGATTTTTTACCCATTAAAATATATTTTTCAAAAAAAAAAATCTTTCACTATACAAAACAAAATTCTGCATAAACTCCAAAAAAATGATGACGTCTTTTTTTCAAAGAAAATTGGAAACAAAAAATGTGATTTTTTTCTCTATAAGTAAATCTTTTTTCAATTTAGAAAAACAACAACAACAAAATAAGAATAAATAAATTTTTACTTGAAAAAAATCTATCTTTGACTCCAAAAAGTTTATATAGAGATCGCCCCCCCCCAAAAAAAATTTGAACGGTCCAATTTCAAAAATAAAATAAATACGAAGAATAAAAATATGACAAAAGATTAAGTTTCTTTCTCCAAAAAAAATAAGTTTTTTCAAGTTGATTTTTTACACCAAAATTAAATTTTAACTATTTTTAAGAACTTCTTCCTCCAAAGAAGTGAGATTTTTTCTACAAGAATCTAATGAGTAAGGCCCATATTTTAAAAATTTCCTTATTCGAATATAAGTAATAAGGTATCCTTAAGACGTTCCTTAAGATTTTTTAGTATTTTAAAACGTTCCTTTTTCGAAATGAGGAATAAGGAAATGAATAAGGTACCTCGCGAGGTACCTTAAGGACACCTTATTATTGTATTTCGATAATTCTTATCAGAATTGAATGAACTTTTGAATGATTTTTTTTTAAGTTTTGTGAAGTTTTTTATTTTTTTGTAATATGGATGATATAATGAACAACATAATGCTTAATGAAATTGCAAAATTCCCAACCAGAGTTCTGCGAGATCGCAGCAACCCATTGAAACATAACAATGATAATGATTTCCTCACTCGGTTTCGGTAAAAGACGCTTATGAACGTGAATAATTGTACATACTTATTGAGTAATTTCAAATTATTTACGCAGTTGAGATGTTCATTTGAAGGAAAAGCAACAGGGTTTTTTTATTTTAAAAATTGGAGAAATAGGTATAAAATATTTCTACACCAAAAAATTAGGAATCCGAGCTTCTTTTGAGGTATTTCTGCGGAGAAATTATGTTCACTTATAGACCTTTACAGCAAAAATTCACGCAAAAGGGAAAAATTCTTTGATAACACGTAAAATCACGCAAAAAAGAAATTTGAATTTCACCATCAGTTAACCAAAAACGCGCGCAAAACCAGCAATATGCCAATGCTAGAAAAATACAGTATTTCTATTGGTTGTAATATCCGAAACTCGGATGAAACTGTTTGGCAACAATGCACCTTCACAAACCTTATGAATAAGATAAGGATAGTTTTAAAATACCATTTTAAGGAACCTTATTATAAGATCGTTTTTAAAATACCGATTTTCCTTATTCCTTACCTTAAGGAATAAGAATAAGGAAATCTTAAGGGAATTTTTAAAATACGGGCCTAAGTATTTTTATTACAACACAAGAGGAAAAACTTTCACTTCAAGAAAATTTTAATTTTAAATTAAACAAAAAATTGAGGTTCGTTTTTCTCTAAAAATAAGCGATATCTTTTAGGAGAACAAAGATTTTTTTACTCCAAACAATTGTTGGGTATTACAGGTACCTATTTTTTTTATTATTTTTTTTAACTTACTTACTTTATTCAAATTTTTACACATTTCTTTTCTCTAAGATTATTTTATATTATTTTTGAAAAATGAGAATTTTTTAGCACATGGTGGAACCGAAAAATGTGGATCGTGAAAAATTTTCAGCGGTATCACAAAAAAAGTGGTTTAAAAGTTGCTGATTGCTAATTCAAACAATTTATTTTGATAGAAAAAATTGAAAATTTTTATTACAGGCCGGATTACCAACTTTCAATTCTTTTAAAATAGGTATCAAAATTTTTAAACTTTTATTGCAAAAATTTATTTTTTAGGAAAATCAAAAATTGGTTACCCTGTAATGAAAAATTTTCAATTTTTTTATCGAAATGTATTTTTTTTTACATCAATAGGAGCTATTTGAGTTCAGTTTTGGTACCAAGCACGTGGTCTTCATTTTTTTCGTAATTCGAAAAATCTTAATTTTTCAACAATCTGCAACTTTTAAACCCCATTCATGGTGGTAAAACTGAAGCTCAATTGTTTAGAGAGGTGTAGAAACTCAAGACTACACTACCCAAAAGTGGCAAAGAACCGCGTTTTTTTCTCTCTCAAAATTGACCCTATTTTAAGAGCTTTCAATTCCCTTCTCCTTTGAGGTAGGAGGCTAAAAAAAATTTAGAGTGGTTTTCAACTCAAAATAAACCACCACCTTGCATATTATGGTCAAAATCCCTGATCTTTTTTGTTTTTTTTACTCCACCCTAACGTACATGTGATATTTGCATTCACGCAAAATTGTTTTAGGTGCTGGAGTTTGCAAGAGTGCTTCGAAAATTCAAAATAGATAGTGCACCGTATGATATTCAAAATTATGTAAGTGAACTTCTATTTGTAAAATAATTTTTAAACGGGTAGATACTTACCTACTTATTTTAATGGCATCATAATTATTATGTGAGTATCCACTTATAACTATTTTTAAGAGGAAATCTTCAAATATCTGATTGGCATGGTACCTATGAAAGCGAATATAATTTATAAAAGGTACCTACTGTGACAGTGGCGTATTCAAGGGGGGTTCAGGGGGTCCAGACTCCTTTTGGCGACGAAAAA
The DNA here is from genome assembly GCA_959613365.1 of Balanococcus diminutus. Classification (NCBI taxonomy): domain Eukaryota; kingdom Metazoa; phylum Arthropoda; class Insecta; order Hemiptera; family Pseudococcidae; genus Balanococcus; species Balanococcus diminutus. The sequence goes on along the minus strand of OY390715.1, from coordinate 39,025,993 downwards.
GTTGAAAAAAATGACAAAATTTCAGTTATTTTCAGGTTTTTAATGCCATGTTTAGCGAAAAGTTCACTTTTTTCAGTCAAGACTGCCCCCCCCCCCCCAATTGAATGACTGTCTGGCTACGCCAGTGTAATTGTGAAAAAATAAAAAGGCACGTGATATCATCGAAATTTCAGTTGTCGCAATGCTGTAATCAACAGGATATGTGTATTGGTGACTATACGTACACGTAGGTGTACATTGTACGGGGTACGTACATAAGCATTGAATGATAAATTTTATCGCAAAAACTGGTGATAAACTCTTGAAAATGGATTAATTTTTTTTTTCAAACTTCGAAGTACCTATACCTAACCTACATACAAGCATAACTACTGGTCCCATCTACACCAATGTATCAACAAAAATCAGCATTGAACAAAATGAAAATTGAAAAAAAAATTAATCGTTATTAATTTACAGGTTGAAGTATTCATAATACACGTGCAAAAAAATCTTATAATTGCGGATAATTCAGGTTACATATCAATAAACGGACAACTACTTCCGTCGGTAAAAAAGTTTCTTACTCGATAGGTGAAACGTAGTCAGCACTTTTTTAAACGAGATATTTTATTTCTTTAATGCGATTAAGTAGATATACTGTTCTGCAAGTATTTTTAAATGGTAATAAAAATATGCTCGAGGTTTATACTATTCTCTAGCTTTCTTCACCTCGTGAATAGACAATTGCTTGAAATTCGTTCAAAATTATTCTTAGTATCATTGTATCGTTCGATAGTTAGTTTCAAGTCTGTTAGTCGAGAAGAAATCATTTTTTATAATTTATAGTAATTTTTTCTGGTTACAGTTGGCAACGAGCTTTGTCACTTACTTCATTGTATTGGCGCAATTAGCTCCGGAGTTGAAGAATTATATTTGAATTTTGAAGGAGTAGGTAATTGCAATCTTTTCTTATGAAAGTAGGTACATCTTTTGCTCCAGATAGGTAGGTTCATAACACGTAAATAACACCCTGGTGTAGGGTAAATCGTAGTAGGTAATGTAAAAGCTAAAATTATCATTAATTTTAGTGCAAACATAGTGATACTAGTAAGTGATAAGAAGATACGATACGAAGGAATAACATTTTAATAAAGACGAGTGAATTCAATATCAATATTTTGTCAATAATTGTAATCTGTGGAAGTAGAGCTCGAAAATTCGATACTTATTTCCTAGAATTAGATACGTATCAGTTTTTTTTTTCAAACTTAAAATTAAAAATAATAATTTGAAGTGTCACGTGTTTTATTGATTTTCCTTAAATTCAGCGATAAAAATAAAAATAATTTGGTTAGAACCGCAGGTAGCAACAATTTTAGAAATCAAGTTTTTAGCTGATTTTTTGTGTTTCAAATAATGAAATTTTTAAATTACTTTCCCATTTTTCAAATTTTTCAGGGTGATTTAGTGATCTAGGTAGGTATTATTTTTTTTTTAAAACTTTAGGTACATTATTTTGAAAGTTTTTAGAATTTTTTACAATAAGTGAGTAAATATGTACTTTTCAATTTTTTTGCGAAATGAAAATAATATTTCTACATTGGTATACTTTGGAATAACTACAGAATCCCTCAACTTTTTGAAGAAATAAAAGCGTGGTAAAAAATGTCTTAATTTCTTAGAAGTAGGTAAAATTTTCCAACTTTTTATATAGGTATCTATTGAAATTTTTTGAATGATAAAATAATCTCAGTGAGTAAAAATATTTCTTAAACTCTTGAAAAAATATAATCATTTCGGAATAAACAAATCATTTATTTAGATCGCCATTTCTTATAGGAGTAAAAAAATATTTTTCAAAGTTTTTGAAGAAAAAGTACCTTTTATTTTCAAAGAAGAAAAAATTGAAAGATTTTTTCGGAGTAAAAAAATTTCCCAAAGTTTTGGAAAAATTATTGATTTTCTCAATTTTTATTTTAAAGTAAAAATAGTTCTTAAAATTTTTTTTGAATTTTTTTAGAATTAAAAAAAGTGATGTGTTACAAGAAATTGCGACAGTATCCGAAACATTTTTTTTTTTTTTTTGAGAAGAGCGATTCTAAAATAACATTGCCGAACAAATGTTAGGTATTTTAAAATCGCTTTCGTCGTGAACAATAAGTCGCAATTTTTCGTGACGTCGTGACGCATCAAATTTATCAATTTTTCTAAAGAGAAAGTCAAATTTTTGGGAAAAGATTCTCTTATTTTTTTAAGAAACAATAAATTTTTCAATTTTTCCGCAGCGAAAAATATTTTTTGACTTTTTTTGGAGAAATAAACTGATTAATTTTTATGAACTAAAATATTCTTGATTTTTATAGAGAAGAAAAAAATTATTTTTCGTTCCGATTTTTTTTCAAAGAGAAATTTTTATTTATTTTTGTCTCAATTTTTTGACATGAAAATATTGATCAAAATTTTGGAGAAAAATCTCTCAATTTTTAGGGCGGAGGTGGGAGATTTATTGAGTAAAAATTTGCATGTTTATTAAAATGTAATTAAGAAAAAATATTTTGAATTTTTTTGAAATAAAAAAAAAAAAGTTTTTTTGTAGAATGAAATTTCATATTTTTAGAGAGAAAAAAGTACCTCAATTTTTTAAGAGAAAGACCATTTTTATGTTCAACATAATAAAATTCATCCTGCCAGTCTTTCACTTTCAGGAAGAAATTGAGCTACATCCTAGAAAATTCCAAGTTGCCGGACCCGTATTTGTAACTCCTGACCTTGCGTCTTCTCAGTAAAACAATTTTTAATTTAATTTTGAAATGTAGTTTTTCTGAAAAAAAATCACTTTTTTGTGAGCTTGTATTTACCGATACACTTACCCACAGTAATCGGATTTATTTTTAAACCAAGAATTAGTATAAACGAGTATACCTCCTCACTTACTTGTTCTAAATGAGGTGAAAGTTGGCAAAACCACTTCGTCTGATCGTATGTAGGCCTAATTTAAAATAGATTTAATTATGAAACTTCAAGTTCAACGACCTCATCAATGATCAACTATTTATCACCAATAAACAACGCTTTTACCCAAATAAAATAAAATCCAACTCAGCACCTATTTTTTTTTATCCAGCAGATTTCAGTAAACACACCTTGAGAATAATAATATAGGCAGTGTGTAGGTATTTGTAGACTCATCTTGTACGAGTATTTCTTCAAGATACAAATGATACAAATACAACAAGCAAGATTAGTTATATGACTTTATCAGCACAATCAAATTAACAGAAAAGAGTGGTAATTAATAAATTTCAAAATTTGAAACTTCAGCTGATAAAGTAAAATACGTATCTTTGAGGTATTTCGCTGTTACCAAACCTGTTACAAACTCGCTAGTTGAACGTGATCAAGAAACTGCACGTGAACTTAAATGCAAAACCTTACGTACGTTAGATTTATCGGGTTGTTTTTATGATTTTTGCGAGAACGGTTTGGAGCAGGTAAGTACGTATTCCGTCCAAAGAAATCTAATTTATAGAGATTAATTAAATCAGTACCTACCTATTTTAAGAGTAGATGTAACGTACTATTTGACCTAACGAAGTAAGTAAAATGACTTGAATCTATAACGTTGATTTAAAACATAAAAATGTCACTTTTATTTTGGACGAATGATCTCATGTTTTGGATTACAAAACTTCCCAGGTGCGATTCAATTTCTCAAAAAATATCAGCTTTCTACGAGTCAACAACCTTGCAAATTTTTGGAGGCCATTTGGAAAGATAACAACTTTTTAGGTAGGTAAATAAGTCAGTAGGCACTCCTATTGGCAAAATTGGACGAAAAATCGTCAGTTTGCTAGCGACTAGCCACTTTTTTATTATGACTAACGATTTTCAGATTAAAACCCAACAATTTTACCAACAAAATCTCCAGTCGTTAAAACGATTGGAGATTTTCATGGTTGTTTGTCTTTAGTCGTTTAAACTACTGACGATTTTTTTGGTTGCTTATCTCTAGTTGTACATGCAACTGAAGATTTTTGTGGGTCCTTGTCTTCAGACGTCTAAACGACTTAAGATTTTCATGGTGGCTTGTCTTTAGTTGCCTAAGCAACTGAAGATTTTCGTGTTGCTTGTAATAAACGTCCAAGCAACTGAAAACTTTCGTGGTTGCTTGTCTTTAGTCGTCTAAGCAAGTGAAGATTTTCACAATCGATTGTCTCCTAAGCAACATTCGACTTTTAAAAAGATCGTCTGTATGCAGGAGTTAATTTCATAGTCTCTAGCGACTAGCAACAAAATCATAACAACTACCAACTTTGCACATATGATAAGATGAAGATTGACGACTCGCGACTAATTCATTCGATATATCCTCAGAAGCTAAATACTTTACTATGTGATTTACAACTCGCTAGTCACATAGTTATTTTTTCGTTTGTTTCAAGTTTCAAATGTAACCGTTTTTCAGTTGTCGCTGTCGTTGGAGAGGCTGTAAGGTAAGACGTGCTCGTACTCAAATTAGGTTTGATCAGTGTGGAATGGTGTATTGTGTAATCTTTGTAATCTTTTTGAGTGTCATTGTGTGCAATCATTTGTGTACTTGTGGTGTTGAACAATAAATCCTACATTTTGAAACGTATTTTTATTTTTGGTTCATTTTGCTGTTTTTTTGTGTTCGTTTTTTTAAAAGTGTACCTATAACAGTTTTCGTTTATTAAATTTAATCACTGTTATTAAAAATAAATTTTTGGAATTTGATTTATTCAAAAAATATAACGGTTTTTGTTTATGTGAAAAATGAACTGTTTGAAATTTTAATATTACCTACACAATAGATACGTTTTATTAACTTTAAATTCGGTACTTCAAACTAAGTATTATCGTGGTTTTTTTTTGTTTTTTTTTTCGTAAAATCAATTCGAAAAGTAAAAAATGTGCTTCAGGTATATTTCATGTGTAAAGTGCGCGCTTGTTATGAGGAGAATCGCTATAGGTAAAAGTCGTCAGCCAGTCGCTAGCAACTTTTTGGTTAAAAATCGCGCGACTAAAACTGTGGTGAGTCTTCAGCAACTCACGAGTCTCCAGTCGTTGCGTAACTAGCAACCAGCAATAACAACTAGGCGCTAGTCGCTATAGCCAGTTGCTAGTTATGCAACGACTGGAGACTCGTGAGTTGCTGAAGACTCACCACAGTTTTAGTCGCGCGATTTTTAACCAAAAAGTTGCTAGCGACTGGCTGACGATTTTTTAAACGACTTTTCCAAAAAAATTGTCAATAGGGAGCTAGGTAGATATTTTCATACTTATCTGTATCTACCCATAAGCCAACATAATTTTTAATAGATTATTAAAATTACGGGGAAGGGTCGTTGGGAAAATTCATTTCAAGAACAAATAAGTATTCCAAATTATGTTACTTTTTATTACAACCTGTTTGAACTTTTTTTGCCATTTTGGCTATAAAAGTAAGTTGTACCTAAATTATTTTTTTGACGTCATTATAATGACAAAAAATGGCTCTTATTAAATTAAAATGAAAAAAAATTGGCGAAATAATAAGTAAGCCGAAATAAGTATACTCGAATTAATCTAAATTTGAAATATTTTTAAATCGAGGAGTGATTTTGACCAGATTTTTAACTTCTATATTTAGAAACTCGTTAACTTTCAACGTCAAATGTCAACGTCGAGTAATACACAATTTCAAAATTTATTATCGTTTAAGCGATAAAACTTATCAAGCAAGTAATCAACCATACCTTACCATCCATTTACCTTGTCGCGAACGAGCTGACCACTAGTTATAACCTCATATGATTTTATAAAGCAACACAATTTTCGAAAAAGTCGACCAAACAGGTACTTAATACTTACTTAAAAATAGAAACGATGATAAGGAAACCAAAAGGAACATACCAACTACCAAAGGTACCAAAAATCAGACCTTTTCGTTCGAAGGTCAATAGTTTACTTAAGTAGGTATTCATTGAAGAGAATATGAAGTTCGAAGCGTTCATTTTATGCATATACAATATACATACGCTCAGTGGCGTGCACAGGATTTGAAAATACTGGCGCAAAGGTAGATCAGCAACCACCCACCCAACAAATATCTGCACACCCAACTTCATTTTTTCGTTTTGACCTTTTTTTTTTTTTTTTTTTTTTAGCGAACGAATTTTTTACCCCATAGGGGCAAATAAATTAAAGACTTTTCGAATTCTCAACCATTTGCCGAAACCTCTTTTCCTTGGAAAAAAATTTAGAAAGGCGTGACGAAAGCGATGTCAGTGGAGGTGAGACTCCAAATTTTTCAACTGATTTCCTTCATTCTCCCAATTAATCTTCTTTAAATTTCTCAACTTTTCCTCAAATTTAAAAAAAATGAATATCTGACGTGATAGGTTTTTAAACATTCTAATGATGGCATGCTAATATTTAAAATTCGCCTCTCCCGAAAAGAAAAAGCGAAATGCTGCCCAAGCGAAGCGAGGGCGAATTTTTTTTGGAAAAAATTGTAATTTTGAAAAGAAAACTACTCACTTTTATCACAAATGGATTAAAAAAATTTTGAGAAGGCTTATGCTGTCTGAGCGAAGTGAGGGCGAAAATTTTTGAAAAAATTGTGCTCTTGAATGAAAAAATTGCATTTTATAATTTTTTTTTATATGAATTGAAAGAATTTTAAAAACTTGTAATAATTTTAAGAATATGCAAATCAAAACACACTGATTTTCTGCACAAATTAAAAAAAAAATCAACCGAAAACCTGGAGAATCATCGTTCTGCCCGAGCGAAGCGAGGGCGAATTTTTTTGAAAAAATAGCCATATTAAATTAAAAATCACGCATTTTCTGCAAAGATTTAAAAAAAAAATGAAAATATATGATAATTTTTGGATTTTAAAAGATTAAGAAATACAGAATACGTTGCCCGAGCGAAGCGAGGGCGAAATATTAAAAAAAAAATTGCACTTTTGAAAAAAAAATCATGCTTTCAATGCATAAAAATGTAGAAAAATGCGATAATTTTTGAATTTGAAAAGAGAAAGAAACAATATGTTGCCCGAGCGAAGCGAGGGCGAAAATTTTTTTCAAAGTGCAATTTATAAAATTATAAAAAATTATTGATTTTTGGGGAATTTTTTTTTTGACAAAATTACAAATTATGATTTTATGAATGTTTGTAGGTAATTTTCAAAAAATTATAAATTTTTAAGAGGTTATAAAATTTTGAAAAATTGCCCATTTTTTAGAAATGATTACTTTCACTTTTGACTTTTTGAAAGTTTAGTGTTGTCCCGTAACTCTTTGTACTTGAAAAAAAAAGTTATTCTTTTTTGTTTCCCAATACAATTTTCAAAAAAATTTTCTAATTGAGGTAAAAAACTAGAATTGCTTTCCAAAAAAAAATGAATTATTATAAATTTTTTCTAAGAAAAAATTGAAAAATTTTTAAAACCATTATTTATTACTTTTAAAAAAAAAACATCAAACATGACTTCTTTTACTTTAATACTTCTACTTTTATAAAATGGAATTCTTTTTTTAAACAAAAAATTTTCTGATTCAAAAAAAGATGGGTTAAAAATTTCTCATTTCCTTACCTATAGTTATCGAAAAATTTCAAGTCGCACTCAGATGACTCAGATGCAATTATGAGGAAAATATATACGTATACCATACCAACACCAAGTATTACATAAATGATGGAAATGGTGAACGATACAAATACGATTAGCTTTATTCATTTTCGCTTTGGAAGTTTGCTAGAAAATTCTGATCAACAGATCAAGTACTTACATTATTACATTTTTATGTGTATATTTCTCATTTAAAAGAATAATTTACTATTTTCCCTTTGAGTTGGTGAAATTGTTTATTTAAAAATGTAGAAAAAATTTCATTATTGTGATTATGATTTGGTGGTAGCCGGACACCCAAAATATCCAAACTGAAAAATATCGGCGCAGCTGCGCCAAATTTTATGCCTGTGCGCGCCACTGCATACGCTATTGAACCTTAAGTAGGTACCTAGACCTACCCATTTATAATGAGTTTGACCATGCACGTTCATGTTCAGTCAGCTGGATAAACGGCAAGGGGTATATCAGTTAGACCTGAGATAGACCGTAAAGGCTGATTTTTTTTTAAACGCTCGAAAACTGTTCATTTACTGTCACATGGTTTTTAACAATAAAACCCCTCACCACGTGAAAGCAGATTGAAACATATGTAACGGATGCAGTAAGCATACCCCAACGTTATATACAACAAGTACTTACATTTAAGAGCCGAGCTACATGCTGAGGCCTTTTTTACGCACATAACGTAAATAAACACATGTGCTCGTTTACGGTGGATTTAAAAATTCAATACTCCGACATTCTTTTATGTGGAAGTGAAACTCATTTATCAGTGTATTGGAAAACACCCGAGTCACACGAATCTGGTGTAGATAAATTAGGTAGGTAGGTTACTTCAAAATCAAAACGAACAATTAATCTAAAGAAAATTTAAATCCTTCTTCATTTAAATGCCCTCCTCCCCAACGAATAATTTAGTTTTTTAAATATTCTATCCACAATACACGACGACGTACAAATTAAAAAATATATTTTAGCCATCACTGAAATATCTCTTGTAACAAAATGTTTGAAAAGAAGCAGGTAGGTATAAAAGGCGATCCTTTCAACTTGAAATGTTTGTCTACTGGTTTGTATCAACCAACACGAGAAAACAACTCGATTAAGTAAAACAACATGTTCGAATCGATTTGAAATTAAGTTTGTATCAGTTGAAATTCAAAAACCACGAAGGAATTTTTATATACGAATTCTTGCCCGTAGCTATGGTTAAATGGAAAAATGTATAATGCAGAAGTTCGTCATCGTCGACAACACAACCATAGGTACTGTAAATTATTCTGTTTCAACTTATCAATAAGAAGGAAGTATTTTACGAAGGAAGTATGTTACGATGGAAAATCAAGCGTGATCGACTTTTCATCATAATTATGCTAATACGAGAAGCGATAAAATAGTTACGTACGTACCTTTCATTCGATGTACTCGTACTTGTACAATGCAGGCGTTTTTGCGAAGAATAAAGGGTTAAGTTTGTCTGAAGAGAGTTTAAAATAGGTAGATAAAAAATTACTCGTGAAAGTTGAAAATTGAAAAACGAGTTTTTTCATTTTCTTTTATTTTTGCACCAAATACGTAAACATAAAACAAGATTTGATACGTCTAAAGATTCAGACTTTTTCTCGAAAAATTTGGGAAATATTACTTTTTTATTCCAAAAAATTAGGAATGGAAATTTTTATTCTAAAAATTTCAACAAAAAAAATCAAAAAACGTGAAACTTTTCATTTCAAAAAAATTGAGAATATTTTAATTTTAAAAAATAATGAAAAATTTCAGTGGCCTGTATCAAAAATGAAAAAAATAAAAATAAAAATAATTTTGAAAAAATTGAGAAATTTATTCATTTTAAAAATTTTGAATTATTTTACTCCAAAAAAATATATCTAGTAGTAGGTAAGTAATATATATTTTTTAAATACCAAAAAATTGAAAATTTTTTATTTCGAAAAAACTGAAAAATTTTCACTTTGAAGAATTTGATTTTTTCACTCCAAAAATAAAAATCAAATTCATTCAAAAAAAAAAAAAAAAATCCTAAAAATTATTTAAAATATTTTATTCTAAAAAATTGAGAAACTTTTCCATTTCCTTCATTTTTTATCACTCACCATTGTGACTGAAAAACGATAAGTATTTTTCAGTTTCTTTTTTCAATTTGAGGGTTAATCCTAGAGTTTTGTAGAAGGTTTAACTTCCTGGATTTGAACTTTTTGATTTGGGCATCTTTGGAAAGTAGTTTTTTTTATCGTCAACAAAATTTTAAAAAATTGGCGTTTACAGTTACACGTGTCTAGATAAGAGTCAATCTTGGAGGGAGGAGGGGTGAGTGTTTTTTGAGAATTTATGGTGTATCATCATTTGCATACATGCGACCCTCACGAAATTTTATCACATTCATGGTGGAAATGAGAGGCAATCTTCATTTTGTTTAATCTTGTATATTTTGATGCCTGTTTTTGCGCCACCTTGTTCGCTTCTCGAAAAAAATGTACAAAACCTTTTTTGCAGATAATTTCATGAACTTCAATTTCAGTAATGATTGTTTTTTTTGTTTAAACGCATATTTCAAGAGTTATAAGCGAAAAGCAACGACAGGGTCTCTGTGCGGGTTCACTAGGATAGTCCTTATATTATTTTAGACTTGAGCATTTTCAGAGTTGCTTTTTTTTAATGACAAAATAGTTCCCTTTTTTTTTTTGATAACCTACTAAAGATGTTATTTTTCATTAGAATTAATTCCAAATTATATTTATTTTTCATCTAACTTAATTTCAAGTAATACGAATTGGGGCGCCTCCAATTTTTCAAAAAAAAAAAAAAAAAAAAAATTGAGCAAAATTTTTTACTTAGGTATTAATTAAAGTTTTTTTTTTTTAAATTGGAAAATAATTCCCAATTTTTTCTTATATCCCCTAACTGAATTTCAATTGGGCTCTATTAAAACCCCTCTTTAAAAAAAGAGAATGACAAATTCTCAAAATTTTGCCTTCCAAAGATACTATTTTTCATGAGAAATAATTCCAAATTATTTCATTTTCCATCTAATTTGATTTTAAGTAATACTTTAAGACGTCTCCAATTTAAAAAAAAAAAAAAAAACGAAAAAATTGAGAAAAATTTTTTACCCGGCAAATAATTTTTTTTTTCAAATTGTAAAATAATTCCATATCGACGTGGACGTGTCAAAACCATGTATGTCGGGTTTTTCAGCAAAATCACTTTTTTGGGGTTTCTTATAGAAAAAAAATGGAGAAATCTAATTTTGATCACCTCGTATGTCGTAGTCGAATTCTAACGTTCCAATTGGCTTATTTACTTTTAAAAATCACGTAGACGCGTGTATTTTTGGCGACGTTTTTTGTCTCTCCTGTAAAATTTTGATATTCCAACATACGTGGTTTTGACACGTCCACGTCGATATTTTTAATTTTTTCCACCAAATGAATTTCAATTGGGTCCTAGGCAACCCCCTCTTTAAAAAAATGAGAAAATTGACCGATTTTCAAAATTTCCCTTTTTTTTTGATAAGCTACTAAAGATGTTATTTTTCATGAGAAATAATTCCAAATTTCCATCTAACTTAATTTCAAGTACCTAATACCTTGAGACGCCTCCAATTAAAAAAAAAAAAAAAAAAAAAAAAACAACGTAAAAATTGAGAAATTATTTTACTATTAAAGTTGTTTCTTTCACTTGAAAAATAATTCCTTATTTTTTTATTTTTCCTCAATGAATTTCAAGTGAACTCCTGTGTTGAAATTTTTTTCACTTTTAAGGGCAACTCTTTTGAGCCCATACCGAGGGATGAGGTTCAGGGACTTTTTGGTAGTTCATCTGGATATCGAAAGAAACATTTTAAAATTTAAAAAAATTCACGTATGCAATTTTCTCTATTCTTATAGCCTAATTTTACACACATACAGCCATGTTTTCGATTCTCAAATCTTTCAACTATACAAATATTTCACTCGAAGTTGATGCATTCGCATGCAGCATGACTATGACATTTGCAATAAATCTACTAATTTTTTATTCTTCGAGCATGAGCTACTATCAAACGCAAACTTACACATGTCCTCCATAAAAATGTACTTATACCACCAACATTAGAATAAAACTTATCAGCAATGTTAGTTTCGTGATTTTCAACGTAGAACGTATTACAGCACGATCTAGGCAAAGCTTGATAGTACGCACAATAATTCCACTACGCTAGCAAATGAAAAAAATAAACACAAACATAAGGGAACCAGTAAAGATAAAAACATATACTAATTAACAAATATGTTGACAAAACTGAATTACAAAAACGCATAAAGGATCAGGTTTCAAGTTTCGCGAATATTTTTTTTTCAACAGTAAATATTTTTCTAAAAAATACAAATACATGCATTCAAAAGAACAACCTTTTACACAGAACAAACACAAAAATTCACATCATATTCTATCACATAAACGGGACTTGGTACACACAAAAATTAATTAGGATAAGTAAGCTCGAGCAAACTTAATTAATATAATCTTAAATTTAGGCAAGACTTCGAAAATACTGTACATTTGAAAAAAATACGTTTTTAAGCTCGCGTGTAAATTTTTTGAGCTTCGACATGATAAAACCTTAAGTATAATTTCGTATTTATTGGTACATTAAAAAACGAAAAAAAGAAACTATTTATAAGCATAGTTAGCAAATTAGCAACATCAGAGGAAAAAACAAACAAAAGACAATAAAACTTAAAATACGAAAAAGGCACATATTTTAAAATACCTTTAAAAAATACGATAAAATTACTTATCTCATATTTTTGTACCACAAATTTAAAAAAAAAGAAAAACCGTTTTGAGATGAGCACAAAAACATGAGATCAGGTACAAGTCGTTATGAAGAAAAAAAAATTATACTTAAAGACAATCGCTTCAAATTCGATCGTACATAACGTTTATTATGTAACCTTCTCAGTCATTCAAAATAAAAAATTGACTAGATTTCTTTACGAAAAGAAAAAGAAAAATAAATTTTAAGGAACGAAATCAAATACTTATTTCTGAACACCTACTACGTCAATACGTCGTATACGTAAATAAGCCTCTATCTTTTTTCATTTTAAATTTTACACCATTGTTGTACAGATAACAATGATAAGGTTGTGAAAATTTATAACCTCAACTCTTATTAAGAAGCGTATTTTCGTAAAAAGAAAAATATATGAATAAATTCGGTGAAGTTTTTGTATTAGCATATGAAGAATAATTTTCATAGCCATTGGGAGCTTTCTAGTCGCATACATTATTCATCGGATCGACAAAACACCCAATCGGTGACCCGTATGATACAGAAAAAAAAGAACAGAGCTTTAAACTACTTCCACATATATTTTACTCGTACCCGAGAACCTGATACAAGAACCAGTTTTATTTTTTTAGCGCCGATTTTAAACCTTCATGCGGGACTTTACAACCGCTACGAAATTCGTATTTATTGAACATTTCACCTCGTTAATGCAATTACATTAGTTCAACGAAGTGATTGTACCCAACTTATGCCTACAGGGACAAACACGAGTTAAATAGCTATTAAAGTCTATGCCCTACTACGTAACAGAAGATCGAAAATTTTTCCGAAATATAAATCAAAATTATTCGAAAAATTAATAATTTTCATTTTTTTTTTTCAAATTACAAAATATTTTTTTTAAATACCTGTTTTTTTCATTTTACGATCAAATCGCAACACAGGTTTAGTATATTATGGAAACTACAAAATATCTTATAATAATTTTTAAAAGCTGAATTTTTCCACTTAACGCGTACACATAGGTTTAGGTACCTACGTGATAATCGACACGTGATTTTTTGCATTTTTACTTACTTAATCCGCGCGGATATTTAATTTTTGAAAATTCGAACATTTTATGGCGAACTTGGCAAACTGTAATGTAATCGAAAGCAGAGTTTTACCACTTTTTTTTACGATTTAATTAAACAACTCGAGTAATTTAGGTGGAAGGGTTATTCGTGAAAGCGTTACATTATTTTAATGGGTTAAAAACGATGGCAGCAAGGTTGGTTGGCGTCGATATTTTCAGATCAATTAAGTTAAAATGCGACAATATAAGTCCATTGATTTACGTAACATGTGTCGCTGACGAGCACGTGTTAAAACCGTATACCTGAAATGGTCAGCGACGCAGCATGAGACTAATCGATTCTCGCTATTTGTGCGTTAAAAATGTGGAAATAGGAAGAAATGTGCGAGATTCGAAGTACAACCATTGACAGATATTTTGCAAAATTAATAACAAATCGTAGGAGATCGTAATCGCATAAAGTATCGGTAGATTTACTATCAATTTACATTTTTTATCAGCGATGAAAACTACTCGTACATCGCTTTGAAAGCTGACCGACAATTCGTAGTAAATGGACGAATAGCAAATGAGTAGGTAGGTAAGGTACTTGCATATCGCGGAATACTTTTGAGTTTTTGGAAGACTCGTCTAATTTCTAAGAATTTTATTGCATTTGAAACTTGTATAATTATCGACTGCTGAATTACTGGAAAATGCCCAGCGATAAAGAATAAACCGACGAAATATCGCCTCAACTTGAACTTTTCGGCCTAAAGTGTGATAGAAATAATAGTTCAGTGGAATCACATTTTGAGGTCAAACAAATAGCTAAATAATTTTTTTTTGGTTTATTTTGTAGGAGCATAACTCTGGGGTGGGTGGGTCGTTTTCAACTTTTTTTGGAAAATAAGAGGGGATTCGAAAAAAGTGTCAGGGTGATGTCAAATGAATGAGAAAAAAAATTGACACCATCCCACAATTTTTTTCGAATCCCCTTCCAATTTTTCAAAAAAAAGTCAAAGACGACTCACCCTAGTTAACTCGATCATAGTATAAAGTTTCCCTCCACTCACCTTTTGAAAGTGACATTTTTGATGCTTCATATTCTCAAAGATGTTTTTCGCATTTATTTCTCCACCACTAAATTTCACATGGAAAAACATCTGTAAGTAAATTATTCCACATTAAATGTCCCACAACTTTGTTCCCATACACATTTTCTTTACGAACCATAGCAATGGAGCAGGGAAGTTTTGGAGATGTAGGAAAATACTTGTGGAGTCACATAAGATATACGTACACTCAATTTTCAAAGTGCGATGACTCTGCGAAACATCATCCAAAATATTGAAAATTTTTTACGGATTTCACTTTACAAGGCTCGGAAATGATTAACAAAATCGTTCAAAATAATGAATAATAACGACTAATTTCGGTCCAAAAAATAATGACGAATAATTACTCATTTTGGACCAAAACACATGACAAAAATAACTCATTTTAACGAAGAAGGGGCCATTTTTAGATGCATCTTCTATTAAGTGCTCGAAAATGATTCTACTCCGATTTTGAGGATGGTAATGACCAAATTGTACGAAAAAATGACTCTAATTGGCGGAATAAGAGAAACTTGAAAGCGATAAGCGTTAGTTGGCAATTTTTTGATAAAACTGTTTTCTAAATCGTGTTTTTGGCAACATTTTTAGAAAATTATTTTCTGAAATTTTTATACAAAGGATTTTCTTCATGAAGAATTTTGTAGATAGGTATGATTTTTGAATTTCATTTTTAAAAAAAGTAATTATTCTTCAAGAGAGGAAGTTTTTCAAAAACTTTAATAAGTAAGTCAAATTTTCAAAAAAAAAAAAAAAAAAAATGTTAAAGTGGATTTTTTTGATAGTTTTTAAAACAGGAATTTAATAAAAAAAAAATTGAATTTCGTCGGATCAAGTCCAAAACCTGCCAAAAACTTTTAATAATCTAACTTTTAAAATTGATTTCAAATTTTTTTCCCAAGATCGTCATTTGAAGATTTAAAAATAGCGTATTGAAGTTATTACCAAAAATTCTTCTTTTGAAAAATTTACCAAAAATTAATTTCTAATAATTTGTTCTAAATTAAAAATTAAAATTAAATCATGTTTTTTTTTCTTTTTTCTTTTGAAGATTTGACTTTTATGAAATTTTTTCAAATCTCAAATTACTTTCTTTTTTGAAAATTAAAAATCTTATTTGTTTCAAATTTACCTATAAATAGGAATTTTTAAAAATTTTGCAGATGAAAATTTTTTTCAATTTTTTCTCTGACAGTTTTTTCTTAAATTTTTTCTGAGTACATAGTAATTTTTATTCAGAGTATTTCTTTAGGATAAAAAAGCTATCAGAATAAGCATATTTTTTTTTCTGTAACTGTTTTTTACTGGTAAAGCGAGTCATTTCTCTGATCTTTCTGCAAAGTTTTTACATAAATTAGCATTTATTGTTTTCTTTTTAAAACAAAAAAATGAGTTTAAATGACATTTTAAAAAATACATACTTACCTATATGAAAATAATTGTGTTTAAAAAAATCTTTAGATAGAATCATATGGAGACTAAGTTTAAATGAAATTAGGAAAAAATTTGTTTGACCAGAATTTTGAAGGAAATTTAAGAATTCAATTTTACATAAAAGTTTGAAAAATTATTTTATTTTAAAAAATTGGCTAAGAAAATAAGTCAATGAATTTTTTGAAAAAAAAAAAATTAAATATTTTTTGACTGAAATTTCTTAAAAACTGCTTTTTCAAAACACTCTCAGTAAAAACTTTTTTTCGTGTTATTTCAAATAAATTATCATCAAAAAAGTTGAAATTTCTAAACAAATTTGTAAGAGGAAAAGAACGTTTCAAAAAATATATAAAATTCATCAATAAAATTGTTCTTTTTCGCCAAAATTAGTTAGTGTCGTTCGTTATTTTTTTCATTGTTTTTTGTCATTCTCATTATTGTAAATTAGGGTGTTTCATAATTTCATTTTTTTTTTCGAAATGTCAAGGCGCTGCTCTCTAAAAATGATTGTTTTGGTGTAAAATCAACTCCCTAAAAATTCTTCTTTTAACAAGTAGTGAAAATAATGACTATTTCCGAGCCCTGTACTTATCTCACTCATGGAACACATTACTGAGTCGCAAATTTTTTTGACTAAATTTCGTAAAAAGCAAAAAAAAAATGAAATTGAAAAGCACATTTATATTTCCCACCAAAAAAGCGACCAAGTCGGAATATCGAAGGGGCAAAATATTAAATTTTTGACATGAATTGAGAAAAACCGAAACTTTTCAAATGTTGAGGGTAACTGCCCGCTTTCGAACCGACCCTATGTCCACTTCCAAGTAATTGAGCTAGGAGCACAAAAATTTTTCCAACACTTTTTTCTCGTCATGATCGACTTTCTGAGGTGGGGAGGGGTCGAAATTGCAGTTGTCCTCAAGAACACTTCATTCTTGACTTCAGAACTCCACAGCCTCACTTCTGCGATTCCAACAGAGAAATGCAAGGGAACAATATTGTAAGAAAATAAACGTTGATTAATTTACTTTCAGATGTTTTCCTCTCTAAAATTAATTTTAATGCTGGCAAAGTAAATGCAAAAAAATTGTTTTGAGGGAGTGGACATCAAAAAATTCACATAGAGGAAAGAGAGTGATGGGGAACTTTATTATGTGACAACAGACGAAGTAGGCAATCTCCCAAAAAAAATTTGTACCTATATGTTTGAGGTAGTCATGTTATTGCCTATTTTTACTGCACCGCGCACAGATAATTCAGGAATTCGAAAATATAGAAAATGAAAATTAGGAACCCTTCATACATCGTACAAATTTAAGTAGTTTGCAATTAGAAAATGGTAACTCTATCCACTATCCTGCCCACCCGGAAAACAACGAAAAGATCAACAAGTTGTAGACGTGTACGTGTACATTGTACGTATAGAGAATTTTGAAAGGTCGTGGAATTCGATATAAATAAGCAGATTACCGTAGACAGATTTCAGAACACGAGAATTGTATTAAAAAGGAACTCACTCCGGGCGACCGGATGATTATTGTACACGCGGAATACTTCAAGTGACCGGTTCGCTTTTTTTATGGTAGGTTCTTTAAAAGGGTTTAAAAACATGCGATCTCCAAGTTGAATGTCGAGCTAACGTTAAGTAAAACGCCTAAAAATATTAAGTTTGTTCGCCGTTACTGCTTTTTGATCAACTAAATTAGCACATATTTTTCGACACTTGTTAAAATTAATTTTCAAAATTATCGCCCCCATTAATTTTTTGAAAATTTCACACGATTTTTTTCGACGTTGAAATGATAAAAAATTCACAAAATTATTTGATCATCGAAGAGTAGATTTACATAATAGGGTGGGCCGAAAAACCAAAATTTTCTATTTACAAAATCCAATACCGTGGAAAAGTTGCGTCTTGAGGAGACATGAAAAACAAAACCAAAAAAAAAAATTAATCAAATCAAATAACATCTTCCGATCGCGCAAGAGCCCTCAAATTTTTACAAATGTGCAAAAAAAAATCAAAATTTGAAGAAAATTCAAATATAATTATGAAATAGGTTTTGTGATTTTTATTAGCACGTATTAAATCATTATTAAAATTTTTTGAAAAAAAAAATCCAGAATTTATTAGATCGTTATATTCACGAGACATCAAAAAATGACAGTTTTCACGGGTTTAAAAAAAATAGAAAAAATAGATTAAAAATTGGAAAAAAATGTTTGTAAGACAATTTTACGAAGATTTTTTGTCTTTACTGTCATTTTCAGGAACCATCATTTTCCATCTTTTCTTCAACTTTTTATAATATTTTTTTGAATAATTCTCAAAGGTACAAAAATGATGAAAAATCGCCATGAATGCACTTTTTAGGCAAAAATGTGTATTTTGAACCCATTTTGATTACAAAATTTTTTCCCGCAATTTTTATTCTATTTTGTCAATTTTTTAGAAAAACGTAAAAAAAGGTCATTTTTTAATGTCTCAGAAATATGACGATCTGATGAATTCTGGATTTTTTTTTCAAAATTTTTTAATAACGATGATATTACGTGCCGACCAAAGTCATAAAACTCATTCTATAACATATTTGAATTTTTTTTCAAATTTTGATTTTTTGCACATTTGCAATTTGAGGGCTCTTGCGCAATCGAAAGATAGGTATTACTTTTTCGATTTTTTTTTCATGTCTCCCCAAGATGCAACTTTTCCGCTGTATTGGATTTTGAAAATCGAAAATTTTGATCTTTCGGCTCACCCTACTACATAAGTTCAAATTTTGGTGGTAATTTTTTTTTTAAATCGTATCGACTCGAAGAAATTTGATAAAATAAATGTTCAATTTCGTTCGAACACAAAAGTCACTTCGCTACGACGGCGAAGCGTAACAATACATTTATTTATACCTAACGAGATAGTATAGGTCAGCTGGTGAGTTAACCAGTGTAACACCCACTGCTTGACCTATCGGTTTCGCGATCTGTATCTAAGTCCACATCTATGCAGTCTACACTAGACTGGTCGAGATCTACAGATTTGCTATTTAAATGATCGCATTCGGCATTATCGTCGGACCAGCTACCGATATTAATATGGTAATCTTGGTGCTTACTTTCATTGTGAAAAAGCGGCGGATTGATGAATTTCGGAGGTAAGGTGACATCAAAGTCTTGCATTTGTTGGCATTTGGCAACGCCTCGTTTACCGAAAAATATAACGCTACAGACGAGCGCTACGAACATCCCTATGAAAATGGTAATCTGCAGCAAAGTAGGTATATCATCCGGCATACAATTGACGGTGTAGGCTTGCGACCAATCACCGATGTAAGCACGAGTAAAGCTGCTGTACTCGGAAGCGTCGATATTTTTGGCTCGTACTTTGAACGTATACGACGAGCGAGAACTTTTACTATGGCAATTTGGTATCGCTATTTCGGCTTTGGTTTGTGCGGTTTCGAATTCTTCAATAGTCGAATTCTTATCAGTCTCATCAAAGTGCACCTTCACGTCATATATGGGATTGGGACCTGCTAACAATAATGGCGGATTCCACGTTACCACCACGTACGACGAATTAATTTTATCCGTCGATAGATTGCTAACTACGCCCGGTATTCCCATTTTGGTAAGTATCACTATCGGCTCCATTTCCGAACACAATAACGTACAAGCGGAAACTTTGATATCGTAACTCGTATAACTTGTGAGATTGACCAGCGTTATTTCGCTACTATTGGCGGTGACTTCTTTTTCGTTGTAGCGAATTTTATAATACTGAAGGATGCCGTTTACGACGGAAGGAGGCTCCCAACGAAGATGAACCGAAGTATTGGTAATGTGCGATGGCTCGATTTTCAATCCTCGTACTTCCGGAGCTCCTTCCATCGTTCGTTCGATGACTTCATCGCTGAGTGGTCCGACTCGGCCGTCTTTGACGAAAATCGCAACCTGAATTTTGTAATACGTAAACGGTTTTAAATTGGTTATATTGGCGTGCATTGTGGTCACGTCGCCGAAAACCTTCAACGTTTTCTCCTTTTCGATACAAGTAACGTTATCGGGACCAGAAATGACGCAGTGGACTACGTGATACCCTTTAATACTGTCGATTCGTTCGGAGCATTCGAGCTTCCATCTGACGTCGATGAAGTCCGAACCAACTTTACCGAGCCCGATGTTTTTCATTTTATTCAATTTATTATGTATGGCTGTACACGAAGACCAGACCATACCACTACTCGACGTTTCGGAATTGGCGCTAATCGCGAACTGGTAACTACTGGTCGAATTAATCGTAAAATTATGTTTCGTAGTGTCTGCTGGTAAATGCATCCAATCGAGAAATCCGTTGCATTGGTAAGGTCGATCTTTAGCACTTTCGCACCAAAATGTGGTAAAGTTGACGATTTTATGTCGTGCATTGTCCGGACATTTCCACGACAATTCGTAAATACCATCACCGTAGTCGATTTTCGTAAACACAGTGGGCTCCGGAACAATGTCCGACCTCTTCGGAAGGTACATAGAAGTCGAATATTTGGCCGCTCCTTCGACATTCGCCGACCTGATGAGGAAACGATAACTGGTAAAATCTAAGTCTTTGAATCTCGCGTAAGACCTGGTCACCAAGTCCGGTTTCACTGGGATTTCTTCGTTATCGGAAAAAATACTGATATTGTAGTGGAAATGATCGCCGTTATGTTCGGTATCCGGTAAAGCTTTCCAATAAATTAGAACGTCTCGAGAATTGGCAGTTTCTTGGGTTATTTCGAAACTTCCAACGTCGGTTTTGGGCGAAGTGTAGGGCGGGCATGAGGCAGTTCTTACGACCAACGAAGCAGGCTGAGACCAAAATTCGTCCGAGGTGGCGATGGCCGATTTAGAAAAAACTCTAAAATCGTAAGGAGTATTGGCGTATTCTAATCCGGTAATATTTACGCTGATTCGATCTCCTTTGGCAATTACATCCTTTCCTTCGTAAATTTTGTAATCCCACGTCGAATTGTACGTACATCCGATTTTATAGACCAGACCTTTCTCTAAAATATGCAAGTGACCGATACTCCAGCTCAAAAATACACTGGAGACGGTTTTATTTACCATTTTCAATTCCTGCGGACTGGCTGGTAAAATATGAGCGAAATGATGAATTCTAAACTGCTGAGACGAGTTCCCAAAGTTATTAATGCCTTTGACGGTGAAAGTTAGATATTCCAAGGTTTTTCTGTACAGTGGGTCCGTTTTCAAAGACCACATACATTTTCCTTCTTTGATATCGTCGTGGGTAGGACAGTTGTAAGCCGCTCCCCGGCCACCTCTTTTTGGAGTTTGGTAATAAACGCTGTAGTTGGTTGGCACGCCGTTATATGGAGCTATCCAAGAGACATTTAAGTATTCCCAATTATACGAAACGCAAGAAAAATTAACGACGTCTTTCGGTCTGCTTCCGATCATTACATTATTCAAGCAAATCATTTCATCTTCCGAGTAGTACGATTTGGTATCGGAGTAAGTTTTTATGGTATTAGGCGTGTACAGATCATTGTACCGGCCAGGGTTTTTCGTAAGTTTACAATAATACATGGATTTCGCGATACCCATATCATCCATTTTTAATTTTACCGCCGTCTCGTTCACTCTACTCACTAAATTTGGATCGATTGGTACTGAACCGTTGTAAAATACAAGATTCTCGGATGTGACTCCTCTTTCGTGAGCGAAATCACTTCTCAACATACAATATATTTCTAATGTTTCTCCTACCTCTAAAGTAATATCTCCTTTTGGAATCGTCCATCCGGCAGAACTTAGACCGGGTAAACACGTATAATTCGTATCACCATACGTCCTTCCAACGAGCAAACACAGCGACAGAAAATGAATTGCATGGTTTATGATTGAGCATCGCAGTGACATTTGAACTTCATTTAGACGCCATGGGAAATGATGCTTCATTATGATAAAGCGAATTTATCTTCTCCTGAAATGGTAAAAAAAGTGATTAATTTTCCACCAAATAAAATTATATAACCATAATTAAAAATACATAAAGGTAGACAGAGGAATAATTTTAATTTTGAAAAATTTAGCAACTCATACCCAAAATTCTTACAAGTATTGATATAAAAAGGACAAAAACGTACCTTCAAAAATATGTAAATACGGCGTTTAACTAAAAAAAATGGAATTTTTTACATGAAATCATCATAAAACTGAATGGTGTTTCGAAATTGAATACAACTTTTTTATCAATTTCCGTGCACTACCTAGACGATATCTCAATGAAAAGAATCTCGACATGATTACATCGATGTATTACAGAAAATTTCCGAAGAAAATGTTGAATATTCAAAGCGTGAAATTCTATGAAGTTAATTCTTCAAGCGAATTACCATAAAATTGCATACAAAATCATTATGTAAATATGATACGACTTTTAATTTCTTTATCACCGAAATTCTATAAGATTCGAAATTATTGTTTGGGAATAAATACTTACTTATATATTTTAAATACAGCATGTTCATTATTATATAAAAACTTGAAATAATTAAATTGTTAATTAATACTTCATTTTCAACATCACAAGGTTTTTTAACTACACTTATCATAAAACTAACAAATATTTACGTTTTTCACAAATCAAGTTCAAAAACAAAATGAAATATGAAAACACTTTGAAAATTATCTAATCAAAATTTTGCTTCAATACGAGTATCGATAGTCGAACGATGTCGATTATTCGATTATCGTTTGGCTGGGTGACGTTTTCGGTTCAAAATCCAAAATAAACGTTAAATTTGTACCTATTTTTGAACAAACAACCACACAAACACAAACTTGGATTTTTTTTTTTTTAATTTTTAATTTTTCTTTCGTGTTTTTAACTTCAACCGAAAACCGAATGAAAAATAATTATATGAAATTATTATCTAGACGTGATTGTGTAAAATTCTAATAATTTTTTGAAATGATCTCTGACTCTGAGCAGTTTTGTGTCATTTTAAGTAGTTACTAGTAGTGAAAGTGCATGAAATGTTTAGTTTGACGACGTATATGAAATTGAAAAAGAAGAAAACATCATCACATCACTCACCAGACTGATAAATGAAGACTTCCCAAGTTTCCATCAATATTAATTACTTACATAGGAAATGCAACTTCAAAAATATGTTTTCATTAGAAATCTGAGAAATCAACAATTGAAATTCTGGCTTTCTAGACAGCTGTCTTCATATCTGCTTGTTATCATGAAATCGTTGGGTAAGTAACATTCATTTTTCTTTGAAATCATTCAGTTCTTAAGTTCTTACAAGTACTTCATCATAAGGCACTGCCATGAATAAATTTGGCATAATTGAACTTCTTTCATTATGACTGATCATTATTATCTTAAACTATTTCTGAATAAGTTCATAAAATCTTCGCCCAACCCAAACACCGTTGAAATTGATTTTGGCAGTAGCAATGTAGCAAATACTTTCCGATCCGCTTTTAAAATGAAACGAAGAAAAAAATGCTGTATGTTGCTGCTTTTGTATTGTAGTTAATGTTATGAATTTATTTAAAAGTTCAAAAAATTAATCTACTGATAAATTAGAATGACTTATAGGTATATAAATTGTTTTTGAATTGATAGATATTCAAGTACTGTCTTGCTCATATCCACAATTGGCAAAATGTATGGAATTCTTTTTTTATTTTTAAAATATTCAGTACGATTCAAATTCTTAAATTCAAATGAATATTAGTGTCTAACCCAAAATCGTGAGTAATTTCAACTCTCATATATTCTTCCTCGATTTCATTTAAAGATTTCCATCTAGTTTCAAATTTCAATGATGAATATAATTTGAGAATATTGCAGCAGATACCTATTGCAAAAAATATGAAAGTCAATAAACCGAAAGGTTGAACCTGAAGGGAACTGCTTGATATCGAAAAAAGAAAGTAAACTGTAAAAATAAAAATACGGATATCGAAGCTCTTATTACATATTACATCCCTCACATTGTTGGGAACACTTTCTCCAATTATCATAATAGGGTTCACCGAGTACACTTACTCCTATCATATCAGACATACCTACAGCAGTTAAATAGTAAATACACAAAAATGCCTCTAATCGTACCTGTACTGTATTGTATTAATTTTTTGTTTCAACTTTTTTTTTTTTTTTTTTTTTTTTTAGATTAAAAAACTCGTATTTTTTAGGGTGAAAGCGTTTCTTCAATTTTTGGAAAAAATTGAAATGAAAAATAAATGTTCATCTAAATTTTTTTGGAGTCGACATGAAATAATTTCTTATTTTTTTGAAGCAAAAAAAAATGTGAGTAACTACATTTTGTCATTATTTCCTCTGGAAAAGGCTATTAAAGTCACTTATTAATTAAAAACTGAAATAACATGCCCGAATTTAAAAAAAAAAATTCAATAATTCATTATAAAACAAAATCACGAGTTGAAAAATCTCAATTTTTTCGGAGGACAAAATATTTCAGTTCTCTGAGAAGAAGACTTTCATTTTCTTGTTGAAAAAAAAAATGAAAGAAATATTTTATTTACCTATAGAGAAAACACTCCTTAATTTTTTCAAGGAAAACAATCTTAAGTTTTAAAAAAAATAAAAAGATAAAAAAATTGATAATCGTTTCTATTATTTTTTGGGTTTAAGAAGAATTTCAATCAAAGAAATCAAAAAATAATCGAAAGACATAATCTCTTAATTTTTTTGAGATGATTCTTTTTCTCTAAAAAAATCTTTCATTTTTTTTTTTTTTTTTTTTTTTTTAGTGAAAATTTTTTCAATTTTTTGAACTAAAAAATAATTTTTCAAGGCTCGTTCACAATGCACCTTAACTTTTTCCTTATGCTTTTACTTTTATGGGATAAACAAAACTAGCAAAAGCAAAAAGTAAAAAACAGTCAAAACTCCTACTAAACAACCATTTCCAAAATGAATTTTAAGCTTTTTTATTTATGCTTAAAATCGTTTTGAAAATGGTTGGTTAGTAGTAGTTTTGACTGTTATTTACTTTTGTACTTTTGCTTTTACTTTAGCCCATAAAAGTAAAAGCAAAAGGAAAAAGTTAAGGTGCATTGTGAACGAGCCTTTAGTTATGGATAAAACATAACCAATTAATTATCTGAATTTCCTGAAGAAAAAATGTTTTACTTTTTTTGGAAAAGAAAATTTCCAATTTCCAATTTTCTCATCGTCGTTTTCAATTTTTCATCTTCTTGGTAAAAAAACCGTTCAATTAAAAACCAAAAAGAAAGAGATACGTATTTATAAAAAATATATTTTATTTAGGAAACACATATCTCTTAATTTTTTGGAAATGGGCGGGGATCCCAATTTTTTGACTCATAAAATTTTTTCCTATTTTTTATTTTTTTTTTATTTTTTTTTTTTAGGAGAAAATTTTTTCTCACATTCAATATTTTGAAAATTTTACTTGTATTTTAATTGTACACCATTTCGGAAAAAACTTAGGTACAGCCAGGGCATGGAAGCCGACCGATTTGGCTTCCGACTTCCGGCTACAAACTTCCAATAATTAAGCTTGGCTTCCGGCTTCAGCTTCTGGCTTCCAGGTATTTTCCAAGTATTCGGCTTCCGGCTTCCAGCTTCCGTTTAATTTTTGGGAAAAATTGGGTTTTTTCGGCTTCCGGCTTCCGGCTTCGGCTTCGCTTCCACGCCCTGGTAGCGATCAGGAGTGCAGATTGTATAAAAGCTCGTGAAAACGCCGTTAATAACCCGAAAAAGAAGCCGAAAAGAAGCTAGTTTTTTACTGGCTTCCGGCTTCAGCTTCTGGCTTCCAGTTATTCGGCTTCCGGTTTCCAGCTTCCGTTTGATTTTTTGGAAAAATTGTTTTTCTTTTCAGCTTCCGGCTTCGGCTTAGCTTCCATGCCCTGGGTACAGCCTAGGAAATTCCAAGTTGCCGACTACACCTACTTATCTAATTATATCAAAAGAGTCGCGGCGAATATCAAAGGATTTCTTCCCCATGAAAAATAGGTTTTTTTTTTTTACTTTTACTCTTCGCTGTTTTGAACGGAACCGTTTTATTTT
The DNA here is from genome assembly GCA_959613365.1 of Balanococcus diminutus. NCBI lineage: Eukaryota > Metazoa > Arthropoda > Insecta > Hemiptera > Pseudococcidae > Balanococcus > Balanococcus diminutus. The sequence continues at coordinate 38,999,890 of OY390715.1, read as the reverse complement.
TTTTGACTTTTCGTTGTCGCCGATTGGAAGAAAAACATTTTTTTTGGGGCAAAAGAGTAGGACAAATTTTTCCTCTTGACGTCGTGTTTTTTCCATGAGTTTTCCGCGACTTTTTTTTCACAGTTTTTCCCATTTTTCACGACGGAGGGGGGGGGGGGCTGGGTCATTCATCATTCAAATTCTTGCACGGTTTCATTTTCATTTCAAGCTGGACAGGTGGTGATAGGCTACTCCACGGGGAAAGGAATTTTTTTTTAATATGTAGTAGAAAAAACCTTCAAATTTCATTAGTTTTTTTTTTTGTTTGTTTGTTTAGATTATTTTATGCGAATTTCTTTGAATTTTTTTTTGTTGATAATTTTGTACCCCATGGGTTGTTGGGTCATCCACTGGTCCAGTGGGTTCTAGCTAAAATCCAAGCTACTCGGAAATGAAGCTCAGTGAAGATTTTCTAATCGTGTTTTTCCCATTTTCTATTTTTATTTTTTAAAAACCTGTTGAATTTTGTCATTAAAAAATTTTAACATGCTTTTTTTCAAAATTAATTTTTTTTCACATTATATGAAAATTTTTTTAGAAAATTGTTTTTGCATTCGTTTTTTTCCCATGAGTTTTCCGTTACTTCTCACAGCTTTTCCCATTTTTCATGACGGGGTGGGGGGGGGGGGGGACTGGATCATCCATCATTTAAATTCTTGCACGATTTCATTTCAAGCTGGACAGAGGGTGATAGGCTACTCCACGGGGAAGGGAATTTTTTTTTAATAGTAGAAAAGGTTTTTTCAATTTTTCGTAGTAGGTACATGCATGCTACATACATTTACATACGTACATACCAGTACAGTACATTGGGCGACGGGGCTTGAATTTTTTCAAGTATGAATTTTCCAGGGGAAGGGGAATATTTTTTGTACTTTTTCCACGGGCCCACTGGGTTGTAGCTAAAACTCTACATACTCAGAAAATCGTCAGAAAAGGAGGGCAACCAACTTTTTCTACTCATCTTTTTCATGAGTTTTTCGTGGATTTTCAACGTTGTTTTTTTTTTTTTTTTTTTGTATTTTCAATTTTAGATTATGAGACGGGTCCACAGGGTCGTAGCTAAATTGCTAAAATCCAAACTATTTGGAAATGAAGCTCAGTGAATTTTTTCTACTCAGGTTTTTTTGATTTCTTCCATGAGTTTTCAGTGATTTTTGATCGTTTTTTTCATTTTTTTAATTTTGTCATTAAAAAATTCTAACATGTCATTGTTTTTTTCTTCAAATTTCATTACTTTTTTTTAGATTTATGAGAATTTTTTAAAGAAATCATTTTGATTTTGATAATTATTTTTGTACTTCACTGGTTTAATTCGTTGCAATAATTTCAACCTTCAAATTTCATTATTTTTTTTTTGTTTAGATTTATGCGAATTTTTTTGATTTTTTTAAATATAATTTTGTACCCCATGGGTCGTCGGGTCATCCACTGGTCCAGTGGGTTCTAGCTAAAATCCAAGCTACTAGGAAATAAAGCTCAGTGAACATTTTCTAATCGTGTTTTTCCCATCAGTTTTCCGTGATTTTTCATCGTTTTTTAAAAATTTTTAAACCTGTTGAATTTTGTTATTAGAAAATTTTAACATTCTTTTTTTCAAAATTCTTTTTTTTTTACATTTATGAAATTTTTTTAGAAATTAGTTTTTTTAATGAGGTTTTCGAAATATTTCATCATTTTTTTTTAAATTATTATTTTTTTTGAACCTTTTGATTTGAATTTTGTCTTTAAAAAATTTCAACAAATTTTTTTCCAGATAATAAAATTATATAAAAACTTTCTCATGCACATATTTTTTTCATGTTATTTTTGATATTTATTTTTTCTCCTTTTTTCAAGGATCCAGTATTGTTTCCACGGGTCCACTAGTCTGTATTTATTTTATATTTATAGACAAGACAAGGCGCATTTTTTTGACTTTCTAAAAGTTGGTCGATTTTATCTTCTATTGGAGCTGCAAATCAAAGTGGCTGACACCTGGTGGCGACTAGCGGAAGCACATTCAAAGAAGGATAAAATACATTGGTTATATGGGAGAAATATCGTTTTTTGGATTTTACTCAAAATTGAGCGGGTTTAGGCGAAATTTTTATGGAACTTTATTTTTAGGAAATTAAATTTCCTATCGAATGGCGTAGTTAAAAAAATTTTCATGGTAAAAATGTTGCTGACCACATCATCTGATAGGGAATTTAATTTCATAAAAATAAAGTTCTATAAAAATTTTGCCTGAACCCGCTCAATTTTGAGTAAAATCCAAAAAACGATATTTCTCCCATATAACCAATGTATTTTATCCTACTTTGAATGAGCTTGCATACAGCGCGCTCTTGACTGCCGTTGCACCTTCAATTTGACCAATACCTAAACAACATATTTTCGTAGTGAAACGAAGAATTGAAAAAAAAGTATTGTGGAAATGTCATAAACATGGTGAATAATGACAGCCATGTTATCATTTTTTTGTAGAGATATTAATAATTCCACTTGGAAATTAATCTACAAACCTATAAATAATTTTATTCAACTTGGATTTTACATTTTTGTTCGTTTACGATTTCCTTAATTTTTCAATTTAAAAAAATACCAACGAAATTTCCATCTCGTCTTTGGATTTAGATAGGTACACTTGATTAAATACGATGATATCATTTATTGATTTATGAGCATAGGTTACCTTTATAAATATTGCATGGTGGAGGTGGCTATAGTACAAAATTTTATGACTTATTTTTCTCATTGTAATTAGGTAAATGTAAGTATCATTGACGAGTTCTACCTACTTATAATAGTTATCTTCTATTTCGGTTAAAGCTTTCCCATTTGTTTCGGGTAAATAAATTTTGGCGAAAATAGCGGTAATCAAAGACAGCACAGTAAAACACCACAAGACTCCAACTTTACCTAAATGCTGATCCATTGCGGTATATAATTTAATATTAATAAACGAGAAGAAAAATATAACCACAATTATGGCTGCTGACATGGAACCTCTCATACGATTGGGAAATACTTCATTTATCATCATCCAAGGTATATCTATCATGCCCAACATACAAAAGAAAATGTACATAAATGTGCATATTACCGAAATCCATTTATAAGGTTCGAGGAAACTCAACGTGAAAGATAAGGCGCCTATTCCCATGGCTAATGACATACCTAATCCTGACACTACCAGCAATGTAATTCGATTGAATTTATGCACGATTAGTACCAAAATTGCGCTTCCTAAAATTGAAATTGAGGCAAAAATCATCGATAACAGATACGAATTTTTAAAATCACTACCCAGATTATCGAAAAATGTCACCCCGTAGTAGATGATCACGTTATAACCCGCCTGCTGTTGAAAAAATGAAAAAACAACGAAGATCACGAACGGTTTCCAAACAGCGGGTTTGAAAAAATTCAACAACAAACTCATTTTACCTTCTTCGTATCTAGACATTTTTGTTTTGATTTGGTCCAATTCTTGGTTCACTGCTTCTACATTATCATTTCTAAAACTTAACAGAATGTTTGCTGCTTTGTTTCTTTTATTTTTCAACATATACCAAATATGAGTCTCTGGTACGTTTTGTAGGATGAAGAAAAGAATAACCGAATAAATTATCAATATAGAGGCTACCACTTTCCAATGAAATAGGTAGCCTAAAAGATATACGAGCAGTATCCCGCAGTTTATAGTGGGTGTAATTAATGAGAGATATGTGCCTCGATCTTCGGGTTTCGTTATTTCAGCTATGTACATACCGACACAAACGGCCATACCTGAAATGTAATGCGAAATTTTTAAATTTGATTACATTCGTGTATGATTTATGAGGTATCTTACCTACCTACTGAAGTGAAAATACACAATATCGTTAGATTAAAATTAATTTTTTAATGCTAGCTATATTGGTGATAATGCTAAAAAGTACACGAACTTATAATTACGATGTTAAGTACCTGTGGTAAAACTTAAAAACACCCTGCTGGCGTACAGATATTTAACATCACTGGCAAGTGCAGTAAATGCCCATGATAATACAAACAAAAATGCTGCAGTTTGCATAGTTCTCTTTCTGCCAAATTTATCGACCAAATATCCTTCAAAAATGGCCCCTAGTGGTCTGCAAAGCACCCCTAAACTTGCTGTTGAAAAAAAAATGAATTTAGCGGAAGGTAAGGAATAGGTATACGAGACTTCGACTTCTTACCGATCCATGAAATTTCTTCTCTAGTAATGTGATGGCTCTCTCGCAATTGAGGTAATAAAATTCCAGAAAATCCTTGAGCAGCTCCCAATAACAAAGATAACTGACATGATACAATCGAGGATATCACCTAAAATAAATCATATGGTTCTTGTAAATTAATAACAGTTGGGTTTTGATAGGTTCTGTGTAAATAGGTATCTCATTTTTATTGTCGTGATAATTTATAATTGCACTTATTATTTGTTGTTTACTAAAACCTTGTTTTGGTGCAATTTTTAGAACAAAATTATTTCAAATTACATTCTAAAGAGATTGTGTTAGAAATGAAATTTTAAAACATTTTTAATTTATTTTTAAAAATTCAGTAGCAAAAAAAAGACAAAAAAATTGTCATTGGATCTTTTCTCTCTCTTTTTTTTTTGTAAAATTAAATAGGTAGGTACTAGGTACCTATGTTATAAAATGAAATTCAATTGAAAAAAAATTGCTTTCAAACGAAATAAAAAAAATGACAAAAATGCAAAAATAATATTGGTTTTAAAATCACATTAAAAAATCCCCTTGACTCAAAATTGAAAAAAATATGCTCGAATAAAAATTTTTAAAGTAACTTTTAAAATAATAATTTTTTATTTTAAAATCGTAAAATTGCATAAAATATAAAAATTTCCACCCTGCTTTAAAATTTAAATTTAAATTTAAAAAAAAAACGAATTTAGAAGAATTTTTTTTTGTTGAAAATTGCAAAAAGTGCATAATTTTTTTTAGAATAACAGGTATTTGAATAGGTCCTTTGTTAAACCGTCAAAGGCCAAAATGGAAATTTTTCAAGAGAGACAAAAAAACGTTTCGCACAAATACTCGTATGTGATCTTCTTTACAAAAAGTAAATGTGTCACAATGTTTTTTTTTCTATATTAAAAATCACCTATGATAACATTTTGGGGATATGACTCATTTTGACTACCTATAGAGAAAACGCACCATATAATTGAACCCCAAAAAAAGACGCCATAAATTTTAGGTCAACAAATTTTCTTTGATTTCAAAATGTTCTTTTTGGTATACCGATTAACCACAAAAGTTTTCGCGAACCTCACCTCTTGGGAGGTGCCCTTTTTATGACATAAGGGGCACCTCCCATTTAAAGGTCTATACATTGTATAGACTTTTAAAAATCCCCTCCATTGTTTTCCGCTCATAACTCTTCAAACGTGCGTTTAAACAACAAAATGATCAGAACTGAAATTGAAGTAGGTACATAATTTTCCATCAAAAAGTTTCTATTTATTTTTTGAAGAGTGAACGGGTGGCGCAAAAAAAAGAAGCGTCAAAATATAGTTACAAGGTGAAAAAAAATCAAAATTTTCCACTATTTTCTTGAATAGGATACCATTTGGACTCGGAGGGATGAGCTGCATTTTGTTCAGAATTTTTGAAAACTTATTTTTCATCAATTGTATTGTACCTATTTGCAGAATAGTGTAAAATTTTCACATTTTATATGGAATTAGGGGCTCCACACCAGGCGCACTGAAAAAAATTACTTTCAAACTACAATTTTTAAAATTTCTATAACAATGTTTTGAAAAATAATTTTAAAAAAGTAAAAATAATTTTCATTTTATTTTGAAATGAAATGTTGAGAAAAATTTTGAACTAAATTTTGAAAAATCATGTTTACTCACACTAAATTGAAAAAAATACATTAAAAAAAATTGAAAAAAATTGCAAAACTGCAAAAAAATTGAAATGAAATGAATTCGCTTTGAAATTTTTGAAATAAATTTTTGTCCTAAAACAAAATCCAATTTTTTAGAAGCAAGTAAATTTTTGAAAATTTTAGCTATTAATTGTGTTAAAGTTAAACTCAGTTAAAGTTACCATAAAAGATGGCGTATAAAAAGTGTTATATACGAGAAAAAATTTTAGGAGTGGTATTCAGCCGTGTTCGACTACGCTGTGTGTAAATTGCTTGTAAATTTGAATAGATATATCATACCTATTATACTTATTTGACCTGGTGAAGCAGTTGAAAAAAAATTGCAAATACTTACGTAACTGTCTTTAAAGGACATGATTCTTTTTGACTACAATATATAAGCGTGTGGTCACTATACGTTTATGATTGTTTTGTTCTATGTTTTTTACACCTTTTTGTAAAATTTTAATCGTTTTCTTCATTTCTTATCAGTAGAGGTGTATTGTAAAAAATCCAAGCGAATTGTGGTTATCTCTATGTGGTGTAGGTAGCATTGAACAAGAAATAGGTTGGTATCTAAGTGCTACGAAAAAAGCAAAGCTGTATCAAAAGTTTGAGGTTACGAGTTGCCACGCGTATTTTTTTTACAAGTTGATAAATCTCACGTATGAAAAAATTCCAAAATCGACAATTTCTCCAAGAAACCACCAGAACGTGAAGATCCGTTGTTAAATTACGCTATTAGATTTTTGGAAATAAGTAGATAGCCATTGTCATCTACTCACCTTCACATAAAAAAGAAAAAATCAATGTGATTCAACTAAGTATTTAGTTTTCACGTAATAAGTACAATGTACTTAATATAGTACTGACTCGTACATATCTAAATTATTTTAAAATTTTAAAACAAAAACTTCAATTCTTTATTTTAACAAAAAATTCTACATTCGCGAAGAATAATATTACATTATCAATTAAATTCGGTTCACCAATTTATTTTTCGATATTTATTTTACTTTAAAAATAAATTTTAATTTAACCTGCATATTATCTAAATCTATCTATACAAACTTGATTGCGTGATTAAAATTTATAAACTCTGGTAACTAATTTTGAGTAAAGATTTTTTTAGAAGAAAAAAAAATCAAAAATGTGATTTTTCTGATTTCGCTTAAGGGTGTGCTCTGGAGGGCAAAATCAGTAAAAAATTTAGTTACGTGATTTCTCGGCGAATACTGAACGAAATGTCATGAAGTTTTGATATTATGCTTCTTTATAACAATATCCAGGTGAGTTATTTTCAATATTTTGGAAAATGTATCTATTTATGGAAAAAATTGCGTTTAAGCGATAAATTTTGGGACCTTCATCGTGACCTTGACTTGTCCAAAAAAAAAAACTTTGGATTCAATTTTTTTCCATAAAAATAGACAAATTTTCCAAAATATTGAAAATAACTCACCTGGATATTGTTATAAAGAAGCATAATATCAAAATTTCATGACATTTCGTTCAGTATTCGCCGAGAAATCACGTAACTAAATTTTTTACTGATAGCAGCCCCAGAGCACACTCTTAATTTAAATATTTTTTTTCATGTTACGTTCGTCTTCTTCTTCAGTCTTCCGAATAGTTTGAAAGGAATGTCGTAAAAAGATGAGGATTTTTTGGTTTTTGCTGCTTTCTCGTGTAACGTTTTGAAGTGTTTGATAGCAGGTTCACAGCGTTCCATAGTTTGATTATACAAGATTTCTGTAATGAAAAAAGTGTCAAACATTAAAATAATGAGGAAAGTTTTTACTTGACTGTAGGTTAAGTATAGGTAGGCTTAGGTATAAACTGCAAACAGGTAGATACCAAGTAGTATATTGTCGTGTGAAAAAGATGCAATTTAATGTGAAAAGTTTAAGGGTTGCTTTAGGTACGTGTTTAAAAAAAAAAATATGAAGATGTCTCATGACGAGAGATCAATAGGAACAGTCATTTGTGTGCATTTTTGATCTTTTTTTGTCGCGTTTTTGATCTTCAACTTTTCAATATTTTTTTAGACTTTACCTCCAAAAAAATTATAAAAACTTTTAATTGTAAAAAATTAGAAAATTTTCTTTTTTCAAAAAAATAAAAGAATTTTTTTGTTCAAAAAATAATGCGACAATAAACTAGAATTTATTTCTCTGCAAATAAGACGTTGAGAAAACAAAACAAATAATTATTTTGTACTACATGGAATTTGAAAAAAAATGGCAATTGATAAAAAATAAAAATTGCTAACAATTCTTTAAAAACAAAATGAGGAACTGAAAAAATTATCTAAGTAGACTTAAAAATTATTAAGATTAAAACGAAAGAAATTGATAAAAAATAATGAAAATCCCCCCCAAAAAAAAACAAAAAAAAAAACAGAATAAATTTGAAAATTATCAAGTTTTTTGATCAGAAATTTTTCCATGTAAAAAAATTAAATCAATGAAAAATCTTTAAATTATTTTATCTTATCAAAACAAAATTTGAAAAGAGCAGAAAACAATACCTAGGTACATAGGTACTTCAAAAATTGAATTAAAATATTAATCAGTTAAATAACTAAATACCTATATATTTTTTCTTCTTAAATAGGTATTAAAATATTTTCCCCAATTTTTGTTTATTTTTGATTTTGTTGTACTTAATTTCCAAATTAAAAAAAAAATACCTAATTACCTAATTTTTAAAAATCGGTTCCAAATTTTAATTTTATTTGTATTTTTGATATGCCTACGCCTACGTAATTCCGCATCGCATACGTTTCAAAAACTTATTTAAAAAATGAATTTCAAGTTTACCATTTAGTTCTTCGATTTCAGGGGCATTTCCTCCGTATTCTTTCGGCAATGTTTCTTTGGACACGTGTTCATAAAATTCTGTTAGATTGCCTGTGTGATAGTAATTCTGTTGGAGAAATAATAGTCTCAAATGAATAATTAATATTTATGCAAAAAAATAAGTAGGTATGGTATAATTTTTTACGTAATTATGAAAAATGATTTAAAGGCTGAGGTGGACTTCCAAAGAAGAAAGAAATATTTGAAAGAGGAACATCTGATACCTACTTAAGATAACAGTGGCGTAGCTAGGATGAAATCATGGGGGGGGGGGTTCAACTTTTTGGGGTGGTCATTTTGAAATAAAAATTTTCATTTTTTCTTCGAAAAAAAGTAAACAATACCTACTAATAGGAACGAACTAAATGAATTTTTCAGGGAAAAGGGGCAGAATTAAATAAGTACCAAAAATTTTTAATTTTACTAAATGCGATGAAAAGAATACTGCCCTCGCTTCGCTCGGGCAAACCGTTTTGAATAAATTGCAATTTTGAGCAAGAAAATACGCATTTTCTGCATAAATTTGAGTTATTAAAGTTTGGATTTTTTCGAATATTTACAACAAAAAAAAAACTAATTTATTTTGTCCATTGGGGGGGGGGGGTTCTGACCCGGAACCCCCTTTAAATACGCCTATGTAAGATAAAAGTAAAAATTCATGTACACTTACAACTTTTTTCAATTTCTCGTCCAGTATGCTATTGGCTAAATTCATAATATAATAAGAATGAAGAGGTAGGTTTATGTGATGTATTTCAGAACAGGATACAAACGCAAAATCCTGTTTTTGAAAAGTACATAACATTGTATAAATATTTGCGAGTATCGCTTTCACATAAAATTAATAAAACTATGCCTATTGGCTATTAGGCCTATACGTACCCTCCACGTTTTGTATGCTCTTTGCAGAGCGAATACATTCAGTTTGAATAAGTAACTCAGCTGTATTCCAGAGTAATCTATAACAATGACGACTTTCTTCCCCAGTAAATCATCCTGTTGAAACGTCTCAGCCACTAAAATTGCTCGTATTTGAGCGTCTATAAAATTAATTTCGTTACAGTAATCTAAAATTTTCATAAGTATTATCGAGTGCCCCAGTATAGTTTTTTCAGGCAGTAGACAAGCTGCACTATAAATCAGTAAAGAAGCAAGTATGAGGAATTGTCATTATTGATTAAAATTTATGAAAACTATGAAAATGAAATTTTTGCAGTTCAACTTACGCCGTGTCGTATGATTTCCTCAAATTTTCGTAAATATCATCAAATCTGTCATATTGGGTTACTACTTGAGTTCTTGTCTTGTAGTAAAGGCTCAAATGTTTTTTTATTTTGGCCCCGTTGCATTCGAAAAATTTATATTGAATTCGAATCAAGTGTTCGTCTATTTAGATAAGTAATTGATTTTTTTAAATTGATTTCTGATGGACGCAGAAAAAGTAGGTGTTAGGCAAGTATTTGTAAAAACTTGAAAACTTACTTTCTTTGTATTCCGGACTACTGTTATTTTTCTCGACCCATTGGACGATTTCACCTATAATTTCTTCCTCTTTACTCGAGCTTGAGTTTAAATCAAGAATTTTCATTTTAAATGTTTTTCAAATCCAGATTATTATACACAAAATATTGATTTTCGTCACGTAAAAATTATATCTACTTGTTTAAACTCACTACGAAAAAAATTATCGATCACTTGAAGTCATTAGACACATTGTTGCACTTTGACGCTCACAACTGCAGTGACTCGAATGCAAAAAATATCATTGTTTAAGTAATGAAAACTGTCTCAAAAATTTGCATATAAAATTAATTCAATTCGTTTTTTTTTTTTAGGAATCTCCAAATTTTAATTGAAATATTATACTTCATTCGTCATCGATGGCAATGAACTAATTATTATTACATTTTGTGTAATGGTTCAAGCGAGTTAATTAGACGACTTACGTGGTATTTATTTTTCACCTGATCACACTTACTCAGTTATTCAGCTTATTTGCATTTATTTAATATAATCACTTGAGGAAGAAAGAACTTATTCAAGGAAATATAAGTCTTATTACGGAAACAGTATAATTTTTAAGGTTAAAGTCACAAAAATTATGACATTGATTCTTTACGAGGTTAACTTACGCATTTTCCTATTTCTTGTAAAAAAAGAAGGAAGTAGGTATTACAGAACGTATTTCCATTCGAATTTCGTCATTTTTTGCTTATGCATTCAAAAATAACGCGGTTATGCAGTCGGTTGAAAATTCCAATTCCGAACAAAACTGCTTACAATCGAAATAGAATTGTTCGTAGAATGTGTCATTGTCATTCGATACGTAAATAATTTTTCCTTTAGGATGAGATCTAATCTATATCCATCCACATCAATATATACACGTAAGCTTGAAGACAGAGATAGTGTAGTGATTAGATACCTGTACAGTACTACCTAGATAACCTTCATTAGTTCGGATATTAATTACATCACCTAGTTAAATTAAATTAGACCAAAAAATGGGACAAATTGCAATTTGGGTTGCATGAAATTTTTTGATTTCAAAATTTTATTTTCGATGTCCTGATTAACCATCAAAAAGCCTCCTAACCTCATCCTTCTCTCATTCCTCGAGGTGTCCTCCAGATCCCAAAATGTGAATTTAGACTCACCCCTTTGTTGTTTTTCGCTTATAACTTTTCAAATAGGCGTTTAAAAAAGAAAAATGGTTATTAAAATTAGGGTAGGTAGTGTATCTAGAAAAAATTTGCAACTAAAAAGTTATATTATTTTATCATTTTCGGATAGTGACACAAAAATACGCGTCCAAATGTACAGGGTGATGAAACAAATTGAGAAGCCCCCACAGAAGGTGTCGGATATATACGAATGAAGACACACCGCTGACTACAGATTTCAAGAAGGTCCCCACCCGTCTCTCACCACAAATGTCTGAGATGCGAGCACGCGGTGAACCTACCCTTTTTTTAAATGTCACCAACTATTATACTGTACTCCAACTCAAAGTCCCTGGCTGAAAAAAAGTTAAAATAAACGTCTAGTACCTGAAATTTCCTACAGAACTGTTCCATTCATTTTTTTCTTACAAATTAACTGCAGGTGGCTCAAAAACGGTCATCTTTATGCAGGGTGTTTCTCAGCTGATGTAGTTCCATCCATCATGTGGATAGGCAACCCATAAGAAAGAAAGAACGTTATAATAACATGCTGCCTATCTTGAAAATTAAAGGGGCAAAAAAAAATGAAATTGAGAAAAAGTAACTTTTAGTAGGGTATGTTGATAGTCAGTGGCGTATTTAAGGGGGTGTCTAGGAGGTCCAGATGTCCAGACCCCCCCTCGACGAAGGAAAAGTTGAAAAAAAAATTAAAAAACCACGCTTTTATTTAAAGTTGGTCACTTTGTAAAATGTTATTCATAGGGAAAGAGTAATGCCTTAAAAAACAAAAAATAAAATTTACTTGAATACAAAAATGTGTCATGAAAATTTTTTTTTCAAAAATTTTAATGATGAAAATCGCGATGGGCGTTAATCGAAAAGGTATTCGTTTGCTCCTCGCACACCCCACCACGCTTTTCATCATTAAAATTTTTGAAAAAAAAATTTTCATGACACATTTTTGTATTCAAGTAAATTTTATTTTTTGTTTTTTAAGGCATTACTCTTTCCCTATGAATAACATTTTACAAAGTGACCAACTTTAAATAAAAGCGTGGTTTTTAAAATTTTTTTTACATTTTTATTTAACTCTTTTTGTCGTTGAAAATATTTTAATTTCATAGTTTTACTAGGTTCGAATGTCTATCTAAAAAAAAAAAAAAATTCAGCGGCCTCGAAAACCTACATTTCGATACCAATGTTGTGATTTTCTGAAATTTTCAAAACTGAACCCCCTCATAGGGGTTCAATTTGGGGTCGGGGGTAAATTTGAGTTCGAAAATCGAATTCAGCTACCTCGAAAACCCACATTTTGATATCAATGTTGTGAATTTTGAAATTTTCAAAATGGAACCCCCTCATAGGGGCTCAATTTGGGGTAAGGGTAAATTTAAGTCCGAAAATCGAATTCAGCGACTTCGAAAACCTACATTTCGATACCAATGTTGTGATTTTCTGAAATTTTCAAAATTGAACCCCCTCATAGGGGTTCAATTTGGGGTCGGGGGTAAATTTGAGTTCGAAAATCGAATTCAGCGACCTCGAAAACCTACATTTCGATACCAATGTTGTGATTTTCTGAAATTTTCAAAATTGAACCCCCTCATAGGGGCTCAATTTGGGATCGGGGGTAAATTTGAGTTCGAAAATCGAATTCAGCGACCTCGAAAACCCCTAATGTGAGCACTATGTTCTTTCAATTCCAGTAAAATATTAAATGAGAGAGGATTGGTTGAAAACATACTTTTGGTTCCATGAGACATACAAACAAACAAACAAACAAACAAACATACATACCAAGCTAATAAAAGCGTGGTAAAAATGACGAAATTTCAGCTTTGTAATGGTCTTTCTTACAAAAATTTCCTATTTTTTTAGTCCAGACCGCCCCCCCCCCTACATGCCTGTCTGGCTACGCTACTGTGGATAGTACTAACGAGTAAACTTTTTTTGTTCTCGACATTTTTTGTCAACCTTTGAAAGTAAAGGCGCAGGAGGGAGAGCTTCGAAATTTGAAAAAAAAAACAAGTTTTTTGATTTTTGAAGCTCTGTAGCTCCTTTATTTAGAAAAATTCAAGTCATTACATAACTTTTGTCGCTTCTATGAAAAACTAACACATATACCATGCGTAGCTATAACATAATTTTGCATTTTTCACCTATCATTTGTGCCTATTGATCATTTGAGCTTCAATTTCAAAATTATCAAGGAACAAAAGTGGGACAAAAAAAATTGCAAAATTTCCTCAAGGAGATTTATGAAACAGGTGTAACTTTTTGAGAGGAACAAAAAACATTATATTATGAATTTGCCTATCTTCGAAAATAAAGGAGCTACAGAGCTTTGAAAATCGAAAAACCAGTTTTTAAAAGTTTGAAGCTCTCTTGCACCTTCATTTTCAATGCTAGGCCAAAAATGTCAAGAATAAACCCAATTTTTTCTTTACTACTATCCATGAATCCTACCACAAAATAACTTTTTTTCAATTTAATTTTCTTATGCCTTTTCAATTTTTAAGATAGGTAGACACCATGTTGATAGGTAATAGGTATAACATTTTTAAATTGATTTTTTTTTAAAAGGGGTTCACACGTTCCTACAATTAAGACACTTCTAAAGGAGAGAGGAGCTGGAGATTTTTATGGAGTCTGTAGTGTCCTTAACTCCTCTTTTGCCCATATTCGGCTCCTTTCAAAATTGTGTGTTACTTGTATTTATTGAACCGAAAATGGGCAATCTTCATTTTTTTCCCATCCTGTATTACAGGGTGTACCGTGAGTAAATTCACTATAGGTGTCGGAATTTTTTTGACACAAAGTGTTGCCAATCAAGTTTGTTTAGAAAAAAACCAAAGCTGTGTAGTGCCTTCAATTTTTGAAATATGCAACTTACGTATCTAAAGGTGTTTTTTGTTCGTCTCTCCGACTACTAGCTACGAGTGGTTAAAATTTGGCAGGTGATTTCCAGAACACACTGTATTTTGACACGTGTTTTCTCGCCATCCATTCACTCTTCGAAAACAAAAAAATAAAAATAAACAATAAAAATGAAAATAACCTTTTGCAAATTTTATCTATGTACTTCAATTTTAATTATGATTGTTTTGCTGGTTAAAAACATATTAGTAGAGTTATTATGAGTGAAAAACAACGTGAGTAACTTTGAGTCTTCATTATTTTGGCGAATTTCGCGAGGGGTGAGGTTCGAGGACCTTTTTGGTGATTAATCAGAACACCAAATGGAAGATTTTAGTAAAATCAAACAATTTCATGCAATCCATAAAATGCAATCTAAATTCCTTATTTCACTGAGCTACACATGGACGATTTTGTATTATTAGGAAGGTTATGAATTAATCTACGAATGTTGGTAATTTTAATTTTCATCACATTCGTCATTATTTCGTCGAAGTTAGTCATTCGAAAAAAGTTACGTTGTTAATGTTAGTTCATGTTCAACGAAGAATGGGCAAAAAAATTATTACTTTATTTTGCGAGAGAAAATGATGTGTTGTGATAACACTACGATGAAGTGGGGTTGTTTATAAGATTATTGTTATCTTTCGAATCACCGATCATATTTCCAAAACTTGTCAATAAATGTAAACCATGATATTTTTTGCAGCTTGTCCGTATGATAACGATTCTAATTTTATTTCAGTGTGAATACCAGTGGAAATTCGTACTTCGTTTTTTATTTACGTTATTCGCGGTAATCGAGTGATTAAAAAAAAAATCATCAAATTTCCCCCCTTGTTTTTTGTTATTTTTCCTTTGATAACCAATGGTAAAATTTTTAAAAATGTGAATTTTTTCTTTGAAGTCGTACACATGTGCCTATTTTATAATGATGGAAGTTTGATAATAAGTCGACATGTAATGAAGAAGTCAGCGGTATTGTGAAGATATTTTCGTAGGTATCTGCATCCAAATATTAGTATTTTGTTATTCAGTGAATATGTTTACTTTTATTCGTAGGTGTGACTTCATAAGGGTAAAATAATTCTGTTTGCAGAAGAAATCAATTTTTCCAATTTTTTTTTTTTTTTGGGGGGGGGGGGCATTTCTTAAAAGGAACATAAAATACAGTTTTTGGATCGACTTCAATCGTTGGTCTCAGTCTGTAGAAAAAAATCAACTAAAAAAGATAAATATCTACACTCTATACTAAGGACAAAAGTAAACAATATTCTCAAAACTGAAAATTTTTCCATTAGAGTCAGTATCCACTTTGTTATGAAGTCATTTTTCAAAACCCTGAAAAAAAAAACTGAAACGATGAGTGCAGCATTGAAAATTATTCTAATAGGTACCGTTTATCTACTTTCAACCTACCTACCCAACTTGTAAAATTGAAACAGTTTAAATAATTTTTCAGAATGGCACCGATGGTTAAAAATACAGAGAAAAGTATCGTATCGTTTGGACCATGAGAACGAATACCAGCTCATTACTTCTCTTCTTCCAGTTGGTTTTCGTATGTAAATGCCATTTTATTCAGAAATGCTGCGACAGAAAACAACAACTAGACGAGGATTTCGATACATGCGTCGAATTCGATGGTAATAACGCGATAGAAAAGTACGAAATTGATCACGTATACGATAAAGATGGTATGCATTTGGTGAAAAGTGGCGAAAATGACACTCACCATATTTGGTGGTTACCGCCAGATATTAAATTCGTTTCGTCGAAATCTCACTCATCGGGGCCGAAAGCTGTGCAGATTCGATTCGACGAATTAAAGGATATGAAATTTTTATTCAATACGAAATATCCTTGCTCTATGAACGACAGAGAAATTGTCCCTTTTACGGATTACGTATTCATTCTTGAAGATGGTTCTTTATTAATTACAAATGTAGACGATAACGTTAGACCGAAAACGATGCTATTTCCATACAGTTCATATTGCGTCGATCGTGTATCTTTTCTAAATGCCAATGATAGAAAAAAAATGCCTTCGCATATCCTTGACCATAGTTATGCCATTTTACTGTGCCCATGTTTGTACATGCCATGCGTTCGAATGTGTTGCAAATGGAAACACTTTCTAAATACCTCGAAAGATCCGAAAACTTGCGAATATTCGCCCAATATTTCGCTGAAATGGAATTTAAAATACAAAGATAGTTCCTTCGAAGAAATCTCCAAAGCTCCTGGTAATAATAAAATTCATTGACGAGTATATTCAAATTAGTTACACGTGGGTTAGGTACCTACCTAACCTTAATATTCGCGAATTTTTTTAATTTATTCCATTTTTTTGTTCTTTTGTTTATCTAATTATGCAGAAAAATACGCGATAATTCAAAATCAGCCGAAATGTGAACACGGTGAATACCATTTGAATGAAAATTTAACCGATGAAAGGAAATTTTGGATTTTGCCCGATGGAAAAATTCAAATGGAAGGGCATCCTTTTCTAATCAAATTCAAGGATTACTGCATTCATTATTGGAGCAACAATGGAAGTTTTCCAGTAAACTTGAGAATTTGTAACGATCCCGAAGATGAAACGCCTTCGTATTACCAGCGTATTTTGTACGGAACTTATTTCGCAATTGGGACTTTTTTTCTGGGGTTGACTCTCCTCATTTACACGGTAGTGAAAGAATTAAGGTCTACGATTCATTCGTATTATTTAATTGCCCACGT
This sequence comes from Balanococcus diminutus, assembly GCA_959613365.1. Taxonomy (NCBI): domain Eukaryota; kingdom Metazoa; phylum Arthropoda; class Insecta; order Hemiptera; family Pseudococcidae; genus Balanococcus; species Balanococcus diminutus. The sequence goes on along the minus strand of OY390715.1, from coordinate 38,982,762 downwards.
ATTTTGTATGTTTGTTTCGTCCTTTATGCTCACAATTAATGAATTTTTCTTCTACATGCTTACCAAACACCTATTTTGCATTACTATTGGTAAGTTATTGGCTTCGTTACCCTTTTTACAATTTCAATTTTTTCCCTTTTTTTTATTTGATTTTTTTCTTTCTTTTTTGATAGCATATGTGATGCAGTTTTCGTTTATAGCGGCGATGTTTTGGTTGAATATTTTATGCATTGATATTTCAGTTACTTTTAAGTGAGTAAGTGTTTGGAATTAATGAAAATAACCAGTTCCTACCTACCTAATTATTTAAACGTTATAAGTAGGTAGCTGGGTACATATATTTCTGAATTTCTTTGCAGCCACTATAAATGCAATGGTGTATTTAAAGGAGCATCCCTAAAATTTATCCTCACCACTTCAAAAAATTAGAATTCCAAAAAAAAAAAAAAAAAAAAATCAAATGATATCCAATTTTAAAGAAAATTTGCAAAATTATAATTTTGAACTGTGGTTAAAAAAAATAATAATTTACAATAAAACGAAAAATGTTCAATTTTTGAATAACAGATATTCAAAAAATTGAGATAAAATTGTCCCTTTAAAAAAATAATTTTAGTACCTACCTATAATTTTTTTTTAAATCAATCAATTTTAATTATTACCTATACTTATTACTGATCGAATTGAAAAATTGTAATTTTGAACTAAATTGTACGTGGGATTGAAAAAAAATCCAACTTTTGATTACTATTCATAAAATTACATTTTAAAATAAAATACCTATAATTTTTTTAAAAATCAATCAATTTTAATTATTACTTTTTACTGATCGAATTGAAAAATTGTAATTTTAAACTAAATTGTGGGTTTGAACAAAAATCCAACTTTTGATTAATATTCAGAAAATTACATTTTAAAATAAAATTGTGGCTTAAAAAAATTAATTCAAATTATGAAAATAATTTAAATTAGGTAGGTATTATTAAAACTGAAATAATTTTGATTTTTTTAAGTAAAATCTTAAAGATTGTAATTTTAACACAGTTGTGGTTTGAAAAAAATCATTTATAATAAAACGAAACAGTTTAATTTTTGAATATGTATCTAATAGGTGGGTATCAAAAAAATTAAGGGAATAAAAGTGTTGACGTCACAGTCACGTGATAAACGCTTTGATAAAGTTGAAAAGGGGTTACTATTGAAAATTAACATGGAAAAAGTGGCTTTTTCAATTTTGTAATAAACCGGTAACATTTAGAGAAAAAGTTTATAAAGTTTTTGTCGTGGAGAAAATTTCCTATCAGAAGAGAGTTATTGTGAATGTCTCGCGTGTTTAGTTTCCAAAATTCTTATCAATTGTAATGTGTGCGTTTTCATTATTTTCATTGTTTTCACTTAATAACTCGAAAACTAGGAGTTTTACAGAAAATTCATAAGAAACTTTTTTTGTAGGTAAGTGAAAGAACTTTCAATTCAAATAAAAACATTTTTAATTTCGTGTTGTACAAATGGAGATATCGCTAAAACAAAATTGTACTCCCTTCACATACTCGTCAATCTTCAAGTATTTTATCAAATAAATCGATAGTAGTTCATTTTAGCAAAAAATTTATTATATCATTCGGAAGAGGACAAGATTCTCTATATTTTGTTTCCTTAAAACTTTATTCTGGCTCTTTTAGTTTTTTAATGATTTCGATTTGAAATGTAAAAAGCGTTGAAAAGCATGCGAAATCCGTTTGCTAAACATCAAAACTAATTTCAAATTAAAATAACTGAAAAACTAACATATCTAAAACATTTTTTTAGAGAAACGAAATGTAGAGAATCTTGTTCTCTTTCGAATGATATATCAACTTTTATTATGCAGTTAATTACACAAGAGTTATTTGTTCGAAATGGACCAGAAGTATGCTGAAGAAGTACCGTTTTGGTTTCTCAATATCTCCATTTATACTACACCAAATCAATATGTTTTTAAACGAATGAAAAGCTTATTCAATTTTCTACAAAAAGTGTCCTAAGTAAATTTTTCATAAAAGCTCTATTTTTTGAGTAATAACCTAATAAGTGCAAAAATTGTAACTCTTGTGATAAGCAAAAATACTGTGGTCCCCTTTTCAACTTTATCACAGAATAATAGCCGATTGTGACGTCACACTTTTATTCCCTATTACTCGTAAAACTTGTGCCTTATTTGAAAAAAATAATTTTAATGTAATTTTTCAAAAATAAATTTAGTTTAACTGCAGAGCCGGTGCGAGGGGGGGGTTTGGGGGGGTGGAACACCCCCCCAGTGATTTTCCATTCGGCAAATTTTTGAAAAATTTTCGACAAATTCGGCAAACTTTCGACAAATTGAATTAGGTATGTTTACAAAATTTGGTAAAGTTTTGAATTTCAAATATGTAAATTTTTTAGAAATTCTAAATCACAAATTCGGCAAATTTTTGAGAAATTCCGAATCATAAATTCGATGAATTTTAGAGAAATTCCGACTCACAAATTCGGTAAATTTCTGAAAAAAATTTTCGCCCTCGCTTCGCTCGGGCAATGTACTTCTATTACTTCATCTTTCTCTCAGAATCAGAATAGGAATCAAAAATCAGCGCATTTCAATTGTTATAACTTATAACGTAAAAAAATGAACATGATCTTTTTAAAAATATTAAAAATTATGTTTAAAGTGCATTATTTTTAATTAAAAATTCCAATTTTTTCAAAATTTTCGCCCTCGCTTCGCTCGGGCAACGTATCTCTTTTTCATCTTTTAAAAAACCAGAAATTATTGTATGTTTTCAAAATTTCTGCAAAAAAAAGTCCATCTTTTCTTTTAGAAGTGCAATTTTTTCAAAAATGTTCGCCCTCGCTTCGCTCGGGCAGCAACAGTCGTTTTAATTCAAATCCTAATGCTACCATAAGTTCTTGAAATTTTTTCTATGACGATAGTGAGAAGTTCTTCTTTCGAAAACTCACTTTTTTCAAAAAATTCAGCGCAGGGGTCTACTTCCCACTGTTGTACCTATTAATTATCATTCGGCATTTTGAAAATTTTCATTCGGCATTTTCGATCTACACCCCCCCAAAAAAATTTGCTCAAACCGTTTCTGAGTTTAAGTTACTTATTGATCAAATTGAAAAATTGTAATCTTGAACAAAATTGTGGTTTTGAAAAAAAATGAATAGAACGAAAAAAATATCAATTTTTAAATAACATTCAAAAAATTATTTTAAATAAAATTATGATTCTATTTTTTAAAGTTCAATTTTCGAAGCAATAAAATAATTTTATTAGGTATCTATAAGTATCTAAATTGAAAACATTGTAATTTAGAAATGAATAAAAAAAAGTAAAATAAAATGTAAAAAATCGTAAAGTTTGAACATCGGTTTTGAAAAAGGTTATAATTTTCAACAAAAAGACCATTTTCAATAAAAAAAATTACCTTTTCAGTAAATTCAAAAAATTGTAGGTAATTCAGAATAAAATTGCGGTTATGAATAGGTAGATAATTTTAATTTAATTGTCAAAAAATGAAATAATTTTAATTATTGGTCAAATTGAAAAAAAATGTTATTTAGAACAAAATTTGAAATATCTCAATTATCTAATAATTCAGCCTTGAACAAAAAAAAAAAAAATCGATTTTTATTGGGAAAATTTCCTCTTAGGATTCTGTGTTTATTTTTAGTTGGAAAAATTAGTATCTATTATTTTGCTGAAAGAAGACTTTTATATTTATTTTCTGACTTTTTTTGAAGAAAAATAAGAAGAAAAAATGTTTTAATTTTCGAGGAAAACCTATTTTTTTTTGAAGAAAAAATTTCAACTTCGATTTTCCTGGAGTGAGAATTTTTCTTAAATTTTTCGCAGTACTACTTATAATATTAGTAACCATGTACAGATATTTTGTGACATGACATGTGGAAGATATGCTTAGAGCAAAAATGTAAATTTTACAAGAGAGCCAAAAAACAAAGCGATTTTGCAGTATAAATTGGTCACTTTGAGTGCATTTTTAAACACTTAATAATTTTTTTTTGATTTTTTTTGACCATACGATCGGATAAAGGAGGTCTTCTAGAACAAAAAAAAAAAAAAATTTTTACTCTAAGCATATCTTCAATCTTCCACATGTCATGTCACATTTGTATTATTCTAGCAAAAATATGCATTATCAAGTATTATTTTCAGAGTATACGCATCGTCCAAGAAATGCACTTTTCTGCAAAGGGGAAGAAAAGATTTCATATTGAATTCCATTTACGTATGGGGGATAACTTCAATTATAACTATGGTCACGATGATTGCTGACAACACATCCATATTAGAAGAACTGTACAGGCCAAAATTTGGAAAAGAATCTTGCTGGTTTACTGGTAAATTATTACCTATTACCTAATTGTGTTTCCAGTTCGGTTTTGTAGTAGCAATTGCAGTGTCACATTGATTTTTTCATTTTCGTAGGTGATACAGCAAAATTTATTTATTTTTATCTTCCTGTAAGCGTGCTGCTGATTTATAATCTTTATTTGTTCCTGTCCACTACCAGACAAATTATTAAGCTGCAAAGGGAGATCAGTAGAATATTCAATCAAGATAGTAGGAAACATATAGGAACCAATAACTTCAAAAGGGAAACTCAGAAGTAAGATTTTGTGGATTTTTTCATTTCATCATAATTTTATAGTTTTTAAGATTAAAGCAGGAAAATTAAGTAATTTAAAGGAATAGCTAATTTTATATGATTAAAAATTATAGCTGTAGGTGCCTATTCGAACTGATTATGTGTTTCTGACAAATGTTATGGTTCTTTACAGTTTAACGCTGTATGCCAAGTTATTTGGCCTTATGGGTGTAACGTGGATATTTGAAATATTATCTTGGGTTGTCGGTGGACCGTCTTACTATTGGTACATAACAGATGCTATTAACGCTATGAGAGGTTTATTCATTTTTCTAATCTGTTGCTGTAAGAAAAAAATTTTACTCAAATTTTTAAACTCATTTTTAAATATTCCCAAGAAAGTGTATTCTCATACTTCTCAACAGTTTAGCTCCTCTTCCTTTAAAACTGATTGTACGTCAATTACAAATAGAACGATAAGTTCGATTCAATTAGAAATGGCAGATTTTTCTAATCGTAATCAAGAAATGGAGTGATTTTTTAAAAACACAAAATTGTTGATAAAAATATAATGCTTAACATGTGATAGAATATTATTACTTTGTAGATGTATGTAATCAGATACATTTTTTTTTTTGTTACAAATACTTTAATAAAGATTTATTAATTTTTTTATATTTTCGTTTCAAAATTGAACTAAATTGTAGTTTAATGATTACTTCAACTATAATTATGGCCATGGACTCGTAGACACAATATTATGTCCCACACATGACACATATTTTATACGACTTAGCTATCTAATTAAGTAGATACGTAACATGTGGAAGTAGCCACTTCACAAGTCATTGTCAAACCTTGATCTTCTCCTATTTTCAAGGGTCTCGTAAAAAAATCGTTGTGTTAATAAAACATAGAAGTAGGTATTGCATCTTAAAAATTTCACTAAAAAAAAAAAAAATGATACTTCAATATAAATTCACGAAGTATAATTTGAAAAAAATGGTTTCAACTTGAAGAGGTGACCAAATATAAAATTTTATAAAGTAAGAGAAATGTATAAAAATGACGTTTATAAACCTGCTCATAGTGATTCAATACAACGAAAACGTTTTGAATAATCTACTGACACGTTCATTTGATTTTTTTTGTTTCTCTTCACGTTTAGATTCATCTACTCGGAGCAATTCCTCTTTTTTAAACCAATCCGCATTATCTTCCAGTGATTTTTTAGTTTCAGCTTAAACAATTTGAGTTAAATTAGAAGAAAACTGGCCTTTTATTACCTACAAATACAGGATGTCTCTCGGATGATATTAGGCAACCCATAAGGAACACAAATTTTTATATACATATGGTGCCTATCTCAAAAATTGAAGGGGCAAGGGGTATTTAAAATTGTGAAAAAAAAAATTTGGTAGAGTATATGGGTATTACTCAAAAAAAATACAACATTTTTTTATTCTTGACATTTTTTTCCTAAGTTTGAAATTGAAGGCGCTACGAAGCTTTGCAAAAATAATGAAATCTCCGAAAGTTAGACGCTGCGCTGCGTAGCTCCTTCATTTTTGAAGATAGACGAATTTGTCACATACCAGTTTTTGTTCCTCTCAAAAAGTTGTGCTTGGTACATGCATTGTCGTAACGGGATTTCGCTATTTTGCCTACTCATATTATTAAAGGATAAAAAAAATGATAATTTGGTGCTTCAATAATATGAGTAGGCAAACATACTTACTAGCGAAATTCCGTTATGACAATGCATGTAAGTACTATAAGTACAACTTTTTGAGAGGAACAAAAATTGTTATGTGACAAATTTGCCTATCTTCAAAAATGAAGGAGCTACGCAGGGCAGCGTCAAACTTTCGGAGATTTCAATTTGCAAAGCTTCGTAGCGCCTTCAATTTCAAACTTGGACAAAAAATTTCAACAATAGAAAAATGTTCATTTTTTTGAGTAGGTACTATCCATATTCCATAATTATACCTACCCGAGCGGCACACTCGATCGATAATATCGGAAGATGTAACGTATCGATAAAAAATCGTTTGAAAATCTATAGATGTTCTCACGATATTATAAAGATTTATCGGTACAACTTCATAGGCAAAAAATCTAAAAACTATCGAATTCGATATTATTAAGATTTTATGACGATATTCGTCAACGATACTATCGACAAAGAATATTAAATTTATCGATTCCGATTTTCCACCGATTTTGTGCAGATATTTGAAACTACATTATCGACAAAGAATATTAAATTTATCGAATTCGATTTTTTAACGATTTTGTAAAGATATTTAAAACTATATTATCGACAGATTATATGAAATTTCTCGACTTCGATATTTTACCGCTTTTTTGACGACATTTAAAACTATATTATCGACAGATTATATTAAATTTATCGAATCCGATTTTTTACCGATTTTGTAAAGATATTTGAAACTATATTATCGACACGTAATATGAAATTTCTCGATTTCGATTTTTTAACGATTTTGTGACGATATTTGAAACTATATTATCGACAAATAATCTGAAATTTCTCGAATTAGATTTTTTAACGATTTTGTGAAGATATTTAAAACTTTATTATCGACACGTAATCTGAAATTTTTCGAATTCGATTTTTCAACGATTTTATGACGATATTTGAAACTATATTATCGACACGTGATATGAAATTCCTCGAATTCGATTTTTCAACGATTTTGTGGCGATATTTGAAACTACATTATCGACAAATAATCTGAAATTTGTCGAACGATTTTTCAACGATTTTGTGACGATATTTGAAATTATTTCCAAATTGGTGAAAATTTTTCTAAGTCCAACACGTCTGGAAGTACTAAACTGCCTATTATAAGCGTTTTATTGCTAATTCCTCAACGATAAAGTATGGCATAGTGGTTAAGGAAGAGGATTACCATGCAGGAGGTAGTAGGTTCAAGCCCCACGGGTGGCAGATTTTTTATAATTTTTTTTGACTTTTTCTGAAATGATCCTCTTACCGTAACATGAATAATGTGTTTAGGCATAGTTTAATGTATTAATTATGCTAATTAATGATTTTTAATTATAGAAAGAAGCTAGTAAAAGACGAAAAAGCGGAATAAAAAATCGATAAAAAATCGACAGAATATCGAATTCGATAAAGTGTCGCAAAAGTTCCGCCTAAATCGTGAAATTATCTTTCGATATTATAGATATATTATCGATAAAATATCTTACTATAATCTCGAAATTTTTGCTAACTATAATTCGTCGATAATCTATCTATATATCGAAAGATAATTTCACGATTTATGCGGAACTAACGCGACACTTTATCGAATTCGATATTCTGTCGATTTTTTATTTCGATAATTTGTCGAGTGTGCTGCTCGGGTACTCTATCAAATTTTTTAAAATCAATTTTCAATACCTCTTGCTCCTTCAATTTTTGAGATAGGTACCATGTGTATATAAAAATTTTTTGTTCCTTATGGGTTGCCTAATCACTCTGTGGATCTGGATTTTCCTACATCACTTGAGAAACACCCTGTATTGTTTCTAACTTGTATTCTGTAAACTCACCTTGTAAAACTGAAATGCTTTCACCGTCGCCTCCGCTCTCCTTAGGAAACATACTTTTGGGAATATGTTCATAAACTTCTGTAGAATCAGGTTGATGAAATTGAATCTATAAAACATGGATAAATATTTGTGCTCATAGGTATAGTTAACGCAGTAATCGTTTCTAAATCGGTACTAGTGTACAGTGCTGTTATTTGAAATTGATGGATATTAGTTTTTGTTCATACGAACCAAAGCTTTCATTTCTGGATTCAAGAAGGCTAACACAATTTTTTTAACCAAATTAACGAATGGAACAATATTCACTATATGTATTCCTTTCAAACGCACTGGCAAAGCATTCTACAAAATTTCATCATTTTTTGTGATTATCCGTCAATGCAACAATGATGATTATTTGTTTATGTCAGCATATTTACTGTTTATTTTGTTTCGATAGGCACTCACTTGTAAATACGATGAATTTTTTTTAATTACACTTGTATTGAATCTAGCCACATGTCCGAGGGATAATCCCTGCATATCAAAAACGAGCACGTGTCCTGTCGAAGTGCCATTTTGGCCATTCCAAATATCAAAGCGCATATGGTATGTTTTCATGATGTCGGCCATTACGTAAAATTCTGGTTGAGTACGATTGAATTTCAAATAAAATACATCATATCCTACAGGCGTTTTTCCTGGTAATTTCGTTATATACCTATGCAATAAATGAAGTGAATTATCCTCATATTCACTTTATTTAGCTTTATGATTTAAGCCGATTAGACAACGTTACATTGTTTTTAATGCTTCTTGAACATCTTTACCAAAAGGATCACGGCTGGAAAAAAGTACGGGAGCGTGTGTACGAATAGTGAAAAAATTTTCGATTAGGGTTTTTGTTGCATCTAAATCGTAATAGCATCTATGTAAAAACATAATAACCACCTGTTCGTCTGTAATAAAGTTTAATACACATTAAAATCGTGAGAACATTTTTATTATCTTTTTTCACGATTTAGGCAAGCGTGATACTGAACTGTAAAATAGGTATTCACACTACACCACAGTGGACGAATTCAACATAATAATGTTGTGAATTGATCTTGAAAGTAAGTTATCCTTGAAAGAAGTTGAATGAATTCACGCACCACAAAAATGTATGATTAGATTAAAAAAAGAGAATTTTTTATCTATTTTTTTCTCGATCAGTCACATTTTTTTGGTCAATTTTTATTAGTTTTTCCCCTTGTCATCCTCATTTCCTATTAGCATTTTTTTTGGTCAAAAGTTTTTTTTTTTAATTTTTTTTTCTTTATAAAATTAATTTTAACAAAATATGATTAGGTATTATATGACAAAAAATTACAACAAAAAAAAACTCGAATTAACAATATCTATGTACCTAATCCGGACAAAAATTTTTAAAAATCCAGTAAAGAATAGTTCCGAGAAAGAAGCTGTCAATGTGAAGTAATGATAACAGAAAAAAGCAAGTGACAGAAATAGTTCTGACATGCAAAAAAAAAAAAATGACAGAAAATATTGTTGTTTACAAAACTGACAAAAAATTGAGAAATGATAATCTTGACAAGCAAAAACTCTGAACCAGAAAGTCACCCTATGACCAAATTACATAGACCAAAAAAAAAAAAAAAAACTATGGCCAAACACGCTGACAAATGAAAACACAAAAAAGTTATTTAAAAAGTTAATATAAAGTGATGTTGAATAAAAAATTGACGGAGAATCCTGGTGAAAAAAATGGCCAAAAAAACGCAAATAGAAAATGACAATGACAAGAAAGAAAAAGAAAAGAAAGGAAAAATGAAATCTGATTGAGAAGATAATTCCAGTGAAAAAATAATGTGTGACTAAAAAAGCGCCAACCAAAGTGAGACTGACAAAAAAATCAAATGAAATAAAAATCTCTTGAATCGTCTCTGACAAATGATAATCTTGATAAGAGAGATTCAGTGAAACGTTAAAAGTCAGATAATCTTACAAAAAAAAAAATAAGTAAAATAAACCTCTGAAAGAAAAAAATTACCAAAAAAGTTTAAATAGGTATTGTGACTGACTTGAGAAAAAAATCCGTACCATAATTATGTGAAATTCGATCACCACTGTGTAGTGTGTACCTTCTTACACTTCAGTATCACGCTGGTCTAAATCGTGAAAAAAGGGTAAATTTTCATTCATAAATTAGGCAAAAGACAGGGAAATTTTGCCTGATTCATGAAATAGGCAATTTCACGATTCAGGCGTAACATATTATACAATTATCTAACGCTCCTTCCAACGAAAATAATCAAGTCTCTATTATGGGTAGTGGATAGAGTAAGAAGTGGTTGGAATTTACATACCCGAAATTATGGGTAGGTGTGCTTGGTTTCTAGCCCATTCTTGTATCTGGTCTATGTCATCCTTCTTCAATTCGGGATTTTTTTCAAATTCAGCGTTAATATCAAAAAACATTTTGAAAAATTCAGTTTCTGGTAATAACTTGATGGTTTATAATGAAGTAAACTTTTGCAAACTACATAAAATTTTAGAATGATGATGACTTTTATCTTTACTACTTAAGTGCAAAGGGCAAATCCATAAGGAAGATGGAAGATTCAATGTCTTAATATAACTCGGTGGAAAAAAATCGCAAAAAACAAAGATACAGGTGGTACTTACATTTCAACATTACTACATCTTTCCAAGTACCGCATATTAGCGGAGTTTCGTTTACCTACATATACCTATTCGCAATCTCCTCAGTACCTATAGTAGTTTTTAATGAAGAAAACTTTTGCATGCGCAATTCTAGAATGATGATAATTTTTATCTATATTACCCAAGTGCAAAGTGCAATCCATAAGAAAGGTTCCATGTGTTAATACCTAATATACAAGTAGGTAACTCGGTAAAAAAAAAAGAGATGGTATCTACATTTTAACATTACTTTCTTTCCATTTATGAATTTCTTTCACCTGGAGCCTGGATGTTTTAGAATACACTCTCGAAACTTTGGGGCCCAGATTTTTTTTGAAGTCGACGAATTTTTCGTTCGGAGAGGATTTTTTTTTTGCTGCAAAATGATCGTAATTTTGGAAGGGGAAGCGTCTTCTCTCTAGAGAGTACAGTTTGCACCAGCATTTCTATAACCCAGTGGCTTTCTATGAAAAATTTGTTCAGTTTCTTTAAAATAGAAAATTTTGACTTGGGAATATTTTTTCTCAACTTTTTGGTGTAAAAATCTTTGAATTATTAAGCAGAAAAAAATTTAATTTTTCTAAAAAGTGGGGTTCTTATTTTCCCTTTCTATTTTTTTTTTGAGAAGTCCTTCATTTTTTTCTAAAAAAAATATACCTACACAAATTTTTTTAGTGAAAAATTCTCAGTTTTTGAAAAAATATTTCTGAAATAAAATTTCTGGATTATCTAAGAATAAAAATGTCTCGATTTTTTATTAATTGAGTAAACTTAAAAAGACTCTCAATTTTTTTGGAGTTGAAAAAGTTTTCGATTTCTTTTTATTTCTTTTTATTTTTGAGAGTAAAAAAATTCAACGTTTTTTTTGGGGGGGGGGGTGAGTATTTTTCAATTTTAAGAATAGGCAATTTAAAAAAATTTTGCAATGTAAATGTTTTGATGCTGAAAAAAGTTTTGTTTTTATTTATTTTTTCTGAGAAAGGAATTTCTTTTCTATTTTCTAGAGAGAAAATAAAAATAAACTTTTTGAGTACCTAACAAAGTCTTTTAATTATTGTTCACTTCAAAAAATTGATTTTTCTTTTTTGAAAGAATATATTTTTTTTAGAATAGAAGATATTTTATTTTTTTATGAGGAAGCATAGGTATCTAAGAAAATTCTAAATATTTTTAGAGTAATTTTTTTTCAATTTTTGAAGCTAAAAAAATTTCTTAATTTTTTTGAAGTGAATAATTTTTAATTTTCATGCAGAAAAAATTTCTGTTTTTTTTTTTTTTTAGAAAGATATTTCTTATTTTTAGTGAAAAAATTGAACGTTTCTGAGAAAGATCTTTCAGTTTTTTCAGAGAAAAAAGCTGAGAAAAAATTCTTAATTTGTTTTGAGATAAAAAAATTGTAATTTTTTTAAATTTTATGTACCTAGTAAAAATCATTTAATTTTTATTGGTAGGTACTTACAAAAAAACTCCGTTTTTTAGGTTTATCTTTATAGAAAGAAAAAATAAACTTGACAGGCCTACTCATTCAATAATTATTGCTGTAAAAAGTTTGAAACCTTTTGCCAGTGAACTACAAATCTATAGTCTACACAGCTTTATTTAACCGCCCAGAAGCTGATAAGATTGTTTAATTCCCCTTGATTTATTCCTATGTCGTTTAGGTAATTAAATTTATAAATAATTACAATGCTATTCGTTACACGTTGATTCATATCTCCATAAGAAAATATAAATAATTATTTTTACAGATTAAAATAACGGTTTCTATACTTGCATTGTGCAGTTGAATAATTAAAGTCACGAGTCACATGATAACACGAGAGTTTTAGCATACGTCAAAAATACGAGAGCAAAGTACGAGTGTAATCAAGTTCTCAAGTTGGATGAGATGCAAACTCCCTAAAAATCAAACTAGTTTTAATAAGGTGGCATTTTTGAAATGAGGCTTTTTCTTCAACTATGGGATCACATACTTTATAATTAAATAATTTTTTTGTAGGTACCTACCATTTCATTTTCAACATTTTCAAGTTACTCGTTCACTTGAAATTTAAAAAAAAAAAAATTAATTTTTTTGTTTCTTTTTAATACGATTGTTTTGGTGTTGTACCTATTCAAATAAAATATAGGTTATAAATTATTGCTACCTTTACCTAGACTTACTTATCTGCTCTTTTTGTCAAATTAAGTCTAGGTACGGTATATAGATTAGATATACCTGGGGTATGTCTATTATTATTCAAGGTTTTCGATTGGATTGAAAATTATTCTGACTAAAAGTTGAAAACTAGATAAAAAAAAATTCAAATTTTTAAAATGTTATATATATATATATATTTTTGTTCAAATAGGTACATATTATTTTACATTTATTGTAGGAAAGAATTTAAGGATCACCATGTGCCAACTTTCTTTATGAGGGATGATTGGTTACAAGAAAATACAAAAGATCTAAGTTTGCCTATTTATGTAGTTGAAACCTGAAGGATGTGTTATTCTTATTCATAGTGAAAATTGAATCAAATAACAGATAGTGAATACGTTTCTCCCACGACGAATGTAAATTTTTTCACAAAATTTCACTGACATGAGTTGTATGCACAATTTATTACACGATTTCAAACAAATTTCATCCACGTTTGTAAGTTATTGAGTTCTGCGAAAATGAAAGATGATGATATTGATTTTGTGGGCTTCAAAATAGTAAGATATCTCGAAGCTGATATTACTAGGCCTATTGTTTGAAATTGTAAAACCGAATTTTTCTTCAGGTTGGCGTATGAATTTACTATCCAAAAAATATAGTTATGAACGAGGTTGTCGAGGTTACTTATTCAATCAAACGACAACATTTTAAATGATCCGCTCATTCCAAAAAGATCACTTGAATCTTTCGGTTTTCCTTGACGCTTAGATTCGTCTACTCGTTGTAATTCTTCTTTTTTAAACCACTCTGCATTATCTTCCAATGAACTTTTAGTTTCAGCTAAAACAGGTTTAATCTTGATTAAAAAAAAAAAAAAAAAAAAAAAACACCGACCTTTTATTACGTACTATCTATAAAACTCACCCTGCAAATCTGAAAAACTTTCACCGTCGCCTCCACTCTCCTTAGGAATCATATTTTTGGGAACATAATTGTAAACTTCTGCAGAATCAGATTGATGAAACTGAAACTATAAAAGAAGAAACCTACTTTTGAACAAGCTGTAATTTGAATTTGAATATTTAACTAATTTACGAACCAAAGCTTGCAGTTCTGGTTTCATGAAGGGTCTCAGCATATTCATAACCATGTCAATGAACGGGACAACATTCACCATATGTATTCCTTTCAAACGTACTGGCAAAGCGTCCTACAAAATTTCATAATTTTTTATCAATTGAGGTGACATAGTGATAAAAATATCTATCCAGCTAAAAGAAAATTTCTTCCTGTACTCACTTGTAAATAAGATAGATTTTTTCTCATTACGTTCATATTAATTCGAGCCACATGTCCGAGTGATATCCCTTCCATATCCAAAACGATCAAGTGCCCTTTCGAAGTGCCATTTTGGGCATTCCAAATGTCTCCGTGCATATTGTATGTTTTTATGATATCGGCCATCATGTAATATTCTGGTTCAATACGTTTCAATTTCGAAAAAAATACATCGTACCCTTGAGGTGTTTTCCCTGGTAATTTCGTGATATACCTACGCAATGATTGGTACGAATTAGAATTATCTATTTAATTACTTAGCTCAACTTTATGATTTAAGAGTCGATTATAGTAAGCTTTACATTGTTTTTAGTGCTCCTTGAACATCTCTACCGAAAGGATCGCGTTTGGAAAAAATTTCAGGAGCATGTGTACGAATAGTGAAAAAATTTTCAATCGTCGTTTTTGTTGCCTCTAAACGGTAATAGCAACTGTGTAAAAACAATGCCACCTGTTCGTCTGTCAATTTCAATACAAATTATTCAGTTCATCAGATGCCAGTAAATACAACGAAACCACCAAGAAAGTACGTAAGTTAGGTATAAAAGCAGACTACGAAAAATGCACAATTTACTTACCCGAAATTCTGGGCAAGTGTGGTTGTTTTTTAGCCCATTCTTGTATGTGATCTATGTCTTCCTTCTTCAATTCGGGATTTTTTTCAAATTCAGCGCTGATATCGAACATTCTGAAAAAATTAAGGTATTGGGTAAAATCATATAGGAAAATAAATATTGAAACTTATACTTTGATTTAAAATGTTTAAAAAAATTTTCAAACGAAACTCTAGAACGATGATATTTTTTACTGCTATCTGCTATCTATTTTCTAAGTATTTGATTTTTTTTTTTTTTGTGAGGTATACGTTGAATACCTATTTATCATAATTATGACGTGATGTCAAATTATATAGGTTTTTCACTGTTATTGTCAAACGTGAACCTAAATTACAATTTGCAAACACTGTATCCTAATTGTTGATTTACCTACATTACCTTGAATTTCAACTCATTGTAACATAAATTGTTTGAAGTTATATATGCGTTGCATTTGTTTCTCATCATCAATTAGGTACGTATTTACGCCAGTGTGATTGTTGAAAGCTCCTAAGGAGTAGTTTAGGTTGGGAAGCAATAATTTTTTCTCGATTTATATCATAAAAAGTAGATGGTACAAACGTACTACCGTGACAATAAGAAATAATGAATCTAACAATCACATCAGTACCTCTAATAAAAATGCATACCTACCTACATGTACCTACATAATTAGTATCAATATCCATTACCCTGGTACCTATTTAGTATTTTCTACCTTCTTGTACTTGCATACGATTTCACGTTAAGTTAAGTAGGTACCTATTACCTACCTATGTATGTACTTACGTACAAAAAGATTTTTTCCCAAAAAAATAATTCTAAATTCAAGAGCACTCTCAAGTTTAGGTTGGTTAATTTTATTCTAACATTACTTAAGTACCTTATATGAAATTGAATTTCTATTTCTGCTTCGACTTGAAACTATAATAGAGAAATTTATTTCGCTCAACATACTACATTGTATCTAAAATATTCGCAAATTGGCAACAATGAATCGTAGGTAATTGATAAGAACATAGATGATATAGATAATAAACTGGATCGGCAGCTTACATCTAAAATGTACAGGAAAAACCGAACTGAAGCAAAAAATCAGCCAATCAGATGCGTGAGGGTGAAAAATGTAGTCAATCAGAGTCGTGAGGGTGAAATTGAAGGAAAATTAGTTTTTCTCTTGTAGTGTCAAATTAACGGGGTTGAAATATTTTTTTTCCATCTTGTAACAATTAATATACAGAAATACGAGTAAAAATTCAAAAAATTGAAGTTTTTCATGAATTTTCTCCTCTAAAATGTGAATTTGAAAAACTAAAGGGGCGTGGTTTATCAAATTTGTTTTTGCTTCCCGAGTTGCCGATCCAGTTTGATAAGAATCTTGTTTGAAAATGATAACAAACTCATCGCTGCAGCTAACTTGAAATTTTGAAAATGAGAAGGTTTTTCGTGGTATTAAAAAATTATTCATGGTGTTTAGAATTATGAAAAATATGTGAAAACAAGTGTTTCATTGTGAGAGTAGTTCTCATTAAAATTTTACCAACATTTTGTGTCGAAAATGTGGGTACAAGTACGAATATGCGGCGAAACATCAATGTAAACACGCACTCATTTATTCATAAGCTGTAAAAAATTTGACTGTTTAAAACATTTCGTCAGTGAACTAGATGTACAGCTCTTTACCGAATTATTTGTGAAACAATAGTGAAACTTCATTAAAATGAAAATCACATCGATTTATTACGTACCTTTGTTGTTCATATTAAAGGCAAAAGGATATGAGATACCAAACACCGGTAAGATCGTCCATTGCTATGCCATATAAGCCATATTTCATTAAATTTATGAATAATTATATTTACGATGCTGTCCTTTATGTTATATAATAATACTTCCATAAGGCTATAAATACGTATGCCTATTTTTTTTAAATTAATAAGACGGTTTGTGTACTTACATTCTGTCGATGAAAAACTGAATTATTTCACTTCTAACAAAAATTGACTTCTACAGGACGTGTTGAGTTAACTTATTAAAATAATCTCATTCGATTCTTACATTATTTGTTTTTGGTTATTAATACAGTTGACAAAACCACTCGAATACTTCCTCGTGAATACAAAATGTTGGAAATTTCTTGATAATTTGTATCTATACAGTGTAGTGACGTCAAAAATATAATCAGGTTTTCGAGTTATTTATTTCTTTTACAGGTGAGATATAAAAAGTCCTTGAAAATCAAACTGGTTTATTTTTTGGAGGCATTTTTGATATGAGATTTCTTCAAGTATACGGAATCACATACCTTATTTTATAATTAAATGTTTTGTACAATTCATTTTCAACGTTTACAAGTTACACATTCACTTGAAATGAAAAAAAATTCAATTAATCGTCCATTTTTAAAATTTTTTCCCACTTTGAAAAAAATTAAACCATTTTTATTTTATTTTTTTATTGTTTGAAAAAATGTAAACAAAAACATCACCACGAGCCTGGGTACAATGTACCCCCTTCACCTCCCATGACTATCGGGTCCCCTTGTTGTCGAAGTACGCTAAGTACATTCATCTATAGTACATTCACACAAGAGGTAGTATTTTCGATGGAATTGAAAAATATTTTGACTAAACGAGCTGAAAATTTTGCAAGTTTTTAATATTTTATATTTTTCAGCTATTGTCGGAGCAGGAATAGGAGGATCATCATGTGCTTACTTCCTTCGCGAACTGATGGGCGATCAAATTGACATAGATGTTTATGAAGCTAACAAAATCGGTGGAAGATTGGCCACTACAGAATACAAAGGATCAACATACGAAGTTGGAGGATGTGTTATTCACAGTAGGAATAAATATATGGGTGGTTTTCGCGATAAATTCCGTAAGACATCCAATCTTTTTTCCTCCAAAAATGAAAACCTTTTTCTATATTTATACATTTTTTTTTCAGAACTAGAAGAAACTCCAGATCATTCAGAATATTCTATAGGAATTTACGATCAACATGGTATTGAATTTATTTCCAGCGAATGGAAGTTTGTAACATATGCGAAGATGCTATTGCGTTATGGGTTCTCTTTGATGAAGCTGGACTCATTTGTTGAAAAAATGTTGGACCAATTCGACAAGTAATGAAATAAACCATAGATTTTATTTACCGAACCTTAACTTCGTTAATTTTGAAATGGAATATTGATAATGTATAGTATTATTGCATACTTACTAGTTGATGACTGATGAGTAATAACAAAAATGATTTTATTCAGATTGTATGAACTTCAAGATCGAGGCGAATCATTTGAAACAGTCGAAGACTTGTTAGGAGCAGCTAGTCCTAATTTTTTGAAATACCTTAATGTCGATTCTCAAAATGGATTCTCAAAAATCGCCGATATCAATGACGTAACGATAAACGATTTGGTCAGAGGATCTTTGAGAGTAAATTATGGGCAATCTACTAACGTCCATTTGTTTGTCGGTAAATGGAATAATTTTACTTAATCGAGCTTTCCACCGTATGCTTTTTATTTAAAAAATTTACGAACATAATTTTATACATTTCAGGCTCCGTTTCCGTTGCGGGAATGACTGGTAACTTATGGTCCATTGAAGGAGGAAATAAACGAGTCCCGGAATTATTAATAAAAAATAGTGCAGTCAATTTCATCAATAACAAGGTGATTAGAATTATATTCAGTGCCAAAGATGAAACATACATTGTCGAGTCTGTAGACCAGAAAAGTGGAGATGTAACGTCGAAACCTTATAAATTCGTAATTTTAGCCCATCCTATCACAGCGGATTGTAAAAACCCTATCGAATTTGTTAATTTTCCAAATCCGATTCAAGTCAAAGGAAAATATCATCGAACTGTTTCCACCATATTATCTGGCAATCTAAATGGAACTTATTTCGGAATAAAAGGGAAAAAAGTGCCAGATTTGGTGATCAATAACGACGTTAGTAAAGTAATAAATTCGGTTGGAAAAATTAATCCGGTTACGAAATCAAAATCAGAAGATAGAAACGTGTGGAAAATTTTTAGTAAAAGACCTCTTACTGAAAGTGAATTAGATGAGTTATTTTCTCAACGTAGCCAATGTAAAGTCATTGATTGGTTAGCTTATCCACAGTACAGTGATTTAAGCGTTTCGAGCAAGTTTGTTTTAAATCCTAGGTTATATTATATCAATGCAATCGAATGGGCGGCTAGCGCAATGGAAATGAGTGTGATAGGGGCAAAAAATGTTGCGTTATTAATTTCGAAAGAATTCTCCGCTCCAGTTACAAATGGGAAAAATACTAATAGTAAAAAACGAAATGAGTTATGATTTCATCTTGCCTTATGAGTAAACCCATTTAAAATCCGTTGGTTATTCTGTGATATAATTTGGTTAATTAAGTGTTCAGGTATTTTTATTTTTATTTATTCGCCGTCACAAATATTGTAATAAAAAAGTGGGCAGTAATAATTTTTTCTTGGAAAAATGTTTGTTTCATTTAGTTTACGAGTATATCTACGTATGTCTCACTCTTGTCAGTAGTTGTCAATAATTATTGTTAATAAATTTTTATATTGTGGTGCAATAAACATTTAATAATTTTCTTTTCTTTATATTTTATAAAATAACTATTTTTTGATTTGAAATTTGAATTTTGTAATAAATTGGCGGGAAAATGCAATAATCTTCATTTACGTCATTATCAACAACCAATAGAAAATAAGCTACATGTTCTTAGGCATATGATTGGCTGAAAGTCGTATTACGCACGTGCGTAAGGCGTGTTTTTTTCGTCTGCGTGTTTTGCAAGGTGTTTTGTGTGGGGTTTTGTGTCTGAAAGAAAAGTCTGATAATTATTGATAGGAAAGGAGAACGTTTTTTCGTTTATTTTGGTTACTATACACAGTTCAATTTATTAGTTTGGTGAAATGTTACGATCGAATGAATCTATTATATTGTCATTTATTTTTGATTAATAGTTCGCGGTGGCTCACGATTGTGTTCCTGTGCCAGTTTTCATTGATTTGAAAAGGCTGAAGAAGTATGTTCCAGAACTTCAATATTCGTTATTTATCTACCTGTAAGTAATTTAAATTCATCAAGTTCAGCTGAGTTCTTACAAGTTACACTAATACCTATGTTTTTTCTCATACAGGTGTATTAGATTGAGTTGAATAATATATTCGAATATGAACATATTAACGAATACGAAAACTTCGTTGTTGGATAATTTCAAACATGAAAATAACTCGGACAATACAAGTAATTTCATCTTTTTCATGCATTCTTCTCTAGTCATCATTTTTGTAATTATCATATTTTTGTTTTCTTCAAAATGTGTATTTTTAAAACACTCATTTGTTTATAGGTCAAATCACTGAAGAAACACTTCTTCAGAAAAAATTCGTCGCTCCAGAAGACGTAATGAAATTGAATAAGATAACAGAAAGTGAGTACCTTTCGCTCATAAGGAGTGTAAAATATTTCACAAAATCTCACAGTGTTTTACACTCAATGATTACTTGAATTCTAACATTTTTTTCATCTACATTTTGTAGATTATCTGTGTTCTGCGAATATGAACGTTTATGATGTAGATTTTGTACGCTTCAAAATCAGAGATCTCGAAACCGGTATTACTTTGTTTGAAATTGCAAAACCAAGTTTTCCTTCGGGTTGGTATATGAATTCAATTGAATATCTATTAATTTGAGATGCATACCTAATTATATAATGTCTTTCGATGTTATTCAGCTGAAAATGGATGTCTCGAAGAAGAAAACAGTGATACAAATCCCAATGCTGGTCGTTTCGTTCGGTATCAGTTCACTCCTCAATTTTTAAAACTCAAATTAGTGGGAGCCACGTACGTTGATTTTTGATTAACCAATGCAAACGCTTAACTTGAAGCAAAGTTAAAACTAAATTTATTTTTCAGGGTTGAATTTACCGTTGGTAATGTACCTGTCAAAAATTTCCGTATGATTGAAAGACATTTCTTCCGTGACAAGCTTTTAAAAACGTTTGATTTCGAATTCGGATACTGTATTCCTAACAGTAAGAACACCTGTGAGCATATCTACGAGTTTCCTGCTCTTTCAGAAAAACAAAGTAAACTTCGCTACGCTTATTTCATTTTTATAAATTTTACCATTCCATTTTATGTACTTGTATGATTGCAATCTGTTGTGATTTATTTTACAGTGCAAGAAATGATAGAAAATCCATTTGAAACACGCTCAGATAGTTTTTATTTCGTAGATAACCGTTTGATGATGCATAATAAGGCAGATTACGCTTATGACGGTGGTCTTTAATAAAGCTTGAAGTTTTAGCTGCTGCTGAATATTTAATCAACGATCGCCATATTTTTTGAAGGTATCTTTTTTATAAGAAATGATTTAGATCTTATGTCCATCTTCATTTCATTTGTATGTTTTAAAGTTCAATTGCTATATTTTTGGAGCATCTAGTCAAATTTTAACTTTGAGTGAACTTATACTAAGCGACGTAACTCATTATAATCTTAATGACTCAGTATTTCAACTCTTTGAATAATGATTTATTCGTAAAGAAATTCAAAAATTACTCAATGACTTGTGATTTATTTATATTGAATTGTTGAATTTATCGATAAATTTTCGATTTCGTAAATAATTAGATAGATGTATTGTATAATTAGATAGGCTAAGTATGTAATACTGGAAAATTGTGATTAGACTAGAACGCCCAACGCTGCCATATGCAAAAGAAATTTTTTAACAATAGTTTTATAAACGTTATTACTAGTTACGTACATATTAGCTTTTATAAATACCTTATTTTAGTTTTTATCTTTGTTAGTCAATGGAATAAAAATTGAATTTTATTCAGTAGTAAGTTAACGTACTATAACTAAAAACAAAAAATGAAAGGATATTCACTTTTTCCCATATATTTTTTTTCGCAGAAAAAATTGATTGCCATTGTGAACGAGGCTTGACTTGTTTTTAAATGGTTTTATGAAAATTTAAGGGTGACTAGGTGATTTCTTATGTCACATTTATTCATCGTACACAAATAGCGTTTATAATAAGTTTTGGTTCATTTTATTTGATAAGATGAAAAATATTGTGATCAATTTTTAGATGTATTTACTTTTTTGTAAAATGTGTGTTGCAGGAGAAATACTCATTCCAGGAAATATTCACATGCAAGTATATCAGTATAAATTTTGTGATTTAAAATAATGTGTGTTAGTTAATAAAGTGAAATATTTTTATGCTTGTTGCCATTACGTATACGTAGCCCGTATTTTTGATGAATACGTATAATGCAGTTGTATTTAGACTGTTATTAAAAAATATAGTTTAATCCGTGTTTTACGATATTCTTTTCTTCAACTTCCTACTTTATCGTAATGATTATCTTCATTTTCGTTGCATTAGTGAGCAACAGAAGCCACGTAAGATTAAATTGAAAAAAACGTGTTTTTTTTTTAATTTATTTTTTTCTCTTTAAACAATTATGTGTTTAAGAGCGTAACAGTGCCCATACATGAAACGAAGGCCACTTCATTGTACCTAATGCTTATTTGGATATAATTTTAAACTCTTTAATAGATGATTATTTGCCAGCTGCGGAAATTTCACGATTCCTCGAAATGCTTTTGGTAAGGTGAATTTTTTGACATTTAAAGCCTTTATTCGTAGGCATAAAATGTAAGTACTCTTATAAAATTATCTCGAACATTGCATTTCATTGTGGGAAAAAATTCCGCTGAATTGAAAAAGATTCAATAAAAGGTAGGTATAAGTATTATGCTATGCGAACAACACACGCATTGGTTGAAAAATTTGAAAGTATTTGACAGGTTTTATGCTTATTTACTCAAACTTTTCCTAAGTACACTTTCATTTCATTCGTCATTTAAAGTTATTCCGTTTCTGTTTTTATTTACCAATTTAACATTCCAAACGAATGTTTATCAAAGAACCTTTTTTCTATTTATTATTCGTCCACTTCTCTGAATGACTTATACAATACTGTCGTACAATATATAAATAGGTACCTACCTATTTTGATCGTATAAAAAATAAATGATTCGGAATTCATTAGACGTTGACATGCAATACCTATTTTTCTTTTCAACAATTCTAAGATTATTCGTGAAACAAATGTTGGAAATTTAAGCGCTAAAATTCAAGTTCACTTACATGACTTTTGCAATATGTAAATTATATTTTGTTGGAAATTAATTACGAATTGTTGGGTTTATATCTGTTATACCTAATTCAAGGATTGAAGTTATAATTGGCACAACCCCACGTATTTGACATATGGCGAAAGATTCAAATACCAATCTGTTCGAAAGCCACAAAAAAAAAAAAAAATGCAAGTCAATATTGATGAAATTTTCTGAAAAAATTATGGAACATCAATATGAATTTATTATGTTTTTCCATAATAGTTCTTATTAATAACAGTCTTATAGTTTTTTATTTTGTCTCCAGTCCGAGTTTTCTCGGCGGGGCCTTATAATTACTACTCCGTACCCTGTATCAGTAGTATCAGATTTCAGCCCTGAATCTGAAAATACCCTTGTCACGTTTAATCTCGCATCTGTCTTCGAATAACTTTAAATTTAAAAATTCCTTTAAAGAATACTCAATATATTACATTATTGGTGAAAAAAGTTATGTAAGAATGATTTTCTTCAATTGTAGCATTGCAGAAAAAAGGTTTTCAAGATGGTATTTTTTGCGTACCTAATCGAAGCACATAAAAAAATTCTATAAAACTTGTAATGAAACTTTCACCGCATAAACCGCACATTGCTGATGGTAAAATTTTTGTTCGATTGATATTTTGAAACTATTATCTCAAAAGAATAGTTGGCCTAAAAAATCATTACGTTTTATATGCTATATACGTATACCGATTTGCTGGTAATGGTCTAAAGTTTTTTCATTGCTAGAAATCACTCGGCATAGTGATACTGTACAACGCATTCAATAAAGTGAAAACTGAAATCGATATCGTATAGTACTTCGCTACCTACATCACTTCTTTCGAGTTCTTAGAAAAACACTTCACAGTTGAAGTTTGTGGTTACCTTGCCTACCTATTACAACTGTTGAGAATCATCATGTATTATACAGGGTGTCCAGCGAGTGGTCTGCCAAACTTGAAATTTTGGATAAACCTAACCGAGTATGACTAGAAAAAAAAGTTTATGTACACGCATTGCCCAAGTTTGAAAATGAAGGAGCTACAAAGGTTTGAAATTCGGTATTTCAAATAGCAAAATCGATTGGCAACACTGCGTTCAAAAAAAATTTCGACACCGGCAGTGGATAGATTATCGAAAAGGGAATAAAAGTTGTAATCATATTGGATTGCCTATCTTCGAAATTGAAGGAGTTACAGCAACGCAAAATCCCAGTCAAGAATATTGCCTACCTCGATTTATTACGGTGCAGTGGTGATACATGAAAACTGCGAAATCCGTTTAAAAAATACATGAAACAGGTGCAACTTTTTGAAAGGAACAAAATACGTCATGTGAAAATTTTGCCTACCTATGAAAATTAAGGCGCTGCAGCGCCTTGAATTTCGAAAATACCAATTTTCAAAGTTTTGTAGCGCCTTCATTTTCAAAGATGGGCAAATTTTTGACATAACTATTTTTGTTCCTTTTAAAAAGTCACACTTGGTTCGCGCATTGTTTTCACAAAATTTGAGAATTTTTATGCACCACTGCCCCTTCAAAATCGAGATAGGCATCTTGTGTACATGAAGTTTTTGTACTCGCGATCATATCCAAATTTCAAACTTGGCAGACCACTCACCGGATACCCTGTAAATATACGTACTTAGGTACTAGGTAGTAGGTACCATATAGCTCAATTTAGATAAATTTCTCGCTTGTGTAAATAGGTACCTATTCATAGTTGATTGGCACGATTCCCATTAATTTATTAATTTTGTATGCAAACCTACCTACCTAGTGCATACTTTATTTGTATTCTAATGAAGGGCCATCGCAATAACATCTGGTCATTTAAGTAAGTAGAATTGGATCTGAAAAATTATTTTATTGTTTTTGTTTTTGAATTTTTCATGGTGTATGGTGTGATGGTTTGTCGACACTTGAAAACTAAAATTCAGCCTGTGTTAAGGCTTTCAGGTTTATGCAGCACGTTTTTAGTTATTTGACCTTTGTGGATTTAGTTTGGATTTAGCTTATAACTTCACGTCACGTACCACTTAAGCCCTACGTACACTGTTTCATCTTGTCCAAAATATTGCCTTCTTCCAAGCCACCCTTATAGCCGTGAAGAAACTTTAAACACACGTTATTTGAAGAAATCTTTTCGTAGGTAAATACTAAAGTATACTTTTAATCTCTGCATTTAACAGAATATCTACCTACCTTTAAAATGTTAATAACTTATGTACAGCTTTAAAAAATTATTTACCTTTTTATATTTATAAGCAAAACACGTTTTCTCTATGTAAATCAACCAGGATTTATTCAACTTTTCAATTATAAAGTTTGTATTTTTCGTAGGTACCCAAGAACATGGAAATAATTTAAATATGAGTGAGAATGAAGCATAAATTGCCCTGCCTACACCTTATTTCATACATATAGCGTGGTAACTGGTAGGCATAGGTACTGTGATAAAATTTGATACTAAATCCATGTGTTGAATGTAGCTAGTTCGGTGGTTAGTCGCAGGAGGAAGGGAAAAGGGGAATTGAGCGATTGTGTGAACCAAATTTTGGTGACAGGAGTAACTGCGGATCGTGTCAAGTGTGTTTTGGCACAACCTACTTATTTTTCCAAAGAGAAAAAATTGAATTTATTTGAAATATAAAATGTATTTACGTAGCTACCAACCAATTTTTTTAAGTAGAAAATAGAAAACAATTTTTCAATTTTTTTGAAGGAAAAAACTTGGGTATAGGTATTTTATAGAGAAAAAAATCTTGATTTTTTTGAGATACAATCTTAATATTTTTCTAAATTTTTTGGATACGAATTTACTCGTAAAAGCTCTTTAACGTTTTCAGACTAAACAACTAAACATATTTCTCTCATTTTTTCGAAGTGAACAAAAATATTCATTTTTTAGCCTTGTTTTTTCTCAATTTGTCAAAAAAAAACAAGGCTATTACGCTGTATCATGATGTGGGAGTTGAGGGGGGGGGGGAGTAAGTACAAAATCCGTTTCATGACTCCAGAAGTCCATTTTGACCATTTTCATCAATGTCTGTTTATATGTATATATATATATATTTTTCCCGCAGGGTTTCAGCCCCTCGCTCAGCCCCTTTTTCACCAAATAAGTTCAAATTCGGGCAATAAGGTTTATTCAAAAACTATATTTTGTGGTTGGAGTGGGGATGACCTTGAACTGAAATTCAGATATGTCAACTTCTTTATGGAGGGGGTGGGGGAGCAGAAAATCTCAAAAAATGCCAAATCAAAAACCAGTCGATAGGAAATGAAAAGTTGTACAACATATTCAAAAATCAGCTTCCTAGAGCAATTAGGAGGGGAGAAACCGGTTATTTTGTCACTTTTTTGACCTTGAAAAATTTTGTGTCACGGCAACAGGTCACCCAAATTGACCTAGGAGGTCGTCCTTTGGCATGTAGATTTGGTAGAAGTCCTAGATGTGCCTTTTGGGGGTTTCGACCTTTCAACCCTTTCCCATTCTCTTCCACCCCCCAAAAAACCGACTTTGAGGTCATTTTACACTGTTTTCAATTTTGTGTCACGGCTACAGGTCACCCAAATTGACCTAGGAGGTCGTCCTTTGGCATGTAGGTTTGGTAGGGGTCCTAGATGTGCCTTTTGGGGGTTTCGACCTTCCAACCATTTCTCACCCCTTCCACCTTCAAAAACGCAATTTTGAAGTCATTTTTTTGCTATTTTTTGCCTTGTTTAATTTTGTGTCACGGCTACAGGCCACCTCAATTGACCTAAGAGGCTGTTCTTTGGCATGTAGGTTCGGTAGAAGTCCTAGATGTGCCTTTTGGGGATTCTGACCTTCCGACCTTTTTTTCATTTCTTGTAGAAGCACTAAGCTTACTGCAAGGCGAAGCCCCCTAGTTGATAATAAAAATCATTACAAAGCTTCAACAATTCAAGAAGGTGTAAAAATGCAGAAATTATCTTCCTAACTTATGAATTTCTTGGCAAAGTATACAGACCTACAAGATTCAAAATCGAAAAAACAAAGCTGAAAAAGCTTCGCGCGAAGCATTTTTTTTTTTTTAATTTTGGAAGGAAAAAATTTTTTTTTTCTTTTTTAAGAAGGAAATCTCTTCAGACTGTCTAACATTTTCTCCAATCGGGTCCTTCCTGAAAAATCCAAGAAATTAGTAATATCTGTCATTTTTTTACCTCCTTGTAACTATTAAAAATTACAGATATTATTGGTTTCTTGAATTTTTAGGTATGACCCCCTGGCCCTGATCAAAATCTGAAAAAATTCGGAGTAGTAATTAAACTAGTTTGGAAAACGAGGAATTTTTTCCAACTTGTCAGCTCCCAAACTGTGTCTCCCAGAACGATTTGAAATTTTCAAAGTTATTTCTAAGGTCATTTTAGTGGTCGAAAAATTCTGATTTTTTTTCTTCAATATTGCCCTTAGGTACTTGTACTCAACTACCTACATGTGAAGTTTAGTAAAAATCCCGAAAATGGCAGGCACCAGCCCGCGGGAGTGAGGTCAAGGATCGCCAATACTCTCTTCACCACCACAAATCGAAAATGAAAAAAAATTAAATTCGGCTCCGGTGCCAATTGACTCCCTTATCATACCAGAGCCTTTACAATTTTTGTAAAAAATTGATTCACCATTAGACTATTTCCAACTTTTCCAGAAATCGAAAAATTAACGTCTGCAGCTCAAAATTTGGTTTTGAGGTCTGGGTAACATGCTCTTTCAATGAATCAAATTTCAGCTCAATTGAAGTTGACGAGTTGCCACATGCCAATAAGGTGTTATCAAGGTTCCCTTGTTAGAATAAAAAATAATTCTGTCCCGTCCTGTCCTATTTTTTTTTTACATCCAGCGTAAAAATGTTTTAAACTTTTTTGAAATAAATAATTTATTGAAAAAAATCTTTCAATTTTTTTGAAAGAAAAAAACCTTTGACTTTCTTTCTTACTTTTTTTGAAAAAAATTTTGGAATCAAATTTTATTATTATTTTTAGAAGGAAAATTATTCTCACATTCAATATTTAAAAAAATCCAACTCGACAGATGGACACCCTTTCGGAAAGAGTCGAGCTGCCCCCTACGAAATTCGAAATTATCGCCCCTGGAACTGGCAAAACGTAATAATCCCAATGAAAAGGTATACTTAATGCTTAAGCGTGTAGTTGACTGGTTGATGGGACTTGGGTCGGGCAACGGGATAGGCGACGCCACCTACCTCTAATCAGATGTACGTAAGATTCATTAAACTGTCCTCAAATAAATCAAATTTTGCAGGCGCAAAAATGCGTATAAAATTGCGTGCGAAAGTTTTATGCTTGGAAATGTCAACTCTGTATTTGTCCGAACTATTGAAAATCAACGCAATCTTTGAATTTCGAGGGTGAAAGGTTTTTTCTTGACTGAACTTAAATTGGAATTCCCATTTCCCTCATCACTTGTCTAATTTTAGTATCGGTTTAAGAAAGGACCACAGTGTAAAGTATGAGCTATTGAAAAATGAAAAAGAACTTATATTGACATTTTGAGCAGTCGAATGCGATACTTATTTGAATTTTTGTCCTTCAAGGTTTGTAATAACAATCGAATTGATTTTCCCCTAAATTTATTATTCTACATAGTTCTTTGATTATGAGACAAGTACTAGGTAGGTACATATATGCCTACTTATACCTACCAAACACAATTTGTGGTACATATTGGAATTAGAATATTATACTTAATACACTTATCGGTATACAGGACATTTTAATGTATTGAGGGATGTCTTGAATTATTCGATATGATCAGAAGCAGTTTTTACGCATATTATGGTTCATTCAATTACGTAAAACTTGTTATAAGCAACACGTCATTATATACTTATTTACAATCTCATCTTGAGAATCCCTGTTTTAAAATGCGGTAATCCTGGGTAATGCAATTTTACAAGGGCTACGGGTAAGTAATCCGTTTGTTGTACGGTTTGACCACTTAAACTGGCCCTTTTAACCATAGTTAAAGATAGTAAAACTGATAATGTTGGAATTTTAAACTAATAGGAAGTACTTTCAACAGATAACACCGCATCAAAAGCTTCCTATGATCATTGTAAAGGGCCATTAATGCTAATATTTGCTAGGTATTGTTTCTCAACCCTTTAAATTGGACAATTGGGTTCAGTTTTCCTTTTGTTTAAATGGCGACATCGCTACGCTTTATGGTATAGGTAATCATGCAACAAACGTTGTATTTTAAATAAAATCGTCACCGAGGACTAAAAATTTATCATATTCGCAACCAGTACAATTCCGTGAAGAATACCTGTAGTTATACACGAAATATACAGGGTGTGTTTCATAGCTGATCAAGGGACATGTCAGAAGTGCCAGAAACTGATTGAAATGAAAACATGTTTAAATAATTGTTGTACTACTCGAGTAACAAAATAAAAATTCTAGGTGCCCGTTTACATTGGAAAATTTTTTATGAATTTTTAAAATGTAAAATTTTGAGGAAATTAAAAAATAAAAATATTATTTTAAAAATTTTCTTTTTACACTACAGGAGCTAGGCAAAAATTTTCATTTCAATTCATTCAAATTTTTTTTTTAAATTTATGGTTATGTCATATGTGTATCCTGTCTGAATGTTACATACAGCGCCTACGAAAGGGTGGTAGGCAATTTTTTAAACACAACAAAACTCATGCCAACAGAAAGAAAATTTTATATGAATTTTTGAAATGTAAAATTTTGAGGAAATCAAAAAAATTCTAAAAATCAAAAATTCAAAAAAAATTTATAAAAATTTTCTTTGCACATATATTATTACATATTTTTGTCTATCTCTGAAATTGAAGGGGCTAGACAATTTTTTTATTTTAATTCATCCAAAAAAAAAAAAAAAAAAAAAAATCAAAAATTATTTCTTTGAATTTATGGTAATGTGCATCCTAATGGAAACGAGCACCTATAATTTTGGTTTTGTAACATACTCGAAAAGTACAACAATTTAAAAGGAACAAAAAATGTCATAAACATTTTATGAAAATTGAAGGGAGAAGGAAAAATTAAATTGAGAAAAAAAATTCTGATTGATCCAATAAATAGATAGTACTAAAAAATAGAAAAATTAACATTTTTTGTTCTAGACATTTTTTTGTCTATCTTTAAAAATTAAGGCGTAAGAAGGCAACTGCAAAATTTGTCAAAATGTTACACGAAAAGGGTGTAACTCTTTGAGATAAACAAAAAAAGTCATGTGATGAATTTGCCTATCTC
Source organism: Balanococcus diminutus (assembly GCA_959613365.1). Lineage (NCBI taxonomy): Eukaryota > Metazoa > Arthropoda > Insecta > Hemiptera > Pseudococcidae > Balanococcus > Balanococcus diminutus. The sequence goes on along the minus strand of OY390715.1, from coordinate 38,952,302 downwards.
AGAAAATGAATGAGCTACAGAGCTTTGAAAATTGAAAAACCTGTTTTTTTTCAAAATGTAAAGCTCTCTCACTCCTTCATTTTCAAAGATAGGCAAAGAAGTCCGGAATAAAGAACGTTTATTTTTCTAGTAACTATTCATTGTCCTAATCGGAAATAATTTTTTCTCAATTTAATTTTCCCCTGTCCCTCAAATTTTCAAAATAGGCAACATGTTTAGATCACATTTTTTGTTCCTTATGGGTTGCCTATTCACCTGATGGAAGGAACTCAGTCAGCTATGAAACACCCTGTATACTTTGTTTTGACAAGTTGAACCCGTGTTGGTAAATAATACCTATCGGGGTTAAGAAGAAAACTGTGTCCGGAAATATTTATTCAGTCATTTGTATGAAATTGCAATTACAACGATATTGAAGCTAATTAACAATAATGTGAAAAACATTATCTGTAAATTTCATTCGAGGCAGAAGGCAGAAGACACCTTCTGTATTCTTCACGTAACTGCCCGTAGTGTAGATAAAGGATATCTGAATTTTCAAGTCAAATGTGTAGTACGAGTACGAAGAGCACATCACATTCATTCTGGCGTATCTAATATACCTTAATTTAATTTTGATGTTTTCTTCTACAATATTATTTCACACGAAGTGCTATAAACACAAAACTTTTTCACACATTTCAGGCTTCAAAATTTTAAGTGGATAAGGTTGTAATAGGGAAAAAATGAATAAAAAGTTGGTTAGAAGAAAAAAGGTCGCCTCCAGTGATTTTTCCTACTTTAATAAAACGAAAAAAAAAACTTCGTAATTTCTTTTGAAATTATTTTTTGTTATTCTTTTAAATTAGATCTATCTGGTGTGTACTGAAATGAAATTGATTTCAAAAAATTTTCTGTGTATTTAATACATAAATAAATATAGGTAGGTACTTCGCGCATCAAAAGTATTGTGCGAGTTTTCATTTTTAAAAATTTTTTAAAAATTATATTTAACTTACGTTTGGAAGTTCTTAGTTGAACTGTATATTTATGAAAGAAATCCGCGTTTAAATAAAATTCATTATCTATCGGTCTATAAAAAAATATTAACGTTAGTAGAAACTTTTATAATTTAAAAAAGGACGCCTCAATGTTTGCAGATTACAATGTACCTTTGCACTTACTCTTGTCTTGTCTTGAATATGCCTGTTATATGAGCAGTTGGATTTTAAAAAAGAAAAAGAATAGGTACCTACGTATTAAGTTAAAATATATTTTTGAAAGAATTACTTTCATTGAAGGTTTAGATTGAATCCCCAAATCGCGCAATTATTTCCAATCAACTTTTCAATTTGAAATGTAAGCATGTCTAATTGTCTATAAATGCCAATGATGAAGTTATCATATATTCAACATTTTCAACATAATTTCCTGTCATTTGTAATTACAATCGACAAAATATTAAGGAACGAACGCAGCTTTCTCATCAAATACTTAATTTGTTGCTTTCGGCATTTGTTAAATCCTGACTGAATACTTCAGGAGGAAATACCTCATTAATTATACTTTTCTTGGTTGCCAGGCGCAGTTTGTTAAGAAACGATGAACGACGAGCAGAATTTAATAAACTGCGTATGGTACTTATTTAAAAGGTGTAAATATACTCAACACTTACCTACATGAATTATGAGAAGAGTAAGTAATTTTTTGATTTAATTACATGATCTGTATAATTTTCATATATTAGAGTGATTAAAATTAAAATTACCTAGGAAGGTCGAATTAATTTTATTTGATTCCTATTTGAATGGAAAATCTATTCATTCTGCTGATTATGTAGTTTCCATATTTATTTCATCCGACTATTTTTATCCTTCCAATGTGTAAAGAAGTGAAGAGGAAATTTCCTACTCGCGTACCTACCAATATATAAATTGTTTGGTGAACTGAAGAAAAAAGTTTCAAAATTCAAAAAACAACTTTGTCACTTCGCTTGGCAATTATCTAATTTTGGAAACATGTAGTCTAGATACCTAAACTGATGGATTACCATAAGAAATTTTTAAGTCTTTCGTTTTGTTCTATTTTAAATGATTGAAATGTCTTATGAGAGTAATTCTTTTCCTTCAAGTTCACCATTTTCTTCGTCACCGTTTAGTTTTTAAAGTTATTTTCGAAATGAGCACTGTTGCAAAGATGCAGGATTGCTATTAATTCTACTCCAATAAATGAAGTAATAGTATATCAAGTCGCTAATTATACCTTGTATGTATGTACGTATTAAGGCGACTCTCAATCTGTTAGAATTCAAAGAATCGCAAGTGCCTACCTAATTGACATAATAAAATTCGATTTCCTTTCTGTCTCCCAAAAACGACCCGTTTTTTACCCTCCTTCGGTTTATTTTACCCCTACTAATTTCTCAAAATTATTTTGTTAAAAAATTAATTTCTATGGGAAATAGTGAAGAAAGTTACGCTGGTTCCAACGAGCTATTCCATTTTTTCCAACTCCATTAAGTTCAGAGTCACATTATGAGGGGGGACAACATAAATGAACTCGCGATGTTGAAAAATTAATTCCTGTGATAGTGGTCAAAAAAGTTGAGTTGTTTTCAACGAGCTATTCCGCTGTTTTCTAGTTTAATTTGACTTTGGAGATACGAGTACCTGTATCGAAAAATATCGAAAAGTAAGATTATAAAAGGAGGTAAAATAACCGGGCTGTTGCTTCCAAGATATTTGATATTTTTTAAAATTTATTTTCTTAAATTAATTTTATAAAATTAGGTAGGTAGGTTACTTTTATAGATTAAAAAAAAACAATCATGTGAATTTTTAATTATAAAAATTGAGATTTTTCACAACTTTTTAAAAATTTTATTATCCATATTCAACTTAAAAAAAACAAAAAAAAAAAACATCAAAAAATAAAAGTTTTAATTTTCGAGATTTTTTTTTACACCGGCGAGGAGTGCGGAGTTTTCATTTATTTTATAAATTTTTTAATAACGTTGTGAAAATTATTTTTTCCAATTTTAAAAAAATGTTAAATATTCTTAAAAAATTTGTTTTTTGATTTCATTTTTTCTAACCAAGGAAGTTTAAATTGAAAATTTTTAAGAAAGTTTTTTCATTTAAAAAAATTCAATTTTCTTTTTAGTTTTTTAAAAAACATTTTGAAAAATGAAAATTTTTATTTTTGGGATTTTTTAAAGTAGGGTTCCTGAAATTATTTTAAAAAGTCGAATTCATTTCATATATATTTAAAAAAAAATTGTAAAAATGAAATTTCCAATTTATAAAATACAATGTTGAATTTTTTTGAAATTTAAAAAAAAGTTGTTCTTTTCAACATTGAAAAATGATTTTTTTAAAACAAATTGTATTTATTATTTTTTTTAAATCGAGATTTTTTAAATAAATGTTTTAATAACATTGTAAAAATTGAATTTCCAACTTGAAAAAAGATATTAGGTAAAATTATATCGAAAAACAATTTTTAATGTTAAGAATATTTACGAAATTGAATTTTCTCCATATTTTTTGAAAACATCGACTTGAAATTATTTTTTTTAAAAAAACTTTTTTTTTCAATTGCTTTAGAATTGCATTTTCTTTTTGAATTCTCTCAAAAATTGTTTTGTTTGGGAAAAAAATTGTTTATTGCTCGCTTTTGAAAAAAAAAAAAGCTTTAAAAAATATTTGGAAAAGGCTTAGGGACATAAAACAGGAATCAATCAGCCCCAGAGCCCGATCGCGATGAAATTTGGGTGGTAGGTTGTTACTCTCAAGGAACTCCTTTAAAATTGAAGTTTAAGACTCATGGAACACTTGTTTTTGAGGCTAAGTACATATTAATTCTTTATGATGTAGGTACTTATTTATAGAATTCTCCCATTGAAATTCCAATAATTCAATATAAGTACCTATTTATTCAAAAGTATACTCGCACTTATCAAAATAAACCCAATAGCGATTGTTGGACAAAAACAAAATTGCTGTAAAGATTCGAATCTTTTCGTACGTTACACGCATTTCAACAAAAAAAAAAAAAAAAAAAAAAGATGATGAAAGTTCCTTCACAAATCAAACTCTTTCAGCTCGGTTGGCGCATACATGAATGAAAGAAAGGTCCATTAAATTTTACGGTTTTTTTTCGTTCGATTTTCCAACCTAAATAGGTTGTAATTTTTAACTTTACTCATTTGAACTTTTCCTCATTAAATCCCCAATATCTACGTAGAATCGAGTTCATTCAGACATAAATTTGTATTCGAAGACTGTTACTTTCGTGCGATAGTGTAGAGGTACTAATCAAAAGTCTCTTTTGAGCAATATCGTGGAATTCTGTTCAAAAAAAGTCCTTGCCTTTATTTCTTCTTCTATTTATGTTTAAAATAACGAAATGTCAAGAAACGTCGCGTCGGTAATTTTTCTTGTAGCTATAATTTGATAAAGCCTTAGTACAAACTTCAATCGTAAAATAATAATTACTTACGAAATATAAAAACAATTCCATCGATTCTTCGCTGCAGAAAATTGTTAACCTGCGTGTGTCAACTGGAATTAACTTGCCAACTTAATAAAATACTTTGATATTCATTATACCTACCCAGTGATGGCGCGCAGTGACACAAAGTAATTTATTCATCCTTGGAATCTTTCAATGTGTCACGATAGGAGGTGGTTTAAACCGATATATTGCAGTTTCCACCTTCCGAATTTCTCATTTTACTATTGTTTTCCTCCTCTTTTCCGTTACAGACTTTGTTCAGATATCGGATTTCCTTAGTTACCTGCCATAAGAAACAATAGCAACTCGACAGCCCTCCTCTGGATATAACTCGTACTTTGTAACTAACCTTTTAAAACTTCAAACGCGTTGTCTCGCTTCAAAAATTTAACCATTTCCTTTTCAAATGCGTTTCGCGTTTTCATTTTAAATAGTAGGTGCTTAGCCTGGTAATTTGACAATAATTAAACGTCGCTATTAAAATTTACCTTTTTATTGGATTTGCTTTGTAAGATACGTATTAGAAGCTATTTTGGGACACTTTTTAATAACCCAATTGTCAGATACTTTCATCTAATACTTAGTTCTTAATGGTTGTTATTTTTCATTGTTCACACCTACGTTTAAGATTTAAGAAGAACATAGCCGATTAAGTGGAGATGGTTTGGCCCCCACCAATAATTTTGAAACTATACTAGTGGAAGATCGTCCTTATAAGGTCGAAAACACCCGTGATAATATTTTTAGGTCTCAACTTCCCCTACCTCTGTTTAGGATGGAAAAATGATATATTTTTTTATTATAATTTTTGATTTTGCCAGTTTTTAACCAATTTTTTTCAAACATGGGTAAATTAAATAAAATAAAAAATAAATAAAAATAGTCTCGATAATAGAATGTTTTAAACAACTTGTCGGAGCCAAAATTTTGAAAAAGGTGCCTCCCTCTAATTTTCATTTTTTTTTTTCATACCAACTTGAAAATACACACAGCATATTATTCGAGTTTTAAACTCAAGCTCATACAATGAATTTTCATCGGAAATTTTCCTTTTAAAGTGTTAGGGCGAAGCCCTATATCCCAAGCTCGACAGGTCTTTTTTCGCACCGATCTCATCCAAAACTACTTACTGATTCAATTTTTATAAAATTTTGCATACATATTTTTGACGTACTACGTATTTAAGAGTGTACAGTTTAAATTTCAAGTTTTTATCTCAAACCGTTCGTGAAATATTACAGATTAATTATTATGATGTAGTTGCCATTTTTTGTGAATAGGAAACTTTCTGAACTTTTTGGAATAAAAAAATGTTAATTTTTTTGGAAAAAAATATACTATCATTTTTTTTTTCAAAAAACAAAGTTCATACTTTTTGAAATTCAAAATTCTCAATTTTTGGGTTGGAAAGTTTTTAATTTTTTGGAAGAAGAAGTTCCGCTTTTTTAAAGAAAAAAGTTCTCAACTATTTTGAAGCAAAAGAAAACAAAATCTTGAATTTTTTAGTAGTAGTTTGGTAGTAGTTTTTTTTTTCTTCAAAAAACAAACTTTTTACTTTTTGGGATAAAAAATTCTCAGTTTTATGGGTTTAAAAAAAATTTTCAATTTTTTTAGAACAAGAAATGTTTCAAATTCTTGGCTAAAAAATCTTCACTTTTTCGAAGAAACAATTTCTCGACTTTTTTAGAGTAATTTTTTTGAATGAAAAACTTACTTGGTTTTTTAGCAGAAAAAATGTTTCATTTTTCGCCCTTCGTTTGGAAAAAAAATTGTTCAATTATTCGAAACTTGAAACTTGTCTTGCTGGTTCAATTCCTCATAAATCTACTGTTCACACCTGCATCCCCTCAGGCTCTGTCCTACTTTTCCCAGGAGGGATGCCTAGTCTCAATAATAGAATAATTTTTTCAAGAATTTGTCGGAGTTAAATTTTGAAAAAAATCACCTCCCTCTAATTTTCATTTTTTTCTATACTTGAAAATATGTAATCTATCCATGTTAGAAAAAATTGGGGTGAAAACTTCCAAAATCGAACATTGTAATCAAAATATCACAAATTTTCCGTCCTACAAGGACGTAGGGGTGAGGTAGGGAACTAAAGATTTTATTACCTACAAGGGTTTTCGATCATAAGGACCAATTTCCACAAGTTGGTTCCAAAATTCTTGCTGGGTTCCAAACTATATACCTCTACTTACTCGGCAATGTTCTTTGTTGGGTTTTAATTTTAGTTACCCTTACATGTCACATCTCGCAGTTATGGTTCAATGTTTTATCGTCATTATTCTAGCCATTCGATTTATTTTTTAAAAAATCCTTCTCGCTTTGAAAAATCAATAAATTTCGCGTCGAAACGTCTCCTCTAGATAAAAAACGTTGCCAACGTGTTCAACTATCAGAAAAAATCTTGGTAAACCTTTAAAAAACAGAATTTGTACTGATACGTGGAGACCGTGCCTCTATTATCTTATTTATTGACCATAAAATCGTATTAAACCCTTTAAAATCCCCATACGGTATTCCCTAATGTACTATTTCGTGGGATAAAATTTGAATCAGAATTCCTATGGATAGCCTTTGCTGTATATCATGTATTTGTATTTAATTTTGGTGTAAAAGTCGACGACGATGTTTAGGTAAACTTAATCGATGTTAAATGTTAAGATATTAACAATATCTACGTCCCTTATATATTACTTATTGTCTTCGTTTTATAATTTTGTTTTTCTCGTGTAGTAGGTATACCCATCTGGTTTTTTTTATCGATTTATTTATACAGGTAGGCACATACCTACTTATCACCGAATATGTTTTGGAAAGTCTCTTAACAAAAATTAAATTTTCCTATTACTACGAATGGTTATTAGCCGAATTTTTTTGATAGATACTCGTAGAGCGAGCGATACGGCAAATTACAGCAGTAAAAAAGACACTACGAAAAACTGTTAAGAATGAATGAGTTCAGAAAAAAAAGTAGGTAAACAAGCTTATTGCTTATTCGCGAAATCGTTATTTTTTAATAATTCGCAAATAATATGAGGAGGCCGCCGCGCCGTCTCCCGCTACTAAATTATAATCTGAATTGTTCCCGCTTTATTTTTATAAGCGAAATCCGTTCGTTACATTTTTTACCCTTAGATGGCGGATAATTTTCCACCTTCGCGCTTCCATCCGGTAAACATTTTCAGTTGGTTTTCGGTTTCTGTGCCGGCATGACAGGCTTTTTTAGTCGAGCTGTGCTACGTATTTCGTCGTTTTATACACGTGAATATTTTGCAGAAATTTAAATTTTCGCCGGAGTAATTTCCAATTATCTATCTTAGAATTTTCTATCGATTTTCAGCCTGTGTTGTTTTCGTGGTGCGAAAATGCGTGAAAATAATCGTCGAAAAAAAATTATTTTCGTGTTCGTTTGCTAGAAAATTTGATTTTCTCGGTACGGTGCCCGTTTATAACTGAGTTCTTTGATTTTGCAAAACATCGAAGTCAGGTAAGATGTTTTTTCTCAAACTTTGAATGGGTGTAGAAATTGAGGTAGATTTTGTAAAAATATTTTATATTCATTTTTTTGTCACCCGCACCCTCCCTCTCCGTTCAGCAGATTACCTATACTTATTTGATGTGATTTTTGATAGAATTTTCAAGTTACAAGAATTTTTATTTATGTATCTTTTTCACGAATAGATGGAAATTGGAAATTAGCTCGTATAAATGATATTAATTTTACATCTGTGGTTACATTATATTGAGTGAATCCATTAAAGGTTTATAGGATCCAAGTTTAATTTAGTCAAAGTACCCGAGCAGCACACTCGATCGATAATATCGAAAGTTGAAACGTATCGATAAAAAATCGTTTAAAAATCTAAAGATGTTCTCACGATATGATACAGATTTAGCTGTACGATTTTATAGGCAAAAAATCTAAAAACTATCGAATTCGATAGTATTACGATTTTAGGACGATATTCGTCAACGATACTATCGACAAAGAATATTAAATTTATCGAATCCGATTTTCCACCGATTTTGTGCAGATATTTAAAACTATATTATCGACAAATAATCTGAAATTTCTCGAATTCGATTTTTTAACGATTTTGTGCAGATATTTGAAACTATATTATCGACACGTAATCTGAAATTTCTCGAATTCGATTTTTCAACGATTTTGTGACGATATTTACAACTATATTATCGACAAATAATCTGAAATTTCTCGAATTCGATTTGTTAACGATTTTGTGAAGATATTTGAAACTATACTATCGAAAAAGAATATTAAATTTATCGAATTCGATTTTTTAAAGATTTTGTGAAGATATTTAAAACTGTATTATCGACAGATTATATGAAATTTCTCGAATTCGATTTTTCAACGATTTTGTGACGATATTTAAAACTATATTATCGACACATTATATGAAATTTATCGACTTCGATATTTCAACGATTTTGTAACGATAGTTGTTGAAACTATATTGATTTTTTTCTAGTCAAAAAATACCTACTTTATATTCAAAATTGGATGGGAAGAAAGGGCCAAATCGAAATTTTTATAATAACCAAAATTAAATCCAGAATATTATTCTACAACTTTTGTTTGAAATGTTTTTTCAATTGGACCTCATCTCTAGCCTCTATTATTTTGCATTTACCTACTTACGTGTAACAGTAATATGCGAAATCAAAATTGAAAAAATTTTCAAACAAGTTATCTAGTTTTTTTGGTTTACTAGGTATTTTACTTGAAACCAGATCGTTGTTCTTAAATAAAATTTTACCAAGTTCAATAGTACGATTACTATGTGAATACTTAGTATTTAAAATTGAACGGGAGGGAGGCGCCCAATCGAAAATTTTGTAATGACCAAAATTATTTTTAGAACTTTAAGCTACAACTTTTGTTTGAAAATTTTTTCAATTGGACCTCTCCTTCTCCTCCAATTTTGCATAATACTCCGTTGATACTTATTCAAAATTGGAGGAGCGGAGGAAAAAGGGGCCAATTTGAAAAAATTTTCAAACAAAAGTTGTAAATTAAGGTCCTAGAAATAATTTTAGTTATTATAAAAATTTCAATTGGACCCCTCCCTCTTCTCCAATTTTGCATAAGATGTTTGAATATTATAATCCAATTCGTATTATGCGAACGAACTCCGATGTTCGCAACAGACGCTTGTTTTAGTAGAAACTGCTGTATTTGGAACGAAATTCGCCAGCCTTAAGCGTAACTACGACTTCAAACTCGCCAGCCGGTCTTGAAAATGTGCGCGCGCATATACCCATATATGCTAAATTATCTACAAAAAATCGATAGAATATCGAAACTAGATAATCTACAAAAAATCGTAATACAAAATCGATAGAATATCGAAATTAAATCGAAATAAAAAATCGATAGAATATCGAAACTAAATCGAAATAAAAAATCGACAGAATATCGAATTCGATAAAGTGTCGCGTTAGTTCCGCATAAATCGTGTAATTATCTTTCGATTTATAGATAGGTTATCGATGAAGTATCTAACTATAATCTTGAGATTTTTAAAAGAAAAATCGTTCGATTTTATCGAAAGTTTATCTGTTGATGGATTTTGCCAACTATAATTCATCGATAATCTGTCGATATATCGAAAGATAATTTCACGATTTATGCGGAACTAACGCGACACTTTATCGAATTCGATATTCTGTCGATTTTTTATTTCGATAATTTGTCGAGTGTGCTGCTCGGGTATATCGAGATTTATAACTGATTTTTAAAAAAGGAGTAAAAAATACCCGTGTTTGATTATTTTGGGCATGACTGATTTCTAAAACGAAGAAACATCTAAAAAAAATATAAGAAAAACCTGGAGTGCAAATTACTTTGAACTTTTGAAGCTTTAATATAATCCATCATCGCGCTTTTATCGCTACAAAATTAATTCGAACAGGCTAAGTAGACTGGAAATATTCATTTGCGAGGATGACTATTAGTGCACCTTATTGCAAATGTTCGAAAGTACGAATAAATTAACTGCAACTTATGAAAATTTATGTGGAGAATCATTTTTGCAATATCTAGAGTATACTTTTCAAAACGACGCCGATGTCCTTCTCATTATTCTTCTCATTATTTCATTGGTGTAGGACGTAATAGGTATACACAATCATAAACCCCTAGCCGGCTCCATATCAACGTATGTATGTAGATTTGTTACCCGACACTAGTAAGGTGCATTTGTTTCTACTTTTGATATTAGTTTCAATAAGTGAAAGATTGGGAGTATAGTCAGAGCCGGTGCGAGGGGGGGGGGGGGGTGAGGGGGGGGGGGTGGAACACCCCCCCGGTGATTCCATTCGGCAAATTTTCGAAAAATTTTCGACAAATTCGGCAAACTTCCGACAAATTAAATTAGGTATGTTTACAAAATTTGGTAAAGTTTTGAATTTCAAATATGTAAATTTTTTAGAAATTCTAAATCACAAATTCGGCAAATTTTTGAGAAATTCCGAATCATAAATTCGATAAATTTGAGAGAAATTCCAACTCACAAATTCGGTAAATTTATGAAAAAAAATTTCGCCCTCGCTTCGCTCGCGCAATGTACTTCTACTACTTCATCTTTCTCTCAGAATCAGAATAGGAATCAAAAATCAGCGCATTTCAATTGTTATAACTTATAACGTTAAAAAATGAACATGATCTTTTTGAAAATATTAAAAATTATGGTTAAAGTGCATTATTTTTAATTAAAAATTCCAATTTTTTCAAAATTTTCGCCCTCGCTTCGATCGGGCAACATATCACTTTTTCATCTTTTAAAAAACCAGAAATTATTGTACGTTTTCAAAATTTCTGCAAAAAAAGCCCATCTTTTCTTTTAGAAGTGCAATTTTTTCAAAAATTTTCGTCCTCGCTTCGCTCGGGCAGCAACAGTCGTTTTGATTCAAATCATAATGCTACCATAAGTTCTTCAAAATTTTTCTATGAGGATAGTGAGAAGTTCTTTCGAAAACTCACTTTTTTCAAAAAATTCAGCGCAGGGGTTTACTTCCCACTGTTGTACCTATTAATTATCATTCGGCATTTTGAAAATTTTCATTCGGCATTTTCGATCTACACCCCCCCAAAAAAATTTTCTCAAACCGTCTCTGAGTATAGTGTACCTGATGAGTTTTTAATTTTTTTTTTCTCTTATATGCGATAGAATAATATTGTTTTGCAGAGTATCTACAGCGAAAAATTTTTGTTTTCCTATGTATCGTTAAAATTTTAAAAGATTTTATTGTTTTTGTGCAACGGACTCGAATGTTAATTGCCTTCACAGGGTGCCTGAGGAGGATTTCACTACCGGGTACCACTAACAATAGTAATTTACAATACAAGGGTGGATTGTTTTGATCATCTTCATTATTATCGTGATTAGCGTCACTATTCACTTTTAAACCAAAAAAGAACGAAGAGTAGAAGAAACAAAATCACGTTACCAGTTGCAACTTGCATTACTACTGATAACGTTTTCATTTGTTTACAAGTGAATTTTCCACTCCCTAGGGTGTGGAAATTTACATTTTGCAAATTTCCACACCCTAGGGAGTGGAAATTTGTATGTAATGTGACTGAATGTAATAACAGCGTTCCCAACCACTAAACGAGTATGAAACAACATTGTTTCTATGCACGTATAATGAAAAAAATATTTTTACACGCAGGTAGTGCTTATTTCAAAAATTAAATGGGCAAGAGGAAATAAAATAGAGTTTTTTTCTGATTGGACATGCACCTGGGTAGTACTAAAAAAATACTTGTGAACATTTTTTATTCTTGAGATTTTTTGCCAAAATTTGAGAGTGAAAGGGCAACAAAACTTTCGTGAGAAAAATCGATTGGCAACACTGCATTTAATTTTTTTTTGACACCGTCTTTTTCCTCGTCGAAGAAGCTTCTTTGACGAGGGGAAAAAAAATTTAGTTGGGATACCTACTTCTGAAATGGAAAGAGATAGGTATAGCAAAAAAAAACTCAAGTCAAAGATATTGCCTTCCTCAAAATTATTAAGAGTTACTTACCTACTAGCGATATGTAAAAATCAAAAAAATTCCAAATACCTTTAATAAGTGTAACTCTTTCAGTGAAGCAAAACAAATTATGTGAAAATTTTCTTAGCATAATGTAAGAGCTAAGTATATTACAATCAAATATTAAACATAACTACCTGCATTTTCAAAGATCTGTATCACCTTCATTTAATTAAAACTTGAGCAAGAAATCTCCAGAATGGAATTTTTTTAGTACTATCATTGTGTCCAACTGTCCATCCAATCATTTTTTCCCTCAATTTTATTTTCCCTTGCCCCTTCAATTTTTTAAATACTGTACATATTTTTAAAAAAAGGTGAGTCATTTTTCATGATTTTAAACTTTCAATATGTACCTCAAAAATGGCGAGTGCCAGGAATCTGAAAATTTGATGTTTATGTACCTACATAAAACTAAAATACCTAAAAGTCTTGATTAGTAATTCACATTGGTATTGCAATTAGAGAAACGGGATTATTTACTTAGATCTCCAGACATCTAGAAAATGCCCGTTTCAAGGGCGAAAATGGATGAAAAAATAAGGTTTTCGTGTTTTGAAGGTCTTCTGCCACCAAAAAAAATTCTGAAAAAATAAACTTATGTTGTACGTACAAGTACATATGTAAGAGTAAGTATGCCATCAGCTGATATATGTAAGATTTTTTCAATTGTCGCATGTCTGAAGAAATGTTTAGATATTAAACTTTGAAATCTTAAAACTCGGATTTCCATACAAAAAAAAATTTTGAATTTTTTCTAAAACTTCCCTAAATGACCCTCATTGAGATCCATCAATCCATCATTCCTGCAAGTTTGAAGTTTCATAAAGTCTTTCTCAGACACTCTGCATTGGAAATATGTATCGCAGTACAGGGTGTTTCATAATTGATGTAGTTCCTTCTACGAGACACGTAAAATATTGATTTTACAAAAAAATTGCAAGAGGACTTTTGTTTTCAAAATTAAAAAATCTATCGAGTAATACAAAACATTTCGATTTTATGATATTTTTTTTAATCACTCCCGCTTGAGCCCAACTCAAGCAATGAAAAAAAAAGATCACAAAATCGAAATATTTTTATATGAATCGATAGATTTTTTAATTCTAAGCACAAAAGTTTCTCTTGCAATTTTTTTGTAAAATCAATATTTTACGAGTTATTTTAATAATTAGTTATATTGCCTGTCAGTTTGATAAGAATCAGGGAAAAAGTTATGCAATTTGCAAAAAGTCTAAAATCCCAATAGGCAATTGAATTTGACAAGAAACAAAAAATCTTATAGATGCACATTAGGCTGGAGTGAAAAAAACGGGAAATGGTCAGTTGAGTCCCAAAATCCAAAAGATGTACGAGTTGAGTCCCGAATAAAATTGACGTATGTAGGGGAGAGTCAAGTACCTCGGAACAGCATGTACCTTGGAACGATTGTTATAGCTCCGAAACTAGCATACTTGTGCAAATTTTTTTTGGAACTATATATTGAGTGTTGAACAAGGACCAAGCCATTACAATTTCAGGACTGTGGGGTTAATATTATCAGTTTGAGAATAAAAAAAAAATTTAACATGTGATTTTTTCGTTTTGAATACTTTTGAAAATTTTGAATTTTCGCGCCAAAATTTTTCTAGAGATTGTACTTGTAAATCGTTATATATCATTCGAAAGGGTAAATTTTTCTCTTTCTCCTCATATATTGAGTTTTTGTGTTACAGTTCTGGGAATCCGACAGAATCAAATTAAAAAAAAAATTGACTGAGTCGTACCCTGGAACAAAATATTTATTCATACCTTAGAACTAAAAAACTTTAATTTTTTAGATGCTGCGACGCATATAAGTAATTAAACGAGCTCCAGTTTGCTAATCGTAGTCTTTGCTCAAAAAATGGGGGGGGGGGGGGACGACAATTCATTACATATTTTAAAGTTTACACCTTTTTTTCTCAGAAGATTTTTAAAATATTCAATTTCTTTTGTGCATGTTCTAACTAATAAAACATTCATGGTTTTTCACTTTTTTCTAATTTTTCACGTAATTAAAGCTAAAAAAAAATAGATGTTCCAAGGTACGGACCCCCTGCGTACCTTGGAACGGTTTTTGGGGCTTCGCTAAATTTGATTTTTTTCGAAATACAGGGGGAGGAAGGGGGATCTTTTAAGCCATTAGATGCACAAAAGATTGGGCTTTCGAATGGTGTATTCACTTTCCATATTAACTTTCTTTAAGGTAGTGTTATTTCAAAAAAACTGAAAATCGTTCCAAGGTACGTGACTCTCCCCTACGAGTTGAGTCCCAAATAAAATACAAGTATTGACAGTCTCTTAGCATTACTCAGGGGATAGCACTGGGAGATGGACTGCGTCATCCCCCAAAAATTGTGTACCTACTCAAGCGTTTTCTCGTTGTCATTATTACTTCAAATCTTCTGAAAAAAATTCAAAAATTTGATGGAAATTTTTTAAAAACAAGTTTACAAAAAATCTTGCAAAATTTTTTCTGGAAAAATCCTAAAATTCCGTTCAAAATATTTTTAAAGAACTTCCTTGTTAATTTTTTTTTTTTTTTTTTTAAGAAAATTACCCGAGCAGCACACTCGATAAATTATCGAAATAAAAAATCGACAGAATATCGAATTCGATAAAGTGTCGCGTTAGTTCCGCATAAATCGTGGAATTATCTTTCGATATATAGATAAATTATCGACGAATTATAGTTAGCAAAAATTTCGAGATTATAGTAAGATATTTTATCGATAATATATCTATAATATCGAAAGATAATTTCACGATTTAGGCGGAACTAACGCGACACTTTATCGAATTCGATATTCTGTCGATTTTTTATCGATTTTTTATTCAGATTTTTCGTCTTTTACTAGCTTCTTTCTATAATTAAAAATCATTAATTAGCATAATTAATACATTAAACTATGCCTAAACACATTATTCATGTTACGGTAAGAGGATCATTTCAGAAAAAGTCAAAAAAAATTAAAAAAATCTGCCACCCGTGGGGCTTGAACCTTCTACCTCCTGCATGGTAATCCTCTTCCTTAACCACTATGCCATACCTTATCGTTGAGGAATTAGCAATAAAACGCTTATAATAGGCAGTTTAGTACTTCCAGACGTGTTGGACTTGGAAAAATTTTCACCAATTTGGAAATAATTTCAAATATCGTCACAAAATCGTTGAAAAATCGTTCGACAAATTTCAGATTATTTGTCGATAATGTAGTTTCAAATATCGCCACAAAATCGTTGAAAAATCGAATTCGAGAAATTTCAGATTACGTGTCGATAATAAAGTTTTAAATATCTTCACAAAATCGTTAAAAAATCGAATTCGAGAAATTTCAGATTATTCGTCGATAATATAGTTTCAAATATCGTCATAAAATCGTTAAAAAATCGAAATCGAGAAATTTCATATTACGTGTCGATAATATAGTTTTAAATATCTTTACAAAATCGTTAAAAAATCGAGTTCGATAAATTTAATATTCTTTGTCGATAATGTAGTTTCAAATATCTGCACAAAATCGGTGGAAAATCGGAATCGATAAATTTAATATTCTTTATCGATAGTATCGTTGACGAATATCGTCATAAAATCTTAATAATATCGAATTCGATAGTTTTTAGATTTTTTGCCTATGAAGTTGTACCGATAAATCTTTATAATATCGTGAGAACATCTATAGATTTTCAAACGATTTTTTATCGATACGTTACATCTTCCGATATTATCGATCGAGTGTGCCGCTCGGGTACCTATTCAAAATTTTTTATTCATTCCATAATCCATATCAACGAAAATTACTGGTTTAAAACTTCATACCTAATTCATCTCTCACCTATCAATGTTGGAAACTGCATTATCCATGAATGAACTTACTGCAACCACGGGACTCAATTCGTACATGTGCATTTCTTATGTGGGACTCAACTCGTACATATCGTGAACTCTCGAAGAAAATTCCCTTCAACGCAAGGGACTCAATTGACCTCTGTCCGGTTTAGAAATTTTCTTCCGGTACTCAATTGACCTACAGCCAAAAATACCGATGGCCATCGATTTTGATCATTTTGAGATATGTTATTGCGATTTTGAGTTGAAAACTCTCCATACAAATTTTTAGCCCCCTATAGCAAAAAGAGTCAACTTTTTCAGTATCATCCATTTACGCGTGCCAAAAATTTATTTTTCTTAATTTCACTTTCTCATTCTCTTGCCCCTTCGATTTTTAAAAGTGGCATCATATAAGTACCATTATGTAGTATTTTTTGATCCTTATGAGGTTACCTTTTCACCTCGTGGTATTCATTTAATTTTCTATGAAATATGCATCAGTAAATTCGTGAAACATTTCTATAATGTTAACAGTTAATCCGTACTCAGTCTTATGTATTTCATCGCGGAGTAGGTATTCAAGACGTATCTGTGTTATTCCAAAATTGTACCAATACCTGATATCGAGGGTACGATTAATTTAATTATAAATAATAATACCCCGAAACCGATGTAATTTTAAGAGCAGGGTATGAAACCGTTAAAGCTTGCGAACAAGCGAAGCCTCTCTTCATCGAAATTGAAGCTGAAGTTGAAATCAGAATGGAAAAACCTAAACACGCTGCTTGCCATGCTATAACACCCTTTTTCCCAGGTCTTCGATTTCGGTTATTAGCCGCTAGCACATTATATATCTACCTGAATTTTCATACATTGATTTACTCCATGTAACTTGTAAGCTCCATTCGGTCGTTAAAAAAGAATGTACCTATTCGTATCGAATTCTTTTCCAAACATTGGCGTGTTGTACCTACTGCTAGGAACGAGCAATTTTCATGAAATATCGACCTGTAGGATTCACTATAGCGAGTGACACATCGATGAAAATATTTTGGTACATTGAAAAACATTTTGGAATTCTGTATTCAGTCATTATGCATTTGTCATTTGCTTCATAGCTGTACGAACTAAATTCATCTTTTTATAAATAACGACATTACGAGCTTTCATCTGAACGTATATAATATTTAAATTTACACGTTATTTCCTCGGCGTATTGCTATAATCACAAACAATGTTGGCAAATTCGCTAATGGTGGAATATTGTGATACAAAATATACACATATGATATAAAACAGCGAATAAAATGAAACCATAATGATCAGTAAATATTATCTACGTTGGTGATGGCATTTCAAAAGAAAAACGTTGGTGAAATAAATTGGGTAGGTATGTTTTATTTGCTCGGGCTTGGACTTTGTCGAATGAAATACCTACACAGTACCTACAATCGTTGCGTTTTATGCGTTAAGTAATAAAAATTAGGCATCCTGCTAAACCTTTCCTTTTTGAAATTTTCATTCATTACTCACCTGTAATGCATTTGAATATTTTAATACCGCGAGAATGAATTTTATGTTTATATTTTTGGTTGGTATTCCTGTTGAAAAATTATTTCAAATCCGCGTTATAAATTTTCGAAACCTAAACCATGAATTAATCTTTATGGAAGAATAACGCAAGATATTATATTCATTAGAATGAAAAGCTAGAGATTCCGCTTTGCAAACAATCGAGGAATAAAAATAAAAGTAACATTTTCACTAAGGGTCCATTAAATATATAAACTACACGGATGATTAATAGCGCGAGTTTCTTTACGATTTATTTTTACAGTTCGTAATGTAAAACTCATAAAGCTCAAATGAACGCGAAAAATTTACCAACTTTGTGAAACTATGCACTATAAAAACGAATTCTAAAACATACATGGTATATAGGTGTTTGATTTATAACGCAAAGCGATAGAAAATTTTACACTGGAGCTTTCGTTTCGATTCATCACAAGAAATACCCCTTTTTCGTATACGTCTGCGTATATGTATATAGTTTCTGAATAAATAATCAAGACTTATTGGTCCGTTTGTTTATTTCGTTCGACTATACGATGTATGCTAATTTCATAACGACTATACACCATATACTTTCTAATTTGATTAATTATTACTTTTATTCTCGACGTCGCATCGTTTAAATATTTTCATTGGAAAAATTTAATCAGTCGTTTTCACACTAGTTGATAGTTGTCTTTTTTTTTCTTTTTTTCCCCGTTTCAAACACCTCATCATCCGCTTACTTTTGCCTTTTTTTTTTTTTTTTTTTTTTTTTTTTTTTTTTCATTTTACACTTTTTTTGACTTGTACGAATGGTAGGTTTCAATGTGTATTGGAGTTTGTGAAACTAATATCTATACAGGCTTTTCTGATAGGTATTTTCGAATTAACCTCCTGTGAGTATTTTTCAATTTCATTTCATATTTTACTGAGATCTTTTGAAAAATATCTATGTTGAAAGAGTTTTTATTGTCAAATAAAAATCGGCGCGTGAGATAGAGCAACGATAAAAAAGAAATAAATTACATTAAAGATTTCTTTCATCGCCTACGCGACATTTTTAAATCACTCCGGTTTTTATGTAATTTTTTCGCCATTTTAGGTTTTTTATTCAAATTTTTTTACTAAAAAAAATCTCACTGTAAAGTGAAGAAATGACTCCTAACGAGTAAATTAGACCTTATGATTTTTTTTAAAGCCCAAAAAATTATTTTCTTTGAGAAAATCCCAGCATAATTATTTACAAATTGGTTGAGATTGCGCCTAACGAGCACGAAATCATAAAAATAATGAAAGAAGCCGAAATTTAAAAAATGCCCACAAAATAACGAAAAAAATATTAAATTATTTCTAGCAAGTAAATAAGTACCTATTTAGTATTTTATTCCTGTTAAAAATTGAAAATAACCTCTGTATTGTCTGGGAAAACATAAATACAATAGTCAAACAATTTTGAGTAAAAATTATCTTTTGGCATAAAAATCTTGTTACAAAATTGTTTCCACTATGAAAATTCTCCTTTAAAAATCACCAAAAAATATTGAAAAAACTTCTTAACAAAAAATTTCTTGGCAAAAATCTCCGTAGAAAATTTTTTTACCAAAAAAAAAAAAAAAAAATTGGAAAGAAATTCTCTTGATTGAAGTTTTTTAGGGAAATTTTCTTGGCAAAGAAATATCGCTCTAAAAAAAAATTAAAAATGAATTTCCAACAAAAAAAATTGTTCTGAGAAAAAAAATTATAAAAAAATCTTTTAAAAAATCTTCTTTATAGTTGGGTAATTTATGTTTGTACCATGAGGTCTGTCTTAAAAACTTCAAAAAAAAATCTTGAAATGTGTTCTTTTTTATTTAAAAAAAAAATTTTTTAATTAAAAATTTCTTGTCAAAAATCTTTGTAAAAAATATTTCTTTAATAAAAAATCTCTCGATTAAATTTCTTAAAAATAAAGTTCTTGGCAAAGAAATCGCCTGGCTCAAAAAAAATTTGGATCAAAAAATCTTCGAGAAAAAATTCTTCCAACAAAAATAATGAAAGATGTACCTATCCTTTCTAAAAAAAAAGTTTTTCAAAAAAAAAAAACATTCATAAAAAAATCTTTTCAAAAATTTTTTGGTTAAAAAATCTACCTACCTACTTGTAAAAATTTCTCTACAAAAATGTTTGTAAAAGATGTTTTCTTAAATAATAAAGATGTTGATAAAATTATTTCAACCATCTTCCTTCAGGGAATGTTTTTTAGTGAAGAAATCTCCTCGCTCGAAAAAAAAACTTTTGATAAAAAAATCTTCAAGAAAAAATTGTTCCCGCAAAAAAATTTATTGAACAAAATTATTAATTGTAGAATGAAATGTTTCCAAAAAAAATATCGGAAAAAATTTTATCAAAAATCTTCTTAAATAAATTTATTACCAAAAAATGTCTTGGAAAAATTCTTTGTAATGGTTATAAAATCTTCTAGGCAAAAAATTGTTCAGCAAAAGTATTATAGTAAGTAAGTAAACCTAAAAAAATTGTCCAAAAGAAAAAAAATTGTTTCGACAATAAAAATTTTTCCTGTCAAAATCCCGGGAAACTTGTTATGATAAAAAAATATGAAAAATTTGTCAAAAAATTATTAGCTGAAAATTTCTTTGAAAAAACCTCGATCAAGAATACTTTTTAAACAAAAATATCTCCAAGGAAAAATTTTTCAGACAAAATATGAAATTTTTTTGTACCTAGTTTTCTGAAAAAAGTGTTTGAACTAGGTATGAAATCTAAAAAAAATCTTTAAAAAATCTTGAAAACATTTCTCAGCAAAAATTTCTTGGAAGAAATCTCCGTTAGAATATTTTTTTGACAAAAATTTAAGAAATTATCTTTACTAGATACCTAATAAAAAAATAAAAATTTTCTTGGCAAAAGAATTTCTCCTTTTGCTTGATAAAAATCTTTTCATAAAAAAATCCTCGAAAAATCGTATCTCCTCGAAAAAAAATTCATTGATAGAAACAAATTGTTCTGACAAAAATCTTTTTAAAAAAATATTTGAGAAAAAAATTGAAAAAAATCATGATAACATCCCATGTCAGAAAATCTTTTTTAAATCCCTGAGGAAAAAACTTATGAAAATTTTATTTTGAAAATTGGCAAAAAATACAGACAGTTTTAGGGGGAATTGGTAACACGCATGGAAAATTTTTTAAGGCACGAGATTTCCTTTTTGGCGGTTTGGCAGACAATTCGTATAAATATTTTTTAGCCGAATTTTTTTTTTAAAATTTAGGTTATTGTGTCCGACCCTAATTTAGAAGGAGGGGGGGGGGGGGGGGTAGAAGAGTTCTGACCTCATTTCTCGACGTTTGGGACCAAAAGATGACGATCTGTCACATGTCACATATTTATATATATATATATTTATAATTTTACACTCACTTTTGGAACTCTGGAGCCGAGCCTAACAAGTCAAATGAGGTCAAACTTGATATGTAGGGTCCCCTCGGTGTAGGAATGATGCAAAAAAATTTTTGGGGCTCAACTCAAAATTGAGGATATGACCCCTTTTTGAAACGAGTGCGCGGGGGGCCCCAATATCATGAAATTTTTTGAAACTTGCCCCAGGGATGAGAATCCTAATTACCTACACCGTAGTCAAATTTCAGCCCCCTAAGTCATCCCCACCCCATTTTAGGGCCCAAAAAGTGGATTTTGGGGTCATTTTTTTCACGTTGATCAGGCTACAGACCCTCCAAATGAAGCTGGGGGGCCAAAATTTTCATCATGGATGAAGTTTGTGCCCCTGATGTGCCTTTTGTAGGTTTCAACTTTTGGACCCCTTTGACCCCTGTCAAGGGTCAAAAATCAAGATTTTTCACAATTTTTCATGTTTTTTCTCGCTTCCCGGTACGTTGATCAGCCTGCAGCCCAAACCAAATAACCTTGGATGCTAAAATTTGGTATTTAGGATAGGTAAGGGTCACTAAGGTGCCTTTTGGGGTTTTTGACCCTTGAGGCTCAAAATTGGGGGGTGGCCTTTTTTTGAGGGGGCTCTAAAGAGGCCCCAATTTGACAAAATGATTTGAAATTTTTACCAACAACAGTGATTCTGATTGTCTCAACTGTATCCAAATTTCAGCTTCCCAAGTCATCCCCACCCTATTTTAGGGCCCAAAAAGTGGATTTTGAGGTCATTTTTTCACGTTGATCAGGCTACAGACCCCCCAAATGGAGCTGGGGGGCCTAAATTTTTATCATAGATCGAGTTCATGCCCTTAATGTGCCTTTTGTAGGTTTTGACCTTTAAACCCCTTTTGACCGCGATACAGGGTCAAAAATCCATATTTTTCAAGTTTTAACCTGTCTTTTCTGATGCGTTGAACAGCCTACAGCCCAAACTAAAAGACCTAAACAATCGAAATTTGGGATGTAGGGTCAGTAGAGGTCACTGATGTGCCTTTTGGAGGTTTCGACTTTTGAGCACCATTTGACCCCCGTACAGGGTCAAAAATCAGAAATTTTAACATTTTAACCTATTTTTTAGGTGTGTTGACCAGCCTATAGCCCAAACCAAATGACCTTGGAAACTAAAATTTGGTATTTAGGATCGGTAAGGATTACTGAGGTGCCTTTAGGGGGTTTTGACTCTTGGGCCCCAAAATTAGGGGGGGGCCTTTTTGAGGGGGCTCTTAAGGGGCCCCAATGTGACAAAATGATTTGAAATTTCTACCAACAACAATGGTTCTGATTATCTCCACTGTATCCAAATTTCAGCTTCCCAAGTCATCCCCACCCCATTTTAGGGCCCAAAAAGTGGATTTTGAGGTAATTTTTTCACGTTGATCACGCTACAGACCGCCCAAATGAGGCTGGGGGGCCTAAATTTTCATCATAGATCGAGTTCATGCTCCTGATGTGCCTTTTGTAGGTTTTGGCCTTCAAACCCCTTTTGACTTTGATACAGGGTCAAAAATCAATATTTTTCAAGTTTTGACCTGTCTTTTCTGACGTGTTGAACAGCCTACAGCCCAAACCAAAAGACTTAAAAGGTCGAAATTTGGGATGTAGGGTCAGTAGAGGTCACTGATGTACCTTTTGGGGATTTTCGAGTTTAAGCCCGGTCCACACCTTCAAATAATTTGATCAAATCACGTTTGATCAAATATATTTGAAGGTGTGGACCGGGCTTTAGAGCCTCATTTGACCCTCCTACAGAGTCAAAAATCAGAAATTTTTACGTTTCAACCCCTTTTTCTGGTGTGTTGGCCCCCGTCTGCAAAGCCGAAAGGCCATGCCCCTGGGGCAAGGGGATCAGAAGAGCTGGAAGTGACGAGGTGGTTGGGGGCGAAGTCCCCAACGCGGGGGTATGGGGGCGGAGCCCCCATCCTAAGAGCTGAAAGTGATAAGGAGGTTGGGTAGGAGCCTCAACGGGGGTATGGGGGCGGAGCCCCCATCTGAAGTTGAAATCTTCAATGCAGAGAGGAACTAAAACTGAAGACAAAAACCTGACATTTTTAAACTGAATTTGAAGTTAAAACTGATATTGAAACTGAAATACCATGGATGAAAACGTTTTCAAAGTGGTACACTAACTTGAAAAAAAAAAATTCGGCTGTCGCGGAGCATCTTGACTGCTACGCGTTTTTTATTAATATTTTCAACGCCACTAGCCTGTTGCTGTATGTACGTATGACGTTAAAAAAAAAATGATACCCAATAACGTTTTTTGAAAAAAAATTCCTTTGAGTAAAAGAAAATTTATCTTTGTGTCATGAAAAATATTTCAAGTTTGCTCTGAATTGAAAAGTAATTAACAATCTCAAAAGTATAAATATTTCAAAAATTCGTTTTAAAAAATTGTCGAAGTCGGATTTGAAAAATTACCCGAGCAGCACAATCGACAAATTATCGAAATAAAACATCGACAGAATATCGAATTCGATAAAGTGTCGCGTTAGTTCCGCCTAAATCGTGAAATTATCTTTCGATATATAGATAGATTATCGACGAATTATATAGTTAGCAATAATTTCTAGATTATAGTAAGATATTTTATCGATAATATATCTATAATATCGAAAGATAATTTCACGATTTGGGCGGAACTTTTGCGACACTTTATCGAATTCGATATTCTGTCGATTTTTTATCGATTTTTTATTCCGATTTTTCGTCTTTTACTAGCTTTTTTCTATAATTAAAAATCCTTAATTAGCATAATTAATACATTAAACTATGCCTAAACACATTATTCATGTTACGGTAAGAGGATCATTTCAGAAAAAGTCAAAAAAAATTATAAAAAATCTGCCACCCGTGGGGCTTGAACCATCTACCTCCTGCATGGTAATCCTCTTCCTTAACCACTATGCCATACCTTATCGTTGAGGAATTAGCAATAAAACGCTTATAATAGGTAGTTTAGTACTTCCAGACGTGTTGGACTTAAAAAAATTTTCACCAATTTGGAAATAATTTCAAATATCGTCACAAAATCGTTGAAAAATCGTTCGACAAATTTCAGATTATTTGTCGATAATGTAGTTTCAAATATCGCCACAAAATTGTTGAAAAATCGAATTCGAGAAATTTCAGATTACGTGTCGATAATAAAGTTTTAAATATCTTCACAAAATCGTTAAAAAATCGAATTCGAGAAATTTCAGATTATTTGTCGATAATATAGTTTCAAATATCGTCATAAAATCGTTAAAAAATCGAAATCGAGAAATTTCATATTACGTGTCGATAATATAGTTTCAAATATCTTCACGCAATCGTTAGAAAATCGAATTCGAGAAATTGCATATTATGTGTCGATAATATAGTTTCAAATATCTTTACAAAATCGGTAAAAAATCGGATTCGAGAAATTTCAGATTACGTGTCGATAATATATAGTTTCAAATATCTTCACGCAATCGTTAGAAAATCAAATTCGAGAAATTGCATATTATGTGTCGATAATATAGTTTCAAATATCTTTACAAAATCGGTAAAAAATCGGATTCGATAAATTTAATATAATCTGTTGATAATATAGTTTCAAATGTCGTCAAAAAATCGGTAAAATATCGAAGTCGAGAAATTTCATATAATCTGTCGATAATATAGTTTTAAATATCTTTACAAAATCGTTAAAAAATCGAATTCGATAAATTTAATATTCTTTGTCGATAATGTACCTAGTTTCAAATATCTGCACAAAATCGGTGGAAAATCGGAATCGATAAATTTAATATTCTTTGTCGATAGTATCGTTGACGAATATCGTCATAAAATCTTAATAATATCGAATTCGATAGTTTTTAGATTTTTTGCCTATGAAGTTGTACCGATAAATCTTTATAATATCGTGAGAACATCTATAGATTTTCAAACGATTTTTTATCGATACGTTACATCTTCCGATATTATCGATCGAGTGTGCCGCTCGGGTATTACGAATTAAGATAGGTAGGTAGGTACTTTTTTAAAAAAAGAATTCTTGTAAAGATATTTAAAAAAAAATTGAATATCACAAAACGTAGGTAGAAGTTATCAAAAAAAATTTTTTTTTTTTTTTTTTGTTAAAATGAGCCTTTTATCATTCATTATTTTTTGAGTCAAAAGTTCTACCTAGTACTTATTTTGTCATTATTTATTTTTATTTTTTTGGTTTATAGTTATTTTGATTAGCACCTTGACAAAATTGATATGTATGTTTGGAAAAATAGTTCAATGAACTATACCATGACTATAGATTAAGCAGTGTGTAGAAAGTTTTCTCCCTTCAATAATTTGATCTTTGGTGTGGGCTGTACGATTAATAGAAGGGAAAGACGGTTATTTCTAATTATGTATTTTCATTGAATACGAGAGATTGTTTCGGGGGAGGGGGGTGTGTAAGGCCCTAAATTCATCAGAATATGGGATTAAATCATCTTATCACTTTGCGCGTACCTCTACCTACTGACATCATAAATTATAAAACAAAATTGAAGTTTATCGCCTGTATCAAAGAACACAATGCAATACTTTTTGCATATACGCACGTTTACTACGTATGTCGCTTCACTGTCATTACCCCTTTCAAAATCACGTGTCGTTTGACTTTTTTCCCAACAGTTTATAAATTTGTTTCAATGTAGTAGGTACCTAAGTTAGTCGAAAAATGTATCACAACATTTTTAAAATTACAAAACTGTCAAAGCCAGTCTAATCTAAAGCTGTGTTCTATTTCAAATGTAGAAATTATTTCGTGTAAGTTCTTATAACTCAAACCATTATGTAATTAATCATAGCCGTTATATGCTGTCGGAGTACAATAAAAATACTCGCCAAACTCGCAATATACTCACTCAACCACACACATCTGTAATAACTGGAATCACTCATTTGACATATAATCTATTTAAAAAGGTTGCGCGCTTCTACCGACGCCTATTATATTTTGCCAAAAAAATATAGGTACCGGTTTTACTCTTAATGATGAAAGTTTTTACCAAAAAAATGGAACAAAAGTTTATTCAGGAAATGGATCTTCCTTTTCTCATTTTTCGGTTATTTTTATGATTAAAGTTTGACTAAAAACGAGAAACAAATGTATGCTTTCTGTTTTTGTTATCCGCCACGTTCCAACCAAAAACTTATCCCGAAACCGCCAAGTCCAACTATTAACCATTGCATTAATTTAATGGGTGTTTTTCCCTGGTATAACTTATCATTATTTTATGTAATATGTTATTTTTTACCACACAAATAATTCGTTTGCCATAAAGAGATCTGTTGCAGCTGCTTGGTCGCGCGCGCGTCTTATAAAATTCACCTAAATCTTGAGATTTTCTTATTTTTTTCAGAATATCATTTTCCAATTCATTTTTTTTTCTTTTTGCATTTTGTTTTCTTTACAGAACCGAGTATCTAATATCCCGCGTGGATTTCCTATTATTGAAAAATATGTTGGTCTTTTTGTATTTTCTCGGAAATGGAAATAAATTCTACAAATTGTTCGATTTTATCGCGTTTGATAATTTCTTCTCCTGGTTTTTACGTAAGGTATAGGTACCTACTGTGGATAAATATTCTTTTCAATGGAAGGAACCTCATTTTGAGAGGAGTTTTTTGATTGAATAGGTAAGTGGTATACTTTATACCTAAGCAAACAATGATTTCGAATGAATTTTTTTTTATCGAATTTCATTTTTTCACTAAATAAGCCATTTTTGATAATTTGATAAATAGTGAATAGGTACTTTTTGAAGGAAAAGAAAATTAGATGAAATTTAGGAAATGTGAGATTTGAATGATGAATTTAGTTTCTCAAAATAGTACATACCTACCCAAGTAAGTTCGAGTTGAATTCGGTTCATTTTGAAGTACAAATGTTTCAAAACATTTTATATTTCATACAGCATGCAGCACAAAAAGAAATAAACTTCATTTTAAGGTTGAAAATTTTACCAAGCATAAAAAAAGAAACGTTAACAATGCTCTGACCGAAACTTTTCCCAATCCATCATTATATTTTTCAAATTTTACCGATTCATCACATTTCACACCTACATAGGTGTGAAATGATTGACTAAAACTTTCAAGGGGAATGAAAGTATAAAAAAACGAAAGAAATGGTTTTCTCTCTTTTTTTTCATGAAAAAAGTGTACATCTATTTTTGTGAAAATGGAATGTTTTGAAAATATAAAGGAATGCAGTTACGACCACTATAACTTTGAACATTACAATGAAAAATTCGAATATCTTTTGAAAATATCATCACAATAGGTTGGTAGTAGATAGAGATACTAAAAGTGTAAGTTTAATAAATTATTTTTTTTTTAAAACCCGAATTATAGAAAACTGAACAATTGGTCGAATTTTTTCAATTGCAGCTACCTTACATTTGAATTTTTACAAAAAAAAAAAATCAAAGCTTGACAGCTAGTTAATTTAAAAATTACATTTCTGAACGAATCGTATGCCTTGATGAAACTGATGAAGTTTAAAAACATACGAGTATTTTGAGCAAAAGAAATATTCAATTTTTTTTTGTTGTAATTTTTGTAAGTAAAAAGTGATTCTACAAAAATAAATCTCATTTCTGCATCATTTTGTATAAAATTCCGAATTTTATCCGAAAACAATAATTTTCAATTTCATTTTTCACCATTTCAATAGCAACTTTTGAAAAAATGGAAATTTCAAAAAGTTTGTCGAATGAATTTTTTAGAATTTCCTTTTTAAAATAAAATTTTTTGTATTTTTTTTCAAAATACTTTTTAAAATTTTATTCAAGAGTATTTCTGAATTTTAGGTCTTATACTTGAAAAAAATTAAATTAAAAAAAATTATTAAAAAGCAAAAAAATTTATATTCACCTATGAAAATTATTTAAATTTTGCCATCATCAAGGTTTTTTATTTTTATTTTTGAAATTTTGATAAACAATTTTTTTAGAACTTTTTGAAACCGTTCTTAATTTTTTTTAAAAGTCTATTTGAGAGTATAATATCTAAATATTTCTTTTCAACATGAGACATTTTTTCAAACCTCTTTAACAATATTTCAAGATTTCATAAAAAAGAACGTTTAAAACCCATTTCTTGAGAATTTTCTTTAAAAGTAAAAAAAATTAAAATTTTAAAGATTTTATCAAAAAACTTAATTCCTTTTTTTGTTTCCTTGAACAGATTTACTGAACTTTATGTATTCAAAATTAATTTTTTGAATTTATATTTTGAATTTTGGGCATTTTTAAGTTTTTTTTTTTTTTTTTTTTTTTTTACATCAATATTTCATGATTTTATAAATAAAATGTTTATATCATTTCAATTTTTTTTCAAAGTAAAGAAGTACTTTAATTAAAAATTGGAGTTTTTTAAAAAGTTTGATTCAACAAAATAATGTTTAAAACTTAATTTTCAAAATGAATTTTTATACATTTTTTTGAATTATTTTCGAAAATGATTTTTTTTTATTCTGTTCAAAAGTATGTTTTTGAACTCTGAGCATTTTTTCAAATTTCTTCTGAAAGCAGTGGATTTTATAAAATAAAAATAATAAAAATAGAAAACATTTGTTTTTCAAGTATTTTTTGAACTGTTTCCAAAATATATTTTATTTTTATTTCTTGGAATTGTAACTATTCAAAAACGTTTTTTGCACCTAATATGTATATTTTTTCTGAACATGGGAAATTTCTTTAAATTTTTCATGAAAGAAATATTTTGAGATTTCATAAGAAAAGTTGTACTTGAACTATTTAAAAAAAATTTTTCAGCAACAAAAAAAAAAATCAAAAACATTGATTTTTTAATTGTAGATATTTTTTTAGAATTTTGTACCTATTAAAATGTTTTTCTGAAAGGAATTTTAATATTAAAATTTAAACCCATTTTTAAAACAGTTTTTCTTCAAAAATTGAAATTTTCAATTTTTTTCAACATTAGGTATAGGTACCTGTTACTTACTTAATTAGTTGTGTCCAACAGTTTTTTTAATTTCAAATTTATTAATTTTTTTATTAATTTTTATTCAATAACAAATTTATGGAATTGTAGGTATAGGTAAACAAAAACAATTAATTTTTTCGGATTTCAATTTTTTCAATTTTTTTTTTTTTTCTGAAGGCAATATTTTAACATTATGTTGAATATTTATGACTAGGTATTTTTCAAAATTTCCTCCAATAAAAAATGTGGATATAAAGTTTTGTGTTTTTTATTATAAGTATGCTCAGAATAATTATCGTAAATTGGATTACGCTCATTCACGAAGTCCATCATTTTAAATGAAAAAAATACAATTTTTTTATTCAATACGTACCTCTACCTATCTATCAATTATGTGAGGGTGCATTGGTAATGTTATAGGTACCTACCTACCTACCTAACAACTTGAAGTGAAATTTTAGAGGAGAAACGTTTGAAATTTTTCTTACGCACGTTTAAAAAAAAAATAGAAATTGAGCCAAAAAAGTAGGAATTTTTTTTGTGTTTCTTAAAAAAAAATTTTCTGATCCCACTTTTGTAAATGATGAAAATCTCTTTTATTTTTCAAGATACATAAATGTAAATCGAGATTTTTGTTTCAAAATTAATTTTCATTGAGCACTTGAGCAGAATAAATTTAAAATGAAATTCTTTAAATTATGTTTGTTACTAAAAAAAAAATTTGTCTACCCACGCACCCTCGCATATTCTAAAGTTTATATAAAACGTATTTCAGTCAAATTAGCACTTATTTTTGGTCACTCTTATTAAAGGTAATTTTTTATTCAGCAACAAAGCCTGAACGTATATGGTGGATAAAAATCACTCAAAGGAAGTGCTTGCTTAAAATCTACGTCCTCAGTATAATTGCGTGGTTATGGATGATACACTCTGTGGTAATTTTCGAAGTTAAGTAAAAGTTAAAAAATTTAAAAACCGGTCGCATAAATGTTAACATTATAGTACGAATAAACTAAGCACTAACGATATTACTTTAAACTTTCATGCATAGAACAAAGCAGTTTCAAAGAACCGAACGTAGTTTAATTACTTCATTCCTTTCAGAATAATATAGAGATTATTGGTTCATTTTAAACTTTGGGCGATGACTGAAAGACTAAGTTTTGTTTCATGAAATTTTGATTCTACTTCTCCATTTACAGATTTTCGTGGTCAAACAACTTTTCATCAATCCATCAATGGTACATGAAAATTAAGCCAATTTGTAGACAGTAATGACATGAAAAGTACTTTGTACCTATATTGCCTTTATTTAAAACACAAAATGTAATTCGCGTCATTGTTAAGGATAAATTTTCTAAAACGTATTAGGAAGTTGATAAATAAGCTCGATGCAAGCATAACGAAGTATACGAATATCAATTTGCGCATTTACGAATTCGAAAGATGCTCCTAAGAGAAGAAAATAAAATTTAGAATTTATGGCAAAGAAATATGTATTATATTTTTTTCAGACATTACATTTGGTACCATATAAATTCAATTAGGTACTCGAAATGCATCGGAATGAAATTTAAAATGAAAATTTTAAAAATCCCATGTTCAGTTGAGCATAGTCATGTGCGTTTAAAAATTCATATTTACTCGTAATGTTTTTGCTCACCTACCTACTTCGTCTTGTTATTCGACTGCTACCTCATGGCGCATATTATATGGGTCTTTACGTGTTCACGTATTACATTAAATTTAAATTCGGGTCATAAACTTGCCCCTTTAAATTCCAATACAAATGTAAATCGAATTATTTTATAGAAACACCGCCGTGCAACAATGAATTCTTAATTTCTTATATGTACTTATTCAATTGAACCAAATTTTATTGCTTACAAAGTATAAATGCTTGTATCTAGTAGGTAAAACTTATCACTAGTAGATTAATTTGCAATTTAATTATAATTAAATATGCATCAGTTGTAACGCTTTAGATACAGGAAAAAATGGCAATTACGTATACTTAACTGACTTAAGTATGTGACAGAGTTTTACGTTGAAAATGTATGGAAACAATAGACAAATAATTTTTTTTATTCAGTCTAAAAGATTTTGAATTGTTTTTATTTTATTTTTTTTTAGAGAGAGAGACAAAATTAACGTATTTTTTGTGAAAGGAAAAAATGTGAAAGAGTGCAACTTTGGAGCGTCGTCGAAAAAAAAGACCGAAGAATAAAGCTGAAAGCGATGGATTCAAGACACTTTCTAAGAACCTTTTTTCGAAATACTTTATATTTATTCGACGAAGCGAGCAGTCCTTCTGCGGAATCTTTTGTGATGATAATTACTTTTATGGTACATCATTTTTGACATTTCTAAAGAAAAGAATATATTTAATCTATTAATGTCCTCGGCGTATTGCAGATAATCGACGTCATTTTCAGTTAAGAGAGGAACCGCTGAAAGATGAAAATGTTTTCGCAAAAAATTTCTAAAATAGACCGATACTCTTCGATTAGATGAGTTTTTAGCGTTTATTTCTTCATTTTATTCAATATTTATTGCAAGTTTGACATTTAAAAGCCGGTAAAAAGTACCATTTGTCTTATTTTGAAACGTTATTTTTTGTGCTCTTCTCGTCGTCTCAACTCCCGTCAGGTAGGTATAGGGCAATTTTTTTATATTGCCGAAGAAAGAAACTTCATTGATAAGCTATAGGCAATTACGTAAAGCATAAGCTGGATTAATTTTGATTTTGTCTTTAATCTGTTCAATCCGGTGTGAAAAAGTAATTGATAAAACTTGTTGAATGATATTTTTAAATTTTCCTTGAGAATTTTTATTTTCGAATGGTTGCTCGAGTACACTCGAGGATGGATGAATAAAGCACGGAGGTACAATTTTAAATACGAGAGTGGTAATTTTTTCATTGTTTGTTCGTTGTCATAGGTTTTTGCGAGTGTAACAGCTTTTCAAACGTAATGGCCTCGATATTTACATATTTCGCTTAATGTTGAAATTTCCATGTATATGTTAGAAATGGCAGAATAATTAATCAGCTTTTTATGGTTACGAGCAAATCGAACATTACGTATTTAGCTCATGACAGTGATTAATAGATATAACTTATGTTCTTATGCAAATTAAATGAAAAGGCGTAAAGAGCATTTAGCTAGATAGTTCAACTTTTTTTTTTTTCGGTTGTTAGAATAAATTCGCAAAAGAAAAACAAAACTGGAAATTCAATTATGATAGTATGGGCAAGTTTTGTTTGTGTTGAAATTTAATTTGACCGTAACAAAACAAACTTGGCTGCCTTTGAAAATTTCTTGATTTTGGAAAATCTTGTATTCATTGGCGAGGTGAAGTTTTTGAAAACCTTAATGACAATCGTTACCTATTTTTTACAAGTATAAATATTCAAGACCGTGTTTGATAGGAGAAATTACGATCATTATGAGAAAACAGCGTTGAAAACTCAGGAAATGCAAAAATTAAATACATTTTACCTATTAAAATCTCAGTTTTTTTTTTCCAAAACAAAAAAACTTACAATTTTTTTCTTCAATTTTTTGACATAATTTTTTTTTCTAATTTTCAATTAGTATATGTTTTTTTGGTTACATGGAGTTTTTTTGTAGGTATGGAATTTTTGAAAAAAATTTGGAGAGAAATTTTTTTTTTTTTTTTTTTTAAAATTGTTTAGTTGTATGAAAAATTAGAAACCTAATTTTATTTCCTAATTATTAAAAAAAAAAGTACTCAAGTAGTTTAATTATTTGAATTACAAAAATTTAATTTTTTCAGTTGAGAAATTAGTTGTTTTTTTAGGTTGAATTTACCTTATTTTCCAAAGTTTTAAAGAAAAGATTTTAAAAAATTTTGGAAAACCAAAATTGCTCAATTTCTTTAAAGTAGATATAAATTTTTCATTTATTTTTGGAAGTCAGCAATTTTGATATTGGAACAGAAAATATTTTTTTTAAAAATCATAAAATGTTTTGAAATGATTTTTTTCGCATTTTTTGTAATGGCCGGGAATTATTATTATTTTTTTTTTGGAATAGAGCGATTGCGATTTCTCAATTCAATAAAATGCTCGTTCATTTGTGTACAAGATTAAAAACCTTGTAAATTTTTGGAGAAAAAATCTCAAATTGTCTACAGTAATTTTTTTTTTGGGGGGAGGTGTTCAAATTTTGTTTATAAGTATTCTCAATTATTGCTTTCGAGTTGAAAAAATTTCTCTCATTTTTCGAAAAAATAAATTCCCCATTTGGAGCAGGATCTTTTATTTTTTAAAGAAAAAAGTTTCCGCTTAAAACTTTCAGCAGTAGAAAAATATTTCTTAAATTTTTGAAAAAAGTAATAATTTAATTTTTTAAATTACAAAAAATTTTCAATTTTTTTTGAGTTTGAAAACTTTTTTGTATTTTTTCAGAAAAATTAATTACTTACCTACCTACCCATTTTTTTTAGGGAAAAATCATTTGTTTTTATTTAGGTTTAATTTTTTTGGAATAGAAATACTCATTTTCCAAATTTTTAAGGAAAAGATTTCACAATTTTTTGGTAAATAAAATTGTTCAATTTCTTTGAAATACCTATAGGTATTAATTTTCAATTCTTTTTTGAAGTAAGCAATTTTTTAATTTAAATGAAAAATATTTTAAAAAATCATTAATTTTGAAATAATTTTTTCTCAATGTTTTGTAATAGAAATCTGTAAATTTTTTGGAATAAAACAATTGCAATTTCTCAATTGAAAAAAATTCTTGTTCACTTGTGTACCTACAAGATTGAAAACCTTCTAAATTGTTAGAGAAATATTCTCAAATTTTCTGCAGCAAAAAATTTGAATTTTTTTGTGGTGATGTTCAATTTTTTATTAATAAGCACAAAAGTTTCCTAGTTATTATCATTTTTTTAAGAGATTGGAATAAAGAATTTAAAAAAAATTTCCAACTTTTTAGGAATAAAATTTTTTTTTAAAACAGGTAGGTAAGTATTTTTCATTTTTCATTTTTTTTTTTTTTGGAATAAAAAAATTTCTCTTTACGCCACTAGTTTTAGTTGGTGTACATGGCGTTAAAAAAATCAATTTTTTTGGAATAAAACCACTTCTTTTTATTATTATTATTTTTTTTTTTTTTGAAAAAACCTTACATTCAACATTGAAAATTTTTTAACTTGTCATCCCTTCGGAGAAAAAATCAAACTACACCTTATGCTCGGAAAACTTCAAGTTGTTCTGTCTTGCTCTCTGAAGTGTACACGTAGTAAAATCTTTTGCTAAAAAGAGGACCTCCGCCAAAAATGCATTCAACTCTCTCTTATTGCCTTCTTTTTTCATCACCAATGTGTTACTAAAGTCACATGGTGACGTAATCGTTTTCATTTCATACCATTTATTGCGTTTTTTCTCATCGAGTTTCTTTTATTTAAATGAAGAAAATGTGATATTTGGAATCTCATAAAATTTTTCACGTTTGGCGGTTTTTTTTAATACTTACTTTAATCGCGTCGTTGATACGCTTTTGAGGTTTTTTTATTCACTCCCAAAACAATCTTTGAAAAAAGAAGTTGAGTACCTATTTGTGAAGAGTTTTCATCGAATTTAATGCAGTTTGGTGAAAATGTAATTTCTATTAAAGCGAAATGCCGTATCCTTTTGATGATACGTTCAACGTCGTAATACAGCTTTCATTTTTTCTTTATACTTTTTGCATGCAAATGACTCGAGTGCTTTCTCTTGTTTATGAAGCAGTTATTCAATTTTCCATTTAAGTTCTTCGAAATGGTTATAGTACATTATTTATGCTTTTAGATATGATATCGGTTGATCTGAAATTGTGAATTGTTGTGTCAAAAAATTGAAAGATTTTTTTTTTTTAAATTCATTTGCATGACCAAGCCTGTTTTGCACTGCTTTGTTTGCAAATTATGGTTAAATAATCTTCAAAGAGTTATTTAAAGGAATCTCTTTAAACCGTATTAACCATTGAACACATCTTTCTTGTTTTCAAAAGGATTTAACATTCTTAATCTGAAATATTTTTAGAAACTTATCAAAACTTATAATCAAAACGTGAACGTAAAAAGCTGATAAATTTGTGTCGTGTTTATCCATCAAAATTACTATATTCACAGTTGAGCTCGTTTTAATTATATTTTCTGTCATTCGTCTGTAATAAATCGTTACCTCGTTAAAATTTGAAAAATTTTCGAATCGAGTGAAAACTTTCAGACTTGAAAACGTAGTAGAGCATCCGTTTGAGATTTTCCTTCAGATAATATCTATTCCTCCGCATAAAAGTATAACTTTTCGTTTTCATTTTGTCATTACTTTTTGTATTTTGTTAAATATTGAATACCTTATAGAAGCTCTGTGAAAGAATTTTTTCAACTATTTGAAAAATTCTCATCAGTATAGAAGTCATAAAAAAATCACTCGAGTTTTAATTACGAATTCCTTTCAAAGTACTATTTCCAATCACTTTGGAATGTAAATTTTTCTATGTAGATAAGTATTTAACGTGGGCCTTACAGAATTAGGGAAATAAATACTTTCCAACTCTTGACACAATTTCATTTTCAATGATACGAACACGATTCATTATACTAATGAATTTCAACTCGAAACGTCTGCAGACAATTGGAATCTGTCACGTTTGGAATTTCTGCACTGTAAGTCAAAATGAGAGGGAAAAAACAAATTAACAAAGTTACATTGCATATATCTAAGTAGGTGATTGGAGCTGGGATGCGACGAGTTAAAAGACTCGACTTGTGTGAAATACGATCGCAGAATTGATAGTAACAATTTTTCAAAAATCAATCTTCTTATCGCGCTGGTAGATTCTCTCGGTCTTTTTTTCAGCCCCCTCTTTGGCGTATTTACTTTTTAAAAGGTTAGCGAAAAGATTAACTTACTATATACGAGATGTATAGCTCTCTTTTAGATACTTCTTGCAACTTTTTTCTTCTGTTTGCTTATTGTTTTTTAATCGGAAGAGTAAAACTGTTTCATTCTATACCTATATACTTATTACTTTTGTATACCATTTCGAGCTGGTAAAGT
Source organism: Balanococcus diminutus (assembly GCA_959613365.1). Classification (NCBI taxonomy): domain Eukaryota; kingdom Metazoa; phylum Arthropoda; class Insecta; order Hemiptera; family Pseudococcidae; genus Balanococcus; species Balanococcus diminutus. The sequence continues at coordinate 38,915,856 of OY390715.1, read as the reverse complement.
TATTTTTACGCCGATCAAATATTAAGGGAAGGCAGTAAATTTTGTTGCTTCAAACGCCTCGTGAAAGCCATTTCTCTGCAATAAAAAATGATTCATTTCTATACGAGCTCTGAACTGTAATATAATTAAATTTTACCGTAACTCAGGAATTTTTTTTTTTGCTTCTAAAATGTACCAACCTTCCACAAGAGAAATTTCATTATTAATATCTTCGCGGCGAAATGAGCTAACTAGGTCATAACAAACGTATTAGATATATTCTCAAAGGAACTTTCCATCAAGTGACGTGAATGAAGTATCATATTGCAGTTCAGCGGCATACACACTTCTTATCTCAGTTTTCTTTTTTAAAACAATAAAAAATAAACGAAAAAAGACAATGAAAAGTACGAATTTGTTTCGCATTTTTTGTTAATTCAAAATTACCCCGATGTCGCGTTGCGTTGTGCGCCAGCTCATGTTTTCCTTATTTTTATAGTGCTCTGTCACGTGAGAGGAATAAGAAATACGTACCATGATCTACTTATGTACCTGTGGAATTTTCATCTTTGCGCGAAGAAATAAGATCGTGGATCTGGGACTATACATATAGCTCCGGTCGTTTTCTCTACCTAATTATTCAAAAATATACCTATTTTTAATTTTAATTTTTCGATCAAGGATATAACCTGTTTGATTAGAATTAATCATTAAGACAGGGATTACTCTTCATTTCTATGCTATTTTTATTCAAATTCTTTACGTTGAATTAGGTAATATAATATAGCTTAGCTACAGGGGGATCACACAGTATTTTGAGTTTATAAAATTTGTTAATATACAAAAATAATATATACTATTAAAAAATAAATTTAAAAAAGGTTACATTAGGTTAGGTTTGGATGACATAAACAACAGGTGAACCTGGCGAGGCGCGAAGCGCCAAGTTTCTATATAATCCAAACCATAAAATTTCTAAAAAAAATTCCAAAATTCAGAATGTCTGACAAAATGTCAAAAAGTGATCAAATTTTTTTAAAAATTCCTGTTTTTTATGTCATCTAAACCTAACCTAATGTACTTTTTTTTTACTATCCACTCTCACTGGCTGAAATTGCAAATTATATTTAAAAACTCAAATACTGTGTGACCCCCTGCCCTCTTTTACCAAAGGCTTTAAAAGTACATGGAGAGAGCACACAGCACCGAGACACTTACAATCAATTCGTAAATGTTGCGTTGAGTTTTATTAAATTTAATTTTACTATTACTTGAACTTGACTTTAATATTATTTTTATTGATCTATTTTTCAAACTTTATTATTTTTTAATGCTCATTTTGTTATTTTGAACTTTTATTTCCCTTTCATTCCTTTAACGAGTTAATTATTTCCTGCTCCTGATGGCTCAATACTCGTATGCTTAGCGAATTACCTTTCGGATTCTTGCTAACCTAATGTAACCTAACCTATAACACAATTTGGTGTCGGATTTTCGTCTCATTTTTTGCCCATTTTGGTCATCGTAAAAACATGTCAACGAAACTTTGAAAAAAAAGGATGAAATTTTTTGAAAAAAAAAACTTATTTAAAATTTTTAAAAGAACACTTTTTTAAAAATTAAAAACGATTTGAAAAATGTAGTAATTTTTGAATAATTTGAATAATATATACCCATCATAAATTAACGATTTCTATTAAAATATAAAAAGACGTTTTTTTGAAAAACCAATAAAATACTTGTACAATTTTTTAAAATTTTCAAAAAATTAATAAACATCAATCTTTCTGAAACAAATACCTATTTTCATTATTTTCACGAGTTTATATTTACGGCAAACTGAGTAGGCAAATTAACGTACATCATAACATCATATTTACGGCAAACTGAGTAGGCAATATAACAAACATCATAAGTCACTATACTTTCAAAAGACGAAGTAGACAAGGTATTAAGTAGTTTTTGGTAGTTAGGAGGACTGACCCGAAAAAAAAAATGGTTTGATCAAAATTGATCAAAATACGGTGATCTAATTAGATCAAAAAAATGTACCTATCAAAATGGATCTGAATTGACATATTTTCCCGAGCAGCACACTCGACAAATTATCGAAATAAAAAATCGACAGAATATCGAATTCGATAAAGTGTCGCGTTAGTTCCGCATAAATCGTGAAATTATCTTTCGATATATAGATAGATTATCGACGAATTATAGTTAATAAAAACTTCGAGATTATAGTAAGATATTTTATCGATAATCTATCTATAATATCGAAAGATAATTTCACGATTTAGGCGGAACTTTCGCGACACTTTATCAAATTCGATATTCTGTCGATTTTTTATCGATTTTTTATTCCGATTTTTTGTCTTTTACTAGCTTTTTTCTATAATTAAAAATCATTAATTAGCATAATTAATACATTAAACTATGCCTAAACACATTATTCATGTTACGGTAAGAGGATCATTTCAGAAAAAGTCAAAAAAAAAATTATAAAAAATCTGCCACCCGTGGGGCTTGAACCATCTACCTCCTGCATGGTAATCCTCTTCCTTAACCACTATGCCATACCTTATCGTTGAGGAATTAGCAATAAAACGCTTATAATAGGCAGTTTAGTACTTCCAGACGTGTTGGACTTGGAAAAATTTTCACCAATTTGGAAATAATTTTAAATATCGTCACAAAATCGTTGAAAAATCGTTCGACAAATTTCAGATTATTTGTCGATAATGTAGTTTCAAATATCGCCACAAAATCGTTGAAAAATCGAATTCCAGGAATTTCATATTACGTGTCGATAATATAGTTTCAAATATCGTCATAAAATCGTTGAAAAATCGAATTCGAGAAATTTCATATTACGTGTCGATAATATAGTTTCAAATATCGTCATAAAATCGGTAAAATATCGGAGTCAAGAAATTTCATATAATCTGTCGATAATATAGTTTTAAATATCTTTACAAAATCGTTAAAAAATCGAATTCGATAAATTTCATATTACGTGTCGATAATATAGTTTCAAATATCTTCACGCAATCGTTAGAAAATCGAATTCGAGTAATTGCATATTATGTGTCGATAATATAGTTTCAAATATCTTTACAAAATCGGTAAAAAATCGGATTCGATAAATTTAATATAATCTGTCGATAATATAGTTTCAAATGTCGTCAAAAAATCGGTAAAATATCGAAGTCGAGAAATTTCATATAATCTGGCGATAATATAGTTTTAAATATCTTTACAAAATCGTTAAAAAATCGAATTCGATAAATTTAATATTCTTTGTCGATAATGTACCTAGTTTCAAATATCTGCACAAAATCGGTGGAAAATCGGAATCGATAAATTTAATATTCTTTGTCGATAGTATCGTTGACGAATATCGTCATAAAATCTTAATAATATCGAATTCGATAGTTTTTAGATTTTTTGCCTATGAAGTTGTACCGATAAATCTTTATAATATCGTGAGAACATCTATAGATTTTCAAACGATTTTTTATCGATACGTTACATCTTCCGATATTATCGATCGAGTGTGCCGCTCGGGTTGATCAAAATATATCAAAATTGACTTATCTTGATTGAAATAGATCAAGTTAGATCTATTTTGATAGAGACATTTTTTTGATCTAATTAGATCACCGTTTTTCTGATCAGTTTTGATCAAAGGATGTAATGAATTCCTAATAAAGTTTTATACTTTTTTTCATGAGTATGCTAGCGCTACTCCTATCACAATCCATCAAAAAATGGAGAGCTAATCATCCTCGCGCTTTGCGGGATGATCGCATCTCCTGTTTGGATCAACGTAAAAGTTGATCTAATGTTATGTGGATTCCCGAAGATCTTATGTACTTTTTGCTCCACTCTTTGTGTGCGAGTATTGAGACAACCTCGAATTTGATCAAAATAGATCCGAACTTGATCAAAATGGATCAAATCAAGTCAGATTAACAATTCTAGACACCCTGGAGCGACATACCTATTATGAAAGAAAAGGGGGCTTCATAGTGAAAAACTGAAAAAAAGAATGAACAATTTGTCACCTGCCAGGTAAAACTCACCAACTCTATCTGACCTGGTTTTTGGAAAGGCATCTATGGTGCAAAAATTTATTTTTCAGATTTCAGATGTTTTTAATATTTTATTCTTCAGTAAAAACTTCAAAAATTACCTAAAATCCCCCTCCAAAAATTGTCTCTCATAAGTACGTTTCCAAAAATTAGTGGAGATAGAATTTGTGAGTTTTACCTGGCAATTGTGACGAATTATTGAAATTTAGTGAGTAATTTTGAAAAAAAATTATAGGAATTTTTTTTCAAATTTTGTTTGAATTTGAATTTTTAAATTTTTTTAACACGCTTTTTTCCTTAAAATTTTTTCAATAAACCACAATTTACCAAAAAAAAATTTAACTGGTTTTTCGATCGATTTTATTTTATTTTTTGGGACTTGAAAAAAAATGATTTCCATATCTGAAGAATCAAAAAATTGGTGTAATGGTTTGGAAAATTCTTTGAAATACAAATTTTCAAAAATGAATTCATGTTTGAACAACTTTTTAAGAAAAAAATAAAAAGGAAGTTGATTATTTAATCTTTTTGATTTTTTCAAAGTGTGGAAATTTTGATGTTTTATTGAATTTTTAGGATTTGTTGATGTGTACTTTCTCAAAATCTTGAATCAAAACTATTAATTTTTGAAGAACATTTCCTAAATTTTATTTTCTCGACAATATCGCTTCTTAAGTTTATTTTCACCTGGGTATAAAAAAAAAAGAAGTTGAAAGTTATAAAAATTATTGCAATCTTGCTCAAGATTGTTGGAATGTTGGAAATCATCAAGCCTATCAATCTAATAACAATTATGCCATAAGATTTAAGACATCATGAACATTACTCTGATCAAATTTGACGAATCTGCAAAAAACCTGATCTACCCGAGCAGCACAGATTATTTGTCGATAATGTAGTTTCAAATATCGCCACAAAATCGTTGAAAAATCGAATTCGAGGAATTTCATATTACGTGTCGATAATATAGTTTCAAATATCGTCATAAAATCGTTGAAAAATCGAATTCGAGAAATTTCAGATTACGTGTCGATAATAAAATTTTAAATATCTTCACAAAATCGTTAAAAAATCGAATTTGAGAAATTTCAGATTATTTGTCGATAATATAGTTTCAAATATCGTCACAAAATCGTAAAAAAATCGAAATCGAGAAATTTCATATTATGTGTCGATAATATAGTTTCAAATATCTTCACGCAATCGTTAGAAAATCGAATTCGAGAAATTGCATATTATGTGCCGATAATATAGTTTCAAATATCTTTACAAAATCGGTAAAAAATCGGATTCGATAAATTTAATATAATCTGTCGATAATATAGTTTCAAATATCGTCAAAAAATCGTTAAAATATCGGAGTCGAGAAATTTCATATAATCTGGCGATAATATAGTTTTAAATATCTTTACAAAATCGTTAAAAAATCGAATTCGATAAATTTAATATTCTTTGTCGATAATGTAGTTTCAAATATCTGCACAAAATCGGTGGAAAATCGGAATCGATAAATTTAATATTCTTTGTCGATAGTATCGTTGACGAATATCGTCATAAAATCTTAATAATATCGAATTCGATAGTTTTTAGATTTTTTTGCCTATGAAATTGTACCGATAAATCTTTATAATATCGTGAGAACATCTGTAGATTTTCAAACGATTTTTTATCGATACGTTACATCTTCCGATATTATCGAACGAGTGTGCCTCTCGGGTAAGTTGATTGAATTCATCAGTTAGATTAAGGCACATCAAACAATATTTCGATCAAATTTAGTGTAAACATAAATCGTTTGATCAAAGTTGATCGAATTCCATCAGTTAGATCAAGGCACATCAAAAAAAAATTAGATCAAATATAATCTAAACACAAAACATTTGGTCCAAGTTGATATAATTCTATCAGTTAGATCAAGGCACATCATACAATACTTTGATCAAACTTAATCTAAACACAAAACATTTGATCAAAATTGATTGGATTCAATCAGTTGGATCAAAACATATCAAGCAATACTTGATCAAAATTGATGTAACCACAAAACATTTGATCTAAATTGATCCAACACTATCTGTGCCAGTTTATCTAAGTTGATCTGATTTGATCGATTTCTTTAAAATTTGATCAATTTATATCATGATTTTAATCCAAACTGATCAATTTTGATCAAACCATTTTTTCCCGGGGAGTCAACTAGATCACTGTTTAAAGTATGTAGAACTTTTTTGTCAATCCCAAGGCTCGAAACTGGATTAAGTAAATTTTTTTGCAAAAAATCGTTATCATTATCATTTGAAGTTTAATTTTTTTTTTCAATTTTCCTTTTTTGGAAAATGAAATTTTGAATTATTTACCTCGAGGAATTCATTTTTCTCTTTTTCTTGATGTCTGTAATTTTTGAAAAGTCAATAATTTTTTTTTGAAAAAACTATTTTTTTGAACGAGAAAACTTTTTGTTGAGAAAATTGAACCTCTGGAAAATTCGTAGTCGTTTTCTCACGTTTTGGAGTATGTTTGAGGGTAAAAATGAATGCATATTTCACCATCATAAATACAATATGATTGTCTCTACCTGTGTGTTGGTGATAAATTGATAATAATTCTGTTACCACTTACATACTTAACTCATATCGACTTGATACGGTTACATAGCTTGAGGAAATTAAGTATTGACTTATGGGTAATCAATTTGATCTGTTGCAGACATTTTGATGAGGTAGTATAAACTTTTAGACACTTGGTTCAGGACAAAACTTCCTGAAATAGGTACTTTATACGTATGTACACTCACATGAGGCTTGTTATATATTGTAGTACCTACTTACTACAAACTAAGTATAGGTAGCAACGTACACTTTTTTCAACACCTAATTATTTATTTTGTAAAATAAAAAATGCATTTGGGTATTTCTTTTCCACGTATGTGAAGGCGAATAAGACTACACACACCCAGCTTTTTCGTCTGGAATTATTGACATTAACCCTTTTTATCTAATGTAGCATCGCATCGCAAATTTTAGAGTAAATGGCTTCGAACTTTCTTCTTCAATCAGGGGAGATAACCTGATTATCGTATTTATCTACTACATAGTATATCGTTGCGAATAAGTGGGTAAAAAAATAAGCGTGATTATAGTCTATTATTGTCAATGTAACTTTATTTTTTCCCTTATACTAAGTATTTAGATTTTCTTCACTAAGTATTTAAATTTTCCTCAAGCTGCTTACAACAAAAAGTCCTTTCGCGAATACGTAAAATCAGCTTTCACCATCGAACACACTGGAGAGGTTTAGCAATTAAATAAGAAGAATGGAGCCTTTTTCTCTTCACTTAATTATTTCAGCGTAAAATTTAATGAAATGCTCACCATAAGTTAAACTTTTACAGTGACGAAAAAGGTAATGCAGTAGGGTGTGCAGTAGTTGGGACTACTTTCATGTTAATTAAACAAAGGGACGCGTTATTGCATTAACCATGTATTAAGGATACTAAACTTGATGAAGGTTCTCCGTTTTCTTGTTCCTTTTTTATAATGACACCGTCACATGCAAATTAAGAATGAAATCACAGTAAATCCATTTTTTTTTTCTATGAACTCGGTTTAAAGTAGTAATACTTAATACAATAAATTAAAAACCCCTCAGATTTAAAATATAAAGTACCTACCTATAGTTCGAGAATATATTGAAAAATAAAACTCGATGACGTTTGTCTTTTTCTTTCGAACAATTAATTATTTTTTCCGATATCAGCAACCATGACGGAAACATTATTTACCTCTCAAAGTTGTAAACATTTTGTAAATGTTGGTAAGAAAATTACGACTCTGCGCACATTTTCTGGAATACCCTACAAATTAAGTTTCACTGCTGCAAAAGTATCCTTCTTACTGTTTTCTTTTTCCTTCATCTGATGTCGTGTAAACGCCATAGTTGTGCGACAATTTTTTAATACGAGGTGTATACATGTTGTTTCCATTTTCAGTTGAATTTTACTCCAGATAATCAAAAACAAAAATAGATGTAGAATGTCTTTAACCATAATCTTGTAAGTAATATGTCCCCTAATGCATCTAAAGGGTGTCCGGCAAGTAGTCTGCCAAACTTGAAATTTGGATACAAAAATCTGCATGTACACATGTTGCCTATCTGGATTTTGAAGAGGCAGTGGTGTACAAAATTTTTAAAATTTGGTAAAAACATTGCACCCGGGTTGTATTAACGAAATACTTTTTCGTTATTATTTCGTTAAGGAATTCATCTGATTTTTCGTTATCGTTTCGTTATGATATTTTGTTATTTTCAATTTTTTCGTTATGTTCCGTTTGAACGTTACTTTATTTTACCCCGATTTCGTTAATAATTTATAATTTTGTTAAGTTAATCGGAACTTTTTTCGTTATTCCGTTATTGTATGTGTGGTACTCAAAATTTGAGAAATTTCACACAGAATACAAATTTCTAGCTTGTTTGAAAATTATACAGATAGGAATAATAAAATTTAGAATAAAACCAATATACTCGTAAAAACATTTTGAATGTTAAAATTTTTTTTCGTATTAACCCGACTTCAACGTTTATATTAATATTAGGTATACTTCAAAAAATGACGAAACGAAATGTTAAAAAAAAAAAACAAAAAAAAAAAACATTGCAATTTCAAACATAACGTAAAAAAATAACGAAAAAATCGTGTTTTTTCGTTATTTTTTCGTTCTGTTATTCAGCTTTTTTTTTAGCATTGCAATTTGCGGGTTGTTCGTTCAAAAAAATTATCATTTTTTTTTAGCATAGTATATGCTTTTACGGAGACCAAAATGGAAAAAAACGACAGGAAAATCCGACCCCAAAATCCGACAGTTGGGTTAGGTTAGGTTAGGTTATATTAGATTAGGTTTGGATGGCATAAAAAAACTTGAAAATTTTTAATAAATTCGATTTTTTAGACATTATGTCAAACATTTTGAAACTTGTATTTTTTTTGAAATTTTATGACTTTTAGACATTTTCTAGACATTTTGCCACAGGGCTCTATTAACGATATTTTATTTTTGCGTTTCCGTTTCCATTCCGGTTCCAAACATAGGTATCTACTTTAAATATGAATCATGCTGGTTCGTTACTTTCCGAATTTTTCATTGCTTTTTTCTCCAAGTTGAAAAGCAATGAAACAAATAAAGTGAATGAAAGAAAATTAAGTAAGAAATTTTGGCCGTTTGAACGCAATACGCTCGTTTTTACTAATTCATTCTGAAAATTATTTGGTAAATGGCCGCCAGCATGCCAGCATCTCGCAATAACGACTGTTGCCGAGTTGCTTGTTGGAAATTTTAAACGCAAACGAACCGTGGATCAACCTTTTGACGCACATAATACAGCGAGTTTTCAAATTAACCTTCATTGTTACCGCTATTTTATGATTTCAATCATAATCGCAACCGTGAAACGTATTTTATTTGGATGTTGAGAGATTCGTTCGTTTCCATGCGAAAAACCTGTAGGGATTTGCTATAGTTTTATACTGCTAGGTAAGCACTGGATGTCTACTGTCGACAGTTATCACATAGGTATTTCTTTTGCAAACAAAATCATTAAATTTGCAGGTGTTGAGTAAACTGAACTTTGGAATTTACCTTCGCGTAGATTTTATATACTCCTACGTACATTACATATCTATCAAATACGATTTGTCGGTTTGTATTTTTGTTCGGCGATAATGTAGATATACGAATTTATAATTTTGGGGAGTGACGTGTAACGTAATTGTACTAATATCACCTGTAACGCGATTATGTTGCTGTTTAAAGTACCTACATAATACTTCGTGATGTAGGGTTAATTCAATAGTGGATAGAATGTGTTACTTTCCTATTATAAATTCATTACTCACGCTTTCGTTTGACAACATTAAAGCTGTATGTGAAGCATTCAACTGTTTCGAATCAAAAAAAAAATTCTCAATTTTTGCCTTCACTATATTCTAATTTATTTACAATTGATACTTACTAATAAAAACGCTATTCCCGGATTTCGAACCCTTCCAAAAAAAATCAATGCCAGTGTGGTAAAATAAATGTGACAAAAAACGCCTCAATACTCGATTTGAAAACGATCCGCAGCATCGTGCACAGGAAAATCAGTTTGCAACCACTTTTTATTATTTCTGCTTCGGCAATTTTCCAACATTTTAAACCCAATATTGGATTTGATTCGAAAACCTTTTCACTTAGTAAATTAAAATATCTGTTTATGGAATATTTTCCCAATCCTACCTTTTTCGAAATATTTCTGTAGAGTTTTTTGTTTTTGTTTTTTGAACATAGCAGACCTGTCAACCAATACCCTTCAGTAGGTATAGGTATATTTATTCATTTTGATTAAATGAATATCGTATGTAACTATGTACATATAATTTTCTAGGTGTTGAAAATTGAAACGTTTTTATTTTTCAAATTTTTAAAAATATAAATGGATTACAGGGTGTTTCTTAAGTGATGTAGGCAACCCATAAATATCAATAGAGTACACTTGATGTCCATTTTAAAAATTTTTATTGAAGGAACAAGAGAAAATGAAACCGGTAGACAATTTTTTTTTGATTAAGGAGGTGATACTTGGTACTAAAAAAAATATATATATTTACCTACTCTTGACATTTTTTACCTAACTTTCAAAATGAAGGAACTTCAAACAATTTCGAAAATTGATATGAATTTGCAAAATTTGAGGTTTATTAGCGTCTCAATTTTTGAAAATAGGCAAATATATCACGTATCATTTTTTGTTGATCTCAAAAAATCGCACCTGTATAATTATCCCATGATGATTTATGGCTCAAATTGTAGAGGGGCATCTGCGATACATAATTATTGAAAAACTTCTTTGTGATAATACCTATTCACATCACGAGTATAACTTTTTTAAAGAGCAAAAAAAAAATGGCATGTAATGAATTTTCCTACCTACATTCAAAAATAAAGAAGCTACTTCCGGACTCCGGAACCTTGGAAATTGGAAACCAATATTTTTCAGAGTTTAAAGCTTTACAGCACCTTCAGTCCTTCATTTTCTAAGGTAGGCAAAAAATATTCATTGTGTATAGTTCTGCTCTGCACATAGGTATTCTTGATTAATTTTCCCCTTCGTTTTATTGTCCCTTGTGCCTTCACTTTTTGAGATAAGCACCATGTGTATTAGGATGATCTTTTTTTTCAAAAAAAAATTACCGTTTTTCTAAATCTTGTCTTTTTTTGGAAATAACCCATCAAAATTGTTTCTTCGAATGAGAATCCATTCACAATATTTAATTTCGTTCCCCCTCGATTAAATCTGAAGCAGTATCTTGGAATTCCCCCCCCCCCCCAATTTTTTCAAAAAAACAAAAAATAGAAAAACAAACCAAAAATGAGCAAAATTTGTTGACCTAACATTTCAAGTATTACCCTTTTATGAAAAAATAATTCCCTGATTTTCATTTTTCCGTTAAATAAATTTGAAGTGGCGTCCCGAGCAGCACAATCGACAAATTATCGAAATAAAAAATCGACAGAATATCGAATTCGATAAAGTGTTGCGTTAGTTCCGCCTAAATCGTGAAATTATCTTTCGATATATAGATAGATTTATCTATAATATCGAAAGATAATTTCACGATTTAGGCGGAACTTTTGCGACACTTTATCGAATTCGATATTCTGTCGATTTTTTATCGATTTTTTATTCCGATTTTTCGTCTTTTACTAGCTTTTTTCTATAATTAAAAATCATTAATTAGCATAATTAATACATTAAACTATGCCTAAACACATTATTCATGTTACGGTAAGAGGATCATTTCAGAAAAAGTCAAAAAAAATTATAAAAAATCTGCCACCCGTGGGGCTTGAACCATCTACCTCCTGCATGGTAATCCTCTTCCTTAACCACTATGCCATACCTTATCGTTGAGGAATTAGCAATAAAACGCTTATAATAGGCAGTTTAGTACTTCCAGACGTGTTGGACTTAGAAAAATTTTCACCAATTTGGAAATAATTTCAAATATCGTCACAAAATCGTTGAAAAATCGTTCGACAAATTTCAGATTATTTGTCGATAATGTAGTTTCAAATATCGCCACAAAATTGTTGAAAAATCGAATTCGAGAAATTTCAGATTACGTGTCGATAATAAAGTTTTAAATATCTTCACAAAATCGTTAAAAAATCGAATTCGAGAAATTTCAGATTATTTGTCGATAATATAGTTTCAAATATCGTCATAAAATCGTTAAAAAATCGAAATCGAGAAATTTCATATTACGTGTCGATAATATAGTTTCAAATATCTTCACGCAATCGTTAGAAAATCGAATTCGAGAAATTGCATATTATGTGTCGATAATATAGTTTCAAATATCTTTACAAAATCGGTAAAAAATCGGATTCGAGAAATTTCAGATTACGTGTCGATAATATATAGTTTCAAATATCTTCACGCAATCGTTAGAAAATCGAATTCGAGAAATTGCATATTATGTGTCGATAATATAGTTTCAAATATCTTTACAAAATCGGTAAAAAATCGGATTCGATAAATTTAATATAATCTGTTGATAATATAGTTTCAAATGTCGTCAAAAAATCGGTAAAATATCGAAGTCGAGAAATTTCATATAATCTGTCGATAATATAGTTTTAAATATCTTTACAAAATCGTTAAAAAATCGAATTCGATAAATTTAATATTCTTTGTCGATAATGTACCTAGTTTCAAATATCTGCACAAAATCGGTGGAAAATCGGAATCGATAAATTTAATATTCTTTGTCGATAGTATCGTTGACGAATATCGTCATAAAATCTTAATAATATCGAATTCGATAGTTTTTAGATTTTTTGCCTATGAAGTTGTACCGATAAATCTTTATAATATCGTGAGAACATCTATAGATTTTCAAACGATTTTTTATCGATACGTTACATCTTCCGATATTATCGATCGAGTGTGCCGCTCGGGGTCACTTAGCTGTAGACTCCTTTTAAAAATATGCCTTTTTTAGTTTTAACCTATCAAATTTGTCCCTTTTCATGAGAAATTATTCCCTATTTTTCATTTTCCTTCTCACTGAAGTTTAACTTTGAATGAACCCTGCCCTTATAGAAAAAATAAAACACTTTTTTTTGAAAAATGAAAAAATGCCTGATTTTAAAAAAGTTGCCTTTTTTAGTTAACCCATCAAATGTTGTTCTTTTTCCAGAATTTATTTTCAAGTTTTTATTTTCCCTCTACCTCATTAGGTATAAGTGGTACCTTGGGCACCCCAATTTCTCAAAAAAAAAAAAAAAAAAATAGTCCACATTTTGAAACATTACATTTTTATTTTAATATGCCCTAATTACGCCATTTAAAAACCCACCCACGAATGACCTTGTAGTTTGAAATAACGTCTAGACAGGCTTTACCTTGATTTACGTTACACAACAAGTATTTTTGGTCAGGAAATTTGTACCTCTACCTACTCGTGTGAGAAGAGAAACATTGAATTAAAAATCATCAATTTTACTGAAATTGCAAATATGATAAAATATCGAATCGAAATAGGTATGTTCAGACATATATTTTGGGACTTAGGGCACCTGGTCCTGGGAAGCGCTTGTATAGGTTTAGGTTCCCAGAATAGTTCATTCGAATATTCAAAAAAAAAAAAAAATTGGCGAAAATGTTTTACTTCTCACGCAAAATTTAAAAAAAATAAAATGTCTCAAAGATTTAAGATTTTATGAGCTAGTTTTACAGTGTGCGTTTAATCCTGGTTTAACGTTAAACCGCCCTCTGGTGGCAAACGCGTGTTTTACAACCTTTTAAACTAAGTTTAAAGTTAAGCGGTTCTCATCGAGCGCTTAAATATTTAAACTTGGTTTAAGTGAAATGACGTAGTAATCATATCAGCACCAATCAGATAACAGATTTAAGTAAACAAAACACACCCACTTCTTCAGTACTACCAACTTTCGTTCAAAATTGATAAAAAAAAACGGTTTAGCGAAACTTCTTCCAAAACATCACTGTAAAACTAGCTCATGTCTATTTTAGTCCATATTTTGTTATTGCATAAAAACGAAATATCTACATTATTTGTGGCCATTATTTAAAAAAAATCATTTTTTAAAATTTATTTTCAGTTTTACTATAAATGGAAGGATCTCAGACGCTACACCTCCTAAAATTCAATTCGGTAAAGAATACAAATTGGGAATTATTTTCTCGTGAAAAGTAACACTTTTAGGGAGGAGTACGAGCAGAGAAATAAGAAGTTGAAACAAGGCCCATATTTTGATTTTTCTGTTACTAATGAACTAGTTTTTTTTTCTTTTTTTATGTTTTCGAAAATAAATATTATGTATTTTGAAAAACACGATAAATCTTCATCGACGAGTTACATTTAACGTAGATAGGTAGATAGGTACCTATACCATAGAGAATCGAATAGTAAAATCAGTTTGAAAATCCAAGGGAAGTTATCTTTATACAACCACGAATGAAGATAAATGGCAACGGTATAGAAAAGAGCTTTACAGAACCTCTATCCTTGTTTTATGTTATACACTACCAATGCTTTGCGTTTTCTCACAAATCGCTCAAGATTTCATGGAATAGCGTAATTTCGTGGAAATCAGGAAGTCTTTGGGATTTTTGTGCTTCTGTGGTAACATGAATTGATATTATCGCTTCGTTTAATCTCTTCCGGTCCTTTTTTTTTTTTTTTTTTTTTTTTTTTTTTTTGTTCCTCGGAATGAATTCCGTCATCAATTGGAGAAGATTTTGTTTTTACGGTTTTCCTATAAGTTCTGTGTCTTTATTCGGTCGTTGGTCGATAATATGTTTTTGTTAATGGTTTCATTGGTTGCGTTAGTCAAGTTTTATAATACCTTTAGTCGATGTTGCGGGATTTAAAGATTGAGGTAATTTGTAGTCATGTGAAATTGGCTATATGCATGGACACAAGGACAGTTATCTCACTCAAGTTGAAAAATCCTTTTTGAAAAGGCAATATGACTTATGTACTTAGTTGACTGATTTCTTCTATTACCAAATTTATTACTTATTATAAATTAAGTGTAAATATTTCTAATTGAGATCTTAATACCTACTCTAACTTTGTGAAATAAGAGTATAGGTAATAGGTATTACGTTTATTTTAGATTAGTCTGAGAAACAGCACACGTTAAAAAGAACCAATGAAACTCAAAGCTATATTAGTCATACAAATGTGAACTATCGTTAAAATAAGACTAGAAATAATCTGAATGAGTATTTATTACGATCAAAAGCATAGAATCTCTTTCAAAAATTTGATATTTTATGAAAGTTGTTATTTAACCATTTTAGGGTGAAAATGTATAAACTTAAATACCTGTATAAAAAGTCTATACTTATAAGTAGGTACATGAAAAAGTTGATTAAAGTTGTACCTATGAGAAAAAAAGTTACTTAATTGAAATGAAAGTTTTTCAATAGGTATAGTCTAAGGTATACTCGGCTAGCTACGTTTTTGACATACGATCGCTGGGAACGCGTAATTAGTGAGCGCCCTTTACCATTTTCGCGAAATGCTTAAAGTACGATTTAACGCGTAACTTTTAGGTACTTTGTAAACTTCACAGGTAACCGCAGCAATTAATGAATTCAAATTAGAGCCGCGTTTAAGTGCTCGTATAGAGGTTTGAACTGGTGAACCTCACTTTACTCTATTGTCGCTGTGCGTTAGTATCTTGTTAAATGTTTTCATTTTTAATGCTAAAATCACTAGCTACGTTATAAATTATTATTGTTAATTGTGTCGCATTGAATTAGCGATGAATTGAGCAAGTACCCAAATTCTAGTCCAATATTGTACGTAGGTAACTAATAAAAGAAAATTTTTAATTTCCCAGTGAATGAAATTGCATTTTGGATTACAGGAAATATTTTTTGAATTTGAAATTTTCTTTTTCGGAGTCCTAATTAATACGATGGAGCGAAAATCAAAAATTTTCGATTTTCAACCGCGGAAAAGTTGCGTCTTGGGGATACACAAAAAACAAAAAAAAAATTCAAATCGAGTAATATCTTCCAATTGCGCAAGAGCCCTCAAATTTTTGAAAATTTGCAAAAAATCAAAATTTGAAAAAAATTCCAAAATGTTACAGAATGGGTTTTATGCCTTTGGTTGGCAAGTATTATCATCGTTATTAATATTTTTTGAAAAAATTTCAGAATTCATCAGATCATCGCATTTATAAGACAATAAAAAATGTTATATTGTACGTTTTTTTTTTTTTAAATTGAATTTGAAAAAAAAATAATAGATTAAAAATTGGGAAAAAAATTGGAATTAAAATGGGTTTAACATACACAGTTCCGCTCAAAAAGACAATTTACGTCGATTTTCCAACTTTACCTTCATTTTCAGAACAGAACCCATCATTTTCCGCATTTTTTTTTTCAATTTTTCATAGTTTTTGAAAAATTCTCAAGGATACGAAAAAGATGAAAAATCGCTGTAAATTGTCTTTTTGGGCAAAACTGTGTATGTTAAACCCATTTTAATTACAAAAAACTTTTTTTCCAATTTTTAATCAATTTTTTTCATTTAAAAAAAAAAACAAAAAAACCCGTAGAATATGACATTTTTTTAATGTCTCATAAATGCGATGATTTCATGAATACTGGAATTTTTTTCAAAAAATATTAATAACGATGATAATACTTGCCAACCAAAGGCATAAAATCTATTCTGTAACATTTTGGAATTTTTTTCAAATTTAAAAAAATCTGAGGGCTCTTGCGCGATCGGTAGATATTATTCGATTTGAATTTTTTTTTCATGTATCCTCAAGACGCAACTTTTCCGCGGTACAACATTTTGAAAATCGAAAATTTTTGATTTTCGCTCCACCCTAATAATTAACCACCAAAAATCCGCCGTACCTCACCTCTCAGAAAACCTCCCAAATGTGGACTCAAAGTTACCCCTCGTTGTTTTTGGCTTATAACTCATCAAATATGCATTTTAACAGAAAATTGAGAACAACTAAAATTAAAGTGGATATAGTTTTCAACGAAAAAGATCACATTCATTTTTTTGAAAAATTAACAGGTTAAGGCATCAAATTATACAGGGTGAGGAAAAATAAAAATTTTTCTTTTTTTGATGAAAAAGGTACAATGTCACCGTTAACTTGTAAAAAGAAATTAGTAAAGTGGTGTAGGTATTATTTTTTTGATAGCAATTAGGAGGAGGGGGAGCTAAAGAGTGAAAAAACAAAAATTTGCCCAAATTTAACTGTGAAATATCAAAATTTATGTTTTTGGGGTCGTAGATGAACACGAATAATATGATATTATTTTTCTTGTAGGAGTTATGGGGTGGGTCTATAGAGGAGAAACCAAAGGGTGTGGAGATTCCACCCTCAACCAGAAGAAATTTTGGAAAAAAGTTGAGAAATTTCTTTCAGGACAGAGCGTTTTTCTGGCCATCGCCAAACTAAGGGTCTTAGGTATAAAAAAATTGTGAGTACGAAAATGGTAGGGGTAGAGCATAAAACTTTCTTTCTGCATTAAGTGATTATTTTTTACTTTTTTTTTTCTAAAATGCTTGCATAAGACATTTCAGATTTCAGGATTCCATTTGAGAATTTTTTATGAATTTTTGAAACTTGAAATTTTGAGAAAATCGAAAAATACTTAGGTAAGTATAAATAAAAATTTAAAATTCAAAAAAACGATTAACCCGAGCGGCACACTCGATCGATAATATCGGAAGATGTAACGTATCGATAAAAAATCGTTTGAAAATCTATAGATGTTCTCACGATATTATAAAGATTTATCGGTACAACTTCATAGGCAAAAAATCTAAAAACTATCGAATTCGATATTATTAAGATTTTATGACGATATTCGTCAACGATACTATCGACAAAGAATATTAAATTTATCGATTCCGATTTTCCACCGATTTTGTGCAGATATTTGAAACTAGGTACATTATCGACAAAGAATATTAAATTTATCGAATTCGATATTTTACCGATTTTTTGACGACATTTGAAACTATATTATCGACAAATTATATTAAATTTATCGAATCCGATTTTTTACCGATTTTGTAAAGATATTTGAAACTATATTATCGACACGTAATATGAAATTTCTCGATTTCGATTTTTTAACGATTTTGTGACGATATTTGAAACTATATTATCGACAGATTATATTAAATTTATCGAATCCGATTTTTTACCGATTTTGTAAAGATATTTGAAACTATATTATCGACACGTAATATGAAATTCCTGGAATTCGATTTTTCAACGATTTTGTGGCGATATTTGAAACTACATTATCGACAAATAATCTGAAATTTGTCGAACGATTTTTCAAGGATTTTGTTGAAATTATTTCCAAATTGGTGAAAATTTTTCTATGTCCAACACGTCTGGAAGTACTAAACTGCCTATTATAAGCGTTTTATTGCTAATTCCTCAACGATAAGGTATGGCATAGTGGTTAAGGAAGAGGATTACCATGCAGGAGGTAGAAGGTTCAAGCCCCACGGGTGGCAGATTTTTTATAATTTTTTTTGACTTTTTCTGAAATGAGCCTCTTACCGTAACATGAATAATGTGTTTAGGCATAGTTTAATGTATTAATTATGCTAATTAATGATTTTTAATTATAGAAAGAAGCTAGTAAAATACGAAAAATCGGAATAAAAAATCGATAAAAAATCGACAGAATATCGAATTCGATAAAGTTCCGCCTAAATCGTGAAATTATCTTTCGATATATAGATATATTATCGATAAAATATCTTATAGATATATTATCGATAAAATATCTTACTATAATCTCGAAATTTTTGCTAACTATAATTCGTCGATAATCTATCTATATATCGAAAGATAATTTCACGATTTATGCGGAACTAACGCGACACTTTATCGAATTCGATATTCTGTCGATTTTTTATTTCGATAATTTGTCGAGTGTGCTGCTCGGGAAGTAAGTATAAATTGTTCCTTTGCATACCACTTTATATAACTTCAAAAAACAAACAAAATTTATTATGACATATTTTTGCCTATCTCTGAAACTGAAGGAACGAGAAAAAAAAATGATATTTCAATTCAATTTTTTTGAAATTAAATTTTACAATAGCGTTTTCTTTTCTTGCCTCTTAGTTTCAATGATGGGCAAAAAATGTCAAAATAAATGTTGTTTGTTTTTTTTTTCAAATTCTACAAAGTGATATGCAAAGAAACCATTTTTCATTGTGTTTTGAATTTTTAATAATTTGGATTTTTTAAAAAAAATTAAATAAAAAGGGCATTTTCTTTTCTAGTCCCTTCAATTTCAGAGATGAGCAAAAATGTGTCAATGGAAACGGGCACCTGTAATTATGGTTCCTTAACTTACACGCGTTTCTTTAAAGTTCTATATGGCATGCAAAGGAACAATTTTAATCGTTTTTTTGAATTTTAAATTTTTTTGTTCACTTTTCCAAAAACGATGTGTAGGTAAAAAATATACATTTTTGTTGAATATTCCTGCTTCTTTAATTTTAGTTTCAACCAGTTTTATGTTTAAACGCATATTTGAAGAGTTCTTATTAGCAAAAAACAACGAGGGGGTAACTTTGGGTCCTTATATGGAGGGGAGTGGGCTTCTCAAAAAGCGAGGTTCGAGGACTTTTTTGTATGCAATCAAGTCACCAAAAGGAACATTATAAAATGAAAAAATTGTATGTAACCCAAAATGCAATAATAAACTTTATTTTTTTGATTCAACTTTACTGGGCTGTATGTAAGTGTGAAAATTTCCCCTTGTTCTTAATGACGATGAAATTTCAAAGAGCTTTTTGTCTTCTGCTTTTCTTGGGACCTACGCGTCAAAAATTGGTGACAGGAGGTGAGGTAATGAAATTTTCCTAATCAACAACTCAGTTTGCAGAAAAAAGTGTAATTTTTATTTTGTTTAGTTTCAAGAGACGCCTTTTGTACTATTTAAAGTCTTTTGATGTTTGAAAAAAGTTTTTCTCTTCCATCCATGCTCACTGGATTGTAAATTACCAGGTTCTTTTTTCGAACAAATATTTTTTAAAGTGTATTTTTATACCTACATTGTATACAGCTCACGCTTCGGATGTTTGGCGGAAGCTGAAGTAAAAGTACAAAAGGCAGAGTGAAGTTGGTGTTCAATTTTTGGTAGGCACCCATGTACAATATTGTAGGTACATTTATGTGTAAATTCGTACCACCTTATGCATACGCAATTGCTTCAATAGGTTAAGTTGAGTAGAGATGAATAACGCGGGTCTTTTGACGAGCAACGAATTATTATGCAAAAGTAATGAGTGTATTGCGGACGGTATTTCAAAATTATTATTCCATTCAACTTGTTTGAAATTTTACGTGTTAAAAAAAGTAGGTAATATACCTATTATCTTTGGTACAAGTTATTACTCCTTCTACTTACATATCAGGTAGGTATCTATGTATTCTGTATCACTATTTAGTATTTACCCATAACTATGAAAATTCCCGCATATACTTATGCGAGCAGTCGTAGGTATGATACATTGTACCATGCGAGATAATATTCGCACGTTACGCAGCGCGACACGATGCGATGCTAGTGGTTTTGTTATACTTGGTTATTTTTCCGCCAGCTGAATTGTCATCCCTTACTTCATATCTAAGGGTTTTCCGGATTTAATACCCAGAAATGTCTGAAGCTCCAGTGACTGATGTCTTGTAACCTAAGCCTTTTATACCCGACAACTGTTGACTGAACAAAAGTTGATAAGGTAGTATGTAGTATTCTGAATGAATTATACGGGTCGAAAAAAGTTCACCTATTTAGAATAGCTTTTCTGTATTACGCAACGCAAAAAAAAGAGATTTAAATCGAAAGGGGAAAAAATGTAAAGTTAGAATTTTACTAAGTTAGCAACAATTTAAAATACATAGGTACCTATAAAACTAAAATTTTCATTCGAGCTTTTTTTTTTTTTGGTAAATCGAATCACTTATTGCACGTAATTCACCATGTCGAATGGCCGAAAAAATACCGCAGTTTTGCAAATCGAAAACAATTCAAATACAAGTTGTTTTTGGCTGGCATTGTGCGTGGCACTGTAAAAGCCTATCTTCTTCCGCTACTGTAACTTTACGAGCGATGTAATAAAATAAGGATAAAATAGTACCTAAATATGGGTTTTGATAAATTGCACTTTCCATTGTGTTTTCGTTTTCTCGTTAGTTCGAAAATACCGTGTGATTTGTTTTCAGATTGTAAAAGAAATTTATCAAACATTTCGCTTTTTGTAAATTTCAAATGGCCTATTGAAAGTTCTCATTTATATTTTACACATTGATATTTGCATGTTCTTAGATACGAGTAGGTAGGTGCTGTTATACATGCACATCCTGCATAAATTGTACCGATATTCGCCCATACTTGTCACGTATGTCAAACAGGGCATATCATTTGATTACTGTAATATTTTCTCTTTTGCAAATCTTTTGAAACACAATTTTACCAACAATTGTATGAACCTACTATTTGATCACTCACTGCATCTCGAAGTGAAAATATGTTGTGTATTGTTGTTTGTATGCACTACAGTAGGGTGTCCGCTACTCCATTTTTTTTTTTTTTTTTGAAAATAGTCATCTTCCATCCCTAGATTTTTTATCACATAATACTATAGGTACTTTCAGTTCTTTACAGATTTTTAAAATAAAAGTAACCCACTCCCCAAGAGCCTCACAGCTTAAGATGGGATTTACATATGGATTCTACGTTGAAAATGTTGTTTGTATAAAACAGCATTTTAAAATAAACTCACGGTATCGCAATGGTAGATATGTTTAAGAGTAGGTACGTAAAAAAAATACCAAACATTTTTTCGCAAAAAAAAAAAAAAAATGAAAATTGAATTTTTTAGCAAGGGTTTGAAAAATACATACTTTTTAGATTTGCGTTTTATAATTGCCCGTGTAGCAACGTCGATGCTAATTTCGATATAAATGTCGACACATCGAAAAGTGACCGATTTCGATGTGTCGACATTTATATCGACATCCACATCGACATTTGTAATGCTGAGATGTTGAAAAAAATGTTAAGTTCAAATATTTAATATAGGTATATGTTTTAAAATTAAACCAAAAATAGTGTTCAAGCCAACACTTCGACACTTCGTCAAAATTGCGGCTCTGAATTCACCTTTGTAGCTGGACATATCTGTGTCCAACTAACGAAGAGGTAATTCTTAGAGCCTTATGTACTAATTCATAACACACTTTATCTGCGAGTATCAAAAATCACCTTTAAGACGTCGACAGTCAAGTCGATGCATTATTCGACCCTCGACAATTAGATCGACATTAACTCGACTTAAAATTCCTCTGACCGACACTGCCGACAGTTAAGTCGTTGCATTATTCGACCCTCGACAATTACATCGACACTAACTCGACTTAAAATGCCTCTGGTCGATACTGTCGACAGTGAAGTCGATGCATTATTCGACCATCGACAATTATGTCGACAATAACTCGACAAGTACTTGTCTTATTCAAAATTTTTAAAAAATGAGAAAATTTTGCGTTCCTTCAAAAATTGTTTATTGCTGAGCTTAAAATATTCCTATTAATGGTTTTTAGTTCTTTTTAGGTATAAAATTTGTGAATTTAATTAGCAAAAAATGTCGACATAATGTCGATGCGTTTATCGAGTATCGATTTTCACATCGACTTGTCTATGTAGAAAAACAATGTTTTCTAAATTACAGGAAAATACCGAGAAAAATTCAATAATTTTGATTGAACAGTTATGTTTAACATAGAAAATTACTTTAAATCTCAAATATCATTTTTAATTCATCGTTAACCGAGAAAAAAATGTGTCTGAATTTTGTCGACATAAATGTCGATGTCGACAATTGCTACACGGGTGTGTACCTACCGATGGACAATTTTCTCAAAAATTTTCGTCCTTTTTTTCTTTACTTCTTTATCCAAATAACATTAAAAAAATTCAAGTTGAAAATTGAATTTTTGGCAGGGACTTGAAAAATGCAGGCTTTTAAAATTATATACATATATTAAGGTATTCCAATTTCCTATACATTAATTTTTTCACCCTTTTTTTCAAAATTTTGGTAGGTAGACAAGCAAATTATTTGAAAATTAAATTTTTATGGTGATTTAAAAAATACAGAATTTTATGAATTAATTTTTTTTTCAAATTTGTTGTCACGAATGAAATAATTTTCCAAGTTAAAAATTCTGCAAGTAGCACAAGTTATATTTTTTCAAAATTTGTCTCAGTCGTTTTGTTTATTTTTTAATACGGATACAAAAAAATTCAAAAATTCGATTATACCTATCTTTAAACTAGCGGAGTACCCGTCGTTCCGACGGGTAAAAAATTTAAAGGATAACATACAAAAATTGTTTACCCGTGCAGCACCCAGTTACGGTAGTTATTTTCAATCTTTAACATTCATTGCATTTTAAATCGAAAAATTCATTGGTAGGTACCAATTTACAACTTTCATCATAATTATTAGGCAATTTTTTCATAGAGGTTTTTACCCTAACTGCCGAACTTCTGAAGTAATAGGTACTTCATGAATTTCGTGGAAAATTCGAAATTATGAATTGAATGATTTTTTCGAACAAATTTTTTCAATTTTTGGCACATTATAAATTGAAGTCGATCAATTCGAGAAGAAATTCATTCATTTTGTGAGAATTGAAATCTATCAGTCGAACATCTTTACGTCGAATATGTTTGTATAGGCTTAGTTCCTGAAGACAGAATTATAAAAAACCGTACTTTTGAACCATTTTTTCAACCCCCCAACTCTTAAGATTCCTTAAAAGCCCGAAAAAATCCCCTTTTCTACACTATTTAGGCAAGAGTGATAGGTATTCAAAATGTAATATCTCAGTTTTTGTCTCGATTTGAAAAAAATTCTTGAAGTAAAAATGTTTCTCTTCTGTTGCTCTAAAAATATTCCTTGAAGTTTTGGAGAAAAAATACAAAAACTGTTTATCAGTGCAGTCAGCCTGTCACCCAGTCACGGTAGCTATTTTCAATCTTTAACGTTCATCGACATTTTAAATTGGAAAATTCAAAATTATGAATTGAATAATTTTTTCCAACAAATTTTTCCAATTTTTTGCACATAATAAATTTAAATTGATTAATTCGACAAAAAATTCATTCATTTCGTGAGAATTGAAATCTATCAGTCGAACATCTTACGTCAAATAATATGCTTGTATAGGTTAAGTTCCTGTAGACAACACTATAAAAAACCATACTTTTGAACCATTTTTATCAACTTTTATCAGATTAAAACTTTTTTTACTGAATTCAACCCCACAACTCTCAAGATTCCTCAGAAACTCGAAAAAATTTATCAATTTTGTGTAAATTTATGAGCTGAATAATTATTCTGAACCAATTTCTTCAATTTTCAGCATATCTGACAGTTTCTTCTTCGTGTGATTCAACCCCACGTCAACTGTAGAATAATTAATTTTGAAAAAAAATTGATAATTTTGTGGAAGTTTGAGCAACTTGTGAAATTCAAAATAATGCAATTCCAAAAAAAATGAAAAATACGATCAAAAAAAATTTGTAGCTTTCTCAAATGTTTCAAATAAGTTTGCAACTTGAAAAATTCATTCCAAAAATTTCCAAAAAAAATGTCATAAAAAATTTTGCAACCTAAAAAATTCACAAAACAAATCAAAAACTTTTCTGTTGCTCTTTTGAATTTTTGGAGAAAAAATACAAAAATTGTTTACCCGTGCCCACTTACTCAGTCATAGTAGTTATTTTCAATCTTTAATGTTCATCGACATTTTAAATTGGAAAATTCCTTGGTACGTCGTACGTACCAATTTCCAATTTTCATCATAATTATTAGGCAATTCTTTCGTAGGATTTAAACCTAACTGCAGGACTTCTGGAGTAATAGGAGCTTCCTTAATTTTGTGGAAAATTCAAAATTATGAATTGAATTATTTTTTCGAACAAATTTTTCCAATTTTTGGCACAATTATAAATTATTGAAATTGATCATTCATTCATTTTATGAGAATTGAAATCTATCAGTCGAACATCTTACTTCAAATATGCCTGTATGGGCTAAGATCCTGTAGACAGAATTATAAAAAACCATACCTTTGAAGCATTTTTTATCAACTTTCATCAGATTAAAACTTTTTTTTTGCTGAATTCAACCCTACAACTCTTAAGATTCCTTAAAACCCTGAAAAAAATTCATCAATTTCGTGTAAATTTAAATTTTTGAGCTGAATAATTATTTTGAACCAATAATTATTCAATTTTCAGCATATTTAACAGTATCTTCTTGGTGTGATTCAACCCACGTCAACAATACTATAGAATAATTAATTTGTATAAAATTATTAATTTTGTGGATGTTTGATTTTATGAAATTGATAATTTTATTTGAATATTTGTTTTTGTTTGCAATATTTAATTATTTTAAATTTCTATTACTTTTATACCCAACCTTACAACTGTAGGGCTTCCGGAGTGAAAATTTCGAGAAAACCTTCGTAAAATTTGAAAAAAATTAGTGAATAAATACAATAAAAATGATTGAATGAAAGTTCCAAATAAATTCGACGAAAAAGTTATCCCATTCAAAGTTTTCATCTCGACATATCAAGTAACGTTATTACATAAGAATCTTCGGATAGTCCAGACAACAAAATGCACACGTCATGCCATCACGTCAAGTTTCAACCCGTGACTTGGCATTGGAAATTTTAAACTTTTTTGACAAAAATTCAATAATCATTCGGGAAATAATTGAAAAAAATTTCCCAGCTCATGGGCACGTTTTTTGAGGTTTGCCTTGCCGTGACATATTGTGACATATTATCTCGCCCTGACCTCACAATAACATAGAAATTTTACAACTTTTAGCTCTAAACAACCATCGGATAATCCGAAAATAATTAATTTAAAAAAGATGAAATGGAATCAAAAAATGATTTCGCTTTTTAGAATAATTTAATACAAAAAAAATGCAAAAAAAATTGATTGAGGATAAAAAATTCGCTACTTGAAAAATTCAAAAATTCTAAAATAATTCAAAAATTCAACCAAAAATAAATTGTCATAAGTTCAAAAAAATGTTAAATCAAAATAATTTAAAACAAATGAATTCAAAAAAAAATCCAGCTTCTCTCTTATAATAATATAATATATTGATAATTTGATATTGTGAGGATAAAATATTTCGCTACTTGAAAAATTCAAAACTATTCAAAACAAATTTTAAAATTTTAAAAAAAATTCTAAAATAATTAAAAAATGCATTAAAAATTTTTTTGTAACTTTTAAAATTCAAAACTATTCAAAACAAATTTAAAAATTTTTAAAAATTCTAATGTCCTAAAAAAAATTGCAACTTACAAAATTCAAAATTGTTTAAAACAAAAATAATGCAAAAAAAAATTAGGCATGATTAGTTTTTTTTTTTTTTTTTTTTTTAACATGTTTTCAATTAAAATATTTGAAACACGTTTAGGTAAAACACATTTTTTTCGAATTTTTGACGTTTCGAGGTTTATATTTTCCTTCGTTTTCATGTTTTTAATTGAGTTTAAAACAAATTTAAAACAGTCGAAAAATTAATTTTCAAATAAACATACAAATTTAAAAAAATAAAAAAATAAAAATAATAATAATTTAAACAAAATAATTTTATCAAATTTTGGAATTAAATAAAATTGTCGACTTGTATTTTTTTCACGTTTAGATAAAAAAGAAGAAACTAAGAAATTAATGACGAAAAATTTTGAAAGAAATAGTCACGTTAAAAACTCCGTATTTTTTGGACCCCTTCTAAAAATTCGATTTTTATATTGGGATAAAAGAAAGCAAAATAAAGTAATGACAAAAAAAATCCACATGTACCTTACCTACTACCTAGTGCTGAAAAACTTGGGAAAGTGTATTATTTATAAAATTCCGCACTTTTCAAACACCTGTCAAAAATTCAGTTTTCAAATGAGATTGTTTTCTGTATCACATAAGCGTAACTGGACCATTTCATTAGATTATACCATTTTTGGAGAGGAGAGGCACCTTGGAACTTTCTAAACGCATATCTCAAGTTTTCCCGAAGGAGTTTTGAGTTGAAATTTAAAAAAAGTTGAATGTGAATGAAACAAACTATTGAAAACAATTATTTTTTTCTAAAAAATTTGACGATTGATTTTTCTCTCATAGAAAATTCAAACATGTTTTTTTTTTTTAATTCAAGAAATTGGAAAAAAAATTCTTGAGAGAATCCAAAGATTTTTTCAGAAAATTTTATATTTCAAAAAAATTGAGAATTTTTTTCATTCTAAAAAAATGTTTGAAATTGCATTACTTTAGGAAATTCTATATTTTTTGAACCATTGTCAAAAAATCAATTTTCTACTAGAATTTAGAAATATATTTATATATATCGAGGGAAAAAGTTGAATACCTAAATATTCCGGTTGTATGCATCATCAGTTCAAAAATTCTGAACTCGACTAAAAATTCAATTTTCAACTTGAAACTTTTTTGAGTAAAAATGTTTAGAATTTCATTTACGTTTAGGACATTCACTCATCTAATTGCGATACGACGAGTCCATTTAAAAATAATGTTTTTTTGGAAATAAAGTGTTCAACATAGAATCTTCATGCAAATCTCATGTTACACATTGATGTTCCTGAGGAGCGGGTTAATTTTATTTAGCTAAGGCTGGGTACATTACTCTTGTTTCGTTTTTGAGGCGGAAGGGCGTTAAATAACTGTAAAATTTCTACGAACATTTGTCCCAATATTTATGTAGGTATGTGAAATATTACGAACCCATGTATATACGTACTTCCCGTTATAAAACTTGACTAAATCATACCATAAAAATTTTTTTACGCTCATAAACCTCATATTTCACCTTATATACTCGCATATAGATAAATTTACGCTTAATTTTCAAAAGTGATTCATACTTGACAGAATTATTTCGACAGTTGAATACATGAATACTTATCTGGAAAGAAAAATTCCCTGAGAATTTCGAAATGCTAACATTGATTTTCATAATTCGCCATAATAAATGCAAGAGAATCGGAATGTAAATTTTCAACTAAAAAAAAAATAACGTTTTCCTACATATTTTGTTTTCCAACGCATACTACGCTATAAATGTTCGTGATACGCCTTGAATTTATGGCATTATAAATCAGATTTTAGACCTCATAGATTTAATGGACCATTTTGCAACATGGTCTATTTTACGTTACTGCTTATACAATTATTTAATTTGAAAAAAAGTATGTTATAATAAAAAAAATATAGCACATTGGGTACCTATCTTTTTTCGTATACCTTTTACTACGGATATGTTTTTAAAAAAACGTGATCCTTGTCAGTTATGTCTGTACTTATTCGTGTACTTCATCAAAAATAGAAAAAAATCTGTAAGAAGGTAAATCTATCTAGTAATAGGTGTAAGTTAGCATTATATCTACATACATCACGTACCTATTCAAAGATATATGTAAGAAAACCTAGAAAAAAATATACCTACTTTTTGACTACTTACATATTTTATCAAATCGATTTATAATATTCCTGCTAAGATAGTTTCTACTGATGAATAATAAGCAAATAAATACTCGTGGAAGAGATAGGATTTGAACGCGTAAATTTTCTTGTTCAAAAACCAAATCGAGTATTAGAAATTCATGTTTAATATGGTATGAGAAATTTAAATCAACGAAACGGCATCATTTTCACGATAATAAATTTAATTAAATTTTTAAATTGGTTTGGGTGCGTTTGCCGGAAACAAAAATGTAAATTTCCAAGCCTCAACAGCTGAAGTTTATTCAGAGAAAAGTTTTTATACATTTGAAATCCCTTTAAGTCAAAAAATGGAAAACGGAACAGAACAAATCAACTGTGTGAATGATGAACGTGCTTTCCGCCAGTTGGAAAATATATTTTTTTTTAAATGTGCGAATGAAAAATGTTTTATCGGTTTAAAAGTAATCCAAACGGTAACGTGATTAGTGCATATATCAAATTTACGTTTCTAGAGCTTTGAATGTATCTATGCCCTGTTAATACCTACTTATAGGCCTATATGTGGTGCTTGAAACAAACTCTTTTCCTTTTTTCACAAAAAATGAAATGAAAGAGAATCAATGATTTAAAAAATCGAATGATAACAGTGTGTAGAAGGATGCAATGACTTGAATAGGTAGGCTTAATTATTATATTAAGGGTGGGTAGTAGTTGAGTAGTTAATGATTAATGAAATTATATTAATACTTGGCAGGTTTCAAAACTTATAAAAAAAAAATATATATTTCACAATTTTTCACAACTTATAAAAAATTAACATTAATTACTCATTATATTTCTTATTTTAATAAAAATGTGCTAAATAATCTGAAAACGTGAAAAATTTGACTTAAAAAATTATACTTATTAACAAGAAAACCTGGCAACTTATCACCTCTGATTGAGCTGAAATTTGGCTTACTGAAAGAGCATGTCATCCACACATCCTGTTTACAAAAAAATTAATAGGACGTCACGTGTAAAAAAAAATTTAAAAAAAAAACAAATTAGTAATAGTGATTAATAGTATAGGCTATTTTCAACACTAATATTCACTGTTAGTACCACCAGTCACTAATGATGATGATTATTTAGTAGTTCTACGTACTTACTAGTGACTATCAATTATTAGTTACTATTAGTCAATACTTGCCTTTACAAAGTGACTATTAATCACTATTAAAGTTTCAATAGTGATTAATAATAACTAATAGTAACTATTAATAGCGATTACCTATTATTTTTTTGTATACATCTTAGAATCAAATTTTTAGCTGCCGGAGTTTTTTGTTTGGCGAATTTTTGAAATTGGTGAAAACAGCCCACTGGTAAATCAATTTTTTACAAAAATATGAAAATTGATTTATAGGTATATACTAATGTCGACCCCCTCCCTCGGGGAGTCAATTGTGACTATTTCTGAAGCGATCTGGAACTATTAAGCTCGGGGTTAGGTCTATTTCATTTTAAAAATCTGGATAATTCTGAGAATTGTTTTAGTTGATGAAAGAAATAAGGTCATGGGGGCACACTTCTGTAATAAGTTGAGATGCAATTCAGCAATAATTTTTCATGTTGATCGGATACCTAAATTCAACTTTTATTACATTCACATTTTTTCAAACTAGGAAAGTGCATTTTGTGCATACATGCAAAATTAATAGATTTATTTTGCCTATAGGTAGGTAAATTTGTTTATATGTATGCACTGCCACAATTGCCGTATAACATGAACGTTATTTATGGAGTTGAGCGTCTAAAACGTGGAAAATTTGCAAATTTAGTTTTTTCGTCACCAGTTTAAACACATAGGTAATTAAAAGTGAATACAAGTGGACAAACAATTCCTTTCAAACAAATAGCTAACACAGCACACCCTCCATTTAAGCTAATAAACAGAATAAGAATTCAAAGAGTTCTAGCAAGGTGGGTTAGGCATTTAAAAGTTGAGAAAGTAGGTTACGTACTGATTACAACTGAAAATAGTTTTTAAATTTTCAAATTAGGTATAATTATTGTGACTAAAAGTCGATTTTTCTATTTTCATTAGTAAATGCGAATTTGAATCACAGAGCAGGAGATAATAAAACATATTCACTTACAAATGATTTCTTTTTATCTCGTTAAAATTCAACTATACCTAGGTAAAACTTGAGTATGTGTATGTAACTAAGCGTCTAGTATACTTACATGCGATAAAGCACTATAACAACGATTTCGAGCAAAAATAATGCAATTTTACATAGCTATCGAAACTATCAAGTATAAGGAAGATTGATGGGTTGTTTCCAATATTCACTCCGCAATACAATTTTGCAATACCTATAATATTAGACAATTTTAATAAAACTTTTTTTGCGAAACCCACTTGCTTAGGGAAGAATGAGAAAATATGTTTTGTGGTTGGTAAGTACCTAATAAAAAATGGTAATAGGACTAATATTTTGAATTTTTGATAGTTTAATCGTAACTGCAAGTGCAATCATAATCAATTTTCAAACAAATCATGTGAAACACGGCAAAAATATTTTTTAAAACGCGCCTTATCTTTATTGAAGACCATATCACTATATCAATAAGTGGAAATCTCCAATTCTCCACACTCAAAACGCCGTAACTTACTTCCTCTTCTCACAGGTTTGGAAATACATAAATGAGATTTAGATCAAAAAACATACATCGGCCCGAAATTCACGAAGTCGAAGAGTAAAGAAACAATATTTTTGAATTTTCTTGTAGGTATATTACTGAAAATGAAAATAAATTGCATGAAAATATCATTTGTGTCGCTTATTCATGCAAGTCACACCAATATGAAATCTGTTCGATAAGCCGATTTAAGAATCTTTCATCCTATCTGTTGAATTCGTGCAGGTAATCTTTTTTCAATTTTGCTTGGCAGACTATACGCTCATGTTTTGCGGAATCTGTTTTCAAATAAAGCCTCTATTGCAAATGTCAAACGTAAATAAAAATCATTCTCATTTAATGCGAAATGAATAACACCTATAAGTCCTGTAGATTTGTAACAATCGCATTAAAATCTATTGTTGGTTTCAAATTTTGCAAACGTTTTCTTTCGAATAATATGTAGGTACGTATTCAGATCAGTTTTACATTCACCATGCGATACCTAAAAATTTACCTACTATACGCAATTACGCGTCACAAATATCTGTAGGCAGATGTACTTTTATACCAACATAAAAATTTTCAAGAAGAAATAAGTATTCAGCATAACATTCAATCCGATTTCGTAAACAATTTCAAACTATTTATGAGATAATTGACCTTAAAACTTTACCTGTTTTCAAACTTCTATCTTCTACTTTTTTTTTTTTTTTTTTCAATGAAAATACTTTTTATAGATACGTACATACCATTTTACGATTTTATGCATACAATAAGTACCTTACCTCCTATAGAGCCTATGATACATCTCTTTACCTTTGTTGGAAAAAAATAAACTTTTAGCAAGTTTGAAACTGTGTATTTTTGTTTATAAAACATCAAAATATATAAAAATATAAAGAAAGAAGTTTGGCGTATGGTAGTTCCCTTGCCGTTGTTTTCACTTAAAACTCTCCTGAAAAGCGATTCACATTGAGAACTTTTAATTTTGAAGTATTGTATTACATTACATTAGGTACGGGTTTTCCCAGGAAATTTTGTTTCCTTTGATGCGGATATTAGCGAAAATATTTCGATACTTTTACATTAATACTTACATCTTACAAGGGAACCTTTCCAACTCGTCACCTCCGATTGAGTTGAAATTTAGTTCACTGAAAGAATACCTATGTCACTTTGAAGTTGAACCTCAAATTTAGCTGCCGAAGTTGATTTTGCAATTTTTGGTGAATTTTTGAAAATAACAAATTAACGTAATATACAAAAAAAATGTAAAAAAATTTTAAAAACCACGCTTTTATTTAAAGTTGGTCACTTTGTAAAATGTTATTCATAGGGAAAGAGTAATGCCTTAAAAAACAAAAAATAAAATTTACTTGAATACAAAAATGTGTCATGAAAATTTTTTTTTCAAAAATTTTCATGACACATTTTTGTATTCAAGTAAATTTTATTTTTTGTTTTTTAAGGCATTACTCTTTCCCTATGAATAACATTTTACTAAGTGACCAACTTTAAATAAAAGCGTGGTTTTTTAAATTTTTTTTAGATTTTTATTTAACTCTTTTTGACGTTGAAAATATTTTAATTTCATAGTTTTACTCCTCGAAAACTAACATTTTAATATCAATGTTGTGAATTTTGAAATTTTCAAAATGGAACCCCCTCATAGGGGTCCAATTTGGGGTCAAGGGTAAATTTAAGTCCGAAAATCGAATTCAGCGGCCTCGAAAACCTACATTTCGATACCAATGTTGTGATTTTCTGAAATTTTCAAAACTGAACCCCCTCATAGGGGCTCAATTTGGGGTCGGGGGTAAATTTGAGTTCGAAAATCGAATTCAGCTACCTCGAAAACCAACATTTTGATATCAATGTTGTGAATTTTGAAATTTTCAAAATGGAACCCCCTCATAGGGGCTCAATTTGGGGTCAAGGGTAAATTTAAGTCCGAAAATCGAATTCAGCGACCTCGAAAACCTACATTTCGATACCAATGTTGTGATTTTCTGAAATTTTCAAAATTGAACCTCCTCATAGGGGCTCAATTTGGGGTCGGGGGTAAATTTGAGTTCGAAAATCGAATTCAGCGACCTCGGAACCCCCTAATGTGAGCACTATGTTCTTTCAATTCCAGTAAAATATTAAATGAGAGAGGATTGGTCGAAAACATACATTTGGTTCCATGAGACAAACATACATACATACATACATACATATATACATACCAAGCTAATAAAAGCGTGGTAAAAAATTAATAATAATACATTACTATTTATTTATTAGTTACCTATTATTAATCACTACCTACTGAAACTTTAATAGTGATTAATAGTCACTTTGTAAAGGTAAGTATTGACTAATAGTCGCTATTAATGATTAATAATTATGACGAAGTGACTAATGATAACTACTAATTGAAGGATAATGACTAATAGTGATTAATGGTAACTACTAATCAATTGATATAGTTTCATACTCGCAGGTTTTAAATGTCGTACAAAATGGATATAAGCTAAAAGATGAACTTAACTATAAGTATGATATAATCAGTCGATTAGCACAGCTGAACTCAAAATCGGTGGGAAGAATTAACTCGTGTATTTTCTTGGCAACTTGAAAATTTTTCATGTTAAAAAAATTTCTAAACCCGCCAGTTCCTTCAGAAAGTCATCCAAAATTTCGCCAACCCCTTCCAGTCCAGCTGAAAAAATTCAATTTGGGTCGCCCTGGCAAAACCACGGGCCCAGGGCAATGTGCCCCCTTTGCCTCCTCTTAATTAATGTTTGTACTTTTTTTTAACATTGGTCGTAACTTTGTCAGTACACAACTATTTTAAGATTTTAAATTTGATTTTTGACAGAAGTTAAAAAAATTAAAAATCCTTTAAATCGCCTAATGCATTTCCCCAATTTTTTTCAATTTCTAATTTTATTTAAATTTAAATTTTCTTCAACTTTCAATTTATTTTTATTCATCATTGATTTTTTCAATTTTTCAATTTTTTTGAATTTGGATTTTTCATAACCTTACTTACCTACCTATTGTTGATATTTAATTTTCTTGTGTTTTTTGTTTAAATGTAAAATTCGTATGGAAAAATAGTTTTTCTATTTCTTAAACGATGGCCTAGAGTGTAACTGAAAGCGAGAAAAATGCAATGCTATCATATTGAATATTTCAAATAAATTGAACTTCTAGTGAAATCAAGATGTTGAAAAGTGAAAATATTTCAGCTAAAAGATTCAAAGTATGTCTGGAAAAACTTATGGTTTATTAAATTGGGCTTAAAACTTTAAAGCTGTAGGGTTGCCTCAGTATATAGCTGTTGGGTTTTATGGCATTTGTGGTTATGTAGTGGTGACCTACTGGCGTTGGAATAATCAAAAAGGGCAAACGTTTCTCTTTTGTTTTCAAATTTAACAAATTATACCATATCTAATGTGTGAAAACATTTGCTTTTTAAAAAATTTCTGTAAAAAAAGAATGATGTTGTAACTTTGTATTAAAACATAAGTTAGTTGAAATTCCAACTAAAAATTTTACCTGCCTACCTAACTACCTACTTACTTACTAAGTATATTCTAAAGAAATTACAGTAAAACTATGGCCAGATATCAGATATTGCGTTACAATAAAGGGAAAGTTATTGGTTTCCTGCGAATGCTTAAGGCTGTGCTTCGTTCGAAAAGCCATATGTTTGAAAAAGAATACTTTGGATTGGTATTGTACGAAACCTTGAGCGCGTATTTTCATCATAATTATTTTGACTAAAACGCCTGCACTTAGGCCTATCTACCCAGACTGTTGGATTGAAAATCATAATATTAACCAAAGTTTCAAATTCATTTTCAAATTAATGGTTATCCAACAACAAGAATGAAACATACTCTAATACTCGCTACAGATATTTTATGTAGGTACATAGATACACGAGTGTCGAGTAGGCACAACACGCGAAAAAGACTACCTACTATTTTCATCTTGGTGATCAGTCATTCCTACATTGGCAAATCAATTATAACGACTGATAAATATTTTTCACTTAATTCTACGATATAACAGTCATTTTTTATTAATTTTTAAAAGTTCCATCCGCGAAGATAAATCGTTTGTCAGGAATAAAGGTTTGAAAAAAATAAAAAGTTTGAAAACCGTGAAAAGTAATTTTTTAGCAAAATGAAATTATATAGGTACTCTGTAAGATAAGAAAACCCCGTCATTATGCCTAACGCCGTCGTTTCTATTTGTTCTAACTTCATTACTACAAGTGGGAAAAAGTGTAAACGTTGAATGAGGAAAGCAAAAAAAAAAAAAAATACAATTTTTGTCAAGTTTTTATAAAACTATACGACCTCATTAACGAAAAGATATTACTTTCTCAAGCACTGCTACCTGTTTCTACTTCATTTTCTCGACATTGTTTTTCATTTGACCTCGTACATGCGATCATTCATAATTCCATGTATTTACCAGGCAATATTCCAGTGTGCCTTGTACCTCGTAAAGTGTCATTTAACAAACTGATAAGGGGAGTTGTTTTAGCGATATTAGTAATGTTATACCTACTGCGTACAATTCATCTCATTATGTAAACAAATTCTTTTTTATTATAACGACAATTTATTGAACTAAACATAGTAGGAAACATAGGTAATCACCCTTTTACAATTTTTTCTCTCAAGTGTATCATAAATAAATAAGTAAGTATAAGTACATATATTGTGATAGGATAAAATTCAAAATTCAAAAAAAAGAAAAGTATGACTCAATTTGAAGTTTGCAGCTTCAAGTAAGCTTCTCGCATTATTAATTACACAATTTTTGCAACAGATCAATTTACATTTCGCCTTATTTGTATTTTACATTTTTTATACCTACTTTATTGAAAATTTGTAATTATTGATACATATTTTTGAGTGACGCGTTTTCAAAACATCCTCTTCTACGTAGTTATTCGTTTCACGAATAATATATATAAAAGAAGTTAGATAGTATTATATACTTTTTTTCAGAATAACAAGAACTTTATATCGCAGACAGTATTCTTACGAACGTAACTGTAACATCTGTCACGAATAATAATGTCGACAAGACGACAAACACAGTATAATTTGAACAGACTCAACTGGCAAATTTAGAAAAATTAAAAATTGTCGACTTTTATACGGAAAAAAGTAGGTAAAGAGTAGGAATATATTACACGAAGGAAATAGGTATATACCGCTAGGTACCTATTCCAGCGGAATTCAATCGGGTAGAAAAAAGCTACGGTGATTTTCACATAATCTGCAACTACGAAGTTACTCGTTGTATATTCAAGGACACGTAGTGTACACTACACGATTCAGATGTTTGTGCAAATAGTAAAGCCATGTTTGAATTACGCACAAGAGAATAATTTTTGAGGTAGAAAGCGTCGAATTTAAGCGTTTTCCATTTTCTCGCCGATAGATCCTGATTTATAGCTCATCTTATGCCGAAACCCTTTTATTAACTTTTTTCCCCATTGAGATACTAAATTATTCCAACTTGGATAATGAACCAGATTCGTAGTTATCTAGTGGTAATTTTCTGCTTCGATAGATTCAACGGTTAATTATTTTTTCACCATTAAAAATATGCTATATACCTAACCAGAATAGTATCTTGAATTGTAACGAAAATGTTTCGTTGAAATTTCGATGGAAAAATGGTTCATCATTATGGTTTTCTATAATACTCGCTGTTCAGAATACCTTTAATGCAAACGATGAAGGACGAAATATTTCATCTGTAGTACTTATTTCTTATAAGTTCAGTATTTCTCTTCACTCTTCTACACTTATGTATTGATATCTTTGCATCGGAGAAAATTTAGAAGCGTTCTAAAAAATAAAAAATTGCACTACAACTTATTATTAAATCACCTCTTTATTTACATAAACATCAAATGAGAATAATTAAATTTCATTTATTTTTTTGCTGTCGATTTTAAATTTATGTATATTAAATTGCTACAGAGGTATAATAAAAGATAATTTGAGATTCTAGGAAAATTGAGAAATTGTTTGGGAATTTGTCGAGCTTTAAAGTTCCAATTCAGTCCAAAAAATTGGAAAAACTTGAAATAGTATTTCTTCAATTTAAGTGTGTTGAAAGTTTTTATTAACATTGATAAAGAAAACTTGCGGCATTAAGTTCAACACGGTTGTATCTATAGTTCCAAATACCACATAAAAATGTTCAAAACTTATAAAATTCTTTACAGTGGTGACCTTTTCTTTTACGTAGGTTTCTGCGAAATGTCAATCAATTGTCTCGCCTATTTCATTATAATAATTTCCATTTTGAATATATTTTTCTCAACAAGTCAAGTACAAAAATGCGAAACGGGAAAATCTGTTTAATGGCCAGAAAATTGGAAGAACATTTTATGTATAGTTTAGATAAAATGAGCATCAAGTTGCAAAAAAAAAAAAAAAAATGTTGTTTCCGGATAAATATTTTTGCTTGAAATTGTTGTGGGTGTTTTTCTCAACGTTTTGATCTCCTACTTTTGGATTAATTTTTACAAAGGCATTTTCTATTCCGAAAATGGATTATTGTAATTTAGGCTGGGTTGATTGATATTTGATATGTGCGACTTTGAAAACTCATCGAGAAATTGTCGATTTGAGAGTAATATTGACATGAAATTGATTAATAACTAAATTCGACTAAGCAGAAGAAGAGCTAGTTTAGATGTTAGCATTTTGCAAGGGTAATGTGCGTGGTAGAAGTGTGCACATGTCTCTCAATACCCTGTCGTGTTTTCATTCTAATTCTGTTCCATCTCTTAATGTTCCCATAATTAAGGCAATGTAGTCAAATTTGATCCTTTAAAGTTATGTTCTCTTGTATTTTTCCATTTATTCTTTAAAATCATTTTCTTAAAATTCTTTGTAGATAAGTACTCGTAAGTAATTGTGGAAATAAATCAACCACCATCAAAAATGCTCAGCTCTTGATGATATAACAATATTCTTTCAAAATCTGCACACACTTCATTCAAGATGATTTAAACACTATGTTTTTCCACAAAGTAGTGCCTACCTTTTTTTTTGAAGTTCGATTAATTATGTACATAATACATATGTAAATGTATTTTTATTTTAAATTGCACAACAATTATTTTATTAGAAACTAAGAAAGCGAATAACAAACAACGTTTTAAGCATTTACTTAAAATCCAAAAAAAATTTTGAGTAGACCTCAAATTTTTATTTTTCGTTACAAATTAATGTGAACACTCAACTTTTTCTTAAAAATTTTCAAAATCTGTTGGCCAGATAATTTATGATCCTGAAAAAGTTGAAGAAAAAAATTGAAATTGAGAACTTTTGTTGTTATCAAAATGTTCTTGATGCACGATTCTAAGTAGGTGTATGGTTTGGTAATTGGTATACCTACCTACTTCAGTTGAAAAATATGATTCTGACTCGATGCAAACGTAAAAACAATCATACAAAAGGCAGGACGTGAAAACGTTGATATTACCAACCGAAATTAATTTCGAACAATAATTGATGAACCGTGTGATGAAATTAATCGGAAATGGCTTGATTTTAGATACCCCTTACGTATCCCTCATTGATCAAAATAGCGTCGTATTTCTTTACATTTACGCCATTTTTCGTGACTTAAGGTGAGCGTTCCCACTTCAATCAACTTTCAACATCTCGAAAAAGCCGACGCTCTGTTCTTCGCAATTTCATTTCACGCTTTTTCAACTTTTCGGATTTCTATACCTTTCACGTGATATTTATGCGTGTGCAAAAATAAATATACCATAGGAAGATAGCCTTCATTCAATTCAATTTTAGTATCGATCGCCGTATGCATCTCGAAAAAGAATTTGTTTTTCATCATGTGCCATATATTTTTGTATTACAAATAAGCACGAACAATATCCGTATGCTTGCTTATAAATTATTTTAGGTGACGTCATCACTGTTATACAGGGTGTTCCGGAACCAGTGCACCGCCTTCGAACCTATGATGCGTCTACCCAAACTACACAAGTGTATGCATGTTTGCCGACCCTGACATTTGAAGGGGAAAAGTTATACACTCGTGATGGTAATTTCTTCAGTACGTCATAACTTTGCAAATAATGTAGATAGACAAAATTTGCTTGAGGTTTTTTTGTAGAACTTTCCAAGTCCTACAAAATCGGTTATATTCATGTTTTGCCTAGCTCCAAAATTGAAGGAGCTACAGCGATGTGAAAATTTGTACGGACAATAACTCCTTCAATTTTCAAGTTAGGCAAAATTTGTAAGAGTAATTTTTTCTTCATTTTTTTGTGTTCTACAAAATGAGCTATGAATGTTTTGCCTAACTCGAAAATTGAAGGAACTACAACATTCAAAAAATGAAAAGAAAGGCAATTTCCTTCAAATTTGAGTAAAATTTTAAGGAAATTGCCCTTTTTTCATTTTTTGAATGTTGTAGTTCCTTCAATTTTCGAGTTAGGCAAAACATTCATAGCTCATTTTGTAGAACACAAAAAAATGAAGAAAAAATTACTCTTACAAATTTTGCCTAACTTGAAAATTGAAGGAGTTATTGTCCGTACAAATTTTCACATCGCTGTAGCTCCTTCAATTTTGGAGCTAGGCAAAACATGAATATAACCGATTTTGTAGGACTTGGAAAGTTCTACAAAAAAACCTCAAGCAAATTTTGTCTATCTACATTATTTGCAAAGTTATGACGTACTGAAGAAATTACCATCACGAGTGTATAACTTTTCCCCTTCAAATGTCAGGGTCGGCAAACATGCATACACTTGTGTAGTTTGGGTAGACGCATCATAGGTTCGAAGGCGGTGCACTGGTCCCGGAACACCCTGTATAGGCTTGTGTATTATGCATTCTGTTCTGATGCAAAACTCTTGTATGTATTTGTTGACTATATACGTGGTTGAATTTGCGAATTGACGATTTATTTGCTTTGAAAGAATTTAGAGCGAATAGAATTTTTCGAATAAAACGTGCTTACCCAAACTAATATATTTTGAAAAATGGCCAAAATTTAGAAAAATCCTACCGACTTTTGCACATTCGCAAAGTCAATGTGGCTTTTGACATTGGTACTTACTATAGGTACTGGTGGTAATTATTTTTCAAACGTGTTTGTCACGATTTTTTCCAACTTATTTGGTATTAATCATTTTTAGCGTAGGTATTTCTTTTTTTTATCACAATCTGCGTGTTACGTTTGTTTTTTTACATTTATGTACGTATCTTCACACATTACTTTTGTTCAGAATGACATTAGTGTAAACGTGACTTGAGAAAGCAAACTGCACATAAACAAAGTTTAAGTAAGAAAACTTTTTATTAAAAGAAACACTTGTAAAAAAGGGAAAAACCCCTCGACGGTGAGATTAAAACATGTGATTCGCCGCAAGTTTGAACAAATGGAGGATATTCTTTTCAAAGCTGATGTAGAATTTGGTGTTGAAACATGTTTTAAGGAAAAAGTTGTTTTTTGAATTTGATTCATTCCCCGTTGCTGTCCGAGATGGAAAATGTTTTCCAAGTTTTATTCTTTTGTTTTGTGTTAATTTTTGTCGCCAAGTGCCAAAACCAAAGCGACTCGTTGCATTCAATTACGAGATCGTTACATATCTATACCGAGCTACATCGATGTATAGCTCCTTCTTTGTACCTGCTGTCATGTAAGTACCCGTGCTATAATCTTTCTACAGTCGAAGTTATTTCGTTGAACTGAGGTTGGGATTTATTATTTATATTTAAATACCCTTAGTACTTTAATACGTAGCTTTTTATTAATTAAAAAAATTTTTTTTATATCTATCTATATTTTGAAAAGAATTTCCTCCAAAAAAAAAACTTTAGGTAGGTATAAAATTTTTTGGAAAGAATATTTTATTTAACTTTTGAAGTAAATTCCTTACTTCTTTACAAACGTTTTTTAAAACGGTATACAGCTCGCATTCCGTATTTTCGTGATGACCTCAGAGGTATCATCAAAAGCAGCAAAAACTCAACTATGAAAAAATGTAAAAAATAAAATTAGGCCTTCAAAATTCTGAAAATTGACTTCCGTTAGTTTTCGAAGGCGCTGATGAGATTATTTTTTCATGTTATTTTGAGATTTCACATCAAAAGGGAATCACAGGATCAAGGGAAAAACTCAAAATTACCAAAAAAGTCATGTGGTGTATGGAAATCTACTTTTTTTTATACATCCTAAATCCGTTTTTGATATCACTTTTGAGAAATTCTCAAGGGGGTCACAGGGGGAGAGGCCAAAATTCAAATTAGAAAAAAGTCAGGTGGAATATGGAAATCAAGAGCTTTTTACTTCTCAAATACGTTTTTTATATCATTTTTGAAAAATTCTTAACAGGGGCCTCAAATGAGACAGGCAAAAATCGAAATTCCCAAAAATGTCATGTTGGGTATAGGAATAGAAATTTAGGGTTTCTTACCTCCCTAATCAGTTTTTGACAATATTACAATTTTCATTTCGCAGACGCAGTGAAGAAGAACGTATTTTCTTCTAGCAATGGTTACTTTTTCAAAAAAACGCGAAATTTTTTTCAAAAAAATGTGATGTCTTTTCCCAAATGAAAAATTTATCTTTTTTACCACTGAACTGAAGTTTCTGTTCCCAAAAATTGAAATTTTTATCTTCCAAAAAAAACACAAAAAAAAAACAGATTTTTTATTCCAAAAAAATATAGGTAGGGATTTTACTAAAAATAATTGAGATTTTTTTTTATTACAAGAAAATTAAAAAAATTCCTATACCTAGTAACAATTCTAAATAATATGAGGAATTTCCAATTTAAAAAAAAAAGAAAAAATTTAAAAAATTTATATTTTCCCGTCAGTCATTTCCCTCCATAAAACTGAAATTTATTTTCCGAAAAAATTAAAGTTTTCATCTCGCAAAAATTTAAAAGATTTTTTTGTTTGTAAAGAAAAAATAAACAACAAAATTGGATTTTTTTTTATTTTCAAAAAATGTGAAGATTTTTTACTCCAAGTAAACCGAAGTTGTTTTACCTTTCAAATCTCTTATTGGTACCGGCCAGTTTTGGAAATTTCTCAACGGTGGTTCCAAGAAGGACGGGCACAAATTTGAAATGACCAAAAATGTCATGTGGGTTATAAAAATCTAGGGTTTCATACCTTCCAAATTCATTTTAGATCTTATTTTTGAGAAATTCTCGACAGAAAAATTTCAAAAACTTATGCTGAAAACTTCTCATTCACTTTTTTTTTAAAAATCACTGATTTTTTTATGTTTGAGATTTTGGTCAAAATTAATAATTATTCATAACTTTCTTGAAGTTTCTTTTGAAAATATATTCTTCATAAAATGTTCGAAAATCATTTATCCTTAAAAGTTATCGATTAGAATAAAATTGAAATTTTATCATTAAAACACTCTCCTGCTGGAAAAAAAACTCACTGCAACATAAAATTATGGTTAGTGGGGAAAAATAAAATAATTTTTCGCATACAAATCCCTCACTTTTACTCAGATTTTCTTTTTAAAATTTCCCTCTTGAAAATTTTTAGAAATTTTTTTGACAATCTTGAAAAATTTTCTTTTAAAAGCGGTTTCTTCTACTTTTTTTTTATTTCTTTCGAAAATTTCTTTTAAAAAAATTTGTCCATAAGAACTATATTTAACTAAGATTTGTCTATTAATCTTATTCAAGATTATTTTTTCAAAACACTAGAAGTTTTTTCTCAAAATGAAATTTTTATAGAAAATGTAATTTTGAAATTTGCTTTTGCAAACATTCTTTTTTTTTTAGTGAAAAATATTGGACATTTTCAAGAAATCTCATTTTTCAAATTTTTTTCTGTTAGAAATTTTCCTTTTAAAATTTCGAAAATTTTCAATAAATTCATTAGTTAACATGTTTCTAAATCAGAAAACTCTTAACTATCCAAACTCATTTTTGGAACTGCCAAT
This sequence comes from Balanococcus diminutus, assembly GCA_959613365.1. Taxonomy (NCBI): domain Eukaryota; kingdom Metazoa; phylum Arthropoda; class Insecta; order Hemiptera; family Pseudococcidae; genus Balanococcus; species Balanococcus diminutus. The sequence goes on along the minus strand of OY390715.1, from coordinate 38,872,474 downwards.
TACCAGTTTGCAACTAAATTATACTTGTGATATTTTTAAAATTCGAAGGAATACTCGTATGTCAGGCCCAGAAATCTCTGTGCGAAAACATAAATACCTACTTTCTTTTCATCGAACAAAACGAAAATATTGCTTTTTCGTTGCGAAATTGTCTTTGAAAACATTATACGTATAGTTTTTGCTTTCGATTTGCTGTAGAAAACGTTTTGTCATTGATTCGAATGTGTAAACACAATTTCGTGCTGCGGATAGGTTAAATTATGTTCCTACGATTTAACAAAACTTGTAACGCTCAAGTAGTTTTTCAATTCTACGTTTCTTGTTACTGTAAAGGAGTATACCTAACCGAGTTTATTTTGTATATTGGTAAATATTTCTACGAAAATTGTTCTTGATGCGATTTTGTCGAACTGTTGAGCATATGTCATGAAAATACGTATCTCTGTTTGAAAGTAAAACTTATTAACTTTCAATTTTTAAGTTCGGATCGTAGAAGAATTAGATTTAGAGAATACATCAAGGCAGGTATCTGTTCAACTCAAATTCTATATTAAGTAAAAGAGGTGAAAGACACACTAGTAGCATACACAAAGTGTTATTTACAATCAAAGTCTGGCGCGATAAAGGGAAGATTTTTGGTTTTGATATCTTTTCGTACTCGTGAAACAAAAACACTGTCTTTCATGACAGTCGATTTTTTATCAAGTTAGTGAAATGATGATATGAAAATAATTTTTTCCTCCAAAGCATTCGGACGCGATTGAAATGAAAGTGAAAAAGTATGAACCTTATGGGGACGAATGGAAATGGAAAATGATGAAAGAAACCTCGATTTAAGCCGGATATGAAAGAGAAAAAACGATAAAATGAAACAAAAGAGTACACATTTACACACCCAAAATCAAAGTATGTATAGCGCTTGTGCGAGTTTGGTACAGCTTGAGATTTCATTTCACTTATAAAAAGCTGTTAAAGGGTTATATTTGAAGTACGTATATGGTTTCTTATTTTTCCTTTTTTACTCCTTTTAAATTGACAATTCAATGAGCACAAAGAAAAATTAAAGTACCTAGTTATGACATATTTTCCCAAAAATAGCTATCTGATTTTTCCATTTGGTTTAAACTAAGACTTTATTTATTTTTAGACCTACCTACCTACCTACCTACCTACCTACCTACCTACTCGAATAATGCTGAAAAACGATTCGCGTTTCAATTTTGAAATTTGATTCACATACGTTGGTCATTGCTTTAGTATAGATATCTATGAAATGAAATTGAACCTGAGAAATTTTCTAGAAAGAATATACTCGTAGCTGTGGAAAAGACAATAATGAAGGTTACCAATTTTTATCTAAAGTGAATATCTACGTATATAGATATTCGTGGATACGTTTAAAATAATTATTTTATTATGTTTGTAATTTGGGACGTTAATTTTATTCAAAGATACTACGTAGGTACTTTGTTTTTACTTGTTACATGGTCTCTATAATGTATGTAAATATGTATCTGATTTTCAGAAAGAATGACGGGAAGCTGTTCATTTGCTGGCTGCACGAAAGCGTAATGATTTTGGATTTCCTATCACGTAATCGAGGCGCGGTAAGTGTTCACGATATGGATAATAAATTCATTTTATTACCCAAAAATAATCAAAAGCGATAAAATGATTGAAAATATGTAACAAGTTTATCGCGATAAGTATGATTTCTGAATTTTGATGCTATAAAGCGCGTTTAAAAAATTATCGGCTATGCTTTCGGAGGAAAAATTTTGATCAAGTGGTTTTATGTGTTCGCCGCGCCGTTCGGCAATTTCAAAATGATCTCTTGGACCTCATTGTGTATTTTAGTAATGTCCTAACGTCGTCGTAAAAAGAAGTACATAATCAAACTAGGCATTCGGCAATTTTTTTCCAAATTTTTACCCCTTCGCTAGAAATATGAAGTAAAATTTGATGATTTTGAAGAGATGCTATACTAGACTGCTATAAAAAACATAGCCGCCCGGTAAAGAGAGGTCATTTGGCATTCAACAAGAATTTTATAATTACATAGTGAAAGTTGGTCATTATGACCCAAAACTCCCTTGATAAATTTTTTGATCGCTACCTCATCGCTATACTCCCTTTTGGGGGCGTAAACGTGGCATTGTAAAATGTATCTATGATTAAATTCCGTCACAAAAGACTTTTCGACATTTTGTCAGACATTTTACCTAAAACCTGGATTTTTTTTCTTCAAAATTTAGACACTTTGTTAAAAATTTTAAAATTTGGAAAAAATGTTCAAAATTTGATGATTTTTAGACATTTTGAAACTTGAATTTTTTTTAGAAAAATTGATGACTTTTTACACTTTTTATTTTAGGATAGTACATAATATATATATACAGGTTGTGACGGATTGAGAGTAAAGCCTTCCAACCGAGTCGATGTACGTATGTTTTCCTAACCTCCGGACAGCAGGGGCTGAGTTATGCTCACCGAAAAAAAAAAAAAAAAAATCCGTTTTGGCGGAGTGCTTCAACCTTGCGCTTCTTAACAACTATAATAGGTAGTTAAATTTTGTCTAGAATTTTTTCATGGCGCTTCCCGAGCGGCACACTCGATCGATAATATCGGAAGACGTAACGTATCGATAAAAAATCGTTTGAAAATCTATAGATGTTCTCACGATATTATAAAGATTTATCGGTACAATTTCATAGGCAAAAAATCTAAAAACTATCGAATTCGATATTATTAAGATTTTATGACGATATTCGTCAACGATACTATCGACAAAGAATATTAAATTTATAGATTCCGATTTTCCACCGATTTTGTGCAGATATTTGAAACTACATTATCGACAAAGAATATTAAATTTATCGAATTCGATTTTTTAACGATTTTGTAAAGATATTTAATACTATATTATCGACAGATTGTATGAAATTTCTCGACTTCGATATTTTACCGATTTTTTGACGACATTTGAAACTATATTATCGACAGATTATATTAAATTTATCGAATCCGATTTTTTACCGATTTTGTAAAGATATTTGAAACTATATTATCGACACATAATATACAATTTCTCGAATTCGATTTTCTAACGATTGCGTGAAGATATTTGAAACTATATATTATCGACACGTAATCTGAAATTTCTCGAATTCGATTTTTCAACGATTTTATGACGATATTTGAAACAATATTATCGACGCGTAATATGAAATTCCTCGAATTCGATTTTTCAACGATTTTGTGGCGATATTTGAAACTACATTATCGACAAATAATCTGAAATTTGTCGAACGATTTTTCAACGATTTTGTGACGATATTTGAAATTATTTCCAAATTGGTGAAAATTCTTCTAAGTCCAACACGTCTGGAAGTACTAAACTGCCTATTATAAGCGTTTTATTGCTAATTCCTCAACGATAAGGTATGGCATAGTAGCTAAGGTAAAGCAATACCATGCAGGAGGTAGATAGTTCAAGCCCCACGGGTGGCAGATTTTTTATAATTTTTTTTGACTTTTTCTGAAATGATCCTCTTACCGTAACATGAATAATGTGTTTAGGCATAGTTTAATGTATTAATTATGCTAATGAATGATTTTTAATTATAGAAAAAAGCTAGTAAAAGACGAAAAATCGGAATAAAAAATCGACAGAATATCGAATTCTATAAAGTGTCGCGAAAGTTCCGCCTAAATCGTGAAATTATCTTTCGATATTATAGATAAATTATCGATAAAATATCTTACTATAATCTCGAAATTTTTGCTAACTATAATTCGTCGATAATCTATCTATATATCGAAAGATAATTTCACGATTTAGGCGGAACTAACGCGATACTTTATCGAATTCGATATTCTGTCGATTTTTTATTTCGATAATTTGTCGATTGTGCTGCTCGGGTTGTAATTTTTATAACTGTGTAAGGAAGTCTATACCGAGCAAAATATTTGAAAAAACATGTAAAAAACTAAAAAGGTGACAATTTTTCTCATTTTTCTGTAATAACTCAAAAATTTGTCCTTTGACCAAGACCAAGCTGGTATTATTAACTTTTCTATATGAAAAAAGGATGTTATTTTTATTGGTACAACCCCTCTCCTCTAACTAACTCCAATCAAATGTTATGAGCGAATAATTTTTCGGAAAACGTATGAAAAAAACATAATTAAAATTCTTCAAAATTTATTTTTCTTGAATAAATTGTTCAGATGCTTTTCTTGAAAAGTGAGCTGTTCATAACTACTTGTATACCTATTGATACATTAAAAAAAAAATTATTTTGGAGAGAAAAAATTAAAAAAATTTAATTATGAATTTTTCAGACGTTTTTCAACAAATTATGCGCTCGTCGTTATGACTTTCAAGACATTTTGTCCAAAATTCTGAATCTTGGAAATTTTCTTAGGAATTTTCAGACATTTTGTCAGACATTCTGAAACATGGATTTTTTTTTAGAAATTTCATGACTTTTAGACATTTTTTCAAATATTTTTTTAATTTTTGCATTTCCATGGAAATTATATTATATTGTAATTTTCCTGACTTTTACTTATTTTGTCATAGAGTAAAAACATATACTATGTTTCATACTTTCAAACGTAGTGTGGAAATAGAACCAAGTAGGGGAGTCCAAGGAGCAAATCCCCCTTCGAGTTTTTTAAATAATTGAACTTTTCAATATTTTTTTAGACTTCTTTAATTTTCATATTGGCGTAGTAAGTTTATGCTTTTACGATGACCAAACTCAAAAAAAAAATTTAATTGGTGGAAAATTCAAAAATTGTGTAGAACGCGAAAAACAATTTTTTTAGTTTTGTCAACTCCAAAACTATGCATCACAGAGTGGTTTCAAGTCCCTCGAAAGTCGTTTTCAAGATAATTTTAGGGCTTGAAAAAATCTAAAAAAAATTCACAACACCCGAGCAGCACAATCGACAAATTATCGAAATAAAAAATCGACAGAATATCGAATTCGATAAAGTGTCGCGTTAGTTCCGCCTAAATCGTGAAATTATCTTTCAATATATAGATAGATTATCGACGAATTATAGTTAGCAAAAATTTCGAGATTATAGTAAGATATTTTATCGATAATATTCTATAATATCGAAAGATAATTTCACGATTTAGGCGGAACTTTCGCGACACTTTATAGAATTCGATATTCTGTCGATTTTTTATCGATTTTTTATTCCGATTTTTCGTCTTTTACTAGCTTTTTTCTATAATTAAAAATCCTTAATTAGCATAATTATGCCTAAACACATTATTCATGTTGTGGTAAGAGGATCATTTCAGAAAAAGTCAAAAAAAATTATAAAAAATCTGCCACCCGTGGGGCTTGAACCATCTACCTCCTGCATGGTAATCCTCTACCTTAGCCACTATGCCATACCTTATCGTTGAGAAGTTAGCAATAAAACGCTTATAATAGGCAATTTAGTACTTCCAGACGAATTGGACTTGGAAAAATTTTCACCAATTTTTAAAATTTGGAAATAATTTCAAATATCGTCACAAACTCGTTGAAAAATCGTTCGACAAATTTCAGATTATTTGTCGATAATGTAGTTTCAAATATCGCCACAAAATCGTTGAAAAATCGAATTCGAGGAATTTCATATTACGTGTCGATAATATAGTTTCAAATATCGTCATAAAATCGTTGAAAAATCGAATTCGAGAAATTTCAGATTACGTGTCGATAATAAAGTTTTAAATATCTTCACAAAATCGTTAAAAAATCGAATTCGAGAAATTTCAGATTATTTGTCGATAATATAGTTTCAAATATCGTCACAAAATCGTAAAAAAATCGAAATCGAGAAATTTCATATTATGTGTCGATAATATAGTTTCAAATATGTTCACGCAATCGTTAGAAAATCGAATTTGAGAAATTGCATATTATGTGCCGATAATATAGTTTCAAATATCTTTACAAAATCGGTAAAAAATCGGATTCGATAAATTTAATATAATCTGTCGATAATATAGTTTCAAATATCTGCACAAAATCGGTGGACAATCGGAATCGATAAATTTAATATTCTTTGTCGATAGTATCGTTGACAAATATCGTCATAAAATCTTAATAATATCGAATTCGATCGTTTTTAGATTTTTTGCCTATGAAATTGTACCGATAAATCTTTATAATATCGTGAGAACGTCTATAGATTTTCAAACGATTTTTTATCGAAACGTTACATCTTCCGATATTATCGATCGAGTGTGCCGCTCGGGCAATTCTTTTTATTACCTACTTTAAGAAAGTTCATAATTATATGAAATTCAGTAGGCAGAAAAATTAAAAATTTGTAATTAAGTATTTTTTAAAAATAAAACTTGGAATTTTGAATTTAAAAATTTTACCCACTGAGTAGTTTCATTTTGGAGAGCGAGACAAAAGAAAATCCAAAATCTAAACTAAGAACTAGGTATCGTGTTGTTAATATGTATGTAAGTACTTGCGCAGATGCAATGGAAGAGGAATGGCAATCCCTTCAGAATTGACAGTTAGGCAAGTTTATTAACATAATTTTTACATTTTTCACGGCAAATCACTTATGCAACCAGTATAACGTATGAAATCGTTCACTCATCAGTGTAGGATTTAGGTAAGGCATGGCAATACAAATAGCATTCGATGTACAAAATTTTTTTTGTTAGTGGTAAATACTCGATTACATCCAAATCCCCAGTAGCATTCACTTAAAGAACACCCTGTATAGGTATACAGTACGTATCTATAGTATTTAGTTGTTGGTAAACTTGATAATTATAAATCTGAAATTCTGAATGGTGAAGTACATTTATAGTTCGTTAAATTAAGTTATTAATAATTTGAAGCTGAAATTGACTTCGTTTGTTATCTATTCATGGCTAAGTAAGTGAGTAAGTAAGTAAGTACGTAAATAAGTAAGTAGGTGGGTAGGTAACGTAATAAAATTTACAGCATCGAGTTCGTAGTGTGATGAAATTTCAGATCTGTTAACTTTTCAACTCGAACGTTAAAAGTTTTCAAGAAACTTTTATTTACAATTATTTTTGGTGGAAACGGAACGTGATTATTAATCGTTTATCGTTCTGGTCCATACAGTGATACAAATAAGCCACTGTTGCTTATTTATTTATTTTTTCCAAAAATAGCAGAAACTTACACGGCGAATAGATAGGTATAGTACGATATGTACCTAAGTTATCTATCAACTTGTTTGAATTGATTTTTCAATTAACTAGAAATAGGTGCGTTTGTTGTTAGATCGGTTTTTAGCAATTTTATTGTACTAGAAAATCAGTTAACTATGTCTCGATCAAATGTAGTTTTCTAAATTGTGTGTCGGTGCGATAAATCGAAGTTTATAAAATGAAAAGTTGCTTCTGCGAAGAAATAACTGTTGGCATTTTCGTGCAGCTTTAGAAGAGAAATTCTGTAAAAATTACGAGTTATATGCAGTGATAGTTTTGAAGTAATTTTCAGATTCCTAATTTTTTTTATTACATTTTCCATCGAATTGAAACATTCTCGGGTTTCTACCTCGTTCTTTTTCTTTCGGTACGTCACCTCGGGGAAAAATAGCGGTTATATTTCAATAAAGAAAAGCGAAATAAATTAGCTCGCTTTGAGTGTTTTTACAAACGTTAATCATCTCTTTTTAAACTGCAAAGCGCGTTTCGTTGGTTAACTTGTATTTTACAGTTTTTTCTTTTACTCGTTTATGGGCAATGAAAGCTAAAATAGGGTAGGTACCCTTCAAAATAGGAAAATGTCGCTTTCCGCCAAAAATATATACGCCGTGTCTAGCTTATATGAGAAGGCATTATGCGTTTGTGAACCAGCGCAGTGGTTAGCACACACAGTATCTATCTGATGGTACCTTGTGACCTGAAATTCATTACCATGTTTACGAGCTATTTGAAATGTAGCAAAGCATCTTACACGTGTTTACTGTCTTTAATGGGTCATAAAAGAAGCCGTTGTTAAGATAAAGGACTCGGCAAAGGACATTTTTTCTCGTATTTCATTTTTATGAATGGGAGCAGTATCTAGTCGCGTACTCGCCTAGGAAAGTTGAACATGATTTGCTAATACTAATATTTATTTGCATTTACATTTTACAAATAGAATCGCATGCTTTGCACGTACAGATAAGCTTTGCGAATATACATCCAAAGATGGAAGCGAATGATTGTTTTTGAAATTAGTTTTTTTTTTTTTTTTCATTATTATTTCCTCAAGTTGGCGAAATTGTAAGTTGGAAGTGTTGAGTATATATGTAGCTTCGTATATGCACTCACTGTTGACTTTTTAAATTTACTCTCGAAGCACGTTGATACTAAGTATTTGAGTTCAGTTTTATACATACGACAAAGCCTATAAGTATTCATCCGATCGAGTCTTTCCTATTTGATTTTTGTATTTAGGCGAACGATTTCATTCGGTGTTGATGTAATTTCACCGCAAAGCACGGTCTAATCGGACGTCGTAAAGTTGCGTAAAAGTTACTACTGGGGAAACTAAATTACATTCGAGCACTTGTGGATTTACTCCGTCGTATTATAATGTGGTTTGTTTAGTCTGTTTTTGTATTGAAATCGTTGTTCTTAATTAAAAGATTCGTAGGTAGTATAAAATATTCGTAGAAATGATAGATTCGGTTTATATTTGGATATGAATAAATTAGTAAATTACAAATGACATTTTGCGTTGGCCGAGTACGAGGTTGGGTGCAGATAGAAATTTCACGCTCCGTAGAATACCTATACCTATGTCGTAGCGCTGGGTAATATATTTAAGCTACCTATATATATTCCAGTAATATTCGTATTTCACTCCCTCTTTTTCGCTAGATATGATTTTTTCATCCGAAATGGAAGAAACCTTCGGTAATTTCATTTGACCCCAACTTTTATGAAAGAAAGTAACAAATGCGTTTTCTTAAAAATTTCTGATTTTGGGTTTTCTATAGAGCTCCGAATGTGGCAAAATTGCTAGTCTGAAAATTGTCGACGTTTATTATATTGTACCTAGGTGTTTCATTCCATACTATGTTTTATTCTTTTGTTCATTGTTCAGTACCCGACGTGTCCAATGAAGATACAAATATGTTGCCTCGATTATTGAAAAGAGCATGGTTCATTTTATACGTTTCCACATTCCTGTTAAGAAAGCCGATTGTACGTAATTAAAATTTTGTTCGATCAAACTTCTTATTTATTTATTAATTATTTTTTTTTTGAAAATAGGTGGAGGTTATTTCAAATAATCACTTGAAATTGAGAGGAAAACAAAAAATTGAATATTCACTCTCATGAAAAGAAAAAACTTTGATGGGTTATAACAGCAAAAAAAAAAAAACAATAATTTTTTCATTTTTTGAAAAATAAGCGGGGGTTACTACTGGCTAGGATTCACTTACAATTCAGTTGGAGCAAAAATAAAAAATATTGAATTATTTTCTCATAAAATAAAAAAAAAACTTTGGAGAGTATGACTTAAAAAAACAAAAAAACAAAACTAAAAGCCCAAAAATAAGGGCCTTCCTAGTATACAATATAAAGTACATACCTACATATTGTTTTGAGCATTTTGTTAAACATTAAAAAACTTGAAAGATTGTCGAAATTTGGTTAGTATTAGGTTAGGTTTGGGTGAAAGTCTTAAAAAAAAAAAAAAAAAAAAAAATTGTCAGACATTACCTATTAAAAACTTGAATTTTTTTTTGGACTTTAGGCATTTTGTTAGACATTCTGAAACATAAGAAACTTTTGAATACAACTTTTCAGTATTTTGAGTATTTTGTTATACTTTTAGCATAATATACCTATGCTTTGACGATGACTAAACTCGAAAAAATCGTCACAAAATTGGGTTAGGTTATGTTACATTAAGTTAGGTTTGGATGAGACTTTTGGGATTTTTTTTTCGGACATTAAGAAACATGAACATATTTAAAAAATTGACGATTTTTAGACATTTTGTCACACATTTTGAAAATCTTGAAATTGTTGAAGGTTACATTAGGTTAGGTTTGGATGTAAGACTTTTTGGTATTTTGTCAGATGTTTTGAAACTTGGAAATTTTTTAAAACAAATTTATGACTCTTAGACATTTTGTTAGACATTCTGAAACTTACAAAAAAAATTTGAATTCAATTTTTCAGTGTTTTGTTATACTTTCAGCGTGATAGGTATAAGATACTTTTACGATGACCAAATTCAAAAAAATTGTCACAAAATTTGGTTAGGTTATGTTACATTAAGTTAGGTTTGGATGAAAGACTTTTGGGATTTTATTTCAGACATTAAGAAACCTAAACATTTTTTTTAAATTACGACTTTTACACATTTTGTCACATATTCTGAAAATCTTGAAATTGTTGAAGGTTAAGGTTAGGTTCGGATGTAAGACTTTTTGGTATTTTGTCAGACATTGAAAAAGTTGGAAAATTTTGTTAAAAATTTGTTAACTTTTTTTCAAGACTTTTGGGTAGGTAGTTTGTCAGTCATTAATAAGTATACTTATTAAAAATGCTCTGAAGTTACTTTTTTAATATTTTTGACATTTGTTTATGCTAAGTAGGTAGGTACCTACGAAAATAATACATAACTTAATTTTCAAGTTTTATACGTTACAAAATTTTTAACTTACTTAGTTGTATTAAATGAGTCATGGCCGTAATTACGATAATTAAGTATAATATGAGTATTAAGACGTCGATGTTCATAAAATACTTGGCTAATTTCCGAGCAAGGAAAGAGTAAAAATTAGTACTTATGGATTTTTCCTATGTACATAGTACATATACATAGGCTTCTAATCAGGATGACTTTAAAATTACCAAAACGTTTAAACTTTTTGCATCTTGAGGTTATTCTTATTTTGTGATGGGCGTTTCGCTGCGATCATCTTCATTGCCTAACCTTTCAAGGTGATGTTTTCGCAAAGATGGCAAATAATGCCAAAAGCGATTTAATAATTTTTTTCATGCGTAAAGAAAATCTTGCAGTAATGGGTTTATTTTCAACAAAAAAAATAATCGATTCCTTTTATTATTACTTCATTTTGGTGCAATTTTACAACATAGTTTACAGACCGTTATACCTACTAAGTATATTCAAATTAAAATAAGGTTATCGTTCTCACTCTAACCATCAAACATTTCTTTTTTGCGACGTTCATTAAATCGCCAGTAATTCACGAGAAATTCCTGAAAGTTCTTTTTTAAAGGAGTTTTTTGCTGTTTTTTGTTACATGCTGTTTGGCAAGTTAAATTCATTAACTATCTAAAAAAAAAAAAAAAAAAAAAAAAAGAAGGATTTCGACAAAATTCCTTTTTGCGATTTCATTTATTCCTGTCCTTTTCGCGGTGAATTTTAGTTAATTACTTATCTAGTCTGCTCCGGTTAATTCTTCCTTTTTCACTTTTTTTGATTACTGTTTTCGTAATTTCCAAAAAAAAGCAAATCAAAACGCTGCGTTAATATTAAAACTTTGTTAGCCGGAAGTTGACTTTTTTTTTCTGTAATGCGAATGAAAACTATATTCTTAAAAACTTATTAAAATGCAGAATAGTATCAAAGACAATGGGTTGAATAAAATGAGAAAAATGTGAAAAAAGTTTTTATTGTGTTGTGAGCTGAGTGGTTTAATGGGGAAATGTTTTTGTTTAGTTTGTTTAGTAGATAACTACTCATACCTATTACCTACCTACATATTATATTTTCATTTTGTCTAAAATTATTTGAAACGATTATTCTTTACTCAAAAGAAGTCGTTCGGGTTATTTGAAAATACAAAATTCCTGTGAAGTACTAAAAATTTGGAATATTTTCACGTGGTTTGTTACAAAATTCGTTAAAAATTTAAACGATTTAAAATGAGTAACAATTTTCAAATATTTCTTCGTTTTAATTATTATTTTAGAGCATTTGATCTATGAAGCAATGTTTTCGAAAAAGTACAGGGAATGTAAAGAATTCCAGGTTACAAAGAAAATCTCAGTCATTCCACAAGTAAGCAAAATACCAATAGCAAATTTATCGGTATGTACAGTACGTATTATGTATTACAAAAAATTTTGTGTAAGCGTCTTGAGGGACAACTGTGACAATATTGGTTTTAGTTCGACTGAATGCGTTTGATTTTTATTTTTATTTGAAAATATCTATTTATGGATAGTTATGCTGGACACGATTAAAAATTAAATTTGGTTTGTACAAGTACCTAAGTTTGTAGTCGATGTTTCTTCACTTCTACCTACTTACTTTTATTTCATTTTAGATATTGTCTCCGAGGAAAACAAAAAAATGAAATCAAAATCAAAAAAATTCCTTACCTATCTGTTGTTTTTTTTTTAAATTACTCAATTTGTTGAAAATGGTACAGGTCATCCAATCTCACATATGTAGCTGTCATAAAATTCTATAGTTTCGCATTTAGGTATTTTATAAAAAGAAGTTCCATTTTGACGCGCAAATTAAAATTTTGCAATTGACTTTTTCTTAATTGAAGATGTGTCAGATGATGAGATCTTCTTCTTGGTTGGCAATGGGTATAGCGCATTGAAATTTCGTATTGCCGAATAGAGTGAAAATTCATTTGAAAGGTTTCAAATAACCACGTTGTTTTGCAGATTAATTGGTTCTAGCTGAATTATCCAATAGATATATGCAAGAATCCTAGAATTTTCATTAAAAACACGAAATTCTCGAAAGAGCGATTTAGGCGTGAGCATTTATCGAGTGGGTACTGTTAAAATAGTTTATCCAAAGTATAGGCGTGTAATTAAATGAAATTGCTTTTCGTTCAGTGGTACTCGATATACTGTTGAGAAATAATTTCTCCAGGCGCTAATACTTGGTGTGATTTTTAATACATTGCTTTTCTTTTTCATTTTTTCATTTCTTTTTCATTTTTTGATAGATTTTGCAAAAATCTTAGTATAAATATGTGTCAGTATTAAATTCGACCTACTGTTGAGTAACGCCACCCAGAAATACGAGTTTTGAATACTAAAATGTCTCATATGGGACGGAGAAAAGGACGGGGGTATAAAGTCGGTCAACTAACTAAAACCTAGATGTTTATTATTCAGGTGCCTTCGCGCCTTCAGTGTGTTTTATGGGGCGTATTTTAACCTCGAACCATGAACAGTCCGGTACCAAATTTAAATTTCAGACTGAAATTTATTTTACAACAAATAATCTAAAATATATCACTAAGTTTTCACTCTTGCAACATGACAAAAAGTAGTGAAAATGTAATTTATGCCTATGAAGAAAACGCACGTGTAAGTATGGTCGTTTACTAGTTTCATACGTTTATTTACCTTTGGGTACTCTATACATAAAAAATATTTAAATGACGTTGCAAATGAACCGCGCGCCGCGCCACATAATTATCTAACAGTCAAATTTTCGCTCTGAAAAAATGTTTTGGAAAATTTTTTACCTAAGTAGGTAGGCACATACAAGTACCTACTTACATTTTTTTTTTTTTTTTTTTTTTTTAATAAAAATAATTAAATTTTTTGGATTATGTAATTTGTTTTATTTTTCCTTCATAAAGAAATCTTTTAAATTTTTGTGAGATGAAAACTTTTATTTTTTCGGAAAATAAATATCTTTTTTTTGGGGGGGGGGGAGGGAGGAAACACCTCACGGGAAAATTCAATTTTTAAGGATTTTTTTTAAATTGGAAATTTTTCAATTTTTTTTAGAATACCTATCATAGGTATTTTTAAATTTTCTTGGAATAAAAAAATTCTCAATTTTTTGTAGCAAGTAAAATCTCCACACTTTTTGGGATTATTTTTTTTGGAAGATAGGTACTTGAATTTTTTCGGCACAAAACTTCAGCGAACTAAAATTTCAATTTTTTTCATTTGAGAAAAATTTCGCATTGTCAAAAAAAAAAAAAAAAAAAAAACAGCGTGTGTAACTTTTACACGCGTTGCTAGAAGAGAAAATTTCTTCATTGAGTCTTTCAAAATGAAAATTTTATTATTGTCAAAAATGAATTAAGGAGGTAAGAAAACCTAAATTTCTATACCTATGATTTTTTGCTGATATAGGTATGGATTGTAAAGAAGTTTCACTTCAAAAATGTTTGCATTGATTTGTAAGAAAATTCCCATTATTCACTTAATTTTTTAGAGGAAAAAATTTCAAATTTTTGATGAAATTTTTTTTGCTTTTTTGGGATTAAAAAAAGTCCAAATTTTTTAGAAAGTAAAAAATTTCTGATTGGTGAAAAATTTCAATTCTTTTGAAAAAAGAAATTGAAAATTTTATTTTAAAAAGTAATGAACCCTGCCCTCGTATTTCAAACTGCATGGCATGGGGCCTGTGGGAGGTTGCAATTTTTCTGTAAGAAATTAATTTCTGTAGTAACGATTTTTAAAAAGGTTTTGAAAATAAAAATCTTCCAAGATTTGAAGACAAAAAAATCACCATTTTTTGGAAAAGGAAAAGATTTCTCAAATCTTTTGGATTTTTTTTTGGATTTTCTTAGCATTAGAAAATTTTTTACTTTTGTGTAGTTAGTAAAATCTCTTCATTTTTTTGGAAGATTGAAAAAAATTTCAATTTTATCATCATTTGAAAAAAATAATTAATTTCTTTGATAAAAAAGTTTTTATTTTTTTTGAAAAAAATCCAATTTGTTTGATGAAAAAAATGTGTTTTTTTCTGGAAAAATACCTATTCTCTTAATTTTTTTGGAAAAAAGAATCGTATTTCTTTCGGAAAAAATAATTTTTTGGAGTAAAAAATCTTAATTTCTTGGATGATGACTACTTAATTTTTCGGAAATGAAATTTCTGATTGAAAAAAATTTCAATTTTTTTGAAGAAGAAATTAAAATTTTTCTAATGAAAATGTTTTATTGCCTGGAGTAGGTAATAATATTTTACAAATTTTTGGAACCAAAACCTTCCAATTTTCGCAGAAAGGAAATCTCTGTTGGGAAAAAAGAAATTAATAAAATTTTAGGAACTTTTTTTTGTTTGAGTTTTCTTGGAATAAGAAAAATTCTCAATTTATTGCAGTAAAATTTCTTCATTTTTTTTTTTTTTTTGAATTTTTATAAGATGAAAATTTCACTTTTTTCCTGGCAGAAATTTCAGCTGATTGGAATAAGGTTGGGGAAAATATTTACTTGCCTATTAAATTTTTTTAGAAAAAAAAGTGAATTTTTTTTCAATTTTGTGGAGTGAAGAAGCTCTACATTTTTTTGAAATAAAAAAATCTGAATTATTTGGAAGATGAAAACTCAATTTTTTTCGGATAAAAAACTGCTGATAGAAAAAATCATAAATTCCTAAATCTGGCCCCACTTTGACTCGATTGTGACTGCCAAAAATTACCCCTCTAATTTTTTAATTCCATATCACCTCAATAGAGCTCATTTTTTGAAACGAAAATTTGGCTAAAAAAACAACTCATTTGGTGCTGCGAAACGATGTAGTTAGTCACCTCATTAAAAATTGAAATCGCAGAAATCAGAAAGTACGCAGTCGATAACAATATGAAAGAAATGGCGAATAATTAGCCACAGAATTAACATTTAAATTTCGCATGTTGAATTCGTTGCGGTTTTTCCGACGCAAATTTAAATGGAAATTCTAATCGCTATTCCGAGTTAAATTGTACATAAGGAATTTTTTATCTGCTTAGGATTTGTGTTTGTCTGTTGTTGCTTCGCTACTGCTCTTTTTATTGCATCTTTCATTTTTTTTTAATTCTACGAAAGCTTTTTTTTTTTTAGTTTGTATTCACCGTTGATTCGAACCTATTCAGGGTTTTCATGAGCTCTGGAACTTTTTTCCAACATTTTACGCGTCATAAAAGTCTTTGAAGAAGCCGTAAGAATAACGCAAAAGTTGGCAACATTTTTTCGTGTTGGTGAATAGTGAAATTTTTCAATTTTAGAAAGCGTGAGAGGGAGGTGGATTTGGTAGATAGGCATTCTAGATACTCGAGAACTTGCGGAATATTTAAACTATCAGATGCGATAAAACTGTAAACTTTTTGAATATGGGCATAGCTAGATTGTAGATTTTTTTAATTTAATAAACGAAACGGGTTTTTTCTACTATGATGGGATGAATATGTTTTTGTCTATCGAGGAAAATGGAATTCTTATTGTAATGGAAGAAATTTGCGACAGGGTTTGGTAGTACCTAAATAGTTGAAATCGTATTAAGTAGGTATACGATATCAATAATCTTGACTTCTGAGGCTATAAAAATCAATTATATGATCAATATCAAAAAAATATGCGATCAATTAATTGATAAAAAAATAATAATAACGGTGCCACGTTGCAAAATGATTTCCAATTTTATGAAAGAAATAAAAAGAATAGTCTGGTTACCGATCTACTCGGGCGAAAAAATGAACATTATAGGAAAATATATTTCTTTTTAATGTGAGGGACTATTTTGGTACAAGGGGCCGATGGGCATAATATAATTTTTGTATTCAGTGCGGCGCCAGTAGTGATGACGATGAAGTTATCGAAGTTTACCAAATTATTGGAATGCATTAAAATGTGAATTCGACGAAAGGTGCCAAATGCCGTTGGAATATAAGATATTTGGAAGTACCTTACAGTACGTCACACCGACATAGCGGATAGAAAATCTCTTTTTCGAGTTTGTGCCTCATCGTCCGTAACCTACCATTACTTCCATCTGGAAAGTGCTTCTCCACATTTTATAGTGCTCCTGCCGAATTTCTTATCTTTCGCGCTGGTAAAGCTCTCTGTTCGTACGATGGTGTTATATTTAAATTCAACGATATAAAACCGAATCCATTTTGAAAGCCTTGTTACAGCTGAGACGTATTTAAATGATAACTACCGTTGGTTGTATTCGAATTCTTTTTCTTTTATTGTCTCTTTTCTTCATGAACATTATATGCGTTTGTTATTGAAAGCGCAAATAAATAAATCGGTAATTTGGATAAAGTCTCGAGTTTTTCCCTTCAACGGGTTTGATACGTGTGTTTTTATTTTGTTATGGTTTATTTTAGAAAATGTTTAAACGAAAAACATTTCACGTCTGCGAGTGGTATGATTTCAAATTAAATTCGCAGCATCTATTCTTCAAGTGTACCATTTCTGATTTAAACGCAATGCAATTTGTAGGTAAAATATATACTCGAATAATAGTACGAGCATGACATGAAATTTATACGAGTTCCGCTGTGTTTAGTGTTCGAACGTCATCGAGTGTTATTTGATCGAAATGAGATTTATCAAATTTGCTTATAATGCTTCCATATGAAAAGAGAATATACACTATGTATGCGTATAAGCACACGTTGAGGCGTTGACCGTAGGTTAGGTACCTACTTTATTGGAAATAGCGTGCGCGTACGCTCAACTTATGGAAAAGTGAAGCGAAGATCTCAACGAAGGATTTAAACAAAATAACGTACTCGCTGTCCAAAAAGAATGGGCCATAGAACGTGATTGGACTGTCGAGCTGAAGTTTTATCACGATATAAACCGTCAGGTCGAAGATTTTCATCATAAAAGAATCGGCGTAAATGACCAGAACTGTTGAGAAATGAAACGAAATTCGCGTATCGAGGAGAACTAGATACGAGTGTAAACGTGGTCGCGAGAAGAATGATTTTCAAAAGTAGAGAATTCATCCAATTCTCGTATGCGTTTTTTTTTCACAATCCAAAACTGGAATAAAAATTTGATTTGAATAAAAAAAAATTAACTTAGATTTTGATTAAATTCATGACGTTAGGATGGTCTTATCATTTTATAGGAAATTTGATGATTTTTTTATTTGTATTTGTTTGCTTCTACCCATTTATTAAGTTGTTCCATTTTATAACGAAATAATTCCATTCAAAAAAAAATTTCCCTTGAGTCAATTTTATGAGGTGTTCAAATAGTTTTGCACGTGTACCCCTCTTTGAAAACAATGGCTCCCCCTAAAAAATGAATAAGGTAGTGATTTAGCATGGGCACCCGCACTTTTATTTATAAGGTAAGTAGCAACTCATTAAAAGTTTTTTTTTTCAAGAAATAATGTTTTATACCTTATTATTATTTTTTTTTACATTTTAAGCACAAGAAAAATTAAAAAGAAAAAATCTTGAAAAATTTTGCATAAAAATTTCTTTCTTATTAAAAATCAAATCACTTTTTTGCATGAAATTCTTTTGAAAAACCAAAAAAGCACAATTGAAACTCCTCTTTACGAGAAAAACATAGATAAAGTAAGTACCTATTATAACATCAGAAAAATTCAAAAATTATAAATTTTATTCTAGAAAAAAAATTGAACAAAATCCAAAAAATTAAAAGATTTCTTATTCCAAAAAAATAAAGAATTTTTTCCAAAAAAATCAAAAATATTCTTCAATATGTTGTTATTTTTAAAAAAAACTAATAAATGAAAAGTAGGTAGGTACTAGGTATTTTTAGCTTTTATACCTACTCCTGAAAAAATTTATTTTCTTCAAAAAAAAATTCAGAAAAATTTTCACCCCAATGATTGAAAACCCTTCAAGTAAGTATTCAAAAAATCGGAAGAATTTTCATTCAGAAGATTTTTCATTCAAAAAAAAAATAATAAAAACCGTTTTATTTATTCCAAAAAAACTGAGGAATTTTCTTTCAAAAAAAATGAAAAATACATACTTTAGATACCTACTCGTAAAAGTACTTTCACGAAAAAAATTGGGAAATCTCTTTCGCCCCCATCCCAAATTATTATTTTTTAATGAAAAATATTTCTATACTACCAATGTATAAAAAATTTGAAAAAATGCCCAGAAAATTGGAAGATTTTCTACTAAAAAAAAATCAAAACATTTTTTTGATAAAAGATTTTAAAATATTTTTACTTCAGAAACTTCCAGGAATTTTTCTCTAAAAAAAGTAGTTTTAATTGAAAAAAAAATCCCTTCAAGAAAATTGAAATCTTTCTTATAAAAAAAAGAGAAATTTTTTTCTCTAAAAAAATAATAAGTAGTTTCAATTCCGAAAATTTTTTAAAAATTCCCTTCAAAGCGAAGAGAGGGTGAAAATTTTCATGTAAGTAAATAATTATCATTTTGAATTAAAAAATGTGCATTTCCTGAATAAATTTGAAAATGCACAAATTCAAATATTGTATGTAGTTAGCATAATAAGACCTTTAATTTTATCCAAGAAAATTCTTTTTTTTTTTCTTAGAGGAAATTGAAAGCTTTATAACTACAAAAATAATTGAAATAGGTACCTATACTTTTTTTTATGACACAAAAATTGGGAACTTTTTGTTATAAAAAAAATGAGAAATTTTCACAAAATTTTACTTATTTTTCCAAATTGTAAAAATTAATATTTTAAAATTTTTATAAAATGTCAAAATTTTGCAATTTGATCAAATTCAAAAATATTTTTAAATTTACATCTTTCAATTTTCTATCTTTTCCAACTTTGGATATACTACGTAAAAGTTGTTTCAACTTCAAAAAATGTTTAAAATCACCAAAGTTGTAAAACTTTGAAGTTCTGCCCAATTTTACAAAGTTTGAATTTTTACCTAAGTATCTACCTAAATTAATGATTTGCCTTTTTTGATTTAAAAAAATTTATCCAAATTTAAAAAATTTATTAAAGTTTAAGATTATGAAATTCTGAATTTTTTCTTAAAAAATGTAATAATAAATTCATCTAACTAAAAAAATTGTACTTTTTCAATTTTAGAAAATGTAGCAAACTTTTAAAAATTACCAAATTTTTAAGATTTTTTTCATAATTTTAAGAACTCTAAAATTCTGTTAAGAATTTATAGCGAAGTTGATTATGAAAATCAGATTTGCTGATGCTGATGCTGGCTGCTGCGATAGAACTTTTTATTATTGTTATTATTACCTCCGTATAATTTCAGTTTGCATCGTTTTATCTGACCTGATCATATGTCTGCGTATAGTCATTTCATGTAAATGCATACTGCATATTGCAGACGTAAATAATAAACCCTACTTCATTTTACTGTAATAGGTAATAATTAACGTGACTAACGTTTAATGTGCACAAAACTTCAACGTTTTATTAACGTAGGTAGATATGTAATAATTTCAACTGAAACGTTTTTACGAACTTGTAAAAATACGTTTCGTTCGGTTTAATTACGGACAGGTAAAGTAGTTTCGTCCATATTCAGTGTGTTGATTAGATGCAGTGCAGTTACCTATTTGTTAATGTGCAATTCCACCCTGATGTTGAATTTTCATTAATTCGAGATGTGGAGCTTATCACTTTCATCTCCGCCTATATCAGCTTTATAAGTACCTATTACAGGTAGATAAAATGATGAATGTGTTTACTGCTCAAATATATGCTGTAATAAAATAAATTTGTAACGAAATAGATAGGTCTAGGTACATAGGTAATAGGTATGTAATGTACGTTTACGTCGTTTATAGGTGTAACCACTCTATACCACTTCAATTGAAAACGATCACATGCTCGAATCGTTTTGCAGTTTATGAAAATATCGGACGACCCGAGGTACTTGTGCCATCGATTGTTTGAAAAAGTGTATTTATACGGTCGTGGAAAAATAACGTATTTCGATTATACTGATATGAGTACAATATGGACAACCAAGTGCTCATTGAGTATTTACGAATGCATTAGTGGCGTAATCGATGGAGTTGGTGTTCTCATCCTACTCGTTTAGCACGAATTGTATTTTCCCAGCGAAATGGTAAACAGTTTCATAGTAGAACTTGTGAAGAGGGTTGCAACGTTGATTTAATTATTTCTATTCAAGGGAATTTTATTGGTTGAAATGAACTGCTGTTCTCGACGTAGCATTATAATTTTATTTAATGCTTTTCAACAACATGCACTATCGTTTTGAAATATAAATGTGCATCTCATACTTATCAAATGGATACGGTATAGCGCAGTTTTATTTTTACAGAAATTTACCATATTACCGGTATCAACAGATAATATTGACCCAAGTTATTTAAATAATTCTCTAAAACTCGTATCAAATATTTTATTGATACAAACACTGCGGTTTTACACTCACCCAGTATTATGTGCTATATTGAGAGAATAAGTAGATGGGTAAGTAGATATTTAACGTATACCTACTTGAATTAACACAGTTCTCTTTTAGTTGACTGAAATTCAAACGTAAGACATAATTCTACCGAGTAAAAGTAGGTTTCCGTGTAAAATTACTCAAATCTTCAAAGTTGCAACCGATGTTTGCTTAAGAACGAAAACAGATTGAATACCCGGTAAACACACTGTATGCGAATCGCGTACTAATAGAGCGCTAGATTCGCATTTATCGTATACGAATAGCATGCGAAAATAGCGTACTATTAGCATATCAAAAATGTCCGCTTTTTTAGCGGCTAATTTCTAACGCTAATAGTACGCGAAATTAGCAGCGAATGTAGCGTTCTATTCGCTGTTAATTCGCTTGAGATTAGCGTTCGAAATTCGCCTCTAAAAAGCAGGCAAATGATTTTTGACGATTTCCACTTAGCAGTAAATTAATTATTCGAAAATATATCATATTTGTGATCGCAGATCTGTGAAAAATGAAATTATGCCGAATCGTAAAGTTTTTGGAGTACCTATCAGTGGCATTTGATAAAGTAATTTTTAGGAAAATCAAAATTACTTCCAAGATTTCAATCTACAACTTTTATTTGAAAAATTTCTCAATTTTAGCCCCCCCCCTCCAATTATGCCCAATACTACGGAGATAGATAGATAGATTAGATAGGTATAAGTACCTACGTATATTTATTACTCTGAATTGTGAGAGGGAAGAAGGGCTGCCCCGCTGTCCCAAATGAAAATTTTTTCAAACAAAAGTTGTAGATTGAAATCTTAGAAATAATTTCGATTATTACAAAAATTTCGATTTGACTCCTCCTTTCCTTATAATTTCGCATAATACTGCGTTCAAATTGGAGAAGGTAGAGGAACAATTGAAAAATTTTATAGCACTGATAAGACGTCTAAAATTTTTACGATTTGATAAAATTTAATTTCACACAGATTCACGCGATCACAAATAAGATATAAATTCAAAATAATTAACTTACCGTGAGTGGAAATCGTCCAAGAAATTCTGCCTTCGTCTCCATTCTCATCACTTTGAAATCAAATCATTGGTGTTTTTACTTAAAAAGAAGAAAAAACATCAAACAAAACACAAAATTCCCCAACAAAATCAAAAAACCCAGAAAAACCTTTATTTTATTGTTTAAATGTCACTGCGATATTTTCAAGTACACGTTCATGTTTGAAACTGACTTCTCTCATTTGTAAAACGTATTGAAAGAAGTTGTAGTGAAAATCGCATGCGATTCGCTAGCGAATATTGCGCTAATATCGTAAGAAATATCTGCACGTTTTCCACTGCGATTTTAGCATAAGATTCGTATGCGAATATCACGCTAATATCGTACGAACTTTTTGCCTGTTTTCGATGTGATTTCAGGCATGCGATACGCAAGCGAATATCGCGCTAATATCGCACGAAACATCTACAGGTTTTTAAATACGATTTTAGCATGATATTCGCTCACGAATAGTATACGAATTTATCTGAGAAAATTTTCTTCGATTTTTGCTTTGATTTCACATTCTATTCGTATGCGAATAGACCGCGATTTTCTTCTCTGTGATTTTAGCATACGAATAGCAGACGGTGTGTTTACCGGGTACTTACCTAATCTAAAAATTATGTAACTACTTGGGTTAACTTCATGATGAATAATGCGGTTACTATCGCTTACCAGTAGGCATCATTTATTCAAGTACACTACGTAATCTGCGAGTTTCGCTGCGTTTTGGTTAATTTATTGCATTAGGCACCTTAAAATAAATTCAGAGGTGAAGCTCACTTCAGAAATAGGTAAATACTAAATGAATCAAAATTACGAAAATAAATTCTGCCAAAAGACAATAGCCGGGTAAAATAGATGAATCGACTACCAGCAAGAATTTAACCAAATAGTCGAAGTTGGTCCATTTTTCAAAAAAAAACCATGATAAAATTTTTAGACCGCTACCTCAGCCCCTCAGCCTTATCCCCTTCCAGGTTCAAAAATGTGATATTTTGATCAGGTATAAATTTTTATTTTGACAGTTTTCAATAGATAAAAAAATGAAAAACAAAACAAAAAATACGTTATGTACCTATAGTCAAGATGTACAGCATGTATTTTTTCTGAATTTTTAAATATGGCGAAGGGCCCTAATATACCTATGTTAAAATGCAAAAAACCGAATTTTGTCAAAATTACTTTTTCGCGCTCAAAACAGTCATTTTTGGTCAAGGTGTTTTTTTTGTAATACCTATCTATATACCATGAAATACACCTAAATACTTATACACCGTCAATCTGAATTCAGAGGGAATTCGTTGATTTCCCTATTTTTTCTCATTTTCTTTTAAATTAGCCGATTGAGAATATTTTGGGAACCCTCAGTCTCCCAGGAGGTGTCTGGAGGGCCTAAGATTCATATATTATGGGCATGATTGTTTAAACTCGTTTTTTGTCATAATATTACAATTTTAGCGAAATCGAGAATATTTGATTTTTTGCCCACATTCATGAAAATTACACATTCTTGACTTCGAAAAATTGTTCTCATCAAATTCACATATCGATGGCCGGAAACACCGGGAACCATTTTTAACGTTAACTCCATTTTTTTAAATCTTACAGGAGCGCAAAATAAAGTTTTCACCCCTCAATCACTGATAAGCATTTATTGTCGAGTTCATAATAATTATGGATTACTTTTTCAATGTCACTATATGGGAAATTCCGTGCTGAATCGAATGGTAACATTGGTTTTTATGAAATCTCAAAAGAAACCAATGTTATCATTGAAAATACAAAAAAAGTCCCATTCAATTTTTTTTGTTTTTTCAATTTTACGTCAGTTTGCTTTGAGATTTTTTGAAAACCGACGATATCATTCGATTCAGCGCAAAATTTCCTATAGAATGACATTAAAAAGTCGTTTTTTGAAAACCATGGAGTCAACGTTAAATGGTTCCCGGCCATCGAATTATTTACCGGATATGATAGATGAAAAAGATCAAATACCTATTTTAGATTTCGCTAAAATTTCAGTGGGTATATGACAAAATAATATGGAGTTGAAACTCGCCCAAACACAGGTCTGTGATAACGTTATTTTATTTTAGGGGTTCCGTTTAGATGTTTTTATTTCCAAACATCGCATTTCGCTCTGTTTTCGTTTTCGTTATTTGCTGTAAAAGAATCCAGGTTCCGTTACCGGTTTCCGTTTCCATTTTCCACTTTGAAGAATTCGGGTTCGATTTCCATTTCTCACTTCGAAAAATTTGGTTATATGCTTTCACAAATTCACAATTGCAATATGAATATCATTTTTTTCCCCTTTAAATTTAGGTAGTAGAATGTGTTTTCATTTTCCAATTTAAAAAAACACACCGATAAAGAAGACGATTATGAATCAGCTGTGTGATTGGAATTGAGGAAAACTTGAGAAAAGTTTGAAATTGAAACGTGTTTTGGACTTATATCTAGTGCACATTCACAAATCCAAATTTTATTTTCAAGAAACTTTATTATTTCAATTTTCAGGTTTCCATTCTGTTTCCGTTTCCATTTTAAATTGATTCGGTTTCCATTTTGGTAACGTTTCCACTTGCAACTGTCGTAGTGTTTCTGATTCGTTTCCGTTTCCCAGTCAAAAAATACAGTTTCCGTTATGTTTCCAGTTTCGTTTCCG
The DNA here is from genome assembly GCA_959613365.1 of Balanococcus diminutus. Lineage (NCBI taxonomy): Eukaryota > Metazoa > Arthropoda > Insecta > Hemiptera > Pseudococcidae > Balanococcus > Balanococcus diminutus. The sequence continues at coordinate 38,847,661 of OY390715.1, read as the reverse complement.
TTTTTGTTATCACAGCTCTGTCCAAACATGAATTTTAGGCTCTCCAGACATCTCGTGGGAAACCGAGAGTTTCCAAAATGGCGTCACTCGGTTAATTTAAAAGAAAATTTAGGTCGGGGTAACAGCCCGTCTATTTTTACCCCCTCCGGTTCATTTTACCCCCTACTTATTTCCTAAAGTACCTACAATTTATGTTAAAAAAGTGATTTCTCTTTTGGGAAATATGATCAAGAAAATTACGCTTATTCCAACAAGCTATTTTTTTTCTAGCTTCATTACGCTGTGAGTTACATGGGGGTAAAAAAAACTGTGAAATAACGATTTTTTACAAATATATTTTTTTTGGGGGGGGGCAACCTAAAAATGTTGAAAAATTATTTTCTGTGGGAAATGGTCAGGAAAGTTTAGCTACTTCCAACGAGCTATTCAACTTTTTTCTAGCTTCATTAGATTTGGAGTTATGTCGAAAAATATATAGAAAAGTAAGCCTAAGGGGTCCAATAACTGGGACTTTACACATAACATTTATATGTTTTCCATTTTTGCACCTCTGAAGAAAGTCATTGAAAGTGCCGTTAGAGTACTTAAAACACTCATTTCATTTGGAAGATACCTACATTCGAAAAATTTTGAAAAATTTATTCGAATAGCAGATTGAAAAATCATAATTTAATATGTAACTTATACATTTGCTAGTACGAGTATTATTAAAATAAAATTAATCGAATATATTAAACCACCCGACGATAAACTTTTGCATAAAATATATCACCGACGATCAAATTTATAACCGCATTGTCAATATTTGATCGTCGATTAAAAAAATTATATTCGGTATAACGGCGCTGATTCATAAAAAAAATTTCGCTTATAGCTTGAGTAAATCTTTTTTCCGAATCTGTTTTATATTTAAAAAAGTATCATTAACGCAAAATGAAACGCATTAAAAGCGTTAGAGTTTTAGAATCTGTAACGCCGCGTCTCTCGTCGTGTCGATAGAATTGGAATTCCTCCTACTAAAGGAAACGGGACAGGGACACCCAACGATTAATTTACAGATTTATGGATGAAAGTTGTAAATGCCCAGAAAAACACAATCAAAAATAAAATAGAAATATGCTGAGGCTTGCCATAAAATTTTCTAATATTTTCTCGCAAATCATTATCCGGCGTTATATTATGAGAATTAATCTTCTCGTAGTTTGTTTTTCGCGTTGTCGTTGTTGTTCGAATAAAATGGGTGGGATCGTTAACTCATTTATTCCGACGAGTTATTTTTACGTTTATTAGTAAAATTAAAGTGCTGGATAAGGTTCGTTTTAATGATTTTACTTCGGATGCCAAATTATGTTTTGAAAGGAAAATTGAAAACTCAAATTTTTTATCGATGTGAGATTTGAATACTCGTATACGAAATGGTTTACATACCTTTTGCTGTTTTTGATTTACGAGCAAGATTGTTGTGCGTATCGAAACGATGAATTTCTTCAAAAAAGCAAGAAAAATACGTCAGGAAAGGGTGAATTTATAGGGAGAAAAAGTAACAAATTGTGATGTAATTAGAATTCTGATCATACATATTAAATCATGTGAGTTCTTATTTATTTTTCGTACATGATTTGTTTTCTTTAAATCACACTCTTGTAGAGAGGTATACATGGTGTCTCAGTAGTGAGTAACATGGCCTGAGATTTGGATAAGACCAAGTATCCTGTATCACTAGCAAAAAACGTTATAATTATACCTCACACATGGTGCCTAAATTTTAAAATGAAGAAGCTGTAAATCTTTGAAAATTGGTGTTTTGCCAAGCAAAACTGGTTGACAGTGACAACACTGGTTTGAAAAAAAAAATCCACCCCGGCATCGGCAGTGCATAGCACTTTGAAAAAACAAACTTCCAAACACATTGGGTTGCTTATCTTTCGGTGCACCGATGAAACATGAAAATTGCAAAATTCCGTTAGGACAAACATGGAACGAGTGTAACTTTTTGAGACGAACGAAAAAAGTCATTTGAAAAATTTGCCTATCTTTGAAAGTGAAGGTGCTATGGAGCATTGAACATCAAAAAGTGTCGATTTTCAAAGCTTTGTAGCCCCTTCATTTTCTAACATATACAAATTTTTTACCTACCTTTTTTGTTCCTCTAAAAAAGTTACACCTGCTTCATTTATTGTCCTGGCGGTATTTCGAATTTAAAAAAAAATCATTGCCCCTTCAACATCAAGATAGGCACCTGGTGTACTTGACGTTTTTTGTTACTGGCTCTCGATTACACCCAAATTTTATGTCTAGTTACTCTGAACTAGGGCTGTTCGGATACCCGGTCCGAATCGGGGATTCGAAATCGGATTCGGCGTTTAAATGGAACCGGGTACTCGATTCCTACCCGGTTCTTGAAAATTTTCTGTGGTATGCTTGATTTTTGAATCAAAATTTTTTGTTTTATATACAATTTGGCGTCGACTTTATTAATCGAAGTGTTTTTTTTATAGTTTTTTGAGTTTTCGACCAATTTTAGACAAAAAAAATTGTTATGAAAAAATAAAAAATTAGCCACATTTATGCAATTCGACAATTTGTCACGATTTTTTATGAATAAGATCGATTAAGATAAGGAACCGGTCCGGATTCGGGTACCCGGTTCCATAGGTAAAAATATCCGAATCCACGTACCCGGGTACTCGAACAGCCCTACTCTGAACCAGGCCACCCTATAAGTATATCTGCTTTTAAGTAAGTTTCAGGGACGAAAGTTCGAAGGTAAGAGAATATAGAAATGCTGTCGAGCCTAATTTGGAAGTATTCTACAAAATCGACGAATTTTCAAACGATTCTGAATTTTTGCAAACGAATATTTTTTCGCTTTCGCGCTTCTGGCATTTTTTTTTTTCTATCGACAAATTACGCGAAATTGGGCTGGAAAATGGTCTAATTTGTCACTAGTATAGTTCGAAAAAAAAGTTGAAAGTTGCGAAGTAAAAAAAAAAAAAGAAGTTTTTATTCGAATTACCGAAGATTCTGAAGTATACGAGTATTAAGCTATCCAACCAGGTTATGTAGGTATTCATATTTTAAAGTGTATTGTAGATTGCCGACGAGGTTTTTTTTTTTCACGGGTTTATGTATACATAGATATTGAAATAAATTATTTGCTTTTAACATCGTTTTATGGCGAACATTCTCCAATTTTCTACCTGATTTATTATGTGTAGGGGTTCGAGCCAACAAATAACACCGCCTCATTATAATGGTACCGTTTCACAGATTTGGTCTTTCTCGTACAAAAGGCGTTATATTTTTAAAGGATTTGCAACATCCAACGCACAAATTTTTTGCCCTCTAAACACAAGAGATTATTTCCTGTTTAAATGATCCTATATAATAAAAAAATGTTGGATAACCATTTTAGCGGGAGTCTTTCTGTATTGGACATTTTTCATAAATTCTCATCGTTTCCATGAAATGTGATTAGCAAGAGATACTTTCGATTGTTTTTTTTGCAAAGTGTATAATATGTATATACTTAGGTATGAGTATTAGGAACATATTTATCACAATTCCATTCAAATACTTTATGTAAAACTACGTTTTTTATATACCTAGAATTTCAAATACCAATGAAACAAAATTTTAAAAATTTGGTAAAAATAGGAAATCCTAAAAAATCATAAAATTTCAAGTATGTAAGCAATTGAAAAATTAAGGAAAAATAAGAGAACTGAAATTATATAAAATTTGAAAATTTTGGAAAAATTAAAAGTTACAAAATATCATATCTATCTATCAATTGTCTAAAATAATTGAAATACATTTAAGTATAAGAAATAATTTAAAAATCAAAAAATTTTAAAACTTGAATTTTCGAGAAAAAAAAATTAACGAAAAAGTGGAAAAGAGCATAGCTGGGTCTCTGAGGGGTGAATCAGCCCCTGGCTGTAATTTTGAAATTAAATGACGGAAATTGGTTCTTAGGGTCCAATAACTCTCTGGTAGAATTTTTGACCTCCTGCCTCACATCTACCCACTTAGTTGGGTCAAATTAGTTTTCTTGTAATACAGTTTCATTTTCCACAATTCTTAAACAATTTTTTTCAAACTTGCTGGATAATGAACACCACAAGGGGTTGTTTTTTTCATTTTTTTCAATTTTTTAAAAAATTTCCTCGGTGTGGAAATGCGTTTATTTTTAATCGACATGATTCTTTCGTGCCTGCCAAAAAAGTGTTATGTAATGCACCCATTAGAGTGGCCCCAATTTTTAATTTACAGTTTTGTTGCACATTTCCAAGTTTTCTTCTTTTTATGAGAAAATAATTCCCAATTTTCACCTAATTGAATTTCAAGTGAACCTCCCAAAACATATTTTTTTTAGAAAATTAAAAAAATTGTATGTTTTTCAAAATTTTCTCTACCCAAATTTTTCATTTTCCTTACATAATTCTTACGACGCCTTCAATTTTTCCAAAAACAAGAATGATTCCTTATTTTTTTATTTTTTGCAACCAAATTTTTGGTGGTGCCTTTAGCCTTCCCCCTTTAAAATTTCATGAGAAGTCAATAGCACTGAAAAAATTAAAATGACTAATCTTAAATATTTCAAAATAGAATATAATATGAATAATTGGAAAAACTAAGAAATCTCAAATAAATAAGAAGTTTGAATGTTTCAAAAAATCGATAAGTTGAGAAATCAAAAATATGTATCTAAAAACTCAAAAAAAAAATAAAAAAATGAAAAATTAATAAAAGGTAGATAAATAATTAAAATATTCAGATAAATTTTGAAAATTAAGATATTGATGAATCAAATGTATAAAAAAATTGAGAAATCACGAAGTTATTCTCTATTGATTAAGGTCTCACACCCTCTTTTGTAAATGTGCTTTCATGCTATTTCCATGTGGAAAGTTTTCTTGAAAAGTAATTTCAAATTAACGAGGGAAAGCGAAGATAGGCTATAATAATTATAATAACGTAATGAAAAAATCTAATTAAAATTCACTACTTATTATCCTAGTAAAAAATTGAAAAATAATCTATTGCTAGCAGATAGGTAGCCAAATTTTAATCATTAGAAACACATAAAAACGCTGTAATCAACAGCAATAAAACCTACGAAACTTTTTATACTTGATATTAGTTTTTGTCATTAATTTCTTGGTAGATCTTTTTTCGAATTTGAAAACAACAAAGTATGAAATTACCGAAATCTTGTTTAAAATTAGTTTTTAAAAATATAAAAAAGTTTTTCTTAAATGTAAAATATAGATATCTATATCCCAAGTTTTTTCTTTTAGGCGAACAATTGAAAATAAAAGAGAAAAAGTGTAAGTAAGTTTGTTCTTTACGATGACTTTTATTTTTCTTTTCGTTAAGTGGAATTATAATTAAATTAATTAACTTTATCTTTAATAAGTATACCAAAATTCTATTCCCTAATCGCAAAAGAGACTTCGGTTAGTATCTATATGTATGTTTGAAGATTTTTTACTCTAGTAGGTAATAATTAACTTATAGCCAAATACATATGTTGCCTGTCCAATCATTATTCCTGACAGTTACATACATTAATTTGTATCATTCATCGTTTATTATTTTTACGTTGACTTTACTTATTTAAGGTAAATGGATTGTCTCAATAAAATATCCTTTGAAAATAACAAAAATGAAAAAACTGAAAACATGGGTGATATGTAATTACAGGACATGTTCGTAGAATCCTTCGCCTAAAGTTTTATTGGAAAAATCGGCGGACTATTTTTTCTTTAAATTTATTATAGCAAAATAATTATGAAAAATTTGGTCATTTTTACTCTAATCCTGAGCATGTAACTACCTATATGCTTTGAAATTTGTCGTGTGAAAAAACTAGGAGTAAAATATAAACCCACATTTTCGAACGTGAAGATAAATGGAACGATCAGACAATAATTTCAGGCCCATTAAACTAAAACGGTAGAATTCATATGTCAGTTTCTTGTAAAACTTAGTCTATTTAGTGTTTTGTTTATACGCCTATTCCTGTATGGTTATACCACCGTATTCATATTTATTTATGACAAAATCGATAGTTTAACCTGCGAATGGTCGTTAATATTCAATCTTGTGAATTTATTGGAATAATGTCAAAAGAGGGAACTTTCTCAGATGAATCCACCCGATGAAATTGTAACATTAGGCGACAAAAATATATGTATCGCGATAAGATTTCCATTTGGAAGAGAAGAAACGGAATTGGGATAAGACTTTATGAATTCATTTTTAAAACATTGTCTGCTGGTTTGCGAAAATTTCAACCTGTTTTTTTTTTTTTTTTTTTTTTTTTGTATTTTTTTACACGATTTGTTTCCCAAAAACGTAATTTCAAAATAAACTCACAGTATTGCAATTGAATGTTTTAAAATTAGATGAATGTGAACATCTTCAAGGGGAGAAAAAAATGAAAATTGAAAAATTTTTACAAAAGATTGAAAATTACCGAATTTCTAAATTGATGTGTTTTATTGTTTTCTACAAAGGGAAAAAAATCTCAAGATATTTCGTCATAGGTACTTTCTTTTTTCTTTTTTTTTTCAAATCTGTATTTTTTTTAATCCAAACCTGAAAAAAATTCCAACTTGAAAATTGAATTTTTGGTAGGTTTTGAAAAAATATTGGATTTTTCAAATTAACGCATTGTCAAAAATTCAACATTAATTTTTGTAACTACTTTTTTTAAAAACATTCCTAATACAAAAAAAAAAAAAAAAAAAAAAACATTTTAAAATTGAACTTTTTGTAGGAGATTGAAAAGTGCGGAATTTTTCCAATTTATACCAATATTTTTCAAAGTTTGTCAACGCATTATTTTTTTTCTATGCTTTATGCTCGTCTTGGAAAATAATACTTCGAAACTCCTCAAATAATTAATTTTGAAATTAATTTGAAGATGATTGATTTTTTCGCAATTTTTTCTACCTGTGCTGGAAAAATAATATGCAAGTGAAAAAATTGAGACAAATTTTGGAAAAAAGTTATATTACTTGTATGCAGAACATTTTTCTGTATAAAACCACGTACAGTAACTTGAAATTTTTAAACAGCTGGCAAAAATTAATTTTTCAACTTGAAAAATTGTTTTTCTGCACGACAACAAAGTTTTAAAAAAATTGAAAAAAAATGTCATCAAAATTTGAAATGACTGCAATAATTGTAAAAATTTCCACACTTTTTGAGAACCTTTCAAAATTCATTTTTCAAAGACATAATTTTTTTTCTAAATAAGTATGTCAATGTATGGAAATTTTTTAGAAATTGTATTAATTCGGAAAATTTCATGTTTTCCGACCCCTGCCAAAATTCAATTTTCAACTTAATTTTTTTGAAATGTCTGAGTTATACAAAAAACGAAGAAAATAATTACGAGAATTTTTGAAAAATGTTCTACCCATAGAAAAAATAAAACGCATGATTTTAAAATTCCATATTTTTCAAATCGCTACGAAGTAGTAGTCTATGGTCCAACTGGCAAAAAGTGTTCATTGGGTTGGCATTTTTGTGGGATAAAAAAATCAGTTGGCTTTTTGTATGTTAGGGTCCAACATTCCAGAAAATGAGTATTTTGGATTTTTGTAGTTGCACAATAGGGAGCTGGAGCCTCAAAACCCCCATTTTTCGAAGTCGCTCGGGAAAAAAAATAATTTTTGCAGTTTGGTAGCGGACACTTTCCCCACTCCGAATATATGTTTACTTTCCTTGGGCACTTGCACAAATGAGCGCTAGGCCCCCTTAAGTGCGATTTTTGGCCAAATTCGGCTATTTTCGACATAATAAAGGCTACTAGGCACCCAAAAACAAGTTTTCTCAAAAATTGACTCGAAAAAAACAATTCACCAAAAAAAAATCGTTATATTTTAGACTTTCCCCTTTAGTACAGTGATAGCCAATACTTACTCTAATCATCCATCATTAGGCACAGTTTTTCAGGTTGTGAGGGCTTGGAGTGGAATTTATCAACCCAAGAAGTAAAAAAGGTCCATATTAGGCAACCTTGAATTTTGTAGTCAAGTTACACCTGCTATTTTGATGATACTACTAATTTTTCAAATAAATAAGTTCATGTTACCTCAACGCGTACCAATATTAACCACTCGACTCCCAATTTTCCATATACTTTTCCTTCGACCAGGATATTAATAGCATGATAAATAACAGGAAAAGTCAAAAAGAAACACCTCTCTTCAAAAACTCGGTCTACGGAAAATACCTACACTTCACCATCTTCTCGTAAAGCATTTATAAACGAGTATGACCGGATGAACAGAGATAGCTGAAATGTAGCAGCGAAAAAGAAAATGTTGAAAAAGCGACGACTCATTTTTTTTTAGTAAATAATTGCTAAAGTAATCAGCGAACAATGGTTTGAAAATTCGTTTTCAGCGCTAACGGCCACTGCCATATTTATTTTCAGTGGCAGAAGGGTATTTTTAATACAGTAGTGTATATAACTTGCAGTGTGATAATATTATACTTTTCACTTGTAAATGGAAAAGAAATCAGCAGGAATTTCAATAGCTAGCTATTCGCAGTAAAAAGTTGAAAAACTTGAAAATTATAACCCGAAAAAATCAATTCACCCTTTTACTTTTTTGTCGAGGATTAGTTTTTCACACGTAGGTTATTACGAGTATTAGGTGCCGATTTTTATTCTGCATTTGGTATGTGATGTGCTTTTTGAAACGAGAGCATGTGGAAATTTTCTCTCCAAAGGGTGAATTTAAAGCGGCGCTGTAACAATAGCCATGAAACGTTCATCGTCGATAGCATTACGACCATGTCAAAATTAACGTGCTAACCTCATTAAACACGAGAAAACATGTTTGCGCTAATTAGCTTTATCGCGTGTACGAATAGAAAAAATTGGTAATAAATTTTTCTTGTCTTCGTCGCGCTGCGCTGACTATAATTTTAAATAAGTAATTTATTTCGGTCTGAAATTAATGTCCTCGCTGCGATTGAGTTAAACCGAAACCTAAACCGAGTGGTTCTCTTTTTATAATAAAAGAACAACAACACAAAAATGAATTGTTTAAAAGTGATTTTTCATCTTAACAAAGATTTCGACGGATTTACGAAATAAAGCGTAAGACTAATGATCTGGAAGGAAAAATAAATAATGAAATTACGTTGGTTAAAACGAATCGTTTCACTGACGGAAAAAATAAAAAGAATGAAAATTTTTATTAGTATTGTCTGCGTGAAATTAACAAATTTCGTTAATTTTCAATACAAAGGAAGTTAAACAACGTATTTTGAATAAATGTTTAAAATAAAACCTGTACAAAAGGATTTTTAATAAATGCTCAACTTTTATCGAAAGTGGAAATCAGTTTTAGTTTGAGAATGATTTTAGAAAAGGCTTACCTACTTTTTCTGTTTCGTTTTTCCACTCTTTCGCAACTTTTTTCATTGTTTTTAATGACCCATTTGGGAATCCCTCCGCATTTTCATTTTCTTTTGTTGTTTATTCGCTGTCGTGAAAAGCGCTTTAATCCGTACCTTCATCATGCAGCTGTTGAAAAACGTTTATAGTTTTTTTATTATAAAGGGGGAAAACTTATTACAATGAGTTCGACCTTTACCAGTTATATCCAATAAATGGTGTAGTAAAGCAAAATAATATTCAACTTGCAGATATTTTCAACCGTTTGATAAGTCCGCCGGATGCCTTTTTTTTAGTCTTCTATTCTACTGTAACATCTACCTACGTTGAAGAAAAAGTATAAATTCTAGAAGTGCATTACGACCCAAATGTGGCTATTAATAACCTGTACGAATATTTCCACGACACTTGAGAAGTTGAACGTTTTGCTTGGATTTGTTTAGTTAGCTTTGCAACGCTTGCTCTAGCTATGTACGAAGACTATAGCCTCACGCGTATGATCCAAATTTATGTTTCTACCTGTCAGGGGTTATCTGTTTGAGGAATTTACTTAGCTCACCAAAAAGGTTTACACACGTTTTGCTCGCGCTCTCTAATTCCATAAAATATTTGCGGCCGCGGGTAGGCTACGTTCGGACGGTAAATAATGCAAGATTGATAATACGTACCTAGCTAGTAGCTACCTACTGTATACTTACTTGAAGAAAAGTTCGAGTTGTTCAATTTTTAGCCGATTTTTTTTTTTTAAATTTAGGCTATTGTGTCCGACCCTAATTTAGAAGGAGGGGGGGTAGAAGAGTTCTGACCCCATTTCTCGACGTTTGGGACCAAAAGATGACGATCTGACACATGTCACATATTTATATATATATATATATAATTTTACCCCTACTTTTGGAACTCTAGGGCCGAGCCTAACAGGTCAAATGAGGTCAAACTTGATATGTAGGGTTCCCTCGATGGCGGAATAATGCAAAAAAAATTTGGGGCACTAACTCAAAATTGGGGATATGACCACTTTTTGAGAAGGGCGCGGGGGAGCCCCAATATCATGAATTTTTTTGAAACTTGCCCCAGGGATGAGAGCCCTAATTACCTACACCATAGTCAAATTTCAGCCCCCTAAGTCATCCCCACCCATTTTAGGGCTCAATGGGGTCATTTTTTCACGTTGATCAGGCTACAGACCTCCCAAATAGGGCTAGTTGGCCAAAATTTTCATCATGGATCAAATTTGTGCTCCTGATGTGCCTTTTGTAGGTTTCAACTTGTGGGCTCCCTTTGACCCCTGTCAAGGGTCAAAAATCAAGATTTTTCACTATTTTTCAAATTTTACCGCTACTTTTGGAACTCTGGGGCCGAGCCTAACAGGTCAAATGAGGTCAAACTTGATAGGTAGGGTCCCCTCGGTGTAGGAATGATGCAAAAAAATTTTTGGGGCCCTAACTCAAAATTGGGTATTTTACCCCTTTTTGAGGGGGTGCGGGGGAGCCCCAATATCATGAAATTTTTTGAAACTTGCTCCAGGGATGAGAACTCTAATTATCTACACCATAGTCAAATTTCAGCCCCCTAAGTCATCCCCACCCCATTTTAGGGCCCAAAAAGTGGATTTTGGGGTCATTTTTTTCACGTTGATCAGGCTACAGACCCCCCCAAATGGGGCTGGGGGGGCCAAAATTTTCATCATGGATCAAGTTTGTGCCCCTGATGTGCCTTTTGTAGGTTTCAACTTTTGGGCCCCCTTTGACCCCTGTCAAGGGTCAAAAATCAAGATTTTTCACAATTTTTCATGTTTTTCCTCGTTTCCCGGTATGTTGATCAGCCTGCAGCCCAAACCAAATGACCTTGGATGCTAAAATTTGGTATTTAGGATCGATAAGGATCACTGAGGTGCCTTTTGGGGGGGGGGTTGACCCTTGGGCCCCAAAATTGGGGGTGGCCCCTTTTGAGGGGGCTCTAAAGAGGCCCCAATTTGACAAAATGATTTGAAATTTTTACCAACAACAGTGACTCTGATTGTCTCCACTGTATCCAAATTTCAGCTTCCCAAGTCATCCCCACCCCATTTTAGGGCTCAAAAAGTGGATTTTTAGGTCATTTTTTCACATTGATCAGGCTACAGACCCTCCAAATGGAGCTGGGCCTAAATTTTTATCATAGATCGAGTTCATGCCCCTGATGTGCCTTTTGTAGGTTTTGACCTTTTTAACCCCTTTTGACCTCGATACAGGGTCAAAAATCAATATTTTTCAAGTTTTAACCTGTCTTTTCTGACGCGTTGAACAGCCTACAGCCCAAACTAAAAGACCTAAACAATCGAAATTTGGGATGTAGGGTCAGTAGAGGTCACTGATGTGCCTTTTGGGGGTTTCGACTTTTGAGCACCATTTGACCTCCGTACAGGGTCAAAAATCATAAATTTTCACGTTTTAACCTCTTTTTTGGTGTGTTGGCCCTCGTCTGAAGAGCTGAAAGTGTGAGGGGGATTGAGAGCGAAGCCCTCAATCCTCTCCTGCCATGTCCCTATTGAGGGTAAAGCCCCCCAAGAGGGGCATGGGGGCGGAGTCCCCATCTGAAGAGTTGGAAGTGATGAGGGGGTTTGGGTCGGAGCCTCAACGGGGGTATGGGGGCGGAGCCCCCATCTGAAGATGAAATCTTCAATGCAGAAAGGAACTAAAACTGAAGATAAAAACCTGACATTTTTAAACTGAATTTGAAGTTAAAACTGATATTGAAACTGAAATACCATGGATGAAAACGTTTTCAAAGTGGTACACTAACTTGAAAAAAAAAATTCGGCTGTCGCGGAGCATCTTGACTGCTACGCGTTTTTTTTTTTATATGTGGCTGTATTCTACTTGAAAAAATTTCAACTCGGATAAACAGATAAGGGTTGGACAAGTAGACACTTGAGCCTATTTAAATGGAAGATAGAACAGGCAGATGCCTAAAAATAAACAATCACGAAAGAAGAATTGTGCAATTAAAAAACTCACAAAGGAACCTCCCCAACTCGTCACCTCCGATTTCGCTTAAATTTGGTTCACTGAAAGAACATGCCACCCACACCTCACAGCCAAATTTTTAGCTGCCGAAGTTGATTTTTCGATTTTTGGCGAATTTTTGAAAATGGCTAAAATCACCCTAAAAAACCAATTTTTGGAATAAAAATCGCAAATTTTGATATAGAATCCTGAAAATTGGTTTGTATACTAAAGTCGACCTCCCGAGTCGATTGGGACCATTTTCGAAGCGATCTGGAGCCTCCAGAAAAGGTTGAGTTTTCTCCAGCGCACTGGAACTGCTCCAGATGGCGCTGTAATTAACTTCGGCAGCCGGCAGCTGAAAATTTAATCCTAGCGTTAGTGTGATGTCATCTATCGATTCGCATAGTTGAATCGAAAATTCGAGGCGACGAGTTCGGGCGTGTATTTTCATGACAACTTGAAAATTTGGCATTTTTTAAAAATTTCCAAAAAATCAGATTCTCCAGAATATCGTTCGAAACTTCGTTTACCCCCTAAAGTCGACCCCCCGAGTCGATTGGCACCATTTCCGAAGAGATCTGGAGCCTCCAGAAAAAGTTGACTAGCTAAAAATTTAACTGTGAGGTGTGGGTGGCATGCTCTTTCAGTGAGCCAAATTTCAGCGAAATCGGAGGTGTCGAGTTGAGGAGGTTCCCTTGTCAGAAAAATTGAAAAATTATGTCACAAAAATTATGGAAATTTTCGGGAGTGTTGCACGCTAAATAATCAAAATGATCTGAAGAAAAAAAATCCAAAAAATATATTTTGCCAATATTTAAAAAAATAGGGAATAGGTATCAATAATGCAAAAAAATAAAAAATAATAATTAATAATGTATCGATTCCAGCAAAATATTGAAAAGTTGAGAATTCCAAAAAATTTAAACATTTTATTGAAAATTAAATAAAACTGAGGAAATTGAAAAATAATAAAAATGAAAAAATCTTGAATTATTTAAAAATATAAAAAACTGAAAAAATAGGTAAAACTAAAACTGGTTAAAGTGAGAAAGAATTTTGTGCAGAAAATTTGTCTTGGGATAAAAATTTTTTTCAAAAATTTTTAAAAGCGAAATTTTTTAACAGAGAACCTGAAGTAAAATCAGAGATTGATACCAACAGTTATTTCATTGACCGCCCCCCCCCCTCCATATGCCAATTTTCAATCATCAAAAAGATTTTTTCCAGGAGTATATTTAATTGAGCAGATCTCGAATGTCAATAGTGATTTTCATGAAAAAAATTTCCAAAAAATACTTTTAGTTCAAGGTAGGAATACATTAATTATGGTCATTTTTCCCAAGATTTCATAGGGAAATATTTGAAATTAAAAATAAAATAAAATAAATAAATTAGTTTCCATGGAAATTTAAAAATCTCAAAACTATAATAAATAAAAAAATTTTCAAGTTTCAGAATGTCTGACAAAAAGCCTAAAAGTCATAAGATTTTTAAAAATCTTCAGAGTTTCAAAACGTCAGACAAAATGTACAAAAGTCATAAAATTTATTTAAAAAAATTAAAAAGTCTAAAAAAAAGTCATTAAATTTATAAAAAAAAAATCAAGTTTAAAATGCCTGACAAAATGTCTGAAAGTCATCTTTCTATGTATAAAAAAAAAACAAGTTTCAAAATGTCTGACAAAATGTCTTAATAATGTTTAAAAGTCATAAAATTTCAAAAAAATTTACAAGTTTCAAAATGTCTGACATAATGTCTAAAAAATCGAATTTATTAAAAATTTTCCAAGTTTTTTTTATGTCATCCAAACCTAACCTAACGTAACCTAACCCAATCGGAATTTTGGGTCGGATTTTAGTCTCGTTTTTTTCTATTTTGGTCTCCGTAAAAGCATATGTGAACCGCTCTGAGAAAACATACCTCTCGTCAAAAAATTGATTTTCAGATTTTTATGTGTTTTATATAGAAACAATAATATGTATTTTAACTTTGAACGCGTTTTCTCGAGACTACGTTTTTGAAGAGAGGTATGTTTTCTCAGAGCGAGTAACATATACTATGCTAAAATAAAAACATGAGAAAAAATATACCTATACCTACCTGTTTAAAAAATTGAGCATGCGAGTAACAAAACGTTGCGGTAATAATTTTGCTTTGAGCACTTGAACATTTTTTCTAAAAATAACCTATGTTTATGCCTTTGGATTTCAATTTAGAGAGACAAAAAATAAGAATAAGAATCACTCACTTGGAGAAAAAAACATTGATTCTTTGTACTTATTTTGCTGAATTCATTATTTTTCGATTTCGAGTACTTACATTGTCATTTGGTAGGTACGTATAATAAAATGAAAGTAAGTATAAGATAAAAAACTTTTTTTTTCTAACCAATCGGGGGTATATATTTTTTAGTTGATTGAATTTTTGTTGAATATTTCGAATTGAAATTGGCTTATGCGAGGTAAATCGCGTGAAAGGAGTGAATTGAAGTATCATTGATATGTCTCATACTCGATTTATAAAGAACCCTGATTTAAGAATTGTTGGCAATTTGAAGGTTTAGTAAGAGATTTTTTTCTAAATGAAGTGTTCGTACATAGCATCGGTAGGGTAAGAACATTCATTATGAATGAGCATTGAGCACAGATGGTTGTTTGCAAATTTGATATTTCAAGTTCATTGCTGAAACTACTTACGAGTATGTCATGTCATAAATTCTTGTGGTGTGACATTCCTCGCTGCTTCAAGTTAGTTACCTACATTTTGCTGGTGCTGTTGATAAGAAAAGTGTTGTTATAATCGTTGGTAACGAAACAAATATAAAAAGGAAACGAGAGGGCAGGCTGGAATTTTATTGTCGTTTTTCATTTCCGTATTAACGAAATAAAATCGTATATCAAATTTTACGCTACACCCTCCTGTTTGTTTAATTATATTTTTCAACCATATTAATTCAAATGTACATAAATCAAAAAGGTAATAGTATTATTATAAAGCCACGGCATCTTTTTTTTTCTTTTTTTTTTACGACGCGACGAGGGAAAAAATGCGAAAAAGTGATCGTAATTCTCATTAATTCGCGTAATTCGCATCTCTTAAAATAGTTGATAATTTTTTTATCTAATGAAACATTAATATTTATCTACTTTTTCAAATTCGTTTAACGTAAAAGTTCGTCGTGTAATTAAAAAAAGACGGAAATTCGTTAAGGGAACGTAATTTCAACTTCGGTTGCTCGAAGATTGATATTTAATAACATTAACCTTTTCTTATGAGCATAACATATAAACGCGTACGTAACGCGCGTTGCAACGAAATTTAATTAATATCACAGTTTGAAGCAGCGGAAAACGGATATTCTAACAATTACAATTTTAACCACAACCCCTCTTGGTACGTTTAAATATGAATAATATGATTCACATTTCAACGGGTACAGAAGAAACCGACAAGATTTTCATTATTTTAACGCTGAAAAACTAGCATTCAGTTTTAGCTACAAATGATTTCATGACCCGAATTTACTTCAAATAGGTGGGTACGATGTAAGTTATGCATACCTAGGTACCATAGCTTTTTCAGCGCAACTTGGAGGACTGCTGAATTTGTTTGTAAATAAAAGTTGTGCGAACCGCTTGTTAATGACAAACAGACATAGGGGAGAGCGGTGCCATGTAGAGCAGGACGAGGTTCGGAAAGTAGTGGGAGAGGGTATATTACGAAGTTATGAAAATGTTTTCTTTACAAGCTGCGATGAAATATTATGCATAATTTCAACAAAAAAAAAATCGAACAGTAACTTGGAGAAAATTGTAGAAGTACATACAAAATTCATGTTCATTTCTTCTTTTTTTCGATAACTTGAGTATGAATCAGCGTAAAATGTACCAAGTATTTGAAAATTTAAGAAAATTTTTTGTTACACGTAAATGAAAAAAACTCCTCCTTATTTTTAATTTTTTTCAACTGAATTTCGGGCGATGCCAGTGCCAATAAGTAATGTAATTAGATATCCCGTTTTTGGGAAAAATGAAAACTTTTAAGCAAAATGTTTGCAACTTAGGTACTTTTACCCAGAAATGACTTATTCGGAGATTTGTCATCTTTACTACTGTTTTTAAGAGCCATCTTCATTATTCCTCATCTTCGAGTTGTTTTACCCCTCGGGGGGGGGGGGGAGAAATATACCACTGCGGTTTGTACAAAATGCCTGGAACTTGGGCTCTGTTGCCTGACTTATCGTGTTCTTCTTCTTCCATCTGGTGGGTGAGCATCCACTCCACATCCTCCTCTCATTCCTTGCTTTGCACAAACAAGGACTCCTTTAAAGGTCATAAAATTGTAATTTATCCATATCACATTTTTGGAAAATAAAATTAGGTATTCATAAAGACCGATGACGATGATTTTTCAAGAACCGTCATTTTCCACTTTTTCCTCATTTTTTGATAGCTTTTGAGAACTTGTCAAGATCACAACAACTAACATGAATCGATGTATGAAAATTTGTACGTAATACCATAGATTAATCTATAAATAGATAGCCAACCCATGCATAAAAAAGTCTCGCTTATTTTGTTAAAAAAGAGCCCGTTTTTCGTCTAGTTATGAAGCTCTTTCAGAGGTGGCAGTTACGCAGCAGCATTTTTAGGATGGAAAGGGGAAGGACGCAGACATATCGCGCACAAGCGCATGTTCACTTTAAGACGCCCTCTTTCACAAAACTGTGGAACTTGAATTTTTTTCAAGGTTGACTAAAAGCAGGTTGAGACTTTTTTACATAAGGGCTGATGGCTATCTATTTATAGGTTAATCTATGGTAATATTGTAAGTATGTATGTAGGTACTTACTTACCTACATTGTGTTAAGATTATTACTTTTATTTTTTATTTCAGTTGATTTTTTTTCTTTCAAAAAAAAAAAAAAAAAAAAAAAAAAATCAGCTAAAATGTATTACGTCTTATAATCATAAAAGCAAGTGTAAAGTTGGAAAATCACAGAGGCTGTCTTATCAAGTGTGAAAGTAGATACTTAGTTAGGTATTAGAATGGGAAGAAAAAAATCGATGGTTTTCGATTTTGCTCATTTTTTAATAGATTTTGTTCATTTTTGAATTGAAAACTCTCTATACCAATTTTTAGCCCCTAGGTCACTCAAGAGAGGAGCTATGGTGTTTCTAAAAGGGGTAATTTTTGAGAGAGAAAAAACTGTTTTTTGCGTTTTTGACCCCCAAACCCCCTCTAAACAAAAGCTGTAGCGCAGGTTTTTAGTTGCAATTTGAGATTGTGCTTCGACCTGAATAGTTGTTTTTTCGATTTGAACCCATCTTCTTTTTCCCACTCTTGATTTTATGTTTGAGGATCTATGTTTTCAAGTATCGCAAAATCATTTTTTTCGCATAAAATAAAAACTAGGTACGTTTTCTATGAAGAAAAGTGTAATAATCAATCTTGTATAGCATAAAATTTTCACCCAGTACATTATGTTAAATTTTACGTTGACTCGATACAACGAGAGAGACAAAAAAAAATAGGAAAAGTAAAACGAAAAAAAGTGTACATTTTCTTGATTTTTTATTTTCTTTCGTAATATAGTCAACGTAAAATTTAAGACATGTACTGGGTGGCAAATTTTGTGCTCCACACGATTGGTCTTCATATAAATTATACTTTTTTTTTCATAGAAAGCATAATTATTTTTTTTACATTACCTACATTACAACATTGGGCAAAAAAAAAAATGATTTTTAAAAAACTAAAATCTAGGGCGGGGAAAAGAAGGTGGATTCAAATTGAAAAAACAACTAGGTAGGTATTCAAATCAATACAAAATCTCAAATTGCAACTGAATACCCGCGTAACAGGGTTTGTTTGTGGAATTTTTGAGGTCAAAAACTCAATAAACCACTTTTTTTTTTTGAAAATGGGTTTTCTTTGAGACACCTTAGCTCCTTTCCTAACATCCTGAGTGATCATCAAGGGGACTGAAAAATGTTATGGAAAGTTTTCAACTCAAAATGAACAACATATTCAATAATGAGCAAAATCGAAAAAAAATCAATTTTTCACTCCACCCAAATACGTACTTATGCTGCTGTGACCATTTTGCTTGAATTAAAAAAATCATGTTTTAATTTTTTTTTCCATCATTTTTTCAAAAATCAATAGCATTGGCACCACTTGAAATCAGTGATGCCGGAACGTAACGATAACGGTAACGAAAAACGAAAAATAACGGAATTTTTTTCGTTACAAGTAATGGAACAGTAACGGAACTTTATTTTTGAACAGAAATTGTGTAACGAAATAATAACGTTACAATAAAATGGTCTTTATGTTACGTAACAAATAACAAAAAAATTTCGTTACGTTCCGTTACTTTTTTTCGTTATTTTTTTCAGTTTTTTTGCATTGCCTGCACTGCCAACCGCAGAAAATGTTCACTAACGTCTAGTTTGATTGTTTTGTTTACATTCATGGGGTGCAACTTCGAAAATTTTTTACCAAGTCCAGTGCTACATAATACTTTATAGTCAAAATTGGAAGGGAGGAAGGGGTCTAATCGAAATTTTTGTAATAACTAAAAGTATTTGTACAACTTCAAGCTACAACTTTTGTTTGAAAATTTTTTCAATCGGGCCCCTTACCTCCCCCCTGTTTTTAAAAATGTATTTGAAGGAGTTGGATTATCCAAAATTGGTGCTGAG
This sequence comes from Balanococcus diminutus, assembly GCA_959613365.1. Lineage (NCBI taxonomy): Eukaryota > Metazoa > Arthropoda > Insecta > Hemiptera > Pseudococcidae > Balanococcus > Balanococcus diminutus. Next base: position 38,828,537 of record OY390715.1, on the reverse strand, counting down.
GGAGGGATCCGATTGAAATTTTTGATATCACCAAAATTATTCCTAGTACTTCAAGCTACAACTTTTATTTGAAAATTTTTTCAATCGGGCCCCTTACCCTCCACCTGTTTTCAATAATGTATTTGAATGAGTTGGATTAACCAAAATTGGAGGGGAGGGAGGGGTCCAATAGGTAGCAACACCACCAAACTTGTATTATTTTCTTCTTAGTTCTTGATGTTTATTTTATTCTATTGGACTTGATAGTTATTAATTTACATTGAAAAATGAAGATACCAATTTTTTTATGATTTCTGGCTATTTCGGAAAAAATTACGTTGTAACGAAAAAACCGGAACGGAACGGAAAAAAATAACGTTACTTGAAAAATAACGTTACAAGGCCCTGGTGGTACCATTTTCGTTCCAAGTAACGTAACAAATAACGAAATTCAGGATTTTTAGTTACAGTAACGGAACGAATACCGTAACGGAAAAAAAAATTTCGTTACTGACATCACTGCTTGAAATTACTTAATTTATGGGGAAAATTAAAAATATAAGCCCGAGCAGCACACTCGACAAATTATCGAAATAAAAAATCGACAGAATATCGAATTCGATAAATTGTCGCGTTAGTTCCGCATAAATCGTGAAATTATCTTTCGATATATAGATAGATTATCGACGAATTATAGTTAGCAAAAATTTCGAGATTATAGTAAGATATTTTATCGATAATATATCTATAATATCGAAAGATAATTTCACGATTTAGGCGGAACTTTTGCGACACTTTATCGAATTCGATATTCTGTCGATTTTTTATCGATTTTTTTTATTCCGATTTTTCGTCTTTTACTAGCTTCTTTCTATAATTAAAAATCATTAATTAGCATAATTAATACATTAAACTATGCCTAAACACATTATTCATGTTACGGTAAGAGGATCATTTCAGAAAAAGTCAAAAAAAATTATAAAAAATCTGCCACCCGTGGGGCTTGAAACTTCTACCTCCTGCATGGTAATCCTCTTCCTTAACCACTATGCCATACCTTATCGTTGAGGAATTAGCAATAAAACGCTTATAATAGGCAGTTTAGTACTTCCAGACGTGTTGGACTTGGAAAAATTTTCACCAATTTGGAAATAATTTCAAATATCGTCACAAAAATCGTTGAAAAATCGTTCGACAAATTTCAGATTATTTGTCGATAATGTAGTTTCAAATATCGCCACAAAATCGTTGAAAAATCGAATTCGAGGAATTTCATATCACGTGTCGATAATATAGTTTTAAATATCTTCACAAAATCGTTAAAAAATCGAATTCGAGAAATTTCATATCATTTGTCGATAATATAGTTTCAAATATCGTCACAAAATCGTTAAAAAATCGAAATCGATAAATTTCATATTACGTGTCGATAATATAGTTTCAAATATCTTTACAAAATCGGTAAAAAATCGGATTCGATAAATTTAATATAATCTGTCGACAATATAGTTTCAAATGTCGTCAAAAAATCGGTAAAATATCGAAGTCGAGAAATTTCATATAATCTGTCGATAATATATTTTTAAATATCTTTACAAAATCGTTAAAAAATCGAATTCGATAAATTTAATATTCTTTGTCGATAATGTAGTTTCAAATATCTGCACAAAATCGGTGGAAAATCGGAATCGATAAATTTATTATTCTTTGTCGATAGTATCGTTGACGAATATCGTCATAAAATCTTAATAATATCGAATTCGATAGTTTTTAGATTTTTTGCCTATGAAGTTGTACCGATAAATCTTTATAATATCGTGAGAACATCTATAGATTTTCAAACGATTTTTTATCGATACGTTACATCTTCCGATATTATCGATCGAGTGTGCCGCTCGGGAGGTTGAGAATGATATCTTTCTGAACTATTTCAGCGTTTATCCGTCCTTAAATGAAAATATCTACGTCTTTTGTATTCGCGCTCGATCTTTTTTCTAAATTTTAGGTGAATAGATTCGAAGTGAAAGCGATAATTGTATTTTATATTAATCCAAATAATTCAAAATTGAAAATTTCCCGCCTTTATTTGTATTGATATTTTTCAAATTTTTAATATTGCCAACAAAACAAAAAACGATAACTTCAACGAGATTAAAACAGAAAAACGTTTTGCAAGTACTATTTGAACAAGTTTTAAATTACTTTTTTTTTTGCAAAGTTGGTTTTTTAAGATATAAGAAATTTCGCAACAATGGGTACTTCATGGAAACAAGTATAAATAAAGGAGAGGAAAACAGTACTGTGAATAAAAAATGCGAGAGTTGGATTGAAAGAAGCGAAAGCGAAAAAATAAAAAATAAAAACTAGAAAAATAAGGAAAGTGAGAAAAAACGATAAAAATTCGCGAGTGAAGCGGATATCATTTATCTTATTGTGCGGTCTTCGTTGTCACAGAGTGTCTGCGTGCAACGAAAACGACCCCCGAGAACTTTCGCAGCAACAAAACCCTAGGAATTCCCTTTTTAACAAACAACTTACAAAATCCTGAAGTGATTTTATAAAGGACCGCCACAGTCTGCATTAAACTTGAGCGTGTTGACAAAAAAAGATAGAATTAGTAGGTCCAATATTTATCCATCAACCGAACGTTTTATTAAGAATGGTGGATAGCGTTAATAATTTATATTACATCTCGGGAGCGATGCTTCATGTAAAGTATAGGTAATGTAGGTAGGTATGTGATACCACATCTACCATTTGCACGTAACCATACCTTTGGAAATATCTTACGAAGATATAACGCTGTGAAAATTTTTTAATTCCAGCTGAAGGGTTCGAAGTATTTGTATACTTCCGGTTCGGATTCTTCTCACGTATGCAAAAAATTCTCAAGTTCAGTATTTTGTGTATATCTTTGAATTTTGATATTTAAAAATATGAATATAATTTTCTCTTATTTTCTACAATTTCGCATGTTATTAGTGCCCGTTTATATGCTATATTAAAATTTATATTATAATATGTTGTTGGCGAAATAATAAATTCAGGTCATAAGTAATTTCACTGGTAGCATTCTGGAGCAAAGAAAATGAAATATATTCTTTTCTTTTTTTTTTTCTTGTAACATTTGTTTAGCAGAATATTTTCATAAGTTCTGTTAATGGCTAATTTACTTTAAAACTAAGAACCTTTTTTAGGCGAAGGAATTAAAAGAGTAAATAAAAGGTAATAATTTTAGCGCAACACCGCCTAGGCTGTTTGGTATTATATTAGCATTAGTACTTATTTTAGAATTTTATCTCGAATATTTATAGCCTTTCCGTACTCTCGCTTCGGTAGTTTGTTGTGTCAGTTGAATAATGACGGTTGCAATGTCAAGTTTAAGATCTTTAGAAATTTTATAAATATTTAGAAGAAAAAAGTAACTCGACACAGTTTCACTTCAGCCAAAATAAATGGGAATGTGGGTGAAGTTTGTTTATAAATTGGTAATTCGACTACTTTCTTTGTTTTGGTAATTAATTTTTGAGTTGATTAACAAAAACAGAGCTGGATTTTAAATTTATTATGATACACAAGAGCCAAAAATGGTATGAGTATTTTTAAAAACCATCTATCGCCTCGAAATTAGCAGTTACCTGTTGCAAAATGTATACAAGCTAAAAGATGAATTTGTGTTGACGTCTGCATTCGGGCTCACAGTCACAGTAGAGATTAAAAGTAAAATACTATTAACCACTATTGTGATTAGTAGGGATTATTAGTGCTATAAATCACCACTAATATTCACTACTATTCTGTATGGTGAACCATATTCAAAAAAATTAATAGTCACAAGTAAAAAAAAAATCCACTTTTTGGGCCCTAAAATGGGGTGCGGATGACTTGGGAAGCTGAAATTTGGATACAGTGGAGACAATCAGAGTCACTATTGTTGGTAAAAATTTCAAATCATTTTGTCAAATTGGGACCTCTTTAGAGTCCTCCTCAAAAAGAGGCCACCCCCAATTTTAGGGCTCAAGGGTCAAAAACCCCAAAAGGCATCTCAGTGACCCTTACGTATCCTAAATACCAAATTTTAGCATCCAAGGTCATTTGGTTTGGGCTGCAGGCTGATCAACGTACCGGGAAGCGAGAAAAAACATGAAAAATTGTGAAAAATCTTGATTTTTGACCCTTGACAGGGGTCAAAGGGGACCCAAAAGTTGAAACCTACAAAAGGCACATCAGGGGCACAAACTTGATCCATGATGAAAATTTTGGCCCCCCAGCCCCATTTGGGGGGTCTGTAGCCTGATCAACGTGAAAAAAATGACCCCAAAATCCACTTTTTGGGCCCTAAAATGAGGTGGAGATGACTTAGGGGGCTGAAATTTGACTATGGTGTAGGTAATTAGGGTTCTCATCCCTGGGGCAAGTTTCAAAAAATTTCATGATATTGGGGCTCCCCCGCATCCCCCTCAAAAAAGCGTCATATCCCCAATTTTGAGTTAGGGCCCCAAAAATTTTTTTGCATCATTCCTACACCGAGGGGACCCTACATATCAAGGTAGGAAACACCCTGTTTATACACGTCAGAAATGCAACAAACACCGAAATTGATTGTATATTAGTATTTGATTAGGCTAAAATTTTTATAAATCAATGTTTGATTACTGTAGAAATAAATTTAGCTCGTATGCCGCAAAAAATTGAGTCTTTTTTTATGCCTTTTACATTTATGTATGACATAATTCAAAATTTTCAAAATCAAATCCCTTGAGAAAAATTTTCAAATTATTCAAAAAAAAAAAAAAAAAAAAAAAAAATGGTATTTTTCAGTAGGTACCACCAAAGACAACTTTTCACCATAATTATTATGGTCACTCGAAAAAATTCAAAAATTATTTCGATCCACTCCACCCTATTACTTATGCAATTTTATTAATACCATATTTTCCTAGTACCTAGATATTTGCGGCCAATCAGTTATGCAACCAGACTAGCGTATAAAAATGTTTATTCCCTGAAATAATGATTTACAAATATTGAAATACTCCTTCAAATTCAATTTTTTTACTATTTGCATTTGAGCATTGCTTGATACAAAAAACGATTTTTTGAGGCATCAAAAAATTACACTTATTCATGCACTCAAGTATTATCTTGACGAAATTTTGAAAGAGCAGAGTCTGGTAAAAATGGTGAATCAGTTCTTGACTTGGATTTTGGAAGTAGCGATAGTAGTTGAGCCTTTTGGCTCTTTACCTCACTCCCACTCACAATTTCCATTTTCTACAATTCTCAATCAATTTTTTTCATACTTGCATGGATGGTTGACCTCATCTAGAGTCATTCCTGGAAACGTTTTCCATTTGTTGAGAATGTTCCTTAGTATGGAAATACAAATTTTTAGATTTCATAACGTCATATACGTATATTATAGATACATTGCTTCGAGACCTGCCACGATTGAAAACATGTTATGAGCATGCCCATTGGGGTAGCCCTTATTTCAAACATTCGAATATTTTTAATAAGCGACACTTACGCTTAGTGGTGTCTATTACCCCTGCAAATTTGAAAAAATTTGGTTGATTGTAGAAGGTGAAAATTTATATCGAAGAAATGCAGTTGACTTCAGTGGAAGAGCAGGTTTATCATCGCTAAGAACCAACTTCGGGTACTCAATTTCAAAATCCCAGCTAAGGACCTATTTGTCATTCTTATCTAGATATTTTTTTAAAAATTCATCAAATATTTTAAAAAATTTCAAACTTTGAAAATTATTTTTTTAGTATTTTTAAAAATTTAGCCGAGTTTTATAGTTAATTCAATTTGAAAAATCAATTATAACTTTGAAATTACCAAATTTTGAATTTTTTCCAAATTTTGAGAACACTTTATTATTAAGTTGTTAATCGAAATTCAGCTTATCTGAATAAAAATTTTTTATGGATGTCCCGTTATCCCGGAGCTCCACCTTAAATCCGGAGATGATTTTTTTTTTTTTTAAATCACTCCCCTGCTTACCTTCTTTACATACCTATCTACTTTTGTTGAAAAAATTAATAGAAAACGATGTTCCTTTTTTAAAAAGCTTTCACGATAGAAATAAAAGCAAGGAAATTCCAGTCAACGGAAGAGATGGTGACTTGAATTTCATGGGTATCAACGGAATTACGTTGGTTATACAAGTACAAGTACAACCTTACCTACTCGTACCATCAATGCTGTGTAACAAAACTACCTTTGGGAAATTTTTAACTCCGATGAAATACTCAATAGTTCAATATTCATGCTATAAAAAATACCTATACCTTTGACTGAAGAAAATGTTTATTTATGACGTGTATTTGCTTCTTGCTTTATATCGTTACTTTTCGCACTTGTTACATTGAAATTTTTATTACCTACCTATGTTTGTAGGTACACGGTGTTCTTTTGTAAACGGAAGTGAGCTGGTGAATGATTTACCTTGTAAAATTTCAAATTGTGTTTAAAGCAAGTTGCTTACAACAAATAATAAGCGGGTAATTAAGCATAATATTAGGTATAGAAATTTAAACTTTATTAGCGATGTTATCGCATTACGTCGTCGCGTAAATAATTTAAACGGCAAAATAAGGCGGAGTTTGGTACAATGTTTCCGGCCATGGGCGGAATTCAGGCCCCGATGAAAAAAATTCTCCCCGGTAAAAAGTACATGCCTGAAAATTTTCCAGAGGAGAAGGAGTGTCAATAAAAAAAATAAAAACACAGTAAATCTTTGTTAATATCTTAAATAAAGATAGGTCACGCAAGCTATTAAACAAATAAGTATAATGAAAAAGCTCGAATTGCAAGGTAAAATTAAACGAGTTAAATGAACCTTAAAACTCTTAAATTATATGGTCTACTTATACGTAAATCTTAAATAATGCACCGTGATGTTAATCCTTTACCTTCGTTTTCGGTGACTGATTCTCCTCTTTTACCTTCTTGTAAGGATTTCAAAGATTTCGGGCTTTTTTTGAAAAGACAGTAAGTAATACCACCTTGCAAAAAACTATAGGGGTGGTAAAATTTTTCAAGATTTTTGTGAAAAATAAACTCATTCAAAAGATGATCGTTTTCAGTTTCATTAATTTTTTTTTTTTTCATTAGTCTGGTAGGTGCCTATAGGTTTAGGTGGGTCAGGAATTAATTCATATTTCTTAATTTATCGTTGGCATGTTTCATTTGTACTCTCTAAATCACCTCGTAAGTGAATCTCGGAGAATTTAGCGATGCGTTAATTTTAAATCCCGCGTATTTGCGTCGCAAGTGGAAAATAATTTCAAAAGTAAAACGGTATTAGTGAAATATATCATGTTAACTGGAGACCGGAAAATTAAACAAAATATACCTACGTAATGTAGGTAGGTAAGAGTAGATAGGTAGAAGCAAAGTTTAACTTTAAAAAGTATATTATTATATTAACGAGAAAAAGAAACAGGACGACAAATCTTTTATCAAATTGCACGAATGTAAAATACGAGCTTCTTAGTTTTCACATTTACTTCATGCGCGAATAAAAACGCAGCCAGAGATAAAACTACTTAATTTGGGCCATTATTTTACACGCTATAAATTTACATTTCACGAATAGTTTTAAAACTCTTGTTCCAAAAATTTCTAATGAATAAGTCTAAATTAAGAATGAAATTTTCGTATTAAAACTCATTCGCGTTGATTCTACATCTAGAGTATTTTGTAGTCTCTACATGAGCTTGTATTGTTTCGTGTCTCCGATGTCCTGCGACAGCGAAATACCTTTTTGCGAAAAATAATTCGAAGATATAGGCTATTACACGCGTACCTATCTGCACACTATGCGCGGCATTATAATAGAAAATTAATTTCGCCTGTACAAATATGGCCAAATGTTGTTTTAATTCATTTAAATGCCGGTCGGTAATTCGGCATTTATAAGACAATTAAAAATATCTTGAAAGGTTTTCGGGAAAGGTTAAAATTTGAAATCTGAAAAAGAATACATTTCCGTCGACTCGTGCTCCTATACAGGAACATGTGGCGAGAGAGAAAATGGGTTTAGGGTATACGAAAAGGACAGTATCAAGATTAGGTTGAAAAAGGGTTGAAGGAATAATTAAATTTAATTTATAGTAAGGGCTCTAGCATTTTATAAAATAATCGAACGTGGATTGTAAAGAGGTTGCAAGAGAGGCACACTCATTTTCATCTTTCAATGTGGCACTTCTTCGGGCGAAGTGTACAAGGAAATTATCGTTATAACGAAGAAGGTTGCGCCCTTGGTATATATCATCAGGCGCCTTTCAAATTTCGTTTCGTGCCTCCCCTCATCGCTCGTCTTGATTTGAACTTTATTCGGCCATGCGGGCGAGAGTAAACGTTCGCAAAAAAAAAAAAAACCGTCCTCACCTAGAAATATTACACCTTAATATCGTTCACCTTTATGGCAAACTTATTCACTAGATTAAATTTTGCGTTTGTGTTTGTGAAATACTACGGGATATTGGCCGTATTTGATGAAGGCATGGCGCTTCGATTACCCAAAAAATAAGGTTAAATTGGGTCGACGCCTGGTTAGAAAGTTCACGCTTTCCTACTGATAGCTAATTTTATATTACACGTATTTCCTATATTGGTTGGTACTTCTTCCTCCTTCTTCGTACAATTTTTTTCCTCCTTTTTCCTCAACTAGGTAGGTAATAATTATAGGTCTATAAATACACTTATGCGAGTATAGGCATGTGACCATACAAGATGGATTACCTACATCAGGGTTCGGCAGATTTTAAATCGCTTCGATTTTGGATTTCAAATCTTGCAATAGAGTTATCAAAAGGCATTAAAATCCGAAAAAATTTTTTAGCTTGGTTGTTGCACTGGTTTTTTTGTGGTGTGACATGCTCTATGAGATTTTTCAAAATTAGGCTTCAAAAAATTGATTTTATATTGTTCCAAAAAAAACTCGGAAATTTTTTCACCAAAACATTAACCTATTTTTGTTTAATAGGTAAAAATAGTTATTTTTCATCCGATAAAGTTGAAAAAAATTTTACTCATTTTTTTATATGGAAATAATTGAAAATTTTGGTATACTGACTCCAAAAAAAGAAAAAAAAATTTACTCCGAAAAATCAAAAAAACAATCATTACCTATAATATTCAGAAAAAATAGTGGGTCCCTATTGACGAAAATTGTCGACATAAATGTCGATGCGTTTATCGAGTATCGATTTTTACATCGACTTGTCTATGTAGAAAAACAACGTTTTCTAAATTATAGGAAAATACTGAGAAAAATTCAAAAATTTTGATTGAACAGTTATGTTTAACATAGAACATTACTTTAAATCTCAAATATCATTTTTAATTCATCGTTAACCGAGAAAAAAATGTGTCTGAATTTTGTCGGCATAAATGTCGATGTCGACAATTGCTACACGGGCGCTTAGAGAGCGCTCTTCATGGGAGTCAAATCAAAAGCACAGAGTTTCCAGTATTATATATGTAAAGTATTTGGTCACAGTGACTTTACAGTAATGTTAAGGTGATACCACTTTTGAGGAGATTCAAGTTCAACACACGTTACTGAAATACTGTTATTGACGGGTTTTACGCAGAAACGTAACAATAACGCTATAATAACTTTATAATAACGTTATTGCAATTCAATTATTGGTAAGATTTAACCAAAAATGATAACTTTTTTTTAAATCAGAAACGCAACAATAACGCTATTATGACTTGATAGTAACGTTATTGAAAAACCATTATTGCTGAGTTTTAGACAGAAACGCAACAATAAGGCTATAGCAACTTTATAGTAACGTTATTGAAATACTGTTACTGATGAGTTTTAAACAGAAACACAACAATTACGCTATAGTAACCTTATAGTAACGTTACTGAAATACTGTTATTGATGAGTTTTACACAGAAACGGAACAATAACGCTATAATAACGTTATCGAAAATCGGTTATTGGTGAGATTTAACCAAAAATAATGTTATATGATAACGTTACGATTTTACAGTTAAAGTGACTTTAATCAGAGGACCAATTATTCTTGTAATTTTTTTGCCTAAAGTGTTTTCTGGCACATTTTTGTAAATCAAAGTTGCATTGATGAAAAATAAAAAGTAGGGTAGACGTACCAGTTTGCAACGCGGACCCAGTATGCAATCAAAGTTGACAAAAGTTCGAAAATAAAGTTATTAAAGCTTGATACTGTTGAATTGACATTTTTAAACGTTGTAGATCGAGCTTTCCCTCAAAATGAACCACCTCTGTAAAAAATTTTCAGTGATTTACTCAGTCATTTGGTTTATTAAAGTTGCAAAATGGTTGCAAACTGGTGTAGTGGAGTAAAAATTTGGGACCCAGTTTGCAACGCCTATCCTTTTTTTTTGTTTTCACTCTTATAAATTTTCAAGGTCGCTATTTTTTTCACTTTTGGCAGAGTTAAGTCACTAAAGGACCCTTCTTTGCGAACATTTTAAAAAATTTGAGAAAAAAAATATTTAAGGTAGCGAAAACTGCGACGTTGCAAACCGGTGCAAATCGCAGTTGCAAACTGGTACGGGCGTTGCAAATCAGTGCATCGCGAAATTTTCACTTTTAATTGAAATAGATTAAAATCTTCAAAACAAAAGATCATTTTTATGCGATTTTCAAAAAGTGGAGAGAATAAGGAATCCAAAAATGTATATTTTATTACATTTATACCAATCGATGAACATTTTATGGTGCTTAGAAGTTGAGAATTTGCTTAACAAGTTGCAAACTGGTACGTCTACCCTATACATTTTTTTTAAGTGACTGAAAATTTTATAAGCGGCGCTTTTTTGAAGCTCAAAATTGCATTGTAAAGTAAGGAATCATTTTAAGAAATCCGTTTTTTGGATATCTTAAAGCAAGAAAAACATAACATTCTAGAATATAATTAGATAAAAAATTTCAGCAAACAAAAATTTTTGAAAAATGGAAAAAATTTATAAATTATGAATTTTTTAAACAAAAGCTCTTAGAGCGGACTCCACCATCTGGAAAAAAAATTTTGATGAGCAATTTTTTCAAAAAAATTGAATTTTAAAAAAAATGTGTAATTCATCACATCAAGTAAGTTGGGGTAACTGGGACACGTTTTTACAACTCTTGAAAATCTTCAATTAAAAAACCCCATTAAATCTACAAATGAGACATGTAGAGGAGTGTCATAAAGGTACCTCACTTTTTGGATTTTGAGGATGAAGCACATACCTGAGCTGAGGAATATCACGATCTACAAAGAAAATGGTGGACAGTTACCCAGAAAAATGTGGTAACTGGTGCACTGAAATTATTTCCTATTGAGGAAAATTTGGTATGTGAACTCACTTATCCTCGCTGAAATTTGAATTTTGGGGCAACTGGGCCATGGTGGTTGGAGGTAACTATAGAGAATGTCATACGACTACTGAGGCCTCCTCGGGGCTAGATAGGAACTTAAACCTAATGGTAATTGTTACGGCAGGTTTACGGATCAGTGTTACCTTGCAATCAACCAATTACCTCAAGATGGTTTTGGAGGGATTGAGATGAATTTTTCCCAAAAATGGAAAATTTGAAAAATTATGAATTTTTTCATCATAAACTCTCAGCGTGGACACAATTAAATATTGAGAAACGATTTTTTGAGCATTTTTTTTTTTTTTTTTTTTTAATAAAGGTAGGAAAAATTGATATCTCGTACTCTTAATTTATGAATTTTTTCATAATAAACTGTACAGGACTCGAATATTAAGAAAAAAAATTTTAGATATTTTTTCAAATAAATAAAATTCTAAAGAAAAAATATTATCTATACCTACCTATACCTACTTACAAAGAATTTGGTTTAAATAAAATATATTGATGATTCATTGATTGGTAACTCTTTTAGGTTTAATTATTTAAAAAATTATAATAAATTCGCGCGTAGCGCGACGTCATGGGGACCTAGTTTAATTTATTTCCTTGAGCTATAATCTCGAATAAAAAATCTACACTTACCTACTTGCTTCATCATTAATTAATAAAGTGGCGTTTGAGAATCTTCATTTTCGACTTCGTCTGCTTCAAATAATTACATTTTATCAACTGAAAAATTAATCTGAAAAAGAGAACAAATTCGAAGTTTGCCATACGTATGCCAATCGTGTCATCGCCAGTTTTAAAAGAATACAATTTGAAGAGTGTAAAAAGCATCACCTGTAAAAGTCGAGAGTTTCTCGGCAAAGAGAAATTACATGCCAAGTTACTTTGAAAAGTTGAAAGGTTCTTGGTATTAAATTAAATGTTGTAACTGTTTACTTGAGAAAGTTTTCTTTTCAACATTTAGAACTGTATATTATGGTGTTGTCCTATTCGACTACTTATTCTGTTTATCTACATCAGCGTCATGTTGCATCCAGCACACGTAAAAATTTCCGCGTTTTTTTTTTTTTTTGAAGCGAATAGGTTTACCTAGGTACGTGGATTTATGATAATTTTAAATCCGTTTTAGGTGATTTTTACTGCGTACAAATTGACACCGAGTGAGGCCCATTTTCTTTTGATTATTTCGAAATACAGAGTGAAAGTTCGTGAAATTGTTACTGATAGTGAAAATACATTTATCCGCAGTTCGTGAAGTTTTGACGCGATTTCCTTGTAACGAGATGAAAGTTTATGTGAAAGTTTTTGATAAACTTGAATTTTTCGTTGTCTAACATATGTAGGCTCGTATATGTAGCCTTTTGACAAGTTGTTAGTTTGGGTGATAATCTTTGCCGAACGTGTAATCAAATTCGCTCATCACTTTCCATTTTATTCATATTTATTTTTGAATGAAATTGTATACCTAGGTATCTAGTGTTACCCCTATCCAGGACTTGAAAGAAAGCTCAAAGTTGGCCCAAAGCAATGACTGAATAAAGTTGTATTTTTGAAAGCCGAAGGATGAATCCGAAATAGGACAGTCGCTTGAGAATATACAAATTTTTAAGGTCCACAAAGTCATCAGTATTCTTCGTCACTGTACGTTATTCTGTTACATGTCTACGTATCTTCTGTAAATACATATAAAAGATCACAATTTCTAATGAAATTTTTACGAAAAATTATTTTAAAATAAGCTTTAGGTAATATAGTCTTTTAAAAAATTTTCAAAAAAAATTGTAAAATAATTTTTTCAAAATGTTAGAGAAAAATAAATTAGATACAAAAATTAATTTTTTATTTTCAATAGAAAATTTTGAAGAATATAATTTTTCTAAACTCATGTGTGTCAATGATTCAGTCTAGCTTATTATTGGTAATAATATTATTTTCATAAAAATTTTCTTTTTATTAATTTTCTATCAAAATTAGTTTATTTCGTAATCCGTACCTACCTAGCTGTACTTACATATTTTCAGAATTGCCTTCCTTTGTTTGTTTGTTTGTTTTTTTTTCAACTGTACAAGTACCTATTATATCTATAGTACGTTCGGCGAAAGTTTGGTGCTGGCAAATTTTTGGGCGGAGCATGCGAAACTAAAAGACCAATGAACGCGCCGTAACTGAAGGTGCGTTCAAATTTGATGAACTGCATTTCATCACGTTGTATTCTTCCTTCTTCCTTCATTACATAATGAGTTATCCTCAAACGAATTAATGAACAAGGTGTACCTAGATAAAATTATATCGTAACTTTTTATCATTTTTCAACATTTTCCCTTACGTACGGAGTTAATGGACAATGCGACTTGTTGTGATCGCAACCGTCATCGCAACTCGCCTCGCGCGTGATTTTAAATTTTAAATCGGCAATAACTTGAGACTGAGGCAAGTTAGAGCTTTCGTTGCTAGCTCATTCGTAAGAGGATAAAATTTCGCACATTCGCCCCGCTTACACCACGTATCTATGACTTTTAGTTTTTCCAATATTTTAATGTAAACGTTATTTTTCTTCAAATTAAAATATCAAAAAAAATATTGATCGTAGATAGGTAGTGTAAGCGAGGTGAATACACGAAATTTTATCCTCTTTCGAATGAGCTAACAACGAAATCTCTAACTTGCCTCAGTCTCAAGTTATCACCGATTTAAAATTTAAACTCACGCGCGAGGCGAGTTGCGATGACTGTTACGATCACAACGAGTCGCATCATTTTTATTCGATTTATTTAGTGAAATGTTTACAAAATGGAATACGTAAAATTGTGAAAGAAATCATAAAAAGCTTGATAATAAAAACAAAAGAAAAAAGAAGAAATTAATTTGCGAGTATTGCGAGATCATACTAAAGTAATCATTATAATGAATTAATGAGTATGCGAATGCGAGAAAATACGAGGTTCGCGAAGTCACGCGTTCAGTTTGGTAGCACCTTCACTTTATCCCCCACTATTTTTTTTGCCAGCACCAATCTTTCGCCGAACGTACTATAACAAAAATTATTCAAATGAAAATTTTGAAAAAATAATTTTCATGTTTCATGGATAAGAATAGTTTTCGAGAAAAAAATGAGTTGAATCCAAAAAAATGATTCTAATTTAAAAACATGATTGTAATATTTTCTTTAAATTTATTCACTAAATAGTCCACATTTTGTTTGTAAAAATTTTTCTTCTAAATTATTCCCATAATTTTTATTTTTATTTATTTATTTTTCTATTCATTTATTTTTTATATTTACCTTATTATTCTATATTTGATGTATGTACTAATATATTTTTGAAATAATCCAGCTTGAGAATTTATTTCTTGAGATTGTCTTATTAATTTCAAAATAATATATATTTTTTTTTTGAAGATAGAAATTCAATGCAGTGACGAAAGAAGCTTGATAACATTATGAATGCTAAATATGCATAATTGCCTTGTGGTACTCCTGCCACAGAAAAGAGAAATATAATTTTGGTTTTCAAATCCTCGTTCTATCTATTCTAGAAATCGTACACCTACCTGAGAAATAGAACGTGATTGTATCTACTTATTTATTGGGGTGGCTTTTATTTTGCAAATGTTTAGAGATTGGGCTTCACTTGCCCGTGTAGCAACGTCGATGTGGATGTCGATATAAATGTCGACACATCGAAATCGGTCACTTTTCGATCGTACATGTCGACACGATTGTGGATGGTTTGTCGAGCTTATTTTCGACATGTTTGTCGACCGTCCAAATTAGGCTCGACATGTCGAGCCATATTTGGACAGTCGACAAACATGTCGATAATAAGCTCGACAAACCATCCACAATCGTGTCGACATGTACGATCGAAAAGTGACCGATTTCGATGTGTCGACATTTATATCGACATCCACATCGACATTTGCAATGGTGAGATTTTGAAAAATATGCTAAGTTCAAATATTCAATATAAGTATATATTAAAATTACACCAAAAATAGTGTTCAAACCAACATTTCGACATTTTTTGTCAAATATGCGGCATTGAGGCCACCTTTGTAGCTGGACACATGCGTGTGTCCAACTAACATGGAGATGATTCTTAGACCTTATGTACTAATTCACAACACACTTTATCTGCGAGTATCACAATCACCCTCAAGACGTCGACAGTCAAGTCGATGAATTATTCGACCCTCGACAATTAGATCGACATTAACTCGACTTAAAATTCCTCTGGTCAACACTGTCGACAGTCAAGTCGATGAATTATTCGACCCTCGACAATTAGATCGACATTAACTCGACTTAAAATTCCTCTGGTCGACACTGTCGACAGTGAAGTCGATGCATTATTCGAACATCGACAATTATGTCGACAATAACTCGACAAGTCGTTGTATTATTTAAAACTTTGAAAAATAAGAAAATTTTGTGATTCTTTCAAAAATTATTTATTCCTGAGCTTAAAATGTTCTTATTAATTGTTTTTAGTTCTTTTTAGATATAAAATTTGTAAATTTAATTGGCAGAAATTGTCGACATAAATGTCGATGCGTTTATCGAGTATCGATTTTTACATCGACTTGTCTATGTAGAAAAACAACGTTTTCTAAATTATAGGAAAATACTGAGAAAAATTCAAAAATGTTGATTGAACAGTTATGTTTAACATAGAACATTACTTTAAATCTCAAATATCATTTTTAATTCATCGTTAACCGAGAAAAAAATGTGTCTGAATTTTGTCGACATAAATGTCGATGTCGACAATTGCTACACGGGTGGTGACAGGTATGGAGAAAATAATTCCTTAATTTTTATTTTTTCCTCAATTGCATTTTGAGCCATGACAGGGGCCTCCAATATTAAAAAATCAAAAAAAAATATTTAATTTTAAAAAATTTCAAAATTTTAAGAAAAATGGTCACAATTTTGATAATTATTATAAAAAGACCATTTTAAATTATTTTCCATTTTTACCCCAGTTTTCATGGGATACTTAATTAAAAAACACCATTTCTTACATTTTTTGAAGAAAAAAAAATGGGTACCTACATAATTTGTGTTCGTGTTCAACAAAATAACTATGTTTCAATTTGCAAAAATTATTATTCGATTTTTTTTTTTTTTTCAGGAAAAATTACAACCTAACGCGAAGAATTTTGCTCGACGATGAACAGCTGCGGCAGTGAAAGGAATCAAAGGAAAGGCACGATTACATCGGGTATTTTATACCGACTAGCGAAATAATTAGAAATTCATGGAGAGTTCAAATGCTTCGTACAATTACAACGATTCATATAAACATACGATAGCGTTATTCGACAGCGAGAAAACGTCAACAAATGACAGACTGAGTTATCATTCGGATACGCAGACTTATTGCTTTTGTTGCGACAGCGACGACGACAGCATCGACAAAGATCAATCGGAAAAAGCCAAAGAGAAATTTTTTAAAAAGTGTTTTCGCATTTGTTTACTATCGTGTATTATAATCGGTTATACTTTCATCGGAGCTGTGATATTTTTAGTCAATGAAGATAACGTGACCGCTATGACAGAGCAGATTACATCGGCATTAATATCCGATAAATTAATTCCACCTGTTACCAACGATACGGCTTATAAATGGTTCTCTAAGCTGGGCGAAGATAGCAGGAATAAAGCTGTTCAAAATATATGGAATATAACGGTCAATTTGAATATCCTGTATAGACAAAATTGGACTATTTTAGCCGCCGAAGAGTTGAATAATTTTCAAGAAAGATTATTAGAAAAATTATGGCAAGAAAAAATGTACCTGGAAACTGTCGCTTATAATCAAGAATCGCAGAGATCGACTGAGCCGCCACCGACGCATTGGAAGTTAGGAAAAGCGTTCCTCTACTCCATGTCTATTCTATCAACGATAGGTAAGAGTATTTTTTGATTATGCTTTTTTTTTATAACCAAATACGCAGATAAGCATAGCGCTAGGTACCCTCTTTTTCGTTTTACAACATCGTCTCATTATTTGGCTCCTATCCCGGGGACATTTATAACGGAAAACATTTAATTCAATAAAAGTTAGCCTCAACGAATTCCTAACTATGGTTTCGCGAACAAATTTTTGTACACACCTAATAAAAAATAAACCGTTAAATTCAGTTTAAGCGCACGGATATAACTTACTTTTTCTCCTTTTCACGCATTTTACACCTTAGCACAACGTTCATTTTAATTTCCTTTTCCTCTAGCTGTTTAGAAAACTTATCCGAAAGCGCAACCAAGTTCTTCTATTTTTGCCTCCAACGATTCTAAATTTCTTATTACGTATCGTATTTGAACTGCGCGGTGCTCGCTGAACGTACTACCTGCTACTTTTTTTTAATGTAATGAAGTACTGTCTTGTGAAGTAATCGGTTAATCATGACACATCCTAATGCAATTTACAGGTACACCTACACACAGCGCGCATACAGATAATTTGTCGTTAATAGGTTATAATGCGTTGAGAATTTTACTAAATGAAAAGTGTCACAGAACGTCTAATCGTGGGAAGTATGAAAGTATTGTAGACATGGTAGAAAATTTGAATACAAAACTTTCCGTCTGGAGAGACTGTTGTAGTATGTGCCGTCTTTTTGATTTTTAGGCAAAATTTCACAAATTTAAAAAATAAGTATTTCTAATACTTATTTTAATATGAAATGAAATCAATTTTTTTTGAAAAATCTTGAGAATAATTGTCAGTTTTAGAGAATTTTCAGTTTTTGAAAAATCATCAATTTCTGTGAGAAAAATCAATTTCTAAAAAAGGTATCATATCAAATTCTTGAGAGGTTTTCAATTTTTGAAAAATTGCCATTTTTTGTGAATATTGAATTTTATAAAAATTGTTAGTGTTTGCAATATTGTAAATTTAAAAAAAAATTACCAGTTCTGGTAGAATTGTCAATTTTTAGAATATATTTCTTGAGAAATTGGAGATTTTAAAAAAAAATTTAAATTTTGAGAAATTGTAAATTTTTGAAAATAACCAATTTTTTAACAAAGTTTTTGATAAATTATCAAAACTATGAGAATTTGTATATTTTTGAGAAAGTGCCAATTTTTAAGGAATGACAATTTTTAAAAAGAGAAATTACTCACTAACTCGTATATCTATTTGAAAGTAAGCCGCGCTTTTGATAAATAGACAATTTTTGGAACAAAAAGCGTGGATTTTGTCCATTTTTGAAAGATGAAGAATTTTTAGAATACGTACAGAAACTCTACTTTAATAAAAAAAACACAATTTTTTAACAACTATTTTGGGAATTGTCAGTTTTTGAGAATTCGAAATTTTTGAAAAACTATGAATTTTCTGAGAAATGCCCAGTTTTTGGAAAAAATCATTTGGTAATATTTAAAAAAATGATTTCTTCAAAAACTATCAATTTTTGAGAATCGTTAGTTTTTCAGAATCTCACAAATACTATTGTTGGAGTATTTTTTTTTAATTTGCCGCATGGCGTGTTGCTTCACTCGTCCTGGTGTAAATCCACCGTATTGTACAATGTATACAAGCATATTCAACCTAAAGGTTGATGATGATGAAATAGACATTTTTTAAAATAGATGTCAGAAATAATTATCTACTGCAGTGGTTCTCAATTAATTTTGCTCGTGTATCTGTTTTTGGAAACAATTTGTTGTACCTACCCGCTCCCCCAAAATAAATAATTAGTGATTGGGCGATAAATTAGCATGGGTGCCCAAACTTTTTTTGAAAAAATTATTTTATAGGTAGTTTTATTAATTTTACAGGAAAAAATTATTTTAAAAAATATCTTGAAAAATTCTGCTTACAAAATTTCTTTTTTATTAAGAACTACCATACATAGGTACCTAATATGAGAAAAAATTTCACCAGAAAAATGAAATTTTTTATTAGGTACCCAAAAAAACGAGAAATCGAAAAAAAAATAAGAAATGAGAAATTTCATTCTGGAAAAAGAATTGAAAAAAATCCAAAAAATAAAAAATTTTCCTATTCCAAAAAATATAATTTTTTTCCTAAAAATGTTCTTCAATCTAAAAAGTTGAAAAAAAAATATTTCCAAAAAAAAAACTGAGGAATTTTAATACTTAGATAAATGAAAAATTGTTTCTTCACTGATTGAATTGAAAGACTTTTTATTCTAAAAAGTAGGAAAACTTACACATTATTTAGATATTGAAAAGATTTTTTATTTAAAAAAATGAGAAATCTCCTTCGCGGCCCCTAAAATGATTCTTTTTCAATAAAAAATATATTGAGAAATTCTATCCCACAAAAAATTTGAAAAATTAACCAGAAAATTGGAAGATTTTTTACTAAAAAAAAAAATCGAAACATTAATTTCTCTAAAAAAATATTTTAAAATATTTTTACTCCAGAAACTTTGAGAAATTTTGTCTCTCTCAAAAAGAAATAATAGACCTAATGATAGTTTCAATTCCAAAAAATTGAAAAATTTTCCCCTCAAGAAAATTGAAATATTTTTTATTAAAAAAAATTTAGGAAATTGAATTTAATCAAAAACATGAGAAGTGAATACTGCGCAAGTGAAGCGAGGACAAAAACTTTCCAGTAAATTAACATTTTGAATTAAAAAATGTGCATTTTCTGAATAAATTTGAAAATATACAAATTCAACCCCTGAGAAATCTTCGCGTACCCCTTGGGGTACATTTTCCATCATTTCAGAAACACGGATCTATTGTACATATTGTTCTTACAATGACAAAAGAATGAAAGTGTTCGGCAATTTTCAAAATTTATTCGTGTTACGAGGACTCTGCGTCATTAAAATAATTTTTTCCCCTTATTATTTATTAGTAAGTGAGCTACCTATTTTAAAAAGGTAAGTATGCATTATTCTGCTTGTTTATGAAAAATTCAACGTCTTTCTAGCTTCTACAATATTAATATAGAAGATTTTTTTAATTCCATTTTTTTTTTCAAATTCCATACGTGGAACGACACCGTAAAACGCTCGATATTTTTCTTGAAAATGAAACTTTTATGGAGAAGATAGAAAAAAAAATGATGATGCTCTTTACCTCGTTTTTTTTTTCAACACGCCAAAAATACGTATAGTTAGTATGGTAAGTCTACGTACGACCATAAGGTTTATTTCATGTTCTAAGGCGTTACGTTGCTGTTAAATATGATTTATCTATTTTCGTCACTCTCAGTTTCTTGTCCATAATACCTACTACGCTGCCAGTTGGCTACTGGCTATTGAAGCAAATTTAACGCAAAGGCAGAATGATAATACGTATTACAAGAGTAGTTTGTCGATATAAATTAAACTGATTTTTTTTTTAAACGGTTTCAAGTGCAAGTTAATATTTTTAAATGCTTGGTTGTGCATACGAGTACCTATACGGTTTGAAAAAAATATACATGAATAATCGTTTTCGATTGTGAGCTGGTTTTTCAATAAATATTTTCAATAACCCTCAACGCAATGTGTCATGAGAAAATTAATGATATTTAATTTATTATTGTATTCATGGCAACGAAAACGAACAGCTGGTATTGGTTGGCAAAAATGAAAGAAATAAACGAAACAAAAAAAAAAGAAGGAAAAAAGCTTGTTAGAGTTTTTTGTTTGTTTCGTGTTGAAATTTAATATAGTGAGATAATTTTTCAAAAAATGAAATGACATGTAAGTTACGATTTCAATTGTAAATGCGAATGCGATGCATGCGTGTAATCTCACAAAAAACTTATACTTCCTTATCATACCAAAAACGTACGAGTGTTTGAACATTTTCCGTAGGCACCAAATTATTTGAAAGTTTTCTTATTTGTAATAAGACGATGATGGAAAAATAGGTACGAATTGAAAATAAGTTACTAGGTAGGTACCTACATTGCGTCTAAGTTACAAGGCTTATTATGCCTAAACGTCTTAACAACTCGAGTGTACATAAGTAGGTATCTAAATAAACTTACGCAGGTATAATATTTGCCATCGTGTTTTTTGTGGTTGATTTTAGGTCGGTTTAATCTATACGAAAATTTTGCGCGCGGACTACATCGTCGTGAGAATATTTAAAAGATGTTTAAACGGTTGATTTTCAAAGGTTAGGTATATAAATATAAAATACCGTCTATAATGTGAGACCAACTTGCCTTATCGCGAATTAAGCAAAAAAGTCGAGGAGTAAAATTTCTTGTAGGTATTCGAGTCATTAATTTTGCATATCGCATTAAATGTGGCGCCGCCGCCGGTCCTAATGCATGAAAATGTTAATAAATGAAGTAAGCATTCGACAGTTTCTTATTGTAATTATTACACAAGTTCGTTAATAACATCGCCGCCAATTTCTGATAACAAATGCACTAAATAGCTAGGTGGTTAAAATGCTCGTTAATTACGAGCTGACGGAGATGGCAAAATCAGCTGATAAAGTGGAATTATATTCGGTGAAATAATTAGAAAATAATTTGATTAATGGGTTTTTGATTTGCGATACGAATCTTATCGTCGGACTGCGCATGCGCATCTCGGGTGCAATATTTTTTCAACCTTTTGGTGGACGAGCGGATCGGGAGCACAACGGAGCCCTACCATTTTCGTACGTTTACGCTATGTATATGACGTCACAAATCTCTGAACTTCTAATTTTTTTTCAATCAACATTCATTTAATTCATTTTATTGAAATTAGAGGGGAGGGAGGGGTCCAATCGAAATTTTTATAATAACCAAAATTATTCCTAAGGTATTACTCTGCAACTTTTGCTTGAAATTTTTTTCAATGTGATCCCCCTTACCCTTCGGATTTCGCATATTTCTGTTATAAATGGGAAATCAGAGAGGAGGGAGGGGTCTAATTGAAAAAAGTTTCAAACAAAAGTTGTAGACTAAAATATAAGGAATATTTTATGTTATTACAAAATTTTCAATTGGACACCTCCATCCCCTCTTATTTTGCATAATACTACAATATATCATTGTAGACAATGACAATACATGAAAATTCAGAGGATTCTTGTAATTACAAAAAATGTTTCTGATATTTCAGTCTACACTTTTTGTTTGAAATTTTTTTCAATTGGACCCCTCTCTCCTCTCTGACTTCCCATTTATAAAAGAAATATGCGAAATCCGAAGGGAAAGGGGGATCACATTGAAAAAAATTTCAAGCAAAAGTTGCATAGTAATACCTTGAGAATAATTATGGTTATTATAAAAATTTCAATTGGACCCCTCCCCGTGTAGCAACGTCGATGCTAATTTCGATGTGTCGACATTTATATCGACATCCACATCGACAGTTGCAATGGTGAGATTTTGAAAAATATGCTAAGTTCAAATATTCAATATAAGTATATATTAAAATTTCACCAAAAATAGTGTTCAAGCCAACATTTCGACATTTTTTGTCAAATATGCGGCATTGAGGCCACCTTTGTAGCTAGACACATGCGAGTGTCCAACTAACATAGAGATGATTCTTAGACCTTATGTACTAATTCACAACACACTTTATCTGCGAGTATCACAATCACCCTCAAGACGTCGACAGTCAAGTCGATGCATTATTCGACCATCGACAATTAGATCGACATTAACTCGACTTAAAATTCCTCTGGTCAACACTGTCGACAGTTAAGTCGATGCATTATTCGACCCTCGACAATTAGATCGACATTAACTCGACTTAAAATTCCTCTGGTCGACACTGCCGACAGTGAAGTCGATGCATTATTCGACCATCGGCAATTATGTCGACAATAACTCGACAAGTCATTGTATTATTCAAAACTTTGAAAAATAAGAAAATTTTGTGATTCTTTCAAAAATTATTTATTCCTGAGCTTAAAATGTTCTTATTAATTGTTTTTAGTTCTTTTTAGATATAAAATTTGTACATTTAATTGGCAGAAATTGTCGACATAAATGTCGATGCGTTTATCGAGTATCGATTTTTACATCGACTTGTCTATGTAGAAAAACAACGTTTTCTAAATTATAGGAAAATACTGAGAAAAATTCAAAAATTTTGATTGAACAGTTATGTTTAACATAGAACATTACTTTAAATCTCAAATATCATTTTTAATTCATCGTTAACCGAGAAAAAAATGTGTCTGAATTTTGTCGACATAAATGTCGATGTCGACAATTGCTACACGGGTCCCTCCGCTCTAATTTCAATAAAATGAATCAAATGAATGTTGATTGAAAAAAATTACAAATCTAGAGATTTGTGACGTCATATACATAGCGTAAACGTACGAAAATGGTAGGGCTCCGTTGTGCTCCCGATCCGCTCGTTTTGGTGGCGTTTTGGCGCCCAAGCTTCAAAAAAGGCGCCAAGTCAGGAGCACGCGAGCATAAGAAAATTTCCGGTTAATAATAATAATAATAATAATAAAAATAATAATAAAAATAAAAGTTACGATTCTGAAGGAAAAATATCCACTCCATGAATTATCAAGTGTCTTTGTCTCGTACTTGAAACAAAAGGATTTTAAAATCTTGGAGATTGATGAAATTGAACGTTTATAAGTTTTCGGATACATTTAATAGGTATAAGTTGGTAATGATCAGAAGATCGTACTTTTGAGATTGGTTAATTCATTATTATAATCCTTTGTTTATAAAGGGTGTTAAGTGTAACGTTCATTTGCAAACTATCTAAAACTAGGCACTCACAAATATTGGCAGTACAACGAGTTCCTTTTCAATCCCTTGTGTCGCAGGAATAAGTCATAAAGTTGTACGGAGAATGAACTGTCATCCAGCGAGGCGTTCACAGGCAACCGATGGTTCATTGTTTTGCGTCAACTTCAAGTAAATACCTATATCGTGATCGGTGAAGCAGAAGTATCGATTATAGCTTGTGAAGTGATGACGAATCAACCTCAGGTTGGTCAGTTGAAAAGAAAAATACCGACCTGTTCATGTTGCGGTTACTCTAAATTTTCCCTTGGCTTTTTATGGTATACAAGGTGTTTAAAAGCTGTTGTAGTTTCTTCCACGAGGTGAATAGGCGATCCATAAAGAACGAAAAATAAGTATCACATACACATAATTAATTATAGGTAACTAATATCTAAAATAAAATTGAGGAAAATTAATTTTTGGTCTAGCATAAATAGTATAGCGGGGTGGACTGAAAAAAAAAATATCTCGGATTTCAACCAAACTCACAGAAGTGGTTTACTTTGAGTTGAGAACCTCCAAAAAAAAAAATTTGAGCCCCTACCTCTCAGGATAGTGGAGCTAGGGGCCTTCAAAGTTCAAAGTAGGGTCACTTTTGAAAAAAACGCAGTTTTTTGCCACTTTTGGGTAGTGTCACCTACATGGTACCTGATTTTTTCACCCTACCAGGGGGTTGAAAAGTTACAGATCATTGGAAAATCAAGAATTTCGAATTACAAAAAACGGGAATAACATCTGCTTGGTACCAAAACTGGACTGAAATGGCTCCGATTGATGCAAAAAATAATTTCGATAAAAAAAAGTTGAAAAATTTTCATAGCAGGGTTGCCAAAATTCGATTTTTGTAAAACATCATTTCTCTCTTTTTTTTGGTAAAAATTGATGTTTTATGAAAATGAAAAGTTGTTAATTTGAGGCTCATGCAAATAAAATCGGAACACTTTTTTTTTCAAGTTTAAAGCTCTGTCTAGTGCCTTCATTTTCGAAGGTAAAAAATTCCAAGAGTAGAAAAAGTTGATTTTTTTAGCACTTTGAGAAATTAAGGGCGCCTGGGTGGTAACTGCACCATTTGGAATTCAGTTATAGGGAAAATAAGAACTAAATAACTATTCAATTATTTTCAATATTTTCTGATAATAAGAAATACTTAGGTAATATTGAATGCTAGAGGTAAAAAAAAAAAATCGCTCATTTTTTTCAGAAATACATTACGGGGGGGGGGGGGGCAAAGTATAACTTGAAATTCAGTTAGAGTACCTATATTGAGAATTAATTCTTATGAAAAAGAAAAACTTTGATGAGTTATCGACAAAAAAGGCAAGATTCCAAAAATTGGTTATTTTTTTCATTTTTCTAAAAAATGGAGAGTGGTTTAGGGTCACTTAAAGTTCAGTAAGAGGAAAAATAAAAAATGAGAAATTATTTCTCATGAAAAATAATCATTTTCACCATAGGTATAAATGCAAAAGTTTGAAAATTTGGTAACTTTTTTTTTTTTTTTTTTTAAATGAGGGGCTTACGGGAGGGGGGATAAAAAGTAGGGAATCATTTTCTAATAAAAAAGAAAGAATAATATTAAAAATGCAATGTGAGAAAATTTTGCTCTTTTTTTGGAAAAGTTGAGGGTGTCTCAACGCAGGGATGGGCACACTTCGTTGGAAAAATAAATGCGTTGAACTCAAACTCTTGACTCCTTTAGAGTCGTACAGCAAAGAGTTTAACTCAGAGTACACTCTTCTTCAAAAGAGTTCAACTCAGAGTCAACTCTTTTCCAAAGAGGTCAACTCAGAATTAACTCTTCTTCAAAAGTTAACTCTTTTTTTAAGTCTTTTTCCTAAATTGCGAATTAACGATATAGCATGAGTTAAAAAACCATTATTTTGTTGTAGTTTACTAGACATTATTGTTAATTATGATTTTTTTTATATGATTCTACTCCTAATGTAATGTACAAAATACAACTGAGAAATATTTTATTTCAAAAAGGTAGGTAACTAAAAATTTTTTCTATTCCGAAAAAATTCAGATTTTTTTGTTCCAAAAATTTGAATTAAGTATTGAAATTTAAAAAGTATTTTGTACTTCAAAAAAGTTGAGAATTTTACAATTCCAAAAGTTATTCCAAAACAATTGGAGATTTTTTAATTTCAAAAAAATTGAAAATATTTTTATTCAAAAATTTATTCCAAGAATTGATAATTTTTTGATTTCAACAAATTTTGGAAATTTGTTCATTATTCTGAAAAATTGAGAGCTTTTCTATTCCAAAATAATTGATACCTAGGTAATTTTTCATTTCAAAAATTTATTCCAAGAAAATTTTTTTTTAATTTTAAAATGTTTCATCTAAAAATTTATTTTAAAAAATTGGGGATTTTTTTGTTTCAAAAGTCATTCCGAAAAAAAATGAAGATGAAAAGTTTTTATTACCTACTAAAAAAATTGAAAAAAAAATTCTGAAAATATGAGAATCTTTTTATTGAGACTTTTCTTTAAGAATCAGAGAAATGTTGACTCAAAAAAAAAAAAAAAGTTGAAAAAATTTTCAAAAAAATGGAAGGAGTTCCGAAAAATTAAGAAACTTTTTTATGTATTTTTTAATGATTTTTTTTTTTTGAAGAATTGGGAACGTAGCCCTGTAAATTATTAATTGATTAGGTACAAATTGTAATTTTTTTTTTCAAATTTCGCAAATTTTTTCGAGATTTTATTTCGAACATTTTGTACTTTTGAGAAGTGTAGCAACTTCGAATTAAGTTCGAGAATGAATAAAGAATTTGTAATTAATTCTCATGAAAAGAAAATTTTTTGATGATTTATAACAAAAAAAAAAAAGATTTCATTTTTCCAACAAAAATAGGTACTGTGATTCAAGGTCATGATCACTCGAAATTCTGTTTGGGCAAAAATAAAAAATTGAGAATAACCTACCTACTTTCTCATAAAAAGGAACGACTTTTGGGGTGAGACAAAAAAAAATTGAATTTCCAAAATAGGGACCACCATAATATAGGTACCTTACCTACAAGTATTGGTTTCTCTTTCTACGTAGCAGTGGCGTAGCTAAATCATGGAGGGGTTCAACTTTCCGGGGTGGCCATTTTGAAATAAAGTAAACAATGCAATACCTACTAATAGGAACGAACTGAAAGAATTTTTCAGGGAAAAGGGGCAGAATTAATGAAAATATCAAATTTACCTAAGTACCAAAAATTTTAAATTTTACTAAAATGTGATGGAAAGAATACTGCCCTCGCTTCGCTCGGGCAAAAAGTTTTGAAAAAATTGCAATTTTGACCAAGAAAATACGTATTTTCTGCATAAATTTGAGTTATTAAAGTTTGGATTTTTTCGAATATTTACACAAAAAACAATTTATTTTGCCCATGGGGGGTTTGACCCGGAGCCCCCCTAAATACGCCTATGCTACGTAGTATACAAATAGCCTATGGTATCTATTTCTACTAATGCATCTGCATACATACGATATTATCAGAACTCACGAATAAAATGTTAATCGTTCTAAAACCATTTTGAGAAATAGTATCGCTAAAATTAATTACGCTCGTAGAGCCGATTTACCATAATAAATTCCTGAGGAATGTTTAAAATGTACGTGATTTAAATGAAGAGAATGTTTCTATATTGAAACCTGAAATCTTTGAAGCGATTATACCACCTGGAAAAAGTATATCTATTGGTGTGTATGTGGTTTCTACGTAATTGTAGATACGTCTATCGCGAATATATTGGAGTGAAGTGATAAAACGGTGTTAATGTATATCAATAATCATTCCAGTGAGCAAAATAACTTATTAGGTGAATTATGTTAATGGTGGGATAATACTTGGAATTAATCTTCAGTTCAATATTTTGTTTTTGTAGCGTTATTAATTTTAAGGCTTAAATTTTCCTTACATTTTCATAATTTCTAATAATGACGAATTGAGTTATAGATAAATTATTACGATTAAATGATTTTGGAATGTGTCCAGTTTTTCCGAATTAATTGAAATGAAAGCAACGCTAAAAGGAAAACGAAATACAGAGCTTCATTAACGAAACCCCAAATAGGTACAAGTAGGTTGAATTTTATAGAAATTGAGATTTCGCTATGATTGGAATTATTCGACGACGTCACGTGTTTTCAAAAATTGAAGTAAATTTAGATTTTGATCAACATCCGAATTCTATTGATAATAACGACGATCGCGATCGTTTCCAAAAAAATGGAAAATAAATACCTACCTAAAGCTACACCTACCTATGTAAACTGAAAAGATATTACTTGTAATAGTATAGATATAAGAAAGTTGAACATTTCAACGTCAAGTTTATTTTCCGTCCAAGAAATGTAGGTAAACAAACTGGGTATGTCAATAGTTTTGAATTCTTAAAATAACGCTGAACGTTCAATGCTCACTAAAATGCGTTATTTTTGTTTTATTATTAGGTAGTTCGAAAACGTGTACATTTGTATTTTTTAAAGTACTGCATATTTGCATATGGCGTAAATACTACAAAAACAAATAGGTAGATATGTACCTACTTAGATATTTTTTTATTTATTTTTTTACTTAAGACATTTCTTGCGTTAGATAGGTAGTGATACACTAGGAACGTATACATAGGTAGGTATGTTTTAGGCGTCGGCGTGGTATTCCGATACTCTAGGTACCTACATTTTTCTATACGCAAGAGTTTTTCAGCTTTTTAAGATGATATCTATTTTCGCGAAATAGGATTGTATAACACCCCTCTGTTTTCACTACTGTACCTACTATAGATATGTTTATTTTTAAGTGAAATTTGGACAAATTTCATAAATGCGTAAAATCATTAATTTCCATTCTAATGAAAATTTTTTTCGAACAATTAATTTTGTGGGCGGCGTTTCTTTCAGATCAATGTCCCTAATTATAATTTAAAATAATTTTATTCCACATTTTTCCAGAATTTTTATTTTTCAAATTTGAAACTTTTTCTGGACTGAAATTGTTTCTCTTCAGACTTACAAGTAGGTAATTTTTTCTTTTTTCCTTTATTAAGTATTATCAATTCAATTCTGTTTTTTTTTTAATTTTTTAATTTTTTCATCATTTTTATTAGTAAGTTTTTTTGTTTTTCCAACCTTTAAAAAAAGGTAATTTACCCGATTTTTAATCTTTTTTATATTGGCAATTTTCACATTTTTCCAGTTTCATCAAAGTGATGCCATTTGTCCATTAGTCCATTATGATGAATAAATATGTGAAAAAATACGTTGGGTTACTCAACTAGGTACCCATAAGAAATAAACTGAAACAAGAAATCTCGATATGTCTATATTGCATCAAAGTCTTCAAAAAGAATAATCTTCGTAAACAACACACAAAACGAAATCGTACACTATCGAGGAAATTATATCAAACCGCGTATTTATAATATTATAGTAACCACCTATTTTCCAATGCTTCTCTTGCTTTTTTTTTTTCAAACAAAAAATATCAACATTAATATCAAATACTTTAAATTAATAATACTGGAAACTTCAATGGGGAAAAGTGGCCCCGACAAAAGCGCTCTTTTAGCAGTTTTAGCGGCTCGGCATGAAACTATTCTCAGACTTTCGACCGATCGTCATGTCTTCGACCAATCAGAGGGCGAATCACGCGACGATTAGTCGAAAACCTGGAATTAGTTTCATGCCGAGCCGCTTAGAGAGCGCTCTTCTTGGGAGTCAAATCAAAAGCATTGAGTTTCCAGTATTATTAATTTAAAGTATTTGTTAATATTTTATTATTCGGACCACGAGCGCGGAGTGGCTGAATTCTATCGGCAAAAATGAAAAGGTCTGAAAAGGTGCACCATAAACAAAAATTTGCTTATCACTGAAATTTTTCAAATGTTATCACGACCAAATCATGACAAAATCAATACAAAATGCACCTTATTAGCGAAATCATCACAACACAGCCATCTGTTTTTAAGAAAAAATAAACAAAGGTGCACCTTTTCAATACCTACTTGATCGTAATGTACACTAGCGCGCCATACCTATCCTTGGTCCCAATAAAGATCAAATTTTAAGCGAAACGAAAAAAAAACTTACCAAAAAAATATCGATAACCCAAATACTGATATTTGGCTTAATAACTTAACTGACATTCATGTTCCTAAAAACGTTTCAAAAGTCCTTCAATTAGGTCCCAAATTTAATATACCAGGTTGCAACTTATCTAACAGATTTGAACTTATTGCTGACTGTGACCATATTCTCAAAAAAATACATTTTGAAGATGATTCTTCAAGAATTCAAACCAGGGGTAATATGATTGAAAATATCAATCATTTCATTAAAAAACCTATCACAATCAAAAATAAAATTTTTAACGATAATGACCTTTCTGAAACCCTGACTTTTATCAAAAATAATCCTGACATCATCATAACCAAAGTTGACAAAGGTAACACCACTGTTATCATTAAAAATTGCGATTATGATTCTAAAATTCAAACTCTTTTAGATGATAAAAATACTTATCAGATTTTAAAAAAAGATATAACTTCTTCCTTAGAACGCAATGCTAACTCCATTATTAAAGACCTTAAAGAACGTCACCTTATCTCTGACATCGAAAAATCTCATCTTACTCGTTACACGTCTGTTCCTCCTCGTCTTTATGGCCTTATTAAAATACATAAAAATAATTTTCCTATTCGTCCTGTAGTCTCCACTATTGACCAGGCCCGTAGTCAGAGTCAGATTATAGAGGGGGCTGGCCAAATATTTGAGGGGGCTGGAACTTTTTTTTTTGGAAAATTTAGCATTTTCGGTAAAAATTGAAAAATGGGTGAAAAACTCGTACAAGGCACAAAATATACTTTTTCAACTGTTTAATACAGAGACGAACTGAAGCGATTTTTCTTGGGGGAAGGGGTGGCAAAATCATTGAAAATGCCAACTTGAATTACTGAAATTTTCCAACTCATACTATTAACATCATAAAAAGGAGTAAAGAAGATATTGCCCGAGCGAAGCGAGGGCGAAAAATTTGAAAAATATTCTATTCTTGAAGAGAATGAAGGAAAAGGATACTGCCCGAGCGAAGCGAGGGAAAAATTTTTGAAAAACATAAGATTTTTGACGAAAAAGAAGTATTTTTGGAATAATGCAAAACGTATGTGTAGGTTTAGCCTGAAATTTTCTTATTAACGAAATTTTGTTAGAGGGGGCTCAATCTGACGCTAGAGGGGGCTAAGCCCCCTCTAGCCCCCACCTGACTACGGGCCTGCTATTGACTCTCCTATTTATAACCTATCTAAATTTATTACTAAAATCCTTACCTATTCTCCAAATCGTACTTCTCCTTATAATGTCAAAAACTCTTTTGAAATCAAAGATCTTCTTAATTTACTTCCACCTAATCCTGATTATATTTTTATCTCTCTTGATGTAGTTTCAATGTTTACTAGTATACCCCTCGACTTAGCTTTTAATACTATCTTAGAACATTGGGATCACATAAAAGTAGAATTCGGTGATAATTTAGTAATGTTTAAACGTGTCCTCAATTTCGTACTATATAACAGCTATTTTCTTTTTAATGGAACCTTTTACAAACAACTTGAAGGTGTTGCCATGGGCGATCCTTTCTCTTCAAAAATTTGTGACGTTGTTATGGATTCCTTATTCGACAAAATTATCGACGAATTTCAATCAGACATAGCCTTCGTTCGCAAATATGTTGATGACAGCATTTTTTACATCAAAATTTCTGCAGTGGACCGTCTTTTCAAATTTGTTAATGAACTTAACAAAAACATACAATTCACCATTGAAAAAGAAAATCACAATCGAAGCATAGTATTTTTGGACCTAGAAATCATTACAAAAAACAACACTTTCATCACGAAACATTATGTATAACCGACTTCCAGCGGCCGATTTTTAAATTATCATTCCTTCCAGCCCGCTCAACAAAAAATCAACGTTTTGAAAAACCTCATTCAAAGAACTTTAGGACTCACCCATAATGACTTTTACGAAGAAAAAATTGCATACATTCGAAATATCACAAAAATGAATGGTTACCCGGAAAAATTAGTCAACAACCAAATTAACAATTTTCTCCATAATACTCATCTTCCTACAAATGTTCAACAACAACCTAGGCCTAAATTCTATGGATTAAATTATACTGGCAGAAATTCCAAACAACTTCAGAACCTATTTACAACTTTTGACAAAAATACCAAATTGGCCTTTAAAATCCCAACAACCTCTACCAATGCATCTTCACAAAAACAAAAGATTGTATCCTTCCTCTCCAGCAGAGCAATCTTGTTTACCAGTTAAACTGCCTTAATTGTCCTGAAGTATATATATTGGAGAAACCTCTCAGAAGCTTGTGAACCGTTTGAAACAACATCAACGCGACATATCCAATCAAATTGAAAACACGGCTCTTTCCAAACATTGTAAATAACTTTCCCATACTTTTGACTTCCAAAACTTAAAAATTCTCCAAAAAAATTGTAACTCAAACCGAAAAAGAAAATTTTTAGAAAGTCTTCATATCTTACGAAACCCGAACTCAATTAACGACAAAAACGACGTGAACGGTATAGAACCCTATAAACATTTGGCTATATTTTGATTTTTCTAAAATTTGTATTTTTGTATGTTATAGTATTTTTCATCATTTCGTTGTTTTCTTCGTATCGGACTTGATAATGAATTTCGATGAAATTCGAAACGTCGCCCAATTTATTCGTATACTGTATTTTTTTTTTGTTTCGCTTAAAATTTGATCTTTATAATAAAATATTAATGTACATCTTCGCGAAACTTTTTATATTTTTGTATTTTTTCCTAAAAATATCAACGTTTTTAAAATTTTAGCATCGTCCAAAATCACCAAAATGATCTCCACATCCGCTTCCAAAATCGAATAAAGTTTCACCAATTCAAACCTCATCACTTTTCGGTCCACATCTGCATCATCTCTGTAAGATCAATAAAAAGTATTAGCAAAATTTAAAAAAAATTTAAACTTCTTC
The DNA here is from genome assembly GCA_959613365.1 of Balanococcus diminutus. Lineage (NCBI taxonomy): Eukaryota > Metazoa > Arthropoda > Insecta > Hemiptera > Pseudococcidae > Balanococcus > Balanococcus diminutus. The sequence continues at coordinate 38,795,441 of OY390715.1, read as the reverse complement.
ATAAACTCCTTTCAACTTCCAAATTTTTCAGAATTTAGTTTTTCTAAGCGTACAATTTGCTTTATCAGTTTTGCAATTTTTCCACGTATTTTTCTACTTTTAAACTTAGCGATGTGAAAACATCTGAAATCTCCATAAAATTTTCTTCAACTTTTTCTTTCAAAATTACCGTAAATTTATTCTTTCTCAATCAACACATGAATTTAAAAAAAAATTTACACCGATTGTACATTCTCATGACTAACATACTTCTATATGCATCCTTTCTACAACCATTCATAAAATTTTCAATACACCCCACCGCACCGTTTGAATTTCATTTCGTTTTCATTCAATAAATTTTTCAAAACCAACAAACGTTCAAATTTTTCCACAATTACATTTCAAAAAAAATTTCAAATTCAACAGCTTTCAATAAATAATCTTTGTATTCACCATTCGATAAATTTTTGAGTTTCAAGTTCAACAACACTTCAATATTTCGTTCAAATTTCACCGTCTCCATTTAATACATTTTTCATATTCAACTTTCAATATTGCATCTTCTATTTCATCATTCTACTTGTTTTTGTGTGCTTAAATCATTGTTCAAAATTTTCGAAAAATACTCCATATTTCTCCATTGAATATACATGCGTACAATCATCATTTTCTTCGTCATTTATCGTACTTTTACAGATTTCAAAATTGAAACATCGTTTTCAGCTTCATTGTTCAAATTTCGTTCAGTAAATTTTCGTCACGTCAAGTCGTCATAATTTCAAAAAATACTACCTACGTATTTCTATCTCTGCTTACACATTAAAATTCACCGTATTTGTTCTTCTTTCTTTAATCATTATTAAAAATTAAAATTCCGCTTCACATTCAATGTAGACTTCATCAGTAAATTTTTCAAAATTGATTATAAAAAAAAAATTCATCAATTCTCCTTTTAAAATCTATCGTCATTTTCATCAGTTTAATCAACTTATGTCTACGTAAATATTGCTTTACCACCTTTCAAGATTAAATTGTTCATCGATAATAAAATTTTCGTAATACGTATCGTATCTACCAACTAAATTTTCTCCAAAATTATTTGTCACCTTTAATTAATTCAGGTACCTTCTCCTTTCATTTCAATATCTTATGTACTTCTTTATTTGCGCATTTCTACGTTTTCCAACATAAAATATCCTTTCATTTGTTTAAAAATTTTCTATACACTTACGTGCAGTTCTCACTTATCTATCTACTCAATATTCTATAAGTTTCAACATAAAATCCTCATTTAATCACCATTAATACGTTCAAAAAAATTATCACCACTACTTTAAGAAACGTAAATAATTAATTCAGTAATGCTAACGGCGGCCGTCTAACAAAATGTTACTTCAACAATTGCGAATACATCTACTCCGTTCAAATCGTTCACCACTTTGAAAAATAATTACTTTACATGTACTACACTTTGAATAACCGATTGTTTTAAAAATTTGATAAAAATCATCTTACCTTTCTCAAAAATCAAATTCTAAGTATTACTTTTCCAAGAATATAACCTGACTGAGAAATATCAACTTGAAGGACACCGCGACCTGCAGAACCGCTTTCTAAATTATCTCCAAAATTTGATGACGGACCTCGACCCCTTTTTCTAGTCTGCGTCATGTCTCAAAAACAATATCTTTCAACAGAAAATCCCAACGCTACTGCTACCACATAAGAAATAAACTGAAACAAGAAATCTCAATATGTCTATATTGCATCAAAGTCTTCAAAAAGAATAATCTTCGTAAACAACAAACAAAACGAAATCGTACACTATCGAGGAAATTATATCAAACCGCGTATTTATAATATTATAGTAACCACCTAAATTACTAACGTCTAGTTTGATAGTTTTGTTTACATTCATGGGGTGCAACTTCGATAAATTTTTACCAAGTCCAGTGCTACATAATACGTTATAGTCAAAATTGGAAGGGAGGAAGGGGTCTAATCGAAATTTTTGTAATAACTAAAAGTATTTGTACAACTTCAAGCTACAACTTTTTTTTGAAAATTTTTTCAATCGGGCCCTTACCTCCCCCTGTTTTTAAAAATGTATTTGAAGGAGTTGGATTATCCAAAATTGGTGGGGAGGGAGGGATCCGATTGAAATTTTTGTTATCACCAAAATTATTCCTAGTACTTCAAGCTACAACTTTTGTTTGAAAATTTTTTCAATCTGGCCCCTTACCCTCCCCCTGTTTTCAATAATGTATTTGAATGAGTTGGATTATCCAAAATTGGAGGGAAGGGAGGAGTCCAATCGCAATTTTTGTCATGACCAAAATTTTTCCTAAAACTTTGAGCTACAAGTTTGTTGCAAAATTTTTTCAATTGGACCCATTTCCCCTTCCCCCTTCAATTTTTAATTAGTATTTTGGGAGTGTTATGCAAAATAAGTGGAGAGAGAGGGGCTCAATTGAAAAAGTTTTCAAAAAAAAGTTGTAGCTTGAAGTTTCGCTAATACTTTTGGTTATTACAAAAATTGCGATTGGACCTCTCCCTCCCCTCCAATTTTGGATAATCCAACTCATTCAAATACATTATTGAAAACAGGGGGAGGGTAAGGGGCCAGATTGAAAAAATTTTCAAACAAAAGTTGTTGTAGCTTGAAGTACTAGGAATAATTTTGGTAATAACAAAAATTTCAATCGGACCCCTCCCTCCCCACCAATTTTGGATAATCCAACTCCTTCAAATACATTTTTAAAAACAGGGGGGGGAGGTAAGGGGCCCGATTGAAAAAATTTTCAAACAAAAGTTGTAGCTTGAAGTTGTACAAATACTTTTAGTTATTACAAAAATTTCGATTAGACCCCTTACTCTCTTCCAATTTTGAATATAAAGTATTATGTAGCACTGGACTTGGTAAAAATTCATCGAAGTTGCACCCCATGAATGTAAACAAAACTATCAAACTAGACGTTAGTATTTTCCAATGGTACCTCAAATGATGATGTAAAAAAATAATCAAAAATCGGGTAAATTACATTTTATATACCTAATATTGTTTTTTTTTGTTTTAATTTCGTAATGAATTTTATCAGAGGTAATTTTTAAAATTTTCTTCCAAAGTAAAAAAAAAATTAATATATATTTTTTAGAATTTTCTTTAAATTCTCTGTTTTTAATTAATTTTTTTCCACTTTAGAATTTTGTTAAGCAAATATCTTGAACTCATATTTGAAACAATTTTTTTTTTTTAATTTCAAAATTATTAGGTAGGTATATGGCATAGTTGACCTACGAGTAATTTTGCGATTTTAAAAAATGAATCAATGTTATTGATGTCTTTCGTGAATTTTTTCAATTTTTTTCTGAAATACTTAATAATTCAAAAATTTGTTGGAATTTTTTTCAGCTAATTTTTCAAATTTTTCTCCAACAAAAGGTTTATGAAATTTTGTATTTTTCATTCTTCGCCTAAAATATCACCTATTGTAATGGTATATTTGCTAGGTGTTTGAACCCTGTAAGAATGAAGTGATAGAGTCAAATAAATTAAATAGATAGGTACCTAATTACAAAATGATCAAAAAATTATGTCTTTCTTTCTTACCATTAAATGTACTATAACGTCTATAACCGAGTAGGTAGATGATTTTTGTCAAAAAGTTGTTTTGTATTAATTGCTTTTGCTTGTTTGTGTAGTGAAGTTTACTAATTACTATTAAAACTATTTCCGTTAATGATGGTAAATGATAGAATTTGTTTTCTGACTCCCCATATTTTTAAAACTATTTAAAGCTTTTAATAAAAATCGGGAACTTTTTCCGCTTTTAATAAAGGAAAATATAAAGAAAACAAACAGCTTTTAGTTGGAATTCGATAAGAGCGACCAGTTTAATTTTTGCAAATAAATAATTACGCCATTCTGACTTCTTAATTTCGGTTAAAAGCTGAAAATCATATACCAGATGCTGTTTTTGCCTTGTGTATTTGTAAATGTATTTTTTTACTCGGTATGGGTTAATAAAATGGGCGTGTTATATCTACGAATACGTTTTGATTTGTCGGTTCCTTCGCTTATTTTTAATCTGCCTAATCTAAGAAAAATAGGTAAAAAATAAAAGAAATAATTATGTATAAAATACTATGCTTTTTTATTTTTTCATTTACAAAATCTTACCTTTACTTATTACGTAAGAAATACCAATTCGTATTCAAACTTTCATTTGAAAATGCATTTTATTTGATGCTCCCCATTGAACACGTCTGCTAATAATTTTTATTTTCATTCAAGTATAAAAATAAAATAAGAAATCATTCAAGTACTCACTTTTTAAAACCTTAAAACTAGCTGCAAATTACTGAATAGACAAGTATACCTAAGCATATACAGGGTGTCCCAGTTCAGAGTGACCAGACATGCGATTTGGGTATAACTGACTACCAGTAGCAAAAAACTTTTTGCACGTCAGGTGCCTATCTTGGTTTTGAAGGGGCAATATTTTGCAAAAATTTCAAAATACCGCCAAGACAGTGAATGAAGCAGGGGTAACTTCTTGCGCGGAACAAAAAAATTATGTAAGAAATTTGACTGGTGCCTATTCTTGATTTTGAAGGGGCAATGTTTTGCAAAAAAAGTTTCAAAACACTGCCAAGACAGTGAATGAAGCAATATAAAATTTATGAAAATATTAATTGTTAATAAAATTAAGTAAAAATTTAATATAATTAAAAATATATTTTTAAAAATTAATATATTTAAATTTATAATTAGAAAAATAATTGTAATTAATTTTATCAGTAATCAGTTTAAATAAAAAAAAAAATAATAATTTTGGATAAAATATCACGATCCAAAATTACTTCATTGTCAGACTGTGATATTTTTCATTAAATCCAAAAAATTGAAAAAAAAAGGGCTTTGTAGTGCTCTCGGGGGCACTGTTCTCTACAACATATTCAAATTTCATCAAATTCCGTCCAGCGGTTTTCTTGAAAAATGGGAAAAACCACAGCGAGGTGAGAAACGCATTCGTTTCTGTTCACGCTTATAATTCTGATTCTATGAATATTTGGGCACATTTAACGATTTTATTTATTTAATCTAACACAATGCCATCATATTACCTCATTTTAAAAAAAAAAAATCTGCAATAAAACGCGAAAAAAAACGAATTGAAAAAATTGCGCCTGATGGCAGGATAGGCAACCTGCTCTCGCTAGAGCACCGCCTTAAAAACTTTTTTTTTATTCGGTTTTCGTTTGTATTTTGTTTAGAACATGATTCATTCGGTTTTCGTTAAGTTTTTAATAATAGAATCATTCCCAGATAACGTTTTTCGTTTTCGTCTCGTTTTTCAGATTCAAATTTCGTTTTCATTTTTTTTCCTACCTAATTTTTGAAATTTTGGCCATTGTGGACATCCATCGTGTTTTTTTTTTTAGACATCATAATTTTAACATTTTTGTTAAAATAAAAACTTGAAACTGTGAAAAAAATAGAAAACTGATAACAAAGAATTGAAGACCTCGCAGTCACAGGGTCACAGATCAAAGCAAACTCCACTCTCGAAATTTGTTTCTGTATTGCATGTTAAATTAAATCAACATAATTATTTTGATTGCCCGAGCAGCACAATCGACAAATTATCGAAATAAAAAATCGACAGAATATCGAATTCGATAAAGTGTCGCGTTAGTTCCGCATAAATCGTGAAATTATCTTTCGATATATAGATAGATTATCGACGAATTATAGTTAGCAAAAATTTCGAGATTATAGTAAGATATTTTATCGATAATATATCTATAATATCGAAAGATAATTTCACGATTTAGGCGGAACTTTATCGAATTCGATATTCTGTCGATTTTTTATCGATTTTTTATTCCGATTTTTCGTCTTTTACTAGCTTTTTTCTATAATTAAAAATCATTAATTAGCATAATTAATACATTAAACTATGCCTAAACACATTATTCATGTTACGGTAAGAGGATCATTTCAGAAAAAGTCAAAAAAAATTATAAAAAATCTGCCACCCGTGGGGCTTGAACCATCTACCTCCTGCATGGTAATCCTCTTCCTTAACCACTATGCCATACCTTATCGTTGAGGAATTAGCAATAAAACGCTTATAATAGGCAGTTTGGTACTTCCAGACGTGTTGGACTTAGAAAAATTTTCACCAATTTCAAATATCGTCACAAAATCGTTGAAAAATCGTTCGACAAATTTCAGATTATTTGTCGATAATGTAGTTTCAAATATCGCCACAAAATCGTTGAAAAATCGAATTCGAGGAATTTCATATTACGAGTCGATAATATAGTTTCAAATATCGTCATAAAATCGTTGAAAAATCGAATTCGAGAAATTTCAGATTACGTGTCGATAATAAAGTTTTAAATATCTTCACAAAATCGTTAAAAAATCTAATTCGAGAAATTTCAGATTATTTGTCGATAATATAGTTTCAAATATCGTCACAAAATCGTTAAAAAATCGAAATCGAGAAATTTCATATTACGTGTCGATAATATAGTTTCAAATATCTTCACGCAATCGTTAGAAAATCGAATTCGAGAAATTGCATATTATGTGTCGATAATATAGTTTCAAATATCTTTACAAAATCGGTAAAAAATCGGAGTCGATAAATTTAATATAATCTGTCGATAATATAGTTTCAAATGTCGTCAAAAAATCCGTAAAATATCGAAGTCGAGAAATTTCATATAATCTGTCGATAATATAGTTTTAAATATCTTTACAAAATCGTTAAAAAATCGAATTCGATAAATTTAATATTCTTTGTCGATAATGTAGTTTCAAATATCTGCACAAAATCGGTGGAAAATCGGTATCGATAAATTTAATATTCTTTGTCGATAGTATCGTTGACGAATATCGTCATAAAATCTTAATAATATCGAATTCGATAGTTTTTAAATTTTTTGCCTATGAAGTTGTACCGATAAATCTTTATAATATCGTGAGAACATCTATAGATTTTCAAACGATTTTTTATCGATACGTTACATCTACCGATATTATCGATCGAGTGTGCCGCTCGGGTGAAGCCAAAAAAAAAAATTCAAAAACATAAACACCAGAAAAACGTTATTTTTATCCGCTTTTGTTGGGTTTTTGTTTTCAGACTTCACTTATTTTGTTTTTGTTTTTATAACGTTTTTTAGTTACAACTGCGTAGCATTTTCGTTTCGTTTACGTTTTTGATGCTGAAAATAACGTTTTTGTTAGGTTTTCGTTTTCGTTTTAAAGCCCTCTGGTTGTATCCATATCTCAAGCCATGTTATTTATTACTGGGACACCCTGTATAAGGGTTATAATGTATTGCTCCCGAAGCAATTGTATTTATTTCAAAGGGTAGGTAGGTATAAGATTTTTTTCAAGGTATACCTAATCCTTCGCATGAAATCAGTACTTTAGGAATAGTAGAAAGCATTAATAGTGAGAGGGTAAATTTAAACGTGTATAACGTGGTATAGATTAATGTGGTGAAGGCGCCATATCATTCGTGTATACGTACGTATCTATGTGTATATATTTTTCATTTCGCTTGTTCTCACATTTATAGCAGCGCATGAATTGATTACCTCGAGGGAAATAATCCAGAAAATATTTCATTTAGGTTTAGTCGCTGTTTGAACGTTTTAATTCTATCTGCCAAACGTACATCCGTCTGATTTATTTTATTCTCGCTAAAATCTCGCTAAACTTCAGTTTTTCAATGTTTTTGATACGTGAATGTATAGTCGTTGAGTGGAATTGCAAATGTACGAGTTGATTTAGGCATCAGGCATCTTTTGAAATGTACATTGGCCTGTAGGCCTACCTAAAACAATATATCCGTTGGGGTTACTTTGCCACTAGTTTTTAATGAATTGTATCACGATTCTTTATCATTATGTAATTTTTCAATTTCGTTTCTTTTGTCTGTTTTATAAAAGTCATCTGCTGGTGACATTTTTACAAATGGCTAGCCGACTTGTGGGCTTGAAATTGGATGTACAGGGGTGGTGATTCCATTTACAAGAGAATCGGTATAAATTATTAGATGTTTAAGTATGTATTGGTGTGTCAGATATTTGAATGATATGTATAATTTTTCATTTGTTTCGTGTCAGCGTCGTACACGTATTGAAACACGGATAAGTGAAACGCATTAGCTTATATAGATAACAACCGAAATTTTCGCTTTAAAAAATAGGAGAAAAATTACCGCGGTCGCGTTGTTGTATTGCGAGCTTTTTTTACTCCCATATTATCTAACGGTCACGCTCAAACGCGTTAAGAATGTTATTTCTTAATTATACAATGTAAACTTGTTGGATGTCCTTTTGAATTGCTACAGAAGCGATTTTAATTCAAAGTTTTCGGTTAATGTTTACGTTAATGGAAGACTTTTAAAAGTACTATACAGTTCATGTTTCAAGTTTGCTGTATTGCGATGTTAATTAGGTACCTATTTATTTTTATTAGAAAAAAATACAGCGTGTAATGATTAGCTATGTTTTGAGGTTACCTATTAATTAAAAATTAATTTAAGTTATACCAACTCAGACTTTCTATTCATTATTACCAACCTTATTTTTCTACATGAAAATATCTCGATGGAAAAAGTTTTCGGGCTATTCCAGCTTAATTATTTTATGTATTCTTCGAAAGTTCCGAATTTAATCAAGTGTCAAATTTTCTCAAGTTTTTGCAATGGCAATTACAAATATTTTAGACGCAGTTTAGAAAAATTTCATATCAAAAAGATCTTTTAAGAAGCAAAAATCGTAAATATTTTTGCGAAATGTTGTATTTCACAAAAAAACAAAAACATGAATTTTTAGGTACATTTTTTTGCTAGAAATTAAGAAAAAAAAAATCTTTTTAAATTTTAATTGAAAACATTAAAAATTGAATTTCAATGATATAAAATAAATACTTAATGATTTTTTATTTTAAAAAAAATCATATTTCAGAATTTTTTTCAAATTCATAAAAAAAAAAATCATTGTTTGAGCCTTGGAATTAAAAAAGAAAGTTCTATGTACTCACTACTCGTACGTCGACTTGCGAACCAAACCTATCGTAAAATAACAATCGGCTAAATTTCAGCACTTGGTTGTATTCCGTAATCTCTGCAATTCCCGTTTTTACCATTTTTTCCCAAGTCCAATGTCCATAATATATGCAAACTTCAAAACTTGGCTTCAAAAGGGGTCCAATTAAAATTTTTTCCAACAAAAGTTGTAGATCGAGTTCTTAGGAACAATTATTTTGGTTACAAAAATTTCGATGGAATCTCTCCCTCCTCTCAAATTATGCCCAGTGCCACGTAGATACTTGATATCCAAAATTGGAGAGGAGAGATGGGTCTGATTGTAAATATTTTCAAACGAATGTTGCAGATTGAGATTTAGGAATAATTTTGGTCATTACAAAAAAATTTCACTTAGACTCCTCTTTCCACTAGAATGTTTCATTACTCAGACTAGAGAGAAACCGTATTATATTGTGAAGATTACGGAATACAATCAAGTAGTGCTGAAATTTAGCCGAGTATAATAAGTTGCCTACTTGGTTTGCCGTAAATACGATGATATGATGTACGTTAATTTATTTGCCTACTTATAGTTTGCTGTACAATTTATTATGAAAAAAATTCGTTTCAAACATATTTCTGTTAAAGGAAAAATTTCGAATATTTTACATAATTATGTACCTAACAAAAAAAAAAAACTTCACCTCTTTTTTGTTATTTTTCAAAAAAAATTTGCAAATTCAAAATGTTGAATTTATGTACCTACCTAATTTATTTTTATAAAACAATTTTTTCAACTTTTTAAAATTATTTCCTTGTCACCTTCACAATTGAGATAATTTTTATTTTTTAACACAGTTCAAACAATTTTTACTATTTTTTAAAATTAAAAAAAAAATCATTCCTTTAAAAATTCAATAATCCGAGCCAAGGTGAAATTGTGCCAACTTGTCCCTCTCCCTCTCTACGGGCCTGATAGGACCCCACATTCGCGTACTATATCGGAAAGAAAAGTTGAAATTTAAATTAAAACATACTGTACGCTGAAAAGGGAAAATCGCCAGCTGTGAAAGCTTCGGTAGGTATCTAAAATAGAAATTTCTGAAATTGCCAGACTTTAGTAACACTTAAAGTTTCGAAAGAGAGAGTTGTCTGCGCCAGTATTATGGGGTTCGGTTCGGCTATGTAAAATCGATGGTTGCAATTTGAAGACTATTAAAAACGAGGGGTTTAAAAAATTTTTAAGTGTGTTTTTTATGCAAAACTTTTATCGAAATTCAGTATCTACATGGTTTAATTACAGTTGCGTTAGCTCTTCAAACTTAATTGATATCATAAATTATCTTCATCCCTTTCATGTTCTATCTTTCGGCTTAGTTTTCGGCTGAAGCCTTTCACGTTAGGTTGAAAAATGCAAGGCAGGTAAATGGACCCTGAGGTTTTATGGCGAGGTTTTATTACATTAATAAAGAAATTATACAGCGACCCATTAATAATAGACGCTTGCAACGGGTCCGTTTTAATTACTTTCATAAAATACACTTTTCACTTAATATAACGGACCTCTAGCAGTGTTCGGAGGACTAGTTCAATGATATACGGTAATTTAATGTAGGTATCTTCATGTTTTCATTTTTTCATTTTTCCCACGCCACGTCACGCGCCGCGCCGCGCCGCTTGTAAAATGTTCGACTAATAAAGTTCGTAGTATCGTTGAATTTATTGTACATATGCGTCGCATTTGTTGTTTGAATTAAGTACAGGTATACGCTAAGGCTGTTTCGTTTCCACGTCTCGTAAACCTGTTGGTACATGCAGGGGTGGCGAAACGAAATTACTAGCTCCAAGTTTACACTGCCAAAATCGGAATCTCGATGACTTCCCCCCCCCCCCAAGTACAAAACTACATTGACGCCTAATATGCAAAATTAGAGAGGAGGGAAGGGTCCAATCGAAATTTTTGTAATAACTAAAATTATTTTTAGAATCTTATTCTACAACTTTTATTTCAAAAAAATTTCAATTCTACCTCTACCTATCTACCATTTTTCAATAATGAGTGTTTTTGTACTGATCAAAATTAGAGGGGAGGGAGGAGTCCAATCGAAATTCTTTAAAAGTTGCAGACTAAAATCTTGGAAATATTTTTGATCATCACAAAAATTTTGATTGGACCTTCCCTCTCATCTTTTTTCGCATATTAGTACAAAGACATTCATTACTGAAAAATGGGAGGGAGGTAGGGGTTAATTTAAAAAAAAAATCAAACAAAAGTTGTAGATTAAAATCTTTAAAACAATTTTAGTTATTATAAAAATTTCGATTGAACCCCTCCCTCCAGTCTAATTTCGTATATTAGGCGTCTATGTAGTTTTGTACTTTGAAAAATTCAGGGAAATTCCAATTGAGCTATAGTAACGATAACGAAACTATTCTTGTTTTGTTATTTCTTGTTTTGTTTCAACTTTTATTTATTTTGTTTTTGTTTGTTTTTCAGTTTTGTTTCGTTTCTGAAATATTTTAATTTCGTTTCTTTAAATTTTGTTTCGTTTCCTCTTTTCTCATTATCTACTTGTAAATAAAAACTTTTCCATTTATTCGACTTCTTTTCGGTTCGGTTTCATTTCTTTATAATTTGAATAATTATTGAAGAAAAAAATGTATGTATTTCATTTCCTTTCGTGTTTCGTTTCTTATGTCATTTCTTCAGAAAAACTATACGAGAAAAAGTTTCAACAAAAAAATAAAAAAGTATGTAGGTACCTATTAATAAGTTCGCCAACCTCAGGATTGTAGAAAATATCAATGAAAAATTGAACGACAGATACGATAACTGTGTAAACATTGATTAAGTATTTTTCACGCCATCGTTTACATTAAATTTAATTAAATTTTTCCAACGTTCCGGTGTCAAGATTGGTTTAAGATACTCTATGTTGTTGTAGTGTCAGATTTCACCCGACATTTAACCTCGTTTACCTTAAAGTCTTAATTGAGGTTAGGTTGATTATGTCCAACACGCAGAACTTAACGTTAAAATATATTCCAGAGTAAAAGACATCTTGGTATTTCGGTTATCTTCTTTTTTCGGTCGTACGTCCTTTTCGTAGTTGAATATTCATGAGCATCTAGTAAATGTCCTCCCGCGTTGAAAGCCATTTTAATTCAGCTCCAGCAAAAATCTTTTAACTCTAATTCGAAGCTGATTTTTGTTATCATAGTAATTCTTGGTTTTTAATAATGCCCTTCTAGAGGATAACAAAATCACTAGCACTAGCTTACTTATAAAATTTAATCATCGTTTCTCTCAAACACTCCTATACTATAATTGTACCATTAGATCCTTATTTTCAACAAAAAAGTCTGCAATGTTGTTCTATACGAGTATGTACAAAGTACTTGAATTTTATTTGTATGAATCCTCTGTATGCAAGTACGAGTAATTAAGTATATCTATGAGTTACGAAGTTCGGACATATGAGAAAATTTTCAACGCTGTGTACTGTGTAGTTTTAAAAGTTGAACGAATTCTTAACTATTCAATGTTTATGTAGTATGCCCGTGAGTGCTATGCATTAAGCTGGCTAATTTCCTTTGAAATTGTGTTTGTAAACTTTGACTTTATAACTTTACTAAGTGCTACTATTTAAACTTACCATAATGTTTGCGTAGATATTACATATAATCGAATCCATTGAAATTTACAGTAAATAATTTTGATTTTCCCTTTGAAAGTTTTCATCTAATTTTCACATTGTTCTCATCTCGAAGCGACTAAGTGAGTTTATTTTTTATAAGAATTACCTACATTATAAAAATTAAGGTTGGCGTTTTATCCTCAGAACATAATCTAGGGGTAGAATTTGTCGAGAATACAAAATTTTTCACACAATAATGACTTTTCATTTTATAAAACAAAATACGACTAATTTTTTAATATTTTCGAAGGGTAGCTCAAACCAGAGCTTTTACGAGGGTCAGTCAGAAAGTAAGTTTCACATGCTCATAGATTTTGAACGGATGAGAATTTTTTCATGAAATTTGGAGGAAACACTCTTCAGACCTTTGGCCAGATCTTGCAAGTGTTGTCCCTGAAATTTATCCTCGTGCTTTGTGATGATGGCTGTTTTCTTATAGTGCCTTTTGAAAAATGCCGTCCAAAAATGAGTTGAGCGGAGTGATCCATTTTTTATGATTAAAAGAGCAAACACCAACCGAAATTTATCGCAATTTAGTGAAAACTTATGGCATTAACCTAATCTCACGTCAGGCAATTGGCAAATGGTGTAAACAGTTCGAAAACGACCGCGAAAATGTCACTGATGACTACCGTTCCGCGAGACCGTCGAACGCCTTGACAAACGGCAACTTCGAGCGCGTTGATGGCTCTTTTTTCGACAGAAAAGGCGTCGTTTATTCAGACTCTATGTCCAAGGGCATTACGATACTCTAGAGCACCTTAGAAAAACCATTTAAGATCGTGGTCCAGGCAAACTAAAAAAAAAAAAAAAAATGTCCGACTGGTTTTAAGAAACTGGACGGAACTTCTTCTAAAGCGGTATTGAAGAATTGGTGCCACATAATGATAAGTTCCTCAATAATTTTGGTGAATATGTGAAAAAATAGAAGAATGTTTGTACTTTCGAATAAAAAAAAGTTTTTTATGATACGTTCATTAGTTATTTTTTTAGAGCGATGTGAAACTTTCTTTCTGACTGACCCTCGTAGAACGGAACCGAATCCTAAACCCAAGTCTTAAGTTCAAATTGTGAAAAATCGACACCATATCAAAATCTTTTAAAAACCTCAACAGTTTCGGTTTCAAAAAATTAAAAAAATACAGAATTATATCGAAACATATACCTATTTACGATGTTGTGTAGGTATCAAATTACAAAGTTTATATCGCATGAATTTGATTTATTTGCCCACTTTAATCAATTTGACGCCATTGACAAGTAAAATTGAAGGAGAATAAATCAGATACTTATTCGAGAAAGAAGTTTAGTTCTCTAATTTTAAAAGTAGGTAATGAAATTTTTAACGTAACGTGTTTTAATGAACCATTTTCTTATTGCAGATCGTTCAGTTTAATCTTATTGAGAGAACTATATAGCAAGGAAAATATTTTATTGAATGAAGCACTGACAGTTCTTGTATCTTCTACGCTAAGCTTATTTCCTGTTTCGTTGCTTGATTCTCATAGAAAAATTAGTCCAATGCTTCAATCGTATTATCGTACCTCACTTATATCCACCGCATGGCGCATAAGGTGGGATGAGAAAAACAGCTATCACAGCTCATTTAGATGAGTAAATAGAACAGGTGCCTAGAAATCTCATTTACGAGTAAATTGGATATTCAACTACCCCGTTTAAAAATGGTTTTTAACCCGAGCGGCACACTCGATCGATAATATCGGAAGATGTAACGTATCGATAAAAAATCGTTTGAAAATCTATAGTTGTTCTCACGATATTATAAAGATTTATCGGTACAACTTCATAGGCAAAAAATCTAAAAACTATCGAATTCGATATTATTAAGATTTTATGACGATATTCGTCAACGATACTATCGACAAAGAATATTAAATTTATCGATTCCGATTTTTTAACGATTTTGTAAAGATATTTAAAACTATATTATCGACAGATTATATGAAATTTCTCGACTTCGATATTTTACCGATTTTTTGACGACATTTGAAACTATATTATCGACAGATTATATTAAATTTATCGAATCCGATTTTTTACCGATTTTGTAAAGATATTTGAAACTATATTATCGACACATAATATGCAATTTCTCGATTTCGATTTTTTAACGATTTTGTGACGATATTTGAAACTATATTATCGACAAATAATCTGAAATTTCTCGAATTCGATTTTTTAACGATTTTGTGAAGATATTTAAAACTTTATTATCGACACGTAATCTGAAATTTCTCGAATTCGATTTTTCAACGATTTTATGACGATATTTGAAACTATATTATCGACACGTGATATGAAATTCCTCGAATTCGATTTTTCAACGATTTTGTGGCGATATTTGAAACTACATTATCGACAAATAATCTGAAATTTGTCGAACGATTTTTCAACGATTTGGTGACGATATTTGAAATTATTTCCAAATTGGTGAAAATTTTTCTAAGTCCAACACGTCTGGAAGTACTAAACTGCCTATTATAAGCGTTTTATTGCTAATTCCTCAACGATAAGGTATGGCATAGTGGTTAAGGAAGAGGAGTACCATGCAGGAGGTAGAAGGTTCAAGCCCCACGGGTGGCAGATTTTTTATAATTTTTTTTGACTTTTTCTGAAATGATCCTCTTACCGTAACATGAATAATGTGTTTAGGCATAGTTTAATGTATTAATTATACTAATTAATGATTTTTAATTATAGAAAGAAGCTAGTAAAAGACAAAAAATCGGAATAAAAAATCGATAAAAAATCGACAGAATATCGAATTCTATAATGTGTCGCGAAAGTTCCGCCTAAATCGTGAAATTATCTTTCGATATTATAGATATATTATCGATAAAATATCTTACTATAATCTCGAAATTTTTGCTAACTATAATTCGTCGATAATCTATCTATATATCGAAAGATAATTTCACGATTTATGCGGAACTAACGCGACACTTTATCGAATTCGATATTCTGTCGATTTTTTATTTCGATAATTTGTCGAGTGTACTGCTCGGGAAATAAGACGATTTTTTTTTTCAATTTAAAAGATGAAATATCAAAAATTTGAAAATTTTTAGTCATTAAAACATTAAAAAAACTAACAAAAAGTAAGTATAAGTAGGTATTCTAAAATTGAAAATTTTTGAAAAAATAAAAAATCATAATCAAAATGTTTAAAAAATTAAATCTCTAGTCATAAAGGAAAGTGTTTTTTTTAGGGTTAATCACATCCGTTCTAGCTGACCGATTTTTTCGATTTTGACCATTTTTTAAGGTTTGACGAGGAGATGGTTTAGCCCGCAAAAAATTTCAAAAAACTTGAGCCCGAAGGTGTTAAAAAGTTTTCCATAGATAGGTCTCCAAATTTTAGCCAATAGAAATCCCGTATTTTTTAATTTTGTTCAGCACCTCTTTTACCCGGTCAATCGAATTTTTTTTCATCGTTAAAAGAGGGTACGAACGCTTGAAGAAGTGATGAGATCTTGAAAAATCTGAACATAAATTTGACCAAATTTTTTGAAAATTTGACTGAATTTTAAAAAAATGATCCTGATCCATTTTCAGAAATTAATAAAAAATAGGTATTAAAAGCAATCGAGTTTCGAATTTTATTGGAAATAAGCTGGAAATTAAATTCTTTGAAAAACGATACCTAAAAATTTTTTAAAATTTAATAGAAACATAGTTTTTGAGAATG
The DNA here is from genome assembly GCA_959613365.1 of Balanococcus diminutus. Lineage (NCBI taxonomy): Eukaryota > Metazoa > Arthropoda > Insecta > Hemiptera > Pseudococcidae > Balanococcus > Balanococcus diminutus. The sequence continues at coordinate 38,778,993 of OY390715.1, read as the reverse complement.
GGCTGAAAATTTGGTGAAAAATAAATCTATAAAACATTTCATTTTTGGAAAATGAATTAATTTTATTTTTAATAAGTAGGTAGCTTATCTATTTACCTATTCACTAATTAAAAATTGAATTTTTGGGAAATCGTTTTAAAATTGAAAATTCGGCTATATTTTGAAAAATAAATGGAAGAAGAAGTAATTTTTAAAATTCTTGAAATTTTTTCGAATACCTACCGTATTGAATTTTTGGAAAATCATTTAGAAATTGAATTCTAGGAAAATTATTTGAAAATTAAATTTTAAGCAAATGAATAAGTTTTTTTTTTCAAACTGTTGAAAAATATATTTTTTAAATTTGTTAGAATCAGGATGAACATTGAACACAAAAACAATAAAAAATTTAAATTTTGACAATCAATTGAAAATCCAAATTTTTTTTTTAGAAATTAGTATAATTGATTTTTTTGAGAATACCTAATTAGTTAAAATTTATTAGTGATAAGATTGATTGAAAATTGAAAGTTTTGGAAATGAGCTGAAGATTTAGTTGAAAATTTAAAATTTTAAAAATAGATGAAGTTTCTTTCAAAATCTTAAAAAAATAATATTTTGAAAAATGAACTGGAATTTTTTGGAAAATTGACTGCAAATTTAGTTTTAGGAAAATTGATTAAAAATTTATTTTAATCGATTACAAACTGCACCCCGGACACCTGCCTCATACACACGTCTCGGACACCTGCCCCGGACACGTGCCTCGGACATTAAAAGTTTCAAAATTGAAATAATATTTTTTTGTAAGTATTTAAGTTGCACTTTCTTAGAAAAAGAAAAGAAATCAAGCATTTTAAAAATATTCAATGAAGGTAATGTAGATTATGATTTTAAAAATAATTTAGGTTATTATAAAAATTTCGATTGGACCCCTCTTTCCTCTCTGATTTTGTATATTAGGCGTCGATATTTTCTTGTACATACTTGGAAAAATTCATCGACATCCCGATTTTGACAGTGCTTTCGAATCGCCTCTCCAACTTTCCAAAAAATGGTCATGACAGCTCCATGATTCAAAAAAATTTTTCATAAGAAAATAGGTACCTACTTTTGAATTTTTCAATAGGTTGGAAGAAAATAAAAAATTGTAAATTATTTTCCAATAAAAATAATAACTTTGAATTCAACTTTGAAAATTTCGCTTATTTTATAATTTTGGTAATTTTTCGAGAGAGGGGGATTCCATGGTGCTACTTGAAATTCCGGAGGAAATAAAAAATTGGGAATCACTTCGTATGAAATTGAGTTGTTTTGATGGGATTGAACAAAAAAAAAAAGAGTAAAAGTTTATTCATTTTTTTCAATAGAGGGAGTACAAGGCTGCTCTTAGAATTCACTTAGGAGAGAAATAAAAAAATGGGAAATTATTTCCTTATAAAAAGAAACAATTTTGAGGGGGGGGGGGAGAATAACAAGTCAAAAATAAGGGTCATTCTAAAGTATGCACCTACGAGACCAGTAGATGCCTCGACACTACATGAGTGCAAAAATTAAAGCGAAAGAAAAAAAGAACAAAGGAAACCCATTGATACAGCGTTTGTCGATTGGAGTTATGTTTGGGTTTTTATAAAACGTAAAAAGTTTATTCGGTTAACTTATGTATTCTAAATTTTGATACTTCTTGGAGGAAAACTCGTACCGCTGTACGATAGTATACGCCTCGTAGATGGTATTGTTTTCACGACATTTGAGTTATTTACTTTATGGGGTCGGCTTGATTTATGACAATAATACTACACTAAATGAATAACACAAAACTATACATATATACAGAGCGAAAAAATATCCGAGAAAAATGAGTCGAGGAATTTTTGCAACGTCAGTATCACATAGAATACAAGTACGTACACGTACAATGCGATCGTACGCGTATAAATTCTACATTTTCACGCATAAGTTTTGAATTTTCGAATTTTTTGGCAGGCAGGATAACCTGAAAATATGCGTTTTACGATTGTAACAGCTTTATACTCGGCAATTGGGAAGAGAAGTTGAATTTCAGCCTTTTCAAAACTTCCTTCGATTGTAATACTTGTGCCGTGCCATTCGTAATATTGAGATACCTTATATACTTACTTATACAGCGCAGAAAGGCAGAAATAAGTATAACTAGAGCGACGAGTCGAGTCATTCTTTGCTACAATAACTAAATTTTGTTGTACGTAAAACTTTTTGAAATAGGTCTAGCTCTAGGTGTACATATAATTGTGAAACATAGATATCTTCTTCTTTCGGGCATATGTTTGGTCAACGTGAAATTGCGCTTTTAGTCGTGCATCTTACGTGTCAGCAGCATATACGAGTAGGACGAACGCGAAGAGTTTTTCATTTTATTTTTCACGCAAACTTAATACTTAGCGGACTTTATATTTTCGTTTAAAGTTTTATTGTGCAGGGATACTGCGTGTCGTTTTCCCCACAAACCGGTTAAATTTACGATGCGACGAGGTTTACAAGATTTTGTTGGGGTTTGCGAAGCTGATTCGGAAATTTCTTTTATAGGTTCGTTGTCGGGCCCAAACAAGACATTAAAGTTCTTTGTTCGCTATACGATCTCGAGATTATCATGAACATGGTACGAAGTTTAAATGTCGAACGTATTTTACTTGTAGCTGTAGTCCTTAGGGCAATGCGTTTCCGTTCTGAATGTTAAATAAACCTAAAGAATCTTTATATCCTACATAAACGTAAAATGTACCTATAAATTCGAAAAGTGTTGACGAAGCATCTTCATAATAAATACTTATATGTGAGTAAATATGTAGGTACCTACTTTTTTCCCCTAAAAATTGAAACAGAAAGAAAACACTTGCGTCGCACATTTAAAATGAATAAAAAAATATTTTAATAGGTAGATATAGGTTTTTGGGTATAAAAGTTTACTTTTTTCTCTCCCAAAGTGTGTAAGCATCTTTCACCTATATTTATTATAGATGGCTAATTTTATTTTTATTTTTGAAATTTCGATAAATGAATTTAATGACCTTCAAATGAACTTCTGTGATTTGAAAAGCTATGAGATACAACTTTCCAAAAAAAATAATATACCTAATAATAAAAGGTCAACGTGTAATTTGTAATTAAAGAGAACATAAAACATAACTAAAGTCTTCATAAAAGAACTTTTTTTAGCTACACATCCATAAGCAAGCGTTAATTAAGTTTTATTTTGGGCGAATAAAGTAACATTTACTACCTACGACAAAGTAAGAACAGCAGTGAGACCTGATCACTATAAAAAGTTTAACTTTAATTTTGATACAGTGGGCATTTTGAAAAAAATATATATTTACCTTTACTCGATATTATTTTTTTGTTAAGAATATGTTAATTATTTTGTTTTATAAAATGACGCTGATGTCCAAAAAAATTAGGTATATATATGTGGTTTGTGACAATTCAGTGAGGAATGAATGAAATAAATAATCTCTTGAATAATGTCTGTTATTTTATAAAAATCTGATTTTGCATACTCTGGCGTAGAACACAATAAGTGTTTTCTACCTGTATTGATAATTTGCTAAATTAACGGAGAGAGAACGATCCAATCGTGATTTTCATAATGACCAAAATTGTTTCTAAGATCTTAATCTACAAATTTTGTTTGAGAAATTTTTCAATGAGATTCATAGGTACTGAGATATGGGATTTTTGGAAAAGGGCGGTCTACTCTCCAAAGAGAGGTTAGAGGAGCTGTGATTTTTTGGTAGGCGTGTTCCTTTCATGATTATAAACAAGTTTTGTAATATGGAGAAGGGTTGAATTTTGCATAATTTCGACACAAAACACAAAAAATTTAATTTACGGTCATATCGTAAAATTAGCGGGGAAGGGGGGGGGGGGTCAATTGAAATTTTTATGATGACATAAATTATTTCTGGGATCTGAATCTACAACTTTTGTTTGAAATTTTTTTCAATTGGGACTTTATGTTCAGAGATTGGGAGAATTTTTGGAAAGAGGGCGGACCCTGGGAAAGGGGTTCAGAGATTGGGAGAATTTTTGGAAAGAGGGCGGACCCTGGGAAAGGGGTTCAGAGATTGGGAGAATTTTTGGAAAGAGGGCGGACCCTGGGAAAGGGGAGCCTTAAAAAAATGAACCCAGCTCATTTTTTTCAAAATATGTTTTATACTAGATCAATCATAATTCCTTTTAACCTCTTGATCGCAAGAAAGTTCCCTTTGCGACTAGACAATAACTCTCGTTCTAGGATGCACTTCATTCCAAATACATATTTAGTCATCTCTTGAGGAATATCGCTTATAGTGTGATAAGCTATTAACAAATTTCAACTTTCTAAATTCAAGTTTTCTCCAAGTTATCGAAGAATACAATAGCAGACTCGAGGGAGATGGACGAATATACTCGAGTATTGCATTTCGTAAAGCTGTTGTCTTTCAACCGATATACTTATTTTATTATTTTTATCCATTTTAGAGTATTATTTTTCATATGTATAAGTAGATACGTAGATAAAACACCACGATATTATTTTCTGGAACGATCTGCATAAATCCTCTAGAATGTTTCCTTGCAACAATAAGATGACGATGCATTTGGATTGCTCGTGAAATGAAGTAGCTAAAGAGTGAAGATGTTATTTTATTTATAGTGTATCATGTTAGGTATGTTTTTAGAAGGTAGGTAAGGAATTGATATGCGACAGCTTAAGTTTCTCCTTTTGTATTTCGTTTCGCGTTCATTATATAAAACTATTCTACTACGTAAATATAACAAGCTCTCGATCAAATTAGGCCTGTTTCGAAATTCGAAAATAAATTGCGTTTAAATCTCGAATATCATTATTGTGCAAAAAAACTCACACTCGTGTGGGAAAAAAAATTATTTAGAGCTCAGATACAGAGATTGATAGATTTTTTTGGAAAGGAATCAGACCCTTGAAAAAAGAAGCTACAAAAAAATGTAACCAAGCTTATTTTTAAAAAAAATAAGTCCAAGGTTAAAATCACGTTCAACTTTTTGATCGAGGAGACAACTTTTTTTTTTCAATTGCTCCTCTATACATACCCGTAAGTACTTACCTACCTATGTATTATAAGCTCATCTGTACAAAAACGAAAATATATGTACAAAAAAATGTTATTTTCGTTTTTTCTTGTCCCTTCAATTCAATTCTGAGATAGGTAGGTATCATGTATTCAATATTTTTTGATTTTTGAGGGTTGCCTATTTTAGGCACATAGATTTTTCTGCGCTCTTCTGAAATCAGGGAACTCCGTGCCGTGTACGCTAGAAATGCAATTCTCTCGAAATTGACGATTATGCAATTTTATCAACACTTATGAATATTTTTCCAGTATTTGCGGCAAATCAATTATGCAACCAGGCTAACATAAAAAAATGTGCATTCTTATAATTGTATTAAAACTTAAAAGTAAGCTAGTTATGGAGCTATTACAGAGATAGCGGTAACGTAGCAGCATTTTTAGGATGGAGAGGGGAAGGACGCAGACTTATCTGGTACTCGCACATGTTCACTTTAAGACGCCCTCTTTCACAAAACTGTGCAACTTCATTTTTTTAAGGGTTGACTAAAAGCAGGGCCAGACTTTTTTTACATAAGGGCTGGCCATCTATACATATAGAGATTAATCTATGCTAATATACTTACTTATTCAAATTTGAAAGTTTTTGTGATGCATTCAGCCTTATTCAAGTGAAAACTGATATTTGACCCAAAAGAGGAAAGAGTTTTTTGAGAGGAATAAAAAGTTACCTTATTTTATGCACCTATAATATCTTGACAAAATTTTGAAAGAATGTGGCAACTGAGATTTTGAAATTAAATGGTGGAAGTTGGTTCTTAGGTTCTAAAAACTATGTGATGAAATTTTTGTTTCGTTTTTCATTATAAATTTTCATTTTTTACAACTGTCCGCCAATTTTTTTTCAAACTTGCAGTGATAACGGATGTAGATATTTCAAGATTTCAAAACAAAATAATGACACATTTGGGACATACTCCTGTAATTCACACTTGAAAGAAAAACTCATTCTAAAAACTGATACGATTCGAATTATTTTCATTTCAAACATTACCCATACATTATTCTTTGTTATTTTAAAAGATATGAACTTATACCTCTGTGGATTTATTGAATGAAATATTCAACGACAAATTTCAAGGTAATTTCACTCCTGATTGTTCCGCATAATTTCTACCCTATACCTACTCCTACATATTATACTTCTAATGAAAAAAGTTATTTTATTACATACATTTTGAAACAAAAATCCAAAAACCGTTCGGTTTTGGTATTTCAATAAATAATAATTCGAGAAAAGTGAAAATGAGACTTGTCACGAGGTGTTGAGAACCGTTGTTGTACAGAAACCATAAATTTTGCCCAGGTACAGGTAGGTCAAGAAAAGTTTCTCTTTGCGGTTTTATGTTTGACTTGAAATCCTCGTTGCAGATGTTATTCAATTTAAATAAATGACGCTCATATAAATTGTAATCAGTTGTTCACTCTCATTTGCAGTAAAAATTCAAAGTGAATTTAAATTGAAAAAATTTGTTTTTCTCGTTTTTTTGCTGCACTGTTTAGGTATAATATTACGCGCTCAAAAAATTAATCATGGAAATAAAGTTTTACAGGATACGTTAATCCTTTAATATATATCGCACCAAGACCAACTTATAATAATTTCATTCAATAAAATATATCTACACACGCATAATCTCAAATGAAAATACGGTTGCTGCTGCGATATCGCGCAATTGGTGGCGAAAATTTCTCAGCCCTTGAATTCTCGTCGATGGCATATTGTATTCTTTCGTGATAATAAGATAGTTTTAAATTTCCAAAAGAAAATATCCCGCGAAGAAACAACGAACTTGAAAGCTATCTGGTAAACATGATATTATAAAGTCAATTCATTAGTCTGATGCTAACGCGCAAAACTGAATAATGCCCCTAATGGCTAGATTTTTTCTTATTTTTATTTTTCAATCGAGATTTTTACAGCTTGCTGCGTGAGAATAACGTAGCCTTAAATTTTTAATGAGGTTTTCAAAATGGTTGTGGCGAGAAAACGCAAAAGTATTGCTTAAACGAGTTTTACTCTCGCATAAAAATAAATGTTGAACCGCATTAAGACCTACTCCATGTTTATTAATTTTGAAATATCGCTAAGATTAAGTAAAATTGTTTCGAGAAGAGAGTAAATGAAATCGTTTCCTTACAAAAATAGTGCGTTCTGTAAAAATTTTCTAATTTGATATGCGTTTTTATGAATGCGCTTAAGCAATCGTGGTTATGTTTTTTTTTTCTTGAACCGCTTTCCAACATTTTTACCTAGATAGGTATTTGGCTCGTTTCAAATATTAACCTACTAACATTTTGTTGGTGAAAATAAGCTCGCTGGGTGTAAGAGGATGAAGACTAAAAACTTTCAACTTTGTCAAATTTTACATAAAAAATGTAAGTTGTGAAAAGCTCGTTTAAATCCCTTATCTAATAACTTATCAAGTGTAGCCTGGACTGTGCATCCAGCAAGTATGTGAATTGGTAATGAAGGTTACCTAATACCTTACTTTTGGTTCATGAAAATAAGAAAACTCTAATCATACACTTGGCCAAGCTGGTCCTCTTTGGGGATACTAATGTGCCTTTGAATTATTTGTCGAAAGAAAATCCCACTAAATTTAAATGCTTGCTAAACATATTTTTGGAAGTTTATCCCAGGTATCCTCCAAGTCACTAGTAAATTATTTTGGATATTACATATTACCATAGATTAACCTATAAATAGATAGCCAGCCCATGCATTGAAAAAGTCTCGCTTATTTTGTTAAAAAGAATCGCGTTTTTCATTTAGTTATGGACCTCTTTCATAGATGGCTGTTACGTAACAGTATTTTTAGGACGGAAAGGGGAAGGACGCAGACATATCACGCACTTGCGCATGTTCACTTTAAGACGCCCTCTTTCACAAAACTGTGGAACTTAGTTTTTTTTGAAGTTGACTAAAAACAGAGCGAGACTTTTTTCACATAAGGACATGGCTATATCTATTTATAGGTTAATCTATGATATTACAAAACAAATTTATTTTTGGTTTCAGACAATATTTTTTCATATTTATAAATACGAAATATAAGATAGACCTCATTCCATGAATTTATTTTTTTATTTTCAATAATTTTAATTTTTGGGACTTGATACCTAACATAACTGATAATTATCAATGAAACTCGATGTTAAGATAAACTAAACAACGTTTTGATAAAAAAAAAAAAAATCAGTTTTGATTTTGAAATTGAAATGACTTTTTCAGTATGTCCAGAATTCATTGGACACCTTCTACAGTGTACATACATATAGAATGCAAAATTGTAGTGAAAAGAAGAGTCCAATCGAACTTTTTGTAATGATCGAAATTATTCTTAGAATCTAAATCTACAACTTTTGTTGGAAAAATTTTCAACGGTGGCCTTAGAAGTAGAGATAGAAAACTTCCAAAAAAAAGTGGGTAAATCTTCGAAAAATGGAAGTTTTATAAAAAGCGCCACCAGCTCATTTTTTCCCATTTAGACTTTAGATTAAAATTCAGTCAAAAATTACTGCTGTTAACAATGTAATCGCTCGGAAGGTATTTCCTCCCTTTCGAAAGTATTAATCGTAACAAAGTAGTTTTTTTTTAAAGCAGTTTTCATTGCGCGTAAATTCGAATAATCTATCTTATACACACTTTACATTCACAATTCATGAATATTACGTAAAGAACAGATATACGATATGCAATATGTATCATTTCATGCATAAAAGAACAATAAGGTGTATGATTAAGTTACACGATTGCGATTGTTGGATGAAGTATGTAATAAAGGTGCGTTTTACAATGAATGAAGCATAAAAGTGAAAAAAAGAAGTAGGTGCTCAAGATATCTTATTAATTTCGTAGTTGATAGAAAATTTACGTATCCCTGCACATACCAGAGAGGGAAGCATTTTAAAGGACCGATGGTTTTTATAGCGTATAAAATATGCAGGTTTACGTAGGTACCTATTTATTTCGCATGCAAAAAACGAATAGCTCAAGAAAAACAACCAATTGGAATTTACAAAAATACAAATATAGATATCGAGAAACGTACATATTCTGAATTACCTTTTTTTTCTCGATTTCAATCTCGTCAGTTTCGTTTTTGAAATGGAATTGAACCGAATCGATAATTTCTTGCGAGTATTTTCTTATTCTAATATGAAAATCTAAAAAAGTGATTTTTTCATCTATGTGGGTTGATAAAAACATAGATACGATGGTACGAATCAATTGAAAATTTTTTGATGAGTAGAAATCGTATAAGTGATAGTTCTTTTGAAAAGATCTAATTTTCCGACAGAAATTTCCTTGTATAGTGTATTCAAGTGGCGTGAAAATTGCCATGATTTTAATCGGTAATGACTTTTGATTTTGTGTAATCAAACGTTTCAAACCGCACCTTTGTAGCCGTCTGTTGCAATTAATTTGCAGGTTAACGTGGTGTAAAGGCGTTAAATTTTAATAACTGAAATGGACAGCGTAACGATGCGATAATTTAACTGAAGCATATTTGAATACATACAATATATACATATACTTACATAGTATAATATATACTACATACATAATTTGATGTTTTCACGGAAAATAGGGTGTTTAATTTATTACCGCTTACTTCCTTTCGGTGGTAATTTTGTTGTTGTTTTATTTGTACTTTAATTTCCTATCTTTTGGCGTTATTTTATTGCATTCAACATTTACTTAGTATCTAGGTGTTTAAGTATCTACGTTTTATAATTTTCTTCAATAGGTAAACAGTACAGGTAGGTTAGTTAGCTTTTTTTACAACCACGTTATAGCAAGTCCAATAAAAACCTCGCCCTCGGATGAGTGGAAAAAAAGAATGAAAAAATGTTTTTTTTTTTTTTCTGGCAATTGTGTATGGTATAATTTTTGGAAACCACTGTCATCGCTGAAATTATAAATCGTTTATGAATCACTGCGACGTTTTTCGAATTATAAAATTGAAAGATTTGAAAGGCAGTCGCTATTATATGTATTATTCATCAAAACAGAAAGCGAGATGAAATATTTGACGCATTTTTATATTTATATTCATTTTAACGTATCCACTTTAGTAAAATGAAATAGATTCTCTGCGAATAAAAAGAAAAGGAAAAAAATCGAATCAGTTACTTGTAAGCTACTTATTTGAAATTTGTGGATGTCTTTAATACCCTCTTGAATATTCGGCGACGAAGAGAATAAAAAAACGTCGGTATAATATATAAGTATATCTATATACCTGATTAGATGCTTAAATATTTTAAAATAAATTTTGATACCCAATCAGTTTCTTTTTGGATTGTTTTTGGAGCAATCCGGCAACATTAACTTGGTTCCCTCGCTAATGATACTCGCTAAATCTAAGTAGGTATTATAAATAGGATAGGCTTGGGCTTGTAATTATTCAAACGGGCTTAGCCATTTTATTTACTTCATTAAACTTGATAATAAAGTAATATCGCTTCATTAGGTAGTAGGTTTGGATTCAAACTGTGGGTAATTTTCAAGAAAGGAAGTACATAGGTTTGAATCTTTATCCACTTTGTTCCTTATTCTGTATAGTAAATTCCACCAAAAGACGCCTTCAATTTGAAAAAAAAACAGGCGTAGAATTTATAGGTGTTCCTTTTTTTCGGGGAAATAATTCCCAATTTTTTATTATTCGCCTAACTGAGTTTTTTAAGTGATGCCAATAGTTCCCCTCCCCCCTTTTCAGTAAAATAAAAAATAATCAAATTTTCATATTTTTGCATTTTTTTGGTTCTAATCTGGCAAAGTTGCTCTTTTTCATGAGAAATACCAATTCTCAGTTATTTTTTTCCTCGCTGAATTATAAGTGCCATTTACCAGTTTGGGAATTTCAAACAAAAAATAAGTTTTCAAACCTTTACATTTTTTTTCTCTTGTTTTAACCCATCATCAATTCCCAGTCTTTTAATTTCTCCTCACCTTAGTTGTGACTTGTGAGTCGACCTTGAGGCACCCAATTTTTTTTTTTAAGTAAGCTAAATTTTTGTTGTAGAATTTAAAATTGTTCCTTTTTATTAGAAAACTATTCTACATTTTTTTCCTTGAACTGAATTCTAAGTGCTCCCACTAGCCTTAGGTATATTTCAAAAATAAAAATTAAATTAAATTTCAAAATATCTTTTATTTCTCTTTTTTTATGAAATTGGCGAACTTATAAGTGTCACTTGAAATTCGGTTTTATTTCTCATGAAAAGGAACAACATTCACAAGTTATAGAACAACAAAAATGCAAAACGTTTGAAAATTTGATCATTTTTCATTTTTTTTTAGAATTGGGAGGGCTAATTGCAATATTTAAAATTTTGTTAGGGGAAAAATGGAAAATATGAAATTATTTTCTCATAAGAAATAATATTAAATTCCACGTCATTATTTTTTAAATGGAAGACGCTCCAAGGTACTATAACTTAAAATTAGGTTGAGGAAAAATAAAAAATTTGAAAATTAAAATCAGTTCTCAATGAGAGGAATAACATTAATTGGTTGTGATCCCCTCCCCAAAAAATTTTGAAAATTGTTCATTTTTTTCAAATACAGGGAGGAGGTCGACAGGAGCAACTTAAAATTCACATGGAGGAAAAATAAAAGCAGGGAGTTTTTTTTTCATGAAAAGAAAACACTTCGGGTATCTATTGAGACAAAAAAAAATCGAAATCCAAAATAAGGACCATGCACCTTAATTTTTGAACATGTTTTAAAGGGGATACCTATTTATTCATGTTCTGAGATTTTTCGAAATACCACTCAAATTTTGATTGTGGAATTTTAACACTTGCTTTAAGCCCGATACGTTTCCTAAAAATATTTTTAGCTGAGAAAAAGTGGATATTGTCCGAACAGTCCAAAATAATGTATCAAGAAATTTTTAGAAATATCACTCGGACATTTTGATTATGAATTTCTAGAATAGTTCAAACTACTGCGTCATGAATTATGATGTTCTATAAAGAAACCAACAGAAACTATTCTTATTTCTTTTGGCCATAATTTTCAGGCTGTAGATAAATGTCTGTCATAATCGACTCCAAAGTTTTTTCTTTGTGAAATGAATTCGTCAAAAAATGTGTTTCTTTGTAATACGGGTAGGTATTTGTAATTGAAATTTTTTTTCAGGACCGATGATGAGGGAAGGTTTTTATAGACGAAGTTTTAGCTATTTTACTGTAGTTGTACTCTCTACTATAGCGAAATGAAAACGAGAAAAAATAAAAAGTACTTAACCACTGTTCAACGCGATAAAAAAGGAAAAATATTATGTAATTTATAAGTTTAGAATGTTCGTATAGTTCATCGTTGGTTACCAACAGTATAACGTTACCCGTGATAAGATTTCACTTTCATTGAACTAACAAAGGGATTCGATTATTTAATTATTCCCGAGCAGCACACTCGACAAATTATCGAAATAAAAAATCGACAGAATATCGAATTCGATAAAGTGTCGCGTTAGTTCCGCATAAATGTGAAATTATCTTTCGATATATAGATAGATTATCGACGAATTATAGTTAATAAAAACTTCGAGATTATAGTAAGATATTTTATCGATAATCTATCTATAATATCGAAAGATAATTTCACGATTTAGGCGGAACTTTCGCGACACTTTATCGAATTCGATATTCTGTCGATTTTTTATCGATTTTTTATTCCGATTTTTTATTCCGATTTTTTGTCTTTTACTAGCTTTTTTCTATAATTAAAAATCATTAATTAGTATAATTAATACATTAAACTATGCCTAAACACATTATTCATGTTACGGTAAGAGGATCATTTCAGAAAAATTCAAAAAAAATTATAAAAAATCTGCCACCCGTGCGGCTTGAACCATCAACCTCCTGCATGGTAATCCTCTTCCTTAACCACTATGCCATACCTTATCGTTGAGTAATTAGCAATAAAACGCTTATAATAGGCAGTTTAGTACTTCCAGACGTGTTGGACTTAGAAAAATTTTCACCAATTTGGAAATAATTTTAAATATCGTCACAAAATCGTTGTAAAATCGTTCGACAAATTTCAGATTATTTGTCGATAATGTAGTTTCAAATATCGCCACAAAATCGTTGAAAAATCGAATTCCAGGAATTTCATATTACGTGTCGATAATATAGTTTCAAATATCGTCATAAAATCGTTGAAAAATCGAATTCGAGAAATTTCATATTACGTGTCGATAATATAGTTTCAAATATCGTCAAAAAATCGGTAAAATATCGGAGTCGAGAAATTTCATATAATCTGTCGATAATATAGTTTTAAATATCTTTACAAAATCGTTAAAAAATCGAATTCGATAAATTTCATATTACGTGTCGATAATATAGTTTCAAATATCTTCACGCAATCGTTAGAAAATCGAATTCGAGAAATTGCATATTATGTGTCGATAATATAGTTTCAAATATCTTTACAAAATCGGTAAAAAATCGGATTCGATAAATTTAATATAATCTGACGATAATATAGTTTCAAATGTCGTCAAAAAATCGGTAAAATATCGAAGTCGAGAAATTTCATATAATCTGTCGATAATATAGTTTTAAATATCTTTACAAAATCGTTAAAAAATCGAATTCGATAAATTTAATATTCTTTGTCGATAATGTAGTTTCAAATATCTGCACAAAATCGGTGGAAAATCGGAATCGATAAATTTAATATTCTTTGTCGATAGTATCGTTGACGAATATCGTCATAAAATCTTAATAATATCGAATTCGATAGTTTTTAGATTTTTTGCCTATGAAGTTGTACCGATAAATCTTTATAATATCGTGAGAACAACTATAGATTTTCAAACGATTTTTTATCGATACGTTACATCTTCCGATATTATCGATCGAGTGTGCCGCTCGGGTTTCGATTAAAATAATGCAGTATGTTAGCTCTCAAAAGGTTAGTAATGTTGATAGGCATGATTAAGCTGTTTCAAAAAGTCGGGATTTTATCAAGTATCTAAGGTGTAAAGTATATGTATACGAATAGGCGTGTAATTACTCGTACCTTATGTCATAAAACGCTGTTGAAGTGTGACGGTTCATTTGGTTGAAGTATCAACTTTATTCGAGAGCTCGTTTTATCAAGCAACTTGAAATGAAAAATTTAAACCGAGTTTCAGTCGAGTTTTTTCTCAACTAATAATCAGTTCAGGGGAATCCTTTGTAGATTTATTTTTTTTTCTTCGTTTTGTAAACATTTTCGTCAATTTCCTCGGCATTAATCAGCCGTGTTTTTTTTTCAAACCGTGGGAAACTCTTCTTTTCGTTGAAAAAAAAAACATCAGCAAAAAATTAGTATTTTGCGTTATTCGTCTTTATTCGCCAACTTGCAAAATGAACACCAGGTGGTAAGGAAATATTTTTTGAATATTAAAACGCCTTTACTTTTTTCTCTTTTTTTCAAATTTTCTTTAGTTTGATTATTTACGTTTCACGTTTTTCCTTCTAAGTTTTCAACGCGGTATTCTCCCTTCGCGCATCGCGTAGGTTATTTACCCAGGGAAATTCACACTAGTGTCGACCTCTAAATTTCAATTCGTCAGGTCACCCCTATAGCTGATATTTTGCAAGACGTTAAGTCAGGATGAAAATTTTTGAAATAATTCACCGAAGTACCTATTTGTAAAATTTTCGCGAATTCTATTAAATCATTATTAATACCTACACAGGGTGTTCCGGAAGTAAATGTTCGAACTTGAGATTTTGATGTAGGTAACAGACGACTAACAAAAAAATTTAAGTGTGCTTGTATCGATTTTTTAGCGTTTTCTTGTCTTGTCTTATCAAAATTTCTTCAAAACAAGCCCGCACTTTTTTTATCAGGTAGCAACTCTAAAAAAGTTTTTTTTTTTTTTTTTTTGAAGAAATCATTTTTTGATTTTTTTTTTAATTTTACAAGGAAAAATTATTTTACAAAAATCTTTAACATTTCTGCATAAAAATTTCTTTCTCATTTAAAATCAATCTTTATGAGAAATACGTAAATTGGTATTATAACACCTCAAAAATATCGAAGTTTTTTCATCAAAAAAACAAAAACTTTTATCAAAAAAAAAAAAAAAAAAAACGAGAAATGAAAAAACTATTCCCAAAAACGAGAAATTTCATTCTAGAAAAGGAATTGAAAAAAAAATGAAAAATACTTCAACATCAAAAGAAAATTATTTCTTTTTTTTTATTTGAAAAAAAAAATGTTTTCCCTCCAATAATGGAAATACTTTTTATTCAAATTATTATTTTTCATTTGAAAAAAAAAATCAAAAATCGAAAATTGTTTTATTTTATTCCAAAAAATTGAGAATTTTTTTTCTCAAAAAAGTGAAAAATCCATAATATACTTTCACTCCGGAAAAATTGAGAAATCTCCTTCGCCTCCAAAATGATTATTTTTTAATAAAAAATATTTCTACTCTAAAAAAATTGGAAATTTCATCCTACAAGAAATTTGAAAAAATATCCAGAAAATTGAAAGATTTTTTACTAAAAAAAAGGGAAAACAATCGAGACTGTTTTGTTAACGGTACGTACTCGTTTGTATTAAAATCTCAAGTTTGAACATTAATTTTCGGAACACCCTGTGTATAAATAGAAATGTTATTAGGCCTCGAAAGGTATGCATATTTTTTAAAAATTAAAAAAATTGTAATTTCATTAGATGATGTATTTTTGATGTTGCTGAAAATATTAATTTCTTAAAAATTATTTTTGATGTTAATTAATATCTAGATTAATTTTTTTGAAAATAATTTTAAAATTCATGGCGGTTAATTTTATAAGTTTCCAAAAAGCACCCTCATTGAAATGTCGCAATTTGATATACCAAAAAAGGATTATATTCTGAAGTTGTTTGAAAAGTTTTCTTAAGATATCTATGCTTGGAAATAATTTAACTATGTAAACCGAGTACTGGCGAAATGAGAACCGTCCATGATTTTGTTTATTAATAGGTACACTGGTACATTCTAAAGGATGACAAACAAATACGACTCGTGAAAACTCGAACGTACAAACTCGAGAGGAGTAGTTTGGTTAAACCACATTTACATCTCGAATAGCACGAAACGAATCTAAAATTTGGTTTCTACTCGTATTTGAATAGGTAACGGAAAGATGAATGTGGTAAATTTTTTGTATGAAGTACACGCGTCAAGTCTAAATATACGTACGTACCTACGTATTTCAGCATTGACGAATGTAAATTAATTTCCTTCACGAGTATTTTGTTTTATAGTTTTCTCATGATTGTGGAAAATTATCGACGTGATTTTTTTCCCATCGCTCGTATACTCGAACATCGGAAACAACATACCTAATATTTTTCAAACACAATAGCTTACGTTGTCTATGGTTGAAATGAAAGTTCTATAATCGATGAGTATGGCAGTTTAAATGTATTTCGAACCTATGAAAAGTTTAACGGAAAAGAAAAAAGTGGAGGTTGAATAAAATAAAAGTACTTTGTCTCCATACTCACAATATTTTCTTTAAATGTAACTTTAACAGTTTGACTTTTATACCCCAAGTTTTTATCTGAGTGTCAATATTTTTAACTTTTCCACAAAGTTTTCCTTTTACGATATTTCTGATTGTGCAAAAGTATAAGGTGTACAAAAGCGATAATGTTAACGAAAATGAAATTTAATAGATGGTACCGCGTTAATTAATTTATTAAAGCAATTGCTAACTCCTTTGTGCGCTTTCGCCATTGCAACGCGCTTTGCCACCTGTAATAAGAAAATTTCTCTTATAGGTATTGTCTATAATTACGAGCAAGAAAGTCATTTGTTCATGCAAAAGGTTTTCTTTACCCGAGAAAAATTTACTTTTTAGAGTATGAAAGTCTGCGTTTCAATACAAAAAATATTTTGTCCATAATTTCCAATTTAAAAAATTGTAAATTGCAACAATGCATATTCGTATTTGAAATTGAATCAGAATTCGTGGAAAAATATATGTATACAGGGTGTCCCGGTTCAAAGTAACCAGACTTGTGATTTAGATACAACAGAGTATCACTAACAAAAAACATTATGTACACATGTTGCCTGAATTTGAAAATGAAGGAGCAACAAAGTTTTGAAAATTGGTATTTTGCCTAGAAAAATTAGTTGGCAAAACTGTTTTCAAAAAAATGTTCGACCCCGACAGTGAATAACGAGTGGATCGCCGCACTACTGCTTTTTTAGCACCATTGAAAATTTACCAAGTGCAATTACTACATACATAGTTGATATTCAATACTGGAGGGGAGGGAGGGGTTCAATCGAAGTTATTGTAATAACCAACATTATTTCTAGGACTTCAAGCTACAACTTTTGTTTGAAAATTTTTTCAGTTGCCCCTCCCTCCTCACCAATTTTGCATAGAACTCCAAAGATACTAATTAAAAATTGGAGGAGGGAGGGAGGAAGGGGCCAATTGAAAAAGTTTTGAGATAAAAGTTGTAGATTAAGATCCTAAAAATAATTTTGATTATTATAAAAATTTCGACTGGATCCATCCCTCTCCTCCGATTTCACATAACATCAGGTAGATACTTAGATACTTTTTCAAAATTGGGAAAGGGGTCAGATTGAGAAATTTTTCAAACAAAGATTGAGGTCCTGGAAGTAATTTTTGTTGCTTTAAAATTTTTGATTAGACCTCCCCCTACAAGTTTGCATAATATGGCTGAGATACCTACTTATATCATTTTAAAAACTGGTGAAGGTAGTGGGGGTTCAATTGAAAATTTTTCTAACAAAATTTGTAGTTTGAAGTCTTGAAAATAATATCGGTTGTCACAAAAATTGCGATTGAACCCCTCCCTCTCCTCCAATTTTTAATATCAAGTATCTGGGTAGTATTGGACTTCGTAAATTGTCGATGGTGCCAAAAAAAACAGTAGGTAGGTACTGCGGCGATCCATTCAAAGTGAATAGCATTTTAAAAAAGCAAAAAAACGTTCCATGTACATTCAGTTGTCTATCTCTGAATTTGAAGGAGTTATAATCGCACGAAATTCCGGTCAGAAAAATATTGCCTACCTCAATTTATCACGGTGCCCTGATGAGACAAGAAAATTTAAAAATTCAATCAGGACAATACATGTAAGTGTAACTTTTCGAGAGATAAAAAAAGTTATGTGAAAAATTTGACCATCTTTGAAAGGGAAAGTTTTCTATGTAGCCTTGAACTTCAAAAATAAACGATTTTCGAAGCTTTGTAGCTCCTACATTTTCAAAGATAGACAAATTTTTTACATAACTTTTTTGTTCCTCTCAAAAAGTTACACCTGCGTCATTTATTGTCTTGGCGGTATTTTGAAATTTTTGTATAGTCAAGATAGGCACCTGGTGTAGATAAAGTTTTTTCTTACTGATAGTGGTAGGTATTAGTTACTAGGGGGCTTCGCCCCCTGGCCGCTTCGCGGCCCAACCCCCACGGCGGTTCGCTTCGCGAACCGCCCTTGGGGGCTCCGCCCCCAAACCCCCGTCGGCGGTTCGCTTTGCGAACCGCCCTTGGGGGCTTCGCCCCCAAACCCCCATTTTTCTCGCTTCGCTCGCTTTTTTTTTCAAGCACAAGCGTGTTGAAAAAAACCGTAAAGATCAGAATGATACAATTTAACGCATTTACGCGTGGACCAGTGTAGCATCAACGGAAGGCAAAATTCCACAACATTCCTAAACGCCGCTTATCTTCTAAAATATCTTTCGTAATTGGGGGATTGTTTACGAAGGGAATTTTTAAAATTTTCACCCATACTTTCTGTTGTGAAATGGCAGATGTGATTTTTTTCAAAATTAAAATTGAATCACGGAAACTTGAGATGGCAAAATTTTGGTTTTTATTTAATATAATGATTACCTCCCTACCTATGGGACTAAAAAAGTTCAAATTTTCTAGGTATGTTAAGCAGAGAGTATAGGACAAATTGATGAAAAACAAAATTTGTCCTATGGAATTTTGATGAAAAAAAATTTTGAATTCAAGCGCAAACGTTTTGAAAAGAAAAACCGTTACACGTAGCACGATTCAATGTGTAGTGCCGACGCGCCGACGCGCGCCTACGCGGATATGCGCACACAACATTACCACAACATTTCGTAACGCGGCGTTTTGAAAAAAATATCTTTCGTCATTGCGGGGTTCTTTACGTGCGGATTTTTTGGAAATTTTTATACAAACTTTCTGCTTTGAAAAGGCAACTGTGGATTTTTTCAAAATTAAAATCGGATTATTGGAACACGAGATAGCAAAATTTTGTTTTTATTAAATACCTCCCCCCCTATGGGGGCAAAATTGTTCAAAAATGGCCTAGGTAATAGGGTACAGTATGAAAAAAGTTGTTGTGGTCATAATTTAATTTTTTGAAAAATTCGGGGGGTTGGGGGTGAGAAAATACCGAAATTTTGGTTTTTGGGGCGTACCTCCCTCCCTATGGGAGTTAAAAAGCTGAAAGTTGGTATATGCAATGAGTATGCGATATGTTAAAAACTACTTTTTCAAAATTTCGATATCTCAATTTTGGCACCTCCTCCCCCAAATTTGGGGCCTCCCAATTCCAAAATTGCCCATTTTTATAATTTTCCTTTAATGTACTCATCGGAACCTTTCGATTAAAAAAAAATTAGCCTTCTAGCTATAGTAGAAGTAGGTGTTTCAATTTAGTACCACGACTTTTCTGTTAGAGCTGTATAGTAATGATACCCAAATCTCAAGTCATGGTTACTCTGAACCGGGACACCCTGTATAGGTATTGAAAAAATGTCGAATTCATAATATTTGTTTTAAATGGTGAAATGATAAAAAAAAATTAATCTTTTATAAAAATCAGAAATGTTACCTATTTTAGATTAACGTTGTTTTTCTTTGTGCCGCGCCCCTATCGAGTTGTACGTACGAGTATCTATTTCTATATTCTTCGATTGCGGAATGTTTTTTTAGTTCAATTTTCCAATTATTTCGAAACCCTGCGCGAGATAACGTTTTCCATAATATTTAGCTGACAAGAGAAAGAGAACGGACGCGGCGATGGAACCCCTTGTGACGATTAAATTTGCGGAAATTAATTTTTGTTTATTTTTTCATCAAATAAACCGCCAGTTTTCGTAATGGTTTAGTTGTGTTTTTTTTTTTTTTTGCTCAATATGCTTGGTGCATGCTGAATAAACAAAATAATCAAATCAACAGGCGTGATTTTCGACGGCTCGCCATATATTTTGATATTTTATATTAGAACATGACTTTCATTTAAAAAAGGACCTGTTGATTTAATTATTCCCGGCTGCGATTAATTTAAAACCCAACTTACTTTATGTACGTTGTGAGAATACTAAATGATAAAAATGTTGATTAATTTTGTTGTAGCCTAAAGTATCGTTCTTATGTTTTGAAAACAATCCTTAATGTAAATTAACAACTTACAGGTAGAGCAAAGCCGATGTAATCTACATATGTGTAATAATTTATCGCTTCGGGAATTTCCCTTTTGTTAAATTTCAATGCATAATGAAGCTAAGGCTATATGGTTTTTACTTTTCTTATCAAAACATTTGAATATTTCAACGTTGCTTATAGCCCGAAATCATGTATGTGATGTACCTACTACCTAGTACCTACCTACCTATCTATCTAGGTAAAAAATTTGTATTTTGTATGAAAACAATGTTAGATCTAGGTACCGACTACTCGAAACCACATTTATACATATGTAAATAGGTAGGTGTGAGTAACTATACTTTCCTCCCAAGTATGGGTCAATGCCAATACGGAAACAAAAATCGAAAGATGATTTTTTTTTTCAATTTATTTACGTACATATTATTTATTATCTATTAAAAAGACCTACTTGGTAAGTACACGTAGTGTTAAAAAACGAATTTCAAATTTATACATTAATTATCCCGCAATCCAAGAGACTCTAAGTTCATCATGGGATTTATGAATCTGAAGATTTTATGTTGAATACCTTGTTTTTAAAAAATATTGCTTTAGCCTTGAAAATACGTAGATGAAATTCAAAATATTTTCACCTAAGAAAATTTTCAAGTTTAAATTTGATTTTTTGGCATAGGATTCAAAAATACAGAATTTTGAAATTGACGTAATTTATTTTTTCTACGCGTGAATCCATTTTTTATGTTTTCGTGATTATTTTCTTTATCTACTTTCCATCCAAAGTTTTGAAAACATTCAAGTTGAAAACTGAATTTTTTGGGAGTGGTTCGAAAAATATAAAAAGTAGGTTTTTTTTACTTTGGTACCTACAGGTTACAGTACACACACCTACAGCGTACTTGCAGGTTGTACCAAGATGTGCTTTGACGAAATCTACTTTAACAAGAAAAACATTCTTAATCTTTGAGAAATGAAATACCAATACTTTCTATATCTTTCGAACCACAGCCAAAAATTCAATTTTCAACTTGAATGTTTTCAAAACTTTGAATAAAAAGTAAAAGTGATGATTACGAAAGCATAAAAAAATCACCTGTAGAAAAAGGTGAATCGCGTCAATTTCAAAATTCTGTATTTTTGAATCATCTGCCAAAAACTCAAAAAACTTGAAAAAATTTTTTTAGATGAAAATATTTGGAATTTCATCTATTTTCAAGACATTCAATTGTGATACTTTGAGTTTACATAGGTACTTTGGTAATTACAAACTATGATCGTATGATGCAAGTTAATTTGCCTACCCAGTTTGCCGTAAATATCATGTTACGATGTATGTTAATTTGCCTACTCAGTTTGCCGTAAATATGTACTATGAATTGATGAAATTATGAAAAAATTGACATTATTCAATTGTTTCAATAAAAAAAAAAAAGTTTAAATTTTAAAAAATAAAAAATAAAAAATTGAAAAATCCAAGTTTTTTAGAATTTAGTTATTTTTCTCAATTTTTTTTTTTTTTTTTTTTTTGAAAAAATATCTCAACCTTTTTGGAGCAAAAATATTTTTCAAATTTTTGAAAAAGAAAATTCTTAGTTCTTCTAAAATTAAAAAATCTCCTAATTTTTCAATGCTTTGCAATAAAAAAAATCTTTGAATTTTCTTGAAGAGAATTTTTTCAGTTTCCTGGAGCAAACAATTTCATCGATTTCTTTTAGCAAAAAAATCTCCTTATTTTTAAAAGTATTTTTCCCCAATTTTTTCAGAAGTGAAAAATATTTTAAATTTTTAAAGCAAAAAATCCTCTATTTTTTGGATTCAATTATATTTTCATTCCTCCTCCCCCACATCAATCACTTTACCGCTTTGTTGAAGGTTTTTTTGGATATCCGGTACCGAATTTTCCGGGAGTTGTCTAGATAATCGCAGAAAATTGAATTTGAAAATTCCAGAAATTAGCCCAGAAAAAAACTGACTCGAAATTTAAAATGAGCGACCCAAAATTAGTCGAAGTGCACAACTTTTTCCATTTTTTGAGTTTAAAACATTTTTCTGATATTTCATTGTTTGCTATAGTAACTGATATTCCATTGTGTTCTATAGTAGCCTGGATTCAAAATGATATTTCATGATATTTCCACATAGTCTATAGGTTCAAACTGATATTTCATAATTTTCTACAGTAGTCTTGATTCAAACTTATTCATTTTTTAACATTTTACATAAAATGAGAAATTGCATTCAATTAATGCAAAAAGCTACCATTAGAATCGATGCAATATCCTCTGCTGGCTGACTTCTCCAAAAATGTGAAAATCATCAATTTTGCAAATATTCATTTTTTAGTAATTTCGCAAAAAATACATTTTTCAACAAATTTTCCGAAAAATTAATTTCTTCTATGCAATTTTGCAAAAATTACTTTTTGGCAATTCAGTAAAAATTCATTCATCAGCAATTTTGCGAAGAAATAATTTTTCAACAATTTTGCATTTTGTCAATAATTTTTTTTTTTCAAGTAGAAAATTCATGTTGACAAGTTTTGAGACATGCGTCAATTAAAAAACTTTTACACAATTTTCGCACTCTCTCAAATTCGATTTTTAATTTTTTTTTTCTGTACAAATGTTGAAAAAATACAAAAATTGATGTCGATAAATTTTTTTAAATGCCATAATTTAGAAAAAATTTCAAACTCAGCCAAAAATTTAATTTTCAACTTGATCATTTTGCGTGAACATGTTGGGAATTTCATGGGTGAAAAGTTAAAGAACTATATCTTCTCATCACGTTTACATTGTAGGGATTAATCTATCTGGTTATATAGAAGTAAGTAATTATTTTCTTCATTGATCAAAGAAACAAAGTCTGTAATTCAATGTTTTACATTTTCAAAAAAGATGCCTCCCATACTTCGAGTCCCCCGTGTAGCAACGTCGATGCTAATTTCGATATAAATGTCGACATGTACAATCGAAAAGTGACCGATTTCGATGTGTCGACATTTATATCGACATCCACATCGACATTTGCAATGGTGAAATTTTGAAAAATATGCTAAGGTCAAATATTCAATATAAGTATATATTAAAATTACACCAAAAATAGTGTTCAAGCCAACATTTCGACATTTTTTGTCAAATATGCGGCATTGAGGCCACTTTTGTAGCTGGACACATGCGAGTGTCCAACTAACATAGAGATGATTCTTAGACCTTATGTACTAATTCACAACACACTTTATCTGCGAGTATCACAATCACCCTCAAGACGTCGACAGTCAAGTCGATGCATTATTCGACCCTCGACAATTAGATCGACATTAACTCGACTTAAAATTCCTCTGGTCAACACTGTCGACAGTTAAGTCGATGCATTATTCGACCCTCGACAATCACATCGACACTATCTCGACTTGAAATTCCTCTGGTCGACACTGTCGACAGTAAAGTCGATGCATTATTCGACCATCGACAATTATGTCGACAATAACTCGACAAGTCGTTGTATTATTCAAAACTTTGAAAAATAAGAAAATTTTGTGATTCTTTCAAAAATTATTTATTCCTGAGCTTAAAATGTTCTTTTTAATTGTTTTTAGTTCTTTTTAGATATAAAATTTGTAAATTTAATTGGCAGAAATTGTCGACATAAATGTCGATGCGTTTATCGAGTATCGATTTTTACATCGACTTGTCTATGTAGAAAAACAACGTTTTCTAAATTACAGGAAAATACTGAGAAAAATTCAAAAATTTTGATTGAACAGTTATGTTTAACATAGAACATTACTTTAAATCTCAAATATCATTTTTAATTCATCGTTAACCGAGAAAAAAATGTGTCTGAATTTTGTCGACATAAATGTCGATGTCGACAATTGCTACACGGGCCTAGGTAGGTCTGGGTACTAATTGGCGAATATGACAATTTTATTAGTTTCTTTTTACATATTCAATCAGTCGTGTGAAAAATTGAAAGTGTTAAGACGCAGAGCAATTAGTCGAAGTATAATACCATGTAGTGGCGTTCAAAACCAAATACACCGAGTTGCCACTTGGTATATAGTTCTCGAGCTTACCCAAGGGTAGAAGAGAAGAGAAATGCGATGATGCTAAAAACATGTAGATGAAATCACGGTTTAAATTAATCCGGATTTTAGTTGTGAAACTAACGTTTAATCAAAACAGTTTGCTAGTTGAACAAAGTGTATATGTGTGTTCGGCATTTTAGTCTGTTTTCGTAGAGGCTACATTTAATTTCTATCGACCTCGTCAAAAAATCGTTTAGGGTTGAAAAGAAATCGAACTCGAAACAGTAGCTAATCAAAAAAGTGTAACTAAACGATATTTTAAAAGAATTTTGACAAAAAAAGTTTCTCAAGTTAGTGAAAAATCGCGTGGAATACGCGTGTGACGATCTGGTTGGTTAATCTTTGTGACATTTGAAGGGGGGGAAATGTAGTAAGTTATTTTGAAAAGGGATTTAATATTCGCAAAAAAAGAGTAACTATTTTTCTAATACTTGTAACTCGCTTATAAGCTGGTTGCGTTTTGAGCTGGTTATAATTTATCACTGTAACGCGAGTGAACGATTGAAGCCAATTTAAGCAGATGGAAAACACTGTTTTGAAGATTATGTTTAGTTGAAATTCGTTATCTGAAATGACTCGGCTTGAAATAAATGTATGTCTTGATAATTAAAAGGATCAACTCTCATAACCCGTTCTTATTCAGTATGATATGAACGTGTAGTATGTACACTTTATATCGTATAAACATGGTTAAATCGGCTCGTCTTGATGTGTACTTTAATTCTTCGCCTTTTTGCTTCGGTTATAGTATATACCTAAATACTTAAATACGTTTACATATATACAGTACTCGAAGGTATTACACTTATTAGGCACTCGCTAGAGCGTGTAAAAATCAAATCAAATATTATTTCGCTCGGTGACTGTCATTGTATTCATACTGATTCTCATTACTTCCGTGATGGAAAGTATTAAAATTGAGAGTGAAAGTAACTCTATTTGAGAGGCAAGATTTCCTTTATTACGAATACTCGTACACAGAGCTAAAGTAAACATTACAGACAGTTTAATTCCTCATTTCAGTCTTTTAAAATAATTCAAATGTTTTAGGTAGATGTTTAATTCAACTTTTTATAAGTACCTACGTACTAATGGTACCTATTTGAAATTTGAGCAGAATTTCCATTTTTTTTTGTAATAAAGGCCTGCACCATTATAAAACTATAAATACGTATTTATACCGATTACTTACTTTCAATGTTTTATCACACACAAGCAAAAAATAGTTGAAAATTGATAATAAATTATATCTAAACACTGAATTCTAATTTAATTAAAAATCACGTAATAAAATTATTTTCAGTTGCACGATTCATTTCATTTGTTCTAAATTCTCACAATGATTTACAGTCTCCGTATAAGAATACGAGTGCAAAAACCAGCACTTTTGTGACTTGAATTAAATGTTAAAAACTTTCACGACTAATTTGACTTTTTGTTTTGAATTATTAGATGCATTTATACATTATACTCGTACAGCTAATAAAAAGATTCGCGGTATTATATTTATTTTATTGTTATTTTTAGCCGAATTTTTTTTTTAAAATGATGGCTATTGTGTCCGACCCTGATTTAGAAGGAGGGGGGGGGTAGAAAAGTTCTGACCCCATTTGTTGACGTTTGGGACCGAAAGATGACGATCTGTCACATGTCACATATTTATATATATATATTTGCCCGTTTCCAGACATCTCGGCCACTTTTCATATATATTTATTCATTTACAAAAAATTTCAAAATTGAAAAAAATGTCTTGACTCTGTTATAATTAATTTATAAAAATTTCAATCACCGATTCGATCTAATATACACGAAATACGCATTGGAAAAAATAATGAGACTCTTAGGATGAAGTTTGCGGAAAAAAATTGAAAAATTGGCCTAACTAATTCAAATTTTAAATAGGTCTTCACATTAAATATAAGCCTGCAGGGTACTAAAATTTTTGGTATCAATAACTTTTTTGTGCGTCAATAAAATACTGAAAAATTATGAGTCAAATTTAAGGTCGTGTATATCTAGTTTCGGCATATTTCCGTACATCTCGGCCAGTGCATGTGATTCTACACACTGTACATTAATTGTAGAGCCCGCGTTCATCCCTGTGACTTGATTTCTAAGGGTTGCGCGGAGTTTGTGAAACCCTGCAGTCGAGGTGGCTGAGAATGGCTGACTTGTAATGTAGAAATAACCCGTAAGCGCCAAACCATGGCTGAGATGTACGTACGGTGGCTGACTTGTAATGTAAGAATAACCTGCAAAGTGGCCGACATGTCTGGAAACCTATACATATATATATATATATATATAAGAGTAATGTTCCCGCTACTTTTGGGACTCTGGCGGGGAGTCTAATGGGTCGATTGAAGTCAAACTTGCTATTCGGGGTCCCCTCCGAAGCGGATTGATGCTATAGAAATTTTGGGGCCCTGACTCAAAATAAGAGATATGACCACTTTTTGAAAAAGGTGCGGGGGAGCCTCAAAATCATGAAATTTTTTGAAACTTGTCCCAGGGATGAGAACTCTAATTACCTCTAACATATTCAAATTTCAGCCCCCTAAGTCATCCCCACCCCATTTTAGAGCCCAAAAAGTGGATTTTAGGGTCATTTTTTTCACGTTGACCAGGCTACAGACCCCCAAATAGGGCCGGGGGCCCAAATTTTCATCATACATCAAGTTCGTGCCCCTGATGTGCCTTTTGTAGGTTTCAACTTTTGGGCCCCCTTTGACCCTTGTCCAGGGTCAAAAATCAAGACTTTTCACAATTTTTCGTGTTTTTTCTCGCTGCCCGGTACGTTGACCAGCCTGCAGCCCAAACAAAATGACCTTGGAAGCCAAAATTTGGTATTTATGTTTGGTAAGGGTCACTGAGGTGCCTTTTGGGGTTTTTGATCCTTGAGCCCCAAAATTGGGGGTGGTCCCTTTTTGTGAGGGGGGGAGGGGCTCTAAAGGGGCCTCAATGTGACAACATGATTTTAAATTTTTACCAACAACAGTGACTCTGATTGTCTCCACTGTATTCAAATTTCAGCTTTCCAAGTCATCCCCAACCCATTTTAGGGTCTGAAAAGTGGATTTTGGGGTCATTTTTTCAAGTTGGTCAGACTACAGTCTCCCCAAATTGGGGTAGGAAGTCCAAAATTTCATAGTAGTTTGAGTTCATGCCCCTGATGTGCCTTTTGTAGGTTTTGACCTTGGGACCCCTTTTAACCTTGGTGAAAGGTGAAAAATCAATATTTTTCAAGTTTTAACCTGTCTTTTCTGATGCGTTGAACAGCCTACAGCCCAAACCAAAAGACCTAAAAGTTCGAAATTTGGGATGTAGCGTCAGTAGAGGTCACTGATGTGCCTTTTGGGGTTTTTGACTTTTGAGCATCATTTGACCCCCGTACAGGGTCAAAAATCAGACATTTTCACGTTTTAACCCCTTTTTTGGTGTGTTGGCCCCCGTCTGCAAAGCTGAAAGTGAGGAGGGAGCCCCCAACCCCCTCCTGCCATACCCCTATTGGAGGCGGAGCCCCCATCTAAAGAGCGGAAAGTGGCGAGGAGGTTGGATTTTCTCAATCAAAAATTTTCCCCGTTTTTCTTTTAAAAAATCATTAAAAAAATATTTCAAATAAAATATTATATTTCTATAACAAATTTTCTAAAAAAAAAAAAAAAAATTAATGAAAAATTGATCATAAATATTTTTTATTGTTTTAAAAAAATATTTCAAGTTAGAAAAAGTTAATGGGTCATTCTCAAAATACGCCGAACATTCGCTAGTAATTTTTTGGATTTTTCATCATGCAGTAAATAATTTTTTTTTTTGTTGAAAACATATTGTATGATGTAGGTCACAACATCTTTGTAGTTGGACAAGCAGTAAACCCCACACAGGGGGAGAGGGGGCGACTTTTGACCACGACGGTGGACATATATAGTGAAAATTCCATTATATCCCCCCCCCCCCCTTCACCTAGAAAAATCCAAAACTTGTAAAACACAAACTTTACAAGGGGAACAAAATAAAAATGTCAAGCAATTCCAATTATTCAATAAAGTTTCAAAGAATGTCTGCATTAGACATTTTTTAGCCGAATTTTTTTTTTAAAATTTAGGCTATTGTGTCCGACCCTGATTTAGAAGGAGGGGGGGTAGAAGAGTTCTGACCCCATTTGTCGACGTTTGGGACCAAAAGATGACGATCTGTCACATGTCACATATTTATATATATATATATATATATATATATAATTTTTCCCTACTTTTGGAACTCTAGGGCCGAGCCTAACAGGTCAAATGAGGTCAAACTTGATATGTAGGGTTCCCTCGGTGGCGGAAAGATGCAAAAAAAATTTTGGGGCCCTAACTCAAAATTGGGAATATGACCCTTTTTTGAGGAGGGTGCGGGGGAGCCCCAATATCATGAAATTTTTTGAAACTTGCCCCAGGGATGAAAGCCCTAATTACCTACACCATAGTCAAATTTCAGCCCCCTAAGTCATCCCCACCCATTTTAGGGCCCAATGGGGTCATTTTTTCACGTTGATCAGACTACAGACCCCC
The DNA here is from genome assembly GCA_959613365.1 of Balanococcus diminutus. Lineage (NCBI taxonomy): Eukaryota > Metazoa > Arthropoda > Insecta > Hemiptera > Pseudococcidae > Balanococcus > Balanococcus diminutus. The sequence goes on along the minus strand of OY390715.1, from coordinate 38,749,816 downwards.
CAAATAGGACAGGGGGGCCAACATTTTCATCATGGATCAAATTTGTGCCCCTGATGTGCCTTTTGTAGGTTTCAACTTTTGGGCCCCCTTTGACCCCTGTCAAGGGTCAAAAATCAAGATTTTTCACTATTTTTAAAATTTTACCGCTACTTTTGGAACTCTGGGGCCGAGCCTAACAGGTCAAATGAGGTCAAACTTGATAGGTAGGGTCCCCTAGGTGTAGGAATGATGCAAAAAAATTTTTGGGGCCCTAACTCAAAATTGGGTATTTTACCCCTTTTTGAGGGGGTGCGGGGGAGCCCCAATATCATGAAATTTTTTGAAACTTGCCCCAGGGATGAGAACCCAAATTACCTACACCATAGTCAAATTTCAGTCCCCTAAGTCATCCCCACCCCATTTTAGGGCCCAAAAAGTGGATTTTGGGGTCATTTTTTTCACGTTGATCAGGCTACAGACCCCCCAAATAGGGCTGGGGGGCCAACATTTTCATCATGGATCAAGTTTGTGCCCCTGATGTGCCTTTTGTAGGTTTCAACTTTTGGGCCCCCTTTGACCCCTCTCAAGGGTCAAAAATCAAGATTTTTCACAATTTTTCATGTTTTTTCTCGCTTTTCGGTACGTTGATCAGCCTGCAGCCCAAACCAAATGACCTTGGATGCTAAAATTTGGTATTTAGGATAGGTAAGGGTCACTGAGGTGCCTTTTGGGGTTTTTGACCCTCGAGCCCCAAAATTGGGGGTGGCCCTTTTTTGAGGGGGGCTCAAAAGAAGCCCCAATTTGACAAAATGATTTAAAATTTTTACCAACAACAGTGACTCTGATTGTCTCCGCTGTATCCAAATTTCAGCTTCGCAAGTCATCCCCACCCCATTTTAGGGCCCAAAAAGTGGATTTTGAGGTCATTTTTTCACGTTGATCAAGCTACAGACCCCCCAAATGGAGCTGGGGTGCCTAAATTTTTATCATAGATCGAGTTCATGCCCCTGATGTGCCTTTTGTAGGTTTTGACCTTTAAACCCCTTTTGACCTCAATACAGGGTCAAAAATCAATATTTTTCAAGTTTTAACCTGTCTTTTCTGACGCGTTGAACAGCCTACAGCCCAAACTAAAAGACCTAAACAATCGAAATTTGGGATGTAGGGTCAGTAGAGGTCACTGATGTGCCTTTTGGGGGATTCGACTTTTGAGCACCATTTGACCCCCGTACAGGGTCAAAAATCATAAATTTTCACGTTTTAACCTCTTTTTTGGTGTGTTGGCCCTCGTCTGAAGAGCTGAAAGTGTGAAGGGGATTGAGAGCGAAGCCCTCAATCCTCTCCTGCCATGTCCCTATTGAGGGTAAAGCTCCCCAATAGGGGCATGGGGGCGGAGCCCCCATCTGAAGAGTTGGAATTGACGAGGTGGTTGGGGGCGAAGCCCCCAACGCGGGGGTATGGGGGCGGAGCCCCCATCCTAAGAGCTGAAAGTGATGAGGGGGTTGGGTCGGAGCCTCAACGGGGGTATGGGGGCGGAGCCCCCATCTGAAGATGAAATCTTCAATGCAGAGAGGAACTAAAACTGAAGACAAAAACCTGACATTTTTAAACTGAATTTGAAGTTGAAACTGATATTGAAACTGAAATACCATGGATGAAAACGTTTTCAAAGAGGTACACTAACTTGAAAAAAAAAATTCGGCTGTCGCGGAGCATCTTGACTGCTACGCGTTTTTTTAATTTTTAAGTTGTGGTGTCTATTGTTTTGAAATTAAACCAGCATTTTTGGGCAAAGAAAGGGTCATACAAAAAAAAATGGTTAAAATCAACATTTAGAATGACGGAAGACTGTAGTGAGCAATGCATCTATAGCTGTCTTTAATTTTGGGGGAAAAAAATATTTTACGCCACTACGGTGGACAAATACAGTGAAAACAAAATTTTAGAAATTTTCAAATTGTGAGAAATGGATCCGTTCATAGAAAAAACTGAATATTACCTTCCAATCAGGTCCACTTACTTGTTTCAACGCCGCTTAGTTGAAAATAAAACATTCACTCCCGGCCTTAAAATTGGGAGCCATTACGAAGACATGATAGCTGGCCAAATAGAGGTTTTTAAAAGATTTTCCGGTTTCTCAGCTGTCGCATTACTCAAGGATATGAAAATTGCACTGAATATTAATTTTAGGATGGTGAGGTGTCGGTTTGACCGATTGTCGCATTTGAAAGTATTCAATTATCCTCCCCTCCATCACGTTACAAAATGCCACTACGAAGACAGGAATAACTTGGTTACAAACTTTGAGCTGTTCTGCATGTACCAAAATGATCTTGAAAATGCGTTTGAAATGCTCTAATATTTAATACGCACCTCTGTGTGTTGTATTAGCGTGATAATTAAAACAACAAAAATTATAATAAGATGAGAGAAATATGAGTTGCAATGTGAAAGTTGAGGTGGTAACATGCCACTACGGTGGACAATTTACTACTTTTTAATTTTTAGGGCGATGCATATGTAATTCAAAATTTCTTTTTAATATGGATTGTTATAGCCCAGAGTGTACTCTATCCATACATAACAAGAAATTCATTCTAGCATTAATACTTCGTGAGATATTGAGTGTAACCTGAATATTCGGCTTATAATAGAAAAATGATGCTTACCAAATAATGAGAAAATTGTGCCGAATCAAAAAAGTTATTGTAAAAATCGATTTTAAATAACTGTTACAAAATATCTGCTTAATAGGTATTTGTATTTTTTCGTTGTTAAAAAAATGTCTAAATTAAAAATCGCAGCTAGAATATAAAAAAAATGGATGAAAGTAGTCTTGGCATACCTACATATTTTCCACCCCCCCCCCCCCAGAACATTTATAGTGATTTTTCAACTTTGCCTCAGTTTTCAGAAACTTCATCTTTCTGGGCGCAGTTAATGCAGTTTCCAAAAATTGAAGTAAAATTGAAAAATCGCCATAAATGGTTTTTTGGATGAAAAACGTGCCTATGTTAAAACCACTTTCATCAATTTTTTTTTTTTTTTTTTTTCATTCTAGCTAAATTTTAATTTTTTTACAGAAAATGTAAAAAAAAAGGTCATCAACTTTTTTTTTAATTTCAATTTTTTAGAAGACAGTCTAGTAAAAAATTCAAAAATTTCTGACAAAATATCTAAAAGTCATCAATTTTTTTTCGAATCCAAGTTTGTTAATGTCTAAGAAAAATAAAAAATAAAAAAATAATATTATGCGTTTGAAAATGTCTGACAAAACACCTAAATGTTTTTCATCCAAACCTAACCTATTTTTTTTCATTTTTGACCTCCCGCCAAAACTTTTATGCTTCGGAATATTACACCAAAGTCTCGCCAATGCCAAAAAGCTTCCCGTATAGCAATGCTGAGGTGAATTTCGATGTAAATGTCGACACATCGACATCCGTCACTTTAGGACCTGACACGACGACGTAAGTGTAGACGGCCTGTCGAACCAAATGTCGATGTAATTTTCGACCTTCTGTGGATTGAAAATTACGTCGACATTTGGCTCCACAGGACGCCTATGTTTACGTCGACGTGTCAGGTCCTAGAGTGACGGATGTCGATGTGTCGACATTTACATCGAAAATAACATCTCCATGGATCGACAGTAACCTCTACATTTCTATCTCAAATTTCATCTCTGATATTTTTTAAAGCTATTTATGCCAATTATCAAAAATTTCAAAGTTCAAGTTTAGACCTCGACAATTTGTCAAAGTCCTCGGAACTGGAATAACCCTTGCAGGCTTCAGCTGAACTTCTATGAGTCCAGCTAACATTAAGGAAATCCTCAAAACCTTATATACTTTTCCCAAGACACTTTATCTGCGAGTATCAAAACCACTCTTGAGATGTCGAATTTCAAATCGACATATGGTCGACAGTGCCGATGGTGAAGTCGATGATGTGTTGACATTGGATTTGACGTCGACAAATGCATCTTCAAAACCATCGACACCTCGACAGAATAAAGAAGTCACCTGAAAAATGGTCGACGGTGTAGACACTGATGTCGATTCCCCTTTAGAAAACATTTTCCCAACCATTTCAAACACTTTTTGATATCCTTAACAGAAAATTTGATCAAAAAAATTGTGAATGGTAATGTTGATGAATTAATCGACGGTCGAATTTTATGTCGTCTTGTCGAGGTATCATGTCGACGTTTTCTTCATCTATCAAAATATTACGAAAATGTTGGAAATTTTGACAAATCCAACATTCTCATGGATAAAAAAAAACAGCAAGGTGGGAAGAGTCGATTTAAGTAAAAATAAGGGGTTTTATTGTTGTCGATGTAGATGTCGACGTCGACCATTGCTACACGGGTTATAATGTGATGCGATTTAGGAAACCCAAGCAGAAGTTGGAATTTAAAAAATTGTTTGCATTTATGGATTCTTCGTCATTTTTTCGTCATTTTACTAAAAACTTGAGTGTGTTCAGTGTTTTCATTATTTTTATATATTTTTTCAAAATTCTGAAAACTAAATTTGGATTTTTCAAAATTATTGAGAAAAACGAGTTTTTAGTTTTTAGCAAAAAATTTGAAAAATTGCTCTCCTATAAAATTTAATTTGCCGACTTCTGCTTGGGTTTCACAGATCGCATCACATATAACGATCCAAACCTAACCTAATATAATGTAACCTAACCCAATTTCATGTCGGAATTTTGTGAAAAATTTCGTGACGAATTTTTGTGACTTTTACAAAGTTTTGATCATCTTAATAGTTTTTTTTTTTGAATGTCCATCTCTCCTTGAAGACAAATTTTGGAATAAATAAATTCCAATTTTTTAAATTTTTTTTTCGATTTTTCTATAAAAGAGACTCTGCGTCACCACTCAAAATAATTTTTTTGAAGACTTTTTAGAGGTTGATTTTACACCAAAAGAATCATTTTTAGAGAGCCAACCCTTGACATTTCGAAACATGAAATTATGAATTACTTACCCTACCCTAGTAATAAACTATGTTGACTGTTGGAAAGAATTTTGAAATTTTTGTTGCCCTGCATTTTTTTTTTTCAATCAAAAATTTCATTAAATGTTTTGTTTTAATTTAAAAAATATACCTACCTACTTTTTTCAAGAAAAAAAAGTACCTGTATTTTGTTGGAGATATTGGAAAAAAACATTCATATTTGGGGGGCTGGGGGGGGGGGTATTCCTTTATGTTTTTGCATAAAAAAAAAAAAGTCTCATAGTTTTGGAATAAGTAAAAATATTTCTCAATTTCAGTTTTGAGGTTTTGGTATAAAAAATTATCTCAATAAAAATTTTCTTAAGCTTTGGAACAAAAAAGACTCATTTTTTGAGAGAAAAATTTCTCGACGTTTTGAAATTAAAATATTTTTTTGATTTTTTGAAGTAATTTTTTTTTTCAAATTTCTTTTGCAGGAAAAAATCTTTCAAATTTTTTGGAAATAAAACATTAAAATTTTCTTGGAGCAAAAGACTAAAATTTTTTATAAATTTTTTGAAGTAGGGGAAAGTAGCCTAATATGGAATACCATCTTTGAAACCACGATTGCTGGGCCCCTAATAAAGTTGGGGGAGTGGTTTTTGGGCTAAACTGTGTGTAAAGGATCCAAGTTGAACGTACTAAAAGCTGAACTTCGTAAAACGTATTCTTCTTCTCACAATTCGCAAAAAACCAAAACGTCAAAAAAAAATTTGGAAAAAAACGGGTTCCTAATATGGAATAGTGTATTTTTTGAAAATAAATTCAAAATACATTCGAAATATTTTAACAACAAAACTCCTAAATGAAATGTTATTCTTCTTCATGCCCTTAGTAATATTTTCGGGACCATTTCTGACATCTCCCCTCGCACAGGATCCACAATTCATTGGGGGTTCGTTAACACGAGAATTGCAATAAAAGCATGGCGCTTTGCGATTATCATCGTTATCGTTTTCGTTTTCGCTAAAGTTGCTTTCCGATTCGGGACTGGATTAATTTTTTGACCTCTAAAAATGAAAAATTTACATAAACATTGACATCAAAATCGAAAAGTTGGAGTGAATGGAAGCTATCTCATTTTAGGCAACCCGGCACTTTTTTCAAAAGCTTTGAACTTGAGTTCAAGCATGAACTTTTGCATAAAAATGAAATAGATAATGTGAATCTACTTACTTTGAGCTTTAATCTGATCTATGATTCATAAACTTTCGATCATTTTTACTCAGAATCATTTCGTGAGGATTGTTAGATAATGTGCACCAAAAAAACATCACATTTCACAAACATGGTGATAACAACGCGTGAAATTATCCGATCATCGTGATTTTTGGTATAGAGCCTTTTTTTTACACTACTAGTTTAGTTCTATAAAAATTTTTAGGTTGCGCCACCATCGCACGCCGCAAAGCTGCTATTCCATATTCGGCAACTCTCCCCTACCTAGGCAGAAAATTTTCGTAATTTTTTTGGAGCAAAAAAAGTCTTTTTTGGGCAACCCTCAATTTTTTGGGACTAAAGAAAAATTCAATTTTTTTGGAATGATACCTGAAACCTAATATTTATCGAATTCTTAAAAAAAAACAATTTCAATTTTTTTGAGATAAAAAATTTTCTTAATTTTTTGATGTAGAATTTTTTTTTCAATTTTGGGGTTGAGGGATATTACTCAATATTTTGTCAAATTTTTAAAAATTATTATGAAATTTTTTTTTTTTTTTTTTTTTTTTTTAAAATAAATTAAGAATTTCATCGGAGTAGCCTATTTTATTTTTCATTTTTCACCCAACAGTCTAAACTTCAAACTTCTTTCAAAAATTCAATTTCCAAGTTGAAAATTCGGCATAGAATCATAGCTTGTATAATATATACCTAGTAAACGAATAATTAAACCTTGATTAATAATCATCTAACGTAAGCATATTTTTTTGTTTCAATTTCAGGTTTTGGAAATACGTTGGCTCGATCGTCGAACGGCAAATTGACAACGATGTTATACGCCTCGGTGGGCTTACCGGTGATGTTCATGTATCTATCAAGTATGGGTAGTCTACTGTCAACTTGCGCCCGTCACGTATTTTCACGTACATTATGTTGCTGTCTGTGCTCAAAATGCGGTTACTGCTGCTACGATGAAAAGTTAATGGAAGAGAAGGAACGTCGTATGAAACGTAAACGTCAGCAACGCGAATACCAGCAACAAATCGCCGCCGCTATGGCGTCTCATCATTCGCAGCCGTTTTACGTTAAGTCTCCGTCGCTTAATAGTTTAGAAATCGCCACCGTTTCGGAGGAAAAACGTCACAGCAGTAACGGCGGCGCTGCTGAAACTTGCAGCATAGATTCGACCAAAGTGCATAGCGAGTATTCTCGTTTTTTAGCCCCGTTAACGGTTTGTTTTATATTTACCTTCGTGTACGTGCTATTAGGTTCGTTCATGTTGCTGAAATTCGACATCGGATGGACGCTGGTCGATAGCGTATTTTTCAGCTTCATGCTAATTAGCACGATCGGCATTAGTGATAACATGCCGTTGGGTAGCGCTTTATCCCTCAATGCTCAATACATCAATTCGAATAATAGCTTGTTAGTGTGGTTTTTCTCCTTTTATATTTTCATCGGTCTGGGTTTCTCGTCCATGTGTTTTTGCACGATACACGACGGCGTTAAACGAAAAATGAACAAATTATATACCTTTTCCGATAAGCTAAGAAAGAAACCTACACCTAGCGATAAAAAAGATAACGAATTCGATTTAATTACAAAAGAAGTCGTTTCACAAGGTACCAGCGATATATCCTGACAAAGGTCCGCGGTTCGCGCGAATAAGGCGAACGGCGACGTTTTCAATATGAATCAGTCCGATTTATATACTGACGAAGGATACGGCTCGAATTTAGTAACTAGTTTTATCGGCGATAACGGTTACCCGCAACCGGAAATAGTCGCAATAACAACTGGTATACCAACGGTTAATATCAAAAGGGAAACACTTAGCAAGCAAAACAAAAACATTTCATTAAACATTTTGCCAGAGGAAGACGAAGAAAACGTAGAGGTTTAGCGATTTCGTTTTAGCAAGAAAACTTTGTTTCATCGTTTCCACCGCATAATACACTACTGTCAAATATTATAATAAAAGTTGCCGAAAAGTTTAATACAATTTTATCGGATGAAAGTTTAATTAGTTCAACGCTATTTATACCATATGAGGTAACAACTTCCATAAATTGTTTCCAGATAGCGTATTTAAATGGCGATAATTTAAATACGCTCACATACCTACTTGCCACCTTTAGGTATTGATTAAGAAAAAGAAGGGAAAAAAATACAATATTCCTAGAGAGGTTTGTTCTATTCCATTCATTATAGGATGGGCCGAAAAACAAAAATTTTTGATTTTAAAAATCCAATACCGCGAAAAAGTTGCGTCTTGGTGAGACATAAAAAATAAAAATAAAATTATTAAAATCGAATAATATCTTCCGATCGCGCAAGAGCTCTCAAATTTTTGAAAATATGAAAAAAATCAAAATTTGAAAAAAAAGGGATGCCTTTGGTTGGCAAGTAATATCATCGTTAATAATATTTTTTGAAAAAAAAAATCCAGAATTTATCAGATCATCGCATTAAAAAATAGATTAAAAATTGTAAAAGAAAAAATTGCAATTAAAATGGATGTATCATACACAGTTTTGCCCAAAAAGATAATTTACAGCGATTTTTCATCTTTTTCGTACCCTTGAGAATTTTTCAAAAACTACGAAAAATTGAAGAAAACGAGGAAAATGATGGTTCCTGAAAATGAAGGTAAAGATTGGAAATCGTCGTTAATTGTCTTTTTGGGCGAAACATGTGTATGTTAAACCCATTTTAATTACAATTTTTTTTTTCTATTTTTAATCTATTTTTTTCAATTTTTTTTAAAAAGACGTACCTAAAAAATGACATTTTTTTAATGTCTCATAAATGCGATGATCTGATGAATTCAGAAATTTTTTTCAAAAAATATTAAAAAATATGATAATACTTGCCAACCGAAGGCATAAAACCCATTCTATAACATTTTGGATTTTTTTTTAAATTTTGATTTTTTGCAAATTTTTATAAATTTGAGGGCTCTTTTGCGATCGGAAGATATTATTTGATTTGATTAATTTATTTTTTAATTTTCATGTCTTACCAAGACACACAATTTTTCCGCGATATTGGATTTTGAAATTTGAAAAAAAAGAATTTTTGTTTTTCGGCCAACCCCGATCCATAAGCAGGGCAGAATTTTTCTAAAGATACCGTTTATCTCATACAAACGTAAAATTTCTAATAATTAATAGGTAGGTATCTCATTTTCATTACTTTTAATACGATTTTGAAAACATTTATTGTAAAAGGATATTTCTAATTTACTTGATTCTCCATTTTTAAAAGTCCTAATCAAAAAAGTGGGACTTTTTCTAATTTTACTTATTTGAAAACGTTTCATTCAAAAGTTTCTGTGCTTTCAGTTCATAAGTTTAAAAAATCAAATAGGTAAAATATCACAAAAATTGATGCAATTTTACGAGTTGATGTGGTTTTTTAATACCTACTTTCAAAAGATTTTAAAAACAATTTAAAAATTTTTAAATTTTGTTCTAATCACAACTTTACAAAAACAAAAAATTAAATCCATGGAAAATACTTATTTCGAAAATTTCAAAACGAAAAAATTGTTAAAATTTCACAGAGATCAAATAAATCATAAAATACAAATATAGATAGGTATGATTTTTTGTAAATTAAAAAAAAAATTAATACCTACCTCTAAACAAATCCCTTCCATAGTTTTTCTTTTTCACCATTATTATTTTTTAAAAATGATTTTAATTTTTTTAAAACACAGTTTTGAAGAAGAAGAATGGAAAAAAATTAATTTTTTCAAATAGGTACCTAACAATTTTGCATTTTTTTTAAAAACAATTTTTAAAAAAACTTCCAATCCTATTAAAACGTTTAGATATTTCAACCGTTAATGAGTCAAAAAATTGTTAAAATAGGTATCATAATTTTTTGGGATATTTGTAAAGACGTTATAAAATAATGTAGTGAAAACAAATTGCTCAAAAATTTATATTCAAACAATTTTTTTTAAACCCCCCCCCCAAATAGTTTCAAAAAATATTATGAAAAAAAATTTTTGATTTTTTTTTCAAACGAATTTCTTGAAAAAATAATTTTGAAATTTTATACTTCTTTGTAATGTAACTTTGAAAATAAGTACGTATGAAAGAATTTTCCAATTTTTTTTCAAACACCTATATACCTACCTATTTAAAAAATCTTGTTTAAATCAAAATTTTCAAAAAATTTATTTTATTTTAATATTGGAAGACATTTGTTTTTAAATTCATTTCAAGTTGACACGTCTAAAAAATCGTTTAAAAATATTTTTTTTAAAAACTCGGCGCTCCGCGCCTCGCTAGGGGGGGCTTCGCCCCCCCCCACTAGTTGACTCTATTTCCACACTACGTTTGAAAGTATGAAACATAGTATATGCTTTTACTCTGTGACAAAATATCTAAAAGTCATCAAAATTAATTTCCATGGAAATTTAAAATTATGTCAAAAATAATTTTCAAAATGTCTGAAAGTCATTTTTCTAAAAAAAATTCCAAGTTTCAGAATGTCTGACAAAATGTCAGAAAGTCATCTTTCTAAAAAAAAGTCTGAAAGTCATAAAATTTATTAAAGTATTAATTTCCATGGAAATTTGAAAATTAAATCATAAGATTATTAAAAAATTTTCCAAGTTTCAAAAAGTCTGACATAATGTCTAAAAAATAAAAAAAAATAAAAAGTGTAAAAAAAATTTCTAAGTTTTAGAATGTCTGACAAAATGTCTGAAAGTCATATTTCTAAAAAAATTTCCAAGTTTGAAAATGTCTGACAAAATGTCTGAAAGTCATCTTTCTAAAAAAATTTCCAAGTTTCAGAATGTCTGACAAAATGTCTAGAAAATGTCTAAAAGTCATAAAGTTTCAAAAAAATTTACAAGTTTCAAAATGTCTGACATAATGTCTAAAAAATCGAATTTTTAAAAAAATTTCCAAGTTTTTTTATGTCATCCAAACCTAACCTAATGTAACCTAACCGAACCTAACCTAACCCAATTTGGTGTCGGATTTTGGTCTCGTTTTTTTTCTATTTTGGTCTCCGTAAAAGCATATACTATGCTAATAAATGTGTACAGCAATTTTGCAGAAAAATCGATGGAATTTTGAATAGGTACAATTAACCTATGTTTAAAACGTGAATTTTCCAAGAATATTTTTTTTTAAAGATTACGTATTTAAAAAATTGATTTTAAAAATAATAATAAAAAATAATAAAAGTATTTATGACACATTTTTGAAAACATTTATTATGAAAGATTTATTTTTTGAAAATCTTGTTCAAATTTATTTAATTTAAAAGCTAAAAATGTTGACGCATTTTTCTGACGTAGAGCAGCAAATATGCCTATTTTATACGTACGAATTAATTCCACACTGGTCATACTTAACGAGATACAAACAGACGAACTAAACTAAAAAAATCTAATTAACAAGGTGGGCGTAAAATATCCTCTCGATTAATTTTTTCGTAAAAATTATCGTAATTAGCACTTTTAATACCTACAACAAAGTATCGTTTCTAAAAAAAAACCACCTAATACCTATTTGAAAAAAAATTATGAAATTGATTTGAAAAATATTCTCTATTTCCCTACACAAAAAAGTAAAAAAAAATGCGCAAGAAAATTCTCATTTATAAAAAATACTTTTGGCAAAAATCTTCTTCGAGCACTTCTGTAGCTGGATGAAATGAGAAATGCAGTTGTGGAAAGTAAAAAAGTTGTGTTTTATGTATGGTAAAAATTGCGTTGAAAAAATCCACCAAGTTTTTTTTCTCTAAATAGTAACCCATTTGTATTTTTGCATTGTTTTTGTTCAAGTTTAGACAGTTTACAGTTTACTTGAAAGAGCTCGTACGAACATAACTTTGAACAATTTTACTTTTATAAAAATCAGGTTTCTTTGCACGTGTACAAAACTTGTAGATAAGTATATGAAAGCGAATTTTTATACGAAGAAATAATTCTACGAGTGCGAGAACGAGTAAATTTTTTGGACAGTACCTAGTTCTAAAACTGTACGTACGAGTACGATCTCTCCACTATTGTATGTGGGTTTTTGTTTCCGTTCATGTTCAGAAATGAATACAATCTCGGATGGAAAATTAATTCGGTTTTAGAGCGGCGATTTATATATTTTTTTTCAAGCTTAATTTTTTTATCCCTTTGTATAGGTTTTTACGTAATATTTATGCGACAATAAAAAAGTAACTGGGGTTAATACATCGAGATTTTCCACTGGCTAGGTACAACTTGCAAGGGTTAAACTCTATATTTCGCAGCTGCGATGTTGTGTGTGTGTGTTTTTTTTGTTGTTTTTTTTTTTTAAACGTGATCATATATATTAGCACGTTTGTTAAAAGGAAAAATCAATATAATACGACAGGAATCGAATGAAATCGCCACCACCGTGCCCGCGATATGGGCAGAAATTTATTTTTTCATGCGATTTAGTCGGACACGAGCCGGTCGAAAGGCGTTTAATGGAAAATTCGTCGTCAATTGGGAACTCTTCAATATCTTGTAATCGAGTGTAATAGGACCCTTTTCTAAAATTCGCAGCTTCCGCAATCACGCCAATACGAAGGTATATGTATTTATACGTCGCTCGTACGACTATGTACGAGCGAGTGTACATAGGAGTATAGGTGGACGCGAATACGTGCATGGTGGTTTAGGCTTTTGGTGTGGAATTGGTATAGTATCTGACGCATTTATACATATATACAACGGCTCTAAAAGCCGGTAACATATGTTAACGTAATAAATCACCTAAAAGTTTGTATTGGGTGTTGACAACGCGGATTGTAGAAGGGCTGAAAATGAAGAGCGCAAGATGAATATCTGTCTGTTACATCTCGGGTTATAAATCGTAAAAGCGTTGTATTGCTATGTGCCAAACCTTGATTTATATCCAATATTTAGGTCTACTTTATTCGCAATCGTGGTCGTGATAATTTTCATTAAAACCACCTAACTACGTATGTACCATATCTCATGAAATTATATCCATTATCTACCTTGGTATTGTTTAATAAATTAGTACTTTATAATGTTTGATTGAAAACACGTATTACCGTCTGCGTCCTGCGTGTCGTCGAATCGTGACAAAAATGTTCAGTTATTTGGTAAAATGTAAGGTGAAGTACCGGTTATGGATCAGTTTTTCGAAAATTCATAAATCACCAAAAAATGAGAGAAACTAAACATGATATTGTGTGAAAGAGAGAGATTGTTTAAGTTGATCGTTTTTATAGTTCATAATAATAATAATAATAATAATAATAGCCTCTTTATTTGTAAGTACACATTGCTAACATACATAAGTACATGAATACATAAAAAGCATAATATCGTAATAAAATAAGCAATATTGTAACAATGTATATTACAGGCCCATATTTTGGGCGAAGGCCTCTCTCAGCCGCTGCCACTCGGTACGGTCCTGCGCCACTCTCTCGAAAAGATTATTTTTAATGAATTTTGCAATCGAATCTCTCCATCTGGCCCGTTGCCTGCCTCTCGATCTCTTTGATTTAGGGTCCCACGAATTTATTAAACGTGTCCATCTGTTGTCTTTTAGTCTGGCCACGTGACCCGCCCAATCCCAAATTTTTCGCCTGGTTTCAGTAAGCATATCACGATTTTGACTCAAGGATTTTTTTAGATCTTTTGTTTTTATTCTGTCTTTTCTGTTTACCCCCATAATCGAACGTCCCGAGCAGCACACTCGATCGATAATATCGAAAGTTGAAACGTATCGATAAAAAATCGTTTAAAAATCTAAAGATGTTCTCACGATATGATACAGATTTAGCTGTACGATTTTATAGGCAAAAAATCTAAAAACTATCGAATTCGATAGTATTACGATTTTAGGACGATATTCGTCAACGATACTATCGACAAAGAATATTAAATTTATCGAATCCGATTTTCCACCGATTTTGTGCAGATATTTGAAACTATATTATCGACAAATAATCTGAAATTTCTCGAATTCGATTTTTTAACGATTTTGTGAAGATATTTGAAACTATATTATCGACACGTAATCTGAAATTTCTCGAATTCGATTTTTCAACGATTTTGTGCAGATATTTGAAACTATATTATCGACACGTAATCTGAAATTTCTCGAATTCGATTTTTCAACGATTTTGTGACGATATTTACAACTATATTATCGACAAATAATTTGAAATTTCTCGAATTCGATTTTTTAACGATTTTGTGAAGATATTTGAAACTATATTATCGACACGTAATCTGAAATTTCTCGAATTCGATTTTTCAACGATTTTGTGACGATATTTACAACTATATTATCGACAAATAATCTGAAATTTCTCGAATTCGATTTTTTAACGATTTTGTGAAGATATTTACAACTATATTATCGACAAATAATCTGAAATTTCTCGAATCCGATTTTCCACCGATTTTGTGCAGATATTTACAACTATATTATCGACAAATAATCTGAAATTTCTCGAATTCGATTTGTTAACGATTTTGTGAAGATATTTGAAACTATACTATCGAAAAAGAATATTAAATTTATCGAATTCGATTTTTTAAAGATTTTGTGAAGATATTTAAAACTGTATTATCGACAGATTATATGAAATTTCTCGAATTCGATTTTTCAACGATTTTGTGACGATATTTAAAACTATATTATCGACACATTATATGAAATTTATCGACTTCGATATTTCAACGATTTTGTAACGATAGTTGTTGAAACTATATTGATTTTTTTCTAGTCAAAAAATACCTACTTTATATTCAAAATTGGATGGGAAGAAAGGGCCAAATCGAAATTTTTATAATAACCAAAATTAAATCCAGAATATTATTCTACAACTTTTGTTTGAAATGTTTTTTCAATTGGACCTCATCTCTAGCCTCTATTATTTTGCATTTACCTACTTACGTGTAACAGTAATATGCGAAATCAAAATTGAAAAAATTTTCAAACAAGTTATCTAGTTTTTTTGGTTTACTAGGTATTTTACTTGAAACCAGATCGTTGTTCTTAAATAAAATTTTACCAACTTCAATACTACGATTACTATGGGAATACTTAGTATTTAAAATTGAACGGGAGGGAGGCGCCCAATCGACAATTTTGTAATGACCAAAATTATTCTTAGAACTTTAAGCTACAACTTTTGTTTGAAAATTTTTTCAATTGGACCTCTCCTTCTCCTCCAATTTTGCATAATACTCCGTTGATACTTATTCAAAATTGGAGGAGCGGAGGAAAAAGGGGCCAATTTGAAAAAATTTTCAAACAAAAGTTATAAATTAAGGTCCTAGAAATAATTTTAGTTATTATAAAAATTTCAATTGGACCCCTCCCTCTTCTCCAATTTTGCATAAGATGTTTGAATATTATAATCCAATTCGTATTATGCGAACGAACTCCGATGTTCGCAACAGACGCTTGTTTTGGTAGAAACTGCTGTATTTGGAACGAAATTCGCCAGCCTTAAGCGTAACTACGACTTCAAACTCGCCAGCCGGTCTTGAAAATGTGCCCGCGCATATACCCATATATGCTAAATTATCTACAAAAAATCGATAGAATATCGAAACTAGATAATCTACAAAAAATCGTAATACAAAATCGATAGAATATCGAAATTAAATCGAAATAAAAAATCGATAGAATATCGAAACTAAATCGAAATAAAAAATCGACAGAATATCGAATTCGATAAAGTGTCGCGTTAGTTCCGCATAAATCGTGTAATTATCTTTCGATTTATAGATAGGTTATCGATGAAGTATCTAACTATAATCTTGAGATTTTTAAAAGAAAAATCGTTCGATTTTATCGAAAGTTTATCTGTTGATGGATTTTGCCAACTATAATTCATCGATAATCTGTCGATATATCGAAAGATAATTTCACGATTTATGCGGAACTAACGCGACACTTTATCGAATTCGATATTCTGTCGATTTTTTATTTCGATAATTTGTCGAGTGTGCTGCTCGGGGTTCCATAGCATTTTGGGTTACTTTAATTTTGTTTTCCAATTTGTTTGTTAGGGACCATGTTTGGGTTCACAAACATTATAGTTCATATCATTGCACTATTACCCATGAGGATTTTTTGAAAAGCTTTCTTTTTTTTAAACATCATGAGTTTGAACAGTTACAGTTGACTAAACGGTCATTTTGACGGTAGGCAACTTTAAATTTCCTACTGTGTAAATCAATTTTTCCTAAAAGAGTGGCGCATTCTCTTCAAAAAATTAAAAGACTTCTTCTTCCAAAAATTTATTAAATGTTCTTATTGCAAAAATAATGACTTAATTCCAAAAAAATTTAGATCATTTTCTCTGAAAACATAAATAACTTTACCCTATAAACAAATTGAGTGAAATTAGGCTATTATTTATTTCAAAAAAATTCAGGAATTTTATCCCTTGAGAAAATAAGAGATTTCTATCACGAAAACAAAAAAAAGAGAGAAATGTTTACTTCTAAAAAAAAAAAAATAATAATTTTCTTCCCCAAAAACTTTAAAAAACCTAATTTTTTCAGATAAAAAAATTGTTAAAAAAATAATAGATACAGATTTTCATCTCTATTTATAAGAAATTTCCTTATGCATCAAGCTCTAAAAAATCAAAATATTTCCTAGAAAATTCATTAAATCTCTCCCTAATAATATTAGAGATTTTTCTCACCAAAAAAATGAGGAATTTTTTTAATTCAAAAAAATAAATACCTAAATTGGATAATTTTTTTTCTCAAAAAATAAAAGATTTATCTATTTTTCCTCAAAAGATTGTATTTTTTCTTTTGTTTTGAAAAAAAAAATGAGAAATACGCAGACAAAATAAATACCTAATATTTTTGTTCCAAAACAATTGAGTAATTTTTCCTCCAAAAAATGAAAAACTTTTTTCCTCCAAAAATTAAATTGAATAATTACTTACTTCAGTATTTTTTTTCTCTCCCAAAAAGAAAATTAAAAAAAACTAATATTTTTTTCCTTGCCTAAAAAATTACAATTTTTTTCTCCAAAAAACCCAGTAGTACAAATTGTGATTAAGTAACTTGAAAAAAAAAATCATGAATTCCTTCTCCGAAAAAAGTGCAATTTTTTTTAATTCAAAAAAATTCAATTGAATAATATTTTTTTCTCAAATAATGAAATTTTTTTTTTCTTCGAAGAATTGTAACCTTAAAAAAAAATGAGAAATGTTCTTACCCTGACACTAAAAAAAAATTACCTAATACTTATTTTTTGTTCCAAGAAAATTGAGAAATTTTTCTTCCGAATAAAAAGATCCTCTCACCAAAAAGTGAACCCCCCCCCCCCCCAAAAAAAAAAAACCAACTTGTTCACTTCAGTATTTTTTTCTCTGCAAACAAATTTTTTTCGCTAACCAAAAAATTTGAAATTTTTGTATCTCAAAAAAATCCAGTAAGTATCGATGCGCTGTACATCATGATTAACTTTTTTTAAATCAGGAGTTCTTTCTTTGAAAAAATGAGAAAATTTAATCACCTAAAAACTGAAAGATTTTTCCTAAAAAAATTTATGCTGGCTTAAAAAGAATAAGATATTTTCCACTCCGAGAAAATTCAGAAATTTTTTTCCCCGAATAATAATTAAAAGAGATAAAAGTTGGAAAATGCGTATTTTAATTTGCTCCTAAAAAATTAAGGAAAAGTCAAGATTTTTTTCTTAAAGAGGTTAAGATTTCATTTTTAAAAGAAGATAATTATGTATATTTTTTCATTATAAAAAAAAAAGAAACATTTCTAACTGTGCTATTTTACTTTGAAAAAAAATCTAATGAAATTTTCTTACACTCGAGACATTTTTTGTTACCTACATTAAACAATTTTCTCAAAAATTAATCGGTCATTTGCTAAGCCTATTTAAAGCGGTCAAATTTGTAATAAACTGTCAAAACCTGAAGATACCAAAACTGGTCTTGGAATAGGTTTAGCAAATGACTTCAAATATCTGAAGAAAAATTCTTAATTTTTGAAAAAATTCTCTGTATTTTTTTTAAAATTTAACATTTTTCATTAGTTTTTTTTGGGAAATTTTATTTTGAATTCTTGAAAAAGATCTCAAAAATCTTGAAAATTTTCTTTCAAAAAATTATTTCATAAAAATCTGTTTGAAAATTTTACTTTTAGTAAAAAAATAATTTTGAAATTGTTTTCCAAAAAAATCGACAAATGATTTCTCGATTATTTCCTCCATAAAATGAAAAATATTTTCACTCCAAAAAAGTTTATATAGGTACCTTTTAAATTTTTCGCTTGAAAAATTGCAAAAATTTATTTCTTATCTAGAAAAAAAATGAAACAAATTAAGACTTCTTTTTTTTTTTCTTGAGAAAAAATGAGATTTTTTTCTCATAAAAACTGAAAATTCCTATCTACGTATTTTTTAGAATACTATTTCTGTTATAACTCCAAATAAATTAAAATATTATTTTTTATTTTTAAAGAATTTTTTCTCCAAAAATTAATTGAGAATATTATATTTTTTTTACCGAGATTTTAATAGGTAACAGCAGTGGTTCTCTCAACTGCATGGTATTTGATCCATATTTGGTACTTTACCTTATAGTATTTTGAAAATATGTCTTTTCATATTTACTTCCATTGTAAAAAAATTTTGAAATAATAATACACATGCCTCGAAATATCGCAACTGCAATCAGAAAGTACGAGTAAGTAGGAATGGAGCCAGCTATTCTTCGTCCGTGTAAAAATAATAAGTACGTACCATAAGTTGCAAAAAAAAATTAATAATTCAACTGCTTGAAACAAGTTACATACGCAAGTTTTGCTTTCAAGTTCACTGTAAATAAAAGAAATGAAAAACTTACAAAAAAAAATAGAAAAGTACCTGCCCAAACTTACTTTGAATCGTTAATGTTCATTAATGTTGACTTTTCGATGATATGACGTTACGCGTATTATCATTTCACCTTCTACCTACCTACTCAAAAAGAAAATAGTGTTGAAATTGCGAGTCTAAAATAATCATAAGTACGAGATTCAATAATGAGAACGAGTTAATACGTTGGATAAAGTTATGCAATTTTATTAACACCATATTTTCCAGCATTTACGGCAAACTAGTTATGCAACCAGATTAACGTATAAGAATGTTTCTTCCGTAGCATTAGATTTACGGAATTACCTATACAAATACTACGAGTAGTTCAAATTCAAAAAAAAAAAAAAAATACCCTGTTCGTTAGAGCATTTCCTGAGTTGAATTTTCAATAGCGTGTGGTTTCTCCATAATTAACTAAGTAAAGAAGAAAAAGATAGTTCACTCAAAACAATAATCACAATCAATACGTTGATTTTACAATTTAAATAAAAAAGATTTTCATAGGTACATGTAAGTACCAATTTTCAAAATTATTCAACCGGCAACTTTTAGTATACTGTTATGTACCTATATTTATACCTACTTAGTTCATGTTCGTCACATTTTTCTACTTGATTTTATTCCTTTACGTACTCATTTTATTCATTTATTTTTTCAATGGAATCAAATTACGTACTTATGTCATCTGTTTGAAAAGTGTTACCAAAAGCTTCAATTACTTTTATGTTAGACATACTTATTTGTATGTACCCCTACCTACTACCTACTTAAATTTTTTCAATCAACAATTTTATTATAATTATCGCGATGTAAATATTTGTATTATGTATGTATATCATTTTGAATCACTTTGTTTTAAATTTTTGTATGAATTGTAATTTTCATTTAAACTAAATGTTGACAAAAATTCAAAATTGTTACGCGTTTTTTTTTTTTTTTTCAATTAATTTATCAATTATACGAATTTTTTAATGAATTCTTTATTTATTCTTCGATTTATACGCACATTTATATGGGTTTTTGTTATGAGGCTGCAACTTGAAACTCTATGTGCCCTTATTTTGGAAATTTTAGAAATGTTTTGAATATCAGGCGTCAATTGGTGACATACTCAGAGAAAATAATTCCCTATTTTTTATTTTTTTCACAACCTCATTTCAAGTTGTGCCGCCGGCCTCCAGTTTTGAAATTTTTTTAAAAATAGACAATTTTAAAAATTTTGAATTTTTTTTTTTGAAAAATTGTCATAAGGTGGGTATTATTTATATAACAAGACCATTTTCGATGATTTTTCATCTTTACCCCCATTTTCATGGGACATGAAAAAACGTCGTTTTTTACGATTTTTGAAAAAGTGGTTAAAAATTGGAAAAAAAAGTTATAATTAATAAAATTGTTTTAACATACACAATTACACATTACCACCCAAAAAGACCATTTACTAGTCCAGGAAAATTAGTGTAAAAATCGACGTTTATTCTGACAAATTGATATATGAAATTTTAATAACAATGGAGGGGATGATGCAAAATTTTTGAAAATTTCAAAAATTATGGGTGCTATGTGTGTGTCTTGGTGAGAATTTTTTCAAAAAAAATTATCATCATTTTTCAACGTTTTTCGGGTATTGAAACTTAGATGTATCGTAAGTATTTATTGAATATAACATATAAAAGTTCATTTTCAATACTCGAAAAACGTTGAAAAATGATGATAATTTACGGTGATTTTTCATCATTTTTCAAAGCTATCGAAAATGTGAAAAAATCATCCAAAGTGACGGTGTTCCTGATCCTTCCTGAATAAAATTCGTAATTTTCCTGGACTATACACCGATTTTTCAAATTTACTTTTATATTCAGGTAGGATCAGGAACACCGTCACTTTGGATGATTTTTTCACATTTTCGATAGCTTTGAAAAATGATGAAAAATCACCGTAAATGGTCTTTTTGGGTGATAGTGTGTAGGTTAAAACAATTTTATTAATTATAACCTTTTTTCATTTTTTTTTTTTAAATCGTAAGAAATGACGTTTTTCCAATTTCCATGTCCCATGAAAACAGGGGTAAAGATGAAAAATAATCGAAAATGGTCTTTTTATATAATAATACCAACCTTATGACGATTTTTCGACAAAAAAATTAAAATTTTTAAAATTGTCTATTTTTTCAATTTTTTTCAATTTTTTTAAAACTGGAAGCCGGCGGCACTGTGTGACTTAAAACGAGGTTAGGGGAAAAATGAAAATTAGGGAACTGTTCTCTATATGTATGTCACCAATTGACGCCTGATATTCTAAACATTTTCAAAATTTCCAAAATAAGGGCCACCTCAATGTACTTATTGTAGGTGGGTATAGCTCAAAATTTTAAAGAAAGAAAAAAGAAACGAAAAAAAGGTGAAGAAAAAAAAACGGAAGGAAAAATTTATGAATGAAATTTGTGAAAGCTCTGAATAAAGAATTCGTAAAAATAGCGGTATTTAACAAACTTTGTCGATAATTGAGAGATTACGAATGAAAAAAACCTCGATAATTAGGTAGGTATCTAACCTATCTACATATATTGAACGGTTCTCCAAAAGTAGAATCTTTGTTGTTGGTAAATTCACGTTTTCATTAATCACTAATGTTTATATTACGAGGAAAAATGTTGTAATCTCCCAAGTCAACAAGATGATGTTTAAAAATCCAACATTGCGAGTAAAATTAACATTAACAGATTTGAAATGTGTTTTTCGACAGATGTACACGGAACAGACTGTGCAGTTCACAAATTTAACAGATTTTAATCCTACTTTACAAGCGTAAAATACCTATAGTATAAGAAAAGTATACGTTTTGCATTTCGCAATACATATTCTAAAAAAGAAACGTGCGCTTGAAGAGAACGCGAAAATAAAGGATTTAAATGTAATTACCGTATATATACCTACTTAATTCTTGACATCTTAACTCCCTAGGCAAATTCATTTCGGTACTTTTGTTTTTGAAAATAAAAAGTAGGTAAAAATAAAAACTAGCTCGTACATGCGCTATATGAAACGAGCTGAAATATTCTAGAGTAAGTATGTTTGCAAAATATAATACAGTTTTTATACCGAAGCGAATTTTTTTCGGTACAATCGAAACCTAGAAAAAAATCTCGTCGAAAAGAATGTTCGTAGCCATTCGTCTATTTTGCACAAAAGTATTCAGAAGATAAAGTAAAAAGGCTGATACGTATATTCTTTTCGTGAAACAAAACCTTTGTATCCCATTGCGGTACACGATACCACCGGAAAAGGCTTCGTATTCAAATGTATAAAGTAAAAGTGATATTCACTTTGACGTAAGTTTTTCTTTTTTAAAGACTTCAAAAAAATCATCTTCTCTGTCCGCCTATAATGCAAAATTTTTTCTGTTTGAAATCACTTCTTTTTTTAAACGTATCTACAGAGACAGCGAATAAGATATTATAGCTTGCTAAAAATAGTGAATAAAAAATGATGAAAATTCCATGTCAACAGAGCGTAGGCGTTAAAAACGCGGAAAATTTCGAAAAACACTTTGATTTCTAATGTATTAAAATTTAATTATTTTTAACCACCGGAATGACCAGCTCTTACAGTTGGTTGGTGCCTATTTTAAAGTTTTATTTTTGCAAAAATGTTAGTTTTAGTGCCGACGGGTAGTTTATTATCAATATGCGAGAATTCGGTAGGTTTATACTTAGGCCCAGTTGTACAATATTTTGTTAAACTCGACCTAACTTTAAACCGCAATTAGGCTGTGGGTGCACCATATTCGCGATATACACAATAAAACAAACGTTTTAGCCAATTACGTTTCACCAACATTCAAAAAATCTTCCCCAAGCAGCACACTCGACAAATTATCGAAATAAAAAATCGACAGAATATCGAATTCGATAAAGTGTCGCGTTAGTTCCTATAGATAGATTATCGACGAATTATAGTTAGCAAATATTTCGAGATTATAGTAAGATATTTTATCGATAATATATCTATAATATCGAAAGATAATTTCACGATTTAGGCGGAACTTTATCGAATTCGATATTCTGTCGATTTTTTATCGATTTTTTATTCCGATTTTTCGTCTTTTACTAGCTTTTTTCTATAATTAAAAATCATTAATTAGCATAATTAATACATTAAACTATGCCTAAACACATTATTCATGTTACGGTAAGAGGATCATTTCAGAAAAAGTCAAAAAAAATTATAAAAAATCTGCCACCCGTGGGGCTTGAACCATCTACCTCCTGCATGGTAATCCTCTTCCTTAACCACTATGCCATACCTTATCGTTGAGGAATTAGCAATAAAACGCTTATAATAGGCAGTTTAGTACTTCCAGACGTGTTGGACTTAGAAAAATTTTCACCAATTTGGAAATAATTTCAAATATCGCCACAAAATAGTTGAAAAATCGAATTCGAGGAATTTCATATCACGTGTCGATAATATAGTTTCAAATATCGTCATAAAATCGTTGAAAAATCGAATTCGAGAAATTTCAGATTACGTGTCGATAATAAAGTTTTAAATATCTTCACAAAATCGTTAAAAAATCGAATTCGAGAAATTTCAGATTATTTGTCGATAATATAGTTTCAAATATCGTCACAAAATCGTTAAAAAATCGAAATCGAGAAATTTCATATTACGTGTCGATAATATAGTTTCAAATATCTTTACAAAATCGGTAAAAAAAACGGATTCGATAAATTTAATATCATTTGTCGATAATATAGTTTCAAATGTCGTCAAAAAATCGGTAAAATATCGAAGCCGAGAAATTTCATATAATCTGTCGATAATATAGTTTTAAATATCTTTACAAAATCGTTAAAAAATCGAATTCGATAAATTTAATATTCTTTGTCGATAATGTAGTTTCAAATAACTGCACAAAATCGGTGGAAAATCGGAATCGATAAATTTAATATTCTTTGTCGATAGTATCGTTGACGAATATCGTCATAAAATCTTAATAATATCGAATTCGATAGTTTTTAGATTTTTTGCCTATGAAGTTGTACCGATAAATCTTTATAATATCGTGAGAACATCTATAGATTTTCAAACGATTTTTTATCGATACGTTACATCTTCCGATATTATCGATCGAGTGTGCCGCTCGGGTCTGGCTAGTTGTACCGTACGACTTAAAACTTTTGTCTTTTCTTCAAACTATGCTCAAAAAGAAGAAAACACGTGTTATCAACAGTTAAACTGAGCCTTAACTTAAACCGCCGATATCGGCGAATTAACTTCGTAACACTGGTTTAAGTTATATATTTTGGTATTTTCACTTCCAACAAAATATAAAAATTTTTCTTATGTACAAAACTCGAAGAAATGTCACTTTAAAAAAAAATCTCTGAAGTTTTCGCACTGAAAATGTTTTTTTTTAAATTTATTCATCAACATTTTCAACTTATTTTCATATGAAGCCGTGATAACAAAGAAATCAGTTAATTTAACATCCAAATAACAATCAACCACGTATTTTCGGTGGTTTTGCTACACCTAAATTCGGCCACATTGTACGCTGGATGGAATATGATTGGTTTTTTTTTTTTTTTTTGTTCTTTTGAATGCAGTGTAACCTCAGATTTTCTAAACTCGGTTTAAATAATTAAACCTAGTTTAACTCACATGGTACAACTGGGCCTTACTAAGTAGGCTTACTTTTTCAAATTCTTCCATTTTTAGAACAATAGGTACCTAGGTAAAGAATTATACAAACCCAGTCAGGAATGTGTTTGCGTTGAAAAAAAAAAAAAAAAAACGTAAACTCGTGATGGAAAAAATTGGGCATATATTTAGAGAATTCGGCATATTAAACAAAATATTATTTGTAAAATTTTTTATTCAATTCTACACTTGTTTCATTTCTATAGAAAACTTTATTCTCTCGTGTAAATATGTAATTCTCGAAATTTGCGTATATGTCTTTTTCATATTTTTTCAATACAAATAAAAAATATAATAGGTATAAAAAAAAAACTAGATATAGCTTGAAAGTTCTTTTTTTTTTGTGACCAAAAAGAAGTACTTACTTGACGACTTACACATTTATGTGAAGTACGTACATTACGTACGTACCTAACTTCCTACGTACTCCAAGATATATTCATTATATTTTCGTTGATTCTCCGGAAGAAAAAAAGAACTGAGAAATGGTAGGTACCTAAAATATAAAAAAAAAGCGTAGCAGTCAGGCCACTACTTGAGCCGAATTTTTTATTTCATGCTTGCATACCTTTGAAAACTTGTCCTGTTCTGGGATTTCAGTTTCAGTTTTTGTTTCTGTTTTTGCTTCTATTTCAGTTTTAGAATTTCAGTTTTTTGATTCAATGGTATAAAAATTGACTGAATAAAAATGATGTAATAAATACAAATCTGATAAGTGGCTTTAAGCACTTAACCCCACCCCCAATTCTTGACTGAATTTTTAGCTGTGTCACTATTGCCTCCATTTTGAAGAAAAAAAATGAAAAATTAGGTTTTGTTTTAATTCGAGGTGCCCCTAGGTATTACTTAATATTAAGTTTGGGGGTAAATAAAAGATTGGAAATCATTCTCATAAAGAGATACAATTTTGATGGGCTACACCTAGGCAAAAATAGGTAGACAAGAATTTAAAAATCGGTCAATTTTTTACATTTTTCTGAAAAAAGTGGGTAATCGGGGCCTTAGGTGACCCGTAAAATTCAGTAAGAAAAAATCTAAAAAATGGGGAATTATTTTCTCATACCATTGTAGGGGGGTGGTAAAGACAAAAAAAATCGAAAATTCGAAAATTCGATAATTTTTTCAAAGGAGGTGGGCTAGAGGCATCACTTGAAATTCAGTTAGTAGTTAGTGGAAAAATAAAAAAATATTTCTGCGAAAGATTGCGGTTTTTTTCGAAAAGAAATTGAAAAATTTTTATTTTCAATTTTGAAAAGAGTGGACAAAAAAAATTTGCGCCTTGCCAGGGGGACTTCGCCCCCTGGACCCACCTGGTTGGCTCTATTTCCACACTACGTTTGAAAGTAGGAAACATAGTATATGCTTTTACTCTGTGACAAAAAATAAAAAATGTCTTCATCACTTTTTTTATTTATTTTTTAATCAGTAAGTTTAATATAAGTACCTATAGTAAAATTTTTAATTTTTCGAAGTAACAAAATGAGTAAACATTTTTTAAAACTTTATCGGAGAAAAAAATCTAAGTTTAGTAAAAAAAAAAAAAACTTAATTTTTTGATGAAAAAATTTCTAGTTTTCTTGAAAGTTGGAACAATACAAAATTAATTTTTTTGAAGCCTAATTTTAAAAAACCTCATAGAGCAAGTCGCATTCACAACAACCAGTGCAACAACCAAACCAAACCACAAAAAAGACTGTATTTTAATTCATTTTGATAACTTGAAAAAATCCAAAATCTTTTCTATTTCAAGATCGAAAATCTAAAATCAAAATCCGGATTTTGAAGATTTTGTGGATTTAAACTCCGAAGTGATTTTAAACCTGGCGAACCAGCTAAATTTTACCAAGTCTAGTATATATACTACGTAGATACTTGACATTCAAAGTTGGAGGACAGGGAGAAGTCCAATCGGAATTTTTGTAATAACCAAAATTATTCCCAAAATTTCAAGCTACAACTTTTGTTTGAAATTTTTTTAAATTGGACTCCTTCCTCGTCACCAATTTTGATAACACTCCGAAGATACTAATTATGAAAATAAGAAAGGAGGAGGAAGGCACCTATTGGAGTATAAATACACCTATGTAACATGGTTTAAAATCGTATTTTTTTATGATCCAAGAGTCCAAAAATGTAGTCAAGAATCGTCCCCCCCCCTCACTAATTCCAAACCAGAGCCTAACGCAATAGGCACACGTTTGTTTTAAATTCGCCTAAAAACGGTAATATGATAATATTTTACTTGGCTTTTCATTCGTTGTAACTACTCGAATGTTTTTGAAAATTTTTCTCCTTACGCTGATTGAATGAAAGAAAGGAAATTTGACTGCTAGAAATCGAGACAAATTGAAAGAAAAGAATTTCCGCTGATTCGAACGCGGTCGGCATTTAAATTTTTTAAACGAGTAATTTAATTTCCTCGTATAATCCCGGTGGTTCGTCGTTTTCAACGTTATACAGAGTAAACAATACACCACGACCACGTTCTTCTTACTCTCTGTCGCATAGACATTTTCAGTTTCATTACAACTTTTCACCGATAATTTTATTTGTTGCGAGAAGAGCTTGTAATCTTCTTTGTAATGGTATGAGTATCCTTAGAAGAGTCAAGTGGTACCTACTATATTACTGCATAGTTTTGTTAAGTAAATTAAGTATACATACGTCCCTCTTTCATTTACGTATTTATTTTACTGCAAACAACCCTCTTGACTGTAGGTGGCAGCTCGCTGGGTTATTATCCGGCGGCGAAAATTTTTCATCATTTGTCGCATTTTAATATGATATTTTTACTTGGTTCATTTTTAACTTAATTATTTCAAAATATGTCGAATAGGGGGGGGGAGTTTCACATGGATGTTAGGTTAAGTAGGTACCTAAATACTTTAGGTAGATAGGTATAATTCGTGTACTAAAAATACGAAAATCAACATCAAACGTTAAAGTTTTATTCTACGGTTGGTAAGGTATTTGAACGTAGGTAGACGTAATTATATGAAAAGGATTCGTGGCAAAAGAATATTTAAAATATCTTCTTATTTGCTAGTATGGAATATGAATATTGGAAATACAGCAAATCGACTGTCATCTATTAATGCGAACTAATATTTCTACTAAATTGGTATAAAAAGGACTTTAAAAATCGTAAAAGGGAGAATTTATGTTGATTCATTATTTAAGTAGAAATGTAGAGTAAGCGGTATATACCTAAGGTAAAGTTTAAAAAGAACTGATAACAGAAAGGTTGCCGTGTAACTTGAATAGAATGCACGCTCCATTTCACCGGAAATTGTATCGAATCAAAAATACAATTTCTTCGTTGCCATACGTTTACTTAAAGCGATATAAGTCATCCTTTTGCTTCTTATTTCTTTCATTTTTCTTCAACTTCATTCTCTCACGTTTACATTTCTCGGTAAATTTTTATGTATTTTTGAACTATGTATTTCCTTTTAATATTTTGATTTGCATATCTTCTGGCCCATTCACCACAACCTATATATGTAAATGCCGCTAAAAAGGTATTTGCACATACTTACTGATGGGATTTTTTTTTCTTTCAAAATGAGGTAAAAGATATACTTACAGGTGTACTCCAAAAAAAAAAAAAAAATGAAACGAGACAAAAAAACGTACCTGCGTAAAATACATACCTACATACTTGCTTACTTTTTCGTTCTAATGAAATAATTAGGCGATTACCGTCAATTAAAGCCAGGCTTAAATTATCATTTCCATAATAATCATTTAGTCATTATATCACTACTACAATCGTCTATTTTTTTCAACGATTAAAATTCATAACGAGTGGGTAATAAAAATAAAATTTATTTTTACATTCTCGTCATTACAAATTTACATACTTATCTACATCGTAAACTCGTCTAACAAAATCATAGTCAAAATGTACTTAAAGTAAAAAAGTCAGCCTTTCAAAAGAAAATCATTTTTTGTAATCACTAGTGTAACTGGAATCACTGCTAGATGACCCAGAACCTTCGCTCGAATACCTGGATCGTTTTTTTTTCTTATAACTTTTTTTATTTGAGCTCGACGAAACGTCATCTCTAGAATGGCGATGCTTTTTCTTCTTGTTGTACGGTTTCTTGTCTTTATCATACTTTTTGTACCTATGCGAATGCTTCGAATGTAAAGGCGAATGGCTTCTTCTAAAAAAAATAAATAAATAATAATAAAATAAAAAATTATTACTCGAGCATCAATTTACATTAGGCCAGGCAAATAGGGAAATGAAATTTCATTTTGGGCTACATGAATTTTTTTTGTGAAGTATTCCTTTCTTGGTCCTGATTAACCAAAAAAGTCCCCGAACCTCACCCCTCAGCTTCACCCTCAAATTTGGATCAGAAGTGACCCTTCTCGCCGTTTTTTGCTTATACATGGTGTCTACCTTACTTTTCCCCCCTAAAATCACTACTTTTTTACTACCTTTTCTTCTACCACATCCAAAATTTTCAGCACCCACCCCCCCCCCCCCCCCCAAAAAAATTACAGAAAATTAAGGACTCTCAAAAAAATTAATCTAATCCTAAATAAGTGACCCCCACCCCCCCCCCCCCCAAACGGTAAAATTACAAAAAATTAAGGATTCTCGCAAAAATTGGTATCTCCCTAATAAAAGGCGACCCCCTCCCTCCAAAAAAATTACGATTTAATATTTTACTACCTACAGAAGAATTTTCAAATAGAAGGAAAAATATTATTTTGAATCAAAAGTTCAAAATTACAAAAAAATACTCTTTCAACTGAAAACTCTCAACTCCACTATAATATTTGCATTAATTTCGCGTTATTTTCAAAATTTTCATTCATAACAGAGGTAGGAATTTGAGGGGATAAGGTCAGAATAAATTGTATTATTTTCTCCTTTTTATTTAGAAGTTATTAATTCATTTGTTTTCGAAAAAACTATAAAACGAAGATGAACATTGAACACTGCCCGAGCGAAGCGAGGGTAAAAATTTCTCTAAAAGAAACTACTGCCCGAGCGCAGCGAGGGCGAAAATTTTGAGAAAATTAATTTCTAATTAAGAAAAAATTGACTATTTTGTTAATAGACGAAATTGATTTTTCGATTTTCATTTTTGATTTTTTCACTACTTTTACTCCAAAATCACTACTTTTTCACTACTTTCACTATTGGTAGACACCATGTTATAACTCCTCAAATACACGTTTAAATGGAATTATTGTTATTACTAAAATTAAAGTATATAAAATTTGCAGCAAAAAAGGATAAATATTAACTTTTTCAAAAAAATGAACGGGTGGTGTAAAAACAGGCATCAACGCATACGTAGTTTTCCAAAAAATGAAATGTTATATACTTTGCGAATATTGCGAGGTGTGAAGTGCAGCTACAAAGTGTCCAAACAAAAAAAAATGATCATTACCAAAATTAAGGTTCATCAAATTTTCATCAAAAAGGCGAAATTTTTTTTCGAAAAGTGAACGGGTGACGCAAAAATAAGCGTCAAAATATACAGGGTAAAAAAAATCAAGAATTCTCCACTTTTTCATGAGTAAGAAACGGAGTCCTATTGACTTGTAATTTGTAAAAAGAAGTGAATGAAGCAGTTTTGTAAAAAAATGTATGCTCTACAACGTTTATTTGAGCCGTTTTTCGATTTAAGACACGACTGCGAAGTTATTGACAATTTAAAAAACGGGGATTACCCTCTATCCACATTTTAGACAAGTTGGAAGAGAGAAAGGGTGGCAGCTTTTTTGGAGCCTATGGGTGTCCTTTTAATATAATATTTTCGACTCCTTCTGAAATTGTGCGTTATTCGCGCCAATTTTGATTTTTTTTCTGTATATTTTGACGCGTGTTTTTGCGCCACCCGTTCATTTTTTTGAAAAAATGAATATAACCTTTTTTGTCGCAAATTTTATATACTTCAATCTTAGTAATAGCGATATTTTCATTTAAACGCGTATTTGAGGAGTTATAAGCGAAAAAGCGACGAGGGGGTCACTTGGAGTTAACATTTGGAGGTGAAGCCGAGGGGTGAGGTTCGGGGACTTTTTTTGGTTAATCAGGACCACGAAAGGAACATTTAAAAAAAAAAAAAAAAAAAATTCAATGCAGCCTAATTTTTGGCCTTATCTTACTGTTCTACATTACATATTATTTATAAATAAATATTAAACTTACCGATAATCTGGTCCTTGATCACGATGTTTCGTCCTGGCATAGCTATTTTTATTGTCTACCGAAGAAATAAGTCTCTTTTTGGTCACCTCGCAAAGAGCTATGCAAATATAAAATGATATTTCAATTTAATGATACTTTCTATACAAAATTACAAATAATAAATAGCCAATTATACCGTTATTTAATTCCTCTGATTTTCTTTTAGCGTGTTTTTGTTTAGATTCATCGTCACTGTAAAGTAAAAAAATAAAATTAACATATTTTTAAAATGATCTAGTACAAAATGGTTTCTCAAAATAATAAATAGGCACGTAAAAATTGAACGATATTCTTACCTAAATGGTACGGAAACTATAGAATCAGAATCGGATATTGATGAATCTGAAGGTATAGTGATAACATCAGAATTATCTTTCTTTGTGCCAGAAGTAGAAAAATCACCTATAAAAAATACACGACGAAAAAGGAATACAATTATCAAAATCAAAATCGCCGCAAAAGCTAGCGAATTATGGTTCGTGTGAAATAACCGCTTGAGAGGATTTAGTATTTCTAACCTATTGTTTCAGATGCTTGAGTTTTATTAACGAGGTTATCTTTCTGGAGTAGAATAATGAATTCAGCGGCTTT
This sequence comes from Balanococcus diminutus, assembly GCA_959613365.1. NCBI lineage: Eukaryota > Metazoa > Arthropoda > Insecta > Hemiptera > Pseudococcidae > Balanococcus > Balanococcus diminutus. Next base: position 38,718,270 of record OY390715.1, on the reverse strand, counting down.
TTTTCGTCGTTCCGCCTGAAGTTGTTTGTCTTTTTCTCTTACAGCTTTCGCAGCTAATTTTTCTTTCGCCACGGTAACCAGTTTAGCTTGTAGTCTTTCTCGAGCTAAAAAATAGGCATTACTCTTTAATAGTTGGTGAATTATTTAGCCGACTTATTTCAAGTGTTGAAGATAAAAGAATTAAATTAAAATTTATCAGTTAGTGCGAATAAATTAATCAAACGAAAAACTCGACTCTCACAACAGGTAATTACGTTTGGGAATGTGATAACGTAAAAGAATGAGTTTTCTCTTCGTACAACAGATCGATTAAAGTGTAAAATGATGTTAGCTCTCGGTAAAGGAAACTCGGATAAAAATATCAGCTTAACCGCTTCAATAATTACCCCATTTTTCCAACGTCATATCAGGCGGCTTTTTCGCATTTCCTTGTTTAATTTGGTCGACTGATGAATTTTCGATAATCTCGGGACCCGGATTTTTTTGCACCGTTTCTTCGGTTCTTTCTTCTAAATTTTCTCCAACGCCGTCTTCGTTTTCAGTTCCTTCTTCACCTTCGCTTTCTTCGTAAGGTAGAGCGCTTTTTATTTCGAGAGTTTCTTGGTCTTTGGGTTTTTTTATAGAAAAACAAATTGGAGCTGAAATAATGTACAGAAAGTTAGAATTTTTACATTTAAGGTCGTTTTATTTTTCAATACGACTGGCCCCTATACTTACTAGGTTGCTTCGATTTTGACGACTTGATCAGTTTTATCGTCGATTTCACGTTTTGATGATCTGTAGACTTTTGGAACGCGCTACTCGTTGATCTTTGATTCGAAACTTTATCACCGAGTACCGGGGTAAGTTGAGGATTTTCCAGTTGTAAATATAGTTGTACCTTTTGTTGGTAATAAGGGTTATACTCGTGATCTTTGCTCAAAAAAGAAAATCGAGGATCACCTACGAATAAAATACCTCATTATAGTTGATAGCATTTTTTTTCCAACATATTTTAAATCGTATAATACCTTTGTTTTGGACCACGTTTTCAAAATCACGTCCATTTTTTGCCACATACGATGCCATTTTATCGATGATCAATTGCATATCTAATGGCGGTAACTTGACGATGGATGCAGGAGCGGGCACAGGTTTAAGTACACAAGTAGGTAACGTATTTTGTAGATTTTCTGAACTGTTATTCTCCGATTTTTCACCATCGGTTTCAGTCTGTGAAAAAAATTACATAAAACTGAGTTTACGAAACAAACGACTTGAAAAAAATCAACTAACCATATCGTCTTCGTCGCCGTCATCATCTTCGTCTGAATTTTTCACTTCTTCGGTGTAATAAATTTTAAACGAAGCTGCGGCTGCTTTATGTTTCTCCTTTCTAATTCTTCTTCGTCTGGCTGATTTGGTCAAAGCAGATAATGGTAGAGAGGAAGTGCACCCCACTTTGCCGTCACTGTTCAATTCACACCATCAGTTTTTGAAAAATTCATTAACAAAATATGCGATAAAAATCTCACTAACGTTTTCGCAGATATGTCTTTTTCATCTGACGAATGCGTAGAATTCGCACTGTAGTTCTTTTTAATGCTTTCTAATAAACTCGAAGTCTGCGTTTCTTTGATTCTATTCACTAAAGCTGAGTACGTGCAATCGGCTGATGGTTTATATGCAATCGTTGGGATTTTTGGAGCCTGCGCAAATCAAAACAAAAAATTGTTATTAATCGTAATCCAAAAATTCTCAATTTAAAAATAACTAATTTTAGCACGTAAAATATCAACTTATTTTAAGAAATTAAAACGAAACTATCATTTAGAAAAACTCAACAAAGTACATTTTGTTCACATATTCTCTGAAAATAAAATCAATCGAAGACCAAACTACCCATATCTTGTTGCTTGTGAAATATTTTTCAACACAACGATCTAGTTATAGGTAGACTTGAGCGAAATCAAAAATTTTTAATTAATATTAAAAGTAGAAATTTCATCTTTATGTTTCTTCGCAATAGAAAATCTTCGAGTACCATAATGATGAAAATCGAAACCTATAAAAAAAAATACAAAAGCATTACAACAAAAACAAAAATTATGATACGTAAATTTTCTGCAATGGAAAGAAAGAAGAAAAAAAAGAAAATTAACGATTTTTTTTTTCGATTCCTAATTTTCAATTTGCAATCGATAGATATACTTGCAATATTCTTACTTTTTCCAGTCGTTTTATGCAAAAAACTTTGCCTCAAACAAAATCATTTTCTAGTAGCGATTTCATATTTGTATGTATCATATATGTACATCCAAAATGTTTGCTGAATTTTGACACATTCAATAGTCATCTCTTAAAATTTGTTCGAGTGAAATAAAATTGAAATTTAATTTTATAAAAATGAATCTTCAGAAGAATACTTACTATCTGGTGCACGTCAATCGGATTCCAGTTGTGAAATACTGAACAAGGAAGCTCGTAATGGAATCGACCTGCCTATATCCTTATGGTTACAAATTACCAAAATGGCATTCTGTTCTGTTCGAGATATCGTAAACTTACCTCTGATTTTCGGATATTTAAATAAATTAAAACTTGGTAAATTCAACCACACTGTATTTAGAACGAATCTCGCTACATGGGAGATATTAACACACATAGACATCTAATTTTTTACAGTCATCAAGAAAAATGTATAAAATATCACATGAAAAATCACAGCCAATGCTTTCAATGAATGACGGTATTTCGTCATAGGTTTTATAACCTGTTGAAATCTTCATACTTAACGAATTAATGCTAATAAAGTAATGTGCAGCCACGTACCGGGTCTGATGAGACGACAGGCTGACTGGCTTGAACTAAGCTTGGATGTAGGTAAGTTTCATCGCTACTGGTTTCTTCAATTTTCCAAGAAATTTACGAATGATATAATTAGAATGGAAATTGGGTATGTATAATATCATTATTTCAGAAAATAAATATATTTTCGTTTACCTTTTTCAGCCGGGAGAGCTGACATTGGTTTGTATTTCTCACTTTTCACAGCCATTAAAAGATGTCGATAATAAGGATGTAATTCGTTATCGAAGGAAAGAAAATTGAATTGGGGATTTTCGGCTTGTTTTATCTTTAACAAAATTTCCATTTGAGGACCTTGGTCGTTAATGAAGAATGCAGTTCTTTCTATTATTTCGTGGTGTTTTTTGGTTTTTGGCTGAAACAATAGAACAGACGATTGTAGAACATAAAATAATGATAAATAATTTTAACTACCTACTCGTACTTACTATTTTCATGCCAACAGGAACATCCAACTGATAAGGAGGTATGAACGCTTCGCTTTCTTCTTCAGTCGCAATTTCTTTAGGTACAGATTCAGTCTCAGGTTTACCACTGTTTTCATAACTAAATCCAACTTCTGAATAAGATTTTTCATTGTTTAACGCTTGTTGCAAGCGTTTCAATTCCTCTTCTACAAAATTAAGAGCAAAATTACCATTTTTGGTTCTTTTTATACACGTACCCAATGTTAAATGTAAATCACAAGTACCTTGATATAAAGTATCTTCTTCCTCATTAGTAGTTAAAGCTTTGTATCGCTCTTCATCGCACAGTTGTTCTATTCGTTTCTCCTGGCTGCTTAAATTTGCGCGTAAATCAAAACTTTCAGATTTAGGAAGATATTTCGTCAAATCGTTTAAAGCTCCTCGACAATCATACCTATGAGAACAAAATATTAATGTAATCTGTGGAAGGTTTTTAGAAGAAAGATATGTACGTTCGAACGATTATTTGGTACGTACCGATCTATTTTCAAGTTCTCGTCTCCCAACCATGGAATCAGATGTTTACCTTGGTCAACGTACAAAGATTTATCATAATCTTCATATATCTTGCAAGAATAACCAAATACAAATAATTCTTCATCTTTGTTTTCTTTTTTACGTAAAATGCCATAATCCTGTCCGTGAATTGGGCGAAAGTTGTCCATCAGGAGAACAATGTAGCCGTCACTCCAACCAAAGTACTGGCTGAAAGCAAAAGTAATGAAAGGCTTATAATATTATTACATTCATCTTCGAGAAGGATTCTGCGTCGGGTGCGATTCAAAAATTCGAAGAAGCAATGAATGTAGACAAAATAATAAGGTAGGTACAAATAATCTTAAAGTTGACTTACGACTTTCCGTCAGAAAGATGACACCAAGTTTTGAAACTGTTGCAAAAGTACGAGATGAAGAATTACAACCATAACAGTAAACTGATCAACTTTTCCCCAATTCAATTATTATTATTTTTTTATTTACAGAGTAACTTATAACAATTTATCAAAATTATTTCAAAAAACTCATCAATATTTAAAAAAAAAAAAATTAAATCTTGATACACCATGTCATGGATGGCTTGGCCAGGTGAAAAAGTAAACGTTTAAGAGCAGCTTTATCTTGGCTTTATGCATCGAATTTTGCATTTTTTTTAGATTTTTTTTGCAAAATTCTGTTAACTCTTGTTAACTCCATTTTTTAAAATTTTACAGGAGAGCAAAATAAAGTTTTCACCCCTCAATCACTGATAACTGATAAGCATTTTTTGTTGAGCTCATAATAATTATGGATTACTTTTTCAATGTCACTACAAGAGAAATTTCGTGCTGAATCGAATGGTTACATTGGTTTTTATGAAATCTCAAAAGAAACCAGTGTTATCATTAAAAATACAAAAAAAGTCCCATTCAAATTTTTTTGTTTTTTCAATTTTACGCCAGTTTGCTTTGAGATTTTTTGAAAACTGATGATACCATTCGATTCAGCGCGAAATTTTCTATAGAATGACATTAAAAAATCGTTTTTTGAAAACCATGGAGTTAACGTTAAATGGTTCCCGACCATCGATATTCCGGCCTGGTAACACTATAGTCGGCCGGTGAATCGGCTCAAAATATCCAGGTCATGACCGTCTACATTTAACAGGCCAGGAAGGCTAAATTTGGCAACGTCAAGACGTAGGCTGACTTTTTGGTTTTTCCATAAGATGTAATGCTAATTCAAATTGCAATAAATCGAAAAATATCAATTTTACGAAAAAAGTCCAAGAGACCTTTTTTAAAGAAAATTGAATAAGTTTTCTATTGATATAGAATTTTTTTGGATTTGGTGAAATTTTTAGTGAAAAGTGAAAAATGCCAATTTCGTCAATTTCACTTAAATTCAAAAAATTTATATATGAATGGAAAGCTCTTTTAATTCTCTTTAAAAAAGGTCTCTTTGACTTTTTTTGTAAAATTGATAGTTTTCGAGTTATTGCATTATGAATTAGCATTGTGTCTTATGGAGAATCCAAATAATCAGCCTACGCTAATCAAAAAATGCGACGTTGCCAAGTTAGCCTTCCTGGCCTGTTAAATGTAGACGGTCATGTCCAGGTACGTTAGTGGTGCCGGATTGCGGCGGAGACGCGAGAGACGAAGACAGCGATGTTTGTTTTCATGTGATAAAAATAATAAATTACAGTCATTCGTAATAATTTCGAAGTAAAATCCGAGATGATTACTTTATGGTTTTCTTCCTCAAGTTATTTTCGTTTTCATTTTTAAATAGAGTAGTGCGGAGAAGAGATTACTTTCGTTCGTTCAACATCCAACTGATCCAACTTACGTTATATTCGAGTTTCAAGTTGCTTAAAATAGAATGGAAGGATACACCTAACCAAACACCTAACAGCTAGTAGCTGATGCTATTTTATTACTCTATTTAATAAGTAAGCTCGCACTTAGTTTAGACGTTAAAAAGTCCAAAATGCAGGCCGCATTAATGTTCGAAGTTCTTATGTATTTAAATTCATATTATTTTGGTATTTTCGCCATATGGGAAGTGATAACCTATGTGTTCAAAGTATGTAAACGACAAGAAGTTTATAATGATAAGTATATGATCATGACCGATTGCGGCGTTTTTTTCTTCTTCTGCATAACGGAAGTCGGTCGAATATATTCCGGACGCAAAAGTGATACTTCGGATAAACCATTGTTCATAATCCTCTCTTTGCTTTCGGTGATACCATCCATGGCGTGTACTGTATATCTATTGAGAGGTCAGATATGCACCATTCGATTAGAAGATATGTTAATTGGATTTCAAATATTCATCGAAAGTTGCGAAGTATTCTTTGGAATAATACACCTGTGTACGTATAAAGCAGATAAATACTAAATGCATTTCTTTTTCCAAAATGTTCCTAAATAATTTAGTAAAAATTCTCGAGGGATGAATTTACTGAAGACTTATTACATAAGATGTTACCAAATATAATTACTTACCAAAGGTTCTTATTGGTTAAGATTACGATGAATATTTCACTTTTTTTTTTAAATTTTGTACTCGATTTTTTGTTCAAAGTAATGTACCTACCTACATAAATATTATTGTTTTTAGATGTTGCATTTGCCCTACATCTTGAATCGTGTTTTAGTATTATGATGAAGTGTTTTTCTCAGGCAGAAATACATTATTCTCATTTCTCCCTAATATTTGAAGTGAATGACCAAAAAAAAAAATTGAAATCAGAAATGAGCTTGGAACTGGCTGCCTAATTTTTTGACACACCTCCTCTAATGCCTGTTTTTTAATTGTGCATATCTTTTGCTACATTTTAAATCACTTTTGGAATTACAGAAGTAATGTGATATGTCGTACACGTCGTACATAACAATTGAACAGTTAATGAGGGTAAAAGGGACCAAAAATTCTTTCATAAAACAGCCACTTATTAAGTATACCTGCTTCTATTTTTTATTTGCTACAATTCCTTCCAATTTTTAAGTTCGGCGTTATTTATTTAATTCGTTTCACTTTCGCATTTTTCTCTCAAATTATAATCTAATTTCAGACGATTTCTTGTACATACACGTGTGTTAGGCACAGGGTCCTGAGCTAAAGTTTTGTTTCAATTTTCTGAATTTTTATAGTATTGAGATTTATTTAAAATTAAGGTAATCTTGTCTAGTCTTCAATTACTCAAGAATTAAAAATTTACTTCTTGCAGTTATTTAGTTTATTTACTCGAATATGATATCAAATATATTTTAATGCAATAATTTCAATTCATACTGTGGAGTGTAATCTCATTATTCGTGTTTAATTTGAAAAATTAAAATCTTTAATGGATGGTTAGATGTGTGTGTGTGTGTGTGTGTGTGTTTTTTTTTTTTTTTTTTTTTTTTTTTTTTTTAAGAAGTAGATAACTAGTCACATATTCATAATTATGATTCTTGCTTTTTTTGATTTTTATTGATTTTTAATGATAGATATGAAAGTACAAACTTATCATGGGCAGCAATGACAGTATTATTTAGAATTCTTAATTACATTAATTAATATTTTCATGTGGATTACGTGCTACTTCATTATTTACATCGTACCCTTTGGTCGTACCCATGCATTAAAATAAAAAAAAAATTAAATTCTCACGAACAATTAGCTGAATTTCTAATTTAATTTTTTTTTTAAATCATTTCAATCACCTGTGATAATTCAAAAAACATGTTCATAATTTTTCGATTGCAGTCTTCACTACTCTACTAAAAGAAAAAAAGTTCAGAAAAAAATATAACACGTTTATTCAAATAAATAATTAATTATACCTAATGATCAAGTGTATTTCATTTCTTCATTTTATATTTTCAAAATCATATTGTACATTAGAATAATTTTATGTATATTCGCATACGAACATTTGTGTATTATTTTGTGTTGACCAGAAAGTTAATATCTAATTTAGATTATTTTTTCAATATTTTAATCTTATAAATACCTATACGTATTTTTTTTGATGTTACTGAATGTTATTGCACTATTAAATTTTAAATTTCTTGTATGTATTTGGTTAAAACTCACGTTTGTTGTTTTGTTGTGTTTTCGTATTAAATTTTTAAATGTTTTTTTGAATACCTATTTTGTACTCTCTTTATTTCACGTCTTCATCTCTCCTTAAATATGAAGAAAATATTATGCAGGCATGAAGTTGTTAATCCTTATATCTTTATGCTCAGTACTTGCTTCTTTTATTAGCACATAAATGAAATAATCCGAAAATCAGTTCGGCAATTTCCATAACGACTTCAACGTAACATAAGATTACCTCTAATCTTAAAACTTTCAATTGGATTAGTGTAATGTACAAAATGCCAATTAAAGATGGGATAATGAGTAAAAGTGAAACAATGATGTAAGTGTTTCGTCCTGTCAAGTTACCTTTTCGACCGGCGTGTATTCTGCAAAGTTGAATCGAACAATAAAATTGGAATATAAGTCCATCTATAAATATCGCATCCGTCGAATAAGGTAGATGGCTAATTTTGAAAAAATATAGCACTATTTCCGCAATCACAAAAACTATGAAATAATTGTAATTCAAGTACAGTAACACTTCAAACGGTAATGAAGATTGAACCATGTTTACTAAACCATTTCAATTTATCAATTGATTTTCTGAATAATCTTTAATGCATACAAACTGTTTATTGTAACATGATTGAGTTGCTATGGTAACCTCATTGTTCCCTATGGTTGTATGGTTTGCATTGCAATGGGTAAAATAAATAAATTTTCTAATTAGGCCTAGGTAGTAGGTACTAGGTAACTAGTACCTACTTATTTGACGAAAATGGTAGTTTTTGCATAATTGCAAAATTGCAAAAAATCAATGATAAAAGCTGCCATTGAATCCAATGCAAAATCCTCCACTGGCGGAATTAAGAAATATATTTATAATATATTTAAGTAAACTTCAAAAAATGAGAGTTTTTGCAAAATTTGCAAACTTTCATTTTTTTTGAAAATTACTGAAAATAACATTTTTTTTTTAAATGCTACCAGAGGAGGATTTTGCATTGGTTCTTATTGCCTATTGGTAGCTTTTTTATTAATTAATTAAATGCAATTTTGCAAAAACTCTCATTTTTTGAAATTTACAGAAAATATACATTTTTTTATTTCCACCCGGGTAGGATTCTGCATTGGATTTTTTCGAAGCTTTTTTCATTGATTAAATGCAATTTTGCAAAAACTCATTTTTTGAAATTCACTAAAAATAAAATTGTTTGAAAATCCACCAGAGGATTATTTTGCAATTTGCATTGGTTAGTACCTGATCCTGATGTAATTAAAAAAATTTAATGTCAGATTTGGGTCCAGTGTGTAGATTAGATAGGTACCTAGACCTACCTACATTTTAGTAAAACAAAAAAACGAATCAAATACGAAGGCATATTTATTTTTGAAATCCGAATTTACAGGTTTATCGACAGGATACGGTTTAAAAACGACTTCAAATTTTAACTTGTCGAGAAAAAACGGAAACAAGAATTTTGTTAAGCTGGAATTCAGTCGTGTAATCAAGATACCCATAAAAAATGTAATATTCAACGGCGGGTAGAAGCAGGTACAGTTTTGGCTGCTGCTGGAGAACTCGCTCTCGATGGTGACGGAGGTCTGCGGGAGGTCGATCCTGACGACTGTTTCCGTTGAGCAGGAGTTGTTCCTTTGCTTGTTAAAGGCGAAGATGTTGTAGATCCATCGCTCACATTTTCGGACACACATTCGTAGTAATCTTTCTCCAAAGCGGCTAGATTTTCTCTCGCGTCCATGAATTCTTGCTCATCCATACCTTCGCCTAAGTACCAATGGACGAAACACCTCTTAGAGAACATAAGATCAAATTTGTAGTCTATTCTGGCCCATGCTTCTGATATAGCTGTGGTGTTGGCTACGTTACACAATGCCAAATGAGACGAAGCCATGGTATTATCGGGAAAATTGGCTGGCGGTTGAAAATTAATACCGACTTTGAATCCCGTCGGGCACCAATTCACAAATGGAATTTTACTTTGCTTGATGATTCTTAGAGATTTGTTAATATCGTTTGGTGGAATAACGCCTCGATAAAGAAGAACGCACGCCATATATTTTCCTCGCGTTGGATCACATTTCAGCAGCTGATTTGATTGCTCGAATGAGGCTCTTGTTACTTGCGAAATAGTGGTTCGGCTATGAGTAGCTTTATACGAACTGAGAAAAGGAGCATAGGTAATCAGCGGAAAATGTATCCTCGGAAATGGTACTAAATTAGTTTGAAATTCCGATAATTCGACGTTTATAGAACCATCAAATCGTAAAGCTGCCGTGAGTGAGGAGACCACTTGAGCTAAAATTCTGTTCAAATTCACGTATGTAGGATCTTCGACGTCTAATTTCAAGGAACATATGTCGTATAGAGCTTCGTTATCCATTAAAAATACGCAATCGGTTAAATCTATACTGCCATTGGTTGAAAGAATTGCATTGTATGGTTCGACAGTAGCGGTTGATAGCTGAAAGTAAAACCAACAATGATTAAAAATTCTTCGAATGTGGCTGAAGAATAAATAGCTCTGGTTGCTTACTCGAGGTGAAGGATAAATGACAAATTCGAGATGTTTTTTCTTCACGTAGTCCTCATTCAATGTTTCTAAAATCAATGTAGTTAAACCGGAGCCAGTGCCACCGCCCATTGAATGGAAAAACATGAATCCTTCTAAACTGTCGCATAAATTACATTCTCGCCTAATAGCTTCCGATACTGTCTTGATAACTTCTCGACCGATCGTGTAATATCCTCGGGCATAATTATTCGCAGCATCTTCTTTACCCGATACCAAACTGCTAGGTCGAAATAACCACTTGTATTGATTGTTACGGATTTCATCTGTAACAAGTAAAAATAGTAAATTAAACAAGACTAACGAATGGTGCTCATAAGTACGTAATATTGTAAAAATAGGTACCTATGACCAGAGGTTCTAAATCGACTAACACCGCTCGGGGGACAAATCTTCCAAAGTCTGTCTCTTCGAAAAATGACCCGAACGAAATTTCACGAGGTGGGCAGTACTCGGGTACGTCATTTTTAAAGCCATCTGGCCATAATCCGTGCTCTATACAAAATAACTCCCAGCAAGCACTCCCAACTTGAATTCCAGCTTGACCAATATGTATCGAGATGATTTCTTGCTAAACCATAAAATCATACAGCATAATATATTCGTATCTTAAAATTACCAATGTACTATCGTAAAATTTTTTAACTTAATCTTATCAAAACAAAATGGCGAAGATTTGAAACAAAAGAAATGAATAATAAAATGCCTGGAAAAAATAACACAATCATTATAACGATAGGTACCGCCCGAAAACCATTTGGGCATCACATTACAAGTATTAATTCAACTATATTAAGTAAATAAATTAATATAATTCATTAAAATTCAACGTACCATAAATTTAGAGCTCTGTTTCTGGAAGTCTTTTGGTGGAACTGAAGATTATTTATTTGTTTTCCACGCAGATTCTAAATAAAGCCAGCATGCTGCCGCATATTGCTTTAATTTGATCGTAAAAATTACCTACATAATATGAAAACAGATAGGTAAACTCAAAAAGAATTTAATTTTTTATCAACATAGGGAAAACGTTTGAAAAAATACATGCATGTGGGCCTTTATATACATAATGAAACAACAAGATGATTTTTCTAAATTAAATACAAAATTGCATCTTATTTACATGGAAGACAATCAGTGATACACAAATTACAAAAAAGAAAAAAAAAGATACGTATTGAAAAAAAGAAATAGGTAAATGCAGCTCTTTGATAATTTCCAATAATTAGAAAAACTAAGCAGGTACTAACATAAATTACCAGGTAAATATTTTATAAATGGACTAGCAAATATTTTCACGTTGTAACATTCTAGATATTTTAAATTAAACACTCTTTTTTTAATGACAAAATATTCCCCTCTGGAAAAAAAAAGTGTTTTTATATTAATAATGCTCCGACTTTCCCCAGGTAATAAACGGTGACTTGAAAATGGTTAGAAAAAAGTGCACAACGTGCACTCGTATTTCATTTTTACACCGATGACGAATTTGGCGATTTCTTCTTCATTCGTTTAATTCTTTGGCCACAATATATGCGTAGAAATATAGCGACGAAGACGACAAATATACCAACAACGCCGATGGCTCCAAACGCATGATTATAAGTTATACACGATAAAATAATTGCGATAGCCTGCGAAAAAAAAGAAGAGTCAATGACCTAGAATGAATATTTCAAAAAAATACTAAACAGAAAGTACATACCTGTCTTACTGTCATTATTATCACAAAGACCACCGGACCGAAACAAGAAATGGTGTAAAATATAAACAGCTGCCCGACAGCAGAGCATACCGATAAAATGAAACAATCGATTGCAAAAGTAGGAAACTACAAAACCATTAGAATTAGTGACAAGAGTTCGAATGATAAAAATGAAGTACATAATTTGATGTACGTACCTTGATCATAAAATAAATAGAATCACTAAAGCCTTCTTGTTGAAATAACGACACAGTAGTCAATAAACAAGAGAAAAAATTGACTCCGCACATCATTTGCAATGACGTGGCGGAGTATTTGGTGAAAAGTTTACTCTGCCAATTGGAAGTGAAACTATCAAATAACATGTATCCAATTATCAATATAGCTCCAGAAAATGTGGTAACGGTTTCATCTGAAAATTAGTGATATGTTTCAACATCAGTACATGATATTGTGCGACAGAAAATTAAAATTGAAAAATTATTTTACCATTTTTGGTAGTATCTCTTGATCCGACTAAAAACATAGCCATACCCAGGCAAATAAATAAAGCTGTTATGTACTCGTAATATTCGTACTTCTTTTTAGAAACTATTTTCCCCATCAACATGACTGGAATTAATTTTGACGCTTTAGCTAGAACCTAAACGAAAAATACATACATACGTTAGGCACTTGGAAGAAAATCTTTCGTCAAGTCGGTTTAAAATATTAACTATTGTTACCTGAGTAGGAAAACTGATAAATTTTAGAGCTTCGTATTGGCACCAGGAACTCATGATGTTTGAAAAGGAACAGTAAATATATTTATAAAAGGGAACTGTATGCCTAGGTTGATCAATAATTAGTATGATGACTCCAGACAATACAAATGCTAATATTCTGTTGACGAAAACTAAAAACTGCGAATCCACGAACTGCCCTTTTTCGCCATTACTGCTTTCATATTGCTGAAAAATATAAAACCGATAAATAAGATTGGCTTTAAAGTAAAAATTAAAATCCAAATTTCGTTTACCTGCGTCATTATTTTTTCTTGAAGTAGTCCCCATATTACATAAGATCCCAATAAACCAACCGAACAAAAAAGAAGTTGGCATGCTTCTTGATAAAACGTCCGTGGTTTGGTTGAACTACTGGAATCCAAACTAACGTACGCTTTCTTATCGGATCCAAAGAAACATTCTCTTATAATACGACTGAAGAAGCTTCGATCTGCAAACAACATTATTATTAATTATTTTTTCTTAATAACAAATAAATAATGCCAATTACATTGATGCAGTTCAAATAAGAATTTTTTCTAAATTTTAGACTATCGTATAATAAAGATTACCTCCAGATTCAGCAATTTTACTTTTCTTCACGTATTGGAAAATGATCACCCCGGGTACGAAAATAGTTGCATATCCAATTAGATTTAAACCTAAGCGAAAAATCCAACTATTCTGTAAATGTTCGTCCTCATTATGTCGCAGATAATCTAAGAGGAAGGAAAATGCTTTGGCAAAAGCGTACACGACAAGGACGGTCAAAAGAAGCAAGAGGCTGAAAAAAAAAAATTCAAAGATACATATTATTTTCTGTAAGTGTAGGCATAAGTACTTTTCATGCTATAAGAGTACCTATTTTTAGTAAATATGTGCCTGCAAGAAAGATGAATAAGAAATTCGCGCGCATTGGACCGGAAATTTCCAAAGTGCTTACTTTTACATCTGAGATAATGGCAAATTTAGATTACGAATGGTTTCCTGATTCACTCATACCAATTTTAATTAGCCAATAGGTACATTAAATTACGATAATAACTGAACCTTCGACATACTTATTTCTTTAGCAATAAGGAGAATAAAAGTCTGACGAAATTTCGAAAAGTATACAGTTCACCAAAAGCTCATAAATTAAATTTGTTAGAAAATTTATACCTACATACAATTTTTTTTAAATACTATTAATTAAGAGGAGATACATTAAAAATGAATGAATGCGTTTTACATTGTAGGTAAGTTATGTAGTTTTCCTTGTACATGATTGAAATTTAAAGTCAACTCACCAAAGTATCACTTGAGGTTTCATCGGCTGCATTATAACGTGTTTCAAATAAACGATTCGATGGACGGTTTTTTCATTCCTGTTATGTTCCGACTGATTTTCGAGTACGTCGCGCTAATTGTGTAACGAGGAATGGAAAACTTCACCTTTAAGATAACCAAGAAACAATATAACCTTTAAAAGATAAAGTATTATCTAACTTTTATGGGGAAACAACATTACAAACATATGTAAAAGGTTGAACACCTTCTAGTACAAAGAAGTTGTATTCATGAGGGCATACCAAGGCAGTGATATTTATTAATTTTATGATAAAAGAATTGAAAGAGGTTTTACGTTTATCCGTGTGCAATTGGATATGTAATTAGAAGCATAATGTTTACAAAAATAGTTCTTTAACACTGAAACCCATCAAGATTCAGACTTATCTGTAGATTATGTAGTGGATAAATAAACAGACCACTTTCAAGGAACTTATCAATCTTAGGGACATTTCAACGCTCATAAACTATGCTACACAGTTTCGAAAAAAGAAGTCAGTAGCTATAGCCACAGAACGGTGAAAAATGGTTTCGTAAAAAATTCAATACTTTTCTTAAAGTTTTAAGCTATTAAATTCTAACCTAAATGAATAATAAGGCAATACTAACTCGAATTTTTTCCATTTATATCACATTTATCACATCGTTCTTGAGTTTCAACTTCGTAAGGGTACTAAGAAGAACAAATCTCTTACGGCACGAAAATCCTACACAGCTCTTTCTATTAAAGAATTAATGCTTCTCAGATTTAGAAGTAGTTTAAAAATTCATGTGATCTCCAAACAATTCATTTCGATTCGAGGAATGGACTAATTTTTCAAACAAATAAAATTATTTTGCATTCATTCAAAAAATTCACGAACCCTTATCAATCTGCTGGATGTTATCAAACCAAAAATACACGTTGGAGTGAGGAGGTGGGGAATTTGCAGCTGCTTGCTAAGAAATCCGATCAAGCATTAAAAAACCGTTACAAAATTTTTACAGTTTTGTATCCTTAAAAATTACAAATAATTCTCTTTTAAATTTATTAATTAATTAATTAAAATTATTTTTAAATGGGCCTGATTTGAACTGAATTTTTCTACATTCAAATTCTTAAAATTTGAAATATTGAAATTTTAAAAAGTGTTTTTTCTTTCAAATTATTTCAATATTTCAAAAGTTCAACTGTTTAAAATTAAATAAGATAGGTAATTATTTTATTTTGATATTACATATCCTTCGACACAATTTTTTTTATCACTCTGACATTTTTCCAAACAGGAAAAAATGCAAAAATTTTCAATCGACCGGTGTAAATTTAATAACCTTTATTGATTTCTATTAGTGCTACTATTTTATTCACTTCATCCCGGACTTATAATTTTAGCTATTTGCTTGTATTGCAAAATTCAACTTTACAGTCCTCAAAATTACTTCGGCGTCAATGTTTGTATACAACTAGATCCAGTGACATTGCGAGGGAAAAAGTAAGATTTTGCGTTGTAGCTTGATAATATAGTGTTTTTGAAAATAGCTATACTTACTCACTAAATCTAATGTTTATAGATGAAGGCAGAAGATTTCATTATTCTGGAGTTATGTAGAAAATTACGTCGTGTTAAAAATCCTCCGTATACATGTCCTATTGAAGAATGTGGTAAGGTGTACCAAGGGCTTTGTGGTTTGCAGTACCATTTGAATCATGCAAATCACTCCATCGCTAAATTGAAAGTATTCTTCAATGAACTTCCCGATATTCCTCCAGCAACGCCTCATAAATCTCATAGTAATAACAATCAATTCGTCGAATCGTGGCGATTTAGTACCCAATATTTAATTGAAATACTGTTATGTAACTCGTCATTAGGTCGTCGAAAAGGAAGATTTGCTAGACTACCAGAACCTCCTCCAATTGTTGTCCAGAGTGAAGAGACTGCAGAGGAAGGAAATCCTCAAGCGTCGAGGTCAATGGTGCAGTTTGAAATGAATAATAAAATGGTGCATGTCAAAAACAAAAATTCTGTAGAAATATGCGTTAAAGAGGATTACGAAGAAGAGTTTGGAGAGAAATCTACGGTATTTTGATTAAAGTAAAAATTATTTTATCGTATTAATTAGAAAAGTATTAATGAAAATATATGTTTACGAATTGTTTTAGAATACAAACATTACTAACAACCTGACAAAGTGCTGGGAAGCTGTAACGAAATTACCCATCGCTAATTATAGAGATATTTCATCTTACGATATACCAGATGCTCCACCACTTCCAATTTCCTACATTAGGTAAACTATAATCTTTTTTTTTTATAAAACTGTATCCAATGTTTGCAGGAAATTGTGTTATTATAGGTTTATAGAAAGATCTGCTGAAGAATTAGACGGTGAAGTTGAATATGATATGGATGAGGAAGATACAGCTTGGCTGGAATCTGCTAATGAAAAACGAGCGAAAAACGATTTACCTCCGGTTTCAATGGAATCTTTTGAATTACTGATGGACCGATTAGAGAAAGAATCTTACTTTTTAGTTGTAAGTTTCCCAATTTCGGAATTAGTGTAAGAATGATTTTCATGACATTTAAAAACGTAAATTTTTATTCGTAGCAAATGAATAAAGAAGTAGACAGTTCTCTTGCTGTGATTGATGATGAAGCTGTTTGTTCGATTTGTTTGGACGGTGAATGCCAAAACTCCAATGTTATATTGTTTTGCGATATGTGTAATTTAGCAGTACATCAAGATTGTTACGGAGTTCCGTATATTCCTGAAGGACATTGGCTATGCCGGTTAGTACTCTAGAAACGTGTTTAATCAATCAATCGTCGGAATTTTGTAATGATTGACGGTTTCAATTCTAGTCGATGTCTTCATTCACCTTCAGCTCCCGTCGATTGCGTACTTTGTCCCAATAATGGGGGTGCATTCAAGCAAACTGATCGTGCTCATTGGGCTCATGTTGTATGCGCTTTATGGATTCCCGAAGTTCGATTTGCCAATACAGTAAGAATTAAGGAACTCTACACATTTATATTAGAAGTGTCCAGAAATGTATTTTATTAAATCTTTCTTCAAATTAGGTATTTCTAGAACCAATTGACAGCATCGAATCAATACCAGCTGCTCGTTGGAGATTGACTTGTTACATATGCAAACAACGCGGTGTTGGAGCTTGTATACAATGTCACAAAACAAATTGTTACTCTGCTTTTCATGTTACTTGTGCTCAACAAGCTGGTCTATACATGAAAATGGAAACTGTTCGAGATAATAGTCTTGGTAAATATTAATCCTTTCGAATATCTTGTATATTAAAATATACTACGACAATTTTTCGATTTTAGGAGCCGTTCTTGTACAAAAAATAGCATACTGTGATACTCACGCTCCAATTGATGCTGAAAGCAAAGCTCGCATGCAAGCAGCCAATAAGAAAAAAGATCTATCTGTGTCGTCGAACGATAAAATGAAAACTGCTCGTAGAGTTTTAGCTAAAAAGCGATCGGTCGCACCCGTCATATCCATTCCAACCATCCCTCCTGAAAGGTCGGTAATATTCGAGCATTCTTACCCTGTTTCGTATTTTTATAACTAATTCGTGTTATTACAGAATACAAGAAATTGCATCCCTTATTACAACGCCCAAAAAATCTTATTTCATTCAACGTTTAATCGCATATTGGACTTTGAAAAGACAGTTTCGAAACGGTGTTCCTCTGTTGAGACGCTTACAGACATCACATTCAGCACGGCGAGACGAATCGAAGCAATCTGTCGAACAAGTTACGGATATCGTTAGTTTCTTTTGTTTTCTACTCTGGTTCTCAGTTTGGAGTTGAGTTATGTATTATCAAATATTATTTTTTTATTTATAACAGAGTGAATTATATCGTCAAATGAAATACTGGCAAAGTTTGAGACAAGATTTGGAGCGCGCCAGATTACTTTGCGAATTAGTTCGAAAAAGAGAGAAACATAAAAAAGAATATGTCAAAGTGTAAGTATAATTAAAAGCTGATTGAAATTCAACCCAAATTATTATTTTTATTATTTTTATTTATTTATTTAGAAAAGAAGAATACGTTCTCACAGCTTTAAATCCATTCCATGCATTCCTTCTTAAAGTTATCTCTCAATTAAAAGCTAAAGATACAGGAGAAATATTCATCGAACCAGTCGATCAAAATGAAGTACCCGATTATGGCGATATTATCACCCATCCTATGGACTTACAAACGATGACAGAAAAAATCAAAGATTTTCAATATTCGAGTTTGGAAGCTCTGGAAGCTGATTTCAATTTAATGATTTCCAATTGTTTAGCGTATAATTCAAAAGAAACTATTTTTTACAAAGCCGGTATACGTATGAAAGAACAAGTTAGTAAAAGCTTTTAAATAATATTTAGAAGTGATCGCTAAAATAACTGGCAAAATATTCATCATGCTTTAATTTTTTTCAGGGTGGCGCGATAATAAGACAGGCAAAAAAAGATTTCGTTATTAATCGATTCGACATGGCAACTGGGCTACTCATTGATCAAGTTCCTTTTAAAGAAACTCAAAATGAAAAATCTAAAACTGAATGCACTCCTGTCGAAGAAGTTCAAGTTGCGGAAATAGATAGAGAATTGGCAGCTATTGCTGATCCTAATAATCGCATGGTTTGTTGAAAACTAAAAACAAAAAATATTGTTCAATACTCGTATTCCAATTTTCTGATCAATTTTTTCATTGTTTTCAAACAGGGTGATAACGACATAATGTGTAAATTACTACAATTGCTAGATAAAAGTGAATTACTCAAGCATAAAGGAGCCAGAATGAAACGTCTCAAATTAGTCAAGGTACAAATGGCTACTATAAAACGGAAACAAACTCGTCAAATGAAAGCTCAGTCGCGAGTCAGTGGTACGTATATTTTTTTGTAATAAGTACATTATTATTTTGTTTTCATTTGATTTTGTTTTTAAACCACCGCTAATTTAGAAAAAGAAGACAAATTGAATGAATCTGAAGCGGATGAACGCATCAATAATAGTTTACCTGAGAGCTCAAAAAGTACCCCTGCGCCTTCAGATCGACGAAATGCATTAAATGCCGAAAATTTGCAGGGTAATTTTTATTTTTACTTATTTTTTCATTAATAAATCACGTTCAGGAAGAAATGTGTATGTAATTGGTTATTTTTTCAGAAAAAAGTAAAAGAAAGCGGAAAGATGTTTCATTTAATGATACTGACACTCCCGACAGGAAGAAACATGACGTTACTCCTGCACCTAGTAAGTTTAAACTTGTAAGGTATTGAAAAGTTATGTGAAAAATTAACGCGATCTTTTTTGAATAATTTAGGTACACCCGTCATCTTCAAAAGGCCCGATAATCCTCTCAGCATTGAATCCGAGTAAGTTCATTTGTAATAAAAAATTATAAGTTTATGATTTTAGAATATCCATACTTATTATAATATTATTATTTTTTTTAGAAAAAAATCGGTTGTTATCAAAAGGAGAAGAAATAAGCGTTTATCGAATGCCACACCAGGATCAAAATCAATCCTACCAAATTCTGAAAGCTTTAGAATATATAGATCAAGTAACGGTAAATTGTTACTACTAATTTACCTAGGCATCTAATTTCATTATTAATTAATTATCATTCGTAAATTCTTGATAGAAATGCCTGATGAAACTGATGAAGATACACAAAGCAGCAGTAGTAGTTGCTCTTGCTCCGATGAGGAATCTGAAAATTCTTCGAGCGACAGTGAGGAAAATTCAACGGAAACTGGAAATAATGTAGATGAAGAGGATGCCAGTGAAGGGGACGAGAACGAAGATGACGATGAGGAGGAAGATGATGACGACGACGACGATGATGATGATGAAGAAGACGACGACGACGACGATGAAAATGATACTTAATAATCGAGTATTTAATTGAATTAGAAATTATTTTTACATCGCGGGAGTGCATTTAATTCACTTCAACGTCTCATTTTTTAACATATAATTGTCTCGTCTACCAACGAAACTTCGCTATCAGTATTTT
Source organism: Balanococcus diminutus (assembly GCA_959613365.1). Lineage (NCBI taxonomy): Eukaryota > Metazoa > Arthropoda > Insecta > Hemiptera > Pseudococcidae > Balanococcus > Balanococcus diminutus. Next base: position 38,697,976 of record OY390715.1, on the reverse strand, counting down.
TTTCTGTTATTTATTTTTCAGTACACTATCATAATTATTGTGAGCGTATTAGGTTTTGTTCTAAAAATTATTTTTAAGTGTCTTTTTATTATTTGTGTCGAGTCATTCAGTATGTGTGGATAGATTTGATGTTTTTTTTCTACTATATTTTGTGTTTTAGTTAAAATGTAGAGTATCATGAATTTGTTTCCATGTGTATCAATGCAATTTTATTTGTATTGTCTCTTATTTTTTTTCTATTCCATAAAAAAATATGTTTTATAAAACGCGCACAAATCTTTTAATTACGAAATAATCTCGTTGATCACATTTTCTTAGAGAAAGTGTAAGAAAATGTACTCACCTATTTATGTACCTACGAATACTTCCGAAAATTTATTCTAAAGTTGAAGTCTATTCGGTGTATTTGGTTTGTACTGTACGCATATTTATTCAATGAGCACAACTGCATACTTATATTGACATAGGTAAAGTGAATTGTAAGTAAACAGTAAGTATGCAAATTGACATATCCCGAAGAATTCATACTGATACTTTAAATAAATGAAAATTATTATTTTGAGATGACAATGTTTTGTTGGTCAAGATTTAAGTAAGCAACTTACCAACCAAGATCAAGTAAGCATTACCTACTTAAAAGTGATGATTCATAAATAATACATAATTTTGAACGTCCGAGCTAAGATAATATAATAGGTAACAAAATATACGTACTTTTATTTTATATTTTTATCGTTTTGTCAGAGTAAGTTTCTATGCCTTTAAATTGATAAATATGCAAATTTGATGACAGGAGTGTTTGAACGAAATCGTGTGGCGTGCATTGTGCAGGCATTTGTCTATGTCTACTATATGGTATATTAATTTCGGAATTTTTAGAGTGAATATTTCGTAAGTGGAGTATAACGATACATGTAGTTCCTGGTGCAGAAATTATTTTAATGGAGAAATTGTTTGTATTAGTTGTGACTCTAAGTTGTGTTTAATCGTCCATTCTAAAACTGATGAATTTTTTCTTTGATGGTTAGTTAATTTTTTTTTTTTTTTTGGAACAACAGGGCAATAATTTTGAATCCATTTATAGATTGTATAAAAAGTATTCTAACAAATTTTATATTTAATGAAAGTTATCGTTTTTATAATTATTCAACTTACTTATGTCTACATTAAAAAATTAAATAAATAAATACTTAGATATATGTCACTAAAAATTGTTCAGAGTTACGATGGACTGATACGAGTGTGTACTTAGTTTGTACCATAGAAATACAAGTAATTTTAAAAATCACCATTTTCACTCATTTAAGAATTAGAAATTCAGAGGTAGTCGTAGTCATCATACTCTTTGTAGTCATTTCCGTAATCAAAACCCTCATAATCATCCGAAGATGGGGGTGCGAACACACCACCAGCAAAATCTTCCAAGAAATCTCCGAGACCGACCATTGATGCAAAACCGTAAATCATACGAAGGAATATAAGTCTTAAAAAATTAAACACGTTTGTTTCGCTTTTTTTCCTCAAGGCTCTAAAATCTTCATCTTCAGCTTTCTGAAACGTACGCACAGGTTTAATTAAAATTTCATTCGGGCTTATTCTACAAGCCTGTGAAAAATTTATACCCACCAATGTATACAACAATGCGAAGATGATTAACCAGAATATTTTACAATTGTAATATAGCTTAGCCATATTCAATCACATGATGCGAACTTCTGAACCATTATTCACTATTTGCTCTTTGTTTGGTGCAAATTTTTAGGTATTTTCTCCATCCATATTAAAATGATGAACATGAGTAGCACAACGTTTTTTCAAACTAGAACATTCGGTAGCACGGAAATAATTTATGTAGGTATTCTAGGTAGGTACGTAAAAAATTGACTATTAGATATAACCAAAAAATATTAAAATTTTATAAAATTAAATTTGTTGATGAAGATGCATGGGTCACCAGAACAACGATATTAAGGGTTCGAAATTCACAAAATTTCAAAAATGAGAAAATTTTATAGAGTGTAGCTCGATTGTTTCCCGAAGAGGCGGTGACTAAAATAAAAAATTAGTTTGTTGAATTCAAAAATATTTTTCGCTGCAGAGAAGTGAAATTTTTTACTTTTTTACTCCAACAAAAAAAATTAAAATTTTCTACCCCCCCCCCCCCCCCCCCACACAATAAATAGAGAATTCTTTGTGACAAAAGATGAAATTTTTCAGGCTAAAAATTGATATGTAGAATTTTAGATATTACGAGTAGGTATACCTACTATCTTTCAAAAAAAAAAAAAAAAATTACCCCAAAAAATGAGAAATTTATTTATTTGCAAAAAAAAACTACAAGATATCTATTTCTCTCCAAAAAATTATTTTTGAGATATTTTTTCAACGAAAAAATGTAGAGAATTTTTCACCAGTAAAACACCTGTTGGAAATTTCTTCCCCAAAAAAAATAATAGATTATTAAATTTAAAACTGAAAGTGGGAAAAAACAATTGATTTTTTTTTACAAAAACAAATTCAAAAAAAGAAAATTAAATTTTTTTCTCAAAAAAAAAAAAAAAGTCAGAAGGTTCTTTTCCAAAAAAATAAAAGGATTCTTCTTCAAAAAAAAAATTAGAAATTTTTTTACTTGAAAAAAAATGAAAACTATTTTTACCAAATTTTTAAAAAATTTTCACTTTGAAAAATTAAAAAAAAACTCAGAAAATGAAAAAAATAAAATAAATTAAAAAATAAGAATTCTACACAGTGACTCAAAAAAACTGAGAATTTTTTTCAAAAAAAAAAATGTAATAATAATTTTAAAAAATATATGGGGTAGGTAGTAGGTACCTAGTTACTTTTGTTTTCTTTGAAAAAAAAAGATTCTTTCTACAAAAAATTCTCTACGCAGAAATTGAGACATAAAATTTAAAAAATACAAATAGTACGTATTATTTCTTTTAAAAAATGCGAAATTTTTCATAACAGCTCGAAACAAATCATCATTTTCAGTTTAAAAATATTATCTAGTCTTAAAAAAATTGAGAGAATTTTCTACTTCAAAAATTTGGAAAATTTTTACTTTGAACATTTTTTTAAAATTTGTATCTACACCAAAAAATATTTTTTTAAAATTGAGAATTTTATACCTATTTTATTTACGTACTGTGACTCATAAAACATGAATATAATTTTTATTTTAAAAAAAAAGTCATCTCATAAATGTCATTCTTAAAATACGAAATTCTTTTCTTCAAAAAGAGGAGGGTTTTAAACCAAAAACAATTACTTACAAAACGATTTTTTCCTCAAAAAAAAAATGAAAAATTTTCCTTTTAAAAAATTGAAATGTGCTCCAACAACATTGAAAAAATTTGTATATTCTAAAAAATATAGACATTTCTTTACTGAAAAACAATACATTATAGGTATACCTATTCTTAAAATATTTTAAAAAATTTGAGCCTTTTTTCACAGTGACTCAAGAAACATTGAATATAACTCCGAGAAAATTTAGAAATTTTATTCGCCAAGAAAACAAAGAGACTTTTTCTAAATAATTGAAAGTTTTTTTTTAGTTTGGGACAATTCTTCCTCAAAGAGTTTTAAAATTTCTTTGCCAAAATATTGAAAAAGTTTTCCAAAAACTTTATGAAAAATTTAATATTTTATAATAATTGTGATTCTTTTTCACAATGACCCCAGAATCATATAATTTTTATCCTAAGAAAAAAAAGGAATTTCATTCTTCAAAAAAATAATTTTTTTTTCAAAAACAATAGATACTGCTCGAAAAATTTAAATATTTGATTTTCAAAAAATTCAACAACCGAATGGAATTAATTTCACCTATTTAAATCGAATAAAATTCAACAGTCCTCTCACTATGGTCACATCATTGATTGGTGAGTGGTGACCCCATGAAGTTATTTTTTATTTTACTTTATAAAACTGATAAATTTTTTTATTGCCAGAGTATCAAAAAATTGAATGTTTTATGGTGCAACTCTTTTCACTTTTAAAATTTCAAGCGAGCCACTTGTTAATTTGACGAAAAATTAACGAAAAAAAAATCCAAGAATCAGAACGAAGCTCAATTTTATGATTTTTTTTAAGACCCCCGGCCGTTTTCGCTCTCACCGGCTCTGTTAATTGGCAACTGTTTGTAAATTTTTTCATCCTTCCAAAGCAATAAAACGATGATCGTAAACCGTATAGTATCTTTATAATTACCTAGTACCTATGTATGTACTTAATGTATCTACATCTAGACCTACATACCCACACGTAATAAGAACTTATTGGCGCCTTCTTGAAAAATGAGTTTATTTCCCCGAACCATCTTAGCAATGAAAAATTTCGTAGACTTATAGAACGAAATACCGATCAATTTTTTTGATAGGTGCATCAAAAATATTTCAGGATTCGAAGAATCAAAGATTAAAATGACTATTCTTATTCATTAAAACCTATAGAACAAATTTACATCTCAGTTGCACCTCATACCAGGTTTTATAAGCTCGAGAGGCATTTACTCCTTTTTTTTTTGGTTTAAATTCAAAATAAAACCCTGGCAATTCTTTTAAAAAAAATAATAAACAAAATAAAAATGTAACTGTGTTTTATAGATAAGAACTGAATCACCGTAGGTGGTACATAATATATGTATTTTTTTTATAAATTTTACGCTTGAATGAATTTCAAATCGACGTGCGGTGCAACTTTGTGAAAATTGATCGGCTATAGATATATTGTTATATTCAATACAGATTAATGAAAAAGGTCCTATACGGAAGATTAAAAACGGATTGAGTTATTTTTTTATTACACGCCTAATCAGTTACACATGAACAGGCACATTCCAGCACTCATTTAACAATATCTAATTAATCATTTCAACGATAGGTATCTCATCTGTCCGAATTTTGCGTCAGCAAAAAATTGTAGAATTATTTATAAGTACCTACCTATTTACATAGGTACCGAGCAATTTCTTCTGATACTTTGATAAGTTTCGCAAAAAAATAAAAATAAAGTAGGTAGCTAGGTACACAATTTACACGAAAAAAAAATCACATCACTAATAAATATTACATTATATCTTAATGAAAAAATTTCGATTTCATTACGACCGCATTCATATGGAAAATAACGTACGTACGTTCGTATGTACCGCGAACAAGTTGAAACTGATAAGTGTAAATTATAGGTCAAGTTGACAATAACTCCTTCAGGGGTAAAAGACGACACTATGAACAGGACATCCTACTACCAGCACTACTGAAGACGATTGACGGATATTACAACTGGTACAGTTTCCAAGCGTTCTAAGAGGCTAACTGCTGGCTCGTGTCTGCCATGAATCAGTTACAATCTAGTATTATTCGATATTAAGCAACCTAACAATACAGAGAAATTATTTTGTCGGCAAGACGCAACTGCAATCGAACATTCGTGTACGATAATCATATAATTTACAGCAATTTGGCTGTCGATGTTCTGTTTTTACCATTTCGACACTGTTATTATCAAATTAATTATTGTTTCATGAGTAGTTCATTTCATGTCGATATGTGCTATTTTTGGGGCAGCTTTAGCTTTCTCTTATTAAAATGACATGAGGTTGTATCGTAGGTAGGTACGATAGTTTCGATTTTCAGAATGCGAATCTTCTTCCTGTTTTTCTAGTTCCATATTTTTAATATTTTTCAGTACTTTTGTAGAATCAACCATTTTAAATTTGAATACCTAATGAGTTTGAATCATCGATTTCTATTCGAAAATGTAGCACTTTTTTCCACATTTCCAAAATTAGGTACAATAGGTATATTTCCCTTTTTTGGAGTTTTTCAATATTCAAAATGAGAGTTACCCTAAGAAAACATTAGAATCACCCTTATTTTGGACTTGTGCATTTTTTTGTCTCACCCCCCCCCCCCAGAAAATTGTTTTTTCTTTCTTCTCGAGAAAATAATAATTCTCTATTTTTTTGTTTTTCCCTTTACTGAAAATGGTTTCCAATTTTTTATTTTCACCTCAATAAATTTTAACTGGACCCAAGTTTGGAAATATTAAAATTTTTACTTTTCATGAGAATTAATTTCCGATTTCCCCTTGACCTCAATATTTGAAAATTTTTGGTGGAAACGAGTGATAAATTTTAAGATTATGTCCCTCCAATATTTCGACTTCGGTCCGTCCCTGCAGGCACCTAACTACCTACATCGTATTTCTTTACTTCAAAAAAATAAGAAACTATTTTTACGTTTACTCCCCACAAAATTAATATACCTAAGCATTATTTTTCATTTCAAGAAAATTCAGAGATTTTTTTCAAAAATTTCAAAAAAATTAAATGAATGTTTTTTTTAAGTACCTAGGTAAAAAAATCGATCAATTTTCTCTTTAAAAAAAAACGAATAAAGGGGTTTTAAAGATTTTTTCCAACAATTTCAAAAAAATTAAATACCTATTACCTACTTACCTAATGTTTTTTTTTTTTTTTTTTTTTTTGATAAAAAAATTGAGCAGTTTTTTCCTCAAAAATTGAAATATCTTTTTTTTCTATATTCTTTTAATAGTTCAAAAAAGTGGGAATTATTTTTCAATGGACTTCAAAAAAAAATATATATATCGCAAGAAAATTCTTTTTTTTCCCTCTCCAAAAAAGTTTTTGAAAATTTCTTAAATATTTTTACTTCAAAAAATTAGGTTATTTTTTATACCAAGAAAATTCTAGAAAATGTGAAATTACACCCTTGGCAACTTAAAATTCAGTTGGAGAAAAAATAAAAAATATGAAATTATTTTCTCATAAAAAGAAAAAACTTTAGAGATGATGAGACAAAAAAAAAAAAAAAATCGAAAGTATGAAATAAGGGCCACCCTTAAACATATTCAACGTTATCACTTTCACTGGCAATTGATGACTTTCTGAACTTCCACGATTCATTCAAATTCTACTCATATTATTATTTTTTTTTTAAGAAGAAAACTTATCATAGGTCACTAGACCTCTATTCTATTTAATCTACGTAGGCTTTTACTCACATATTTGGTATAAATAATGGCATACCCGTATAAAAAATTCAGGTAGATAGGTAGGTTAGCTATGGGAAACGATATTAACATAATTTAACATCATCAATGACTAAGAGAATCTCAGTTAATTCTATAAGAATGAAAAAGGAACAAAATGAAGAACAGGTTTTCAGAAGATGAGGTAATTAAGTCCATTTAACACTGAAGTAGGAGGTAAGTACAAATATAAGTGTCTACTAGTGAGATGCGAAATTTCGATAGTGAACAATTACCTAGAAACAAAGCACAAGATGATAATCTTTTTTGTAACGCTTAAACAATTCTTTATGGGAGCAACAGCCAACATTCCGAACGATTTCTTGCCGCGAATTTAAAGGGAAGAAATATATGGGTGATCCGAGTCCAGATTTGGTGTAAAATTTCTAGTTTAGAAGCTCGTTTCTTTAGAAACTAAACCGGAAATGTCTAGGTCAAGGCTTTCCTTAAATTTTGTTATAAATGTTTCATAATATATTTTATAATATGAAGTACCTGGAACTAGAAGTACCTATCAATTACGATTAATTATCTTAGTGAAGCAATATATTTTATAACTAAACTTTTTACCTAGTTGAATGTTAATTACATACCTACAAGTACGTTGGACCGTTGCATAGATTATAAAATACTTAACTGAATTAGTAAACTAAGTAATTTATTGATTTAATGGAATGATCTTTGAAAAAAGTACGTAACAAAATAATAAAAATTTTTAGATCAACATTTTCAGAGGATTTATACTTCAAGGGCTGGTTCCCTAAATCAGGAACAGAAAGAAGCTGTGTTTCTGTGTAAATAAAAGTAGACTCGAAGACGTAAACAAGCATAACAGCCACAATAAATTTAGTTTTCTTGACCATCTGAAATATTTTTACCTCTGATAGATTCCACTTGATCCGGATCTCGAATAAACCCAATTCATAAACTGATTAAATATCTATACGAACATTAATGCCTCTACCAGTAGACATAACTTATACCCATCTTACCTATCACAAATAAGGAAGGCAAAAATTAGTATTTTCTGAATAATACGCGCAATTATTATGGGTACCACTTATCTAAAAATCTGAAATGAAATTTTAATTTCAACTGTTAACTATTGTTATTATCAAGTAGGTCAAACGCTCGTTTTTGAAACAATTTAACATCTGAATAGGCTTGATGATTGAGTCTATTGAATCTATCATTCAGATTAATTTTTGCTTTTGTAAGACTTTGGTACGCAGATACAGTGAAACGATAAAGAATTTAATTTTCAAGATGAACTAGAAAAATGGAAAGTTGCATATTCATTACGTCTCAAAAAGTTCAACTCTCTTAACTGACGAAGAGCGCATGCCAAGAAATCTGTGGGAAAAATTTTGATCAAGAAAGAAAATAGGTACCTTGTTCTCTTTTGTCGGATCTGTTATACCGCGATCGTAATTCAGTACGCGGTTCACGTATTATTTTGAGTTTGAGCTATATTTTCAAAAAGTAAAACAATTGTGGCAGTTGATTTGATTATTTTCTTTTGGTATCTGAACGCGTCTTCTATATTTTGACAGGTAGTTGGAGACGGATTTTTATAATCTGAAATTCTGTGCATAACGTACGCAATAGTAATTCTATACGTGAGCACAGCGTTGCAACTTATTTTATTAGTTAGTCGTGCATGTCGTACATGATTAACTCATTAAGTAGATCATAAATAATATGTAATGTTTAGATTGGAGTAAAACGCCAGATAAAAAATTAAGTTAATTTGCTTCATTACTCATTAGACGATAAATGCCTATTCAGTGCAGTATTTTAGTTCATATTTTTCAAATTTGCGTCAATTTGTCAATAGATGAGAATCTTTTAAATATTATCTGAAACGAAATGATTTTTTTTTTTTGTAATAGGGTTCCAATAATTTTCGTTATAAAATGAACTGGAGAAAAAACGCAAGTTTATGGAAATTGCCGCTCAAAGTATTCATAACAATTATTTTTTTTGTTAATATTTTCAACAATAAAATCTTTTACTCCTACATTTCTGGGACTCTGAAGTCAACTTGGTACGATGTAAGTCAGTTCACTGGATATGATTTTCAAAATAATAATTTCAAAACGCTCAATATGTTCAGTTCATTGAATGGAAAAAATGATTTCAGTGGATAGATCCTCATTCTCAAGATGCAACTTGTGTACTAGCTAATCCCTTTTTCAAGCCAACGGAATATATGAATGATAGATGCGTTGTAAGTACCTATAGTAAGTATTTGACCATCGTAAAATGAATAAAATAAAAAATCATTGTCAACGTAACGTAGAGCTGTGAATCAATAATCCAAGTACCCAAACTACACGATACAACATATGAAGAAATACAAATAAATTACATTAAGCGAAACCATCCAGTGATTGTCACCGATGCCATGGAATATTGGGAAACAATTGGAGTCAATATCTTCAACATAACAGAAGTAAGAATTATTCATTTGAAATTTTAAAAAAAGTTTTAAAAAAAAATGTTTTGTTGAATTTTTAGACTTACAAGAAACAACCATGGGTGCAAGATTATAAACCTTGCAATCTCTTGACAAATTTCGATCTACCAACAGATTACATTCTGGATTATTTAAATATCGCCTCTCACTTTCTATCTCATCACTGGTTCATACAATGGTAAAATTTGTCTTTTTTTGCTTCAGCGAATTTCAACTTGTTAATCAGTGGCGTGCACAGGATTTGAAAATACTGGCGCAAAGGTAGATCAGCAACCACCCACCCAACAAATATCTGCACACCCAACTTCATTTTTTCGTTTGACCTTTTTTTATTTTTTTAGCGAACGAATTTTTTATCCGATAGGGGCAAATAGGTTTTTTAAACATTCTAATGATGGCATGCTAATATTTAAAATTCGCCTCTCCCGAAAAGAAAAAGCGAAATGCTGCCCGAGCGAAGCGAGGGCGAAATTTTTTTGGAAAAAATTGTAATTTTGAAAAGAAAACTACTCATTTTTATCACAAATGGATTTACAAAATTGTGAGAAGGCTTATGCTGTCTGAGCGAAGTGAGGGCGAAAATTTTTGAAAAAATTGTGCTCTTGAATGAAAAAATTGCATTTTATAAATTTTTTTTATATGAATTGAAAGAAATTTAAAAACTTGTAATAATGTTAAGAACATGCAAATCAAAACACACTGATTTTCTGCACAAATTAAAAAAAAAATCAACCGAAAACGCGGAGAAGCATCGTTCTGCCCGAGCGAAGCGAGGGCGAATTTTTTTGAAAAAATAGCCATATTAAATTAAAAATTACGCATTTTCTGCAAAGATAAAAAAAAAAAATGAAAATATATGATAATTTTTGGATTTTAAAAGAATAAAAAATACAGAATACGTTGCCCGAGCGAAGCGAGGGCGAAATTTTTTTCAAAAATTGCACTTTTGAAAAAAAAATCATGCTTTCAATGCATAAAAATGTAGAAAAATGCGATAATCTTTGAATTTGAAAAGAGAAAGAAACAATATGTTGCCCGAGCGAAGCGAGGGCGAAAATTTTTTTCAAATTGCAATTTATAAAATTATAAAAAATTATTTATTTTTGGGGAATTTTTTTTTTGACAAAATTACAAATTATGATTTTATGAATGTTTTTTTCAAAAAATTATAAATTTTTAAGAGATTATAAAATTTTGAAAAATTGCCCATTTTTTAGAAATGATTACTTTCACTTTTGACTTTTTGAAAGTTTAGTGTTGTCCCGTAACTCTTTGTACTTGAAAAAAAAGTTATTCTTTTTTGTTTTCCAATAAAATTTTCAAAAATTTTTTCTAATTGAGGTAAAAAACTAGAATTGCTTTCCAAAAAAAAAATGAATTATTATAAATTTTTTCTAAGAAAAAATTGAAAATTTTTTAAAACCATTTTATTACTTTTAAAAAAAACATCAAACATGACTTCTTTTACTTCAATACTTCTACTTTTATAAAATGGAATTCTTTTTTTAAACAAAAAATTTTCTGATTCAAAAAAAGAAGGGTTAAAAATTTTTCATTTCCTTACCTATAGTTACCGAAAAATTTCAAGTCGCACTCAGATGACTCAGATGCAATTATGAGGAAAATATATACGTATACCATACCAACACCAAGTATTACATAAATGATGGAAATGGTGAACGATACAAATACGATTAGCTTTATTCATTTTCGCTTTGGAAGTTTGCTAGAAAATTCTGATCAACAGATCAAGTACTTACATTATTACATTTTTATGTGTATATGTCTCATTTAAAAGAATAATTTACTATTTTCCCTTTGAGTTACCCAAACTGAAAAATACCGGCGCAGCTGCGCCAAATTTTATGCCTTGGCGCGCCACTGTTGTTAATACTCGTATGGAAATTCGTAATAGGAAAAACTGCGACCTGAGAGCGGTGAAAATTGCACGTCATTTTTATGAACAACCCTATTTTGTGAAGTATTATCTTCCAGCTCCACAGACCAATTGGATTATATTATCGTACAAATACAAAACAAATACGTATCACGAGGTAGATGAATAATTCATACCAAGTTATTAGAACACCGCATTAGATGCATTATTTCATTTCAGATCAACATCGAAGGGTCAAGACTTATACAATTCATGCAACTGCGAGGTTCATTCGAAATAAAGCTTTCGCCACGAAAAAAATGTCGTAGTAGATGTTCATTGATAACAGAAACATTGAACGAATCTGAAATATGTAAGTATTTTCATGAAATTGATTTCAACCCTAAACTGAACAGAAAAATTCTATCTTGTTGCAGTGGTCATAAATAGCGACTTATGGCATCTACAATACAAACCGCTAACAAAAGATATCAACGTAGCAATTATCACCGAAAACGGATTATAGTGGAATTATCGTTGCCAAAATTGCACTAGGGTTTTCCTCACGAGGCATGGTTCCTCATAGTCAAATGAAAACTAATCAACTATTAAAAAAAACATGTATTATTTCAGAAGTACACTTCATACCTTAACGAATTAAAAGTTAAATTATTCATCCTGCGTCGATTCCACGTTTTCCGTTCCTAATTTCTTGAAAGTTGGTACAGGTACCCACGAAACAAGGGTGTATAATTTATTGGGCGAATCTTCGTCTTCGTTGCGTCTTCGAGATAACTGGACACGAATGCGAAATGGAACACTCCTGAAGATTGATAAAATGACGAGTTTATATTTTTGTTTAGGTACCTCGTAATCGAATGGAAAATAAATATGTTTTCATTTACCTTATACCCTTTGACCAAATGAACTTATTTAGTCTGGTGTCAACTCGGACGTCTAGGGTTCCCATTTGTTGCTCAGCGAATTTTCTAATTTCTTTTACAGCCCTCGGAGCTCGTTTTTTAAAACCGACATTATGCAAACGTTTATGCATATTGATAGTGTATACTCTTGTAACCACTTCGGAAGCTTCTTTAGACTTGGATCTCCGAATTTTAGCCATTGTAAAGTGCTTTCTGGAACATAAACGGAAAAATCAGAAACGCAAACCTTCTTAGATGTGCCTGCGGCGTGTGTTGTTCTATATAACTTTGGTATTTCAATTCGCCGGCTATGAGCTAGGGAACTTGAATGTTCAATGTGAGTGTAGAGTGGATAAGCACACAGCTACAGTTTTACACAGATATTAAGAAAATGATAATTTGTAAATTAAATAATTACCTGCGTACTGCGTAAACCTTTTGAAACGTTAGTTAAAATTTTTTAATTTGTCCACACCGTCCACACCAATTTGTCACACGAAGGCGACCGAAGGCGATCTAAGACGATAACGTCGATAACGAAAAATCCACCACATTCATACAAGCGTCTTATCAGAGTACTAAAAATGACGTCACTCATTAGGAACACTATGATGTCATTGCCAAATACTTCGGATAGACAATTGTTACAAAACAAAATATGAGGTGATTTTACGTCATCGTACGTATCACCTCTGACTCATGTGTTCGTTGATAAGTGTTGTGCGTAAAATGTCGTTTTATTTGTCATTGTCAAAAATCGCGATAACTTAATTATTTCGGATTTTTATGGATGTTAAATAGTATATAATCGACATTCAAGTGGCTGAGGTATCAAATTAAGTTTTCAGCATGGCTGAAAGTGAAGATTGGATGAAAAATGATGGACCATTCTTGGTCGAGGGTAGCGATACCTTCGGTTTCCCTCAAAATGATAACAACATCACTCAAATTGATGGTAATAAATCATTCGCACTTTTATGCGCTCTTTTTATTAAGTTGTTGAAATTATTACACCCGATTTAGCGTTGAAGTTGTTTGACAAAACACACTTATCTTCTGTATTCGTTTTTAGGAAAATCGAAATTGATTAGTTGATAAAAACAAGAAATTGATCACAAACTAAATAAAAATTAATATCATCTATTCATTCTATTCAAAGAAAAAAACATTTACACTTGGCGTAACTCCACTTCACGTGAAACTGTATTCATTTTATTCTTAACGTATTTTTTCTTTTTTTCAGAATTGATGATGAAATGTGAAGATGTTCTCATGTCATCCGATCTGTTCACCAACGATGCTTTATTCATGACAGATTTTACCAATCCTCTGAGTCTGACCGATGATAACCCATTTGATTTCCTGGAATCTGCTGAAAACCTACCATCATTTTCTAGGGAAAATTTTAATGCTCCGGCTCAAGCTTCCGATTTTTTGGAAACACCTCAGTCTTTATATTATGGCTCAAATTCAGAAAATGATACTACTAATAATAATGCAACCCCCGTAAATACTCAGATGAAGAACATAATTTTTGAAAATGGTAATAATGGCGCGAAAGAAAATATTAATGAAATATCTACAACAACGACCAATGTAGCTCCAAAATTGGCAGTCTCGTCAGTTCAAAATAAAGAAAACGAAGTCAAACTTACTACAACTCAACAAATAAGGAACATACAGCCAAAGCCAGATACATCGTCGTACAGAATAGTTCCAGTCAAAACTGTAAACAGCAATGTCCAAAACACTCCTTCGCCAGCTATCAAAATTCATAGTACTGGGGCAATTTCCAGCACTGAAAAACTATCTCAATCTCCAAAAGAAACTGTGGTAAAAAAAGTAATTCCTTTCTCGGATCTTACTGTATTGAACACCCAAAATAATGCTAAAAAACAGGTCAGTAAAATCCGGCTTACTTTCTTCTTCTCGTTTTATTTTTTCAAAATTTAATCTTGTTAAATTTTTTATAGACTCGAACAAGTACAACATTGGTGTACACTCCTTGTAATACTTCAACGAATGTGCAAGCGACCATACCCATCATGCTTAATAATGGCACTATTGTAACTCCTGGTAAATATTGATATTTTAAAAGAAAAACTCGAGTTTTTGTTTCTCTAAACAAAATTCATTTTTAGGAATACCAGTTGTACTAGACTCGAAACGATTGACTCTCAATTCATTAATCAACGCCAGTGAAGGTAAAAAAGATTCGCCTCCAGAAGGTAAACGCAGTTCTCATAATGCCATTGAACGTAGATACAGAACCAGTATCAACGATAAAATTACCGAACTAAAAGATATGATTGTTGGAACCGAAGCTAAGGTAAGAGGTTCAAAAGAGATAATTAATTTAATTATTAGGCTTACCTCCTCAGGATCATTGACGTGATAATATTATTTCAGTTGAACAAATCGGCAATTCTAAGAAAAGCTATCGATTACATACGATTTTTACAAAACGCTAACGCTAAATTAAGACAAGAAAATTTAGCCTTGAAAATGGCCGCTGAAAAGCAAACGGTGAAAGATTTGCTGACTTGCACAGACAGTGTAGAATCCGTTGGTGCGATGACGCCTCCACATTCCGACTTCTCATCTACTTCGCCGAGATCTGCTTTGTCATCTTCACCATCGCCTCAGCATTCTCCTTATTCATTCGAGGTGATTTTCAATTATTTAATATAATTTTTTATTTTTTTATTTTATTTACCAACTCGTGTTTCTTGCATCAGTCTAAAGAAGAAGTCGTTGACGATGGCATATTTTATGGTTTACTGGATCATACCAAAATGGCCCTGTGCATGTTTGTATTGACCGCAGCATTTATCAATCCTTTCGGTGTTTTTATGGGATACACTAATAGTTTTCAAGATTATTCTCATTCAAATAGTAGAACTATTCTCAATGCACAAGGTTTGATTTTTAAATCATTACAGATTACTAAAATATATGATTGCATATTTTTACGAGCTTTTGTATTGCAGAAGATAATGAAACATGGTACGGTAGCTATTTACTGGCGTGGATTTTAAATTGGATTATGATAGTCGGCTGCATGGTTGGAATATTTTTATACGGAGATCCTGTCGTGCAATCGAAATCTGTTGTTGCGTCCAAGTTCTGGGCTCATCATAAACAAGCCGATGATTATATTGCTCGAGTAATTTATATTTTCGTGTAAATCGTGTTTCAGTATTCCCATCCGTACGATAATTTTGAATTGTTCCTTTAAACTTTTAGAGGAATTTTGGAGCTGCCAGCGTTGAGTTGCAAAAGTGCATACAACTGTACAATCGTCAATTACCGGTTACGAAATTTGGCGTGTTTGTTGCTCTTTCTTGGCAAATTTTCAGGCAAATACTGCATAGATTGTGGATTGGAAGATTTCTATCGAAGTATAAAGGCGGATTTTTCTGTAACCAGTTAGTATTTCACTGCTAGTATTGAAATTTAAAAATATGACAAAATTTTATATCGATTCACGAAATTTTATCTTACAGATTACGTAGAACAGAAGCTGGAAAATCAGCCAGAGAGCTGGCTTTGGTTTACAACAAATTGCATGAAATATATCTCATTAACGAAAACAACAGTAAATGGGTCGCCTTGTTGTTGAGTACAACCGCCATTAACATGGCAGAATTCGCTGGATTTTCTGTCATTGAACCGAACGAATTGGCTCATATGTATGTCTTGATGGCAATCACGTTGAAACAGTTCCGATATTCTTCTTTCCGAATGCTCGAAAAGTAATTATACCTAATAATCTAGTCTGATAGTGCACAATTACATTTGAACTTATTCGTATTCTTGATAACAGACACTACCTGAGTCTATCCAAGGCAATGACTATGAGAGCTTTGGCTACCAATGGAAAAGAACAAAATTCCGAAGTTCCTCCAGTATCAACGAACTGGTTAATGTCCCCTTACGCTGGATGGTTCTTTTTGAACCATAATTGGAATATCACTTTGAAAAACACTTCTATTTTTGCTCGCGCTGGTGATCCCACAAATCCGGTTGCGTACGTTTCACAGGTCAGCTGATTTTATGCAGATAATATGGACTCTAATCATTATATTCATTACTTATTAAATATCTGAATTTTAATAGGCATTTAGATTACATCTAATAGAAAACGCGTTACAAGTTTTGGTAAAACCTGGTTGTCAGTTGAACTCATTGAACGGAGATCAAGTTCTACGTAAAACAAAAATCCCCGATGTTTTATCTTACGTTCAGCTGATAATGGAAAATTCAGTTTTGGTTGATATGGATTCTCGGAAATCGCCTATTAATATCATCGGTAATATAATCATTTTTTCTAAGTAAGCTCCTGTAACATCGTATGATTGTTATTTTTGAATTATTTAGGATTTGAAGATCGGATCTCTCATTGGTGGTCTTGCGTAATAGCCGTGGCTGCGTACTGGATTTTGGGCGATGATAATCAAGCAGCTCAGTTATATGATACGATAGAAAATATTCCGGCAGAGATTGCTAAAGATCCTTTAGTAATCGCAATATTTGCAGCTTACGAATGTCGTAAAAGTGTCATAGCATCGAACAATGATAATACCGATGAATCAGTAATTTTGAAAAATTGCGATAGAGTTGGAAAATTGTTACAAGAGAGTATTTCTGTTACGGATTGCCTAGAATCGGATACAAAATCTCTAGTAAGATTATTCAGCAAAATTTTTATACGAATAATTGGAATTTATATTTTTGTTCTGTAGTATAGTAGCCGATCTTTGATTTTTGATATTTACATTTTCGTTCCCGGTGTGCATTGTGGTTGCATTGCATTTATGAGTAAATGTTGCAATGCTTCCGCTGTGCAATGCCGGTATCGATGGTGTTCAGTGGAATAATATTTTTGAGCCATCAAGCATTTTTGTAACTTACTTTAGTTATTGATTTGCGATTTTTTATATTTTTGATTATTTTTTGTAACTAAATATTATTTGCGTTAGAAACATGTTATTAGTTACCATAATTTTTCGCTAACCAGTTTCAGTTTTCCAAACTTGGAACTTGTACCCCTTCCGAGTTTTTCTAACCTGTCAATATTTCATTGTAATTTTATATTTTGATACATTTTTTGCAGTTTCAACTTTGTCAGCTGTTGGCTTGTGATTGGCTGCTAGAGACCAGAACTTTATTGTGGGAAAACAACTGCGAAGATGTATTGGAAATGAAACCGGTAGAATCCAATGTTTTACTAGGATTTAAAAATAATTTGAATTGTTTGCGGCTTATCACCAAAAATATAGAAGTAATTTTTTTCTAATTCTTAAAAATTAAAATTATACAATTTCGTACAGTCGTATATAAATGTATTTGATTTTATTTTCCTAGGGTACCATGCCCAGAGTATTTTTGTACGAAGCTGTCTCCAGGTTGATGGCGGGTGCAGCGCCAGGACGCACGCAACAGTTGCTAGAAAGTAGTTTGAGGCATAGAACGCAGCGTAGTTCTATAATTTGCGGCGGGAAAGGTAAACCTCACTTTCTAAAAGTTTCTTTAGGATAGTTTCTTTTAGTAATTACCGACTTTTTTTTTTGCGATGTTCATTATTTGCCTTCTTTTCTTTAGATAAATCGTCTCAATATATCGCCGGAGAAAGAGAACACGCCGCTGCTCTGTATATGGCTTGCAGACATCTACCAGCACCCTTGTTATCTTTACCCGGTGAACGTGCTAGTATGCTAGCGGAGGCAGTAAAAGCTCTCGAAACAGTTGGGGATCAAAAACGCTTGGATCAGTGTTACGAATTGATGAAATCAATTAGTACGAATTCTGTTTCTAATTAATAGGTTTTTTAAAGCATAGTTTTACTTTTTTTTTAAATTTGTGTACCTATCCTCTATTTTATTTATTTATTTATTTTTTTTTGCAATGTGACGATTCCTAATTTAACTTTCAAAGTTGAAAACGTTTTGTGTGAACGTTCATTTTCTTGTTTAATGTATGTTATAATTTTAAATTATATTTAAGCTGTATCATTTTAATTGTTCTGTTTTATGCACTAGTGTCAAAGATCAAGTGAAGAAATTTATAAATTTTTGTTCTTTAATATTATTTTTGTCTTTCAATTTGAACTAGTGACTCGACAAAAAAAAAAAAAAGTACCTAGAAGTACATACTTTTCGCTACTGCAACACAACTAATCAGCGGTAAGCGTTCCAGCAGGTGAGTGGATATTTTGGTAGGCAGTTAAGTAGGTGATAAGGAACCCACCTGTTCGAAAATTCCGCTACTTGTCGCTAGCAGTCTAAGGTTGAAGGTGCACATAAAACGTTTTTGCTGCTCAACTGCATAGATAATAGGATCTTCTTGAAAGTAAATTTCGTAATTTTTCCCAGGAAGTTAAAATCGGAATCATGTCTCAGTTTAATTGTTATAGAAAAGCGAGGTGTAGTTTAGAAAATTATAAGAAGAACAAGAACCAAGAAATAGTTAATAAGGCTATAAAAAAAACTAAGAGAACTAGAGACGTTGACGGAAATAATAGGTAAGTCGGCGTATTATTTACTAATAAATATAATTAGAAATACTATGCATTTTCTGCACTTTAGGAGCCTAATTAAATCATAGGTATCGAAATCGATTTTTAGATATCAACGTAGATAAAATATTGACTGAAATAAGAGCTCAAAACGCGCTTACACCAATGAGTTCCATACAGAAAATTGAAATTGTTCACCTCTGAAACGGACGATCCTCATAAGTTTAACTTGAAAACCAAGTCCGGAGAATACCAATTCGAAACGAAATATTTGTATGAGGATGATGAAGATATTGTTAGGGTCAAGGTGAAGGTAATATCGATATTCTTTTTTACCTATCTACTTATAAAAACGAGAAGATGATCATTTTTTTCCTACTTGGTGTTTCAGAGGCTCAAACGAGTCGCCTCTCCAGGTGTGAAAGCTAGGTCATCTGCTGCAGCAGTGCGGTATTTTAAAAAGTTTCTTTCTCCAGATGAAACGAAAGAAGACAATGATAAAGCTTTGATCAAGTTGCAATTCAGTCAAATCCATTCTCGTTTTCATATCTTGTAAGTTGTTTATTTTAATACAATATTGCAACTTTTAACAATATTCCAATTCAATTATTATTTACACTCTGTGGATGGAAATACTTATATTTCGATGAGACGCCTTCAACCACCACAACTGATACCGATCAGGAAGAATTTGATTAATATTTAATGTATAGCATGGGTACATAATTTCTCTATTTCGTTATCAAGATTATAAATAATAATAATTATTTCAATCCTTCAAATTTTAATTTTTTTGCAATGTGAGAATTATTCTTATTTTTACTTACAATGTTGGAAACGTTTTATGTGAACATTTTTTTTTTTTTTTTTTAATGACTAACTATGAATAATATGTTTTAAATTAAAATTTTAAATTACCTAGACTTGAGTTGTATCATTTTCATTATGTATTCTTTTATGTACTATTGTCAATAGTGTCGACAGAGGCGGATTGGTAAGGGGGGGGGGTGCAAAAAAATAAAACTCAGTAATTTTACCAACTAAAATATGCTAAAAGAGCATTAATTTGAAGATTTTTTTTTAAATTGTTGTATTTGAATATTGTTTTTGTATTTTTGTCTTTCAATTCAAAGTAGTGACCTGACAGAAAAAAAAATCGTCTAAAAAATTAAGTAGGTATTCAACCAGCAAGTAAGTATTGTGAAAATATTCGGTCATTTCGGTCAAGCGATATCAATAAAGGGATGCAAAAATTTGGTAAAATGAATCTTGACTACCTACTTCTTCTAATTAAATGAATTATATGAAAATTGAAAGCAAATTTGACAATTGAAAATATTCAACTGTCACTGTATGATAAAGATATTACGAATATTTAGCATTACTTTTTAATGAAGAAGTTTATGTCATTTTAACTAAATAATTAAATCCTTTATGACGATAAAACAGAAATACAACAGTTGAACTTTCCAAAGTAGCTTCAAGGTGAAGAATGCATTCCGTTCATTCTCAAACAGCAAATTGTCGCTTGAGGCTTGTTTCATTAAACTTGCGTACGCGACTACTTCACGTTTACGTCAGAGTTGAAAGAAAACTTTTCTATCAGTATTAAGGAAAGCGTTAGTTGAGGTATTCGAAAACGGAAATTTTTAAACAGAAATGTGTTTACCTTCTTTGAGAGGGTATATGTAGAATTAATAATATTCCTTCATAGAATTCCCGTGTATTTCGTTAATTGCCTAAAATACTCGCACTTTTAATTAATTGAAGTAAGTATCGTTATCATTTGAGGGTTGAAATACTTACTCGGGAAGTTTTTGAGGAAGGGGTGTCATAATAATTGATAGGTACCTATGCCCAGTACATAAGTATGGAAAGTGACATATTATTTTTTGTTAGATAAGTATTTATAAAAATTAAAACAGCATATTTTACAAGTTACAAATGAAAAGTGTTAAAGGCGATTCGTATTAAAAATGAAAAAAATACAAAAAACAAAGCGGAAATTAGCTGATATCATTCTGTTTTTTTTTCAAACGTTAGCTAATTAAACGCACTGTTTTCTTTTTCAGAATGTTTAACGGTACACCAGAGATTAAAACTTCAAATTACCTATTTTCTTTTCGAATTTTCTGCCCTTCTGTTTCACAAACCGTGTTCCTCATTTGGGTTTTCTCGCGTGTTTATCAGTGGACAGTTGATTTGTGTACAAGGGATCCCTCACAAATCACGATTTTACGTTTTCCGGCCTTTTAGTCCTTTTATCCTGAAATAAAATATTACGTTTAACACGCTAACTTTTATCGGACATTTTTTATTATTCTATATATTTTTTTCCTTTTCTTTTTTTTTATTGAAACTGTTCTATGTTTTCATTGTTTTGGCAGCTAACCGATGGCGATGCCGGTTTGTTTGTTACGCTACTGGGTGTAATTAGATAAATTTATTTTTTCGAAATGTTTCCCACCGAGTTGCCTTGTTTCGAACTTTTGATCAGGTTCGACATAGGTTGAGTAAGAACAATCATCCTTTCCTTTAGCGTAGAAGTTGACAAGATTTTTAGAATTATGCGAATAATCTTTCTTAATAGACAGTATTCACGTCTGCCTTCGAGCGATGAAATAATAACTGTCATGTTTTCAAAAGTTCCACCGCGGTGTTATCCTTTTCTTTATAAATCTTTCCATCTGAGAGAATTGAGAGCAATGAGAAAACAATTCGATAAATTCGATAGTTCTGTTGCGCATGGATTTCATGACGTTTTTAGGATTAGTGTATTCTAATTTGACTTAAAAAAAACAAACATTATACTAGTATCTAGTAACTATAATTCGGGAATCAAAAAAATTTCAATTTAATTTGAAATCAAAAGTCAAAACATTAAAATAAAAAAATAAAATAATTAATCTCAAATAGGTTGAGACGTTGAAGTTGAAGAAGAAGAATGCGAATTGCAAATGCAGTTCGGTGATTGGCTGGTGAGTTGTAAAACGATTTCTTATCATATTCATATCAATGCACGTGACCACGTGTTTATAAACAAAACAATTATTCCAATTTTTGGTATTTTTGTAAAAATTGTGAAGATTTGAATAAATGCTGGAATAAATAATATGTGTTCGTTCAAGTCAAACTTCAGATGTTTAGTGATCGGTGTAGATGAGTAATGTGTACGTTGATATTCCTATACCTACGTAGTTCTTTGGTTTCATTTATCGTACACTCTCGATTGAATTTACCCCATATCGTCCACATCCATTTCCAATGAAAAGGTACGTGCTACAGCAATAATAACATTACTTAAAGTCTTAAGGTACGTATTCGATTAATTATCAAAATAATTTTCATATTTAAGTCAAAAATGTAAGCAGACATAGAATATTGCAGATGTTAGATAATTATCCTTATTGGTGCATGTTATGATTTCATTACAGCCGTGTTGGTACCTTCTACCTTTCATCTTTTTGATTGACATTCTGCGGGAAAAATGAATTCTCGAGTAATAAAAATTTACTGACAGTTCTCCAATTCCTGCCTTTGAGCAAATAGTTGGCTCATCTAAGAATGTCTTGTATACCTTTTACGAGCCGTGTAGCTCATCTGACGCTGATGCTAATACCATAACGACGGGGCCGGGTGTTTCCTTAGTTTCTCTTCTCTAGCGAAATTCGGATGTTTTACCTGCGGAAAAATTTTTAAAACGCCTTTGTTAATTTTTTCTACGCGTTTCTGCGGAAAAATGTTCGAAAGGAACTCACTCTCTGATACTAACCGGAGGCAAAACTTCATTAAAGTATATTCAACTAAAGGCGAACGTTTTTAATAAAAATGTCAAACATTCTTCTTTAAAAATATAACCATTAAAATATCGATAATAACTCGCGGTTTTCAGCATCGAACTATATTTGGTACTTTGAAAATCGAATTTATATTCAACCCTTGGGAAACGAACTCCCCCTTCCCCCCAGAACATAACACTCGACGAATTCCGGTTCAATAACAACCTGAAGCAAAATAAAAAAAAATGTCCATTATGATGTTTACAATAAATTGAAGCGTCATCGAGTCTGGTCGACAAATAAATTCCAATAATAATGGTTTAATATTCGAGGAAGAAAAACAACAGAACTGTGAAAAATCGAAAACCGAAAGAAGAAAAAAAGTCAAAAGTTAGGTCGGAAAGGCACCGCTTGCGGGGATTGTAAAAAGTAATCTCCCCATCGAAAGCTATTAAAGGGTTCTTGGAATTAAGTTCTCTCTATCACTGCTGGAATGAAAGAGAAGAGATACCATTCATGAAGTAGAAACAAAGTGACCCAAACTATAAACGGACGTTTGGGTTTAAGCCAAATGAACATCACCTAACAACCGCACTAAACTATCAAGTTAAAGAGCATTTTTTATTTTTACGATAAAAACTACCGCAACTTTTTCTCTCATTGTGTGTTCTTTCAAATGAACACTAAAAACTCTGTTAATGTACCCGAAAAAACGGTTTCATTTCGGTAAATTTTTGCGTCTCGCGAAATTTCAAATCTTAACATCTTCGTTACATAAACACAATTTAATGATAATCATGTTTTCACGCGTTATAAAATATATACACAATAAAAACTCACTTAAGTACTTTGTTGAAAATTTTCTATGAGATGAATGCGAATAAAATTATTAATAATTTATCTTTTGAAAAGAAAAGGCTCTGATGTAGTGCGGTGGGGGTGGGGGGGTCAAATGTCCTTCGAACGAACTTCAAATTTTTTCAAGGTTTGTTGATTTGTAACGGTAAAAAATAGTTTTAGAGAGACACTCCGAGTATAATATGGAAGATATAAAAATTCAGTTTTTTTTTTTTTTTTTTTTTGAGAAATTGAGAGTAATTGAAAAAATTCTCCCAAAAATGAGAGATTTCATCAAAAATATTTTTTGCTATAACATACCTATTTGACAGTAATCAAGATTAGGTATCTAGTTTCTCAAAAAAATTCACATTTTTTCATACTAAAAAATAGAGATTTTTTACAGAAATTTTTTTTCATTAGGTAAGTATTATTATTTCCCCAAAAAAATTGAAAAGATTTTTTATCCAAAATTTTGAAAAATGTTATTTATTATTATTTTCAAAAAAAATTAGACATTTCTCCTATAAAAAATTGAATTTTTCTCAAAAATTGAAAGGTTTTAAAATAGAGACTTTTCCTTAAAAAATAAAATACTTTTTTGTCATAAAAATTGAAAAAAAAATCTTTAAAAATTTGAGAATGAAGAGTAAAAGATCTATTTTTAAATGAAAATTGAAAGAAAACATTTCAACTTTTCTTCAAAATTTGACACTTTTAGACATTTTTTCAGACAATCTGAATTAGATTTTTTTAAAGATCAATTTTTTAAAATAAATTTGGCCGTTTTTTGCATCGTAAAAACTGACGATTTTTCAAAGGAGCGGCTCCAAAAAAATTGAGTCAAGTATTTTTTATCTCAAGAAAATTAAATGTATATTTTTCTTTTTTTATGAGAATGTGAGATTTTCTTCTATAATTTTTTTTTTCAAAAATTTGAAAAATATTTTTTACCTAAAAATTGAGATTCATCAAGATTTCTATTTTCTTGATAAAACTAGAATTTTTCTTTCTGAAAATGAGAAATTTCATCCGAAACAAAGAAGATAATTTTTTCTTTTAAAAAGTTTAAAGATTTTTTAAAATTTTTTTTGAGATTGAGACTAATTTTAAACAAATTTCCAAGAATAAGAGATTTCATTCTAAACAGAGAGGATCGAAGATTTTTTTTCTCCCTCAAAACGAGAGATTTGATCCTAAGAAACAAAAATAGAGATTTCTTTCTGTACAAACTATAGAACAAAAAAAAAAAAAAAAAAAAATGAGAAATAATTTTATTACAGAAAAATGAGAAATTTTCTCTTCCAAACAATTGTCTCGTGTGTCCCAAATCCACGGGTCCCAATTCCACGTGTCTTAAATCCACGTGTTCCTAATGCACGTGTACCGAATCCACGTGTGTCTCGAATCCACGTGTGTCTCAAATCCACGTGTATCGAATTCACGTGTGCCAAATCCACGTGTTCTAAATTCACGTGTCCCGAATCCACGTGTTCTAAATTCACGTGTCCCAAGAATTTGGCTTTATGTTGGAAATCGATCAAATTTTAAAAATTTACCTACGTTTATTATTTAAAAAACAATTATAAAATAAATTATAATTTTGTCAAATTTGAAAAATTTCCAAAGTGGATAAAAGTTTCAAAATTTGCAAATAATTTCATTTTTTTTAAAAGTTTGTTAGACTTTTAAATAATTGAAACGAAGTTTTTAATTTTTTTTACGAGCCGAAATGCAGAATTTTATTTTTTAGCAACCGGAACTCCGTTCCACCTCGTTCCAGCTCAATTCGAGCAATAGTGCAAATCGATTGAAAATTCGCCGAGATGGAATTTTTAAGTGTAAAATCAAGTATTTTGAGGTACCATCAGTCCTAGGTGAGGTACGCGTATATAGAAACTTACTCATTATACAACCTTGGAAAATATTTCAAGCCAAAATCACCCTTACACATGTAAAGAAGCTCAATTTTACATTTTTTTCTTTGAATAAAAATTCACAAGATAACCCACTCGTTGAAGCTAATGACAAAATATTCCGCTGGCATTTTGATTTAAAATTTGAAACGTAGCATTTTTCACGAATTCGATGATTTTTGGCGTGAATATGAAGCACTGAAAAACATAGCAACGTATGTAAAATCGGAAAATTTCCAGTAGGTGTACGTTTGGCACCCGCTCAAGTTCTTAATTAAGTGTAACAGGGCTTTTGGCGAAAATGTTCGAAGGCAATTGACTGAGTCAGAGAGTGAAATTAAATCGTACCTATTTTATAGAAATTCAGATACCATATTCGTAGGGGGTTTGAAAAATTTATCGATAAAAAAAGGCAAAAAGTGCAGATAAGAAAAATAACCACTGCCAATCGTAAAAGCCTTTATAGCAGTCGTAAATTAGAATATTCTGATTCTTAAGTTTCAATGATGAATTTTCGAAATGTTTCGTACGAGTTTTAATGCACTCTAGAGGGATATTAAGATGAAAAGTTGGTTCGTTTTTCGAACTAACAAAATATTTTTTACGATGTAATAATACAGACATACGCGATGCCCAATTTACTATTTTGAGAAAAATCTGTTTCTCGATGTGTGTGAAAATTTAATACTAGTGTAGTATTCAAATATTCGATATTTTTTCGTAGGTATATCTAATATTAGATCAGTTGAACAAAAGTTTTTTCATTCGACTAATATTTTATCTCACGAACTTTTGTACGTACAAGTGAGCATACACATATATCCAGATTAAGTTTTATCGAGAACTATTTACTTATACTTATTGTGGGCTATGAAGTTATACCTACTTATTTGATAAATAGGTATAGGTAGGTAAATAAGTATATATAAAAACCGTTGCAAAGAAAAATTTTCTCGCATTAGTCATTCAGATCGTCAATATACGTACCTAGCATACCACCTTATAAAAAAGTTACTTAGAAAATTCAGAGATCTGCTGATGACACGGCAAACGAATGGTCACCGAGTATTATAGCGTTGAACTTCTCATTTACAAAATTGGAGGACCATTTCGTACATTTCTATGATATAGAAGATGTTACTTTTTCTATTATATCTCTGACAACGACAAACTGTTATATGTACTATTCGAGTGCTTATTTTTAAATTATAACTTTGCGCCATAAACGTTGTAAAAGGGTCCTGATTTTAATGTTTATTTCGCGAAGAAGTGAAAAAGAAATGATACGAAGGACCTATATTTACGAAGTAGAACGTCATGTGCATTAGGGCATCACTCGTTCAAAGGAAAAACTTCAAATTTTTGGTCTTTTTTTCCAAATAGAAAGCATTTTTCAACTTCTCGCATTTGATGAATAAAGTCTCGCAAGTTTTTAAAAAGTGAGTCGGTCGTACTTTATTTTATCCCTGTTTTCTTGGCCGATGAATTTTTCAAATGGATGAAAAATACGAAAGAATTTCTGCATATTTTCTACTTACCTACGAGGGAATGAATTTGTTATGGCGTTCGTCGTTCAAAAAATAATATTGCATTTCATCGTTTTTTCGAGCGAGTGACACTTGTAGAGAAATTTTTCATGAGTTTAAAAAATTGTCTGTGTTTCCTAGGTACTTGTATTTGTACTTGCACTAAGATGAAAAAATGTGGAAAGTGTATTATTGATACTAATCCTGTACGAGTAGACCAGTGCGCGCCGTGCGCTCGTAGAAAAATAAGGTTACAATATTTGTAAGCCTACTTATGTCGCTTTCGTTTTGAATTTTTTTTTTAAATAATTAAGTATTGAAAGCTCCTTTTTTAATTTTTTTGTTTTGAAAGTATACTTTATTTTTTTAAATACCTAATTATTACTTAACTACGTAGACTTAATCATTTGTCAATTTCTTTAATTTTTTCTAATAATATATATTTTTTTTTTTCAACAGAACATTTTTTTTTTGTAAAGGAAATTCCATTTTTTAATTTTTTTAAAAAATTTTTATACCTAGGTAACGAAAATTTTTTAACAAAACTTTTTTCCAATAATTATGTATTTTTTCAATATTTTCATTGAAAATGTTTTCCATAAAAAATGTTTGTTTAATGGTTTTCCCAGAGGACGTTTTTAACGAGAAATATTTTTAATTTTTTTTTAATGAGGATTTTTCTTGTAATTTTTTTTAGTGCAACGGATTTTTTCCAAACAGATAATTTTTTTCTACTTTTTTTTTCAAGAGAAGGTTTTCTGCCAAAAATATTTTTCTGGGAATTTTTCTAAGAACACTTTTCATAATTAATGAGTGCTTAGTTATTTTATGAGGTTTTTCCGAATTTTTTTTTAGAACTCCTTTCAAAATCAATTTAAAAAAATAAAAACTACTTTAAAAGGAAACCGATTTTGTATTTTTTTTCAATTCTTTCTGAACAGAATTTTGTAAAATTGTTGAATAAAAAGTTTCAATATTAAAAAAATTTACAATCCTCCTTTTTTCGAAATTTGTTTAAATTTTTTCATTTTCTTATTTCATTACTATGAATAATTTGTCACTATACCTATATTATTTCAATAGTACCTACTTAATTTTTTGAAAATTTTTTCTAGAAATTTTTTTACAACTTTTACCCATTTAAAATCAATTTTGTTTTTCAAAAAAAATTTACGTACTTTTAAGCAAATCTGAAAATCTTCAACTTTAAAAAAATTCATTTACCCGAGCGGCACACTCGATCGATAATATCGGAAGATGTAACGTATCGATAAAAAATCGTTTGAAAATCTATAGATGTTCTCACGATATTATAAAGATTTATCGGTACAACTTCATAGGCAAAAAATCTAAAAACTATCGAATTCGATATTATTAAGATTTTATGACGATATTCGTCAACGATACTATCGACAAAGAATATTAAATTTATCGAATTCGATTTTCCACCGATTTTGTGCAGATATTTGAAACTACATTATCGACAAAGAATATTAAATTTATCGAATTCGATTTTTTAACGATTTTGTAAAGATATTTAAAACTATATTATCGACAGATTATATGAAATTTCTCGACTTCGATATTTTAACGATCTTGTGACGATATTTGAAACTATATTATCGACAAATAATCTGAAATTTCTCGAATTCGATTTTTTAACGATTTTGTGAAGATATTTAAAACTTTATTATCGACACGTAATCTGAAATTTCTCGAATTCGATTTTTCAACGATTTTATGACGATATTTGAAACTATATTATCGACACGTGATATGAAATTCCTCGAATTCGATTTTTCAACGATTTTGTGGCGATATTTGAAACTACATTATCGACAAATAATCTGAAATTTGTCCAACGATTTTGTGACGATATTTGAAATTATTTCCAAATTTTAAAAATTGGTGAAAATTTTTCTAAGTCCAACACGTCTGGAAGTACTAAACTGCCTATTATAAGCGTTTTATTGCTAATTCCTCAACGATAAGGTATGGCATAGTGGTTAAGGAAGAGGATTACCATGCAGGAGGTAGATGGTTCAAGCCCCACGGGTGGCAGATTTTTTATAATTTTTTTTGACCTTTTTCTGAAATGATCCTCTTACCGTAACATGAATAATGTGTTTAGGCATAGTTTAATGTATTAATTATACTAATTAATGATTTTTAATTATAGAAAGAAGCTAGTAAAAGACAAAAAATCGGAATAAAAAATCGATAAAAAATCGACAGAATATCGAATTCTATAAAGTGTCGCGAAAGTTCCGCCTAAATCGTGAAATTATCTTTCGATATTATAGATATATTATCGATAAAATATCTTACTATAATCTCGAAATTTTTGCTAACTATAATTCGTCGATAATCTATCTATATATCGAAAGATAATTTCACGATTTATGCGGAACTAACGCGACACTTTATCGAATTCGATATTCTGTCGATTTTTTATTTCGATAATTTGTCGAGTGTGCTGCTCGGGTATATTCAACTTTTAAAAAATGTTTTAAAAATGATATTGAAAAGAAAATTAATAATTCCAATCTTAATAATGAATGAAAAAAATGAAGACGGGACAAAGCAAATGCAATGCAATGTAGGTATATTTACTTTTAATAAATTAAAAATAGTATTTAAAATTTTCTAAAAAAAATTGAGAAAAATATTTTTAGAAAAGCATGAAAAAAATTTTTCAATCATAAGTAACTAAATAGGTAAGCTAATTAAGAAACCTTTAAGATTTTTGTGAACCCCTTTCGGAATTTTTTCAGCATTTCTATTTTGAATACCCACGATTTTTGAGGTTCTCCTGCATTAGTCCAAGTGGGGAAAAATTTGAGCACCCACGAATAAAAATGTAAAGTGACGCCATTGGATCTTTCCTTTTCCACATTTGGTTATTTCCGTTCATCTTGCAGGAACCGAGTAGGTATGTCTAATCTTTGAAGTAGAAACAAGCTTCATTACTTCGATAGGAGTATGAAGAAATACGAGGTAACCACAATAATAGGGTAGGGAGGAAGTTTCAATCAGTAGATATATTCTCGTACATACGTAAAAAAATATTATTGTTACAAAAAAATCCCATTCTGTTGGTTCGTACAATACAACTTACTTCAGTATGAATAATATGGAATAAAAGCAGCTGACTCAGCGGCCAGCATTCAGCGAACCATATAAAAATAGATTTATAGAAGGAAGCCGACCCGATTTTAAGAAATGCTAAACCTCCCCCCATCAATCATTGTTTACACCATTACATAGAACGCCCCCAACTCAATCAACCGCTACTGTTCCTCATTTCTTTTTATTTCCTTTTTTTTTTTTTGCTGTACCGCTGTAATGAACAAAACGAAGCTATCATTGAGCTATCATCAGTTGGTAAGAAATATATTATATTCAAAAACAAAAAAAAAAAAGACAGAAAGAAAAGAAAACTGCAACGAAATGTATTTGTGAAAGGAATAAATGGTTCTTAAATTTTCCACCACTGCTATCCTCGCTTTTCATCCTTCGCGGTTATGATGAAAATTACGAATGTTTGACGATTGTTATAATTTTTCGTCTCGGGTATTGATTCGAACAAATGAATAATTTTTCGGTGAATTTATCTCGTTATAGATGTTTTTACAATTTTTTGCGGTGTTTTCTTTCTTTTTCATAAGCTACAGCGGTTAAGAAGATAAGAATCCTTTCTCACTTTGAGAATTCACGTATCATAAAATCGTAGAAATTGTTTTTCAACTCATTTTTGGTTAAATTCTGAAATACGAAAAATGGCTTACCTACTTGAGAAGAGAGTTGAAGATTTTCGGTCTTCTCTTTTTTATTACCTTCCATAATTTAAATAAAATATGAAGAAAAAATAAATAAATTTTTATGTTCGGAGAAGTTCGGACACCTTTACGAGGAGCATAGCCGGCGAACTGAGTGTAGCGAGCGTGCTTTCGCTACACATGTGAGAGCTTCAGCAACACATGACAGAGTTTACAGCAACCCAGGTTGCTGCAAATTTTTAATTTTTTCAAAATTTATTTCGCGTGTAGTTAAATGCAGAAAACGCAAATTTTTTCATTCAAAACCGTAATTTTTGAAAAAATTTCACCCTCGCTGCGCTCGAGCAACATATTATTTTCTGCTTTTTTAATAGTGATAGCACTGATAGCGAAGGTGGAAATTTTCAGTCGTTTCAATAGAAAAAAAAAAAATCAATACCTATTCTCACATATTTTAGATTTTATTAAAAATTGGGCATTTTTTAGATTTAAAAAAAAATATTTCCACATACTTATTTTAGGTTTTAAAAAAAATATTTTGCACACCCTAGTTATAATTTTAAAGCTTCGTTGATATATTTTTTATTTTTTTTATTTTTTAATATGCAGAACAAAAAAAAAATATTATAATTAAGCTTCGTTGATACATTTCTTAATTTTTTTTTTTTTTTTTTTTTTTTTTTTTTTTTGGTACTCCGAACAAAACAAAAACCCAAAATGATTGCTTAATTCTATACACTAAAGCGCCGAAGATGGAACTTGGAAGTCACATTTTTTCAACTTTGAGTTTTTTACGTTTTCTGAATTTTCAACACTTGTAGGTTCATAAACTCTCGAAACCAAAAAAAAATGGACTTCCATCTTTGGCGCTTTAGTGTATAGAATTAAGCTTGGTTGATTTTTTTTTTTTTAATTCAAGGTTCACTTTTTCTTATCATTTTTTTACACCCCCCCCCCCCGGTTAGCATTCATTTCTGACTCCTCATTTTGATCCCCCTCCAAATATATTCAGCTACAGCAACACATGTGAAAAATTCAGTTCGCCGGCACTGACGGGGAGAATTTTTTTCTAGCTTTTCGTAACTAAAAATAATATGAGTACTCGGGTGATTCTTATTTCGGATTTTTGAATTTTTTTCTTCTCACCCCTTCCCAAAGTTGTTTCTTTTCATGAAAAAATAATTTATTATTTTTTATTTGTCCAATAACTGAATTTCAAGTGCTGTCACTTTCAAAATTAGGATTAGGGACACCACTTAAAATTCAATTTTAGGAAAAATAAAAACCTGTGAATCATTTCCTAATAAAAAGCAATACGAGTAACTTTCAAAAATGTTACTTTTTAAAAAATTGTGGATGCCTCAAGGTAAGTACATACCTCTTAAACTCAGTTTGGGAGAAAATGAGGGAATTAAAACGTATAATTCTTATTGAAAGGAACAACTTTGATAATTGAAAGTACGTCTCATTTTATTTTTTTGAAGTGAAAAAATCGATTTTTTTTTGAATTGGGAATAATTTTTGTTGGGATTTTAGGACCTTTATTTTAAATTTGTTTGAAAGATATTCCATTTTTAGGTATTAATTTTTTTTTGAAGCAAAATAATTTCCCAATTTTTTAGAATGACAATTTTTTACAATTTTTTAGAGTGAAAAAATTTCTCAATTTTTTAGAATGAATTTTTTTACAATTTTTTTACAAAAAATCCAATTTTTAAGAATAAAATTTTCTGGAACTAAAAATTTTTCAAGTGGGTACCTAATTTCTTTTGAACTAGATAATTTTTCATTTTTTTGAAATGAAAAAATTATACCTACCTGTTTCTCGACTTTTTCCAGAAATTTTTTTTTTCGAATTTTTTCAATATAAGATCGTATGGGCAAAATTAGAGGGAAAACGGACCATAAAAAATTAGCCGATTTTTGGACATAGGATAATCAAGGTTCTATGTGCGTATGTGAAATTTTGAGAAAAAGAGCGCACATTCATTTCTAGCCGAATTTTCTAAAATTCGGAATTATTTTTTAATGCACTACAAACAATTTGAAATAAAAATACATTTAAGAAGGAGGTTTTTTTAATTAATCGAAAAAATGTATCAAATTGAATTACCGAGAATAATCTACCTAGTTCATTAAAAATGAAACTTTGTTTACGTGTGATTACTTTAGAAGCAAAAAATCCTCAAATGCGAAAATTTCCTTTTAAAGAAGAAGTATAAACAATTTTGCGAAACAACGAATTTTAATTGTTTTATGTTACTTTTTTTCAGTTTAAAATTGGGTCGTTTATCGCCAGAAAACATTTAATTCTTATCTGTGTTCGATCTTTGTTGAACTTAGCAACTCTATAAACTTTCGGTATTTATTTTAAGCTTCAACTTAAAGCTTTCTTCTAAACATAGGAACCCACATTGAAATAGTCAACTGTGTTGTTATGTTTACTACTCGTACAATCATCTGTAAATTTCGTTTTTCGCTATCGTCTGTTTTTTATTTTATTTTAATTTTATTTTAAAAATAATGACTGGTAATTATAAGTAAATTGAAATCTTGAAAGGTACTTACGATTTTGTATAATTTTTGAAAAAAACCAAACGACCAAACGTATGCGATGAATTTCATTTTTTACGAAGTGAAAATTTCAATAATTTACCACTAAATTTTGGCAATTTTTGAAACTATAAAATTGAAAATGAAACTTATGCAAGTGAATAATTTATCTTCGTGAAATTAGTTTGGTTGGAAATAATTGACGAACGACTTAAAATAACATCAGTTCCTACCATATTTATTTATAATGAACATTCGACTCGAATCGAATAATAATTATCATTAAAAAACATAATAGACGTTTTGTTATTTTTTAATTTGAATAATTTAACAAACTAAAATAATGATTACTTATCTATCGGAAATTATAATTTTATAATTAATTAATACTAATAAAAATTTTAATCTTACGCCTTGCAAGTTGCAAGTGTAGTCTAAGAAATGAAGTTGTTTATTTTTTGGCGGTGGAAAAAAAGAGAAAGTCTTATTGATAATATCAAAGGATGGACAGAAGATGAGCGAATGAAAAAGTGTTTGCGGGGAAAAACAATTAAATTATGAAAGTTTAAATGAAGCAATTTCAAATGCGGGTATGAGTGTCAGCACTTTAACAATACTGCCTCAATTAATAGTTTACCCTTCCGTCGGTTCGTTTGTCTGTCTTACTTCGTCTTGAAGCTTTATCCGTTAAAATTTGTAATCTCTATCTTCTTTCAATAATGACATTCATTAAAAGTTGCTAATGAGTTAGAACAGCAGACATGACAGCGTAAGACAACAACTGTTACGGGTTTTTTTCTTCTTTGCGATTTGGTGTTTGGTATAAAAGTTTTATAAAGTTTTCATGCCTTCGTACCGATTATATTCAGGCTTATAGTAGAAAGTAAAATATAAGAGGTGTAAAATTAAATATTCCAGTCTAGACAAATAATCAAATCAGACCTACTTAATTTTCACCGAAAATATATTACCTATAGGTATTTATATAGTAAAAAAATTACTTCGGTATTTTTGCAAAAAATTCAATAATAATGGAACGTTTACTCCAGAGATTTTTTTTTCAGTGACACGTGATGAAGAAAAAAATGATTATCAATAACTGAGGTATCGCGTATTACTCGCTATTCAATTTTCAACTGTGAAAATCGGCGAAAATTAATTGAAAGCTAGGAAATTAATGGTAGTTACGCCCTTTAAAATTACAAATCGTAAAATGCGTGCTTTGCGGATGTTCCAAAATTCCAATTAATGTTCGTCCGTGCATGTTTAATATTACTTAGTTACATCGAAAGTTAATTTAACTTGTAGTAAAATGTTCGCTAATCGTTTATAAACATGCTTTCGCCAATGAATCGCAAAAACAAAATTATCATCTATGAAGAACTAAACTTATCTCGAATTCTATAATTTTTTTACGGTAATTATTTCGAAATAGTTTCGTGTTTTCGGACCATTTGAAAATTTAAACCTTGTAAACGAATACGTGTAGGTATAGGTGTAAGTACCTATACCTGAGTGCGTTTACCTACTTCATATGAGTTTAATTACCTGTTGGACTACCTCAACTTTTAATTATCCAACTCTGTTGCGAAAATTAAATGTCTCAATTTAAAAATAAGTAGGTAAATTCCGAATTTACAGTTTGTAGTTATGGTGACTGGATTCAAAATTGGTATACCTAATTCCGTTTCACAAAGAAAGAAGTACAGAACATTTCAGAAACTGAAGAATACTGAAAACAATAGATTATTTAAGATTTTACCAAAAACAATTGCTTGAAATTATGTTTTAATCCGTTTTTAATTTTTTTTTTTTAAATTTTGGGGCATGAACTTCTTTTCCTATAAATATTGAAGTAACCGATATAACTTATGTGCTACATAATTTCACGTAAGTAGGTATTGGTTAATTTTCGAAAATTTTTATTTAAAAAAAATAAGATGAAATTGAAATCTTTTAAAATATTTTTGTGTTTTCGACACTTTTCATATTATGTTAATTTTAATGAAGTGATAAATGAATTATATGGGTAGAGGTATACTTCCAAATGAAGATGTAACATACCTAATAGGTTAAGTATTCTAACGTGCAGTTCTGGTTTGTTTCGGTAGTTCACAAGTGATAATTACGCGATTCCAAAAGTAAGCTTGGTAGTTGGCATTTTTTATGGTTGCCGGGGGTCAATTCAGAGAATGGAAAAGTGTTTAAAAAAAAAATAGTTGTAGGGCCGACAAATTGTAATTTTCTATGGAGTATAAATTCTCAATTTCTTCTCTTAGGGTTTGACGGGGCTTTGGTTTGACGCATGAATGGGTTAAAAAATCTTCAATGATAAGTGTGAGAATGTTTTTTTTCCTCCAAAAATTTGAAAATATTTTTATTTAAAACAAATACCTAATGATTTTTCTCCATAAAAATTGAGATTTTTTCAAAAAAAAAAACAACATTTTTTTCTCAAATTTAAAAAAAAAAATCAAGAAATTTTTTTGTCAAAAAAAATTGGAAGACTATCCAAAAAAATTGCTACATTTTCAAATGGATCTGATTTTTTTAAATACATTGATGAGACTTTTTCTCAAAAGAAAAAACTGAAGTAATTTTTTTTCTGATAAAAGTTGATTTTTTTCGCTATAATAATAAAAAATTCTCTTTTCTTTGAAAAATTCTCCAAGAATTTTAAAACAATTTTTACCTACTTTAAAAAATTGAGACATTAAAAAAAATGATTTCTTTATCCAAAAAATCAAGCAATTTTCTTTTTGAAAAAATTCGAATTGAACTGGTACCAAAATTTTTTTTAAATTCTTTGATTGTTTTTTCAGTAGATAATTTGAAAATTACCTATTCTCAAATTTTTTAAGAAATAATTTTCAATTTTCAAGCATAAAAAAAGAAATTTATCTATTGAGAAAAAGTATTTTTTTATGCAGGAAGAAAGTTCTCATTTTTTAAGAAAAAAAATGTAATATATTTCTAAAAAAAAAAAAAAAAATTAAATTTATGAAAATAGGCAATTTTTTAGAGAAGAAAATTTTTAAAAAATAATAATATTTCTTCAATTTTTTTTGAGAAAATACCTAATCTTGATTATGGTAAAATATTTTAGAACAAAAAAATATGTTTTGTTTAGAATAAAATCTCTCATTTTTGAGGAAAATTTTTTCAATTAATCTCAAATTTTCGAGGAAAAATACAATTTTCTTATAGAAGGAAATTTCTTAATTTTTCTGAAGTACATAAATAATAATTCTCAAGTTTTTGAAGAAATAGTGAAAAATTCTTTAATTTTTTAAAAGAATAAACTCGGCGCTTTGCGCCTCGCCAGGGGGGCTTCGCCCCCTGGACCCCCCTGGTTGGCTCTATTTCAACACTACGTTTGAAAGTATGAAACGAGTTAAAGCGAGTTAACTCTCACTCCCGGGTTAACTTCAGGGTTTGTGCAAAATCACGTTGTTCAAGGTCGAATAACAGTGAGTTAGAAGTGAACTATAGGGTTAATACATTTCTGTTAACTCCTCGTCGAAGCTAGAGTTAGAGTTAACGAAGAGTTTACTTATAACTCACTGTTATTCGACCTTGAACAACGTGATTTTGCACAAACCCTGAAGTTAACCCGGGAGTGAGAGTTAACTCGCTTTAACTCGGTATTGTACAACTAGCCCATAGTATATGCTTTTACTCTGTGACAAAATGTCTAAAAGTCACGAATATTAAAAAAAAAAAAAATTCGGACTGTTTGACAAAAAGCCTAAAAGTCATAAATTTTTTTAAAAAAATTTCAAGTTTCAAAATGTCCAAAAGTCATAAAAAAAGTTTGAAAATGTCAGAAAGACATCCTTCTAAAAAAATTTCAAAGTTTCAAAATGTCTGACAAAATGTCTGAAAGTCATCTTCCTTTCTAAAAAAATTTCCAAGTTTCAAAATGTATGACAAAATGTCAGAATGTCATCTTTCTAAAAAATATACTTAAGTTTCAGAATGTCTGACAAAATGTCTAGAAAATGTCTAAAAGTCATAAAATTTCAAAAAATTTACAAGTTTCAAAATGTCTGACATAATGTCTGAATAATCGAATTTATTAAAAACTAAATTTTAAAAAAAAAATTCGGCTAAAAATTTAAGTTTTTTTATGTCATCGAAACCTAACCTAATCTAACCTTTTTTTTTTTTTTTTTAACGAGGTACCCCAGTCCACACTAACGTGGTGGGGCAATTTTATTTCAAAAATAGGTGTACATATGACTACCACAGAGCCCCTGACCAAATGTTTTTCGGGTTACTCTGTGGTAGCACTAAAATAATATTTAATTAGACAACTTATGAATAACGTAGGGGGCGGCGGTCCGTACAACTTAACTTAGTTCTTTTAATGAAATTATGAATAATACATGTTTATAGACTATTTGAAAAGATAAGTTTGTCCAGTTAGGGGAAATTGTATTTTTCATACTGAGAGTCCATAATTTCTCTACAAAATTTCTTAAAGTTTGGGGTATAGTACTTAAGTGGTGAGTTTTTAAGATCGTCTTCAATCGAGTTAATAAATTCGTTTCTTTTATCATTTAGATAGGGACATTTTTTAATTAGATGCCAGGAAGTTTGTTCATGATATCCGCAGTGACATGCTTGGTTTTCAGATTTTTTAATTTTATGGAGAAAATTTTGGAAGTTACCGTGAGAGGAGAAAACCTGTGTAGTGGTATAATCTAGATCGAAATTTGAATCGTAATATAATTTAAGATTTGGTACGAGTTTTTTAGGGATTGCAGCGTTTTCAGTTGAATTAACTTCTATTTGGAAATTTTGTAGGGCCCATGTTTTGAGTATATTTTTTAATTCTTTTGTCGTTTCTTCATTAAATATTTTTTCATCAACTTCAGGAAGTTTTTGAAAAAATTTTGCAATTTTTTTTTTAAAGTTATGAAACGAAGTTTTGAAATTTCCAGGAATTTTTCATAGGACTTTGGAATTTTTACACTATATTTTAGAAAGTTCTTCAAAAAATCTCATAAAATTTTTCCCAAGTACGCTGAAGTCATCACAAATTTCCGAATTTCATGATTTCGAACTTCGAAGAATCCTCAAGATACCTAATTGTATTAAACATAGGTACCTAGTCCAATGATTGTTAGAGAAAATATATTTGAAGGTAAACGAAAAACATTTTTTTTTCAATTCCCTGCCGCCTGCCCTACTTTGTATTATTGTCTTCGTGTAAAATTCTCTCGAAAAGAAACATTCGCAAAAAGAAAACATTTCAAAAATTGTACTGAAAAGAAGTCGTGTTTCTATGTCGAGTCGTTAAGGTATAGTAAGATAGTAAATCATCTTTCTTTCAACGAATATAAATTATTTGCAAATCGAACCATCTATCATTGTAAGAAAGCGATTAATTTAATATCGACTAAAAAATACGTACCATAAAATCAATTTAATGCATTGCATTCGAAGTGATGAAGATTGAAGTGAAGAAATTCACTGGCGAGAGGACGATTTTAAGGTGATTTATTGTAAAAGCGGAGGAAAAAAGTTCTAAAGGGATTGTAGCTTGTAAAGAAATACCAGTCAGCGACATAATCTTTGTACGTTTTCGTTGTTACATTCCTTCCGAAACGTTTTCCATACGTATAAAAGAAACCTTTGTTATCGCAGGCTGTGGCAGGTTCTTAAACTGTGGATTTAACCACGCGTGTTGGTTCTTTTTTTTGCGAAATCTCGCGATGAATATTGAATTGAAACCGATAAGAAGTAATGAAAAAGAAATAAGTTTGAACATAAATTTAACATCTAACAAGTGATAAAAAGTCACTAACCTTGTCCGAAGTTTGAGCAACTTGAGCGTACAAAAAGTGAGACTGAATATTTTCATTTATTCTGTTCATTATTTATTAATTTTTTATTTCGACTGTATAAACTTACAAAATCTAAAAAAAAAAAATCAGTTGGAATTATTTCATTATAATTTTTAAAAAAATTAAAAATAAGCAACGATGATCTCATTTGAAATGGGTATAAATAGTGAAAGTTTGAGAAGTAGCCGAATTTCACGCCTTATTCGTAGACTCGAGTTCTTTTGGCGAAGTAAGAAAACCGATACGATTTTACTTTATTCCCATATGAATTTATTTTCTAGCTTATGCAAAAAAAGAGGAAGGTTTCAGCTTCGGTGCGAGTAGCTCCGTCACAGTTAGAGTAGTCCCTTAAGACAGATCCTAAAAACGTTCATCCACTCTAACTTATTAGTTTATACTGACGCGCGAGGTTATTTTCCCGCGCTTTATTTTCAGCGGCCTTTTTTTTCTTACACAAATTCCGAAGTTGAAATTTTTTCTCTTCTTCGATCGCCTAATTATTTAGGCATGTTTTCATTTTTCGGGTGTGTCGCAGACGAGATAAAAAAATATTTTAGAAAAAAATTTACTTATCGAATAAATTTACAAAATGCGATAAGAAATATGCGAAATTATTAAAATTAAATTCAAACATTTACATCGATTTAATTATTCATTCATTTGTCTTTTATTTTAACGAAGTAAGCATTTAGGTGCGTGTTGTCTATCGCTGGAGGAAAACCAAGTTGAAATACTTTTCGCAGAATACTCACCTCATTATGGTATCCCTACTCTCTAGTTTGCTCGATTGTTATTCCGCCGGTAAATTATTTCAACGAATAATATTTTTTAATGAGAATGAAATTTTAGTTTCAAATCAACTTCAATGTTATTTTCGGGGCAGAGTGAAAAAATGTACAGTCAGCAGCGTAGGCCTATTATTAATGCAACGATAAACTTACATTATATACGCGAATAGAGGTGTTAAAGTGGACAGATATTACGTGAAAACAAAATCCACGTTTTGCTGAATTTCCTTTTTTTTTTAAATACTTAAAACAGAATTTGTTATCTAAGCCCTAAAAATTTGCTGCTTCGAAATAACGCAAATATTAAAATGTCAACATTTTTACACCCGTGTTGATAAAAATTGAGCCATTTCTTTCGCTCGAGATTTTTTTGGCAAATAAAAGATGGCTTTTATGTGATTGTTTTCCCACAGGACTTCTCTTGCGATATATTTCTTTGTTTGCTTGTTTCGTTGTTGTTACTATAATGTAACCCTATTTTGAGGTTATTACATTAGTTTTTATTTGAAAATACAGATTTTTTTCCTTTTTAATTTCTGCGACCAGAGTGGTGCAGATTTACAGTTTTGGGGTATTTTTGGAATATTTAATTATAGATAAGAGTTATCAAACAAGAAGCGAGACGTTTTTTCATTTTTATTGTAACAGTATTGAAGTTGAAAAAATGTCAAAATTGGCGCTCTAACAACAGAAAGGAAAAAATGATTACCTACCTGTGTAATTGGTAGGTGCTTGTGAAAGCGATTAAGTATATTTGTATTTGCAAGTCTTACAAAAATTTATTGCATGTAAAGGTAAAATTTTCAAGTTTTAATTTTATTCAGAAAGTAATTTTGAAAATTTTTCCTCAAGATACAAAACAATTCATGCCCGATGAGAGGGGTTGAGAATGGGCCAATCTTCACCGGGCTCGGATTCAAGTAAACGTTTATTTAATTTGGAAAAAACAAAGAAAAAATTTCTAAGAAAATTTCATTTTGCCCACTTTTATAAAATAGCATATTTTTGACTTTGGATGAAAATTGTACTTAGGTACATAAAATGAGTTTTAAAAAAACGAAGTTTCTCAATTTCGCTAAAATTTCGATATGACAAATATCGAGTTGAAACATGTCCATGGTTCCCCAAATGGCATCATTCAGTTAATTTAACAGAAAATTGGAAAAAAAAATCAACGAATTTCATCCGAACTTGAGTTGATAGTGTACCTATTTGGGTATTTTTAATGAAATATTACAAGAAAAAAATCGACCAAAAATGACCGCTTCAAGTGCGAAAAATGGTGACAAGATTTGGTTTTTCGCATTTTTTAGGGTCTGAAAAATTCTGAAAAAATCCATGTTGTGCATCTAAATTAGAAACATTTATTAAAAAAATTTTGCAGGTCTGAAGAGAGTCATTGAAAGTGCCGTTAGAAATCTTGAAAAATACGCATTTCATCACTAAGAAGATACATTCAAA
Source organism: Balanococcus diminutus (assembly GCA_959613365.1). Taxonomy (NCBI): domain Eukaryota; kingdom Metazoa; phylum Arthropoda; class Insecta; order Hemiptera; family Pseudococcidae; genus Balanococcus; species Balanococcus diminutus. The sequence goes on along the minus strand of OY390715.1, from coordinate 38,656,631 downwards.
AATTTTGAAAATTTTCTGTAAATAACTCTTGATAGTGGGTATCTATCATCATTGGAAATTTGGAAAAATTAAATTGAAAGAAAATTTCAGTTTTGAACCATCAGGACCAACTTCCACAAATCACATATTTCCAAAATTCTTGCTGAAGGCCGAATCACTTCTCCTTACTCGGCTATAATACGGTTTAAACAAATTTTCGGTTTATTTCAAAAAAATTTAAAAATTTAAATCAAAAAAGAAATAAATTTTTAATATTTAAAAAAATATAATTTTCAAAGAAATATTTTTTTAAAATAAAAATTCTTAGAATTTAAAACTGGTCTTTCAAGAAATATAAATAATTATAAGTACCCGATAAACACACCGTGTGCTATTCGTATGCTAAAATAGCAGATACGAAAATCGCGGTCTATTCGCATACGAATAGAATGCGAAATCAACGTGAAAATCGAGGAAAATCTTCTGAGATAAATTCGTATACTATTTGTGAACGAATATCGTGCTAAAATCGCATTTAAAAATACGTACTTCTTTCGTACGAAATTAGCGCGATATTCACTTGCGAATTGTATACTAAAATCGCATTGGAAAATGTGCAGATATTTCATACGATATTAGCATAATATTCGCCTACGAATCGTATGCTAAAATCGCGTTGCGAAACGTGCAGATATTTCATACGATATTAGCGCAATATTCGCCAACGAATCGTATGCTAAAGTCGCATTGGGAAACGTGCAGATATTTCATACGATATTAGTGCGATATTCGCCTACGAATCGTATACGATTTTGGCGACAATGTCTTTCAATATTTTTTATGAATGAGAGAAATCATTTTCAAGCATGAACGTGTATACTTGAGATTGTTGCAGTGACTTATTAACAATAAACTGAATATTTTTCTAGTTTTATTGATTTTGTTGGGGGATTTTGTGTTTTGATTGATGTTTTTTCTTCTTTTTAAATAAAAATCCCAATGATTTGATCAAAATGACAAGAATTGAGACGAAGATTGAGTTTCTTGGACGACTTCCACTCAGCAGTAAGTTAATTATTTTGAATGTATATCTATTTGTGATCGTGAATCTGTGTGAAATGAAATTTTATCAAATCGCACTTAAAAATTTTCGACGTCTTATCAGTGTTATAAAATTTTTTAAATTTTTCAATAAAATTGTTTCTCTGCCTTCTCCTGTTTGAAGCTGTATAAGTACATATTATGCGAAATTAGAAGGAAAGGAGGAGTCGAATCGAAATTTTTATAATAATTGAAATTATTTCTAAGATTTCAATCTACAACTTTTGTTTGAAAAAAATTCAGTTGGGCCAGCCCTTCTTCCCTCTCACAATTGAGAAATTTTTCAAACAAAAGTTGTAGATTGAAATCTTGGAAATAATTTTGATTTTCATAAAAATTAAGATTGGACCCCTCCCTCCCTCCCTTCCTTCCTTCTATTTTCATCTAATACTACGTAGATATTTATTATTCAAAATAGAAGAAGGTATAGGGTACATAAAAAAAATTTATGAAAAAAGTTGTAAATTGAAATACCTACGCCCTACTTATTTATCAAACACCACTATACTAGGTAGGTCCAAATCTTTACCATTCGGCATAATTTAATTTTACACAGATTTGCGATCACAAATGAGATGTATATTCGAAATAATTAACTTACTGCTGAGTGGAAATCGTCAATATATCATTTGGCTGCTTTTTAGAAGCGAATTTCGAATTAACAGCGAATAGAACGCTACATTCGCTGCTAAATTCGCGCACTATTAGCGTTCGAAATTGGCCGCTAAAAAAGCGGACATTTTTGATATGCTAATAGTACGCTATTTTCGTATGCTATTCGTATGCGATAGATGCGAATGTAGCATTCTATTAACACGCGATTCGCATACGGTGTGTTTACCGGGTACCTACCTACATTTATAATCATAATTTTTTTATTAATTCAAAAAAATGAAAACTCCAAAAAAAATAATTTTTGAAGTTTTGTTCAAATTTGAATTTGGAAAAATTTTGTTAAAACACATTTAAAAAAAAAAAAATGTTGTTCTAATCTCAAATAGAAAATAATTTACTTCTCTGGAAATTTCTCTGAGGAAAATTGAGGGGTATGATAAAAAGAGGATGGGACGGCAGCATTTTTTTTTGTGTGTTTGTAGAGGAGCACTCGTCTTGATGCTCCCTGTAACATACCATGAATAAAATGCTCACAGGAACTGCTCGCAGTATTGATAATGAAACAAACAAATACCTACAGCTTCATAATGAGATGATATAAGATACTACAAGACAGAGGTCCTTCCTTTTTAGGTCTGTATATCTTATAAACTATCATTGTTATGATTGATTTTTCTAATTAACACTGTCTAATGACATGATTGACTGCCAAAGGTGGATGAATGATAATTTAATAAATATAATAGTGGTAACGAAAAATAAATGCTTAAATTGAAATTAATCACAGTTAATTCATACCTAGTAATAAAACATGATCATCGTAAAAGGCAATGCTACTAGTAATATTAAGGTCGGCAATATTACCAGCGTAATAATGAAATGAACAAACATTTTTTGTTTGAGTGGTTGTTCTAAACGAATGGATTTTTTCAAAGTGTTTATTTTCTGTAAATGTGAAGTGTATAGTTAGGTATACCTATCGAAACATGCCCAATATAATTTTCCATAACCAAGTGCGGCATTAGTTTGATGAGATGGATAACTTTGGGCGTTAGAAGTTAATAGTAAATTCAACACGATCTGTGCCATGTGAACTATTTCGTTTATACTCGCATTAAGTGATTGTGTTGAATTTGCATGAAGCAGGAGCATGGTTTGAAGATAGATGAAACTACTCCCAAAATTTCAAAAGTAAAATGAGCTTCACTCTAGAAAATTTCAAAACTTCAAAAATTTACCTACACACGATCCATCAAAATCTCTTTTTTTCGAAAAAATTAAATTTTTCTATATTTTAAAGGAAAAATAAATATTTGTATTTCTTAGTTGAAATATGTATCTCAATTTTTTTGGAGAAAGAAAAATCGCTTATTTTTTAGAGGAAAAAATCCCTGTTCATTTTGGAGAAAATCATTCTTATTTTGGAAAAAGGATTTCTCAAACTTTTTAGGAAAAAAATTCTCAGAGTTTTAAAATAAAAAAATATTTGAATTTTGTGTAAAAGAAAATTTTTGATTTTTTGGAGGAAGAAATTCTCAACTTTTCGGAGGAGAAAATTTTTTATTTTTTGAAGGAAGAAATTCTCATTTTTTAGGAGGAAAAAATTTTCAATTTTTGAAGGAAGAAATTCTCAAATGTTTGAAAAATAAATTCTGGAAAAAAATTTTATGCCTCTTGGAGGAAGAATGTACTTAGGTGTCATTTATTTTAGTGGAATTTTTTCTTTGAAAATATTTCCTAAATTTTTTTTTTGGGGGGGGGGAATCCTTCTTAAACATTGAAAAATTTTTAACCAATTACCTATTCAGGTTTTTCAGAAGAAAATCAAGCTACACTTCAAAACAATCCAAATTGTCAGTCCTACATACAGTATAAGTAATCTTGAAGATAAGTAGGCATATGAATATCTCCACGCAAAATTAAATAAAGAAGTTGAAGAATATAAGGTACCTATCTGCAAGAAAACAAAGTTGATTCAAGAATCAATAGGTATAGCTAATCGCTCCAATACCTTTTAATTAAAATAAATCGAAATCACTTCAATAAAATGAAACGCCTACGAGCAACAGAAAGAAAAACTACACATTGCTACTGTCTATAGAAAATCATTATGAGAAAATTTTCATGCACCTAAGTCATCGACGTTAACGTTAGTCAATTCTTTTTTTTTTTTTGATTTATCGCAAGATAGCTTTTCGCATATAAAGTAATTCTTATTCGAAATAAAACGAAACGGATTCTAAATTTGTAAAAGAGAAGGATTGATGGGAGACTTCCTCTTTTGAAAACAAAAGATGCAAATGATACGAAGATAATGATGCTCTAGCGTAGCTATTTCCGATACAAGGCATAAAAGCTATAGACACTTTGTATCAATTCAACAGACGCTCATTAAAGCGAGATTTCTCTCTAAGCAGAAAATAATAGTTTTTTTTCTCGCCAGTTTTTTTTTTTTTTTTTTTTTTTTTTTGATAAAACGTTTTTTCTTCAAAACGAAACCAATTTGTATATCCGCAAACCGCAAAATTTGAAACGTAAATTTTTTATCCTTTTTGAAAGATTTTTTCACTTTGTTTTTTTTCTTATTTTGATCACCTCGTTCAGACTCTCGAGATACACGAGTATCTATTCGTCGCAGGATTTTTTCTCGCCATTTTGATGTATTCGTTTGTACTTAAGTAGGATTATTATTGTTTTCGCGTTGTCAGGTTAATTGGCTGAAAAGTATTAGTGAATCGATATAAGTATAGTTACCTACTGGCTACTTGGAATTATTTTAGGATACAAATTTTTTCTAAATTCATCTTTCGATGGGTAAATTATGAACTTGAAAAATGTAGGAAGTTTAAGGTACCTAATTATCAGTTTTTAATAATAGTAAGTCCATGTAGTCAAAAATTGATGATTCGTCTTGAATTCGCTTTTTGAAACGACTCTCACAACGCTGCAAATGAATTACACATTACCCAAGTGAAGCGTGGTATGGTAAAAAATATTTTCGGGAATTACTCGATCATTGAAGGAGAAAAAAAAAGTTAAGCCAAATGTAATATTTCGAACATGTAAAAATCCTTCAAAATTGCTCTTTCGACTTTGAAAGATTGACGGAGGGGAACAAGTACACAAGGCGTCATATCGCTATAAAAGACTAAATATCCGAAAGACTTATTCCGCTCAGTTGCTTCCGACAATCCTCCGACGAACAAAAAGTGTCTTATTGACGGAGAACTTGAAATGAACGAGAGTAAGTGATATTAGCGTTCCCCCATACCCGCCTACTGGTCGACCTCGACTCCATCCTCAAAGTAATCGTAGCTGATATGATATTAGAAGTACGGGCATAGGCTTTCAGACAGTCATCTTATATCCTGTCACTAAGAAAATCTTTTCACTCGAAAACTTGTGAAGAGTTACCACTTTTCACTTTATCAAGTTAAAGTATCTTCCATTTCACTTTCCCTTCATTATGTATTTATACGTGTTCACTTTGTTGACTTTACGTATTTTTTTTCTTCTTCCCCATTTTGCCCCTCTAAACCGAATATATTTTCACGCTTGGTTTAAACGTACCTACATATACCTACCTGCCGTTGTAGTGTTGATTAATATTTCAAGATGCAAAAAACGTATTGTTTAAGAAACCATTTGAACGGAATAATAAACTAGTACGGCTGGAAAAAAAGAAAATCAAAAAGAATTCCAGTTTGTTGTACGAGTAAAAGCGTCGATTTTCAGCTGAAATCTGTGGTGAAATACCTACCTCGGTTGTTTTGATATCAACGGTTAACTTTTCTGACCTAGCCCTACATTTCTGACGTGTTCCCTTTTCCGGCAATATACCTTCGTCGAATATTTAATTCAGTTTGTAAATTGGTTGTCTTAATGTTGCGAATTTCATTCATTTTATACTTATATACTTTAAAACGTTTCTTTCGTATTATTTTCTATTTTTTTTTTAAATACTCCTCTCCTCATCAGATTGGAAACTCGTTAGACAATTAGACATACTCAACAATGAGAGTAGGTATTTGATAAATTATCACGCGTCCATCTTGGGCTTGAAACAATCGTCTTTCATCTCTCCTTTCATCTTATTTAAGAAAATTCAAAACTCTTAGGTCTCCAACTTCCTATGAAAAAAATCCATATGTATAAACTTATTCATAAAAACGTGATAAGCGATACCTACTCAATTATTTAACGTAAAAATAGATAAATCAGAAAAACTCCTTTTTCTTGAATTCGGTATGCCTATTAGTTAAATGGGGGTTTGGTAGAACCACTTGTGTGGCCAAATGACCCTATACTGCTCAAGTGGCCGAATGGCCTAGTGTTCGAGTGGCCAAAGGCTATAAAAAAATTTCTCTTTTTTTTGAGAGTAAGTAAATCTTTACGTACCTACTTTCTTAATTTGGAAAAAATTCTCATTTTATCATTTTTTTTTCTTTTCTCAATTCTTTGAGAGGAAAAATTTCTGTGAGTTTTTTTTTTTTTTTTAGAAAAACAAAATTCTTGAGTGTAATTTTATTCTTCAATGAAGAAAATCTGTTTTTTTTTGTGTGAAAATTTCTCACATTTTTCTCCAAAAAAATCATTTAATTTTTTTGGAGAATAATTTCAGTTTTTTAGTGAATTTTCATTGAAGTTTTCAGAAGAGAAAGAGTACTTGGCACAAAATATCCGCAATGGACTTATTTTCTAAAAAATATAATTTTCATTGTAAAAAATACCTATTATAAAAATTTTCAATGGAATTACCTATTGAAAAACTTTTTAAACAATAAGTACTAGGTATTCGCAATTTTTTTTTCAAGAAAATGTTTTGAGTCAAAAAATACTTTCAAACTTTTCAAAAAAATATTATTGGAATTTTTCTAATTTTTATAGTTTTTATTTTTCAGTAGGCCTAAAATTTTTTAGATGTGATTTTTTTTGTACCGAAAAATATTCTTCCTTGAATAATTTCCTCTCTGCGATTTTTTTCAATTTTGAAAATTAATTTCTTATGAGAAAACTAAATATTTTTTATAATTTTGGAATGGAATTATTGATTTTTTTTTGCAAAATTCATTCTTTCTATAAAAAAAAAAACATTTTTTGAAAAAATTTCGACTTTTCTCAGAATTAAAAAGAATTCTTCGATGTTTTTAATTTTAGCATGATATTTTATATGCTTTTACGATGATCAAAATGGCAAAAAAACAAAACGAAATTCTTCACGAATTTCCGACACAAAATTTCTGGACGAACGACTTTTAAGTATTTTGTCAGACATTCTAAATCTTGAAATTGAAAAAAATGGGCGATTTTTAAACTTGAATAAATATTACATCAACATTTCAATTTTCACATTTCCATGGAAATTATTATTTTTTTTTTTATGAAATTCACTTTAATACCTACATAGATACATATATTTTGCTACACATTTTAAAACTTTCAATTTTTTCAAAAAAATGGAAGAATTTTAATGATTTTGTCAGACACCTTGACTTCTTGAAAAAAAAAATCCTAGTAAATTCTTTGAATCAAGAAATATTTTTCAATCAAAGAATTGTAAAATGTTTCTCAAAAATTCTTTTAATTTTTAAAACATTTTCTTTTTGCTAATTTTTGCGGGTTATCTTCTCAATATTTCAATGGAATTAAGTTTCTTTCAATTTTAATTTTTCCAATTCTACATTCAAGATAAATTCTTGACACCAAAAAAATTTTCAATCACTTGCTGAATTTAAAAAAAAAATTATTAGGCGAAATTGGTGGATTTTTGCGAATTTCTTCCAAAAAGTTTTTTGTACTGAGTAAAATTATTTTAATTTTATTTACATATTTATTTTTATTTTTTTATTTTTTATTTTTTTGTAAAAAACAATGAATTTTTAATCAAGGTGGATTCAAAGAAAGGGAATTACATACTTTTTAGAAAATACTTTCGGAAAAAATTCGTCAAAAAATGACATACCTACCTGAAATAATAGGTATTAAAAAAATTCTTTGAAACTTTTTGTTTTTATTTTTTCTTAAAACTTTCTGTTAGAAAATTACTTAGTAAAAATAATTTGCTGAGTCACGGAGTCACATGCAAATAACCTTGTACTTTTTGTTGATGTCAAGAGACTTCCTGCAGCGTTGCCAACTTATCCTTAAAGTTGAGGGCTTTTGCCCTTCAGAAAAATTTTGAGGATTCTATATTTACAGCTTTTTAAAGGATTTTTTGAGGATTATTCGAAATTTTTCTCAAAATATCGGGAAATGTGATGACATTGTATGTTTTTGACTTGAAAATTGTGATTTTTCGGCAAAATTTTGCCTGCCTTTCCAAATGGTGTAAACAAATTTCAACATTTCGTTGTAGAAACATTATTTTATTTCGTCTACAACTTTTTTTGATACCTTGTAATAATGGTATGTTTTTTCTCTCGAATAATTAATAAAAAACAAGCAAAATGAGCTTATTTCGAGTTTTGCCCCATTTTGATGAAAACTCAATGAAGACCAGCCAAAAATCTTTTAAAAAAGCGTTAAGGATTTTTAAGGATTTTTCTCTGAGCAAATTATTGAAAATTTAGGGATTTTTCAGAATTTCGGTTGGCAACCCTGCGTCCTGGTTACATTCTTCAACCAACTTCTAGCAAAATCGCATTTAATTGTGTACCTCATCTAACCTGAGTAACAATAGTTGCATATCGAACTACTAAACGGGAGCAAGTGGTTCACCAATGACATAGTGCATATTTTAAAAAGTAGGGTAAAGAAGTGAAATCTATTAGTATTATTTTCTCAATTTTGGCCCTACAGATAATTCTGAGTACACAAAATGAGACAATCTGTCCCATCCCTTTTGCCCTTGTTTGGTACGTCTCTGGATAAAAATATGCAATTTTAGCATAAAGAAGAATTTTTGGTTTATTATTTAAAAAAACAGGCGGATTGGCTCGATGTCGAGTTAAGGCAATACTTTGCTTTTATTTTCCAAACTCGTGATTTTTCTTATCACATCGTCGAGTTTCGTGTCTGAATAGCGAGCATTTAACATTCAATCGAACGTATAGAAGAATGGGAACCCTGCATTATGAAGAGTGTCGATAATCGGCGAATTTGCGAAATTAAGTCGAATGTAAAAAGCATTTCACGCCTCGTTGATGTTTCGCGTTGAAAAATTCTCGCTATTAAAATCAAGACGAAAAGTAAAGAAGACAAACGTAACTAATACACTGTCCACACGAAGGGTCGTTGGTTTGATTTATGAAGCTGCGAACTGCAAAACGAGACAAACGTTATCTTTCAAGCAAGCTCATCGTAACATGTCGCCGTAGAGTGAACCGCGATGGCGATGGCCGGTTTATATATCTATACCAAAAGCCCATCTTCTATTTATTCCAACGATAAGGTAATAATAAATCCCCGGATACGGATCATAAACCATACACTTGACGTACGTTAGAAATACACCGGGCAATTTGTTTCTTTGCAATATAGTAAAGTATATTCAACGACGTTCATTAATCATAAATATTATTATAACAGATATAGAAAATGATTCCATTTATTCGTATTTTCAAAATACCTAAGTGCCGCCTATAGACTGCCGACGACTGATTTATATTATATTGCACTAAAAAAGCATTCGCGATTCTTTTGTGCAAAGAATCAAAAATTATTTTCACGACCATTTCGACGTTGCGAATTTTTTTCCTAAACTTATTGCATGTAGACTACGAACCCTACATACTCTTACGTATTCTATCTGCTACGCAGCATAAATGTACGAATAAGTATAGTATTTATAGCTTTTTTTTTTTTGGAAAGATCTATTGGATTTTTCAAAGTACATAAACCTATCTTGTTTCACGACGTATTATCGATAATTAAACTTGAAAAAAAATCGACAACGCATGCAAATGAATACAAACACGCATTTAAACCATTAACGCATAGGTAATAAAATGAAAATTAAATTTCCAACTTCATCATAATTAAATTTAATTAATAAGTATAAAGATTTCAAGTATCTAACCATAAAATTCAAACCATAAAGATATTAAACAGACTCGATAGATATATGTATGTTTTTACAAATGAAAATTTCCAAAACATCACATTTTGCGAACAAATGGCATCCTTTTGGGTTCGATTTCCGAGTACGTAGTACTTATCGAATTTTACGCCCATAAAACGAATATAAAACTAATATCCGATAACGTTATGAAATCAGCACGCAGATAAGTGTACATACAGGTTTTAAAACTGTACCATTTTATTCGTCATAAACGTTTTGTTTACGCAGACCCTCTGGCCTGGCGTTGGTCTAGGCTGCGTCTTCGGAACAACACGTGAAAAGGTTATTAAATTTTCAGATATAAATGTCGTGATACGACGTACTTCGTTGATTGTATAATATTGATATTTTTCTGAGTAGATATTTGTATGGACTTATCGGCAAGCTCTTCGAAAGAGAAAGTCCCCCTTGAAAGTACCTAGTTAGGGAATTTTTCGAATATCTCAGAATGCGATGTCGTTTTAATTTCCGTCATCTTATTTAAATGTTTTTGAAGCTTTCGTTATTTAGTATCTGATCAAACGTTGAAATATTTGGTCGTGATTTTTGCTGATGGTACTTTATCGCTTGTTAGGGGTTTCTTTTCTTATTTTTTAGTGTATTCCACGAGTGATACAAATGCCTTTCGTAAAGTTGAACGACTTGATAATTTTTGGAAAAATTTAAGCATGTCTTTTGTATTAAGGTAGGTACTTGATACCGGTCGAAAACAATTTTTTTATAGAAGTCTTGTCACATATAAAATGCATGTGTAAGAATCAAGGACGTATCCATTACTTTTTTTTGGGGGGGGGGTAGGTACTTTCAAACTGAAGTTTTTTAGTTCTATTTGAGGAAATTGAGGGGTTGGCCATGAACAAAATTTTTATTTAAAAAACATTTCCCGAACAGCACAATCGACAAATTATCGAAATGAAAAATCGACAGAATATCGAATTCGATAAAGTGTCGCGTTAGTTCCGCCTAAATCGTGAAATTATCTTTCAATATATAGATAGATTATCGACGAATTATAGTTAGCAAAAATTTCGAGATTATAGTAAGATATTTTATCGATAATATATCTATAATATCGAAAGATAATTTCACGATTTAGGCGAAACTTTTGCGACACTTTATCGAATTCGATATTCTGTCGATTTTTTATCGATTTTTTATTCCGATTTTTTGTCTTTTACTAGCTTTTTTCTATAATTAAAAATCCTTAATTAGCATAATTAATACATTAAGCTATGCCTAAACACATTATTCATGTTGCGGTAAGAGGATCATTTCAGAAAAAGTCAAAAAAAAATTATAAAAAATCTGCCACCCGTGGGGCTTGAACCATCTACTTCCTACATGGTAATCCTCTTCCTTAACCACTATGCCATACCTTATCGTTGAGGAATTATAGCAATAAAACGCTTATATTAGGCAGTTTAGTACTTCCAGACGAGTTGGACTTAGAAAAATTTTCACCAATTTTTAAAATTTGAAAATAATTTCAAATATCGTCACAAAATCGTTGGACAAATTTCAGATTATTTGTCGATAATGTAGTTTCAAATATCGCCACAAAATCGTTGGAAAATCGAATTCGAGGAATTTCATATTACGTGTCGATAATATAGTTTCAAATAACGTCATAAAATCGTTGAAAAATCGAATTCGAGAAATTTCAGATTACGTGTCGATAATAAAGTTTCAAATATCGTCACAAAATCGTAAAAAAATCGAAATCGAGAAATTTCATATTACGTGTCGATAATATAGTTTCAAATATCTTTACAAAATCGGTAAAAAATCGGATTTGATAAATTTAATATAATCTGTCGATAATATAGTTTCAAATATCGTCAAAAAATCGTTAAAATATCGGAGTCGAGAAATTTCATATAATCTGTCGATAATATAGTTTTAAATATCTTTACAAAATCGTTAAAAAATCGAATTCGATAAATTTAATATTCTTGTCGATAATGTAGTTTCAAATATCTGCACAAAATCGGTGGAAAATCGGAATCGATAAATTTGATATTCTTTGTCAATAGTATCGTTGACAAATATCGTCATAAAATCTTAATAATATCGAATTCGATAGTTTTTAGATTTTTTGCCTATGAAATTGTACCGATAAATCTTTATACGAGGTCTGGCTACGAAGTAATGATACAAAATTCATAAAAAATAGATTTTGGAAATTTAATCAACTTTGATGTTATCACCTTATAAGTAGTACCCTTCTACAACTACACACAAATTTTTGTGGATTTTCCAGTTTTATTAACCCCTCTGGAGCGCCTAAAGTGATACCCCCTCAAGCTGCCTCGTTACAAATTTTTGAACGACTGTCGCGCCCAGAAAATATGTTCCTTTTACGACTTATTCGAACCGAGGGAATAGAAAAAAGTCACAGAATGATAGATTGAGGGGGTTGGGGGGTTGGAGTGCCATAGGAACGTCTCTGGAGGTCAAAAATTGTGTCGAGTAGAAGGCAGGAGGGCAAGGTGCATTATTGTGATGGAGGATCCAAGTGTTCACAACGTCTGGAGGGACTTTCAGGACCCCTAGTCGAGCACTTTGGGGTGGAAATGGGTTGGTCACGTCTACCCTGGTGATACGAACTGGTTAGGCACCAATCTTGGTGAATAAGAGTGCGCACGCGCTGCGCATTCTTGTTTGTTTGAAGTTTATACGGATTGTCACTTCGCGGCTCACCCTAAGGTGCTTTTTCGATCGTTTTTAAAATTTTTATGTTTTTGGAATATCCGAGTATGACTCAAGACTTCATCACAAACCATTTTTACCAATTTTTTGCTTTGAAAATTACCCGCACAGCAATTTGAAATTACCTAGATCAATTTTTCGAAATTACCTAGACTCATTTTTGTAACGAGCACCACTGTCATGTTCTTACAAAACGCAAAAGTTCTGGAGAACAAATGATGCCACGAAGGTCTCCAATGTGTCTATCGATAAAGAGGGATAGAGGATCACGCTTGCGAAGTTTTGGGTTCGCAGTGTTACCACAAGCGCGACAAAAAAATCAGTATCATTACTTCGTAGCCAGACCTCGTAATATCGTGAGAACATCTATAGATTTTCAAACGATTTTTTATCGATACGTTACATCTTCCGATATTATCGATCGAGTGTGCCGCTCGGGTTATGTTCCTAAATTTGAAATTTACCAGAAAAATGTGGTGACATGTATTTTATGAAAAAATGAATCCCTCGTTACTTTTTGAACTACCTTAGATGGCTCAAAAGCAATCTTATTCTAAAAATAGCCAAAGTTCAAACATGAATTTTCTAAAATTCTTTCCTAACTCAGAACTCAAACTCAAATTTCACAAATTTTTATTTAAATTGTATTGAAATTTTATAATTTTATCAAAATAAAAATTTTCAAATGTTGCTCCACAAAATTTTTTAAAATACTCAAAATTGAATTACTTAAAATTTTGTCAAATTTGCAAATTTTCAAATTTTGCTCCTGTCAAATTTTTCAAAATTTAGATCGGATTGGCTCCTCTCTCTCCTCCAATCCACCACTTTCCATACGTACACAGTAAAAAATATCTTATTTTTGTAGAGAAAAAATATCAGATATTTTGACAACATAATCTTAATTTTTTGTCTCTTTTATTTTAATCTTAACTTTTTTAAAGTGAATTTTTTTTTCAAATTTTTGGAGAAAAAAATGCTAATCTCAATTTGTTTGGATTCAGCATGAAAATTTTAAAGCAATTATAGGTTAAAAAATCTTCAAATTTTTGCCTTATAATTTTCATTGTAAGGAACGAAAAAATTTCTTAATTTCATGGGGGTAAAAACTTTTATTTTCAATTGTTTGAGGACAATTTTTTTCTGAATTTTCTTGGAATAGGTGCAAAATAATGTTTCTCTTGATTTTTTTTTACAGTCAACGAGATAAAGAAGTAGAGAAAAAAAATTCTCTCAATTTTTTTGAAAGAGAAATCACTTATTTATAGAGAGATAAATCTCTCAATTTATTTGAGGAACAATCCCAACTTTTGCCTAATTTTTTTTTGAAAATTTTCTGAAATATAAAATTCTCTCAATTTTTTGAGGAGAAATATCTGTTTCACATTCAACATTCTTTTTTTTAAATTTTCAACCATGATACCTCTCCAAAAAAAAAAAAAAAATCAAGCTGCTCACGTCTGAAAATAGCACAACTCAATGAAAAAATCCAGTTGCGCGTATACAGGGAGGTAGGCAAATTTTTGAGAAAGGAAGACGTTTTTTGCTGGGAAGAGAGGAGTCTTGAAAACATATAATCTAAGCTCATTTTTTTCAAAATATGTCCTAGAATACGAATCATAAAATCGCCTTTTCGATCGTATGTACGACTTTTTTCCTCGTAGGTTTGAAATAGAAAAACACTTTTTTAAATGTAATTTTTGAAATTTCATCACGAAGAAAAATTTCAAATTTCGCAACAAAGTAAAAAAAAATCCGAGTTTGCTTAAAATACGAGTACATTTTTAATGAAAAATAAAATTTCATTTAAGCACTTTCTCAATAGACTACTTTCAAGTTATGTCCGAAAACAGAGACTGTGCTAAGAAAACAAAACCAGTTGGAAAATTGTTAGATATTTCTGCAGTTGTAATTTGGAAACGTGCACCTTCCCCCTTGAAAAATATTCTCGTTATGTCCTTGGTAGGCAAATATTCGCTTACGCAGGTAAACGTATTTATTCGTATTTCTTATGTTAATCGTTATGACCCGTAGATGAATAATAACTAATAAGTATAAATTAAATTTCAACCAGAAGAAAAAAATACTTATTAAAAATTACTCCACTAACAAATTAAAAAGTCAACTGCACAATGTTTTTTTTCTTCATTTTTTTTTAGTGGTAAACGGAAATTTAAATTTGGCAAAGTTTTCGAATTTAAATTAGCAGTGTAAGATTTTCGACAAATAAAGGAAAATATTATACACATTTTTTTTGCCTCGAAAAAAATGTTCACTTTAAAGGAAAAATTGAAAAACATCAAAATTAAAAAAAAAGTTGTGAAGTTTTGATCTTATTGTGATCCCAATTCCTCTTAAAAATGAGCGAAAAAAGTTGCTAACTCGTCTTCTGAAACACAGACAGAATAATAAAGTTCTTAATATAAAGTTTAATAATTCTTTTGAAATTCATGGAATATATTGAATATTTTTGAGAGGAAGTTATTGATATTCAAAAGTTTAAAAAATTTAGTATTTTTAACAAATCCGAAGGTTGTGTTCGCGCCAATGGACTATTGACATCTAATTTTAAGTAGGTATATCTAGGTGTTTTTTAACATTCAAATTAATCAAATACTAACCTGGATATTGCCTTATTCTTATTTGCCATATTGAAAACAATTGATAAGAAATCTCATAGCCAGGTGGGGGGAGAGGGTGCAGCAAGAATTACGAAAACAATTAGTGGAAATTGGTCCTTATGGTCTAAAACCCTCGTGATAAAATTTTTAGGACGCCACTCTACCTCACCCCACCTTCTTCTAAAGTTAAAAATGTGATATTTTGATTATAATTTTTGATTTTGTGGGGTTTCAACCGAATTTTTTCAAACTCGGGTAGATGCTAAATATTATCAAGGGTCATTTGTGGAAAAATTTTCAAAATTTTTTGAACGTATATTTTTAGTGAAATACGTGTTTTTAAATGTTCTAATGGCACTTTCCATAATTTTTTTCAAAGTTGCAAAAATGAAAAAAATATATGTTAGGTATGTACTTAGTCTAGATGTACAAGATGTATTTTTTAGATTTTTTTTTCGCATCTCTGAAAAAAGTCTTTGAAAGTGCCGTTGGAAAATTTAAAACACACATTTCACAAAGTACCTACGTTCAAAAAATTTAGAAAATATTTCCATAAATGACCCGAGTTTGAAAAATTTTTGTTGAAAACCGTCAAAATCAAAAATGATATAGGTAATCATTAATCAACATATCACATTTTTGGCCATAGGACGAGATGAGGGTGACGTAGCGACCTAAAAAATTTATCAGGAGGTTTTGGACCATAAGGAATGACTCCGACTAGTTTCAAAATTCTTGCTGGGGCCGATTCACTTCCCTTTACCCGGCTATGCTCTTTACAATTATTATTGTACTCTGTAAAGTGAAGTATCTATATACATTGATTGCCAATAACTTACATCAACGAGAATCTATTACGTATTTAATTAAACTTGCTGAAAATATATTATCCGAGTGTACGACTTAAAAAGTATATTGTTTTCTGTGCCAATAAATTTGATTACTTCTGTAACACTGCCAGCAAAGTTTTTTCCAATTTAATTGCCTTTTGCCCCTTTAAGATTTAAAAGATTAGAAAAAAGTTACTTCCTCGATAAGGTTTGTGTGGCATTGTGCAGATGCATGTGATGTACGAGTATGATGAAACCCATTGCCTACCTTCAGTTAGACAGAAGCTTTTAAAGCTCGTTTGGTGATTTTTAGTAATATTAAATCGAGCCACGAATGCGGAAATCATTTTAAAAAATCAATTCAATTAGGTAGGTATTTAAATTAATTGCTGAATTTAAAAATTCAAAAAAAAAAAAAAAAAAAAAAAATGATGACAGTGATTGATTGAGGGTGGAGTGAACCCGAAATCTGAGCTGCGCCTTGGAATGCTCCCGCCTTTTTTTGTACAATATTGCCAACCCCTGGATGTTAGTATATTACAGTCTCAGACAAACCTAGTGACTGAGTTTCATACATACCGCAGTTTGCCTTTGAACGGCGTATGGTCAGGCAGGACTTTTATACTTTTTCCAGTTTTTCCTCTGAAAACATCGCGTTCGTCTTCAGAATTATCATTTTTTCGAGCATCTTAAAATGTAAAATATTTTTAAAAAGGTAAATAGACAATATTTTTTTTAATATATTTTTCAATTCAAAAAAATTTAATCGTAGAATTTTTATTCAAAATTTTATTTTTCGGAAAATTTTATCGTTAGATTTACGTAAGTATAATACACTTGCCGGTACTTTTTTATACGTAATTGAGAAAAAAAAATACGCGAAGATCCGTTTTACTAAGAACATTTTGTGAAAATTATAGATAATTGCATGGAGAATTTTATGTTAATTTTTTTAAATTTATGAACCACCAGGTATCGTTATCGAAGTAAATTAAAGTTCGGGTCATGTTTAAATTTTAATCATTCGGGTTTTCAAAAAATTATCAAATTATTCGTATTTTTTTTTAGACATTGTTAATCATTAAAAAAATTTTACGAATAAATTTTGAATTTTTTCACTTGTAATTTTTCGAGGAAAATGAATTTTAACGATATTCTTTCAAACGTTTTCAGATTTTTAAATAATGTGCCGGGATCAAATTTTAAAGTTCGTTTAATGATGATTATTAAATAAGTATCTACTGCTAGTCTTCCGCAATATGAAACACAAAAAATTTGAATGCTGGAACACGTTCCGTTTTGCGTCGATCTTGGTGATATTTTTTATCGACGGTGAGTATTTACGAATTTCAATTGTTTTCCGGGTATTTTAAAAAATATATAAGTATGTAAAATAGTGAAATACTCGTTAAAAATTCTCTCATTCTTTTCAATTAATGTAGAGGATTAATGAAACAGACAATGAATGGATTATACACTTACCTCGATGCCCTTGTTCATCTTTTTTCGATATAAAAATTAAATATCTTCGTACAGAATCATATTAACCCAATCAAGTTTCCACTAAAAGCTCGAAAAATTTTTTTTCCAACTTCTCCCCCACTTTCAGGAATCCTATACATTTCATATTAATGCACACCTGCAATTTTTACGTTCAAAAATGCAATTACAAAGTGATAGGTAATTTAGTTGATATTCTTTAATTAATTCTATAATCCGTGGTATAATTTTTGTTGTTTATTTTGAAATGGAATAAACATTCATTAGCCATTAAAAAAAGTTATTCGATATTGCGTTTTGGATAAATTTCCTTGAGTAACGTTTAAGCTAGCGTAAAAAGTGCTAAATTTACTGTCAGTAGTATCGTCTACATACTTGATGGATGAACTATAATCACGCCAAACGACCCTTAAGTGGTAGATGCTCTTTCACCTGGGTCTTCATTACAGTCCATTTACTGGCTCTTCCTTTTTTCCCTCAGATAAGATGAAAATTATTCTCCCTTTTCGTTGTTTTATACTACTGCTTCCTTAATGTTACGGTTCGGACGAAGGTCAACATTCTTTACGATTTCCTAAAAAATAAGAAAAAAATAAATAAATTTCTAAAAGGCAAGAAGTCTACTTTTTTAAATAAAGTAACACACCCAGCACGCTATCTTGTACCATGTACGTACGTACAATCGTAGTGTGTGTGTGTGTGTGTGTGTGTGTGTGTGTTCTTTTCAAGAAAGAAAAGATAAAGTTACATTTTATGAATTTGGGGTGTAAGTTTATACCTACGAGGTTCAAAATATGCGAGGAACGTTCAACAGCTTATACCTACGTAAAAAGCGATTGCTTGAATTAAATTTTTAACACGAGATCGTATAGTTATACATATAATGCTGCCCACGAATCGCGAACCTAATTATGGATGTAGGACTGGAAAGTTTATTAGGATTTAAAAGAAATATTGCTCGTTGAGTAATTGTTGATTTAATAAATAGATCTTTTAAATTCCCTTGCTAAATATCCGAATTTACCGCGACTTTATGCATAAAGTTTGGTCGACGATCAAATGAAAGAAGATTTATCACTGCCCTGAGTATATATGAGTTTAGTCCCCGGCGAATTAGGGTTATTTTTGAAATAAAAAATTGATGCGTTTTTTCCAAAAGTAGAAAAAATACAATGTAGGCATATTAGAATCTTTTCGTGTTAATATCTAATTAGAAGATTGAAGCCTAGCTTTACTAATACTAACGTAAGGTATACCTAATGAAATTCGTTTTGAAATCATGGTGATATTTTGATTATTTACGTATACTGATTCAATTACTTAATCAATTAATCATGTAGTGGATTGTTTTGTTTTAATTTTTCTATTTTATTTTTTAAAATTACTGTGTTTATATATCGCTCGGAGAAACATGATTGTAGTTTATATAGGTGCAGATAAATAATAATAATAAATAGGTAATTACATCAAAAATTATTTTATAAGGATATGGTTTAATTACTACTCAAAAAAGTTTCATGACCCATCTTTTGAATAGATATGTACCTTTCATTTTGGAAGAATCTATAGTAATCGACTGCATACAAGTATATTTTTTGATACCCAAAAAATTCTCTTGAAAATAATTAAATTTCCAAAAACAATGTACTTCTTTTGGATATTTTTGTTCAAAAAATTTGAAAATTCCATAAAATAATTTTTTTAATTTTCCACTTGAGCCTACCAAATATTCCTTCAAAAGTTTGTTTGGGGAAAATTCAATAATCTTTTTAAAAAATGACAACTTTTTGAATAGATTGGTGCGTACGTACTACGTAAGTATAAAAATTCTCTTGATAAGAAATTTTCAAAAATGAAATAATTATTTATAGATTTTCTTGAAAAAACGCCACAATTATTTTATATATAAAAAAAAAAAATTGAAAAAATTGATGAATTCTTTCAAAAATTCTTTCTACAAGAAAATTTCAGAAATGAGTTCTTTTAATTTTCCTGAAAAAAATCCAAAGTCACGTAAAAAATAAAAAATGATGTCAAAAAATTATTTCAATAAAAAATTTATAGTCGTGAAAATTTTTAAAAATTTGATTGGAAAAAATTAAAAAATTATTTTTTTACAAAAAATTATCTTTGCTTTTTTGGGAGAAAAGTATTAAATTCTATTGATTTTTTTTTTTAAATAATTTTGTCGCGAAAAATTATTTTATCAATAAATTTTCAAAATTGAAGGATTTTTATTCACTTTTGTTGAAAAATTAAAAAAATCTCATCAAATAGGTAACTTTTTCAAAATTATATTATTATTATATACCTAAATGTAATAAATTATTTTCTTAGGTACTTATATTAGTCAAATTTTTTGAAAGTTTTTTATAATTATTTTTAAATTCTTTTTAAAGAATGTTTGAAAAAAATTACCTACCTATATAGAAAATTTTCTCCACAAGAAATTTGCAAAAATTGTACATTAAAAAAATTGTCTTGAAAAAATTAATACTGAAACAAATATTTTTTACAAAAATTATCTTTACCAATTTATTTTTATTACATATTATTTTTTTTTAATTCAAAAAACATTTGTGATGCGAAAAATTGTAAATCATTTTCGTTTAGAAAAATCATACCTACCTACTTATTTTCGTTTAAAAATTGAAAATCCTATCAAATTATTTTTTTTTAAATTCACTTACCAAACATAGCTTTAATGTTTGTTTTTTGTTTTTTTTTAGGAAAAAAAATTGAAAGATGTTTGGAAAATATTTTTAGATAGGTATATTTTTTTTTTGAAAAAATCCATTAAAAAATATCTTCTACTTATTTTAAAAATTTTTGAAAAAAATGTCCTAACGAGAAATTCAAATTCACAGAAATTGAATAATTTTTTTTTAATACGGAAAAATTTAGTAATCATATCAATTTTTTTTTTTTTTTAATCTGGAATTTAGTTTATTTTTTTTTTGTTAGAAAACAGTTCAAATTACATAATTATCTACCTACAATATTAAATACTTAAATAATAACACCGTCCTGCTCAACACCTTCAATTTTTTTTTTTTTTTTTTTTTTTGAAAAAATTGTGTTTGTGTACGTATTAGTTTTAAGTTTAAGTTGTTAATTTAGACAATACATTTTCATGAAAATTGCAAAACAAATTCACAAATTAAAAAGGAATATTTTTTGACAAATTTTTCAAGAATAAAAAGATTTAAAAGCTTTTATGTACTCTTCATCACTTACGAATAATCCATACGTAAGAGCAGTATAGCTCCTTTCTATGTAAAAACCTTTCAAGACGTAATAGCCCGTTTTGGAAAATTTGTTGTAAACATCGAAGTAGACATAATGAAGCATATATTGATTTCGAAGAGCAAAGGTCTATTAATTTACATAATACAATATGAGGAGAGAATGGAGATAGAGAGACGTGAGAAAGATAGAAGCTCTATCATCATCAACATCAAACCTTTCGTTAAGTGCATGCATTTACTTGTTATTAAACTGTATTACACAAGTCTGCTTTAAGTGCTTTTTCCTCTTCTTCTAATGTTGAACTGCTTTTACGTTTCGTTGCTTCCACCTTTTTCCGGTATATACCTGTTGTTTGCATTGTGTATCGCCTATTGTATTTGTACTTTGATTTCACCGTCTTCATATGCATACGAGCAGGTATTAGATAAAAAATTCAAATTAAATTTTTATCAGACTCTGAACTGACTTGATATCCCATAAAATACGAAAAATGCAAGTTTGTAAAATAATGTAAATTACACATTTCAAAAACTGCAATCACTACGTCTTTCAAATTGACAAATAAAAGTCTCACTTTAAAAAGATATAATCGAAGTTAAATACCCGCAAGTTATTAGTGAGAAATTTGTCTTTGGCTTTTGTTTCATATCGGCGTTTTTCTTTGGAAATCGTTTTGACAGGCGGATAAGTTTTTCAAACTATGTATAGGCGTTTCTGATACGGTTCATCAATCATTTCGAAAGAAAGGTGAGAGCGCCAGACACTTCTTAACGTCTCAACGGGACTTACCATTTAGCCCGACGGTATTGCCAGACCCTATACCGGAACTTGAAATCACCCGATAATGATACCCAAGTTAAATAAAAAAGAAATTTCAATCTAACCGATCAATCAGACTGCTTCTTTTTCTTTTGTAATCGACATTATTTTCCTATACATCATTCTACTCGAGACAATCTAGACAAATCTACACCATTTAATGAAAATTAATACGACTTTATTTCAAAGGTGAGTCTCAGTATAGATATCATTTTTAAGCTTAGGCTGGCTAATGATTCCTCGTACGTGGTGTAAAGTACGATTTTATTGTAGTTTTGCGTTTTTATTCATTCAGGAAGAAGCATGTTGGCATGAAACTAAACCACATTACCCGGAATATGCAATGGGTGATCTACTGTACCCTTCGTCGATCTTCTGAAGTATGATTTTTTGTAAAGGGAGCATTCTAGGAAACATTTTAAGCCATGGTCCTGCTGAAAATAAAAGTTGAGAGTACTAAAAAAAAGGCGATCATTTTGATTGAAAGGTTCGTCCAAAAATTCTGGATTTCATAACCTCGTCTTTAAATATGCATCGTTCAGCATAAACTAACATAAGTGTAACTGGACCTTTTCATTTAGTTGTGCCAGTTTCAGGGATGGCAACTTGCAATTTAATATATATGTAGGTACCTAAGATGTGGCCATATTTTTTCCAAAGTGGAGGTTTAAATGAACCCAAGCAGCACAATCGACAAATTATCGAAATAAAAAATCGACAGAATATCGAATTCGATAAAGTGTCGCGTTAGTTCCGCCTAAATCGTGAAATTATCTTTCGATATATAGATAGATTATCGACGAATTATAGTTAGTAAAAATTTCGAGATTATAGTAAGATATTTTATCGATAATCTATCTATAATATCGAAACATAATTTCAAGATTTAGGCGGAACTTTCGCGACACTTTATAGAATTCGATATTCTGTCGATTTTTTATTCCGATTTTTCGTCTTTTATTAGCTTTTTTCTATAATTAAAAATCATTAATTAGCATAATTAATACATTAAACTATGCCTAAACACATTATTCATGTTACGGTAAGAGGATCATTTCAGAAAAAGTCAAAAAAAATTATAAAAAATCTGCCACCCGTGGGATTTGAACCATCTACCTCCTGCATGGTATTCCTCTACCTTAGCCACTATGCCATACCTTATCGTTGAGAAGTTAGCAATAAAACGCTTATAATAGACAGTTTAATACTTCCAGACGTGTTGGACTTAGAAAAATTTTCACCAATTTGGAAATATCGTCACAAAATCGTTGAAAAATCGTTCGACAAATTTCAGATTATTTGTCGGTAATGTAGTTTCAAATATCGCCACAAAATCGTTGAAAAATCGAAATCAAGGAATTTCATATTACGTGTCGATAATATAGTTTCAAATATCGTCATAAAATCGTTAAAAAATCGAATTCGAGAAATTTCAGATTACGTGTCGATAATAAAGTTTTAAATATCTTCACAAAATCGTTAAAAATCGAATTCGAGAAATTTCAGATTATTTGTCGATAATATAGTTTCAAATATTGTCACAAAATCGTTAAAAAGTCGAAATCGAGAAATTTCATATTACGTGTCGATAATATAGTTTCAAATATCGTCACAAAATCGTTGAAAAATCGAATTCGAGAAATTTCAGATTACGTGTCGATAATATAGTTTTAAATATCTTCACAAAATCGTTAAAAAATTGAATTTGAGAAATTTCAGATAGTTTGTCGATAATATAGTTTCAAATATCGTCACAAAATCGTTAAAAAATCGAAATTGAGAAATTTCATATTACGTGTCGATAATATAGTTTCAAATATCTTCACGCAATCGTTAGAAAATCAAATTCGAGAAATTGCATATTATGTGTCGATAATATAGTTTCAAATATCTTTACAAAATCGGTAAAAAATCGGATTCGATAAATTTAATATAATCTGTCGATAATATAGTTTTAAATATCTTTACAAAATCGTTAAAAAATCGAATTCGATAAATTTAATATTCTTTGTCGATAATGTAGTTTCAAATATCTGCACAAAATCGGTGGAAAATCGGAATCGATAAATTTAATATTCTTTGTCGATAGTATCGTTGACGAATATCGTCATAAAATCTTAATAATATCGAATTCGATAGTTTTTAGATTTTTTGCCTATGAAATTGTACCGATAAATCTTTATAATATCGTGAGAACATCTATAGATTTTCAAACGATTTTTTATCGATACGTTACATCTTCCGATATTATCGATCGAGTGTGCCGCTCGGGAAGTTTTTAAAATGTTAATAATGAAAATGACTTTTCTTCTTGAAAAAAAAAATTTAGAAGATTTCTCTACTTAAAAAAAACTCCCCAAAAATTGAAAAAAAAAAATTTACTCTAAAAAATTGAAAATATTTTTATCACAAAATATACTTCACTGTACAAGTTTTTTAAAAATGAGACAAAAAATTACGCGTATATTTTTTTTCTCAAAAAATTGAAAAAAGAGATTAAATACGATATGAAACAGTTTTTTTCCTTAAATTCTTTTTTTTTGCTCACTTCTTCACTACAAAAAAATCAAAACCATTTTTGCGTTGACTCAAAACAAAAATTAAAATAAGCATCATGTTCCATTCGAAGAGGCTTTGTAATACGATTTAGGAAACCCAAGCATAATTCGAAATTTAAAAAAAAAAATTGCATACTCAGATTCTCCATCGATCATTTTTTTGTCATTTTACACAAAATCGGAGTGTGCAAGGTGCTTTCATTACTTTTGTATAATTTTTCAATGTTCTGAAAACCAAATTTGAATTTTTCAAAATTTTTGAGAAAAACGATTTTTTAGCCCCTTGGCTATAGCTACCCAAAAATGAGAAAAAAATTTTTGAGCAGAATTTGAAAAGTTGCTCTCCAGTAAAATTTTATTTTCCGACTCCTACTTGGATTTCATAGATCGCATCGCATTCATAAATTTGCTTCCCCCAAAAAATTTGCGGATTCTTTCTCTGAGATGACTGATTTAGAATATTTTTCAACAAAAAAATATCAAGCAAAAAATTGTAGAGTAGGTATTAAAAAAATAAAAAATAAAGATTTTCTTCTCTAAAAACTTGCAAGACATTTCTCTCTCGTAAAATTGAAAAAAAAAATTGAAAATCTCTAAAAAATTAAAATAGGTACCAACATTATTTCATCTTAAATAAAATTTTTGAAGATTTTTACTTTTTTTTCATTGCGAAAAAATGAAAAACTTTACCTATCATGTTGACTCAAAAAAAAGATAGATATTATTTTTTATTCCAACAAAATTTTGAAATTTTTAGATACTCCAAAAATTTGAGGAATATTTTTAATCTAAAACAGTTTTTTTTTCTTCAAAAAATTGACGTTTTATTCTAAAAATTTGAGAAATATTTTGTGCCCTAAAAAAATTAAAATTTTTTTATTTAATATTTTAGGTACTTCTAAAAATTGATTTTTTTATACCAAATAATTCAGATTATTTTCTGGAAAAAGTAAGGTTTTCAATTCGAAATATCTCCAATGTCTGAATAATGTTTGTTAAACCTGAGACTTAGATATCTAAGAAGCGTTTAAATCTGTCTCATTTCTACTTGCTTGAGAGAAATCTCCTTCTATTAAATTGCAAATGCGATAGCTATGATGCTGTATTTGCGGTAACTTATTTGTAACAATATCTTGCTCTAGCTTTCGCATCCCTTTACTTCAAAAGAACCCTTACTAATCTCTCCTCCTCCTCCTCTAAGGACCTAATCCTATCATATAACTTTGCTTCTACTTATTTTCCTTCGTCGGTCCTTATATAAAATCTTTCATTTCCAACAAACAAAAGGAAAAAAAGAAGTAATATTTTTCTCTCACACTAGCAATAATTACTAATTAGCACTGTCCCTGACCGCGTTTAAAAAGAGTGAAAGACGAAAAGTAAATTGAAAATTGATCTGATATTTGAATTTTTACGCCATTTCATTTAATCGGTGTCGACGGCATACGTATTCAAATATGAGAATCTTTGTCGTTCGTATAGTAAACGTACGAGTACGACGTACCTATACGAGGCGAAATAACGGAAACGAGTGCATCGTCGGAGACGAATATTCGGAGACGGCGACGAACGTTGTGCAAATAATTTAAAACGCGAAGTGATAAAAATTGTTGAAAAAGTTATAAATATTGGCGAAATATAGCATTATAGGTTGATACTTTGAATGAAATCACTCAAAGCGAAGGAAAGATATTCAGAATCGAATTATTGCAACTAGAACGAACGAGTTTTCGCACGAGGCATCGGATTACCGTTACTTTTTATTCATATAAGGGATAGAATTTATACCGCGATCCGATTAAAAGCGACAGAAAAAGGAAAGTATGTAAAAATGACTGGTTTTCCATTCCGCCTTTTAGGTAGAAAATGATTGTAATTCTGTTTTACATTATAAAATAACAGTCGAAGAAAAGTATACGCGAAATATTTCCTTTTGAAAAAGATTAAATTTTTTTTTCTCGTTTGAGGGGTATTTTTTTTTTGCTTGCTCGCTCGCCCGACCGTAATTATGTGTTCTTGTATTTTTGACGTCGAAAATAAATGGATTTAATTTTCACTTTTTACCAAACAATTGTCGTGTCGAAGTTTTTAGCCGAGCATACTTTTCTTAAGATGTTATTTAAAGTTATTCGCCGAGAGAGAAAGAGAGAGAGAGGTTTTTTATGGTTATAAGGATTAGTTTACGAAAACACAATTGGTTCGCGAATTGAAGCGAGAATTTTATTAGTTTTTAAGTTTTCGTCGAATAAGGGCTATATAAGGGTTAAAAATAGGGAATAATAATTTAAATATATCGTGCCGGATATTTGAGTAGCTGAAGCTATTGCTTTATCTGTTAGCGATGAATAATGACTGGGAGTTATCTAGAAATTCATTCCTCCCTCGGTACGTATGCTCATTCTGTTTACTCTTTACTTTTGCCACACTTCGTCGCGATTTCCTACGTAACCGAAATGTCATTAATGCTCGCCTTTTCCGTATATATCGAATCTCTTTTCTCGAAATTCAAAACTTTCGTGACCATAGTCGGTATTTTATTTATTGATGTAAAGATTTAACTTTACCTTTATAACTAAACGAGGTATAATTATTTTTTTTAACCGAGATATATGTACCAAAAGGAACTAATAAATCGTTGCTCGTCCACTTCCTTTTTAAATGCCTCTGATTCCGATAGTTTTACCTGCGCTTGCAAAAGATAGCGTTAAACATGCGATTTCCTCACCCTCTTTGACTCGTTCTAAATTTATACGTACCCAACTCGTGTCGTGTCCAATGAACCTACCCATTTTTTGCCCGCTTATTTTTGATATTTTTGATTTTTTTTACGAACTAATTGGAGTATATTTTTGAATTTGAAAAACAAATCAAAGATGAGTACTTTTTTTGCGAATAATTTTAGTAAATGCGTATTTCTTTATTATAAGACGCTACCTACGTACCAAAGAATATTCTAATATTTTAAAAAATCTATCGAATACCTCTTCGATGAAAATGGGTACTGTGTATAAATGCGTATTACAAAATGAGTATTTCATCGTAGAGATGGATTTGAAAAATATCAAAGCTCGTCGCGATTATAGTTAGAGTTGTTGTATTTTATTTTTACGTTTAAAAAGAACAAAAATACTATATCTGTGGAACTTTTCATTTAACTGGTGCGACTATGCAAAAAGTGTAAATGCGGGTATTATCAGCATTCAAAATTGAAAAGATTTCTTTTTATAGCTCGAACCTAAGTAGCTGGGTATATCTACATTTATACTGTCAAATGGCTGTACAAAATCAATTCCAATATTAGCTAGGTACAAAACTAGATACTGTATCACTGAAAAAGCTGACGGTAATCTTATGTTTGCTTCTCGTGAACGATATCATTTCACGCGGTAATATTTAGAAAATGATACATTTTTTTAACCAATTGGTCATTTTATTGAAAATCCGATCCGTATAACCAGCATCAGCGGTAGTACTTATTAACGTCCCACCTTCCCCGCTTCTTGTAAGCAAGAGTTGTTCTAAAAAGATGTAGTGGGTATTTCGTGTTAATAAAATTGCAGACGCGAATGCCGTACTTTTACTGCTATGTCTCGTCTTCTCGTTCGTCGGTTGCAGCGTGTAGCTATGCACCATCGAGTTGAAGTTCACAGTTTTGTACCTTCCACAATTAAATTATGAAGCACGAGTTAATACTAAAGAAATTATTTGGTTCAGTTGGTAATATTTAATTGAAATATTTCTCGAATAGATCTGGTCTTTTTGTACATTTTTTGAAAAAAAATTCTAAAAAAATCGGTTCAGTTCAAATAATTTTTTTTTAAACTTGTAAAAATGTTATTGAGGCTATAAATTAAAAAAAAATATTTTAAACAAAATTCTGAAGAATTATTAGGTATTATTTTGTACCTTGATAAAATCCGATAAATATTACGTAGGTACGATATACATGCGAGTATGTGTATTTTGAAGAAAATTTTGAATAAATTTATATCCTTATGTATGAATTGAATTTAAAAAACCGATTTCGAACAAAATCTCAAAAGTGGTCTCAAAATAAAATACTTAAATTTTTTTTTTTTTTCAACTTTGATGATTTTTATTGTTTTTAATTTTGTTTGCTATTTAGCTCTCTCTAGTCCAAATTGCGGGTGAATTGGAAGAAAACAGAAATAAAAGCCTAACCAAAATTACTTTTAGACTTCAAGTGATAACTTTGTTTGAAAATTTCTTCATTGATTCCACTCTTACTCCACCAGTTTTTAATAATACATATAAGTATCTAAGTCATATTATGAAAATTGGGGGGGGGGGAGGGTCTAATCGAAAATTTTATGATAACAAAAATTATTTCTAAGACCTCAATCTACAACTTTTGTTTGAAAAAATTTTCAATTGCCCCCCTCATTTTGAAATAGTAGGTATCTAGGTAATGGTACGTGAAATCGAAGGAGAAGGAGGGGTCCAATTGAAAAAAAAATCAAATAAAAGTTGTAACTTGAAGTTCTAGGAATAATTTTAGTTATTACAAAAATTTCGAATGAACCTTTCCCTTCCCATCAATTTTGAATATGAAAAATCCGTACAACGGACTTGGTAAATTTTCGGTGATGCCAAAAAATTGAAAATAACAAAAATCACCCCAAAATTGCCTTTTTAGGGATAAAAGAGGGTGGAAAAGGGCGAGAAGGTGGAAACTCCTTCAAAAGACACATCTATAGGACCACTACCAAACCTATACTTGCCAAAGAACGATCGTCAAGGTCAATTCGAGTGCCTGTAGCCAACTAGCCATTGCACAAAATTAAAAATAGACCAAAAGGAGGTTTTGAATTCCCAAAATGGCATCATTCGGGTATTTTAAAATATACTTACACTTGAAGAAAAATGGAAAAAATTGACGAATTTTGCCCAAATTTAGGTTGATGGTATTTAGGTGTCTTTGATGATTTAAACAAATGGTTTTTAGAGACTGTACGGGGGGCCCCGTCACACATCTGACAATCCAAAAAATTCTAGATAGTGTAAAATACTGCAAATAATATTGCATAATTTTTCTGACGCATCCGCACGAATGTAGCTCCTTGAAAAGCAATTTCAAGTATTCCACTTTCAAAATTTTATGATTGAAAAAATTTGAAAAAAAAACCACAGTACTTTTTTTAGGTAGGTAAGTATTTTTACTTCCATGTGAAGTTTGAAAAAAAAAATCGGTTGAAAACTGGCGAAGATTCAACATGAAAAGTACGTTTTTCGTTGGTTCATCTTCTTCCCCACGGGATATGGGATAAAAAATTGGAAATATCCTCAAAAATCATATTTTACCTACCTAACGATTTTGACCAAAATTGAAAATTTTGATCGTAGATCAAATCGCCATGCTTGTCCTGCTGTAGCCTTTTAATGAAAGTACATAGTGAAAAAATCAAGAGATCTATGTCGAAAACCACACAAAATTTTGTTCATCAGAGAAACACCCGATAAACACAACGTGTGCTATTCGTATGCTAAAATAGCAGATACGAAAATCGCGGTCTATTCGCATACGAATAGAATGCGGAATCAACGTGAAAATCGAGGAAAATCTTCTGAGATAAATTCGTATACTATTCGTGAACGAATATCGTGCTAAAATCGCATTTAAAAATACGTATATCTTTCGTACGAAATTAGCGCGATATTCACTTACGAATTGTATACTAAAATCGCATTGGAAAATGTGCAGATATTTCATACGATATTAGCATAATATTCGCCTACGAATCGTATGCTAAAATCGCGTTGCGAAACGTGCAGATATTTCATACGATATTAGCGCAATATTCGCCTACGAATCGTATGCTAAAATCGCATTGGGAAACGTGCAGATATTTCATACGATATTAGTGCGATATTCGCTTGCGAATCGCATACGATTTTGGCGACAATGTCTTTCAATATTTTTTATGAACGAGAGAAATCATTTTCAAGCATGAACGTGTATACTTGAGATTGTTGCAGTGACTTATTAACAATAAACTGAATATTTTTCTAGTTTTATTGATTTTGTTTGGGGATTTTGTGTTTTGATTGATGTGTTTTCTTCTTTTTAAATAAAAATCCCAATGATTTGATTAAAATGACAAGAATGGAGACGAAGATTGAGTTTCTTGGACGACTTCCACTCAGCAGTAAGTTAATTATTTTGAATGTATATCTATTTGTGATCGTGAATCTGTGTGAAATGAAATTTTATCAAATCTTACGTAAAAATTTTCGACGTCTTATCAGTGTTACAAAATTTTTCAATTGTTTATCTACCTTTTCCTGTTTGAAGCAGTATAAGTATTATGCGAAATTAGAAGGAAAGGAGGAGTCAAATCGAAATTTTTATAATAATCGAAGTTATTTCTAGGATTTCAATCTACAACTTTTGTTTGAAAAAAATTTCAGTTGGGCCAGCCCTTCTTCCCTCTCACAATAGAGAAATTTTTCAAACAAAATTTGTAGATTGAATTCTTGGAAATAATTTTGATTTTCATAAAAATTAAGATTAGACCCCTCCCTTCCTTCTAATTTCATCTAATACTGTGTAGATATTTATTATTCAAAATAGAAGAAGGTATAGGGTCCATCAAAAAATTTTATGAAAAAAGTTGTAAAATAAAATACCTACGCCCTACTTATTTATCAAACGCCACTACTAGGTAGATCAAAATTTTTACCATTCGGCATAATTTCATTTTACACAGATTTGCGATCACAAATAAGATGTATTTTCGAAATAATTAACTTATTGCTGAGTGGAAATCGTCAATATATCATTTGGCCGCTTTTTAGAAGCGAATTTCGAACGCTAATCGCCAGCGAATTAACAGCGAATAGAACGCTACATTCGCTGCTAATTTCGCGCACTATTAGCGTTCGAAATTGGCCGCTAAAAAAGCGGACATTTTTGATATGCTAATAGTACGCTATTTTCGTATGCTATTCGTATGCGATAGATGCGAATGTAGCATTCTATTAGCACGCGATTCGCATACGGTGTGTTTACCGGGCACTCTCCCAAAAAATGATTGAAAAATTGAAAAGGCCCTCTACTAGAAAAATTAGAACTCAAAATCTATTACTTACAGAAGAATTGTCAAATGGTATTGAAAACGCTATTTTCAATACCATTTGAAAATTCT